>JAAONU010000018.1:35883253-38685720 GCA_012932295.1 Cyclina sinensis
ACTACTGGTTGGAATTCAGTGCAACTTCATACAGTGGTCAGCACAATGAGAGGAAGTGCAGTGTCCAATAAGCTACTCCATCTTCACTATTTTCAGAGTTATTGCCCTTTATTAGTTTTCCTTGTCTGGAGCATAACTTAAAAACTACTGGTTGGAATTCAATGCAACTTCACACAGTGGTCAATCACAATGAGAGGAAGTGCAGTGTCCAAGAATCATAACTCCATCTTCTTTTCTTGCAGAGTTATTGCCCTTTATTAGCTCATTTGTCACAAAGTGCCAGAGTGAGCTTTTGTCATACACCAATGTCCGGTGTGCATCATGCATAGTGAGGCGTCAACAATTTCATTCAAACGACATCTACTCTGAAACCACAGGGCCAAATTAAATGAAACTTGCATGGGATAGTCCTTGCATGAAGCTCTTCAAAAGTTGTTCAAAGAATTCAATTCAATGCAGAACTCTGGTTGCTATGGCAACTTAAAGGAAAAAATTTGAAAACCTTCTTGTCTGAAACCCTGGAGCTTAGATATTTGGTGAGGCATCATCTAGTGGACCTCTACCAAGATTGTTCAAATTATGACCCTGGGGTCAGAACTGGGCCCGCCCTTGGGGTCACCTGATTTACATAGAGTTATAAAGGGAAACTTTAAAAATCTTCTTGTCAGAAAACGCAACACATGGAGCTAAGATATTTGGTATGCAGCATTGTCTAGTAGACCTGTACCAAGATTGTTCAAATCATGGCCCTCATGGTGAGCTATTGTGACCGGACTTTGTCTGTCGTCCGTCAGCAATTTCATTCAAACTACATCTCTTGTGAAACCTCTGGGCCAAATTTGATGAAACTTGCCTAGGATGTTCCTTGCATGAAGCTCTACCAAAGTTGTTCAAAGAATTCAATTCCATCAAGAACTCTGGTTGCTATGGCATCTTAAAGGAAAAACTTTGAAAATCTTCTTGTCTGAAACCACAAGGCCCTGAGCCTTAAAATTTGGTATGTAGCATTTTCGAGTGGACCTCCATCAAGTTTGTTCAAATTATGCCCCTGGGGTCAAATTTGGCCCCACCCCAGAGGGTCAATGGATTTGAGCTTGTGTCCGTCGTGCGTCTGTGCGTCGTGGGTCTTCAACTTTTGCTTTAAACAACATCTCCTCATAAACCACTGGGCCAAAGTTGATGAAACTTGCCATGGATATTCCTTGCATAAAGCTCTTCCAGAGTTGTTCAAAGAAATCAAATCCTTGCAGAACTGGTTGCCATTGCAACCTAAAGGAAAAACTTTAAAATTCAATCTTCTTGTCTGAAAGAACAAGGCGTAGAGCTTATATATTTGGCATTTAGCACCCTCTAAATGGAACTCTTCAAAATTGTTCAAATTATTTCCCTGGGGTCAAAATTGGCCCCACCGCAGGGGTCAATTCATTTTACATAGACTTATATAGGAAATATTTAAAAATCTTCTTCTCAGAAACAACAATGCCTACAGCTTAGATATTTGGTATGTAGCATTGTCTAGTGGATGTCTACCAAGTTTGTTCAAATTATGTCCCCTGGGTCAAAATTGGCCACGCCCCAGCGTTCTCTTGGTTTACATATAGTTATATAGGAAAAACATGAAAAATCATTTTTCTCCGAAACAATAAGGACTAGACCTTACATATTTGGTGTGGAGTATTGTTTAGAGAACCTTTACCAGTATTGTTTATATGTTGGCCCTGAGGTCAAAATTGGCCCCACCCCGGGGGCCCTTAATATGTAAAAAAAGGAAATCTTTAAAAATCTTCTTGTCTGAAACCACAAGGCCTAAAATTTTAAAATTTGGCATGAAGCAAGCTTTATCAAACTTTTTCAAATTATTAGATTACATTAAAGGTCATGGAGGCTAAAAATAGATTTATCTACTGTACCTCATAGAGCCTTCATTTATAGACCAATATCTGATATTCAGTATATAGGTTCCTTGCATGGAAGTCTACCCATGGGTAGGGTTTGAGGTCACTGGGTCAAGGTCATCGTCACCATAGCTTATAATAGATATTTCTACTTTCTGTCATAGAGCCTTTATTTATTGACTGATATTACATATTTGGTTTGTAGGCACTTACATATTTTCAATTAAATAATTAAATACTGCTTAACAGCAAACCTACAGCCAAAGTACTCAGGTGAGCGATCCAGAGCCATCATGCACAGTTTTTCAAGATGATTACAAAAATAATTGCAGGACCTATATTTTTGACCTACTGACCTACTTTTTGAATTTACAGCTATGGCAATGAAATTTGGACCATGTGTACAGTTTTTTGTTCCGATTTCAAAAACGTCGTCTCATGACCTATATTTTGACCTACTGACCTACTTTTTGTTTTTGCAGCTATGGCAATGAAATTGCATTGGTCCATTTCTGTGATATACATCATTACATTCACAAAAATTTCTACCATCTTTCAACCAAGGTGAGCGCTTTAGGGCCATTGGCCATCTTGTTAGTTTTCCTTGTCTGAAACGTAACTTGAAAACTGCTGGTTGGAATTCAGTGCAACTTCATACAATGGTCAAGCACAATGAGAGGAAGTGCAGTGTCCAAGAATTATAACTCCATCTACACTATTTGCAGAGTTATTGCCCTTTTTTGGTGATCCTTGTCTGGAGCATAACTTGAAAACTACTGGTTAGAATTCAGTGCAACTTCATACAATGGTCAAGCACAGTGAGATGAAGTGCAGAGTCCAAGAATCATAACTCTATCTTCACTATTTGCACAGTTATTGCCCTTTGTTGGTTTTCCTTGTCTGGAGAATAACTTGAAATCTATTGGTTGGAAGTGTTCAAGGTGAGCTTTTGTGATCACAATTTGTCCATCGTCCGTCAGTGCGTCCGTGCATCCTTTGTTAACTTTTTAGCTCACCTGAGCACTGCTCAGGGTGAGCTTTTGGGATTGTTGAATGTCTGGCATCCATTGGCTTGTGCCATCGACAATTTGACTTGAACGACTTCTCCTCCTTAACCGTTAAGCCAACATTGACAAAACATGCCGGGGATATTCCTTGCATGAAGCTCTACCAAAATTGTTCAAAGTATTCAATTCCATCAAGAACTCTGGTTGCTGTGGCAACGTAGAGGAAAAACTTTGAAAATCTTCTTGTCTGAAACCACAAGGCCCTGAGCCTTAAGATTTGGTATGGGACATTGTCTAGTGAACCTCTACGAAGTTTGTTCAAATTATGCCCCTGGGGTCAAATTTGGCCCCACCCCGGGGTCATTGGTTTTATATAGGCTTATATAGTGAAAACTTTGAAAATCTTCTGGTCTGAAACCACATGGGCCTGAGCCTTAAGATTTGATATGTACCATTGTTTTGTGGGCCTGAACCAAATTTGTTCAAATTATACCCCTGAGGTCGAATTTGGCCCCAGCCCATTACATAGGCTTATATAATGAAAAGTTTGAAAATCTTCTTTTAGAAGGAGAGGTAACATTTTCAGTCCAAATAATTTGGAAATTTGTCAGAAAGGTTGTTTCTATGATTTCTAGCTCAGCTTGGAACATCTGGGTTAAACTATGTCATATAGCCCAAATATGAAGAAACCTTGTTAATACTCTAGAGGTAACATTTTCAGTCGAAATAACCTGGAAATCTGTCTGAAAGGTTGTTTTAATGATTTCTAGGTCAGGTTTGAATATGGGTCATCAGGATTATAAAACTAGGTCACAGAGCCCAAAAATAAAATAAAAAACTTGTTAACACTGTAGAGGCTACTTTTCAGTTCAAATGTTCTGGAAATTTGTCAGAAAGGTTGTTTTAATGATTTCAAGCTCAGGTTTGAATATGGGTCATCTGGGGTCAAAAACTAGGTCACAGAGCCCAAATATGGGAAAACCTTGTTAACACTCTAGAGGCTCCTTTTTCGGTCCAAATATCCTGGAAATTTGTCGTAAAGATTGTTTTGATAATTTCTAGCTGAAGTCCGAATATGGGTCATCTGGGGTCAAAACTAGGTCACAGAGCCTAAATATGGGAAAACCTTGTTAACACTCTAGAGGCTACCTTTTCAGTCCAAATATCCTGGAAATTTGTCAGAAAGATTGTTTCGATAATTTCTAGCTGAAATCCGAATATGGGAGATCTAGGTTCAAAAACTAGGTCATAGAGCCCAAGTATGGAAAAACCTTGTTAACACTCTAGTGGTAACATTTTCAGTCCAAACAACCTGGAAATTTCTCAGAAAGATTGTTTCAATAATTTCTAGGTCAAATTCGAAAATGGGTCATCTGGGGTCAGCTAACCAGGTCCATAGCCACTTTTGTAAAAAGCAGTCATACTACATAGGTGAGCGATACAGGGCCATCATGGCCGTCTTGTTTTGCAGAGTAACTGTTGTACCATTACACCCAGAGCCTTCAAACTTTATAGGATAATTGTATTAGAAGAACCCTGTTGTTTTTAGGGTCAAAGGTTAAGTTCACAGGGATTTCTAGAGTGAAAAGTGTTTCTGCTCAGTAACTGGAGTCCATTTTCCCAGAGCCTTCAAACTCCATAGGTTGATTGTCTTTACTCGGTAAAAGAACTCTATCATTTTTGGGGTCAGTAGTCAGTAGGTCAAAAGTTAAGTTCACAGGGACCTGTAGAGTGAAAAGTATTTCTGCTCAGTAACTGGAGTACCATTCCCACCAGAACCTTCAAACTTCAAGAACTGGTGTCCTATCATCATCTTCCCACCGTTTCAATTTCACTGTCCCATCCCCATAGGGGGTCGTGCTCGACATGCTGCCCATGGGCATTCTAGTTTTACTAGTTTTATTATAAAAGAGAGAGTAAATCGGGAATTTTTTCATGTGGTCCAATTTTTGCCACTTTACTTAAAACAGGGTTGTTTTATTATGCCCCCATTTGGAAAAGGGAGGGCATATTGCTTTGCTGCTCTCTGTCTGTCTGTCGGTCTGTATGTCCACAAAGTTTCCGTTCATTTTCTTTGCAGAGGTTGCACAAATTGAAATAAAATTTGGTATACAGATTTATCATAAAAATATCTAGGTCAAGTCCTTCTCAAAATCATCTTCTCCGAAACCACAAGGCCTGGAGTGTAGCATTGTCTAGTGGACCTCTACCAAGTTTGTTAAAATCGTGGCCTCTGGGTCAAAAATGTCCCCGCCCCAGGGGACATTTGTTAGCTCGACTTTTTTTTTTTAAAAAATCGAGTTATTGTCATAGTCATGGTGTCGTTGCCGTTGCCGTTCCCGTCCGAAAACTTTAACATTGATCATAATTTTTTTATTCCTTGATGGATTATCTTCATACTTGGACACAACAACCCTTTGGACAAGACCTTCAAGATGATCAGACTAAACTTGACCTTGACTCTTAAATGACCTTCATATTCAAGGTCAAAATATTGAATTTTGCTAAAATTGGCCATAACTTTATTATTTATAGGTGGTTTCTCTTAAAACTTGGACACAACAACCCTTTGGAAAAGACCTTCAAGCTGACCAGACTTAACTTGACCTTGACTCATAAATGACCTTCATATTCAAGGTCAAAATATTGAATTTTGCTAAAATTGGCCATAACTTTATTATTAATAGGTGAATTCTCTTTATGCTTGGACACAACAACCCTTTGGACAAGACCTTCAAGCTGACCAGACTAAACTTGACCTTGACTAATAAATGACCTTCACCTTCAAGGTCAAATTATTGAATTTTGCTAAAATTCACAATAACATTAGTATTTATGGTTGGATTTGATTTATACTTGGACAAAACAACACTTACGACAAAACCGACATGTTGAATAACTCAGATTTGACCATGACCTTAAAATTACCTTGACCGTCAAGGTCAGATGATTGAATTTTGCTTAAATTGTCATAACTTTCTCATTTATTTATAGATTTAATTCAAACTTGGACTAAACAACAATTGTGACAAATCCGACATTATGATTATTTCAAGTTTGACCTTGACCTTTAAATGACCTTGACGGTCAAGGTCAAATCATTGAATTTTGTTAAAACTGGCCATAATTATGTAATTTATGGTTGGATTTGAATCAGGCTTAGACAAAACAACACTTTTTCGTTTCGATTTCTAAAATGTCATAGCATGACCTATATTTTTGACCTACTGACCTACTTTCTGGTTTTGAGCTACAGCAATGAAATTTGGACTGTGTGCACAGTTTTTTATTTCGATTTCAAGAATGTCATGGCATGACCTATATTTTTGACCTACTGACCTACTTTTTGTTTTTGGAGCTATGGCAATGAAATTTGGACCTTGTATACAGTTTTTTCTTCCGATTTCAAAAACGTCATAGCATGACCTATATTTTTGACCTACTGACCTACTTTTTTTGTTTTTTAGCTACAGCAAAGAAATCTGGACTGTGTGCACAGTTTTTCGTTTCAATTTCAGAAATGTCATAGCATGACCTATATTTTTGACCTACTGACCTACTTTTTGTTTTTGGAGCTGTGGCAATGAAATTTGGACCATGTGCACAGTTTTTCGTTTCGAATTCAAAAACATCATGGCACGATGCACCTGTATTTTTGACCTACTGACCTACTTTTTTGTTTGTTAGCTACAGCAATGAAATTTGGACCGTCCGCACAGTTTCTCGTTTCGAATTCAAAAATGTCATGGCATGACCTATATTTTTGACCTACTGACCTACTTTTTGTTTTTGGAGCTATGGCAATGAAATTTGGACCATGTACACAGTTTTTTGTTCCAATTTCAAAAATGTCATAGCATGACCTATATTTTTGACCTACTGACCTAATTTTTTTTTTTTTATAGCTACAGCAATGAAATTTGGACCATGTGCACAGTTTTTCTTTCCAATTTAAAAAATGTCATCGCATGACCTATTTTTTTGACCTACTGACCTCCTTTTTGTTTTGGAGCTATGGCAATGAAATTGCATTGGTCCATTTCTGTGATATGCATCATTACATTCATAAAAATTTCTTTCATCTTTGAACCCAGGTTAGTGCTTTAGGGCCATTGGCCCTCTTGTTTATTAATACTTGGACAAAACAAGGCTTATGACAAAACCTATATGTTAAATTATTCAAGTATGACCTTAACCTTTAAATGACCTTTACAGTCAAATTTCTAATTATTACATTTTGCAAAAATAGCCGAACTTCTGGTTTTATGGACGGATTTGATCTATACAGGGACAAAACAACACTGAGAATAAAAGAAACGTGTTAAACAATTCAAGCATTACCTTGACCTTTAAATGACCTTGACATTACTTAACTTGGCTATATCTTTATTGTTAATGGATGTAGTGTCTTCATGCTTGGACATAACTACTTTTTAGACAATACCTCCAGAGAAGGTTAAACTGAACTTGACCTATCCATTAAGGTCAAATTCCTGAATGTTGGTAAAATTGGCCATAACTTTGTTATGTATAATTATATTTCCAAATGATGCTTCATTTGAAATCCCTTCACCACAATGTGCTTCCTCTGATGTGTTTGCCTTTGGAAATAGAAAAAAGTCGAGTATGGCCCCCGCTTGCGGTGGCTCTTGTTTTACATTTAGTCATAAAGGAAAAACTTGAAAAATCTTCTTGTACGAAATTGTAAGGCATAGAGCTTAGATATTTATACCCCCACCACAAAATGGGGGGGGGGGGCTATAATGGATTTGCTTTGTCCCGTCAGTCCGTCCGTCTCCATTATCGTGTCCCCTCTATAAATCCTATACAAACTGAAGGATTTTCTTCAAACTTGGCTGAAATGTTTACCTCAAAAAGGGGATGTGCAGAACCCATGTTGCCCATGTGTCAGCTCAAGGTCAGGGTCACAATTGAAGGTCAAATATCAAGCAATCAAATATTAGACATTATGTCGTGTCCGCTCTGTAAGTCCTACACTAATTGAAAGATTTTCTTTAATCTTGGCTCAAATGTTCACCTCAACAAGGGGATGTGCAGAACCCATGTTACCCTTTTGCTGGCTTAAGGTCAAGGTCACACTTGAAGGTCAAAAATTGACTTAGAAAATATTGTTAAATTTTAACATGTATTTAAATATTTCTGAAACTAGAAAACGTATTTGCTTGAAACTTAAAATGTATATGAAGTGTCACAATTAGGATATGCAGGTCAAGTTTCATAACTCTGTATTGCATTTTGACAAAGATATGCCCCTTTTTATGTCTTCAAATTTACATACAATCAAATATTAGACAATATGTCGTGTCCGCTCTATAAATTCTATACTAATGGAAGGATTTTCTTCAAACTTGACTTAAATGTTCACCCAAACTGGGCAATGTGCAGAACCCATCTTACCTTTGTGCCAGCTTTTGGTCAAGGCCACACTTGAAGGTCAAAAATTGACTTGGAAAATGTTCTGAAATTTTAACATGTACTTGAATATTTCTAAAACTAGAACAGATAATCATTTGAAACTTCAAATATATACGAAGTGTCGCAAGTAAGATATGCAGGTCAAGTTTCATAACTAAAAAAAGTGGGGGGGGATAACTTTGTATTGTATTTTGACAAAGTTAAGTCCATTTTTAGCTCACCTGTCACATAGTGACAAGGTGAGCTTTTGTGATCGCAATTTGTCCGGCGTCTGTCGTCCGTCCGTCCGTAAACTTTTACTTTAAACGACATCTTCTCATATACCGCTAAGTTAATTTCATCCAAACTTCCCATGAATGTTTCTTGGGTGGTCCCCTTTGAAAAATATTCAAAGAATTGAATTCCATGCAGAACTCTGGTAGCTATGGCAACTTAAAGGAAAAACTTTGAAAATCTTCTTGTCTGAAACCACAAGACCTAGAGCTTATATATTTGGCATTTAGCACCCTCTAATGGAACTCTACAAAAATTGTTCAAATTATTTCCCTGGGGTCAAAATTCTTCACATAAGAAACCATAAGGCTTAGAGTTAAGATATTTTGTATGTAGCATTGTCTAGAGGAGCTCTACCAAGTTTGTTCAAGTCATGGACCTTATATCAAAAATGGCCCCGCCCCAGGGGTCACGTTTAACAGAGTTATATAAGAAAAACTTTAAAAATCTTCTTGTCATAAACAACCAGGCCTAGAGTTAAGATATTTGGTGTGCAGCATTATCTAATGGCTCTCTATCAAGTTTGTTCAAATCATGGCCCCTTGGTCAAAATAGGCCCAGCCCTAGGGGTCACATGTTTTACATAGAATTATATAGGAAAAACTTGAAAACTCTTCTTGTCAGAAACCACATGGCCTAGAGTTAAGGTATTTGGTATGCAGCATTGTCTAGTGGACCTCTACCAAGTTTGATATAAAAATGTCCCTGGGGTCAATACTGGCCCTGCCCTAGGGGTCACAAGTTTTAAATAGCAGTATAGAAGAAAATCTTCTTGTCTAAAACCACAAGGGCTAGAATTTTAAAATTTGGCATGAAGCAAGCTTTATCAAGCTTTTTCAAATTATTAGATTAGGTTAAAGGTCAAAGAGAGGCTAAAAATAGATTTATCTACTCTACCTCATAGAGCCTTCATTTATAGACCAATATCTTTGATATTTAGTATATAGGTTCCTTTCAAGGACGTCTACCAATGGGTAGGGTTTGTGGTCATTGGGTCAAGGTCACCATAGCTTATAATAGATATTTCTACTTTCTGTCATAGAGCCTTTATTTATTGACTGATATTTTACATATTTGGTTTGTAGGCACTTATATATTTTCAATTAAAAAATAATATACTGCTTTACAGCAAACCTACAGCCAAAAACTCAGGTGAGCAATCCAGGGCCATCATGGCCCTCATGTTTTAAAGCCTTATGAAAATTATTGAAGCAAATACATTTGACATGATTTAGCAGACTTGCATTTGATTGGATTTAATTTAAAAAGAGCCATTTTATGTAGGAAAAAAACAAACTTTCTGGTTAATTGTTTTTGTGGTTGCTTTTCCAGGCTGAAGAAGTGAAGATGGCTACACAGCTTACTGGATCGGTTATGCCAATCAGACAGCCTGTACGCAGGGAAAAAGCACGTGCTATCACTGCAGAAGAGAAGCGTTATAACCCATATGTTGCCCTCAGACAGGCCAGAGCCAACAAGAGACTGCAAGGTAAGATTTGAAACATGTTTGCACAAGCAAGTCCTCTTATCAGACCTGTTAACCTGTATGGATTGTTGGCATCTCCTCCTAAACTAAAAGGCTATTTGTAACAAAACTTGATAGAAATGTTCCTTATATTGCCAGTTTTAGCTCACCTGTCACCAAGTGACATGGTGAGCTATTGTGATCACCCTCTGTCCATCCTGCATCGTCAACATTTGCATTCAAACGACATCTCCTCTGAAACCACTGGGCCAAATTCAATGAAACTTGCCAGGGATGTTCCTTGCATGAAGCTCTACCAAAGTTCTTCAAAGAATTTAATTCAATGCAGAACTCTGGTTTCCATGGCAAAAAAAAAAGGGAAAAACTTTAAAAATCTTCCTCAAAATCCGCAAGGCCTGGAGCTTAGATATTTGGTATGTAGCATTTAGCGGACCTCTACCAAGATTGTTCAAATTATGACCCTGGGGTCAGATCTGGCCCCGCCTCGGGGGTCACTTGATTTTACATAGAGATATATAGTGAAAACTTTAAAAATCTTCTTGTCAGAAACCACAAGGCATGGAGCTTAGATATTTGGTATAAGGCATCATCTAGTTGACCTCTATCAAGATTAAAATAATGACCCTGGGGTCAGAACTGGCCTGGCCTCAGGGTCACATGTTTTACAAACGAGACTTCCTCCTGGCACGTACTGTACATTGAAAAAATTTCTTTCATCTTTGAACCCAGGTGAGGGCTTTAGGGCCATTGGCCCTCTTGTTGTTTTTGAACTTTGGCAATGAAATTGCACTATATTCATAAAAAATTCTTTCATCTTTGAACCCAGGTGAGGGCTTTAGGGCCATTGGCCCTCTTGTTGTTTTTGAACTTTGGCAATGAAATTGCACTATATAGGGCCATTGGCCCTCTTGTTGTTTTTGGAGCTATCTCAATGAAATTGCATTGGTCCATTTCTGTGATATGCATCATTACATTTATAAAAATTTCTTTCATCTTTGAACCCAGCTGAGCGCTTTAGGGCCATTGACCCTCTTGTCTAAAATTGCTCAAACTGATCAGCTCCATTGCACATAAGGGCTGTAAAAGCTAAAAATGGAAAAAAAATTCAAACAACTAAACAGCAAGGTGATTTTCCACCAGATTTTACAGAAATATTCGTTACATAGCCCTCTATTAAAAATTGCTAAAAAGGTTCTGCTCCATTGAACTAAATTAGCTAAAAAGAGATTTTCATTAATATTTCAATTCAAATGACATCTCTTCAGAATCTCGAAATTGCCACATGGGTTGAATTGTTGAGTCCGCTTGCGGAGAGCTCGACATAGTCATCACATTTGGTGCCACAGTTCTGTGTATGCAAGTGCGTGCGTGCATTTGTCCGTCCAGATTGTATTTTCCGGGCCATAACTTCTCTGTGCATGGATGGATTTTGAAATGCCTTGGAACATTGGTTCACCTTGATGAGAAGGTTTTGTTGTGTGCAAGACCCAGATTCCCAGCTCAAAGGTCAAGGTCACAGTGTGTGAGGTCCAAAAAGTTGATTCTAGACCTTGTCCAGGCCATAACTTCTCCATGCATGGAAGGATTTTAAAATACCTTAGCACATTTGTTCACTTTGATGAGATGGTGTGTTGCATGCAAGACCCAGATTCCTAGCTCAGAGGTCCAAAATGTTGATGATAGACCTTGTCTGGGCCATTTATTCTCCATGCATGGAAGAATTTGAAAATACCATGATACATTTGTTATGCTCCCTGAGACATCATATAGGCCTGCCTTGTCCTTTCATCATTATGTCATTCTGTCTGGTGTGAGGAAGAACTCCATAACTAAAAAAAGTAAAGACTGCCTTGTCAGGGCCAGAACTTCTCTGTGCTTGGAAGGATTTTGAAATACCTTGGAACATTTGTTCACCTTGATGAGACGGTGTGTTGTGTGCAAGACCCAGGTTCCCAGCTCAAAGGTCAAGGCCACTGTGCTAGGTGAAAGGTCCAAAATTTTGATGATAGACCTTGTCTGGGGCCATAACTTCTCCAAGCATGGAAGGATTTTTATGCCCCTGCCATGATAAAGTGTGAATATAGTGTTTTACCCTGTCCATGTGTGTGTGTCAGGGCACCTTGTCCAAGTCATAACTTGAAAGGTATTGAAGATATTAACTTGAAACTTCATAGGTGAATAGATCCCACTGTAGAGAGGTGCAATGCCCAAGACCCAGAACTCTCTTTTGCATAATTTTTAGCTCACCTGAGCCTGCTCAGGGTGAGCTTTTGGGATCGTTGAATGTCCGGCGTCGTGCGTCATCAACAATTTGACTTAAACAACATCTCCTCCTAAACCGCTTAGCCAACGTTGATGAAACATGCCTTGGATATTTCTTGCATGAAGCTCTACCAAAGTTGTTCAAGGAATTCAATTCCATCTAGAACTCTGGTTGCTATGGCAACTTAAAGGAAAAACTTTGAAAATCTTCTTGTCTGAAACTACAAGGCCCTGAGCCTTAAGATTTGGTATGTAGCATTGTCTAGTGGACCTCTACCAAGTTTGTTCAAATTATGCCCCTAGGGTCAAATTGATTTTACATAGGCTTATATAGGAAAACTTTAAAAATCTTCTTGTCTGAAACCACAAGGCCCTGAGATCTAAGATATGGTATGAAACAAGCTTTATCAAGCTTTTTTCAAATTATTAGATTAGGTTAAAGGTCACCAAGGCTAAAAATAGGTTTATATACTGAACCTCATAGAGCCTTCATTTATAGACCAATATCTTTGATATTCAGTATATAGGATCATCCTTTCATGGACCTCTAACCATGGGTAGGGTTTTAGGTACATGGGTCAAGGTCAAGGTCACCATAGCTTATTATAGATATTTCTACTTTCTGTCATAGAGCCTTTATTTATTGACTGATATTTTACATATTTACATATTTATATTTACATTATTTACATATTTTCAACTAAAACATGAAATACTGCTTAACTGCAAACTTACAGCCAAAATATTCAGGTGAGCGCTCTGGGGCCATCATGGCCCTCTTGTTAAGGATTTCCTGTCACCAAGTAAAATGTACGCAAGTACAACCATCAGGTAACTTCTTCCCAGTGGGGCGATTAACCATGTGTAACATGGCTCTTGTTGAGTTTTCAGATGTTGAGAGTAGAAAAGTGCTTTTTTAAAAATGTTGGTGTTTGTTTTCCAGGTTACAGAGAAAAGAAAGCTAAAGAAAAGGCACAGGAGGATATTCCCTCAGCTAAAGGAAAAAAGTGATCTTGATGTAAACTGTCAAGTCAATAAAGAGAAAAATAATGATTTTGTTAGTTTTAATGTTACTTGTTCTAATTTGAGTTTCATTTCCTCTCAGTTTATCAAAATCCTTTTTTGAGCTCACCTGGCACAAAGTGCCAGAGTGAGCTTTTGTCATACACCCCAATGTCAGGTGTGCGTCGTGAGGCGTCAACAATTTTCATTCAAACGAGATCTCCTCTGAAACCACTGGGCCATATTCAGTGAAACTTGCATGGGATGTTCCTTGCATAAAGCCTTTACAAAGTTGTTCAAAGAATTCAATTCCATGCAGAACTCTGGTTGCTATGGCAACTTAAAGGAAAATCTTCTTGTCTGAAACCACAAGGCCTGGCACTTAGATATTTGGTATGAGGCATCATCTAGTGGACCTCTACCAAGATTGTTCAAATTATGACCCTGGGGTCAGAACTGGTCCAGCCCTGGGGTCACTTGATTTACATGAGTTACATGTATATAGGGAAAACTAAAAATCTTCTTGTCAGAAACCGCAAGGCCTAGAGCTTAGATATTTGGTGTGTAGCATTGTCCAGTGGACCTCTACCAAGATTGTTCAAATCATGGCCCTGGGTCAAAACTGGCCCCGCCCAAGGGGTCACATGTTTTACATAGTGCTATAAAGCAAAAAAACTAAAAATCTTCTTGTCACAAACTGCAAGGCCTGGAGCTTAGATATTTGGTGTTGAGTATTGTCTTGTAGACCTCTACCAAGATTGTTCAAATCATGGCCCCTGGGTCAAAATTGGCTCGGCCCAAGGGGTCACGTTTTATATAGAGTTATATGGTTTATTCTTAAAAAATCTTGTCAGAAACTGCAAGGCCAGGAGCTTAGATATTTGGTATGAGGCATCATCTAGTGGACCTCTACAAAGATTGTTCAAATTATGACCCTGGGGTTAGAACTGACCCCCCCCCCCCCCCCCAGGGCTTACTTGATTTACATAGAGTTATATAAGGAAAATTTTAAATATCTTATTGTAAGAAACTACAAGGCATGGAGCTTAGATATTGGGTGTTGAGCATTGTCTAGTAGACCTCTACCAAGATTGTTCAAATCATGGCCCCTGGGTCAAAACTGGCCCCTCCCAAGGGGTCACATGTTTTACATAGAGTTATATAGCAAAAACTTAAAAAATCTTCTTGTCACAAACTGCAAGGCCTGGAGCTTAGATATTTGGTAGTATGCACTGTGACCACAGTGGGGTCATCCCCCCACCAAATTTTTTTTTCCCATTTTTATCTCCCCTGAGCCTTTGGCTCATGGTGGCCTATTGTGACTGGTCTTTGTCCATCAACAATTTCATTCAAACAACATCTCCTTTGAAATCTCTGGGCCAAATTTAATAAAACTTGCCTGGGATGTTTCTTGCATGAAGCTCTACCAAACTTGTTCAAAGAATTCAATTCCATCAAGAACTCTGGTTGCTATGGCAACTTAAAGGAAAAACTTTGAAAATCTTCTTGTCTGAGACCACATGGCCCTAAGCATTAAGATTTGGTATGTAGCATTGTCTAGTGGACCTCTATCAAGTTTGTTCAAATTATGCCCCTTGTGTGAAATTTGGCCCCACACCGGGGGTCAATTGATTTTACAAAGGCTTATATAGTGAAACTTTAAAAATCTTCTTGTCTGAAACCACAAGGCCCTGAGCCTTAAGATTTGGTATGGGACATTGCCTAGTGAACCTCTACCAAGTTTGTTCAAATTATGGCCCTGGGATCAACTGATTAAACATAGTGAAAATTTAAACATCTTCTTGTCTGAAACCACAAGGCCCTGAGCCTTAAGATTTGGTATGTAGCAGTGTCGTGTGGACCTCTACCAAGTTTGTTCAAATTAAGCCCCTTGGGTCAAATTTGGCCCCTACCCGGGGGTCAATGGATTTTACATAGGCTTATATAGTTAAACTTTAAAAATCTTCTTGTTTGAAACCACATGGCCCCAAGATCTAAGATTTGGTATGTAGCATTATCTTGTAGACCTCTACCAAGTTTGTTCAAATTATGCCCCTGGGGTCAAATTTGGCCCTGCCCCGGGGGTCAACTTATTTACATAGGGAAAACTTTGAAAATCTCGTTTGTATAATATATAACAGATCTTTGAATATCTTCAGTTAGAAAATGTGATGTTGCATCTGATGTTTGCTTAATGGTAAACCCTCAGGCAAAGTACTCGGGTGAGCGATCCAGGACCATCATGGCCCTCTTGTTGTATTTTCAGTTGATACACGAAACAGCTGTCCATAATAACCGTTTATGAATTGACTGGGTATCTATATAATTTTCCGACCAATAGTATGCTAAAATTGCTTATGTAATTTTAGAAACTGTAAACCTGTCTACAGTGACAGCTGTATCATGCAGGTGCTTGATCGATCTGCCTCATAATATCAAGCGTTTAGAATTTTTCATAACAAAAATAGTCATGGCTTGTTGAAAGGCTAAGAATGGAAATTTGACAATTTCGTTCAACAAACTGTATTTCCATCAACAACAATTGTAAGCCCCATAGTGGGTAACTATCAACTCTTCATTACGCTCTCCAATAGGAATGCATTTAGTTGCCGCCTTGTCTGTCTGTCCGTCCATCCAAAAATTTTGTCTGGATAATTGCTCAACAACCACTGGCTTGAATTTACTAAAACTTAATAGGAAGTTTCACTGCCAAGAGGAGCTGCGCATATTAGCAGCCTGTTCCGGTCCATTGATTTTTCACAAAGTTATGCCCCTTTAATGCCTTTTCAACTGACATTTTTGTCCAGACTATTTCTCAGCAACCACTGACTGGAATTCATCAAAACTTCATAGGAAGCTTCACTACTAAGAAGCGTGCATATAACAGGCATGTTCTGGTTCAGTGATTTTTCACAAAGTTATGCCCCTTTGATGCTTTTTAGCTGTAATTTTTCTCCAGAATATTTCTCAGCAGCTATTAAATGCAATTCACTGAAACTCAATAGGAAGCTTTATTATCAACAGGAGGTTTGCATATTACAGGCATGTTCCGGTTCGGTGATTTTTCACAAAGTTATACCCCTTTGATACTTTTTGAGCTGTAATTTTTGTCCGAACTATTCCTCAGCAATCATTGACTGGAATTGTCTGGAATTCATTGAAACTCATCAGGAAGCTGCACTACCAAGAGCATGTGTGTATTTTACCGGCATGTTCCGGTTCTGTAATTGTTCATAGATTTATACCCTGATGCCTTTTCATTTAGTGAATTCGTTGAAAGTTTACACAATGATAGAATACAATGAGAGGATTTGCATTGTGCAAGAACCATAACTCTGTCCAGCTCACTTTCTGAATTATCTCCCTTTATTGAATTTAACTCGTATTCTTTTGTCAACATTTTTTTGACCAGATTTATTTGCACTGTAACTTCAAAGCTACTGAATGCATGTTTTGAAAGTTAATAAAATGAAAGAAAATGCATTGAATAAGAACAATATGTTTTGTTACTTTTTAGCTCACCTGAGCAAATGCTCAGGGTGAGCTATTGTGATCATCCTGTGTCCATCGTCAGTCGTCCGTCGTCAACATTTTACTTTAAATGACATCTCCTCTAAACCACAAAGCTATTTTTAACCAAACTTTACAGAAATGTTCTATATTGCCTTTTCCTAAAATTGCTCAAACCGTTCCACTCCATTGCACAAAAGGGCTGCAAAAGCTAAAAAAAGAAAACAAATTCAAATAACATTTCCTCCTAAACGGCTGGTCGATTTTCCACCAGATTTTACAGAAATGTTCCATACAAAGCCCTTTATTAAAATTGCTAAACAGTTCCGCTCCATTCAACAAAATGGCTGCCAGAGCTAAGAACAGATTTTCATCAATATTTGGCTTCAAATGACATGACCTCCAAAACTACTTGGCCATTTTAAACCAAACTTGACAGAAAAGTTCCTTATAATGCCCTTTTCTAGAATTGCTCAAGCCATTCAGCTACATTGTACATAAGGGCTGCAAAAGCTAAAAATAGAAAAAAATTCTAACAACATCTCCTAAATGGTTGGTAGATTTTCCACCAAATTTCACGGAAATGTTCCTTACATAGCGCTCTATAAAAATTGCTAAAACGGTTCTGCTCCATTGAACAAAATGGCCGCCAGAGCTAAAAATAGATTTCCGTCTCTATTTGGCTTCAAATGACATTTCCTCCAAAACCAGTTGGCCATTTTAAACTAAACTTGATAGAAATGTTCCTTATAATGCCCTTTTCTAAATTTGCTCAAACCATTCAGCTACATTGCACATAAGGGCTGCAAAAGCTAAAAGTAGAAAAGAAATCAAACAGTATCTACTCAATGGCAAGGTTATTTTCCATCAGATTTCACGAAAATGTTCCTTACATAACCCTGCTTTAAAATTGCTTAAACAGTTCTGCTCCATTGAACAAAATGGCCACCGGAGCTAAAAATAGGTTTTCTTCAATATATGGCTTCAAATGACATCTCCTCACAAGCTGTTATCATGAAATTGCCTCTGCCCCATGGATTTTTTTTTTTTGTATAAAATATGAGACTTTTGAATATTTTCAGTAAGAAAAATGTAATGTTGCATCTGATGTTTGCTTAACGGTAGACCCTCAGGTTAGCGATCCAGGGCCATCATGGCCCTCTTGTTTAATTATTTCCTTTTATTTTGCTACCACAAACACTGGCTCTACTTTTGACCAGGTATTTGTTTCACAAAGCATCAACCCATTCATACAACTCACTACGCCATACTTCTCAGATCATCAGATTATTTGGATTGGGATCCAGTCTGTTATGTAAAGGTACATGTCTAATAACCCTTCTCTAGTATAACTTCTAACATTTTGTACTAACAATGGACTTACAAAGTATTCACTTGTGATCTTGTTCTGGAAACAACTCCAATATTTGCTTAACCACTTTTCATTGTTGTGTCGCCCTTTCGAAGAAAGGGCGATACATAGGGATCGCTTTGTCCGTCGGTCCGTCACGAAAACTTAACGTTGGCTATAACTTTGCCATTTCTAAACATTATCTTATCAAACTTTCAAATTGTATTGCTTATGACAACAGGGTTGGGTTGATGCCAAAATTTCTAGGTCAAGGTCACATTTGACAGAGTTATGCCCCTTTTATAGATGGATTTTGTCATGAAAACTTAACGTTGGGAATAACTTTGCCATTTCTTAACATTTCAACATCAAACTTTCAAATTATATTGCTTACGACAACAGGGTCGTGATGATGCCAAAATGTGTAGGTCAAGGTCACAATTGACAGAGTTATGCCCCTTTTTGTACTTAAAATTTGTCATGAAAACTTAACATTGGCTATAACTATGCCATTTCTTAATGTTTCTTCATCAAACTTTCCAGTTGTAATGCTTACAATTGTATCACTTAAGACACCACCATTTCTCAAGGGCAGATAACCCTCAAATTTATTTTTGCAATGTTATGCCCCTTTTTCAAGTTAAAATTTCTTGGTTAACCTTTTTCTTCATGTCCATGTCTCAAAAAGTGTCAAGGATATTCTATTCAAACTTGGAATACTTGATCACCAGCAAGACCCCTGCAAAGATTGTTGGTACCCATGTCCCTGGGGTCACAGTTAGCCCCACCCCCAGGGATCACTTGATTTTCCTTATACTTATATATAGGAAAAAAACTTAAGCCTATAAATAAAATATTAACTGACATCAGATGGGTAAGTACTCCCCCCCCCCCCCCCCCCCCCCCCTCGCCCGATTTTATTTACCCCCGGACCCATTTTTTTTATTTTATTTTTTTATTTTAAAACATAGATACTGTACTCCCCATCCTACCTCAAAACCCCCCCCCCCCCCGCCCCCCCCTGGGCCCAATTTTTTTTTTTTTTTAAATTTTAATACATAAGTACTTGACTCCCCCTCAACCCGCCCACCCGACCCAATTTGTTTTGTTTTTTTTAATACATAGGTACTTCACTTCCCATCACACACACACCCCATTATCTGGGCCCAAGATTTTTTTTTTTTTAAATACATAACTACTTGACCCAAATTTTTTTCACTTGGGCCTCTTGTTTAACTTGGCTTATAATTAATTATCCAGCACTGAGAAAAGTGGAGCATGCTGTCTGTGGACAGGTATTGTTGTACTTTGACTAGCATGCTGTCTTTTCCAGCAGGCTCTTGTTAACCTTTTTAGTTATTCTAACAGAGTACCCAAGGGTGACATAAGTGTTCCACTGAACACCCATCTAGTTTACATAATAATATGTAATTAAAATATATTCTCCTGATTTTTAGCTCGACTTTTTAGCTCACCTGTCACATAGTGACAAGGTGAGCTTTTGTGATCGCAATTTGTCCGCCGTCCGTCGTCTGTCCGTAAACTTTTACTTTAAACGACATCTTCTCATATACCGCTAGGCCAATTTCATCCAAACTTCCCATGAATGTTTCTTAGGTGGTCCCCTTTGAAAATTATTCAAAGAATTGAATTCCATGCAGAACTCTGGTTGCTATGGCAACTTAAAGGAAAAACTTTGAAAATCTTCTTGTCTGAAACCACAAGACCTAGAGCTTAGATATTTGGCATTTAGCACCCTCTAATGGAACTCTACAAAAATTGTTCAAATTATTTCCCTGGGGTCAAAATTGGCCCCGTCCCAGGGGTCACTTCCTTTTACAAAGACTTATATAGGAAATCTTTAAAAATCCTCTTCTCAGAAACCACAGTGCCTAAAGCTTTGATATTTGGTATGTAGCATTGTCTAGTCGATGTCTACCAAGTTTGTTCAAATTATGTCCCTTGGGCCAAAATTGGCCACGCCCCAGGGTTCTCATAGTTTACATAGTTATATAGGAAAAACATGAAAAATCATTTTTCTCCAAAAGTAATAGGACTAGACCTTAGATATTTGGTGTGGAGTATTGTGTAGATAACCTTTACCAGTACTGTTTATATGTTGGCCCTGGGGTCAAAATTGGCCCTGCCCCGGGGGCCCTTAATATGTAAAAAAGGAAATCTTGAAAAATCTTCTTACTGGAAACCTCAATGCCTACAGCTTAGATATTTGGTATGTAGCATTGTCTAGTGGATGTTTACCAAGTTTGTTCAAATTATGTCCCCTGGGTCAAAATTGGCCACGCCCCAGGGTTCTCTTGGTTTACATAAAGTTATATAGGAAAAACATGAAAAATCATTTTTCTCCAAAACTAATAGGACTAGACCTTAGATATGGTGTGGAGTATTGTGTAAAGAACCTTTACCAGTATTGTTTATATGTTGGCCCTGGGGTAAAAATTGGCCTCGCCCCAGGGGCCCTTAATATGTAAAAAAGGCAATCTTTAAAATTCTTCTTACTGGAAACCTCAATACCTTCAGCTTTGATATTTGGTATGTAGCAATGTCTAGTGATTGTCTACCAAAGTTGTTCAAATTATGTTCCCTGGGTCAAAATTGGCCACGCCCCAGGGTTCTCTTGGTTTACATATAGTTATATAGGAAAAACATTAAAAGTCATTTTTCTCTGAAACTAATAGGACTAGACCTTAAATATTTTGTGTGGAGTATTCTGTAGATTACCTTTACCAGTACTGTTTATATGTTGGCCCTGGGGTCAAAATTGGCCCTGCCCCGGGGGCCCTTAATATGTAAAAAAGGCAATTTTTAAAAATCTTCTTACTGGAAATCTCAATGCCTACAGCTTAGATATTTCGTATGTAGCATTGTCTAGTGGATGTTTACCATGTTTGTTCAAATTATGTCCCCTGGGTTAAAATTGGCCACGCCCCAGGGTTTTCTTGTTTTACATTGATTTATATAGGAAAAACATGAAAAATCATTTTTCTCCAAAACAAATAGGTGTAGACCTTAGATATTTGGTGTTGAGTATTGTGTAAAGAACCTTTACCAATATTGTTTAAATGTTGGCCCTTGGGTCAAAATTTGCCCTGCCCCGGGGGCCCTTAATATGTTAAAAAGGAAATCTTTAAAAATCTTCTTGTCTGAAACCACAAGGCCTTGAATTTTAAAATTTGGCATGAAGCAAGCTTTATCAAGCTTTTTCAAATTATTGGATTAGGTTAAAGGTCATGGAGGCTAAAAATAGATTTATCTACTGTACCTCATAAAGCCTTTGGTTATAGACCAATATCTTTGATATTCAGTATATAGGTTCCTTGCATGGACCTCTACCCATGGGTAGGGTTTGAGGTCACTGGGTCAAGGTCACCATAGCTTATAATAGATATTTCTACTTTCTGTCATAGAGCCTTTATTTATTGACTGATATTTTACATATTTGGTTTGTAGGCACTTATATATTTTCAATTAAAAAATGAAATACTGCTTAACAGCAAACCTACAGCCAAAGTACTCAGGTGAGCGATCCAGGGCCATCATGGCCCTCTTGTTTTTTAAAAAAGATCGAGTTATTGGTTGTTGCTGTTGCCATTGCCGTTCCCGTCCGAAAACTTAACATTGATCATAATGTTTTTATTCTTTGATGGATTATCTTCATACTTGGACACAACAAGCAGACTGGACTAAACTTGACCTTGACTCATGAATGACCTTCACCTTCAAGGTCAAATTATTGAATTTTGCTAAAATATGCCATAACTTTATTATTAATAGGTGGATTCTCTTCATACTTGGACAAAATCTTCTAGTGAACCAGACTCAACTTGACCTTGACTCATAAATGACCTTCACCTTCAAGGTCAAATTATTGAATTTTTGCTAAAATTGACCATAACTTTAGTATTTATGGTTGGATTTGATTTATACTTGGACCAAACAACACTTATGACAAAACCGACATGTTGAATAACTCAGATTTGACCATGACCTTAATATGACCTTGACTGTCAAGGTCAGATGATAGAATTTTGCTTAAATTGTCATAACTTTCTCATTATTTATAGATTTGATATATACTTGGACTAGACAACTCTTATGACAAATCTGACATTATGATTATTTCAAGTTTGACCTTGACCTTTAAATGACCTCTACAGTCAAGGTCAAATCATTGAATTTTGTTAAAACTTGTTAAAATTTTGTTATTTATGGTTGGATTTGAATCAGACTTGCACAAAACAACACTTATGACAAAGTCTACAAGAAAAATTATTCAAGTTTGACCTTAACCTTAAAATTACCATGACCGTCAAGGTCAAATAATTATTTTTGCTTAAATTGTCATAACTTTGTTGTTTTTGTTTGGTTTTGATTCATACTTGGACAAAAAAACAATAATGATAAAACAGACATATTGAATAACTCAGGTATGACCATAGCCTAAAAATGACCTTGACCATCAAGGTCAGATGATTGAAATTTGTTTAAATTGTCATACCTTTCTCATTTATTTATGGATTTGAATCATACTTGGACAAAACAACACTGATGACAAATCCGACATTTTGATTCTTTCAGATATGACCTTGACCTTTAAATGACATTTACAGTCAAGGTCAGATTATTGAATTTGCTAAACCTGGCCATAATTTTGTAATTTTGGTTAGATGTTAATAATACTTGGAAAAAAAACAACACTTATGACAAAGCCGACATGATATATTTTTCAGGTGTGACCTTTACCTTAAAATGACCATGACTGTCAAGGTCAAATTATTGAATTTTGCTCAGATTGTCATAACTTGTGTATTTATTTATGGATTTGCTCATACTTGGACAAAACAATACTTATGACAAATCCGACATTATGATTCTTTCATGTATCAACTTTACGTTAAAATGACCTTGACCTTGAAGGTCAAATTATTGAATTTTGCTACAATTTGCCATAACTTTGTCCTTTATTGTTGGAATTGATTCATACTTGTACAAAACAACTCTTGTGACAAAACCGACATGTTGAATAACTCAAATGTGACCATAACCTAAAATGAAATTGACCGTCAAGGTCAGATGTTTGAATTTTGCTTAAATTGTCATAACTTTGTCATGTATTGATGGATTCGATTAATACTTGGACAGAACAGTACTTTTGACAAATCCGACATTTTGATTCAAGTTTGACCTTGACCTAAAAATGATCTTGACTAGCAAGATCAAATTATTGAATTTCGCTAAGATTGGTCATAACTGTGTACTTTATGGTTAGACTTGATTCATACTTGGACAAAACAACACTTTTGACAAAACTTACATGTTGAATAAATCAGGTATGACCTTTACCCTAAAATGACCTTGACAGTCAAGGTCCCATAATTGTATTTTGCTTAAATTGTCATAACTGTTGTTTATTTATGGATTTGGTTTATACTTTGATAAAACAACAAAACCGACATTTTAATTTATTAAAAGTATGACCTTGACCTTTAGGTGACCTTGACATTTCAGGTCAAGTTATTGAATTTTGCTTAAAATAGCCAAATTTTTGTTATTTATGGTTTGATTTGATTTATACTGGGGCAAAACAACACCTATGACAAAACTGACACACTGAATCATTCATCTGTGACCTTGACCTTCAAATGACCCTGATTATCAAGGTCAAATTATTTAATTTTGCTTATATTAGCCATAATGTCATTTTGCGTTCTTTTTTATTAATACTTGGACAAAACAATGCTCATGACAAAACCTACACGTTAAATTATTCAAGTGTGACCTTAACCTTTAAATGACCTTTACAGTCAAGTTAGAATTATTGCATTTTGCTAAAATAGCCAAACTTTTATTTATGGACGGATTTGGTCCATACTGGGACAAAACAACACTGATAATTAAAGTAATGTGTTAAACATATCTATATCTTTGTTATTAATGGATGTAGTGTCTTCATGCTTGGACATAACTACCTTTTAGACAATACCTGCAGAGAAGGTTAAACTGACCTTGACCTTTAAGGTCAAATTTCTGAATGTTGCTAAAATTGGCCATAACTTTGATATGTATAATTAAATTTCCAAATGATGTTTCATTTGAAATCCTTTACCACAATGTGCATCCTCTGATGTGTTTGCCTTTGGAATTAGAAAAAAGTCGAGCGTGGCCCCCGCTTGCGGTGGCTCTTGTATTTCAGTGAAATGAAGAACACCAGTCAATATCATTATAACTAAACAACATGCTTCCCAACCTCCTCCCACCTACACCCTCCTCAGTTACACATTCATCCAACTCCCATGTACGTTTGGGGAGCATCCATCGTTTCCAACGATATCCTTGTTTTCATTTCATATGACTAGGTACTTGCCCTCCCCCACTCAAATTTTTTATGCTTTTTATGCAAAGGGAGAGCATATAGTCGCCGCCTTGTCCGTCCTTTTTGTCCGGAGCATAACTTGAAAACCCTTAGATATAATTTGTTTAAACTGCACACAGTGGTAGAGGGCAGTGCCAAAGAACCATAACTCCATTTGCCCCATTTTCAATTATCTCCCATTTTTGAAAAATCTTGTCCGGAGCATAACCTGAAAACCCTTGGACATAATTTGTTTAAACTGCACACAGTGGTAGAGGTTATTGAACTGGAAATGAGAAAAAATCAGACCCGACGGTTCACTGAAAGATCAAAATGAGCTTGGCATTGGCAAAAGTTTTGCAGCAAATTTAGTTCAAGAAAATAATACCCAACCTGAGATAAACACTATTTTGAAACAATTTAATGAAGTGTTTGAGGGTATCGGTAAGATATTTGACAAGAAGAAAAATGAAGATTTCCTCGTAAAATTTTCAATGAAAGCAGATGCTGTTCCAATCGCACAGAAACCTCGTCCTGTCCCATATTATCTGCAAGAACCATTGCGGAAATGGTTGGATGAATGTATTAAAGAGGACATTTTTGAGGAAGTCAAACCGGGAGAACCTGTTATTTGTGTTCACCGTTGGTAGTTCAGCCAAAACCAAGATACACAAGTGTGAACAAACAAGACCTAGAACCACATATGATTCGAGCCAGTGTAGACTTGAGAATTCTAAACAAATACATGGAAAGAAACAGAATTCTGCAAGCACCAGTTATTGAGGATTTTACTTACAAATTTCATGCCTGCAAATATTTCTCAAAGATGGAATAACGACAAGGCTACCACCAACTGATTTTACACCCTGATTCTAGATCAATTGCTACTTTCAGCACGCCATGGGGGAACATGAGACCGAAAAGATTGATATTCGGAGCCAGGGCATCCCAAGGATCTTTTTGATGAAGCAATGTTTAGGATCTTTGGTGACATTGCATATAGTATGAATCAGCTAGATGATATACTAATTGGAAGTATTACTTAACTTTGGAAGATCATAACAAGACCTTAAAGACATTTTTACAGCGTGCCAGGGATTTCTGAATTACTTTGAATAAAGATAAATGTCAATTCGGGGTACGGGAATTAGAATTCTGTGGATATAGATTCACAGATGAAGGACTGAAACCAACCACAGATAAGGTGAAAGCTGTTAAAGAAGGCAAGGCTCCAGAATCAGAAGTTCGCAGTTTCTTAGGTATGATTGGATACCTCTCCAAATTTATTCCAAGATATGCAGTGCTGACAGCACCCTTGAGAAAACTGACAGGAAAAGACGTTCCCTTTTCATTGGGACCTGAAGAACAAGCAGCCTTTCAGAAACTTAAAGACAGCATCACTCATGAAGATACGATGGCATTCTTCGATCCTAGAAAACCGATTGTTGTGCGAGCAGAAGCTAGTTTCCACGAAGGACTTTCAGCTGGACTATTCCAGAGGACTAGTAAAGGCTTACACCCAGTACATTACATTAGTAGAACCATGACTACAGCAGAAAAGAGATGTAGTCAAACAATAAAAGATGCATTGGCTATAAAATTTGCAAAAACAAGATTTAGTATGTACTTGCTTGGGGCTCCAAAGTTCAAAATAATCACATCGCACAAACCACTGATTCCCATGTTCAACAAATCATGAGTAAAACTTCCTCCAAGAATTGAGAAATGGATAATGGAAATGCAGGATGTGGATTTTAAGCTAATCTATGAACCAGGGAAAGATGCCGCAGACCCAATGGATTACCTGTCAAGAAATCCACTAGAAGAAACAGAAGTGATGATACTGAACACACTGTCAAATTGATAGTTTACAACGAACATGGAGTGATTAATGATACGATAAGGGATGAAACACCCAAGGACGACACGCTGAAAATGATTAAAGAAATAATAGAAAAAATGAATGGGAATGTATAAGAATAGACCAGAGATACATGTACAACCAAACTACTTAGTGCGACATGAACTGTATAGAGTAAATGGTATGATTTTACGAAACAGACAAGTGGTGATTCCGGAGAAGCTTCAGAAACCAACTGTCAAAGCAGCTCATAGCATGGGACATTTTGGAATGACTAGAACCAAGCAGATGCTAAGAGAAAAATATTGGTTCCCAAGACTCAACAGTTTAGTTGAAAACATTATATCCAAATGTTTTCAGTGTCAGATCTCTTCTGAAGAACAGAAACAAGAACCAGTAAAACCCACAGAGATACCCGAGATAGCATGGCATACATTATCTGCAGATATTGGTGGCCCGTATCCAGGTGGACACTACAACTTGGTTATTATGACAAAAGAACCATGTTTCCAGTTGTTGAACAGACAAAATCAACATCATTTAATTCGACTTCCTGATTACTGCAAAAGATATTTGCTACATACGAGATTCCTGAAAGAATTGAAACTGATAATGGACCACCATTTAATTCACATGAATTCAAAACATTTGCTGAGGAATATGGGTTTCATCATCATAAGGTAACACCAGAGCATCCAAGAGCGAATGGAGAAGCAGAAAGATTTATGAAAGGATTGCACATAATGAAGGTGCATCGATCAATACAGCAGTACAGAATATGCTAATAGGGGTACAGATCAACACCACATCCGGCTACAGGATATACTCCATACGAAACATTAATGAGATGAAATGTTGCTACAAAACTTGATTATCCAGAACTATCGCAAACCAAAATCGGTAAAATGGAGAAAGAAATCACTACCAAAGAAATGGGATAACCAACATAGGCATCCTAGAACCATTGAGACCAACTTCAGAATAGGTGAAAAGGTACTACTTAAGAAGAAAAAGGAGAGTAAATGGTCAGCAGCTTATGAACATGAACATTATACAACCATTGCAATACATGGATCAAGCATTAAGGCACAGCGTAAATCTGATGGACGAATAGTATAAAGAGATGGATCAAAGTTTAAAAGGTTTGTTGAGAATGATGACCAATGGAGAGAAAGATTATTACGTATACCTGAAAGACATCATCACCAACAGAACAGAAACCAAACTCAAGAACCTCAAAATAGCCAAAATGATCATCAGTCAACCAGTCATGAAACTAACAGTCGGGCAAGTGAAGAAACATTAACTGAGAGCCCTACAACCAGAGACCGTCCAAAACGATTGAGGCGATTGCCATCAAGATTCAAGGATTTCATCCTAGATCATAAGAAACATTAACTTTTATTCAGATATAGTTCAGATTATAAATTTAAATTGGTATCTAATTCAAATTTACAAACTCTTTTAAAACATGGAAGGAATGTGATACTGTTCTATTTTAACTGTGACGTCGTTTCTAAGTGACGTCGTTAACGTCATTGTTTGTTTATCTGTATTCCAAGATGGTTGATTAAACTTAGATAGATGAATTATTGCCATTAATTCATTATACACAACAGAGGCGGACTGCAGTGCCATAGAACCATAACTCTATTTTGCCCCGTTTTTAGCTCATCTGAGCACAAAGTGCTCAGGGTGAGCTTTTCTGATCAGTCTTTTCATTCAAATGACATCTCCTCTGAAACCAAAGGGCCAAATTAAATGCAACTTGCCTGGGATGTCCCTTGCATGAAGCTCTACCAAGATCGTTCAAATGGTTTTGGTCCATCGCATTTCTGGGTCACTGGAGCTAAAATTAGATTTTAAAAGTTGGATCTTTAAAAATCTTCTTCTCCAAAACCTCAAGGCCTGGAGTTAGATATTTTGTATGAAGCATCATGTAGTGGACCTCTATCAAGTTTGTTCAAATTATGACCGTGGGGTCAAAACTGACCCCTCCCCAGGGGTCAGTTGATTTTACATAGCTTTATATAGGGAATATTTAAAAAATCTTCTTATCAGAAACCACAAGGCCTAGATTTTAGATATTTGGCATGGTGCATTGTCCAGTGGACCTTCACCAAGTTTGGCTCATAGGTCAAAAAAGGCCCAGCCCTGGGGGTCACATGTTTTACATAGAGTTATATAGAAAAAACCTTAAAAAATCTTTTTGTCAGAAACTGCAAGGTCTAGAGTTTAGATATTTGGTGTGCAGCATTGTCCAGTGGACCTTTACCAAGTTTGTTCAAATCATGGCTCCTGGGTCAAAAATGGTCCCGCCCCGGGGGTAACTTGTTTATATAGAGTTATATGAGGAGGCATCGTGGTCCACGGGTAGAGCGCAGGGCTCCGGATCCGAAGGTCGCGGGTTCGAATCCCGTCAGAGGCGAGATTCTCGCATGATCTTAACATTCCTCCACGCTGCGCGAATACTGGTATGGAACCCAGGAAGCAGTCATTGAGCGTGATGAATCTAAGTTGTAAGAACTTGTATCGCAATCGATGTAAAATAAATGAGTCTAATCTAAACTAAACTAATTCGAAATATAGAGTTATATAGGAACAAGAGGGCCATGATGGCCCTGAGTACTTAGGTTTGCTGTTAAGCAGTATTTCATTTTTTAATTGAAAATATGTAAGTGCCTACAAACCAAATATGTAAAATATCAGTCAATAAATAAAGGCTCTATGACAGAAAGTAGAAATATCTATTATAAGCTATGGTGACCTTGACCTTGACCCACTGACCTCAAACCCTACCCATGGGTAGAGGTCCATGCAAGGAACCTCTATACTGAATATCAAAGATATTGGTCTATAAATGAAGGCTCTATGAGGTACAGTAGATAAATCTACTTTTAGCCTCCGTGACCTTTAACCTAATCCAATAATTTGAAAAAGCTTGATAAAGCTTGCTTCATGCCAAATTTTAAAATTCTAGGTCTTGTGGTTTCAGACAAGAAGATTTTTAAAGATTTTCTTCTATATTGTTATTTAAAACTTGTGACCCCTCGGGCGGGGCCAATAGTGACCCTAGGGAAATTTTTCAAACAAACTTGGTAGAGGTCCACTAGACAATGCTACACACCAAATATCTAAGCTCTATAACTTACGGTTTCTGACAAGAAGAATTTTTTAGATTTTCTTATATAACTCTATGTAAAACTAGTGGCCCCTGGGGCGGGGCCATTTTTGACCCAGAGGCCAGGATTTGAACAAACTTGGTAGAGGTCCACTAGACAATGCTACACACCAAATATCTAAGCTCTATAACTTACGGTTTCTGATAAGAAGATTTTTTTAAGATTTTCCTATATAACTCTATGTAAAACAAGTGACCCCCGGGGCGGGGCCATTTTTGACCCAGAGGCCAGGATTTGAACAAACTTGGTAGAGGTCCACTAGACAATGCTACATACCAAATATCTTAACTGTAGGCCTTCTTGTTTCTGACAAGAAGATTTTTTAGTTTTTCCTATATAACTCTATGTAAAACAAGTGACCCCCGGGGAGGGGCCATTTTTGACCCAGAGGCCAGGATTTGAACAAATTTGGTAGAGGTCCACTAGACAATGCTTCACACCAAATATCTAAGCTCTGTAACTTACGGTTTCTGACGAGAAGATTTTTTAAGATTTTCCTATATAACTCTATGTAAAACTAGTGGCCCCTGTGGCGGGGCCATTTTTGACCCAGAGGACAGGATTTGAACAAACTTGGTAGAGGTCCACTAGACAATGCTACACACCAAATATCTATGCTCTATAACTTACGGTTTCTGACAAGATGATTTTTTTAAGATTTTCCTATATAACTCTATGTAAAACAAGAGACCCCCGGGGCGGGGCCATTTTTGACCCAGAGGCCATGATTTGAACAAACTTGGTAGAGGTCCACTAGACAATGCTACATACCAAATATCTTAACTCTAGGCCTTGTGGTTTCTGACAAGAAGATTTTCAAGTTTTCCCTATATAACTCTATGTAAAATCAACTGACCCCTGGGGTGGGGTCAGTTTTGTCCCCAGGGACATAATTTGAACAAACTTGGTAGAGGTCCACTAGATGATGCTTCATACCAAATATCAAAGCTCCAGGCCTTGTGGTTTCGGAGAAGAAGATTTTTAAAGATCCAACTTATAAAATCTATTTTTAGCTCCAGTGAACCAGAAATGCAATGGACCAGAACCATTTGAACAATCTTGGTAGAGCTTCATGCAAGGAACATCCCAGGCAAGTTTCATTAAATTTGCCCCATTGGTTTCAGAGGAGATGTCGTTTGAATGAAAAGTTGACGACGGACGGACTGACGGACGACGGACAAAGACCGATCAGAAAAGCTCACCCTGAGCACTTTGTGCTCAGGTGAGCTAAAAACTTTTAAAAATCTTCTTGTCAGAAACCGCAAGACCTAGAGTTTAGATATTTTGGGTGTAGCATTGTCCAGTGGATTTCTACTAAGTTTGTTCAAATCATAGCCACTGGGTCAAAATAGGCCCTGCCCCGGGGGTCACTTTTTAGTCCCCTACGGGTTAAACCCTCCGTCCGTCAGTCTGTCCGTCCGTCACAAAAACTGGATCCCGTGATAACGCAAAAAGTACTGAAAATATTTTAATGAAACTTGAAATATTTGTAGAGGGCAGTCTGGAGATTAAGCACGTCTTTTTTTTTCTTCATATGTTGAAAATTTTGGTTGCTATAGCAACAAATATACTTAAAATATGGCAAATATAACAATATTTGTGATAACTCAAAAAGTTGTAAGAATAATTCTATGAAACATAAAATATGGATAGGTGATAGTATGGAAATAATGCACCTCAAGGTTCACAACTCTAGCACCAAAATTATTAGATTTATCCCCCCTTGAACTTAGAATTTTCATGAAAAAAATGAATTTTTTGTGTAAAACTCAGAAAGTATTGAATATATTTTTAGGAAACATGAAGTATGGATAGGTGACAGTATGAAGATAATGCACCTCAAGGTTCACAACTCTAGCTCCAAAATTATTAGATTTATCCCCCCTGAACTTAAAATTTTCATGAAAAAATGTGGTTTTTTGTATACAACTTCATTATTTCTTAATGTATCTACTTCAAACTTTAAATATTGGTTTCTTATCATCACCCACATCATATGTGACAAGGTTCATAATTCTAGCACCTAAATTGTCAGAATTATCATCCTTGAACTTTGAATTTTGTCTTCCTATGTTGAAAAAATGTGGTACATTTGTCTTTCCCTAAAAACTGTATCCAGAGATAACTTTTGAAGTACTTGGAACTTTTCCAACAAATTTACTGAGAATAAAGTAAAGTTGAAACGTAAGTTAAACATAGTGATCCTGAGAAAATTTAAACATTAGGAACTAGTTTTCATGGGTTTTCAACAGAGGTCAAGGTCAGATGATAGTTGAAACTTAGTATTAGAGATTATGTGCAACTTGTTCCAACTGGGCTACCATCCTGTGACAAGGAAGTGCGGGGTATTAGTCACCATCTGTGACAAAATTCTAGTTTTGCGACTTTTTTAGTCCCCTACCGGTTTCACCGGAGGGGACTTTATAGGTTTACCCTCCTTCCATTAGTTCGTCCGATATTACGCATAAAGTACTGAAAGTATTTTTATGAAACTTGATATATGGATAGATGGCAGTATGGAGATTATACACGTCTTTTTTTCTTCCTATGTTGAAAAATCTGGTTGCTATTGCAACAAATAGACTTAAATTATGGCAGATATAGCAATATTAGTGATAACTTAAAAAGTACTTCAAATATTTTTATGAAACTTGAAATATGGATAAATGGCAGTATGGAGAATATCCACCTAATTGTTTTATGAACCTAAAGGAGGAACTGTCCGTCCGTTTATCAGTCATTTCCTCCGAAAACTTAACCATTGGCCATATTTTCCTTACTACTGAATGGAATTACTTCAAACTTGGCCACAGCAATACCTTGGACAATACCATTCCAATGAAGTACATTTCTGTGACCTTGACCTCTGAATGACCTTGACCTTTAAAGTTTTCTTGTCCAACAACTATATGTTTGGCCATAATTTCCTTATTTCTGAACAGAATTACTTTAAGGTTGATCACAACAACCCCTTCGATAAGACCTTTTCAACAACATATATATTTCTGTGACCTTAACCTCTAAATGACCTTGACCTATGACGTTTTCTTCTTTGATGATACTTTGTACATGGATAGAGGATCATATGGAGATTATGCATGTCTCAGACAAATTCTTTAGTCAATTTCCACATATGGGTTGGAGCTAGGGAGATGGACATTGCACCGGTAGGGGACTGTTGCTTTGTCTCTGACAAGCTCTTGTTTTGCAAGGTTTTTGAATAACCTGCCTTTTACAAAATGTTGTCTGGAGCTTTACTTAGACACTATAGCTGATAATTAGTTTAAATTTAACATAGCGATAGATGTCAGTGAGAATGAGTGCAGGGCACATAGAGCATATCTAAATTTTTCCCCCCGATTTTTAATTATCTCCCTTGCAGACGGAAAAAGATATAATCGGTAAACATTCACTTTACATCTTTGTTTATGAAAAATAAAATGTGCTCACTAAATGACTTTGCCTGTATTTTCTTGCCTTGAACGTGTCCCTTTGGCTCGTGCTTCGGGGAGCATATGTCGGTTTTACCGATCGCCTTGTTTAACTTGGGCCTCTTGTTCGTCTATGCTTATAGTTTATTATCCAGCACTGAGAAAGTGGAGCGTGCTGTCTGTGGACAGGTCTTGTTAAGTTTTCTGATCCAAGCTCTGGAAGAGAAAGTAAAATGAGAAGCCTTCAACATATAAGAGATTGTGTACCTAATCCAGGCCATCACTGTTACATTCTTACTACATCTGAATAGCCAGGGTGATGCAGGGTCATGTTATACAATGCTCAGCAGAGCAGCGTCATGTGATGGTTTGAGTTTAGTCTGTTTTGCTGCAGTCAAAATCAAAGTAAACAAGACGGCTCTAATAGAAATGGACAGGCTGCGTGAGCACTGTACTTTCAATTGGGAACATCCATTCGAAAACTTGGACCCTAATGCAAGTGTGCACATAGGTTTTCTCAACATTTGTTCCCTTAAAGCCCACCTCTCAGACTTGGCTGCCCAAAGACATATTTCAAGATTGAATGCTCTTTGCTTAACAGAAACTCACACTACAGAAGAATGTTCTTTAGAAGGATTCTGCAGATACTCTAAGGCAACACAACATGGTCTAGCAATGTTCACTTAAAGGTCATGTGACATGACTATAGCAACTTTGTCTATTCAAAATAATCATAATGTACTGATAAAAATGGTTTTATTGAGATATTATGAAAATATTGCTTTTGATAAGAAAAAACGTGTTTTTGATGATCGGTTATTTCCGTTTCGACATCGGTAGTTTCCGCTGCAATTTTTGGCTGTGACGTAGATTTATCCCTACTGTACCAGGCAGTAGTGCAGAATTACACTGCTCATAACACATCCGTTTTTAAATGAAAAAAAAACCTTAAACCACAAATGCAAGAAACTACACATCAAATATCCATGCCTTGCTGTTTCTGACAAGAAATTTTTAAAAGTTTTCCCTATATAACTCTTTGTAAATCAAGTGACCCCCAGTGCGGGGCCAGTTCTGACCCCAGGGTCATAATTTGAACCATCTTGGTAGAGGTCCACTAGATGATGCTCAACACCAAATATCCAAGCTCCATGCTATGCGGTTTCTGACAAGAAGATTTTTAAAGTTTTCCTATATAAGCCTATGTAAAATCAATTGACCCCAATGGCGGGGCAAGGGGCATAATTTGAACAAACTTGATAGAGATCCACTAGACCAAATCTTAAGGCTCAGGGCCTTGTTGTTTCAAACAAGAAGATTTAAAGTTTTTCCTTTAAGTTGCCATAGCAACCAGAGTTCTTGATGGAATTGAATTCTTTGAACAAATTTGGTAGAGCTTCATGCAAGAAATATCCCAGGCATTTTTCATCGATGTTGGCTAAGCGGTTTAGGAGGAGATGTTGTTTAAGTCCAATTTTTGACGACGCACGCCGACGCACGTCGGACATTCAACGATCCTAATAGCTCACCCTGAGCAGGCTCAGGTGAGCTCGAAAAGTTTAGCATTAGCAATGCAGATTTGACCAAAAAATATATATGACATAAAAAGAGTAAAATGCCCATATGCACTTTTTACAGCTGATAGTGTCATTTCTGTGTTTGTTATTCAGTAAAAGGACATACCGTATATATGATTAATGTGACAAACAAATGCATAGCAGTAAAAATCCAATATGGCCGAATTTTGTTTAAACATTTTGTGGTGCAACTTTTCAAAGGATTTCATTAACAAATGCGTATTAAAAAAAAGAAATTCATATATATTAAAGTTTTTTTACTCTACTGAAAAGTCTTCAAAATTTCAGTAACGACAAGTTATTAGTAAGTACAGTAGTAGAGCAAAGGATAGTTCGAAAACTCCTTTACATAAATTAGTAATTCTCTATTCCTTTCCCCAAATTAATTCAAAGATAACATGAACTGAATAGTATTTACACTTATCTACATCGAGTCTCACAAATAATGTTATTTATAACCGAGATATGATGCATAACATATAACATACAGTATTTACTGTATATGTTACAGTAAATATCTAAATTAAGTGAGTCTATATATTTCCTGGAAATTCAGGGGAATCTATAGATTTCCGAAAACATGTAGAAAAATACTCACTACGTAATCAAAACTACGTAATCAAAACAATTTCGCGTATCTCCAAGGCATAGTTTTTTAAAATATTCGACTCGTGTCTACCGGCTTACTACTTACTCCAAAAAAATCACTACCATTTGTCACTACAAATTAAAAAAAAAAACCACCTAAAACGCACTGTAGTCACACATTTTCCTATTAGTTTGCACCCGATTTCTACAATATTTTCAGCCTTTTTACTTTCTATACTTCTACTATTCTCCTCGAGTTTTCTTTCTTTCTTTCACGTATACATGACATGCTTTTTTTCTTTTAATTTTTACCTAATGTCCAGGACCAAACATAACCAAACATAACCAATCCCGATTGCAAACTAGTAAGTATACAGTTATATCTCTTCCCATACGCGCTTGTTTACAGCCTTAGAAAAAGAAAATAGTCTAAATGAGACGTGTCTTGGTGTGGGGGTGGGTATGGAAAAACCAGTCACTCACTGTACTCTACGGCAACTCCAGCTCTGGCCCACCTCTCGATAAATATTGTTGGCTTTCGTCGAAGTAAGAAACTTCACCCTTATTTCATGCACAGTGACTGCTGTTTGCCAGTTAATTTGCTGTTAAAAGTTAAGAGGAAATAGGAATGCGACACGGTTAATATGTATATTGTTTCAATGACACTATAAAAAGACGTTTATGTAAATATTGCACGATTTTGATTGAATTAAAAACAGCCGTATTATTTATGGAACACGCCACGTCAGCGTAACCCATTGTGAGCATGTTAACAATTTACTTTAATATTTTCACAAAACGGATACTAATAAATAATATCACTTTCGTAAAGATTGATTATAACCAAAGTCTCGGGCTGTTAGATATTTGGTCGCAACAGTAATCCAACGACACGTCCATATGCCTGCCTGCAAAACGTTGTTTTTTTTTCTTTTCATTTTTCTTTTTTTTTGCTGATATATTGTTAACATTAAATGCTTTTAAGCTTTTAGAAATAACTCTTTCATGTTTGACTGATTAAAAATGTATCTACTACTATCTGGCGATTTATCACCAGCAAAGTAAATGCAAATTTCCGTTTTTATAAGACAGAATAGTAATTATACAGGCAACAGGAGCGGCAAACAGAATAAGTGTTCTGTACTTAATAAACTGGTGTCATTGTCCTTTATATTTTTCTGTATTAATGAACTGTTGTCAACGTCCTTTCTTCGTAGTTGAACATTGCGCTGTTATTTCTATTTTTCTTTAAAGGTTAAAAGTAACTAGGAAAATGTCGTTTTTGAAATAAATGTTTCTCATGTTATTATTATTATTATTATTATTATTATCAAATAAGTGTACTACGGTAAGCACAATTTTTATCATTTGTAGCGACATCTAGATTCCAGTAGACAATTAATATGTAACAATTCATGACACAGCTCCTAAACTGATGCTTTACGACAAGGCCATAGGTGCGGATTTTATCATAAAAGACTATTCATTCTTCTACAAGAATAGCTGTCATATAATCAAGTATGAAACAGGCCGCAGTTTTGCGAGGGAATGATGCTCAAATGCCTTACAGCTCATCCCGACTTACTAATTGTTGCTAAAAAGGCGAATAAAACGATTTTTGTATTAAAAATGTATATGGTCTATCAATGGAAAAAGTTTTATCGAATCTTATGTGTTATTTTACCACAAATAGGTCTAATATACACTTGACCCCCTCAACGATAGTCACGAAAAAGCTTTGCGAAGACAATTTAAGACTCAAAAACAGAAACGCATATTTAACTTTCGTTTTTACGACATTTTCCTTCGGTAGTTTCCGTATCAAATAATTGATTCATCATACCACGTGACCGACTGAAATTTTCTGCCGGTTTACTCCGTATCTTCGTTAATCTTCTTTTTTTTAGTTTCGGTAGCCTACCTAAACTAGAAATATCATATATTTTGTTATTAATAATGAAACACCCGCTGTGAAACTAACTGCAAGCAATCCGTTTTTGATGATAAAATTAAATATATATTATGTAATAAAAGTCTCCAAACAGGCATTTTAGGATGGATGTTAGAAACTGTATTTGTTCTAAGGTGGTCAACTGATTTTTTAAATTTTTTATTTGAGTAGATTGTATTAAAAATTAATATAAATGATATTTAATAATTTTGAACTAGTTGACGCATACCAACCCCAAATACAACATTTAGAAATATCGGTTAGTCTTCACGAATTGACGGGTTTTCTATCTTGGAAGCGCAACCAAGTTAACTAATTTAAAATGGGCGCGAAAAATAAATCCATAAAAATAAACCTGTGTTTGTATATAAAAACGAATATGAAACTTCCACTTACTGTGCTTTGACTGGAAGACGCCATTTTCGATATTTACATATGAAATCAAATTATTCGGAGCACACACGCATTAAAAAATAAACGGTGATACCGCTAGCTTCAAAACCAGAACGTCCGTATTTTTTTAACCAAACCTTACATAAATCCATGATATCCTTTATTGGTAATTAATATATTATCTGTCATTTTTACAAAATATAAACTCACCTGATTTGACTACCTTTAAAGTGTTTCCGATGACGTCGGTGTTGAGCAAAACGAATTACGTCATTCGAATAGATTCAAAGCGATGGTGTGTATAACGTGCCATGACTCTCTTCAATGCATAAATTAACGTTCGGTATGCGGCAGCGTCAGTAACTCTTCGAAAGAAAACAAAAATCTTTATTGAGGTTTACATTCTGAATAATTTTCTAAAATGAAGGGTCTTTTCTAATGAAGTTAAGTTTTCAGGTCTTCTAAGATCAACCCGACAAACTATACTCATGTATTCAAACTGATTGCTCTGTAAGATATAGTGGCTTCATACATATTTTTCTATAAACTTCTTGTTCAGTTTTGAGCCTAATTAATTATCTTTTAATTTGTTTTTACAAAATCATTACCTAAAAGAATTTTAAAGTATATGCGTGCGTTTTTCTTTTAATCAAGTTGTTAATCATTACCTATAAAGAACAGTAAGCTCCTACTCAAACAGGGATGCAATATGTTTTGATTACAGAAAAAATCCATGTTGACATGATTGACGCATCCATCGACTGTAAAGCCTTTTTTCACGTTTTGCTCCTTTATGTTGGAAGGATAATGTTTGCAAAAAGAGAACATTTATATACATCTACCCCTTCTTTGATTATAGATGAAAGCATAGTTTCCTAGAGCAGTGTCGGTAAACCGGCTTTATCTCATCAGCCTTCGTAACTGGTCACTTTGCAGCACAGCGACCCGCTGAAATTTACGTATTTGTGACCTAATGTTGTGTTAATTTCTCAAGAACTTGTCAAGAGATTCCTATCTATCTGAAAGCATTTAACGGGCCTAAATCATTTTTAATCTTTAAAACTTACGTCTTTAAGACGTTGTAAAATGTGCTATTTCTTACCATGACTTATGAGACAATCTTTGTACCAAGATGCTACACTCTGAATTTGTTCACTGCCTTGAACCTTTAATTTGTTTTCACATAGAATATTTGGTATGTTCATTATAATACTTTTGAAGAAAAAATGATATTTATCCTGTGACTAATCTTGAGTATTGACTGGTAGATGGGTACCAAATAAACTAAGTGATATTCTGACAGTGCATCACGTGGGTAGCTTTATTCTTCTCACTATAATAATAATTACATCTAAGAAGGCGGTACGTTTTGTGTAATTTGAGCGCAGTTCTGTCTTTCCATTGCATTTATCATAAACAGAGTTAAGTAGCGATTCCTTGCTCTCTGCGACTTGTTTTCCTGTCTATATTTATAGAATCTGTAGTATGTTTACGCGTCATTTTTACATTAAATATCGATAACATTAAATAGAATTACTGTCAAATATTTTGTGAGCGGGCTCTTGTTACCTATGGCGCGACAAACGTTGCAATATTGTATGTCAAATATATTTATACTCTAACAATATATGTCTGGTCTGAACGCAAAATATTTGTTCAATAAAAAATAATTATTCAATAATTTTCAATATTTGTTCAATAAAACATACTTATTCATTTAGTTCCAGATTAATATTTGGTAAAAAATATTCATTCTTAAAAAAGCTAATTGCTTATACAATTTCATTATGTATATATTAATGAAGTAGGAAAATATTTATGTTGGTATGTAGTAAAAATAAATACTTTGATTATAATAAGCATTATGGGATACTATGCTTTTAACAACAGTTTTGATTGGTTAAAGCAAAACAATATGGCAGCGCCCTTGCAGGTATGAAACCACTAATTCAGTCAATCAGAGCTCAAAGAATGGTACCCGCATAATGGCGGCTATAAATAGTTCTCAGTTTTCTTGGCTGTTTTTAACATTTTTGCATTAATCTTTGCATTTTTTTTGCATGAATCACTTGGCCTGACTGTTCCTGATAGTGTGGTAGCAATTTAATGTTCAGAGTCATCCAGAATAGAATTCATGATAGGAAGTTGATGAACACACCCAAATCTGAAAATTGGGTCAGAATTTTTGGTCATTTTAGGGGTATGTTTACTCAGAGACATAGATAACAGAGATAAGCAGCTCCTATTTACTCCATTGAAATAGCTCACATGCCTCTCAAAAAGTGAAAAAATTAGGCATTTTGTAGCAATTAAAACTCAATGGCTATTTGTTCGACTCTTTTAAGGTATACATCATTTGCAAGCTTAAACAGCCGTCTATACTGTAAATTACTTAAACTTACATTTTTTTGTAGATTTGCTTTTATACTCTTGAAAAAGAAAGAGAAAAAGGGGGGTTGTGTTTCAAACAAGAAAGATATTTCTGCTCAAGTAAACCAGAGACATAGATAACAGAGATAGGCAACTTCCTAGCTAGTTAAGGTCTCACGCGTGCCTGCTAAGGCAGTGTTTTGTAGCAAGTATAACTTGTTAACTAGTTGCCAAATTGAAACAAATTATACATTTTCTGAAAGCCTAGTCATTTGTCTATTGCTGCAGGTAAAATAATTCTAGTCCTGGTAAAAATAAATGATGCATCATGTGTTAAAGAGAACTGCAACTTAATCATTTTTCACAAAACTATAAAGATGGTGAAAAACTGGGATAGTGGGTATATTCTGCCAAGTTATATTAAATTAAAGGGCTAGAAATTTGCCAATATTTTAACAGTGTTTTGTAGCAAGTATAACTTATTACACTTGCTTCACAATATCACACCATTTCTGAACCAAGCATTGGTTCGTTTTATGTCATTTTATTTTATTTTAAATATAACCATGGTCTTTTAATTGTGGAATTCTTGAAAAGTCGGGTTTAGGATCAGTAAGACCTTTAGAATAATGTTTATCGGCATGCAGTTTGTATCTGTGCATGCGTGATGTGAACCGTGTAGTTTTAGCACGCAAAATATACCTTGAACTTTTTCGCATATGCATTGTCGCATCTTTTCGAAGAAGGTAATTTATGACTGATGATCCAACTTGATATTTGTTTGAGCTAGCCTTTAGCACAGCTGACTTAGCTAGCCCATGATTGAGTTTTAGAATCTGTCCATGACAGTTTCTGAGAAATGTAACATTTTTAGGCATGCATGCCTGGTATGACCTATTTACAGCTTCACACTTTTGTGTAGAGGTCAGAAACTTAGTGTTTTCTATGTTTTCAGAACCAAGAAGGAGCTCAATGCATTGTTTCAGTATTTTTCATCAGTTAGTGTCATTTTTAGCTTAACATTTTCCGGCAAGAAGTTCTTCATTTGACGGTTATTACCAGAACAAACCAGACTGTATTTGGTACAGAATACACCGCAGTAACCCTTGAAACATAGCACTATAGCTGAAGTTATTTTAGGCATTTTACTTTTAATCAGTGCTATATTGCTTTTATAAACTTTATGTGCTCTCATGAGCTCTGCAGTACACCTTGATTTCACTGACAGAGCAAATCTGTTTTTTAAATTTAATTTTTGTTTACCCGTAAACATTTGACTGCTAAATGGGGCCTTGGATATTTGTCGTCTCATAGGATTTGCTAAATGCCTGACATCTTTTAAGCGTACAACATTGCTTTCCTGTGCCTTATCTACACCGGAATGACCTTTCGAATCACAATCACCGGTATGATGTGTAATATGAAGGTCTTTGTTTACTTCCCTTGTTACTATTTCATTCCATCTGGCTTCATCCCCGATGGACTGGGTTTCATTTAAGTTAGCAGTGCAATGACCTCGGTGGTCAGGACATTTTATATTTATGTGCCCTTGATTTCTTAACCGTGTTGCTGCTGTGCACACTTTTACGCCTACAAAAGCACCAATTACAGATTTGTTACGGGTATTGTTTTCGCACATAGTAGTCGTTACAATAGTGCCGGCTTGTAAAGGTGTATTTTCAGCATTAAATAGAGGGTTATTGTAACATGAGTCAGACTCTGTTCGCACCTCATTACTATTCATATTGCCACATTTAGAATTGTCCTCTTAAAGTTTTTGTCTAATCACTTGCATATTTTGTTTGTTTAGTTGTTCTACATTTTGGCCTATTTTATTTGCTTGTTTTTGCATACCAGAAACAGATGGGGGAATAACATTAGCATGTGCAAGAATTCTGGCTGCACCGTTAGGACCCACTGGTGTGGTCATGAGACCCATCTGAAAGCCAACATTTACTTTAGCAGCTTTCCTACCCTTACTCTGTGTATCAACTTCTTCATACAGTTTATAATATTCACTCACATATGTACATTTTGAACATTTTAGGCGTTCCATCCAAACAAGACCCCATTTGCGAGAAAAAGCGACATCAAAGTTTAGGTCACCAGTACATTCATTGATTCCAGTACAATGTTTTTTAATTTCAGTGTTAAACATTTCTTGGAGAAGTTTTGGACAGTAAAGTTTGTGAATCAGTAAATCTGGGTGGTCACCAGAAGTGATTTGTTTTTGATACTGGTCGGTTACCTTTGGACCAGTCGTCAGTGGCCGCAGAGGTGTGATACAATTTGTGGAACCATCCACATCATTCAGAGTAAGTGAACTACCATTTTCATTAACTCTAGCATTAAAAGTCTGCTCATCAAGTCTAACATAATGTCTAGCAGGAGAACCAGTACTATATCTGCAAGTAAACTTATCGTGTTTAATACCTTTCTGAAATCCTACTAGCTTGTTGTGTTTCTTGCGTGAAAACTTGGATGGCATTTTTACCTTATAGAAATAGTGACAAAGAAAAAATATTACCTTAGTATACACCCTTTTTCAGTTTAAAGTCTTTATAAGGTAAACAGTGTTAGTAAGAACCATGCAAACCTGAAACTAAGAAGTTACTGAACTGTCAGTGCAAGTCTGCACAGGGTCTGAGGAATTTCACACCTTTTTTCAGCAAATACCAGGTGTTCAGGATCTCAGGCTTGTATATTGTATTTAACAGGAAAAGGTTCAAGTAGCCCCCAGAATGGTCATAAATGATGTCTCCTCAAGTAGAACATTAAAAAATACAAAGTATTAATCTATTTAATGACAAAAATATCATATTTGACTGAAAATTTATGAAAAAATTCCAATTTTTACTACAAAAAGTGCTAAACACCTGTTAATATTTTGCAGAAATTTCAAAGAAAAGTCTTTTAAAGGATTTAATTTTGTAAAACAAGTTTTTTCGCATAGTATAAACTGATTTTGATAAATTATCTAACGCGTTTTGTAAATTATGAGGTTTTTCCTAAGCAAGTGACTTTCACTAATTTCTAGTAATTGTTGTGCTGTCAGCACTGTGATTTAGCGGGTTATTAAATCCAGGTTTCTGTGAAAGGTACTGGCTTGATTGACCTGAAATTTTGGAACTATGCTTAGAAATATATACTTTTCAAAAACAGACAAAAAATTCACGTTTTATGGAAAAAGTTTTCTTATAGGTATGAAACCACTAATTCAGTCAATCAGAGCTCAAAAAATGGTACCCGCATAATGGCGGCTATAAATAGGTCTCAGTTTTCTTGGCTGTTTTGAACACTTTTACCTTAATCTTTGCATTTTTTTTGCATGAATCACTTGGCCTGACTGTTCCTGATAGTGTGGTAGCAATTTAATGTTCAGAGTCATCCAGAATAGAATTCATGATAGGAAGTTGATGAACACACCCAAATCTGAAAATTGGGTCAGAATTTTTGGTCATTTTAGGGGTATGTTTACTTGAGCAGAAATATCTTTCTTGTTTGAAACACAACCCCCCTTTTTCTTTTTCTTTTTCAAGAGTATAAATGCAAATCTACAAAAAAATGTAAGTTTAAGTAATTTAAAAAGGGTTTTGCTGTTTTACAGTCTCATGAAGTAGGTTAATTTTATATAGAATAAAGAAGGAATTAATTTGGTGGTTTCACACCTATAAATTACACTTGCCGCTCAATACTCGGGGAGTATTCGAAGCTCCAGGTAAAACGGTTCAAATTATATAATAGTAGAATGAATAAATACCAGGATGGACTGCATTGTACAGGTACGCATAATCATTATTGAGCGAGCAAATAAGAAACCTTGTTACAACAAACTCAGATTTCCTAACATGCAAATTGTACCCAACAATTATTTTTTTATACATGTGTATAAAAAATTTTGTTTTACCGTGTAAATATATTTTTAGAACAAAATTATATTTAAAGAACAATAATTTTTTTACAAATATTGTATTTATTTTTCTAACGCATAAATATATTTTATTGTTAAAATATCTTTATTTTTTAGAACAAATATTTTTCTGGGATTAATAATTATTGAATATACAATATTGCAACGTTTGTCATACTAAAGTTACCATGAGAAAAAAATACATATAGGTGGAGTGCCTATTTTGTTTAAGCGTCACAAATATATTCCTACACTCAAAATGTCACTTGCATCTTGCACATTCTTCGTAGCTTCAGAATGAAATGTCGACATTTCTTTATCAGAAGTCAATTACGTATGATCATTTTTTGTCTTGTAATGCCATCAGCATCAAAATCATTCGATTTTGCAGTTTTACTCCATATATAATTGTTCAGGTCTTTTAAATCTGATACATCTTCACACGAGACAGCTTTTTTTCTTTTTATCATTACTATTATTATTATTGTTATTTTTGTTGTTATTATTTTTGTCCTAATAACATTTTTTTCCGACAATACCCATACTATCAAAACATTACTTCACAATCGGACATGCAGCGATCAAAACGACAGGAGTAATGGTTATGTTTCCGACCTATGATTTTGTTTTAATTATTTTAATATTTTAAATTATAGTCAACAACGGAGCAGGTGCATTAGATCGCTGTTAAAATGTTTGAACGGTTGCAAGTTATAGCAAAAACCTGCATTGAGTAAACGTTGAAAGATATCATCTCTAATTTATGGATAAAAAAACATAAAAAAATCGTTTTAATTTTAAGATATAAGCTTTTGCCTGTCTTATTATTGTTACTTACTCCTAGCAGAGACATAGATAACAGAGATAAGCAGCTCCTATTTACTCCATTGAAATAGCGCACATGCCTCTCAAAAAGTGAAAAAATTAGGCATTTTGTAGCAATTAAAACTCAATGGCTATTTGTTCGACTCTTTTAAGGTATACATCATTTGAAAGCTTAAACAGCCGTCTATAGCTGCAAGTTAAAATATTGGCAAATTTCTAGCCCTTTAATTTAATATAACTTGGCAGAATATACCCACTATCCCAGTTTTTCACCATCTTTATAGTTTTGTGAAAAATGATTAAGTTGCAGTTCTCTTTAACACATGATGCATCATTTATTTTTACCAGGACTAGAATTATTTTACCTGCAGCAATAGACAAATAGACTAGACTTTCAGAAAATGTATAATTTGTTTCAATTTGGCAAGTTATACTTGCTACAAAACACTGTCTTAGCAGGCACGCGTGAGACCTTAACTAGCTAGGAAGTTGCCTATCTCTGTTATCTATGTCTCTGCTCCTAATTATTATCAGCCCAATTATATCAGCCCCAACCCCAAGAACTCACATCATCTCTAAAATTTTGTACGTGTTACCTGTAAAGCGTCATATTGATGACGTTACGTACCCAGAAAGCAAATGATTTTGTTTTTGATGAATCACAGGAAGATCCTAGTAAGGTGTTTGCAAAGCATGTGATAATAAGTTTATGGTACGGCAGTTTTCAAACCAACGCTTTATCATCTCTCAAGCTACGCTGTCTGCTGATATATGGTCTCACAGGGGCTGATAAGAAAACTGCTACACCTAATTATTGACTGTATGTAAGATCTGCAGATGTAATTAAATTTAATCTGGCGACGTCTTTGTGCTTGTTTTCTTCTGTCCTCTGCATTTAAAATTCATACTCAGTAACGTAGTAGAATAAGAAAAAGGCTGTTGTGTTTACAGTTTCTTGTTTAACGAAAAACAATCTCAAATTATTTATAACGTAAGAGTAACAGCAAATTTTTACCATGCATATGATAGTAAAAACACAAAGCGGCATATGATAGTAAAAACACAAAGCGATGAAAATGTGTCGTATTACATTATTTTAAACCGAAATATTATTTCAAAGGAAAAATCATGCTGGGACTGTTGGTGTTTATCATGCTTTCTGTGGTAGTTTTTCCACGGATATAAAGGAGAGGATTCAGCTCACTCCTCCACCAATGCCGGGATTTAACACAATGGCGGTAAGACAGATACATGTTTCAGATATATCATGAAGAAATTTGTTTTTGTGCTTAACACTAACTATAAAATTTCAATGATAAAATTTCATCTCAGTATCAATTCAAACAATTTATCATTTCCAGCGCTAAAAAGTCGTAACTTTTTCACAAACTTCTTGTTTAATAGTTTATAATAATAATAATTAATTGAATGAATTCAATAATTCAATTCATCAATACTGTTTATAGAAAAAATATCAAAAAACGTTTTTATATGCAAAAGTACGTCTTTAGATTTTCAAAATTTCAGTTACGAAAAGTAATTAGTAATTACAGTAGTAGAACACTTGGAAAGAACGAAAACTCCTTTGCATAAATAAGAAATTCTAAATTGAAGAATCTTCCTTTTTCCAAATTAATTCAAAAATAACATGAACTGAATAGTATTTACACAAATCTGCATCGAGTCTCACCAATAATATTATTTTTTTATAACCGAGATAAGTTGCATATATAAATATAGTTTTCTTCTCCTAGGTTTTCATATATATATCATACTAACGGAAAAATATAACTGTGCATACTTCAAGGTATAGAATTTTTTTTAATATTAGGAATAGTAACATAAAACTTTGCAAATTAGCCAATCAACGTTTTATTTCTAACAATCAATACAAACACTTCATGATGTAAAACAATTTTTACAGTAACAAGGCGCAGAAGTTGACAGGTATGAAATCTGATTTCACAAGGTCAGTATCGTGTGTGGCCTCCATTGGCGTTCAAGCAAGCACGGCAGCGACGAGGCATAGAGGCAACTAAGTTGGCGATAACTGCCTGTGGAATGGTGTTCCAGATGTTGACCAATGTCTGCGCTAGTTGGTCCAGCGTGAGAGGTTGGTTACGTCTTTGACGGAGGCGTCTCTTCATCTCATCCAAAACGTGCTCAATTGGTGAAAGATCTGGTGAAACAGCGGGCTAGGGTAAGACACTCACGTTTTGCTGAGCCAGAAACCCGGTAACTACACGTGCTTACATGTGGCCGAGCGTTGTCTTGTTGAAACGTCATGTTACGCCCTTGACGTTGAAGAAATGGCAGCACGTGGGGTATGACAATCTCATCTCTGTAACGAACACCCGTTAAATTGCCACGGACAATTACAAGCTGGGTCCTGCCTTGAGATGAGATACCTCCCCAAACCATTATCGACCCACCACCACCAAAACGTTGACGTTGAAAAACACAGGGATCCAAGTAACGTTCTCCGCGACGCCTGTATACACGAACTTGTCCGTCCGAACTTTCTAAGTGAAACCGCGACTCGTCAGTAAACAGAACATTATTCCAATATGCTCTTGGAAGCCTTAGATACTGTCTGCACCACTGACGTCGACGTTGTCGATGACGTAAGAGAAGAGTAGGACGTATCGCAGGACGTCGTGGAGTAATGCTGTGCTCTCTTAATCGGTTTCTAACAGTTCGTCCACTGATAGGTCTCAAGCCAGGAATTGTTCGTGCTGTTAATGTGGCCGGTTGAAATCGATTCCGTAGGTGTGTAAGCCGGATATAATTGTCTTGACGGATTGACGTCACACGTGGACGCCCTGGACGTGGTAGATCACGGACGTTGCCACGTTGCTGAAATCGTCGCCAAAGTGCTGATATGGTGTTTCGGTGAACACCAAAACGCTGCGCAACCGCATTTTGAGCAATGCCTGCTTGGAGCATACCGACGGCACGTAGGCGATCATTTTCTGAGATGCGTGGCATTGTCTTCAAAGACTTAAAATCCAAATTAAGGTGTTTTTCTGAACTGCTGGGTAGCTCACTATAATTTGACGGTTAAAATAACTCGAAACAGCATGTACGAGGATGTTAACATAAAGAAACACGTAAAAAGCGAGACCGTTACGGGCTATACATTTTGCACGTGCAACTCGCGAAAAGCAGTATTACGTCGGCCTTATTCGAAAAGGACGTATATGCATTTTTGCCTAAAATCTTTTAAGTTGTTTTCGAAGAGTTAAAATATTCCCGCGTCTTTTGCGAAAATATCAGATTCGATAGCCAATCACAAAGACAAAATTTGATCATGTCAGTAAAGGGGGTAAAATGATTGGTCCATAATTTCAACGTGCGAAAAAGACGTATACGATGTAAGAAGAGTGGTGTTTGTGAAGGAACAATTTTTTACAAATTGATTCAGTAATACTTCAATTAGTGTCTGTATTTGGATAATTAAACAAGTAAGTGGTATTTTGTGTTCTGTTTTGTTACTTTGAAACAGAACTATTGAGAGAGAAAAAAGAAAATAAGGGTTATTTGCAGGATTTGACAGACTGACTGTTTGTTAGTAAGTTTATGGCTATCTATTTTATACCAAAGTATGCCGAAATATACAGTTTTCTTTTATATATAGTATGGCTTACAATGTTACCGAGGCAAGCATTTTAACTGGAGTAAAACGTTGTTTATTGGTGTACATTTTATATACGTCATTTTCGAATAACTTTTTTCCATATCTATTTGCAGATACGCTGTTTTCGAATGTCATCCTTACTCTCGCTTCCGGACCTAGTTATTGTGAATATACTGTCAGAATTGCCATTAAATGAACTTCTTCAAAGTGTGAACCGAACATGCAAAAAACTGCATAACATTATAGAAGAAAATTCATATTTATGGCGAAAAGTTGAGACTGACTTTTGCGTGAAAATTACTGGCAACCAGCTAAGAAAAATTTTGAAACATTCATCACGAATTGAACGTTTTCTCCTACCTTTTGCTGACATTAAATGTGAGACATATGAGTTAGACTTCTTGTTTGCAACACGATTTTGCCATTCAAAACATTTATACTGGCTTGACATAAGCAAAAGTCACGTTTCGACGCTATGTTTTTTACAGCATACATGCGCTCTGACTATACTAAATGTATCAGAGTGTTCAAATTTAGTTGATGCAGACTTCAACGTGATATCAACATGCAAGAAGCTTGACCAACTCTATCTTGCGTTTACCAATATTAATCAATTTACAGTTGTCAAAATCTGTTCACAGTTAAGCTTGACTGTCCTAGACTTGTCAGGTATCAATGTTAATGTTCAAGTGTGCAACAGTGTAATAAATGAATGGATGATTCAACTTTTTGTGTCATTTTCAGAAGATGTTCAAGAGCATGAAATCATCGAGTTAAAACGGAATCACTTGAATTGTTGTATTCATGTAATCAGACTTTACTAATGAAAAATGCTTTCCCGAGGTAAGATGCTAGTTGAACTGTCATTAAAAGGGCGAATTGGCGATTTGAATAATGACAGAGATATCAGAGACCAAAACAACAATGAGAAAGAAATCTTCGATGAATCAGAGTTCCTGGATTTTGACGATGATGTGAAAGACCCTGATTTCATTCCACCGAAAAAGAAAAACAAGAAAAGTAAACATAGTGCAGTTAACAAAATTAATTACAGTGTCACACGGAATTCCACAGGTAAACCTGGATGTATACCATTACCTGTATCTTGCAGCCTTACATGTGATGAAACGCTCACGTCAGATTCGAGTAATTTTGGTGATAATGAAACTGAATTTGAAGAGAGTGATAGTACAGACGATTATACATTACCAAGCCGGATAATGGACCCCGAAGAAATGTTCATTAAACAACTACCACAAACTTCTCATGAAAAAAGTTCTAATCCAAGTCATAGCATTGAAACCCTGACAGCAATAGACATTCACAAAACACTTTGGAGGAGCAACATCATTTACTGGACGTTGATCATGAAGAAGTTATTCCAGACCTAGATGCTGAAAATTTGAGAAATATGATAGAACAATCTACTAACATTACAAAGGTGAAGAATAAACAGCTGAGAATGAAAGGATTGAAATATAAAGGTGTGAAAAGAAATGAAGATGGACGTAAGCATTTCTCTGAAGATCGCAGTGAAAGAATATTGGTACAAAGTAAATGTTCAAGGAGGTGCGAAAAGAAAGTAGGAGGTAGGCGTTGTTCAGAAATAAACCAAACATCACGAGAATCAATATTTAGGTTTTTCTGGCGAAATATGGATTGGAAACAGAAAAAGGTTTATGTTATGAATCAAGTTGATAAGTGTTCGGTAAAGAGAGCAAAGGATCATAGAAAGAAAGTCACATACAGATACTTTCTAAAGTTAAATGATCAAAGAGTGCCAGTTTGTCGAGAAATGTTTCTATCTACCCTTGGAATTAGTGAAAAAATGATGTACCAATGGGTGCAATCAAGTGAATCGGGTGTTCCGGCAAGTGTAGACCTTGAAGGACTACCAGATGCAAATGGCCATGGCCAGAGGCGACGACATATGCACGAGAATATCTAAATGATCTTCCAAAATTACCATCACATTACTGCAGGTCATCCACGAGTAAAAAGTACTTGGAACCAGTATTCGTTACCCTAGCTGAATTACATTGCGAATATACGCGAAAACTGGCGGAAGAATCGAAGCCTGTACTAAAGATTAGTGCTTTCAGTAAATTGTTTTATGATATGGTCCTTAGTTTGTACAGACCAAAGAAGGATCTGTGCGATATTTGTTGCGGACATCAAGTACAAACTGTTTCTAAAACTGATTATGAAGAACACATAAAACGTAAAAATGAAGCGCGTGATTCCAAGGCAAGTGACAAGGAAAATTGCCAGACGGACAATAATCTCAAAGTACTAACAGTTGACCTTCAAAGTCTGTTGATTTGACCAAAAATAAATGCCAGCTGTATCTATTACAAGATGAAATTATCGTGCCATAACTATACAATATTTGACCTTGCAACTCGTAAGGTGATGTGCTATTTTTGGCATGAATGTGACGGAGAGTTAACTGCAAATACATTTACAACCTGTATCCTGGATTACCTGTCTACTGATTTATCTCCAGAGATTGATCATGTAATAATATATTCAGACGGATGCGATTATCAGAATCGAAATGTTACTTTGTCTAATGCTCTACTTCAGTTTGCGTGTGAGAGAAACATCACGATAGAACAGAAGATCCTCGAACGAGGACACACGCAAATGGAGGCCGATAGTGTACATAGTGTCATTGAACGAAGTGTTAAAGGCCAGCCAATTTACGTACCTCAGCAGTATGTGGATAAGATTAAGAGTGCTAGAAAAGTGGCTCCATATGAGGTCAAATATGTGGACTATACATTCTTTAAAAATTACTCTGCTTCAGGAAAATACTCTTCAATCCGCCCGGAAATCGGGGTTGGCGCGAAAACTGTTAGTGACATACGGTTACTTAAGTACACTAAGGATGGTGTAATTATGTATAAGACTGATTACAGCTCGGAATATTCAGAGCTACCTGATCCGCGAAAACCAGGTGATAGCCCTGTTGGGTCACGTGTAAACTTATATGACAGTCCGTTACCTCTGAAAAAAAACGAAATTTCAACACTTGCAACAAATAAAGAGTGTCATACCCAAGGACTATCACGCATTTATGACAATCTTCCACATCAAAGTGAATAAAGAAACGTTGTTGTGTATCTTTTAGAATGCTAAGTATTTTACAGGCTTGAAAACCTTATGTTCAGTTGGTACAGAAAAAAAAACTTGATCTGTATAATTTCAGCGTTACAAGTTAAATGTTATAATGGTAAATTTTGTCCATTTTTTATGTTTTTGAATTTTATTACCGATAACAAGGTCTGAAACGGTTTATGTTATACTTTTCTGAAATAATGAGACTGTGGACCAATGTTTGTATACATTTAAAATTTCAGTCATGATCAACATTGCGTCAGACTTGTGTTGAATATTATTATTTTCTTTAAATTCTATTAATAATCTTCAGAAAGTTGTAGCATTCCTGTTAACATTCATCATAATAAGATACGTTAAAAAGTACGTATAAATGGTTTCAATTTTACTGTTTAATTTTCCATGAAATTAACATTAATCAAAGTTTTCGATATAGACAAGCAGCTTCAAAAATATCGTATACGGCTTTGTCTGTAGAATTTTGTTGCAAAAATGTCGTAAATGACATAATCTCCTGATAGAAATGATTTATTAATGCCTAACTGTTATAACATTAAAATATGTCTTTAGTTATGTGAATGCCAAAACATACAGATTATTAAACGGATTTTTGAAACAAATATGAAGTTTTTTGTATCTCCTGAAAAGTTGTCATTTTGCATATACATCCTTTTCGAATAAGGCCGACGAATTTATTGAAACAAGATTACCTTGTGAATTACACAAAAGAAATCTGCTAAAATAATTTTATACCTAATAAAAGATATTAAGTATTTTAGTGTGCACAGTTATATTTTTCCGTCAGTATATATATATATTACAGTAAATATCTAAATTTAGGGAGTCTATATATTTCCTGGAAATTCAGGGGAACCTTTAGATTTCTTTATGATTTTGGAATCTTTAGATTTCCTAAAAACATGTAGAAATTCTTAATATGGTCAGGAAATCTATAGATTCCCCATTTACTTTAGAGACTGTAGAATACAAATATCTTTATTTTCACCATTTTATTTTCGGTGGTACAATGATGCGTCAAATGCTACAAACAGAGATTTACTGAAAATTATGTTAGTTGGTCAGTAGTTATATCTTGATGTTAGGGTTGAGGGAAACTACAAAGAGCTAATAAAAGGGAAATCCAGAGATTCTTTGATTATTTTAGGAAATCTCTAGATTACTTAACATATATAATATCAGTATCAGAAGTGCAAAAAAGTATGCACTACGTATACAACATATATCTCCAAGATTAACATTTGTGTATACACATGAAGGGCAAGTTTTCCTATAACAAGAGTATTTTCATTTTTAAACAGTGATATAAATCTTGGTACATTGCGTTTTATTCCCAATAATATTTTTTAAAGGACAAATAGAGTGAAACACGTCTTCTAATGTGTTACATAGCTGGCATGTCCTTTCGTTAAACAATACGGTTAATGTCACATTCCAGATTCTATTTAAAACATGACTAGACCATCTCAATTTGCTTAACAGAATTCTTGAATTTCTTGATATTGATGTTATTCAAATAACTTTCAAAACCAAATCCAGATATTAATCTATATAAATCAGCTCTTGTAGAGGGTTCCAGTTCTACATCCCAGTTTTCTTCTGCTTGGTTGTCCTAAATATAATTAATACGAGTTGACTGCAACAAATTTCTAACTTGTGAAGCCCATTTTATCAGGATTAATAACAAGATGATATCATCAAGTTTTTAAGTCTAATCAAGTTTGTTTCTTAGCACGAGTTATATTAGATATATATATATAAATCATACGATATTTGTAAAACGCTGATATTCAGAGAGGTTACCTTCCCAATTCTCCATATATGAAATTGTTTTGAGTCTGTTTCTTTAACACACAAACATTGTTTGCTAAATTGCAAGTGAGTATTTTTCTTACTTGTAAGCAAGGCCAAGATACGTGAATTTATTAATTATTTCAAGATTATAATTGTACTTAGAGTTCCATCTCAATTGTCCAACTTTGTTGAAAACCAATATTTTGGTTTATCTCCATGAACAAATAACCAACTATCGCCCTCGCTTAGTTTTGTTTTCCATATTACACGAAATATCCACAATATAATTATTCTTAGAATAAGAAGGTAGGCAATCGTATTATTGTAAGATCAATATCTTACAAACGTGTTTCTTGCAGCTATTATTTTTTTCTGCATACACAAATTCACATGTTGTACATATCAATACTTTGCAAAAACAGATTTAATTTAAGCTCAAAATCTACCAAACAGTTAAGACACATTAATCACAATAGATATATAAGCATTAAATTATAAAAGGAAATCATTCATGCATGACTCATGCCAAAATTTATCCTTAAAACATATATAGTCATAAAATACAGTTTAATTCAATTTATTTAAAAAGTACTGTTTCACAGCAAGCTTAAAAGCAGGCAGAGAGTTTGAGTGAGTAATACTGGCTGGTAAAATGTTACATAGTGACTTTAATCCAAACCCTTTAACCTTTGGAATTGAATATGCCGTGTGTTATAACCATGGACAGTATCTTAAGGAATGAAGTTATCACTCAAGTAGGCTGGGGCTAAGCCAAGTTTGATTTAAAAATATGACATAAAATAATTTGTTCCACACGATGTTTTACTGGTAACCAATTGAACAACTTGAAATGTGGGATTTATTGTTTATATATGAGTACAAATCTCATTAACTTATTCTGTGTTATTTGGAGCTTATTTTTTAACGTCTGTGTTAACACATGATACCATATTGAACATGAATAGTCAAAATGACACTGTATTTAAGACTTTAAGACATTACCAATAATCTTTTAGTATGTTGGGTAAGGAAATCCATTTTTCTGTAAAGAGAAACTTTAACCTGGCATTTGCCTTTTGAAGAATGCTTTGTGCCATGACTTCAAATGATAGGTGTTGGTCAAGATCATTTACCAGCAGGCAATTTTTCAACAAGATTAGCTGCAACAGTTGTAAAAAGTATTGAACGTTTCAGCTATGACATTTTTATCAAAGCAAAGATTATCATCTACTTTCTGGCCTAGCTTGTGATGATGTTGACACATTCTTGGAATGCAATCCTAGTTCCTTAAGAGATTTCCAGAGAGATTTACATTAATTTATAGCTGGGCTTTCCATGAATGATTTGGAACTATAACGCAAACCTAAAAATAAGCACTCTTATGGGGCTCAATTAATTTTTCAATTTCAGTTAATTATAAAGTATACAGGACTACACGCATGCATGCGATCACCATAAATTAACTTGGGCCACTTCATATACCATAAGGCTTGGCAAATGGATAAAACATAAAAATAAATGGAAAATAAAATAAAATGAATCAAATTTCCACAGTATGAGTGGTGCAGACTTGATCAAGGATATTAATTTGGTATTTAGATGCCCTTATTACAACAACTTCAGTTCATTCATCACCCTTTTAAACGCAGGTTTTGTTCAAATGATATAGCATCTTAAATAGTATAACATTCATAATTATGAACAAAAAGGTCTCAGTTTCACACCTTAGCACTTAGATCAAAAATACATGTGTAATGGGTAATGGTGTATTATTTACAGGGACTTAGATCCAGTACACTGTGGGTATAAACCGTAAAACAGTGTTGCTTTACAGATAAATCTTTGAACTGTACTGATTCTGAAAAGTCGTTCTCGAAACAGCATATGGCTCATTGAAATGTTGCTTGTAATTCCACAACTAATGTAGGAATATAATTTTCATTAATAATTATAGTTTTAAGTAAGGTAGATATTCCAATTATCTGTGTTTTGGTAATTTATTCATAAAGTCCCAGAGATGTTGTCTGAGAAGTGCTCTGTCCGCACACAAGTTCTTGTTCAATAATTTCCAGTATCTTTTTACGCAAGTTCTTTGAATTATGGACAGTCTTCACCAAGAAATGTTATGAACCGCCTTGAAAAGTAATTAAGAATTCCAGTTAAAGCAAAATTAATTCTGCCAAAAGATCCGAGCGGAATCTTCTGACGATATGCACAAATGGGCTTGGTGACAAACACTCCTGTTAAGTTTCAATGAAATCCCTCAAGCGGTTTTGAAGATGAAGCCAGGACAAGATTTTAGAGTAAAACAGGACTAACTGCCCATAACTGTGCAAAAAATAAAACGAGCGGAATCTCCTGACGATATGCACAACTAGACTTGGTGACAAACACTCCTGTTAAGTTTCAATGAATCCCTCAAGAGGTATTAGAGATGAAGCGAGGACAAGATTTTACTGTTTTTTATTGGTTTGGTGTCAATATATAATTTTTATTATTATTATCATCATTCATATTATTATTATTATTATTATTATTCATACTTTTCTTTTCAAGGAAAATGGAATTGTGCTCTTTTAAAAAATCTGCAAAATAATATTCATTATAATAAATTATTATATAATTATATAATTAATAATATTTGAATTTGTTACAGAGAACAACGTACGTGAAAAAATCCGAATTTAAATAATTCAAAATGATAGATAGACCAAAACATACTCAGAATCATAGTCATCATAGTCGTCAAAGTCTTTAAAGTCTTTACAGTGCTGAAAAAAATGCAAAAAGAAAAGAGGAATCCACACTAAATCTACCAGGGAATGTTTTGAAAATATCTATTATCCAATTAATATCTTCAGACTAAATCGGAGCAATGGTGGACAGGTTACAAAAACAAAATTTATTGTTTTCATTGTTACGGTATAGTGCACACCTTCCTATAATTGTATAAATACAACCTCTGACAACTGTGTCAGGGAATCAATTCCTTGGCTCAGTGGTTAAAGTGGTGGCCTGCCATGTGGGAGATTGGAGTTCAAATCCTCCTCTGGGTTGTGTATTTTAAGATGCATTACATCTTTTTGTTACATGAATTCATGTTTGTAAAATGGGGCTCGTCCGGGGATTACCCCCTCCTGGACTTTGATGTAAAAATTAGGTAGAATAAAAGAACTTTCAAGATTTCTTTCTGATCATCTGATCGAAAGAATACACAACTCATAAATTATGACTTTCTCAAGAGGGGATGTGTTACAGTCTAATGCACACCTTCCTATAATTGTATAAATACAATCTCTGACAGCTGCGTCAGGGAATCTAGTCTTTTGCTGAGTGGTTTGAGTGTTGGCCAGCCACGCGGGAGATCGGAGTTTGAATCCCTTGTTTGTGTATTCTTGGATGCACTGCATCTTTCTGTTATGGACTTTCATGATTGTAATATCATATCGGCTGATATCCAGGGATAAAGCCAAATCATAAGTGAACATTAATAGCAAATTTTTTTTTTTAGCAATTTCTGTATGCATTCATTTGAAAATGTTACAATTGGCAATAATATTATATTTTTGTTTTATAGGTGATATTATCACTTCAAATCAAAATTCTTATCAAGTAAAGACCATCTTTTTTCCAAAATATAATGCAAACAAACTGAAAGGTGGATTATGTAATAACCTAGCCAATTGACAAAGAAATGAAGCTACATCTAGTAATCCTGAAGAGCTATGCAGCAATTGTATAACTGAATTACATTTAACCCCCACGCTTACTGTAAAGATTCATGATGTAGTCATTTAGCAGATATAACTGTCCAAACAATCGTGCTTGGTGTTGTTATCATTGAATCTTTCTGCCACAGGTTTAATTCGGCAGTCCACTTTGACCTGACACTTAAGTTCAGATAAGAGATTCTTTTGTTTTTATGTTATTTGGACAGCTTTATTGCTGACATACTAATAAAATATTACTTTAATGACGTTTAATTTTCAGACTTACAAAACATCAAAATTGAAAAAAAATGCATTAAGAACTAATTTAATTGAATATTGGTTCATCTCTACTAACAATTTTTCATATTCTGAAAAACACCACTAATTTAAAGAGCAATAAATGTTATTAAAAGCAATGTGAATTTGTTTATTATCTTTGAATACTGGATGTAAGCAGGATTTATATATTTCAACGGCCACCACAATAACAAATGTATAAACAACATTTAGTATTCAAAACCTTCTCCAACAGGAAAAAGGGCCATTAATTTCTTCTGTCCTGAGAGGAATGTCAGATATAATTTATGAGAAAGCTCTTCCTATTATGCAGGTATGATGAATTTAGAATAAACAATTCAGCATAGTCTATTTTTTTGTAATCTTTAATAACATTATCTTCCATAATTATTCACTTTGCACATACAATGTTTGCCATTCTCATTTTCAGGCTTTAAAAAAGACTGCTTGCATAACAATATCAATGAAACCATCTGAAAAATTCTATCACTCATTTAGAAGCAAATGTCAGACCATCTTCAACAGAGCCCATCCAGACTTCCAACAGTGTTTTGATTTTCAGGACATGGCCTAAGCTATATAAAATAACAAAACAATGGACAACTATGGTTTAACAGCCAAATTATAGGTGATTTGGCTGGAAGTGTTTTAGTAACAAGTGAACTAAATCAACCTTAACACTTCAATTTTGAAACAGCTATATTATATGTGCCTTTTTGGAGCTTTAATTTTGAAATCATGATATTTGTTACAAAATGTGAAAAGAAAATTTTCAAAAAGCTTATGAAGCAAATTTGGTCATTCTAAACGGTTGTATTATTGTTTGTGTACTTATGATATTGGCTAAATAATACTAATGAAACACTTTAACATTTCTTACTATTTACAAAACATAACTACAACAACTACATCTTTTTCAGTATGCAACATTCAGTTTGTGTTGGTCAGAGTAGATTATTGCCTGAAAATGCCCTTAAAACTCTGAATAGATATACATTAACATGTTCTCGGTTCTATATTTAATCAGAGACATAGATATCTATGTCAGACAATCTTCTGATATCTATGTCTCTGATCTAATGTCAATTTTAGACTACGAGACAAAATACATCTGACATTGTTTATAAAATTTATATGAATATATGGAATCTACAGAGACAAGATACTAATTTAAAAGAGAATATATGAGGTGTTTTTTAAAAAAAAAGATATTTAAAGCAATAGTGTCATTATTGTCTTTTTTGTGGTTTTGAATAAAAGACAGTAACCAGTACAAGTAATTTAGCATATTAGTCAAAAATGTTTTTTATTTGTTTATTTATTTATTTATTCCATTTAAATTCAGTTCAAACTTACAAAAAAGTATTTACTTTTGATTTCACTTTGTGTTTAAAATGAGTTTTATTTAACAACAAAAATGAAGAAACATGAAAATGAATTAAATCATGAAAACTTGCTTCTTTTCATTTACATTGTTTGAATTTATCACTTTCTTATCAGTAAAATGAAAACATTTTAAATCAACAATTCTGTTTCTTATCAGCCTTGAAATAAATGGAAATGTCTAAAAGGGAGCAAGGTAATTCTCCAAATCCTACAGTAATTACTGAGTGCAATATGATGGCACAGCTTGAGCTATTTCTGTGAATAGGTGAAAGGTTATTGTAGGACACAGCCTTCGGTCAATTTTTTTGAGGAGTCTATGAGTCCAGTCCACGGGTCCAGTCCAGGGGTCCAGTCCTGGTTTTCTAGGATGCCCACTCTAGCGAATAAGCCTAAGTCGTCTTGGAAATCTTCAAATTTCTGTAGTTAACTCTCAGCAGGTGATCATTGGCACAGGGGTTATCAAAATAATTTATGAGGGAAACTGCAGCCTGATACTCCCTGTCAAGATGTTATCATTAGTGCCAGGAACACAAAAATTGCCTTGTTCAATCTATCTAGACACTGGATTTTTTTTTTAAAAATTTATTTCTGTTTGATAATTATCCATAATCGTTTTTAGTACATCTTTAGCAAATGAAATGAATTTTAAAGTATTTTTGTATACACATTCTGTTAGATTGAATTGCAAGAACTCTTCAGTTAGACGAATATTTGATGTCAATAGAAGTGCAGAATGAAGTAACCCTTTTAACGCTCTTTGAATTCCTATTGATTTCATTACTTTAGGTTTCGAACTGTCTGCTTTTAATAATGCCTTGCAAGCATTGTTTCCAGAGGCAAATGAATCAACTTTTCTGACTTCCTTTGCACTTGCTTTTGCCTTTTATCTTCTTTTGTTTGCCTTTCTGTATTGACATTCAGGATTTTGGATTTACTGTGCGTTGCATCTTTTAGCTCTGTTGATCAAGTCTTTTGGACCGTGTAACTTGTCTGCAGTTGGTATATCCGCCGCAGTCGTCTTGAACTAATACTCTTTTGAAATGTAGCCCACAGCATTACTGTTGATATCTAGGATTGCACTAGGAAGCATTATGGGAACCTTATTGTAGACATTAAACGGAATGTCATTTTCATCCAGGAACAGTCCATTTTAGACTCGTTGAAGGGAAAATATGATTTTCATCCACCAATGACATTTCACATCCAAGGTTATCAGAATTTTCAATGACATTCTGCAAGTTACAAATTCTACATTGGAGCCTGAACAAAAACCTTTCAATACATCCTGATTATCCATCTCTCGTTTTGTGTCACAAGCAAAATTAATTTTCGATTGCTTTCCTTAAAAGCTGTGCTATAAAGGGTCATTTTCAGATTTTGATGAAAGATGCAAGATGAGTAGTGGTAGTATAGAAGTTTTGTGCAGTATGGAGCATATGAAGCAGCACTGTTGACAAAAACAACAATGAACCTTTAACAGCAGCTAGCAATAATTCATAACAATCTTTTCCTCCTAGTCGCTCTGCTAAGCAATGGCAATCTTATGGTCACAGAGCTTCATGATGTCAACATGCAGGGCAAATGTTGCATTTCTGGATAAACCGGTCATCAAAAAGTCTTCAAATTTTTATCCCCATGTACAGGATCCTTTGCAGGTTCCTCAGCTTTCATGTCATATAAGACTCTCAAGCTGTTCAGGTTTTCTATGCGTTTTATGTGTCTTGTAGCTGTATAAATGGTTTGCATCGATATTACTTTAGCCCAATCCTCTTCGCCTTTCTTTTTTTCTATTGTGTGTGTGCAAGGACGGATAAGATTATATGTGCTAGTGCAAAAATGCAATGTCACAACCAGACCAGAAGCAACAGAGTACTTCCATAAAGACCAGTAACAATGCAGATTCAAACATGAGTCAATCAGCGATGAGCCAGTCTTCAAATGTTCAGCCATTAAATATGGCAAATATGAACAGTATGAACAACTATCAAACTCCAAGTTATGTGTTTTATACACCCCAGCCGACGTCGCAGATGTCTCAACAGTATGTAATCTCACCCCACGGTATTTACCAGTACCCTCCCCCTCCCACTCAGCAGCAGTACTCACAGCAATCTAACGTCCAGCCTTTGGAAAACTTTCAACAGACAATTATGAATAGATTTGACGCATTAGACAAAGGACTTAAAATATAAGATTCTATCCAGGACCAGTTGTCTTCACTTACTAAAAATTTGAAATTTGTTCACACCAGAATAACGGTTTTAGATGAATCCAATCGAGAACTGAATGACCGAGTGCGTACTATTGAAACTAGTAGAGCATATGACTCGCAAATCCATGTGAAACTTTATCAAAATAGAAAAACAAAGGCAAAGATATCCTGTAGCAAAATTACCTTTTCTGTAGCCAAATTGATATAATTTTAGCAAATGGCTATAATGGCTAATGGTAGGTGAGCATTGAGGATATAAAAGGTAGAAAAAGTACAGGTTTTCATAGGAATTCAAATCACTTTTTCAAATATTTTGCCTATTCAGGGAACAATTTACTAGGTAACAGGATCAATGCTTACCTGTGGTTAGTTTGTACTATTAAATTAGTTGCTCTAAAGGTCCTCAGACGGACGACAGAATCATAATGATTTAACCTGTATAAGCAATTAACCAAAAATTAACAAAGCAATTATTTAAAGAATAACAAGCAATGACAAAAGCGGTCTGTTCAACTGTTCAAAAAAGTTGTTCAAAGTTGTTTAAATTTAAAATTGATAGTTTCTATATTTCAAAATTCAGCTACATTAATCTAACATGTTGATTTGATGTCTCTTAAAAAATACAACAACCACCAAAAAAAAAAAAACGAACAAAAAACATAATTTTCCAAAAAATCAGTCAGAGTTATCCAACCTGCTTCTTTGATGCCCCTGAAGATTTCTTTCTCTTAACAAATGAGTACAAAACAGTAAACTGAAATATATAGCACAATAATAACTATCATTCCTAAACACAAATTTTTAAGTTCAGAAAGGGCCTTAATTTGCAAAAAAAAATCTAGTCATGTGTCATTTTTGATCTTGCTGTCATTTGCAGAAAATGTAATAGTTTACAAAGACACAAGCAACATTCTTGAAGTTACATTACGGTGTCACAAGAAAAAAAACCGACAAAAAACAAAACGAAAAAAAAAACAATCATTTAGACTGGCAAGTCTCACAAAATAACCATATAAGACAAATGAATGCTAACACTGTCCAGAGTTCTCTTTTCTTGTATACATTGTGGATAACTTTACACCAAATTATAAGAAGAAAAAAGCACTTAAAATATTATACAGATGTCAAAATGAAATAAGCATTTAATCATTTCTTTCACTCCCAATTCACTGCTAATTAATTCTTGGTAATTACTTTCAATGAAAATTGTGAAATAATGAATTTTCTTGATTGCTTTAGACTGAACTCTAGCAGCTAAGAAATCTATGACTTACTGGGATCGTTTTCCTCTCAACAAATTACAAAGATTTAAAATGTCTTGATCCTGAAACGCTTAAGCAGGTTTAAAACTTGTTATGGATGACACATTGTCATCCACAAATAAATGTATCATTAAATTACTAGTGAAAAAAGTTAAGCATTAGCAATGCTGATTTGACCAAAAAAGTTTAATACATATGGTTGAAAGGTTACATTTTTGTTGTGATTCTGAAAATATGTTCATATGACAACAGTTTGGAACCAAAAAAATGAGTAAGTCTGTGGGAGGGGCACAAATTTGGCATAACACAGACAGAAGTTGAAATGAAACATTTTGGAAAAATCAATGTCTATGGGCCTGAATTTTGCTTAAATATCGCGTGTGGTGTCCGTTTGCTTTGATTACTGCTCTGCACCGCCTTCTCATGCTGCTAATGAGTCTCATGCTGCTTTGTTGTGGGAGTCGAGCCCACTCGTCCAGATGGGCCTGCTGTAGCCCAGGAACAGTGGTTGGCTGGAGCAGATATTGCAGTCTGCAGCATGTCCCAGGTGTGCTCTATTGGATTGAGGTCTGGAGAACTTGCTGGCCAGTCCATTCTCTCTATGGCTCCTGGTACTCGTCGGTGACCTGTAAGGCCGGGCGTTGTCGTTCGTTAAAATGAACTCAGGGCTTACAGCACCAGCGTACGGACGAACGTACACATCTAAGATCTCATTGACGTATAGTTCAGCCGTCAATGTGCCGTTTTGAACAATGTGCAGGTCCGTTCTTCCCTACATGCAAATGCCCGCCAACACCATGACCGAGCACCCGCCATGATGGTTATGGATAGCAACACATACACAGTGCCAAACGCTCATTGGGGGATCTCCATACCCCCACTAGCCACACAAAATTTAGACTCGTCAGTGAACAGTGCTGGGGTCCAGTCATGCAGCGTCTTCCTTGCGTGATCGCAGGCCCATTGAAGACGTGCCTGGATGTGGTTTCGCGTGAATGGGATTCGGATTGCTGGCCTTCTAGCCCTCAAGCCAGCTGTATGAAGACGGTTCCTGATGGTTTGAGTGGAAAGTCTTACACCAGTGGCATTCTGGAAGTCATTTTGGAGGGCAGTAGCGGTAACAAAGCGCTGACGTCGCACTTATACGACAATAAACCGGTCCTCACGCTGAGTTGTGAACCTCTGACACCCTCCGCCATGCCTATGCGTGACATGCCCGTAAGTTTGAAACCGTCGGCACATCCTGGCAACGGTGCTCTGGGGCACCCAAGGACACCTGCCACGTGCCGTTGGGAACGCCCAGCCTCAAGTATCCCTACCCCACTATTCATCTCCTCATCGTCAATACGCCGTCTTTGCCGTAGATTTGCCATGACTAGTGCTAGGTTCGATATAAACGTTACCATGCACAAGCGAAGTCTGAATAAAACGGATGTGTACATGCCCGCGATGCACCACTTTTCAAGGGGTATCACTTTTCCCGTGCATCTCGAGCCATGTACAGGTAAACAATAAAAATCTGCTGGACAGGTCGGCTTTGCCATATGAATAAAGTACATGTATGAGAAAAAATCAGTTATCTTGAGGGTATCATTAAAAAAGATATTTAAGAAATAAAAAGTGATCGCTTTCAAATTTTGAGTAGTATATATACAGATCATTTACCAGGGTGCAATAAAATAAACAATTTGTTTACCATTATGAAAAGTCTGAACTGACAAACCTATATACTTACAATTTGATACTAAACATATTTTTATTCAAAGTGTATTTGGCTGAACCTGAAAGTTTAACTGATGGATCCATATAATTAATAGCTAAAAATAAATATATCAAATAAAGTTATCTAGATTAATACATATTTCCACAAATTAACTGCAAATCTTTTTGATACATTTTGTCTACTTCCTTGTTATTTGCATGGATTACTATTTCAAAGACTGGCTTTTAGTCATTTGCCAATTTCTTTCCTTTTCTTACATTTCCGGCACCATGTGTGACCTAACAGTAAGGACAATGTCAAATTAACAAGATACAATGACTTCATCACTTATGTCAGTAATGAGGTCATACGTATAAAAATTAGTTGCTTCCCTCTCAGTTCATTTTATCTATTTTATGCGAAATGGTCGCAACTGCAGTTCCGTTTTTGCACTAAAGCAGTCTGATAAAACCTTAATGCCATCTCACTATTTTAAGAGGCTTCTAGGATTATATATGTTAATTTATTTCACATGTAAAATACACATTCAAAGTAATATGAAAAATACAAAAGAAAGATTCTAAGGAAATGTGAGTTTACAACCGTTTGCGCTTTGCCCACGATTGTAGCACTTTTTGAACAGAATACACCTGTGTAGTTTCTCTTTGCAAATTATGGATGTGCTTTTGTGTTTTAGTTAGGTTTCTTGTCCGACCGATACTTCTCTTCATTAAAAATTACCCGTATCTTTAAGCAGCTCATAAAGATCTTTAAGGTTAATCCTGGTCAAATAAATGTGCTGTGAAGGAACAAATAATGCAAAGACAGGATTTTCTCAAAAGGAAGGAAAAAGTTATAATTTCTATTATGCGTTTTCATTAAATTAAAGATTTCATATTAATAACCTTGAAACCATTAAATATATCATAAGAAAATACATATTCTGAATATGATATAGACTTGATAAACGAATATGACCTTAAAATACAATTTTACATGACTACAAAACCGCTTACAATATTTTTAAATGAAACTGTAATAAATATGCATGGCATAAAAGTAAATATAGAATTACAAATAAATTTCACAAAAGACAGGACCTCAGAAACTGCTTATTTCAAATCAACTTCTAAATAAAATTGCTGAATAGATTTCACAGGGTTCTGGTTGGATTATCAAAAGCAATAGTTCACACCGAATAACTATAATTAGTCACAAACCACTTAGAGCTTCCTGTTTTTTACACTTACCAGATATAATAATAAATCGGAAGGGTTATAAAACAAGAGGGCCATGATGGCCCTGGATCGCTCACCTGAGTACTTTGGCTGTAGGTTTGCTGTTAAGCAGTATTCCATTTTTTTAATTGAAAATATATGTGCCTACAAACCAAATATGTAAAATATCAGTCAATAAATAAAGGCTCTATGACAGAAAGTAGAAATATCTATTATAAGCTATGGTGACCTTGACCTTGACCCAGTGACCTCAAACCCTACCCATGTGTAGAGGTCCATATAAGGAACCTATATATTGAATATCAAAAGATATTGGTCTATAAATGAAGGCTTTATGAGGTACAGTAGATAAATCTATTTTTAGCCTCCGTGACCTTAAACCTAATCTAATAATTTGAACAACCAAACAACCTTTCTGACAACCTGCCAGGATATTTGGACTGAAACAGTAGCCTCTAGAGCCTTAACAAGATATTTCAATTTTTGGGCTCTGTGACCTAGTTTTTGACACCAGATGACCCATATTTGAACTTGACCTAGAAACCATCGAAATAACCTTTCTGACATATTTCCAGAATATTTGGGCTGAAAATGTTACCTGTAGAGTGTAAACAAGGTTTTTCAAAATTTAAGCTCTGTGACCTAGTTTTTGATCCCAGATGACCCATATTTGAACTTGGGCTAGAAATCATCGATACACCCTTTCTGACATATTTCCAGGATAATTGGGCTGAAAATGTTACCTCTAGAGTGTTTAGAAGGTTTTTCCATATTCAGGCTGTGTGACCTAGTTTTTACCCCAGATGACCCATATTCGAACATGACCTAGATATCATCGAAACAACCTATTTGACATATTTCCAGGATATTTGGGCTGAAAATGTTACCTATAGAGTGTTAACAAGGTTTTTCCATATACAGGCTGTGTGACCTAGTTTTTGACCCCACATGACCCATATTCCAACTTCAGCTAGAAATCGTCAAAGCAACCTTTCTGACAAATTTCCAGATTATTTGGGCTGAGTGTAAAAAAGATTTTTCTATTTTTGGGCTCCATGACCTAGTTTTTGAACCAAGATGACCCATATTCAAACTCGAGCTAGAAATCATAGAAGCAACCTTCCTGACAAATTTCCAGAATATTTGGTCTAAAAATGTTACGTCTAGAGTGTTAACAGGGTTTTTCAATATTTGGGCTCTGTGACCTAGTTTTTGACCCTAGATGACACATATTTGAACCTGACCTAGAAATCGTTAAAGGAACCTTTTTGACAAATTTCCAGATTATTTGGGTTGAAAATGTAACATCTAGAGTGTTAACAAGAATTTTCTATTTTTTGGCTCCGTGACCTAGTTTTTGAACCCAAATGACCCATATTTGAACTTGAGCTAGAAATCATCGATAGAACTTTTCTGACAAATTTCCAGGATATCTGGACTGAAAAAGTAGCCTCTAGAGTGTTAACAAGGTTTTTCTATATTTGGTCTCTGTGACCTAGTTTTCCAACCCTGATAACCCATGTTCGAACTCTTCCGAGATATTAATGAGACGTACATCCTGACCAAGTTTCATGACAATTGAGGCAAAAATGTGACCACTAGAGTGCTAACAAACTAATTGTTAACGGACGGACGGACGGACGGACGACGGACAAAAGGTGACCAGAAAAGTAGTAATGCCTGAAAAAGAAAACGACAACGACTGTTTCCGTTGGGTCATAAGCATAATATGTTCCCTGCACAAGAAAAACTTTAAAGAATAACCAGGCTTACAAAGATAAAGTAAATTAAAGAAATAACTTTTCCAGTGAAATTGGAAGATGTTCCAAAGATAGAAGAAAAGAATGACATACGTTTTAATATATTTGGTGTTGATTTCATGGACGAAACAAGTCCTATTTATCCTTTATATATTTTTAGAAGCATAAATCAAGCAGGACCTGTGAATAATTGGTAGTAGAGAAAGACAGTGACTCTAAATCTAATTTTCATTATGTGTGGATAAAGAATTTCAATAAATTAATGCATCCAAAAACAAAAGATAATAATCAGAAATTTTTCGGTAAATACTGCATCCAACACTACGTCTAATGAGATTCTTAATAAACACTAAGAAGTATGTTTAGCTATTTATGGAGTACAAAAAGTAGTAATGCCTGAAGAAAAGAAGAACTAACTGAAATTTAAAAACTATCACAAGCAATTTAAGGCTCCTTTTGTTTTTTATGCTGATTTTTAATCCCTAGTAAAAAAAACAACAATAAATGAAGTCTGGGAAATCAACACCTCATATGGCTATAAGTTGGTTTGCACGTATGACAATAACTTAAGTAAGCCAGCACACATGTATCGTGGTGACAACGCTGTCTATAACTTTATTGAGCAAATGCTTCACCTAAGAAGAACAACAAGAATTCTATACATGTACATTTTGTGATATATGTGGACAGAGATATAACCGTTGGGATCATAAACATAATTCCCCTATAAGAGATCATTGTAAAATAACAGAAAGATACAGAGGATTTGCACATAACAAATGCAATCAAATGTATAGATTAACAAAAAAGATACAAGTTATATTTCATAATTTCAAAGGTTATGATAGTCATTTAATAATGAAAGAAATAGGTAAATTTAAGAAGGATATTAATGTTATACGAAATAATATGGATTTAGTATTTATAGAAAGTTTACAGTTTCTTAATAAATCTCTTTCTAATTTAGTAAATAATTCACCTAATTACTGCTTCATATACACCAAAAATTCTTTTCCAGACTCAGCCGAAGGCCTCGATCATAACGGAGAGCAAACAAAAATTGATTTAGTTAAAGGAAAAAGGAAAAGTGTAATGACTATTCGTTTTAATGAAATGTGCTTACCGTCAAAGGAATCATTCGATTCCATTCTAACGGATGAAGGAATTTCAGACAATGATTACAAACATGCTCAAAATGTATGGGAAAATCTTTAACTTTAAATCAATATGAGATTATCATGGTTTACATTTAAAAACTAATAAGCTTCTTTTAGCAGATGTTTTTGAAATTTTTTGCAAAACTTGTATTGCAAAATTTATATTCGACCCATGCGATTACTTAACCTCGCCAGGACTTCCTTGAGATGTATGCTTGAAAATGACAAAATTAAAGCTAGATTTAATTACAAATATTGATATGCATTGAATGGTTGAAAAGAGGTGAAATAAGTTACACTGCCAATCGACATTTTAATGCAAACAATAAATACATCTCTATTAATTATGATGATGGAGAGGAAAATAAATACATAATGTACTTTCAAGCAAACAATATCTATAGATGGGGAATGACTCAACCCCTCCCTTGTGGAGGATTTAAATGGGTACATAAAATACGTCTTAAAAATTATTTTAAAAAAAAAACAGAACTATTTTGTTGAATGTGATCTCGAATATCGAAGAATTGCATGACTTACATTCTGACTATCTACTAGTCCCAGACTTTAAATTGTAATGGATGAAAGTTTATCAAACCATTGTCAACAATTAAAACAAAGCTTTAATTTAAGTAGTGATAAAAAAAAAACAACAAAATTAAACACAATTTTGTTTAACAAAGAATAATATGTATTAGATGCAAGAAATCTTAAGTTATATCTAAGTCTTGGGATAAAAGTTAACAAAACACATAGAGTCTTGGAGTTGAATGGAAGTCAATGTTGAGCTGAGTATATTGTATTTAATACACAAAAGAGAAGCCAAGCCTTTTGAGAAGGACTTCTTTAAGCTAATGAATAACTCCGTCTTTGGAAAAACAATGGAAAATCTCCGAAAGAGAGTAAATATTAAATTAACTCATGATGAAAAGGCTTTAGAAAAACATGCAGCAACGGCTACTTTCATTTCAGCAAAAATGTTTAATTATAATTTATTTGCCATAATAAAGTAAAAGAACATTTTATTCTTAATCGACCTTGTTTATGTTGGGATGACCATTCTTGAGTTAAGTTAATACCTTAGATATCATTATAACTGTATTCTTAAAAAGTATGATTGGGCTCTTTTGTTTTCAGACACAGATAGTCTTTGTTATGTAATAAAAACAAACGCTGTTTATGAAGATTTAGATAAAGACAGACACCTTTTTGATAATAGCGATTATCCCAAAGAAGTCCATGTCACTATGATGGAAATAATATGGAAAGTGATATGGAAGATGAAAGATAAAGCCGCAGGAACACCAATCACAAAATTTAACATATTTCTAGATAATGGGATACAAACTTTTCCTTACGGACATAATAAGGCATTAAGTACCAATTATAATTTATACCAACAAGAGCTGTCGTTGTAAACAGACACATGCCCCTGACACCCAATTTTTAGATAGAAGTCGAAAGAGTAAACTTGACCTCAGTACATCTCATCTGATGGCCTATGCAAATGCAAAGGACCTTAGATTTAAGCACTTGCACTTAAATAAGATGTAAGCAGACACAAAATCTTTAGTAACATAATATTTGTACAATATATTCTGCATTCTCCATGTCTATTAAGGTTTACCTTTTCTGAAATGTAATCTTAGTCAAGGATACGGGATTTTATTTTATGTATGAAATAAAATAATTACAGTAAATGATTTGTCATTCTGACATATCACTAGATGTTTTTTTGTGAAAAACGCATGTCTCACCCCTGCACCCAATGAAAGGAAAGGCCAAGGAAAAGGAGATATCACCTTTCTGAAACAGAACCTTCTGGTATAAAGAACATTATGTAGAGGATATTCAAGTTTTTTCATTAAATAAATCCCGTTATTAATGAAAAAACTTGAATTTTCTGTTTATAATATACTTTTCTCTTTTTTGACCTTAAGATTTGAAAGAATTCCCCTTTAATTTAATGTATTGGCTGAATTTAGAAAAAGTAGTCCGGCAAGACACCAATGAAATACGGAAAATATGTTTCACTGCAGTGAAAAATAAATTTTTAGTGAAAATACGGAAAATGAAAATACGCAATTTATTTCATCAATATTTCTCAATATTTCATTTATAAGTATATAATAAATATATATATATATTAACATATGTATGGTTATGATAGTTTCACACTTTACTCTAGGCACGGTTGACGTCATCTGACATCACAGTGAAACTGTTTGTATTAACGGCAGTGTGGAAGACAGCATATGTTACTCCGTGGTAGCTGTAATGTATTGGAGTAACACCAGCTTCAATGCAGTCGATGTTTTTAACATATATATGGTCGAGAAGTGTCCTTCAAGCAGTAACCTTGACTGTTGACCTACTGAACCTAGAATCATTAGGGTTCTTCTACTCAATAAGGGAAATCACCCTATGAAATTTGAAGGCTCTAGGTCAAACGGTAACCCAGTTAGCGGAAACGGTTTAAACTCTTCGGGCCCCTTTGACCTTGACCTTTAACCTACTGACCCCAAAATCAATAAGGTTCTTCTACTCAATAAGATCAATCACCCTATGATGTTTGAAGGTTATTGAGTGGAAACGAAGTGTGACAGGTCTTGCGCATGACACGTCGTCATAATGTGACACACATTTACGCCAAGTTATTTTAAAATCCAAATGTGAATGACAAAGAAACAGACCAGACACGACCATCACTGCATTATCTCAAAAAAGACATTTGAAGCCTAAGTGTGACCTTGACCCTTGAACTACAGACCCAGGTCTTGCGCATGACACGTAATAATGTTACACACATTTACGACAAGTTATTTTAAAATCCAATCGTGAATGACAAAGATACAGACCCGACTGCATCACTGCATTATCTCAAAAATGACCCAGGTCTTGCGCATGACACGTTTAATAGCATCAATAAGAATAATTAATGAGCAATTTGATTTTATTGTCACTTTATTTCCATTATTCAACTAATCCGGGATCAGCATTTCCAACAATCCTTCTAAATAATCCCAATCAGAATGATGATGTAAAAAGCAATGGAGGTTTCCTTCTTAATTCTTTCTTTTGTACGTTACTTGTTTTCTCATTTATATGTTTTAATATTCCCATTTATATATCTTTCCAAGAATATGTTCTCTTACGTAACTTTGGGGTTCAATTGATACCCTCGAGATCATAGTATTGTATTACGCTTTGAATTTTCGTAAATACAAATCACCTGGAAACAGCATCACCTGGTTTATCTGGATTTCTTTACTTGATAATTTCATATCCACCCATATCTAACGCTCTGTTCATTTTGTTATCAAGTTCTTTATTTCTGTGAAGATATTATTCCATATCCCTTTTTAAACGTTAATATTGTTCTTTGGTTGAATCGATATTAAATTTACTTATACTATCTGAAGCAAATATTTCACTAGTTGCATTAAAAATTCCCATTTATATATTCCCAGCAGAGTTTCTTTTTAGAAATTTCATAGGTTTGTCAACATATAAGAAATCGTATTTTTGTTTACAAGCTTTGTTAAAAGAATCGCGATGTTTTGTTCTCTACTAATCATATCATTCTCATTTTCACTTGGACTTTCAAATAAAATATAATGTGAACAGTTTGAACGAAAATCTTTAAGTGTATTATAAATAAGACTGACGTAAATAAATAACAGAACAGTTGACGTCCTTGAATCAACTAAACCCTTATTTCATGATGAAACTTTTTTTCAACGCATATAAAATCATCAAATATGGTTACGTTTTGTTTGTCTGGATCAAGATCATTAACATCAATTATTTCAACATTAGAATACCCAAGTATGTCAATTGGTTTTCCTTTTTGTAATATTATTTAGGTCATCTATTAAGCCTTCATATTTAGACTGTTCCAAGTTTTTAGCATAAAAATATAATTTATCATAATATATATTTCGTAACATGGATAAGACTATTTGTTTTCCCTGACCCGGATGATCCACATATTAACATTCTAAAACATGAATCTGGCCTACTCAACTAGATACACGTTTTATATCTGTCTTGGTGGATAATACACAACAACAAAAATATTTTGATTGGAATAATGGCTATTTTGAAGTAAATTTTGAAGTAAATTAACTTGCTGACGTTAACTGGATATCAAGTTGCTTTAATTAATAATGCAGCTTCAATAATTGATCAACTAGTTATTAAACAAAATGAAAAATTTGTTTATGATTGTAATAATTTATACAAAGTAATAAATGTCGAAATTTAGTTGAATTATCTAAGGAATATGCAGATTCAACAGGAACAAATGAATTGATCTATTTAGATTGAAACTGCTGTTGCTGAAAGTAGGTGCGATCAAATTAAATTGACGACTTTCTAAAAGAGAAACCTCTATAGGTTTCTCTTTTAGAAAGTCGTCAATTTAGTTATGAAAATAATACTAAAATTCCATTGAATAATTTTTCATTTTTTCAGGGTTTGGGAACTAATCTGTTGCCTCCAAGTCAAATTCAAATTAAATTGCTATCAGCAAATGATAATAATTTAATTTATAGAGCTCATGCTGTTGATCCAGGTAGAGTTATTGTAACAAAACTAATTTTGTGGGTGCCTCGTTTGATTTTTAATGCTGACGGATGTAATTGTTACGGATATAGTTATTACTGAATCTTATAGTAACGGAAAAAAGAAACGCAACAATGACTGATCTCATATTGTGATTCTATTGTTAACAGTTACAAATTATATTCCATTTCATGGCAAAATCATCTGACCACTCACCTTATAAAAAGTTTTTGTTTTATTCTATGGATCGAAATAATCCACACGTATTCAGAATAGGGTGTCCAAATCACTGATTTGATAATGCGTTATGGTCAGTAGCGGGTATGTCCTCCTCTCGCATCAATGGCAGCTCTAATGGATCGGGTCATTGGCTGTATGAGATTATTTACAGTTGCAATGGTAATGTTATTCCACTCCTCCGCGAGTGCCTCGTGCATCTGGGCCAGTGAATTTGGTGGTGGATCACGTGCTCTGACATTTCTGTATAACATATCCCACTAAATGTTCTATTTGTGAGAAATCAGGACTGTATGCAGGCCATGGGAGGACTTCCACGTTGTTAGCCTCTAGAAAGTCCTGATTACCCCTTGCCACGTGACATCGTGCATTATCCTGCTGGAATAGAACATTATGAAGTCTCACAAATGGAATCACGTGAGGGACTAGAACAGTTTCACGGTATCGATTAGCCGTCAAATTACCTTCTATGAAGATGAGAGGAGTCTTGTAGCCGTGACAGATACCTGCCTACACCATTACCCCACCTCCGCCAAAGCGGTCGCGCTCTATAAAACATGCAACCGCAAATCGTTCTCCGCGACGTCTGTACACACGCTGACGCCTATCTGACCAGTATAGAAGGAATCGTGATTCATCTGAGAACAGTACCTGTCGCCAGCGTTGATGAGTCCACACTCTAGGTCGATGTGCATTCAACCATGTCAACCTGTTTTCTCTTCGACGAGGTGTCAGGGGTGGTCCAACGTATGGACGTCGAGCGTACAACCCTGCTTCTCGTAACCGGTTTCTGACTGTTCTTTCAGATATCCGATTGTTATCCATGCCCGGTGTATTAGCGGCAGTAACAAGCTGGTGAGAGAAACCTATCTCGTAAATGACAGAGTCTAATGTAACGGTCCTGTTGTTGCATCGTTACTCTAGGACGCCCGCTTCGAGGACGGTCTCTTGTTGTTCCGGTAGTCCTAAGACGTGTGTAGAGACGAGATATCCAAAATACCTGGCAACTGCATTGTTGGAATCCCACGCAGCAACATGGTTACACCTTTGACTTAAGCGAGCCATTTTACAGTTCCAAGTTGAAATGTTAAAACTATGGAATTTTATTTGCAACACGTATAAGACTATCCGCACACAATTTCTAAATAAAATTAGAGGTAACGTGTACACGATCGCAAGAAACACGAAAAACATTACTTTTTGTAAAACCCCACCTTTTTCCTAACGATAACATATGGTGAATTAAAAGTAACGAAGATGGTAAAAGTACCTGAAAAAAAATCAAACCGAAAACGTAAATTTTTAGTCGTTGCGTTTTTTTTTCCGTTAATATATATAGAAGCAAGACAATGTAAAATACCTAAGAGAAATGATAACTCAGTCACAAGCTATACAGCAAAATAGTATAATCTTTAGAATAACAGCTGGTGTGACAAATCCTAAACATATGCTTTTATATTTACAATTAAAAGTAATTCACAAAAACATAATCCACATTTATTATATACTTTAAAGTAAATGCTGCAAATTATGATTGTACATTAACATCTTGTCGACCTGAAGTTGGAAATGGTGTTTTTCATCCCGCAACACAATATACAAGTATATCAAGAATTTATGATGATGTTATTAACTATTTTCATAAACAAAATGATAAAAATACTGGAAGTCTTTTAAATATGTCAAAATTTAAATAATTTGGTTTTGTTCAATTTAATTAAAATTTGAAAAAGAGGTAATTACTGTGAATACAGAACATCTTACAATAACATTTATTTTAAATAATGTACGGACAGTTCGCATTCGTGTGTATTATACGAAGAAACAGTTCAGTTAATACTGTTGGAAATGAATAAACTATTGTTTAAATAAAAATATTTATTATATGAAATACTGAGAAATTTTTATAAAATAAAATGCGTATTTTCCTTTTCCGTATTTTCACTATAAAAAAATTATTTTTCACTGTTGACTTGCCGGACTACTTCTTTCTAAATTCAGCCAATACAAAAAATTAAAAGGGAATTCTTTTGAATTGTAGGCTCAAAATAAAGAGACCGTATATCAAATTTTTTCTATTAATAGAAAATAGATTTATTTTCAGAGTGGTGTGAAAATATTTTCACAAGTGCACCCCTACTAAACGGTGGCTCTTTCACATTTTGGTGATCTGTTTAAATGAGAGCCCTCGACACTTCCGTTGTAGAGCCCTCGACCAAAACAAGGCTGAAAAAGGTAAGCACATTTTATAAAAATGTACGTTTTTAAAGAACATGCTTGTTTTTCAAAAATCGAAGAATGTCATGCCACGTAGAACATTTTTCTCATCATTTTGGATGCAATTTCAATAAGAAATACCCCAAAATGACGTTGCTAGAACTTGTACCAAATATCAACTCGTGTGTTTTCTTTCACGAGGAGACACTCCTTGAGTCATTTCTCTACCGTGAAGTAGATGTTGGCTCACATAATCGTACATGTAACATTGTTCCAACCTCCTCTTTGGCTCAACACAAAAATTGTTCACAGAGATCGTTTAAAAACAAAATACACACATTTTTTTCAAATGTGATAGAGCCATCGACAATGTGCTGGCGCCATCGGCATTGTGGAAGAGCCATCGGAAATGTGATCGAGCCAACACCTCATTCAATAAGTGTTAATATTGTATGTTAAAAAGCACAAAAAAAGCGACGGCCTGATTTCTTTTTTTTTTCAAAGTTGGTAAAACTTTATTGAAAAGATCGGATATTGTTTTGTCTTCTTTTCCAGCATTATTGGGTATATCGTTTTCAATGACTTCTGCTTCATATTCCGAACTAATTGAGCTAGGTTCTTCAATATCTGCTACATCGCTATCTATGAAATGTTCGTCTAATGAGTACAAATAACTTCTTCATCACTGATTGAATGGCTTTCAAGTAAAAAATTCAATGTTCTTTTTGATGTTTTCCAAGGTGTAGAATGTTTAGCTGCCGAAAATATTGTCTTTAATCTAGAGTATTTCATTTGCGTTTTTGGAGCTTGAACCTTGGATGCGTTTTCTTTCATTCGTTTTCGCCGATGTGGTGCCTCGAAAATTCTTTCCTCCATGTTTCTTTTAGTCATGTTCATTGCTTTAACACTAACTTCTGAGTCGTTAAATTATGAATATACTATTATTGGGTAATGAAAAACTAGTTCACATACGTGAAACATGAAGGAATCTGATTGAACAATCATTCGAAACATTTCAAGAAAGTAAGTCTTTATCAACTCATGCAATTTAGTCTAGACCTGAATTTCGATCGGTATAATTCCACAATAACAACTCTTTATGGATGATGGTGTTGGCTCTGTCACATTTTCGAGGGCTCTTTCACAATGCCGATGGCGCCAGCACATTGTCGATTGCTCGATCACATTTGAAAAAATGTGAGTATTTTGTTTTTAACCGAGCTCTCTGAACTATTTTTTTGTGTTGAGCCAAAGAGGAGGTTGGTACAATGTTACATGCACGATTAAGTAAGCCAACATCTACTTCACGGTAGAAAAATTACTCAAGGCGTGTTTCCTCGTAAAAGAAAACACACGAGTTGATATTTGATAAAACTTCTAGCAACGTTCTTTTGGGGTATTTCTTATCAAAACTGCATCCAAAATGATGAGAAAAATGTTCTACGTGGCATGACATTCTTCGATTTTTGAAAAACAAGCATGTTCTTTAAAAACGTACATTTTTATAAAATGTGCTTACCTTTTTCAGCCTTGTTTTGGTCGAGGGCTCTACAACGGAAGTGTCGAGGGCTCTCATTTAAACAGATCACCAAAATGTGAAAGAGCCACCGTTTAGTAGGGGTGAAGTGGCGATAGCAACGAGTGAAATATGACAATTTTATACCACATAGAAAAAACTTAAATATCCTCTATATATAAATTATATAAATGGAATCTAATTATATTGAATATAAAGTAACTTTAACGGATCAAAAGAAGAAATTAGCTTAAGTATTTTACGGTAAGTGCCCGCATACTTTAAAATTTAAATACGAACAATTGCATGGTAATTTCCCTAAACTTTTAACAAAATGACAAATGAACACAGTTCAAAAGGCTTAGAAAAAATAAAACAAGAGGGCCATGATGGCCCTAAACCGCTCACCTGAGTATCATTGCTCATGTTACAAATATCGTTATTGGTTTTTATGGGTGCAAGTTTTAATAAGTTTGCAATAAGATTGAAGACTCTGGGTGTTAATGGTACTCAAATTTTTGAGCAGAAAAAGTTTTATTCTACAGGTCCGAGTGACTTTGACCTTTGACATACAGACCTCTAAACCAATAGGGTTCTTCTAATATAATAACCCTGTTTAGTTTGAAGGTTCTGGGTGTAATGATACCCCAATTACTGAGAAGAAAAAGTTTTCACTTTACAGGTCCCTGTGACCTTGACTTTTGACCTACTGACCCCAAAAATGATTGGGTTCTTTTACTGAGTAAAGAAAATTATCCTATGAAGTTTGAAGGCTCTGGATAAAATGGTACTCCAGTTACTGAGTAGAAACAGTTTCAACTCTACAGGTCCTTGTGAACTTAACCTTTTACCTATGGACCCTAAAAACAATAGGGCTCTTTTAATACAAATATCCTATAAAGTTTGAAGGCTCTGGGTGTAATGGTACTACAGTTACTCTGCAGAAATAATTTTCACTCTAGAGGTCCCTGTGACCCTGACCTTTGACGTACTAGCCGCAAAAACAATAGGGTTCTTCTATTTAGTAAAAGCAATCATCCTATGAAGTTTGGAGGGTGAGTTAACCCGATGTGTAAAGTAGAAGTACATGTATGTATTAATCTATGTATAAATGCAGTGTTCGAATTATTATGATAATTGACAACTGAGTATTGGTCGTAGAAATTGGTGTCATAGATTTTTTTTTTTGAATAACAATGTTTTGTTGTTTATTTCCATATTGCCGTTATTTGTCTAGTACTAAATACCTGTTTTATAAATTTACAAGAATGAGTGATTACTTATTCTTATGGGGTTGATTTGATCTGTACTGTAAGTTGTTAAGTATAAGTTCAGTAGAACTGTTATTTTTGTATTTCTCGTATACAATACTAGAGTAATGGTTTAAATTTGTTTTACTGAAGCGAGAAATTTAGGCGCTTTTCGTTTTGGACCTTACACGGCTTCTGCAGTACAGTAACTTCATGTTTATTTTTTTTTTTTATTTCTCTTTTCACTGAAAATGATATTAAAACGTACAGGTCGTATTGGTGAGTTAACCTGATGTGTAAAGTAGAAGTACATGTATGTATTAATCTATGTATACATGAAGTGTTCGAATTATTATGATAATTGACATCTGAGTATTGGTCATAGAAATTGGTGTTATAGATTTTTTAGAATAACAATGTTTTGCTGTTTATTTCAATATTGCCATTATTTGTCTAGTACTACATGTAAATACTTGTTTTATTTACAAGACTGAGAGCCTGTTTAAGATCACTTTTTTTCCAGTAATATTTTGTCCGGTTGTTTTTTTTTGCAAAACTGTTGAGGAATGACACACATACAGTGTCAGTTACTTCAACTTATTTTCTTTTTTCTTTCTGGCCAAGCATTGGAGGGAGAGGGAACTTCTACTTTATGTATTTTAAATATGAATAATGCCTATGAATTAAAACCCTGTCGCAATACAAACCAAAAGGAAAAAAAATACATTTTGTATAAGAATTGATGACTGAAAAAATAACTTTCGCATCTATGAATGTGCAGGGTCTTGGCGACAGCTCAAAAAGAAGGAATGTTTTGAATTTTTTAAAATCAAGAAACTTCAATATTTATTTCATACAGGATACTCATTTCACTGATAAAGAATCAAAGTTTATAAGAAGTCAATGGGGATATGAGTGTTATTTAAATAATTACAGTAGTCAATCAAGAGGTGTGGGGATATTTATCAATAATAACTTCGAATTTAAATTTGTATCTATGGAGAAAGATGTTTCAGGCAATCTTTTAATTTTGCACTGTAAAATAAAAAATTTAGACTTTTCTCTTTTCTGTATCTATAGCCCTAATAATGATAATCCATATTTTTATACAAACATAAAGCAAAAACTGTCGCAAATTCAACACAGTTGCATTCTTGGGGGTGATTTTAATTTGGTGTTAAATCCAGAAAAAGATTATTTTAATGTAAATAACCCACAGGCACGTCTGAAAGTTTTGGAAATGTTAATAGAAAATGACCTAGTTGATTGCTGGAGAGAGCAGCATATGGAAACACAGCATTTTACCTGGTTTAGAAAATCTCCTATCAAGAAAGCTAGATTAGATTTTTTCCTAATAAGCAGTAACCTATTTGTAAACATCTTTGAGACACATATTTTGCCAGGCTACAGAACAGATCACTCATTAATTTTGATGTCTTTTGAACTTGATAAATTTATTAAAGGAAAGTCGTATTGGAAATTCAATAATTCCTTGTTAAAAGATTTAGAATATGTTACACAAATTAAATCTTTAATTAAAGATATAAGGTCTCAATATGCCAGTGAAGTACAGTTAACCAATTTACCAGTAGAAAGTATACCAGACAGTGAACTTTTATTAACAATAGATGAAAAGTTATTCTTTGAAACTCTTCTTATGGAAATTAGATGAAAAACAATAGCTTACTGCACTCATAAAAAACAAGAAGAAAATAATAAAGAAAAACAATTAATTTTAGAAATTGAAAATCTCCAAACTGTGGTATTAAGTAATGAAAATTTATTAGAACAAAAGAAAATTAACTTCTTGAGATAAGGAAAGAAAAGCTTGAGGGTTCTCTTATTCGATCTCGTGCTAAATGGTTATTAGAAGGGAGAAAAACCATCAAATTATTTCTGTAACCTTGAAAATAGGAATTTCGTTTCAAAGAATATGAACTCTTTATGTTCAAAGACAGGTAAAATTTTACATGAACAAAAAGATATATTGTCTGAAGCCATGAATCATTATAAGAGTCTTTATGCTTTTAGAAATACAAGTGAAGTTAATTTGAACAGGTTATTTAATAACCAGCAAATAGTGAAACTTACAGATGAAGATAAAAACAGTCTTGAGGGTAAATTGACTCAAGAAGAAATGCTCTTTAGTTTAAAAAAGATGTCAAATAATTCATCCCCTGGAATTTCAGGATTTACAGCAGCTTTTTATAAAGTCTTTTGGATAGACATAGGTAGTTTTTTAGTAAGATCCATGAATTGTGCTTTTAATATTGGAGAATTATCAGTAACACAAAAACAGGGAGTTATAACATGTATTCCAAAAGGTAACAAGGATAAAACTTTATTAAAAAATTGGAGACCTATTTCTTTACTAAATGTAGGCTATAAATTTGTTTGCAATACTTGCTGAGGTGATTTTATAGCCTACATTTAGTAAAGAAATAGGTCTCCAATTTTTTAATAAAGTTTTTTATCCTCTGTGCTGAAATAATGTCTCTATTATTTAAAAAGAGTAATAATATAAAAGGAATTAATATAATTAATTCATATAATAATCAGGAATTCTTGATCTCACAGTATGCTGATGACACAACCCTTTTACTAGATGGATCAACTGAATCTCTTAGAAATGCAATCAGAATTTTAAAATTTTATGCTGACATATCAGGCCTTCATGTTAATGTAGAAAAAACTATGGCAGTATGGATTGGGTCAAAGAGAGGAAGTAATCAGGTCATCTGTCCAGAACTATCCTTACAGTGGGACCATACTTTTAAATTTATTAGGTGTTACTTTTACTACAGAGTTAAATGATATTGTCAAGTTGAATTTTGAAGCAAAGATTAAGGAATTAGAACTTTTATTGCATGTATGGTCTAATAGAATTCTGACACCAATTGGTAAAAATATCGTTATCAAAACATTAGCCCTGCCAAAATTAAACCATTTATTTGTTAGCCTCCCAACACCATCAAAAGAGATTATCAAAAAGATTCAAGAAATGTTTTTTAAATTCATATGGACCAATGGCCCAGATAAGGTTAAAAGAGTCACAGTTGTCCAAAACTTCAACAATGGAGGTCTAAGAGTTGTAGATGTTGAAAAATTTATAATGGCACTTAAATGCTCTTGGATTAGGAGATACTTGAAAGAAAAGTCTCAATATTACATGCTAGTCAGTATAATATGCCCAGCCTTAGACTCTATTGGAAGATATGGTGCAAACTTTGTACAAAAAAAAATTTCAGAGGTTAGCAATCCCTTCTGGAAAGATATATTACAAGCATTATATAGCATACTTTATGTTAAGAGTCCAAAATCTTGGGAGGAATTCTTAACTGTGCCAGTTTTCTATAACCCTAATATAAAAATAGGTGGCAAGTCTTTTTATAGTAGTAATTACACAAAGAAAGGTATCTACTTCATTAATGATTTTTTAGGTGAAAATGGTAGTCTGTATTCCTTTGAAAGATTTCAGCAGATAAACAATGTTCAAAATACTAATTTTTTGTTTTATAACAGTATTATTACTTCAATCAGAACGTATTTAAATACCCTTAATATTGCTCACAAATCCAAAAAGGAAAAAACACCTTTACAACCCCTGATAGCTTAAGGTAATTTTTAAACAAGAAAAGGGTTGCAGGGTTACATATGACCTACTCATTGAATCTGGTGTTAAGCCCACCTCCCAACAGAAATGGACAAATATCTTGAATCCTGGATAATTTCAACTGGAAAAATGTCTATATCCTACCATTCAAATGTACAAAAGACTCAAGGCTTCAGTGGCTGCAGTTTAGAATTAATCACAGAATTTTGGGAACTAATAACCTAAGAGCTAAAATGGGGCTTATCAACAACAATTCATGCTCTTTTTGTAAAAGGTCTCCAGAAACTATAACTCATTTATTTTACGAGTGTTATATGATAAATTCTTTTTGGCAAAGTGTTAAATTCTGGATTCAAAGAAAGTGTGAAAATATAAATACAGATTGGACACCCACTGATATTCTGTTTGGTAATATTACTTTTCCAAAGGTTTTGAACAAAATTCTCTTAACCTGCAAGTCTTATATTTATTCATGTAAAATGAAAATTGGATCACCAAACTTAGAAGGCCTGAAAAAGAGTATTATATATTTATATAAGATTGAACGATTCAATGCAAATAAAACAATGAATATTCAAAATTTTGAAAAAGAATGGAGACAATTTCAAGTTTTAGTCAATGAGTAATTCTTTTAGAAAGTTGTTCATCAGTTCTTAATTTTTTTTTTTTTTTTTTTTTGTTAAACGGACTTTTTGTTTGTTTTTGTTATTGCTTTTTTTTTTGACTTGCACTTCTAACCCATCCCCTCTCCCTCCTCCCAATCCCCCTATTTTTTTCTTTTATCACTGAGCTCATTTTGTCCTTTTTAAATTTTTCTTTTCAATCTAGCATTATTCCAGGTTTCTAAATACTTGCAAAAAGATTGTGTAAAGGGAGACAAATGAGCATATAACTAAATAATTGACTTAAGTGGATAGTCTCCCTTTCCATATTTTTGTGAAAATTTTTTTTCTGATAGAATGTATGTCAAATATATACAGATAAGTCTATGGTATCTACGAAGTTTAATTGTTAAAAACAAACACTTATATTAATTTTACATATATATATTATATATTATGCACAGTACTTGTATACATGTATGTGAAACCCTGGAAATAAAATATAAATTACAAAAAAAAAAAGTTTGGAGGCTCTGGGTGAAATGGTAATCCTGTTATTGAGCGAAAAAGGGTTTTCACTCTAGAGGTCCCTCTGACCTTGACCTTTGACCTACAGACCCAAAACACAAAAGGAATTTTTGTACTCAATAAGGCAATAACCCTGTAAAGTTTGAAAGCTTTGGGTCAACTGGTACTCAAGTTATTGAAAGGAAACGAAGTGTGAAAGACAGACAGACAAACAGACACCCATGGACAAGGCAAAAACAATATGTCTCCATCAGAAGGGCGGGTTGGGGGAGACATAACAACGAACAATTAAAGGTATAGTCATTAGTGTTTCAGAGCAGCAGATTTTTTCCCTATATAAATCCTTGTGTAAAATCAAACGAACCCCCACCCCCGGTAGGGGCCAGTTTTGATCCCAAGGTCATGATTTGAACAAACTTGGTAGAGGTCCACTAGACAATGCTGCAAACCAAATATCTAAACTCTAGGCGTTTTGGTTTCTGACAAGAAGATTTTAAAAGTTTTCCTATATAACTCTATGTAAAACATGTGACCACTCGGGCGGAGCCATTTTTGACCCATGGGCTATAATTTGAACAAACTTGGTAGAGTTCCTCTTGACAATGCTACATACAAAATATTTTAGTTCTATGCCTTTTGGTTTCTGATGTGAAGACGTTTTAAACTTTTTCCTATATAACTCTATGTAAAAAAGTGACCCCCGGGGAAGGGCCTATTTTGACCCAGTGGCTATGATTTGAACAAACTTAGTAGAGGTCCACTGGACAATGCTACACACCAAATATCTTAACTCAAGGTCTTGTGGTTTCTGACAAGAAGATTTTTCAAAGTTTTTCCTATATAACTCTATGTAAAACATGTGACCCCTGGGGCGGGGCCATTTTTAACCCAGGAGCCATGATTTGAACAAACTTGGTAGAGGTCCACTGGACAATGCTGCACACCAAATATCTAAACTCTAGGCCTTGCGGTTTCTGACAAGAAGATTTTGTAAAGTTTTTCCTATTTAACTCTATGTAAAACGTGTGACCCCTTGAGCGGGGCCATTTTTGACCAAGGAGCCATGATTTGAACAAACTTGGAAAAGGTCCACTGGACAATGCTGCACACCAAATATCTAAACTCTAGGCGTTGTGGTTTCTGACAAGAAGATTTTTAAGATTTCCCTATACAAATCTATGTAAAATCAACTGATCCCTGGGGTGGGGTCAGTTTTGAACAAACTTGGTAGAGTATATAACTCTATGTAAAACATGTGACCCCTAAGGCGGGGCCATTTTTAACCCAGGAGCCATGATTTAAACAAACTTGATAGAGGTCCACTAGATGATGCTACACACCAAATATCTAAACTCTAGGCCTTGCGGTTTCTGACAAGAAGATTTTTTAAAGTTTTTCCTATATAACTCTATGTAAAACATGTGACTCCTGGGGTGGGGTCAGTTTTGACCCCAGGGTCATAATTTGAACAAACTTGGTAGAGGTCCACTAGATGATGCTTCATACCAAATATCAAAGCTCCAGGCCTTGGGGTTTCGGAGAAGATTTTTAAAGATCCAACTTTTAAAATCTAATTTTAGCAACAGTGAACCAGAAATGCAATGGACCAGAACCATTTGAACAATCTTGGTAGAGCTTCATGCAAGGAACATCCCAGGACAAGTTTCATTTAATTTGGCCCTTTGGTTTCAGAGGAGATGTCATTTGAGTGAATAGTTGACGACGGACGGACGACGGACAAAGACTGATCAGAAAAGCTCACTCTGAGCACTTTGTGCTCAGGTAAGCTAAAAAGGTTACAAATTAATATTTCAAGAAAACAAATGAGGTTTTCTTGGTCCTTTGGCAGGTCTATTAACTAAAACTATACTTTCGGTAGCTGCAAAAATAGCCCCTTTAGGTGTCGGGGCTTTAAGTCGGCTGGCAAGTACTGGTGTTAGTAAAATCCTTGGAAATGGTATGATATCAGTAGCTGATAATAAAAGAAATATGATAGTACCATATCTTTACTCGTGCACAACAAAAACAATTACTAGGAACCGGTATAATAAAATTAACTCAAAGGCAAAGACAAGACGGAGGCTTTTGGGTATGTTAGCTGCTAGTTTAGGTAAACTATTAATTACGTCATTGTTATCTGGAAAGGGTTTGCAGGTTGATGCACAAGGAATACCATACAGACGAATTCCTCGAGTGAAAAAAAAAATTCAGAACAAACCCTTGTCTAACTTTGAAATAGAACAGTGCGTCCAACAACTTGGTATTAATGACTTTAAGGGTGGTGTATTCAGTAGAAATAATTTACCCTCTGGGTTCGACCGTAACAAAAATGAAATTTAGACGACTCTATTGGACCTGGTACACACTGGGTTTGTTATATTGGAAATAATTACTTCGATCTTTTCGGACTTCCTCCACCAAAAGAAGTAATTAATTACCTTCCTGGTTTTAAAGTATAACAACATACAATATCAAGACAAAACGTGTGCTGTGAGGTTATTATTGTTTATTTTTCATAAAAATGTTACAAGATGGTTAAAAAGCTGAATGATCTATTGTATAAAATATTAAAAATTGGGACTAAGGATCAGTTCGTTATTTCACGTAAGCAATTTCTTAAACAATCATTATTGACGGCTTAAAAACCAGGTTTAATAATGCATATTAAGTGAAAACGTAACTTTAAAAGGGTTTCTTGCTTTCAGAGATGCAGAGACTTTGAGCTTGAACAGAATGGAATTAAGAAGTAACCATGTACACAAAAACAAGCTCTGATCACGTATTTGCAAAAGGTCTAAAACGGATGTATGAAAAAGAGGTTCCGATTCTGCATTCAATCTTTTTTGTAGTATCGTTAGCATATCAGCTTTGTCCATTTTTTCTTCATGCATAATCGACTTTGTATGAAAACCGAATAAAACACGATTAATGAAGTTATAAAAGATTGACACAATTCATACAGCAAACAAACGAGTTTGAACGCGTTATAGAGATTAGAGTTTATTAATATATACAATAGGCAAAAATGCCCCTGAGTACACATTGTACAAAACAGGGTTATAATTTGAACAATCTTTGTAGAGGTCCACAAGATGATGCCTCATACCAAATATCTGAGCTCCAAGGCCTTGCGGTTTCTGACAAGAAGATTTTAAAAGATTTTTCATATATAACTCTATGTAAAACATGTGACCCCATGGGCGAAGCCAATTTTGACCCAGGGGCCATGATTTGAACAATCTTGGTAGAGGTCTACAAGATAATGGTGAACACCAAATACCTAAGCTCCAGGCCTTGTGGTTTCTGACAAGAAGATTTTTAAAGTTTTCCCTATATAACTCTATGTAAATCAGGTAAGCCCTGGGCGGGGTCAGTTCTGACCCCAGGGTCATAATTTGAACAATCTTTGTAGAGGCCCACTAGATGATGCCTCATACCAAATATCTAAGCTCCAGGCCTTGCAGTTTCTGACAAGAAGATTTTTACAGAATTTACTATATAACTCTATGTAAAACATGTGACCCCATGGGCGAAGCCAATTTTGACCCAGGGGCCATGATTTGAACAATCTCGGTAGAGGTCTACAAGATAATGGTGAACACCAAATACCTAAGCTCCAGGCCTTGTGGTTTCTGACAAGAAGATTTTAAAGTTTTTTTTCCAATATAACTCTATGAAAACATGTGACCCCTGGGGCGGGGCCAGTTTTGACCCAGGGGCTATGATTTGTAAAATCTTTGTAGAGGTCTACTAGACAATGCTGCATACCAAATATCTAAGCTCCACGTGTTGTGGTTTCTGACAAGAAGATTTTTGAAGTTTTCCCTATGTAACTCTATGTAAATCAAGTGACCCCAAGGGCGGTGCCAGTTCTGACCCTAGGGTCATAATTTGAACAGTCTTGGTAGAGGTCCACTAGATGATGCCTCATACAAAATATCTAAGCTCCAGGCCTAGTGGTTTTTGATAAGATTTTAAAAGTTTTTTTCTTTTGTCTGCCATGGCAACCAGAGTTCTGCATGGAATTGAATTCTTTGAACAACTTTGGAAGAGCTTCATGCAAGGAACATCCCATGCAAGTTTCATTTAATTTTGCCCAGTGGTTTCAGAGGAGATGGCGTTTGAATGAAATTGTTGACGCCTCAGGACGCACGACGCACACCGCACGACGCACACCGGACAAAGCGGGTATGACAAAAGCTCACTCTGGCACTTTGTGCCAGGTGAGCTAAAAAACGCTAGTCATTATAACATTGTCAGTGGCCATCTATATCCTCATTACTTATTACAGACTGGCTGAAATTGATTGTACAAGCTACAAAGCATTCGTCACAATCGAACTAAAATAATTTTGCATAGACTACAGTGTTTGACCAGTGATGATGTTTGGGCAAGTGTGAGGTTTGTGCACCCAAGTACCTGGTTTAAACCCCCAGTGGCAATATTTTTGCCACTGTCCGTTCCAAGGCGGTAAACCCTACGTTCTTCATTTTATTTATTTGTGATGTCCCATTTATAACAAAAAAGTTTAAATATATTAAAAGATATCCCCCTCTCTACCTTTTGACTGTGGCTGTTCCTGATATGCAATTTATCTGCTTTTGATTTACTGACGGTTGATTAAACCTTTCACGACTTCATACCGCGATAAGATAGCAAAGATCCTAATGTCTAACAATCGTCTTCACAGCTAATGTCCGGTACGTAAAAAATTGTACAAAGTTTGCTGCGCCAATCCTTTCTGCAATCATTTATTGTACATTTCTTCACTGATCTCCGTGTTCATTTTTGTTGTTTTTAAGTAGACATTTATATTTTTAGGTTTATAATTGAGTTAAAGCTCAATCGTCTTGACAATACAGTGTAACTTCCGAATTCCGGAACTTCTAAAATCCAGAAACTTCTGAAATACGGACGAATAATCTGGGTCTATTCTAATTATGAAATAAAATACACTTTCTTTTCTAAGTATGATTATCAAAAATGATATCCAATGTTTGCGTGTGATCTGAGTAACTATACTGCTATTCTTAAAACAAATGGCTCTGTTTACTATCATAATGAGCAACTGGTGTTTGACATTTGTACTGGAACAAATCATCCGGACTTCTGAATTCCAGAAACTTCAAAAATCCGGACTTTTAAGCCGGTCCCATGGGTGTTCGGATTTCGGAAGTTTCACTGTACCCGCATTGACGAATTTTAACCTCGTGATTTATGAAGTTTCACCATTTTTTTTTCTATAATGTAGCATGATTTTGGTCTGTAGGTGTATATCTGTTGTATTAATAGTAAATTAGTTTATGTACATTCTGTTCTGAAAATGTTGATACAATTCTTTAAATTTCTTTCAATTTAAGAATGATCTACGTTTAAGCGTAGGCACAAAAATGTTTTGGCGGTTAGATGCCGAATCCGTTGAGTTTAGAAGGAAAACAAGTCCTCAGGCAAAATGAATAATCACAAGTGCCATTGTCACAGAATATGCCAAGTTATATTAAATTCCCTCCATTGCTCTGGAAAAGTATTTGTGTGTCATGGTGGTGAAAATGGTCACCCAAGCAAATTATACTACAATATCTACATGATTTGGGTCAAATGAAACAAAAACATCAATGAATTTCAAGAAATGAAAATATTTAAATACTCTAAAAACTTGTCAACATTAAAACATAAATCCACTATGAATAATAGATAATAATAATGTATGAATTTATTTTAAAAAGTCTACTTTTCACTTTCTGAGTTAAAGCAAAAAATCAAAGATTTAATCAACCACAAGTCCTTTTCAAATCCCTTCAATTTTTAGCAGATCTCCTTCAGAAAATCATAGATTTTAATTTCTTTTGGCAAAACTGTTTTTCACCTAAGCTATTTGCACTAGAACTTTTCTAAAATGAAAAAGCATAATTATTGAGTTTACCTCTGAAAGACGTATGTTTTCGCCTATGTTTTAACAGCTTTTGTCTCGACTTTTGTATACTTTCCATATTTTTAACTTTTTCTTCGTCTGTTTTTACCTCCATACAACTAAATCGAAATCCTACAAATGTTAAAGTAAATTAGTAATTGTTAAATTTTCCATTTTAAGAAGAGAAATATCTGGCGAAAAAATGTAGTAACGTTCGTGCAATCACGACTTCCTTTCTTACATAAAACCGCGCTGCACGATGGCAGAATGGTCAAAACGCGAAAGCTAATTGAGACGATAATGAAAACGCGATGGCAAGATGATTAAAAACAATGGCACGATGGCGAAATTCAGACTATCACGTTTTCATCATCGTGTCAACGTATCATGGCATTTTCACCACGTGCTTTTGCGTTTTCATAATCGTCCCATCGCGTTTTCACCATAGTACCATCTCATTAAACGGTATCATGAAATTGGGAAAAGACAGATGAAAAATATGTTTGTTTTCAAAGAAAGTTGAATCGTTTGCATCCTGAGGGCATGCAGTTGTTGATAATTTTGCCTTACAGTCAAAACGTTCCAGAGTCCAAACATACCAAGGTCAAAATTACTTACATGTAAAATCTGTTCGTCGGTCCACTGTGATACTTTGTATTACTCTTTATCTTGTTACGCATTACTTTGAAATGGAAAATGAATATTAAATAATGAACTGCCTGCATTTAAAACATAACAGTTAAATATTCGTTCATAAGGAAAAGAAAGTTATCTCATATAACGGAGAAATGACGTCAAGACATCCTGGGTGTGAGTTGAGTTAATATGAAATGACATTAAGTTTATCATGCAATTATAAAAAGTAACTTTATTGAACAGTTACTATGTTTGTTCAAAACTACAATGCTTTGGCTGTGGAAGAAATAGTATTCTCGTCTTTACACATCTGAGTACTTTTCTAAAGTATTACATGCGGACTTGGCTATAACTCAGGTTTCTTTCGTAGAGCTATATGTAACTTCTAAGAAGGTTAAAACAGAGACATAGATAACAGAGATAAGCAGCTCCTATTTACTCCATTGAAATAGCGCACATGCCTCTCAAAAAGTGAAAAAATTAGGCATTTTGTAGCAATTAAAACTCAATGGCTATTTGTTCGACTCTTTTATGGTATACATCATTTGAAAGCTTAAACAGCCGTCTATAGCTGCAAGTTAAAATATTGGCAAATTTCTAGCCCTTTAATTTAATATAACTTGGCAGAATATACCCACTATCCCAGTTTTTCACCATCTTTATAGTTTTGTGAAAAATGATTAAGTTGCAGTTCTCTTTAACACATGATGCATCATTTATTTTACCCAGGACTAGAATTGTTTTACCTGCAGCAGTAGACAAATGACTAGGCTTTCATAAAATGTATAATTTGTTTCAATTTGGCAACTAGTTAACAAGTTATACTTGCTACAAAACACTGTCTTAGCAGGCACGTAGCTAGGAAGTTGCCTATCTCTGTTATCTATGTCTCTGGTTAAAACTACAAAAACTATAAATAAGAATGTAAGAAACAGACCTTATTTTCAGAAAATTCTGCTAAGTAAAAGCTGTTTTTTTCATAATTTTGAGTGATTTAAATTCTTAAATTCTTATACATTTTATTTCAAACTCACATAGGCTCCAACGATGAAGTCCGAGCACCGACCGACAACAGAATGATTAAATAAGCTGATTTCTGTTATCCGATTGGTTAATGGTTAAAATGGTCAATATTTTTTCTCGCTGATCGCTGCAACAGTATGAAATATGTTTCTGGAATCTAAAGTACCGATCTGAAAGATCAAAAGCAGAAGTAGATAGTTTTAATTGAACTGAAATGTACAAACTATTCTAGATTCATTCAAAAAGCTATACGTTATATTAAACTGAAACCGAAATCGATCATAATTCTCCATCAGAATTCACACGAACTTCAGTAAATTATATCTTTACACAACATATATGCATGTTTTAAAGGATATTTTCTACCTTCTGATGTTTTTAATATTTCTATAGCTTGAATATCTAAAAGTTTATTAAGGAGATATCTCTGATCTTATGTCTTTAGAAACCCTTTTTTGATCATCCTTTTTCTTTGTTTCTTATGACAGATGGTTTAGTGCGTATAGTGCGACACCAGGTGATCATAATATAAATATATGATTATATATATATATAATGATCACCTGGTATATATATATCTTTATTATAGTCTCATTCTTGCATTTACATAAAATACATATATCACAATTATTACAATAAATAAGAGCATGCAAGACCATTCTATACAGAATTATACGAGACATAAATTTCATGTACATAACTAAAATTTCTCCATTCAGTTACTAAGTTAAAAATAAAATTAATATAAAGAACATAAAGGCTGAGAGGCTGGAATTAATCTAGGCTTATTTATAATTAGCCTAAAAACTGCAGTAAAATGGAAATGTTAAATAAAAATCAGAGGAAGAAAATAAACACTAGTGAGTATTCTTTAAGAAATGGTTTTGGAAAATCATATATTACATCAAATCAGATCTATATGCGTTTTATAATTTAACTATTTATTTATTTGGTTTTATAGTCTCACCTGTGTTCTATATTCAGATTCAAAAAACTAAGATTGGACAAAGATGATTATAGTAATGAAAAGATGAACTGCACTGCCATCAAATTATTGAATTATGTGATACTCTAGAGCAATTTCAGATAGCTAAAATCATACATGTACATGTAAAACATGGGAGATATCTTTTTTTTTTTCCATACAAATCTAAAATGTTTTTGCTCAATCTGAAAGTGAAAATATTGCTGTAAACTAATAGAAATAGACCACAGAGCCAGAGAGTGCAAGTACACATTAACAGAAATTATATACCATTTAAGGTACTATATAGAACCCAATATAAAAGATTAGTAACAACTTGATAATTATTTACACATGTAAAATTGTGTTCTCTGAAGAATTAAGAAACAGGTTTTGGCTAAATTTCTCACCAGACTACTATCCGTAAAAAGCAAGTTCAATTTATCATTATTACTAAAAGTCATAAAATCAGGAGCAGAAACTATAGTTTTATCAAAAAGGGTATTTCTAATATCACAGTACAAGTTACATTCAAGCAATACATGTGCCTCATTCTCAATAACACTTTTATTACTGTCACAACAAAATGGGCAATATCGACTATCTACAGGTAAACCTTCATATCTACCTGTTTCAATTCGCAGTGGGACAGTTCTACTTCTAAATTTACATAAAGCAGATCTATGACTTTTTGGAATAATCATACTACAGTAACTTTCGACACCAAATTCATGTATAAAGAGGCTGTACTCCAGATTTGACATAAAAAAAATTTTTCATAAATTATATATTTAGATGCCGTGAGATTGTAACAACATAATATTTTACTTCAAAACTGATTATAAAAGTCAAAATAGAATAAAAAAAAATATTTTCTCTCCAGCCTGATTTGAACTCTGGACCCTCATGTTAACAAAATATTTCCAACGCTTTTACTGTCACCACCATCGCCGCATGTGATATTACAGATATTTACTTTAAATCTTATACGATATATACTGACGGAAAAATATAACTGTGCACACTAAAATACTTAATATCTTTTATTAGGTATAAAATTATTTTAGCAGATTTCTTTTGTGTAATTCACAAGGTAATCTTGTTTCAATAATACTGCTTTTCGCGAGTTGCACGTGCAAAATGTATAGCCCGTAACGGTCTCGCTTTTTACGTGTTTCTTTATGTTAACATGCTCGTACATGCTGTTTCGAGTTATTTTAACCGTCAAATTATAGTGAGCTACCCAGCAGTTCAGAAAAACACCTTAATTTGGATTTTAAGTCTTTGAAGACAATGCCACGCATCTCAGAAAATGATCGCCTACGTGCCGTCGGTATGCTCCAAGCAAGCATTGCTCAAAATGCGGTTGCGCAGCGTTTTGGTGTTCACCGAAACACCATATCAGCACTTTGGCGACGATTTCAGCAACGTGGCAACGTCCGTGATCTACCACGTCCAGGGCGTCAACGTGTGACGTCAATCCGTCAAGACAATTATATCCGGCTTACACACCTACGGAATCGATTTCAACCGGCCACATTAACAGCACGAACAATTCCTGGCTTGAGACCTATCAGTGGACGAACTGTTAGAAACCGATTAAGAGAGCACAGCATTACTCCACGACGTCCTGCGATACGTCCTACTCTTCTCTTACGTCATCGACAACGTCGACGTCAGTGGTGCAGACAGTATCTAAGGCTTCCAAGAGCATATTGGAATAATGTTCTGTTTACTGACGAGTCGCGGTTTCACTTAGAAAGTTCGGACGGACGAGTTCGTGTATACAGGCGTCGCGGAGAACGTTACTTGGATCCCTGTGTTTTTCAACGTCAACGTTTTGGTGGTGGTGGGTCGATAATGGTTTGGGGAGGTATCTCATCTCAAGGCAGGACCCAGCTTGTAATTGTCCGTGGCAATTTAACGGGTGTTCGTTACAGAGATGAGATTGTCATACCCCACGTGCTGCCATTTCTTCAACGTCAAGGGCGTAACATAACGTTTCAACAAGACAACGCTCGGCCACATGTAGCACGTGTAGTTACCGGGTTTCTGGCTCAGCAAAACGTGAGTGTCTTACCCTGGCCCGCTGTTTCACCAGATCTTTCACCAATTGAGCACGTTTGGGATGAGATGAAGAGACGCCTCCGTCAAAGACGTAACCAACCTCTCACGCTGGACCAACTAGCGCAGACATTGGTCAACATCTGGAACACCATTCCACAGGCAGTTATCGCCAACTTAGTTGCCTCTATGCCTCGTCGCTGCCGTGCTTGCTTGAACGCCAATGGAGGCCACACACGATACTGACCTTGTGAAATCAGATTTCATACCTGTCAACTTCTGCGCCTTGTTACTGTAAAAATTGTTTTACATCATGAAGTGTTTGTATTGATTGTTAGAAATAAAACGTTGATTGGCTAATTTGCAAAGTTTTATGTTACTATTCCTAATATTAAAAAAAATTCTATACCTTGAAGTATGCACAGTTATATTTTTCCGTTAGTATATATAGTCTCAATAACTCGCCTTCAAAAGCGGACCCATTTATTAATCTGATATTTTTCGTTGTCCGCCTTTAGCGTCTCTGAAGGGGGATATTGACCTAACATAAAATAGCACAATATATACCTTTTAGAGTACAATTATTTGGACTAATAATATATATAGTTTGTACACCAAATGATTCCCACCATCTCTGCCAGAGTCAAATTCGGGTGCTATTCAAAACGGCCTCAGGTAAAAACGGCCTCAGGTTAAAACGGCCTCATTTTGGTTAAAACGGCCTCACTTTTTGGTCAAAACGGCCTCAATGTTTTATTTGCTGGTTAAAACGGCCTCACTTTTGGTCAAAACGGCCGAAGTTTTGGTTAAAACGGCCTTACTTTTAATTGAAACGTCCTAAATAATCTTGATTTTATATTTGAGTAAACTATGAAAGGACTTAGCTTTTTGAAAACACACACTATTAAATTGCTTGTAAATAATATAATGTTGTGTATTTGGATTAATATTGGTAATTTAATGATTACTAGATATTAGCGGGATAAGGTGAAAAACAATTGAGAGAGATATTTACTATCTGATTAATCGGAGCAAAATAACTTAAAGTGATAATAGAAGTATGTCTTTAATTGATACGTCGGAATGATCAAACAAAAGATAAAAACGCGGTCTGTGTCTGAACTAGATAAAACGATTTGTCAGAGAATAAGATGAAACAAAAATGAGTAAAAATCGTAGGTATATGTAGACGTGAATTATCATATTTTCATATTTTTTGTTTAATCTTTACGTACAATTCCGTAATCTATATATCAAATTGATGTAGATGCATATTGTTTCTAGGGGAATTTGTGATTTGTTTATTTGTGAAAAAATGGATTAATTTTATAGCGTTTGTTTTGATATGTGTGGACTATGTTCTTGTTTTGGACTAATGATTATTTTGTTTCTTTTTTTTACAATGGACATTTGTATTGAGTGTGGTGTCTAATTGACCCACTGTCACACTCGACGAGATGCCTTTCGACAAAATGTCATGGAAGTGTGTTAATGTTAGGGACCGACAAGAAGCCGTTTCCTGTGACTCCTGTTACAGATGGCAACACAGAACATGTAATACCGGTAAAACAGATCATTATTGCAATGATACGTTATTAAAAGATTTCAGGTCGCTCGGGATATAGATAAAGATCAAATTCAGAAAACGCTAACAACACAAATCAAAGCACTGAAAGTACTGATTGGGGGCGAAGAATGAATACAATGAAGAGTTTCAAAAGTAACAATTCCTTTGCAAAATGTTGGAAATTGTCTGATCGTGTTTCAGTTCTTTCACTTATACCGTCACTTTTTTTGAAACATCAGTATCGTGGAAACCTTGAAGATACAGAACTGAAACTTTGCAGACACAGTAGTTGGTAGGACGCACATGACTCTCTATCACATTTTCTAGTTATTGTCCGTTTTAGGAACTTCGACTTAAATAACAGCATTTAAACGTTTCACCAGTGCAAGTGACATATTTTTCATTTACAAAAATAGGTCTCTGAACTTAGGAACAGCATTTTGCTTTTTACATTCAGGACAATCACCTGTGCAAAGCAAAAAAAAACCACAAAACTAATAATATTTTGACAGTTACAGCCTTTAATACATGAGCTTGTTCATTTAAAAAAAATCTTAAGAAGCCTTGGTGATCATCTCTGAAACTTGTAGATGTACCATGTATTTTGAAGTGTAATAGACCCATTCTTACTACGGAGGTAAAACTATTTTTTTCATGTTAAGAAACTTAACAACACACAATGTAACTTTGCCTACATAGTCATCAGCAGGAAGAGATTTGAAAACAGACAAGAACACGAGGTCAATATAACATTTACTCTAGAATATAAAATAAATGAGATCAGACTAGTATATACCAGTGGTTTTATGCATAGGAACAAATTTTAAAAAAAGTAAGCAGAACTGTAAAAGACAACATAAGTTCCACTCACATACATTCTTCAAAGAAAGGACAAGACATTTATATCACTTTTTTAGGTACATGTAAACCTTTCTTAATGTCATTCAACAACTGTGCATAAAGGCTACTGAGAGACTGGGGATTCGAGGCATCGCCAAAATTAAATGTTAACTAAGACTACAAATGTATTTGTTTTAGGTTAATTTATTTCTGGATTATTGCTATTTAAGGAATTCAGTTCTGCTCTGAAAATTTAAACTAGTCTAGTGCACAGTAAAATGTAAATAAACCTTGTACTTATATTTCCAAATCAAGACCTTATTCAAACAATAAACTGGCCACACTTTGCATCATATAATAGAAAAAAAAAGTTCACGACAACAAAATGAAATAAAAACAAAATTAACAGAAAAGATTTTTCTATAACTAAGTTACAGTTTTTCTAAATCTGAGCATCATTTTTTCTGTGATATACTTATTCTATCATGTTTATGCACCTTCATATACAAGAAGTTTTCATTAATTATTCATCTATTAATGCACTTGTCTTCCTATTGTATAATGTTCTTGTGATTTTGGATACTAGATTTCCAAGTTTCAACAATTTTAACTCCTAAAATTTCACTGCCTTGCTTTTCGATCTCCAAATGAACTGATCCATGTTCTGCAAACCACAGTGGCAGGGTCATCACCAAGAGCAAAGAAGAGAACATCTGCTGGCAATACCATGACAATGTATCTTGCAGTAATAACTCTGCCTTGCTGTCTTCCATACTGACCGCAACTACATGCAGTTCCTCAAATGCAAAGCCTGTTTCACAATTCTAAAAATTATGAAAAAAAAACATTTGGTGAACAGGCATAATTACACAATGTTAAGTCAAAATATCAAAAGATGTTTTCACTGAAACTTTAATTGGAAATACATGGGCAATCAGTGATCACATGTGTCGCCTGATGATAGCCAAGTAAGCAGTTGCATTGAGAGGTGATTGGACAGATTGTTGGCTAAAACGAGATTTTTATTCAAGGGCCATAACTCAGCCAAAAATCATTTAACCGAAAAACCTGTTAAACAAGCCCAAGTACTTGAGGTACCGATCAATCCTGTAACATTGCATTCAAATTGCTTCAGTAGTATAAGAGAAGAAGTCCAGACGAAGTTTAAAAATAAAAATCATTAAAGGGCCATTACTCTGACAAAAAACATTGAATTGGAAAATGCCGATGATTTGCACAACTTAACTTGGTACTGATCATTCTAGTAAAGTTTGGATGAAATTGCACCAGTACTTTCTGAGGAGTAGTCTGGACAAGTATGTGACAGATGGACGGACGGACAGACAGACAATGGAGAAGTGATCCCTGCATGTAACGGCTTCTTTGTAACATGTCGCAGCTACTGTGAAGCAGGCAACACAAAAATCATTAACGGGCCAAAACACCTTTTTATAATCAAGGGCCATAACTCAGCCAAAAAATTATTCCACTTAAAAACCCATTAGATACGCACAAGTACTTGAGGTACTGATCAGTCCTGTAACATTTCATTCAAACTGCGTTAGTAGTATAAGAGAAGTTTAAAAAAATCATTAAAGGGCCAATCATTAAACTGGAAAATTCCGATGATATGCACAACTAGACTTGGTACTGATCATTCCTGTAAAGTTTGGATGAAATTGCACCTGTAGTTTCCGAGAAGTAATTTTTGTGACGGATGGACAGACTGACAACAGAGAAGTGATACCTATTTGTCGTGGCTACTTTGTAGCAGGCGACACAAAAAAATATATAGATCACTGTAATGACACATTAAGAAGGCATTGTAGTAAAATACAAGATAATTGTGGAATTAATTTAGATAGGTAATAATTATAAGTAAAAAATTCTGCATAGAATCGTATTCAAACTTCACAGAAATATTGTTCAAATATATTTTTATTGTAGTTATTATTTTTAGGTTTGTTTTGAATTTAATGCCCATATCACATTCAATAATTTATCAGAGCGGGCAGTTTATCTAACCATCCTTCTTTTATGGCCAGTCTCCATAAGAAACTGCCAACATTAAGGGCCATAAAGTAATAAATGTAACATAATAAGGTATCATACAATGAAACAGACCATAACATTTTGATACCACATCTGAAATTTATCAAACATACCTTAATTGATGTTTGTACAGTTGTGGACAAAGTCTCATTTTCTCACATCACCTTTGTTACTTCCACAAAATCCCAAGTGGCATCACAACATGTTGCATCCCACTAGAGTGTGATCATTGCCTTCCGAGATCCATCTTAATGTGTAACTGTTTTATTGAAACATCTGTTCCTTTGACCTTAAACATTCTCTGGTTGTCTTCCTGCAGGATGAAATAATCAGTAAAAATATCTGAACTACTCACTGGTTCAAACTTGTTCAAACATAATGACCTATATTAGGCAACCTACATGTACTACACATAACTTCCACCAAGGAAGACTAGTTTCACTAATTTTGAGTTTTATGTACATTTTAAACAAATTTTGTGCCTCATCTAGCACAGGCAGGTGGTTTATCTGTCAGACAATGATCATTACATAAATGTGCCAGACTCCACTCCTCATCTCTTTGAGAATCTGCAGCCTTTATTTAACATACATGTACAGCAGGGCTCAAACCAACTGCCCTTTTTATTAGACTTAAGTAAAAAGGTTTACAAGTCAGTGACTCTAACCAACTGACCTGAAGTAAAACCAAGACAAAGGTTTAATGCAAAAGATAAAAAATATTACAATAAAACATCTCTAGCATTTTTTACAGAATGTTTGTTTTTATTATGATATCTATCAATATAAGGTTGTATGATAACTATGGAATTAGAATAAAGACATGTTAAACATGAGAAATCTTATAAATTTGTTTTGTTTAATCTTACACAACTCACCTCTATAATCATACCCTCCGTACACACAGACCCTTTGTTTAACCATAGGTCAGTGAACTCTAACATGCAGAGTAGGAGCAAGGGTCAGGGGTACTTCCGTAGCGACGTTATCACAGTTAACTCTGTGCTCCTCTGTCGTTATCATATTATTTGTGATAAACACGTTTGTTGCTTGTGTTGCAACAAGGTAGGCTGGTTTGTCATCCCTCTTCAAAATTACCTCCCCCAAAACAACAGTTTCCTCCTTTTGGCTGGTGGTTTACCTGTCAGACCATGATTATTTAAAAAGTCACATAACTGCATAGGCCTCCATCACATGGCCGTGCAGTCTATCACTTCCATTAGGGCCCTTGTAGTGAGTGGTTTGTGCAAGTGCCATAACTTGTACTGGCATCCCATACGGTCCACTTCCATTGTTTACTATCTTTAGAATGATGCTCATCTGGAACAAGAGTAAAAATGATAAATAATAGTAATATTCTGTAATTTCATAGTCAATTTGTTCTTTATTAATCTTTGGAGTTCAAAGGTTAGGAATATCAGGTTGTTTCAGCTGCACAGTAAGCACATACTTACTGTTACCATAATAAGGATTAACAAAAAAAGCCAAATAATACATGGTAAAAGTGGAGTGAAACTGGTGATATGGTGACCACCAACCATGTCACATACCATCACAAGTGTTTACAGTGCTTTATCTTAAAAAGTCAGCCTTGTCAAATCATTTCTCTGTTTAGTTCCTCAATTTCTTTGACCCATTCTTGCAAAGAAAACAATAAGACATTTTGCCCCATTTCTCAATGTCACAAATTTTGAGATAACAATTGATCAACATAATTATACAAAAAACAGAAAACACATGATAATTTCAAAGATGATTTCAATTTAAAAAGCAATAACTTATCCTATGCAGGAAAAAATGCTTCTTTTATGGTAATCAAAATAATAGTAATGAAGAATAATTACAATTTCCTTTATCTTTAATGCCTATATTAAAATAAATGAGCAGACAGAAAGGAAATGTAAACAAAAAATACTTAGAATCTAGTTTAATGTATTTAAGCTATCATTTTCATATATTTCGAGCATTAAATCTTCATCTTGCAAGTTGCTTATTTTTATTATTTGTGTTTCTCAGCATTGACTGATACACATGAAACAAAAGAATGACAATCTTCCTTAAATTGGGTTAAGACACAGTGTTTTGTATGTTAATTTGTTATTTGTTTGCAGCTATGAAAACTAATTTTATGCAACTTCAGAGAAATAAGTAGTTAATAACTATGCTATCAGTCATATGGACAACTGGTACGATAAAAAACCCTAAATGCAGACAGAGTTCTTTGTAGTTTTTTTTGTTCAATGAACACATACTACTTTTGAGCACAGGGACATGGCTCACTGGTCAATGTGCTGTTGTGTCACTGTGCTTTTGAGGGAAGCAAAATTAGAACTCACATGGCGCAACTGACTGAGTTGCAGTTCTCTTCATTCTTTTTCTAAATTAAGAAAATAAAGTTGTTCCCTCTTCTGTTTTTTATTTCAAAATATGCAACTTAACCAACGTAATTGGGCCCACAGTCACTTGAAGTTGGGAACTAGTTCCCATCTCTGTCTCCTGCTGTCATTATTTCTCAAAAAAAAATGTGGCGACAAGTTAATTTTGAGTGTTCTTATTGAATTTCAAGCTTATTCTTTCACTTAGACAAATATTGATGTGTAGAATACACTTGTAATTATCACTTAATTGATAGGCACAACCAACATTTTACAGACCTTTGTTATTATTGAGAAAACCAAGGAAAAACTATTGACAGTTCTGATATTTTCACTTTCACTTTAACTAGGCTACAATCAGGGATTCCATATTATCATTACGCAGAACTTCACTTCAACTCAATGAACAGTCTAGCGGATAATTCAATGACTAGTTCAAACGTTTTTATGAGAAAAGGCACAAACCTCATGAAATTTCTCCTCCTTTTCTTACAACATAACTTCCGGAATTCCCATTGTCTAAATTTCGGCGTTTCGATTGGCTGATCTATAAATACTAAATCATGTAAATGTTTTTTGCAAAAATGATGCAATACATGTATGTCAAAACAGTCATGTCGACAATATACATTCAGAACCATGTTGATGGCTCGATATCTCCGTATCTTAAATTTGCAACTGCCAAGATCTTGTTTTTTCTCTGTTATAAAATGTAATTCGCCGAACGATTAAGTTTGAAGCCTACACAGAAGGTTGACCTACTTTCTAACATCGATGCGTGACATTCAGAATAAGCGCTCAAAGACAAAATTGTTTTCATTTCCTTAAACATATCTGAAAATAATAATTTGCTTAATATAATTTTAAAAAGACTACTTACAATGCTGTTTTATTTTATTAATTATATCCTCCATCACAATTCGGCTGCACGATCCAAAATGGCCGTAAGCTAAAAAATATAATCCGACATTGCGAAATCAATGCGCGTAATCACTTTGTTTCAGTAAAAAGTGTTCGGTTTTTGGTCTCATTTGAAAATAAAAATGAACACATAATAAAGAACCTTTATCAAAGCTGAACAAAAAGTCCATCATTGATTAACAATTTTAAATTCATTTATGAAAAAATGATCGAACTATTTCGAAGCGTAGGATTACTACTTCTCTGAAATCTAATGTGAAATGTCTCGATTTTCCTGAAAATTTGGCAAGCATAGTTATACCTTTGGAGGGCGAAAGTATTCGCCCCCCAAAAAAGTACGTAAAACGAGTTCCTCTGCTTTCATCTGATAGTAAAATAATTGATGTATTATAAATTATTACTGGTTCTTTTAAAAAAGGAAAATAAAAGTTAATATAAAACATTTAAAAACAAAGAGAGAAAAACCCTTCCACAGTTTAAATAGATCGTCGCTGACTAAGTTGAGAGTGATTTTAAAATTAATTTGAAAAAAAGTAATATATAATAATATTTATCAAAGGTATTTAAAAAAATTAATGCACAAACCTAATTTCAAATTTAAAAAAGGTGGTTTTTATTTTATTACTGGTTCTTTTAAAAAAGGAAAATAAAAGTTAATATAAAACATTTAAAAACAAAGAGAGAAAAACCCTTCCACAGTTTAAATAGATCGTCGCTGACTAAGTTGAGAGTGATTTTAAAATTAATTTGAAAAAAAGTAATATATAATAATATTTATCAAAGGTATTTAAAAAAATTAATGCACAAACCTAATTTCAAATTTAAAAAAGGTGGTTTTTATTTTGATTAAATAACTGTTTTTATTTGAAGGGATTAGTGGAGTTAATCCAATAATCTTGTCATTTATATAGGTGTTGATTGGTATTGTACTTTTCTGTACTTTGTTTATATTACTCATATAATCTTGTCAGTTATAAAGGTGTTGATTGGACTTCGTTTATTAAATGTGCCATGAAACAGTACCAGCGCACGCAAGTTGTGTTTTTATTGATTGAGTACTGATTAAAACTGTTAAAACTAAGGGAACGGTCTTATATACATATAGTCTTTTTAAACATTCGTTCAATTTTGAAGCATACATAGACAGTATTCCAGAATCAAAATTTAGAATAGCACCTGCTAGTCTGTGTTATTTTAATTAGAAATTAAATTGATACATTATTGATTACTTTCAATCAGCATGTTTAATATATCTGTTACGTTTCATGTTTATGTATTTTTATATAAAATAAAATTAATAAAGACAACTTATGACATTCTCACCTTATTAACTACTTTTCTCGTAAAACCCTTAATATCCACAGGCATTCGGCACATTTGTCTTGCCAATAATGGTCAAGTTATCATAAAATAATCTCCCTTTGATCATCAAGACCAAAATAACTATCCAGCACCCGTTTACTATATATTATATATACAAGGTATATAACTCCCGTTGCGTATTTCCCCGACCCGGTCAAAATTTTGCTCTCGCATTTTTTTCAAATAAGACATATTTTCAAATCTATACGTGCAAACATAGCACAATAGATATATCTTCCAGAAACAGTTAAAAATATTGAGCCATCTATCTTCATTTTCGATAAATGAAACATCAAACTTGAAAAATTACCTTAAAATTGCGAGGTCGACATGTTTTGTGCCAAAGAAACTTCCAAATCCATCACGGGTAAACATACATTTGACAGCATGTCATCAAGAAAACATTCTACAAGCAGGTAAGCTATCTTAAATCTTATCTATTTATGAAGTTATTCCATAACACTTATCTTCCAACTGATCGTAATTTCATTTCGTTCGCAACAATATTTTTTTTCTACGCTTAGCCGTCCATACTGTCAAATCGATTACGAGGCTGAAAAGTTGCGTATTTTTCGTTGTATGTTATAAACAATCTCATTGGTCAAATTTGGTATAAACAGCGAAATGAAGATTGCATGGCGAAATGGGCGAAAAGGGCGAAATGAAGATCAAAAAAATTAAAATAATACTGTTATTATCCTTTTATTAAAGATAAAAGATCTAAAATTGATCAAAGGTTAATTGTTTTAAATATTTCATATGTTTTCAGACTAGATATAAATGAAAACAATGTACGGTAAATTTCACTATGACCATTTGCTTTCAAGTTCTTGCTATGGCGAAATGAAAAAGAGCGACGGCGAAATGGAGAAAAATGTAGAACACACTTTAATTTTTAATTACAATTAATCACTTATCGTTTTGTTAAACTGTCAAAACACATATGACTAGAAGTTGAATTAGTGAATTTATCTTTTGTTATGTATTTGATAGATGTACTAAACATGGGCGAAATGGATCTAACTCGGCGAAATGAAGATATAATCCTGATTACTCAGTTAGTATTTATTTCGGCGAAAAGAAGATCGACGGCAAAATGGAGAAAAGTACAATAAAATGTCTAATAAAATTTTGAAATCCCACCAGAACTTTATCTTCAAATTTCTTCAAAAGAGTGGTATCATAAATGATAATTGAAATACCACTGGTCCTTTTTTACCGTATTTATTTATTTTTATTCAAAAGTGAAAATCAAGATAAACAGATATTGGTTTAGAAAGGGTCTTTCAAATAGCAATTTGAAAAACCCTGGTTTAAATTGCAATTTATTTAAACATACGACAAAAAGTGAAAACGTTTTAACTGTTTGTAAGGAAATGTATTTGTTCGATACTTTAATATTTTTAACAAAGTTGCAGCATGTATAAGTTAAAACTTCTGAAAGTATATCCACTGTGAGTTCCAAGGAAAGTAAAATAGATTTCTCAAGCTCTCTATTCGCCGTCGCTCTTTTTCACGATGACAAGATTGCATTCTTAGTGAGGTACGTTTTTCTTGCAATTAGTATATACAATTACATAGCACCAATTTGTGATCGGTGTATATGAATGCAAAAAATAATAAATGCAAATACAGTTGTCTCTCTTTAGCAACTTAGACGCGATCTTTTGATTCTGATATAATATATAATTAGTTTTCATATAATGGTTTTAGTTAGGAAATAATACAAGATACAAAATTTAAAAATCCACTTAAGAAATTTAGAAAATGGCCATATAATTTTAATTTCAAAAAGTTAATGAACGTTAAAAATAAACCTATATTTTTCATACTGTATAACCAAGAAAAGGCAAGAAAAGAAATATATGAAATAATTTTGATGATATTAACAAATTAAGGCAGGCAAATAACTTAATGCCGCGCAATAAATCAATTATTTAAACATCCGATTGTTTATTGGTATAATTGCTCTGCTCTTTTATCTAGCGCGTGTCAGTTAACATTTACGACATACCTCTGAACGGATTACACGTGGCTTTATGTTAATTCGCTAATTACTTGTTTATTTGACGAGTATCAGTGGACTAAACTGATTGAAAATAATACCTCTATCATCAGTTAAATTGGAAAGTCTGAAGAACAGTCAACAATCAATGCAGCAATTTGGTATTTCAATGAAATAAATAATGAAGAAAAAAGATGATTTTTTTTCATTACAATTATCACATTACAACGAAAAACCAACATTTATTTAAACGAAATAACAATAATAAATATTTACTTTTAACACAAAGATAGCCTCGATTTCATTAAGTAAAATCTCCATTTCGCTGAGACAAATCATGTGTAAAAGTAACTATTTTTTATAAACGCCGAATCTCTGTTAATAATATTTAAGTATAACGTTTCCATTTAAACCAATATGCGTTTGTATCTTGATTTATACTTTTGAATAAAAATAAATAAATACGGTAAAAAAGAAAAAACAAAAAAAAACAGTGGTATTTTAATTATCATTTATGATATCACTCTTTTGAATAAATTGAAAAAAAAAATCTTGTGGAATTTCAAAATTTTATTCGACAGTTTATTGTACTTTTCTCCATTTTGCCGTCGATCTTCTTCATTTCGCGTTATCAGGATTATATCTTCATTTCGCCGAGTTAGATTCATTTCGTCCACGTTTAGTACATCTTTCAAATATATAACAAAAGATAAATTCACTAATTCAACTTCTAGTCATATGTGTTTTGACAGTTCAACAAAACTAATTGTAATTAAAAATTGAAGTGTGTTCTACATTTTTCTCCATTTCGCCGTCGCTCTTTTTCATTTCGCCATAGCAAGAACTTGAAAGCAAATGGTCAAAGTGAAATGTAATGTACATTTTTTTCATTTATGTCTATTCTGAGAACATATTAAATATTTACAACAATTTACCTTTAAACAATTTTAGATATTTTATCTCTAATAAATGATAATATCAGTATTTTGATTTTTTGATCTTCATTTCGCCCATTTCGCCCATTTTGCCATGTAATCTTCATTTCGTTGTTTATACCAACCGATTAAATTAATAACATGTGCTATTTTGACATATTGCGGGAGAACAAGTTCGAAATGAGCGTGAAATTAAATGTCAAACAACAAAGTGCGCTGAAACTAGCATTAGATGGCCACAATTTACTTTTGCTTGGGTCAGCAGGGACAGGAAAGTCTCATGTTATTAGTGAAATAACAGAAAGGTTAAGAAATAAGGGGAAATCAGTGGCATTAACTTGCTCAACTGGGATAGCCTGTATGGTATACAGACAAGACTTGCAGGTTTATTTCATGTTTTTCAATCTACAATATTTCTTATTTAATTGAACAAAACCATATGACCATATTCAATTGATCAACCAGTCAGTAACATTATATATGATCATAAACAGTGTTCCCCAGCAGGAATATTAGAAGATTTCAGGTTACGTTGTTGGTGGTAGGGTGGGGGGTTATTCAACACAGAGATGTATATGTAATCTACGTCTCGGTTCAACAGAAAAAGAAAAGTAGGCCAAAAATGTGTGTTTTTTTTTTAAATGTATGGTTTCAAATGTGTTCCTGCTATCAAGGAAAATGCAGCTATTGTGTATAAATTCAGTCACTATATTTGACAGCACATATCTGTATTGTTGTTAAGCTGTTTTCCCCGAACTTTTTCGATAATGTTATTTCATACATTTAAATTGTAGGAGGTGTTTGCTGACACTTTGCTTCCGTGCTGTCTTTAGCCAGGGTCTTCAAATAGAATTTGAAAGACCCTGCTTTAGCCTAGTAGAGCTCATTGTTACCATGAAATTATCGTAAATTAAGAGTTCTGAGCTCAACACATAGACAAGTCTTACACTTGGTTAATTTAATGGTAACATTTTTTTTTTCAACATTCAGTAAGGTGACCATTATATGACACCTTTATTATTAGGATATTTTACAATAAACAATTTTAAATTTTGATAGTTACATTTGTAACCAAAAAATTGTCATATGAAAAATTGGTTGTGATACAGTTAAAAATTTCAAAGTAATAGTCTTGATGATACTGTTTATTACAATGAAATGTCAGTATTAGTTACTTTTTAAATTATATCTCTTTGTTCATGTTTTATTAGTTATATATTGAAATTCACTTTCATCCAACTTTATAGGCAGTAACTGTTCATCGCTTTACTGGTATTGAACAGAACCTTTATTTTGACACAGATTACAAACATACATTTGTAATAACATGTGCACAAATAATATAACAAATAAAACATTGGAACAGAACAATGGCAAACTTTGATTGGTGGGGATAATGATCAAAGTTAATAAGTTGTTAAAATATTGAGACAAAAAACCGGAATATATCTGACATCTCACTTGATTTCCCTGTCTTACGATTCTATATATTTGCAGCAAAGTGTAATCATGGAAAAAAATCTTAAAATAGATTTCAGTTATTGTTTCTTTGAAACAGACTAAAGACTCGATATAAGAGACAAAACAATGGCAAACTTTGATTGGTGGGGATAATAATGAAAGTTAATAAGTTGTCAAAATATTGAGACAAAAACCAGAACATACCTGATATCTCACTTAATTTCCCTGTCTTACGATTCTGTATATTTGTGGCAAAGTATAATCATTGAGAAATTTATGTTACCATTTCTATGAAACAGACTATAGGGTAAGAATACACAAAAGATTAGTGTGTCAATTGGACATAGACCGTTACACACGGCAAGCTTAAAAGGCACGAACTGAATGGAGACATCACTGCTGAAAGATACGCCTACACGTGGTGAGTAAATAATAATTTGGTAACATTTTAAATTAAAAATAAAAAGATAAGCTAGAAGAAAATTATGATTAAGGTTATTTCGAGCGAAATAGATTTTCATTTATTTTGAATGTATTTGTTTTAAAGGCAAATTACCTTTCAGATTATTTGCAATCCGGGCAGCTAGTAGCAATTTATAGTAAAAAAGCCATATGCCTCAAACATAAGAGAATTAACACTTCCTAGTAACTGAGTATATCATACACGTATAAAGTTGAAGCAATTATCGTTTCAAAATAACTTATTTACATATACATTCAAATACTTAGTAGTGTTCAAAATGCTACACTGAGCAAAACGACAGACGAGAAAAAAGTACCAGTAAACAATATATAAAATTGGGGGCGGGGGCAAATTCTACCATCTACTAAAATGCTGCATAATGCATTTAACAAAAATACTTAGCTTTGTCATGAGGGCTGTATCATTGTTAGTCATCAGTTCTTTAAACTTTAAAATATTTGGTCTATTGAAAAATACTTTAGGAATGTACTTTAATCTTTTTTCTTTAAAGAATGGACAGATGAGGAGATAATGCATTTCATCACCAAGGTCACCGGAGGAACAAAGCGGGCACTTCCTGTTTTCATGAGGGACATGGGAGTGTCTCCATCGACCCACTTCAATTGGTAACCTGTGATTGCCTGTTCGGAAGTGTAAAAGGGAAATGCGATGGGTAGGTAAAAGTTCAATGAGGTATTTTTCCAGGTTTATGCTATCTTTATATAAGCTGTACATTTTACCCTTTGAAGAGCAGTCCAATGTTGACCCCCATTGCTGCTTAAACTGGTCTATCAGAGTTTGTTTAATAAGTTTATCGATGTTTTTACAAAAGTTTGGCTGATTTAGCCAGATGTCGGAGTAACCAGTTGTGTCAAGAATATTTCTTATAAATTGGAGCCATCTAAAACCACGGGCCGATTGGTACATGTAATGGTAACAGAGATATGTAATTTTTAAGGGGTTTCGTGACTGTACAATGTTTATCCAAAATTTAACCATTCGAGATTTAATAATTATTTCTAGAGGGAATCGTCCGAGTTCGGCATACAACATGTACCTTGGGGTGCTCCTCTTAGATTTTGTTATTATCCTTAGAAAGTTACAGTGAACCTGTTCAAGTATATCAAGGTCTTCAAATCCAAATATCTCACAACCGTAAGTTAAGATGGGCAGTATAGTTTGATCAAACAATTTTATTTGTAGGTCAATAGGGAGGTTCAAATTGAAAATTCTTGAAAGTAACTGGTGCATTGCCTTATTAGCCTGGGTAACAAGATACTTTCTGCATGCTAGGAAGCTACCAGATGAAGAGAAGTATACACCTAAATATTTATAACTTTTAACAGTTTCTATTTTTTCACCATTAATATAGAAAGAATATTTTTCGGGCCTGTTTGTTCCGAATACGATGATCTTCGTTTTTGAATAATTAATACAAAGCTTCCAGGTTTTACAATAAAGATAAAAGTCATTCAGACAATTTTGGAAGTTAACTTCGTTATCAGCAAAAATAACAGTATCGTCTGCATAAAGCAGGATTAACAATTTAAAAAATAGCACACTGTCATCGTTATTTGTATTTAACACAATACCAGTGTTGTTTTTTGTTAAAAAATCTTCAAGGTCATTCAGGTACATGGAAAATAAAATTGGGGATAGATTTTCCCCCTGTCTAACACCACAGTCACTCGAGAAAAAAGCAGAGGTTTTTCCATTTAGAGAAATACATGACTTGATATCAGCATACATATTTTTGATTACGGATAAAATTTTACCTCTTATGCCAAGATTGAAAATTTTTGACCACAGTCGGGCTCTCCAGACTGAGTCAAATGCTGCAGAAAAATCAATAAATGAGCAAAAGAGTTTTCGTTTATCTTGCCTAATTTTTTCGATTAGAAAATGCAATGCAAAAATGTGGTCTGTAGTAGAGTATTTGGACCGAAATCCGGCTTGATTTTCATGTAATATGCTATTTTCTCTTAAAAAATCATTAATTCTTGTATTTAGGACAGATGTAAAGACTTTACCAAGGCAACTCAAGATTGTGATGGGTCTGAAATTGCATGGGTCTGTTTGGGAGCCTTTGCCTTTATAAATAGGTTTAATAGTGCCAATTAACCAATTGTTGGGAATGAGACCTGTATCGAGAATATAGTTAAAGTAGGTAACGTATAAAGGTAACATAACATGCTTGGTGCATTTTAAATATTCATTTAAAATATTATCTTGTTCGGAAGCGGCTTTACCGCTTTTCGTGCTAGAGATAGCCTTTTCAACTTCCTGTAAAGTGATGGGCATGTTCAAAGCTTGCGTTGTGTATATATCAGGATTAAAACTGTCATCACACACGGGTTCAGCATTTCCGTGCACTTTTGAGTTAACATTTTTAAAATGATTGAAAAGGTCAGAAATAGTTGGTGTGGCCTTAATTTTGCTTTCTCCGAGGCTATTTAAATAGCGCCAATAATCCTTTGGATTATTGGAACTCAATGACCGTAACCTGTGCTCAGCATTATACCTGTGTTTACTTATCCAGGTGTGCATTGTTTGTTTATAATAGCGGCTTGTTTTATTTAGGTTAAATTTATTTTGGTCATTCTTATGTAGGTTATATTTTTTACGCGCACAATTATACAGATTTCTAGCCTTCCTACACTGAGGCCCGTACCAGGGTTTATGGAAAGCATGGTTTTGTTCAAATTTCTTGGGCGGGTTACCAAAAGTGCTTTCTGCACAATTGGAGAAAAGTTTAGTGATCTTGTCATTGATATCATTAATATATGTCTTACCGATAATCGGTGGGGGACTTAGTAAAATTACACGTAAATCGTCAACTAAAGTTGAGTCTAAATTTGTAACAAACTCAGTCTTTTTTTTGTCTTGCCATTTGGGCTTTAAACTGGCATACTGTTGTTGGCCGGCTATTTCTTTTACAGCATAGTCTAGGTTAAATGAAGCTGACAATAGACAGTGACCATCAGAGAATAGAGGGTCTAGTTCAGTCACTTCAAAATTTTCAATGAATGGCAGGAAGTTAACAGATGACAAGGAGTAATCAATTACAGTGAGATTTCGAAATGTAAGTTTTCCTACCTCCCGATCTGCACCTATTCTTCCATTTATTATGAACAAATTATTATGTCTACATATGTCTAGTAGCTTTCGACCATGACTATTAACCTTATTACATTGTGATGTTCTATTATATGAGACATTAAAAGTGGTTAGTATGCAATTTGCGTTGCCTAAGTTATTATCTTCTACACTAAGTTCATTTATAAAAAAGTCGTCAAATTCAATATAGTCAGGTAAGGTTGATGTATATCCATTAGCATCACCTGTAATATATACATATTCAAATTGGTTACACTTAGAGGCAATATCATTTTCAAGTTCAAAAATTTCATCCTCGTTACAGAAACGGGATTGTTCCGGTGATATATACATTCCACCTAGAACTATGTTTCTCTGATGGTAATCAGTAAATTTCAACCAATAAATATACTCGCAATTTGATCTAAGTACAGATACACGATCAACTAAAGAATTATGTACAAAAAAACCTATTCCACCTGATCTTCGTTTGAATTTTTCAGACCTTGGCTTTGAAAAATAAGTGTAGTTTGGGAAATTGATTATGTCATAGCTATCAAGTTTACTTTCAAGAACACAAAATATTTCGTATTTTTTTATTAGGTCAGCGAATTCAGGATAATTTAGCCTTGACTTTAGACCGCACACATTGAGAGTTCTGATAGAGATTGTTTTAGAAAATATATAACAATTATTGTTTCCGACAGCGGTAGATTTGGGTGATTCATCTATAACATTTAAATTTGCTGGTACCTTTTGAACATTACTATTTACTTGAGAGTTCTTCCGTTTGTCTGTACAAGTTTGACTGCATGTATTAACACTGTCTTCAGTTGCACATAAGTTATTCAACACTAAATTATTTAAATCACTTTTTACAGGGATATGAACACAATGAGTTCTACTCGATGTACTTGGTAATAACAGACATCTTTCACAAAAGAACACAATCCCCGGTGGTCCCTAACTTGGCGAAGTACCGTGTAGTGAGTCGTGTTGTGGATCTGTTTTACCGTTTGTTACAGACTGGTCAGAAACTGGTGGATCAGTCGACACTGAAATACCCGGAGGGTCTTGAAGTGGGGCGTGTACCTGTATAAGATACCCAGGCGCAGAGATTGGTGGGTCAACTTGTGCAACAGGTTTGTTTGGAGGCGCCTCACTTTGCTCTAAAGGATCATCATTGTGTGATACATCTTCAGACTCCTCATCTGGGTGCTCAACATGCTCGGGCAATTCATTCATAAAATGCTTCAGTGTAGTTTCAACAGTGTACTTGTATCTTTCCTGGACACGAGCCTGCACATTTGAGTTACGGGAGCCACGTAAAGTCTCGTACCATCTCGGGATTGATGATGGGCGATTTGGACCTGGGGAAATTTCAGACGTTATAAAGAATAGCGTCAAGAACAGCCACATTCTTCGAAATATCATGAACACAGATGTCCTCATAATAGATGAGTGTTCAATGATAAGTGCCAGGACCTTTGAGTGTATTGAAAAGGTAAATGACGACCCAATGCTGATTACTTCTATGAATATTTTATGAATATATTTAGTTATATGGATAATTATTTTATATTACAACTGTTATCCATAATTGCAGTAAACAGAATTCAGTATCATATGACATGTTTAACACTTTATAAGACAAACTATAGATTTACACCCGTGAAAGTTTTTAAAAGGAGAGAATCTTTTTTTTAATTATTTAACTAATAAATCATTGACTTTTTATAAACACTAAGTTTTTATTTTGATTCTTTTTAGCTCACCTGAGCATGCTCATGTGAGCTTTTAGGATCCTTGATTGTCCGGCGTCCGGCCGTCCGTCCGTCGTCCACAATTCATTCAAACGACATCTCCTCTGAAACCACTGGGCAAAATTTAATAAAACTTGCCTAGAATGTTCCTTGCATGAAGCTCTACCAAGTTTGTTCAAATGGTTCCGGTCCATTGCATTTCTGGGTCACAGGAGCTAAAAACAGATTTGAAAAGTTGGATCTTTAAAAATCTTCTTGTCAGAAACCACAAGGCCTGGAGCTTTGCTATTTGGTATAAAGCATCATCTAGTGGACCTCTACCAAGTTTGTTCAAATTTTGATCCTGGGGTTAAAAATGGCCCCGCCCCAGGGGTAACTTGTTTTACATAGAGTTATATAGGAAAAACTTTAAAAATCTTCTTGTCAGAAACCGTAAGGCATAGAGCTAAGATATTTGGTGTGCAGCATTGTCTAGTGGACCTCTACCAAGTTTGTTCAAATCATGGCCTCTGGGTCAAAAATGGCCCCGCCCCAGGGGTAACTTGTTTTACATAGAGTTATATAGGAAAAACTTTAAAAATCTTCTTGTCAGAAACTGTAAGGCATAGAGCTTAGATATTTGGTGTGCAGCATTGTCTAGTGGACCTCTACCAAGTTTGTTCAAATCATGGCCTCTGGGTCAATAATGGCCCCGCCCCAGGGGTAACTAGTTTTACATAGAGTTATATAGGAAAAACTTTAAACCTCTTCTTGTCAGAAACCGTAAGGCATAGAGCTTAGATATTTGGTATGTAGCATTGTCTAGTGGACCTCTACCAAGTTTGTTCAAATCATGGCCTCTGGGGTCAAATTTGGCCCCACCCTGGGGTCATTGGTTTTACATAGGCTTATATAGGAAAAACTTCGAAAATCTTCTTGTCTGAAACCACAAGGCCCTGAGCCTTAAGATTTGGTATGTAGCATTGTCTAGTGGACCTCTACTAAGTTTGTTCAAATTATACCCCTGGGGTCAAATTTGGCCCAACCCGGGGTCATTGGTTTGACATAGGCTTATATAGCGATAACTTTGACAATCTTCTTGTAGAAGGAGAAGTAACATTTTCAGTCCAAATAATCTGGAAATTTGTCAGACAGGTTGTTTCTATGATTTCAAGCTCAAGTTCGAATACGGGTCATCTTGGTTGAAAAACTAGGTCACAGAGCCCAAAAATAGAAAAACTAGTTTAACACTCCAGAGGTTACATTTTCAGTCAAAATATCCCAGAAATTTCTCAAAAAGGTTGTTTTGATGATTTTTAGTTAAAGTTCAAAATTAGGTCATCTGGGGTCAAAAACTAGGTCACAGAGCCCAAATATGGAAAAACCTTGTAAACACTCTAGAGGTAACATTTTCAGTCCAAATAACCAGGAATCTGTCAGAAAGGTTGTTTCAATGATTTCTAGGTTAAATTTGAATATGGGTCATCTGAAATCAAAAACTAGGTCACAGAGCCCAAAAATAGAAAAAACTTGTTAACACTCTAGAAGCTACTTTTCAGTCCAAATATTCTCCAAATTTGTCAGAAAAAATGTTTTAATGATTTCTAGCTCAGATTCGAATTAAGGTCAGCTGGGGTCAAAAACTAGGTCACAGACCCCAAATATGGAAAAACCTTGTTAACACGCATTGAGGTAACATTTTCAGTTCAAATAACCTTGAAATTTGTCAGAAAGATTGTTTTAATGATTTCTAGCTCAGTTTTGAATATGGGTTATCTGGGGTCAAAAACTAGGACACAGGTCCAAAAAGTAGAAAATCCTTGTTAATGCTCAAGAGGTTACATTTTCAGTCCAATGTCCTTGAAATTTGTCAGAAAGGTTGTTTCAATGATTTCTAGCCCAGATTAGGATATGGGTCATTTGGGATCAAAAACTAGGTCACAGAGCCCTAACATGTTAAAACCATTTTAACTATCCAGAGGTTAGTCATTTTCAGTCCAAATATCCTGGAAATTTGTCAGACAGGTTGTTTTGATGATTTCTAGCTCAAGTACTAATATGGGTCATCTTTGGTCAAAAACTAGGTCACAGAGCCCAAATATGGAAAAACCTTGTTAACACTCAAGAGTTAAGATTTTAATTCCAAAGAACCTGAAAATTTGTCAGAAAGGTTGCTTCTATGATTTCCAGCTCAACTTTGAATATGGGTCATCTGGATTAAAAAACAAGGTCACAGAGCCTAAATATCGAAAAACTTTAAAACACTCAGAGGCTACATTTTCAGTCCAAATGTCCTGGAAATTTGTCAGAAAGGTTGTTTTGATGATTTCAAGCTGAGGTTTGGATATGGATCATCTGGGGTCAAAAACTAGGTCACAGAACCCAAATATGGAAAAACCTTGTTAACACTCTAAAGGCTACACTTTCAGTCCAAATAACCTTGAAATTTGTCAGAAAGATTGTTTCAATAATTTCTTGGTCAAATTCGAATATGGGTCATCTGGGGTCAATTAACCAGGTCCATAGCAACTTTGTTAAAAGCAGTCATATTCAGGTGAGCGACATAGGGCCATCATGGCCCTCTTGTTTCTTGTTGGGTTTAAGTAAAGGTCATATGGCGACTTCCCATTTTTACTGGTTGAGCAAAACCTCAGGTGCGCCCTCCAAGCATCATTTCAGGATTGAAAGGGCACCTGAGTAGAACCGGCTAAATGGATAGCTTCCTCACATGAAAGAATCCAAAGTACCTGTCAGGATCCGAACCCACAGCGGTTAGGGCCAAGTAGTTTGAAGTCAACGACCTTAAACACTAAGTCACGGATGCCCCTTTATTATGATTCATTTGTACTTAATTAGTGATAATATAATTAATTATCATTTTAGGTGTTGGCCTTAAAGAACAATAAAAAGCTATTTGGAGGAATTCAGGTGATACTTTGTGGAGACTTTCTGCAACTACCACCAGTAAAGAACATTTCCTATGATGACAGTGGATTTTACTGCTTTGAAAGTTCTTTTTTTAAGTTGAATTTTCCTCATCGTGTTGTTTTGGATGAAATTGTGCGGCAATCAGAGGATGAACTTATTAGAGCTATACATCATGTGTCAAGAGGTTTAAATATTCCAGAGGAAACATGTAAATTTATTAAAACTTTAGAAAGACCATTGCCTAATTCAAATGACTTTGATTTAAAACTGTTTGCCAAAAATGATTTAGTTGATGATTTAAATCGGAAATGCATTTTGGACTTTCCTGGACAAATGTTTGAGTTTACAGCAAAAGATGAGGGAGAACAGAAATATAGGTTAGACTCACTGACAGTGCCAAAATGTCTTTGGCTTAAGATTGGTATTCCAGTAATATTGTTGAGGAATCTGACAACCAAATTAGTGAACGGGCTAAGAGGGTTTGTTCTGGACATTGATGATGAGGGTCCAACAATTGAATTTCCAAGTATTGGTATTACTACAAGGCTGTCTGAATACCCTTTTGAAGGTAAACATTGAAATATAGTTGCTAGATTTATATTCACTTCCAATTTGTAAGTTGTATATTTATATTTCAGGTATTTTTGAAAAATAAATGATAATAATTCAACTTTAAGCCAAATGTATTTGGATCTATAGAGTTTTATGATTTCTATTTTCTATTTCCAGTGTTTAGTCCAAGACTTAACAAGAATGTAGCAGTGCCCACTCAGTATCCCATCAAACCAGCCTTTGGTCTTACAATACACAAGGCACAAGGAATGACACTGGACAGGTTTAAATTTATTTTTTCCAATTATTTTTTTTGTCGCCCTTTCTCTGTTATTCTAACAGAGTACCCAAGGGAGACATAAGTGTTAACTAAACACCCATCTAGTCTTAATGTCTTACCATATATGTGTTACCAGTATGTTAAACAATTTTAAGCTATATAGTAGATTGTTACGTTTTAATCAATGTCAGCGCTTCAATGTGTAACGCATAAGAGAGGGAATTGTTTTGTTATTAAAAAGTTGAAAAAGTCATGGCTATGAATGCAGTTTAAAAGTACTAATCTCTATTTTCTTATGAAGATGATAAGCATAGATTAATTGTAACTTCAAACATTCTGTTGTGGTTAAAGAAATAATATTTTGAATGTTTGTTACAGGGTTGAGGTTGATTGTACTGACATTTTCCAAGCTGGGCAACTTGGGGTGGCTATGTCAAGAGCTAAAACAGTTGATGGACTGAGAGTAATAAATTTTCACCAGCGTTGCTGCATTGCTCATTCAGATAAAGTGTATCATTTTATTGAGGAGGAATCACTGGACACCAAGAAGGACAACAGCTGTTGTAGAAATAAAGAAAAGTAAGTAGAGTCTTTGGTGAACATGTATGATTTTTATTGTGAAATTACAAATTCAATATATATATATATATATATTCCAATCAAGCATTATATTTATCTCTTTCAATAGCATTATAACAATACAAAATTTTACTTTTTGAATTTAATTTTATATGTTAAACTTGGAAAAATAACATCCCAAGGGTTGTAAAGCAGCACAACTTAAGATGTAGAATAAATTCTAGGTGATACAATATTGTCAAGTGCATAAATAAAGGATTACTGGTAATGCTTACCCTATTCATATTCATACTAATCATTTATCATTATCAATTGATAATATCAAATACTTCTAATTAGGGTAGAAACATTTTTTTTGGTAAAAAATAAGGTTCATTCAGATAGTAAATAATTATACATTTCTTAAGCTTCTCATAGTTTCTTATAGTTGAAAGTTTAAAAATCTTTTAATATGGTACAATATTTCTAAAACACTTATATGAAAGTAAAAAAAACACAGAAAAGCTGCTTGCAGACTATTAAGATATAACTAATGAGAATACTTGGAATATTTGAATATGTCCATGAAAAACTAGTACATATACTAGTGAAATACATTGCAGTTGACAAAATTTACTGTGTTAGGCATCTGTATTTGTTGTCAGTTACCTATATGTATATTAACATTTTTACCCCCAAAATGAATTTAAAATCGCATTGTTTCTATTCTCTTTGACTCACTGCATGGGGTAACTGTTGGAATAGACTTTTTTCTCTTCAGTGGATTCTTTGTCGTTAAACTATATGGTGCTGTATTTTCTTTTCCCCTAGAGGCATTTGCTTTTTTAGATATTGCACTTTGTCCAACAATTACACTGTTTTCGGCTTTTGAATATTGAAGGGCTGTTGGATTTGTGTTAGCTCCATGGTAAGTTGAGCGTTGCTGATTGAAGTGATTTTCAACAACGTCAGAATTTATCAGACCTGGAATAATGTACACTTCTTTATATAATGAAACTTGTTGACAAAGCTCTAAGAACCCAATGCAGCATGCCTGAATGTCTTCATGACATTGTAAGGACATTATACTTTTATATTTGTTTTCACCACTGGAATTTTCTGCATTTAATTTCCAACTCTTAAAAAAATTGCTTACATCTTTTATATGTGAAAGTCTTTTATCATCATTTGATTTTATCGGTCTCATGTCCCGAAAGAAATCTATTAGTACTGATGTATGTTCTAGAAGCTCAATAGCACCATTGAGAATAGACCCTTTATCTCCAAGAGAGGTTTTATATTCCTGCATTAGATATAACATGTCCTTATTCAACACTTCCTCAGCAAGATGATTTCTCATTTTTTCTTGGTTATTTGGGAATAGATGTTCATGCTTTAATTTTCGATGAATTGATAAGCAGTTCTGTTGATCCCAGCTATAAGCATCGGTGAACATTTGCCAGTGTATAGTGTTGCCATTTGGTAATGTAAGGAGACGTGTACACCCAGTCTTTAGACCACTTTTTAGTATATTATTACGTATTTTTTTTACCACATGTGAAAAGTCCATCATGAAAACAACATTTCTGTTAACAGAACAGGGGTTTGGTACTGTAAAAGTTTCTTTCTCTGTACTATCAATATTAATATGTAGAAATGTCCTGTTGCATTGTGCCCCATCCATATTGGTGTATAACACTTTAAATCCATATCTTTCTATTTTGTTTACAGCTTCCCAGAATATACTGTATAATTCAGGTGCTTGTATCTGATGTGTAACAAAGTGTGCTATTGGGAAACGGAATCCTGTAAAGCCAAGAAATATTATTTGCAGAATATGTGTGCCTTAAACTTTTTTTGGGGTACCTCTTCTCATAACAGAACACATGTTACCTTCTTCACCCACATCAGTAAACCCCTTCAGTTCAATAATGTCCCCAGATTTGGTAAACTGGAGGTCACTCTGGATGGCCATTTCATCAAAAATAAGTCCTCCAGACCAGCCTTCTGTAATAATTGATTTTCTCTGTGCTTCTTCATACATCCAATCAAACACCTTTTCATTAAAACCAACATCTTGATTTACAGAATTTTTATATAAAATTAATAGGGATGGAGACGGGAGAATTAATAAATTGCTAGCTCTCAGTGCCTCATAACCATGTGGACTCCTACAGTACAAATTCAAGCATTTGCATATAACATTTTTACTCCACCTTCTTCCAGTTGGATTTCTCTTTGCATTTTTTGATTGGTCGATGAGTAGTTCTAGCATTTCCTCACTAGCTCCAGGTATCAGCTCTTTAAACTTATCTTTTAGGTTTCCTGTTGAATAACATTCATTATTAGGAACACTTATTGTAGGCTTGCTATCATTTCCTGCTTGGAAAGTCATCCTGCGACATAAAATACAGGATTCCATCCTATTACACATTTCATTTACCCTAGTACATGACATTGATCTAACTATTTTTATTTTTGTATTGTCATTAGATGACTGCCAGTCTTCAAATATGTGAAATCTTGTGACGACTGTTGATTTTTTCAAGGGCACACCAGGGCACAAGGTCAATTTATCAACTATGCTACAAATAAGTTGAACCCCTACTTTATTCATAGTAAATCTACAATCAATTCCGAGTTTATGAATATCAATAACAGTGCCAGTAATGGAAAGTGTCCATTTTCCATTTCTGTTGAAAGTTATGTGCTTTTTAGCTCACCTGAGCACAAAGTGCTCAGGGTGAGCTTTTCTGATCGGTCTTCGTCCGTCGTCCGTCAGTCCGTCCGTCCGGCTGTCGTCAACTTTTCATTCAAACGACATCTCCTCTGAAACCAATGGGGCAAATTTAATGAAACTTGCCTGGGATGTTCCTTGCATGAAGCTCTACCAAGATTGTTCAAATGGTTCTGGTCCATTGCATTTCTGGTTCACTGGAGCTAAAAATAGATTTTATAAGTTGGATCTTTAAAAATCTTCTTCTCCGAAACCACAAGGCCTGGAGCTTTGATATTTGGTATGAAGCATCATCTAGTGGACCTCTACCAAGTTTGTTCAAATTATGTTCCTGGGGACAAAACTGACCCCACCCCAGGGGTCAGTTGATTTTACATAGAGTTATATAGGGAAAACTTGAAAATCTTCTTGTCAGAAACCACAAGGCCTAGAGTTAAGATATTTGGTATGTAGCATTGTCTAGTGGACCTCTACCAAGTTTGTTCAAATCATGGCCTCTGGGTCAAAAATGGCCCCGCCCCGGGGGTCTCTTGTTTTACATAGAGTTATATAGGAAAATCTTAAAATAATCTTCTTGTCAGAAACCGTAAGTTATAGAGCTTAGATATTTGGTGTGTAGCATTGTCTAGTGGACCTCTACCAAGTTTGTTGGAAAAATTTTTCCTAGGGTCACTATTGGCCCCGCCCGAGGGGTCACAAGTTTTAAATAACAATATAGAAGAAAATCTTTAAAAATCTTCTTGTCTGAAACCACAAGACCTAGAATTTTAAAATTTGGCATGAAGCAAGCTTTATCAAGCTTTTTCAAATTATTGGATTAGGTTAAAGGTCACGGAGGCTAAAAGTAGATTTATCTACTGTACCTCATAGAGCCTTCATTTATAGACCAATATCTTTGATATTCAGTATAGAGGTTCCTTGCATGGACCTCTACCCATGGGTAGGGTTTGAGGTCACTGGGTCAAGGTCAAGGTCACCATAGCTTATAATAGATATTTCTACTTTCTGTCATAGAGCCTTTATTTATTGACTGATATTTTACATATTTGGTTTGTAGGCACTTACATATTTTCAATTAAAAAATGAAATACTGCTTAACAGCAAACCTAAGTACTCAGGTGAGCGATCCAGGGCCATCATGGCCCTCTTGTTTACTTCATTCCCATTGCTGTAAACATTTGTCTTCATATCACATTGGATGTCCATTTCAGTTGGTACAATTGACTGAACATTTTTCACTTCTGTCAGATACTTTGAGAGAGTTACAAAGTCTTTAACGTTTGCTTCGTTTGTTATGTCTTGTAAATTCAAACCTTCATAAACTCTTTGTCTTTCTTTACCTTTACCTGATCTTGTTTTTCTAGCTTCTGGGAAGATTTTAATAAGTACAATTGAAAACTGCCTAAATGAAACAATATTTCCTAAACCAGCTTCAGAACACTCGAATTTATATCTCTCATACAAGGCATTCACTTCTATACTGCCATTTCCGGACATAACCCTTGACATCAACCTATAATAGAAAAAAAAAAACAATTTAATAATTTGTATAGCAAAATTCATCTTATTTCCAAAAAAAAGCAATATAAAAAGTTATAATATATTGGTATGTGCAATACTGAATTCTATAGGATGAGTACACAACTGTAAAGCCTTTATAAGACATGGGGGTAGCCAAATCTTTAGTGGTTTTTTCATACTACATGTATTTCATAGGCTTCAACATTACCTGGTACCTTAAAGGCACATCATGCCTCAGAAATTTTTATTTTTTTAATTCTTTAGATATGTCAAACATTTGTTTAATTATGTTTTAATAATGGATTCAGAGCATTTAAGATGTTTAACAACTGAAGAAAGTGAAATGTAAACAAAGTATTCTTTTGACTTCCATACAAAATACTTATTCACTATAATTATACCAATTGCCAACAGAACAAAAGTAGCTAAAAAGTTCATGCATATGGTCAACAAGTATTTTTCAGAAACTTTAATCAGATAACAAAAATAAAAAGTTTTTGAGGAATAAAATTGATAACATTTCTGAGGCATTATTGGGCGATCATAATGAATACGGTATTGTCTTTATTTAATGCCCCCGGGGGCTTGCACTTTTTTAAAGGGGGAAACTTAATTAAAACTGTAAAAATGTGCTTTATAATATGTTTATCGAAGATATAATTCAATTATAGAAATCTTTATTCAATATTATGATTTAATATATATTACAGGATTATATTTTTTTAATGATTTTACATAACTGGAGAGGGATTAATTGCTCCTTTTAGATAAAAATATTCAGATTTTTTGGATTGCTCTTTCATTAGGGATTATAAAACTATAAGGTATGAGTTATTTCCCTACAAAATGTGGTTGGGTGGGGGCCATTAGAGAGGGGGCATTAATTGGAAACAATACGGTATATCACTGCTTTTCATTTTGGGTCATTTTTCACAATTAAATGAAATCTATTTTACTCATATGGAGGCCTGTTGCTGTAATTAATGCAAAAAATGTGGGCATTCATTAAAAGATTTACTATTTTTTTTAAAATTTTGGAAAACGTTCATAAAGTTTTACACTTTTATTTATTTCAGGTTAGAGTCAACTGAATCAGCAAGTAAATTAAGGAATGTCCCACAAATTCCTGAGGAATCTGAAATTATTGACCCCGATGATCAATTCGACAAAGACTTTGATACTGTTATTCAAGCAATGGACACAAATGCTAATGAAATTCTTGAATTTTCTTTACCAGCTGATTTCTCAGTGAATGATTTAGTTCGCAGCATTAAAGTTGAAAAACCAAAAACACTGTCACAACTTAATATAAAAAACATATTATTGGATTTACCTGAAATGAAATTGGAGTTATTTTGCAAAAAAGAGTTCATTTTTCTCTCAAAATTCATGGAGGAGTTAAATATCACTGAACCTAGAGCAGTTAAGTCAAAGGAACTTTCAGAATATTACTTGAAAATTCAAAAACATTTGTCTAGCTTTGAATACAAGCTGAACTGCATTTCTATTTTTGACTATGAAAAAGGTCCCATTACAGATGACCATATGAGTATTTGTTTGGAATGCCATTTGGCAGTGCGAAAGTATATCATGAGACAAAAAACAAATTTATATAGCTTTGAAAATCAAACAGTTTCCACAAGGTTCATAACAGTTCAGTCTAAGGCTAGATTGAGATATGTTGCTGGCTATTGTATTGCTAAACTTCTGTACAGTTACTCCAAAAAAAAAGGACATCATAGATTTTGTACGTCAAAGGACAGTCAAGTAATCTATGAACATATTTTGAAAACATTGAGTATTTTGAATTTAATGAAAGATGATGAGGAAAATCTGAAGTCATATACTACTGATGAGGCCTCCCTTGCTGACATATGCAGACGGCAAAATGTTTCCAGGAGTTTAACACACATCCCAGATGAAATGTTTAGATTTTTCATTATGTTATGTGAAAACTGCCTCAAGCTGTTAATTAGTGAAAATCTGAATAAATATGGGGAAAATATGTATTCTTCCTGCTTAGATGAACTTTTGCAAAACAAACAATTGAGAACATTTTTCAAGGAATCAATGTTTAGTAGAATTGATCACCAAGTTAGTAAGGTGAAGTCTTTGCTCCAAACTGAGAAGTCAAGGAGTGACTATATTGAGAAAATATATGAAGAGTTGGTAAAAAAAATTTTCACGGTAGTTTTTGCCCAATTTAGAAAAGATGTAAAATCAAGTTTTCATGTAGAAAAAACTTTAGCTCACAGAAAACAAATTCAAATTACCAAAAAGAAAAAAGGAAATGGAAAAGAAACTCCTGATTCATCAGTTCCTCAACCTATTGCCAGTCAACCTTCTGCCACTGATGACGAGCATCCAGGACCATCTGGACTTCAGAATAAATCAAAAGTAAGCCATAAAGGAAAAAGGCAAGGGAAAAGACATGCTGATAAAGAAATATAATGGCTCTTACTTGGTAAGTTGATTAAGTTGGATTTTGATAACTATTCTTTCTTGTCAACAATATAAATGTTGAATTGCTGTAAAATTAGGCAGCAATCTAAAAGAAAATGCCAATTGATTAAAAAAAATAAAACTTAAGTAAGTAATAAATTAGTTGATATAAACATAGCCAGTCAGAAATACCTCCATTAATATGTTTTACTCTTATGACTAGATTAACCTACCCTTATAATGAATAAGTATTTCTAGTCAATTTTTTAGGAGAGGAAAATATTTATAGTAAAAAAGGACAAAAATATTCAAATATGATATGGCTTATCTGTCTGTTATAGATTTATGCATTGCAACTTTGATATTGAACAAATGTCAAAAGCTTAAATGATTACCCTGCATAATTACTGAGAAATATTATAATAGCACAAAGGTTAACTAGAGCAAAATCTTTCAAGTCAAGAAAGGGATATAATTTTACAAAGTAACTATAAAATTAACAGTCCAGTATAACAAAGTATAATAGTGTAACAAAAGGTTTAACCAATTGTGGCATTAATGTCTGAAAGAGGTTCATGAGAGTTGCTTCATTTTTTTTAAGTTAACAAATGTACACTAACATGTTCCTTCCCATATTTAAGTTTTCCTAGATCACTTCAAACAAATTTCCCCTGTCACATACATATAATTATTCAGTAGAAACCCTACTTAAGACCATCCCAGAATTAAGACCACTCTGCTATTAAGACCAATTTTTAAAAGAATGGAATTTTCTGTCCTTTATGTGTATGTGGTTACATGATCCAGAATTAAGAACCCCTCTTATCCACTATTAAGACAACCAGTTTCACTCCCAATTAATTGGTTTATTCTTTATTTGACCCACTGATATTAAAGTCAACCCCTGTCTAGATCACAAGTTTGTTGTCATTATCTGCTTGAATGCTCTTAGGCATGTGTCACCCAGGCCCCGATCACGTCCCACTCTTTGCCCACTGAATTGTACTAGAGGGACTCAGTCACTTGTTTGGGGAATTAGGCATAGCTTGGGTAAAGCAATTCGCATGTGAGGTCTGGGAGTCCATTCAGTAGTAACCTGGTGACAGAGGGGTCAGCCCAGTGATGTTGGGCTTATTTGTCCAAAGCAATTTCAGTACAGTTCTATCCAGTTTTCCGATGTTTTATTTTGTATATAATATCCAATAGCAAACACATATATATAACAAGTAAATCCAGTTTTTCTTCTGAAGTAATTGCTTGATATTCAATTATTTCATGAAAATAAGCTCACAGTTCTATTTGATGTAGCAGACTATTTTCAGTCTTAAATTATGTTAGTGGAGGAGTGGGGGATCGAACTCGGGACCCCTGGTATACCAGTCCAGCGCGTTACCACTGGACCAGATCTCTCCTAAAATCTATCTATCTATTTAAGCTTATTTAACGTCGGTACCGGTTTCCCATATGACTGACGCCCCCTGAAGAGATTAGTTATTTTATGTTGTGGGGGTAGTGCAAGATACAGAAAGCATCCCATTCCAGAGACACCCCTGGTTCTTTTCCATGCTCAGTGTATAGCACTGATACATGGGACCTCGGTATATAGTCTCACCTGAAAGACTATTAGTAATGTTAGTGGAGGAGCGGGGAATCGAACTCGGGACCCCTGCTTTACCAGTCCAGCGCGTAACCACTGGACCACATCCGCTCCAGTCTCTCCTAAAATTTAGTGTCCTACCATTAAGTACAAAAATGAAGTCAAAGATGTCCAATCCAAATAAAGGGGCTGGGCCCTAAAATATATTGGAACCAATGAAATTCTAAAATGTAAAAATATATCATTGACACTTTAGCAAAATTACTATTGAAACTCAAAAATGGCTTAACAATTTTTAGTGGCAGCTGACCTATCATGTAACAATAAAGGTGCTAAATACTTTTAGATAGATACATTGTAGGAAGTCAAATAGGCTATAGGGCTTCAAGATTTAAGTATTTCCAATTCATTACAAAAATAACACCACATATTTGTGTTTAAACAATCAGTTAAATAACACATATTTAAGAAAACAGGAGATTTTCTGTAACAGCTAAGAAGAAAGATATAAAATGTTTATCCAAATATGTTGTGAAAGCTTTTTTGCACCTTCCTTCCTTGGTATAATTTTTTTTATGTATATATGTCTTATTTCAAAATTCAAAATTCTTAATTATTAATTAAATTCATAAAAATTCATATAAGACATTTCCCCCTAAAATTTGCCTATTACACATGACACTTGATGTAACAAGGTGTCAAAACTGTTTTGTTTGGGTTATTGTTTTAAATAAGGTGAGGAAAAAAATGATAGTGGATTAATATTGAGCTCTGCACATTCATTTTGTGAAGAATTAATTCTTATTTGATAGGTGAATTATCTACTTTATATAATATTGAAACCAGACCAATGAGACTTTAATAGTAAGTATTAAATTTCTTCAGAAATATTTTTTGCTGTCACCAGATTAAGTATCATTACATATTTTAATAGTAGAATTTGAAGGTTTGGATATATATTGTTTGTTCATACCAAATGACTAAAAAAGACCATGGTCATAAAGTATATAAATGTCTCAAATAATAATAATAGGGATATGTTTTAATTATACGTGTTCTTTTAAATTATCTTTGCCTAGAATTCTGAATGACTAAACATACTTGACTTGCTTTTGTTAATTGACTTGGGTGCTTATTAAGTAGGCAGGGCTAGTGCAGTAGGTCTTAATTACTTTTCCATAGACAATGATAATACTACTTTGTCTACAAATATAGATACTGCAATTAATTTTGTGTTTTTCCTTTGCTATTTAGTCAGTATATATTAGAATAAAGTTGTATTTCTACTTGATAAGAAAAAATAAGTATGATTATATATTTAGAATTAATAAAAATAAATTTTAACTTGTTATAAAATACTGCCCAAGCTATTGGGTACAAAAATTACAACATGACCTTATTTACCTTATTATAACAAACTGGGAAAAGGGAGAAATTTTGTCTGTCAACTACATTACGCTCAATCATGAAAGTTAAGACTCCATATTTTATTTTGCAACAAGCAAATTTCAGTATGATAGTGTTAAGGGTATGCTTCTTAATCTAGTTATGTCTCCCCCCAAAAATGGGGGAGACATATTGTTTTTCCCCTGGTTGTCCGTCCGTCTGTCCGTCACAAAATCGTGTCCGCTCTGTATCTTCTAAAGCCCTTGAAGGATTTTTATGAAACTTGGGTCAGATGTTCACTTCATCAAGGCGACGTGCAGAACCCACTTTGCGGGTGTGGTGTCTCAAGGTCAAGTTCACACTTGGAGGTTTAGTGTCAAATGCAACAAAATCGTGTCCGCTCTGTATCTTCAAAAGCCCTTGAAGGATTTTTATGAAACTTGGGTCAGATGTTCACCTCATCAAGGCGACGTGCAGAACCCACTTTGCGGGTGTGGTGTCTCAAGGTCAAGGTCACACTTGGAGGTTAAATGTCAAATGCCACAAAATCGTGTCCACTCTGTATCTTCAAAAGCCCTTGAAGGATTTTTATGAAACTTGGGTCAGATGTTCACCTCATCGGGGGAGACATATAGTTTTTCCCCCGGTTGTCTGTCCATCCGTCTGTCTGTCACAAAATCATGTCCGCTCTGTATCTACCAAAGCCCTTGAAGGATTTTTATGAAACTTGGGTCAGATGTTTGTCTCATCAAGGCGACATGCAGAACCCACTTTGCAGGTGTGGTGTCTCAAGGTCAAGGTCACACTTGGAGGTTAAATGTCAAATGCCACAAAATCATGTCCGCTCTGTATCTTCAAAAGCCCTTGAAGGATTTTTATGAAACTTGGGTCAGATGTTCACCTCATCAAGGCGACATGCAGAACCCACTATGCGGGTGTGGTGTCTCAAGGTCAAGGTCACACTTGGAGGTTAAATGTCAAATTTTACAATCGTCTGATTCAATACTGCCTGCAGCAACTGGCTAGGGGGAGACATATGTTTTTGTTCAATCAAAAACCATTTCTAGTTATCTAAAGTTTTTAAAGTGCATTAAATGTGCTTTTATCTATAAATATAGAATGAAGATGGCCAAACCATCTGGGTCTGTCCAGTGTGTGGTATAGAGGAAGATGAATCACAACCAATGATAGGATGTGATGAATGTAATGACTGGTTGCATTGGTAAGTAAGTCTTAATTAAAATCTTACAAATTAGAATTACCAAGCAAGTCAAGTTAAGTCGGATGGTTTGCTAATTTCAAAACACCTTCCTCAAACAAATAATCATCTGTTACAAATCATTCAATTCCATGACAATAATTAAGTTAAAGAAACATATTGCACTGTAGCCTGAGAAACTAAAGCAATGCTTTTCACACTGTCAGTTTCATATATCATAGACATACACATGTAGTCAAGTACCTAGCTATTATTTAAAACTGGACATGTGTCCATAGGACATTTATGCCCCCATTTCATTTGCTGTCACACTGGCATATTTACATACTTATGCATATTTTGTAATCTAAACATCAGGTCAGTTCATACTTATTTCTGACTTGACCTTTGACCCAAAAACTTTCAAATCAACAGATAGCATATACTGGCCAAAGGTAATGTAAAACTAAGTTTTAAAATAGCTTTATTAATTCCAAAACGATTGGTAGGAAAATCATTTTTCATAAAGTACCTATGTGACTTTTGACAACATTAAAAGTGGCATCTACTAGTCATGACTAACCTACACACCAAAGCATAGGCCTGTAAGCCAATGTTCTCTATTAATTGGTCAGACAAGTATATGGTGGTCAAGGCCAAGGTGATTGTCACCTTTGGTCTAAAAATCAGTAGGGCCATCTAATTGCCATAGATAATGTATAAACAATGGCTTGGTCCTTCCCAGGTATTGATAGAAAAAGGAAGAGATGACATACTTATGTGTAATTTATAAACTTCTTACTTAGTGGCTTAAACAATCATTCACAATAGAATATGTTTTCATTGAAAGCATGCTATTACATGCACAGATCCTTAGGTGTGGCAGGGGAACTACTTTCCTACAGAGGATAGTGAGTAATGTTTTGTGTCATTTCCTCTATTTTTTTGGTGATTTTCAAACTAAAAAAAGTAATTTGATACAAAATTTAAGAGGGGTTCAACATGCTAGCCGATTCCGGGGTGGTAGGGTGCATAAGTCCCCTCCCTTTGCATCCGTGCATGTAAGTGATCATAATGAGTTTATTGATCAGGCACAGGTCAAAGATTTTTTAAAACATGGGACCACACACAATTTTGAGGTGTAATTGATGCATATACTACAGAGGGTTTGTATGGCACCCTTATCTCAGTATCATCCCCATTATGTTAAGTATATAAGATACAGTAATTATATTATTTTTATTTTAGGTCATGTGTTGGGTTAGAAAATGAACCAACTGAAGAGCTCTGGTTTTGCCCAGATTGTGATACATCTACATTTCCCAAAATTGCTAAGAAACAAGGAAAACGTGGAAAGGGGAAGAAAAAAAAGTGATATAGTCATAATAGCCTATAGGACTCTACTAAAACAGATTGCATTGATTCATGTTTGATTTATAATTGACATACCAAGTGATAATCATTTTCAATCTGGATCTGTTTTTGAAACAGTTTTCTGTATCAATTTATTATCCTTAATTATTTATCAATAGATAAATATTCTCAAATTCACTAGATATCTGTTTTTTGAAATTGGCGCAGAATTTTTGTTTACGTTTTCCGGACTTGTGACCAGTCTGAAGTATAAATTACACTACGATGTCGAGAACCATGAGGAAAATAACAGAAGTATAACGGGTGTCAAAATTAGCCAATGAGATTTCTCTTTGCATAGCTGCCTACAGCCTCGTAATCGATTTGACAGTATGGACGGCTAAGCGTAGAAAAAAAATATTGTTGCGAACGAAATGAAATTACGATCAGTTGGAAGATAAATGTTATGGAATAACTTCATAAATAGATAAGATTTAAGATAGCTTACCTGCTTGTAGAATGTTTTCTTGATGACATGCTGTCAAATGTATGTTTACCCGTGATGGATTTGGAAGTTTCTTTGGCACAAAACATGTCGACCTCGCAATTTTAAGGTAATTTTTCAAGTTTGATGTTTCATTTATCGAAAATGAAGATAGATGGCTCAATATTTTTAACTGTTTCTGGAAGATATGTCTATTGTGCTATGTTTGCACGTATAGATTTGAAAATATGTCTTATTTGAAAAAAATGCGAGAGCAAAATTTTGACCGGGTCGGGGAAATACGCAACGGGAGTTATATACCTTGTATATATATTATATAGTAAACGGGTGCTGGATAGTTATTTTGGTCTTGATGATCAAAGGGAGATTATTTTATGATAACTTGACCATTATTGGCAAGACAAATGTGCCGAATGCCTGTGATGTATCCTTTTCCACTGGTTACAATTTTACAAATGGTGTGCATCGGACAAGGGGAGGCAAATGCGTAGATTTAAAATTACACTAAACAAGGCGCTGTAAGGCCTTGTGGTAATCATTGTTGCTCGAAACAAATGTCTAAAGCAGTGCCTTACCGTGCAATTATATAATGCTCTTACGCGCATAACTTACACCACTGTTAGTTTATATCTTATTTACCGATTGAATAAAAAACTTAGACCTATATACTATTTCCGAAGGTAACATCAAACACCTGAATTACAATTTTGCACTCACAAAGAAGTTTCAACATATACTACGAACATAAACGCCTCTGTTCACGTGTCCCAAACGAATGTTACTTTGTAATGCTTTATCATTTTTATCACAATGACATAATGAACCGTTTTTTCAACAAAAAAATAAATATAAAGAAATATCTCCCCTCTCTACCTACTGGCTGTGTAAAGAGGCCGTATTTTTATTGTAGCTGTTCCTGAGTTGCAATTTCTTTGTTTTTTGCAAATTTGTCATAGATTTGAAACGTGACGGATCTGTTCGACCTATAAGGGTATGGGTTGACTCACATTTGTCACATGTTATGTATCCAGCAAATACTAAAAAAACTGTCAAACTTTTCACGATTTTATTGGAGATGCTATTATCATTAAAAATAACAATAAAGACGAAGAAGGAATAATTGCAAACTCAAAGGCAATATATCTTTTTTCCATTTACCTTTCTTAATTAACCGGACTTAAAACAAGTAATGAGATATAATGGCTGAGAATAAGCCACATTGATTTAACCTGAGCACAGTTCAGCCACTGCATCGTTCCTGGACTGGCTGTCAAGTAGTTTACCAGTACTCGATGCCTTCACATTCGATAGGAACTGATAACTTCTGTTCATGCCAGAGCAGAGGTACAATGCGAATGACCGTAGAAAGGAGTTCATGATCAATCACAACGAAAGTGACCCGCAACGTTCTGGAATCGAACCCAGGTCGCCCAATTCACAGTCCACGCTCTACCTATTGAGCTAACCGGACGGTTCCTTCACAGCGTTATTCATTCTTTTTATACATTCAATATGGAGGACCATAAGGAAAATCAAATACACAGCAAAAGAAGCATATATGTTGCGTCAATGCGCTTTGGGTTATTTCCCAGTTATTGATGTTTGATCATGCTCTATGTGCTCTTATCATTCAAGAGGATTATAACCGATTACACACATTGCTGTTAAGGAGTACAGTGCACAAGTCTCATAACAAAAAAAATCTTGATTATGAGTAACGTCTCTATTTCTCTTTTAATTCGAACAGCACAGGAACGTGAACGGCTGGTCACGAGAAGACTCGGTGCACAAGAACGTAAGAACAGGTGTGACGAGGGCGGCCGTATTCATCCCACGTGTGACAAATGTGATGCATGACAAATGTGCACCTTAGTACATACCTGTTTCGCTTATGAAACTGAATATCTAATTCAGGTATTTTAATGAGTTAGTTTCTTGGTAAATATCATCTCTTTTCTCAGACCAACAAGTTGACATAATGAACAAATGTGTCCGTATTCGCCCAGAATTCAGAAATGTGAAGATCGTGAGAGAATCTCGCCTCTGACGAGAACTGAATCCACGACCCTTGGACTCCTGCGCTCTACCCATGGAACACCGTACCTACTCGTCAATTGCCAATCAATGTAATCATTTTTGTGTCCTTCCAGTGGTAAAAAAGAACTGGACGGGCAATTTTACTGACCACTGACTTCAAAGAAAATGTAGCTACAAAGTTCAATGATCCAAAAGACGCACAGCTAAATACTTTGGCGAAGACGGTTATAGCGGCTATCGCCTACATCGGGATATAAGGAACAAGTATTTCTGGCTCGAATGTCGTCCTTTTTTATTCAATGTAAAAAGAATGGTTGTAGTGAACACGGTTTTGAAAAAAAATGTTACTTACAAGGAATACTATTGTCACAAGTTAGAAAAAATATAAAAATTTACATGGTTCCAACGAACTCCAAAATGTCGACTACATATAAATAAATCCCGAATTCACTACTTTCGGTTTCTTTGGCACGGATTCGGCCGAATGTATAAGGTGCTTTTAAAAACGATTATTTTGATTCATCTGATGATGTAAATTACCCATTCCTACATGTACATGTCAACAAAAAGGAAACATCGTATACAACCTTAGGCATGTTAGTGCCAAATATAAAATAAAGATTAAGAAAAAAATCAGTTTTCCTTTATTGAATAATTTCAAGGGCGATAACAATCACAAACACATACGAGTAATATTTCTTAAAAAATACTCCTCAGAATGAAGGACGATTATGGTGAGCAATCAGTTCGTCATAAATGACTTGGATCGCTATGTCTAGATACAAGGAACTAATTCACTATATGCTAACTACGATCTTCGGATATAAGGAACACAAGATGAATGTCCCAGTGAATTCACTATACGCAAAGTTTACTGTATTTGAAAAATTATGCCGGTCTGTAGGGCGTATCTCTTGGGTCCGAGAGTACCAATATATGTTGGTGCTAACTGGGTCCAAACATCATCTGTAAGCTTGATTTGACCGAAATGTTAAGTAAATATGTTGTTGCTGGTTCAAAGGTAGGAAGACGTGACATCTGCGTTCGTTTAGAATAAAACAGAGGTGACAAATGTGCTTCTGTGACACCTGAAAAACTCAACCCGAACAGAAACGTCACAGTAGATGTGAAGACAAATGTGTTTTGAAAGTGAGACATATGCGATCACAAATGTCAAAGGAGTGACAAATGCGGTCGTACTATTCACACTTGTGACAAATGTTAGGCGTGACAAAAGTGCTCCTGCAGTGCACAGTAACGGCCTATGGTAATAACTGCAGTTTAAAACTGCAGATGAAACAGGTTACATCTAAATTTACTTAAAAATGATACAAATCTTTATATTTATTAGTCAATTTTAACTATGTACAGTATATATTTTACTAAATTTGTCCTACAAAATTTAAAAGCAAATTATTATCCAATCAAACTCACATCTTCAGCCATCTGCTATATGACATTAAACAGTTGCCACAAGGTCATTTAATACTACAATACAATGGCGGTTAAGGAGTTTAATTTGTAAATTTACCATATCCTTTATTGCTCTGTAATGTTGTTTATCTAGCAGTCAAAGAAAAAAGAACGTATTCTTGAAAAGTTCAACAATAATCTGCTGAATTTTTTTGGCTATTCTGCTATTTTGCTGAAGTTATTCTGCTATTTTGCTGAAGTTAGTCTGCTATTTTGCTGAAGTTAGTCTCTGCTAGTCTGCTGAAGTTAGTCTGCTAGTCTGCTAACTTCACAGAGACCTGACATGGGGTCATGTAGTGAGTGTTTTCCTGAACTTAAACGGTTCATCATGTAATGCCCTTTTCAAGTATTATTATCATAAAACATATAGGAATGGATTAACCATCTAACATTTTAGTATTTCAGCAATATTCTTCTGCAAATGAAAAATAGTTTTGCCATTTGTATCTTTTAAATATATCAGCTCACGTTAAAAGAATTAATATTTTGTCAACAGATTAAAAGGTTTTCTAAATACTAGTAAATGATTTATGCGAATGTTATTGTTGCCTGTTGAAGTTTTTACAATGGTTTTGAAGTTCAAAAGTGTACTTCGGGTTTTTCTAATTAACGTTTTCGCAGTGAACATCCGTGTATAAATCTGCTTTATCGGTGGTACATGTATCTGCGTTGACACCGGTTAGTCCATGCTGCAAACGCAATTTGCAATGATAAACAGAAAATTCGGACAGAAATCAGTTGAAACAGCTGAGTCGCTTAAAATTAAGAAGTGCATTCCATAAGAATATCTCTGCTATGTATATGCATGTTAACTTTTCAATTATCAGTCAATGCACTCCGAAACTCGGACACATTGTTTAGCGGAGTATCAATACTGACCTAGAACACAACCAGACTGAAACGAGTTACTGCTTTGATAAACGTTCATAACAGTCACATAAAACATAACCATTTTTCAATATTCTTCAAGAAAAAACTGATAAATTTGGCAATATTTTCATGAAGTTGGCTTCCCGGCGACCTAGTAACCTGACGGCCCAGCAACATAACCGTAGCGGCCTGGCAGCCGACCGACATGGCCTAAGATAAACATTGTTATCAAAATGTATATATGAACTGTCAACAAACAACAACAACGAAAGGTGTTTGGGGTGTACTTTTGCGAATTAATAAAAGTGTCTTTTCATGATTTGATATCTGAAGGCTGCTGGCGACCCAGCAGCCTAGCGTCCTAACGGTTATGTTGCTGGGCCGCCAGGTTACTAGGTCGCCGGGAAGCCAACTTCATGAAAATATTGCCAAATTTATCAGTTTTTTCTTGAAGAATATTGAAAAATGGTTATGTTTTATGTGACTGTTATGAACGTTTATCAAAGCAGTAACTCGTTTCAGTCTGGTTGTGTTCTAGGTCAGTATTGATACTCCGCTAAACAATACCTTGTCTTTCAAATCAAGGAAATATATCTTTGAACTAAGTGTCGATAAGCAACAACAATAATCAAAGCACTGAAAGTACTGCAAAACCTGCCGCGTAGTGCTGGGTTTATGCTTTCAAGTAAAGAATACATGCATGTAATGCAATACCTTTATCTGTGAGAATTTATCTCTGTGCAACAGAGGTCCATTGGAGCTAGTCTCATTAACTGAATATGATAAAAATCTGTTTTTTGGCCTGCCTTGCCATAAATTATAGTCCAACTTCACTGGATTTTTTGTGTACATACTTACTGAACGTTCTATTCAATACTCGCCATCATTGATCTTGATCATTTTTAACCCATATCAAATTTAGTATCGACTATTCCACTTATTTTTCTAAAACCTTGTGGTTCTTCAACTATAATGTTCTAGAAAAGTACGAGTACTATAATACCAGCCAAGATTTATGGATATACCAATATTGTAAGTCCTGTTGGTAGTTTACTAGTAACATTTGCAGTCTAGTACAAGTTCTTTCCAGTAATTATAGGAAGGTAATCTGACTCTGATATGAATACAACTGTAAAGAGAGGTAAACCTTTAGCTGACAATAAGTTTACCACAAACACAAGAAAGCAATACTTGTTAACATTATCTTTATTTAAAAATATAAACTATCAAAAATAATTCAGTAGAAATGTGTCCATGGGACACATTTTCCCTAGGCATGTATCATAAGCAGATGATAAAGATTAAAGAGGCGGGCGGAATGTCAAAAGCAGTATAATTGTTACATTTATTTAATGAACAGTGTGCTACAAAACATAACCCTATAAGTGTGAAGACATTTGGTTTTTATCAGATATTTAGTCTATAAAGGTCAAAACTCTGACAAATTTGGAGGTGTCCTGCCCAATTTTGCAAGTAAGCTGTAACTAGTTTCATATACATGAAAAATATGAAAAAAAGCTGTGTAAGCATTTTTCTTTAAATGTGCAGAAATTTCATTTTAGTAGAAAATAAGTCAAAAAGGGGCGTAATGGAAGGAACCATATGTAGACACATCTACATGCAAATATGAATGAAATACGTGCAAGCATTTTCATACAGATGTGTGTAAATTGAATATGGAGTTTAAAAAAGGCCATACATGACCCAGATGACCTGTGCACTAGTATGTCGCATCACGATGACAACTGTGTGATGATAATGCCTCTATTATTACTTATAGAAATGAAAACTGGATGAACATGAAACCATAACCTTTTCTTGAAGCACACAAAGAGGATTAACCCTGTAAATGGCAGTCAGAGTTAAGTATCTTGTGTCATTACCTACACACAAATGAGTAAGTGTAAACTGTCATGCAAATGCTACAAAAGTAGTTGCAAACAGTGAGAAATTTCAAACTAGCAAAAAAGTTGAACTGATGGAAGTAAGGACAGATGGTTTAGTTATAAGCTGAATGCATCAAAAGAGGAAATTCTCTGAAAGGAGGAAATATATTAGATACTGGAAGTACCAACTACAGTGAGATTCTATTTATTGTCTTCTTCTGGCACCTGCTTTCTTCATCATTTCTACAGGAACAGATGTAACATGATGTCATCATTGTTCACAAAAAATACTTATATTCATGTCTACAAACCAAGCAAAGAGCAAAAACTGTCATCTATATGTACAAATATAGTGTCATTACTTTTGGATTATCTCTTTATTTCTGACTAGAAAGCATTTCACTTCCTGTTCAGTGTCCATGAAATTAAAACTATTTCAGTTCATTCACATGAAATTTTCTTTGTTGTCTTCATATGACACTGATTTATTTCTCTTTTCGAAAAAAAATTTTTTAATGCCATCATTGTCCAGAAGAAACTCAGCAGTTCCATCTGCTCCACAGCAATCCCCTTGATTGAATACATTTCTTGAAGGAGAGGGGCGTGAACTTCCTGAAAAGTGAAAAAAAAGAATCTATTAATAGCAAGAACTGTTACTGAAAGATGATAATGCACCTGAAATGGTGCCTAGAACTTTAAGATCTGGACCACACAAAGAGTAATTGTAGATCCTTAAAAAATGTTGGTTTTTTTGGGGACAATTTGACCTCAAGATCAAGGTCATTTAGGGGTCCAGTAAAAAAAGTCATTTGGATGATTTATCTCAAAGGGTTGATGCATGCACAGATGAACTAAGTTAAAAAAGGGTCAAAATTGTCATTCTGAATATCTCTCCCAAACTGTTGTTGTGTACAAACATGACTTAAATCTGTCAGGGAGTTATGGCCAATATTAAGTATTTTTTGCAATTGGACCTTCAAAGTCAAGGTCATTCTTGGGTCAATGTGAAATAAATATAAATCAGAGGGAAGGTCTTGTCCAATGTTCTGTTTGAGTATAAATCAAATCCATTTACTAATAAGGAAGTTACTGGCAGTCTTACAATTTTCAGACATAATGACAGACTGACAGATCAAAAGCTAGACCCTCCCACTTTGGTGATGGAGAAATGGCATTATCAATCTAGGGTATTTCACATCCTTCTGTATTTTATGGAATCCTGAGGGACACTTGATGTCAAGAGTCTACTGAGGTCTACAACATTTCTGAAAGGTTCTGAAGGTGTTCCTCATTGTTGCTATTCCAGCATTTACCTTAGATGTTTTCTTATTGTAACTGCTCGTGAAACTTAACTTCAGTGATGTCAAGCAATGGTTATGCACAGTCCATGGCTGTCTGAATAGCCTATTAAATGTAAGGTATAACAAACTGTGGTTACTAATACGTGAAAACCCAATTACCCTATGCAAAAAAAAATGAAAATGTCAAGGAGTTATCATCACTGCAATATGGAATATCTCAGAGTTCAATTAAACATTAAAACTGCTGAAACATAAAGAACTTTTTGTGTGGCACTGTACAATGTAATTTGAACATTTAAATACTTGCATGATTATATTAATACCATTACTCAGTACCACTCTTACCTCAATCTCTTTTAAGACTATTCAGTCTGATAAAACAAATTTGAAAGTAACACCTTACCCTGCGACTAGTCCAGACCAAGATCAGCGTGCACATCCGTGCCGTCTGATCATGGTCTGTACTATCTGCGATTCAGTGAGTAAATTTTCAACCTGCACCCCTATAAACAATTAATGGATCTGTCCACATTGAAAGATGAACAAGTCCATTTTAGATATTTAGCATGGCAAGCGTAACATTTTACAAGTACTTTAGAAAATTTATTGTCATAATGATAGGACAAGGCTTTTATCCTCAATAATTTCTTTCCTTTCTTTACAAGAACATCGGGAATTTTGGATGAAAATCAGATAGCTGAAGTTGATGCAGAATATTAGATTTTTTAAAATTCCAGTTTAGTTTAAACTTCTGTATTTTATATTGATATAGGAAGCAAGCGCTTCCTGGGTTCAAACTAGTCCTTCATTGAAAGACTTCGCATTTTCATTTTTTTTTTACAGTTTTACATTTGTCAGAAAATGTGAAGTCTTTCTCTAACTGACGCTTCTCGAGTCGATTTGAAATTAACAGTAAATCACGTCTTAAATTGTTATTTTTCTTTTACAAAAAAAAAAACAACTGGCTACATAAACAAGAGGGCTATGATGGCCCTGGATCGCTCACCTGAGTACTTTGGCTGTAGGTTTGCTGTTAAACAGTATTTCATTTTTAATTGAAAATATGTAAGTGCCTACAAACCAAATATGTAAAGTATCAGTCAATAAATAAAGGCTCTATGACAGAAAGTAGAAATATCTATTATAAGCTATGGTGACCTTGACCTTGACCAAGTGACCACAAACCCTACCCATGGGTAGAGGTCCATGCAAGGAACCCCTATACTGAATATCAAAGATATTGGTGTATAAAAGAAGGCTCTATGAGGTACATTAGATACAAGTCATTTGAAATCTTCAATAAAGACAAAAAGTTATGGAGAACATTTAACCATGACCTTGGGGGTAGCAACCTGGATGTTGGGTTCAGCACATCGTGGCATAGTGGTGATCATTTGTGCAAAGTAATTAAACAAGAGGGCCATGATGGCCCTAGATCGCTCACCTGAGTATTTTGGCTGTAGGTTTGCAGTTAAACAGTTTTCATGTTTTAATTGAAAATATGTAAGTAATGTAAATATAAGTATGTAAATATGTAAAATATCAGTCAATAAATAAAGGCTCTATGACAGAAAGTAGAAATATCTATCATAAGCTATGCTGACCTTGACCTTGACCCAGTGACCTAAAACCCTACCCATGAGTAGAGGTCCATGCAAGGATCCTATATACCGAATATCAAAGATATTGGTCTTTAAATGAAGGCTCTATGAGGTACAGTATATGCATCTACTTTCAGCCTCTGTGACCTTTAACCTAGTCTAATAATTTGAAAAAGCTTGATATTGCTTGCTTTGTGCAAAATTTTAAAATTCTAAGCCTTGTGGTTTTAGACAAGAAGATTTTTAAAGATTTTCTTCTATAGTTATTTAAAACTTGTGACCCCTCGGGCGGGGCCAATAGTGACCCCAGGGACATTTTTCTAACAAACTTGGTAGAGGTTTATTAGATAATGCTGTACACCAAATATCTTAACTCTAGGCCTTGTTGTTTATTACAAGAAATTTTTAAAGTTTTTCCTATATAACTCTCTGTAAAACATGTGACCCCTGGGGCGGAACCATTTTTGACCTAGGGTCAATGACTTGAAGAAACTTGGTAGAGGTCCTCTAGAAAATGCTTCATAAAAAAATCTTAACTCTAAGCCTTATGATTTCTTCTGTGAAGATTTTTAAAACCTTTTCCTATATAACTCTATGTAAACAAGTGACCCCCAGGGCTGGGTCTATTTTGACCCAGAGGCCATGATTTGAACAAACTTAGTAGAGGTCCACTAGACAATGCTACACACCAAATATCTAAGCTCTATGCCTTACAGTTTCTGACAAGAAGATTTTTGAAATTTTTCCTATATAACTCTATGTAAAACAAGTGACCCCTGGGGCGGGGCCATTTTTTACCCAGATGCCATGATTTGAACAAACTTGGTAGAGGTCCACTAGAAAATGCTACACATCATATATCTAAGCTCTATAACCTACGGTTTCTGACAAGAAGATTTTTTAAGATTTTCCTATATAACTCTATGTAAAACAAGTGACCCCTGGGGCGGGGCCATTTTTGACCCAGAGGCCATGATTTGAACAAACTTGGTAGAGGTCCACTAGACAATGCTAAACACCAAATATCTAAGCTCTATGCCTTACGGTTTCTGACAAGAAGATTTTTGAAATTTTTCATATATAACTCTATGTAAAACAAGTGACCCCTGGGGCGGGGCCATTTTTGACCCAGAGGCCATGATTTGAACAAACTTGGTAGAGGTCCACTAGAAAATGCTACACATCATATATCTAAGCTCTATAACTTACGGTTTCTGACAAGAAGATTTTTTAAGATTTTCCTATATAACTCTATGTAAAACAAGTGACCCCTGGGGCGGGGCCATTTTTGACCCAGGAGCCATGATTTGAACAAACTTGGTTGAGGTCCACTAGACAATGCTAAACACCAAATATTTGAGCTCTATAACTTACGGTTTCTGACAAGAATATTTTTAAAGTTTTTCCTATATAACTCTGTGTAAAACAAGTGACCCCCAGGGCGGGGCCATTTTTGACCCAGAGGCCATGATTTGAACAAACTTGGTAGAGGTCCACTAGACAATGCTAAACACCAAATATCTAAGCTCTATGCCTTACTGTTTCTGACAAGAAGATTTTTGAAATTTTTCCTATATAACTCTATGTAAAACAAGTGACCCCCAGGGCGGGGCCATTTTTGACCCAGAGGCCATGATTTGAACAAACTTGGTTGAGGTCCACTAGACAATGCTAAACACCAAATATTTGAGCTCTATAACTTACGGTTTCTGACAAGAATATTTTTGAAATTTTTCCTATATAACTCTGTGTAAAACAAGTGACCCCCAGGGCGGGGCCATTTTTGACCCAGAGGCCATGATTTGAACAAACTTGGTAGAGGTCCACTTAACAATGCTACATACCAAATATCTTAACTCTAGGCCTTCTTGTTTCTGACAAGATGATTTTCAAGTGTTCCCTATATAACTCTATGTAAAATCAACTGACCCCTGAGGTGGGGGTCAGTTTTGACCCCAGGGACATAATTTGAACAAACTTGGTAGAGGTCCACTAGATGATGCTTAATACTAAATATCAAAGCTCCATGCCTTGTGGTTCGGAGAAGAAGATTTTTAAAGATCCAAAGGATGGGGAGTAAAGTAACTATGTTTTAAAATTTAAAAAAAATAGGGTCCGGGGGTAAATAAATTCGGGGGGGGGGGGGGGCGGGTCCCCATGCTGAGGGGACGGGGGAGTCCTTACCCATCTCATGTCAGTTAATATTTTATTTCTAGGCTTAAGAAGTTTTTTTCCTATATATAAGAATAAGCACAATCAAGTGACCCTTGGGGGTGGGGCTAACTGTGACCCCAGGGACATGGGTACCAACAATCTTTGCAGGGGTCTTGCTGGTGATCAAGTAATTTAAGTTTGAATGGAATATCCTTGACACTTTTTGAGACATGGACATAAAGAAAAAGGTTAACAAAGAAATTTTAACTTGGAAAAGGGGAATAACATTGCAAAAATAAATTTGAGGGTTATCTGCCCTTGAGAAATGGTGTTGTCTTAAGTGATACAATTGTAAGCATTACAACTGGAAAGTTTGATGAAGAAACATTAAGAAATGGCATAGTTATAGCCAATGTTAAGTTTTCATGACAAAATCCAAGTACAAAAAGGGGCATAACTCTGTCAATTGTGACCTTGACCTATACATTTTGGCATCATCACGACCCTGTTGTCGTAAGCAATATAATTTGAAATTTTGATGTTGAAATGTTAAGAAATGGCAAAGTTATTCCCAACGTTAAGTTTTCATGACAAAATCCATGTTTAAAAAGGGGCATAACTCTGTCAAATGTGACCTTGACCTAGAAATTTTGGCATCAACCCGACCCTGTTGTCATAAGCAATACAATTTGAAAGTTTGATAAGATACTGTTTAGAAATGGCAAAGTTATAGCCTGCGTTAAGTTTTCGTGATGGACCGACGGACAAAGCGATCCCTATGTATCGCCTTTTCTTCGAAAGGGCGACACAAAAAAGTACATGAAATCCATTTCGTGTTTGACCCCGCATATTGGAAATTCCAAGTTACACTGTGACGTCACTCCGTAACACATAATAAGAAATTAGTCTGAACGAAATATTTTTTTCATTAGTGATCTATGCACTGACAGAAGCACGCATTAAAAATTTCGTCTAAAGAATTCAGTTATTATAACCACCGCTCTACGCAAACTCCTCGCAACGGTTACGTCACTCTTGGCTAGTTTGACAACTGCCACCACTATAACACATGTGACTATAGGTTATCATGTGACCAAAACAATCTACTTACGTTATTTTCTGGACGAATTATGGGTCATAAATTTTAAGTACTATTAACTATTACTAGATGACCTTTACAACGTACATCTATTCCATGAGGGTTACTAAAATGTACCATGTATGTGGGTTTGTTTTAGGAAAATATGTTTTTTGTGTTTGTGTCATAAAAAGATGTTGAAAATTCTGTAGTTTCCAAGAGAATGTTAATTTTATTAATGAAATCTATTAATTTTGGAAATTTACGTAAATAGAAACATTAGTTTATAATGGGAAAATGTCCGAGTTAACGTGAGAGGACAGATAAACTTTTTGAACATCCCGTTTAATAATGTATCCGGCTTTAGATATACATTTACAGCGATAGTGAAGTACCAGCGTTGTTGGACGTAGGTACCAATTATTATGCAAATAAGGGAAGATTTAAACGTAATTTCTTATATTTGGTTGATTATGTGGAATTTTATTGTTAAATTATGTTAGATCTATAGGTATTCTTTGATAAAATCTTATGTTTAAGTATGTAGAAAATATTATTTAGATGCGAATCAATGTACCCTCGAAACCGTATGTGTAGTATTAATTTGGCGTATTAATTGATTTCTTGTGATAATGTTGACCCCGCTTTATTTCCAAGATGGCGTTAAACTGATAACATATGTACATTAAATCAAAGCACTGAAATTACTGCAAAACCTGTCGCGTAGTGCTGGGTTTATGTTTTCAGGTAATGGATACATGCATGTAATGCAATACCTTTATCCGAGAGAATTTATCTCATTGGAGCTAGTCTCATTAAGCTGAATATGATAAAAATATCTTTTTTTACCTGATTGCCATAAATTATAGTCCAACTTCACTGGAAATATTTTTGTACATAATTACTGAACACTCTAATCAGTACTGACCATCACTGATCTTGATCATTTTCAACACTTATTTATCAAATTTAGTATTGACAATTTTACTTATTTTTCTAAAACCCTGTGGTACTCCAACTATAATGTTCTAGAAAAGTACAAAAGTACTATTATACCAACCATGATTTATGCATACTGGCCAATATTGTAAGTTCTGTTGGTAGTTTACTGGTAACATTTGGAGTCTAGCACATGTTCTTTCCAGTAATATTAGGAAGGTAAACTGACTCTGATATGAATACAACTGTAAAGAAGGGGTAAAAATTTAGCTGACAATAAGTTTACCACAAACACAAGAAAGCAATACTTGTTAACATTATCTTTATTTTAAAAAATAAAACAATCAAAAACAACCATTCACTAGAAATGTGTCCATGGGACACATTTGCCCCAGCCATGTATCATAAGCAGATGATAAAAATTAAAGAGGCAGGTGGAGTGTCAAAAGTAGTATAATTGCTACATTTATTTAATGAACAGCGTGCTACAAAACACAACCCTATAAATGTGAAGACATTTTGGTTGCTATCAGAGATTTAGACTATAAAGGTCAAAACTTTGACAAATTTGAAGATGTACTGACCAATTTTGCAAGTAACGTGCATTTTCATAAGATACATACACATGCAAAATATGAAAAAAATCTAAGCATTTTTCTTTAAATGAACAGAAATTTCATTTTAGTAGAAAATAAGTCAACAAGAGCACCGATAGGGGGAGCATAGTATGCCCCATGAAAATACCTCAATAGTCAATAAAGAACAAAAGAACTTCCACCCTAATATTTGTTTATTTACAGTATATCATAGCCTGCTGGCCACCTTTTCTGACAATATTCCATATCACTTAAATGTCGTCCACATATAACACGTCAGTGTTATACTTTTCTTGTTACGAAATATTCTTTCTGTACTGATCAGGGGAAGTAACCGCTACGCCAATATGGAGGCTGTTTATTCAACATTGTCAATTTGTGTAAAGTTGTTTAAAAGTAGTAAACGTTGTTTTTGAGAAGGAAAATAGATTTTTATGCTTGAATTTGGAATACAAAGCAGTAATTGTAACATTTTACGTGGGAAATTGAAATGATTGTGCAGGTTTATTATTTTTTTTACTATGGACTTGTAAATACATATCTTTAGACGTTATAGCGGATTTGACCAATGTAAAAACTAGCTTCAAATCTGCGGTATACGTCTCAATATTTTGGACTACAGTAGGGTTCAAGCTAGTCCAAATAACTCTACTCAATATGTTGAATATCTTGCTTTTTTTGAATGGTCGATATGAATTCAAGTCTACTCGCGCCGAAAGTGAGGAATGCAGGAAATCACTGAAAACTCTCATACCTTTAAATCAAATATGGGACTTTGTTGAAATTGTTATCGGCAAATCCAATATGGCGGCCGCAATTCACACACTTTCCTTGTCAATGCGGGTGCTATAAACTCAGCCGATTTTAATTATTTAACTATCTTTCTAAAGAGTTAAGTGTGGATTTAAAACATGAAAAAATAATACTTATACCTGCCGGCGAAATTCGAGAAAATGGCTCTTAATATTATAACTTCTTTAGCCTACATGCATGAAAATTCAACATACGGGTCAGAGGTGAAACCCTTCCTCTCATTGGATGATTTAATGTTATACAATAACGCGACCTACATGCACCAAATACGTGACCAAATCATGGCTATCAATAATGATTTTATACATGATTGCAGCAATATCCTGAAACTATACATGTTAAGATCTACGTAAAAATCTTTTGAATGATAATTTTATAACTTTTAAAAGATGCAATAATTCTATTATGATTTTTTCGAAAGTTTATTTTTGTTACAAATAAAATTGTTTACACGTGATACTGATTTTTGCAAATATTCTTAACATACATGACTTATTACCTTGGGAGCATGCTACTAGTCAAATTAAAAGAAAAAGCGCTCTCCTACGACAGCACAGAATGTCCTTTTCAAGAAAAATGCAATTCGATCTGTCGATTGCTGATTTTACATTGGTCTATCACCGTTTAATTTCTAAATCTGAAATGCCTACCTCACATGGCTGGAAGAAATTAGACATTTATCTGAACAAATGATACACATGTAAAAATGACTGCTATAAATTAAATACCCTGATTTTACTGCAAAAATAAAATTTAGAAAAATACATACTTCAGTTCACACAAAATTTTGTCCTCACTTGATCACTTCTTTGTTTTTGTTGTTTTTCGAGGCCTACACCAAAAGTACTCCGATTATTCCGCGGAAAGGTCAAGTAAAAAGTTCGTGTTACATAAACGGTACACTTTTGTTTCGCGAGATTTTTCAAAGTTTATCGTCAATTTTCTCACTGTGGAATAACCTTCTTTGAAAATCCAATTTAAATGACTGTATTTATAAGAACTACCAATTTCAAATTCATCGCTTTTGAAAGGATTATTTTTCAGTCGAATGAATTCCCTTGTGAACAGGCGTTGGGAACATTGTCTCCGGCTTTATTCTGTCTGAATAGAGAAATTGTAGGATGAGCCGGGATGAAATTTTGAAACTTGGTTATAACTTTTAACATTGTAGCTGACGCGACAGGTTTAAAAAGGGTTTTGGGTGTTTTTTGCTAATTAAAAAAAGGTTATGAAAAGAAATATTTGCCTAGCGGCTTAAGATATACATGGTGTATCACATTCAAAGAGTTTTTTTGAACTCAGTGCAAACAAACAACATACAAAAAAGGGATCTATGAACCTTTGCAGATAAAAAGGAGATTTTTTTGTCAGGAAAAGACGTATTTGCTATCTTAAGGCTGCTAGCGGTCCAAGCGGCCTTAACTATACATAGTGTATCAGAGTTAAAACAGTATTTCTGAACTCAGTTCTAACATACATTCTTAACAAAAGGTGTTAGAATTTATTTTTGAAATTTAACAATGACGATTTTTTTTCAGGAAAAAAAGTTCTTGCTATCTATAAGCTGCCAGTGGCCTAGCGGCCTAGGATTTACATTGTATGTCACAGTTAAATGGTATTTCTGTGTTAAAACATATAGAATAAACAAAAGGTATTCTGGGCGTTTTTCAAATTTAAAGAATATGCAAGGATAGTTTGTGAAAAGAAAATTGCTATTTGTAGGCTTAGGTTGCGCAGCGGTCTTAGATAGACATTGTGTTTCATAATAAAAGAAGTATTTCTGCACTCAGTTTTAACAAACGGCATAAGGAAAGATGAAAGAAAGAAAGAAAAGAAAGAAAGAAAAGAAAGAAAGAAAGAAAGAAAGAAAGAAAGAAAGAAGGAAGGAAGGAAGGAAGGAAGTCGGTCGGTCAATCAGCCGGGCGGCCGGTCGATCAATCGGTCAGACAGTAAGTGAGTTACTAACCAATCAGTAGGTAAGTAAGTTAGTAAAAATATAAATATGTTAAAGGTAGGTGGTGTTAAAATATTCGTATTTACTCTCTTATAGATGATTAACTGACTGAATCAATCGATTGACTGACCGACCGACCGACCGACTCACACACTCACTCACCCGCTCACTCACTCACTCACTCACTTTAATTTCTTTCTTATTGCGGAAAAGCCGGTCCGCTATATTTAATCCGGTGTTTGAAAAGACCCATGGGGTTACGTAATAAGTAGAATGTGTCCGTAATAAGTAGAATGTGTCCTAACATCAGTGCAAATATTGTTCAGTTGTTACGAAAAGTTCTAGACACAGTCTATTACACTAGCAGCTTCCAGAGGGAGGCGCACCCGTCGCGCGCCCCTTAAAATACCCTGACGATAGGTGTTATTGTAGGTCTATTTAGAATATGTTTTAAATAATGTATACTTTATTGTTCAACATTGAATTGAATAATCAGAGGCACATTTGAACCGTTTAAATGAGGTAGAAAACGGACATAAATTTTGCCGAACATTTTGCGCCCCCGCCTAACCTGAAATCCTGGAACCGCCCCTGTATTATCGTTCTCTCAATTAATAAGCCGCCATCTTTGACGCAGTCGTTAAGCAAATTTGTAAGTTATATTATAGCTATACTTGCTAATTTTGAGAAAAATATCGTCGACTAAAAACATACACATGATATATTTGAAGAATGCAACGGCCAAACAAAGTAAAGTCTGTCCCATCCTAGTCCTGGCTTCCAAAACTTTATAAGCCGCTTTTTTAACATTTTGTTCATTTATATGATGCAGCATTAAAGTTTTGGATCAGACCCGTTGCGAAACCTAACCAGAATAACACACATTCGTTTAACGTCGTTAAATACCTCGCAAATACCCTTTTCACAATTTAATCTTGTGCATTATTCGATAAAAAATAAGTTCAATATCATTTCATACCATTTAAACTATTGAAATATTAATAAATACAATGAAATTGCCTGTTTCGCAGAGAAATATCAGTTTCTCCGACTTACAGTCAGCAGCTTCGCGAGATCTCGTATGACGTAACCACACGAACTGCCTAGAAAACAAACATGACTATCTATTTTTAGACTAAATCGTAAACAAACTGCTTGACAGCACCTGTTTGTAGAAGTAATGAAACTATACATATATAAAATTGACAAGTGACAAGTGTCACAGAAAGCATTGGGTCTATATTATGACACTCTTGCAATGATAATTATCTTGGATACTTGTAAACAAATGCTGCGGAGTTAAAAGCACATGATATTGTTTTCTTAACCGTCCGCGCTGATGAACCCGTCAAGGTCATTCTCGTGGTCAAACATTTTGGCAAGATGGCGGCGGAGTGCTGAATTTTAAGACATATCGGAAACTTTAAGGCATTTTGTGTTCGAAATTAGTTTTTTATGTGTATATATTGGGCTTAGTAAAAATCTATATATAATTCTATCAGGATATGCTTCACTTAACTCAATGGCATGCTTGTGAATGGATGTGAACGTGTCAGATTCCTGGCACGATTAATGGTAGACTCTCCCACAGTCACTTGAGGTTGTGACCTCGCCCCCGTCCCCCGTTTTTACTGCCCTTGCACAAGAGTTTTTTAGGATAAAAGTCATGAATAACAGCAACATACAACTGCTCCTACTGTTATCTGTTACAAATGAAACCTTTAAAAAAAAGCGCAAACCCACTCTCCAACACTATATTATACACAAGTTATGAAACATCGCGCCTCAAATCGCCTCACCTGCCTATGTTTTTCCTTGTTTTTTGCAATAAAAACAAAGGTCTGGAAATTGTTAGTGGTGTCTATCAATTAAGCAGTAATTATTCTACACATCAATGTCAGTCTCGCCATTCTAGGTGAAAGAATAAGATTGGAATTCAATAAAAACACTCAAAATTTACTCGCCGCCACATATTCTTTCGAGAAATAATGACAGCGGCAACACTATCTCCCGTCTTCCCGTACCAAAACGGACAATCTTGAATGTGGAACCAGTCGTCTGCGGAACCAGCTGATAAGCGCATCGTGTTTTCATTTTGTATATTCTGTGTTTTGGTGAAAACTGGATATTATTGGTAAGTTAATCCATCCATTTATTGCCATGTTAAGTTATAAAAGTTATATATGAATAAATAAATTAAGAAATATAACGGTTCCAAAAAAAGAACGCAAAATTTCACATTCAGAAGTTGTCCGTCATGGTACGGGAAAACGGGAGATAGTGTCGCCGCTGTCATTATTTATCGAAAGAATATGTGGCGGCGAGTAAATTTTGAATGTTTTCATTGAATTCCAACCTTATTCTTTAACCTAGAATGTTGAGACCGATATTGATGTGTAGAATAATTACCGCTTAATTGATAGACACCACTAACAATTTCCAGACCTTTGTTTTTATTGCAAAAAACAAGGAAAAACATAGGCAGGTGAGGCGATTTGAGGCGCGATGTTTCATAACTTGTGTATAATATAGTGTTGGAGAGTGGGTTTGCGCTTTTTTAAAAAAAGTTTCATTTGTAACAGATAACATTAGGAGCAGTTGTATGTTGCTGTTATTCATGACTTTTATGCTACAAAACTCTTGTACAAGGGCAGTTACGCTACAAAACTCTTGTGCAAGGGCAGTAAAAACGGGGGGCGGGGGCGAGGTCACAACTTCAAGTGACTGTGGACTCTCCCTAAGGCGTTGACTTCAGCGAACACGTCCTGTAACAGTACATAAATCGTGTACGCTGAAGACCTTAAGCTAGTCCCATCCCATTTTGAAACCCCAACTTTGACCTAGATTGGTTTATCCTCAACTCATTTCGACCACTAAACTGCATTTTTGCGATAAAGAAAAAAGTCACCCTCAGGAATTTCAAGGACTTTCTTCTTCAATTTCCTGTTTTCCGTCGATTTTTCTCTATGGCAAATCACTGTTGTTTACACTGTGACGCCATTGCCGATGGCTCTCTTATTTGAAGAAATGCGGGATCTCGCTCGCGAAAGCCCGTGGGGGGGGGGGGGGAGTTTCACAATTATTTGTTTAAACGCCGGAAAAAATGTTTGTAAGTAAGTAGTATAATTATATGCTGATATATTTTGTAGAAAAATAAACAAACTGAGAAATAGTTTAGATATAAAAAAATGAAAGCTATTTATCCCATTATTATCATCCTTATTATCACCCCAAACGGTTGCACGCGACTTTTTCGGAAGTATTCCTAACATTAACACTGCTACTGTATGAATAAAGAGGTATAAGATCCACTTACTTGGAAAATTATTTTCCATAATTTCCATTTGAATGTATCCTTTATTACAGAATATTCCTTATTAAGTCATTATAACTGCAAACCCACACACTATGCAGAACTCCAAATCCACATTTAAAACGCGAATTCTAATCAACGAGTGAATTTATCCGTGATCTTTTTGAAATGTTGATTTTTTCAGGTACTAGCTGAACTATACAAGTGAAACGATAACTTTGATTCAGTATTTTCAAATCGTATAGTTCAAATAACCCTGATTTTACAGTCCATCAGTTTACCGAATTTCATCATATCCTGCTTTTAACACAGAGATTGATACAGTTATAAGAATTACACACGTTCTATCCAACTCCATTCGGAACACCTCGGGCGACTTCAATAAGTCACCTCGGAAATAATGTGGTAGGCGCCATATTGGACTATTTTATAATACAGGTGGTGTCTGCTAAATTGAAAACATTTCTTAAAGCCTCAACCTGTTTCTTCTTTAAATTAACATATTTATTTTCTTTTTATTTAATGAATAAGAAAAACACTGCTTGAGTTCTGCGATGTTTGTTTATATTTTCATTAAAGCCGGGGCGAATTACCATTTGGTGTATTCATACACTTACATACGAGGTCTTTATACGAAGTTGTCGGGAAAGGCCGAGTTGTTACGATTGATCCAACTCTTACACCGCTGACACTGACGACTTTTTGAACAAGAGGGTCATGATGGCCCTATATCGCTCACCTGAATATGACTGCTTTTAACAAAGTTGCTATTGACCTGGTTAATTGACCCCCAGGTGACACATATTCAAATTTGGCCAAGAAATTATTGAAACAATCTTTCTGACAAATTTCAAGGTTATTTGGACTGAAAGTGTAGCCTCTAGAGTGTTAACAAGGTTTTTCCATATTTGGGCTCTGTCACCCAGTTTTTGACCCCAGATGATCCATATCCAACACTGAGCTAGAAATCATCAAAACAACCTTTCTGACAAATTTCCAGGACATTTGGACTGAAAATGTAGCCTCTAGAGTGTTTACAAAGTTTTTCGATATTTAGGCCCTGTGACCTAGTTTTTTAATCCAGATGACCCATATTCAAAGCTGAGCTGGAAATCATAGAAGCAACCTTTCTGACAAATTTTCAGGTTATTTAGAATTAAAATCTTAACTCTAGAGTGTTAACAAGGTTTTTCCATATTTGGTCTCTGTGACCTAGTTTTTGACCAAAGAAGACCCATATTAGTACTTAGAGCTAGAAATCATCAAAACAACCTGTCTGACAAACTTCCAGGATATTTGGACTGAAAATGTAACCTGTGGAGTGTTAAAATGGTTTTTACATTTTAGGGCTCTGTGACCTAGTTTTTGATCCCAGATGACCCATATCCTAATCTGGGCTAGAAATCATTGAAACAACCTTTCTGACAAATTTCTAGGACATTTGGACTGAAAATGTAACCTCTACAGCATTAACAAGGATTTTCTACTTTTTGGCCCTGTGTCCTAGTTTTTGACCCCACATAACCCATTTTCAAAACTGAGCTAGAAATCATTAAAACAATCTTTCTGACAAATTTCCAGGATATTTGAACTGAAAATGTTACCTCAATGCGTGTTAACAAGGTTTTTCCATATTTGGGGTCTGTGACCTAGTTTCTGACCCCAGATGACCTTTATTCGAATCTGAGCTAGAAATCATTAACACATTTTTTCTGAAAAATTTTCGAGAATATTTGGACTAAAAAGTAGCTTTAAGAGTGTTAACAAGTTTTTTTCTATTTTTGGGCTCTGTGACCTAGTTTTGGATTTCAGATGACACATATTAAAATTTAACCTAGAAATCATTGAAACAACCTTTCTGACAGATTCCAGGTTATTTGAACTGAAAATGTTACCTCTTGAGTGATAACAAGGTTTTTCCATATTTGGGCTCTGTGACCTAGTTTTTGACCCCAGATGACCCAATTCTGAACTTGAGCTAAAAATCATCAAAACAACCTTTCTGACAAATTTCCAGGATATTTGGACTGAAAATGTAACCTCTAGAGTGTTAACAAGATTTTTCTATTTTTGGGCTCTGTGACCTAGTTTTTGAACCCAGATGACCCGTATTCGAACTTGAGCTAGAAATCATAGAAACAACCTGTCTGACAAAATTCCAGATTATTTGGACTGAAAATGTTACTTCTCCTTCTACAAGAAGATTTTCAAAGTTTTCACTATATAAGCCTATGTAAAACCAATGACCCCGGGGTGGGGCCAAATTTGACTCCAGGGGTATAATTGGAACAAACTTGGTAGAGGTCCACTAGACAATGCTACAAACTAAGTCTTAAGGCTCAGGGCCTTGTGGTTTCAGACAAGAAGATTTTCGAAGTTTTTCCTATACAAGCTTATGTGAAACCAATGACCCCAGGGTGGGGCCAAATTTGACCCCAGGATCATAATTTGAACAAACTTGGTAGAGGTCCACTAGACAATGCTACATACCAAATATCTTAGCTCTATGCCTTACGGTTTCTGACAAGAAGATTTTTAAAGTTTTTCCTATATAACTCTGTGTAAAACAAGTTACCCCTGGGGCGGGGCCATTTTTGACCCAGAGGCCATGATTTGAACAACCTTGGTAGAGGTCCACTAGACAATGGTACACACCAAATATCTAAGCTCTATGCCATACGGTTTCTGACAAGAAGATTTTTAAGTTTTTCCTATATAACTCTATGTAAAACAAGTGACCCCTGGGGCGGGGCCATTTTTGACCCCAGGATCATAATTTGAACAAACTTGGTAGAGATCCACTAGATGATGCTTTATACCAAATATCAAAGCTCCAGGCCTTGTGGTTTCTGACAAGAAGATTTTTAAAGATCCAACTTTTAAAATCTGTTTTTAGCTCCTGTGACCCAGAAATGCAATGAACCGGAACCATTTGAACAAACTTGGTAGAGCTTCATGCAAGGAACATTCTAGGCAAGTTTCATTAAATTTTGCCCAGTGGTTTCAGAGGAGATGTCGTTTGTATGAATTGTGGACGACGGACGGACGGACGCCGGACAATCAAGGATCCTAAAAGCTCACATGAGCATGCTCAGGTGAGCTAAAAATGCGCTTCTTAACTTTACACGATAATTGGCCAATTTATCGAGTCTTCGTGTCTTCGCCCGAAGGTCGAAGACACGATATTGAACAGTGTTTCGTGTCTTCGTGTCTTCGCCCCGAAGTCGAAGACACGAAGACACGATAATTGGCCAATTTATCGAGTCTTCGTGTCTTCGCCCCGAAGGTCGAAGACACGAAGACACGATATTGAACAATGTTTCGTGTCGTCGTGTCTTCGCCTTCCGGTAGACATGCGCAAAACAATTACACATATGCTGACTTTAAGTAAACAAAAGCAATGTCTATGGAGGAGAGCTATGTATCTTTACAGGGTAATATTTACGGTGATAATAACCTTTTACAACAGAATAGGAGTAATAAAATGGATGTTTAAACATAATCCATATTTGTAAAAGCATATAATATGCTTTACTCACAAAATAAACAGTCGTCTTCTTTACTTTGAGGCTTTATACCGCAGGCCCCATGTTCACAAAGAAAAAAATCAGGATCAGGATTAACTGAATGACTGGCCCGACTATAAAATAACTGGCCCGACTATAAAATTACTGTTCTTGGTCTTCTTTAGCGAGTGGCTTAGATGACAGGCAGCCATGCCTTCCAATTTTATGTTGAAAAACAAGTAAAACAGACGATCAACTAGAGAATAAATATAAATGCATGGTTAGGCAATTACCATATTGTACATGAACCTGTATCTGTAAAATCCACGAAGGAAGTCTATTTAAATAACTGGATTCAGTCATATATTCTTTAATAGACGTCAAATATTCAAATTTACGACAAATGTATGGGACAACAATACAGAACAAAAAATCAACAGTCCTTAAGTATTGTCACTGCTCAAATGTGGTTGTAACCTTTTGAAAAAAAATATTATGAAAACTTTAACATTAGTCAGGGCAATGTCTGATACGTGAGTATTTCTTCTCTGGATATTCGTACAACGAGATTCTTGGAATTCTGCAGTGCTGCCACAATGTCACTAAGAGGTAAGTATTTGATAAGTTAACTATTTTTTAAAGAGTAAACTTTACAAAAAAATTCAAAGTGTTATAATCTCACAGTTAATATTTGCGTTTGTATTAACACGTGAATTTATGCAAAAATGTTAATTAAGTGACCTGGGTAAAACAAGTCCCCAGTTAGCATTTGTGGTATACTTAAAAGAGTATATTGTTAGACAGATCACTGCCTAACTTTACGCGACTAAAGTTTTCAAGTTTGCCTGATTGTTGGTTTCTGTATTTACCGGTTTCAGTTAAAATTGATGTGTGATATATATAAGTATATACACAAAAATCAACGAGACATCGAAAGTGTTTGTGTAGAGTATTAAATAGTAAATAAAAAAATAATGTTTTTATTCCAGTATTCGACAGTTGCACAGAGAACTGCGTCAGCTTCGTCTGTGGCGGCATTGTACAGCAGCACGGGTCCAACACGCTTCTCGGGCAGTTGAAGTATGCTATAGAACTTGTACAATATGTTTACAATGATAACTTTTGTTTAATCACAATAGAAACATTTATCTTGTCTATAAAGTTTTGGACAAATTTCCTGTAAGATATATAGATCTTTCAGCGAAATCAATCTGAGAGCGAATGAGATTGTTGACTAGTGTGCTTATAAGTAATGTTTATTTTATGCTTTGCGGTAATAAATCAAGATTTCAATGAAATAAAATTGATATTTCACTGTTTCAAACAGTGGAGATATCAAATTTTTATTACCATTCTATGAAATTTCTAGCTATCTGATTGTTTGATGGCTCATTAAAAGATGTTGATGTCTCCTTTCTAGACGGTAGTCATACACTCTCAAGGTAGACATACGGTGTCAATATTTGAGCCCCAAAGATGCGCAAAAGGCGACTTTAGCACTAGAATGGTGGTCCCTGACGGGCATAACCATATTTGGAATATAGAAACTCTAATGCGCATGCGTGACGGAATTCCGCATGGAGATTTCCGTAGAAAAGTGTAGCAGTCTCTATTTTGAATTTTTAGCTTTATAAAGTGAGTACTTTACATATTTGGTCAGTGCCCACCAGGGACCAACAGGCCTCTGTTAGGGTTCAACGATGCGCAAAAAAATAATGGTTGCAAAACAATCTTGCTAAAGGGTGAATGATTAAAAACACATTTGTTTCAAATTTTTGGCCTCTTTACCTTTTGTAAGAATGAATCAACCTTTTTGGAAATTATGTTACATCCAATCCTGTAAAAAAGTACATTCTGTTATGACGTGATGTCATTTCCAGTATAAACGTTACGGATCGACGTCACTTACTTTCCCGGATTTTCGTACACATAGAGGCCCCGTACGGGTAAATGATAACATTAGCACTGCGGCTCGGGTGATATAAACCTATCCCGATATTCCCCGTCCGAAACAAAATAACAGATAATAGTTCACTGTTTTGTTGCTTTTGGTTCCCAGTCACTACGTTGCAAGATATCGCAAATTACAGTGACGTACGGATCCAGGCGTTCGTGACGTCAGAGTGACGTCATGCACATGCACAACGTTTGGCGCTAATTTCATCAATGTATCAGCGCTTTGCTTTATTTTTCAAAGACAAAATAGACAGGATCAGCATAAAATAAAAGGAGAATTTTTCATTGTAAGATCGAAATTTATTTCATCTCATGAACACCAGAAGTGATATCTCACTCGTGGCTCCGCAACTCGTGAAAATATGACTTCTGGTGCTCACTCGATCAAATAAATAGAGGATATTCAAGTTTTTTTCTATAAATACGGGATTTATTTTCATTGAGTGGTATGAAAATAAATATTTCACGAGTGGCGGTAGCCAGTGAATTATGATAATTTTCATACCACGAGATAAAAATAAATCCCGTATTTAATGAAAACACTTGAATTTTCTATTTATTATATACTTCTCTCTTTTTTTGACCTTAAGATTCGAAAGAATTCCCCTTTAATTTAGTGTATTGGCTGAATTTAGAAAAAAGTAGTCCGGCAAGACACCAGTGAAAATACGGAAAATATGTTTCACTGCAGTGAAAAATAAATTTTTACAGTGAAAATACGGAAAATGAAAATACGCAATTTATTTCATCAATATTTCTCAATATTTCATTTATAAGTATATTATAATTTACATCTTACACTAAAACGAACAAATATCCTCTGTATACCTCATACTTTTTAATTATTTTCTTTTATATTTCTTCATAAGAAAGTATTAAGAATACAAGTGATGTTGGCATCACACAACTGGAGAAATTTCAGTTCATCTGCATTATATAATATGGTAAAAATCTTCTGTGTTTTTGTTTGTCCTAATCATCGCAGGAAAGAGTATTAAGAGCATTACTTGTAATTTTTTGCTTAGGTTAGATTGATAATCAGCTTAACTAGTGTTTTACAAAGGCTGCAGAAGTCTTCCACAAAATTCCTCTCTATAGCGGTTTGTTACATAAAACTTAGTCTTTATTATTTTTTTCTTTAGACGGAACTTGAAAGAAGCGGCTCATTCCTTGGCTATAGGAGCATGACCCGTCGTTTGGCTTCATGTCATGGGATTATTGTGCCAAGTTAGGCTAACATAAAAATCTAACTGGAATTCCTATTAATTCTTGTATCACGAGAAAGTGTTTCCCTCTTTCGCCGAGCAGTTGATGATTTGATGAACATGTCCGTTAACTTTAAAAAGAAAACCATGTAATTGTTATTGTTTTATGCCTAGTCCTCTCAAATGGCAGTGTTAGGCGCAAGCAGGAGGCTCGAAGTAGCATCCCACAGATTCATGCTAATTTTTGTTAAAATCTAGAAAGTGTTTTTAACGCTAGAATATTGTCATGTGACCAAGGAAAGTTTTGCAAAAGGCACTAAGAATCCTAAATATTAATAAATACACTAATATCAATAATCAGAAAGCCAAAGTTTGGTATCATTTTACACTGATGATAATGAAAATTTACAAGTAACACGAAAGATACAGGCATATTACAGTTATTATGTGACATTATACAATGGTTCTATCAATTGTATTTGCTATTTTATGACTTGATTTATTAGTATTAGCTTGGCTGACTTACATACGTTTTTGCGTGTCTTTGATAGGGAAACAGTTTCGTCTTATTGAGAACCCATGATCCCCACGGTGTCGCAAGAAGAAGAAACAGAGTGATTGACAGGAGAACGTATATCAACAAGGGACCCAACTATCTTATCCATATAGATGGATACGATAAGTTAAAGAGATATGGATTTCCAATCCACGCAGCAATAGACGGGTATTCATAAAATAATACATTAAAAATTATCAGAAAATGTTCGCACTGAAGCATTCAATATTTTTCTGATATACTAACAACGGTTCGCACCACGTTGTTTCGTGAATTGTGAATATATGTAAATATTGTTATACAATACAATTGATAAAATGGGACGCGTCTATTACCGTAATATGCCTTAAATTTTAACACTCATCAAAATATTCCTCTATTCAATTAACAAAATGGGCAGTCAAGTGCATTGTTATACAGTATATGCACGGCATAGAAAAGGAATACATCTCAGCTTAAAATTGTTAAACGAATTTCTATCAATTCTCTTTCTTTTAGCATGTAAGACTGGAATAGATATAAATTTGTCTTCCGTTGTAGCACAATAACGTATTGTTCATCGTTCGAAAGCTGTTTAATTAAATACTCAGGCCCACCGGCCGTCGTGATTATATTATTATATGATCTGGAACCGTGCATTATTCTTCCACAACGCTCTTAATTATCTGTTTCATAATTACAGTTCATGTATATGAAACTAGTATATTGAGAAGGGAAATGTTGTTATAACCGTCAAGGGATACCCAATACTGGTTCTACCAAAGCAGAGAAATCGAAAGAATTTCCTCTATTAATATACTTTATCCTACCACTTTTAGTATTTTAGCTGTTTATCGGCCTACTGTGTTAACTTCAGCTATATGCTAATAAATTCTATCATTGGGTAAGATAAAGGATTGGAAAATCCCTACCCGAGGGTAACCGGTTCAGTCGGGAACGAGCCTTGGCGATTCCCGAATAAACCGGGCACCCGAGGGTTGGGATTTCCAAATCCTCTATCTAACCCAGTGATTGATTCTTTTAATCACTAACCCGGATTTAAAATAATAAAAATAACAATTTTAGTGCAATCACGACATATGCCGCTTTACAGCCATGTTCCAAATAAACAACAAGCAACTGGAATTAGATTGATTAAACATTAATTTTTTGTGGAATTCACGACAAATTATTCACTTAACAATGGAATGATAACAAAAATATGAAGATATGTAATGAAAAGTGCGTTTTTGAAACATGCGGTCAAATTTTTTCAAACTTAAATGTGCTATTTTAGTAATACTTGGGAAAAACCAACGTAGGAATACGAAAAGAAAGTTTGCACGCGCGGTGTGGGATAAACCCATATGAGATAAGATTTTCCACCACCCTTATTTTTTAGTTACATTTGTGGATTTTTCCATCCAGTTAGTGAGAGTGTCAATTCTATAATGTTATTAACTAGTTGAGTTCATATCTCCTATCTTTTCTCCTTTTAAATTCTTTGTACAGAGCGCACCTGCACATAATACACGAAAGTGGAGTGCTGCAGTGATAACAGATAGATAGATAGATAGATAGATATGGGCTGAAGACAGCCGTAGAGCCTCTCTGTTTATATATTAATAAAAGCATTAACATATTATTTTGTATTTAAACAAAATGGAATTAAAATATACAGTAAACAGTGTATGCCTTTTATTATTGCAGGTATTCACGCCGAGTACTATGGTTGCAAGTACTTGTGTCTAACAACAGTCCCCAAATTGTAGCTACACAGTTTCTCCATTACTAGCGAGAGATTAACGGTACGTAACCTTTTTTTCAATACTAAACAACTGAATTATGTTAGCTGTGATGTTGTTGTTGTTTGTACGTTTGTTTTTCCAAAATGAACAGCTGAAATTAGAAAAATATCGCCCTAGACTCAGTAACACATCAGTGTAGTGCACAATTAAGTAAATGTTTGATATAGGACCCCATTTAAAATTAATAAGTCATTTGACTTATACTTAGCCTGTGTCATTTTTATTCTTCGTAATTATTATTTGTCTATTGTTTTATGATTATTGATATGAATCGGTTTTTTTAACATTTCTCCTGCCAGTCACAGTGATAAAAACACAATATTATACATTGTATTATGGCTAACTGAAATAATTATATTACTGTTAGTATGTAAAGTATCTATCAAGTATCTTAAATTTCAAAGGTTAGTGAAGGTAAAGTGCAAAATTCTGAAATGCCGTATCCATTATACAAGGAATCACTACATTTGTCAACATATCATTATTTGTATACACAGTTGTTTCTGTACCAAAATGAATATCCGCAAACTAACCCCTCTTATCAAATATAAAGATCACAATTAGTTCTCTGCAATTCCGTTTTCATGTGGATTGTCTTAGTAACAGTGAAAGAGATCCAAAATGTTAGAAAATGATCAAGTATCTTACTGGACTGTTAAATGGGGATCTTGAAGATGGGGTTCGCTGATACTTCAGAAATATCCATGTAGAATTATCGAAATAACAATTACACTGTACAGTAAAAATATCACCCATGATTGATCGTAAAATACCACAAATTGCACGGTTCCCACTATCATCTCCTTTTAGTAAGTACATGTACATGTATGTCAGTTATCACTGTTCGTTATTGATACAGGTGCTCCCCGTTGCGTGCGAATGGACTGCGGAACAGAAAACACACACTTGTAGAGGATATGCAGAAGGCTTTTAGATGGGACCATACCGATGACATGGCTGGCGAAAAAAGTGTGATAAAAGGCTCCTCACACTCAAACCAGATATTAGTTCCTGAATATATGTCTAAGCTTTCTGTACAGTGTAAACATATGTATCGTAGACTAGTGACTTCTGGATTTCATGCTGTCATAACTGTAAGAGGTTAGTGAATAAGATTTCAATATCTAAAAATGGACAAAAACTGGACTCATTACACGAAAACATGATTTTTGAATGATTCATATAAAGTCTGGAAACAACAAGTTCTGTCTTGAAATTGCATTGAAACAAAATAGACACATGACAGTCCTTAATCGGCTACATGAACAATCGTTTTGTATTTGACCTCGTGATCTTACAGTCTTAAAGTCTAAACTAATTTGAAACAGGTGGATATACCTCGTAAAAATTTACTGGTCAGATATTTCATTTTTCATTTAAACTGAAGCCTACTTTTTATTTTCACGGCAGTGAAATATATGTATTGTTTATTTGGGTAAATGTAATGATTTGAAAAGTATATTTGTAGTTCAGCTTTGAATCGATTAATATGCACGAGTTCTGCGCGACTTTAGGAACGCAATTTAAAATAATCTAAATAATTTTTATTACATACCCATACGCACTAAAAAGTAGTATATAAAATGATACAATTCTGTTATTAGGTCCAATAAAATCAGAAATAGCTCCAAAATATGCAAAAAATTTTAATTCAAGGGCAGATGATGATGACTGGGTTCTGTTCATGATACATGTATTTCAGCGAATAGAGCGTTGGTGGCGATCTGGAAGACAAGGTGGGTTTCAGTATTGGATAACCCTGTTTGCCGATATGGAAAGTAATGGAATCTTGTCAACCGCTGATCCATTACAGATGTAAGTGTAACTGTATTGATTATTCGTTCCCTTAAAAAGTCAAATCATACCTTCGTCCTCTTATCATACCGAATTCCTCAGAAATTTTCACTCAATATTGAAAATCAATGAAAATCATAGTGTATGCGCATACATGTATGCGTTTAAATTATTTCAGCGAAGTTATGCGCTTTTGCTTCTGGGATTTGCTGCAGGAAGATTTAGACAAAGTCAGAATCGACTGGAACCAGCACAGTATTCGAGAGAACAACGGTGTAGCATCACCGGGTGGTAAACCAGATCTGCTCTACCACATGCCAAACCTGTTCGGCAAGTTGATTTTTATAATGCAAAAAAAAAGTTTGAAAAAGTTTCTAATATACCTTGATTACTGCTTGATCTTGCCTAGTGATCTTGCACATAATATCAACTGAACAGTTGAACCATTATCTAGCTTAAATCCATCAAAAAGTTGATTAAAGGTTTGGGAGGAGATGTTGTTAAAAGAAATTGTGGACGATGCACGACTGACGACGGACATCATGCAATCCTAAAAGCTACAAGGCAAGTGAGCTAAAAAATGTATAGGTTTCTGTGAATCTTTGTATCCTAACTATTTATGAAATATGAGGACAGTGTGTCAAAAGATATTCTACTTATCGAAGTAAAAAGGATTTAGTGAGGGAAATTCTATTTTTAGCAACAGTGGCCTTGAACTTTGAAGTAGGTGACCCAAAATGTATGAGTGTCTGTATCTCCATGTATAGTAACTATGACTTGTACGAAATATGAAAGCTGTATGTCAAAAGATATTCCAGTTATTGTGGTACAAAGGATTTAGTGACAGAAATTACATTTTTAGCAATGGTTAACCTTGACCTTTGAGATAGGTGACCCCAAAAGTATAGGTGTCTGTATCTCTACGTTTACTAATTATGTATGAAAAATGAGATCAGTATGTCAAACGGTATTCAAGTTATTGAAGTACAAAGGATTTAGGGAATGACATATGGACGGACAGACGAAGTGATAACTATGGGGCTACCACATTTTCAATGCGGTGCCAGAATAATAATATCAAAACCTTACTGAAAACGTTGTTCAAATATCTTATTTCATTAACGCATAGGCTTTGTTGTTTCAATAGCAAATTAGACACGTAACTTTCAAAGCTAACTTCCGAAGAACGCATCTGACACATTGAAACAGGTGCTAGTTTTTACTCGTTTGCAGTATATTTCTTTTTGTTTGTTTATACAGTAAGTGTAGATTACAAAGTCAACATCAATAGCACCGACCTCGATGAAGTTACGAATATGTATGCAGTACAGAGATGGAAAGGGTGTGATCAAGAAATAGAAAGTGACTTAATACAAAAAAGAATACAGAAACCTGGCAATGTTGAAGAAGCACTTGCGCCTGTACAATCAAGTCCTGCAAATTTGATTAAGTCCGTAATGTTTAGGACTACAATACATGACAGCTATATTTGCGTATTTGTTAATATAAACTGCCCCAGTATTTGAAGTGTTGATCGTCACAGCTTTTTAATTCTCACCGACAAAGTCGGGAGGGGAATATAGGAATAGCGGCCGTCCGTCACCCAATTTTGTTCAGAGCATAACTCAACAAGAGCTGTCGGTAGACAGCGCGCTCGACTATTCTCAGTGCTGGATAGCAAATGAGTGCATAATCAACCAGATTTTGTAAGTATGAAAAAGGGCATAATTCTTTTAGATTAAAGCCAAAGTTACATACATTTTGATACTTACTACATGTGTGAGGTTTCAAGTCAACACCCTAAGAAATTACAGAGATATGATGTTGCACGCAAAACTTTAACCAAAGCATTACGCTGACACCGAAGCCAGGGTGACTGGATTAGCTCCCCTTATTCTTCGGACAGTCTCGCTAAAATGTACTCGAGATCAATTTCAAACTTAATAGGTGGATAGATGTCACTGAGGAACTGTGCATTGTGCAAGAACCATAATTTAAACTCATTCAAACCTCATTCAGGGCATAACTTTTTTTTAAGGTAATTGCCCTTTGTTAATTATTTTACTTATTTTTTTGTCAAAAGCATAACTGAAAAAGTAGTTAAGGTATCAACTTCAAACATGGATAGATCTCATTGAGGAGAAGTATATTGTATAACAAGAGCTGTCAGAAATCGTTTGAGTAGATTTTCTTATTGGAAAAAGTGACAAAATATATAAAAAATCAAATCAAAGTTATGGGTTACATATTAAATGGTAGTTGCAACTAGAATTTACATTATTAATATTTGAGTAAAGTTTCAAAGAGTTAGAAGTTGTAATTTTGGAGATATGAAACTGCACGCAAAACTTAAATTTGGATTTTTTAAGTCCCAAAAGGGGCATAATTCAGCCAAAATGCAAAACAGAGTTATATGCCTTTACCATATGGGCTAAAGATTTCTTTCTGAATCTTTGTTTGAAGTTTCAAAGTTAAACAATTCTTTATTTTGGAGACGGGATATTGTACTTTTAAACTTTAATCTAGATTTTCTAAGTACCAAAAAGGGCATAATTCAGTCAAAATACTAAACAGTAGGTCTTTGTCACATGGGCTTAGGAATTCATTAGGAATCTTTGTTTGAATTTTCAAAGTGACGGCTGTCTTTGTTGTGAAGATATGGGTACTGCACGCAAAACTTTAACCTGGATTTCTAAGTTCAAAAAGGGACATAGTTAAGTCAATATGCAAAACTGACTTATGGGCCTTTGCCATATGAGCTCAGGATTTCATCCTTAATCTTTGTTTAAAGTTTCAAAGTGAAAGCTGTCTGTTGTGGAGACAGGAAACTGCACGCAAAACTTTAATCTGCTGTTCAAAAAGGAACGTAATTCAGTCAAATGGAAGCAGAATTATGGGCCTTTGTCATATAGGCTTTGGACTTCATCCTGAATCTCAATTTGAAGTTTCAAAGTGAAAGCTGTCTGTTGTGGAGATAAGATTTTTTTAAGTTCAAAAAGGTACGTAATTCAGTCAAATGTAAGCAGATTTATTGGCCTTTGTCATATAATCTTGGGACTTCATCATGAATCTCAGTTTGAAGTTTCAAAGTGATAGCTGTCTTTGTAAGGAAGTTTGGATACTGCATGCAAAACTTTAATCTGGATTTTCCAAGTCCCAAAAGGGGCATAATTCAGCCAAAATACAAAACAGCGTTATGGGCTTGGATTTTCATCCTTAATATTTGTTTGAAGTTTCATATAATACACTATTCTAGTTTTGAGGATAGGATACTGCACTTTAAAACTTAAATTTAAGTAAGAATTTATAAGTTGAAAAAGGGCTATAATTCTGTCAAAATAAGATCAAGAGTTATTGGACTTGATTCTATGACATTGTGGAATGCTCCTTAATTTGTTTGAGAAGTTTCAGCTTAATACCTGAAGTAGTATTAAAGATATGACATATAATGTGGTTGGAGTTATTTCTCTTTATTAATTTGACAGCCCGCCCGCTTAGCTCAATAGAGAGAGTGTTAGATCTACGGATCTCAGGGTCGCGGGTTCGATCCTCGGGCGCGGTGTATGTTCTCCGTGACGATTTGATAGTAACCATTCGTCCTCCACCTCTGATTCATGTGGAGAAGTTGGCAGTTACTTGCGGAGAACTACTGGTACAGAATCCAGGAAAGCTGGTTAGGTCAACTGCCCACTGTTACATGACTGAAATACTGTTGAAAAAGCGGCGTTAAACACGAAAACAAACAAACAAACAAACAAATTATTAATTTGAGAAAGACAACATCCTTGATTCCTTTACTATTTCGATTTCCATACCACGACAAATAAAGTTTAAGTGGGTATATAGGAGTTATGGCCCCTTTTTCTCCTATTTTTAATGAAAAAAATGGTTTCCCCAACGATAACTCTGTAAGGAGGTAATGGATTTTAATGTTGCCCCTTTTCGTGTCCAATTTAAAAAACAAACATGACTTGTGGATCATAACTCATGAACAACCTTTTATTCATTGATAGATGCTATTCCGTAATCCAAATGTGTTAATAAATATTAAAAGCAAGTATTTTCTCTGCACTAATCAAAACAGTCAAAAACTGTGCGAAACTGGTTACACTGACTATAAGAAAATTTTATTTCTTTTATTCTTCACACTTTTTTTTTCATTTTTCATTCACTGAACTCTTTTATCTTGTTGTTTCTGACACGCAGGACGTTTACGTCCCGAAAGGGGTTTGACGTCAACGGAAGATAGATAGATAGAAGTATGTAGAAACAATTAAATTCAACTGAAAGTTCATAAGTATTTCGATTTCATGCACTCTATTATCTAATATTTTCGATTAAGCTTTTCTTTATTAGATTATTAGGAGCCTTTATACATATAAAGAAATGTATATATGAAATACATGTATTGTTTCACTGTAATGTCTATCAAAATATTTGAGATGCACTTACAGCTAAAGCTCATAAATTAACGACAACTTTCTGAACTTATCTGATAATAATAAACTAAAATTTGTGCTGTCTGATGAAAATAAATAAATTTACTGCCAAAACCTGTTTTATGATTTTAAAAACTAGGAATAACTTGTTATAAAAACAGCACAATTAAGTTATATAATACTCTCTATTTTTATTAACATGATACTCTTCTTAACAATTTTAATCATGTTTTACTAGTAAATTTAGCTTCTTAAAATACATGTACTTTATATCAATCTTATTCTAAATATCTCATTTTGTCATTCTCTATTAGAATTTATATCAATTTCATTGATGTTAGTAAAATTGGCTCAAATTCTAGTTAAACTTTTGATTAATTTGGCTACTAATAATAATTTTATTACTACTTTCTTTTTACTGTTTTAAAACTGTACATAAGGAATAGTTTTATATAGAAATTTGTAAGATTTTGTTTGTTGATTTATAATTAATGTCTCTTGTAATTCGGTAACTGAATGGCCATGTATGTTTTATATGTTTTATCCTGTCAATTATTTCATATCCGACCCGATAAAGGGGGGTGGTACAAATTTTGCTTTATACGGCACATGCTACGTCATGGACTACTTTTCTGTTTATAATCAGAAGGAAGTGATTAAATGGTTGTTAATTCAAACAGAGACTACTTGAATAAAAATTAAATATTTCAATATGTAGATCTTATAGTATAGCATGATCATTTAAAGAAAAAATATCGAAATTTTGGAACTAACCTTGACATTTGAAACACTTTAAAGATAGATTTTCAATATCCTAGTAATTTATTGACAAATGCCAGATGTGACAGGATAAATAGAATAATAGGTTAGTGTCTTAATATGAGAAAGTTTATCTGGCAAGTCGTAGGAATTTATCGGGTGAGCCGAAAGTTTATCTGGCAAGTCGTAGGAATTTATCTCACCCGATAAATTCCTACGACTTGCCAGATAAACTTTCTCATATTAAGACACTCACCTATTATTCTCTATTTAATTGTCTTGTAAATTTTATTTGTTCTATATGTTGTATACATGGATGAGACAGAAATAAACTTTATATATATAATGTACGTACTTTGTATATTGTTTAAGAAATAAATATTTACATTTGCCATATTCCTTACTGTATGAACATCGTTTTCAAAGAAGGCGGGGTAAAATGATGTTCAACTTCAAACAATGACGTTCATTTGACATCGTCCTGAGAGGAGGACGGGACTTCTGGGTAATAGGTTTGCAAAAATTACGTCATCATGATGCGTAGTAATTAACTTACGATTGCGAAGTGTGAGTGATTTAATTACTCGCATTTGAACGACTGTATATACTTCTTACAGAAAAATTACAGAAACATATTAATTATTTCCATTCTAACCACTCCAATACTATGGAGTTTATGGAAGTTTCAGTGTTTATCTTTTCTCACTGCGTAATGTTCTTCGGTATTTTGACGTCATAAAAGACGTTATTTTCGACGTGATGATACCGCAAAATGCGCTGTATGAATCCGATTATCTGATAGATCTATGAGACATTTACTTAAATGACAATAATAAGTGTCTCTTCAATTCCTAAAAGCAACGTGTCATAAATCTTTCACCGATTTTGTTATCATTTTATTTAAATGATGTATACATATGAACATTTTGATAATAGTAATGTTTCAGGAATAACCTGTAACTTTCTGGATTAAAATTATACTACTCTTTAATTTGTAAAACTATTATTCTTATTGTATGCAGATGATAAAGTTATTGTAGCTGAAACAGCAGATGATCTACAACTGCCTTTAGATATTTATAGCAATTATTGTGATACCTAGAAACTTACACTCAATACCACAAAAATTAAAGTTCTGATTTTTACAAGTTGGCAAGAAATGCCTTCTAATTTTACTAAAGGAAATAAATCACTCGCAACACTGAAAACTTAAACCTCTTAAACTAAAGAGGTGCCCGGGGATGCAAAGTGACAAAGAAGCCTAGATTTTAATTTATTTCTTTCTTTCGGTATGATGAATTATTATGCAAAATACATTTTGCTGGTTAAGATTTAACGAACACATTACCGTTACAGGTATGCAAAATAAATTTCTTAAACATATTCCAGTCATTCTTCTCCCCACCCCCTTCAAAGACTATCTTTCTATATTCAGGACTACAGAAAGCTTAACTGTACAACTGACTAAACAAAATATTTTGCACAAATGTATCCTTTTACTTGTAACACAATGCTATTAATATCATCACGAAAAAATGTACATTTAGTCAGTGTTTGCTCCAGTTTGTTCAAGACACATTCGGACATGTTTGTTCTCTCCATTAAGATATCTTAATTATACGCAACATTCTGATTTGTAAAAAAATTAATACATATAATCATTACAACGCTTTAATTAATCAATTTTTATGAGAAGGAACAGGTCTATAGTCTTCTTCAATTAATTTACAGATGTTAACTGTACAAAAGTAAAATGCAAATAATGCTCATACTTTATTGATTATTTTGTTTTTCAAATACCTTTGTCATAATTGTGAAATTAAATGTCGAAAAGTCCATTTCGCGAAATAGGCTATATTGTTTACTTAGTCAGCATATGTGTAATTGTTTTGCGCATGTCTACCGGAAGGCGAAGACACGACGACACGAAACATTGTTCAATATCGTGTCTTCGACCTTCGGGGCGAAGACACGAAGACTCGATAAATTGGTCAATTATCGTGTCTTCGACTTTCGGGGCGAAGACACGAAGACACGAAGAATATAGGGCGCCGATACGAAGATTCCTACCCGCCGACACGATATTTCTACAGAAATAAATCTCGTGTCTTCGCCTGTCAAAATATCGTTATTTCGCGTAAAATGTATCGTGTCTTCGTGTCGGCGCCCTCAAAAGTCGAAGGCGAAGACACGATAATTGAGCATATTATCGTGTCTTCGTGTCTTCGACTTCGACTTTTTAGGGGCGAAGGCACGAAGACACGAAATGGCAGAAATCAGCCACCATACATAGGCCTACTTTATATCCAATAAAACTTTCAATATGCACCCTCTAATATCTAACGTCATAAATTATCACGTGTGTTTAATATGTGACGTACTTTTATACAGGGGTATTCTCAATAATTTTAAAAGCTTTCAATTCAATCAGATCACTAGGGAACAATTGGCCAGCTTGTGTACTACTTGTTCTCTGAAAACTGGAGGGAAAAATTTAATCCCCCCTTTGCAGGGTTGTTGAAATGATTGGTACTGTGATATTTAATGACACGTGAAAAGTTATGAATTTCATTATTAAAGAGGCTGTACTCAAGATTTGACATAAAAAATGTTTTTTCATAAATTATATATTTAGATGCCGTGAGATTATAACAACATAATATTTTACTTTAAAACTGATTATAAAAGTCAAAATAGAATAAAAAAATATTTTCGCTCCAGCCTGATTTGAACTCCTGACCCTCATGTTAACAAAATATTTCCAACGCTTTTACTGTCACCACCATCGCCGTAAGTGATATTACAGATATTTACCCTAAATCTTATACGATATAGTTATACCGTCGCGTTACGGTATAGCACTTTGAAAGGAAAAAAAATCAATTTATAATGTAATTATTTGACTTATTTTTTGTCAGTAAGTTATTTTTTAAGCATTAGTCATAAATATTACAAGAAATTTATAATACAAGAAAACTTTCTTTTTTTTTGTCATCTAGAGCACAGCCCCTTTAAGGGTTGTAGATATCAGTACAACAGCATTCCAGGTGTCGTGTTAAAATATTTTCTGAACCACATAACAGGCAAATGTATATCAAGTGATAAAAAATCAATATCCTGTTAGAGAGAGCATGTCTTTAAAAATTATTATCGCTATACTAAATCTTTCCTCAATAGGGCGACTCATTTATACTTGTCTATTTATATACAACTTTAAATAACATCTGGTTTTAAGAGCTCACTTCACCAATTTCCTTCTCATGTTTGCCTATAAATTCACTCAAAAATATTTGACAGGAGAAGCTAGGCGATTAGCATAGAAACTTTTTCATCTACTGGACAGGTAACTGTCTGAAGTTTTTGGAGGTCATGTTTGGTTGATAAAAGTTTTGCTTATTTATTTGCTTATTCGTTTTTGCTGTCAAATTACTATTGTCACTGAGGCCTTCAGCCTGTTCGTGGCTTTGGAAAATTTGGGCTTTTGAAAGGTAGTTACTCTACGAAACGTTATGTTTCATACAGCGTGACGCTTTATAATTATCACTTAACCCAAACAGGTGCGCGCGGTAGTTTACATCTTGTTTATAAATGAAATTGCAAAAAGTGCAAACCTGATCAAAAGCCTTGGCTACTAAACATTTACTTCATTTATGACACTAAATTCAAACAGTGCAAACAAAGCCATAACACATTAATGTCTCAGACCGTTTCAATGTGTGGTTGAGGTGCGTGATGGCAAAATGACTCGTCAAAGAGGTATTCTCTGTAACTAAACAGTCTTATTAGCGGACCTTATGTTTTGTGACGTTGTAATGTTATCTTGTATAAACCAATACTTAAGTCTCCGGCTACTTTTGTATTTATTCTAGTGTCAAACTATATGAAATATTATTTGCATTTGCAGTGATGAAATCAGTATTGATGCAGATGACACAAAACTTTTTTCAACAAGAGTTATATAGATGCTAGTGAAGCTGAAAAAAGTGAAGGCGACCATTCCTGAATATTGCAGGGTTTCAGTGTATCCATACTGCATGAAAGAAGGTACATAAATTATTTTAAGCTTTTTGTTCTACAAGCAAATAAAGTTTATCCTGAAATCCTAAGAAAATCTAATTGTTTGAATTTTAAAAAAGTATCAAATGGGGGACAGTGTAATGTGTGCTATCACTTGTTACTGTATAAACTTTAATAACTTTTTTTCCATAGCAAAATGTACAATAAAGAAGGTACATGCAGTGTCAACCTTGATCTTGCTGAAACATTTAATACAGGCATGTGTCAGGTCAAACATACTCATACCAGTGTCATTTCATGTTGAAATATAGATGAACTGATTGTAACGTAGCTAACTGAGATAGTTATTTAACAACATAAATTTGATATTTTTTTCCACTGTAACTTAGTAATTGGACTACATAATAACACAGGCACAAGGAAAAAATCTTTTTGCAACTGTTACTTCCTTTTCAGCACAGTAAACACTGATGCTAAACATGTCACTGTTATGATATTAGAAAGTAAATATACAAAATATTTTTCTTTTCAGTTTTATTATTTTACAAAACAAAAATAAGGGGGGATTCTTAGAAATATTCAAACATGTGTACACAGCTAGAAACAGTAAAAACTAAAAGTTGGATAGTTGTGGCAGAGATCATAGGAAACATCATCTTAAGATAGTGCACATGCACATTTCAAATGTGTTGGTTACTTGATTGCTTGTAAATTCTAACTTTTATTAGAAAAGATAAAAGTCTAAGGCCAATACATTATATACCATAATGACTAAAGATAATTATGTCTAATTAAGTTTGTGCTATTTATAGAAATAATTGTTCTATGTCCATTATTTCTCTTTAGGGTGCATGTCTAAGGGTTTTGTGGATGGCAAATGTCAACTGTTCAAGAACAAGAAAGGCACCTCAACTTGCTGTAAAGAAGCGATGTTCCAGTGTACTAATGGCCATTTGGAAAAAGCTGTTCTTTTTCAGCAGGTGTTGGAAATAGTTGTCTGCAAATGTACAAGGCTTCAGAAAGTTGGTGAAGATAAAATCATGTTACTGGTGTCCTTATTACCTGTAACATTTTCTGCTTATGTTACTTCAGACAGCAAGATCAAAATGTCACACATGAATAGATTCTTTTGCAAATTAAGGCCCTTAAAAATTTGTGGTAAGCATTTGCTTGATGGTTATTTTTGTGCTATATTTCAGTTAACTGTTTTGTACTTACTTGAAAAGTGAATGAAATATTTAGGGGCATCAAGAAACAGGTTAGATAGCTCCAGACTGATTTTTGTTTTGCAATTTTTTTTCATTTTTATTTGACGAGACATCAAACCATCAGGTTAGATAACTGTAGCTGCATTTTGAAATATAGAAACTATTACCCTTTTTTAAATAAATAACAACTTTGAGCAGTCGAACATCCTGTCTTACAGACACCTTTTGTAAATATTTTGTGTCATTGCTAGTTATATTTTTAAATAATTGCTTTGTAAATCTTTTGGTTAATTACTTAGGTTAAATTAACATGGTTCTATTGTTCATCTGCCCTGTCCCTCTGAGGACCTTGAGAACAACTCATTTAATTGTTCAAACTTACCACAGGTTAGCAATGATCCTGTTACCTAGAAAATTGTTCCCTTAATTAGGCAAACTATTAGAGGTGATATCATGAAAACTGTATTTTTCTTCCTTTTATATCCTCAAGGATTACCTGTCATTAGACATTTTAGCCATTTGCTAAAAATTGTATTAATTTAGCTACAGAAATTATAATTTTGCTACAGGATATCTTGCCTTTGTTTTGCTATTTTAATAAAATTTCATATGAAATCAGAAAATCAAACTAACTTAGCTTAAAGAAATTTTCAACCAGGGTTAACTCTATATCCTAATATACATTTTTGAAAGAGTCATTTTAATGCTTTGTAACACCAAAGTATAGTGTAGCTGTCTATAAATATTTGATAATTTCACATTAAAATTAGGATGATCTCACATAAGATTGCTTCAAACTGCTTAATAGTACCTTGTTTTACATAATTTTTATATTGCAAATCATATGTACAATAAATCCAACATTCAGAATATCTGAAATTAGACTATAAGTACTATTGGTAGTTTTAACATCTCATATTTCACACATGAGTGATGTTTGTTTGATCGTTGCTTTTTCACGAAACTCCCAAGTGTTTCAAATGCATAGTACTTGTTTAAATATTTGTTATTTTTTAAGTATTTCTGAATGTGATCTTTGTCAAATATCTTATTTTTGAATAAATACAATGCTTTTAGTTTGTGTTTCTTTTCTATATTATGAACACCTTGGTGATCTTATCTCCGAATAACTAATGTCCAAACAATTGGTACTGTTATAATCATCATATTTGAGCTTATTTTTCGTCGATATCGGTTGCCCGAATGACAGGCGACCCCTGAAGTGATTAGTTATTTTATGTTAGGGGGGTAGTGCAAGATACAGAAAGCATCCCATTCAGAGACACCCCTGGTTCTTTTTCTTTCTCAGTGTGTAGCACTGACACATGAGACCTCGGTTTAAAGTCTCATCCGAAAGACTTGTATCACTCTTTTTCTTGTTCTCTTACTGTTTTTCTTTTAAAGATAAGGAGAGATAGATAGATTATGTTATTTGTTTGAACAGAGTTCAGAAATACTATTTCAACTGTGACACTCTGGCCCGCTAGACGGCTAAAAAACTAAAACTTCTCTTCATGTAAATCTTTTATTTTGATTATACTAATGGACAGCCCAAGTCCCTTTTGTTTATGTTGTTTGTTTCAGATGATTTGGCAAATTGTTTTATAACTGTGACACACCATGTATATCTTAGGCCGCTGGGCCGCTAGAAGCCTAAATCTGCTAAAACTTTTTTTCTTGAAAAACTTTTTTCTTTTATTTTGAATTTGCAAAAGGACACGTCCAAACCCCTTTTGTTTATGTTGTTTGTATATCCTAAGTTCAGAAATACAATTTAAACTGTGATATACTATGTATATTATAGGACACCAGGCCGCTGTGCCGCTAGCAGCCTATTAGCCTAATTAATTAAGCTTAAAGTGTTGAACCCATTTTATAATTCTGATATTTTTTAGTTGTTCAACCTTTAAGCCTAATTTTAAACTGCATATAACTGAGCGGATAGTGTTCGGTAGATTCTTTACCCTACCCTAGTTAACTTATTACCTAGAACACCGAGTATTCCGATTGCCAAATTTTGAATAAAATGGTGGATAAATCAGGTACGAAATAAGTGTTTCAGTTCTATACTTATGTATTTGTGTGTTTTCTTTGATTACAGGATCAGGTATGAATTTAGTGATCATATTTTATCATATTTTTATCATTTTTGCCTTAAACTCTGTGAACTGTTGGACAAACGAGCCATAAAAAGTGCCCAATCGCCTACGATTGGGCGAGTCCGCTTAGCCAGATGCAGATCAAAGTGAGACGTAGAAGGTGAAGAACAATAAAATATCAGATTGTAAAATGGGTTCACCTTCGGAGGCGAAATAGTGAGACTAGCAGCCTATAAAAGCAAAAACCTCTGTTAATGAAAAACCCTTTTTTTTTAATTTCCAAAAGGACATCCCAAACACCTTTTGTTAATATTGTTTGTTTAAACTTTGTTCACAAGTACCTTTTTAACTGTGATACACTATGTATATCTTAAGCTGCTTGGCCGCTGGGCCGCTAGCAGCCTTAAGATAGCAAGCTTTTTTGAATTTGCTAAAGTACACACAAAACCCGTTGTTTATTTTGTTAGTTTGAAATAGGTTCAGAAATGCTATTTTAAATTGTGATTTTAACTGTGTGTGCGCTAGGCCTATTTTATCTAAGGCCGCTTGGCCGCTAGCAGCCTAAGAAAAGAAATCGCTTCTTTCGTGAAAAATCCTTTTCCAGTTTTGAAAAAGACACCCTAAATCCCGATTTGTTTATGTTGTATGTTTGAACTGAAGTCAGAAATACTATGTTTACTGTGATACAATATGTATAACCGCTGGGCCGCTAGCAAACTATTCATGTCCTGAAAAAAAACCTATATTTTCAACTTACAAAAGTGCACCTAAACCTCTTTTGTTTATGTTGTATGTTTGAACTGAGGTCAGAAATACTATTTTTACTGTGATACAATATGTATAACCGCTGGGCCGCTAGCAGCATAAGGATAGAAAACTATTCTTGTCCTGAAAAAACCCCTATATTTTCAACTTGCAAAATTGAACCCAAACCTCTTGTTTGTGTTGTTTGTTTGAACTGAACTCAAAATACCATTTTAACTTGATACACTATTTAAATCTTAGGCCGCAGGTTCTTTCGTGAATAACTTTGTTCTAACAGTCAGTAAGTAAGTCAGTCGGTCAGTCAGTGTGATCGAAGCTCTGGTCATTTTATTAAAATTTATCATTGTAATAGAGACAATTTTATCTTTAAAAAATATCGTCAAAATAATAAAAGCTTAAAAAGTTATAATAAGTAATAATATTTATACATAATACATATCTTTAATAGATTTATACACCTTGTCCTGTTTCCGATTGCAAAAATAATTCTATCAAATCAAAGTTTACAAAAAAATCTATGTATGGATTATCTTTAAATCCACACCAAAGCCTCTTGTAAACTGTTTACGTGCCGCGCACAATTTTCTTACTGAGAGATCTCGTTGTTGTTCGGGTTCCAGACCCGGACAACTAGAGACGGCATTTCCAGGTCTTCCAGGTTTTTCAAAACCGAATTACTGCGAATGTAGTTCGTATTTAAATCGCCCACAGTTTCGAAAAAAAAAATACTGTAGGAAAAAACAAATGAAACAATTACTTGATCAACATTTCATTTGAAGGACATCAAAATTTAAGACTATAATTACCGTTTAAAAACGTTTGAAGAGAAATACTGAGATCACGTGGTTTAATTTGCGGAACAGCGCGTAGGTGTAGGGCCTAATAATATAGTCCAACTGTTCATGCAAAAGATCCAGTGATATATCTAAATCAGCGATAAACCAGAAGATCGATCAGATGAAATAACTTCCAAAGCTATTTTTAACTTTTTACAGGAATACAAATTCCTCGTCGATCTACCGTTGTTATTTTTCACGGGATCACTATATTAACAGAACACCGCCAATACTGTGGACGCCATTTTGTGTCAAAACCGAGGACGGTGACATATATGACAACACAGCTTTGCAAGTTTGGAGACATATTATAAATACATAAGAAGTTTAGTAAAACATAGATCATTGTACTGCCTGTTCAGTATCAATTGAACACATTTAAATGAATATGTTCTGGCTAAGAAATGTCGTATGTTTACGATCGTCTAGTTTAGAGAAGATAAGCGAATTTTCGATCCTTCACCTGTTGTAACTGAAATTTAATGTTATATTTATTCATTTTATAGAAGGTCGTCTTACTGTCTAGCCAAATCTACACAAAGTACCGCTTACTTGTACCTGAAAAATTCTCTCATGTTAAAATGGTCGATTTGTTTATTTCAAAAGAATTTAAAGATAACTGAGTCCAAATAATAGTACACAAAAAGTTGATTATTGTTCTATTTTTTGCATGGTCGAGCATCCTGCCTGCATGGGTGAAAGTTTTCAGGATTATTCCTAATTTTCAGGATTTTCAGACTCTCTAAATCTCTATTTTTCTTGGTTTAAACAAGATTTATTTATCAAGAAACATATCAATATATTTGACATTTACTCATTGTATAATGTTCACAAAGATATATTTAATTATACATGTATAGGACAATAACATGTGATATATGTGTCACACAGAATTGAGGAAAAAGCTATCAGCTTATACTAACGCCTCGTTTCTGTATATCTTGCAAAGCTGCACAAACGGTGTATCTAACATCAAGACAAATAATTTAACCAAATAAAAATATTCATTTATGATGAAATGAAAAGGATGGAAAAGAAGGTTGACGGTAAACATTGGTGATCAATTAACTGCTTATAATTCATCAACATTTCATGACATCTGTTTAGGATAAGGGTGTATAGTAAAAAAGAGTTTTGGGCAAAGGGATTTAAGAGAGAGTGATATTGACATTATGGGACTGATTGGGTCGGAGATTTGTAAGTTTGAATGGTATCAACATTTGAAGCGCTGAGTAGTGGTGATAAAGTCTTGTACGCGAGAAACACATTTCGAGTTTGTTGTAATGTCAAGGGTGTCCGTACCGTAAAGAAGGGTATTTGAAGTGATCGGTGCCAATTGTTGCAATTTGTTTAAACGGGACCATTCGTTGCCGAGTATAAAATGGACAGTATAAAAGATAATGAGCTGTATCTTCTACAAGGCCACAAGCACACACAGGATCTTCAATGATGTTTCTTGAATAGAGATGTTCCTTTAGAGAGCTGCAGTGCATGCGCAGACGCGCATGTTGAATCGATGCCTCTCTGTTACCTTGATAGTAAAATTCAGGTACTTTCATTTTGTTTATGTTAAGAGCATTCTTAAAGCTAGATAACGTTGGTAAGTTTTGAGTGGTGGCTGGGAGGGAGTTCCAAGAAACGATAGTAGAAGACAAGAAAGACTTTGAGAAAAGTTCAGTATTACAATGGATGTTTCTGATCTCATCCGTGTTTCGTAATCCATATGGTGTAGTATGTCCAACAGATGGGGGTACCAAACTTGACAGATATGCTGGCGATAAAGAATTTTTCATTTTATAGAAGAGTATGAGATTGTGCTTATCTCGGCGATCTTTTAAAGGCTCAAGTAATGTTTCTTTATAAAGGTTCGCATGAGAAACCAACTGAGGTGCTCCAGAGAAAATTCTTGCGGCTTCAATTTGGATTCGTTCAAGATCGTCCACATCGCTTTGTGTTATGTTGTCCCAAACAACATCGGCGTACTCAAGCATTGGACGAATGAAGGAAAAGTATATAGTTTCTAATGATTTTCTATCAAAGGTGAATTTGAACGATCTCTATATGCTTATGCGTTGCCATGCCTGGTTTTTTATTTCTTGTATATGTGTATGCCATGTGCCATTATCAGAAAATGTAATGCCCAAGTGTTTGTGAAAAGTGACATTATTTATTTGGGTGTTGTTAAAGACAAGAGGTGGATGGGTTGGCTTATTTCTTTTGCGTGAGATGGTAAGTGACTCAGTTTTAGTTGGATTAAAGGAGACTAGCTATTGCTCTGCCCATGAACTAATTTTTGAAAGATTTGAGTTTAATGTATATGCAGCTGAAGAAGGAGTGTCAACAATAATGTAGAGTGTAGTGTCATCAGGAAATAGACGGATTGGAGACGAGATAGTTGACACAATGTCGTTAATATATACAAGAAAAAGAAGAGGACCAAGAATGGAGCCTTGTTGAACGCCAGAAGAGATTTTGACAGTGTCCGGTACCCGATAAGACAACGAACTGTTTCCTATCGGACAGACAATCATTAAACCAAGTTAACAGACGACAGATATACCACTCATGCGGAGCTTGAAGATGAGACCACGGTGCCACACTCGGTCAAACGCCTTGGATATATCGCAGAACACGACGCGGACTTCCTTCCCTTCATCTAAGGCCTGACAAAAAGAGTGATATAAAGAAACAAGTTGGTTGACAGTGGAATCCTTTGGCATAAATCCTGATTGGAAGGGGGAAAAGAAATCGTGGTCTCGGTAGAAATTAAAGACATGCTTGTGTATGATCCTTTCGAGAACTTTGTCGAGAGCGCTTAGAAGAGAGATAGGTCGATAATTGCTAATTTCCGCAGGGTCATTTTTCTTGAATATGGCACATACTTGAGCGACTTTCCACTGGGAGGGTATCTTTCCAGTATGAAGAGAAAAGTTAAAGAGTTTGCAGAGAGGAGCGGAAAGTTCAACTGAGAGTACTTTAAGGTCGATATTGTTTACTTAATCAGGACCTGTAGCTTTACCTGGTTTTAAAAGCCGGAGGGCATCAGTCACTTCGGTTGGCGTAATAGTGATGTTTTGTAATTTTGGAGCTTCTGTGTTAATGCATATGTCAGGAAGTTGTTTGTTGTTGTTGTTAAGTTTTGTCTGAGTTTGGAAGAAGTGGTTGAAAGCATTTGCTTTGTCAAGATTGGTTTCGTATCCTTGGTTGTTGTAAATGAGTGGTGGTATTGTTTTCGATGAGTTGTTAGGCTTTATAAATTGCTTGATGACTGACCAAAAATCAGAGGATGCGATGTTAGGGTCTTTCAGAGAGTTTGCTAGTTTGTTAAAGTGAGTTTGTTTTGCTTGACGTATAAGTGTTGTTGTTTTGTTCCGTGCTTGCTTGAAGAGTTTCCAATGTTCTATTGAGTTTGTTCGTTTTGCTTTGTCATATGCTTGTTTGCGGTGTCGGATAGCTTTGCGAATGTCATTGTGAAATCAAGCTGGTTCAGATGTTCTTATCGTTACAATTTTTGATGGAATGCAAGTATCGCAAAGAGAAAGAATAGCTGTAGTCAAATTTAAAGCATATGTATCGATATTACGGTCGAAGCAATCATCCCAATTAAAATCTAAGGCTTTACGCCGAAGAGCATTGAAATCACCAGATGAATATTTCCAAATTTTACGTTTGTATGAGTGCGAATCTCCTTTATCATATCGAAGACAACAGTAGATGGGACAATGATAACGGGTGTTTTGGCCAACACCACTTGCAGATAGAATATCAGATGAATACACAAGGAAAAGATCAATTAGAGAATGAGATGAAGCAGTAAAATGGGTTGGATCTTGTATGATTTGAGTAAGACCATACTGAATAGCGAGGTTGTCGATTTTCGTTCTTGTTGAATGTTTGCTATAGTCCAGGTTAAAGTCCCCAGTTATTACGATGTCCTTCACACCAGTATCAACAGCTAGACCAATAGAGTCATGGATCTTAGAAAGAACTGATGAGTTATAATTCGGAGGGCGATAGAAAACACCAAATAGGAATGGTTTACCCTTGACCCGAATTTCTAACCAAATACTCTCTATTCCTGGAATTTCAAGATCGCCACGACGACGCACAAACAAGAAATCCTTTACATAGACCAGAATTCCATCATATCTATCTGTTCCTCGGTCCTGTCTGAACGGGTTGTGATAATTCTCAAAATAAAGGTCAGTATTGGATGTGGATTGGTCTAGCCAAGTCTCAGTAAATGCAAGAACATCAAAATGGTTTAGCTCGGCGTATAGAATGTCAGATTTGTTTGAAATGCTTTGAATGTTGTAATGTACTATAGAGAGGTGCGCTTTGAAAGAAGATAGGGTCTGGAATGTCTGTGGCTTAGGTAGATTTTGATTTTCTGAAGGGCCTGGATTTTCATGGACTTCGCCGGCTAGAAGAAGCAAAATAGAAAACCACAAAACAAGATCGAAGTTATTAAAAGGTTTACAGCCACACATTCTGAGCTGATAAGGACCAAACAAACCTACACTCACTCTATAAGTAGTTATATCAATGAGCATGATTAGGTTATTCCTGGATGTACGTAATTAAAGAGTGAGTTCACTCCGACCGGAAACAGAGCCCATAATGACAAGGAAAGAAAGAAAAAGTAAGGCAATGAAGTAAAAATAAGGTAATGTGAAATGATACATTAATAGAAAGGTCTAGACATTAGAATATGATAGGGATTACCGATTTTGTAGTTAAATTACAAGTAACGGGTAATGTTGATTTACAGTTATTAGCTATATGATATAAAACGATTGTAGAAGATTGTAGAAGTTTCCTGAGAGAAATATCAACATTTAGTTAGAGGGCAGCAAACTGATTGGTGTTAACAAAGTTTCATCGTCGGAAACCCACGTTCGATCCATTTCGTTTCACTCTATTTATCTACCGTGGGACAATTGGCTGGCAAAATATTTCGTACTCATGAATAATTCATTACCTACTTTCATTGGTTTCCGTAAGATTTCAGTTGTGGAATCTCAGCCAGTGAAATTACTTGTTACAATTTGCCTTCCGCGCCTATGTTTAAATCCTGGGAAATACGTCTATTTTAAGTAACTTGTCATTATGCCTACTCTCCACACTGAAGAGTGTCTGTTTGTAATGCGGCATCTCACTCGACGAAGAGTTACATCCCTTTGCTAATAAATATTCATGAAAACGAATAATCAGCAGTCAATTATCCCACGGTACATAATGTAGTTGTGCGGAATATGTACCGGGGGTCACCGACGATGACAAAGTTTCTGAGCCGAAGAACTTCCACAAAGATTTTTGTAGTCTGACTTTCTTTTTTGAGAAAGATATATACGTTTCACTATAATGTGACTTCTGAACAAATATTAATGGAAAGCAAATGTATTTAATCCGTGTAAATTTAATGGCAGGATTCGATTTCTTGAATTAAGAAACTTTAATTTTAAATTTTTAGTGGTGTTATAGTTTTAAATTATATATAATATAGCTGAAGAAGCTTAACAGATAAATGTAACCTGAAGATATTGTACTGATTGACTCGTCTAGTCGATTGACTGAAATTAACATCAAACCGTGTAAGTTTCAAGGTAAAATTTATCACGTGACCTTTGACAGCATGTTATATTAGATTAGGTCAGGTAAAAGTTGGTCAGTGTGTAATATCGATTCACTGTGGCGTGAAATCTTAATTTAATCAGTGTAAGTTGACATTTAAGCAAGAGGATTTAGCATTTTTTGTATTGTTGACTTTTTATTTTATGGAATTTAATGGAAGAATAAGATAAACTAATTAACATGTGACAGAATGAAATGCTTCAATGTATTCAATAAAGGAGTTTAAAATGCCATTTCAAGTCAGATTTAAGAGCAGAAAAAAAATCATAGACAAATGACTAATAATAATGATTTGAGATAGAAAGAGCAGCTTGCATGATGTACAGGATATAGAGGACATTTTGCAGCCAATATATGCGCTGATAAGGTAATGATTTCATTTGTATTTAAATGCTTTAAATTTAAAGTGTACACGCACAATTCAATTTTGGCTTCTTATATACTGACGGAAAAATATAACTGTGCACACTAAAATACTTAATATCTTTTATTAGGTATAAAATTATTTTAGCAGATTTCTTTTGTGTAATTCACAAGGTAATCTTGTTTCAATAATACTGCTTTTCGCGAGTTGCACGTGCAAAATTTATAGCCCGTAACGGTCGCGCTTTTTACGTGTTTCTTTATGTTAACATCCTCGTACATGCTGTTTCGAGTTATTTTAACCGTCAAATTATAGTGAGCTACCCAGCAGTTCAGAAAAACACCTTCATTTGGATTTTAAGTCTTTGAAGACAATGCCACGCATCTCAGAAAATGATCGCCTACGTGCCGTCGGTATGCTCCAAGCAGGCATTGCTCAAAATGCGGTTGCGCAGCGTTTTGGTGTTCACCGAAACACCATATCAGCACTTTGGCGACGATTTCAGCAACGTGGCAACGTCCGTGATCTACCACGTCCAGGGCGTCCACGTGTGACGTCAATCCGTCAAGACAATTATATCCGGCTTACACACCTACGGAATCGATTTCAACCGGCCACATTAACAGCACGAACAAGTCCTGGCTTGAGACCTATCAGTGGACGAACTGTTAGAAACCGATTAAGAGAGCACAGCATTACTCCACGACGTCCTGCGATACGTCCTACTCTTCTCTTACGTCATCGACAACGTCGACGTCAGTGGTGCAGACAGTATCTAAGGCTTCCAAGAGCATATTGGAATAATGTTCTGTTTACTGACGAGTCGCGGTTTCACTTAGAAAGTTCGGACGGACGAGTTCGTGTATACAGGCGTCGCGGAGAACGTTACTTGGATCCCTGTGTTTTTCAACGTCAACGTTTTGGTGGTGGTGGGTCGATAATGGTTTGGGGAGGTATCTCATCTCAAGGCAGGACCCAGCTTGTAATTGTCCGTGGCAATTTAACGGGTGTTCGTTACAGAGATGAGATTGTCATACCTCACGTGCTGCCATTTCTTCAACGTCAAGGGCGTAACATGACGTTTCAACAAGACAACGCTCGGCCACATGTAGCACGTGTAGTTACCGGGTTTCTGGCTCAGCAAAACGTGAGTGTCTTACCCTGGCCCGCTGTTTCACCAGATCTTTCACCAATTGAGCACGTTTGGGATGAGATGAAGAGACGCCTCCGTCAAAGACGTAACCAACCTCTCACGCTGGACCAACTAGCGCAGACATTGGTCAACATCTGGAACACCATTCCACAGGCAGTTATCGCCAACTTAGTTGCCTCTATGCCTCGTCGCTGCCGTGCTTGCTTGAACGCCAATGGAGGCCACACACGATACTGACCTTGTGAAATCAGATTTCATACCTGTCAACTTCTGCGCCTTGTTACTGTAAAAATTGTTTTACATCATGAAGTGTTTGTATTGATTGTTAGAAATAAAACGTTGATTGGCTAATTTGCAAAGTTTTATGTTACTATTCCTAATATTAAAAAAAATTCTATACCTTGAAGTATGCACAGTTATATTTTTCCGTTAGTATATTATCAGATATTATGCACTGACTAGAGTATCATAGAGAATAAATTTCAATGCAAAATGTTGTGTCATTACATACAAGTTAAAAATTCATCTATGAAAAATTTTGCTTATTAAATCAAGTTAGACACATCTTTGATGAGTATATGAGGCTAGCCTCACACAAATTGTAGAGTGTTGTGTATACTAAGTGTACTAATTAGAAAGCCTTATAGTGTCACAATATTGGATAATTTACACATTAATGGCATAACAAATCTAAAATTTAATTTAAATTATAATAGAAACATGTCAAATAAATCACAACAATGTGATTTATGTTAATTAGTTACTGCAAAAATGATCAGAATTTTTGTAACAAGAAAAAAATATATTTACATATATCTTAATATTGGTTAGATTATCAAAAATGAGAGTACGAGGCTAGCCTTACACAATTTGTAGTTGTGTAATAATATATATGTTAAATTTTGGGTGACACAATATTGGATAATTTATACATCATTATGATGTTAGATTTCAAACAGCTTTACACATTTGTAGAAAACCAATAATTGAAATCTTATCTAAATTATAAAAGAAAACATGTCTTAATAAGCACAAAAAATGAGAGATTCATGCTAATTAGTTACTGCATTTTGCATAAGTGATCAAAATTGTTTAAAAGTAATTGGTTAAATTAAAAGTACAGTTATGTTTATATGAACAATGTTTAGAAAGATAGTTACACACAGTTTAAAATAACTACTCTTTGAATAGAATTTACAGTGGAATCTTTAGTTTTGAATATATATAAATGCCAATAGTACTTTTAGCAAAAAAAGCCACAGTGGAATTTTGGTACACAATGTAAGTGAAAAATATTTAAATAAATTATGCAATAGAATTTTGGTACACAAAGTGAGTGAAAAATATTCAAATAGATTATGCAGTAACATTTTAGCACATAAAGTGAATGAAAAATATTCAAATATATTTTGCAGTAGAATTTTGGTACACAAAGTAAATGAAAAATATTCAAGTAAATTTTGCAGTAGACTATTGGTAACAAAGTGAATGAAAAATATGCAAATAAATTATGCAGTAGAATTTTGGTACACAAAGTAAATGAAAAATATTCAAATAAATTGTGCAGTAGAATTTTGGTACAGAGTGAATGAAAAAATATGCAAATAAATTATGCAGTAGAATTTTGGTACACAAAGTGAATGAGAAATATTCAAGTAAGTTATGCAGTAGAATGTTGGTACACAAAATTAATGAAAAATATTAAAAAAGATTATGCAGTAGAATTTTGGTACACTATGTTAATGATAAATATTCAAATAATTTATGCAGTAGAATTTTGGTACACGAAGTGAATGAAAAATATTAAAAAAGGTTATACAGTATATATACATGAATATACAAGAAAAAGCCAATTAAAATATTAGAAGATAGAACCTTAAATACTCTTTTGTATTCATTTAGCTTAAGTGTTCAAGATTGTTTAATAATAACTGGTTAAATTAAAAGGACAGATATGTTTGTATAAACAATATTCAGAAGGATGTTTACACACAGTTTAGAATAACAACTCTTTGAATAGAAATCTCAGTCGAAGCTGAAGATGTAAGTATAATTGTCAATAGTATTGTTTTAGCAAAAAATGGCCACAGTAGAAACTTTGTTACACAAAGTTCATGAAAAATATTAAAATAGATTATGCAGTATATATACATGGAGACACAAGACAAAAACAATTAAAATATTAGAAGATAGGATTTTAGATTCTCTTTTGTAGTTATTTTGCATAATCGATAAAAACTTTTTTTAATAATTGGTTTTATCAAAAGGTCAGTTATGTTTGTATGAATAATATTTAGAAGGATGTTTACACACAGTTTTAAATAACTATTCTTTGAATAGAAATCACAGTGGACTCCTTAGCAAAACTGGCCACAGTGGAGTTTTGGTACACAATGTTAATGAAAAAATATTCAAATGAATTATGCAGTAGAATTAATATTTTTGTACACAATTTAAATGAAAGATATTCAAATAAATTATGCAGCACGTATACATGGATACACAAGGCAAAGCCAATTAAGTATAAAATGGTAGAATCTTAGATACTCATTTGTAGTTAGTTCAGTCATGATGATTTGTGCAAGATATTTTATGCATAATAAATTTGAAAGAAGTGAAGATTCACTACTCCAACAAATATTTTAGAACATGATCATAGTAAACTGAGGTTATTATATTAAATTTTCATGTGGTTTCTGTCATACTCTACAAGTCACACTCCAGTATCAGCAGCCATAGGTACTGTTGGCCTGTAACCATATACAATAAGATCACTAAGACTGTTTATTTTAATAGACGCGCCCCTTTCACCACACTTGACAAAGATGTTCCCATCATAGGACCAAGTGTCAGTGATTTTAGAGTCATCATCCTTTTTGAGTTGCCTGCAGTGATAGGCTATTGCACGCCTCCTTTTGGTGAGCTGCTCATTAATGTAGAAGGAGCTTTTCTTCTCTCTAAGTTGCTTTCTTCCCTTCATAAAGTTTGCCTTGGCATCATCATCTTTGAATCTCACTATCACATCTCTTGGTTTTTCTTGGTCAGCCTTCTTCTTCCCAACTCTGTGAGACCTAGCTATATCATTTTTTGTTATTGTTGAACCACTAATTTCAGCTACATCCATGACTATATCTTTAGTATCTTCACCTTCATTTTCAGGTGCATTACTTATTAGCACACAATTTCCTACTATATTGGTTAACACTATCAACTTCTGCTTCTAATTCACACACTCTGGTTTGCAATTGATCAATTTTCACAAGAAGTGGACTTACATGGACAGACATTTGTTGCTGGACTTCATTTCTGACCATTGTTGAAATTTCATTTCTCATAGCTGTTTTAACACTAAGTGTAATTCTCTTTATATCCAACTCAGATAGAATAGGTTGAGATTGCTACAGGTGTTGCCCTTGCATGGCAAGTTGCTGTGTAAAGAGGTAAGGGTGATGACATGTACATTGGCACTTGGTTACTAGGATTCAGTAAGAGGTGCTGTTGTTGATGTTAATGCATACCAATTGTATTACCAATTATGCTTTGGCTCTGAGAATGGATTTCAGATTCAAGGGTAGTGTTCATGCTTGTGTTATGGATTTCAGTCTGAGACATGGTAAGAGTGCTATCTGACAAAGGTTTAAATCTATTCTTCAATGTCACATTCACGTCACTAAACTCGATCTCAGCCGAATCACTATTGTCACTTTGTTCACTTGCAACACTAAACGAATCAGACGCAGATAAATGTCTTTTTTGAATTTTCAGGGGAGACAATTTGCTTTCTCTTCTTTGTGTTTGTCAAAGTAATGAGTTTTTTTGCTTGAATCAGACTGTAAGACTGGATTTTCTAATGGTAGATCGTCTATTTTACCCATTTGCTGATTTATCTGAACGGTATTTACATCGGGTGACCCTATCTGGTGTGTTCAATTACATTTTTATTTGGTTTGAAAAATTGGTTTGTATACACTGCTATACCGTATACACCGCTATACCGAATTTTTCTTCTACATAAACTATACAAAATAATGCTTAATTTAGGATTTTCAGGATTTTTCAAATTTCCATCTTTCACCCATGTGCCTGATGTCACAATGCAGAGTCCAAATAAACCCAGAATTCAGTGACTGTACATAGTATTTGTAACTGACAGTCATAGAAGTAGCATTTATTTCAGTCATTTACTTAAAGCAACTGACTCACAGATGGGTCAACGATGCATCAAAAGAAAATGTTTATACATATGGTGTTTGTTAGACTCGAGGTCTCAGGTCTTGACCCATGAAAATTTTAAATACACACATTTGACCCATCATAAAATCAACCCGCAGCACCAAACTCCACACAGCGGTTATTTCCCCTTCAATACATTAATCACTGCCAGCATGTCATCATCATGTGATGATTGTCTAAAGTATATAAACAAAATGTTAACCTTTTTTCAAGTTATTTTTTTAGAATATCATTACACACAGGCATGTTTAAGCGATGCAATTCAAATAACTATAAAAAAGGGAAAAAATGATTTCTTAAAAATGTACATAAATATATATACTGTGAAATCATTAATATTTGTGGGGGATTAATTTTCGTGGATTTCGTGGTTCAGGTAACCCACGAAATCAAGTCCCGACGAACAAATTGTGCCAAAGATAATGTTAAGTATGCCCAATCAGTCAGCAGCACCAAAAAAGGTGTGAGACGTGGTTCGTAGTAGGTACATCGTCCGTAGACAAGTTGTGTGCTTAACCGCGGCTTTTTTTGTACTTCATTCAATAAATCAACGATAAACATAGGTATGAATCGGATACAAAACCGATAGATGATTTTTTTTTCAGGTGTGTACCCGTATTGTGTTTGTTTACTAAGTGCATCCAAACTGAAAGTAGAAATTGTAGTGACGTAGCGTCACGTGTCTGTCAAACCGCACTATACTGCGGATGCTATTTGCAGTTATACGGTCCCTGAAAGAAATGTTTATTTTTACTGATATTGAGTAAACTATTATTACTTTGGAACTTAATATTTAGTATAGTAAATTGACTACTGTATTTTTTTGTACTAATTACATTGCTGCAAACAAACAGGTTGATTGGCGCTAATTTAGGTTGCATTATCAAGACGGAAGGCCGACGTTTTTCACAGCTTAAAAAAATCACAAAGACCGTTTTTACACACCTTAAATTTTAACAACACAAAGTATAATTGACACTTGACTACTTGTTAATTGAGAAGACCGATCGATAGGTTAATTACCATAGTAACGAATCTTCGGTTGTTTGGTCAGGTGGAAAAACGTTAACTTTCACGTGTCAACAATTTCAAAGCACAAATGCCGGATATTGCCGAATGTTGAAATCAACGAATTTTCGGCCCCGTATAGTTTTACCTGGCAATAGAATTCCACGAATTTACGACCCCACGAATTGCCTTCTGCCGGCAAACCACGAAATTTTATGCCCTCGAATTTAAATGATTTTCTAGTATAGCTGAAATTTAGCAATGGTTACTGTGTACCGGCGGAGATCTTTTTCCGAAGAATTAAGGAGTGATCACTGCCAGATTGATTGACCTGTTATACATGTAAATATCTGGCAGTACATAATAGACTTGCAAAAGCTACAGTTGGGGGAAACTAATATTCACATTACATCACTTTACAAGCTCCAGACACCGCGCCATACTTTATCCGTGAAAATCTATTCAAGGATGTTTTAGTGAATGGGATATTTAATATCTTTGACAGATATGTGGGTATTTTTATTTAGAGAATGTTGACTGAAATTAGAGGCGGCATCTAATTTGGGTTTGCACACTTTGATCATTGATATTGAATGCATAAAACAGGGTTTAAAGAAAAGGAACTGTTTCAACTTCAAATTGATTTACAGCAAAACTACTCAAAACCTACCTGACATCTTGTTAAATAACTTAAATTGCTATGAATAACATATATTTAAATTTTTAATCTGTGCTGCGCTTGTGTTAATCAACTCACAGATAGTGTTGTAAAATCGGACTGAAATGAAAATTGATTGTCAAATCGGAAAAAGCATTTCGACTTACCATTGCAAAATAATCGAAATGTAATAGACATAGAGAAACTGGAAATTCTTTCAGAAGTGTTTATACACTTTCCCCCAAATGGGACAATATTATGATCACCAAAAATACTATTTGGATGCATGAAAATTAAAATAAATTAAATAGTACTCAGTCATTCATTTACCCAGTTATTTAATGTATTTATTATGCCAAATGTACGTTTGTTGAAACAAATTTTCATAAAGAGTAATTTTCTTTGCCGTCTGGCAAACATCGAATTTTGGAAATGCAACTACTTACATATAAACAGCAAATGATAAACAGACTGCCAAATGGTAATAGATCTAATTTAAACCATCAAAAGAAGAACAAATGCGCAAACAAAACGCTATGTTCTAATGTTAGTGAAAATGTTTCATGTGTATACATTGTATAATAATTATTTTGATGTGATTATATAGGGAAATATTTTGTCAAAACTCTGATGATGAAGCATTAGAATATTTGTGGAGAATATCAGCTGGAAGCATTTACACTCTTTATAACATGGCGATTGTATGTTAAACATTGAATCGCATTTTTCGAGGAGAAACATACTGTACATTGTTTTTATTTCCACTTCAACCTATACCTGCATGACTGTTTCAAAGTTGGGCTCGAACCTCAAATCTAATGAATTCAATGATCAGATACCTTTAAATGGTCAGGTTGTAAGTTGATGATGATATTGACACAGTGACACTTGTTAATTTTTAGTGTGACCCTTGAAAATTTGTTAGACCCTTGAAAATTTTGTTTGATAGTAAATGACCCTTGAGTTTCACTGTCTATCGAACACACTGATACATATAGAAATTTAGTTATAATCTTTAATAACTTTTCTGAACTAAGTCAGTATCTCAATTTTTGTTAATAGAAACACATCATAGCATAAGATTTTACACCATTTTATCTGTAAAAAAAATCCCAAATAGTCATGGGGTAGATACTTAGATTATATTGTTAATTTTGATGCTTGCTAATAGCAAGTCTCTCTGGCTCAGTGAGTGAGGTTATAATTCTTACTTTTATTGACTGGAATGACATGGGTTCGAATCCTGTTGAATTATTATTTAGGGCTGAGTTTGTAAATATGATTTATAATTAAAAGTATAACAAGAATTAGAGTTATGGAAGGTTGCTAGAATGTTTCTTTAAATTATAGATTACTTTTCATTTTATATAAAAAAGTTTGCATCATCTGTTAAGGGGTTGTTGTAACATTCATTGTGGAAGTCTAAATTGAGAGAATATGGGTGTGTAGAGTGATCAACATTTCAATTTTTTTATTGTTTCCATGGTTTAAAAGTATTGAAATGTATTCATTGTGAAGTGGGAGTTTGAAATTCAGCCTTAATGAAATCTGGTTATGTCACTGGTCTTGTAAGTGGCAGGTATGGCACTCCAATTGTCCAATTATTACGTGAACCTATGTTTACGGTCGAAAAACTAGGATTTACGGTTGATAAACCAGGTTTTTCAAACGTAAAACCTAGTTTTTCGAATATCAACTTATATGTTTGAGCGAAATCATGGATTAATGTCGTAAACTGTAGTTTACGCTCGTAAACCATAGATCACGTTTGAAAACACAAGTTTACGGTCGAAAATATAGGTTACGTTTGTAAACTATGGTTAACCTCAGAAATGTACAATTGGTTCAAAAAATCTAGTTTATCGAACGTAAATATAGGTTCAAGAGCGTAATCTAGGGTTTACGACGGTTTTACGATTGGAAAACCTGTTTTATCGATCGTAAATTCTAGATTAATGGGCGTAAACATAGGTTCGCGTTATTTTGGACAGTTGACTTCCCTTGAAATATATTTTACGGAATTTAACCAGTGTTTTTGAGCAAAAACGTAGGATAACGGTCGTGAACCATAGTTGACGGACGTGAACCTAGGTTTACGTTTGATAAACTAAGTTACTGAGAAAAAATATGAATTTACGAACGTAAATATAGGTTTACAGTCGTAAACCTATGTTCACGGTCGAAAACCCAAGTTTACGGTGGTAATCTTAGGATAACGCCCGAATTCAAATATTATTTGAAAACTTAGTTTATCGAACATAACATAAGATCACGAGCATAAACTACGGTTTACCGCCGTTATCCTATGTTTACGCTCGAAAATAGAGGTGAAAAATCGAAAAACCAGGTTTTACGTTTGAAAAACCTAGATTATCGACCGTAAATCCTACTTCTACGAGCGTAAACATAGGTTCATGTAATAATTGGACAAATGGCGTGCCATAAGCAGGCCACATGAGTACATTATGGCAAAAGAGGTGATGACAGCTATCTAGCTGTAGCTACAATGTAATTTAGGTGTCATAGCAAATAAAAAAGAAGCAAGGGATGTTTTGGCTCTATCGTTGGGCATTGGATTTCAAATTACTTGTAAGTTTCGTAGAATTTGCCATAGCCGTAGCCCAAAAATTGGTGCTTAGGGGCAGTTTTTGTGTTGCAGCTGATATTTCAAGACAAGTGTTTTGTCTGAAATTTATGTTTTTATTATAATCTGCCTTCACTCCTGTCACAATAAATGTGGTTCTCTTTTCAGGTTATTTTTGATTGTCAGTGAGATAGACTCAGTTTGAGTTGTTGTCAGCACCTGAAGAAATTCTGTGTGAAACTGGTATGTGTCATTTGAATAGTTGTGATTTTCATCTAGTTGTATTTCATTGAAAGATGCAGAATGAATTTTACAGACGAAATGAACATTAGTTCTATGATTATAATTTATTTTAAGTGAGCTGAGAGTTCACGACAGCCCCTTGTTATTAGTTACTGATATTTTATAGAATGTTTGCAGTGATTCTAGTACTGGGTTTATTTAAATACTGTTTCTCCTTTTCATGCACTCATCATGTTATATTATGCCTGTGGTTTTCTGTTTATCCATCCTTAAGCATTTTAAGTAGCTCATCATTTTAGTGCAGATTTGCTTTGTATAAGATACATTGCCATTCTTGAAAAGAGTTATTCTCAGTATAGTTTTCATGTGTTTTCAGATTTCATGCATTGAATGCAGCAGTGATTAAGGAGGAAGAAAACTGATATTTCAGTAAGTCATCCATGGCTAAAACAGTTGACAGTTCGGAAGCATGACATCTCCTGTGAAAATAAAAAACTTGACAGGTATAACAGTCTTAGAAATTGAAAGTTCATTTACTGCAAAGTTCTGTTTTTTTCACAGGAGTTTGAAATTCTACCAATAAACAAGAGATATTGTAAAAATTATATCCTCTACATAATAAAAAAAACACCAGGAATGCAACGCCTTTCCCCGACCCAATACACGTCGGACCGAATTATACGAACGGAACACAGAGTGGTAACAACCTAGCGAGCCTCCTCGATAAAGAACACTTTAAGCTACCTATAACGACGGATGATATTCTTTAACACGCCATTCTTAAAGAATTATTTAACAAATTACGCTCATTTCTTGATTTTTAAACTTGTCGCCGTAGCCATTCGCTGACGTCACACCAATCCCAGCACCGGAGTAAATGAAAATTGTAATAACTACCGTGCCGCCGTTCTTTTTTACCGCATGATTATAAAACAATCAACATGGCAGATGTGAGAGTGACGTCCCCTGTTGGGTTTTTACAGTTTGTTTATTTTAGTATTTAATTATTAGAACCGAAATTTACCAAATTTTTAATATAGCCTTAATTATAAATTTATTTAAAAACAAATGAAATAAAACAACAATTTTTATCTCAAAATGAAAAAATTTAATATTTACTCCGGTGCTGAGATTGGCGTGACGTCAGCGAATGCCTACGGCGACAAGTTTAAAAATCAGGAAATGAGCGTAATTTGTTAAATAATTCTTTAAGAATGGCGTGTTAAAGAATATCATCGGTCGTTATAGGTAGCTTAAAGTGTTCTTTATCGAGGAGGCTCGCTAGGTTGTTACCACTCTGTGTTCCGTTCGTATAATTCGGTCCGACGTGTATTGGGTCGGGAAAAGGCGTTGCATTCCTGGTGTTTTTTTTATTATGTAGAGGACATAATTTTTACAATATCTCTTGTTTATTGATAGAATTTCAAACTCCTGTGGTTTTTTTTTTTAAACAGACATAATACTTTTTTAACAGTCAGTTCAAATTGGCATGGTTGAAATGATTACTGTTTCGTATATTGTAAGGTTACGTCATAGAGTCCAGCTTGTAACACTTCATTATGATCATGGGGTTTTTTATACCCCCGAAACGATGTTTGGGGGGTATATAGGAGTCACCCGGTGGTTGGTCGGTCGGTCGGGCGGTCGGTCGGGGTTTACCTTGTCCGGAGCATAACTTAAAAACTACTGGTTGGAATTCAATGCAACTTCATACAATGGTCAAGCACAATGAGAGGAAGTGCAGTGTCCAAGAATCATAACTCCATCTTCACTATTTTCAGAGTAATTTCCCTTTATTGGTTTTCCTTGTCCGGAGCCTAACTTAAAAACTACTGGTTGGAATTCAATGCAACTAAATACAATGGTCAAGCACAATGAAAGAAAGTGCAGTGTTCAAGAATCATAACTCCATCTTTACTATTTTCAGAGTTATTGCCCTTTGTTGGTTTTCCTTGTCCGGAGCATAACTTAAAAACTACTAGTTGGAGTTCAATGCAACTTCATACAATGGTCAAGCACATTGAGTGGATATGCAATTGACAAGAGCTAAAACTCTGTCTTCACTGTTTGCAAAGTTATGGCCCTTTTTTAGTTTTCTTTGTCGAAAGAATAGCTTGAAAACATTTTTTTGGAATTCAGTGCAACTTCATACAATGGTCAAGCGCAATGAGAGGAAATGCAATGTACAAGAACCACAACTATCTTTAATTGCCCACAACCATACCTCTTTTTAGCTCACCTGTCACGTAGTGACAGAGTGAGCTTTTCTGATCACCTTTTGTCCGTCGTCCGTCCGTCAGTCCGTCCGTCCGTTAACAATTGGTTTGTTAACACTCTAGTGGTCACATTTTTGCCTCAATTGTTATGAAACTTGGTCAGGATGTTTGTCTCATTAATATCTCGGACGAGTTCGAACATGGGTTATCGGGGTTGGAAAACTAGGTCACAGAGCCCAAATATAGAAAAACCCTGTTAACACTCTAGAGGCTACTTTTTCAGTCCAAATATCCTGGAAATTTGTCAGAAATGTTCTAATGATGATTTCAAGCCCAAGATCAAATATGGGTCATCTGGGTTCAAAAACTAGGTCACGGAGCCCAAAAATAGAAACATCTTGTTAACACTCTAGAGATTACATTTTCAGCCCAAATAATCTGGAAACTTGTCAGAAAGGTTGCTTTAAAGATTTCTAGGACACGTTCAAAAATGGGTCATCTGGGTTCAAAAACTAGGTCACAGAGCCCAAAAATAGAAAAATCTTGTTAACACTCTGGAGGTTACATTTTCAGCCCAAATAATCTGGAAATTTGTCAGAAAAATTGCCTTGAGGATTTCTAGATCAAGTTCGAGTATGGGTCATCTGGGGTCACAAACTAGGTCACAGAGTCCTAATATGGAAAAACCTTGTTAATATTCTAAAGGTAGCATTTTCAGTCCAAATAACATGGAAATTTGTCAGAAAGATTCTATAGATGTTTTCTAGCTCAGTTTTGAATATAGGTTCTCTGGGGTCAAAAACTAGGTCACAGAGCCCGAAAGTAGAAAAACCTTGTAAAAGCTCTAGAGGTTACATTTTTAGTCCAAATGTTCTTGAAATTTGTCAGAAAGGTGGTTTCAATGATATCTAGCTCAAATTTGGATATGGGTCATCTGGGATCGAAAACTAGGTCACATGTTACAAATATGTAAATAACTTTTTAACACTCCAGAGGTTACATTTTCAGTCCAAATATCCTAGAAATTTGTCAGACAGGTTTTTTTTGATTATTTCTAGCTCAAGTTGGAGTATGGGTCATCTTGGGTCAAAAACTAGGTCACAGAGCCCAAATATGGAAAAACTTTGTAAACACTCTAGAGGCTACATTTTAAGTCTAAATGTCCTGGAAATTTGTCAGATAGGTTGTATTGATGATTTGTAGCTCAAGTTTGGATATGGGTTATCTGGGGTCAAAAGCTAGGTCACAGAGCCTAAATATCGAGAAACCTTGTTAACACTCTAGATGCTACTTTTTCAGTCCAAATATCCTGGAAATTTGTCAAAGAGATTGTTTCAATAATTTCTAGGTCAAGTTCGAATATGGGTCATCTGGGGTCAATTAACCAGGTCCATAGCAACTTTGTTAAAAGCAGTCAGACTCAGGTGAGCGATACAGGGCCATCATGGCCCTCTTGTTCATTTTTTTTACGAAGTATTCTGTAACTAAACTGATAACTTCCTCTGTTCTGTAGTGGTGTTTTTGGGGTATTAATCACATTTAGTGATAGCTCTAGTTGTCGTTGTTTTTTAAGCTCACCTGTCATGTAGTGACAGAGTGAGCTTTTGTGATCACATTTTGTCTGTCCATCCACAATTAGTTTGTTAACACTCTAGTCACAATTTTGCCTCAATTGTCATGAAACTTGGTCAGAGTGTTTGTCTCATTAATTTCTCGGAAGAATTCGAACATGGGTTATGTGGGTGGAAAAACTAGGTCACAGAGCCCAGATATAGGAAAACCTTGTTAACACTCAAGAGACTAATTTTTCAGTCCAAATATCCTGGAAATTTGTTAGAGAGATTGTTTCGATGATTTCTAGCTCAAGTTCGAAATGGGTCATCTGGGTTCAAAAACTAGGTCACAGAGCCAAAAATAGAAAAACCTTGTTAGCACTCAGAGGTTACATTTTCAGTCCAAATATCCTGGAAATTTGTCAGAAAGGTTGTTTTGGTGATTTCTAGCTCAAGTTTGAATATGGATTATCTGGGGTAAAAAACTAGGTCACAGAGCCCAAATATGGAAAAACCTAGTCCAAATGTCCTTGGAATTTGTCAGAAAGATTGTTTCGATGATTTCTGGCTAAAATTTGGATATGGGTCATCTGGGGTCAATTAACCAGGTCCATAGCATCTTTGTTAAAAGCAGTCATACTCAGGTGAGCGATACAGGGCCATCATGGCCCTCTTGTTTTCAGTTTAGTAAAGATGTTTGTACAAAATGTAGTCTTTGATTTATGCTGTATAATTGACAGCCAAAAAAGAAAATTTGCTATACTGCGCCTTTACCATCAAGAATCAAATGTAGTGAAATTCAAATGCAGTGAAAATAGATGAAGAACAGAGACAACAGAAATCTAGTTACTGTCCTATTAATAAAAATTCAGACAAAGATGTGTGTCTAACATATGATACAGACTATCATTTAAACATGCATTTTGCTTCTTAAAAGTAACTGTTATAAAAGTTATCCTGTGAAACTTGACTATTATGACAGTTTAGTCAGATGTAATTGCACACTTATTATGGAAAATTAGTGTTTAATATATGGTTTCTTATTTATTTTCTTATCATATTTTTTCCAGAGATTTTGTGAAGTTTGACAGAAAGAATTACCATACTCAAAAAGAAAACTAACCTGATAATCTGTTATTGTGAACTTTGGTTAGCCTGGGTAGGAGTTTAAGCAACAGCCATATCTTATTATTGAAAAGAAGACCATATGTCATAACATTTCATCAAAACCACTTTTCGTTTAAGATGAAGCAAAGACAATGAAGTTGGAGCTGGTGTGTTAGATAACTATCCAATTATTGACTTATCAACAAGATATAGTCATTTATATTAAAAAAAATTAAGTTTAAAATCTAATTTTCCTGTTGAAACAGAATATATGCTTTGATCACACACTGCTGGAAATTACATCTGTAGTTCATCTGTCCATCAACAACTGCATTCAAAAGGACATTTCTGAAATCACTTGGTTTCTTTCAATGAAATTTATTGAGTTCAGTAAATAACTTTGTTTGCTTTAACCAAAAGTTAGAACTTCAAAGCTCTTCTCTTCAGCAGTGCCTTTGCTAATTTGAAAATAATTTAGCTCAAATGTTCCTCGGGGAAACTAATTAAAAATTCATTGATTATAAGCTTTATTTAAGATGTTTTGTCAAGTACATAAGGTGAGGATGTAGTCTGTATGCAACTTGAATTTGTCTAGGAACATTTTTAGTGTTGAACTCATTTGTACATAAATTTAACCACCATCTTCAAAAATAGGATTTTCACTACTAAATTATTAATTGTCTCATAAGTCATCTTTTTCGGTGTCCAAGTGTCATGCCTTATCTCAAATCACTTTTTACTCCTTAAATGTTCTTGTCAAAGCTGATGGCAAGGGTGTTCCTTGCTTGCAGTTTTAAAAGTTGTGTAAAGTATATAATTTCATTTTGAACTTTATTGTTGCTATCCCAACAAGAATGAAAACTTCAAAAAAATTTCATAACTAAAACCACAAGGCAAAGAACTCTGAAAGTTGGTACAAAGCATTGTCTAGTAGACCTCAAGCAAGATTGTTCAAGTATCCGTAATGTTAAGTATGCAGATTTTTTTATTCTTTCTTTCATTTTGATAATAATGTTGTCTTTAGCTTGACTTTTTTCAAAGAAAAAAATCGAGTTATTGCTATAGTCATGGTATCATTGCTGTTGCCGTTCCCGTCCGAAAACTTTAACATTGATCATATTTTTTTATTCCTTTATGGATTGTCTTCATACTCGGACACAACAACCCTTTGGACAAGACCTTCAAGTAGACCAGACTAAACTTGACCTTGACTCATAAATGACCTTCAGCTTCAATGTCAAATTATTGAATTTTGCTAAAATTGGCCATAACTTTATTATTAATAGGTGGATTGTCTTTATGCTTCGACAGAACAACCCTTTGGATAAGACCTTCAAGCAGACCAGACTAAACTTGACTTTGACTCATAAATGACCTCCACCTTCAAGGTCAAATTATTGAATTTTGCTAAAATTGGCCATAACTTTATTATTAATAGTTGGATTGTCTTCATACTTGGACACAACAACCATTTAGATACGGTCTTCAAGTGGACCAGACTGAACTTGACATTGACTCATAAATGACCTTTGTTATGTATGGATGAATTTGATAATTATATTTCCAAATGATGTTTAATTTGAAATCCCTACACCACATTGTACTTCCTCTGATGTGTTTGCCTTTGGAAATAGGAAAAATTCGAGCGTGGCCCCCGCTTGTGGTGGTTCTTGCTTTAGCTGTTACACTCAGGTAACCAGTTCAGTGCCATCATGTTTGTTTATATGATAGGTCATGTAGAAAAACTTGATATGCAGTAACCATTTTTAGTTCACCTGAGCACATGCTAATGGTAAACGTTTGTGATCTCTCTCTGTCCGTTGGCGTGTGCTGAGCATCATCAGCAATTTCATTAAACAACATCTTCTCTGAAGCCGATTACTCGATTTATACCAAACTTCACAGGAATGATATTTGGGTGGTCCCCTATCAAATTTGTTCAAATGGTTGGGTCGGTTGCATCAGTAGGTCACTGTGCCCAAAAAGGAATGTCAAAAATGCAGATTTCAAAAATCTTGTCTGAAACTACAGGGCCAAGTGTTTTTGATAAGTGGTATGTACTTCATCTAGAAGTCCTCTACCAAAGTTATGCCTCTATGGTGAAAACTGGGTCTGCCCAGTGAATAAAAACCCAAAAATCTTCTCTGAAAAGGGCTAGAGATTAGATATTTGGCAGGAAACATCATCTAGTGGACCTCTACCAAGTTTGTTCAAATTATGGTCCTATGGTCAAAATTGACCCAACCCTGGGGGACATGAGTTCTCCTTAGTAAAACCTTCAAAAAACTTTTCTGAAATACTAAGGGCTAGAGCTTAGAGCTTTGCTTATTTGGCTTGAAACATTGTCTAGTGAACTTCAACTAAGATTCTTTAAATTATGGTCCTGGCCTCAAAATTAACCCCGCCCAAGGGGTCATGCGTTTTCCTTATAGTAAAACCTTCACCTCATCTAACAAACATCGGCAGCTTGACCTTTTTGGAAAAGAACACTTACGATATATGGCAAAACTGACAAGTTGAATAATTCAAGTATGACCTTGACCTTAAAATATCATTGACCGTGAAGGTCAAGTTATTGTATTTTGCTTAAATTGTCATAACTTTGTCCATTTATTTAGGAATTTAAATCATGCTTTGACAAAACAACACCTATGACAAAACATACAATGACATGTTCAACTATTACTTAAACTTAAACGGTCAAATTATTGAATATTGCTGAAATTGGCCACAACACTTATTACAAAACAAACATGTTGAATTGTTCAAGTATGACCTTGACCTTAAAACGACTGACCATCAAGGTAAAGATATTGAATTTTGCTTAAATTGCCATAACTTTGTTATTAATGGATAAATTTGATTCATACTGGGACAAACAAGTCCGAGAAAAAAACAGACATGTTGAATAATTATCAGTATGACCTTGACCTTTCATTGACCTAGATGGTGCTTAAATTGGCTATATCTTTGCTATTAATGGATGTATTGTCTTTATACTTGGACATAACTACCATTTCCACAATACCTTCAAAAAGTAAGGAAAAAAAACAGTCAGCTTGCAGTGGCTCTTGTTTGAATTCTTGTGGTAAACACTTATTTAGCTTACAGCATTTTACACCAATACCATTCTGTCCTCAGGTGAGCGACCAAGGGCCGTTGGCCACCTTGTTTGAATTGAAAATCTAATGTTTAAACAGAATAAGTGTCTTGATATTGTGCCTTCCTGTTAAATATAACACGTTTATAGCTTGAGTGAGGTTTAATTAACTAAGTTGTTGTTATAACTCTTTGTATATATTAAATCTTATTTTACTTGTTCTTCTTTTTAATTAGTAAATGTGGTACATAAAACATTTAATTTTGATAATGTACATCTGTTTTGCAAACATGATTATTTATCTGTGATGACTTCCAGAGGAAAAGGTAAATGAACTGTATAGACTGTAACTGTTTAATATTGATAAATGAAATAAATCACATGTGTTTTTGTTCTTGCTTCCTGTATCAGTTATGCTGTTGTGGAAAAATAAGTCCAGCTATAAAAGAACAAGTTTTGGCTGCTCTGTTCCTTGGCAAGTTTCTATTAAGATTTTAAGATTGGATTAGCTTTCCAGATATGTCGAGATGACTTGTTACAAATCACTAATTGAACATTTTACATAAATGGTGCTTGTTGAAGTTCAGCACTTTCTGTATACATTGTATATTCTTAGGGATTATTCATCTCTAAAAGTGACAGCACTTATTTCATATTATATTACAATTTTGCAGTGTCTATCTATTTGAGTTTATTAATTGTAGGTATCGGTTGCCCATATGACTGATGCTCCCTGCAGAGATTAGTTATTTTTGTTGTGGGGGATGGTGCAAAATACAGAAAGCATCCCGTACCAGAGAGACACCTGGTTCTTATGCATGATCGGTATACAGCACTGATGCATGAGCCCTCGGTTAAACGTCTTATCCAAAAGACACTTTGTATTGTTAATGGAGGAGCGGAGGATCAATCTCACGATCTCTATGACTTCAAGCTACAGTTCCAGAATAACTCCAGTGCTTTAAGCGCTTTGATTGGAAACTTGGCCACGCTTTGTAAGTCCATTATTAAGTACAACTGAGGTTATACCGATGGAAACTGAAGGAGTGCAAAATTCCATTGAAAACTGAACAAAAACAGCATATCGACACAAGAGCACAGTTTAACAACTACATGAGACTGCGTATTTTTAATATAGTCACAATTAACATAAAACGTGCATAAAATCGCATAACCTGTGAACCCTTATATAAAGATTTTAAATGTCGTAGGCACTGGACTTCCAAACAAGAAAATATAGTGAATAATTGAGGATCAAGCACCTATAGTGAATATATATTGTATTTAATGGAAAATGTCAAAATGCCAACTTCTAAGGCAGATCAAATGTTTGTTAGAATTTAATGTAGGTATATGCAGTCTAAATAACATTTTCAAGAAATATATATATTTTTTTACAAATGTTTTGGGGAAAAAATCATGTCATTTTGGTATCGGATTTCATTGCCAACGTGCTGTCAGATTTTATGATCTCTGTTTTTTAATGAATATAAATAAAATATAGGCTGTAGTGGAAAGACTACGTTCACTTTGATATGTAGAGGGATGCAGAAAAACTCGTAAAAGAACATGTGCATTGTCACTGGTGGCTGACGATGTCAAACCGCGAGCCGTTTCGTTACGAAGACAGGTAATGGTTTCGTTGTATTTGTTTACATCTAGCGTGGCATGCATATGCGGTTTCCACATTTTAATATATTTTGCATTTTTACGGTGTGGATCTTTGGATAGTTACAGAGGAATGGTGTGTTTGTTATGTTTGTGTATGCCCTATATGCGACATTTTGTTTTTTCTTAAATCTTTTTGTGTTTATTAATGTTGAATTACTATGTGCTACATAAAACCCTTGTTTATTTGAATAACGGTATAAAAGTAAGGTAAAATAATCAAAGAAAAAGTCTTTTGTCGAGATAGCAATGAATATTTGTTCCTTCTACAATAAGATGTCTCTGTTAATACGAAAACATTATTAAAATCGGCAATTTACATCATTTTTTTGTGTCTGTGCGAAGAGTGTGTCTAGGTTTTCATACGATGTACAACAAAATAGTATGTGTTTCGTTACAAAGTCGATTTTCTTTTTTTTCAGAATCTTATATGCAGCTATTGTGACTCTACATTTGAGAACATAAAAGACAGTGTGTCATTGTGTTGAGGATCACCCGGCAGAAAAGGTCCCCTACATCCTTGTCAGTGTTGTTATTAACATCCTGAAAAATATAACAGCACACATTTAAACTGTGACATAATACCGGTGAGAACTCTATACGTATCTGTTGATAAGCAAACGAAATAGTACTACTAAAAATGCTCACTTTTCTCAAAAACAGATCTGGCATCCCCGGATCAAGAAATTTGTAGCCGAAGGCAACATGCGGCCACATACCGAAATAACGAGCCGCATAGCGGTGTGTGGGGGTAGACGCAGGAAGGGGGACCTTCCTCAAGAAAGTTGTGTGTATATGTTTGTGTACCGGGGCTATAAATTGTACCTATAAATTTCCTGGGTAGAACCAGTACTCCGTCCCCGGTTTTGATGGAACCAGGGTCCGCAGCATTGACTGGATTGCTTGGTTTATGAACTGACGCAATAATAGCCCAGATAATAACTATAGTGTTCCTATAACCATATATTTAATTATCGTCTCATCACATTTCGCTGCTAGTTATGTCTTCATTAACAAAAGAAATGTTTAGCCAGTCCATGCAGTCACCCATCTGAAAACAAAGAAATGCAGATTGTCTACAGCCAAACTAAGTGATGATATACGAGTTTATAAGGCCTAAGCATCAAATCGAAGTTGAAATAAATAAAAAAGAATTTGATTAACTCGCATTGAATTAAATAATTAAAGACCTATACATCAAAAGAGGTATGCTTAATCAATGCAAAAAGTTACCAAGACGAATGCTTTTAAGTGAAACTTAGACGAGAATAAATCATCTTTCCCTAATGATAAACACAACAAATTAAAAAATTATATTAAAAGTTAGCACACATGTATAATCTAATGGCTGCAGAAGAAACCCTAGGCGTATTCTGTTGATGTCTTTAATACGAAACACATACACCTTCAGTTGAAAACCCATACCTAATGCAGTGACTTCGAGAGAAAACCCATACTCATTTCTTATAAACACGACCGAGTATTAAAGGCAACTTTTGTAGGAATAGAGGCATACAATCAAATGAAAAACATGTACAGTCCAAAAACATGTTGAACTCGTGTTTAAAAGCTGAAAGTTTAAGCAAAATAATTACATTAAATATCGGATGCTTGTGTTTATCATGAATTTGTTGTATAAAACCACACATTCAAAAAGAAACTGTCTTATTTCAATAAATTTAGGGTCAAACAACTGCAAATTAGTCACATGCTTGCTTTGCTAAAAAGTGGTAAAGATTTACAGCTTACGTTTCACACAAACACTCTTACCTTTATATGAACAGTTGTCAATTTGAGTAAACACAGGCGTTTGTGAGGCGTGTGTGTAAACAAACCATTACCTGTCTTCGTAACGAAACGGCTCGCGGTTTGACATCGTCAGCCACCAGTGATTGTATCATAGATCAAGTATTGCCTGACTATTTACATGAAACACTTTTTAACTCTTGGCACGTGTGACATATGCCACTTCATTGGAACACAGTATGTTTACAGAAGCGTTATAACGAAAATGATTCATTTGTCAGTATATACACGAAAGCCCATGTTTAGAAATCAAAAGTTGTCACACTTTTTGTGCGATCTACATTTATGTTGAACTATATACCCTCTAGACATAAATAACCTAAAATGGTGAGTAGAATACATGTACAAATAAAGATTTTATACATATATTATCAAGACACGTTTTGATTTGGAGAATGTTTGACAGTCAGATTATAGATATTTGATTATCACCGGTTTTCTCGACAATCCAGTTCGTAAAGAAAGTAAAATAGTTTTACTTTATTTTCAATGCTTGATGTTTGTGTCGTTAATCTGGTCAAATGCAAAAAGCATGTCAGTTACACATGGAATTAGTAAACACATGGTCTCAAACTGACGATCTTTCTTTTCAATAGCGCAATACAAAATATTTCAAAATATTTGTAGCCTGCTGAAGTATTGTTTCTTTAGAAGGCAATGAAAATTTTATTGACATATTTTTTGTCATACAAAGACACTGTTATGTTTAGATTTTATGTTCGTGAAGTTGGCGGCCTTGCGGCCTAACTTCAGCGGTCTAGTGGTAGCGGCCTGGCGGCCCAACGGCCTAAAATATACAGTGTGTATCACAATAGAAATAGTATCTTAGAACTAGATGTCAACAAACAACAACAATTAAAGGGGTTGGGTGTATTTTGAAAATTAAAAAAAAGTTTTTTTCATGAAAATAATTATTTGCTATCTTTAAGGCTGCTGTCGGTCAAGCGGCTCAGCGGCCTAAGATTTACATAGTGTATCGCAGTTAAAATGGTATTTTTTAAGCTCAGTTCAAACAAACAACATAAAAAGAGAGGCTTGGGGTGTTTTTTGCAAGTTCAAGAGAAAGGGGTTTATATTTCAGGAAAAGAATTTTCTATTTTTATGCTGCTAGCGGCCCAGCGTCTTTGCGATCAAACTTATACATATTGAATCACAGTAAAAATAGTATTTCTGACCTCAGTTTAAACAAACAACATAAACAAACGGGACTGGAGTGTCTTTTTGAAAATTGAAAAATCGTTTTTCACGAAAGAAGTGATTGCTTTTCTTAAGCTGCTAGCGGCCAAGCGGCCTTAGGTATATAAAGCGCATCACAATTAAAATAGCATTTCTGATTAATTCTTAACTCAGTTTCAACAAATAACATAATCTATTTGTCTCTCATAATCTGAAAAAGAAAAGAAAGAAAAGAGGAAGAAAGAAAAACAGAAAGAGAGAAAGAAAACTGAGTGAGTGAGTGTGCGAGTGTGTGCGTGAGTGAGTGAGTGAAAGGGTGAGGGGGTGAGTGAGTGAGTGAGTGAGTCAGTCAGTCAGTCAGTCATCAATAAGAAAGTAAATACGAATATTTTTAATCTGACCTATCTTAAACATGTTATTAACTTACTTACTTACTGATTGGCTCACTCCATCACTGTCTGACCGATTGATCGACCGGCCGCCCGGCTGATTGACCGAGCAACCGACCGAGTTTCTTTCCTTCTTTCTTTCTTCCTTTCTTTCTTCCATTCTTTTTTAATCGTGAAAAATAAATAAATTATGTCATTTGTTAAAACTGAGTGCAGAAATACTTTTCGGTGCGTCAGAAAATATTCAGCATCATGCAGGATTGTTTTTACATGACCGTGCTTTATGCTTACCCCGTAGTACGTTTCGGTCATGGACGTATGTGTGTCTGACCAATCAGAATCAGTGTCAGAAAAATTGATTCCGCTCGTTACTATTCTCTTTATATAATGTATTAAGTGTATGTTGATTTTTTATTTGTCGACTTTCAATGTAAAAAAACAACAACATAAGCGCCAGATGTAATTTGTTTATTAATAAATTTACTCATCTTAACTATTTTCCATAAAGTTTTACTAGGGACCGTACAAGCTGTAGTGTAGACACGAATGTTTATTTTGATTTTCTTAGTCGCAGATATTTACTTAATTAAATAACTTTACCGGAAATAATTTATGATACATTTATACCCGTTTTAGTGCAACAACTCTTTTTCAACAGTTAATGCTATTCTTTATTCGACTTGAAAGATTTTATGTTCAAACCTCGAGTTATTCCTTCTGAAATATACAGTATGGACTTGATTATCATAATTCACATAAGCGAGAGTTATCGAGAAATTGGCTATATAGCCATATTTTGTATTCTTTTCTTATGCGTTGTTGAGTAAAGAATAAAGAGCTATTTCGCTATTCCTTATTCGACTTCTAGTAAAGGTTCGAAGATTAAGTTGTTCATGTAAATATAATGCACGAGTTATTTGTTGATAATCATGAAACACATGAGTTATAATTTAAATTAAACCCCGTTTGGGTGAGGAATAAAGAACCGGCTCTCTTTTCCATATTCGACTAATTAAGTTCTGTTTAAAAGCTTGACTTATTCTGATGGAATATATTGCATGTTCTAAACTATCATGAATCATATGACTTATAGTCAGAATAAAGAGAAATGGAAGTACATGTGTCTGCGACGATCACTTTTGCAAATCCATTTTAGGAAAAAAGAACAAGTCCCCTATTTCCTTTTCGACCATTGAATTTTCCAATAATATTTACAATAGTTTTGGGTCACAGGTTAAATAATTTCTTCGTGAATATATATTGTATGTATTTGGTTATCATAAATCACATGAGTTACAAATGAATAATGGAAGCATTTGCGACAGTCATATTTTCTATTCCTCATTCGCGTTTGAATAAGGTATAAACAACCATTTCCCTATTCCTTTTTGACTTAAAATATTTTTGATTGAAAGCTTGAGTCATTAGTCCTGGAATATATTGTATAAGCTTTTTTGTCATTAATCGCATGAGTTACAGTTAAAATGATGATAAATTGAGGCATATACGACCGCGATATGTTTGTGATGTGGTTCTCTATTCCTTATTGGAGTTTTAAGATTTCAAGTTCTAAACTTTAGTTTTTCCTTCTTAAATATATTGTATGTGCTTGATTTTCACAGATCGCATGAGTTACAGTAATTCCTTTTTCACGTTAGGATAAAGAATATGGAATCCATTCTCATTCCCGATGAGTATTTAACCGAAACTCTATTGAGGATCTTCGTCTGATGATGTCGATGTGTCAAAGTTACTTGTAAGCTAGATGTGCCCTGTCTATCAAGTTGTATCGGGTTCATTGACAGTGGTTTTTCCAATTATTAGTGTTTGTATTACTTGTTTCGTAATCATACTACACCACATAAGTTACTTTCAATATAAAGTAATAAAGTATAATGGAGGTACCTGCGACAGCCAGATTATTGCGGACCGGCAAAAGCTATATTTAATTTGGTGTTTTTAAAGGGCCCATGAAGACATGGAGCACTGGAATAAACAGAATATGTCCTAACATGCAAAACCTGTTCAGTTGTTACGTAAAATTCTAGACACAGTCTATTTTTTTTTTATAAAAGCATGCAGTTGTCGTTCTTTCCTCTACAGCATACATTTAACGTTCTTTGCGACCTCGAGCTCTGTACAAGGAAAAATCATAAATCACATGAGCTACAGTTAAAACATCCGATAAATGGGGGCATTTGTGACAGTTTTATTTTCTCTTCCTTATTCGAATTTAAATAAGGATTAATGAATCAGTCCCCTATTCCTTGTTCGAATGGAAATATTTTGGGTTTACGGCTTGAGTCACTAAGTCATGAATATATTGTATGTGCCTTATCATCATAAATCAAATGAGTGTTACAGTTAAAATAATGACAAACGGAAGCTTCTGCGACAGCAATATTTTTCTGTTTCTTATTCGCATTTGAATCATAAATAAGGAACCAGTTCCTTTTTCCTTTCGATGTGAAAGATTTAACGTTCAAAACTCGAGTTTTTACTTTATGTGCTCAAGTAAGCAACGGTTAATGTTAAGATGTGTAACAAGTCATAATTTCTGTTCCTTATTGAATGGGGATTCAGGAACCAGGGGTGCGTTTCATCAAAATTCCTAAGACAAAATGATAAGATCGCTCCTAGGACGATCTTAAGATTTGTCTTAAGTGCGTTTCAACAAAAGTTCCTAAGACAATTTTTATCTTAAGAGCTACTCTTCAAATGGAGGAAGAAATGGCTAGCCGAAAATAAACATCCTGTTTTCTATCACGTTCGCGCTTGTCGTCTGCAAAATGGAAAGCAAACAATATCGGCGTAGTGAGAACTGGTCAAAGGACGAGGTCGCTGCACTAGTTCAAGCCGTGGCAGATTTTAGAGACTTGCTGACGGCTAAGCTGTCACAATCTGTTACGGCTGAACGGAAGGCAAGGACTTGGGAGAAAGTCGCTCTCAGGTAAAAAAAAAATTTTTTAAAAAGTTGCCTGCCCAAAAAAAAAGGTTTAGCAGGTATACGCGCGAAGCTGGTTTTATATTGTGGAAATCGGGTGCTATTTAGGAAATTGAATAATTGTAGTAGACAAACTGAAAGATCAACAGCAAGTACGGCTGCAGATACAGCTTTTTTATTGAATATACTGTCTGCAAACCTTAAAATAAACTTGGTAAGTAAACTAGCGGGTGGGATGTAACGGCCTTTCCTAAAAAAGTTACAGTGGAGCGACAAAGCTAACTCATTAGCTTTCAGATAGTAAGGTTAAACTCTAATGTCAATTAATACAAATATCTACCTGCGTATCGAGGAGTAGCACTAGCAGTGGTCGAGGGGTTAGAGCGTCGGACTCCCGATCCGCGGGTTGCTGGTTCGAATCCCACCAGGGATGCGAGAATGCAGTCTACAGTGACTTTCCGCATCCCTATTTTTCAGCAGTCATCGAGGGTGATCAATATAAGTTGCAACTGATGTAAAATAAATAAGTTTAAACTAAGCTCACCTGCGTGTTGAATTCTAAACATTAATTGTTCACTGTCCTTATGAAATTTAAAAGTTGAATCCTCAAACACTCCCTAAGCACATCTGCACTTTACGCTTTTTTCAGAGACATAGTGTCTCTGTTTTTTTCTAAAGACAAAAATGACGATAATCAGGTTTACCAATTGAATCATGCAAACGAAACATGTTTAACTGTACCATGTTCCACACACATGATCCAAAAAATTACCTATCTTCATTTCCGTTTGAGGTGAACAACTTCACAACACAGAACAAGCCTGTCTATCTAATTTGAAGACTAATTCTACATCACAAAAGAATGAAAATCGTCGATAATATCCTAGTATTTTCACTTAGCAACTGTGAATGGTGTATGCTGGTTGATAATCTGTTTTCAAGTTCTATGTTAGATATATGTGTTGGTCCTTCTTGTTCATTTGTGCAATTTTAAAAAAAACACAGCGAGAAACTTTACACATGGAAGTAACCAATCAGTGAAGTAGTACATAAGATGACGTAGGTTTATATGACCATGTCACGCGATCCAAGTAATCGATATGTTATTTAGTGTTACAAACTCCATGCATAGTTACTTCCCCTTTCATTTAATAACGGCACTGTTTGTTAAGATGTATTTATGGCAAAGAACTTTGGCTCTATCTGGAACAAATAAAACCTAGAAATTTCATTTTCCCTCGTTTTTTCCCTTCCATATGTTGGGTACTGCTGTATTGACGTATTTTTCCTGGTATTTCGACCATGAAGAAATGAATGATAAAAAAAAACACTTCTTGTTACTGACCTCTATTTTTCACTTTGAGAAAGATTTTAATTGTAATTGTAAACGAGTGATATTGGAGCACTATGTCAGAATTTCACATTGATGGTGATTTCCAACACTTTTCCCAATGGGGGCATAATAAACATTCATTGCAGGCTCCTGCTGGACAGTTGTTGAGTGTATGGGGGCAGCATAATGTTTTGACCCTTGCTCTACATTCACACATTCTCATATAACAATCCATATGCTATATGTCAATATTCATGTTGCTGACCATTTAATTATACCAGGTATCTACATGATGGTTGACCAATTTTCTATAATAACTAGATGGGTGTTCAGTGGAACACTTGTGTCGCCCTTGGGTACTCTGTTAGAATAACTAAAAAGGTAAACAAGAGCCTGCTGGGGTTTGAGGGTGAATGGGGAGTCACGTACCTATGTATTAAAATTTAAAAAAAAAAAAAGGGGGGGGGGGGTAAAAAAAATGGTGGGGGTTTGAGGGTGGATGGGGAGTCACGTACCTATGTATTAAAAAAAAAAAAATATTGGGCCAGGGTGGGGGGTTGAGGTAGGGGTGGGGGGGAATAAAGTGCATATGTTTTAAAATTTAAAAAAAAAAAAAAAAAAATTGGGCCCCGGGGGGTGGGGGGTGACTGGTTGGGGGGGGGGACGGACAAAGCGATCCCTATGTATCACCTTTTCTTCGAAAGGGCGACACAAAAAGGTATTACCAACATTTCAATTTCCAAACACATGTCTTTATTCCTCCATATTCTTGGCAGGGTCAATGCAGTAGGTGCTGTCAATAGGTCAGTGAAAGAGGTAAAGAAGAAATGGCAAACCTACCAGTCAAGTGTTAAATCAAAGGAGGCGAAACGCATTAGTGAGACCAAAGTGACTGGGGGTGGACCACTCCCAAATGACCTCACTGATATAGAAAAGACAGTAAGATATATATATTTCTGTATATTGTACTCAAATATTCAAAACAAAACATTTTAATGCAAAGGCACATGTATGCCATACAGTAACAGTCAGATCTGACAAATTAACTCATCTAGTATTGCTAATGGAATTAGAACTTTTCAATATGGTAAAAATTAAACTTTGGGAATTGCTGCAGTAAATGATATACAACAGACAGAAAACATCAAATACTTCTTAGATGGTACCATAGCACCTGCAATCTATTGCTATCAATTATAAAGTTTCTGTACTTTTCTGAACTCCTTTATGAGTCATAAAAATCCTTATATTTCCTTTGACATTTTTGTAATATAATTTTCAATATTTTATCATTGTAGATTTACATGTATTCATAACAACACAATTCTGTAATTGTTTCATATCTTCAATTATAACTGTCATTTATATTCAGGCATTAAGTGTAATTCCACAGGCAATGATTCATGGGATAAATGGTGGAACAGACTCAGGTAAGAGGAAATACAGATATGATTACAGAAAAATAACAGCTTATGAAAGATATGTTCAGAATCCGATGTGAAAAAAATATATCTTAAGATGAAAACAAACCTGTTTTTAACATGAAATAACACCTTGTTAAAGTACAGTAATTTTTGTCAGTGGATAAAGATAACAACCAAAAGAACAACAATCAAACAACAACAAAGAATACAGGTAGATTTGCAAGTTAAAGCTGTGTAAGCCTAAATCAAATTACATATTTATATGTAAATAGTTATGTTCTAGTTGAAATTTTTTTTGATGCAGTTACTTCGGTCTATAATTATATGATCATACAACTACAAAACCATTGTCCACAAAATGTATGTACAATAAACTGAAAGAAACATTTTCAGTCTGAACAGACAACAAGTGGAAAAAACATTTAAAACAAAACTTGCAACTGTAAAGAATTTGGAATTACAAAATTGTGAAGATCAATGCTTTCAAAATGTTGTACATATAGCAAAATGCTACCAAATGTTATGACATTTGTTGCAGTACTACAAGAACAGTTCAAATTCCATGCTCTAATATGACCACTGTAAAATGTTTCAGTTTGTGAAGACAACTCTCCACTGTCTGGAGCAGCACCCAAGGATCATGTCTTGGAAAATTCTGAAAATGTACAAGGCAAGTTTAACAAGTCATGAAAAATATTCAGAGCTACAGACCAGCAGAAATTTAGCTTAACAATTTTCTCCTTTGAAATCAAAAATAATTTGAAAATATCCTATCTATTTCCCAAATAAAATTTTATGCTAATGATGCCTTGAAAAATAAAAGGAAAATGGTTTTGGTAGCAGGATTATTTGTTTTTGTTCAATGTGGTTTAAGTGCCATTTTAAATAGCTGTGGTCATAAGAAGTATTAAACCAGTTCATTAAAAAAATCTCTCTGCAATCAACTGATAGCTTCGTCACCCTAATCAGAGTTGAGGGACAAAGGACATTTATATGCCATGTTAAATATCAATCAAAACAGGAATTATATCATTGACAACATATCATAATAACCTCACACTTTCTATTAAGGAAAATAATTTGTACTTATGTTATACAGATGATGATGCCAACTGCAACATTGCAAATACAACAAGACAAACTGAGAGCAAGAAACGGAAGGCAACATCTTGCAGTTTTTAAGAAGGTACTGAACATATTTATTGGTCAATATATGGTAAAAATGTGAAAAATTCCATTTGAGACTTCAATATACAATGTTTGTAAAAGACTAACTTTTATTTAAATTTGAAAGACTTATGGTGACTTGGGTTCTTTCGATTTGATCACGCTATTTGAGTATGTATACCTCAACAAAAAATCTATGTAACTAATAGTACGTTGTTGGCATTGACAGCTGCATTTCACTTTCAGATTACCAATCCAAACTGCTAAGAATTGAGGAAAGGAAACTGGAGATAGAGGAGGAGAGGCTTTGTTTGCAAAGGCAGCAAACAGAGGCACTTAAGCAGATAGCCTTGTACTTCGAAGCAAAACAATTTGGAAACCTGATTGAGTTTTGAAATACGTTGAAAATAATGAGTAATCATTCAAAACATGTATTTGTTGTTGTGTTTGTCTTTTTATAGTTTACATGATTTCTCAAGTCAATAAATAGTTCTATTGACTCCTGTTATGCAGTAGTTTGAAATTCAATGTTAATTAAAATACTTACACTCAGAATCTCCTCACCAGATTGTTCCTTATATCTTGTGCCCTTCCAACCGGTACCTGATCACACACAATGTTGTCATCATCATTTGCATTTTCAACATGATCAGGAACTGGCAATTTCTTATCCATAGCCACGTTATGTAGACTGAAGCAAGCAGCTATGATTGTTACTGCTTTCTATGGCTGGTAGCAGATACTGCCTCCAGATCTATCCAAACACCTAAAATAAGATTTAAGAGGTTTGTATTTCAAATAATGTTTCATTGTCTACAACTACACGTATGCACACATTTATGTCAACTTATAAAAGACAATATTTACACTACATTGCAAAGCAGAACATGATAAAAGCAAATTGAAACTGCAATTAAATAAGATAGCCTGTATTACATAATCATTAATGAAGGATATAACGAATTACAGCTTTAAAGATCAATAGTAATGTTAAAGTGACTGACTCACAAAATTTTGCTAATTTTTTTTTTCTTTAAAATTTTAGAGAATTTAATGTACTATGGAAAAAACATAATATTATGTGTTCTATACACCATGAAAACTGAAAAAAAGTTTTGACTTAACTAGGATTTGAACCCATGACCTTTCGGTCAGTAAAATATAGAGCGAAGATCTAGACCACTGAGCCACAGCGCCTACTTGTAAGGTTGCGTCAAAATTAATCTTATAACTAAATTATCTACCCCGTGACTAACGGGGTTAATTTTTACCGATAAAAGTGTGTAAAACTTTATATTTTGATGTTTTTCTGTATCAAAAAACAAATCAGTAAATTAGTTTAAATATGTTCTTCACAATTGCAACAAAAATTTCAAGATGTAGGAACATTTTCTTTTTTTTCATAGTCAGCCAATCTGTGAGTCAGTCGCTTTAACCAAATGTTGATGCAAGTATAAAACCTGGCTGTTACCTAAACCTAGCTTTAAGAATTCCGAAGGACCTTTCTACAACATTCCTTGTTCTAGCATGTGCTAAATTGTATCTCAGTTGTTGACCCTGTACTGCATGTATAAAGGGTGTCATTAAAAATGTTTTTAGTGGATACCCACTGTCACCTAATAACCACCCCAAGTTATGCTGTGCCAACACTCCTGCAATTTCTGAGTTATTCAATATAAATGAGTCATGTGTTGCACCTGGCCATTTAACGACTATGTTGATAAATCTGAAAGAAAAGGTTATGGATAAATTAATGTTGCTATTACTGTCAAAATAAGTCAAGCTGTTTTAACAAAGAAAGTGTGGAATGAAGCCCTCATTACACAGATCTGCATACAATTTCACTATCAGATTTGATTTATTTGGTGCTTTTTTACTCAAATGACTATAAATGGGAAGCATGACAACATTATTTATATTCAAGATTACTACTTAAATGAAGACTACTTATTCAATATGAAATGGAGTAACTTTAAACAAACTGCCCAACCTCATGTCTGCATCTGAAATTGCTTGTACATTTATGGCATGAAAGCCTTTCCTGCACACATATGATACTTCATGCTCGTATGGTGTCTGAATTCCTACAAGCACTCCATCAATACAACCAACAACATTTGGAAAACTTGCCACCTGAAAAAACTTTGTTTTCATCTGAAGCAGCTTCCCAGGATCAGTGGGGTATCTGAAAAAGAAATGTAATTCATCATTGTAATTTCAAAACTATATGACTGTAAATCAAATTCTTCCTCAATGCTAAACTGGTAAAATTGACAAATGTAATATTAGATTTATAAGAGGTATGTATTTTTTGCACGATACTGTGACTTTGGGGTTGTATGACTCAAGGAGATGTCTGGAATAATCTGACATTGAATGTGTACACATCTCACAGTAAGAATATTAGTTGGCTACTCCTTATGCTATAAAAGCAGTAACTTAGGCTGCCAGTAGGTACCGGAATAAGTGGCTTGAGGGTAACTCTTTACAGCAGTAATGAGGCTTTGCCTTAATTTATCCTAATGATGTAATTCATTCATAAAATGCGTTGAAATGATGTCATGTTAACGCATGCGATTTGTCTTACAAGAGGGGTGTAAGGTGAGTTTTTTCTGCACCAGTGTAAACAGTAGAAAATCCTGTCTGATATGCAAGAAAATAATTCACTTCCACTTTTATTCCAGTGAAGCTCACCTTACAGGATAATGTTTCACTAGAGATGAACAAACTCTTGGAATTATCCGACTTGCCAATGACTTAGAAATTCCATGCAGATCTGCAGTCTCTGACAGAAAATCTCCTTTTGCCAAGTATCTCAATGTAACCAAGACCTGTAATCAAATTCAATGTATTAAAATAGATAAATTTGTTTTACAGCATTCCGGCAGCCTAAGACAGAAATCGTAATGTACTGTAGTGTTATTATTGTCTGTGTATAAAGCATTTTATTATATACTTATAAATGAAATATTGAGAAATATTGATGAAATAAATCGGTATTTTCATTTTCTGTATTTTCAATGTAAAAATTTATTTTTCACTGCAGTGAAACATATTTTCCGTATTTCCACTGGTGTCTTGCCGGACTACTTTCTTCCAAATTCAGCCAATACACTAAATTAAAGGTGAATTCTTTCGAATCTTAAGGTCAAAAAAGAGAAAAGTATATAATAAACAGAAAATTCAAGTTTTTTCTATAAATACGGGATTTATTTTCATCTCGTGGTATGAAAATTATCATATTTCACACGTGGCTATCGCCACTCGTGAAATATTTATTTTCAAAACCACTCGATGAAAATAAATCCTGTATTTATAGAAAAAACTTGAATATCCTCTATATCTCCTATCTCTTGTTGTAAAACTTCAAAGTGAAATCTTACAGAAAATGACTGAAAAAAATGAACTAAATCAATAGATTGGAAGTGTCTAGAGGTACAGATCCTTACACCTAGACCGCATAATAGATTATATGAAGCTGTGAATTGGTAACTTCGGGTTTACATTTAAAGCTTTGGAGTTATACATAAATATAAAACCTCAAAAGCTTACTGATATTTCAGTAAATAAAGTTGTGGTTTACTATATAAAGTAAGGTAGACGAAATTGTAGTTAGACGAAAGTATACACTAGCAACCGTTCTTAACATAATGTTTGAAAATGGTATGCTTCTATCTTCCATCAATGCCGATACACATACATTCAGTTGAATACACCGACCATAACATGTACAGTGAACTGTGCTTCAAAAACAAACAACAAGAAACAGTCAGTTCATGTAATCATATCATGAAGCCGAGTGGAAAGAAATAAAGTCTGATTTGGCCAAGTACGAGCTCACTCCGGGTCGAAACGTCACATCGATGTTCCTTCATTCCGAAAAAAATGTTATCCTACGCATGGTCCGCCATATCAACATTCTTTTCAGGGTTTCGTATTTATCAAATGCAAAACCTTAACCCAACAAGGCTTCACATTTTCGTGATTAAACAACAACTTATTGATCGTCGTTAAAGTGCTCTTTAAACCGGAAATAGAAACATTCAGGAGCGCAAGGAAGTCGAACTACAGAAAAGATAAACAGACACACAGAAGAGAAACTCTATACCTGTATATGTGGTGGAATCACATGTCCCCCTCGCTCCGTTGGAAGTCGAACCTCATTTTCCACAGCATTCACTATTTCCCAAATTGAATCTCTATCAAACCTGTATCTTGAAATCAGCTCTTCGTCCCTTAACGTATCGAGCACCTGCGAATGGTCTCTAAACACTCTCTCCCGTCGAAAAATCCGCCTCCTTCTCTCGAAAATTGCAAATAACGCAGCCATTCTTATTAATATCCCATAATGCAACTCCTGGAGTGCGTTTCATCAAAGTTCCTAAGACAAAATTTGATCTTAAGTGAAAATTTTTGTCTCAAACGCGTTTCAACAAAATTCCTAAGATTTTTCTTAAGTACAAAATGCTCCTAACTTTAGGAGCGCCAAAGAGCTGTCCTAAGTCCATTTTTTCTCTTAAGTGAGTTGCATTATGGGATATTTTCAAATTATTTTTGATTTCAAAGGAGAAAATTGTTAAGCTAAATTTCTGCTGGTCTGTAGCTCTGAATATTTTTCATGACTTGTTAAACTTGCCTTGTACATTTTCAGAATTTTCCAAGACATGATCCTTGGGTGCTGCTCCAGACAGTGGAGAGTTGTCTTCACAAACTGAAACATTTTACAGTGGTCATATTAGAGCATGGAATTTGAACTGTTCTTGTAGTACTGCAACAAATGTCATAACATTTGGTAGCATTTTGCTATATATACAACATTTTGAAAGCATTGATCTTCACAATTTTGTAATTCCAAATTCTTTACAGTTGCAAGTTTTGTTTTAAATGTTTTTTCCACTTGTTGTCTGTTCAGACTGAAAATGTTTCTTTCAGTTTATTGTACATACATTTTGTGGACAATGGTTTTGTAGTTGTATGATCATATAATTATAGACCGAAGTAACTGCATCAAAAAAAATTTCAACTAGAACATAACTATTTACATATAAATATGTAATTTGATTTAGGCTTACACAGCTTTAACTTGCAAATCTACCTGTATTCTTTGTTGTTGTTTGATTGTTGTTCTTTTGGTTGTTATCTTTATCCACTGACAAAAATTACTGTACTTTAACAAGGTGTTATTTCATGTTAAAAACAGGTTTGTTTTCATCTTAAGATATATTTTTTTCACATCGGATTCTGAACATATCTTTCATAAGCTGTTATTTTTCTGTAATCATATCTGTATTTCCTCTTACCTGAGTCTGTTCCACCATTTATCCCATGAATCATTGCCTGTGGAATTACACTTAATGCCTGAATATAAATGACAGTTATAATTGAAGATATGAAACAATTACAGAATTGTGTTGTTATGAATACATGTAAATCTACAATGATAAAATATTGAAAATTATATTACAAAAATGTCAAAGGAAATATAAGGATTTTTATGACTCATAAAGGAGTTCAGAAAAGTACAGAAACTTTATAATTGATAGCAATAGATTGCAGGTGCTATGGTACCATCTAAGAAGTATTTGATGTTTTCTGTCTGTTGTATATCATTTACTGCAGCAATTCCCAAAGTTTAATTTTTACCATATTGAAAAGTTCTAATTCCATTAGCAATACTAGATGAGTTAATTTGTCAGATCTGACTGTTACTGTATGGCATACATGTGCCTTTGCATTAAAATGTTTTGTTTTGAATATTTGAGTACAATATACAGACATATATATATCTTACTGTCTTTTCTATATCAGTGAGGTCATTTGGGAGTGGTCCACCCCCAGTCACTTTGGTCTCACTAATGCGTTTCGCCTCCTTTGATTTAACACTTGACTGGTAGGTTTGCCATTTCTTCTTTACCTCTTTCACTGACCTATTGACAGCACCTACTGCATTGACCCTGCCAAGAATATGGAGGAATAAAGACATGTGTTTGGAAATTGAAATGTTGGTAATACCTTTTTGTGTCGCCCTTTCGAAGAAAAGGTGATACATAGGGATCGCTTTGTCCGTCCCCCCCCCAACCAGTCACCCCCCACCCCCCGGGGCCCAATTTTTTTTTTTTTTTTTAAATTTTAAAACATATGCACTTTATTCCCCCCCACCCCTACCTCAACCCCCCCCCCTCCCCTCCCAACCAGTCACCCCCCCACCCTGGCCCAATATTTTTTTTTTTTTTAATACATAGGTACGTGACTCCCCATCCACCCTCAAACCCCCACCATTTTTTTTACCCCCCCCCCCTTTTTTTTTTTTAAATTTTAATACATAGGTACGTGACTCCCCATTCACCCTCAAACCACAGCAGGCTCTTGTTTACCTTTTTAGTTATTCTAACAGAGTACCCAAGGGCGACACAAGTGTTCCACTGAACACCCATCTAGTTATTATAGAAAATTGGTCAACCATCATGTAGATACCTGGTATAATTAAATGGTCAGCAACATGAATACTGACATATAGCATATGGATTGTTATATGAGAATGTGTGAATGTAGAGCAAGGGTCAAAACATTATGCTGCCCCCATACACTCAACAACTGTCCAGCAGGAGCCTGCAATGAATGTTTATTATGCCCCCATTGGGAAAAGCGTTGGAAATCACCATCAATGTGAAATTCTGACATAGTGCTCCAATATCACTCGTTTACAATTACAATTAAAATCTTTCTCAAAGTGAAAAATAGAGGTCAGTAACAAGAAGTGTTTTTTTTATCATTCATTTCTTCATGGTCGAAATACCAGGAAAAATACGTCAATACAGCAGTACCCAACATATGGAAGGGAAAAAACGAGGGAAAATGAAATTTCTAGGTTTTATTTGTTCCAGATTGAGCCAAAGTTCTTAGCCATAAATACATCTTAACAAACAGTGCCGTTATTAAATGAAAGGGGAAGTAACTATGCATGGAGTTTGTAACACTAAATAACATATCGAATACTTGGATCGCGTGACATGGTCATATAAACCTACGTCATCTTATGTACTACTTCACTGATTGGTTACTTCCATGTGTAAAGTTTCTCGCTGTGTTTTTTTTAAAATTGCTCAAATGAACAAGAAGGACCAACACATATATCTAACATAGAACTTGAAAACAGATTATCAACCAGCATACACCATTCACAGTTGCTAAGTGAAAATACTAGGATATTATCGACGATTTTCATTCTTTTGTGATGTAGAATTAGTCTTCAAATTAGATAGACAGGCTTGTTCTGTGTTGTGAAGTTGTTCACCTCAAACGGAAATGAAGATAGGTAATTTTTTGGATCATGTGTGTGGAACATGGTACAGTTAAACATGTTTCGTTTGCATGATTCAATTGGTAAACCTGATTATCGTCATTTTTGTCTTTAGAAAAAAACAGAGACACTATGTCTCTGAAAAAAGCGTAAAGTGCAGATGTGCTTAGGGAGTGTTTGAGGATTCAACTTTTAAATTTCATAAGGACAGTGAACAATTAATGTTTAGAATTCAACACGCAGGTGAGCTTAGTTTAAACTTATTTATTTTACATCAGTTGCAACTTATATTGATCACCCTCGATGACTGCTGAAAAATAGGGATGCGGAAAGTCACTGTAGACTGCATTCTCGCATCCCTGGTGGGATTCGAACCAGCAACCCGCGGATCGGGAGTCCGACGCTCTAACCCCTCGACCACTGCTAGTGCTACTCCTCGATACGCAGGTAGATATTTGTATTAATTGACATTAGAGTTTAACCTTACTATCTGAAAGCTAATGAGTTAGCTTTGTCGCTCCACTGTAACTTTTTTAGGAAAGGCCGTTACATCCCACCCGCTAGTTTACTTACCAAGTTTATTTTAAGGTTTGCAGACAGTATATTCAATAAAAAAGCTGTATCTGCAGCCATACTTGCTGTTGATCTTTCAGTTTGTCTACTAAAATTATTCAATTTCCTAAATGGCACCCGATTTCCACAATATAAAACCAGCTTCGCGCGTATACCTGCTAAACCTTTTTTTTTGGGCAGGCAACTTTTTTTAAATTTTTTTTTTTTACCTGAGAGCGACTTTCTCCCAAGTCCTTGCCTTCCGTTCAGCCGTAACAGATTGTGACAGCTTAGCCGTCAGCAAGTCTCTAAAATCTGCCACGGCTTGAACTAGTGCAGCGACCTCGTCCTTTGACCAGTTCTCACTACGCCGATATTGTTTGCTTTCCATTTTGCAGACGACAAGCGCGAACGTGATAGAAAACAGGATGTTTATTTTCGGCTAGCCATTTCTTCCTCCATTTGAAGAGTAGCTCTTAAGATAAAAATTGTCTTAGGAACTTTTGTTGAAACGCACTTAAGACAAATCTTAAGATCGTCCTAGGAGCGATCTTATCATTTTGTCTTAGGAATTTTGATGAAACGCACCCCTGTTTCCTTTTCCTTGTTAGAAAAAGAAATAGGAAATTAGGAGCTTCAAAACTGTCAAAACTAAAGCACGATTAAATTCAATTGAATAAACCTCTGATGAATATACATGTACTGTTTATTTGTTGAATAGAACATTGTGTCATGGAATTACTTCGTTAGCGGAGAAGTACCCACATTCCTCAACTTGCCATGATCAGTTGATAACCCCTATAGTTTTTCAGGTCACCTGGTTAAAGGCCAAAGTCACAGTGACCTTTAAACGCAAAACGGTTTCCGATCAATAATTATAAAACGCATGGGTTCAGGTTCCTCAAACTTGTTGTGAAGGTTGTTAATGACAAGCAAATAACCGCTAATGCTTTTCAGGTCACCAGGTCTAAGGCAAAGGTCAAAGTGACTTTGAATAGCAAAATGGTTTCCGATCAATAAATATACAAAGCTTGAGCTCTCTAAAACTTCATAGTCAGGTTATTCATGACCAGTAGTTTTTCACGTCATTAAGTCAAAGGCCAAGGACCAAGTGATCTTGAAAAGCAAAACTGTTTCTGATCAGTAACTATAGCCTTCTTCCTCAAACTTGGTGTGTAAGTTGTACATCACCAGCAAAGAAACCCATAGTTTTTCAGGTCACCACGTTTAAAGCCAAGGTTTCAGTGACCTTGAAAAGCAAAACAGTTTCCAAGCAATAACTATAGAATGCTTGGGTTCAGGTTGCTCAAAGTTGGTATGTAGGATGGTCATGACCCGTAGGTGACCACTATAGTTTTTCGGGTTATTAGGTCAAAGGCAAATGTCACAATTATGTTGAAAGCAAAACACTTTCCCATAAATATCTAGGGAATTATTTGGCCCAGGTTTGTCAAATTCAGTATGTAGATTGGTCAATACAAGTAGATGACCGCTATAGATTTTTCTTATCAGTAGGTCAAGCTGTCAAAGGCAAATATCACAGTGACCTTGAAAAGCAAAACGATTTCCAATTAATAACTATAAAATACCTGGGCCTGGAACTTCATAAACAGGTTGGTAATGGCAAGTAGATCACCCCGTAAAGTTTTTAGGGTCAAAAGATCATATTGAGCATTAACTAAAATGGTTCCTGATGAATAACTAAAGAATGCTTGGGCCTATGGTCCTTAAACTTGCAATGCTGGTTGATTATGACCTGTAAATGACTTATGTCGCTTTTGGGGTCACTTGGTCAAAGTTCAAGGTCTTAATGACCATTAATTGAAAAATAGTTTCCTATCAGTAACTTTCTATGCAGTTTGGTCTGTTCAGGAGATGACCCTTATACCTTCCTATACTTTATGGCTGCCTCTACGGATAAGGGAATAGAGGGGTTGGGGTCATATGTTTTAAAAACATCTCATGTTTCTGTACTATATAGATTTGCGGTACCATGTGTTCTGTCTGTTGCTTTTTTGGTTTATAGATTGATTTTCTAAGCGTGGACGCATTATATTGTGATGCCCTAAGGATATTTTGTTTTTACGAAATCTTGTTATTATAATGCGTACTCGAAGAATAACTCTAAAACTACTGTATAAGATCTTTTGCCAGCAAATGCAAACAGAATAGAATATTTATAAATCATTCCAACGAAATGCCTACAACTGCGCTTTTTGTTGTTGTTTTAGACACGCTAGGTCTTCTATGCATTCAGTCTTACTTTGTATCGAATTCGACAATGCCGGTGAGCACCAAGATGGAGGTAGATAGCCATTCTCAAGTAATGTATTATGCTCTGGTAGATTTTTCTTTGTATAGACAGGGTAAGTCAGATCTAAATCAGCTGTTTATATTTAAAGGTGGTTGAAAATGTCACAAAAAATAAACTATCTGCACGTACAGCCTGACACCATCTGACTTCATTTGAAAATATCGAAACAGTCTATGGTTGGCAGACATTTCTGGGAGTTGTGAGACTGTTCATGCTGCCAAATCGGAGTCGTAACATTGATTTTCATAGACTGATATAAAGTACTGTGGTCAGAGAAACAACCTCAGAACGACCAGAATTTTGTAATTTCCTGTGAAATACGGCCCGCATAGCTGTACTGAAGAATTTACAATACCGGATATTTTATACTTTTTTTTCGCCAGTGTAAACAGTTAATAGTTTTCTGTGTACCATATGGTGTGCAATACTAGTAAATAATCATTAAACGTAATTACTCTTTATTATATACCTGGTTAAGTTTCTAAAATGGACTTATGGTCCTTATACTTTACATCATACCTAAGAGAGTGCTCATTAAAAATTTACTGACTGAAAGCTTTGCACTCCAGATTTAAGCTAAAAATTATTGTTATTTAGAATTGAATGCACGCCCAACTTAATATAAATTAAGTTTAATTAATATTATCTTAAGGATATCTCATACTCGACTAAAATTACTAAACATCTAAGAGAACTAGATTCCTTGTACTATAGTATTACAGGAATAAAATAGTTATATTACCCCACATGGTGGTCGTTTCCAACCATATAGGGTTAAGACAGGAAAATATGTTTATACATTTAACAGTTAAAAAATTAACTACCTTATTAAGTAATGTTTAATTAACGGCTAACAAAGATCCTGTCTGTGCTGTGTGGAAATAGTCTGCCTGTGCTTTAAAATCTACTGTGCAAGAGACCTCCCGTGCACCATCAACATCGAAAGTAGAGGGTGTACAAGAAATTCATATAAGTTTTGCCCAATTTATCAGTATTTTCTTGAAGAATATTGAAAAATGATTATGATTTATGTGATTGTTATGAACGTTATCAAAGCAGTAACTCGTTTCAGTCAGTAGAAAGTGCAGAGGTTGTGTTCTAGGTCAGCTTAACAACTTATCCGAGTTTCGGAGTGCAGTGAATGATAATTGAAAAGTAAACATGCGCATACATAGCAAAGATATTCTTATGCACTTCTTAATTTGAAGCGACTTAGCTGTTTGATCTGATGTCTGTCCGATTTTTCTGACTGTCTATCATCGGAAACTGTTTACAGCTTAGAAAAACCGGTCCAAACGCAGAGACCACCGATTAAGTCGATGCCGGTACGGATGTGCACCGTGAAAACGTTAATTACAAAAAAAAACGAGGTAAACTTTTGAACTTCAAAATCAGTGTAAGAAACATCATCAGGCGACAATAACATTCGCCTAAATCATTCATTTAGAAAGCCTTTTAATCTATTCACAAAATGTTAATTATTTTAATTTGAGCTGGAATTTTAAAAAATACAAATGGCAAAACTATTTTTCATTTCCAGAAAGGATATTGCTGAAATACTAAAATGTTATGAGTTATTCCGTTCCTATATGTTTTACGATAATAAAACTTGAAAAAGGTATTACATGATAATCCGTTTAAGTTCAGTCTCGTAGGAAAACTCTCACTTCTGACCCCATGTCAGCGGTATTCAACGCAATCACTGGAACAAGTTTGTATAACAGAACCCATTCCAGCTCATTTTATTTGATCATTTCGTTATCAGTTCGAGATTTTAGCAGCAGATTGAGTAACAACATTGAATATTCCTGGAAGCCAGTTTAGACATTTTCCTCATCTGATTTTGTGATCTCGGTTATAATAACTGCAAAGTAAACAAAAGACAAACATTATGTTTTTGTTTCGTTTTAGCAAAGCTTAGATAACAATTAATGATAATGGTGCCATTACATTGCATACATGTCGTGTGCACTTTTTTGACTTTTGTTAATGTTATTATGCCGGCTAAGTTTTGACATGATTATCTAAGCTTTACGAGAGTTTTGCCATTTGTATATTTTAAAATTCCAGCTCAAATTAAAATAATTGTTTTGACAAAATTTCCGAAATTTTACTTTCCGTTCGTTCGTTCTTTCGTTCATTCTTCCGTTCGTTCTTTCGCTCCCTCCTTTCGTCGCTCCCTTACACACTCTTTCTTTCTTTCGTTCGTTCGTTCTTTCGCTCCATTCTTTCGTCACTCCCTTACTCACTCGTTCTTTCGTTCATAACTTTGTTCTAACAGTCAGTCCGTCGAATAGTCAGTCTGATTCAAGCCCTGGTCATTTTGTTAAAATTTATCAATGTAATAGAGAGAATATTTATCTTAAAAAATCTTCTCGTCCAAATATTCAGGTAAAAGCTTAAAAATGTTAGAATAAGTAATACATATTATACATAATACATATCTTTAATAGAATGCGAAAACAATTTTATACAACTTATATTGAGTTGTGGTTCTTGCATAGCACAGAATGAATCAAACTTTACAAAAAAAACAACAATAATTGATTAAACTCTTTAAATTCACAACAAAGCTTCCTGTAAACTGGTTACGTGCCGCGCACTATTTTCTTACTGAGAAATCTCGTTTCTGCAAACTCGGCCACGTTTTGTAAGTCTATTAAAGGTCTAAACTGATGGATAAAATATATCAATTAAGTACATCAGATGTTATACCGATCCAAGGAATGCAAAATTCCATTGACACTGAACAAAAACAGCATCTCGACACAACAGCACATTTTAAGAATCATGTTTAAATCATGCATAATATTGCACAACCCGTGAACTCTTATATAAAAGATTTAAACGCCGTAAGCGGTGGACTTCACGCTGTTATAGGACAATCACAATGAGAAACTAAATGTTTTTTTTGTGAAAAACGCATGTGTTCCCCCTGCACCCAATGGAAGGAAGGCCAAGGAAGAGATATCACCTTTCTGAAACAGAAGCCTCTGCCATTTATTATGGTATAAAGAACATTATAATTATATATATAATATATAATAATATATATATTAACATATGTATGGTTATGATAGTTTCACACTTTACTCTAGGCACGGTTGACGTCACCTGACATCACAGTGGAACTGTTTGTATCAACGGCAGTGTGGAAGACAGCATATGTTACATCGTGGTAGCTGTAATGTATTGGAGTAACACCAGCTTCAGTGCAGTCCATGTTTTTAACATATATATGGTCGAGAAGTGTCCTTCCAGCAGTGACCTTGACTTTTGACCTACTGATTCCAGAATGAATAGGGTTCTTCTACTCAATAAGGGCAATCACCCTATGAAATTTGAAGGCTCTGGGTGAAATAGAACTCCAGTTATTGAGCGGAAACGGTTTACACGCTTCGGGCCCCTGTAACCATGACCTTTGACCCCAAAATCAAAAGAGTTCTTTAACTCAATAAAAGCAATCATCCTATGAAGTTTGAAGGCTTTGGGTGTAATACAACTCCAGTTATTGTGCGACAGGCGACACAAGTTGAAAATTACTATTTTTGACTAAGTAAGGGGCCATAACTCTACCAGTTCCAAATAAATCTGTACGGAAAACCCCAGGTGCACAACTTCACATGCTGATCAACATTACATGGTTGACTGTTTCAAGTAATGCAGGCATAACTTACCAGATTCCAAATACGAGAGGCTGTACGGAAACAACCCAGGTCAATTAACTTCACATTATAGAAAGGTATAAGGGTCATCTCCCGAACAGACCAAATTGCATAGAAAGTTATTGATAGGAAACCATTTTTCAATTAATTGTCATTATGACCTTGAACTTTCACCAAGTGACCCCAAAGGCGACATAAGTCATTTATAGGTCATTATCAACAAGCATTGAAAGTTTAAGGTCTCTGTGACCTTTGCCTTTGACCTACTGATAGGAAAAATCAATAGCGGTCATCTACCGGTGATGACCAATCCACATACTGAATTTGACATGGGCCCAAGGATTCCCTGGATAATTATCGGAAAGTGTTTTGCTTTTCAACATAACTGTGACATTTGCCTTTGACCTAATAACTAGAAAACTATTCGAGTCACCTATGGGTCATGACCAACCAACATGCCAACTTCGAGGAACCTGAACCCAAGCTTTCTATAGTTATTGGTAGGAAACTGGATATTTCGGATATTTTAACTGTAGCTCATGTGATTTATGTTAATCAAGCACATAAAATATATTTTAAAAAGAATATCTCAAACTTTGAACCTCAACTATTTCAAGTCGAATAAGAAATGGAGAACGGAATGCCTATTCCTTATTCAAACGGAATTTAAAGAATACTTCAGTCGAATAAGGAATAATGAGTTGGTTCCATTTTTCCTGGTTCAGCAGCGAATAAGGAACAGAAAAATAATGAACATTTAACATAATTATTACCTTTTTGCTTCAGGATTTCGTTAGAGATGGCGGATTTTTACTTGTACAGAGCTCGAGGTCGCAAAAACAAAAACAACAAACAAAAAAAAACAAAAAACAACTGAATTTTACGTTACAACTGAACAGTTTTTGCACTGATGTTAGGACACAATCTGCCAGTATTCCAGTGCTCCATGATCCCATTGGCCTTTAAAAAAACATCGAACTAAATATAGCTTTTGCCGGTCCGCAATAATCTGTCTGTCGCAGGTACCTCCATTATACTTTATATTAAAAGTAACTTATGTGGTGTAGTATGATTACGAAACAAGCAATACAAACACTAATAATTGGAAAATCCACTGTCAATGAACCCGATACAACTTGATAGACAGGGCACATCTAGCTTACAAGTAACTTAGACACATCGACATCATCATTTGAAGATCCTCAATAGAGTTTCGGTTAAATACGCATAAGGAATAAGGAACTGGTCCATATTCTTTATCCTAACGCCAAAAAGGAATTACTGTAACTCATGCGATTTATGAAAATCATGCACATACAATATATTTAAGAATAAAAAATCACTAAAATTTAGAACTTGAAATCTTAAAACTCCAATAAGGAAGAGAGAACCGGTTCACAAAATATCGCTGTCGTATATGCCTCAATTTATCAGTATTTTAACAGTAACTCATGCGATTAATGACAAAAAAGCTTATACAATATATTCCAAGACTAATCACTCAAGCTTTTAACAAAAACTATTTTAAGTCAAAAAGGAATAGGGAACTGGTCGTTTATTCCTTATTCAAACACGAATGAGGAACAGAAAATATGACTGTCGCAAATGCTTCCATTATTCATTTGTAACTCATATGATTTATGATAACCAAACACATACAATATATATTCACCTTTGAACCAAAACAATTGTAAATATATAAAAATGCAAAGGTCGAAAAGAGAATAGGGAACTGGTTCTTTTTTTCTAAAAATAGATTAGAAAAATTGATCGTCGCAGACACGTACTTCCACTTATCTTTATTTTGACAGTAAGCCATATGATTCATGATAGTTAAGCACATACAATATATTCCATCAGAATAACTTAAGCTTTTAAACTGAACTTTATTAGAAAGAGGAAAAGAGAACCGGTTCTTTATTCCTCACCCAAACAGGGTTTAATTTTAACTATAACTGAAGTGATTTATGATTATCACACAAATACTCGTACATTATATTTACATGAACAACTTAAGCTTCGAACCTTCACTAGAATTCGAATAAAGAATAGCGAAATAGCTCTTTTCTTTACTCAACAGCGCATAAGAAAAGAATAGAAAACATGACTATAGCCAATTTCTCGGTATAGCCTCACTTATGTGAATTATGATAATCAAGCACATACTGTACATTTCAGAAGGAATAACTCGAGGTTTGAACCTTTAAACTTCCAAGTCGAATAATGAATAGCATTAACTGGTACAAAAAGAGTTGTTGCACTAAAACGGATATAAATGTATCGTAAATTATTTCCGGTAAAGTTATTTGTTTTTAATTCAGTAAAAATCTGCGACTAAGAAACTCATAATAAAAAAACGTGTCTACACTATAGCTTGTACGGTCCCTAGTATAATTATATCGTAAAATAGCTAAGATGAGTGAAATTTATTAATAAACAAATTACATCTGACGCTTATGTTTTTGTATTCTCTGCGTTAGCAGGGAATACAGAGTTACCGTATTTCCAGACTCTATACGATGCTGTTCCTGAGAGCATTCTAATTTAGTGTTCCGCAGCTGACAAAATAGTGCAAAACTGCATGTGATCAACTAAAAAAGTTTGTTGTTAATGAAACATTTTTGCGACATGTAAATTATTTAAAATGAGAAAATCATCATGATCTAATTTTCAGATGGGTATGTGGAAACCAATTTCACATTGTGATTCTATTCTGAATGCATATGAGCAATAAAATTGTTACCACACTATCAGAAATAGTCAAAACAAAATGATTCCAGCAAAAAGAATACAATGATTAGGGCAAAAATTATAAAATAATAGCCAAAAGAAAACTGAGAAACTTTTCTCGCTCGCCCACATTTATGCGGTACCTTTTGGTAGCTGAAGGATGGTGGTTTCATACCTAAAGGAATCAATATTTCCGGTTTCGATTCATCGGATGACTCAAAACAACAAAGAAGAACGTAAGTTTACATCTATTCGTTTGCTTGCTATATGCTGATGTAAACTGATGTCATTTAGATTTATCTAATCGAAATCTGTGTTGTTTTTTTTTTTTGGTAAACAATGGTTCCCCCTGAGTTAGAGAACCGTGCTGCTGCAAACAGACGTCGAGACCTAAAATTTTCAACTTAAATTTTAGTTCTGGCTTCCAAAACTTTATAAGCCGCTTTTTAGCTCACCTGTCACGTAGTGACAGAGTGAGCTTTTCTGATCACCTTTTGTCCGTCGTCCGTCCGTCCACAATTAGTTTGTTAACACTCTAGTGGTCACATTTTTGCCTCAATTGTCATGAAACTTGGTCAGGATGTTTGTCTCATTAATATCTCGGACGAGTTCGAACCATAGGTGACAGTATCACTGAGCATAAAACCTCTAAAAACGAAAAAAAAAATTAACTTTTTACTAATATATCTACAAGGTATATTTCATGCAGGACCATCAATTTTTCTGAGTACTACAATCCATGTTAATTCAGTAACAATATTGAAAATGTTGTAATTTTCGCAATATATATATTCTAATTAAATTATCTGCACAATATTTTGAAAATCAGTCCAATACCTTGCGAGCAATGACGTTATATGTAAAAAAACCTAATCGAGAACATCAGTGAGGTGACTAGGAATCTTGGTAAAATTCCTTGAAATCACCTAAAAATTGGTTTTTCTAGCAATGTCTGTATAGTAATTTATGTCAGTATTTAATGAAAAAAATAGATCATCATTTTGACCCACTTAAATCCCTTTACTTAAATTGTTTGTTTGTGCTTCGCGTTAAAATCTTTTATTTTTTCAGGTAATCCTACTTTCATTTCACCATGTTTGTTAGTGACGTCAGCAAATTCAGTTTTACGTCTAGTTTTTTCATTGGCTTATTGGGACACACCTCCAGATAATTAACTAAAGAAAACAGTAATAACAAAAACCATTTGGGATATTTCGAAAGCGATCAAGTGCAGCAAGAAAACAAAACAATGGTTATGGGAAGAAAACACTCTGATATGTTTAACAGAACAATCTGTGTCAGTGCATTAAATTGTTCAGTATGTTGATACATCGTTAAGATGTTGATCTTTAACTTTCTCACCATTTTCTAACAAAAATAAATGCAAACATTTTGAAAACAAAAGTCACCTCAGTGATGTTCCTGGTTGTTCCGTATGAAATATACCTTGTAGATATATAAGTAAAAAGTTAAAAAAATTTTTTTTTTCGATTCTAGATGTTGTATGCTCACTGATACTGTCACCTGTGGTTCGAACATGGGTTATCAGGGTTGGAAAACTAGGTCACAGAGCCAAAATATAGAAAAACACTCTAGAGGCTACTTTTTCAGTCCAAATACCCTGGAAATTTGTAAGAAAAGTTCTATCAATGATTTCTAGCTCAAGTTCAAATGTGGGTCATCTGGGTTCAAAAACTAGGTCACGGAGCCCAAAAATAGAAAAATCTCGTTAACACTCTAGAGGTTACATTTTCAGCCCAAATAATCTGGAAATTTGTCAGAAATGTTGCTTTGACCATTTCTAGGTCAAGTTCAAATATGGGTCTTCTGGGGTTAAAAACTAGGTCACAGAGCCCAAATATTGAAAAACCTTGTTAACACTCTAGAGGTAATATTTTTGGACCAAATAATCTGGAAATTTGTCAGGAAGGTTGCTCCTATGATTTCTAGCTCAGGTTCGAATATGGGTCATCTGGGTTCAAAAACTAGGTCACAGAGCCCAAAAATAGAAACATCTTGTTAACACTCTAGTGGTTACATTTTCAGTCCAAATAATCTGGAAATTCGTCAGAAAGGTTGCCTTGAGGATTTCTAGATCAAAGTTGAATATGGGTCATCTTGGGTCACAAACTAGGTCACAGAGTCCAAATATGGAAAAACCTTGTTAACATTCTAAAGGTAACATTTTCAGTCCAAATAATCTGGAAATTTGTCAGAAAGGTTCTATCGATGATTTCTAGCTCAGTATTGAATATAGGTTTTCTGGGGTCAAAAACTAGGTCACAGAGCCTGAAAGTAGAAAAACCTTGTTAATGCTCTAGAGGTTACATTTTTAGTCCAAATGTCCTTGAAATTTGTCAGAAAGGTTGTTTCAGTGATTTCTAGCTGACATTTTGATATGGGTCACCTGGGATCAAAAACTAGGTCACATGGCCCAAATATTAAAAAACCTTTTTAACACTCCAGAGGTTACATTTTCAGTCTAAATATCCTGGAAATTTGTCAGACAGGTTTTTTTTGATGATTTCTACCTCAAGTTGGAGTATGGGTCATCTTGGGTCAAAAACTAGGTCACAGCCCAAATATGGAAAAACCTTGTTAACACTGTAGAGGTAACATTTAATTACAAATAACCTGGAAATTCGTCAGAAAGCTTAATTCTATGGTTTCTAGCTCAAGTTTGAATATGGGTCATCTGGAAGGGAAACCTAGGTCACAGAGCCAAAATATCAAAAAACTTTGTAAACATTCTAGAGGCTACATTTTCACTCCAAATTTGTCAGAAGGGTTGTTTTGATGATTTGTAGCTCAAGTTTGGATATGATTTATCTGGGGTCAAAAACTAGGTCACAGAGCTTAAATATCGAAAAACCTTGTTAACACTCTAGAGGCTACTTTTTCAGTCCAAATATCCTGGAAATTTGTCAGAGAGATTGTTTCAATAATTTCTAGGTCAAGTTCGAATATGGGACATCGAGGTTAAAAAACTAGGTCATAGAGCCCAAATATGGAAAAACCTTGTTAAGACTCTAGAGGTAACATTTTCAGTACAGATAACCTTGAAATTTGTCAAAGAGATTATTTCAATAATTTCTAGGTCAAGTTCGAATATGTGTCATCTGGGGTGAATTTAACCAGGTCCATAGCAACTTTGTTAAAAGCAGGTGAGCGATACAGGGCCATCATGGCCCTCTTGTTTAACATTTTGTTCATTTTAATGATACACGTCCTGTAACAGTATATAAATCGTGTACGCTGAAGATCTTTAGCTACTTAAATTTAAAAGTTAAATTGTTTACATTATTGATAACAATCATCTTCATTTTTGCTTATTTACTACCACACACTTTTAAAAATTAAACGTTTCGGACTTACATGTAAAAACCTGGTCTTTTCGGCCCTTTTCTTATGTAAATATGAAAAACAAAATAACACCAAAAAAAAAAAAATTACAAAAGAAAAAAGTTAAACATCTATATAACTTGTACTTTATTTACATATAAGAATTTATTAATATTTTTGTCATAAATGAATGTATATAGAGGATATTAATATAAGAATTTATTAATATTTTTGTCATAAATGAATGTATATAGAAGATATTAAAAGTTTTTTTCCATAAACTGGGACCTTATATATTACGTTGTTCCCAGTTTAAAATAAATACTGGATTTATTTTTGTCAAGTGGTATGAAAATAAATATTTTACAATTGTCCAGTTTGGAGGTTTATTTTTTAAAGTCCATATTTGGAAACAAAGACACACACAGACCTGTACCGGGATTGTTGTCTTTTTTGTGACTACAACTGCACCACTGTCATGGTTCAATGCAAAGCAAGAGAAAATTTTGTTTTGTGTTTATGCTGCTTTCAGTAATAGTCCAGACATTTGGTAATTGGTGAAAGAAAATGAACATTAAATGGTCCTCTTAAAGCAGTCCAAAACAAAGAGAAAGGGTTTATTGTACAAAATTTATTTACTTATTTCACAATGGGATTTTGTCAGGTTATGTCTACCTTCTGTAGGAAGTTGCAAACAAAACAATTTTCAGTAATGAAATGTAAACCCATGAATGCCTCAAAATGTAGAAGCAATAAAATCCATTTATGTTCTTTATTTGGCACAAGTTTGAAAGTCTGAAATGCATGACCAATTTAAGCCAGGGAAAGTCATGAATGGGTTTTAGAGGTAGATTCACGTTGATATTAACTGCATTTTTCTGCAAATTTATTAGGTATCAGGAGACCATGGGTATCCGGTTTGAAGGGGTTAATTACATGGAGGTTACGTAGGATCAGCCGGTTTAGAGGGGCTCTGGTTTGGAGGGGTTCTATTGTACTGATGAACTTTAACCAATCCAGGCAGCTACTACAATAATTTGATGAAATCTCATCTAGCATCGGTATTGAAGTATATTACAAATGTATTAAGAAGAGAATAACTAAGTACATGAATAACAGAAATTGCATGAACAGATGCACATATAATTTCATCAATGATCAGTGTTACTTGATTGCTTTTTAATGACAAGAATTCAAAATTCCTTTTTCTTTTACAGATGACAGATATTACTGACGTCATAAGGGTATACTTTTCCAGACCCAGTGATATGAGCCTCAGGGATAATGTGGCTGTTGGTCATTTAATCAGGTACAAGTGGAAGAACAGCTAGGAAAAAGGAAGCTGTGTCAGTGAAGGCAGAGAAGTGGTGATATTGACATGCAACCCTCTAAAGTTTAGAATTTTAATGGTATGTGTTGACAGTGTAGTGCTTTCTTATAGCAAAATTAATCACTCGCTTAATACTTCCGGTATGTTTTCATATTGAGCCTAATGCTAATATTTAGCCTGTGGTACCTTTCTCTTTTTAGCTCACAAAGTGCTCAGGGTGAGCTTTTCTGATCAGTCTTTGTCCGTCGTCCGTCCGTCGTCAACTTTTCATTCAAATGACATCTACTCTGAAACCAAAGGGCCAAATTGAATGAAACTTGCCTTGGATGTTCCTTGCATGAAGCTCTACCAGGATTGTTCAAATGGTTCTGGTCCATTGCATTTCTGGTTCACTGGAGCTAAAATCAGATTTTAAAATTTGGATCTTTAAAACTCTTCTCCGAAACCTCAAGGCCTGGAGCTAAGATATTTGGTATGAAGCATCATCTAGTGAACCTCTACCAAGTTTTTTCAAATTATGACCTTGGGCTCAAAACTGACCCTACCCCAGGGCTCAGTTGAATTTACATAGAGTTATATAGGAAAAACTTTAAAAAATCTTCTTGTCAGAAACCACAAGGCCTAGAGTTTAGATATTTTGTATGCAGCACTGTCCAGTGGACCTTTACCAAGTTTGTTCAAATCATGGCTCCTGGGTCAAAAATGGCCCCGCCCCAGGGATCACATGTTTTACATAGAGTTATATAGGAAAAACTTTAAAAAATCTTCTTGTCAGAAACCGCAAGGCGTAGAGTTTAGATATTTGGTGTGTAGCATTGTCCAATGGACCTCTACTAAGTTTGTTCAAATCATAGCCACTGGGTCAAAATAGGCCCTGCCCCGGGGGTCATTTGTTTACATAGAGTTATATAGGAAAAAGTTTAAAAAGTCTTCACATTAGAAACCAAAAGATATTTTGTATGTAGCATTGTCAAGAGGACTTCATGTTTTACATAGAGTTATATAGAAAAAAATTTAAAAATCTTCATTTCAGATACCACTAAGCCTATAGTTAAGATATTTGGTGTACAGCATTGTCTACTAGACCTCTACCAAGGTTTTTCAAATCATACCGCCTGGGTCAAAAATGGCCCCGCCCCAGTGGTCACATGTTTTACATAGAGTTATATAGGAGAAGTTTTAAAAATCTTCTTGTCAGAAACCACAAGGACTAGAGTTCAGATATTTGGTTTGCAGCATTGTCTAGTTGACTTCTACCAAGTTTGTTCAAATCATGACCCTGGGGTCAAAACTGGCCCCACCCGGGGGGTCATTTGATTTTACACAATGATTTATACAATCTGCTGCTGGGAAACACCAAGGGCTATACCTTCAATTGTTTGTTGTTATGTCTCCCCCCAGCCCTGCCCTTCTGATGGAGACATATTGTTTTTGCCTTGTCCATGGGTGTCTGTTTGTTTGTCTGTCTTTCACACTTAGTTTCCTTTCAATAACTTGAGTACCAGTTGACCAAAAGACTTCAAACTTCACAGGGTTATTGCCTTTATTGAGTACAAAAAAAAATTCCTTTTGTGTTTTGGGTCAGTAGATCAAAGGTCAAGGTAAGAGGGACCTCTAGAGTGAAAACCGTTTCCACTCAATAACAGGATTACCATTTCACCCAGAGCCTCCAAACTTCATAGGATGATTGCTTTTACTAAATAGAAGAACCATATTGTTTTTGGGGCTAGTATGTCAAAGGTCAGGGTCACAGGGACCTGTAGAATGAAAACTATTTCTGCTCAGTAACTGGAGTACCATTTAACCAAGAGCCTTCAAACTTCATAGGATGATTTTCTTTACTCAATAAAAGAACCCAATCATTTTTGGGGTCAGGGACCAGTAGAGTCGAAACTATTTCTTCTCAGTAACTGGAGTATCATTACACCCAGAACCTTCAAACTTTACAGGGTAAATATATTAGAAGAACCCTATTGTTTTTGGGGTCTGTAGGTCAAAGGTCAAAGTCACAGGGACATGTAGAGTAAAACTATTTCTGCTAAAAAAATTGAGTACCATTACACCAAGAGTCTTCAAACTTATTGCAAACTTATCAAACTTGCACCCATAAAAACCAATAATGATATTTGTAACATGAGAAATGAGACTCAGGTGAGCGATTTAGGGACATCATGGCCCTCTTGTTTTAGTTCAGTTGATGAGGAAAAGAAACAGTTACCTGTTTTATTTGTTCGGTTAAGTGCTGACTGTCAGTCCAGGGATTATGGTTTCAAAAACCATGCTACGCATGAAATTTCTGATCTAGAACATTATGTCTTAGACTCTTAAGATCTTCCACTAAATGTCTGATTTAAGTAAAGATAAAGCCAGTCCACCTGGGTTTTCATTAAGTTTTTTAGTTGGAGGGAGAACATGTAAAGTAGGCAGGTGATTTGCTGCCAGTTTGTTATCAAATAAGCCAGATTTTAAGGAAAGTAGCTGGGAAAAAAATCGAAAATAGCCGGGAAATATACCCGGCTTCCAGGTTTTAATGAAACCCCTTTGGAGTCCATTGCAAAGAGATCTGTACATGTAAGACTTGAAGTACTCAGGTTGAATAACTATGAAGTCAAAGCTAGAAGGGTTAACTTAACCCAGCCATATAAGCCAAAAAGGTGTTGAAACCAGGCATTGCATACAAAACAGACAATAAAAATAGGACTTTGATACATTATAGATATTTTTCCTTTCCTTTGCTTTTTAGGTACTTGCATGAAGGATACTGCTATAAAGTTATAACAGGGCTGACATCAAACATCCATGACATTATACTGTGTCAAACAACCCTGTGTAAGATGGTCTTACCTTTTCGTTAAAATTCCATATAACAGTTATTTATAGATTTACATAGGCTTGATTTTACTAGGCTTCCAGAAAATCCTGCAGTTAAGACATTGATCTCAAAGGTGTTCTTTTGCTAACATTTACACTTCCTTTCATGTATGAAGGTATTTTCTACAAACAAAATATTTAAAGCAGCTTCTTCACAGAAGATCTTGTTGAAAATAAATTGTTTTGCTTCATGCAATTTGGTTGTCAGGACATCTTAAAATCAGAATGCTTCATTGTTGATATTAAGTGTTAAGTAGATAATACTTCACATGTATGGAAAAAGTGTAAAGCTAAGACTAAGGCCAAAAATAGATTATGATCATCCTAATGAAGAAAAATAGTGATCATGCTTAATGCATTTTAAGATAAGGAGTGTTACACTTGGGCACATGTATCACTCATTTGCAAGCTCTTTCTTCAAGTAAAGAAAATAACTTATTTAAATAAAGAATTTATACTATTTTAGAGGTACATGTATTTAATGGCATTGAAAAACTTCCTACTGCTTTTGACAACCCTTACATCTTCCATAGCCAAGCACACAGTACCGATAATGAATAACATTTAGAAGTACTAGGTTTGTATATATCCAGATAGAATTTAATTTGACTAAGCTGCTGTAATGAAAGAATTAAAATACAGCTACCAGTAACTGCAATATACTGCCCTGCCCACCTCCCCCCTAATTTTTGTGTCTCTTGCTACAACGTAACATGGCATATAGGGATCACTTATTCGTCGTCTGTCCGTCCTTCACAAAACCTGTCCGGACTACTCCTCAGAAATTACAGGTGTGATTTCATCCAACCTTTAGGAATGATCAGTTTTAAGTCTGGTTGTGCATAGCATCAGCATTTTCGGGTTCAATGATTTTTATCTTTAAAGTTTGTCTGCACTACTTCTCTTATACTACTAAGCATGAATAAAATGTTATAGGATTGATCAGTACCTCAATTACTTGCACATATTAAATGGAAGTTTTGGTAGAATGATTTTTGGCTGAGTTCTGGCCCTTGAATTAAAAAAAATTTAGCCAAGAGACTGTCCAATCACCTCTCAATACAACTGCTTTTTTAGCTATCATCAGGTAACACATGTTATCACTGATCGCCCTTATGTTGAATGCCTTATTAAAACTTCCTCAGCACTATTTGGAAATGAGCCGCTGATTTAATGGTGTCAGTCGATTCTACATAGCGAAATATGGAAATAAATTCTTTTATACTTTAACTGCAGGTTGGCAAGACTATTATGCTGTAGAACGCAAAAGAAGAGCTAGGATAGGCAATAACATGTGGTGACGGCATTGTCAAAAGTTCCCTGTGCTATGCCATTAACTTTCAAAGTTCCTTACAGTCATAAGAATAAAGGCCAGAGAATTCTTAACTTTCCTGCAGCCTTAACCTTTTCCACTGTTGAAGCACTGCGATCTCCAAAAAAGCACAAGATTTCCATTCAAGGCAAGCTTGTTCAGGTAGATCATCCCCTTATTTCTGTTTTCTCTTGAATAGTATTCTCAGTTAAAACTGACATAAAAACTACTGCAATGTTATTCAGATCATTATTTTCCTGGTATGTGCTAATTTTTTGCTCATGTGAGCTGTAGGCTTCTGGTATGCTATTAGTACCGGTCAATGTCCATAGTTAGTCATATATCCACACTTAGTTTGTTAACACTCTGATGGTCATATTTTTGTCCGAATTGTCATGAAACTTAGTCAGGATATTTGACTTGGTAATTACTTGGACAAGTTTGAATATAACCATCTGGGTTAAAACTAGGTTGCAGATCCCAAGTATGGAACAGGGATTTCATTAAGTTTTTGAGTTGGAGGGAGTACATGTAATGTAGGCAGTTGATTTGCTGCCAGTTTGTTATAAAATAAGCCTGATTTTAAGACAAGAGGGCCATGATGGCCCTGGATCGCTCACCTGAGTACTTAGGTTTGCTGTTAAGCAGTATTTCATTTTTTAATTGAAAATATGTAAGTGCCTACAAACCAAATATGTAAAATATCAGTCAATAAATAAAGGCTCTATGACAGAAAGTAGAAATATCTATTATAAGCTATGGTGACCTTGACCTTGACCCAGTGACCTCAAACCCTACCCATGGGTAGACGTCCATGCAAGGAACCTCTATACTGAATATCAAAGATATTGGTCTATAAATGAAGGCTCTATGAGGTACAGTAGATAAATCTACTTTTAGCCTCCGTGACCTTTAACCTAATTCAATAATTTGAAAAAGATTGATAAGCTTGCTTCATGCCAAATTTTAAAATTCTAGGTCTTGTGGTTTCAGACAAGAAGATTTTTAAAGATTTTCTTCTATATTGTTATTTAAAACTTGTGACCCCTCGGGCGGGGCCAATAGTGACCCTAGGGACATTTTTCTAACAAACTTGGTAGAGGTCCACTAGACAATGCTACACACCAAATATCTAAGCTCTATAACTTACTGTTTCTGACAAGAAGATTTTTTTAGATTTTCTTATATAACTCTATGTAAAACTAGTGGCCCCTGGGGCGGGGCCATTTTTGACTCAGAGGCCAGGATTTGAACAAACTTGGTAGAGGTCCACTAGACAATGCTACACACCAAATATCTAAGCTCTATAACTTACGGTTTCTGATAAGAAGATTTTTTTAAGATTTTCCTATATAACTCTATGTAAAACAAGTGACCCCCGGGGCGGGGCCATTTTTGACCCAGAGGCCAGGATTTGAACAAACTTGGTAGAGGTCCACTAGACAATGCTACATACCAAATATCTTAACTGTAGGCCTTCTTGTTTCTGATAAGAAGATTTTTTAGTTTTTCCTATATAACTCTATGTAAAACAAGTGACCCCCGGGGGCGGGGCCATTTTTGACCCAGAGGCCAGGATTTGAACAAATTTGGTAGAGGTCCACTAGACAATGCTTCACACCAAATATCTAAGCTCTATAACTTACGGTTTCTGACAAGAAGATTTTTTAAGATTTTCCTATATAACTCTATGTAAAACTAGTGGACCCTGGGGCGGGGTCAGTTTTGACCCAGAGGCCAGGATTTGAACAAACTTGGTAGAGGTCCACTAGACAATGCTTCACACCAAATATCTAAGCTCTATAACTTACGGTTTCTGACAAGAAGATTTTTTAAGATTTTCCTATATAACTCTATGTAAAACTAGTGGCCCCTGGAGCGGGGCCATTTTTGACCCAGAGGCCAGGATTTGAACAAATTTGGTAGAGGTCCACTAGACAATGCTACACACCAAATATCTAAGCTCTATAACTTACGGTTTCTGACTAGAAGATTTTTTTAAAGATTTTCCTATATAACTCTATGTAAAACAAGAGACCCCCGGGGCGGGGCCATTTTTGACCCAGAGGATATGATTTGAACAAACTTGGTAGAGGTCCACTAGACAATGCTACATACCAAATATCTTATCTCTAGGCCTTGTGGTTTCTGACAAGAAGATTTTCAAGTTTTCCCTATATAACTCTATGTAAAATCAACTGACCCCTGGGGTGGGGTCAGTTTTGTCCCCAGGGTCATAATTTGAACAAACTTGGTAGAGGTCCACTAGATGATGCTTCATACCAAATATCAAAGCTTCAGGCCTTGTGGTTTCGGAGAAGAAGATTTTTAAAGATCCAACTTATAAAATCTATTTTTAGCTCCAGTGAACCAGAAATGCAATGGACCAGAACCATTTGAACAATCTTGGTTGAGCTTCATGCAAGGAACATCCCAGGCAAGTTTCATTAAATTTGCCCCATTGGTTTCAGAGGAGATGTCGTTTGAATGAAAAGTTGACGACGGACGGACGGACTGACGGACGACGGACAAAGACCTATCAGAAAAGCTCACCCTGAGCACTTTGTGCTCAGGTGAGCTAAAAAGGAGCCGGGAAAAAATCGAAATAGCCGGATAATTTACCCGGCTCCCGGGTCTTAATGAAACCCCTGTGGAAAAGCCTTGTTAACACTGTAGAAGTAATTTGTTTAGCCCAAATATCCTGGAAATTTCTCAGAAAAAGGTTGTTTTGGTAATTTCTAGGTGGAGTTCGTAGATGGGTCATCTGGGGACAATAAACCAGGTCTGTAACAACTTTGTTAAAAGCATTCATACTGAGGTGAGCGATATAGGCCCATCATGGCCCTCTTGTGTTAATACCTTTTGACTGGTGTAGTGGGATGTCACAAGGCTTGTACTGCACTTCGACATACAATAAAATGTTTTTCTAGTCATTTATATTAGGGTACTTCCATATCATTACTACCTGTGCACTCATAGAACACATTACTGATTTGTTGAGTACATTTTTTCCAGGAAGAAGAATTTGAGTCAGTACAAGCTCGAGCCAAACAAGTCACCATGAAGAACTCAGTGGTTGAGGTAAATACTGGAATGGGTTAAGTTACTTTTTAGCGTGAGTCTGCCCCTGCTGTGTTGAAAACCTACATGTATTGTGGAACTCTCACCCCTCGCAAAGTGGTGGCATAAAAATAGTGAAGTTTTTTAAATATGTCTTGAAATTATTGCTAAATACTTTTTCTTGCTCTCTTTTTCTTTATATAAAATATATCAAGGTGTCTTTAAAAACTTAAGTCTTGAAGAAAATTTTAAAGAAGTTGTTATAGGCAGGCAGCTATTGTAGGTGTATGTTGCACTACTAACGGATGCACTCTTCATTTCTTATAAATGTACTTGATGTTTTTAGCTCACCTGAGCACTATGTGCTCAAGGTGAGCTTTTGTTTTCGCCCTGTGTTCGTTGTGCATTGATTGTCATGAAATATTTACTTTAAACAACTTCTCCTTAACCACTCTGTGAAAGATGATAAAACTTTGCAGGAATCCGCCTTGCTTTATAAAAGTTACTCAAAGAACACTGGTTGGTATGGCAACAAGAATGAACTACTTAAAAAATCTTATTGTAATAAACTGCTAAGCACAGAGGTCTCAAATCTGGTGTGTAACCTTGTCCAGTGGAGCTCAACCATGGTGACAGTACACATCCAAATGCAACAAAAAAAAAGTACACATCCAAATGCAACAAAAAAAACAACAACAAATATTTAAAAACAGATTTTTAGATAAATTGTTACAGTGTAGAAATTTTACCATTCTTTTTCTTAGTCATACCTCATAAATAGGTATTTCACTATGAATAAAAAGATTAGACATCTGAACTATTTTTGTAACATCAGAAAATACTAAAATTGTTCAAAGTGTACAACTTACATTAAAGTAATGTTGCAAAGTTTGTGGTAATAGCATCATTCTTAACATCCTTTAACTATGTGTTCTTCAGACATCGATCATCCTTTTGATTTAATTTTTTCACTTCATGGTTTTTTTTCTATTCAAAGTGTGCTTAAAACTATTGTATATGCTTTTTTATGCTGCACTAAAACTTACAAACATGCTGTTCTTTTACAGTACAATGCAATGACTGTACTTGATGATTTCATCTGCACAAGTGAGCTTGTTAAGTTATTTTGTCTCTGTGGAGTGCCTTGTTGATCAGTTACTTATATGATGTTCATTGACTGTTCTTCTGTTTCTTAAAGGGGCTGTGCTCCAGATAACAAAAAAAGAAAGTTTTCTTGTATTATAAATTTCTTGTAATATTTATGACTAATGCTTAAAAAATAACTTACTGACAAAAAATAAGTCAAATAATTACATTATAATTGAATGTTTTCCCTTTCAAAGTGCTATACCGTAACGCGACGGTATAATTATATCGTATAAGATTTAAAGTGAATATCTGTAATATCACAGTAAAAGCATTGTAAATATTTTGTTAACATGAGGGTCCAGAGTTCAAAGCAGGCTGGAGCGAAAATATTTTTTTTATTCTATTTTGACTTTTATTATCAGTTTTGAAGTAAACTATTATGTTGTTATAATCTCACGGCATCTAAATATATACCTAATTTATGAAAAAAAAAAATGTTTTATGTCAAATCTGGAGTACAGCCTCTTTAATATATTTCCAGTATTTTCTATGCAGAATTAATTACAGCTGTTACAAACTAAAACATAAAGAACATTTTCTTCAGTACAGACGATAATTTTTCTTGTGTGAAATTCTTTATTTTAATGGTTAGTTATAGAAATATTACACCTCTGGGGATTTAATCATTAATATCTATACATCAAATTTTAGTATTTTTATATTGCATTTTTATACACTCAGGAAGCATTGCAGTGCCATCATGGCACCCTTCTTTGCTTTTTAGCTGCCTTACCATTATTATTATTCTTTTTTAGCTCACCTGAGCTGGCTCAGGGTGAGCTATTAGGATCGATGAATGTCCGTCGTCCGTCGTCTGTCGTCCGTCGTCCGTTCACATTTAGTTCGTTAACACTCTACTGGTCACATTTTTGCTCCAATTGTCACGAAACTTGGTCAGGATGTTTTTCCCAGTAATTACTCGGACGAGTTCGAATATGGGTCATATGGGATCAAAAACTAGGTCAAGGAGCCCAAAAATAGAAAAATCTTGTTAACACTCTAGAGGTAATGTTTTTAGCCCAAATAATCTGGAAATTTGTCATAAAGGTTTCTTCTATGATTTCTAGCCCAAGTTCAAATATGGGTCATCTGGGGTCAAAAACTAGGTCACAGAGCCCAAAAATAGAACATTCTTGTTAACACTCTAGAGGCTACATTTTCAGCCCAAATAATCTGGAAATTTGTCAGAAAGGTTGTTTCCATGATTTCTAGCTCAAGTTCGAATATGGGTCATCTGGGGTCAAAAACTAGGTCACAGAGCTCAAATATGGAAAAACCTTGTTAACACTTAAGAGGTAACATTTTCAGCCCATATATCCTTGTAATATGTCAGAAAGGTTATTTGGATTATTTCTAGCCCAGGTTTGAATATGGGTCATCTGGGGTCAAAAACTAGGTCACTGAGACGAAATATGGAAAAACCTTTTTATCACTCTAGAGGTAACATTTTCAGCCAAAATATCCTGGAAATATGTCAGAAAGGTTGTTTTGATGATTTCTAGCTCAAGTTTGAATATGGGTCATGTGGGGTCAAAAACTAGGTCACACAGCCCAAATATGGTAAAACCTTGTTAACACTCTAGAGGCTACATTTTCAGCCCAAATATCCTGGAAATACGTCAGAAAGGTTGTTTCCATGATTTCTAGCTCAAGTTCGAATATGGGTCATCTGGGGTCAAAAACTAGGTCACACAGCCTGAATATGGAAAAACCTTGTTAACACTCTAGAGGTAACATTTTCAGCCCAAATATCCTGGAAATATGTCAGAAAGGTTGTATCAATGATTTCTAGCCCAGTTTCGAATATGGGTCATCTGGGGTCAAAAACTAGGTCACAGAGCTTAAATTTGGAAAAACCTTGTTTACACTCTACAGGTAACATTTTCAGCCCAAATATCCTGGAAATATGTCAGATAGGTCGTTTCGATGATTTCTAGGTCAAGTTCGAATATGGGTCATCTGGGGTCAAAAACTAGATCACACAGCCTGAATATGAAAAAATCTTGTTAACACTCTAGAGGTAACATTTTCAGCCCAAATATCCTGGAAATATGTCAGAAAGGTTGTATCAATGATTTCTAGCCCAATTTCGAATATGGGTCATCTGGGGTCAAAAACTAGGTCACAGAGCTTAAATTTGGAAAAACCTTGTTTACACTCTACAGGTAACATTTTCAGCCCAAATATTCTGGAAATATGTCAGAAAGGTTATTTTGATGGTTTCTAGGTCAAGATCGATTATGGGTCATCTGGGGTAAAAAACTAGGTCACAGAGCCCAAAAATAGAAATATCTTGTTAAGGCTCTAGAGGCTACTGTTTCAGTCCAAATATCCTGGCAGTTTGTCAGAAAGCTTGTTTGGTTGTTCACATTATTAGATAAGAATAAAGGTCACGGAGGCTAAAAATAGATTTATCTACTGTACCTCATAAAGCCTTCATTTATAGACCAATATCTTTGATATTCAGTATATAGGTTCCTTGCATGGACCTCTACCCATGTGTAGGGTTTGAGGTCACTGGGTCGAGGTCAAGGTCACCATAGCTTATAATAGATATTTCTACTTTCTGTCATAGAGCCTTTATTTATTGATTGATATTTTACATATTTGGTTTGAAGGCACTTATATATTTTCAATTAAAAAATGAAATACTGCTTAACAGCAAACCTACAGCCAAAGTACTCAGGTGAGCGATCCAGGGCCATCATGGCCCTCTTGTTTAAAAACAGTTTGCATAAGAGAGATTTGAGATGACAAGGTGTCTTTTGTTTCTTTGATAAACATTGCTGCAATTATTATGTATGGGTGTTTTAAATGTTTTATTGTTATAGTTATGGTGTCGTTGCCGTTCCTGTCCGAAAACTTTAACATTGATCATAATTTTTTTAATCCTAGATGGATTATCTTCATACTTGGACACATCAACCCTTTGGACAAGACCTTCAAAGTGACCAGACTAAACTTGACCTTGGCTTAAAAATGACCTTCAAATTCAAGGTCAAAATATTGAATTTTGCTAAAATTGGCCATGACTTAATTATGAATAGGTGGATTGTCTTTATACTTGGATACAACAACCCTTTAAACAAGATCTTTAACTGGACCAGACTCAACTTGACCTTGACTAATAAATGACCTACACCTTCAAGGTCAAATCATTAAATTTTGCTTAAATTGTCATAACTTTGTTGTTTATGGTTGGTTTTGATTCATACTTGGACAAAACAACACTTATGACAAATTCTTCATTATGATTCTTTCATGTTTCAAATTGATCTTAAATGACCTTGACCCTCTAGGTCAAATTATTGAATTTTGTTACAATTTGCAATAATTTTGTTTGTTTTTATTGTTGGAATGCTTCATACTAGGACAAAACAACACTTATGAAAAAACAGACATGTTGAATAACTCAGGTGTGACGAAGATCAAAAAATGACCTTGACTGTCAAGGTCAGATGTTTGAATTTTTCTACAATTTGTCATTTATTAATGGATTTGTTTCATATCTGGACAAAACAATACTTTTGACAAATCTGACATTTTGATTTAAGTTTTACGTTGATCTTAGAAATGACCTTGACTAGCTAGATCATATTATTGAATTTTGCTAAAATTGGTCATAACTGTGTAAGTTTTGGTTAGATTTGATTCATACTTTGACAAAACAACACTTTTGACAAAACTGACATGTTGAATAATTCAGGTATGAAAGTCAAGATCCAATTATTGTATTTTGCTTAAATTGTCATAACTATTGTTTATTTACGGATTTGATATATACTTTGATAAAACAACAAAACTGACATTTTAATTATTTAAGTATGACCTTGACCTTTAGAAGACCTTGACATTTCAGGTCAAGTTATTGAATTTTGCTTAAAAAAATTGTTTTTTATGGTTTGATTTGATTTATACTGGGACAAAATAACACTGACGACAAAACTGACACATTGCTCATTCAGATGTGATCTTGACCTTGAAATGAGCCTGACTTTCAAGGTCAAATTATTGAATTTTGGTTATATTAACCAAAACGTCATTTTTATTTTTATTATTAATACTTGGACAAAACAATGCCCCTGACAAAACCTACATGTTAAATTATTCAATTATGACTTAACCTTAAAATGACCTAGACAAACTATTGAATTTCGCTAAAATATGCAAATTTTTATTATTTATGGATGGATTTGATTCATACAGGGACAAAACAACACTGAGCATAGAACAAACGTGTTGAACAATTCAAGTATTACCTTGCCCTTTAAATGACCTTGGCATTGCTTAAGTTGGCTATATCTCTGTTGTTAATGGATGTAGTGTCTTCATGCTTGGACATAACTACCTTTTAGACAATATCTCCAAAGAAGGTTAAACTGAACTTGACCTTGATCTTTAAGGTCAAATTTCTGAATGTTGCTAAAACTGGCCATAACTTTGTTATGTATAATTATATTTCCAAATAATGTTTCATTTGAAATCCCTTCACCACAATCTGCTTCCTTTGATGTGTTTGCCTTTGGATAAAGAAAAAGTGGAGCGTGGTTCCCGCTTGTGGTGGTTCTTGTGTATAAGGTGTTTCTGACTTGGTTTCATCATGTTGATAAACAATAAAACTTTAAATGCTGTTTATTATTGCTTGCTGTCTATTATTGATATATATTAATGTTGTTTTCAATTGACCATCTAATACTTATACAGATTATCTTAATATGTTCCATGTATTTTTATGCAAGATATCAGACTGTTCTAACATATAGTAGTCTAAGGTGCCCATCCCAAACAGCATAATGTTGACTAGCCAGTTCAGCAGTGAATTCCCCAGAGATTGCAGCGCTTTGATTTTATATCGGTCTTGAAAGTCGACAAATAAAAAATCAACGTACACTTTAAACATTATATTAAGAGAATAGTAACGAGCGGAATCAATTTTTCTAACACTGATTCTGATTGGTCAGACAAACACACGTCCATGACCGAAACTTACTACGGGGTTAGCATAAAGCACGGTCATGTAAAAACAATCCTGCATGATGCTGAGTACTTTCTGACGCACCGAAGCGGAAAAAGTCCTTTTTAAAGGTCATGTGACACGACTATAGCAACTTTGTCTATTCAAAATAATCATAATGTACTGATTAAAATGGTTTAAATGCGAAATTATGAAAATATTGTTTTTGATAAGTAAAACGTGTTTCTGATGATCGGCTGTTTCCATTTCGACATCGGTAGTTTCCGCCGCAATTTTTGGCTGTGAAGTAGATTTATCCCTACTGTACCAGCCAGTAGTGCAGAATTACACTGCTCATAACACATCCGTTTTTAAATGAAAAAATAACACTAAACCACAAGAGCTAGAAACACGATAAATTAAATTAAATAAAACAAGTAAATTTGTGAGCTAATGCTCACTAGTGATACCCCCGTTATCAGAAATTTGACTTTTATAATGTAATTTGCATTTGTCATATGTATAAAGAGTGTCAATTTTTTCCGAGTATTTACCTGAATTTAATACAACTTCATCCAAGGCACAGCTAGATGGATATGAAAATGATCAGAATAATGAACAGGTATAACATCTGTGATTTCTGATTCATCGAAGTCTTAATTCACAAAATCACGATCAATTGAACCTCCTTTCCTGAGTGTTGCTAACTTCTAAGTATTCGGTAAACAGGAAGTAGATGAGCAAGGAGCATATAATCGCTTTATACCATATGTGAATATAGGATAAAGCAATATGCAAAATATCAGGCTGCTGCATTTTATAGTTGCTGAGAAAACTGTGACGGAAATTGTGAATGTATGTCAACTATGTCTAAAAATCTAAGTATTCGGTAAACAGGAAGTAGATGAGCAAGGAGCATAAAATCGCTTTACACCATATGGGACTATAGGATAAAGCAATATGCAAAATATCAGGCTGCTGCATCTTATAGTTGCTGAGAAAACTGTGACGGAAATTGTGAATGTATGTCAACTATGTGTAAAAATCTATGTATTCGGTAAACAGGAAGTAGATGAGCAAGGAGCATAAAATCGCTTTACACCATATGGGACTATAGGATAAAGCAATATGCAAAATATCAGGCTGCTGCATCTTATAGTTGCTGAGAAAACTGTGACGGAAATTGTGAATGTATGTCAACTATGTGTAAAAATCTATGTATTCGGTAAACAGGAAGTAGATGAGCAAGGAGCATAAAATCGCTTTACACCATATGTGAATATAGGATAAAGCAATATGCAAAATATCAGGCTGCTGCATCTTATAGTTGCTGAGAAAACTGTGACGGAAATTGTGAATGTATGTCAACTATGTGTAAAAATTTAAGTATTCGGTAAACAGGAAGTAGATGAGCAAGGAGCATAAAATCGCTTTACACCATATGGGACTATAGGATAAAGCAATATGCAAAATATCAGGCTGCTGCATCTTATAATTGCTGAGAAAACTGTGACGGAAATTGTGAATGTATGTCAACTATGTGTAAAAATCTAAGTATTCGGTAAACAGGAAGTAGATGAGCAAGGAGCATAAAATCGCTTTACACCATATGGGACTATAGGATAAAGCAATATGCAAAATATCAGGCTGCTGCATCTTATAGTTGCTGAGAAAACTGTGACGGAAATTGTGAATGTATGTCAACTATGTGTAAAAATCTATGTATTCGGTAAACAGGAAGTAGATGAGCAAGGAGCATAAAATCGCTTTACACCATATGGGACTATAGGATAAAGCAATATGCAAAATATCAGGCTGCTGCATCTTATAGTTGCTGAGAAAACTGTGACGGAAATTGTGAATGTATGTCAACTATGTGTAAAAATCTATGTATTCGGTAAACAGGAAGTAGATGAGCAAGGAGCATAAAATCGCTTTACACCATATGTGAATATAGGATAAAGCAATATGCAAAATATCAGGCTGCTGCATCTTATAGTTGCTGAGAAAACTGTGACGGAAATTGTGAATGTATGTCAACTATGTGTAAAAATCTAAGTATTCGGTAAACAGGAAGTAGATGAGCAAGGAGCATAAAATCGCTTTACACCATATGGGACTATAGGATAAAGCAATATGCAAAATATCAGGCTGCTGCATCTTATAGTTGCTGAGAAAACTGTGACGGAAATTGTGAATGTATGTCAACTATGTGTAAAAATCTAAGTATTCGGTAAACAGGAAGTAGATGAGCAAGGAGCATAAAATCGCTTTACACCATATGGGACTATAGGATAAAGCAATATGCAAAATATCAGGCGGCTGCATGCTCTAGTTGCTTAGGAAACTGCGACGGAAAATAAAGATGTCGTTTGGTTGATGTAATGCACCTATATAGTGAAAAACTCTAAAAATATTCGGTAAACAGGAAGTAGATGAGCAAGGAGCATAAAATCGGTTAACACCATATGGGACTATAGGGTATAGCAATATGTGAAATATCAGGCTTCTGCATGCTATAGTTGCTGATAAAACTGCTACGGAAATTTGTTACGGACGGACGGACGGACACACACACGGACAAGGGTAAAACAGTATACCCCCCACTTCTTCGAAGCGGGGATATAATAATGTGATTACTTCTCGATTTTTATAAGTAAATTCAAACTTTGTGCCAGGAGAACGGGTTGTAATTTTACCATAATAAATATTTATAAATATTCCAATTTCTTCCTTGTTGTGGTTCTATATAAAACTATCTCCTCCGCGTTTTTACATGCTGCGTAACACTTCCTCACTTCATGTTTACGTCAGAAACAAATTCTTTTTTCATTTAAGTGTAGTAAAATTGAAGTGAATTTAGGTGATCTAATGTGTTAACATTTGTTTTACTGGAATGGAAATTCACACTACAGTGTATTTTCAAGTTGGGATATTGTTTGAAAAATAACAATATGGCATGTCCATCAAGTAGAAATTTGTGTGTGCTTATAAATTAATATCCAATGAAATGTCAGTGATCCATAAATCACGCCTTATACTGTGGGATTTATGTAAATTAACCTGCCCAAATGGGACCCTTGTATATTGAACAAAATATGAACAATACATACACAATGAACGGAAATACGGCTATGAACAATAGTTGCCACAATGTTGGGCAAACCCCTAATGCATGCTACTCCAACTCTCCACAATATGTGTTACAACCAACTACCCCTCATACGCCATTCCAAAGCACGCCAGTGCCGCCTAGTTACAGTCAAATGATAATGGATAAGCTGGAGGCGATGGATAAAAGACTAAGTAAACTTGATATCATCGAGTCTCACCTATCATGCAGCATTAATGATAAGGTTACCTCCCGTGACAGGCGTATTTCAGATATTGAATCCCATATTGACGAACATAGACGAAAGCTTAACGATCTAGAAATAAGTCGCAATTTTGATGCAAATCTATGTGAGGAACTGAAACAAAAGCAAAATCAGATTGATAAAACAACAAAGGATGGCAAAATACTTCATGACGATTTAAAAAATGCATACGAAGCAATGAAATCTGAAAACAAACGCTTAGTTGAGGAAGTTGTAGATTTACAGGCGCGTTCGATGCGTAATAATTTGCTGTTCTTTGGATTTACGGAAGAAAATTCAAATGAGCGAAGAAAATCTGAAAATTGCACAGATAAACTATTTAACATGTTCGAGAAAGATCTCAGCCTTGAAAACGCATCATCTACTATTAAACTTGAACGTGCGCATCGCCTTGGAAAATATGAGCCAGGAAAGACAAGACCAATAGTAGCAAAATTTCTATACTTCCCTGACAAATTAGCGATTAAACAAGCTCTTTCAGACAAAAAAGAAACAGTGGACTATAGGGCAAGTGATCAGTTTAGAAAACTGGACGATCAAGATTTCATAAACTTTATCTCAAATTATGATATCCTTATTTTCACAGAAACTTGGAATTCAGATACCACTAATATCAGTATAAATGGTTACAGTAGTTTTAACTGCCCGCGTCCTAAAACAAATAAAAGAGCGAAACGGTATAGTGGCGGTGTAGTTGTTTACATAAAAGAGTCACTGGCCTTGAACACGGAAATAGTGAGCGTTAATCGTAACGGTATTATGTGGTTTAGGTTAAAGTGCTTTCTGTCAAATGGGATGAAATCTGTGTATTTTTGTGCGTGCTACATTCCACCTGAAGAATCGTCTGTTTATAGGAATAACAATTCATGTTTATTTCAGTATGATTTTTTTGAAAAACTGAGTGAAGATGTTTTAAGATATGGTGCATTAGGAGAAGTCTTAATTATCTGCGGTGACTTAAATAGTCGGACAAGAGAAGTAAAAGACTATATAGAGACTAATGACTTATTTAGATTTATCGATTTACCGTTAAATAATGATTCTTGCACTGTAAAACGAAATTCTCGTGATAAGATTGTTAACTCTTTCGGGCATAAATTAATTTCTTTGTGTAAAGAGCACAACCTTCTAATTACCAATGGTCGGCTTGAAGAGGGAAATTTCACATACTATAGCCTGAACAGAAATAAAACTGGTGCGAGTGTTGTTGAAGTATAATTGTCCCAATTTATAAAAAATTGCCCGCTCTCTCTTCGACGCGCTGTCCAGTATTGGTCACTCCTATATAGTTGTTGCTGTCTTTATTCATTAAGACATTAACGGGAAGACAATAAATAATTTATGTTTGGCTGAAGGAACTGAAAGAAAACATAATTGGCCATCTCTTGGTGGCTAAGCTACTGTACACATTTTACCCCTTGGTGCAAGTACAGGAATTATACAAATCATTTTATCACAGTTACACATCAATTTTATAACTGGCTATAATATATGTTTTTGTTTACACGATTTCCAAACATAATATAAACATTTTCTTTTTTATGCATCGTCAACCCATCTGTGAGTCAGTCGCTTTAATAATGTCAACATTATCCTTAGATTCACATGAAGTGATACCCTAAAATTGGTCACATTTTTAACTTGACTTTTCCACCTAAGAATGACATGATATTGTTACTTTCAACTATTCTCATTAATCATTTCCTGTTACATCTTTGCCTAAATCATTCAAAACAAGCGCTACATTTGAATGAACGCCATGCCCCCAGCGGGGCCTCAAAAAGGATAAAGTGTTCTGACAAACAAACAAACAGACAGACAGACCAAAAACAATATGCCTTCCCTCCGCATGACATAAAAATCTTTTCCAAGAGAAAATCTACAAGAAATCACATCACAATCTGCCTGGAATTCCACCAATGACCAGAGTAGTCTCTCCTGTGATGTAAGAGGCATCATTTGAACTGAGAAACGAAACAAGCCCTGAAACTTCATCTGTTTTACCAATCCTGAAAAACAGAATGAAAATTTGTACTTGGTTATCTCCCTTGTAGTTATGATTCAAGGTTAGATTCAGATGTTTGACATATTCTGACCAATCAGAATTTATTTCAGAAACAAATTAATGATGACAGAACATACATTATGACTGGCTAAAACAGAATTCAAAACACTGACCTTGTAGATTTTATAAGGAGAACAAAAAGTGATAGAGATCATCATATTTAATTAAAAATAGATCAAATAAAAAGTTGGCCAATGAAAAACTATTTATACAAAAGGTGACAAAAGGCTTTAAGATTAAACAAGGCAGTCCAAAGGACTGCTGTATCCCCCACTGTCAGTGTTTAGTAAAATTTAAAGTAGTCTGAGAAACATGGAATTGCATTTATGGTGGCATAATGTATTGTAGGAAAGCTTTAAATACTGCAGTGACAATACGAAACTGAAGGTTTGAACAAATGGTGTTGAAGTGTGACCTGATCTTGAACTAACATGGCTTGGCCATGCCTTCTGCACAAAATAAATGTTTTGTGTAAGTCTGGTTGAAACTGAATTAAATGTGAGCACAACCCTTTGACATAAGGTATAAAAATCTTCATGCAATGTACCTACATACCAAATATCTAAGATATCTGTCACTAAATGAAGGCTCTGTGAGTAAAAGTAGAAAAATCTGTTTTTAGCCTCAGAGACCTTGACCCAAGTTAATGGTTGATGTTCATGCAAGGTGTCTATATACTAAATATCTAAATAATCATCGACCTGAACATCAACACCCCGAGGGCGAGAGATTATATATACATACAAGGCGCATAAAGGTATATTAAAGGTATCCTTTATTAGTCCGGCAGACAATTTTTTTTTATTTTTTGTTGTTTTGAGCAACACTGCCGGACAATAGCACACATACTGATAATGGAAATAGATGATACATCCCCGAGTAATACCGAACGCCCCCGTCCCCACCAAGTTGATGCAACGCACTTAGGTTCCTTAACTCCCGTTCAACTCCATCCACTTCCGGTCAATGGATTGAGCAATGGTTCTGGTGATGGTTATGGTACCGGCAGAGACGCACGTGTGGTTCCTGCGCCGACGGCTCCAGCAGTGGACAATCATTATTGGCACTCTGACCATGGAAGCACAGTCACTTCGGTGGCTGTGCAGCAGGTATTTATCCCAGAATCTTGCCAATCAATAGATGTAAGCCCAGTTCAACCAAGTATGGTCACTCTCCAAGATATTCAGCCAAACGCAAGCTTAAATGACAATGATGATAATTGTTTTCTTGACACTAGCTTAAATTGCTTATTGCCTACGAATACTGTCCGTGGGAATTCTGTTTCAGAAAAAGTGACGGTGAGTGATGATGTCGGAAATTGTGTGGCGACACAGGACCATGAGCTTTCGACACGGATGCGTTATGAGGCACACGGAATGGTGAGAGACAACTCTGTCGGGGACGACGAGTACGGTTATGGATCTCCACATAGTACTTCCGGTGCGACGACACAAGACGGTGAGACGTATCTAGAGATTTACAATATGCTTATTAAATGGTACACTGAGGTCCCACAGACTATGTATATAGACAAAGTGGTGAAACATTTCCATTCAAGTGAATCAGACTTAGAAAATATCAGACAATTACTGTTTGATGCTTTGCGTGAATTCCCAGATTATCCGTTTGATGTTACCAATGACTTAAAACGACGGGTCTACACTAGACAAGGAGATCCCGTACATGTTAAATTATCAAAAGACATATATACACTTATATCTGTTCATCAGGGTGAATCTTTCAGCTATTTGAAAGATATGTTTAGTGCTAGTAAACGTACGTCGATGCCGACGCCCGCAAAGTCACAAACGCCAAAAGTGTCTAAATCCCGTATTCCGTCCCTGGTTACTCCCGGCATTGTGCCTAATAATACCGATAGCTCGACGCATACGTTAGCAAATACTGCGCTAATTCGAGATAAACCAAGTTACCCGTGTTGTTCCTGTGCTAATGAACTTGCTTTGTTGAAAGATACGGTTTCTTCTCTTCAAGCGAAATTTGTTTTACTGAGTCAATCATTGACAGCAAGTGACAAACTGAGGGCAGGTCAAATGGAGTATGTAAAAGCTGAAATGCGAAACATTAAATGTGATATTCTGGAAAGTAAACAATCAGTGCGTAGGGTGTTTCTTGAAACAGCAACATCAATAGATAAAAAACAAAGTGCAATATTAGTGGACGAAGTGAACTTTAATGATCGAATTTCGAAGCTAGAGCAGTTTGCATCATCGTTTTTCATTGCTGTCCCATTATCCGATCAAACGCCACAACCAGCACAAACATTGCAAACAGAAGACACTTCTATTGGCCAGCCTGTTGTGACCAAACCCCCGTGCCCGCAAAATACGGTGCCCGTCCTAAATAACGGCCCTTCGATAGACCACAGTTACTCGCGGAATACAGTGATTGACAATGATACACAATCAAAACCTCACGAATCTCCCATCCATAGTGGATCATTGAATGATGACATTTCCCCACAAACTGATTCTGTGATTAACCCCCCCTCATATGATGATGTCATGAACGTGGGCTTTAATCAAACTGACAATTTCATAGTGACATCATCTGGTCAAAATGGCTCATCTTTAGAAGGTTCAAGTGTTGCCAATCCGGTTGTAATTGAAGAGGATCCTTTAGGAGACAAGGGCAATCCAATTATTTTGGATGACTCTGTGCTAAATCCGATTGACGGTAATCGAAATCAGAATCCGGGGAGCAAATCTGAGCATATTGACTTAATTAATGATGACTCAGATACAGACTTTGTCTTACCTACTCATAAACATACAGTACATTTTTGTGTTCTTGGCTTCAATAGTAGCGTCAGTCGTGATGAAATTTACTCATTTATTTCTAAAGGTGGTTATCTGAGTAATGAGATTCAATCGGACCAAGCCCCTACAGTATACACTGTAAGAACATTCCCAATGAAAAATAATCCACGTAAACTGGTTGTACGAGTCAATGTGGCCTCAGATTTCAGTGCTGATCTGCTTTTAAATGATAGATTTTGGCCAAGATATGTTTCGTGTGATTTGTGGAAATCACGCGGTATGAGGCAGCGAACCACAAGCACTGACAAGTCACGTGATAACCTTCCCCCTAGATTCGCAAAGTCACGTGGTACTTTGCTCTCGCATAGCAATATCAACACTGATAATGACCTTGTTCACAGGAATTCATTCGATGGTTTGGAAATAGAGTGTGATGTTGATTAAGAATTCAGTATTACTTATTCATAACAAGTAACACAAAACTATGGTTATGTTTAATATTGTATTAACTTTAATAATTATGGCTATGCTAAATATCATGACATGGAATACGTCTGGTTTGATGTCAAGTGTTCCATATCTTTCAAAAACATTGAGAAACAGACGTATAGATATTTGTGGTGTATCTGAACATTGGTTGTTGCCAAGTAACATTCATTTTTTGAACAGCGTGGATAGTAACTATTACTACCACGCTGTCTGTGATGTAAGTTCGAGAAACGTTTTTACAAGATCTCGAATCGGAAAAGGTGGAGTTGCTCTTTTCTGGCATAAACGTTTAGATAGCTATGTAATGCCACTAAATATAGATGACGATCGAATTGTGGGTATACAGTTACAAATAGATAATAATCAATTTATCTATGTATTTCAGTTATATTTACCATGCACAAATCATCCAATGACTATGTTTAGAGATTACATATCAAAACTGTATGATTTATACAATATTTACTCACAATATGGACTAACTTTGTTTTTAGGGGATTATAACTCACAGTGGAATATAGAATCTCAGCGGCAGAGGTATATGAGGATGTTTCTTAATGACTGTAACTTAACCGCTGTTAATACGTTGCCTAATTGTTGTGGTGCTACATTCTCTTTTGTATCCTATGATGATAAATTCAGTTCGCTTATTGATTATATATGTGTACCTGTTGAAGTTTTAGACCTCGTGTCATATTGCGAGATTGTGGATGATGATTGTCTTAACGTTTCGAGGCACAGACCAATTATCATGTCTTTTAATGCATATAATGATTCCTTGTTGTATACATGTGATAATATATATTCATATAAGATAAATTGGAAAAGAATAACAGATGACATAATTTTGCAGTATAAGTCATTGTTGTTATCGGATAGTGAATTCTCGAATTTGGAGTTCTGTGAATTCGATAAAGAAGGAATCGATTATGCCTACAATTTGATTGTAGAAAAACTGTTGAACTCATCGAGTGAAGTTTTACCTCGGTCACGATTCAGAGAATTTTTAAAACCGTATTGGAATGAAGAACTTACGTCGTTTCATGATGAGATGCGCATTTTACGAGATATATGGTGTCGAGAGGGAAGACCGAGGGGCATGATGTTTGAAAGTTACGCCAATTATAAAGAATCAAAGCGTATTTTCCGAAAAATGTTAAGACATTTTGGCATGCAGTATGAAATTGAACGGGATCTTGAACTTGATAAAACTGCTGAAGTTGACGCTGACCAATTCTGGAAGGAACTGAATTCACGTAAATGTAAATCGCAAAGTAAGGTTTCTGATGGTATTAAATTTCACGACGAAGTCATAAGAGATCGAACTGAATTAACTAAACAGTGGGGTTTATATTTCGAGTCTTTGTATTCGTTTCAGGAATCTTCACTTTTTGACGACGCTTGGAAAGATTTTGTTACTTCTTCAGTGAAGCAGAAACTTAGCAAGTTAACACCAGACATGACAGTGCGCGTTTTACCCGAGACCGTGTCGGACGCTATTCGCACTTTGCCAAAGGGAAAAGCCGGTGGAGCGGATAACCTTGTGTATGAACATTTGATTTATGCTAACGAAGTTGTCTCCCCTATTATTGCAAATCTCTATACATATATGATGAGGTTGGCATATATACCCGACAGTTTAAAAGAGGGTGAAATTATAACATTATATAAAGGTGGAAACAAAAGGAAAGACGATCCTGATAGTCAACGGGCGGTCACTTTATCACAAGTACTCTTAAAATTATATGAAATTATACTTTTGTTTGGTTGCAAAGATGGCTTAATAAAAATGCTGAATTCTCTCCAAGGAGGTTTCCAGGAGCAACTTGGGTGTTTAATGTCGTCGTTCGTTCTTCGAGAAAGTATTCATTTTGCGAAAGAACATTCTTCTAAGCTGTATGTATGCCATCTAGACGGACGCAAAGCCTTTGATGTTGTCTGGCACGACGGGTTATTTTACAAACTTATTCAATATGGAGTCGACGACACTATTTTATTGTCTATTGTCGAGATGTATAGAAATGTGAAAAGTTGCGTCAGATACCAAGGCCTCAAATCTGAGAAATTCTCTATTATGCAAGGGACCCGTCAGGGAGGAAAAAGTTCCCCATTATTCTACCTCGTCTATATACATGAACTTATAGAGGAATTGTGCAAAAGTGGTTGTGGGTTGTGTATGTACAATCTGGATATTTCTTGCCCTACTGTAGCGGATGATATGACCCTTGAATCATTATCAAAAAGTGGTATGGACACTATGATGGATATATGTATGAGATACTCACAAAAATGGAGGTACAGTTATAATCCAGGAAAATGTGGTATAATAGTGAGTAATGAAACTGGGAATCATCCAACTCGTACATTCAAGCTTGGTGATGATGTTATACACGAAGTCGAAACATACAAACACTTGGGCCTGGTTAACGACAAACACTTATCTACCCAACGACCAATGTTTGATGCGGCGAATAAATTACGTGGTATGCTTTTGTCAATCCATAATAATGGGATAAATCCACTTCATATTAACCCAATCACATCGAGAACTATTTACCAATCAGTGATTATTCCTAAGGCACTCTACGGTTGTGAACTATGGAACCATTATTCGTCGTCGGACTTGATCCAGTTAGAAATTGCTCATCGTTTTTGTATAAAATTTGTGCAGAGACTCCACCGAAGGACACCCACTGAACTTGCATTAATGGCTTTGAATATACCTAGCATTGAAACGTTCGTGGATTACAGAAAATTGCAATTTTTCGGCCAAATTTGCCTTCTGCCCTGCAAATACTTAACGAAAGAGGTTTTTCTTAACAGACTGACAAGATATATAAATCATATTGGACAAATGCGTGGATTTGTACCTGATGTTTATAGATTATTGCAAAAATACAAACTTATTCATCATCTACAGACGTATATTAACACAGGTAGTTTTCCATCGAAAGACGCCTGGAAACGTATCTTACGGAGTGCGGTGTTGCAATCATGTAGTGACAATAACTTATGCCGTCTACTGGACAAGCATGAAGATATTGAACAGATAATTATTCCTGGTAAGCCGTCCCCATTGTGGAATATCGCTCGTAAAACACCGAAACAGAAATATATGTGTTCGTTTTTGATAAATTTGACTGGTTATTTAATGACGCCCGGCTATGTAAACAGATGCAAAAAGTGTAATCTACTTAACTCCGATAACCTGATTCACAAAATGTTTTTCTGTAGAGAAAATTCGAATTATCATGTTAGACTTTGGGAAACGATCATCATATACAAGGGTATTGTTACGTTCACATCGTTGATGTTACTAGCGCCAGATGAACAATGTCGTAAAATTGTGATGCTCGCCACCGAGAACGACGGACTGGTACTGCACAATTATGGCATAGCAAAATAACATAGACTATTACAACTCATATAATACACTCTGTAGGGCTGGCTTGGCTTGGAGATAGGAATACGTGCTTTTTCAACTTTAACCTTATGTGTGGTAATTTAAGTAATGTTACTCTAAAATTTCTGATGCTAAAGCTTGCATTTGCTTTAAACTTAAGTCTAAGTTTGCTATTTCGTTTCGTGTAAACTTTGACCGAGAGTAAGACTTTTAATGATTGTCTGTCTCATTATATTCTTCGTAACTGTTTCACTGGTTAAGGCCAGTTAGAATGAGTATACAACTCGACTGTTGTATATGTACATTTTTACTCCACTATAGCTTGAGTAATCGTTCCATAATTTATGTAACTATGTTGCTCATTATAATGCTATGATACTATACATGTATATCATTTCACTGTATTGCTTGTAATTATTCTGTACAAATGTTATGCTCATCAATCTTGGTGGAAAATAAAAGTATATATATATATATGTTGATTATTTGTTAACTAGTCATAGAAATTTTGATTATATTTCTAATATGTCTGTGTTAGATGTTAATGAACACTCTGATCATTGTCCAATATCGTTTAGCTTTAAATGTCAAAAAAGTAGTATAGATCTACCTAGTTATATCGGCACGCAAGATAAATTATATTGGGACGCATCTAAATCTCAGATTCTACTTGATGAACTAGAAAACAGGCGCTCCATTTTGAATGACATCACGAACGATATTCTTGTGGGGGAGGGGAATTTTGATGCTAAAATTCAAGCATTTACGAACATTACATATAACTGTTCCTTTAAAGTATTTGGCAAAACAACTACTACAAACAAAAAAACACAAAAGCGAAGAAAAAATTGATTGGTTTGATATCATCTGTAGAAATGCTAAACACAATTTCCTTGAGAATAAAAGAAAATTTAACAGAAATCCTTGTCAAGAAAATAGAAATATTTTTCTTGAAAGCAGAATACAATTTTGTAAAGCAAAAAGAAGGGCAAAAAGTAACTATTTTAAGAAAGAAATACGTACTCTCTCAAATCTTAGTAAAAAATCCCCGAAACAGTTGTGGGCTAAAGTTAATAAATTCCGAAAAAATAGGAATTATAATAGTGACCCAATTGATGCTACTCAGTTTTCTACACATTTTGCAAATATTTTAAACAGGCCTGTCTCGGAAGAAAATTATGAAAATAATTTTACATTCGAAAGAGGTCGAACTGTTGAAATAGAATGTTTAGATAAGCCGTTCGATCAAGAAGAAATTGAAAAGTGTATTTCATCATTGTCAAGAAACAAATCACCAGGATGTGATATGATAACTACAATTTTTTTCATAGACTCTAAACCTTTTAGAGCACCCTTTTTAGTAAATATATTTAATAAATTTTTTCAAGATGGAATATATCCTACAAGCTGGACAAAAAGTATAATTGTCCCAATTTATAAAAAATTGCCCGCTCTCTCTTCGACGCGCTGTCCAGTATTGGTCACTCCTATATAGTTGTTGCTGTCTTTATTCATTAAGACATTAACGGGAAGACAATAAATAATTTATGTTTGGCTGAAGGAACTGAAAGAAAACATAATTGGCCATCTCTTGGTGGCTAAGCTACTGTACACATTTTACCCCTTGGTGCAAGTACAGGAATTATACAAATCATTTTATCACAGTTACACATCAATTTTATAACTGGCTATAATATATGTTTTTGTTTACACGATTTCCAAACATAATATAAACATTTTCTTTTTTATGCATCGTCAACCCATCTGTGAGTCAGTCGCTTTAATAATGTCAACATTATCCTTAGATTCACATGAAGTGATACCCTAAAATTGGTCACATTTTTAACTTGACTTTTCCACCTAAGAATGACATGATATTGTTACTTTCAACTATTCTCATTAATCATTTCCTGTTACATCTTTGCCTAAATCATTCAAAACAAGCGCTACATTTGAATGAACGCCATGCCCCCAGCGGGGCCTCAAAAAGGATAAAGTGTTCTGACAAACAAACAAACAGACAGACAGACCAAAAACAATATGCCTTCCCTCCGCATGACATAAAAATCTTTTCCAAGAGAAAATCTACAAGAAATCACATCACAATCTGCCTGGAATTCCACCAGTGACCAGAGTAGTCTCTCCTGTGATGTAAGAGGCATCATTTGAACTGAGAAACGAAACAAGCCCTGAAACTTCATCTGTTTTACCAATCCTGAAAAACAGAATGAAAATTTGTACTCGGTTATCTCCCTTGTAGTTATGATTCAAGGTTAGATTCAGATGTTTGACATATTCTGACCAATCAGAATTTATTTCAGAAACAAATTAATGATGACAGAACATACATTATGACTGGCTAAAACAGAATTCAAAACACTGACCTTGTAGATTTTATAAGGAGAACAAAAAGTGATAGAGATCATCATATTTAATTAAAAATAGATCAAATAAAAAGTTGGCCAATGAAAAACTATTTATACAAAAGGTGACAAAAGGCTTTAAGATTAAACAAGGCAGTCCAAAGGACTGCTGTATCCCCCACTGTCAGTGTTTAGTAAAATTTAAAGTAGTCTGAGAAACATGGAATTGCATTTATGGTGGCATAATGTATTGTAGGAAAGCTTTAAATACTGCAGTGACAATACGAAACTGAAGGTTTGAACAAATGGTGTTGAAGTGTGACCCTGATCTTGAACTAACATGGCTTGGCCATGCCTTCTGCACAAAATAAATGTTTTGTGTAAGTCTGGTTGAAACTGAATTAAATGTGAGCACAACCCATAAGGTATAAAAATCTTCATGCAATGTACCTACATACCAAATATCTAAGATATCTGTCACTAAATGAAGGCTCTGTGAGTAAAAGTAGAAAAATCTGTTTTTAGCCTCAGAGACCTTGACCCAAGTTAATGGTTGATGTTCATGCAAGGTGTCTATATACTAAATATCTAAATAATCAGTCAATAAACAAAGGCTCTATGACAAAAAGTAGAAAAATCTTCTTTTAGCCTCAGTGACCTTTGCACTGACCCTGGTGACCTCAAAATCTGGCTTAGGGTTTGCAAGTTACCTACATACCAAATATCTAAGATATCGATCAATAAATGAAGATTCTAAGGGTGGGTTGGTGTGTGTGTGTGTGGGGGGGGGGGGGGGGGGGGTACAAAAAAGATATTTTTAGCCTCAGTGATACTGAGACAGTGAATGGCAGAGATACATGCAAGGAGCCTGTATATCAAATATCTAAGATATCTGTCAATAAATAAACACTCTATGACCAAAAGTTGAAAAGTCTTTCCTTTCGCCTCAGTGACCCTAAGGGTAGGGCCAATTTGGACAACAGGGCCAAAATTTAAACAAACTTAGGTAGAGGTACACTAGGCCATGTTACCAATCAAATATCTTAACACTAAGCATTGTGGTTACTGACAAGATAATTTTTACAGGCTTTTTTTTCTTATTCAAATCTTTTGAAAAAATGAAGTGGTGGAGACAATTTTGAATGCAGGAGTATAATTTGGAGAATCTTGATAGAGGACCTCTAGCTTCAGCTCCATGCAAAGTATCTAAGCCCTAGGCCTTGTGGCTTCAATTGAAAAGATTTTCAAGGTTTTCCTTAAATAGGCCTTTTCTGAAACAAGTAACCCCTGGGGCATAGACATTAATGACCCTAGGGGCATGATTTGAACAATCTTTGTACAGGAGCTTTAGATTTATGCCAAATATCAAACCCAAAGGCATAGACGTTTCAAATACATAGATTTCTTCAAGTTTTCCCTATATAAGACTATGTAAAATAATGTTGCAGCTGTGGCAGGGCCAATTTACATCCTTAGGTCATGATTTGAACAAACTTGGTAGAGGTCCACAATATAATGCTACATACCAAATACCTGAGCCTGACTGACTTGTGGTTTCAGCTAAGGTTTTACAAGTTAACCCTTTATAAGCCTATGTGAAATCATGTGGCCCCTGGGATGGGGCCAATTCTGATCCTGGGGTCATGATTTGAAAAACAAGAGCTTGTCAGAGACAAAGCAACAGTCCCCTACCGAAGCAATGTCCATCTCGCTAACTCCAACCCATATGTGCAAACTGACTTAAGAATTTGTCTGAGACATGCATAATCTCCATATGATCCTCAATCCATGTACAAAGTATCATCAAAGGAGAAAACGTCATAGGTCAAGGTCATTTAGAGGTTAAGGTCGCAGAAATATATGCTGTTGAAAAGGTCTTATGGAAGGGGTTGTTGCGACCAAGTTTGAGGTAATTCTGTTCAGAAATAAGGAAATTATGACTAAACTTATAGTTTTTGGACAAGAAAACTTTAAAGGTCAAGGTCATTGAGAGGTCAAGGTCACAGAAGTGTACTTCATTGGAATGGTCTTGTCCAAGGTATTGTTCTGGCCAAGTTTGAAGTAATTCCATTCTGTAGTAAGGAAAATATGGCCAATGGTAAAGTTTTCAGAGGAAATGACTGATAAAATAACGGACAGTTCCTCCTTTAGGTTCATAAAAAAATGAGGTGGATATTTTCCATACTGCCATTTATCCATATTTCAAGTTTCATAAAAATATTTGAAGTACTTTTTGAGTTATCACAAAAATTGCTACATTTGCCATATTTTAAGTCTATTTGTTGCCATAGCAACCAGATTTTTCAACATAGGAAGAAAAAAAGATGTGTATAATCTCCATACTGCCATCCATCCATATATCAAGTTTCATAAAAATATTTTCAGTACTTTATGCGTTATCTAGGGATCCAGTTTTTGCGGATGGATGGACTGACGGAAGGAGGGTAAACCTATAGTCCCCTACCGGTGAAACCGGTAGGGGACTGAAAAAGGTCGCAAAACTAGAATTTTGTCACAGATGGTGACTAATACCCCGCACTGCCTTGTCACAGGATGGTAGCCCAGTTAGAACAAGTTGCACATAATCTTTAATACTAAGTTTCAACTATCATCTGACCTTGACCTCTGTTGAAAACCCATGAAAAACTAGTTCCTAATGTTTAGATTTTCTCAGGCTTATGTTTCAACTTTACTTTATTCTCAGGTAAATTTGTTGGAAAAATTCCAAGTACTTTAAAAGTGATCTCTGGATACAGTTTTTAGGGAAAGACAAATGTATCAAATGTTTCAACATAGGAAGAAAAAAAGACGTGTATAATTTCCATACTGCCATCTATCCATATATGAAGTTTCATAAAAATATTTTCAGTACTTTATGCGTTATCTCGGGATTCAGTTTTTGTGGACGGACGGACTGACGGAAGGAGGGTTAACCTAAAGTCCCCTCCGGTGAAACCTGGTAGGGGACTAAAAAAGGTCGCAAAACTAGAATTTTGTCACAGATGGTGACTAATACCCCGCACTACCAAATTTTTCAACATAGGAAGAAACTAGAACTGTGTCCATAGGACACGCATACCCCCACTATGCATAAGTGCTCATATACAAGAGCATGTATATTCTGTATGTTAGATTTAGGTGGGGAACAATTTTTTTCTGTAGTTGCAAATGAATTGAGGTGTTTTGTATATTATTAATGCTGTCCTTTTATTTCAAAATTAGATATTTTATACTGAAACAAGGGCTGTCGGATGGACAGCACGCTTGACTATTCTTAGTGCTTGAAGGTATAATAAAAGCCTGAAATTGAAGATTTTTCAAAGTCTTAAAAGGGGAATAACTAATAAAAATGCTTAACAGAGTTATGGGCCTTGATGGAATGACACAGTCTACGGCCAAGTTTGAACCAAATATCTGCAGTAGAAAGGGAAGAAATAGTGAAAATGAGAAGCTTGCCCTAAAACTTTAACCTGATAGCCACGCCGCAAGTACAATAGACCTCCTTATTCTTTGAAAAGTCGACATAAAAATGTTGTAAATATTTATGTACTATGAGGAATCACATTAGCAAAGACGAAGAAAGAGACACACAAGTAATTACATGTTGCTGATATTAAAGTAAGCAGGTAAAATTTAAAAAATGTTGTTACACATGAAAGTTAACTACAGATTAAAGTACAGAAACCCCAGGTGTGTCAGGTCCCGTGAAAAACATTACCCTTCCTTTACTATCATCTACACATTAAGGTTGTTCATCCCTGAAAGTTTAAGCAAAATCTGCCATCCGGTTTATGAGGAGTTGCGTTCACAAATTTATTTCACTTTATGGTATATAGTGAAAAAATCAACAAAGGGCCATAATTCCGTTAAATTTGGTCGAAGCAAAAATTCCTTCCTTTACTATCATCTACACATTAAGGTTGTTCATTCCTGAAAGTTTAAGCAAAATCTGCCATCCGGTTTATGAGGAGTTGCGTTCACAAATTTATTTGGCTATATGGTATAATAGTGAAAAAATCAACAAATGGCCATAATTCCATTAAATTTGGTTGAAGCAAAAATTTCTTCCATTACTATCATCTACACATTAAGGTTGTTCATCCCTGAAAGTTTAAGCAAAATCTGCCATCCGGTTTATGAGAAGTTGCGTTCACAAATTTATTTCACTTAATGTTATATAGTGAAAAAATCAACAAAGGGCCATAATTCCGTTAAATTTGGTCGCAGCAAAAATTCCTTCCTTTACTATCATCTACACAGTAAAGTTTTTCATTCCAGAAAGTTTAAGCAAAATCTGCCATCCAGTTTATGAGGAGTTGCGTTCACAAATTTATTTGGGTATATGGTATATAGTCAAAAAATCAACAAAGGGCCATAATTCCGTTAAATTTGGTCGAAGCAAAAATTCCTTCCTTAACTATCATCTACACATTAAGGTTGTTCATCCCTGAAAGTTTAAGCAAAATCTGCCATCCGGTTTAAGAGGAGTTGCCTTCACAAAATTTCAGGGCGTACGTACGTACAGTCGTAATTTCACACGGTTGTACGGACTGACGGACAAGTGCAATGCTATATGCTCCCACTTTGTGGGGGCATAAAAATTTAGAGTTCAAGGATGATAATTCTGACAATTTAGGTTCTAGAATTATGAACCTTGTCACATATGATGTGGGTGATGATAAACCTATAGTCCCCTCCGGTTAAACCAGTAGGGGACTAAAAACTTGATAGAGGTCTATTAGACAACGCTGCATACCATATATCTGAGCCTTAGGCCTATTGGTATCAAAGACGAAGACTTTCAAAGCAGTGGCATACTCGTTTTCATAAAAAATTGTAAACAATTTTGTGTTTTTGTGTCAGTGATAAAGAGTTCTTGTGAGTGTTTAACAAAAAGCAATTGAAATGAACCCGGGATAGGTCAACACAAGGTATTGGTCAAAAGCGAAAGTGAAAAGCGTGCTAGACCTTGCACGGTACAACTGCACAAAATTTTGTGTCGGCCTATAAGTACATATCGATAACGTTGACATAAAGTCACCGTTAACCCTCTAAAACAGGTCATAAAGTATATAAAGATTCTTTTGTTTGTTAAGTATAGTTTGTTGTAGGCTTTGTGATTTCCCATTAATAGGTTTTTGCTTTATAAGTCTATGCACAATCAAGTGTCCCTTGGGGGTGCAGCTGATTTTCACCCCAGTGACATAATACGAATAATCTTGGTAGAGGTGTATTAGAGGATACCTCACATATTTGGGTTTTGTGACCTAGTTTTTGAAGAAAGATGACCCATATTAGTACTTGAGCTAGAAATCATCAAAAAATCCTGTCTGACCAATTTCCAGGATACTTGGACTGAAAATGTAACCTCTGGAGTGTTAAAATGGTTTTTACATTTTAGGGCTCTGTGACCTAGTTTTTGATCCCAGATGACCCATATCCAAATCTGAGCTAGAGATAATTGAAACAACCTTTCTGACAAATTCAAAGGACATTTGGACTGAAAATGTAACCTCTAGAGCATTTACAAGGTTTTTCTACTTTCTGGCCCTGTGACCTAGTTTTTGACCCCAGATAACCCATATTCAAAACTGAGCTAGAAATCATAAAAACAATCTTTCTGACAAATTTCAAGGTTGTTTGGACTGAAAATTTTACCTCTAGAAGTGTTAACATGGTTTTTCCATATTTGGGGTCTGTGACCTAGTTTTTGACCCCAGATGACCCATATTCAAATCTGTGCATGAAATCATTAAAGCAACCTTTCTGACAAATTTCCAGAATATTTGGACTGAAAAGTAGCCTCTAGAGGTTTTTTTTCTAATTTTGGGCTCTGTGACCTAGTTTTTGACCCCAGATTACCCATATTCAAACTTGACTTAGAAATCATTGAAACAACTTTTCTGACAGATTTCCAGGTTATTTGGACTGAAAATGTTACCTCTAGAGTGTTCATAAATGTTTTCCATATTAGGGGGGTGACCTTGTTTTTGACCCCAGATGACCCATATTCAAACTTAAGCTAGAAATCATCAAAACAACCTTTCCGTCAAAATTTCTTGGATATTTTGACTGAAAATGTAACCTCTAGAGTGTTAACATGGTTTTTCTATTTTTGGGCTCTGTGAATTAGTTTTTGAACCCAGATGACCCATATTCGAACTTGAGCTAGAAATCATACAATGTAGAAACAACCTTTCTGACAAATTACCAGATTACTTGGACTGAAAATGTTACCTCTCCTTCTACAAGAAGATTTTCAAAGTTGTCACTTGGTAGGGTCCACTAGACAATGCTACATACATGTACCAAATCTTAAGGCTCAGGGCCTTGTGGTTTCAGACAAGAAGATTTTCAAAATTTTTCCTTTATAAGCCTTTGTAAAACCAATGACAGATTTCACAGTGCCTTGTGGATTAAAGAAGATGTTCCTTGCATGAAGCACTACCAAAGTTGTTCAAAGAATTAAATTCCATCAAGAACTCTGGTTGCTATGGCAACTTAAAGGAAAAACTTTGAAAATCTTCTTGTCTGAAACCACAAGGCCCTGAGCCTTAAGATTTTGTATGTAGCATTGTCTAGTGAACCTCTACCAAGTTTGTTCAAATTATGCCCCTTGGGTCAAATTTAGCCCTGTCCCGGGGGTCAACTTATTTTACATAGGGAAAACTTTGAAAATCTTCTTGTTTGTATAAAATATGAGATCTATGAATATCTTCAGTTAGGAAATGTAATGTTGCATCTGATGTTTGCTTAACGGTAGACCCTCAGGCAAAGTACTCAGGAGAGCGATCCAGGGCCATCATGGCCCAGGGCCATCATGGCCCTCTTGTCTGATTGTTTGAATACTTAATGTTTTTTTAACACAAAACTAGAACTATCGCTGAATGCGATTCATACCCCCACCAATGTCCTTGACAGAAGACGACATGGAAAGGTGGTTAAGGGAGTAACTTTTGTGGCACAAATACATATACATAAAAAGAAATTATCTCTGGTGAAAAAAACAAACAAATTGTACAGGTAATAGTATAAATATATATTGTCAAATCATGTTCGAAACAGTTACAAATAACCTTTCATTTTCCCAATGTACTAAAACAAACAAAAGCAGTGAAGTTAAGAAAATAGCATAATTATGTCAAAATGTAATTAAGAGTGGAAAAACTTTGCATACTGAGCTTACTTGTTCTAGTTTTAGAAATATTCAAGTACATGTTAAAATTTCAGAACATTTTCTAAGTCAATTTTTGACCTTCAAGTGTGGCCTTGACCTTAAGCTGGCACAAGGGTAAGATGAGTTCTGCACATTGCCCAGTTGGGGTGAACATTTGAGTCAAGTTTGAAGAAAATCCTTCCATTAGTATAGAATTTATAGAGCGGACACGACATATTGTCTAGTATTGATTGTAAGTAAATTAAAATACTTAAAAAGGGGCATAACTTTGTGAAAATGCAATACAGAGTTATGAAACTTGATCTGCATATCTTACTTGTGATACCTCATATATCTTTTAAGTTTTAAGCAAATACCTGTGCTAGTTTCAGAAATATTCAAGTACATGTTAAAATTTAAGAACATTTTCTAAGTCAATTTTGACCTTCAAGTGTGACCTTGACCTTAAGCCGGCACAAAGGTAACATGGGTTCTGCACATAACTTTGTTGAGTTGAACATTTGAGTAAAGTTAGAAGAAATTTCTTCCATTAGTATAGGATTTATAGAGCGGACACGACATATTGTCTAATATTTGATTGTATGTAAATTTGAAGACTTAAAAAGGGGCATAACTTTGTCAAAATACAATACAGAGTTATGAAACTTGACGTGCATATCCTAATTGTGACACTTCATATATATTTTAAGTTTCAAGCAAATACGTTTTCTAGTTTGAGAAATATTCAAATACATGTTAAAATTTAAGAATATTTTCTAACTCAATTTTTGACCTTAAAGTGTGACCTTGACCTTAAGGCGGCAAAAGGGTAACATGGGTTCTGCACATCCCCTTGTTGAGGTGAACATTTGAGCCAAGATTAAAGAAAATCTTTCAATTAGTGTAGGACTTACAGAGCGGACACGACATAATGTCTAATATTTGATTGTTTGATATTTGACCTTCAATTGTGACCTTGACCTTGAGCTGACACATGGGCAACATGGGTTCTGCACATCCCCTTGTTGAGGTGAACATTTCAGCCAAGTTTGAAGAAAATCCTTCAATTGGTATAGGATTTATAGAGCGGACACGAAAATGGAGACGGACGGACCAACCGACGGACGGACCGACCGACGGATGTGACAAAGCGAATCCATTATAGCCCCCCCACATTTTGTGGTAGGGGTATAAATATAACAAAAATAAATTGTTTGTCATATTTTTTTTTGTTTGATATGCCTACATACCTACATAAAAGTTTAGGTTCACATATATTTCTAAAAATAAATTTTGGGGGGTGAAGTGTTCTACCAATTTTGGGAGGGGGGGGGGGGGGTGAATTGTCTGGGGTGGGGGTGAAGTGTCTTGCAACCGTTATTACTACCAAAAGTCAATACTGACTAAAAGATTAAAGTGCAATTCTTTACACTTCAGCAAATTATCGGTAATATATTCAAGCAATTTTGATTATAAAAATGTCGATTTCGTACTCTTGAATGAAAAGGCATTCGTTTACATGAAATTACACATTAATTTGTAACATGACCAAACATCGCCAAATGTAAACAGAAGAGATTACCACCCTCATGAAAAGTTTGTAGATTCTTTTCATGTTACTTTATTTGTACATTATCATGTGGTGTTTTCTTAACGACAGATAAATGTAGAAGTTGACTGATAATTACAAATGAGTTTGTGACAGTTATAACCTTGAAAAAAGGGCAAATATTTTAATTAGGTCACGGTTCCTCTGTTTATTACTTATGTGTGACAAAGTCTAGATCTGTGGGCAGGTGTAAAACCTTGACAACCCGGAAAAAACATCAATTTCCAGGAATTCATTTTTGACGTTCTTATTTAAACAAGAGGGCCAATGGCCCTAAAGCGCTCACCTGGGTTCAAAGATGAAAGAAATTTTTATGAATGTAATGATGCATATCACAGAATACTCTCCTGCACATCGGTCAAATGTTTCACTTTCTTACCTCTGCTAAAATTCCATTTTCTGAACAATATTTTTATTTCTAGACAGGGAAATCCACAGTTACTTTTCAGCCAATCAGTGACTAGCTTACAACGAAATGTCCATACATACAATAGAAACCCAAAATGTAAACAAACATTGCATGTCTGTATGTTACTTACGTATTTCACTTTTCAAAGTGATTTTTAATATGTTTTCGTAAATAAACCAGTAAAACTATCAAAAAGGTTAAAATCATGATGGTATGGTTGCTTTTAGACATTTAATAGCTGTTTTAAGATGTTTACGTAAACGCAGATTTGAAATGTGTTTACAAAATTGTCAGAAAACAGCCATCTATTTATAATTTTTGGAATCACATGATCGTTTAAAGCAATGAAAAATGGTTTAAAGATTTTTCGGTTTTGGGGATATTGGTGCACTTTCATTGGTTGCTTAAAAGTTCATTGTAAAGGTCAATATCATAAATCTACTCTTATTAAAGCAGCGGTGTGAAGTAACGGTAGTGTATTCATTTAGCTGCTGAGGGAGCGTAATCACAGAAATGGACCAATGCAATTTCATTGCCATAGCTCAAAAAACAAAAAGTAGGTCAGTAGGTCAAAATATAGGTCATGAGACGTCATTTTTGAAATCGGAACGAAAAGCTGTACACATGGTTCAAATTTCATTGCGTAGCTTTAAAAAAAAGTAGGTCAGTAGGTCAAAAATATAGGTCATGCTATGACATTCTGAAATCGGAACAAAAAACTGTACACATGGTCCAAATTTCATTCCCATAGCTCCAAAAACAAAAAAGTAGGTCTGTAGGTCAAAAATATTGGTCATGCGATGACATTTTTGAAATCGAAACGAAAAACTGTGCACATGGTCCAAATTTCATTGCTGTAGCTAAAAAAAAAAAAGTAGGTCAGTAGGTCAAAAATATAGGTCAAGGAAAAATGTTTTTGAAATTAACTTGAAATAAAGTACAAATGGTGAAAATTTTATTGCCATAGCGAAAATCTTAAAAAAATAAGAAAATTAAAATTTTTTTTTGATGGGGGGGGGGGGGGGGAGAGTGACCCCCCAGGGGAGGGGGGATGACCCCACTGTGGTCACAGTGCATACTACCAAATATCTAAGCTCCAGGCCTTGCAGTTTGTGACAAGAAGATTTTTTAAAGTTTTTTGCTATATACCTCTATGTAAAACATGTGACCCCTTGGGCAGGGCCAGTTTTGACCCAGGGGCAACGATTTGAACAATTTTGGTAGAGGTCTACTAGACAATACTCAACACCAAATATCTAAGCTCCAAGCCTTGTAGTTTCTTACAAGAAGATTTTTAAAGTTTTCCCTATATAACTCTTTGTAAATCAAGTAAGCCCTGGGCAGGGTCAGTTCTGACCCCAGGGTCATAATTTGAACAATCTTTGTAGAGGTCCACTAGATGATGCCTCATACCAAATATCTAAGCTCCAGGCCATGCAGTTTCTGACAAGAAGATTTTTAAAGAATTTACTATATAACTCTATGTAAAACATGTGACCCCTGGGGCGGAGCCAATTTTGACCCAGGGGCCATGATTTGAACAATCATGGTAGAGGTCTCCTAGACAATGCCCAACATCAAATATCTAAGCCGCAAGCGTTGTAGTTTCTTACAAGAAGATTTTTAAAGTTTTCCCAATATAACTCTATGTAAATCAAGTGACCCCCAGGGCGGGGCCAGTTCTGACCCCAAAGTCATAATTCGAACAATCTTTGTAAAGGTCCACTAGATGATGCCTCAAACCAAATATCTAAGCTCCAGGCCATGCAGTTTGTGACAAGAAGATTTTAAAGTTTTTTTGCTATATAACTCTATGTAAAACATGTGACCCCTCGGGCAGGGTCAGTTTTGACCCATGGGCCATGATTTGAACAATCTTGGTAGAGGTCTACTAGACAATGCTCAACACCAAATATCTAAGCCTCATGCCTTGTAGTTTCTTACAAGAAGATTTTTAAAATTTTCCCTATATAACTCTTTGTAAATCAAGTAAGCCCTGGGCGGGGTCAGTTCTGACCCCAGGGTCATAATTTGAACAATCTTTGTAGAGGTCCACTAGATGATGCCTCATACCAAATATCTCAGCTCCAGGCCTTGCAGTTTCTGACAAGAAGATTTTTAAAGAATTTACTATATAACTCTATGTAAAACATGTGACTCCTGGGGCGGAGCCAATTTTGACCCAGGGGCCATGATTTGAACAATCTTGGTAGGATCTATTAGACAAAGGGCGGGGCGGGTTCTGACCCGAGGGTCATAATTTTAACAATCTTGGTAGAGGTCTACTAGATGATGCCTCATACCAAATATCTAAGCTCCAGGCCTTGTGGTTTCTAACAAGAAGATTTTCAAAGTTTTTCCTTTAAGTTGCCAGAGCAACCAGAGTTCTGCATGGAATTGAATTCTTTGAATAACTTTGGAAGAGCTTTATGCAAGGAACATCCCATACAAGTTTGACTGAATTTGGCCCAGTGGTTTCAGAGGAGATGTCGTTTGAATGAAACTGTTGACGCCTCACGAAGCATACTGGACATTGGGGTATGACAAAAGCTCAGTCTGGCACTTTGTGCCAGGTGAGCTAAAAATAACAAAGAAGAATGACTGACCTTTTCCTTTCAATATCAAACATTTATAAACAAGAACGGCCATGATGGCCCTAGATCGCACACCTGTGTATTTTGGCTGTAGGTTGGCTGTGAAGCAGTATTTCATGTTTTAATTGAAAATATGTAAGTAATGTAAATATAAATACGTAAACATGTAAAATATCAGTCAATAAATACAGGTTCTATGACAAAAGGTAGAAATATCTATCATAAGTTATGGTGACCTTGACCTTAACCCAGTGACCTCAAACCATACCCACGGAATATAGGATCCATGCAGGGAAAAATTTGCTGTAGCTTTTAAACAAAAAGTAGGTCAAAAATATAGGTCATGCTATGATGTTTTTGAAATTGGAACAAAAAACAAGAGGGCCATGATGGCCCTGGATCGCTCACCTGAGTACTTTGGCTGTAGGTTTGCTGTTAAGCAGTATTTCATTTTTTAATTGAAAATATGTAAGTGCCTACAAACCAAATATGTAAAATATCAGTCAATAAATAAAGGCTCTATGACAGAAAATAGAAATATCTATTATAAGCTATGGTGACCTTGACCTTGACCCAGTGACGTCAAACCCTACCCATGGGTAGAGGTCCATGCAAGGAATCTCTATACTGAATATCAAAGATATTGGTCTATAAATGAAGGCTCTATGAGGTACAGTAGATAAATCTACTTTTAGCCTCGGTGACCTTTAACCTAATCTAATAATTTGAAAAAGCTTGATAAAGCTTGTTTCGTGCAAAATTTTATAATTCTAGGCCTTGTGGTTTCAGTTAAGAAGATTTTTAAAGATTTTCTTCTATATTGTTATTTAAAACTTGTGAGCCGTCGGGCGGGGCCAATAGTGACCACATGGGACATTTTTCTATCAAACTTGGTAGAGGTCCACTAGACAATGCTGGATACCAAATATCTTAACTCTAGGCCTTGTGGTTTCTGACAAGAAGATTTTTCAAGTTTTTCCTATATAATTCTATGTAAAACATGTGACCCCTAGGGCGGGGCCTATTTTGACCAAGGAGCCATGATTTGAACAAACTTGATAGAGGTCCATTAGATAATGCTGCACACTAAATATCTTAACTCTAAGCCTTGTTGTTTATGACAGGAAGATTTTTAAAGTTTTTCCTATATAACTCTATATAAAACATGTGACCCCTGGGGCAAGGCCATTTTTGACCTAGGGTCCATGACTTGAACAAACTTGGTGGAGGTCCTCTAGACAATGCTTCATACAAAATATTTTAACTCTAAGCCTTATGGTTTCTTCTGTGAAGATTTTTAAAACCTTTTCCTATATAACTCCATGTAAAACAAGTGACCCCTGGGGCAGAGCCATTTTTGACCCAGAGGCCATGATTTGAATAAACTTGGTAGAGGTCCACAAGACAATGCTACACACTAAATATCTAAGCTCTATGCCTTACGGTTTCTGACAAGAAGATTTTTTAAGATTTTCCTATATAACTCTATGTAAAACAAGTGACCCCTGGGGCGGGGCCATTTTTGACCCAGAGGCCATGATTTGAACAAACTTGGTAGAGGTCCACTAGACAATGCTACATACCAAATCTTAAGGCTCAGGGCCTTGTGGTTTCAGACAAGAAGATTTTCAAAGTTTTTCCTTTAAGTTGCCATAGCAACCAGAGTTCTTGATGGAAATGAATTCTTTGAACAACTTGGTAGAGCTTCATGCAAGGAATATCCCAGGCATGTTTCATTTAATTTGGCCCTTTGGTTTCAGAGAAGATGTCATTTGAATGAAAAGTTGAAGACAGATGGATGGACGATGAGCTAAAAAGTAGTAAAGATAGATTAAAGAAAATACAAAATATGTTTAAATTACGTCAATATGAAACATTTATGAAATTTAGCTTGATTTTATGACATGAAGTAAGTTTAATTTGTTAAAGAATTAACCCAATTCTATGGAAAACCCGGAAACAAGAGGGTCCATGGGACCCTGGGTCGCTCACCTGCCAACAACTGCTCAATGGTTGCAAGAGTCAGTGGATGCAAATACAATTGCCAATTGACTCAAAGGGTCCAGGCAATTATGACCATGGGGTCATCTTTGGTAGAGTTTCACTAGATGTCGTGCGTCATCAGGATTGTTAAAGCACAACGTGGACTATAATGGACTGAGCCTCATAAAAAATATATCAGGCATGTATATACATGATACCTAACATGTTTAAAGTTTCAAAGTAGTATCTTGAAAAATGTAGAAGTTTGTGCCGCAATATTTTTTAAAAAATCCTGCCGTTATACAAAAACTAGGTTGCTGTGAACTGAATGTTGGAACACCGTTACAAACAGGGATTATGTACATGACACATGTTCACTCTATTGCCAATTCTGCCTAATTATTTTAAAATCCAACCATAGATGCAAAAAATATATGGGCAAGACACAAACTATCAGCAGTAAGGCCTATATAGCAGAACTTACTAAGTTCAGAGGGTTGCTGTGACATGGATCTTGGAGGAAGGCACATGGGTTTCGAGTGTAACACATACTTATTTTAATTTTTGGTTGTAACTGGTTGCAGAGACTTTCAGTCTTTAAGTAATGTTATTTATAATACTAGAACTTTTATTAAAATACAATGTACACAATTACAAAGAAAAAGATTCATAACGGAAAAAATGTGTAAATGCAATCTTTAATAAAATAGAACAATATTAGCCCTTCAAAATTATTTTTCCCTGACTTTTCACTAACTTTTCTTGATTTTTATTTTTCACTGACCAATTTTCAAAATTCCCTGACAATTCCCTGACCTTGAAAAAAAATCAAATTTCCCTGACTTTTCAAGCCCCCTGGCAACCCTGCAAGATCTTATATTAACTCAAGTATTGTACAAGTCTGATTAAATCCAAATCAAAAATGAAGCTGCTATTGTGCAGACAAGGTCTAAATAGTTAATTCTGGCACTTTCAGGGGCCATAACTCTGGAACCAATGATGTAATATGGCAATTAAAAGAAAGGAACCGAGAACTTATGGTAATGAAAGTGAAGATCAGACCAAAATTAAGACCACTAGAGTGCAGAAAAGCTTTTATCATAACTTGACCTAGTGACCTAAATTTCAAAGTCACATATACCAGTTTCAATACCTGACTTAGATATCATCGAGATAAACATTCTGACAAAGCTTGAAGAAGATCAGAGCAAAATTAAGACTACTACAGTGCGGACAAGCTTTTTCTATAATTGACCTAGTGACCTAGTTTTCAAGGTCACATAACCCAGTTTCGAACCTGACCTAGATATCATTGAGATACACATTCTGACCAAGCTTGAAGAAGATGGGACCAAAATTAAGACCGCTAGAGTGCAGAGAAGCTTTTTCTAAAATTCGAACTAGTTACCTTGTTTTCACGGTCACATGACCCAGTAACGAACTTGACCTAGATATCATTGAGATAAACAATCTGACCAAGTTTGAAGAAGATCGGACCAAAATTAAGACTGCTAGAGTGCGGACAAGCTTTTTCTATAATTTGACCTTGTGACCTAGTTTTGAAGGTCACATGACCCAGTTTCGAACTTGATCTAGATATCATAGAGATTATCATTTTGACCAAGTTTGAAGAAGATCGGACCAAAATTAAGACCGCTAGAGTGCGGACAAGCTTTTTCTATAATTTGACCTAGTGACCTTGTTTTAAGGGTGAGATGACCAAGTTATGAACTTGACCTAGATATCATTGAGATAAACATTCTGACCAAGTTTAAAGAAGATCGCACCAAAATTTAGACCGCTAGAGCGCGGACAACAATTGTGAATGGACGACGGACGGACGGACGACGGACTAAAGGCGATCACAAAAGCTCACCCTGTCACTTTGTGACAGATGAGCTAAAAACACCGATTTTCTGGAAATCAAATAAAGTTTAAATAAGTTTAGATTGATAAAGAATATGCACAATAAGCAGACAGCAGTAATGATTAAATTTACTAGTAAAAATAAGAAAGATATCTATCTATTTGAGCTTATTTATCATCTGTGTCGATTGCCAACATGACCGACGCCCACTGAAGAGATTAATTATTTTAATTTGTGGGGGTAGTGCAAGATACAGAAAGCATCCCATTCCAGAGACACCTGTGGTTCTTTTGCATGCTCAGTGTACAGGCCAAATATTGACGGAAATCTAGTTTTAACTCTTGTGGTCATTTTGTGCAACAGTAAATTTTTCCCAAAAATTAGATGTCAAGTACTATTTTTTTTTCTTTTTCTTTTTTTCATGAATAAAAGGTGGATTTTCATCATTAATAATTTAAACATTTTTAAGAAGTTTTTTAGGTGACAATCATCTTAAATTACATAATAATCACAAAAATCATCCAATTATCACTTATCACTATTTAAAATCCTTTTTACCGAAACCTGCAAGCCATTTGCTAAGTAAGATCGATTTACCGAACTTGTAATTTACCAAACTTACTGGTATCTATACCATTAACTCACCTCTTCATGGGGATCATCTGTAGAATCAAATCTTTTACTGCTGGATTCTTCCATAACTTGAAAAAAAAACCAAACAGAAATAATCATTTATTTGTAATCCAGTAGTCTACAAACTATTTGTGAAATGAAAATATGTTTATACTATAAATTACTAAACTTCTTTAGAAAATCTTTAGAAACTGCATTCTATGACTCTGATTTCTCATATTCTGAAGAATATTCTATTCAATCCTACCCCAAGTACCTAGGGTTACAATATGCAATTTTTCAGAAAGTTTTCTTGTTTATAAACAATTCTGAGATTTGGCCATGCTTATGTATTGTTACCATAAACATTTCATTTTTTCCCCAGAGATTACAATTACCAATCAATATGTAAACAAATCTTAATCAAATTTCCTTCCTTCTCAGTTGTTTTCTCCCCCATCCCAACCCCAAGCATGCTTTTTCAGTGTTATAAACATTAATAAAACAGTTTGATTTATATGATTTTGAAGTATGCAATGACAGTTAATGAAAGGGATTTCAATGAAAGGGTTTCCAGAATTTACATTATCAAGACTTCTTTTTCAATCTAATTTCATCTTTTTTGAAACCAGTCTAAAGTTCTTGACTACTACTTGTGACTTCAATTTCAGAACTGACTTACCAGTAGTGAGCAAATTCTGACTGGTTATAGAGAAAGGATTAACATCTAGGAAACTGATCTTTAATAAAATTGCACTGATTCATTTAGTATTTTATTTTAGAAATTAAAAACTACACTTACCTGTTCACTGAATTTAGTCTGAATAACTCCTGGTGCCACACAGTTTACTCTTATGTTTTTTGATGATAACTGAGGTACAAGTGCCTTGGTTAAACCAATTAATGCTGTTTTACTCACAGAATATGGTCCCAAGAACTGCAATAAAGAAACCAAGTTCAATGTACAGCAGCAATTTCAGTGGCTGAAAGACTAGAATGGTTGAACACAAGGTGCTCAGTGGCCAGCAAGGCTCCACTAGACAATTCTAAGTACCAAATCTTAAGGCTCAGGGCATTGTGGTTTCAGACAAGATGATTTTCAGAGTTTTCACTATATAAGCCTATGTAAAATCAATTGACCCTCGGGGCGGGGCCAAATTTGACTCTAGGGGTATAATTTGAAAAAACTTGGTAGAGGTCCATTAGACAATGCAACATACCAAATCTTAAGGCTCAGGGCTTGCGGTTTCAGACAAGAAGATTTTCAAAGTTTTTCCTTTAAGTTGCCAGAGTTCTTGATGGAATTCAATTCATTGAACAACTTTGGTAGAGCTTCAGGCAAAGAATATCCCAGACTTGTTTCATCAAACTTGGCTTAGCAGTTTAAGAGGAGAAGTCGTTCAAGTCAAATTGTTGATGACGCATGATGCCTATTGCACGCCGGACAATCAATGATCCCAATAGCTCACCCTTATGCACTTTGTGCCCAGGTGAGCTAAAAACTAGGGATGGGAACTAATAGTCATATCAATATTCGAATATTCGCTTTGCCATATTCGAATATATTCCAATATTCGTTTTTTCAGTTCACTCAGTTACCCGAATTTTGGTATCCAAACATTGGTACTGTTTTATCACCTGTACGTTTTCTCCTGTACTGTCATCTAGAAATGACGTAGAAATGGCTTGTTTAATGGAAGTTTAAAATACTTATTAATTGATTGGCAATACATAATATATTCCTTTCATTAAAACCACATGAAATAAGTGCAAACACTCGATGGAGGCATTCCTTTTCTTTTTTTATTAAGCTGTTTTCAATATTGTTAAACGATGATCAAACATAAAGCGAGGATGATTTGTTTTTCAAATTAACTTATAAGAGGAAAATATTTGAGCTGTTATAAACGGGTGCCAATTAAAATGAACAAAAGATTAAAAGGTACACAATTACAAACTGCAAACTGTTAATCCGTACTGATTGCCCCTGCCAATTATGCATTGCAATTTTATTGTTAATTGGGTCATTTTTGACACGCAATAAACAAACACAATACCAATCAGATTGGTGGTTTTTTTGCATAATCAGAATGCTTACATTTATAAAAAAAATCAACGATGCTCTATTTGAAAAAAAAACATGATAGAATATTTGAATTTGATTTTTAGATTCGAATATTCGATCGATTTTCGAATATTCGAATATTCAAACATTCGTTCCCATCCCTACTTAAAACATTAAAGCAACAATAAACAACAGCTTGTCAGAGACAAAGCAACAGTCCCCTACCGGTGCAATGTCCATCTCCCTAACTCCAACCCATATGTGGAAAGTGACTAAAGAATTTGTCTGAGACATGCATAATCTCCATATGATCCTCTATCCATGTACAAAGTATCATCAAAAATGAAAACGTCATAGGTCAAGGTCATTTAGAGGTTAAGGTGACAGAAATATATGCTGTTGAAAAAGTTTTATCTAAGGGGTTGTTGTGACCAAGTTTGAAGTAATTCTGTTCAGAAATAAGGAAATTATGGCTAAACTTATAGTTTTTGGACAAGAAAACTTTAAAGGTCAAGGTCATTCAGAGGTCAATGTCACAGAAATGTACTTCATTGGAATGGTCTTGTCTAAGGTATTATTGTGGCTAAGTTTGAAGTAATTCCATTCAGTAGTAAGGAAAATATGGCCAATGATAAAGTTTTCGGAGGAAATGACTGATAAAAGGACGGACAGTTCCTCCTTTAGGTCCATAAAAAAATGAGGTGGATATTCTCCATACTGCCATTTATCCATATTTCAAGTTTCATAAAAAATATTTGAAGTACTTTTTGAGTTATCACAAAAATTGCTATATTTGCCATATCTTAAGTCTATTTGTTGCCATAGCAACCTTATTTTTCAATATAGGAAGAAAAAAAAAATGTTTATTCTCCATACTGCCATCTATCCATATATTAAGTTTCATAAAAAATATTTTCAGTACTTTATGCGTTATCTCGAGATCCAGTTTTTGTGGACGGACGGACTGACGGAAGGAGGGTAAACCTATAGTCCCCTACCGGTTTCACCGGAGGTGACTAAAAAAGGTTGCAAAACTAGAATTTTGTCACAGATGGTGACTAATACCCTGCACTGCCTTGTCACAGGATGGTAGCCCAGTTGGAACAAGTTGCACATAATCTTTAATACTAAGTTTCAACTATCATCTGACCTTGACCTCTGTTGAAAACCCATGAAAAACTAGTTCCTAATGTTTAAATTTTCTCAGGATCACTATGTTTAACTTATGTTTCAATTTTACTTTATACTCAGTAAATTTGTTGGAAAAGTTCCAAGTACTTGAAAAGTGATCTCTGGATACAGTTTTCAGGGAAAGACAAATGTACCAAATTTTTCAACATAGGAAGAAAAAAAATCAAAGTTCAAGGATGATAATTCTGACAATTTAGGTGCTAGACTTATGAACCTTTCACATATGATGTGGGTGATGATAAGAAACCAGTGTTTAAAGTTTGAAGTAGATACATTAAGAAATAATGAAGTTATATACAAAAAAACACATTTTTTCATGAAAATTCTAAGTTCAAGGGGGATAAATCTAATAATTTTGGAGCTAGAGTTGTGAACCTTACAGTGCATTATCTTCATACTGTCACCTATCCATACTTCATGTTTCCAAAAAATATTTTCAGTAGTTTTTTAGTTTTACAAAAAAACATTTTTTCATGAAAATTCTAAGTCCAAGGGGGAATAATCTTATACTTTTGGTGCTAGAGTTGTGAACCTTGAGGTGCATTATTTCCATACATTTATGTTTCATAGAATTATTCTTAGAACTTTTTGAGTTATCACAAAAATTGTTATATTTGCCATATTTTAAGTATATTTGTTGCTATAGCAACCAAAATTTTCACCATATGAAAAACAAGAGGGCCATGATGGCACTGGCTCGCTCACCTGAGTACTTTGGCTGTAGGTTTGCTGTTAAGCAGTATTTCATTTTTTAATTGAAAATATGTAAGTGCCTACAAACCAAATATGTAAAATATCAGTCAATAAATAAAGGCTCTATGACAGATAGTAGAAATATCTATTATAAGCTATGGTGACCTTGACCTTGACCCAGTGACCTCAAACCCTACCCATGGGTAGAGGTCCATGCAAGGAACCTCTATACTGAATATCAAAGATATTGGTCTATAAATGAAGGCTCTATGAGGTACAGGAGATAAATCTACATTTAGCCTCCGTGACCTTTAACCTAATCCAATAATTTGAAAAAGCTTGATAAAGCTTGCTTCGTGCCAAATTTTAAAATTCTAGGTCTTGTGGTTTCAGACAAGAAGATTTTTAAGATTTTCTTCTATATTGTTATTTAAAACTTGTGACCCCTCGGGCAGGGCCAATAGTGACCCCAGGGACATTTTTCTAACAAACTTGGTAAAGGTCCACTAGACAATGCTACACACCAAATATCTAAGCTCTATAACTTACGGTATCTGACAAGAAGATTTTTTTAGATTTTCTTATATAACTCTATGTAAAACTAGTGACCCCTGGGGCGGGGCCATTTTTGACCCAGAGGCCAGGATTTGAACAAACTTGGTAGAGGTCCACTAGACAATGCTACACACCAAATATCTAAGCTCTATAACTTACGGTTTCTGATAAGAAGATTTTTTTAAAGATTTTCCTATATAACTCTATGTAAAACAAGTGACTCCCGGGGCGGGGCCATTTTTGACCCAGAGGCCAGGATTTGAACAAACTTGGTAGAGGTCCACTAGTCAATGCTACATACCAAATATCTTAACTGTAGGCCTTCTTGTTTCTGACAAGAAGATTTTTTAGTTTTTCCTATATAACTTTATGTAAAAAAAGTGACACCCGGGGCGGGGCCACTTTTGACCCAGAGGCCAGGATTTCAACAAACTTGGTAGAGGTCCACTAGACAATGCTACACACCAAATATCTAAGCTCTATTACTTTCGGTTTCTGACAAGAAGATTTTTTAAGATTTTCCTATATAACTCTATGTAAAACTAGTGGCCCCTGGGGCGGGGTCATTTTTGACCCAGAGGCCAGGATTTGAACAAACTTAGTAGAGGTCCACTAGACAATGCTACACACCAAATATCTAAGCTCTATTACTTTCGGTTTCTGACAAGAAGATTTTTTAAGATTTTCTTATATAACTCTATGTAAAACTAGTGGCCCCTGGGGCGGGGCCATTTTTGACCCAGAGGACAGGATTTGAACAAACTTGGTAGAGGTCCATTAGACAATGCTACACACCAAATATCTAAGCTCTATAACTTACCGTTTCTGACAAGAAGATTTTTTAAAGATTTTCCTATATAACTCTATGTAAAACAAGTGCCCCCTGTGGCGGGGCCATTTTTGACCCAGAGGCCATGATTTGAACAAACTTGGTAGAGGTCCACTAGACAATGCTACATACCAAATATCTTAACTTTAGGCCTTGTGGTTTCTGACAAGAAGATTTTCAAGTTTTCCCTATATAACTCTATGTAAAATCAACTGACCCCTGGGGTGGGGTCAGTTTTGTCCCCAGGGACATAATTTGAACAAACTTGGTAAAGGTCCACTAGATGATGCTTCATACCAAATATCAAAGCTCCAGGCCTTGTGGTTTCGGAGAAGAAGATTTTTAAAGATCCAACTTATAAAATCTATTTTTAGCTCCAGTGAACCAGAAATGCAATGGACCAGAACCATTTGAACAATCTTGGTAGAGCTTCATGCAAGGAACATCCCAGGCAAGTTTCATTAAATTTGCCCCATTGGTTTCAAAGGAGATGTCGGTTGAATGAAAAGTTGACGACGGACGGACGGAGGGACTGACGGACGACGGACAAAGACCGATCAGAAAAGCTCACCCTGAGCACTTTGTGCTCAGGTGAGCTAAAAAAAAAAAGACGTGCATAATCTCCAGACTGCCATCTACCCATATTTCAAGTTTCATTAAAATATTTTCTGTACTTTTTACGTTATCACGGGATCCAGTTTTTGTGACGGACAGACGGTCAGACAAAGGGTAAACCTATAGTCCCCTCCGGTTAAACTGGTAGGGGACTAATAAACATGAATATCAGTGACACTGACAGAAGCACCCCAAATGCATTTTGTCCATTATACAATGTTTCAATTAATCCAATCCAATCCATTTCGACAACATGCACATCTCTTGCTAATGAAGCTTCAGATAAAGCTTAGCTGAATTAAAACCACTGGTCATTTGAGAAACAACTTGGAAACTAAACTGTTCGATTTTACAGTCAAAGGGCCATAACCATGTGAAATCACCTGACTGAACATCTGGACAATATGCACACACCTTTTCTCCCTTCAGAGTTTGCTTAATATTACTAAACTTATTAAATGTTTCGGGTTTTTCTGACATGATCTTTACAAGCAAGTTTCTGAGGGTTCACATAGTTGGTAAAGTAGTGTTTTTAGTATGTTACTATTGTGTCAGTTTCTCTACCTCCATTGGGGTGTATCCAGCAAATGACGACACAAATATGACTGAACCACCTCTGAAATATAAAACAGGAAGCAAGTTTTTTCTTTTGGTATTCTTTTTGTTTTGTTTTTTGATAAATCAACACAGCTTAATAACACAATTTTTTCTGAACAAGAAAACTGGTAAACAGAAAAATAATTCTTAAATATAGCAGTATATTTAAGACAGTATTCTGAGGGGATGAAAGCAAAAATACAGCTTAGAAGCTTTTTGCACTCAACCCTTGATTTCTTCTATTTGCACTATTTAGTGCCATGAACAAATTTGTGTCTCACTATCTAAGCCTCAGAAAAACATCCATTTCCAATACATAATCTCCTTTCAAAAATCTTTACAAGTATTTCATTTTGCAAATATCCTATTCCTAGCTTATAAATAAATCAAGAAACTACAAATTCTTATATTTCTGATGATGCTGTTGACACAAACACTTGTTCACTTGTATCAATTTGTACTTAAAGAAGCAGGATTTCATTTTAAGAATTGTGGTTATAATGCCAGGCACTAAATGTGGTATAAGCTGCCAAAATCAAATATCACAATTTCTAGCACATCTGACATTTGTCTGATAATAAATCTATTCAAAAGTATATGTTCTGTAAAGAATCCTAGCTTTCACATTTGTCCAATTATGAATTTATTCAAAAGTCAATTTTCTGTTATGAATCAAGCTTTCACATTTGTTCAATTATAAATTTATTCAAAACTAAATTTTCCATTAAGAATCTTAGCTTTCACATTTGTTTGATTATAAATTTTTTCAAAACTCAATTTACTGTTAAGAATCCTGGCTTATTTGAACAAGAGGGCCATGATGGCCCTGGATTGCTAACCTGATTACTTTGGCTGTAGGTTTGCTGTTAAGCAGTATTTCATTTTTTAATTGAAAATATCAGTCAATAAATAATGGCTCTATGACAGAAAGTAAAAATACCTATTATAAGCTATGGTGACCTTGACCATGACCCAGTGACCTCAAACCCTACCCATGGGTAGAGGTCCATGCAAGGAACCTATATATTGAAAATCAAAGATATTGGTCTATAAATGAAGGCTCTATGAGGTACAGTAGATAAATCTATTTTTAGCCTCCATGACCTTTTACCTAATCTGATAATTTAAAAAAGCTTGATAAAGCTTGCTTCATGCCAAATTTTAAAATTCTAGACCTTGTGGTTTCAGACAAGAAGATTTTTAAAGATTTCCTTTTTTACATATTAAGGGCCCCCGGGGCAGGGCAAATTTTGACCCCAGGGCCAACATTTAAAAAATATTGGTAAAGGTTCATTACATAATACTCAACACCAAATATCTAAGGTCTAGACCTATTTGTTTTGGAGAAAAAATATTTTTCATGTTTTTCCTATATAAATCTATGTAAACCAAGAGAACCCTGGGGCATGGCCAATTTTAACCCAGGGAACATAATTTGAACAAACTTGGTAGACATCCACTAGACAATGCTCCATACCAAATATCTAAGCTGTAGGCATTGAGGTTTTCAGTAAGAAGATTTTTAAAGATTGCCTTTTTTACATATTAAGGGCCCCCCGGGGCTGGGCCAATTTTGACCCAGGGGCCTACATATAAACAATACTGGTAAAGGTTCTCTACACAATACTCCACACCAAATATCTAATGTCTAGTCCTATTTATTTTGGAGAAAAATGATTTTTCATGTTTTTCCTAAATAACTATATGTAAAGCAAGAGAACCCTTGGGCGTGGCCAATTTTGACCCAGGGGACATAATTTGAACAAACTTGGTAGACATCCACTAGAAAATGCTACATATCAAATATCTACGCTGTAGACATTGTGGTTTCTGAGAAGAAGATTTTTAAAGATTTCCTATATAAGTCTATGTAAAATGAAGTGACCCCTGCAGCGGGGCTAATTTTGACCCCAGGGAAATAATTTGAACAATTTTTGTAGAGTTCCATTAGAGGGTGCTAAATGCCAAATACCTAAGCTCTAGGCCTTGTGGTTTCAGACAAGATGATTTTTAAAGTTTTTCCTTTAGGTTGGCGTGGAATTGATTTCTTTGAACAACTTTGGAAGAGCTTCATGCAAGGAACATCCATGGCAAGTTTCATCAACTCTGGCCCATTGGTTTCAGAGGAGATGTCGTTTGAATGAAAAGTTTACGGACCAACGGAAGCTGGATGGATTGCAATCACAAAAGCTCACCTTGTCACTCTGCGACAGGTGAGCTAAAAAACCATTAGCCTAATAACACATTATAACAAAGATATCAGAATGACACTGATGCCACACTTATGCACATCAAAAATCCTCTAGATCAATCAAGAAAATCAACTTAGCATGGTGAGCTTAAAACAACTTTATGCAGAGTTATCTACTCATAAAGCTGAGGTATGATTAAATTCCTGGATTCTCTCATATTCCTGTAATTGACGGAAAACCACTCCCCTGTTAACTTGACATTTGATACAGTGAGCACAAAATCAACAGGATTTATGCACATATGCCCAACCACCCTGTAAAAGGGTCTTGAAGGTCTGGTCCAGAAAGCAGTTTTAATTTTTGATCAGAAACCACTTTCTAAGCATGAGCCACTGTAAGCTTGCCCTTTGTCCTATGGCCCAGAAAAAAAAGCATTCCACTATTCACCATGTGAAACCATCCTGTGTGCCAAATATGGTAGTGCTCATCTTCTCAAAATGCCTAACCATCCTGTAAAGTTTGAAGGTCCTGTGTGCAGTTGTTCTTGATTTATTGATTGGAAACCATTTTCAAAGTGCAGGCCCCTTGTGAGCTTGACCTTTGAACTGCGGGCCTAAAAACAATCAAGTTTATCTACTATCATGACTAACTTACCTACCAAATCTCAAGTCTCTGTGCCCAAGTGTTCTCATCTTATTGATCAGAAACAAAGTGGTCTACCTACCAACTGACATCTGCAAAACAATACACCCAGACTTCTTTTAAGGGTAGCATTGAAATTCAGGAACAGTCTGGTTAATTCCAGATCATACCGTATAAAGATTATGTGTTGTTCTGGTTAAACACATTATTTGGCAAACATACCCTCTTTTCTCCATGTGTGGAACAATCTCTTTACACAAAAAGAATGATGCCTTGACATTTGTTTCAAATATCTGAAAAAAGGTGATATTTGACAAGCTTAGAAAATTTTCCATTTTCTATAGTAAAACAAAAACAAAAAGAATAAAACAATACTATATATATGCATTAAAGATGAAGTTCCTTGTCTGATTTCTCACTTCAAAGCATCATGACTTTACATTACTATGAAATCTTTGTGTTAAAAAAAAACAAAACAAAAAACAATGTGTCTATGCATGCAACAACATGTGTACACATCACTCTTTTACCATTGCTATAGTTTCTATAAAGCAATTAATTTTCCTATGTCATGTGTAAGCAATTTTTCCCTTTTTGTATATGCAAGGTACAAGCGCTAAACAGCTGAAATGACTAATACACCTATCTTTTATTTTCAATTTTAAAAAGGGTTTTGTAAAACAATTAAAATTATTTGAATTTTCAAAAATTATAGTGCTGTTCTTCTTGTTTTTTGCTTTTTATTTTCTTGAAAAACAGTATCAATGGTTTTCCCAGGTACTTTATATACATGTAGTTTCTTAACATGTACTGGTAAGAAATATTCATCTATACCTTGTCCCAAGCACCTTCTGTTGTCTGAAAGAAATAAATGGTATTGAATCTTATAATTCTTTAAATATAGAGCAATTACAATTACCAGAACAATGTAGATTGTAGAATGTTGTTATTTAAACCTAAAACATGTACCAAAAAACTTCAGTCACCAGACAAAATTTATTCTTTCTCAAAATAAGGCAAAATATAATTACAAATCAAAAAGTCAAATGATAAATATATCTTGAAACAAAAGGCAAACACAAACTTCCAACATGTAAATTCAATTCCTAAGATCTACTTTTTGATGGGCTAAAACCCTGAAAACTTCCAGGCACATGTATGAACCCACATAAGAAAATGTCAGTTGAAGACAGTTTAACAGACCACTGTGATGACACAGCAACTGCCAAAAGCAATCACTAACCTTACTTTGAAAACAGAAAGTAATTAGTAAGCAAACATTACTGCTATTTTAGTTTCATCGATGTGGTTCAAAAGGAACAGTACTTTTGAAGTCTTACAGAAAATGCCAAATATTTCATTGTTTAAATAATCAAAATTGGATTATATTATTCTACTGTTTGTCTTGTTTTGGTCTTACATCTAAAATTGGTCCAAAAGCAGGGTTTGCTGCTGCGTTAGATACAAGGATATCTATGCCGCCAAACTGAGACACAGTCTGCAAAAATAGATAAAGTTAAAATAAACACATTTAAAACTAGAGGTTGTTTTTGAGAAAAAAACATAGGTATCCCCCAAACATGTCATTAACCATGAAGAGTAGTAGTTATAACAAAGGGGAAGAATTCAGGAACAAAAGACACCGCTGTGAAATAAACAAGAGAATCATGATGGCCCAGTATTGCTCATATCTGACCAGTAGTTATGGAGATAAGCCCAAATATGTTCAAACCTGGACAAATCAAGGAGCATAACTTTGCTGAAAATCACTGAACTGGAATGTGCTGATGAAATGCTCAACTAGGTAGAAAACCAACCAGCTGCTGGAGAACAAACACAGACAAACTAAGTGACATACAAACAGACAGACAAACAGACATAAAATACAAAAACTATGTTTCAGAAAAAATCATTCCTATGAAGTTTCATCTAAATCCGACCAGCGGTTATGTAGATATGCTGAAATGTACTCAATTTTGAACAAATCAATGACTGCAACAATAAAGAAGAGGGCCATGATGACCCTAGATCCCTCACCTGAATACTTTGCCTTTGGGTCTGCTGTTGAGCAAACATCAAAAGCTTTTTTAAGATTCTCCCTATATAAATCTATATGAATTCAAGTGACCCCCAGGCAGGGATGGGTCGAGTACTGGAAATCGGTACTAAAGTACTACTCAAGTACATTGTACTTTTGGATTTAGTATTTACTCAGCGAATACAAGTACGAATTATTTCACAGTACTTGAATACTACATAAGTAGTACTTAAAATACTTCTCTTAGTACATCATAAATACTGCACTTACAAATGTTTACTGAAAGGACAGCAAGCACAGTCTCCATCAAAAATACCTTTTACTTTAATATCAAGTTGGACAGAAAGAAACTTCTAAGGTATACATTATGTGAATTGTTTAAATTACATGCATGAATGTTTACTGATGTTATTATTTTTAGAATACACACTTACACCTATTTCAATATCAATCCCATTCAATTATTTGATGGTGTATATAAGACTTTTGAGAAAGTGTTTTTTTAGAAAAATCATTTTATCTTAATGATTGGGCAAAAAATGTTAAACTTATCAGTACATATGAAATACTTATAAGTATTGAGTACTTCAGAGACAGTACTTGAGTAAGTATGAATAAAAGTGCAGAAGTTTTACATGAGTACTGAGTACAGGTTAACTACCTGAACAAGAGGGCCATAATGGCCCTGTATCGCTCACCTGAATATGACTGCTTTTAACAAAGTTGCTATGGACCTGGTTAATTGACCCCAGATGACCCATATTCCAACTTGACTTAGAAATTATTGAATCAATCTTTCTGACAAATTTCCAGGTTATTTGGACTGAAAATGTAGCCCCTAGAGTTTTTCGATATTTGGGCTCTGTAACCTAGTTTTTGGCTCTGTGACCTAGTTTTTGACCCCAGATGACCCATATCCAAATCTGACCTACAAATCATCAAAACAACCTTTCTGACAAAATTCCAGGACATTTGAATTGAAAATGTAGCCTCCAGAGTGTTTTCAAAGTTTTTCGATGTTTGGGCTCTGTGACCTAGTTTTTGACTCCAGATGACCAATATTCAAAGTTGAGCTAGAAATCACAGAAGTAACCTTTCTGACAAATTTTCAGGTTTTTTGAATTTGGAATTAAAATCTTAACTCTAGAGTGTTAACAAGGATTTTCCATATTTGGGCTCTGTGACCTAGTTTTTGACCAAAGATGACCAATATTAGTACTTGAGCTAGAAATCGTCAAAACAACCTGTCTGACAAATTTCCAGGATATTTAGACTGAAAATGTAACCTCTGAAGTGTAAAATTGTTTTTACATTTTAGGGCTCTTTGACCTAGTTTTTGATCCTAAATGACCCATATCCAAATCTGAGCTAGAAATCATTGAAACAACCTTTCTGACTAATTTCAAGGATATTGGACTAAAAATGTAACCTAAATGCATTAACAATGTTTTTCTACTATTTTGCCATGTGACCTTGTATTTGACCCCAGATAACCCATATTCAAAATTGAGCTAGAAATCATTGAAACAATCTTTCTGACAAATTTCCAAAATATTTGGACTGAAAATGTTACCTCTAGAGTGTTAACAAGGTTTTTCCATATTTGGGGTCTGTGACCCCAGATGACCCATATTCGAATCTGAGCTAGAAATTATTAAAACAACCTTTCTGACAAATTTCCAGAATATTTGGACTGAAAAGTAGCCTCTAGAGTGTTAACAAGTTTTTTTTTCTATTTTTGGGCTGTGTGACTTAGTTTTTGACTCTAGATGACACATATTTAAACTCGACCTAGAAATCATTGAATTGACCTTTCAGACAGATTTCCAGGTTATTTGGACTGAAAATGTTACCTCTAGAGTGTTAACAAGGTTTATCCATATTTGGGCTAAGTGACCTAGTTTTTGATCCCAGATGACCCATATTCGAACTTTAGCTAGAAATCAGGTTTTAGAAAAATCTTGTCTGGAGTTAACCTGAAAACCCTTGCACATAATTTGTTTAAACTGCACACAGTGGAGGCGGAGTGCAGTGTCAAAGAACCATAACTCTTTTTTGCTCCTTTTTTTAATTATCTCCCCTTTTAGAACAAGAGGGCTATGATGGCCCTTGATCGCCATCCAGGACCCTAGGGGGATAATTTGAACAACTTTTGTAGAGGCCTACTAGAGGATGCTACATACCAAATATTTAAGCCCTAGGCCTTGTGGTTTCAGACAAGAAGATTTTTAAAGTTTTTCCTTTCGGTTGCCACAGCAACCAGTGTTCTTGATGGAATTGAATTCTTTGAACAACTTTGGTAGAGCTTCATGCAAGGAATATCCCAGGCATGATTTGTCAATGTTGGCCTAGCGGTTAAGGAGGAGAAGTCGTTCAAGTCAAATTGTTGACGACGCACGCCGACGGACACCTGGACAATCAACGATCCTAAAAGCTCACCTTGAGCTGTGCTCAGGTGAGCTAAAAATCCTTGTCCGGAGCATAACCTGAAAACCCCTGGAGATAATTTGTTTGAACTGCACCCAGTGGTAGAGGGCACTGAGGTGGAGTAAAGTGCCGTTTTTGAATTATCTCCCACTTTAAAAGAAACTTGTACGGAGCATAACTAGAAAACTATATGAGATAATTACTTTAAACTTCACACACTGGTACATGGCATTGAGCAGTAGTGGAGTGTGGAAAAACTGTAACTTGTTGTGCCAGGTTTTTGCCTTTTACAAAATGTTGTCTGGAGCTTTACTTAGACACTATAGCTGATAATTACATTGTAGTTTAAACTTGACATAATGGTAGATGGCAGTGAGGATGAGTGCAGGGCATATAAAGCATATCTAAATTTTCCCCCGATTTTGAATTATCTCCCTTGCAGACTGAAAAAGATATAATCGGTAAACATTCACTTTACATCTTTATTTGTTTATGAAAAATAAAATTTGCCCACTCTATGACTTTGCCTGTATGTTCTTGCCTTGCACATGTCCCTTTGGCTCCTGCTTCGGGGAGCATATGTCGGTTTTACCGATCGCCTTGTTAACTACTGTTGCCTCTAAACTTGCTAGCAAATTGTTTGACCTTGACTCAAAGGCTTTGTTAGATTTTTATAATGGTAGAAATGTTTCTATTTGAAACATGTGTCTGAGGCATTTGTATACAAAGAACTTAAGAAATTAAATTCAGCAAAGAGTACTGGTTTAGATGAAATCCCTGCTAAGGTTTTTAAAAGATGAAAGTACCAATTACTTTCATTGTAAATATGTTGATTTCAGAAAATTTTGTACCTGATGATATGAAAATAACTATGGTGAAACCATTGTAAAAGAAAAATAATAATCTGGAAGTAGGAAATTATAGACCTGTTAGTATTTTAAGTATTGTGTCTAAAATTTTAGAAAAATCTGTGTATTCACAACTTGAAAAGTTTTTAATTGACAATAATCTATTGTATGAATTACAGTCTGGTTTTAGAAATTCTTATTCCACTAATGCATGTCTTATCCACCTTATGGATCATATCAGAAATAATAATTCTAAGGGTTTATACACAGGCATGGTATTGTTAGACCTACAAAAAGCCTTTGATACTGTCAACCATGATATTTCATGTGGAAAACTGAAATTAATGGATATTTCAAATACTGACTAGTTTATGTCTTATCTTAGAGGTAGAAAACAAACTGTTAGTGTTGATAATATTTTATCAGAATATAAGCCTGTTACATGAGTGGTTCCCCAGGGCAGCATCCTGGGTCCTTTTCTATTTTTGTGCTATGTAAATGACATAATTATAAGTACTGATCCTGAATGTAAACTTATCCTGTATGCTGACGATGGAGCAATTCTTTTTGCTCACAAAAAACCCAGTGTTATTTCTGAAAAACTCGGACATGTACTGGAGTCCTGTTCATTTTGGCTTGTGAATAACAAATTGTCATTACATCTTGGAAAGACTGAATGTCTTATTTTTGGTAAAAAAAAAAAAGTTTCAACAATTTAAAGATTTTAAAATAGTCTGTAATGGACATATTATTGAGTCCACACAATCTGTTAATTATCTAGGTCTAAATACTGATAATTCTTTGTCAGGTGATACTATTTTTAATAATATTCTTTGCATGGTAAATTCACATCTTAAATTTATGTACAGACAAGCAAGGTTTTTAGATTACAAAACCAGAAAATATTTTAGTTTAGCACTTATACAGTGCCACCTAGATTACTCATGTCCTTCTTGGTACCCGAGTCTGAGCAAATGTTTAAAACAAGAGGGCCATGATGGCCCTGTATCGCTCACCTGAGTATGACTGCTTTAAACAAAGTTGCTATGGACCTGGTTATTTGACCCCAAATGGCCCATATTCAAACTTGACCTAGAAATTATTGAAACAATCTCTTTGACAAATTTCAAGGTTATTTGTACTAAAAATTTTATCTCTAGAGTGTTAACAAGATTTTTCCATATTTGGGCTCTATGACCTAGTTTTTGACCCCAGATTACCCATATCCAAACTTGAGCTACAAATCATCAAAACAACCTTCCTGACAAATTTCCAGGACATTTGGACTGAAAATGTAGCCTCTAGAGTGTGTACAAAGTTTTTCAATATTTGGGCTCTGTGACCTAAATGTTTTGACTTCAGATGACCCATATTCAAATTTGACCTAGAAACCATAGAATTATGCTTTCTGACAAATTTCCAGGTTATTTGGAATTAAAATGTTACCTCTAGAGTGTTAACAAGTTTTTTCCATATTTGGGCTCTGTGACCTAGTTTTTGACCCAAGATGACCCATACTCCAACTTGAGCTAGAAATCATCAAGAAAACCTGTCTGACAAATTTCCAGGATATTTGGACTGAAAATGTAACCTCTGGAGTGTTAAAAAGTTTTCTACATATTTGAACCATGTGACCTAGTTTTTGATCCCAGATGACCCATATCCAAATCTGAGCTAGAAATCTTTGAAACAATCTTTCTGACAAATTTCAAGGACATTTGGACTAAAAATGTAACCTCTAGAGGATTAACAAGGTTTTTCTACTTTCGGGCTCTGTGACCTAGTTTTCGACCCCAGAAAACCTATATTCAAAACTAAGCTAGAAATCATCATTAGAACCTTTCTGACAAATTTCCAGGTTATTTGGACTGAAAATGCTACCTTTAGAATGTTAACAAGGTTTTTCCATATTTGGACTCTGTGACCTAGTTTGTGACTCCAGATGACCCATATTCGAACTTGATCTAGAAATCCTCAAGGCAACTTTTCTGACAAATTTCCAGATTATTTGGGCTGAAAATGTAACCTCTAGAGTGTTAACAAGGTTTTTCCATATTTGGGCTCTGTGACCTAGTTTTTGACCCAAGATGACCCATACTCCAACTTGAGCTAGAAATCATCAAGAAAACCTGTCTGACAAATTTCCAGGATATTTGGACTGAAAATGTAACCTCTGGAGTGTTAAAAAGTTTTCTACATATTTGAACTATGTGACCTAGTTTTTGATCCCAGATGACCCATATCCAAATCTGAGCTAGAAATCTTTGAAACAATCTTTCTGACAAATTTCAAGGACATTTGGACTAAAAATGTAACCTCTAGAGGATTAACAAGGTTTTTCTACTTTCAGGCTCTGTGACCTAGTTTTTGACCCCAGAAAACCTATATTCAAAACTAAGATAGAAATCATCGATAGAACCTTTCTGACAAATTTCCAGGTTATTTGGACTGAAAATGCTACCTTTAGAATGTTAACAAGGTTTTTCCATATTTGGACTCTGTGACCTAGTTTGTGACTCCAGATGACCCATATTCGAACTTGATCTAGAAATCCTCAAGGCAACTTTTCTGACAAATTTCCAGATTATTTGGGCTGAAAATGTAACCTCTAGAGTGTTAACAAGGTTTTTCCATATTTGGGCTCCGTGACCTAGTTTTTGACCCCAGATGACCCATATTTAAACTTGACCTAGAAATTGTCAAAGCAACCTTTCTGACAAATTTCCAGATTATTTGGGCTGAAAATGTAACCTCTAGAGTGTTAACAAGGTTTTTCCATATTTGGGCTCTGTGACCTAGTTTTTGACCCCAGATGACCCATATTTGAACTTGACCTAGAAATTGTCAAAACAACCTTTTTGACAAAATTCCAGATTATTTGGGCTGAAAATGTAACCTCTAGAGTGTTAACAAGATTTTTCTATTTTTGGGCTCCGTGACCTAGTTTTTGAACCCAGATTACCCATATTTGAACCTGAGCTAGAAATCATCAAAAGAACCTTTCTGACAAATTTCCAGGATATTTGGACTGAAAAAGTAGCCTCTAGAGTGTTAACAAGGTTTTTCTATATTTGGGCTCTGTGACCTAGTTTTCCAACCCTGATAACCCATGTTCGAACTCGTCCGAGATATCAATGAGACAAACATCCCGTGCAAGTTTCATGACAATTGAGGCAAAAATGTGACCACTAGAGTGTTAACGAACTAATTGTGGACGGACGGACGGACTGACGGACGGACGGACGACGGACAAAAGGTGATCAGAAAAGCTCACTCTGTCACTACGTGACAGGTGAGCTAAAAACAAGCTTCAAATTTGTCAAAATAAAATCGTTAGATTTATATACGGCATGGGGCCCAGAGAAAGTGTCAATACTGTAAGTCTTGCTGACATGTTTTTGTTAAATCTTAAAAATCGTAATAAGCAATTACGTCTGAACCATGTATCTAAAATTGTCAATAACCAGTGACTCTCGTATATGAAAGAAAATTTTGTATCTGTTAAAGATATACATAGCTATTCCACTCTGGCCAATCAGTACAATTTTAGACCCCCAAAATGTTATGGAAAAGATAATGTAACTTTCTTTTATAGTGCAAATAATGACTGGAATTCCTTGCCTGCAGACATTAAAAAACTTACCAAGATTTGACATTTCAAAAGTTCTGTAAAGGCCTACTTACTTGAAAAAGCTAGGAACTCGTAGTTAACTGCACTTGTCTGACTAGATAGCAGTCTCTGTGTTTTAAACTTAATCGATGAAAATACAAAATGTATTTTAAATTTAATAGTATATATTTCAAGTGTACTTCATGACAACTTCCAATTTCCAAAATCTTTTATTTTTTCATTTAATTTTTTTTCATAGTATTTATGTTTGTTTAATTGTATTGTATATTATAGTAAGTATATGTCCAAGGACCCCATTCGAAATAAGCCTTTGGGGTTTCATGGGCAATCCGATGTTATTTCACACTACATGTACAATATACATGCTTTTGCTTACATAATTACGTATTAAATACTTCTTATCTAGTCAAAAGCAAATTGAGTATACAAGTTAGCCTTGTTTCTAGCTCTAAAATTGGTGTCTTTCAAGTAAGCTTACTGTGATACAGCTATTTATGACAAACTACCAAAGTACTTTTTAACAAATTATTTATCTACTTTTTACATCGATGTTGTGTAAGTGTATTTATTGTGTATATATATATATGTGTGTTTTAACATAAATAAATATCAATCAATCATCAATCAATCATCCCAGGCATGTTTCGTCAAAGTTGGCTTAGCGGTTTAGGAGGAGAAGTCGTTCAAGTCAAATTGTTGATGACGCATGATGCACGCCGACATACGCCAGACAATCAATAATTCCAATAGCTCACCTTTGAGCACTTTGTGCTCAGGTGAGCTTGAAATCATCAGACAGGCACACACTGATGATAAGCATAATTACACTTGGTAATGATCATTGCTGTGAAGTTTCCTCAAATTCCAACTAATGGTTACGGAGACATGCCCAACTGTATTCAAATTTCAACAAATCAAGAGCTGCTACTCTGCTACAAATCATCCAGCCTGCATAAGCCAATAATATGTGTAACAACACTTGCTAATTTACACTGCTGTGAAGTTTCATCAAATTTTAACAAGCAGTTATAGAGAAATGCCCAACTGTATTCAAATGTAGACAAATCACAGGCCATAACTTAGCTCTGACTGGAAACAAACAAAAATATGCAAAACTACAATGTACTCTTGATTATTATCATTCCTGTGAAGTTTTATCAAAATTCAATCAGCAGTTATGGAGATACGTCCAAACGTATTCGAATTTGGACAGATTAAGGGACATAACTCCACTAAAAATCAGCCGACTGGACATGTCAATAATACTAGTAATTCCACTAACTGACTTGCTAACAATCATTCCTGTGAAGTTTTGTCAAAAACGGAGAAGCAGTTTCGGAGATACGTCCAAATGTATTCAAATTTACTGTAGACAAATCAAGACCCATATCTTCACTGAAAATCACTGAACGGGAAAATACACATGATATGCTCAACTATGCTTGGTACCAATAAATAATTGCAAGTTCCACTCAGCGGTTACTGAGAAGAAGCGCAGAAAAACTTTGTGACATACTGACATAAAGACAGATTGAAAGTACAAAAAATGTCTCCCATCCCATTATGGATGAAAAGTGGTGGGTGCGTGGGGGTGAAAAAGACATAAAAATTTACATTGTATTTTGAATTACCATCTTACACAAAGAAGACTTAAGTTGTGTATGAATTAGTTCAACTGCAACAAAACTTGGGTGATACACTTGGCAGAGCATTTGACTAACAAGTGTGGATTGCAGTTCTAAGCTCCACCTTAGGTGCACAACTTTAAAAACTTTACAATTATTGGTTTGATGATGTCTGTTTGTACTTTTTGTTGTTATAATGCCCTTCCATCTAATTCATGTCTCTAGTCTATCTCAAGCTTTGTTTGCACTGATTGACAACAATTCTGATACAACTGAGTCAATGTACCCTAGGATATGTCTCGCTGAGAAAGGCTTTTAGTAAAAATCCATTATACAATACAGATATCATTCATTTTAACTGGATAATATAACCGTTTTCACAAACTGTAACATAATAAGGTTACATCCTTTCACTCTAAAATGCCCAATCTTGTAGCAGTACATCTGGTCATAGTCTTTTAGAATGCTTTAAAAAATATACCTGCTCTATAAGTTTTGACCTATCTTCAGATTTGCCAACATGACATACAACACCAGCTACATTCAGATTTTCTGACTTGAGTGCTTTGACAGTTTTGTCTACATTTTCTTGCTTCCTACTGCTCACCATTACTTTGGCACCATCTTGACCCAACCTGCGAGCTATTGCCAATCCAATTCTGAAAAGAATACCAAAAGGTCTAAAATAAACATTTTTTTATTTAGGAAACAAACAACATTATTCAGAACATATCAGTCAAAATCATACTGCAAATAAACAGTCTTGGCAATGGCATGACATACAGAATCTCACATTATTCGAAGTGTTTCAAGTCATGAGCATGATACATACAGTAATAGATCTACATTTCCGCATCTGTTTCATTTACCATGTTTACTGAAATTAAAAACATAATGCATTTATAATACTGGTATTTTATTCGATTTACTGACAAATCGGTAACACGACAAATCGGTAACATGATTTTATATAGTAAAAAAACGGAGAAATCGGTAACAATAGAAATGTTGTTGGTAATTTCATATAGTTGACATAGTGATAGAGGGCGAGGGGAAAATCCCAGGATCGTCTTTAGAAAAGCCGGGATCCGGGATCGTATTAAACATATAGTAATACACCACCTGCCATAGGTGTCATCGATAAATTATTGATTATCGCTTGCCTTTTGTTATAGATAAGCATGTATAGTATAGTATAGGCAGAGACGTATATATTACATACGTCTCTGGTATAGGCGTGAAAATCTTTTTTTTCCAGTAAATTAATTTTATCGTTGATGGATTTTATTTTTTATATTGGATAAAGTTGCGACATTCTTTTTATTTTTATATTAGCATTTTAATATCGTACTAACATGTGTACTGAAATTCTTTATAAAGCATTACCAAAAGTACGTGTGTACTGAAATTCTTTATAAAGCATTACCAAAAGTACGTGGTATTTAAAAGAAATATCTAAGCAAAATAGGTTTTGAATAAACATTTGCTTATTTCATTATCACAAAAATCAAATAATGTAACTTTTTGATTGATATATTTATATGACATATATTCACGAATAAATAAATCAATCAATCAATCAAATTTTTATTGCCACAAATTACGACAAGTATCAAAACCAACACTGTTTATTGTTTCCCTATATGTTTAATACGATCCCGGATCCCGGGCGTCCCGGGTCCCGGGATTTTCCCCTCGCCGTGATAGAGTAGGTGTGAATAACACCTTAGATGAGCAAGATCATTTAAATTTGTGTTTTTTTTAGCAATTTCTATAAATATATAGGTGTATTTAAATAAGTATTAGTTATTGAAATATTGAGTATTGAAACGTTCAATGTGTTGCGGTATATTGTAAAAGTTTTGTATATTTTAAATGTGTTTATATTTTAACATTGCCGTTATTAGTTTATAAACTGATTTAAATAAAAGATCAAGCCGTAATCATTGACTACATTGCTACATTCGACGTTGTTATCAGTTCGAAAAAGTAACTGTAATTATAATATTATAGAATAAATTTCAATAATTTTAATAATGATAATTGCATGAGAAACACAAATTATATAATTAGCTGCTGATGACAAACTAATAACTTCTTTAATGACTGACACGTGTTTTTAGCACCTTTCTATGACAAGCAGGGTACCCTAGCATGCCTTTTCACACCTACTTTATCACCTTTCTGGGTTCATATAATATTTCTACTGTTACCGATTTCTCCGTTTTTTTATTATATAAAATCATGTTACCGATTTGTCGTGTTACCGATTTGTTCAGTTACCTTTTATTCGACATATTATTGAAACAATTTAGTCCATTATTTATCACTCTTCTGAGTAAAAACTTCAGGAATGAGTTATTTTTTTGTAAAAAAAATAATTCATATTTTAACAATATTCTTAATGAGTATATGCTTCAGACGAGTATGCCATTTAAAATTGAATAATTTGTCGCGAAACTGAATGAGTACGGAAAAAATCAATTTTATTGACCCTTCTGTTGATGCCGTGACTATTGCAACTTTTCCCAATAGTTTTCCATTATTCGTTGAAGTGGAATCCATTCTAACAGTTTTCAGCAAACGAGAACCTCGCCGCGCGATTGCAAAGCAATTTTTATGCATTGTGGCTCAAAGTTCAGTATCGAGGACGAATATTTCGTACTTACTTCCGGTATTCTGCTGTCGGTCCTGAAAAGCGATTGGACAGATGACAATAGTTTGAGCAGGTTTTCCTTAAATCCTAACGTTTGATTGGTAGATATAGTAATTTATTATCTAAAAATAGTATCACAGAATTCTATGTTTTTGTAAATAAAAAATGCTGAATTGCTTGTTTGGCTCCTTACGTAAGGAAACTTCAGTAGTGAGACACTCTGTCGGTAAACCCTTTTATTTTTTTTCTAAGACAAATACATGCATAAATCTTTGATGCAGAAAAGGTAATTTTGACCTGAAATTTGAATTTATGTTAATGGATTTATTGCTTCATAATTGCCTTTGTCTTATTCCTCTCACATCATAAACATTTATCTTTTTAAGAAAGAAGCCTAAGACAGTCATCAAGACATTGTGAACCATTTACTGTCAGTTCTGCAATGAAACACTCATTTACAGTAAGTGAATCATTTTGTGTGCAAAGTTGGCGCAAAATTCTTGAAAAAGCTGTGCTCGGGCTTAGTCCAACTAATAATGTAGGCGAGTAGTCTCATGTACGAGACATTCGGGCACCCGTTTTTCATTTGGATATTTATTATGTGCCCTTGCCAGTCAGAAAATTCATCAATATCCTACTGCGGCAAGGTTTCCTGGACTAGCAAGACGAGATATTGTGTAATTTTTTGTATGGGTCAATATATCGCCTCCGCCAATATCAATACCTCGTTATAGTGAGATTCTGACCCATAACAAAAATATCTCAGGATTTGCTCAAGACGTCACTTGAATTATTTTGACTATGTTCGGGCTGGCCTAGACTAATTAATCTGGCGTTGACAGTTTGGCCCATTTTTATGCCCCCACCATGGAGTCATAATAATTCAAGTGACGTTTTGAGCAAATTCTGAGATATTTTTATGTGACAGAATCTCGTGGAGGCGAGATATTGACCCATACAAAAAATTACACTATATCTCGACTTGCGTATAATTTGTTGGACTACCAGAGCAGGCATAAAGTGTTTACCCTGTCCATGTGTGTGTGTGGGTGTTGCAATGTAATGATAAGTTTTCCATTATGTTGTTTTAAGTGGAATTTGCTTCAAGTTCAGTCAAGTTGTATATGTTCACATTAAAAAACAAATCTGTAGCTCATTTATCATTTTATAACTGCAGCTGTAAAACAAACAGAACTGAGAATGGTGGGCAAACCAAATACATTTCAAAACATTTTAAGTACAAGATTGTTTCAGGAAAGTAATTTCACTGTTCACATGACACTTCTTATTAAAGACTGTTGCCTGAACATTTATTCAGTTCAAATCAAGCCATATGGTTCATGGAATATGAAACCACGCTTCACAACGCACATCATTTCTCGTCTACCATGAGTAGTTATTGTAACTGAAGATTTCTGCGGTAAAAATCTATCCATAGGCCAAGTATACATGTATATCCTTTTGTGAGTGGTGCTGCTCACGTTCTCATTTTCACCATCATCATGTTTATCATGTAAACGTTTTGCTGTTCTTAGGGCTTGTCTTCTCATGATTTTTAGCTCACCTGAGCACAAAGTGCCAGGGTGAGCTTTTCTGATCAGTCTTTGTCCGTCCGTCCATCCGTCATCAACTTTTCATTCAAATGGTTCTGGTCCATTGCATTTCTGGCTCACTGGAGCTAAAATTAGATTTTAAAAGTTGGATCTTTAAAATTCTTCTTCTCTGAAACCCCAAGACCTGGCGCTTAGATATTTGGTATGAAGCATCATCTAGTGGACCTCTACCAAGTTTGTTCAAATTATGACCGTGGGGTAAAAACTGACCCCACCCCAGGTGTCATTTGATTTTACATAGATTTATATAGGGAAAACTTAAAAATCTTCTTGTCAGAAATCGCAAGGCCTAGAGTTTAGATATTTGGTGTGCAGCATTGTCCAGTGGACCTTTACCAAGTTTGTTCAAATCATGGCTCCTGGATCAAAAATGGCCCCGCCCTAGGGGTCACATGTTTTACATAGAGTTATATAGAAAAAACTTTAAAAAATCTTCTTGTCAGAAACCACAAGGCCTAGAGTTTAGAGATTTGGTGTGTAGCATTGTCCAGTGAACCTCTACTAAGTTTGTTCAAATCATAGCCACTGGGTCAAAATAGGCCCAGCCCCGGGGGTCACTTGTTTACATAGAGTTATATAGGAAAAACTTTAAAAAGTCTTCACATCAGAAACCAAAAGGCATAGAGCTAAGATATTTTGTATGTAGCATTGTCAAGAGGACCTCTACCAAGTTTGTTCAAATCATGGCCCCTGGGTCAAAAATGGCCCCGCCCCACTGGTCACATGATTTACATAGAGTTATATAGGAATAACTTTAAAAATCTTCTTTTCAGATACCACAAGGCCTAGAGTTAAGATATTTGGTGTACAGCATTGTCTACTAGACCTCTACCAAGTTTGTTCAAATCATAGCCCCTGGGTCAAAAAAGGCCCTGCCCCAGTGGTCACATGTTTTACATAGAATTATATAAGGAAAAGTTTTAAAAATCTTCTTGTCAGAAACCACAAGGCCTTGAGTTCAGATATTTGGATTGCAGCTTTGTCAAGTGGACCTCTACCAAGTTTGTTCAAATCATGACCCTGGGATCAAAACTTGCCCCACCCGGGGGGTCATTTGATTTTACCCAAGGATTTATATAGGGAAAACTTTAAAAATCTGCTGCTCTAAAACACCAAAGGCTATACCTTCAATTGTTCGTTGTTATGTCTGCCCCCAACCCTGCCCATCTGATGGCTACATATTGTTTTTGCCTTGTCCATGGGTGTCTGTTTGTCTGTCTGTCTTTCACACTTCGTTTCTTTTCAATAACTTGAGTACCAGTTGACCCAAAGCCTTCAGACTTCACAGGGTTATTGCCCTTATTGAGTACAAAAAATCCCTTTTGTGTTTTGGGTCAGAAGGTCAGAGGTCAAGGTCAGAAGGACCTCTAGAGTGAAAACCGTTTCCACTCAATAACAGGATTACCATTTCACCCAGAGGCTCCAAACTTCAAAGGATGATTGCTTTTTCTAAATAGAAAAACAATATTGTTTTTGGAGCTAGTATGTCAAAGGTCAGGGTCACAGGGACCTGTAGAGTGAAAACTATTTCTGCAGAGTAACTGTAGTACCATTACACCAAGAGCCTTCAAACTTTATAGGAGAATTGTATTAGAAGAACCCTATTGTTTTTAGGGTCCATAGGTCAAAGGTTAAGTTCACAAGGACCTGTAGAGTGAAACCTGTTTCTGCTCAGTAACTGGAGTACCATTTTACCCAGAGCCTTCAAACTTCATAGGATAATTTTCTTTACTCAGTAAAAGAACCCAATCTTTTTGGGGTCAGTAGGTCAAAAGTCAAGGTCACAGGGACCTGTAGAGTGCAAACTTTTTCTACTCAGTAACTGGAGTATCATTACACACAGAACCTTCAAACTTAACAGGGTAATTGTATTAGAAGAACCCTATTGGTTTTGGGGTCCGTAGGTCAAAGGTCAAGTCACTGGGACCTGTAGAGTAAAACTATTTCTGCTCAAAAATTTGAGTACCATTACACCCAGAGTCTTCAAACTTATTGCAAACTTATTCAAACTTGCACCCAAAAAAACCAATAATGATATTTGTAACATGAGCAATGAGACTCAGGTGAGCGATTTAGGGCCACCATGGCCCTCTTGTTTTCTTATTTTTCCTGACCTTTCGGCACGCTTCTTTCACACAGTTTGCTGTGACATTCTGAGATATTTCTGCATTCTGTACTACCTCTATTAAATCAGATAATTTACTCATGAAGGCTTCACTTAACTTGAGTAATTTTAACCAATAATTCGTATCTTCATGCCTACCCGTCATTGTTGAAAGTTTTTCATAGGTCTCTTTTATTTTTGTGGCTGTAACTGAACCTAACTGTTTAAAACTTATGAGTTTTTCTTTTAGTAAAAACAACCTTTCAACTTTATTGCTTGAAATCTCAGATTTGTTTGCTAACAAGTTCAATATTATGACTGATTAATTTATGACAGTAAAATTTGAGAAAAGGGACTTTAAAGGGGTGGATAAAGATCATTCTAGGAAAAGATGGTAATGTTTTCCTCTTTTATGAACATTACAGTTACTACATGTACATGGGCATTTTAAATATATAATGAAAATAACCAACATTTTTCATAAGTCTAAAACCATCTTTAATATGAATTTATTTGTGTTCAAATGGAGACTTGTATGTTCTGAATACAGTTTGGTACACTCATTATACTTCTGTCAGTATAAATTAAATATGCAAGAAGCATATTCATATAATTTTAGCTCACCTGTGGGAATATTAAGGGTGAGCTATTGTGATCGCTGGATGTCTGTCGTCTGTCTGTCCGTCATCTGTCTGGTCACATTTGCCTTGTGTATGTGATAGAGGCTGTATTTTTCATTGGATCTTTATGAAACTTGATCAGAATGTTTGTCTTGATGAAATATAGGTTGGAATTGTATATGGTTTATCTGGGGTCAAAAACTAGGTCACAGGGTCAAATCTTAGAAAAACCTTGAGTATGCGATAGAAGCTGTATTTACATGTACATCCCATTTTCCTAATATTTGGTCAGAATGTTTGTCTTGATAAAATCTAGGTTCAGATTGTATATGGGTCATCTGGGGTCAAAAACTAGGTCACAGGGTCAAATCTTAGAAAAACCTTGTGCATGCGATAGAAGATGTATTTTTCATCGGATTTTCCTTATATTTGGTCAGAATTTTGTCTTAATGGAATCTAGGTTGGGATTGTATATGGATCATCTTGGTTCAAAAACTAGGTCACAGTGTCAAATCTTAGAAAAACCTTGTGTATGCGATAGAGGCTGTATTTTTCATCCAATGTTTCTAATATTTGGTCAGAATGTTTGTCTCGATCAAATCTAGGTTGGGATTATAAATTATATGGGTCATATGGGGTCAAAAACTAAGTCATGGGATCAAATCTTAGAAAAACCTTGTGTATGCGATAGAGGCTGTATTTTTCATTGGATCTTTATGAAACTTAGTCAGAATGTTTGTCTTGATAAAATCTAGGTGGAGGTTATATTTGGATCATCTGGGGTGAAAATCTAGGTCATGGGATCAAATCTTAGAAAAACTTTGTGTATGCAATAGAAGCTGTTTTTTCCATTGGATTTTCCTAATATTTTGTCAGAATGTTTGTATTGATGAGATCTAGGTTGTGATTGTATATCGGTCATCTTGGGTCAAAAACTAGGTCACAGGGTCAAATCTTAGAAAAACCTTGTGTATGCGATAGAGGTTGTATTTTCCATTGGATCTTTATGAAACTTGGTCAGAATGTTTGTCTTGATCAAATCTAGGTTGTGATTGTATATCTGGGGTCAAAACCTAGGTCACTGGGGTCAAATCTTAGAAAATCATTGTGTATGCGATAGAAGTTGTATTTTTCTTCCGATTTTTAGCCCACCTGAGCAAATGCTCAGGATGAGCTATTGTGATCACCCTGTGTCCGGCCTCCATCGTCCGTTGTCAACATTTTACTTTAAATGACATCTCCTCCTAAACCATAAAGCTATTTTTAACCAAACTTTTCAGAAATGTTCCTTACATGGCCCTCTATTAAAATTGCTAAAACGGTTCCGCTCCATTGATCAAAATGGCCGCCAGAGCTTAAAATAGATTTTCATCAATATTTGGCTTCAAATGATATCTCCTCCTAAACCACTTGGCCATTTTAAACCAAACTTTACAGAAATGTTCCTTATCATGCCCTTTTCTAAAATTGCTCAAACCGTTCCGCTCCATTGCACATAAGGGCTTCAAAAGCTAAAAATAGAAAAAAATCAAACAACATCTGCTCCTAAACAATTGGGAGATTTTCCACCAAATTTCACAGAAATGCTACTTACATAGCCGTCTTTAAAAATTGCTAAAATGGTTCCGCTCCATTGATCAAAATGGCCGCCAGAGCTAAAAATAGATTTTCATCAATATTTGGCTTCAAATGATATCTCCTCCTAAACCACTTGGCCATTTTAAACCAAACTTTACAGAAATGTTCCTTATCATGCCCTTTTCTAAAATTGCTCAAACCGTTCCGCTCCATTGCACATAAGGGCTTCAAAAGCTAAAAATAGAAAAAATTCAAACAACATCTGCTCCTAAACAATTGGGAGATTTTCCACCAAATTTCACAGAAATGCTACTTACATAGCCGTCTTTAAAAATTGCTAAAATGGTTCCGCTCCATTGATCAAAATGGCCGCCAGAGCTAAAAATAGATTTTTGTCAATATTTGGCTTCAATTGATATCTCCTTCTAAACCACTTGGTCATTTTAAACCAAACTTTACAGACATGTTCCTTATCATGCCCTGTTCTAAAATTGCTCAAACTTGTCCGCTTCATTGCACATAAGGGCTGCAAAAGCTAAAAATAGATAAAAACTTAAACAACACATTCTCCTAAACGGTTGGGAGACTTTCCACCAAATTTCACAGAAATGTTCCTTACATGGCCCTCTATTAAAATTGCCAAAATTGTTCTGCTCCGTTTGATCAAAATGGCCGCCAGAGCTAAAAATAGATTTTTGTCAATATTTGGCTTCAAATGACATCTCCTCCAAAACCACTTGGCCATTTTAAAACAAATTTGACAGAAATGTTCCTTATAAGGCCCTTTTCTAAAAATGCTCTAACCATTCTGCTCCATTGCACGTAAGGGCTGCAAAAGCTAAAAAAGAAAAAAAATGAAACAACATCCCAGCCTAAATGGTTGGGAGATTTTCCACCAAATTTCACAGAAATGTTCCTTACATAGCCCTCTATTAAAATAGCTAAAATGGTTCAGTTCCATTGATTAAAATGGCCGCCAGAGCTGAAAATAGATTATTGTCTTCAAATGACGTCTTTTTCTAGATCACTTGGCCATTTTAAACCAAATTTGACTGAAATGTTCCTTATAATGCCCTTTTCCAAAATTGCTCAAACCTTTCTGCTCCATTGCACATAAGGGCTGCAAAAGCTAAAAGTAGAACAGAAATCAAACAGCATCTCCTCCTCAATGGCAAGGTAATTTCCCATCAAATTTCATGGAAATGTTCCTTACATACCCCTGCATTAAAATTGCTTAAACGTTTCTGCTCCATTGAACAGAATGGCCACCGGAGCTAAAAATAGGTTGTTTTCAAAATATTGTTTCAAATGACATCTGCTCACAAGCTGTTATCACGAAATTGCCTCTGCCCCATGGATTTTTTTGTATAAAAGATGAGATCTTTGAATATCTTCAGTTAGAAAATGTAATGATGCATCTGATGTTTGCTTAACGGTAGACCCTCAAGCAAAGTACTCAGGTGAGCGTTCCAGGGCCATCATGGCCCTCTTGTTCTAATATTTGGTCAAAATGTTTGTCTTGATGAAATCTAAGTTGAGGTTGTACATGGGTCATCTGGGGTCAAAAACTAGGTCACAGGGTCAAATCTTAGAAAAACCTTGTGTATGCGATTGAGGCTGTATTTTCCATTGGATTTTCCTAATATTTGGTCACAATCTTTGTCTTGATGAGTTCTAGAATGGGATTGTATATGGGTCATCCAGGGTAAAAAAATAGGTCACAGGGCCTATTTTTAGAAGACCATCTGTGCAGCTACTACAATGAAACATTAGAAAATATTTCATCCAGATTAAATCTTTGACCGTGGATGATCTTGGCCTTGACCTACTTACGTACTTCCTGATTTTTAGCTCACCTGTCACGCAGTGACAGAGTGAGCTATTAGGATACCCTTGTGTCCGGCGTCCGTCGTCCGTCCGTCGTCCGTCGTCCGTCGTCAACATTTTCTTTAAATGACATCTCCTCCTAAACCCCTGGCCCAATTTTAAAATAACTTCATACTAATGGTCCTTAGATGTCCCTTTACCAAGTTTGCTCAAATGGTTCCGGTCCAATGCACAATATGGCTGTGAGGCCCTAAAAGGTGTTTTTAAAATGGAAATTTCAAAAATCTTCTTGTCTGAAATAACAAGGCCCAGAGCTTTCATATTTGGTATGAAGCATCATCTAGGGGACCTCTGTCAAGTTTGCTCAAATCATGACTTCCGGGGTCAAACTGGTTCAGCCCCGGGGGTAAATAGATTTTACTTAGAATTTATATAGGAAAAACTTCAAAAATCTTCTTCTCCAGAACCACAAAGCCTGGCGCTTAGATATTTTGCATGTAGCATTAACTAGTAGACTTCTACCAAGTTTGCTCAAATCATGATCCCCGGGGTCAAGTTGATCCCGCCCGGGGGTCAGTTAATTTTATATAGAGTTTATATAGGAAAAACTTCAAAAATCTTCTTCTCCAGAACCACAAAGGCTAGAGCTTAGATATTTTGCATGTAGCATAACCAAGTAGACCTTAACCAAGTTTGCTCAAATCATGATCCCCGGGGTCAGATTGACCCCGCCCCGGGGGTCAATTGATTTTATATAGAGTTTATATAGGAAAAACTTCAAAAATCTTCTTCTCCAGAACCACAAAGCCTGGAGCTTAGATATTTTGCATGTAGCATTACCTAGTAGACTTCTACCAAGTTTGCTCAAATCATGATCCCCGGGGTCAAGTTGACCCCGCCCGGGGGTCAATTGATTTTATATAGAGTTTATATAGGAAAAACTTCAAAAATCTTCTTCTCCAGAACCACAAAGCCTGGAGCTTAGATATTTTGCATGTAGCATTACCTAGTAGACCTTTACCAAGTTTGCTTAAATCATGATCCCCGGGGTCAAATTGACCCCGCCCCATAGTCAATTCATTTTATATATAGTTTATATAGGAAAAACTTCAAAAATCTTCTTCTCCAGAACTGCAGGCCTGGAGCTTAGATATTTTGCATGTAGCATTAACTAGTAGACTTCTACCAAGTTTGCTCAAATCATGAATCCCGGGGTCAAATTGACCCCGCCTGGGGGTCAGTTGATTTTATATAGAGTTTATATAGGAAAAACTTCAAAAAATCTTCTACTCCAGAACCAGAAAGCCTAGAGCTTAGAAATTTTGCATGTAGCATGACCTAGTAGACCTTAACCAAGTTTGCTCAAATCATGATCCCCGGGGTCAAATTGACCCCGCCCCATAGTCAATTCATTTTATATATAGTTTATATAGCCATCTGATCTTAGTCTGCAAAGTTTGCTTCGGTCTTCCCAACTGCTGAGTTCAGTACGTACAGTCCATGGTCTGTGGATCACCTATCTTGTGTGTCATAACGTGCTCTCAAATTCTGTACTGGTACAGAATTTACCAACACAGGTTAACTGCATACCATTATGTAACTTAAATACTGTCTCAAAATAGCATATACCCTAACACAAAAGTCACTTCTAGACTGTACATTTCTGAAGGAAACTACCTTCAGCCAAAATGAAACATTACACCTGTTTCAGATATTCATATTTTCAATTTGTACTTCATACAATAGTTTCATGTTAACTTACAAAGAAAAAAAAATGTATCGAAAGTCTAATGACTTTGAAATGTTAACATTTTCCATGTATTTATCATCTAGACGAAATGAGGTAAACTGGAAATTATTAAAACAGTTCATGTAAAGTTAAAACTTCACCATCAGCAAGTGTGGACATATGCCCTTCTTTCACCAATTCTCTCCTCATTATGTCTACAATATCGTTTCATGGTCTATCAGGTGAGCGATTCAGGGCCATCATGGCCCTCTTGTTTATGTTCCTGTGCAATGATTCTCAGGTGAGCGATATAGGGCCATCTTGGCCCTCTTGTTTATGTTGTATTTAAGCTGTGGTAGTGGGTATGTTTAATGCGGAAACACAATTTCTTTATTTTTTGAACAGACTAAAAAAACCGAAAAGTAAATAAATAATCTGGCCTTAGTTTCAAAGTAAATAAATAATCTGTCTTGAGTTCCAGAGTAAATAACGTCCTTAGCAATGTCTTTGGCAACATTAATATAAAAGTCATTAAAAAATCCTGCAACATGATTATTATCTGATACTGTTTTTTGTCCCTGAGTTAGAATTATTTTAGACTGGTTACTTTATGATTTATTAGACATATAAGGTTTTATTGTTTGCCAAAAGTCTTTAGCCTTACATCCACTAATGCATCTTTCTTGGAAAAAAATATTTAATGAGGTGCGTTATAGTTTATTTACATAATTTCTTCTTTTTCTATATGCTTCCCACGTTTTAGAGTTTCTGTTTTTAAGTTATTTTGAATAGTACATTTTTTTGTTATATATTGCCTTTCTCAGTTCTTTATTCATATAGGGAAGCTGCACAGGTTTTTAGCTCACCTGAGCTGGCTCAGGGTGAGCTATTAGGGATCGATGAATGTCCGTCGTCTGTCGTCCGTCGTCCATTCACACTTAGTTCGTTAACACTCTACTGGTCACATTTTTGCTCCAATTGTCACGAAACTTGGTCAGGATGTTTGTCCCAATAATTATTCAGACGAGTTCGAATATGGGTCATCTGGGGTAAAAAACTAGGTCACATGACCTAAAAATAGAAAAATCTTGTTAAGGCTCTAGAGGCTACTGTTTCAGTCCAAATGTCCTGGCAATTTGTCAGAAAGGTTGCTTGGTTGATTTCTAGCCCAAGTTTGAATATGGGTCATCTGGGGTCAAAAACTAGGTCACTGAGACCAAATATTGAAAAACCCTTTTATCACTCTAGAGGTAACATTTTCAGCCCAAATATCCTGGAAATATGTCAGAAAGGTTGTTTTGATGATTTCTAGCTCAAGTTTGAATATGGGTCATGTGGGGTCAAAAACTAGGTCACACAGCCCAAATATGGTAAAACCTTGTTAACACTCTAGAGGTAACATTTTTAGCCCAAATTTCCTGGAAATATGTCAGATAGGTTGTTTGGATGATTTCTAGGTCAAGTTCGAATATGGGTCATCTGGGGTCAAAAACTAGGTCACAGAGCCCAAATATTGAAAAACCTTGTTAACACTTTATAGAGGTAACATTTTCAGCCCAAATATCCTTGTAATATGTCAGAAAGGTTATTTGGATGATTTCTAGCCCAGGTTTGAATATGGGTCATCTGGGGTCAAAAACTAAGTCACTGAGACCAAATATGGAAAAACCTTGTTAACACTCTAGAGGTAACATTTTAGCCCAAATTTCCTGAAAAACTGTCAGAAAGTTTTTAAGATGATTTCTATCTCAAGTTGGAATATGGGTCATTTGGGGTCAAAAACTAGGTCACATTTTCAGCCCAAATATCCTTGTAATATATCAGAAAGGTTATTTGGATGATTTCTAGCCAAGGTTCTAATATGGGTCATCTGTGGTCAAAAACTAGGTCACAGACCAAATATGGAAAAACCTTGTTAACACTCTAGAGGTAACATTTTCAGCCCAAACATCCTGGAAATATGTCAGATAGGTTGTTTCGTTGATTTCTAGCCCATGTTCGAATATGGGTCATCTGGGGTCAAAAACTAGGTCACAGAGCTTAAATTTTGAAAAACCTTGTTTACACTCTACAGGTAACATTTTCAGCCCAAATATTCTGGAAATATGTCAGAAAGATTATTTCGATGGTTTCTAGGTCAGGTTCGAATATGGGTCATCTGGGGTCAAAAACTAGGTCACAGAGCCCAAAAATAGAAATATCTTGTTAAGGCTCTAGAGGCTACTGTTTCAGTCCAAACATCCTGGCAGTTTGTCAGAAAGGTTGTTTGGTTGTTCAAATTATTAGATTAGGTGAAAGGTCACGGAGGCTAAAAATAGATTTATCTACTGTACTTCAGAAAGCTTTCATTTATAGACCAATATCTTTGATATTCAATATATAGGTTTCTTGCATGGACCTCTACCCATAGGTAGGGTTTGAGGTCACTGGGTCAAGGTCAAGGTCAACATAGCTTATAATAGATAGTTCTACTTTCTGTCATAGAGCCTTCATTTATTGACTGATATTTTAGATATTTGGTTTGTAGGCACTTATATATATAATTTTCAATTCAAAAATGAAATACTGCTTAACAGCAAACCTACAGCCAAAGTACTTAGGTGAGCGATCCAGGGCCATCATGGCCCTCTTGTTTATATACTTGTTTGAGAGGTGCATGTTTGTTCATTACTTCCTCAAAAGTATTATATACTTCATCTATATTGTCCTCATTTATGACTTTTTTGAGATTAGTTAAACTTAAATCATCAATAAAAGTTTCTAAATTAAATGGAAATTGTATTGTAAACTTCCATGTACCTTTGGGGAGCATCCATCCTTTCCAACGATATCCTTGTCTTATGACAGGATAACACTAAATCCCATATGCACAGGTGATGCTGTGGCCAATTTTACATCCTAGAACTCTTTTCTTTTCTGTTACAATAATCTAGATTGTTTGCAATATTTTGATTGTAAAATATGATTAAATTATACATAAATGATTAGTATAGAACTTGTTCAGAAAAAACTACACTTCATAACACTGCTAAATATAAATTTGACTGTGCATGGGTTGCATTTACTTACGTTTGTTTTCAGTTAAAATCCAACAGATGACTTCTTTTACTGTAGGTTTGTGTTGAAGGAAACATAGCCAGTGGGAAGACGAGGCTACTAGAATATTTTAATAAGTTTTCAGGAATCGCAGAGGTAAGTCATAAGCACCATCTAAAACTCTCTAACATTCATTTGCTTAAGTCATATTTTTTATGCTCCCGAGTGAGAGCATATAGTCCCTTCCTTGTCCGTCCTTCCATCCGTCGTGAGAGAAAATGCATTGGTCATGGACCTTAATTCTACCTTGCTTAATTTTTGAATTATTTCCCTTAATGATAATTACAAAAGTTAAATAATGCTTGTCTGGACTATAACTTCTAAAGAATCAATGATATCTCATATATCTTTACACAGTTATACAGACTAGTGAGAGGAAGTGCAATGTAAAAAAAAAACATTACTCTGCATTACTTAGTTTTTAATTATCTCCCTTTATAGTACTTAATAATGATTGTTAGGAAAATAACTTGAAAAGTATTGAAGTAAATTGAATAAAACTTCACACAGTTATAAAGAACAGTGAGGAGAAGTGCAGTGTTAAAGAACCATCAATTTACTTCGGGGAGCATTATTTGGGTTTTTCCCAATTACTTGTTACAAAATTTTTAATAGATCTCAATTTCATGTGAAGCCCATGAGTTGATTCTCAAGATCTTGTAAACACTTAAAGCAGGGTCTTCTGATTTTTAGCTCACCTGTCACGTAGTGACAGAGTGAGCTTTTCTGATTACCTTTTGTCCGTCGTCCGTCCCTCCTTCCTTCCGTCAGTCCATCCACAATTAGTTTGTTAACACTCTAGTGGTCACATTTTTGCCTCAATTGTCATGAAACTTGGTCAGGATGTTTGTCTCATTAATATCTTGGACCAGTTCGAACATGGGTTATCAGGGTTGGAAAACTAGGTCACAGAGCCCAAATATAGAAAAACCTTGTTAACACTCTAGAGGCTACTTTTTCGGTCCAAATATCCTGGAAATATGTCAGAAAGGTTGCTTTGACGATTTCTAGGTCAAGTTCAAATATGGGTAATCTGGGGTCAAAAACTAGGTCACAGAGCCCAAATATTGAAAAACCTTGTTAACACTCTAGAGGTAACATTTTTAGACCAAATAATCTGGAAATTTGTCAGGAATGTTGCTTCTATGATTTCTAGCTCAAGTTCGAATATGGGTCATCTGGGTTAAAAAACTAGGTCACAGAGCCCAAAAATAGAAATATCTTGTTAACACTCTAGAGGTAACATTTTCAGCCCAAATAATCTGGAAATTTGTCAGAAAGGTTGCTTTGACGATTTCTAGGTCAAGTTCAAATATGGGTCATCTGGGGTCAAAAACTAGGTCACAGAGCCCAAATATTGAAAAACCTTGTTAACACTCTAGTGGTCACATTTTAGACCAAATAATCTGGAAATTTGTCAGGAATGTTGCGTCTATGATTTCTAGCTCAAGTTCGAATATTGGTCATCTGGGTTCAAAAACTAGGTCACAGAGCCCAAAAATAGAAAAATCTTGTTAACACTCTAGAGGTTACATTTTTAGCCCAAATAATCTGGAAATTTGTCAGACAGGTTGCCTTAAGGATTTCTAGATCAGATTTGAATATGGGTCATCTGGGGTCACAAACTAGGTCACAGAGCTCAAATATGGAAAAAAACTTTTTAACACTCTAGAGGTAACATTTTAATTCCAAATAACCTGGAAAATTGTCAGAAAGCTTAATTCTATGGTTTCTAGGTCAAGTTTGAATATCGGTCATCTGGAGTAGAAAACTAGGTCACAGAGCCCAAATAGCGAAAAACTTTGTAAACACTCTAGAGGCTACATTTTCAGTCCAAATGTCCTTGAAATTTGTCAGAAAGGTTGTTTTGATGAATTATAGCTTAAGGTTTGGATATGAGTTATCTAGGGTCAAAAACTAGGTCTCAGAGCCTAAATATCAAAAAACTTTGTTATTCTCTAGAGGCTACTTTTTCAGTCCAAATATCCTGGAAACTTGTCAGAGAGATTGTTTCGATAATTTCTAGCTCAAGTTCGAATATGGGACATCTTGGTAAAAAAACTAGGTCATAGAGCCCAAATATGGAAAAACCTTGTTAACACTCAAGAGGTAACATTTTCAGTACAAATAACCTTGAAATTTGTCAAAGAGATTGTTTCAATAATTTCTAGGTCAGGTTCGAATATGGGTCATCTAGGGTCAATTAACCAGGTCCATAGCAACTTTGTTAAAAGCAGTCATACTCAGGTGAGCGATACAGGGCCATCATGGCCCTCTTGTTCAGTTACACATTTAATTAAGTGATTGGTAAACACTTTTAGCATTTGCTAGTATTTAACAATAATACAAAACTAGAGCTATCACTAAATGTGATTAATACCCCGCAAGACTGCTTCTGAACTGAGGAAGTTATTAATAACAGAATACTTTGTAAAAAATGAAATAGAGTTATGGTTTTGGGCAATTAAAAGTAGCTGTGGTTCTTGTACGTTGCATTACCTTTAACTGTGGTTGAACATTGTTTAAAGTTGCATTGAATTCCAAGCATTAGTTTTCAAGTTATGCTCTGACCAGGAAAACACACAAAAGACAATAACTGTGCAAATAGTAAAGATGGAGTTATGATTCTTGAACACGGCACTTCCTTTCATTGTGCTTGACAATTATATGAAGATGCATTGAATTCCAACCATTAGTTTTCAAGTTATGCTCCAGACAAGGAAAACTCACAAAGAGCAATAATGTTGCAAATAGTGAAGGTGGAGTTTTATCTCTTGTACTTTGCACTTCCTGTCATGGTGCTTGATCATTGTATGAAGTTGTTTTGAATTCCAACCATTAGTTTTCAAGTTATGCTCCAGACATGGAAAACCAATATAGGGCAATAACTCTGCAAATAGTGAAGGTGTAGTTATGATTCTTGAACACTGCACTTCCTCTCATTGTGCTTGACCATTGTATGAAGTAACATTGAATTCAAACTATTAGTTTTCAAGTTATACACTGGAGAAAGGAAATTGCAACAGAACACTGAACTGACTGACCGACTGACCACCGGGTGACTCCTATATACCCCGCCCCCCAAAATTTGTTTTGGGGGTATAGTGAATACCAAAGCTAAACTACAATTGAAACTACTTTTGAAACTAAGTGAAAAGAAACTTCGACAAAAAAATATAAAAAAATTTTGCTACTAACAACTTTGAATATCAAAACCTTTATTTTGTTGCAGGTCTTGGAAGAACCAACTCATAAGTGGAGAAATATACATGGACACAATGCACTGGTAAGAAAAGTGCTTACATAGGTATAAAATTTGATTAATTAATTGAATATCTTATTAATGGGACATATATGGTAAAAAATGCAGTCCAATTTAGGTACAAGAGTTTTACAGTTTTGCTTATTTCTGTTATTCTTGACAAAAATAGCCTTCATGTTCTTAAGTTAGGGTTCTTAACTCATGCCCAACTATGAAAATTTGACAATCTTCTTGTCTGAAACCACAAGGAGCCGAGCCTTAAGATTTGGAATGTAGCATTGTCTAGTGGACCTCTACCAAGTTTGTTCAAATTATACCACTGGGGCCCTTCCCCGGGGGTCTATTGATTTTACATAGGCTTATGTAGGGAAAATTTTGAAAATCTTCTTGTCTGAAACCAGAAGGCCCTGAGCCTTAAGATTTGGTATGTAGCATTGTCTAGTGGACCTCTACCAAGTTTGTTCAAATTATACCCCTGTGGTCAAATTTGGCCCCACCTGGTGGGTCAATTGATTTTACATAGGATTATATAGGGAAACTTTAAAAATCTTCTCATCTGAAACTACAAGGCCCTGAGCCTTAAGAATTGGTATGTAGCATTATCTAGTGGACCTCAACCAAGTTTGTTCAAATAATACCCAAGGGGTCAAATTTGGCTGTGTCCTGGTTGTCACTGATTTTACATAAGCTAAAATAGGGAAAATTTTGAAAAGCTTCTTGTCTTCAACGATAAGGCCCTGAGCCTTAAGATTTGATATGTAGCATTGTCAAGTGGACCTCTGCCAAGTTTGTTCAAATTATACCTCTGGGGTCAAAACTTGGCCCCAACCCCATGGTCAATTGATTTTACCTGGGCTTATTGTGTCGCCCTTTTCGAAGAAACGGCGATACATACAGATCGCTTTGTCTGTTGGTCCGTCAGTCCGTCACGAAAACGTAACGTTGGCTATAACTTTGCCATTTCTAAACATTATTTTATCAAACTTGAAATTGTATTGTTTTTGACAACAGGGTCAGGATGATGCCATAATCTTTAGGTCAAGGTCACATTTGACAGAGTTATGCCCCTTTTTGTACTTGGATTTTGTCATGAAAACTTAACGTTGGCAATAACTTTGCCATTTTTTAACATTTCGACATCAAACTTTCAAATTATATTGCTTACAACAACAGGGTCGTGATGATGCCAAAATCTGTAGGTCAAGGTCACAATTGACAGAGTAATGCCCCTTTTTGTACTTGGATTTTGTCATGAAAACTTAACATTGGCTATTACTATGCCATTTCTTAATATTTCTTCATCAAACTTTCCAATTGTAATGCTTACAATTGTATCACTTAAGACAACACCATTTCTCAAGGGCAGATAACGCTCAAATTTATTTTTGCAATGTTATGCCACTTTTTCAAGTTAAAATTTCTTGGTTAACCTTTATCTTTATGTCCATGTCTCAAAAAGTGTCAAAGATATTCCATTCAAACTTGGAATACTTGATCACCAGCAAGACCCCTGCAAAGATTGTTGATACCCATGTCCCTGGGGTCACAGTTAGCCCCACACCCAGGGGTCACTTGATTTTGCTTATACTTATAGATAGGAAAAAACTTCTTAAGCCTAAAAATAAAATATTAACTGACATGAGATTGGTAAGTACTCCCCCCAGCATCCCCTCTGCAAGGGTAACCGCCCCCCCCATTTTTTTTTACACCCCCGGGCCATATTTTTTTTAAATTTCAATGCATAGGTACTTGACTCCCCATCCACCCTCAAACCCCCCCCCCCCCCCCCCCCCCTGGCTCAAATTTTTTTTTAATACAGAGGTACTTGACTCCCCATCCAACCCCCAAACCAGTCACAAACCCCCCCGGGCCTGAATTTTTTTAAAAATACATAGGTACTTGACTTCCCATCCTCTCTCTCTCCCTCCCCCCCTGGAGCCCGAAAGTCTTTTTAAAAACATAAGTACTTGACCCAAATATTTTTTCCATCTTGTATGACTAGGTACTTGCCCTCCCCCACTCAAATCTTTTTCACTTGGGCCTCTTGTTTAACTTGGCTTATAAATAATGATCCAGCACTGAGAAAAGTGGAGCATGCTGTCTGTGGACAGGTCTTGTTGTACTTTGACTAGCATGCAGTCTTTTCCAGCAGGCTCTTGTTTACCTTTTAAGTAATTCTAACAGAATACCCAAGGGCGACACAAGTGTTCCACTGAACACCCACCTACTATATGTAAAATTTTGAAAATCTTCTTGTCTGAAACCACAAGACCCTGAGCCTTAAGATTTGGTATGTGGCATTGTCTAGTGGAGCTCTACCAAATTTGTTCAAATTATGCCCCTAGGGTCAAATTTGCCCCTGCCCCGGGTGTCAGTTGATTTTACATAGGCTTATATAGGCAAAACTTTGAAAAACTTCTTGTCTGAAACCACAAGGCCTAGAACTTAAATATTTTTAATGGAGCATCAGCTTGAGGTCATCTACCAAGTTTGTTCAAATTATGCCTCTTGAGTGAAAATTGGCTCTACCCTGGGGGTCACTTTTTTGATGCTAGCTCAACAGCAGGCCCAAAGACTAAGTATTCAGGTGAGCGATCTAGAGTCATCATAGCCCTCTTGTTAACATTGACTTTATTTACTTTTACAGGCAAAAATGTATGAGGACCCAGCAAGATGGGGTACTATATTTCAGTCATATAACCAGCTAACAATGACAGATCTACACAGAAGACCACATGTAAATCAATATTGTCCTTAGATATACACAACAGCTACTGTTGATAGCATGGCTCTTTATTATCTGTGACATGAATTCAGTGAAACCAATAGAATAAGGGTGTCAGACAGTGAGTGAATGTATTCTAAAGAAATTAGAAAAAAAAACCACTTAATGTAGTGCTGAAAAATGTGCCCTCATCCAAGCTTTAGTGATGGATGAGGGGCATTATTTGAATAAAGCCGGAGGCTGAGCATGTATACACAACAATTCACTCTGGTCGTATTCAACTCTGGGCGCACTTTAACCTAAAGGAAAATTTAGTCAAATACCACCTGCGCATGCGCAGTAAACCACTTCCTTAATACCGGAAACCTTTAGCTTTCAAAGACAAGTTTTGTTGCTAACAACAACCTGGGCAGGGAAAACCCAAACAATTAAGCATAGAAAATTATATGATAGAAAAAGTGGTTGGTGTATACATGCTCAGCCTCTGGCTTTATTCAAATAATGCCCCTCATCCATCACTAAAGCTTGGATAAGGCCACATTATTTTTCATAAAGCCTTTGACTTTTGCATGTATACACAGCATAAAGGCAACAAAAACTAAGACTACAGGAATGCAAGACCATTTATTGTATAGACAATAAATTAATAGCCACAACTAAAGAAAAAAAGAATTATTATTTATGGAACACTGCATCTATGAAAATCTTGTTCTTCAAGGCAGGTCTATAGTAATACTTCCAAAAGTTCTTGTCTGAACTCCAATCAGCTGTATCCAGAATAGTTTTAGAATAACCTTTATTAAACACTGCAGAAGTAGCTGCACTCCTATATGAATATGCTCCAAAACAAGCTTAAGCCATCTAGCAATAGTACAGCTTGACACATTTTATACAAGTTATATAAGACACAAAAACAAAATCTGACAATCTACGAGCTTCAGTGGCATCAAGATAGTGACTCATTTCCATAATGGACAAAACGGACCATGGACAAAACGGATCAATTTTGGGGACAAAACGGACCATAATATGAGACGAAACGGACTATATCCAGGGACAAAACGGACCATCCAAAAAATAATTTTTACTCCAGTTAAATTTATATCAGCTTCCATTATGAGGCATTTTAGGGGTGAAGTATAATGCATCTTACAAAAGAAAGTAAAATTTGCCATCATACTAGTATGTATTTTTGGCTTCCATCCTGAGGTGTTGTAGGTGTGTGTCACTAAATCAGTTGTTGTATCTTATTTTATTTCTGCATAGAAACCAGTAATTGTTTTTAAATGCCTAAATGTCCAGGTGTTTAAGCTATCTGTTCAGTACGTTTTCCACTTGAGCAATTTTCTTTGTATTATACTGACCAATCTGTGTGTAATATTGGAAAACAGGTTTTATTTCAAGATTTTTTAATGTCACTAGTCCTTATATGAGATAGCTTTTGCTGAGGGTAGATGTTAGCATTTAGACTACCGTAAATAATGACAGATTTGGCTTCAGAGCTTTTGAAAAGTTAACTTTACAATTATTCTTAGTGTTGCCTTGGATATATCGTCACAAAACAACTTGGTAGCGATAGGCATTAAGATCTGACACAGTCCAGAGTACTTCTTTTTAAGCCAAGGCCTTATCATATAGCGATGGCAAACTGATAAGTTGTATTGAATCTGACCAAGAATAATCAGGATGTCTGAAAGGAGAGTTTTGGCCTCAGGAGAAATTTGAGACTTCAACAATTCAGCTAACTGAATTACTGGGGCAAAAGACTTTCCTATATAACTCTATGTAAAACATGTAACCCCTGGGGCTGGGCCATTTTTGACCCAGGAGCCATGATAGTTGGATCTTAAAAAATCTTCTTGTCAGAAACCACAAGGCCTGGAGCTTTGATATTTGGTATAAAGCATCATCTAGAAGACCTCTACCAAGTTTGTTCAAATTATGATCCTGGGGTCAAAAATGGCCCCGCCCCAGGGGTAACTTGTTTTACATAGAGTTATATAGGAAAAACTTTAAAAATCTTCTTGTCAGAAACTGTAAGGCATAGAGCTAAGATATTTGGTGTGCAGCATTGTCTAGTGGACCTCTACCAAGTTTGTTCAAATCATGGCCTCTGGGTCAAAAATGGTCCCGCCCCAGGGGTAGCTTGTTTTACATAGAGTTGTATAGGTAAATCTTTAAACATCTTCTTGTCAGAAACTGTAAGGCATAGAGCATAGATATTTGGTATGTAGCATTGTCTAGTGGACCTCTACCAATTTTGTTCAAATTATACCTCTGGGGTCAAATTTGGCCCCACCCTGGGGTCATTGGTTTTACATAGGCTTATATTTGAAAAACTTCGAAAATCTTCTTGTCTGAAACCACAAGGCCCTGAGCCTTAAGATTTGGTATGTAGCATTGTCTAGTGGACCTCTACCAAGTTTGTTCAAATTATTCCCCTGGGGTCAAATTTGACCCCACACCGGGGTCATTGGTTTTACATAGGCTTATATAGTGATAACTTTGAAAATCTTCTTGTAGAAGGATAAGTAACATTTTCAGTCCAAATAATCTGAAAATTTATCAGACAGGTTGTTTCTATGATTTCTAGCTCAGTTTCGAATATGGGTCATCTTGGTTCAGAAACTAGGTCACAGAGCCCAAAAATAGAAAAACCTCGTTAACACTCTAGAGGTTACATTTTCAGTCCAAATATCCCAGAAGTTTGTCTGAAAGGTTGTTTTGATGTTTTTTAGCTCAAGTTTAAAATTGGGTCATCTGGGGTCAAAAACTAGGTCACAGAGCCCAAACATGGAAAAACCTTTTCAACACTCTAGAGGTAACATTTTCAGTCCAAATAACCTGGAATCTGTCAGAAAGGTTGTTTCAATGATTTCTAGGTTAAATTTGAATATGGGTCATCTGAAATCAAAATCTAGGTCACAGAGCCCAAAAATAGAAAAAAGTTGTTAACACTCTAGAAGCTACTTTTTTTCAGTCCAAATATTCTGCAATTGTCAGAAAAAATGTTTTAATGATTTCTAGCTCATATTCAAATAAAGGTCATCTGGGGTCAAAAACTAGGTCACAGACCCCAAATATGGAAAACCCTTGTTAACACGCATTGAGGTAACATTTTCAGTTCAGATAACCTTGAAATTTGTCAGAAAGGTTGTTTTAATGATTTCTAGCTCAGTTTTGAATATGGGTTATCTGGGGTCAAAAACTAGGACACAGGGCCAAAAAGTAGAGAATCCTTGTTAATGCTCTAGAGGTAACATTTTCAGTCCAAATGTTCTTGAAATTGAAATTGAAAGGATGTTACAATGATTTTTAGCCCAGATTAGGATATGGGTAATCTGGGATAAAAAAACTAGGTCATAGAGCCCTAAAATGTTAAAATCATTTTAACACCCAAGAGGTTACATTTTCAGTCCAAATATCCTGGAAATTGGTCAGACAGGTTGTTTTGATGATTTCTAGCTCAAGTACTAATATGGGTCATCTTTGGTCAAAAACTGGGTCCCAGAGCCCAAATGTGGAAAAACCTTGTTAACACTTTAGAGTTAAGATTTTAATTCCAAATAACCTGAAAATTTGTCAGAAAGGTTGCTTCTATGATTTCCAGCTCAACTTTGAATATTGGTCATCTGGATTAAAAAACTAGGTCACAGAGCCTAAATATCGAAAAACTTTGTAAACACTCTAGAGGCTACATTTTTAGTCCAAATGTCCTGGATATTTGTCAGAAAGGTTGTTTTGATGATTTCTAGCTCAGGTTTGGATATGGATCATCTGGGGTCAAAAACTAGGTCACAGAGCCCAAATATGGAAAAACCTTGTTAACACTCTAGAAGCTACACTTTCAGTCCAAATAACTTTGAAATTTGTCAGAAAGATTGTTTCAATAATTTCTAGGTCAAGTTCGAATATGGGTCATCTAGGGTCAATTAACCAGGTCCATAGCAACTTTGTTAAAAGCAGTCATATTCAGGTGAGCGATATAGGGCCATCATGGCCCTCTTGTTTAAGTTTTCCCTATATATATCTATGTAAAATAAACTGACCCTTGGGATGGGGTCAGTTTTAACCCCACCGTCATAATTTGAACAAATTTGGTAGAGGTCCACTAGATGATGCTTCATACCAAATATCTAAGCTCCAGGCCTTGTGGTTTTGGAGAAGAAGATTTTTAAAGATCCAACTTTTAAAATCTAATTTTAGCTCCATTGAACCAGAAATGCAATGGACCAGAACCATTTGAACAATCTTGGTAGAGCTTCATGCAAGGAACATCCCAGGAAAGTTTCATTACATTTGCCCCATTGGTTTCAGAGGAGATGTCATTTGAATGAAAAGTTGACGACGGACTTGACGATCGGACGACGGGCAAAGACTGATCAGAAAAGCTCACCCTGAGTATTTGTGAGCTTTAAAGACAGCTTGCAATGCCTTTATTACTCTTCCACAATCAGCTGCACGATTCAAAATGGCCGTAAGAAATGATCCGATATCGCGAAATCAATGCGCGTAATCCGTTTGTTTCAGTAAAAATTGTTCGATTTTTTGTCTCATTTGAAATTAAAAGGAACACACAATAAAAAGCCTTTATTAAAAAATGAACAAAAAGTCCATCATTTGTTTATGATTTTCAATTCTTTTCCGATAAAATTATCGAACTATTTCGAAGCGTAGGATTACTACTTCTATTGTAAAATGCTCCGATTTTTCGTGAAAATTTTGTTCAGCATAGTTATACAAATGAAAAGTATTCGCCCCCCCCCCCCCCCCCAACCCCCCCCTTAAAAAAAACCAAACTGTTAAATATATATGCTTGCTATTCAAAAAAACAACAACAGATAGATGAAGTGATAGACGGTGCAATGCTTAGGAATCACAACACTACCTGGCCATGTTTGTTAAATGTCTTCCTCCCAAAGTTTGGGTGGGTGTACAGAAATAACTTTGTAGGTTGGTCAAATGGTCCACATATTGTTCTGGCTGTAACTTTGTCATGCATGAAGGGATTTCGAAATAAATTTAGAAAGTGCTCAGGGTGAGCTATTCTGATCAGTCTTTGTCCTTCTTCCGTCGGTCGTCGGTCTGTCCGTCGTCAACTTTTCATTTAAACAACATCTCCTCTGAAACCAATGGGGCAAATGTAATGAAACTTGCCTGGGATGTTCCTTGCATGAAGCTCTACCAAGATTGTTCAAATGGTTCTGGTCCATTATATTTCTGATTCACTGGAGCTAAAAATAGATTTTATAAGTTGGATCTTAAAAAAATCTTCTTCTCCGAAACCACAAGTCCTGGAGTTTTGATATTTGGTATGAAGCATCATCTAGTTGACCTCTACCAAGTTTGTTTAAATTATGTCCTTGGGTTCAATACTGACCCCACCCCAGGGGTCAGTTCATTTTACAAAGAGTTATATAGCGAAACCTTAAAAAATCTTCTTGTCAGAAACCGTAAGTTATAGACCTAAGATATTTGGTGTATGGCATTGTCTAGTGGACCTCTACCAAGTTTGGTTAAATAATGACCTCTGGGTCAAAAATGACCCCGCCCCAGGGGTCACTTGTTTTACATAGAGTTATATAGGAAAGTCTTAAAAAATCTTCTTGTCAGAAACTGTTAGTTATAGAGCTTAGATATTTGGTGTGTAGCATTGTCTAGTGGACCTCTACCAAGTTTGTTCAAATCATGGCCCCTGGGTCAAATATGGCCCCGCCCCAGGGGTCACTTGTTTTACATAGAGTTATCTAGGAAAAACTTTAAATATCTTCTTGTCAGAAACCGTAAGGCATAGAGCTTAGATATCGTAGCCACTTGGTCAAAATAGGCCCAGCACTGGGGGTCACTTGTTTACATAGAGTTATATAGGAAAAGGTTTTAAAAATCTTCACAGAAGAAACAAAAAGGCTTAGAGTTAAGATATTTTGTATGAAGCATTGTCTAGAGGACTTCTACCAAGTGTGTTCAAGTCATGGACCCTAGGTCAAAAATAGGCTCGCCCTAGGGGTCACATGTTTTACATAGAACTATATAGGAAAAACTTGAAAAATCTTCTTGTCAGAAACCACAAGGCCTAGAGCTAAGATATTTGGTATGCAGCATTGTCTAGTGGACCTCTACCAAGTTTGTTAGAAAAATGGCCCTGGGGTCACTATTGGCCCCGCCTCAGGGGTCACAAGTTTTAAATTACAATATAGAAGAAAATCTTTAAACATCTTCTTGTCTGAAACCACAAGACCTAAAAGTTTTAAGATTTGGCACGAAGCAAGCTTTATCAAGCTTTTTCAAATTATTAGATTAGGTTAAAGGTCACGGAGGCTAAAAGTAGATTTATCTACTGTACCTCATAGAGCCTTCATTTAAAGACCAATATCTTTGATATTCAGTATAGAGGTTCCTTGCATGGACCTCTACCCATGGGTAGGGTTTGAGGTCACTGGGTCAAGGTCAAGGTCACCATAGCTTATGATAGATATTTCTACTTTCTGTCATAGAGCCTTTATTTATAGACTGATATTTTACTTATTTGGTTTGTAGGCACTTACATATTTTCAATTAAAAAATGAAATACTGCTTAACAGCAAACCTACAGTCAAAGAACTCAGGTGAGTGATCCAGGGCCATCATGGCCCTCTTGTTTATATTGTCTCCTTTTGCCTCTGACAAGGTGGTATTGATCACACTCAGTGATAGCTTTAGTTATATGTTATAGCAGTTGTATATATGTTACTCCAATCTATACTTAGAAAAAAAATACTAAAAAGAATACTCCCATTTTGAAATAGTGCTACTGTGGGGAGCATGCATCGGTTTGTACCAAATTTCTTGTAGGTTAACTTGTAAGAACTATTCTAAATTTATCAAGAAAATGGTGAACTTTATGGGTGCTCTTATTTACTGTAAAAGTAGTTTTACTTGTTATTTGGTCTTATCAGAAATGCCAGTCTATTTGTAAATGGTTTTTCATTGTGAATTTTAGTTTAAATAATGGCTTTTTAGTGGCAGTTAGTTACTGTTTTTTTTTCAAATTTAGCATAATTTAGAAATATAGAATTATTTTCAGAGTGTGTAAGTGAATGAATTTTTTTTTTTTATTATAGACATGTCCAGTAAAACTGATGGAAAGGTCTTTGTACAGTGGAAGGTATTGCTTTATTGAAAATCTACACAGAAGGTATGTACGTAATTGTGACTGATGCATACATCGTTGTTTTACTTGCATAGAATTTACATAGAGTTTCACACTGAAGAATTGTCTGATTTTGTTTCAGTTTCAAAGCAATATAAGGAATCTTTTAATCTTAGTGAAAGTAGTCAGAAGACATTCTCAGAAACAAAGAAATGCTTGTTGTTTAGATTTTTTTTCATTTTCTAGCTCGACTATACAAAGTATATGGAGAACTGTCCTATGCAACCCGGCGTCCGTGTTCAGATATTCGATAAAAGTTTTTGTGTAATAAAATATTTCTTTTTTTTTTTTTCACATGAGCATACCGTGCTCATGGTGAGCTTTTGTGACCCCCCTCTGTCGATCGTCTGTCATCATGTGTCAGTGTGATATGTGTCGTGTGACGTCAACAATTTCTTTTTTGAAAACATCTCCTCTGAAGCCAATTTTGGATTTTGACCTAATTTTACAGGAATGATCCTTGGGTTGTCCCCTATCAAAGTTTGGTTGCATCAGTAGGTCACAGGGCCAAAAAGGGGTTTCAAAAATGCATATTTCAATAATCTTCTTGTCTGAAACTTCAGGGCCCAGAGCTTTGATATGTAGTATGTAATATCATCTAGAGATCCTACACCAAAGTTGTTCAAATTATGCCTCTGGGGTGAACATTGGCCCCGCCTTGGTGTTATGGATTTTCCTTATATGTATATTGTAAAAACTTCTTCTCTGAAACCCCAAGTGCTAGAGCTTTGATATTTGGCATAAATTGTCATCTAGTGGACCTTGACCAAGATTGTTCAAATTATAGCCCTTTGATCAAAATTGGCGCTGTCCTTGGGGTCATGAGTTTTCCCTATATGTATAAAAAATCTTCTTCCCTGAAACCCTAACGGTACTCTCCTGCGAATCGGTCGAATGTTTCACTTTCTTACCTCTGCTAAAATTCAATTTTCAGAACGATATTTTTATTTTTAGACAGGGAAAACCACGGTTACTTTTCAGCCAATCAGTGACTAGCTTACAACGAAATGTCCATACATACAATTGACAACCCAAAATGTAAACAAACAATGCATGTCTGCAAGTTACTTACATACTTCACTTTTGAAAGTGTTTTTTTAATATGTATATGTAAATAAACCAATCAAACTATCAAAAAGGTTAAAATCATGATGGTATGGTTGTTTTTAGACATTTAATTGCTGTATTAAGATGTTTACATGAAGGCGCAGTTGAAATGTGTTTACAAAATTGTCAGAAAACACCCGTCTATTTATAATTTTTGGAATCACATGATCGTTTAAACCAGTGAAAAATGATTTAAAGATTTTTCTGTTTTGGGGATATTTGTGCACTTTCATTGGTTGTTTAAAAGTTCATTGTAAAGGTCAATATCATAAATCTACTGGTTTTAAAGCAGCGGTGCGAAGTAACGGTAGTGTATTCATCTAGCTGCTGAGGGAGCCTACCCTAAGGGCTAAGGCTTAAATATGGGGGGGGGGGGGGGGAAGAGAGGGTCATGGTTTTTCCTTCCCTTAAAAAATCTTCTTCTCTGAAACCCCAAGTGCTATTGCTTAGATATTTGGCATCAAACATCATCTAGTGGACCTTTACTAAAATTATTCAAATTATTGCTCTGGGGTCTCAATTAGCCCCACCCCAGGGGGTCATGGTTTTCCTATATGTATATAATAAAAACTTGAAAAATCATCATCTTTAAAAGCACAAGGGCAAAAGCTTAGATTTTTGGTGTGAAACAGTGGTTTTCTTTATATGTATATAGTAATACCTTCACCCATCTTACCAACATTGTTAACCTGAATTTTTAGAAAATCAACACTTATGACACTTAGGGCAGTTCCAGTAATAAGTGTATTGGGGGAGGGGATGGCATTTTTTTGTAAAACCTCACCACCCATAAATATAAATAAATTATCAGACCCACCACCCAGCTTTTTTCATTTTCTTGAAACCCCATCACCCACAATTACGAATTTTACACTATATCCACATACCCCGTCTTTATTTTTTGTGAAAAGCCCACTGGGCATATTTTTTCCTAAAGAAAGAAGGCTGCTTTAAATTATAGTGGTTTTTGCATGCTGAGTTAATGTCCGAAAACTGACAGATCCAAACACAGGTACAGTTACTAAGACCATGAACTTCTATAGTACCATGTAGCTTGATTATTTTGTCTGATATATCGATAGGAAAAATGTATTACCTCTAAATTTTGCTTCAAGATACCTGAAGCCAATGGCATGTAGCCATGTCACGACGTCATCTATCGACCATCCGCAATGGTGGTTGCGAACACAAGGGAGGCTACTAATGAATGTTGGTGGTAATTACTTATCTCTGCATGAGTCTTTAACACACACTGGGGAAAACTAATGCAACACCGATATTGTTCTTTTAACTCACCTGAGCACAAAGTGCTCAAAAATGAGCAATTGGGATCATTAATTGTCCGGCGTCCATCGGCGTGCGTCATGCTTCGTGCGTTGTCAACAATTTGACTTGAACGACTTCTCCTCCTAGACCACTAGGCCAACTTTGATGAAACATGCCTGTGATATTTGTTGTAAGAAACTCTACCTAGATGTTCAAAGAATTGAATTCTATCAAGAACTCTGGTTGCTATGGCAATTGAAAGGAAAAACTGAGATTCTTCTTGTCTGAAACGGTAAGGCCTTAAGAGCCTTAAGATTTGTTATGTAGCATTGTATAGTGGACCTCTACCAAGTTTGTTCAAATAATACCCCTGGGGTCAAATTTGGCCCTGCCCTTGGATCAATTGATTTTACATAGGCTTACATAGGGAAAACTTTGAAAATCTTCTTGTCTGAAACCACAAGGCCCTGAGCCTTAAGATTTGGTACGTAGCATTGTCTAGTGGACCTGTACCATGTTTGTTCAAATTATACCTTTAGAAATAAATTTCACCCTGCCCTGGGGTCAATTATTTTACATAGGCTTATATAGGGAAACTTTAAAAATCTTCTTGATTGAAACAACAAGGCCCTGAGCCTTAAGATTCGGTATGTAGCATTTTCAAGTGGACCTCTACCAAGTCTGTTCAAATTATAACGCTGGGGTCAAACTTGGCCTTGCCCTTGGGTCAATTGATTTTACATAGGTCACATTATTTAAGATTTTAGGGAAAACTTTGAAAATCTTCTTTTCTGAAACCACAAGACCTTGAGCCTTAAGATTTGGTATGTAGCATTCTTTCGTGGACCTCTACCAATTTATTCAAATTTTACCTCTGGGGTCAAATTAGGCACCACCCATGGGTCAGTTGTATTAACATAGGCTTATATTGTAACGCTATGGGGAACAGGTGTTAAGGAAACAAATTCTGGCTGGAGTTCTTAGCTTGTTATGGGCAATGATGATTTCCAGCTTATGAGTTGTAAGCTTATTTTAGGCAATGATGACTAGGCTAGTCGCAAGGGTTCTGAGCCTATCTTAGTCAGTGATGATTACACTCCCTTGGTATTGAAAACTTAAGACGTGAAGTATGTTCAACAGTAAGGTTTATTAGTCCCCTACCGGTTTAACCGGAGGGAACTATAGGTTTACCCTCCGTCCGTCCGTCAGTCCGTCCGTCACAAAAACTGGATCCCATGATAACGCAAAAAGTACTGAAAATATTTTAATGAATTTTGAAATATGGGTAGATGGCAGTCTGGACATTATGCACGTCTTTTTTTTCTTCATATGTTGAAAATTTTGGTTGCTATAGCAACAAATATAATTAAAATATGGCAAATATAACAATATTTGTGATAACTCAAAAAGTTAAAAGAATAATTCTATGAAACATAAAATATGGATAGGTGATAGTATAGAAATAATGCACCTCAAGGTTCACAACTCTAGCACCAAAATTATTAGATTTATCCCCCCTTGAACTTAGAATTTTCATGAAAAAATGTGGGTTTTTGTAAATTACTTCATTATTTCTTAATGTATCTACTTCAAACTTTAAATATTGGTTTCTTATCATCACCCACATCATATGTGACAAGGTTCATAATTCTAGCACCTAAATTGTCAGAATTATCATCCTTGAACTTTGAAATTTTCATCCTGTGTTGAAAAATTTGGTACATTTGTCTTTCCCTAAAAACTGTATCCAGTGAAATATGGATAAATGGCAGTATGGAGAATATCCACCTCATTTTTTAGCTCGACTTTTTTTGAAAAAAAAATCGAGTTATTGTCATAGTCATGGTGTCGTTGCCGTTGCCGTTGCCATTGCCGTTGCCGTTCCCGTTCCCGTCCGAAAACTTTAACATTGATCATAATTTTTTTATTCCTTGATGGATTGTCTTCATACTTGGACTCAACAACCCTTTGGACAAGACCTTCAAGATGACCAGACTAAACTTGACCTTGACTCTTAAATGACCTTCATATTCAAGGTCAAAATATTGAATTTTGCTAAAATTGGCCATAACTTTATTATTAATAGGTGGTTTCTCTTAATTCTTTGACACAACAACCCTTTGGAGAAGACCTTCAAGCTGACCAGACTAAACTTGACCTTGACTCATAAATGACCTTCATATTCAAGGTCAAAATAATGAATTTTGCTAAAATTGGCCATAACTTCAGTATTAATAGGTGGATTCTCTTTATGCTTGGATACAACAACCCTTTGGACAAGACCTTCAAGCTGACCAGACTAAACTTGACCTTGACTCATAAATGACCTTCACCTTCAAGGTCAAATTATTGAATTTGCTAAAATTGACCATAACATTAGTATTTATGGTTGGATTTGTTTTATACTTGGACAAAACAACACTTATGACAAAACCAACATGTTGAATAACTCAGATTTGACCATGACCTTAAAATTACCTTGACTGTCAAGGTCAGATGATTAAATTTTGCTTAAATTGTCATAACTTTCTCATTTATTTATAGATTTAATTCAAACTTGGACTAAACAACATTTGTGACAAATCCGACATTATGATTATTTCAAGTTTGACCTTGACCTTTAAATGACCTTGACGGTCAAGGTCAAATTACTGAATTTTGTTAAAACAGGCCATAATTATGTAATTTATGGTTGGATTTGAATCAGACTTACAAAACAACACTTTTTCGTTTCGATTTCAAAAATGTCATTGCATGACCTATATTTTTGACCTACTGACCTACTTTCTGGTTTTGAGCTACAGCAATGAAATTTGGACTGTGTGCACAGTTTTTTATTTCGATTTCAAAAATGTCATGGCATGACCTGTATTTTTGACCTACTGACCTACTTTCTGGTTTTGAGCTACAGCAATGAAATTCGGACTGTGTGCACAGTTTTTTATTTCGATTTCAAGAATGTCATGGCATGACCTATATTTTTGACCTACTGACCTACTTTTTTGTATTTTAGCTACTGCAATGAAATTTGGACCATGTGCACAGTTTTTCGTTCCGATTTCAAAAATGTCATCGCATGACCTATATTTTTGACCTACTGACCTACTTTTTGTTTTTGGAGGTATGGCAATGAAATTTGGACCATGTACACAGTTTTTTGTTCCAATTTCAAAAACTTCATAGCATGACCTATATTTTTGACCTACTGACCTACTGTTTTGTTTTTTAGCTACAGCAATGAAATTTGGACCATGTGCACAGTTTTTTGTTCCAATTTCAAAAACTTCATAGCATGACCTATATTTTTGACCTACTGACCTACTTTTTTTGTTTTTTAGCTACAGCAATAAAATTTGGACCATGTGCACAGTTTTTTGTTCCGATTTCAACAATGTCATTGTATGACCTATATTTTTGACCTACTGACCTACTTTCTGTTTTTGGAGCTATGGCAATGAAATTTGGACCCTGTATACAGTTTTTGTTCAGATTTCAAAAACGTCATAGCATGACCTATATTTTTGACCTACTGACCTACTTTTTTGTATTTTAGCTACTGCAATGAAATTTGGACCATGTGCACAGTTTTTCGTTCCGATTTCAAAAATGTCATCGCATGACCTATATTTTTGACCTACTGACCTACTTTTTGTTTTTGGAGGTATGGCAATGAAATTTGGACCATGTACACAGTTTTTTGTTCCAATTTCAAAAACTTCATAGCATGACCTATATTTTTGACCTACTGACCTACTGTTTTGTTTTTTAGCTACAGCAATGAAATTTGGACCATGTGCACAGTTTTTTGTTCCAATTTCAAAAACTTCATAGCATGACCTATATTTTTGACCTACTGACCTACTTTTTTGTTTTTTAGCTACAGCAATAAAATTTGGACCATGTGCACAGTTTTTTGTTCCGATTTCAAAAATGTCATTGTATGACCTATATTTTTGACCTACTGACCTACTTTCTGTTTTTGGAGCTATGGCAATGAAATTTGGACCCTGTATACAGTTTTTGTTCAGATTTCAAAAACGTCATAGCATGACCTATATTTTTGACCTACTGACCTACTTTTTTGTTTTAAAGCTACGGCTATGAAATTTGGACTGTGTGTACAGCTTTTTGTTCGGATTTCAAAAATGTCATCCCATGACCTATATTTTGACCTACTGACCTCCTTTTTGGTTTTGGAGGTATGGCAATGAAATTGCTTTGGTCCATTTCTGTGATATGCATCATTACATTCATAAAAATTTCTTTCATCTTTGAACCCAGGTTAGTGCTTTAGGGCCATTGGCCATCTTGTTTATTAATACTTGGACAAAACAAGGCTTATGACAAAACCTACTTGTTAAATTATTCAAGTGTGGCCTTAAACTTTAAATGACCTTTACAGTCAAATTTCTAATTATTGCACTTTGCTAAAATAGCCAAACTTCTGGTTTTATGGACGGATTTCATCTATACAGGGACAAAACAACACTTAGAATAAAAGAAAAGTGTTAAACAATTCAACCATTACCTTGACCTTTAAATGACCTTGACATTACTTAACTTGGCTATATCTTTGTTGTTAATGGATGTAGTGTCTTCATGCTTGGACATAACTACTTTTAAGACAATACTTCCAGAGAAGGTTAAACTGAACTTGACCTAGACTTTAAAGGTCAAATTTCTGAATGTTGCTAAAATTGGCCATAACTTTGTTATGTATAATTATATTTCCAAATGATGTTTCATTTGAAATCCCTTCACCACAATGTGCTTCCTCTGATGTGTTTGCCTTTGGAAATAGAAAAAAGTCGAGCGTGGCCCCCGCTTGCGGTGGCTCTTGTTATGAATCTAAAGGAGGAACTGTCCGTCCGTTTATCAGTCATTTCCTCCGAAAACTTTACCATTGGCCATATTTTCCTTACTACTGAATGGAATTACTTCAAACTTGGCCACAACAATACCTTGGACCATTCCAATGAAGTGCATTTCTGTGACTTTGACCTCTGAATGACTTTGACCTTTAAAGTTTTCTTGTCCAAAAACTATAAGTTTGGCCATAATTTCCTTATTTCTGAACAGAATTACTTAAAACTTGGTCACAACAACCCCTTCGATAAGACCTTTTCAACAACATATATTTCTGTGACCTTAACCTCTAAATGACCTTGACCTATGACATTTTCTTCTTTGATGATACTTTGTGCATGGATAGAGGATCATATGGAGATTATGCATGTCTCACACAAATTCTTTAGTCAGTTTCCACATATGGGTTGGAGTTAGGGAGATGGACATTGCACCGGTAGGGGACTGTTGCTTTGTCTGTGACAAGCTCTTGTTTAAAATGCAAGACTTGTTTTCATAGCCATCATACATTTGGATAAAGAAATAGTATCATCAATTTCCTAATATACAGACTATAATCTAACAATGATGATTTCACTCTCAGGCACATTCGACAAAGTCATATGTGAATCTATTTCAGAATAAAATGTTAAATACTGTGACTGTCAGTTAACCTTAAGGATTTACTATTAAATAACATTGAATTGTACAGTTTAAAATAACCAGAAACAATGTTAATACTTTGTTAGAAAAATAGCACCAAACTGACTTATTACCTAAAAGATCAGTGGTTCTGTTTCTTAAAAAAATGGTGTTTGTACTACAAGAACTTAGCATGTGAAGACCTAGCAAATGAGCTGGAAGCCCAACCAGATTTCACACAAAATAGTGTGCAAGTTCACAATTCACAAATTGAGGAGTTTTAGCTTCACATAAAAACTTGCGAATCTGTATTCACACAAAATAATTTGGAACTGAGAAACTGATAGTGACTAGAAACAGATGGGAATAAATCTATTAAAATTACTAAATAACAATAAATATTAGTCTCATTTATAAGAATGATAATTAATCTAAATGATAATAACCTCAAACTTCCTTTTAAGAGGGTTGTTGGCTTTAAATGGTTGATTAAAATTGATTTAGAGTTCTGTTGTTGTTTAAAGTAAACAAATCAGTAGGCTGCAGTTGCTAAGCAACTACCGGCAATGTTTAAACATGGCTGCCAGAACCAGGCAGTAATTATGATATTACTACATTTTCAAGAATTACATGCATATAACATGTTATTTTAAGTTAAACCTTTGGTGAATAAAATGTCTTAAATATAATCATGACATCCACAATGCCATAAATGCCTTAAACAATAAATGAAAGTACAGTCATGTTCCAAAATTTGGTTCAAGTGTTTCTATATAACCTACCATAGACAAGGGTATTACATTACCCTCCTGTTACAATGTCAGAGTTTCGCCTGACATAATAATATTCATAATTATAATAAATGTAAGTTAAACTAGTGAACATTACCCATTTTGTTTACAAATCAGCTTCTGTGATAAGGGTATTGTATAATATATATTGTTCCTCCTTAAAACCAAAAATGGCACAGTTAGAAGCAGTCCTAGACAACATTCATTTCTCAATATAATTTTTATGCCCCCACAAAGTGGGGAGCATAAAGCGTTGCACTTGTCCGTCCGTCCGTCCGTACTTGTAATCTTGTGAACGCAACTCCTCTTAAACCGGATGGCAGATTTTGCTTAAACTTCCAGGGATGAACAACCTTAATGTGTAGATGGAAGTAAAGGAAGGAATTTTTGCTGCGACCAAATTTAACAGAATTAGGGCCCTTTGTTGATTTTTTCACTATATACCATATAGAAATTTTGTGAACGCAACTCCTCTTAAACCGGATGGCAGATTTTGCTTAAACTTCCAGGGATGAACAGCTTTAATGTGTAGATGGTAGTAAAGGAAGGAATTTTTGCTGTGACCATATTTAACAGAATTATGGCCCTTTTTTGATTTTTTCACTATATACCATATAAATAATTGAACATATAAATTTTACATTTGTAATTTAATGTAACATGTACATAAGGTTACCTGTAGATCATTTTAGGTATATGTACAGAAAAAATCTTACATACAGGATATACATGCTCTTGTTTATGAGCACTTATGCATAGTGGGGGCATCCGTGTCCTATGGACACAGTTCTAGTTGGTCATACTCTAGAATATTCAGCAATAGTACATTTTATATAAATAATTACATTATTTTATACTTGTCATCTTAAATATTTCATGAAAACACAATTGTTAAGTCAGTGTCTTTATGGCATAATATACACCCAAAAAATGAACTTAAAAAATAGTCTCTATATTTATGAATATCACTTATTATTAAGATATAATTGTCTCAGTTCCTTTACAATTTCATTACATCTACAGTCATTTCACTTTACTTTGCTAGCACACCTGTTAAGACATTCCATTATTACCACAGTCATTCAAAGCTCCATATATGCCAATTGAATATTAAATGTTTCTCTGTTCAGCTTTCCAGTTGTAGATAACAATTTCAGTTATGGTATGTTAAATGTTTAAGTTTCTGTTTTCTTCACTTCATCCAGTTTCTGAGTTTATGTTTATTAAAATGCTTAAACATTACAGTTAGTTTTCCAGAAGGTTGATGGAATGTCATTCCTCACAATGCCGAAAATAATACGAGTCAAAAGATTTTTTCTTTTGATTATTACACAAGTTATTGTAATGTTAAGTTCATTTCTCTTTCACAATAGATTTGAGTACTTTTCTGTTAGGGCCTCCTGTGTTTTCTTTAGCCCTATGTTTAGAGTTCTTCTTGTGGAGCTCATCAGCAATACACCCTACTGACTATTCCAGCTTAGTCAATATGTTTACCACTTGGACTATGGTCCTGTCTTGGTTGCGGTTTGCTGTGCTGTTCCAGTCAATGGCTGCTGTAATCTTGCCCAGAGCCTCCAGCACAGCTTTCCCACTCTCTGGGCCTTCATCTTTGCGTGGCTTCTTAGGCTCTGGCTCTGAGAATGGTTCAGTCTGCACCGACTATGTAGTTACAGAAACAGGTGCTTCTGGGTTTGGTTTACCCCTGTTGCTAGGCGCTATGGCACTGAATGCAGGTGAGTCTGGTAAGTTCCCTAACAGTTGGTTTAGTATGTTCTCTGGTGGACTGTCTTGAATTTCGATGATTTTGGTGTCTGCTTCTTTTGATTGGCAATTGTTTTGTCTGGTGATGGAAAAGAGATAACTGTGTGGTAAAATTTGTTCAATAGCGGGGTATTGCTTAAAGAAAAATTCTGAAGGTTGTTCGTGTGGCCTGACTCATTTGATGATGGTGCTTTAGGACTTCTGTTCATTAGCGGTAACGTGCGAAAGAGTGTTCCTGTTGTCTGAGTGTGTGGTGCTGCTGGTACATGAAGTTGTCGGACAACAGGCGGTGGTTGAAATATCTGACTGCCTTGGTTCACCTGTGTTGGAATTTGCTGGGACTGGTCGACATAAGTTGAGCAAGGACCTCTGGCGTCACTTGTACATTAATAAGACCCTGGCCAATGACTGTGCTGTTGACCAACTGTCTATCTGATACCAAAGGGTTGAAGGTAGCTTGAACTTGCTTATTAAGTGCATCAAAGAGAAACGAGAGATTGAAAATTATGAACTTGAGCAGTACCCGGATACTACTTTTCTGGACACAGTGCGGTATTGTTCTGCGGAAATGAATATACATATAAACAAATCCCTTGTGCTATCTTCATGGGTAATTTTAGCCTATATGAAAAATATGTAGTTCATTTTATACGTGTAGACGGAAGAGCATTTCCCATCATCTTGTTTCATGCAGTTATTATAAGTGTATCAGAACTGTGCTTTTACTTGGAGGTGATAGCCATCCTTGCCCTGGTCCAATAGATGTTAAGGAGCAATTTTCACAGCTACGTAAGCTAGAGTTGCATAATATTCATTTGAACATCAGAAGTTTGCTACCAAAAATGGATGATATTCGACTGATAGCCAAGGAAACAACATGTGCTTGCTTTTGTATTACTGAAACCTGGCTTAACAGTGTATTTGACTCGGAGATACATATCGATAATCACACCATAATACGTAATGATAGGAATCGGAATGGTGGTGGAGTGTTGATATATGTTCGTGTTGTCATTGCTTTCAACATCCGAGAAGATCTACTACATGAAGATCTAGAAGCTACATTTGTTGACATTCTTATTCAAAGACAAAACCTATCTTGTGCGGCGTTGTCTATAGACCATCTAAACAAGCTAATTTTTATGACGTTTTAATCTTGTGACACTGTTAATTTCCATGAATCCATTATTCTGGGTGATTTTAACACAAACGTTGCAGCTAAAAGTAACCATTGTCAGCTGTTTATTTGGTTTAAAACAGTTGATAACTGATTATACTTGAATCGCTTTAGAATCTTCTTCAGTTACTGATCTTATTGTTGTATCTGATCAACAAAATATTTCTCAGTCTGGTGTCATAGACTGTTGTTTAAGTGATCATCAAATGATATTTTGCACCTGAAAAGATACCAGAGCATGTATAGGTAATCACAATACTGTTGAACTTACATGTTTAAAAAATTTAATAAGGAATCCTTTCAGCAGTATCTGATTGGTTGTGACTGGAACAGTTTTTTTAACAAGTAATGATGTTAATCATGCATGGAGTTGTTTTAAAAATATATTCCTGACTGCATTAGATATGTTTGCACCTGTCAAATGTGTGCACATTAAGCAGCACACAGAACCATAGATTAATCCAGAGGTGTTACAATGTATTAAGAATAGAGACAAAGCCTTCTACTTGAATAAGCATGAGATCTGACGAGAATCTGAATACTTCTAGACACTTGAGAAACAGTGCTTAATCTCAAATGCTAAGAGAAATTATTTTAAAACTGTGCTTGATGGAAATAAGAATTATTCAAAATGTTTGTGGGATACTTTGAAAAGGATGGGCCTACCCTAAAAAAGAGTCAGTCTTCTAGCAACATTTATTTAAAGATTGATGATAATGTTTGTTTTGATACGAGGGTCGTCCGGAATGTTCGTAGACACCTGCTTTAATACGTGTATTTCGCATTAGAATTAAATGAAACTTTCTCCAATCACTCACCAATGTTCTATGATCGATGCTACAAAATTTCAAAAGTTTCCGTTCTTAAACAATGAAATGGCAAGGGTTTATGTAAAGGGATGTAGAGGTGTGCAGAGCACGCCATGACGTTACGTCGTGAATTTACTTACTAAATTGTGACGTCGAAGTTGAAGCGCCGTTATTCTTTCTCAAAATATTCACCGTTGCATCCCACACATTTCCTCTGTCTATCAACCCATTTTTCATACACCTTTGAATACCAGTCACTCTCAATTCCAGAAATAATGCGTAGTGTTGCTGTTCTTAGTTCAGTGAAATTCCTGAATTTTATACCTCTGAGTTGCGACTTGATCAATGTGAACACGGCGAAATCCATCGGCGCTAAGTCCGGACTGTATGGTGCATGCAGCAGAGACTTTAACCCCAGTAACTGAATTTCTAGCGAAGTAGTTGCAGCTGTATGCGCAGGGGCATTGTCCTGATGAAGTATCACATTCTTCAAATTCTCTGAAAGTGCGGGTCTTTTCTTCCGTAGAGTCTGAATGAGGTCCTTAGGACCTGAAAATAGCATTTTAAACCTACTTGCGTCCTTACATTTTAAATCATTACACACATGCAGTTAATTTTACAATAATTTGATTTATAATTATGTGTATGCTAACATTTAATTAACAGGTAATAAAAACCACAATTACCTTTGAGTAGTAGTCTGCATTAACAGTCATTCATAAATAGAATAAACATGGGCTTTTTCATTGACTTCGTAACTTTGGCTCTCTTTCGTGGCGGAGAGTCTTTATGCTTTCATACGTCAGACTGCTGTTTGCTTTCGGGCTCAAAATAGTGAAATCATGATTCATCAGTTGTAATAATTCTGTCCAAAAATGCATCACCGCCCCTTTTCCATTTGCGAAGAAATGATTTTGCTGCTCTAACACGCACTTCTTTATTATCACCGAAAAGTAATCTGGGGACCCAACGTGCACAAACACGCTCCATTCCAAAGTTTTCAGTGAGAATTTTATGCACAGTTGTCTTTGAAATATCACATTATTCAGAAATATCTCTTACCTTAAGGCGCAGGTCATCATCAATGACGTTCTTCACTAACATTAAGGATTTCTCATTAATAATGCTTGGTCTTCCTGAACGTAAAACTTCTGTAGTTTCCACTATACCATCATGAAATCGCTTGTACCATTTGTATACAAGAGCGCGAGAAACACATGGCCTCTTGCTGTTTGAATTAATAAATCCCATCATCTCACCAGGCATTTTCCCAGGCTCCATGCAGAATTTTACTAGCACACGCTGCTCCGCCCAAATGTCTGACGTCGTCATTTTTGGCGAGTTTTCTTCCATAATTTATTGACAATAATTCTCCTCACTTTTTTATTAGCTCACCTTAGCACAAAGTGCTCAGGGTGAGCTTTTCTGATCAGTCTTTGTCCGTCGTCCGTCCGTCAGTCCGTCCGTCCGTCCGTCCGTCGTCAACTTTTCATTCAAATGACATCTCCTCTGAAACCAAAGGGCCAAATTAAATGAAACTTGCCTGGGATGTTCCTTGCATGAAGCTCTACCAAGATTGTTCAAATGGTTATGGTCCATTGCATATCTGGTTCACTGGAGCTAAAATTAGATTTTAAAAGTTGAATCTTTAAAAATCTTCTTCTCCGAAACCACAAGGCCTGGAGCTTAGATATTTGGTATGAAGCATCATCTAGTGGACCTCTACCAAGTTTGTTCACATTATGACTGTGGGGTCAAAACTGACCCCATCCAAGGGGTCAGTTGATTTTACATAGATTTATATAGGGAAAACTTTTAAAAATCTTCTTGTCAGAAACCGCAAGGCCTAGAGTTTAGATATTTGGTGTGCAGCATTGTCCAGTGGACCTCTACTAAGTTTCTTCAAATCATAGCCACTGGGTCAAAATAGGCCCCACCCCGGGGGTCAATTGATTTTACATAGGCTTATATAGAAAATCTTTAAAAATCTTCTTCTCAGAAACCACAATGCCTACAGCTTAGATATTTTGTATGTAGCATTGTCTAGTGGACCTCTATCAAATTTGTTCAAATTATGTCCCCTTGGTCAAAATTGGCCACGCCCCAGGGTTCTCTTGGTTTACATATAGTTATATAGGAAAAACATGAAAAATCATTTTTCTCCAAAACTAATTGGACTAGACCTTAGATATTTGGTGTGGAGTATTGTGTTGAGAACCTTTACCAGTATTGTTTATATGTTGGCCCCAGGGTTAAAATTGGCCCCACCCTGGGGGCCCTTAATATGTAAAAAAGGCAATCTTTAAAAATCTTCTTACTGGAAACCTCAATGCCTACAGCTTAGATATTTGGTATGCAGCATTGTCTAGTGGAAGTCTACCAAGTTTGTTCAAATTATGTCCCCTGGGTCAAAATTGGCCACGCCCCAGGGTTCTCTTGGTTTAAATATAGTTATATAGGAAAAACATGAAAATCATTTTTCTTCCAAACTTATAGGACTAACCCTTAGATATTTGGTGTGGAGTATTGTGTTGAGAACCTTTACCAGTATTGTTGATATGTTGGCCCGGGGTCAAAATTTGCCCCGCCCTGGGGGCCCTTAATATATAAAAAAGGCAATCTTTAAAAATCTTCTTACTGGAAACCTCAATGCCTACAGCTTAGATATTTGGTATGCAGCATTGTCTACTTGACCTCTACCTAGTTTTTTTGAAAAATGTCCCTTGGATCACTATTGGCCCCGCCCTAGGGGTCACAAGTTTTGAATAGTAGTATAGAAGAAAATCTTTAAAAATCTTCTTGTCTGAAACCACAAGGCCTAGAATTTTAAAATTTGGCATGAAGCAAGCTTTATCAAGCTTTTTGAAATTATTAGATTAGGTTAAAGGTCACAGAGGCTAAAAATAGATTTATCTACTGTACCTCATATAGCCTTCATTTATAGACCAATATCTTTGATATTCAGTACAGTGATGTCTCGTTAATCCGGAAGTCATTAATCCGGAAAATTCGCAGTCCGGACGAAAATAAGCGGGAACGAATTTCCATAACGTTATTTTTACTCGTTACTCCGGAAATCCGCGTTCCGGAACCGGAAATCATTTTTGGGAACCAAACGTATCTTTGTCTATGCAAAATGATCCGTTAATCCGGACGGGAACCAACCAAAATCTGAGTGACCGATGCGGCTGCTAATCTCCGCGGGAGGTGTGAACAAGTTTATTGGTTTGTTTATACAGTTGACAGATTAAGCGGCCTTGCAGTCGATAATTAGTTTTGACAGTTAGGATATTTGCTCTTTTGATGTTTAATTGACATAATAACAATAATGACATAATTATTACTCGTGATAATCTGATCATCGGAAGATCTTGACTTTTTGTGGAAAAAATGGACGATGTACTTACAGAACGAAAATGTCGGGAAAGTAAACAGAAAAAAACTCATAGACTTTTTTTAATCTTTAGGCGCTAAAATAATACAAAAGGCTTAGAGAGATAACATATCACAGAAGGTTTTTGAAAAAAAAAATACAGAATCATTTTATATTAGAAGTGCTTTACAATACTATGATATTTCAGTATGTTTTATTTTCTTGTATGTATTTGCTTTTTAAGAATTACAGTTAAATCAAAAGAAGAAAAAAGCAATTATTTAACAGTCTATATAAAACATGCCTAGATCTAGTTGTGTTTCTTGTTTTCTTAAAACTGCGATTCATTACTCCGGAAAATTCGTTAATCCGGAAATTTTACTGGGAACAATTGTGTCCGGATTAATGAGACATCACTGTATATAGGTTCCTTGCATGGATGTCTACCCATGGGCAGGGTTTGAGGTCACTGGGTCAAGGTCACCATAGCTTATAATAGATATTTCTACTTTCTGTCATAGAGCCTTTATTTATTGACTGATATTTTACATATTTGGTTTGTAGGCACTTACATATTTTCAGTTAAAAAATGAAATACTGCTTAACAGCAAACCTACAGCCAAAGCACTCAGGTGAGCGATCCAGGGCCATCATGGCCCTCTTGTTTCTAAAGCGATAACGTTCAAGTCATAACAATATGACGTCAGTGTGTAACGTCACGTCATTGAGTGTTTATCAAAATGTTACCCACGATTTTAACAGGTAAAATACCCAAAGAAAGAAGGCGCATGAGACCGGTAAATATCTCCAGTTTTGACGTGCTCCGGGTGCCCCTATACAAGGTTGCCACGGAAACGATCACACGAGTGCCGATATCAATTTCATGTTTTTATCGTAATCAAGCTATGCAATTATGATCAACATAAAAAAGTTCGAAAAAATAGAATTAACAAAGAAATATCGGTTGTCTACGGATTTTCCAGACAAGCCTCGTAAGTTGAATGTTGCAGTCAATTCTTTTTACACATCTATTGACAGTAAATTGGTTGAGAAACTACCAAAATGTATAAATACATATGGAAGGTATTTTGTTTTCAATTTTTATTCTTCTAAAGGTGTCAAACCTGATAGTTACAGATTTTCAATCGTAAAAAAAGTTACATTTTAAAAATTTTAAGTAGGTTAAGTTCGAATAAAGCAACTGGACTTGACAGTATTCCCTCTAAGTTTGTCAAGGATTCTGCTTCTTTGATTGCAAATCCGTTGAACCACATAATAAATCTGCCAATTATACAAGGTGTTGTGCCTGATGACCTGAAGTTGGCACGGGTGGTTCCCTTGTTTAAAAAGAATGACCGAACAGTTGTTGGCAATTATCGGCCGGTTTCAATTTTAAGTGTTTTATCCAAAGTTATTGGAAGGGTCATATATGACCAAGTTGAAGGTTATCTCTCGGACAAGAAACTACTGTTTGATTATTAGTCTAGTTTTAAGTGCAAATTTTCAGCTGATACTTGCCTTATACACCTAACTGATTTAATACGTTTTCAGATCCATAAATCAAACCTAGTTGGTATGGTACTACTTGACCTCCAAAAGGCATTTGATACCGTTGACCATAGTATTTACCTATGAAACTTGAAGCCCTTGGCCTCTCAAAGTCGGTCGTTAGGTGGTTCTCCTCGTATTTGTCTGATAAGCACCAGTTAGTTGATGTTACAAGTACTCATTCACATCCAGCATTAATTTCCTGAGGCGTTCCCAAAGGGTCTATGTTAGGGCCGCTTCTCTTTTTATACCCCTGAACGGAAGTTTGGGGGAGGGGGTATATAGGAGTCACCCAGTGGTTGGTCGGTCGGGCGGGTGGTCGGTCGGTCGGTCCGTTCTTTGTCCGGAGCATAACTTGAAAACTAATAGTTGGAATTTAATGCAACACAAACAATGGTCAAGCACAATGAGAGGAAGTGCAGTGTCCAAGAATCATAACTCCATCTTCACTATTTGCAGAGTTATTGCCTTTTTCTGTTTCCTTGTCTGGAGCATACCCTGAAAACTACTAGTTGGAATTCAGTGCAACTTCATACAATGGTCAAGCACAATGAGAGGAAGTGCAGTGTTCAAGAATCATAACTCCATCTTCTATATTTGCAAAGTAATTGCCCTTTGTTTGTTTTCCTTTTCCAGAGCATAACTTGAAAACTAATGGTTGGAATTCAGTGCAACTTCATACAGTAATCAAGCACAATGACAGGAAGTGCATTGTGCAGGAGCTGTAACTCCATTTTCACTATTTGCAGAGTAATTGCCCTTTGTTGGATTTTCTTTTCCGGAGCATAACTTGAAAACTAATGGTTGGAATTCAATGCAACTTCATACAATGGTGAAGCGGAATGAGTGGATGTGCAGTGTACAAAAGCTGTAACTCCTTTTTGCTATTTGCACAGGTATTGCCCTTTGTTGGGTTTCCTTGTCCGGAGCATAACTTGAAAGCTAATAGTTGGAATTCAGTGCAACTTCATACAATGGTCAAGCACAAAGACAGGAAATGCAGTGTACAAGAACCACAACTATCTTTAATTGCCGACACCATAACTCGTTTTCAATTCTTTTACAAAGTATTCTGTTACTAATAACTTCCTCAGTTCCGAAACAGTCTTGCGGGGGTATTAATCACATTTAGTGATAGCTCTTGTTAATCATGTTAATGACAGCATGTCAGCTGTTGTCAAACAAAAGTTACTTCTCTATGCTGATGATTCAGATATCTTGGTCACCGGTAGGAACACAAATGAAATAGAAACCTTGCGTAGCCTTGAACTTGAAACTGTGAGTGGCTCAAATGAAGTAAACTATCCTTGCATCTAGGTTAAACTGAATCTATTCTGTTTGGACCTTTGCCCAAGGTCAAATCTCAGACTACCCTTAATGTTAAATGTAAAGTTCATAAGATTTAGACTAAGGAGTCGGTCAAAATATCTAGGTGCAAGCATAGACCGAATTTTGTCCTTTTCATCCATAGAAATGTCAGTTATCAAAAAGGTTAACTCTAGGCTTAAGTTTTCTACAGGAAAAGGGATCTTCTGAATTTTCATACTAAGAAATTACTTGTCATGGCCATCGCTCAATGTCATTTTGATAATACATCGACTGTGTGGCTTTATTCAATAACCCATGCTCTCAGGAACAATTTACAGGTTACCCAGAATAAACTTATTAGATTTGTGTTGAACCTTGAACCTAGAGCTCATATAGGTAAAGAGCAGTTTTCAGTTTTGAAATGATTACCTGTTGCTAGCAGCGTTGTTTTTAATATTCATTCAAATTCCGCCCCTTTGTACCTAAGGGAAAAGTTTGTTCCAGTCAGTCATGTACACAGTCACAACACATGGTTCAGGGTGAAATCTACAGGAAATGCTGAGTATCTGGGGTGTTACTTCACAGAAAGTGGTCCTTTTTCTGTCCCTGAGGTCAAAGGTTTTGGGAAACGGTCATTTTCATATAGGGGATGCTGTTTGTGGAATGAATTACTGCAGCGTATTAGGGATTCCAGGTCATATATAAACTTCAAACTCGTTGCTAATTAATATTCTATCAATTTAATTGATTTGTAATTTCATAAAGATCTCATTTCTTATTAAGTTTGACTTTTAGTACTGTGAGGGGTATGTTTAAGACAGTATTCAAAACTAGTATTTGTATTGTAAATTATTTTTGTTACAACTTACTTAGTCTTTCAGTTATGAGATATTTTTTGTGATAAGTCCTGTATATATATGTCTTCCTATGTCACCCAATACTATACTTCAAGGACCACAATGGAAATAAGAGTTTTCACAAACTCTTTTTTGTGTTATCCTTGATATATAATGTTGGTTGACATGACTGAATATGTCTAATTCATACATGCTCTTGTTTATTGTTGATTTCATGTATGTTTTATTTGTACTTTGCTGTCCGACATTTTATATTGAAATCTATCTATCTATCTCTTTATCTTATCTTATCTTAGCTTATTAGCTCACCTGAGCACAAAGTGCTAAAGGTGAGCTTTTGTGATCGCCTGATGTCCGTCGTCCGTCCGTCAGTGTGTGCGTCGTCAACTTTTTCATCAAACAACTTCTTATCCTGAACTGCTGGGCCAATCTTGCTGAAACTTGGCAGGAATGTTACTTGCATGAAGCTTTACCAAAATTGTTCAAATGGTTCAGGTCCATTGCATTTCTAGGCCACAGGAGCTAAAAATAGATTTTCAAAGTTGGAACTTTAAAAATCTTCTTCTCCAGAACTGCAAGGCCTGGAGCTTAGATATTTGGTATGAAGCATCATCAGGTGGACCTTTACCAAGTTTGTTCAAATCATGACTCCTGGGTCAAAAATGGCCCTGCCATAGGGGTCACTAGTTTTACATAGAATAATATAGGAAAAACTTTAAAAATCTTTTTGTCTGAAACCACAAGGCCTAGAGTTTCGATATTTGGTGTGCAGCATTGTCCAGTGGACCTCTACCAAGTTTGTTCAAATCATGGCTGCTGGGTCAAAAATGGCATAGAGTTAAATAGGAAAAACTTTAAAAAATCTTCACGAAACTTGGTCAGGATGTTTGTCCCAGTAATTACTCGGACAAGTTCGAATATGGGTCATCTGGGGTCAAAAACTAGGTCACATGACCTAAAAATAGAAAAATATTGTTAAGGCTCTAGAGGCTACTGTTTCAGTCCAAATGTCCTGGCAATTTGTCAGAAAGGTTGATTGGTCGATTTCTAGCCCAAGTTTAAATATGGGTCATCTGGGGTCAAAAACTAGGTCACAGAGCCCAAATATGGAAAAACTTTGTTAACACCCTAGAGGTAAGACTTTCAGCCCAAATATCCTGGAAATTTGTAAGAAAGGTTGTTTCTATGATTTCTAGCTCAAGTTCGAATATTGGTCATCTGGGGTCAAAAACTAGGTCACAGAGCCCAAATATGGAAAAACCTTGTTAACACTCTAGAGGTAACATTTTTAGCCCAAATTTCCTGAAAAACTGTCAGAAAGCTTGTTAAGATGATTTCTAGCTCAGGTTTGAATATGGGTCATGTGAGGTCAAAAACTAGGTACACAGCCTGTATATGGAAAAACCTTGTTAACACTCTAGAGGTAACATTTTCAGCCCACATAACCTCGAAATATGTCAGATAGGTTGTTTCAATGATTTCTAGGTCAAGTTCGAATATGGGTCATCTGGGGTCAAAAACTAGGTCACACAGCCTGTATATGGAAAAACCTTGTTAACACTTTAGAGGTCACATTTTCAGTCCAAATGTCCTTGTAATATGTCAGAAAGGTTATTTGGGTGATTTCTAGCCCAAGTTCTAATATGGGTCATCTGGGGTCAAAAACTAGGTCACAGAGCCCAAATATGGAAAAACCTCGTTAACACTTCAGAGGTAACATTTTCAGCCCAAATATCCTTGTAATATATCAGAAAGGTTATTAGGATGATTTCTAGCCCAGGTTCGAATATGGTCATCTGGAGTCAAAAACTAGGTCACTGAGACCAAATATGGGAAAACCTTTTTATCACTCTAGAGGTAACATTTTCAGCCCAAATAACCTGGAAATATGTCAGATAGGTTGTTTCGATAATTTCTAGGTCAAGTTTGAATATGGGTCATCTGGGGTCAAAAACTAGGTCACAGAGATCAAATATGGAGAAACCTTGTTCACACTTTAGAGGTCACATTTTCAGTCCAAATGTCCTTGTAATATGTCAGAAAGGTTATTTGGGTGATTTCTAGGTCAAGTTCGAATATGGGTCATCTGGGGTCAAAAACTAGGTCACACAGCCTGTATATGGAAAAACCTTGTTAACACTTTAGAGGTCACATTTTCAGTCCAGATGTCCTTGTAATATGTCAGAAAGGTTATTTGTGTGATTTCTAGCCCAAGTTCTAATATTTGTCATCTGGGGTCAAAAACTAGGTCACAGGGCCCAAATATGGAAAAACCTTGTTAACACTTTAGAGGTAACATTTTCAGCCCAAATATCCTTGTAATACATCAGAAAGGTTGTTATGATGATTTCTAGCCCAGGTTCGAATATGGGTCATCTGGGGTCAAAAGCTAGGTCACTGAGACCAAATATGGGAAAACCTTTTTATCACTCTAGAGGTAACATTTTCAGCCCAAATATCCAGGAAATATGCCAGAAAGGTTGTTTTGATGATTTCTAGCTCAAGTTTGAATATTGGTCATGTGGGGTCAAAAACTAGCCAAAACTAAGTCACAGAGCCCAGATATGGAAAAGTCTTGTTAACACTTTAGAGGTAACATTTTCAGCCCAAATATCCTTGTTATTTATCAGAAAGGTTATTAGGATGATTTCTAGCCCAGGTTTGAATATGGGTCATCTGGGGTCAAAAAACTAGGTCACTGAGACCAGATATGGAAAAAACATTTTTATCACTCTAAAGGTAACATTTTCAGCCCAAATATCCTGGAAATATGCCAGAAAGGTTGTTTTGATGATTTCTAGCCCAAGTTCTAATATGGGTCGTCTGGGGTCAAAAACTAGGTCACAGAGCCCAAATATGGAAAAAACTTGTTAATACTTTAGAGGTAATATTTTCAGCCCAAATATCCTTGTAATATATCAGAAAGGTTATTATGATGATTTCTAGCCCAGGTTCGAATATTGGTCATCTGGGGTCAAAAACTAGGTCACTGAGACCAAATATGGGAAAACCTTTTTATCACTCTAGAGGTAACATTTTCAGGACAAATATCCTGGAAATATGCCAGAAAGGTTGTTTTGATGATTTTTAGCTCAAGTTTGAATATTGGTCATGTGGGGTCAAAGACTAGGTAACACAGCCAAAACTAGGTCACAGAGCCCAGATATGGAAAAACCTTGTTAACACTTTAGAGGTAACATTTTCAGCCCAAATACCCTTGTAATATATCAGAAAGGATATTAGGATGATTTCTAGCCCAGGCTCGAATATGGGTCATCTGGGGTCAAAAACTAGGTCACTGAGACCAAATATGGGAAAACCTTTTTATCACTCTAGAGGTAACATTTTCAGCCCAAATATCCTGGAAATATGTCAGAAAGGTTGTTTTGATGATTTCTAGCTCAAGTTTGAATATTGGTCATGTGGGGTCAAAAACTAGGTCACACAGCCCAAACATGGTTAAACTTTGTAAATACTCTAGGTAACATTTTTAGCCCAAATTTTCTGGAAAACTTTCAGAAAGCTTGTAAAGATGATTTCTAGCTCAAGTTTGAATATGGGTCATGTCGGGTCAAAAACTAGGTCACACAGCCTGTATATGGAAAAACCTTGTTAACACTCTAGAGGTAACATTTTCAGCCCACATAACCTGGAAATATGTCAGATAGGTTGTTTCAATGATTTCTAGGTCAAGTTCGAATATGGGTCATCTGGGGTCAAAAACTAGGTCACATAGATCAAATATGGAAAAACCTTGTTAACACTTTAGAGGTCACATTTTCAGTCCAAATTTCCTTGTATAATGTCAGAGAGGTTATTTGGGTGATTTCTAGCCCAAGTTCGAATATAGGTCATCTGGGGTCAAAAACTAGGTCTCAGAGCCCAAATATGGAAAAACCTTGTTAACACTTTAGAGGTAACATTTTCAGCCCAAATTTCCTTGTAATATGTCAGAAAGGTTATTTGGATGATTTCTAGCCCAGGTTCGAATATGGATCATCTGGGGTCAAAAAACTAGGTCACTGAGACCAAATATGGAAAAAAACATTTTTATCAATCTAAAGGTAACATTTTCAGCCCAAATATCCTGGAAATATGTCAGAAAGGTTGTTTTGATGATTTCTAGCTCAAGTTTGAATACTGGTCATGTGGGGTCAAAAACTAGGTCACACAGCCCAAATATTGTAAAAGCTTGTTAACACTCTAGAGGTAACATTTTGAGCCCAAATTTCCTGAAAAACTGTCAAAAAGCTTGTTAAGATGATTTCTAGCTCAAGTTTGAATATTGGTCATGTGAGGTCAAAAACTAGGTCTCACAGCCTGTATATGGAAAAACCTTGTTAACACTCTAGAGGTAACATTTTCAGCCCACATAACCTGGAAATATGTCAGATAGGTTGTTTCGATGATTTCTAGATCAAGTTCGAATATGGGTCATCTGGGGTCAAAAACTAGGTCACACAGCCTGTATATGGAAAAACCTTGTTAACACTTTAGAGGTCACATTTTCAGTCCAAATGTCCTTCTAATATATCAGAAAGGTTATTAGGATGATTTCTAGCCCAGGTTCGAATATGGGTCATCTGGGGTCAAAAACTAGGTCACACAGCCTGTATATGGAAAAACCTTGTTAACACTTTAGAGGTAACATTTTCAGCCCAAATATCCTTGTAATATATCAGAAAGGATATTAGGATGATTTCTAGCCCAGGTTCGAATATGGGTCATCTGGGGTCAAAAACTAGGTTACTAAGACCAAATATGGGAAAACCTTTTTATCACTCTAGAGGTAACATTTTCAGCCCAAATATCCTGGAAATATGTCAGAAAGGTTGTTTTGATGATTTCTAGCTCAAGTTTGAATATTGGTCATGTGGGGTCAATAACTAGGTCACACAGCCCAAATATTGTAAAAGCTTGTTAACACTCTAGAGGTAACATTTTGAGCCCAAATTTCCTGAAAAAACTGTCAAAAAGCTTGTTAAGATGATTTCTAGCTCAAGTTTGAATATGGGTCATGTGAGGTCAAAAACTAGGTCTCACAGCCTGTATATGGAAAAACCTTGTTAACACTCTAGAGGTAACATTTTCAGCCCACATAACCTGGAAATATGTCAGATAGGTTGTTTCGATGATTTCTAGGTCAAGTTCGAATATGGGTCATCTGGGGTCAAAAACTAGGTCACACAGCCTGTATATGGAAAAACCTTGTTAACACTTTGTAAAAACACTTTGTTAAAACTTTGTTAATACTGTAGAGGTAACATTTTTAGCCCAAATTTCCTAGAAAACTTTCAGAAAGCTTGTTAAGATGATTTCTAGCTCAGGTTGGAATATGGGTCATGTCGGGTAAAAAACTAGGTCCCACAGCCTGTATATGGAAAAACCTTTTTAACACTCTAGAGGTAACATTTTCAGCCCAAATACCCTGGAAATATGTCAGATATGTTGTTTCGATAATTTCTAGGTCGTGTTCGAATATGGGTCATCTGGGGTCAAAAACTAGGTCACAGAGCCGAAATATAGAAAAACATTGTTCACCCTTTAGAGGTCACATTTTCAGTCCAAATGTCCTGGTAATATGTCAGAAAGGTTATTTGGGTGATTTCTAGGTCAAATTCGAATATGTGTCATCTTAGGTCAAAATCTAGGTCACACAGCCTGTATATGGAAAAACCTTGTTAACACTTTAGAGGTCACATTTTCAGTCCAAATGTCCTTGTAATATGTTAGATAGGTTATTTGTGTGATTTCTAGCCCAAGTTCTAATATGGGTCATCTGGGGTCAAAAACTAGGTCACAGAGCCCAAATATGGAAAAACCTTGTTAACACTTTAGAGGTAACATTTTCAGCCCAAATATCCTTGTAATATATCAGAAAGGTTATTAGGATGATTTCTAGCCCAGGTTTGAATATGGGTCATCTGGGGTCAAAAACTAGGTCACTGAGACCAAATATGGGAAAACCTTTTTATCACTCTAGAGGTAACATTTTCAGCCCAAATATCCTGGAAATATGTCAGAAAGGTTGTTTTGATGATTTCTAGCTCAAGTTTGAATATTGGTCATGTGGGGTCAAAAACTAGGTCACACAGCCCAAATGTGGTTAAACATTGTAAATACTCTAGAGGTAACATTTTTAGCCCAAATTTCCTGGAAAACTGTCAGAAAGCTTGTTAAGATGATTTCTAGCTCAAGTTTGAATATGGGTCATGTCGAGTCAAAAACTAGGTCACACAGCCTGTATATGGAAAAACCTTGTTAACACTCTAGAGGTAACATATTTAGCCCACATAACCTCGAAATATGTCAGAAAGGTTATTTGGGTGATTTCTAGGTCAAGTTCGAATATGGGTCATCTGGGGTCAAAAACTAGGTCACACAGCCTGTATATGGAAAAACCTTGTTAACACTTTAGATATCACATTTTCAGTCCAAATGTCCTTGTAATATGTCAGAAAGGTTAACTGGGTGATTTCTAGCCCAAGTTCTAATATGGGTCATCTGGGGTCAAAAACTAGGTCACAGAGCCCAAATATGGAAAAACCTTGTTAATACTTTAGAGGTAACATTTTCAGACCAAATATCCTTGTAATATATCAGAAAGGTTACTAGGATGATTTCTAGCCCAGGTTCGAATATGGGTCATCTGGGGTCAAAAACTAGGTCACTGAGACCAAATATGGGAAAACCTTTTTATCACTATAGAGGTAACATTTTCAGCCCAAATATCCTGGAAATATGTCAGAAAGGTTGTTTTGATGATTTCTAGCTCAAGTTTGAATATTGGTCATGTGGGGTCAAAGACTAGGTCACACAGCCCAAATATGGTAAAACTTTGTTAATACTCTAGAGGTAACATTTTTAGCCCAAATTTTCTAGAAAACTTTCAGAAAGCTTGTTAAGATGATTTCTAGCTCAAGTTGGATTATGGGTCATGTCGGATCAAAAACTAGGTCAGACAGCCTGTATATGGAAAAACCTTGGTAACATTCTAGAGGTAACATTTTCAGCCTACATAACCTGGAAATATGTCAGATAGGTTGTTTCGATAATTTCTAGGTCAAGATCGAATATGGGTCATCTGGGGTCAAAAACTAGGTCACACAGCCCAAATATGGAAAAACCTTGTTCACACTTTTAAGGTCACATTTACAGTCCAAATGTCCTTGTTTTATGTCAGAAAGGTTATTTGGGTGATCTCTAGGTCAAGTTCGAATATGGGTCATCTGGGGTAAAAAACTAGGTCACACAGCCCAAATATGGAAAAACCTTGTTAACAGTTTAGTGGTAACATTTTCAGCCCAAATATCCTTGTAATATGTCAGAAACGTTATTTGGATGATTTCTAGCCCAGGTTCTAATATGGGTCATCTGGGGTCAAAAACTAGGTCACTGAGACCAAATATGGGAAAACCTTTTAATCACTTTAAAGGTAACATTTTTAGCCCAAATATCCTGGAAATATGTCAGAAAGGTTGTTTTGATGATTTCTAGCTCAAGTTGGAATATTGGTCATGTGGGTCAAAAACTAGGATACACAGTCCAAATATGGTAAAACCTTGTAAACACTCTAGAGGTAACATTTTAGCCCAAATTTCCTGAAAAACTGTCAGAAAACTTGTTGAGATGATTTCTAGCTCAAGTTGGAATATGGGTCATGTCGGGTCAAATACTAGGTCACACAGCCTGTATATGGGAAAACCTTGTTAACACTCTAGAGGTAACATTTTCAGCCCAAATATCCTGGAAATATGTCAGATAGGTTGTTTCGATGATTTCTAGGTCAAGTTCGAATATGGGTCATCTGGGATTAAAAACTAGGTCACACATACTGAATATGGAAAAACCTTGTTTACACTCTAGAGGTAACATTTTCAGTCCAAATATCCTGGAAATATGTCAGAAAGGTTGTTTTGATGATTTCTAGCCCAGGTTCGAATATGGGTCAACTGGGGTCTAAAACATACTCACACAGCTTAAATTTGGAATAACCTTGTTTACACTCTACAGGTAACATTTTCAGCCCAAATGTTCTGGAAATATGTCAGAAAGGTTTTTTCGATGGTTTCTAGGTCAAGTTCGAATATGGGTCATCTGGGGTCAAAAACTAGGTCACAGAGCCCAAAAATAGAAATATCCTGTTAAGGCTCTAGAGGCTACTGTTTCAGTCCAAATATCCCGGCAGTTTGTCAGAAAGGTTGTTTGTTTGTTCAAATTATTAGATTAGGTTAAAGGTCACGGAGGCTGAAAATAGATTTATCTACTGAACCTCATAAAGCCTTCATTTATAGACCAATATCTTTGATATTCAATATATAGGTTCCTTGCATGGACGTCTACCCATGGGTAGGGTTTAAGGCCACTGGGTCAAGGTCAAGGTCACCATAGCTTATAATAGATATTTCTACTTTCTGTCATAGAGCCTTTATTTATTGACTGATAGTTTACATATTTGGTTTGTAGGCACTTATATATTTTCAATTAAAAAATGAAATACTGCTTAACAGCAAACCTACAGTTAAAGTACTCAGGTGAGCGATCCAGGGCCATCATGGCCCTCTTGTTTTTGTAGAGCTATGAAATTTGGACCACTTGCACAGATTTAGATGTAGAATTGAACTTTGATGTTAGATGACCTAGATTCTCACCTAGTGACCTACTTTCTTGCTTTTTAGCTGACCTGAGCACAAAGTGCTCAAGGTGAGCTTTTGTGATCGCCTGATGTCCGTCGTCTGTCCGTGCGTGCGTCATCAACTTTTTCTTCAAACAACTTCTTCTCCTGAACTGGCCGGCCAATCTTGCTGAAACTTGGCAGCAATGTTACTTGCATGAAGCTTTACCAAAATTGTTTGAATGGTTCAGGTCCATTGCATTTACAGTAAAAACTCACGATGCGACCAACTCAATATACAGACCAACTCAATATTATGAACATTTTCTTCTGGTCCCGATTTTTTTCTCACCTGAGCAAATGCTCAGGGTGAGCTATTGTGATGACCCTGTGTCCGGCGTCCGTCGTCAACATTTTACTTTAAATGACATCTTCTCCTAAACCACAAAGCTATTTTTAACCAAACTTTACAGAAATGTTCCTTATATTGCCCTTTCCTAAAATTGCTCAAACCATTCTGCTCCATTGCACATAAGGGCTGCAAAAGCTAAAAATAGAAAAAAATTCAAACAACATCTCCTAAACGGTTAAGAGATTTTCCACCAAATTTCACAGAAATGTTCCTTACATAGCCCTCTATTAAAATTGCTAAAATGGTTCCGCTCCATTGAACAAAATGGCTGCCAGAGCTAAAAATAGATTTTTATCAATATTTGGCTTCAAATGACATCTCCTCCTTTACCACTTGGCCATTTTAAACCAAATTTGACAGAAATGTTCCTTGTAATGCCCTTTTCTAAAATTGCTCAAACCGTTCCGCTCCATTGCACATAAGGGCTACAAAAGCAAAAAATAGAAAAAATTCAAACAACATCTTCTCCTAAACGGTTAAGAGATTTTCCACCAAATTTCACCAAAATGTTCCTTTCATAGCCCCATATTAAAATTGCTAAAATGGTTCCGCTCCATTGATCAAAATGGCCGCCAGAGCTAAAAATAAATTTTGTCAATATTTGGCTTCAAATGACATCTTCTTCTAAACCACTTGGCCATTTTAAACTAAATTTGACAGAAATGTTCCTTATAATGCCCTTTTCTAAAATTGCTCAAACCGTTCCGCTACATTGCACATAAGGGCTGCAAAAGCTAAAAATAGAAAAAAATTCAAACAACATTTCCTCCTAAACGGTTGGGAGATTTTCCACCAAATTTCACCGGAATGGTCCTTACATAGCCCTCTATTAAAATTGCTAAAACAGTTCTGCTCCATTGAACAAAATGGCCGCATGAGCTAAAAATAGATTTTCATCAATATTTTGCTTCAAATGACATCTCCTCCAAAAGCACGTGGCCATTTTAAGGGCTGCAAAAGCTAAAAGTAGAAAAGAAATCAAACAGCATCTCCTCCTCAATGGCAAGGTAATTTTCCATCAAATGTCACCGAAATGTTCCTTACATACCCTTGCATTAAAATTGCTTAAATGGTTCTGCTCCATTGAAGAAAATGGCCACCGGAGCTAAAAATAGGTTGTTTTCAAAATATTGCTTCAAATGACATCTCTTCACAAGCTCTTATCACGAAATTGCCTCTGCCCCATGGATTTTTTGTATAAAAGATGAGATCTTTGAATATCTTCAGTTAGAAAATGTCATGTTGCATCTGATGTTTGCTCAAGCAAAGTACTCAGGTGAGCGATCCAGGGCCATCATGGCCCTCTTGTTTTACTATATATTCTATTGTTAGTTAAGCTCAGTAATAAGACCAACTCAATATTGCGTATTGCGACCGCAATTTCCGGTCCCGAATAAAATACAAACCTTTTTTGAACTTGAAATTAAGACCGCGACCAGAACGGAACAAAAAGGGCAGCTGTTGACTTTAGCTGTTCAGCAAAGGTCGAGGTCGGCAAACTTGTTTACAGAAACATGTACATAATGGGGACCTCGTGTTAATCGGCGTTAATTGATAATTTGACAGGTCAAAAGGATCCAGGTGTGGCTAATTTACTTTAAGGTTGGTAGTTATCGGTTTAATTGTTTATGACACCCTTATTAGAGTAGACTGCGGCTTACTGCACGATAAATTTTCTATTGTTATAGTCACTAATTGATGCGCAAACGAATTAATGCAACATTAAAATACAAAATTTTGTGAGGTTTACATATCACTTTACATTTTTATTTTGATTGATATACACTGTACAAGTTAATTACACAAAAAATGTTCCTCCTGAAATTTGACTAAAATGAGCAAAAAGCGGTAAAACATCTCTTTAGTTAAGAAATACAAACATGATAGCCGAGCAAAAGTTATTTAACAAACTGAAAGAAAAGTATACCCAAACAATATTTTTTGCAATTTATATAGATTTAACCATATATTGACCATTATTCTGATCAAATCATTAGTTCTCAAAGTAAGGACAAATAAAACAAGTTATGCTCAGTGACACTACAATTGACGCAAAACACACACTGGGTCGATAAATCTACCATACACCTTCATGTCATCATCTGAACTCAATTTTAGGACCAATATTAAGACCACTTATTGCTGGTCCCAGAGGTGGTCTCAGTATTGAGGTTTTACTGTATAGGCCACAGGAGCTAAAAATAGATTTTCAAAGTTGGAATTTTAAAAATCTTCTTCTCCAGAACTAGGAGCTTAGATATTTGGTATGAAGCATCATCAGGTGGACCTTTACCAAGTTTGTTCAAATCATGACCCCTGGGTCAAAAATGGCCCTGCCCCAGGGGTCACTAGTTTTACAAAGAATTATATAGGAAAAACTTTAAAAATCTTCTTGTCTGAAACCACAAGGCCTAGAGTTTAGATATTTGGTGTTAAGCATTGTCCAGTGGACCTATACCGAGTTTGTTCAAATCATTGCTCCTGGTTCAAAAATGGCCCACCAGGGGTCAAATGTTTTATATAGAGTTATATAGGAAAAACTTTAAAAAATCTTATTGTCAGAAACCACAAGGTGTAGAGTTTAAATATTTGGTGTGCTATATTGTCTAGTGGACCTCTATCAAGTTTGTTGAAATTATGTCTCCTGGGTCAAAATTGGCCACGCCCTAGGATTCTATTGATTTACATATAGTTATATAGGAAAAACATGAAAAATCATTTTTCCCTGAAACTAATAGGACTAGACCTTAGATATTTGGTGTGGAGTATTGTGTTGAGAACCTTTACCAGTATTGTTTATACGTTGGCCCTGGGGTCAAAATTGTCCCTGCCCCGGGGGCCTTTAATATGTAAAAAGGCAATCTTTAAAAATCTTCTTACTGGAAACCTCAATGCCTACAGCTTAGATATTTTGTATGCAGCATTTTCTAGTGGATGTCTATCAAGTTTGTTCAAATTATGTCCCCGGGTCAAAATGGGCCACGCCCCAGGGTTCTCTTGGTTTACATATAGTTATATAGGAAAAACATGAAAAATCATTTTTCTCCGAAACTAATAGAACTAGACCTTAGATATTTGGTGTGGAGTATTGTGTTGAGAACCTTTGCCATTATATATTGACCCGGGGTCAAAATTGGCCCCCCCCGGGGGCCCTTAATATGTAAAAAGGCAATCTTTAAAAATCTTCTTACTGGAAACCTCAATGCCTACAGCTTAGATATTTGGTATGCAGCATTGTCAAGTGGACCTCTATCTAGTTTGTTTGAAAAATGTCACTGGGGTCACTATTGGCCCCGCCCGAGGGGTCATAAGTTTTAAATAGCAGTATAGAAGAAAATCTTTAAAAATCTTCTTGTCTGAAACCACAAGGCCTAGAATTTTAAAATTTGGCATGAGGCAAGCTTTATCAAGCTTTTTGAAATTATTAGATTAGGTTAAAGGTCATTGAGGCTAAAAATAGATTTATCTACTGTACCTCATAGAGCCTTCATTTATAGACCAATATCTTTGATATTCAGTATATAGGTTCCTTGCATGGACCTCTACCCATGGGTAGGGTTTGAGGTCACTGGGTCAAGGTCAAGGTCACCATAGCTTATAATAGATATTTCTACTTTCTGTCATAGAGCCTTTATTTATTGACTGATATTTTACATATTTAGTTTGTAGACACTTACATATTTTCAATTATAAAATGAAATACTGCTTAGCAGCAAACCTACAGCAAAAGTACTCAGGTGAGCAGTCCAGGGCCATCATGGCCCTCTTGTTTATTTATGGATTTGATTCATACTTGGACAAAAAACACTGATGACAATCCGACATAATTATTCTTTCATGTATGACTTTGACCTTAAAATGACCTTGACAATCAAGGTCAAATTATTGAATTTTGCTAAAATTTGCCATAACTTTGTTATTTGTTGTTGGATTTGATTCATACATAGATAAAACAACACTTATGGTGAAACCGACATGCTGAATAACTCAAGTGTGACCATGACCTTAAAATGACCTTGACTATCAAAGTCAGTTAATTGAATTTTGCTTAAATTGTCATAGCTTTGTCATTTATTTATGCATTTGATTCATACTACAAAGCAATATTTATTACAAATTTGACATTTTGATTTTTCAAGTTTTACCTAGACCTTGACAGGCAAGGTCAAATTATTGAATTTTGTTGAAATTGGTCATAACTATGTTATTTATGATTGATTTTATTCATTCTTGGACAAAAACAACACTTGACAAAGCTGACAGGTTGAATAATACAAGTATGACCTTGACCTTTAAATGACTTGGATCTTCAAGGTCAATTATTTTTTATTTGGATTTGATTCATACTTGGACAAAAAGACACTTATGACATAACTTACATGTTAAATTATTCAGGTATGACCTTGAACTTAATATGACCTTGACTGTCAAGGTAAAATTATTGAATTTTGCTAAAATAACCAAAGTTTTATTTATGGGCGGATTTGATCTATACTTGTACAAAACAACACTGAAAATAAAACAAGCGTGTTGAACAATTCAAATATTACCTTGACCTTTAAATGACCTTGACATTGCTAAACTTAATGGATGTAATGTCTTCATGCTTGGATATAACTACCTTTTAGAAAATACCCCTAAAGAAGGTTATACTGAACTTAACCTTGACTTTGAAGATCATATTTCTGAATGTTGCTAAATTGGCCATAACTTTGTTATGTATGGAGGAATTTGATAATTATATTTCCAAATGAAATTTCATTTGAAATCCCTTCACCGCAATGTGCTTCCTCTGATGTGTTTGCCTTTGGAAAGAGGAAAAAATTGAGCGTGGCCCCCGCTTGCGGTGGCTTTTGTTTCTTTTGCTCTTTTTTCTGGGATGAGTAGGTACTTGCAAATTCTTTTTCATTTCCTTATTTTGCTTTTTTTGGATGGTAGGTACTTGCAAGTTGTTTCTGATAAATAAAACGGACAAGCATTGGTGCCGCTCGGCAATGCTCTTGTTTAATAGTTATCCCTTTCTTATTTATCCAGTACTTATGTAGTCAGGCATGCTCTCAACCACTGACAGCTCTTGTTTATTTTTATTGGACATGTATCAGCCAAAATATGTGTACATTTATTTTATTTGAAATTGTAAAACAAGATTCCGGGTCTAGTTGAAATACGTTTTGGGCCATATTTGTACCTAGCTAAATGAAATTTTATTATTGGCATAGATTTTTAGCTCACCTGAGCACGAAGTGCTCAAGGGTCACCTTTTGGGATAATTGATTGTCCAGCGTCCATCCACATGTATTGTGAGGTGTGCATCATCAACAATTGGACTTGCATGACTTATCCTCCTATACCGTTAAGCCAACTTTGATGAAACATGCCTGGGATATCCTTTGCATGAAGCTCTACCACGGTTGTTCAAAGAATTGAATTTCATGAAGAAATCTTGTTGCCATGGCAACAAAAAGGAAAAACTTTTGAAAATCATCTTTTCTGAAACGACAAGGCTCTGAGCCTTAAGATTTGGTATGTAGCGTTGTCTAGTGGACCTCTACCAAATTCAGATTATACCCTTGGGGTCAAAAATGGCCGTGCCTCCGGGGTCAGTTGATTTTACAAAATGCTTATATAGGGAAAACCTTAAAAATCTTCTTGTCTAAAACCACAAAGCCTGGAACTTAGATATCTTTAATGGAGCATCAGCTAAAGGTTTTCTACCAATATTGTTCAAAGTATTCCCCTTGGGTCAAAATTGGCCATTCTTAAGGGGTCATTTGACTTAAATAGGCTTATATACGGAAAACCTTAACCTTAAAGAATCTTCTTGTCTGAAACCATAAAGCCAAAAGCTAAGAATTTTTACATGGAGCATTAGCTCAAGGTCCTCTGCCAAGGTTGTTCAAATTATGCCCCTTGGGTCATTAATGGCTCGGCCCCAGGGTCACTTGATTTTATATAGGCTTATAATATAAGAAAGACTTAAAAAATCTTCTTGTCTGAAACCACAAGACCTAGAACTCAGACATTTTGCAAAGAGCATCAGCTGGAGGTCCTCTACCAAGGTTGTTCAATTTTTTCCCTGAGGTCAGAATTGGCCCTACCCCGGGGGTCCTATTTGTGCAGAATATTTTCTACAAAAAATATTTAAGTGCAGGTAAAAGAAAAAAAATTGTTTAAACATTTTTTGTGAAGAAGGATTTTGTATTTGTTTCTTACTATTGTACATATTTTTCTATATAGTGGGTTAGACAATAGTATCATTTTACATATTATCTTGTATTTGCACTTGGATAAATAAAAATGGAAAAACGAAAATATTTAATCTTTAAAAATCTTCTTGTGAGAAACCGTAAATTTTAGATGTTAGATTTTTGCATGGAGCATCATCTGGAGGACTGGTCCTCTATTAAGATTGTTCAAATAACGCCCCTTGGGTCATCAATAGCCTTTCCCTGGGGATCACTTGATTTTACATAGGTTTATATAGGGAAGACTTGGCTCTACCCTGGGGGTCACTTGAATTCATATAGATTGATATAGGGTGAATCTTAAAAAAGCTTGTGATGTTTGCACAACAGCAGACCCAAAGGCTCAGTATTCGGGTATCCTGGGCCATCTTGGCCCTCATGTTTTATGCCTTAAATGGAGGCATATGGTTTTTGAACTGTCCATCCGTCAGTCAGTCCGTCCTTCATTCTTTCTGAAAACTTTAACATTGGCAATTATTTCCTTATTTGTACATGTAGGTGGATTTACTTCATACTTGGTCACAACACGTCTTTGGACAAGACCTTCCCACTGATCTATATTTGACCTTGACCGATGAATGACTTTCATTCAAAAACTTTAATTATTATATTGGCCACAACTTTCTTATTAGTAAGTTGATATACTTCATACTTGGACACAAAACCCCTTGACCTTGACCCCTGAATGACTGATCCTCAGCTCAAAGGTCAAAGCACGGTGTTAAACAAGAAGTGCTAACATAGATAATTTTTCTCTTTTTTTCTTTTCCTATTTTTTCAGCAAAGTTATGGCAGACCTAGATTATGTTGTATTAACTCAATGGTTTGATTGGTTAACCAAGTCACATGAAGTCGAAGTTGATCTCATTGGTAAGTTGTAAGACCTGTTCTGATTTGTTAGAACTGGTGACTAAATAAGTAGAAAATCTACATAGTGATTTTCATTGGCTGATTTATTTCTGCTGATGAGTAGTAACAGAGAAGCTTAGTAGATTAAAAAACAAAATGTAAAGTTGATAAGATGAAAGTGAAGATTCTATCGTTTTACTGTTTTATTAGTTTCAGGGACCTCCCTCACATTAAAACTGAAGAAAATAATAAATGTAACTTATAAACATTTACTTAAAGGGGCTGTGCTCTAGATGACAAAAAAAGAAAGTTTTCATGTATTATAAATTTCTTGTAATATTTATGATTAATGCATAAAAAATAACCTACTGACAAAAAATAAGTCAAATAATTACATTATAAATTGATTTTTTTCCCTTTCAAAGTGCTATACTGTAACGCGACGGTATAACTATATCGTATAAGATTTAAAGTAAATATCTGTAATATAACATGCCGCGAAAAAGCGTTGGAAATATTTTGTTAGCATGAGGGTCCAGAGTTCAAATCAGGCTTGAGCGAAAATATTTTTTTTATTCTATTTTGACTTTTATAATCAGTTTTGAAGTAAAATATTATGTTGTTATAATCTCACGGCATCTAAATATATAATTTATGGAAAAATTTTTTTATGTCAAACCTGGAGTACAGCCTCTTTAAGACTTACTGTGTGTAAGTGATGTATTAATAAGATTTTTAATCTGCCTCTGTTCCAGTTTACCTCAGGACTCGACCAGAAGTTGTGTTAGAAAGAGTCAAAGCCAGACTTAGGCCAGAAGAACAGTGTATCCCATTGGTAAGTTGTTCAGATATTATTGTTCACTTATCTTAAAGTAGTAGATGAATAATTTCATGACAATCAGTTTTTGTGATAATTCAGATACTTGTGTTAACCAGTGTCTAAATGTTCTGTGTTCCATCCAGCTTAAAATAAACTGAAATTTAATATGCAAATGTAATATGTACCGTACACTGTTCAAGAGGAATAAAAATTCCATGAGTACATTTTAACAATATAACCATTTATGAGTTAATTTTGTATTACTTCATCCTATTACAGCTTGTAAAGTTGTAATCAAGTAACCTTAATTATAACCCCACCACAAAATGTTGGGGGGGCTATAATGGATTCGCTTTGTCGTGTCCGTCCGTCCGTCCGTCCGTCCGTCCGTCTCCATTATCGTGTCCGCTCTGTAAATCCTATACCAACTGAAGGATTTTCTTCAAACTTGGCTGAAATGTTCACCTCAACAAGGGGATGTGCAGAACCCATGTTGCCCATGTGTCAGCTCAAGGTCAAGGTCACAATTGAAGGTCAAATATCAAACAATCAAATATTAGACAGTATGTCGTGTACGCTCTGTAAGTCCTACACTAATTGAAAGATTTTCTTTAATCTTTGCTCAAATGTTCACCTCAACAAGGGGATGTGCAGAACCCATGTTACCCTTTTGCCGGCTTAAGGTCAAGGTCACACTTGAAGGTCAAAAATTGACTTAGAAAATATTCTTAAATTTTAACATGTATTTGAATATTTCTGAAACTAGAAAACGTATTTGCTTGAAACTTAAAATATTTATGAAGTGTCACAATTAGGATATGCAGGTCAAGTTTCATAACTCTGTATTGCATTTTGACAAAGTTATGCCCCTTTTTAAGTCTTCAAATTTACATACAATCAAATATTAGACAATATGTCGTGTCCGCTCTATAAATCCTATTCTTATGGAAGAATTTTCTTCAAACTTTACTCAAATGTTCAACTCAACAAGGTTATGTGCAGAACCCATGTTACCTTTGTGCTGGCTTAAGGTCAAGGTCACACTTGAAGGATAAAATTGACTTAGAAAATGTTCTTAAATTTTAACATGTACTTGAATATTTCTGAAACTAGAAAATGTATTTGCTTGAAACTTAAAAGATATATGAGGTATCACAAGTAAGATATGCAGGTCAAGTTTCATAACTCTGTATTGCATTTTGACAAAGTTATGCCCCTTTTCAAGTCTTTAAATTTACTTACAATCAATACTAGACAATATGTTGTGTCCGCTCTATAAATTCTTTACTAATGGAAGGATTTTCTTCAAACTTGACTCAAATGTTCACCCCAACTGGGCAATGTGCAGAACCCATCTTACCCTTGTGCCAGCTTAAGGTCAAGGCCACACTTGAAGGTCAAAAATTGACTTAGAAAATGTTCTGAAATTTTAACATGTACTTGAATATTTCTAAAACTAGAACAGATAATCATTTGAAACTTCAAATATATACGAAGTGTCACAAGTAAGATATGCAGGTCAAGTTTCATAACTAAAAAAAGTGGGGGGGATAACTTTGTATTGTATTTTGACAAAGTTAAGTCCATTTTTATGTCTTTAAATTTATTTACTATAATATTTCTTAAACCAGAACAGATATTTACTTGAAACTTAAAATTTATATGAATGGTTACAAGCAAGCTCAGATGACGAAAATTCTACAATTCCATTGAGTTATGACACAAGTAATGCCCCTTTTAGGCTTAGAAAATGTTCTGATACAACCATTAATACTTAAATGTTTCTGAAACTAGAACAGATATTCACGAAAATGAAAGGTTATTTGTAACTGTTTCGAACATGATTTGACAATATATATTTATACTATTACCTGTACAATTTGTTTGTTTTTTTTCACCAGAGATAATTTTTTTTTTGTATATGTATTTGTGCCACTAAAATTATTCCCTTAACCACCTTTCCATGTCGTCTTCTGTCAAGGACATTGATGGGGTTATGAATCACATTCAGCGATAGTTCTAGTTTGGCAAGAACATGCTTTCAATTCAATGTAAAATAAATAGGTTTAACTTACTGTTTTCTAAACATTTATTTATTAAATGGATGGGAAATAAGTAAACACATTAATACCCATGTAATGAAACATGTTGTCATCAAACGTGACCTTCCTTTGTTTTCAGAAATATTTAGAAGATCTGCATGAATTACATGAAGACTGGTTGATCAAAAAGACAGAATTTCAGCCACCAGCACCTGTATTGGTATGTCATTTCTGTTTTTAGTTCACCTGTCACATAGTGACAGGTGTGCTTTTCTGATCCCGTGATGTCCGTCGTCCGTCCGTGCGTGCGTCCGTCAACATTTCCTTTTTATCTCCTCTGAAACTGCTTGGCCAAATTTTCTGAAACTTGCTTAGGATGTCCCTTGCATGAAGCTCTACCAAAGTTGTTCAAAGAATTCAATTCCATGCAGAACTCTGGTTGTTATGGCAACCAAAAGGAAAAACTTTAAAAATCTTCTTCTCTGAAACAACAAGGCCTACAGCTTAGATGTTTGGTATGAAGCATCATCAACTGGACCTCTACCAAGATTGTTCAAATTATGACCCTGGGCTCAAAAATGGCCCTGCCCAAGGGGTCACTTGATTTCACATAGAGTTATATAGGGAAAACTTAAAAAATCGTCTTGTCAGAAACCGTAAGGCATAGAGCTTAGATATTTGTTATGTTGCATTGCCCAGAAGACCTTTACAAATACTGTTCAGTTTATGGCCCTTGGGTCAAAAATGGCCCCGCCCTTGCAGTCACATGTTATGCATAGCGTTATAAAGAAAAAATATTAAAAAACCTTAGAGCTTAGATATTTGTTATGAAGCATCATCAATTGGACCTCTACCAAAGTTGTTCAAATTTATGACCCTGGTGTTAAAACTAGCCCCACCCCGGGGTCACTTGATTTTACATAGAGTTGTATGGGAAAGTCTTAAAAAATCTTCTTCTCAGAAAAACAAGGCACATGGCTTAGATATTTGGTATGCAGTTTTGCCTAGTAGTCTTCTGCCAGTATTGTTCAAGTTATTGCCCGTAGGTTAACGCTCTGGGGGTCATATGTTTTTCATAGAGTTATACAGGAAAAAAATTAAAAAATCTTCTTGGAAGAAACCAAATGGCTTACAGCTTAGTTATTTAATGTGCAGCATTGTCTTGTAGATCTCTACCAAGATCGTTCAAATCATGCCCCATCCCCCCCCCCCCCCCCCCCCCCGAGTCAAAAATGCCTATGCCCCCATAGATCACTTTTTTTACATAGAGATATATAGGGTAGGGGAATACTATGCCTATATTTTTGATATGGAGCATTGTCTGGAGGACCTTTACCAAATTAGTTCAAATCCTGGACCCGGGTCAAAATGGCCCCACCCCAGGGGTCACATGTTTTACATAAAGTTTTATTGGAAAAAGATTTAAAAATCTTCTTTTAAGAAACCATAAGGTGTTGAGTTAAGATATTTAGAATGAAGCACAATCAAATGGACCTCTTCTAAGTTAGTTCAGATCATGGCCCCTGGGTCAAAATAAAACCTGCCTTAGGGTCACTGGATTTTACAAAGACTAATATATATAGGGGACACTCTAAAAAATATTTTTCCATAAAACCAAAAGATGTATGGCTTTTATATTTGTTAGGTAATATTGTCTAGAGAAACTCGACCAAGTTGGTTCAAATCATACCTGGGCTAAACCATGGCCCCACCCTAGGGTAAATTCATTTTTTAGACTTATATTCATAATTTGGAAAACTTAAAAAATGTACTGCTATGTAACATTAAGGGCTATACCTTTAAGTTTTTATTTATTAAATTTTCCAGTTGTTTTTAGCACACCTGTTCACCTAGTAACATGATTAGCTTTTGTGATCAAGTGATGTCTGTTGTCTGTCCATTCATGAACATTTTGCTTCAGAAGACATCTTGAATAAAAAAAAAACCCTTATCAATCCTTTTGCAACTTAAGTTAACTTTTTTTCTAAATTTTTTATGAATGGCCTTTGATATGCCTGCTTTTCATCATTTCTTGTCTTTTATTTCTTATCTCAGGGAGAGATGAATTGAGTTGTGGAGACCGGCATGATTCTATGGTTGGTGGCAGACAGATCTGTTTATCCAAAATATATTTGATCAGGATCATATAAAATGCGTACCCATAATGTAGCCTGCTAAAATTACATTATTTCAGCTTAAGTTTTTGTGTCGCCCTTTCGAAGAAAAGGCGATACATAGGGATCACTTTGTCCGGCGGTCCGTCACGAAAACTTAACGTTGGCTATAACTTTGCCATTTCTAAACATTATCTTATCAAACTTTCAAATTGTATTGCTTATGACAACAAGGTCGGGTTGATGCCAAAATTTCTAGGTCAAGGTCACATTTGACAGAGTTATGCCTCTTTTTATACATGGATTTTGTCATGAAAACTTAACGTTGGGAATAACTTTGCCATTTCTTAACATTTCAACATCAAACTTTCAAATTATATTGCTTACGACAACAGGGTCGTGATGATGCCAAAATGTGTAGGTCAAGGTCACAATTGACAGAGTTATGCCCCTTTTTGTACTTGGATTTTGTCATGAAAACTTAACATTGGCTATAACTATGCCATTTCTTAATGTTTCTTCATCAAACTTTCCAGTTGTAATGCTTACAATTGTATCACTTAAGACAACACCATTTCTCAAGGGCAGATAACCCTCAAATTTATTTTTGCAATGTTATGCCCCTTTTTCAAGTTAAAATTTCTTGGTTAACCTTTTTCTTTATGTCCATGTCTCAAAAAGTGTCAAGGATATTCCATTCAAAGTTGGAATACTTGATCACCAGCAAGACCCCTGCAAAGATTGTTGGTACCCATTTCCCTGGGGTCACAGTTAGCCCCACCCCCAGGGGTCACTTGATTTTGCTTATACTTATATATAGGAAAAACACTTCTTAAGCCTAGAAATAAAATATCAACTGACATGAGATGGGTAAGTACTTGCCCCCACCGTCCCCTCTGCATGGGGACCCCCTTCCCCCCCCCCCCCGATTTTATTTACCCCGGACCCTTTTTTTTTAAATTTTAAAACATAGGTACTTTACTTCCCATCCCTACCTCACCCCCCCCCCCCCCCCCCCCCCCAGTCCCAATTTTTTTTTTTAATATATAGGTACTTGACTCTCCATCCACCCTCAACCCCCCCTGCCCCCCCACCAGTCACCGCCCCATTTTTTTTAAATACATACATTTTTTTTTCATCTTGTATGACTAGGTACTTGCCCTGCCCCAGTCAATTTTTTTTCACTTGGGCCTCTTGTTTAACTTGGTTTATAATTATTTATCCAGCACTGAGAAAAGTGGAGCATGCTGTCTGTGGACAGGTATTGTTGTACTTTGACTAGCATGCTGTCTTTTCCAGCAGGCTCTTGTTTACCTTTTTAGTTATTCTAACAGAGTACCCAAGGGCGACACAAGTGTTCCACTGAACACCCATCTAGTTGAATTTAGAAACAGTAGAAATGCTGTCATTCATATGTATTACCTAGAGTGACTAGTTTTCTCATGCATAAATGAGCAGATAGTATCTGAGGGACAAATGAACCTTTTATTTACAGTATTTGCATGAAGTACAAGTGAACAAATATAGTCAAATTAAAAAACACTTAAACACACATATTAAAAAACACTTAAACACATAGTGTGATAGGTTGTAGTAACAGTATATATATAAAATCAATTTTGTATAAATATTGTTTGTTATGGTATGATGAAGTTATAGGTCATAAAACTTGAAAATGGAATGGAAAGAATATCAAATTTCATGAGATTTGAATTAGCAATTAATTTAATTATTCTGAAAATTATGTTTAGCTGCAAATTTTTGGAAAATATACATCTATTATCAGCTTACATTCAAACATGCTCCTATTTTCAAGGTTCTACAGTACTTATTATCAATAGTTCGTGTCATTTCTAAAAGTGAAATGGTTTTTTCTTCTTTTCTAGGTAAATCTACAAACTTGATTCTTCAAAAGACAGCTATTTTATATACTGTATAACTGTTTTTGACAATAATTAGCTCAAATTTAAAAAAAAAAATCGAGCTATTGTCATAGTCATGGTGTCGTTGCCATTGCCGTTCCTGTCCGAAAACTTTAACTTTGATCATAATTTTTTTAGCTCACCTGAGCTGGCTCAGGGTGAGCTATTAGGATCGATGAATGTCTGTCGTCTGTCGTCCGTTCACATTTAGTTCGTTAACACTCCACTGGTCACATTTTTGCTCCAATTGTCACAAAACTTGGTCAGGATGTTTGTCCCAGTAATTACTCGGATGAGTTCGAATATGGGTCATCTGGGATCAAAAACTAGGTCACGGAGCCCAAAAATAGACAAATCTTGTTAACACTCTAGAGGTTACATTTTCAGTCCAAATAATCTGGAAATTTGTCAGAAAGGTTGCTTCTATGATTTCTAGCTCAGGTTCGAATATGGGTCATCTGGGGTCAAAAACTAGGTCACAGAGCCCAAATATAGATCATTCTTGTTAACACTCTAGAGGTTATATTTTCAGCCCAAATAATCTGGAAATTTGTCAGAAAGATTGTTTCCATGATTTCTAGCTCAAGTTCGAATATGGGTCATCTGGGGTCAAAAGATAGGTCACAGAGCCCAAATATGGAAAAACCTTGTTAACACTTTAGAGGTCACATTTAAGTCCAAATTTCCTTGTAAAAACCTTTTTATCACTCTAGAGGTAACATTTTCAGCCCAAATATCCTTGAAAAATGTCAGAAAGGTTGTTTTGGTGATTTCTAGCTCAAGTTTAAATATGGGTCATGTGGGGTCAAAAACTTGGTCACACAGCCCAATTATGGTAAAACCTTGTTAACACTCTAGAGGTAACATTTTTAGCCCAAATTTGCTGAAAAACTGTCAGAAAGCTTGTTAAGATGATTTCTAGCTCAAGTTGGAATATGGGTCATGTGGGGTCAAAAACTAGGTCACAGAGCCCAAATATGGAAAAACCTCGTTAACACTCTAGAGGTAACATTTTCAGCCCAAATATCCTGGGGATATGTCAGAAAAGTTGTATCGATGATTTCTAGCCCAAGTTCGAATATGGGTCATCTGGGATCAAAAACTAGGTCACAGAGCTTAAATTTGGAAAAACCTTGTTTACACTCTACAGGTAACATTTTCAGCCCAAATATTCTGGAAATATGTCAGATAGGTTATTTCGATGGTTTCTAGGTCAAGTTTGATATGGGTCATCTGTGGTAAAAAACTAGGTCACAGAGCCAAGAGGCTACTGTTTCAGTCCAAATATCCTGGCAGTTTGTCAGAAAGGTTGTTTGGTTGTTCAAATTATTAGATTAGGTTAAAGGTCACGGAGGCTAAAAATAGATTTATCTACTGTACCTCATAAAGCCTTCATTTATAGACCAATATCTTTGATAATTAATATATAGGTTCCTTGCATGGACCTCTACCCATGGGTAGGGTTTGAGGTTACTGGGTCAAGGTCAAGGTCACCATAGCTTATAATAGATATTTCTACTTTCTGTCATAGAGCCTTTATTTATTGACTGATATTTTACATATTTGGTTTGTAGGCACTTATATATTTTCAATTAAAAAATGAAATACTGCTTAACAGCAAACCTACAGCCAAAGTACTCAGGTGAGCAATCCAGGGCCATCATGGCCCTTTTGTTTATTCCTTGATGGATTATCTTCATACTTGGACACATCAACCCTTTGGACAAGACCTTCAAGATGACCAGACTAAAGTTGACATTGACTCTAAAATGACCTTCAAATTCAATGTCAAAATATTGAATTTTGCTAAAATTGGCCATAACTTTATTATTAATAGGTGGATTGTCTTCATGCTTGGGCACAACAACCCTTTGGACAAGACCTTCAAGTAGACCAGACTAAACTTGACCTTGACTCATAAATGACCTTCACCTTTAAGGTAAAAATATTGAATTTTGCAAAAATTGGCCAAAACTTTATTATTAATAGGTGGATTGTCTTCATGCTTGGGCACAACAACCCTTTGGACAAGATCTTTAAGTGAACCAGACTCAACTTGACCTTGACTCATAAATGACCTTCACCTTCAAGGTCAAATTATTAAATTTTGCTAAAATTGGCCATATCTTTAGTATTTATATTTGGATTTAATTTATACTTGGACAAAACAACACTTATGAAAATTGTCATAACTTTCTCATTTATCTATAGATTGGATTCATGTTTGGACTAAACAATACTTATGACAAATCCGACATTATGATTCTTTCAAGTTTGACTTTGACCTTTAAATGACCTTGACAGTCAAGGTCAAATCATTGAATTTTGTTAAACCTGGTCATAATTTTGTTATTTATGGTTGGATTTGATTTATACTTGGACAAAATAATACTTATGACAAAGCCGACTATATCAATTATTCAATTTTGACCTTAACCTTAAAATTACCATGACCGTCAAGGTCAAATAATTAAATTTTGCTTAAATTGTCATAACATTGTTGTTTATGGTTGGTTTTGATTCATACTAGGACAAAATAACATTTATGACAAAACCGACTTATTGAATAACTCATGTATGACCATAGCTTAAAAATGACCTCGACCGTCAAGGTCAGATGATTGAATTTTGCTGAAATTGTCATACCTTTTTCATTATACCCCCACCACAAAATGTGGGGGGGGCTATAATGGATTCGCTTTGTCGGGTCCGTCCGTCCGTCCGTCTCCATTATCGTGTCCGCTCTATAAATCCTATACCAATTGAAGGATTTTCTTCAAACTTGGCTGAAATGTTCACCTCAACAAGGGGATGTGCAGAACCCATGTTGCCCATGTGTCAGCTCAAGGTCAAGGTCACAATTGAAGGTCAAATATCAAACAATCAAATATTAGACATTATGTCGTGTCCGCTCTGTAAGTCCTACACTAATTGAAAGATTTTCTTTAATCTTGGCTCAAATGTTCACCTCAACAAGGGGATGTGCAGAACTCATGTTACCCTTTTGCCGGCTTAAGGTCAAGGTCACATTTGAAGGTCAAAAATTGACTTAGAAAATATTCTTAAATTTTAACATGTATTTGAATATTTCTGAAACTAGAAAACGTATTTGCTTGAAACTTAAAATATATATGAAGTGTTACAATAGACTTACTCCGGAATAAAGAATATTTTGGTTTTTCCCAGCTAATCCGGGGGTACAAACAAACTTTTACAGTTACAACATGGTAAATAAGCGCAACACGTTTATCAACCTTTTGTGAAGGGTTGTGCACCGTGAAGTCATAACGGTAAAAGTTTGTTTGTACCCCCCGATTAGCTGGAAAAACCCACATTAGCCGAGTTCCGGATAACATCTATTAGGATATGCAGGTCAAGTTTCATAACTCTGTATTGCATTTTGACAAAGTTATGCCCCTTTTTAAGTCTTCAAATTTACATACAATCAAATATTAGACAAAATGTCGTGTCCGCTCTATAAATCCTATACTTATGGAAGAATTTTCTTCAAACTTTACTCAAATGTTCAACTCAACAAGGTTATGTGCAGAACCCATGTTACCTTTGTGCCGGCTTAAGGTCAAGGTCACACTTGAAGGTCAAAATTGACTTAGAAAATATTCTTAAATTTTAACATGTACTTGAATATTTCTGAAACTAGCACAGGTATTTGCTTGAAACTTAAAAGATATATGAGGTATCACAAGTAAGATATGCAGGTCAGGTTTCATAACTCTGTATTGCATTTTGACAAAGTTATGCCCCTTTTCAAGTCTTTTAATTTACTTACAATCAATACTAGACAATATGTCGTGTCCGCTCTATAAATTCTATACTAATGGAAGGATTTTCTTCAAACTTGACTCAAATGTTCAGCCCAACTGGGCAATGTGCAGAACCCATCTTACCCTTGTGCCAGCTTAAGGTCAAGGCCACACTTGACGGTCAAAAATTGACTTAGAAAATGTTCTGAAATTTTAACATGTACTTGAATATTTCTAAAACTAGAACAGATAATCATTTGAAACTTCAAATATATAGGAAGTGTTGCAAGTAAGATATGCAGGTCAAGTTTAATAACTAAAAAAAGTGGGGGCGGGGATAACTTTGTATTGTATTTTGACAAAGTTAAGTCCATTTTTATGTCTTTAAATTTATTTACTATAATATTTCTTAAACCAGAACAGATATTTACTTGAAACTTAAAATTTATATGAATGGTTACAAGCAAGCTCAGATGACGAAAATTCTACAATTCCATTGAATTATGACACAAGTTATGCCCCTTTTAGGCTTAGAAAATGTTCTGATATAACCATTAATACTTAAATGTTTCTGAAACTAGAACAAATATTCACTTGAAACTATATAATATATAAAAGGTCACAAGTAAGCTCAGTATGCAAAGTTTTTCCACTCTAAATTACATTTTGATATAATTATGCTATTTTCTTAACTTCACTGCTTTTGTTTGTTTTAGTACATTGGAAAAATGAAAGGTTATTTGTAACTGTTTCAAACATGATTTGACAATATATATTTATACTATTACCTGTACAATTTGTTTGTTTTTTTCACCAGAGATAATTTCTTTATATGTATATGTATTTGTGCCACTAAAGTTATTCCCTTAACCACCTTTCCATGTCGTCTTCTGTCAAGGACATTGGTGGGGGTATGAATCGCATTCAGCGATAGTTCTAGTTTATTTATGGATTTGATTCATACTTGGACAAAACAACACTTATGACAAATCCGATATTTTGAATCTTTCAGATATGACCTGGACTCATATCTGACCTTCACCTTCAAGGTCAAATTATTAAATTTTGCTAAAATTATCAATAACTTTAGTATTTATGGTTGGATTTGATTTATACTTGGACAAAACAACATTTATGACAAAACCGACATGTTGAGTAATTCAGATATGACAGTGACCTTAAAATGACCTTGACCATCAAGGTCGGATGATTGAATTTTGCTTAAATTGTCATAACTTTCTCATTTATTTATAGATTTTATTCATATTTGGACTAAACAACACTTATGACAAATCCGACATTATGATTCTTTCAAGTTTGACCTTGGCCTTTAAATGACCTTGACAGTCAAGGTCAAATGATTGAATTTTGCTACAATTTGCCATAACTTTGTCATTTATTGTTGGAATTGCTTCATACTTTGACAAAACAACACTTTTGACACAAACATGTTGAATAACTCAAAGGTGACGATTTAAAAATGACCTTTACGGTCAAGGTGAGATGTTTGAATTTTGCTTAAATTGTCATAACTTTGTCATTATTGATTGATTTGATTTATACTTGGACAAAACAATACTTTTGACAAATCCGACATTTTGATTTAAGTGTGACCTTGACCTAAAAAATGACCTTGACTTGCAAGATCAAATTATTGAATTTTGCTAAGATTGGTCATAACTGTGTAATTTATGGTTGGACTTCATTCATACTTGAACAAAACAACACTTTTGACAAAAGTTACATGTTGAATACTTCAGGTATGACCTTTACCCTAAAATGACCTTGACAGTCAAGGTCCCATTATTGTATTTTGCTTAAATTGTCCTAACTGTTGTTTATAGATTTGATTTATACTTTGATAAAACAACAAAACCGACATTTTAATTTATTATAAGTATGACCTTGACCTTTAGATACCTTGATATTTAAGGTCATGTTATTGAATTTTGCTTAAAATAGCCAAATTTTTGTTATTTATGGTTAAATTTGATTTATACTGGGACAAAACAACACTTATGAAAAAACTGACACAATGAATCATTCAACTGTGACCTTGACCTTGAAATTACCCTGATCATCAAGGTCAAATTATTGAATTTTTCTAATTGGCCATAACATCATTTTTAGTTCTTTTTTATTAATACTTGGACAAAACAATGCTCATGACAAAACCCACATTGTTAAATTATTCAAGCATGACCTCAACCTTTAAATGACCTTTACAGTCAAGTTTGAATTTTTGCATTTTGCTAAAATAGCCAAACTTTTGTTATTTATGGACGGATTTGATCTATACAGGGACAAAACAACACTGAGAATAAAACAAACGTGTTGAACAGTTCAAGCATTGACCTTAAAATGACCTTGACATTACTTAACTTGGCTATATCATTGTTGTTAATGGATGTAGTGTCTTCATGCTTGGATATAACTACCTTTTAGCACAATACCTCCAAAGAAGGTTAAACTGAACTTGATCTTGACCTTTAAGGTCAAATTTCTGAATGTTGCTAAAATTGGCCATAACTTTGTTATGTATGATTATATTTCCAAATGGTGTTTCATTTGAAATCCCTTCACCAAAATATGCTTCCTCTGATGTGTTTTCCTTTGAAAATAGGAAAAAGTCGAGCGTGGCCCCCGCTTGCGGTGGCTGTTGTTTTGTGTTTATTGTAAACAACTGAAAAGTTATCGAAAGTGTTTATTGTGAAGGGGGATTTAGTGAAGAGAAGATACTGTTCTTTTTCATTAAGAAGAGGAAATTGTTGACATTGTGAAATGCCACGTAGTAAGTGATGGAGGCGGGCAGAGGCCAGGAAGATGGCATTGAGGAGGAGAGAGGAGGTGAAGGAGGATGGTGACTCAGTCCCTGTTGTAGGTGCGGTCAGTTTGCCGGCGAACAGGGCCCCATCAGCACCCTTGTCATGCCCAACCACTGAGTTGGCAGACAGGGTAGCTGGGGAAACTGATGTAGGTCCGAGCATCGTATCGGCAATCAGAGCCCAAACAACCCCTGATGTAGGTCTGGTCAATGTGCCGGCTTTCAGGGAAGCTATAAGTCTGGTCAGCGTGCCAGCACCTTTAAGTCCGGTCAATGTGCCTGCAAAAGATCTTGATTACATTGTTCACAAGCTAGACAAAAATACAAAAGAATACAGATTTGTCAAAAAATCCAATGACAAAGATAGTTATGAATACGAAATTGCCAAATATTCCAATTTCAGCGATATGCCTTTTTGCTGCTTGTCATTAGTACATGGTTCTTATCATCAATCTGACAGCAGATTTTCGATTCAAACTAGAGGAAGTCAATGCACTATAAATGCCTTATGTGCTTTGATATATTCCAAGTATTCAGACTTGTTCACATCAGAAAATGTTAATGAAGTCCTTGATGTTGGAGATCAGCTGTACAAGAATGTGGTTGACAATTTGAAACAGCTTGGTAAATTTAAGCATCGACTTCTAAGTCTTGATGAAATGCCAGTTAAATGTTTTATCCAGAATTGTACAAATTAGAAAAGAAAAAACAATATCAGGTATGGCTGTTCAGCAGTTTGGAGATACAGAGTTACCAACTTTACATGAAGCTTTATATAAAGTATTCCAGGCAGCAAGTCACGCATTAGTCATGATTGGAGCTATTTGTTCTGCAGTATTTGTAAAAGATGGTGAATTTTGGCTGTTTGATTCACATTCACATGGTGAAACTGGTCTTTCAAGTCCAGATGGACACTCTGTTTTGATTTCATTTATTAAGCTTGAAGACTTAGTCACATTATTGTATGCATTTTATGAAAGTGCAAATATTGATATAGCAAGTCAATATGAAATTTTGTCTGTACGCTTTAATACTGTTGATTGCAATTTTTCAGACTTGTTAGAAAGTAACTTTGTAGATCACCAGAAAAAAAACTGATGAAAAATGTACTGCTCAATTAGCTTTCAAAAGTGAATGGAAAACTGTTCATCACAAGGATAAAAAACACAAAAGTCTTGAAAAGAAGTCTTGTGAAAACAGAAATTTAGTAGATTGTTCAAATAATGATCATCATTCAATTCTCATTGGCAAATACATGGAAGATCAAATGCAGAGGAATATATATAAACAACAGATTTTGAAAAAATCTGTGGATAGAAAAGAATATCAGAAAATGTACCAACAGAAACAAAGACAAACTGAAGAGTTTCCCAAAAAGGACACAGAGTTATCATTGAAATCAAAGCGTACTGCAAGACAGTCCAAGGCTTTTCGAGAAAAGGACAGAATTCAAAATTGAAATCAATGCAAACTGCTAGACAGTCAGAGGCTTTTCGAGAAAAGGACAGAATTCAAACATTGAAATCAATGCAAACTGCTAGACAGTCCAAGGCTTTTCGAGAAAAGGACAGAATTCAAACATTGAAATCAATGCAAACTGCTAGACAGTCTGAGGCTTTTCGAGGAAAGGACAGAATTCAAACACTGAAATCAATGCAAACTGCTAGACAGTCCGAGGCTTTTCGAGAAAAGGACAAGATTTCAAACATTGAAATCAAAGCGTACTGCTAGACAGTCCGAGGCTTTTCGAGGAAAGGACAGAATTCAGTTTTTGAAATCAAAGCATACTGCTAGACAGTCCGAGGTTTTTGAGAAAAGGACAAGATTTCAAACATTGAAATCAAATTGTACTGCTAGACAGACCGAGGCTTTTCGAGAAAAGGACAAGATTTCAAACATTGAAATCAAAGCGTAATGCTAGACAGTCCGAGGCTTTTCGAGAAAAGGACAAGATTTCAAACATTGAAATCAAAGCGTACTGCTAGACAGTCCGAGGCTTTTCAAGAAAAGGACAAGATTTCAAACATTGAAATCAAAGCGAACTGCTAGACAGTCCGAGGCTTTTCGAGGAAAGGACAAGATTTCAAACATTGAAATCAAAGCGTACTGCTAGACAGTCCGAGGCTTTTCGAGGAAAGGACAGAATTCAGTTTTTGAAATCAAAGTGTACTGCTAGACAGTCCGAGGCTTTTCGAGAAAAGGACAAGATTTCAAACATTGAAATCAAAGCGTACTGCTAGACAGTCCGAGGCTTTTCGAGAAAAGGACAAGAATTCAAACATTGAAATCAAAGCGTACTGCTAGACAGTCCGAGGCTTTTCGAGAAAAGGACAAGATTTCAAACATTGAAATCAAAGCGTACTGCTAGACAGTCCGAGACTTTTCGAGGAAAGGACAGAATTCAGTTTTTGAAATCAAAGCGTACTGCTAGACAGTCCGAGGGCTTTTCGAGAAAAGGACAAGATTTCAAACATTGAAATCAAAGCGTACTGCTAGACTGTCCGAGGCTTTTCGAGAAAAGGACAAGATTTCAAACATTGAAATCAAAGCGTACTGCTAGACAGTCCGAGGCTTTTCGAGAAAAGGACAAGATTTCAAACATTGAAATCAAAGCGTACTGCTAGACAGTCCGAGGCTTTTCGAGGAAAGGACAGAATTCAGTTTTTGAAATCAAAGCGTACTGCTAGACAGTCCGAGGCTTTTCGAGAAAAGGACAAGATTTCAAACATTGAAATCAAAGCATACTGCTAGACAGTCTGACACATTTAAAGAAAAAGAAAGAAAGTATCAGAAAGCTTCAAAGAGAAGAGCAAGATTGGTAGAGGAATACAAAAGTTTGGAAGCTCAAAGGAAGCAAACCAAGCGAACAATTCTGGAATTCAAGCAAAAGGAAATCGAAATACAAAGACAATCTAAAAGGAAAGCAAGATCAGATCCATATATTGTAGAGAAAGAAAGAATTACTAAACAGCAATGGAGATTTGATGAAAGAAATAACACAAATGAAAAAATAATGGACTGTAACCGTAAAGCATCCAAGCGTAAAAATCCAGCTTTCTCTCAGGCTGAAAGTTTATCTGCAAAGCGAAAAAAATACGGATGTGATATTAATGACTGTTTTAGACTTTTTCATAAAAACATTTCAGTTGGACCAGTATATATATGCAGTTGTTGTCATCAGACATGGTTCAGACAGAGTGTAGTGGAGGTTAAGTCTTCATTGTATGAGAAAAATGAAAAGTATTTTACTGGGATATTATCAGTTGATAACAAGCAATGGGTTTGTATTACTTGTAAAACAAGTATTACGAGTGGTAATGTACCTAAAATGTCTGTTTTAAATGGAATGAAATGGCCAAAAAAGCCAAAAGAATTAGACTTGTTTCCACTTGAGCATTTAATTGCTATACGGATACCATTCATGCAAATGAGGGAACTTCCTAGAGGTCGCCAACTTTCTGTGAAAGGAAATGTTATAAATGTTCCTGTTGATATTCAGCCTGTTGTAAATGCATTGCCAAGGCCATTCGATGAAAATGTAACAGTTGCCGTCAAACTGATGAAAAAAATGTCTTTTAAGTCAAGTGCATTTTCTGAAAATGTTCGTCCACTTCGAGTTCTTGTTGCTTTCCACTGGTTAATGAAAACCAGTGATCTGTATAAAAATGCAAACGTTGAAATTGATCAAAATTGGATAAGAAGTGTAACAGAGGATAGTAACGAAATAGTGTTGTTGCTGAAATGCTTGAAGAGTTCCAATGTGATCACAGTTGTAACCAAATTTTACATGACTTTTTTGAGTCACAGTGCTGCAGTCTTGTTGATTTTGATGGTGTTGTTGCTGAAATGCTCGAGATTGCACATTTGATGAGAAGAAAGATGCACAAAATGTGGAATTTTCAAACACAAATAAATCTGCTGTGGAAGAACTTTATGACTCAGATGCAGAAGAGGTTACAGATGAAAATGTTGGTAATGTTGACACTCTTTTGGATGATGCTAATCTCGAAAACAGAAATGCATCTTTTACATTCGCTCCTGGAGAAGGTCAGAGACCACGCAGTATATTTCATGATAGAGATTCAGAATATCTTTGTTTTCCAAGCATTTTCTGTGGACAGAGGCGAAAAGATAATGATGAAAGAATTGTACCTGTGCATTATACTGATATTGCAAAGTGGGGATTGAGAAGTCAAGACAGACGGGCGGCTAATAGTGTGCCTAATATAGTCTTTAAACTCAAAAAAATACAGATGAAGCAACTTTATGATAAAGCCAACCTTGCTGTTAGAAGATGTCAGGTGGCACAAGTAAGATAACTGCTGCACAAGTGAGAAATGCAGAGTATGTAGACAGTATTGTCAGAAATGATGAAGGATATTATTTGTTCAAACAGCTTCGAAACTCTCCTGCATACTTAGAATCTAGAAAAAAAGATGTTTATGCAATGATTGGCCAATTACGTATTTCCACTTGGTTCATATCACTTTCTTCAGCAGATACAAGGTGGACTGACCTTCTGAAAATGTTAACAAGATTAAATGAAAAGGTGAGTTATAGTGAGGAACAATTTGAAGCTATGACGTGGGAACAAAAGATAAAACTTATTCAGTCAGATCCAGTTACCTGTTCAAGATATTTCAATCATAGGGTTCAAGAATTCATAAACACAGTTCTTAAAAATGACCATGAACCTCTTGGAAATGTTACAGATTTCTTGTACAGAGTTGAATTTCAGCAACGTGGCTCTCCACACATTCATATGATTGTATGGATAGAAAATGCACCAAAATTTAATGTGTACTCAAATGAAGATTTGACTAATTTTGTTGATCAGTTTTTAAGCTGTTCAAAGAATCTGAATCTTGGTCATTTGATAGACATTCAAATTCATAAACACTCAAAAACATGTAAGAAAAAGAGAAGATAAGATATGCCGTTTTGGTTATTCGCTACCACCTCTTGCAAAAACTATGGTGCTGGACCCACTTGAAATTGAAAAAGACAAATATTGTAAATTGTACAAAAACCTTCAGAAAAAAATGAATGATGAGAAAGATGGGTATGATATCTCTTATGAGGACTTTCTGAGAAATGTTGCACAAATGAGTGAGGAAGAGTACATTAAATGCATAAGAAGTTCATTAAATTCTTCAAAGGTCTTTTTGAAAAGGAGTCCAAATGAGATCCGTGTAAATTTGTATAATGAGAGTGTCTTGAAAGCTTGGAAGGCAAACATTGACATACAGTTTGTTTTAGATTCATATGCCTGTGCAATGTATATAGTTTCATATATCAGCAAATCACTAAGAGGCATGAGTAATTTATTGCATGCAGCTACAAAAGAAGCGAGGAATGGAAATTTAGATTTCAAAAGACAAGTAAGACATGTTGGAAATGTATTTTCAAACAGTGTTGAAGTGAGTGCACAAGAAGCAGTATATTTAGTGCTTCAAATACCATTAACCAAAAGTACAAGAGAGATTGTATTTATAAACACATCAGTTGCAAGTCAAAGAATACGGTTATTAAAACCGAAGTCAGTAATTGTTGAATTGCCTGCTGACTCAACAGACATAATGTCAGACAATGTCATGAAAAGATACTCAAAACGTCCAAAACAACTGGAAAACTATTGTTTAGCTGATTATGTGTCCGAGTTAGAAGTTATTTATCTAGAAGAAAGTGGTGATTGTAGAACTGAGGAACAAAATGATGATGTTTAGAACACTGAGATATCAAATGATGAATGCTTTGATGACAGTCAAACTGTTTTAACTTTGAAAAATGGCATAAAAATAAGAAGACGTCGTAGTCCTAAAATAATAAGATACGTGAGATTTAATTGCAAAACAGATGAAGAAAATCATTACAGAGAGAAACTTTTACTGTTCCATCCATGGAGAAACGAAGAAACTGACTTGATAAAACATTTTAGTACAGATAAAGAACACTATGAATCCATAAAACACATGATAGATCACAAATGTTCAACATATGAGCATCATGCTGAGGAGCTGGAAATATCAAGGAATTTGGCAGAAGCTGAATATGATGCATATGATGAAGTAGCACCTGGAACTCAGCAAATGGAAGCAGAAACTGCTGAAGAAGAAACAACTGAGTCATATATACATGTATATTACAATCCGGACAGGGCTACTGAGCATAGAGAATATGATATTGGCATTGAAATTGGATGTTCTGTGTCTAATGCACAAATTGCTACAAATGAAAATATTTTATCTGATGAAGAATACAGATCTCTGCTCAGATCCTTAAACATAAAGCAAAAACAGTTTTACAAGCATGTTGTTCATTGGATTAAAACTAAAGATGCGCCTTTATATGCCTTTCTTTCTGGTGGAGCTGGTGTTGGTAAAAGTGTTGTTATAAGAGTATTGTATCAAACCCTGTATAAAATACTTAATCTCAGAGAAGGAGAAAATCCTGATGATATAAGGGTTTTATTGTGTGCATATACAGGAAAAGCTGCATTCAATATAGGTGGTTCAACAATCTGTACAACATTTAAACAGAAATACAACCAAGCAAATCAAACATTGATCTGTGACAGTTTGAATACATTCAGATCCAAGTACCGCAGATTATCAGTAGTTATAATTGATGAAATTTCAATGGTCAGTAATAAAATGTTAAGTTTATAGATAAGAGACTTCAAGAATTAAAAGGGACAAGAACACCTTTTGGTGGCCTTAGTATTATTGTTGTTGGAGACTTGTTTCAGTTGAAACCTGTGAATGGTAATTGGATATTTAATGATATGACATGTGAAGCGACAGCCCTGTCCACAAATCTGTGGAAAGAACATTTCTCATTATATGAACTAACAGAAATTATGAGACAAAGGGATGATCTTAAATTTGCAGAGTTACTTAACAGACTACGAACTAATTCATTATCAGACAAGAATAGAAACATTCTTAAGCAGTGTGAAATTGATTCAAATGCAGAAAATTACTAAGTGACCTCTTTACAATTGTTCGCTGAAAATAAGTTCATGCATAGGTTCAATGACAAAAACACATAAACATAATGACATAACATGAACCATTTAAATACAGAAAAAGTATCTGTTCCAAGTATTGATTCTATTGTTTCTCCAAAATTGTCAAAGAAAAAACAAGAAGAAGCGGTTGTCAATTTGCATAACTTTGTGACTGATCCAAACAAAACTGCGAATCTTCATTGTATGGTACATATTGTTGTTGGAATTATTCATGATCTTACTGTAAACACAAATACTTAAGGTGGACTTGCAAATGGTGCTTCTTGTGTGGTAAAATTCATTGAATATAAACAAGAAACCAGTCGTCGAAGCATTATATTGGTGCAGTTTGATGATTCGAAAGCAGGACGTAAAAAAAGAATGAAATATAGTGGACTGTTTCACAGTCAGATAGATCACAACTGGACTCCAATATTTTCTATTCAGAGGTCTTTTACATATAACAGGAAGACATTTGAAAGAGTTCAATTTCCTTTACAACCCTCGGCAGGACATTCTGTTCATAGAGCTCAAAGATGTGCCCTAAATAGTGTTATTGATCTCTCCCAAAACAAAACACGGAAAATTCCACATCTACATTATGTTGCACTGAGTAGGGTAAAATCTTTAGAAAAACTTCAAATTCTGAATTTCAACATAGGAGCTTTAATGGTTGATGAGGAAGTTCAAACTGAAATGGAAAGATTACACAGCACTGCTGAGCTTCAGTTGTGTTATGTTCCTCTAGAATCTATTGATTCCCAGTTGCATTTAAAAGTGGCTTTTAATGACTGCAGATCTTTAAACAAGCATTTTAATTATGTAAAAGAGGATAAAGGCTTTTTATCCTCACACATGGATTAGCAGAAACAAGGCTACATCAAAATGGCAGTGATGATCACTACCACATAGCAGGATATAAATTGATACGTAATGACCAAGCAACAGATTCCATTTCAAAAAGACCACCACATGGTTTGGCAGTTTATATAAGGAATGATGTCATTGTGACATCTCAACTTCTTTTCAGCTCAGTAAAACTAGAGTTCATTTTATTAAGTGTTGTCCATGAATTAGGTGAAAAGCAAATTGTTGTACTGTACAAGTCTCCTAAAATGTCTGATAGTGATCTTTGCATAGCTCTTAATAAAGAACTACTTCCACATTTGATTCTGTCTAAACCTTTATTCATAATTGGTGACTTTAATATTGACATTTCAGATAGACCTGGACCTGTTGCACAGTATATCTATGACAAACTTGCTTGCAGATTACTTACAAATCAACCAACTACTGATAATCTAACAGCAATAGATCTTATTTTAATGCTCCCCAAAGGGCGAGCATATAGTTGCCGCTTTGTCCGCCCGTCCGTCCGTCATAATTTTGTCCAGAGCATAACACAAAAACTATGAGAGATATCAAGACCAAACTTTATAGGTAGTTAGATTTCATTAAGGATCAGTGCAGTGCACAAGAACCATAACTCTTGCTTTATTAATTTTCTAGTTATTTCTCTTTGAAATTTCTCATACTTATTTTTTGTCCGGGGCATATCTCACAAAGTATAAAAGTCCGTCCATCATAATTTTGTCCGGAGCATAACACAAAAACTATGAGAGATATCAAGACCAAACTTTATAGGTAGTTAGATCTCATTAAGGATCAGTGCAGTGCACAAGAACCATAACTCTTGCTTTATTAATTTTTTAGTTATTTCTCTTTGAAATTTCTCATACTTATTTTTTGTCCGGGGTATATCTCACAAAGTATAAAAGTTATCAACTTGAAACTTAATAAGTAGATAGATCTCATTGATGAGCAGTGCAGTGCACAAGAACCATAACTCTTGCTTTATTATTTTTTGAGTTATTGCCTTTTGAAATTTCTCATACTTATCTTTTGTCCGGGGCATATCTCACAAAGTATAAGAGATATTAACATGAAACTTTATTGGTAGATAGATCTCTATGAGGAGAAGTGCAGTGTGCAAGAAATGTAACTCTATTTTGCATAATTTAGGAGTTATTGCCCTTTGTTATTTTGCATACTTTTAAACAAATACATATTAAACAATAGCCCTTTTGGAATTGGCATTTATTCGGGGAGCATCCATCGGTTCTACCGATTTCTTGTTTCAAATAGTGATGCTACAGCAGGCACTGTAGAAAGTTACTGGTCAGACCACAAAGTTGTATATTTTTACACATTCAGCAACTGATATCACCCCATATTTGACAAAAATGTCTTTCTTTAATCAATCACTTATGAAACAGTTTTACTGAATTCTTTGTTCCACTGTTGTTGTTCTTAGTAAATGTAGTTGACTCTGTTTTCTTGTTATACAAAGGCCTTTTCTGATGTACAAACTTAGTGTTTAAAATAATAAAATAGAGTTTCCTCAAATTGTGAAAAAGTCTTATCGCAACCGCTGTTATATTGCTTTAAAAGATCGTCCTATCGCAACCGCTGTTACATTGTTTAAAAGATCTCATTTGACATGTTTTTTATATAGTGATTTTATTTAAATGAGTCAAGACCATTCAGTCCAAAGGCAAATTCGATTTTATAAGCCAAATAACTGAAAGGGACTCTAGTGATTGTTTTATAATGGAAATATTCCTTGAAGATTGCACCATTTCTTTGCTCACTTTTTATTATACATTATACTAAACTTGTATCATATTTATTTGATATAAAAGCAAAAGACTGTCTATATTTTATTTAGTAAGTGCTAAAATTTTGCAAAATTTAAATATTCTTTATTGTGTTTCGATTTTCCAGGTACACCAACCAAAAAATAATTCTGTTGTAAGCATCCGAACTTAAATCGATTAAATTCGTACAGTCATACCTACTGAGAATTTTTTTTTAGGAATTTCACACTGATGCGTTTATTGATATATTCATTACTAGTACAAGTATTAGCATTTCCAAAAATGCTTGAAATCCCCGTTCAGCCATGTATGACGTCTTATTCATAGATGAATGTATTTCATGTTCGTCATTCATCAATTTGATAATTTTATAACATGCTTTGCAGTAAAAAGCGAAGTTATATTTGACAATTTTCACAGAGAAATTATAAAGTAGATGAAATATACATTGTAATTTTTATTGTAGCTGGACTATTTTTGAAAGCGGATGATTTGGCTTCTTTATGAAAAGCATGCCAATATCTTTATACATCATGTTAAAATTTGCAGCATTAAAAACCCTGTAAATATTGCTTTGTTGTAAACCAGTCTACGCATAATTAATTAGCTTTTAGTGTAGTTTATTTTACTTTTTTTAATACGAAAAAATGTATACTTAACTAGATACTATTCTTCAATATTCTTCAATGTTATAAGAATATTACATGTACAATTTAAACAGAATAAATTTTAGGTAAACAATACGATAATGCCCTGACCCAAAACAAGCATTTATAAAACACAGATATATCCTGATTAGAATCGCCCGGAAGCAAACATTTACTTTTTTTCTATAAGTGAAAGTTTTGGAAAAAACAAACAAAACATACTCTTATTTAGACTACATTCTCTAGTTAGAAATGACATGTAGCAAAAAATATTGCAATTATCCTGTGTTTATCCTGCAAGAGTCTGAAGACTGGTACTGGTATTGATGATGGTATTTTTCAGTTGTACGAAGAAGTAACCCGACAAACATGGCGGTTGGGCGAGTCCATTTACGTATCCCTTGCTGAAGATTTTTGACGTCCATTTTGTTATCATGTGATGTGAAAGATATGAAATTATTCGCTTTGATTGGCTTAAGGCAGGCGGTGTACAGGCAAAACTGTTCAAATCTTATTAATTGTATATATCGCCGTCCAGGAAGGGCGATAAAAATTTTCATCAGACTCGATCACTATTTACACTGTTATTAATTTATTATTTCACATGGCATTTATAGCTTTTATAGACAGGTGAGCGACTTAGGGCCATCATGGCCCTCTTGTTTTACTGAATATGACTTTACTATGTTCATTGGCTTGTTATCAATTTAAATTTAGTGGAATTTTGTTTTGAATAGTTATTCAATATCATTTGAGTCTTGTTTGCAAGAAGTAAATTCTACAGAAAAATGCACGGGTGAATTACTTTTCAGAAACAAAAATAGACACATGATTTTAGGTATCACTTGCAATTTAAACAAAATTATTTTAAAAACGCTGAACTTATCGGGAAATTTCATTAGGCAAATGGTTTGACAAGAAAAATACAAAAATTATCTATAGTAAGGGACTAAGGGTGGTAATCAGATTAACCAAATTTTATTAATTTTTATCTTATTTCCCTTGTTTGAAATTTGTACTATTGCTTCAAAAAGTCTTATATATCAGTCAGAACTGATGGCTTATAATGCTGTTTGCTGTATGCATCAGCTATGATTATTGTAGCAGTACAGCTCTTGCGATATGCACAAATTTTGTGCTTCCTCTTCCACCTTGGTCGATGCAAAATCCGTGGAGTTTCTCTTTCAAAAAGATGCTCAGAATCTACACGATCTAAAGTTACAAACATTTGCGGCATTTTAAAGAGTTTGAGAGCATTCCCGCAGAGCATCTCTGCGAATATTCTAATGCTTCATCACCAGAGTTTTTGACAAAATATTTCCCATATTAAAGGTCCAAAAAAATAATCATTATAAAATTTATACATTTCAAACACTTTCTTCAAAAACATAGTGTTTTGCTTATGCATATTTGTTCATTTTTTTGACAGTTTGAATAGATCCTTTACTTTTTCACAGTAACTCATTTGTAATTTATTTGCAAGTGGATTAACACAAGTGCAGCATCGATTAAAGACTTGAGAATATATAAATCGCAGCAATTCACAATGTAAGTGAATTAACAAGATGTCTCTTAGGTGTGTAAATCTATTCAAAATCGGCTTTGTTCCTTTTCTACAAGTACCCTCATTTCACGCATTCGGTATCAGTGATCGAGTCGTACAAAATCAAACTTTTTGACCACTCTAATTTCAGTCAACAAAGACAAGATTGTCTAAACAAGAGATGTTTGTAAAACATATATGCCTCCCCCCAGCACCTTATCCCCAGAGGCAGTCATGAAGTTTTTAGGAGGTGGGACCAAGCATTCTATAGTTAATGATTGGAAACCATTTTGAAATTCAAGGACACTGTGACCATGGCCTTTGACCTGGTGACCTGAAAAACTGAAGGGCTCATCTGGAAGTCATGAACAACTCACATACAAAGTTTGAGGAACATGGGCCAAAGTGTTCTACACATATTCATCGGAAACCATTTCGCTTTTCAAGGTCACTGTGACCCTTGACCTTTGACCCAATGACATGAGAAATGGTAGTTGTTATCTACAGATCATGAGAAACCTAAATACTAAGTCTAACAAACCTGGGCCCAAAGATTCCCTAGATTTCAGCAGAAACTGTTTTTCTTCTCAAGGTTACCGAGACCTTGACCTTTGACCTAATAACCATAAAAACTACAGGGGTCATCTAATTGTCATGACCAACCTACCTTTTAGGTTTTGAGGAGTTGGGCCAAAGCGATCTCTATAAATTGATCAGACATTGTTTTGCTAAACAAGGTCACTGTGAACTTGACCTTTGACCTGAAAAGCTATAGGGCTGATCTGCTGGTCATGGCAAACCTATATCTCAAGTTTGAGGAACCTGGGCCCAAGTGTTAAGTAGTTACTAATTGGAAACCAATTTGCTTACAAGGTCACTGTGACCTTGGCCTTTGATCTAGTAACTTGAAAAACTAAAGGGGTCATCTACTAGTCATGACCAGCTTACACACCAAGTTAAAACAACCTTGGACCAAGGATACTTTAGTTATTAAGTGGAAACCGTTTTGTTATTTAGAGTCACTATGACCTTGACCTTTGACCTGGTGACGTGAAAAACTAAAGGGGTCATCTACTAGTCATGACCAACCTACAGTCTAAGAATGAGAAACTGGCACCAAGCCTCCTATAGTTAATTATCTGAAACCGTTATGTTTTTCAAGCTCACTGTGACCATGACCTCTGACCTGAAAAACTAAATGGGTCATCTACTAGTCATGACCAACTTACCTACTAAGTTTGAACAACCTGAAACCAAGGGTTCTGTAATTATTGATCGGAAACTGGTTTGCTTTTCAAGGTCACTGTGACCGTGACCTTTTACCTGGTGACCTGAACAACTAAAGGGGTCAACTACTAGTCATGACCGACCTGTTTAAACAACCTTGGATCCTTGATTCATTAGTTATTGATCTGAAACTGTTTTGCTATTCAAGGTCACTGATACCTTGACCTTTGACCTGGTGACTTGAAAAACTTAAGGGTCATCTTCTAGTCATAACCAACGTACATGCAAAATTTGAACAATCTTGGACGAAGGGTTCTAGAGTTATTGATCAGAAACTGTTTTGCTCTTCTAGGTCACTCTGATATTGACCTTTGACCTAATCACCTGAAAAACTAAAAGCTCATCTAGTCGTCAATACCATCTTACATACTAAGATTGAACAACCTGAGACCAAGGGTTCTTTAGTTATTGATCGGAAACCGTTTTGCCGTTCAAGGTCACCTTGACCTTTGACCTGGTGATGTTAAAAACTAACCAAAGTGTCTACCGACTGACATTTGCAAAACTATATGCCCACTCATCTTCAATCGGAGGCATAATAATACCCACATGTATGATACTAATATCTTATTCAGTGAACATCATTAAATTGATTTTCATGGGAAAAGCATGGTACATGAGGTGTAGTTCCCGCTTTAAAGAGTACATGCTGTCTCTGAAGCTTGTAAAGTGACGTAATGTGAATATTAATTGGAAATAACTTTCGCTCAATATTAAAGGTCATATCTTATATCCAGGAACCAATTAATGATTGAGACACAATATATGATGCACATACAGATCATAGGTCATGAGAGCAACAAATGATATTGTGAATTTAAGTAAGTTTTAAAAACATGAAACAAACCAAAATATAAGGCATCCTAAAACATGAAGATAAAAAGAGAAAGTAAATATGAAACTTCAGCAGAGAAATTAACACTGAAGTCAATCTGAATGCGAAAACGAATCACGGAGATTCACGGAAGATTGATATAATGCAGTTTTAAAGTAAATACCATCCGTTATCAGACAAAATTCGTCTCTGTGACACCTCCACGATTTAGGGAGTTTCTCTGCGATTTTCCTATAGAAATCTACTGTTTTTTATATTTTGATAAAAAGATATTTAGCTCATTTCATAGCCACATACTTGATTATAAGCGCATTTAATGAGTGTATTTTATTTACAGGTATTAAATGCAAACCAGGATCTCAAAACCATGTATAAAATATTTGAAGAGGAAAAGGCGAAAATTCTATTTGGACTATCAGCCTGTTGATATTTCAGTTAGAAAATGTACACTACCATTTTTGCAATATTTATGTGCCCAAGGACTTTGGCCAAGATATTTTTCCAGCTGGCAACGTAGTTTGTTGGCCAATATGTTTTTCCAGCTGCCAGTGAACAGTCCTCTAGCCAGGATGTTTTTTCGAGCTAGAAGTTTGGAATAATTTGGCCAAGATGATAATCCAGGTGGAAGGGTAGAGCACTTTGGCCAAGAGAATTTTCAAGCAAGAACTTAAGCTAGAAGCTTACAGCACTTAGGACAAGATTTTTTTGGCGAGAAATATTCAGTATTCAGTTAGTGCAATTAATATTTTTATTACATGTGTAACAATTGGAGATAGCTGATTTCTTCAGTCTCGGTGTTCAATATAATTAGAATAGGAATTGCTTATTGTAGGAAGTGTTGTGTACGATGACATTCAATTATTTTTGCTTGTTTTTTGTTTTGTTTGTTTTAAACTTTAAATGCATAGGCACGTTTCATACTAAGCAAGAATGTATGCTTGTAGCGAAGACGCTAGGTGCAATATTTTTATGAGCATTTTACCATTTATTTCAAAGGAAGATTTTTGAATTTAGATTAATTTGCAGTAGTGAAAGAGTCCAATTTTGACATGGAAGTGGGTTTTGAATTTAAAGAAATAAAAGGGTAAAGTGATGTAAAGCAAAACTGTAGATTTTATTACGTCAGTCTACTTGAGTTGTCTAATTGAAATAGTATGGGTCAGTTTTATAAAAAAATGGTCTTTAGAAAATAAGAAAGATCATTGAAATGGTTAAGTTCACTATGTTTTATTAAGATTTCAGTAATTTTTGTCAGAAACCAAGGGTCCAGTACAAAAGAAAATGATGTTACTGGAAGCACTTTTGTTTTGTTGACGATTCAAAGAATCACTTTTTGACAGCAATATACTTTGTTGGGCATTTCAGTGATATGGTCTTGTAGGCATTAAAACACAAAATCAGGGAAATACAATGAGACCTACCTCAAATTATTTTTCAAGAATAACTAACTACTGTAGACAACATGCAGGGTCATGTGTTAAAGACTTGTCTTGTCACTAAACCTCTTATATATAATAAGGGTTATTGTGTTGAGAACATGTGTTCTTGAGTAAGCATAGTGCATTTTAATCCAAGATTGTTTCTTTCATGCACTGTGAGGAATTTTTTAACAGCCATTTTTTCTTAGTCACTATAACTTACAAAATGATATTTTATTAAAAGTTGTCAGTCTTTCTTTAAACACATTGATATTTGTTGTTTGAAGATTTTTTCCTTTTTAGCTCACCTGAGCCGTAGGCTCATGGTGAGCTATTAGGATCGTGTCCATCGTCTGTCATCCGTCGTCAGTCAACTCTTAGTTTGTTAACACTGTAGTGGTCACATTTTACCTCAATCATGAAACTTAGTCAGGATGTTTGTCCCAGTGATTACTCGGACAAGTTCGAATATGGGTTTTCTGGGATGAAAAACTAGGTCACATGGCCCAAAAATAGAAAAACCTTATTCACAATCTAGAGGCTACATTTTCTGTCTCAAGTTCGAATATGGGTCATCTGGGGTCAAAAACTATGTCACAGCCCAAATATGGAAAAACTTGTAAACACTCTGGAGGCTACATTTTCAGTCCAAATAACCTGGAAAATTGTTAGAAGGATTATAACCTTGTTAACACTCTAGAAGCTACTTTTTCAGTTCAAATATCCTGGAAATTTGTCAGAAAGGTTGTTATGATAATTTTTAGCTCAAGTTCGAATATGAGTCATCTGGGGTCGAAAACTAGGTCACAGAGCCCAAATATTGAAAAACCTTGATAACACTCTAGAGGTTACAATTTCAGTCCAAATAACTGGAAAATTTGTCAGAGAGGTTGTTTCAATGATTTCTAGCTCTGCTTCGAATATGGGTCATCTGGGGTCAAAACTAGGTCATAGAGCCCAAATTTAGAAAATCTTTGTAAACACTCTAGAGGCTACATTTTCAGTTCAAATATCCTGGACGTTTGTCACGAAGGTTGTTTCGATGATTTCTAGCTCAAGTTTGAATATGGGTCATCTGGGTTCAAGAACTAGGTCACAGAGCCCAATATGGAAAAACCATGTTAACACTCTAGAGGTTACATTTTCAGTCCAAATAACTTTGAAATATGTAAGAAAGGTTATTATGATAATTTCTAGCTCAAGTTCGAACATGGGTCATCTGGTGTCAAAAACTAGTTCATAGAGCCCAAATATGGAAAAACCTCGTTAACACTCTTGAGGTAACATTTTCAGTCCAAATAACGTTGAAATTTGTCAGATAGCTTGTTTTGATGGTTTCTAGCTCAGATTTGAATAATGAGTCATCTGGGATCAAAAACTAGGTCACATAGCCAAAATATGGGAAACCCTTGTTAACACTCTAGAGGTAACATTTTCAGTCCAAATAACCTGAAAATTTGTCAGAAAAGTTGTTTCGGTAATTTCTAGGTCAATTTCGAATTTGGGTCATCTGGGGTTAATCAATCAGGTCCATAACAATTTTGTAAAAAGCAGTCATAATCAGGTGAGCGATCTAGGGCCATCACGGCCCTATTGTTTGTAGTTTTTTAAACATTTCGATGTTGTTCCATCATCATAGAATATATAAACTTTTGTTTGAGAATGTTATACGTTTGAAATGACATGTTAAGTGTTTGTAAATGTATCTAATTGTAATACAGGTTTTTATCACTTTCATCATCAACATTCAAGTCATTTTTAATGACAGTGGGTATTTTCGTTTATTTTTATATTGTTAATTATCCATTAAGACCACTTTAGGTCTTATTGATTATAAACATTTTTTTTTCATCAATATGTAAATTAAGTATAATCAGTTCTTATTGGTCACACCAAAGTACTTTAAAGATACTGATAATTTGTATACTTTTTGTGGCATCTTAGTTTCAATAAACCTTTTTAGCTCACCTGAGCAAATGCTTCGGGTGAGCTATTGTGATCACCCTGTGTCCAGCGTCCGTCGTTAGTTGTCCGTCGTCAACATTTTACTTTAAATGACATCTCCTCCTAAACCAAATAGCTATTTTTAACCAAACTTTACAGAAATGTTCCTTATTTGCCCTTTTCTTAAATTGCTCTAACAGTCCCGTTTCGTTGCACATAAGGGCTGCAAAAGCTAAAAATAGAAAAAAATTTAAACAACATCTCCTAAACTGCTAGGTGATTTTCCTCCAAATTTCAAAGAAATGTTCCTTACATAGCCCTCAATTAAAATTGCTAAATGGTTCTGCTCCATTGAACAAAGTGGCCGCCAGAGGTAAAAGTAAATTTTCATCAATATTTGGCTTCAAATGACATTTCGTCAAAACCATTTGGTCATTTTAAACCAAATTTGACAAAAATGTTCCTAATATTGCCCTTTTCTAAAAGTGCTCAAACCGTTCCGCTCCATTGCACATAAGTGATGCAAAAGCTAAAAATAGAAAAAATATTCGAACAACACCTTTTCCTAAACGGCTCGGTGATTTTCCACCAAATTTTACAAAAATGTTCCTTACATAGCCGTCTATTAAAATTGTTTAAATGGTTCTGCTCCTTCGAACAAAATGGCAGCCAGAGCCAAAAATAGATTTTCATCAATATTTGGCTTTAAATGACATCTCCTCCAAAACCACCTGGCTGTTTTAAACCAAATTTTACAGAAATGTTCCTTATACAGCCCTTTTCCAAAATTGCTCAAACCTTTCAGCTCCATTGCACATAAGGGCTGCAAAAGCTAAAAATAGAAAAACTTCAAACAGCATCTCCTCCTCAACGGCTAGGTGATTTTCCACCAAACTTCTCAGAAATGCTCCTTACATAACCCTCTATTAAATTTGCTCAAACTGTTCAGCTTCATGGAACAAAATGGTTCTGGAGAAGATGTCCTAAACCACAAAGCTATTTTTAACCAAACTTTACAGAAATGTTCCTTATATTGCCCTTTTCTAAAATTATTCAAACCGTTCCACTCCATTGCATATAAGGGCTGCAAATTTTAAAAAAAAATTAGCTTCAAATGACATCTCCTCCAATACCACTTGGCTATTTTAAGCCAAATACGACAGTAATGTTCCTTATATTGCCCTTTTCTAAAGTTGCTCAAACCGTTTCGCTCCATTGCACATAAGGGTTGCAAGAGCTAAAAATAGAAAAAAAATCAAATAACATCCTCCTAAACGGCTCGGTGATTTTCCACCAAATTTCATAGAAATGTTCCTTACGCAGCCCTCTTTTAAAATTGCTAAAATGGTTCTGCTTCATTGAACAAAATGGCCGCCAGATCTAAAAATAGATTTTCGTCAATATTTGGCTTCAATTGACATCTTCTCTAAAACCACTTGGCCATTTTTAACCAAATGTGACAGAAATGTTCCTTATATAGACTTTTTCCAAAATTGCTCAAACTTTTCAGCTCCATTGCACAGGGCTGCAAAAGCTAAAAATAGAAAAAAGTTCAAACAGCATCTCCTCTTCAATGGCAAGGTAATTTTCCATCAAATTTCACGGAAATGTTCCTTTCATACTCCTGCGTTAAAATTGCTTAAACGGTTCTGCTTCGTTGAACAAAATAAGCACTGGAGCTAAAAATGTTTTTTCTCAATATATGGCTTCAAATTACATCTTTTCACAAGCTGTTATCATGAAATTCCTTCTGCCCCATGATTTTTTTTTTTGTATAAAATATGAGATCTTTGAATATCTTCAATTAGAAAATGTAATGTTGCATCTGATGTTTGCTTAACGGTAGACCCTCAAGCAAAGTACTCAGGTGAGCGATCCAGGGCCATGATGTTTAGGGCCATTTACAGCCCACATTCTTAAGTGTGGCACTAGTTACACTGAAAAATTCTTTATCAATAGCCTCATATGAACTTTGATCCAGTTTCCACTTACTCTCCATTCACTACAAAATTTGGAGGTGAATTTAAACAAAAGGCAAACTTTGATCAGTTTGAAATTGTCTGAGAAAAGATCACTGCTCAGGGTGAGCTTTTGGGATTGTTGATTGTCCGGCGTCCGTCGGTGTGCGTCGTAAACTATTTTACTTGAAAGACATCTCCTCCTAAACCGCTAAGCCAACATTAAGAAAACATGCCTGGGATATTCTTTGCGTGAAGCTCTACCAAAGTTGTTCAAAGAATTTAATTCCATCAAGAACTCTGGTTGTTAATATGGCAACTGAAAGGAAAAACTTTGAAAATCTTCTTGTCTGAAACCAGAAGGCTCTGAGCCTTAAGATTTGGTGTGTAGCATTGTCTAGTGGACCTCTACCAAGTTTGTTCAAATTATACCCCAAAAGTCAAATTTGGCCCCACCCTGGGGGTCAATTGATTTTACATAGGCTTATATAGTGAAACTTTAAAAATCTTCTTGTCTGAAAGCAGAAGGCCCTGAGCCTTAAGATTTGTTGTGTAGTATTGTCTAGTTCCATTTCTTCCAGGTTTGTTCAAATTATACCTCTAAAGTCAAATTTGGCCCCGCCACGGAGGGCAATTGATTTTACATAGGCTTATATAGGGAAAACTTTGAAAATCTTCTTGTCTGAAACCACAATGGCCTGAGCCATAATATAATGTTATTAATTAGTCGAATTCATATTGGCTTTGTTATTGGGCTGAAGACAGTCATATTGGCCTGAGGCCGAAGGCCAATATGACGTCTGAAGCCCAATAACAAAGCCAATATGAATTCGACTAATTAATGACAATTTTATTAATTAACTTTATAATATTATGTTCAATTATCAAACTAAGTAATCCAAAACTCGTAATTTATAACAGGGTAAAACTTGTGATCGTCTGCTTTTCACTTCCGCGCAACATAATATTTGGTAAATATGAAAATCACTAAATGAAAAGTTGAACACTGCTAAATTTACTGTGATCCGATAGCGCAGGGTCTCCGCGAACTTTTTTGCTACTTTTTGAACTTTTTGAGAGATAAAAACTTTTATGTAAAAACTAGGCTAAGCATATTCAAAATGGCGTCCAACATGGTGAAAATCCTAGGCTCATATAAGGCCGAGTTTTTCCTGAATCCTGATTGGCTAAATCTCGTATTGGCCGACTTTTTACTTACTGGCCGTGTTTTTTTCGTATTGGCCGAGTTTCGAGCTTTATTGGCGAGGCTTTGGTTGTATCAAGCCAACAACATGGTCAGAATCTAGTTCAATATTATAAAGTTAATTAATAAGATTTGGTATGTAGCATTGTCTAGTGGACCTCTACCGAGTTTTTTGAAATTAAGCCCCTGGAGTCAAATTGTCCCTGCTCCGGAGTCATTGGTTTTTCATACTAGGTTTATATAGGAAAAACTTTGAAAATCTTCTTGTCTTAAACCACAAGGCGGTGAGCCTTAAGGTTTGGTATGTAGCATTGTCTGGTGGACCTCAACTAAGTTTGTTCAAATTATACCCTTGGTGACAAATTTGGCCCTGCCCCGGTGGTCTATTGAATTTATGTAGGCTTATACAAGGAAGCTTTAAAAAATCTTTTTCTCTGAAACTACAAGGCCCTGAGCCTTAAGATTTGGTGTGTTGCATTGTCTAGTGGATCTCTACCAATTTGTTCAAATTATACCCCTGGGGTCAAATTTGGCCCCACCCCGGGGTCTTTGGTTTTACATAGGCTTATAAAGGGAAAACTTTGAAAATCTTCTTATCTGAAACCACAAGGCCCTGAGCCTTAAGATTTGGTATGTAGCATTGTCTAGTGGACTTCAACCAAGTTTGTTCACTATGTCAATCCATTTGTTTATAGAAAATAGTGTCGTTTTTCTGCCGTTGAATTATTTTCTCGCCATAGAGAACTTGTAACTTTAAATACTGATAGGTTTAAGCGATTGAAAAGTTAATCAAATTACCAGGTTAACATTTTCTAAAAAAGTCACGATGCAGAGGATTCAGGTTATCAACATGGCGACTGATAATTGCTTTTGTTAAGCAGAGAACAATATTCAGGTTTGATGAAGGAATAAGAAACAAGATTGCTTTTTCATTCGAATTCTACATCTGTTTAGATCTATACGACGCAGGAGATATTTTAAATGATCGTTCTGTTGACTGATTATCGCTTTCAAAAGCCTTAAAACAAGTCTACATGCAGTTGTCTCTATTGTATTAGTAAAATCTTCTGTTCCATACATAGCATTGCATTAAAAATACATTTTCAATCATCAACATGATCACTTAAAGCAGTTGCATCGAAGCTTTGTATAAAAACTGAACCTGTTAAGACATGATGAACTGGTTCAGTTTTTATACAAACCTTCGATGCGTCTGATCATGTTGATTTTTAATGCAATGCCATAAGAATATTACGATATTACTTATAACAATGGGCTCGTTATTCTGTCACTTATTTGGGTTCGTAAAAGTATTAATGAACTGATGCCCTACCTTCTTATTAAGAAAGAAGGAACGAGTATTGTGTTTCAGACTGCAAACATATCTTCCGATGACTTTATTAATTTTAAACTTGTATCATAAACTGCAGCTGGGTAGCACTGCCTTAGGTTGTTAACATTATATCGTCATTACATTTTTTCCCTGATATTATAACTTTGATTAATAAAATTTAGTATTTTATACGACAGGGAAACTGCTTTTTATCTTTACGATGTTCCATTCTACGCCAAAGACGGAGTCAAAGAACTTAATGGTAAACAAGATATTAACTTGTATTTGTCATCATTATATGAACTTCCCTGATTCAAACTTGCTTGTTTATATTCAGTGATATCCCTTTGGTGTCCAGGTAGGTATATGTACAAGATGAAGATTGTCGAGATTAAAAGTCAGGAAAAAATGTGTCGTAAAAAAGGACTGTCATTGCACGTCTGAAAAAATCCTTTTTCCTGTAAAAAAATGAAGCATACAGTAGAAACAACAATAATTAAATGAAGGACAAATTTGATCGTTTCCCTGTACCTGCATTTCATGTTGGATGGTATAATATTTGATAATAAATTTTTATTGCAGATGATTTAAGAGGTGTTAGATTAACAGATTTTCTACCAAAAGATGTTTTTTTCAATAGTCAAAACCATTTCAGTTATAGAGGTATATTCTATTATTTTAAAGTTTACACTTGTTGAAAAAGATGCGTTTTTGAAGGTAAATAGAAATAATTGTTGAATCAATATAGAATATATAGTCAACCTGTATGTTCATGGCCACTCTTTAACTCTGATACATCAAGGGAATTTGTAAATTTGACACAACTGCTCAGCTTATAGAGTCTTTGTTCCTTAAACCATCCGTCTGTCTGTTCGGCTTAAGTATCAAATAACATTAAATGTCCACACGCAATTTTTGTCTGCTCTGTGATTCTGCCATTGTTTCAGGATTTTAAAATATATTGCCACGAATATTCACCAAATGAGACGATATGTTGCGAATAAGCAGCCTTTATGAGCATTATGTATGTATCATGTATTTCCGCTTAATTTTTTGATAAGCTGACTTTATCTTTCACCAGATATAGGCAATTTGTTAAAGATTTTTGTCTGTCTGTCATCCTGTTCAACCTGATTTACTGCCCTATTACAAAGAATACTGACTATGTATATGTCCGTGTCCACTCTGTAACCCTTTACACAAATGTTCACCAAATCGAGAAATGATTGACAGAGTCCGCCTGTTGCCTGTATTACATGATGTGAAATACTTCTCACATGATTTTGTGCCAGTTCTTTATACCATTAGTACGTAACAGGATTTTAAATAAACATCGCAAAGGTTTACCAGATTGTGGCAACATATGACAAACTGTCCATCCGCCGTCTGTACGGCAAAATGATATGGAATATTGTATTTTTTTTATTGCTCTGTAATTTTGTGCCATGTCGTATGAGTGTGTTTTCGGGGCGAAAATGCAAAAACACAAAAATACTTTTTTTTTGCGTGGCGGGGCGAAAACGCGAAAACCCGCCTGGCGCGGCGAAAATAAAAAAGACATGACAAATTAAATGAAACTACCCGACACATAGAATGTAGCGTGTTTTCGTTTTTTAATTTGTCGTGTTTTTGCATGGCACGTTTTCGCCCCGCCATACAAAGATGCAACAAACTTTAGGTACAGACAAGGCACATAGTATGTGTCGTGTTTTCATGTGGCGGGGCGAAAGGTCGCCAGGCGAAAACACGCATAAATTGCAATTTTCGCCCCGCCACGCGAAAAAAAGATTTCGTATGAGCGTGTTTTCGAGGCGAAAATGCGAAAACACGCTCATACAACATAGCACAAATCAGCCACCATAGTACCTAAAGTTTGTGTCGTGTTTTCGTGTGGTGGGGCGAAAGGTCGCCTGGCGAAAACAAGATACAATTTGTCGTGTTTCCGCGTGGCGGGATTTCGCGTGTTAGCCCCGGCACGCGAAAAAAGTATTTTTTTTGTTTTCGCATTTTCGCCCCGAAAACACGCTCATACGACATTGCACAAATCAGCCACCATAGTAAGGCGATATGTTGCGATAATCTAAACAATACGTCTGTCGGTCTGTCTGCCTGTCTCTCTGTGCTTTGTTCTTGCTGCCTTTCTCTCTGTGCTTTGTTCTTGCTGCCGTCATGAATGTTTTAACCAGATTTGTCAGTTCAGTTAAATAGCACTGCTCTAAGCCATATATTTTCGCACACAATATCCTTTGGAGGAATGTCCCATACAATGACAGCTCTTGTTATATTTTTTTCCAAGTTCAGCTTTGATATTTACCATTACTTACCATAACTGAGAAAAGCATTTATTTTACTTTTAGATTTTGACACAATATCGCTACCTTATAATTTTGCTTCCTTGGTCTCATTGTAATTGCTTCATAGGGATCTTTTTTTTTAAATTTCAGGACAGTATTATAGCTGGCGGAAGTTTGTCACTGACTGACCCGCACCTCCCGATAATTGAAAGGTCTGAGTTAGTTTGGGTTAGAAATAATGCATCTGAGAAACAATATTTCTTAAGCGGACGTGATCATACGCCGAAAGATCAAGCACCGGAAGAGAAAAAGACCTGTGACAAGCCTCAATCTGTCATACGTTCTGCAACTATTGTTACTTACCATGTTTTGTTGGATATGTATAACGAGTTCGATTATGTATATTTAAAACATTGTAATGAGCAATTGCATTAAGAAACTGTATCAAAATTATGTTTGTTCTCTTACGATATATTTAAACATGTTTGCAAAATTGCATACGTTTACACTGTGTTTACCGAAAGTAAACATTATCATTTCATCACAATTGCTAAAGAAATGGCATAGAAGCCTTTTCATATAATCATTAATTGCGCAGTGAGTCCGACATGAAATATCACTCATGAAAACGTCATCATCAATAAAATGGAATATGTCATTTTATTCTAATTACAGAGTGCATCCGATTGTCGTTACAGACTTCTGAAAATTTCAAACATAACACATAGAATTGTAAAGAATATATTAACACAAAGTTGGCCATTTTGAATTTTAACAATTCATGAATACATGTTTTTTTTTGCAACACAATATTATTTTACCAATAACAGACCACACGATTAAGATTGCTTCGAACAATATTATACGTTCGACTGTTCTTATCAACTTGTTCGCGTGACAACCATTACTAGCAAGTAGCCTCGTTTTCATCAAACACAAATATTTGCGAAATGTCAGAGTTTGCCATTGTCAGTGTTAGCACTGCATAGTATTTATTCTAAGCAGACTCTTAAATTATCAAGTTTAAAATAGTATGTTGTAACATGTAATCGCACTTGATAAACAAACTTTTCGTCAGAATACTGGATTGTTGATGTTTAAAAGTACCTGTAGCAGACCATAACTCTCCCTAAGAACATCATTTTCTTTAATAAAATACAATTAGGTAGGCAACGGGGCTCAAACCTAGGGTTTATATCGATCATAGATTAAAGTGATTTTTAGGAAAAAAGATCTTACACATTCGAAGGTTTTATGTTGTTGTCATTTTGTTCATTATATTAAAATATTATTCTAGAATTCAAAACAGTTTCTGATTGAAAAAGAAAAAATAAAAACCTATGCAAGCTTATACTTGAGGTTTGGACATGTTGAGTAGATAAATCCTACAGATTTTAAGCTGACATGATTCAAGTTTGAGGTTACAGTGTCCTTTTTTGGAAAGAAAATTCCAGTCAACAATCCATGAACAGCTGGGCTCTTTGCCTTCATTTCCTTCAGAGCGAAACATAAATCTTATTGTTTTGGCATAAAAGAAGATTTGGGCCCACTAGGTGAAGGTCAAGCTCACATTTGCCTACCTTTTGAAAATCACTAGCACAAAAAACTGAACTCTGTAGCTTCAACGTTTAAGTACCGAACTGGCTTGATAAGTAATTATCTGAAAATTATTAAATTATTTGAAAAACTCACATAACACTGTAAATTGCAATGCTACTCTCATTTAGTTGGGCATTTCTGCACCATTACAACTTTGTTGTATTGTTGAAATATCTTTAAAGCTCTTTCGCTTGTCACATTACCATAAAAAATGAAAAAGGAAAAAAAAATACTGAAATGAAAAAATATTCAGTAAAATGGTACATTGAGCAGTGATTTAGGAATTTAATCGATTAAAATAACTATTTCATGAAATAGATAATAGGAAGAACAGTTTTTATGTCTGATGTAAGACACAAGAAACTTTATCTTATTTTTAAAAAAAATAAAGTACTTACTTTATAATTTGTAAATTTTGATGAATGAATGGTCAGGTTCTAATTTCACTTCTGCGTAGCTGCTTACAAACAGTAATGGATGTTTAAAGACTGCGTTGTGTAATAGGAGGATGCTATAAACCTTTATGTACAATAATACTTTTCATCGCCGAGTCTGAAATAAGAATGAATGAACGAAGGAAAGGGAGAAGGGAAGGAAGGACGGAACAAACGAAGCAAGGATATGACACGAACGATCGAACGAAGAAAAGAACTTTCTTTTTTAATCTCGGTCAATTCCTAGGCGTTTATAATCGTCCATGCGAGGCTTTTATGTATGATTTCTTTTCTTCAATGTAGCTTTGGAGTCCTGTGCGTGCGTGTTGTACTTACAAGTGTTTATCAAAGGAATACAAAGAAAGAACGGCATTGGTACCGAAATTAAATATACAATACTGTATTTATAATTCTTAAGTAAATCAGAAAACTGTGACCTGTGCAGCTGAAATATCTTTCATATAAGCGTTAAATGACTGCCAAATTTTATTTTCTGAGTTATTGTGTACAAGCAAGAGTGGATCGTTTGGATCACGGCAAAAAGGCGTGTCCTAACGTTGCCTTTCAAATGTTAAATATTTAGCCATATAACGGAATTAAGGATTATATTCCTAACATCCTACCTCCACTCTGAAGAGTATTCGATTCCATTAAGTTGTGTAGAACTAGGACATTTTCACTGAAGCGCACTCACTTCAAACACCACTCAAGCCACATTTTCTAGGTTTTGGCAGTTTTACATTTTTTGGTTTTACAACAGTAACTTTATAGAAGTTAAATTCAATTTCTTTCGTTTTAAGTATATTTCCAATTGTTTTTCAACACGGTAAATTGATGAAAATTCGGTATCTGTGATTTCAGTTATTGATTTCTCCAAAACTAGACGGTAAATATTTTTGATATTTTGCCAGTTTGTTTTGAACAGAACATGAATAAAAATAATTGTTGCTCATTTGAATCCGCCAAGATTTATATTAAAGTTTTCCTTGATAACATCCCCTAATTTTGAAGTGGGTGTGAGAAATTGGTGCCGTGTTTATAATTATATTTCGTAAGTTCTCACTTTAGGCTTTTCTTTTTGTTTGCTTTTTGTAAGCAGTCAGTAGGTTTTCGTAATGTGAATGATTACATACCAAGTAACAGTTGTTAGTGGTCAGATAAAAAAAATCTGTACCTTATAAACCCATAAAGTTCGGTGAGGTTTGAAGTGTTTTATATAGTCTGTATTTCGTCCTAAGATAGTGTACCTTATAAAAAAAAGCTAAATTCACTGATGGCTGACAAAATGTTTATTAGTACTCTTAATACCTAAAATTTGTTTTAATTTATAACAGCGCCACAGACTACATAGATATTTTAAGCAGACGTCAGTTTCTGTAACTTTACCATTGGTGGGGGATTGGATATTGAAACATGTGCTTTAATTTTAAAAAAAACTAACATTATTTACAGGAAAACGTGTCTCTAGTTATAAGTGTTTTTGTAGCATTTTGTTTTGGTATTTCTTGGATAAATAACTAAATACGAAGTATTTTGAAATCCTCTATTTTACCCCTTAAGGACTATCCTGAAATAAGTTATCGTGGCTACAATTTTCTAATCTTTGCGTGCCTGTAATTTAAGATATAAAGATATATTTGACTTAAAACCAACTTTTTAATGATGGGTGATCATATTTTCAACAGTTCAAAGTAATACTTTTAGAAAAGTCCTCATTATGTATGTTATAACATTTAATTTCCACTGCTACAGTTGTCAGCACGTTAAATTTTAACATTTTCATAAAAATCTTACCAATTAAAATTGTGTCATTTTTCTTGTTTATTTACTTATTTCTATTAACCACTAAAAGAGAAGAAATCTATGGCTTGCCTTGTTTAATTCTGATATAAAATACACAATTAACTCCCTTTATTAAAAATAAAAATGGTTTCAATATTTCTTTTCACTTAAACGAAAATTACGATATCAAGATATTTAAGACACAAGGTAACTAAAAACAATACGTTTAAGATTTGTTAACCTAGGTTTTCCATTTGGTAATTTTTCCTTCAACTTCCTAACTTGCTAATTGAGACATAGCCAATCTACGCATACAGTTTCTATATATTTATTGATGGAAAAATGGTTCACTGCGTTTTGTTTTTTTTCTCACCGACACTTGTAACAGAAACAGTAAAGAATTATGCATCACCTGATAAAAAATATATTGAGTGTCCAACGAAATGTGACAAACGTCAAAATTTCCGTCTGAAAGGACTCAAACATTCGCTTCCAGCGTCAACATACAAGCTGCAAGAAAATTGGTCCATGAGTTGTTGAGCTACAGTCGCGCAAAGTGAGTGCTCTAAACAGAGCAAATTCCCGCTTTCGCGATACTTTTTTCTATTACAGTACCACTTATACAGGAAACAGTTCGCCCTTTTTTCTTTTTTGTGATGTACACGTGCATGCTGAACACCGTTCTCTATGATGCAGCACTAGTCTCACCAGTGCAGTTCGCTCGTGCTCCATCCGGCGGAACTACATTCTTATAAACTACAAGCTATATAGGGTAAATTTTATAAGCCGTGTTTTTGAGAACACATCATCACGGAGCTCTCCTGCACAATTCCGAAGACGTACATACTTTCGAGAGGTCACAAAGATTTGCTTGTAGCGTCAACTTTTGTTTGATACTAGCTGCAAGAAAATCGGTCCATGCGTTACTGAGCTACAGTCGCGCAAAATGAGTGCTCTAAACAGAGCAAATTCCCGCTTTCGCGCTACTTTCTTCTGTTACAGTGCCTCTATACATGACAATGTAATGCAGGAAATAGTTCGCCTTTTCTCTTTCTTGTGATATGCACGTGCATGCTGAACAATGTTCTCTACGGTGCAGCACTTTCTGACACGATTTTGTCTCAGTGCAGTTCATTCTGAAAACTCATATTCTCATGTATTTATTTATTTAGACATGGCCAATTCGAATATGTGGCTGAAAAACTGGTATTTGACTTTAAATCGACTCTTCACAGGGAAGGAAAGCGCTAAATGTCATGTTATGGAAAAAGATTAATTGTTCTTTTTTTCTGAATTTATTTCATGAAAAGAGCGACTTCAATTATTCGTTATTTGAGACTCACTAGTTTTTGGAGACAAATTAATAAAAGAAAAAAGCAAAACAACATAAAATATATCGGTCATTAATTTTCTGCTTTCATGCATGTATGTATTTCTGATTTCTAGAGAGTCTCTCAGGGAAATTATGGTTTTTAAACAGAGTGTTTTCTGTCAGGGTTGTTTTAATGATATGTGTTCAAAGCTTCAAATCCACTATCGCACTAATAAACCATTCCAGAAACAAAAGCTTTATATCGTATGAACACAATTCATGAATATGCATTTAATATATTGATTTTTTTAATAGCAAATTGCTTTGAGGTTTAGGTAAAAAGGATATAATGTGTGTTAATCACACATTAGTGGCAGTTATCAGGTGTTGAGGAGACAAGTAGAGCAAAAAAAATGATTCATCAAGAAGCGTACATCTAAAATTACCGTTTTTATTCTACTTCTAATTTAAATGCTATAATGACCAGCAGCACTCTGAATTCCACTATTACTTTTAACATCAAACTTATAATTTTGTTTGTACATTGTTACATTAAATAACTGTGAAATTTAATCTTCTAACCATCTTAAAACTATAATAAACGATAATTCAGAAGAGTAAACCTTTTTCAAAAAATCATGAATAAATGGTGCATTTTCGTCATTTATATTAACATCTTACTTATAATAAGATAAACAATAAGTTTATTAGACGATATTTGTATTGAATTACCTAGTTAATTGCAACAATCATCCAATTATCGCTTATCTCTATTAAAAATCCTTTTAGGTATATTACGTAATTTTAAAGCACACTATCTGTCGAAGGAATCAAACTGCATTACTTTTGGTTTAGAATTTTGACTGGAATTATCTGTTGCCGGTATGGAAGTGAAAAATAAACACAAATATTTCAAAGTGCCTGCTAGTATTTTTTAGCATATGACATATTGGTTGATGATTCTCGTTTGGAAGGATGGGATGACACTTCCTATAGTCATTCAATACTTTTCATTTTGAGAATGTTTTGGTATCCCCACCCACTGACAGATGATTAAAAGTTTAGTTGGTCAGCCTAGTAAAACTAGTCACTCTGCAGGAGGTGACATTTTCCAACTGACATTAAATGAACCAATAAATGATAAAATGGTCTTCTCTTGATGTTCTAGGCAATGACTGAAAACTGAACAACAAATGAAAGATTCAGATAAAAATTCTGTTGCCACATAATGAACAGGAAGCTTCATTTATGTAACTATAGCCTAACTACTTAAAGAACATACCCTACTATCAGATAGGCATCAGTACTAGGGGCGTGGTACCAGTACCAGTACTTGCATCTTTATGCAGTGTCAGTACCAGTGCCGGTGCTAGATTTTGGTTCAGTACTGCAGTACCAGTACTTTTATTTTGGAAGTAATTAAGCACCAGTACCAGTACTTTCATATATATATAATTTTCCATTACATGGTTTTCAAAATTAATCTATAAGATTTAAAAGTTTGCGTATTCATAAAAAATAAAATATGAGATTTTATAAGTTTGCGCTTTCAGAAAAAATGTTGGCATTTTTCTGAAAACCAAAGTACTGCCTCGGTACTGCAGTACCAGTGCCACTTTCTTTGAGAAAGTAATGCAGTACCAGTACCAGTAGTAGCAAAAAGTTTTGTGAGTAATGCAGTACCAGTACCAGTACTTGCAAAATGACTGCAGTACCAGTACCAGTAATTCAAGTAATGTCTGCCTACAGTTAATGAATGATACAATGCATATTTATTTTATTGGGTCGTTTGCTCAAAACAAAAAGTTATTGATGATTTGAAAAAAAGAACATACTGCAGAAGCTTCTTAATTACTAGTATGTTATTTCAAAGTTTTCAAAGACGTTTCATATTTTCTGAATTGACTTATGACTCAGTATAAATGATAGTTTTAGTATAGTCATTACAGTTACACTTTTAAGATGAGTCCAGTTTTAACGAAGATAAGATATACTACGCTTGTAGATATGTCTCCAATGGAATTTCCTGGAGTGCAGTCTGAAAGTAGCTCTGTAGGTAAGGCACAGTTAGTGGTAAGCAGTTGTGGCTTCCATGCAGTTAGTGGTAAGTGGTTGTTGCTTATGTGCAGTTAGTGGTAAGTGGTTGTGGCTTTTGTGCAGTTAGTGGTAAGTGGTTCAGGCTTGTGTGCAGTTAGCGGTTGTGGTTTGTGTGCAGTTAGTGGTAAGTATTTGTGGCTTACGCGCAGTTAGTGGTAAGTGGTTGTGGCTTTTGCACAGTTAGTGGTAAGTGGTTCAGGCTCATGTACAGTTAATGGTTGTGGCTTATGTTCTGTTAGTGGTGAGCGGCTGTGCCTTGTGTGCAGTAAGTGGTAAGTGGTCTTGGCTTTTGTGCAATGAGTGGTAAGTGGTTGTGGCTTATGTGCAGTTAATGGTAAGTGGTTGTTGCTTGTGTGCAGTAAGTGGTAAGTGGTTGTGGCTTGTGTGCAGTTAGTGGTAAGTAGTTGTGGCTTATGTGCAGTTAATGGTAAGTGGTTGTTGTTTGTGTGCAGTAAGTGGTAAGTGGTTGTGGCTTGTGTGCAGTTAGTGGTAAGTAGTTGTGGCTTATGTGCAGTTAGTGTTAAGTGGTTGTTGCTTGTGTGCAGTAAGTGGTAAGTGGTTGTGGCTTGTGTGCAGTTAGTGGTAAGTAGTTGTGGCTTATGTGCAGTTAGTGTTAAGTGGTTGTTGCTTGTGTGAAGTAAGTGGTAAGTGGTTGTGGCATTTGTGCAGTAAGTGGTTGTGGCTTGTGTGCAGTAAGTGGTGAGTGGTTGTGGCATGTGCGCAGTAAGTGGTTGTGGCTTGTGTGCAGTAATTGGTTAGTGGTTGTGGCTTGTGTGCAGTAAGTGGTTGTGGCTTGTGTGCAGTTAGTGGTAAATAGTTGTGGCTTGTGTGCAATTAGTGGTAAGTAGTTGTGGCTTGTGTGCAGTTAGAGACTGTGGCGTGGTTGTAGCTTGTGTGCAGTTAGTGGTAAGTAGAGTGGCTTGTGTGCAATTAGTCGTTGTGGCTTGTGTGCAGTTAGTGATAAGTGGTTGTGGCTTCTGTGCAGTTAGTTGTTGTGGCTTGTGTGCAGTTCGTGGTGGTTGTGGCTTGTGTGATTTGTGGTTGTGGCTTGTGTGCAGTTAGTGGTAAGTAGTTTATAGTTTGTGTGCAGTTAGTGGAAAGTAGTTGTGACATGTATGCAATAAGTGGTTGTGGTTTGTGTGCAGTTAGTGGTAAGAAGTTGTGACATGTATGCAATAAGTGGTTGTGGTTTGTGTGCAGTTAGTGGTAAGTAGTTGTGACATGTATGCAATAAGTGTTTGCGGCTTGTGTGCAGTTAGGAATAAGTGGCTGTAGCTTCTGTGCAGTAAGCTGTTGTGGCTTGTGTGCAGTTAGTGGTAAGAGGTTGTGGCTTCTATGCAGTTAGTTGTAAGTAGTTGTGGCTTGTGTGCAATTAGTCGTTGTGGCTTGTATGCAGTTAGTGATAAGTGGTTGTGGCTTCTGTGCAGTTAGTTGTTGTGACTTGTGTGCAGTTCGTGGTGGTTGTGGCTTGTGTGATTTGTGGTTGTGGCTTGTGTGCAATAGTGGTAAGTAGTTGTAGTTTGTGTGCAGTTAGTGGTAAGTAGTTGTGACATGTATGCAATAAGTGGTTGTGGTTTGTGTGCAGTTAGTGGTAAGTAGTTGTGTCATGTATGCAATAAGTGATTGTGGTTTGTGTGCAGTTAGTGGTAAGTAGTTGTGACATGTATGCAATAAGTGTTTGCGGCTTGTGTGCAGTTAGGAATAAGTGGTTGTGGCTTCTGTGCAGTTAGCTGTTGTGGCTTGTGTGCAGTTAGTGGTAAGAGGTTGTGGCTTCTATGCAGTTAGTTGTTGTGGCTCGTGTGCAGTTAGTGGTGGTTGTGGCTTGTTTGGTAAGTGGTTGTAGCTTGTGTGAAGTAAGTGGTAAGTAGTTGTGGCTATTACGCAGTAAGTGGTTAGTAGTTGTGACATGTGTGCAATAAGAGGTTGTGGCTTGTGTGCAGTTAGTGGTAAGTGGTTATGGCTTCTGTGCAGTTAGATGTTGTGGCTTGTGTGCAGTAAATGGTGGTTGTGGCTTGTGTGGTTAGTTGTTGTGGCTTGTGTGCAGTTAGTGGTAAGTAGTTGTGGCTATTGTGCAGTTAGTGGTAAGTAGCTGTGACATGTGTACAATAAGTGGTTGTGGCTTGTGTGCAGTTAGCTGTTGCGGCTTATGTGCAGTTAGTTGTAAGTGGTTGTGGCTTCTGTGCAGTTAGTGGTAAGTGGTTGTGGCTTCTGTGCTGTTAGTGGTTGTTGCTTATGTGGTAAGTGGTAAGTAGTTGTGGCGTTTGTGCAATTAGTGTTTGTGGCTTATATGCAGTTAATGGTAAGTGGTTGTGGCTTGTTGTTAGTAAGTGGTTAGTGGTTGTGGCTTGTGTGAAGTTGATGGTAAGTAGTTGCTTGTGTGAGATTAGTCGTGTCCGCTTGTCTGCAGTTTGTGGTAGATAGTTGTTCCTTGTGTGCAGTTAGTGGTAAGTAGATGTGCCTTATGTTCAGTTGGGGGTAAGTGGTTGTGGCATATTTACAGTTAGTGGTAAGTGGTTGTGGCATGTGTGCAGTAAGTTGTTGTGTCTTGTGTGCAGTAAGTGGTAAGTGGTTGTGGCATGTGTGCAGTAAGTGATTTTGGCTTGTGTGCAGTTAGTGGTAAAATGTTGTGGCTTGCGTGCAGTTAGTGGTAAGTGGTTGTGGCTTCTGTGCAGTTAGTTGTCGTGGCTTGTGTGCAGTGAGTGTCGGTTGTGGCTTGTGTGGTAAGTGGTTGAGGCTTGTGCGCAGTAAATAGTAAGTAGTTTTGACTTGTGTGCATTAAATGGTTGTCGCTTGTGTGCAGTTAGTGGTAAGAAGTTGTGGCTTGTGTGCAGCTAGTGTTAAGTGGTTGTGGCTTGGGTGCAGTAAGTGGTAAGTGTTTGTGGCTTGGATGCAGTTAGTGGTAAGTAGTTATGGCTTGTTTGCAGTAAGTGGTTTTGGCATGTTTGCAGTAAGTGGTAAGTAGTTGTGACTTGTGCGCATTTAGTAGTTGTCGCTTGTGTGCAGCTAGTGGTAAGTGGTTGTGGCTTGGGTGCAGTAAGTGGTAAGTGTTTGTGGCTTGGATGCAGTTAGTTGTAAGTAGTTATGGCTTGTTTGCAGTAAGTGGTTGTGGCATGTTTACAGTTATTGTTTGTGGCATATGTGTAGTTAGTATTAAGTGGTTGTGGCTTGTGTGGTAAGTGGTTGTGGCTTTTGTGCAGTTAGTAGTAAGTAGTTGTGGCTTGTGTGCAGTTAGTGGTAAGTGTTAGTGGTAAGTGGTTATTGCGTGTGCAGTAAGTGGTTGTTTGCAGTTAGTGGTAAGTGTTTGTGGCTTGTCTGCAGTAAGTGGTAAGTAGTTATGTCTTGTTTGCAGTTAGTGGTTGTTGCTTGTTTGCAGTTAGTAGTTGTGGCTTTTGTGCAGTAAGTGGTAAGTAGTTGTGGCTTGTGTGAAATAAGTGGTAAGTGGTTGTGGCGTGTGTACTGTAACTGTTTGTGGCTTGGGTGCAGTAAGTTGTAAGTAGTTATGGCTTTTTTGCAGTTAATGGTTGTGGCTTGTTTGCAGTTAAAGGTTGTAACGTATGTGTAGTTAGTGGTTAGTGGTTGTGGCTTGTGTGATAAGTTGTTGCGGCTTGTGTGCAGTAAGTGGTAAGTAGTTGTGGCTTGTGTGCACTAAGTGGTAAGTTTTGTGGCTTGGGTGCTGTTGGTGGTAAGAAGTAGTGGCTTGTGTGCAATCAGTGGTTGGGGCTTGTGTGCAGTTAGTGGTAAGTAGTTCTGACTTGTGTGCAATTAGTGGTTGTGGCTTGTTTGCAGTTAGTGATTGTGGCTTTTCTGCAGTAAGTGCTAAGTAGTTGTGGCTTGTGTGAAATTAGTGGTAAGTAGTTGTGGATCGTTTGCAGTGAGTGGTTGTGGCTTTTGTGCAGTAAGTGGCAAGTAGTTGTGGCTTGTGTGAAATAAGTGGTAAGTGGTTGTGGCGTGTGTGCAATAAGTAGATGTGGCTTGTGTGCAGTTAATAGTAAGTGTTTGTGGCTTTGGTGCAGTAAGTTGTAAGTAATTATGGCTATTTTGTAATTAATGGTTGTGGCTTGTTTGCAGTTAAAGGTTGTAACTTATGTGTAGTTAGTGGTTGTGGCTTGTGTGGTAAGTGGTGGCGGCTAGTGTGCAGTCAGTGGTAAGTAGTTATGTCTTGTGTGTACTAAGTGGTAAGTTTTTGTGGCTTGAGTGCTGTTGGTGGTAAGTAGTAGTGGCTTGTGTGCAATTAGTGGTTGTAGCTTGTGTGCAGTTAGTTGTAAGTAGTTGTGGCTTGTGTGCAGTAAGTAGTAAGTGTTTGTGGCTTGGGTGCAGTGAAACATAAATCTTATTGTTTTGGCATAAATGAAGATTTGGGCCCACTAGGTGAAGGTCAAGCTCACATTTGCCTACCTTTTGAAAATCAATAGCACAAAAAACTGAACTCTGTAGCTTCAACGTTTAAGTACCGAACTGGCTTGATAAGTAATTATCTGAAAATTATTAAATTATTTGAAAAACTCACATAACACTGTAAATTGCAATGCTACTCTCATTTAGTTGGGCATTTCTGCACCATTACAACTTTGTTGTATTGTTGAAATATCTTTAAAGCTCTTTCGCTTGTCACATTACCATAAAAAATGAAAAAGGAAAAAAAATACTGAAATGAAAAAATATTCAGTAAAATGGTACATTGAGCAGTGATTTAGGAATTTAATCGATTAAAATAACTATTTCATGAAATAGATAATAGGAAGACCAGTTTTTATGTCTGATGTAAGACACAAGAAACTTTATCTTATTTTTAAAAAAAATAAAGTACTTACTTTATAATTTGTAAATTTTGATGAATGAATGGTCAGGTTCTAATTTCACTTCTGCGTAGCTGCTTACAAACAGTAATGGATGTTTAAAGACTGCGTTGTGTAATAGGAGGATGCTATAAACCTTTATGTACAATAATACTTTTCATCGCCGAGTCTGAAATAAGAATGAATGAACGAAGGAAAGGGAGAAGGAAGGAAGGACGGAACAAACGAAGCAAGGATATGACACGAACGATCGAACGAAGAAAAGAACTTTCTTTTTTAATCTCGGTCAATTCCTAGGCGTTTATAATCGTCCATGCGAGGCTTTTATGTATGATTTCTTTTCTTCAATGTAGCTTTGGAGTCCTGTGCGTGCGTGTTGTACTTACAAGTGTTTATCAAAGGAATACAAAGAAAGAACGGCATTGGTACCGAAATTAAATATACAATACTGTATTTATAATTCTTAAGTAAATCAGAAAACTGTGACCTGTGCAGCTGAAATATCTTTCATATAAGCGTTAAATGACTGCCAAATTTTATTTTCTGAGTTATTGTGTACAAGCAAGAGTGGATCGTTTGGATCACGGCAAAAAGGCGTGTCCTAACGTTGCCTTTCAAATGTTAAATATTTAGCCATATAACGGAATTAAGGATTATATTCCTAACATCCTACCTCCACTCTGAAGAGTATTCGATTCCATTAAGTTGTGTAGAACTAGGACATTTTCACTGAAGCGCACTCACTTCAAACACCACTCAAGCCACATTTTCTAGGTTTTGGCAGTTTTACATTTTTTGGTTTTACAACAGTAACTTTATAGAAGTTAAATTCAATTTCTTTCGTTTTAAGTATATTTCCAATTGTTTTTCAACACGGTAAATTGATGAAAATTCGGTATCTGTGATTTCAGTTATTGATTTCTCCAAAACTAGACGGTAAATATTTTTGATATTTTGCCAGTTTGTTTTGAACAGAACATGAATAAAAATAATTGTTGCTCATTTGAATCCGCCAAGATTTATATTAAAGTTTTCCTTGATAACATCCCCTAATTTTGAAGTGGGTGTGAGAAATTGGTGCCGTGTTTATAATTATATTTCGTAAGTTCTCACTTTAGGCTTTTCTTTTTGTTTGCTTTTTGTAAGCAGTCAGTAGGTTTTCGTAATGTGAATGATTACATACCAAGTAACAGTTGTTAATGGTCAGATAAAAAAAATCTGTACCTTATAAACCCATAAAGTTCGGTGAGGTTTGAAGTGTTTTATATAGTCTGTATTTCGTCCTAAGATAGTGTACCTTAAAAAAAAAAGCTAAATTCACTGATGGCTGACAAAATGTTTATTAGTACTCTTAATACCTAAAATTTGTTTTAATTTATAACAGCGCCACAGACTACATAGATATTTTAAGCAGACGTCAGTTTCTGTAACTTTACCATTGGTGGGGGATTGGATATTGAAACATGTGCTTTAATTTAAAAAAAAACTAACATTATTTACAGGAAAACGTGTCTCTAGTTATAAGTGTTTTTGTAGCATTTTGTTTTGGTATTTCTTGGATAAATAACTAAATACGAAGTATTTTGAAATCCTCTATTTTACCCCTTAAGGACTATCCTGAAATAAGTTATCGTGGCTACAATTTTCTAATCTTTGCGTGCCTGTAATTTAAGATATAAAGATATATTTGACTTAAAACCAACTTTTTAATGATGGGTGATCATATTTTCAACAGTTCAAAGTAATACTTTTAGAAAAGTCCTCATTAATTATGTATGTTATAACATTTAATTTCCACTGCTACAGTTGTCAGCACGTTAAATTTTAACATTTTCATAAAAATCTTACCAATTAAAATTGTGTCATTTTCCTTGTTTATTTACTTATTTCTATTAACCACTAAAAGAGAAGAAATCTATGGCTTGCCTTGTTTAATTCTGATATAAAATACACAATTAACTCCCTTTATTAAAAATAAAAATGGTTTCAATATTTCTTTTCACTTAAACGAAAATTACGATATCAAGATATTTAAGACACAAGGTAACTAAAAACAATACGTTTAAGATTTGTTACCCTAGGTTTTCCATTTGGTAATTTTTCCTTCAACTTCCTAACTTGCTAATTGAGACATAGCCAATCTACGCATACAGTTTCTATATATTTATTGATGGAAAAATGGTTCACTGCGTTTTGTTTTTTTTTTCACACCGACACTTGTAACAGAAACAGTAAAGAATTATGCATCACCTGATAAAAAATATATTGAGTGTCCAACGAAATGTGACAAACGTCAAAATTTCCGTCTGAAAGGACTCAAACATTCGCTTCCAGCGTCAACATACAAGCTGCAAGAAAATTGGTCCATGAGTTGTTGAGCTACAGTCGCGCAAAGTGAGTGCTCTAAACAGAGCAAATTCCCGCTTTCGCGATACTTTTTTCTATTACAGTACCACTTATACAGGAAACAGTTCGCCCTTTTTTCTTTTTTGTGATGTACACGTGCATGCTGAACACCGTTCTCTATGATGCAGCACTAGTCTCACCAGTGCAGTTCGCTCGTGCTCCATCCGGCGGAACTACATTCTTATAAACTACAAGCTATATAGGGTAAATTTTATAAGCCGTGTTTTTGAGAACACATCATCACGGAGCTCTCCTGCACAATTCCGAAGACGTACATACTTTCGAGAGGTCACAAAGATTTGCTTGTAGCGTCAACTTTTGTTTGATACTAGCTGCAAGAAAATCGGTCCATGCGTTACTGAGCTACAGTCGCGCAAAATGAGTGCTCTAAACAGAGCAAATTCCCGCTTTCGCGCTACTTTCTTCTGTTACAGTGCCTCTATACATGACAATGTAATGCAGGAAATAGTTCGCCTTTTCTCTTTCTTGTGATATGCACGTGCATGCTGAACAATGTTCTCTACGGTGCAGCACTTTCTGACACGATTTTGTCTCAGTGCAGTTCATTCTGAAAACTCATATTCTCATGTATTTATTTATTTAGACATGGCCAATTCGAATATGTGGCTGAAAAACTGGTATTTGACTTTAAATCGACTCTTCACAGGGAAGGAAAGCGCTAAATGTCATGTTATGGAAAAAGATTAATTGTTCTTTTTTTCTGAATTTATTTCATGAAAAGAGCGACTTCAATTATTCGTTATTTGAGACTCACTAGTTTTTGGAGACAAATTAATAAAAGAAAAAAGCAAAACAACATAAAATATATCGGTCATTAATTTTCTGCTTTCATGCATGTATGTATTTCTGATTTCTAGAGAGTCTCTCAGGGAAATTATGGTTTTTAAACAGAGTGTTTTCTGTCAGGGTTGTTTTAATGATATGTGTTCAAAGCTTCAAATCCACTATCGCACTAATAAACCATTCCAGAAACAAAAGCTTTATATCGTATGAACACAATTCATGAATATGCATTTAATATATTGATTTTTTTAATAGCAAATTGCTTTGAGGTTTAGGTAAAAAGGATATAATGTGTGTTAATCACACATTAGTGGCAGTTATCAGGTGTTTGAGGAGACAAGTAGAGCAAAAAAAATGATTCATCAAGAAGCGTACATCTAAAATTACCGTTTTTATTCTACTTCTAATTTAAATGCTATAATGACCAGCAGCACTCTGAATTCCACTATTACTTTTAACATCAAACTTATAATTTTGTTTGTACATTGTTACATTAAATAACTGTGAAATTTAATCTTCTAACCATCTTAAAACTATAATAAACGATAATTCAGAAGAGTAAACCTTTTTCAAAAAATCATGAATAAATGGTGCATTTTCGTCATTTATATTAACATCTTACTTATAATAAGATAAACAATAAGTTTATTAGACGATATTTGTATTGAATTACCTAGTTAATTGCAACAATCATCCAATTATCGCTTATCTCTATTAAAAATCCTTTTAGGTATATTACGTAATTTTAAAGCACACTATCTGTCGAAGGAATCAAACTGCATTACTTTTGGTTTAGAATTTTGACTGGAATTATCTGTTGCCGGTATGGAAGTGAAAAATAAACACAAATATTTCAAAGTGCCTGCTAGTATTTTTTAGCATATGACATATTGGTTGATGATTCTCGTTTGGAAGGATGGGATGACACTTCCTATAGTCATTCAATACTTTTCATTTTGAGAATGTTTTGGTATCCCCACCCACTGACAGATGATTAAAAGTTTAGTTGGTCAGCCTAGTAAAACTAGTCACTCTGCAGGAGGTGACATTTTCCAACTGACATTAAATGAACCAATAAATGATAAAATGGTCTTCTCTTGATGTTCTAGGCAATGACTGAAAACTGAACAACAAATGAAAGATTCAGATAAAAATTCTGTTGCCACATAATGAACAGGAAGCTTCATTTATGTAACTATAGCCTAACTACTTAAAGAACATACCCTACTATCAGATAGGCATCAGTACTAGGGGCGTGGTACCAGTACCAGTACTTGCATCTTTATGCAGTGTCAGTACCAGTGCCGGTGCTAGATTTTGGTTCAGTACTGCAGTACCAGTACTTTTATTTTGGAAGTAATTAAGCACCAGTACCAGTACTTTCATATATATATAATTTTCCATTACATGGTTTTCAAAATTAATCTATAAGATTTAAAAGTTTGCGTATTCATAAAAAATAAAATATGAGATTTTATAAGTTTGCGCTTTCAGAAAAAATGTTGGCATTTTTCTGAAAACCAAAGTACTGCCTCGGTACTGCAGTACCAGTGCCACTTTCTTTGAGAAAGTAATGCAGTACCAGTACCAGTAGTAGCAAAAAGTTTTGTGAGTAATGCAGTACCAGTACCAGTACTTGCAAAATGACTGCAGTACCAGTACCAGTAATTCAAGTAATGTCTGCCTACAGTTAATGAATGATACAATGCATATTTATTTTATTGGGTCGTTTGCTCAAAACAAAAAGTTATTGATGATTTGAAAAAAGAACATACTGCAGAAGCTTCTTAATTACTAGTATGTTATTTCAAAGTTTTCAAAGACATTTCATATTTTCTGAATTGACTTATGACTCAGTATAAATGATAGTTTTAGTATAGTCATTACAGTTACACTTTTAAGATGAGTCCAGTTTTAACGAAGATAAGATATACTACGCTTGTAGATATGTCTCCAATGGAATTTCCTGGAGTGCAGTCTGAAAGTAGCTCTGTAGGTAAGGCACAGTTAGTGGTAAGCAGTTGTGGCTTCCATGCAGTTAGTGGTAAGTGGTTGTTGCTTATGTGCAGTTAGTGGTAAGTGGTTGTGGCTTTTGTGCAGTTAGTGGTAAGTGGTTCAGGCTTGTGTGCAGTTAGCGGTTGTGGTTTGTGTGCAGTTAGTGGTAAGTATTTGTGGCTTACGCGCAGTTAGTGGTAAGTGGTTGTGGCTTTTGCACAGTTAGTGGTAAGTGGTTCAGGCTCATATACAGTTAATGGTTGTGGCTTATGTTCTGTTAGTGGTGAGCGGCTGTGCCTTGTGTGCAGTAAGTGGTAAGTGGTCTTGGCTTTTGTGCAATGAGTGGTAAGTGGTTGTGGCTTATGTGCAGTTAATGGTAAGTGGTTGTTGCTTGTGTGCAGTAAGTGGTAAGTGGTTGTGGCTTGTGTGCAGTTAGTGGTAAGTAGTTGTGGCTTATGTGCAGTTAATGGTAAGTGGTTGTTGTTTGTGTGCAGTAAGTGGTAAGTGGTTGTGGCTTGTGTGCAGTTAGTGGTAAGTAGTTGTGGCTTATGTGCAGTTAGTGTTAAGTGGTTGTTGCTTGTGTGCAGTAAGTGGTAAGTGGTTGTGGCTTGTGTGCAGTTAGTGGTAAGTAGTTGTGGCTTATGTGCAGTTAGTGTTAAGTGGTTGTTGCTTGTGTGAAGTAAGTGGTAAGTGGTTGTGGCATTTGTGCAGTAAGTGGTTGTGGCTTGTGTGCAGTAAGTGGTGAGTGGTTGTGGCATGTGCGCAGTAAGTGGTTGTGGCTTGTGTGCAGTAATTGGTTTGTGGTTGTGGCTTGTGTGCAGTAAGTGGTTGTGGCTTGTGTGCAGTTAGTGGTAAATAGTTGTGGCTTGTGTGCAATTAGTGGTAAGTAGTTGTGGCTTGTGTGCAGTTAGAGGCTGTGGCGTGGTTGTAGCTTGTGTGCAGTTAGTGGTAAGTAGAGTGGCTTGTGTGCAATTAGTCGTTGTGGCTTGTGTGCAGTTAGTGATAAGTGGTTGTGGCTTCTGTGCAGTTAGTTGTTGTGGCTTGTGTGCAGTTCGTGGTGGTTGTGGCTTGTGTGATTTGTGGTTGTGGCTTGTGTGCAGTTAGTGGTAAGTAGTTTATAGTTTGTGTGCAGTTAGTGGAAAGTAGTTGTGACATGTATGCAATAAGTGGTTGTGGTTTGTGTGCAGTTAGTGGTAAGAAGTTGTGACATGTATGCAATAAGTGGTTGTGGTTTGTGTGCAGTTAGTGGTAAGTAGTTGTGACATGTATGCAATAAGTGTTTGCGGCTTGTGTGCAGTTAGGAATAAGTGGCTGTAGCTTCTGTGCAGTAAGCTGTTGTGGCTTGTGTGCAGTTAGTGGTAAGAGGTTGTGGCTTCTATGCAGTTAGTTGTAAGTAGTTGTGGCTTGTGTGCAATTAGTCGTTGTGGCTTGTATGCAGTTAGTGATAAGTGGTTGTGGCTTCTGTGCAGTTAGTTGTTGTGACTTGTGTGCAGTTCGTGGTGGTTGTGGCTTGTGTGATTTGTGGTTGTGGCTTGTGTGCAATAGTGGTAAGTAGTTGTAGTTTGTGTGCAGTTAGTGGTAAGTAGTTGTGACATGTATGCAATAAGTGGTTGTGGTTTGTGTGCAGTTAGTGGTAAGTAGTTGTGTCATGTATGCAATAAGTGATTGTGGTTTGTGTGCAGTTAGTGGTAAGTAGTTGTGACATGTATGCAATAAGTGTTTGCGGCTTGTGTGCAGTTAGGAATAAGTGGTTGTGGCTTCTGTGCAGTTAGCTGTTGTGGCTTGTGTGCAGTTAGTGGTAAGAGGTTGTGGCTTCTATGCAGTTAGTTGTTGTGGCTCGTGTGCAGTTAGTGGTGGTTGTGGCTTGTTTGGTAAGTGGTTGTAGCTTGTGTGAAGTAAGTGGTAAGTAGTTGTGGCTATTACGCAGTAAGTGGTTAGTAGTTGTGACATGTGTGCAATAAGAGGTTGTGGCTTGTGTGCAGTTAGTGGTAAGTAGTTGTGGCTATTGTGCAGTTAGTGGTAAGTAGCTGTGACATGTGTACAATAAGTGGTTGTGGCTTGTGTGCAGTTAGCTGTTGCGGCTTATGTGCAGTTAGTTGTAAGTGGTTGTGGCTTCTGTGCAGTTAGTGGTAAGTGGTTGTGGCTTCTGTGCTGTTAGTGGTTGTTGCTTATGTGGTAAGTGGTAAGTAGTTGTGGCGTTTGTGCAATTAGTGGTTGTGGCTTATATGCAGTTAATGGTAAGTGGTTGTGGCTTGTTGTTAGTAAGTGGTTAGTGGTTGTGGCTTGTGTGAAGTTGATGGTAAGTAGTTGCTTGTGTGAGATTAGTCGTGTCCGCTTGTCTGCAGTTTGTGGTAGGTAGTTGTTCCTTGTGTGCAGTTAGTGGTAAGTAGATGTGCCTTATGTTCAGTTGGGGGTAAGTGGTTGTGGCATATTTACAGTTAGTGGTAAGTGGTTGTGGCATGTGTGCAGTAAGTTGTTGTGTCTTGTGTGCAGTAAGTGGTAAGTGGTTGTGGCATGTGTGCAGTAAGTGATTTTGGCTTGTGTGCAGTTAGTGGTAAAATGTTGTGGCTTGCGTGCAGTTAGTGGTAAGTGGTTGTGGCTTCTGTGCAGTTAGTTGTCGTGGCTTGTGTGCAGTGAGTGTCGGTTGTGGCTTGTGTGGTAAGTGGTTGAGGCTTGTGCGCAGTAAATAGTAAGTAGTTTTGACTTGTGTGCATTAAATGGTTGTCGCTTGTGTGCAGTTAGTGGTAAGAAGTTGTGGCTTGTGTGCAGCTAGTGTTAAGTGGTTGTGGCTTGGGTGCAGTAAGTGGTAAGTGTTTGTGGCTTGGATGCAGTTAGTGGTAAGTAGTTATGGCTTGTTTGCAGTAAGTGGTTTTGGCATGTTTGCAGTAAGTGGTAAGTAGTTGTGACTTGTGCGCATTTAGTAGTTGTCGCTTGTGTGCAGCTAGTGGTAAGTGGTTGTGGCTTGGGTGCAGTAAGTGGTAAGTGTTTGTGGCTTGGATGCAGTTAGTTGTAAGTAGTTATGGCTTGTTTGCAGTAAGTGGTTGTGGCATGTTTACAGTTATTGTTTGTGGCATATGTGTAGTTAGTATTAAGTGGTTGTGGCTTGTGTGGTAAGTGGTTGTGGCTTTTGTGCAGTTAGTAGTAAGTAGTTGTGGCTTGTGTGCAGTTAGTGGTAAGTGTTAGTGGTAAGTGGTTATTGCGTGTGCAGTAAGTGGTTGTTTGCAGTTAGTGGTAAGTGTTTGTGGCTTGTCTGCAGTAAGTGGTAAGTAGTTATGTCTTGTTTGCAGTTAGTGGTTGTTGCTTGTTTGCAGTTAGTAGTTGTGGCTTTTGTGCAGTAAGTGGTAAGTAGTTGTGGCTTGTGTGAAATAAGTGGTAAGTGGTTGTGGCGTGTGTACTGTAACTGTTTGTGGCTTGGGTGCAGTAAGTTGTAAGTAGTTATGGCTTTTTTGCAGTTAATGGTTGTGGCTTGTTTGCAGTTAAAGGTTGTAACGTATGTGTAGTTAGTGGTTAGTGGTTGTGGCTTGTGTGATAAGTTGTTGCGGCTTGTGTGCAGTAAGTGGTAAGTAGTTGTGGCTTGTGTGCACTAAGTGGTAAGTTTTGTGGCTTGGGTGCTGTTGGTGGTAAGAAGTAGTGGCTTGTGTGCAATCAGTGGTTGGGGCTTGTGTGCAGTTAGTGGTAAGTAGTTCTGACTTGTGTGCAATTAGTGGTTGTGGCTTGTTTGCAGTTAGTGATTGTGGCTTTTCTGCAGTAAGTGCTAAGTAGTTGTGGCTTGTGTGAAATTAGTGGTAAGTAGTTGTGGATCGTTTGCAGTGAGTGGTTGTGGCTTTTGTGCAGTAAGTGGCAAGTAGTTGTGGCTTGTGTGAAATAAGTGGTAAGTGGTTGTGGCGTGTGTGCAGTAAGTAGATGTGGCTTGTGTGCAGTTAATAGTAAGTGTTTGTGGCTTTGGTGCAGTAAGTTGTAAGTAATTATGGCTATTTTGTAATTAATGGTTGTGGCTTGTTTGCAGTTAAAGGTTGTAACTTATGTGTAGTTAGTGGTTGTGGCTTGTGTGGTAAGTGGTGGCGGCTAGTGTGCAGTCAGTGGTAAGTAGTTATGTCTTGTGTGTACTAAGTGGTAAGTTTTTGTGGCTTGAGTGCTGTTGGTGGTAAGTAGTAGTGGCTTGTGTGCAATTAGTGGTTGTAGCTTGTGTGCAGTTAGTTGTAAGTAGTTGTGGCTTGTGTGCAGTAAGTAGTAAGTGTTTGTGGCTTGGGTGCAGTTAGTTGTAAGTAGTTATGGCTTGTTTGCAGTAAGTGGTTGTGGCGTGTTTACAGTTAGTGTTTGTGGCATATGTGTAGTTAGTATTAAGTGGTTGTGGCTTGTGTGGTAAGTGGTTGTGGCTTTTGTGCAGTTAGTAGTAAGTAGTTGTGGCTATGTGTGCAGTTAGTTGTAAGTGGTAGTGGTAAGTGGTTATTGCGTGTGCAGTAAGTGGTTGTTTGCAGTTAGTGGTAAGTGTTTGTGGCTTGTCTGCAGTAAGTGGTAAGTAGTTATGTCTTGTTTGCAGTTAGTGGTTGTTGCTTGTTTGCAGTTAGTAGTTGTGGCTTTTGTGCAGTAAGTGGTAAGTAGTTGTAGCTTGTGTGGAATAAGTGGTAAGTGGTTGTGGCGTGTGTACTGTAAGTGTTTGTGGCTTGGGTGCAGTAAGTTGTAAGTAGTTATGGCTTTTTTGCAGTTAATGGTTGTGGCTTGTTTGCAGTTAAAGGTTGTAACTTATGTGTAGTTAGTGGTTAGTGGTTGTGGCTTGTGTGATAAGTGGTTGCGGCTTGTGTGCAGTAAGTGGTAAGTAGTTGTGGCTTGTGTGCACTAAGTGGTAAGTTTTTGTGGCTTGGGTGCTGTTGATGGTAAGAAGTAGTGGCTTGTGTGCAATCAGTGGTTGGGGCTTGTGTGCAGTTAGTGGTAAGTAGTTCTGACTTGTGTGCAATTAGTGGTTGTGGCTTGTTTGCAGTTAGTGATTGTGGCTTTTCTGCAGTAAGTGCTAAGTAGCTTGTGGCTTGTGTGAAATTAGTGGTAAGTAGTTGTGGATCGTTTGCAGTGAGTGGTTGTGGCTTTTGTGCAGTAAGTGGCAAGTAGTTGTAGCTTGTGTGAAATAAGTGGTAAGTGGTTGTGGCGTGTGTGCAGTAAGTGTTTGTGGCTTTGGTGCAGTAAGTTGTAAGTAATTATGGCTATTTTGTAATTAATGGTTGTGGCTTGTTTGCAGTTAAAGGTTGTAACTTATGTGTAGTTAGTGGTTGTGGCTTGTGTTGTAAGTGGTGGCGGCTAGTGTGCAGTCAGTGGTAAGTAATTATGTCTTGTGTGTACTAAGTGGTAAGTTTTTGTGGCTTGAGTGCTGTTGGTGGTAAGTAGTAGTGGCTTGTGTGCAATTAGTGGTTGTAGCTTGTGTGCAGTTAGTTGTAAGTAGTTGTGGCTTGTGTGCACTTAGTGATAAGTTTTTATGGATTGAATGCTGTTGGTGGTAAGTAGTAGTGGCTTGTGTGCAATCAGTGGTTAGGGCTTGTGTGCAGTTAGTGGTAAGTAGTTATGATTTGTGTGCAATTAGTGGTTGGGGCTTGTATGCAGGTAGTGGTAAGTGGTTGTGGCTTGTGTGCAGTTAGTGGTAAGTGGTTGTAGCTTGTGTGCAGTTAGTGGTAAGTAGTTGTGACTTGTGTGCAGTTAGTGGTAAGTAGTTGTGGCTTGTTTGCACTTAGTGGTATGTTTTTAGGCTTTTGTGCAGTTGATGGTAAGTAGTTGTGGCTTGTGTGCACTTAGTGGTAAGTTTTTGTGGCTTTTGTGCAGTTGGTGGTAAGTAGTAGTGGCTTGTGTGCAATTAGTGGTTGTGGCTTGTGTGCAGTAAGTGGTAAGTGGTTGTAGCTTGTGTGCAGTTAGTGGTAAGTAGTTGTGGCTTGTGTGCACTTAGTGGTAGGTTTTTAGGCTTTTGTGCAGTTGGTGGTAAGTAGTTGTGGTTTGTGTGCAATTAGTGGTTGGATCTTGTATGCAAGTAGTGTTAAGTGGTTGTGGCTTGTGTGCAGTTGGTGGTAAGTAGTTGTGGTTTGTGTGCAATTAGTGGTTGGATCTTGTATGCAAGTAGTGTTAAGTGGTTGTGGCTTGTGTGCAGGTAGTGGTAAGTAGTTGTGGCTTGTGTGCACTTAGTGGTAAGTTTTTAGGCTTTTGTGCAGTTGGTGGTAAGTAGTTGTGGCTTGTGTGCAATTAGTGGTTGGACTTTGTATGCAAGTAGTGTTAAGTGGTTGTGGCTTGTGTGCAGGTAGTGGTAGGTGGTTGTGGCTTGTGTGCAGTTAGTGATAAGTAGTTGTGGCTTGTGTGCACTTAGTGGTAAGTTTGTGTGGCTTGTGTGCAGTTGGTGGTAAGTTTAAGTGGCTTGTGTGCAATTAGTTGTTGGGGCTTGTGTGCAGTGAGTGGTAAGTATTTGTGGCTTGTATGCAATTAGTGGTTGGCTTGTATGCAGTTAGTGGTAAGTGGTTGTGGCTTGTGTGCATTTAGTGGTAAGTGGTTGTGGCTTTTGTGCCATTAGTGGTAAGTGGTTATGGCGTGTGTGCAGTAAGTGTTTGTGGCTTGTGTGCAGTAAGCGGTAAGTAGTTGTGGCTTTTGTGCAATAAATGGTAAATAGTTATGGCTTGTTTGCAGTTACTGGTTGTGTCTTGTTTGCAGTTAGTGGTTGTTTCTTGTGTGCAGTGAGTGGGCATTAGTAGTGGCTTGTGTGCAGTTAATGGTTGTGGCTTGTGTGCAGTTAATGGTAAGTAGTTGTGGTTTGTGTGCAATTAGTGTTTGTGGCTTGTGTGCAGTTAGTGGTAAGTAATTTTGGCTTATGTGCAATTAGTGGTTGTTGCTTATGTGCAATTAGTGGTAAGTGGTTGTGGCTTGTGTGCAATTAGTGATAAGTAGTTGTGGCTTGTGTGCAGTAAGTGGTAAGTGGTTGCGGTTTGTGTGCAATTAGTGGTTGTGGCTTATGTGCAGTTTGTGGTTGTGGCTTGTGTGCGGTAATATCTTTAGGGTAAAACAATAAATAAAATCCTGTTTCTTTGGCCTAGCTAGCCTGTTATTTTAGATCGTGCAATATAAAACAGACATTCTGAGATATGGAAAATATTTCTCCTCATGCTTCTTAACTTAGGGAGAAGTATGCTCAGGTCTGTATCGTGTATGAAAATACAAAATGTTTTGCAAAACTTGAGAGCTTAATTAAGATAAACCCAGTTTACTTTAGCTGTTTTCACAGGCTAGCTAGTTCGCTCTCTGTATGCAGTGTAGTTCAGTCCTATTGCATTCAGAAATGGTAATTAAATAGAAAAAAAGGTAAGATATTTCCTGTAAAATGTTTCTAGTTTTCATCTCAACATTCCTGGATTTGCCTAGATTTTTCCTAGTTTTCTGTATTTTTATATTTTTATGCCCCCAAAGCCGAAAGGAAGACATGTAACCCAGGATTGTAGGTAAAAGGTCAAGGTCACACTTGGACTTGAAAGGAAATTTTCATAAAAATGTATCAATCCTTGTGTCCGGTCAACAGTTCTGTCATTCCTGGATGTATTTTAAAATGATTCTTTTGTTGTGTTTAATGCATGTGACATCAAACTTTAAAATGTTACATAACAACAGAGAAACTCAGTTCATAGTCTTTTTTTTCACTGAAAATACTTTAGCTAATGATGTTGAAACTGTAAAGAAATGTTGGTGAAGGTTTTGCATTCCAAAAAATTTATTACATATATATATATTAGAAATCAGCAATAATTATTCTACTTGAATTAGCTTCTCAGTCTCACTATTGTTTCTAGACCAAAACCTGTTTTTCTTATCATCTAATTACATGAAAACTTACACTTATACTTCCTATCAATCAGGATGATCCCTATTTATTTTGACCATCAAAGGTCAAGGTCACACTGCCTTGAAGTAAGGAAACCATTTAGGACCACAACTTGCTTTCCTTTGCTTATACCTGCATAAAAACTTAATCGTGGACTTTGACTTTAAAGGATGATCGCTTTTGATTTTTGGGGTCAAACAGTCAAAGGTCACGGTCAAAAAGAATCAACATAAGAAAAAAAGTTTCCAGATAATAACTTGCTTTCCTTATTATATATCTGCATGAAAATTACACATGGACTTGTCCCACATCAAGGATGAATCCTATTGATTTTGGGGTCAAAAGGTCAATGGTCAAGGTCACAGTGCTAAGACATATTCTTTATTATCACAGTGTTACCACTTACATTTGGTAGGAAGTATATGACCATATATTTCGAAAGCAAACTTTAAACTAACAATATTGTTTGGTTAGTTCTGTGCAGTCTGTTATGCTTGGCACATTCTAACACTTAAACACTAACACAAACACGCTTGACATTAACACTTAACTCTAACACTTAAAACTTCATTTCATTTATCATAATTCAGTTATGGTTAAAAAACTGAAACAATATTGAGGCATAATTATCCAAACAATTTCAGTAATTAAAAAATGTAACTTTAAAATTGTTAGGTAGATCACAATTATCAGGATATCATGCTTTAAGTTTATTTGTTTGTTTGTGTTTACTTAAACTTGTTCTGTGTTTTTCGATGAAGTGGTTCAACAGGAAGTACAGTGGTGACCATTAAATGCTTGTTGACCACAGGAAAAGAGACTTTAGAATTCCTCTATAGATAAAAGTGAGTACTTCTGAGATTTATTCTTTGAGTTTTATTAAAGTTTTAAACAACTCAAGAGCTTTAAAATGTACAGTGTTATGAGTGGACAACTCTAACAGTTTATTTATTATAATTCTTATTTTGAATAATATTTGTATTTTTACCTTTTACCTGAAAGTTAAAATAGAGGAATACTATTTTGATGCTTTTTATTTATTTCTAATTTGTACACATATGTCAGTGGATTTTGTTCCATTAAAGTCTTTAAATGGAGTAGACTAATGCCTAGTAGTACATTTTGCAAAACACACACCTATATATATATATTGTAGGAATAGCATTTAACATTTAATATGCCTTTTTAAGTTAAAGTAAAAATTGGTACAGAAGTTATGTCCGTAGTAATGTATACATTGCACAATATACACAGATCAATTGTACGTTCTGTTACTCATTTTAAATCAAAGAGGAAGAACAAAAAGACTTCTAAGTCTCAACCAGCGCATTCTGACCTTTACTGGTTAAAGATCAGAAGTTCAGGTCAAGTTATTATGTCTCCCCCCAAAAATGGGGGAGACATATTGTTTTTCCCCCGGTTTTCTGTCCGTCTGTCCGTCCGTCTGTCCGTCACAAAATCGTGTCCGCTCTGTATCTTCCAAAGCCCTTGAAGGATTTTTATGAAACTTGGGTCATATGTTCACCTCATCAAGGCGACGTTCAGAACCCACTTGCGGGTGTGGTGTCTCAAGGTCAAGGTCACACTTGGAGGTTAAATGTCAAATGCCACAAAATCGTGTCCGCTCTGTATCTTCAAAAGCCCTTGAAGGATTTTTATGAAACTTGGGTCCGATGTTCACCTCATCGGAGGAGACATATTGTTTTTCCCCCGGTTGTCTGTCTGTCTGTCCGTCTGTCTGTCCGTCACAAAATCGTGTCCGCTCTGTATCTTCCAAAGCCCTTGAAGGATTTTTATGAAACTTGGGTCAGATGTTCACCTCATCAAGGCGACGTGCAGAACCACTTTGCGGGTGTGGTGTATCAAGGTCAAGGTCACACTTGGAGGTTAAATGTCAAATGCCACAAAATCGTGTCCGCTCTGTATCTTCAAAATTCCTTGAAGGATTTTTATGAAACTTGGGTCAGATGTTCACCTTATCAAGGCGACGTGCAGAACCCACTTTGCGGGTGTGGTGTCTCAAGGTCAAGGTCACACTTGGAGGTTAAATGTCAAATTCCAACATAGTAGGAGTAGTTCCAACATACTACAGCTATTATGATGTAACTTTTCTCTTTATCAATGGAAATAGATTAGACTTGAGTGCTTGAAGAAGACACCTTGTAACTGGCTTCATGTTTTTGGCCCATATCTGTGTAACAGCACTGCCATCGACATGATTCCAACATGCTACAGGTACTTGACTGAATCAAGAATGAGTTCCGGTGATGGCGGTTATGGATGTGTAAACAAAACCTCTGGTGAAATGTGATGAAACTATGCTATAGCTGAGGTCTCTGCGCTAAAATAAATGATAAAACGAAAAGAAAATGAAGTGACATTGAATTGGTATTTGAGAAAATTGATTTTGAAATTTCTTGAATTTAGAACTTGAATTTATGTTTTCGAAAATTAATATCACGTGGACCTCGTGAAAATCGTGAGCAGATGCCTCCAACGCTAACAAATTTTAAAACTATACTTATTGGAAAAATACGGGTTACCTGCAATGAGTGATTCGAACATTTGCTCAACTCCTACTACTAGTAAAAAAAGAGAGCTATCGTCTCCACTTGACTTAGTTGAACTAAAGAAGTCAAAAGCATCTACTAGTAAAACTGATCTTGTTTGTGGAAGATATTTAGGCTATAAGCGAGGCGGTGAAAAAGTCCCTTCCTGGCGTAAATGAACAAGTTGAAGAAATTGTAAACGGTGTTCTTGAAGGACTCAAAACTAAAATATCTAAGCTTGAGGAAGAGAACAAGATGTTGCGCATGCGTGTGCATGAACTCGAACCACTCGTAGGCCGTGTTGGAAAGTTGGAAAGCTCAGTTGACAGTGGCGAACAATATAGTCGGCGTAACTGCCTGCGCATAAGCCTGAAATGGGACTTCACATCATCCCTGAAGGTTTGGAAGAAATTACAGAGTCTATGCAGATCGCTGCTGATACTGATCCTGAGTCATCACTTACAACCGGTGATATAGAAAGGATGACGTGTTCTCAGCTGGAAGCATGGAGAGCACCGACATTAAAATCCTTGATCTTGTAAATGCTCTTGGACTTAAAATAAATGAACTGGACATTGACCGTTCCCATCGTATTGGAGTTAAAAGGCAAGGTAAACCTAGGGACATCATTGTCAAATTTACATCGTACAGAGTACGTAACATCTTCTATAGGTCCAGAATTGATCTTAAATCTCATGGTTTTCCTGGCGTTTTTGTTAATGAAGACTTGACAAAAGCACGTTCTAAGCTCTTCTATCAGGCTAGACAACTCCTCAAGAATCGGTTCCTTTGATGGTATGGTAATGGTAAAGGAAGAGCATAGAAAGATTCACAGAATCAATAATATACATGATCTTTTGAATGCAAGAAGTGCCCACCCAATCCAAGCCGAGGAAAAGCCTTAGGCTTCACAGCCAACTAGGCAGCCAAAGTGGACTGAAATCAAGCCAACCAGTATTGCCAAACTTTTGGTAATAAGTATACATTGCTAGCTAATGTTACGCTCTGCTGATTTTGCCACTATCTTGTATATTAATAAATTCAGGTAGAGCATACCTGTAAACACTTTTATTGAAAGACGGACTGTCAGTTTAAAATAAGTTATATTAAATGTGTTTGTTAGTTTGATACAATTAACTTATCTTTGTGTCTAATTGATCTGAGCATGTGAAATGCTGAAACATGCTAGTTGAATATATCATTTTTATATATTTACTTATATTGAATGTATAAAGTTTTTGTACATCATTTTGGCTATATGCGATTAGGTATGGTCTTTAGCTTAATCAGATTCCTCAAATAATTACCTTTACTGTTCATGCATGTTTAAGCATGTCATTTTTTAAACTATTTTGTGCTACAAACATCGACATTTCTGGCAACGATTGTTCTAAAAATATTCTTCTGAACATAACTTTATAACGAGATAATTTATGTACTTTACACGTTGGCTAACTTATGATTTACTCTAGTTCTCCTATTTTGAGTTAGATAATAAAATGAATTTGAAAGTATTTTCAATATAAGTTATAGTACTTTGAGTAACTTTAGAGCATAAATTAATCACATTTCCGTTGTATCCATTTTTCCTTATATAATGCTCTGTCTATTTTTTGTTTTATATATTAAGTTAAGTTTTCCTTTTCAACCTCAAACTCATCATAATAATGTTCCTGTTCGGATTATGCAAAATGGAAAGCATTGGATGCTTATCAATACCGTTGTTGTGAGCATGATTGCGCTTGTACGTTTCTTACTGTTCTTATCATCAATCACATAATGAATAACTTATCACCATTTAACCCAATCATGCACTTTTATATTTGTCCAGTGGAAATTTGCACTTTTGTTTCACATGTTGACGCTTCTATACATTACTCAAAGCAGTATATTAACATATTCAATGTCTGTGCAAGTACGCAGTCAAGTCAAACACAACATAAGACATCCAATCAGACATTCACTTCCAGGACCATGTTATTATAAAAATCTAGGATATACTTATCAGCTAATCTCAATACTAATTAGTATGGTATGTATCATAAATCATAAATCTCTTCCTTGTAACTTGTTGTCATAGTGTTATTACTTCAGGTGTCGGAGAACCTGTACTAGAACAGAATTTGCGCTTTCATTGTCCTATCTTTGCTCTCTTTTCCTTTTCTAGGCCACAATCAAGAATGTTCAAACGCCTAGTATGGTTATATGATCGAGGTGATTATGCCACTCTTAAGAACAACATCGGACAAACTGACTGGGAACAACTCACAGATAATGACATAAACAAACATACTACATCAGTGACCAAAATGATTTTAGAACTTTCAAAACAGTGTATACCTACGAGAACAATAACAGTCAAACCAAACGACAGCGTATGGATTACAACACAAATTAAACAACTGATTCGTAAACGTAAAAAACATTATCACAGAGCAAAACAAACAAATAATCCTGTACACTGGCTAAAATTCAGACAACTTCGTAACAAAATAGTGTCGCTTATTCGTACGGCTAAGTCTAACCATTTCCAAAAATTAGCAAACACTTTAAAATTAAATACCACATCTCAATCCGACTGGTGGAAACTTGTTAAAACATTTATATCCCCTAACGAAAAACAGACCATTCCTGCTCTGAAACATCCCGTCACTCATAAACTTACCTTCGACAACAAATCCAAATCTGAAGTACTAAACAGCTACTTTTGCTCTCAGTCGTTCCTCGAACATTCAGACAAGGAAGTCCCTGACGATTTCTTTGAGGAACCAGCAAACACATTAACGTTTATCACTATTACTCCTCAAGATGTCGAAGATGCTATCAGAACTCTTAATGTTAATAAAGCTTCAGGGCCGGATGAGATAAGCAATAGGATTCTGTGTGAAACGTCTTCGGAAATAAAATACCCTTTATGTTCACTTTTCAACCACTCACTTCGCTGTTGTAGGGTTCCACAAACTTGGAAAGATGCAAATGTTTGTGCTATATTAAAAAGGGCGATTCATCCTTGCCAAACAACTATCGGCCGATATCTCTTCTTTGTTGTATGGAAAAGGTCTTTGAGCGCATCCTCTTCAAATATATTTTCAACTTACTTCATGACAATGCCTTCATATCTCCTCTTCAGTCTGGCTTTAAACCTGGTGACTCTACCGTGAACCAACTTAACTACCTCTATAACACATTTTGCAAGGCTTTAGACGATGGTTTGGAAGGTCGTATTATCTTTTTCGATATCAGCAAGGCTTTTGATAAAGTTTGGCATAAAGGTCTCCTTCTCAAATTAAAGAAAGCTAAAATTTAAGGATCCCTTCTTAACTGGTTTACTGATTATCTTTCAAACAGACATCAATCTGTGGTCCTTCCAGGAACAAAATCCGACTGGTCTACTATTAAAGCTGGTGTTCCTCAAGGTTCAATCCTTGGTCCACTTTTATTCTTAGTCTATATCAACGATATAGTCAAAGATTTAGATTCTTCTGTAAATCTCTTTGCTGACGACACCTGTCTCTACCTGGTCGTTGATCTACCACTTCCTACAGCTGGGATTCTTCAATCTGACATTAATAAGATCTCCGAATGGGCCGACCGATGGCTAGTCAAATTTAACCCCTCCAAATCAGAAACAATGATAATCTCACGCAAAACGACAAAACCTTTTCATCCTCCGTTATCTATGAACGGTCATATTATCTCTTCGGTCAATTCTTACAAACACCTTGGGCTTCTCCTCTCAGATGATGGGTCTTGGCATGTTCATATTAATTCTATTAAGAAACGTGCCTGGAAACGTTTACACATCATGCGTAAACTTAAATTTCAACTTGATCGCAGATCTCTAGAAATAATATATCTATCTTTCATTAGACCTATCATTGAATATGCTGATGTTGTCTACACAAACTGCACTCAATATAAGAAAAATGAGCATGATAAAATCCAATATGAGGCTTCTTGAATAGTATCTGGTGCTACAATTAACGCTGGTGTCTCTTCATGAGCTGCAACGAGAAGTTCCCTGGGAATCCCTTGAATATAGAAGAAGAAACCACAAACTAATTCTTCTGTATAAAATGAAAAATGGTCTTGCTCCTCATTATTTATCGTCTCTTGTCCCCTCTTCCGTTGGCGAAACATCTAGGTATAGTCTTCGAAATTCAACTGACATCCAAGGTATACGCACAAGGACATCACTTTATTACAATGCTTTTCTCCCTTCGGCTATTCGTGATTGGAATGACCTTTCATATGAATAACAAAATGCTCCAACTCTGTCTTCTTTCAAGTATCTTCTAACTAGTAACTTAGTAAAATGTCCGAAATATTTCTATACAGGGATTAGAAAATGGCAAATTTATCACGCACGTCTTCGAACCGAGTGTAGCTCTCTAAATCAACATCTATATACAAAAATTATTACAAACTCACCTATGTGTCAATGCGGATTACCAGAAACAAACCACCATTACCTTTTTGAATGTCAGCAATATAATACTATAAGAGAAAATCTTCTCCAGACTTTATCTACTTTCTGCACTATAACATTACACACGTTACTCAACGGTGATTCAAATCTTAGTGATGAAACAAACTCAAGTATTTTCCAAGCAGTTCAAAATTATATCAGAGATAGCAAACGATTTTCATAGTGCCATGTAAACAGTATTGGCCATTTGCCTCTTCCATTTATAATCCGAATAGGTCCTTTATATATAAATGTATTGTATGTGCATATATATGTGTATGTGTATATGTATGTATGTGTATGTATATGTATGTATATTGGTGTATATATATATCTGTGTGTATGTATGTGTATATGTATATATTTTCATTCTTTCGCAATGTGAAACATTTTTTATTTAATACCCTTAACCGTAATTTCTTTCAATTTCTATAATATAAACACGTACGTTTGATTTTATATATTAAGAATACACTATTTTTGATTTGAATTTTCTTTTGTTAGTTTATCACCATCAAAAACTGTTTTAAAACGTCAGCATTTCATGCATAATTTGCAAAACCGCGACAACTTTCATAGATGGCAAATATTTGTTAGGAAAAGACCTTTATAAGCCAAACTGGCTTTCGGCTCTGATTCCTTTTTCATCATTGTGCTCGTATAATTGTCTTTGTATGCATTATATATGTGTGTAACATGTTTAAAATAAAATATGTTTAAACTAAATACAACCATTTTGTACAAAATGAAACAAGGTTTCTGCTCAATCCTTTCTTGACAGAGTATGAGTTTCTTGTTCTTCATGTACATTTGACAAAAATATCCCCCTTATTTTACAATCGTCTGACTCAATACTGCCTGCAGCAACTGGCTGGGGGGAGACATATGTTTTTGTTCAATCAAAAACCCATTTCTAGTTGAAAATGCTATAACTAAGTGTCCTGCTCACTAGAAACGAAAGGTGAGCATAGAACACTGAAGAATTATGTAAATACATCAAGAATTCTGCAAAAGAAGATTCAATTACTAACAATATCATGAGGCAGTAAAATTCTATTTAGAATATATTTGATAAATTTACACAATTTTAAAGATTTTTGTTTATTTTTATTATTCATTAGTTCATGTGTTTTAATAACATTGGGTCTATTATAATAATATGGTTTCAAAAATCGTCTTCGTTCTTCTGTGAATAATATGCATTCAAATAAAAAATGAAATTCATCTCCTAGTTTATTGCAAGTAATACAAACTCGTTCGTTTATTGTAATTCTTGCCAAATTTTCAGTTTCTATTGGGAGTCGATGGTTACGAGTTCGAAATTTAATCAGTGAATATTGCAATGATGTCACTAATAAAGATAAGAATGATTCGTGTTTAAATTTACATTTAAAAAGTTTATAAAACTTGCTTTACTCGAATTTTCAAAAGAGGAATACCATTCAGTGAGGAAAAGGTCTTTTAATTTATGCCGTATTGTGAGTTTTAATTATTGTCTATTGGGGAATTGGTGTTCTGACCATATATTAATCATTCCTCATTTAATAAAGATTTGTTTAATGTTGTGAATCCAGGGGTATTTTGATTTCATTGATAGGTCATCATATGTTTTTGCTAAGTTTAGCATATTTCTGTACACTGTTGAGGATAGTTTAATTGGCAATGTCGCTGGATTGTTATTACATATTCTAGCCCAGAACGATATTATTCTCTCTTCTATATCTTTGTTCTTATAAATAGGATTTATAATTCCAATAGTCCGAGATTCAGGGATAGTTCCACTATCTAAACTCAGGTTGAATAGTTTAAAGTAAATTTCTTCAAAACAATGATAAGAATACTTAATATGTTCATTTAAAATCTTATCTAGTCAACACGCTTTGTTATTTTTCTAAAGTTTTAACTGCTTTTGATATTTCATCTTTATTGATTGGACAGTTTATAGCTTCATTTATCTCAATGTTTTGGGGTTGGTTGTAGTTCTCTAGTAAATCGTTATCAACGTCATTGGAAAAATTATTATCTCTAAAAAGTATATAGGTCATTTATATTACATTCTACTTTTTCATTTTTATTTCCTTTTAACATTTTCCAAGTATCTCCTTGGGTCAGAGTTCTTCATTTTTCTTAATTTTTCAATATTCGCATTTCTCGATTTATTATAAAACAATTTCATTGTGTTTTTGTATTGTTTTCTTGTTTGTCTAAGGTTTTCTTTGTTTGTTTCAGTCCTTCTTAATTTATAAAAATATTTGGCCCTGTGGAATTGTTTACGAGTGGCTTTGCATTTATGTCCAAACCATGTTGAATCAATTTTCGTTGAATCGTGTTTTATATTTCTATTTGTTCTTGTTAACCCCAAGGAAGTTTTAGAAGTTCGTACAAATAGCATAGTATATAGCTATTATATATTGAATAGTAAGGCAATGTCCGTTATAATATTATCGGCAGTTTCTTTGTTAAAATTATTTATAATTTCTGGACTATCTAACTTATCCGACAATCTACCTATTTCGTTCAAATCAAAATGGTTTACAAATGCATTTATCTTTTTATCATCCCATAATTTTAAGTTAGGACCATCATTTAATTTTTTTTTCGTTAATTTCTAAAAGTTCAAAGTTCAATGTTAAACTTATTGAGTTATGCGCATCAGATAATAATGGGCAAAACTCTAAAATTTTCATATAATCAATACTGTTAAATATAGTTGAGCTGCATAAAAAATAATCTACCGCACTAGAAGCTTTACGAGTCATATTTCCTGTTTCGTTACCTTTCGTTCTACCATTTAGGATGTAAATGCTATTTAACTGAAGGAAGTCTATTAATCTATGTCCATAATTGTTTGCAATATGAGCGCAGTTCTTCCGAGGAAGCTTTACATCTTTTGTATGTTCAAACCTGTTCATTTCAGTATAATATTCATCACGGATTTCATAAAGATTTTGCATTTCTAAAAAGCCAGTGTCTGACATTATGTAATCATTAAGTTCTTTGGTCCTAGAATTGAAATCTCCAAACAAGCAATAATGTGTATACTTCCTTGATAAATTGTTAAGTTCTAACTGAATCTCTAAAAAAGATCTTCAACCGAATATTCTGAAGTTTTTGGTGGTATGTAAACTATACCACAAAGTATATTAGATTTGGTTCTGCTTAATCTTTTTGAGACAGTAAACCAAAGGACAAGACTAGATTTTGATTCTATAACTGTAATGTATTTCGCCAAGTCACTCCTGAAGACAAGGGCAATTCCACCCGATTTACGTCTACTAATAGCTTTCCTGTTTTTAAATTTAAATTTATATCCTGTAAGTTCGATGTGATCTAAATCGTGTAATTTTGTTTTTGTTGCAATCCTATAATTTGATATCTGTTAACAAATCATTAAATTCAGGGCAAACCATCTTGGATTTTAAACCGCAAACATTAAGCGAGATAATTGATAATAGTGATTTATTTTCAATAGATATTGAACGCATATTCAAGTTTCTGAAGTTGTTATCAAATTATCATTATTATGATTATTGTTGATGTTGTTATTATTATTATTATTAATATTATATTCAATGTCAGTATTATTGTTATTATTATTGTTGTTGACGTTGTTATAACTATTATCATAATAAATTTTTGTTGTTGTTATTGTCGTTAATATTTTCGTTATTATCATTTTTACCTTTGTTATAATTATTACCATTATAAGTTGTAGTATTGTTGTAATTGTCGTCATTGTTATTTTCATAAAAATTCTTAATGTTGTTGTTTTTATTGTTTTTTTTTATCAATACTATTAACATCATTTTTAAGATTATTGTTCTTACCATTGCCATAATCGTTTATGTTATTATTATTATTTTCATTATTATCATTATCAGTTATGACACTATTATAATCATTATTTATGTTGTTATTGTGGTTTTTGTGGTTGTCATTGTTATAGATGCTAGTATATTTTTTTATTTTTTATACGTTAAAACATCCAGTGTCAGCTTTTATCTCTTTAAGAGCAATATTTGTGTTAATGCAATAAAATTCATGTATGAGAGGTTATTATGTGCCCACAATAGAATTAGATATCTATACAAGAAAACATACATATAAAACATCAGAATATTACAATAGTAAGTAAATGAATTTATATACATGCACTTATGTGCAAGAAAAGTTAAAACATCACACCACATATAACAATAAGCATTAACATGTCCATATATTCTATGACGTTGTGCATTCTGAATATTAAGATATATTTTAAATTTGAATTCCTCAAAATCATACTTGTGGTAATTCATTTTTTGGAATATTAACCTTTCGAATGTTTCACTTAATTGAAACCTATAATACGAGTTAGGTGCCTTTTTCAAATCGCTCGTGAAATTGTAAACGTGTCTAAAAAACGAATATACTAATACTACACGCTATGTCTTCTCCTAAGAAGCATGACTGACAAGATCGTCTTATCTATTGATTAGTTCAATGATTTTGATTAAATTCTACTCCCTTAATAAGAAAAAGCATAATGTGACAGCACCCAATTTTCGTACAGAGCAAACAATGCCTATAGACTTGACGTAGAATCATCTTTTTTAGCATTAAACATTAACAACTTTGAGCCATATACAAAATTAGAGTGCAAAAAGATTAGAATTGATTAACCACCATACACTTAATCCAACATTACTAATAACTGCAACCCCCACTCCATTTGGCGTCGTTCAAACATTTGATTTGTCTAACTTGTAATGCAAATTTTAAGAACGAAGTCATTGAAAAGTCCAGAAATATGAGTTATTTATAGTTTAACTACAAAACATACAAGTTGTTGTTTACATATCACAAATCTGAATTCATGAAGTGTAAAGGTACAATCATTAATAAATGTATGTGTAAGTGGCAAGTATATGCTAATTATCATTGTAGTAATGTACCTCTATCTATAATTTGTCCTAGGGAAGAGGGGTGAGCATTGTTGGGACTTTTGGCAGAAGACCATTTCAAAAAGGCGGGAATTTGACAGACATAATGGTTCTAAGTAAAGGGAAATAGACTTTTGCCGAATTTAAGATCATTGATAAGTAAAGAATCTCCCACTGTTGGGATTTTGACAAATTGCCATTGCTCTAGGATTGGGATTCAACCTCTTCAGACTCCAAAAAAAGAAAAATGTGAAATTCCCAGGTTCAGCACGCCATCCCCTTCCTGAGGCAAAACATTGATAGGTGCATACGTAAGTATTTTTTGTTTAAGAGAGAAAATCATTTACTGCAAAGGTCTGACATTCATGGAGGTCTTGCATGCACATTATTTATGTCTAATTCAGCTATATTTCGGTACTTTCCGTACTCCGTTACTACTACATTACTTTCTTGAATTAAAACTGACAGTGTTTGTGGAATCAGTTTGTTTCCATGTAACTGCCATCATTTATTTGGGAACTCTGTTCATGCTGTTTTTCCCATAGTGTGTCATTTAATTACTTAATTTGTCTTGTAGTAAATAGTTGTAGCTTTCCATTGATGGTTTTCACAATATCAGAGGGAAATTGGCATATTCAACGAAAAATGTGAGTTTCTGATTGATTGGTTATAGTGGTATGTCTGACTGCTCTTTTTTGGCTGAAAGTTTTTTTCTGAATGTATGCTAAATAAAACTTTCACCGTTCCCAGACCTAAACTAGAATTTTACATTATAAAAATTGTTTACATAAATACAAAGCACACCAGCCAATCATTGGTGCACAACATAATTTTTTGCATATTTCTTATTGATAAAGACCATTTTACCTTTCTAATGTTTCACATAGAAATGTATAGGAAATACTTTAGGAATCTTCTTCTCTTAAACAACAAGGCCCTTAGTTCTAAAATTTTGCACAAAGTATTGTCTCGTAGACCTCTTCCAAGATTGTTCAAATTATGTATCTGGGATCAAATTTGACCCCGCCCTGGGTGTCACTTTTTTTTATAAAGAGACATACATAGGGAAATCATCAAAAATCTTGTCTGAAACTATTATGCTTTGGGATTTGATATTTGGCATACAGGTTTAGCTAGAGCTCCTCTATAAATATTGTTAAATTATGACACTGGGTCATAAATGGCTCTGCCCCAGGGGTCACTTGATTAAATAAAGGCTTATATGGGAAAACTTCGAAAATCTTCTACTATGAAGCCTAGTACCGAGATATTTTTTTGCATGAACCATCATCTAGAAGTCCTCTACCAAGATTGTTCAAATGATACTCTTATGGTCAAAAAACTAACCCCACCTAGGGTTCACTTGATTCTTGTAAAGATGGATAACAAATCTTATAACTATAAGACCTAGTGTTAAGATATTTGACGTGTAACCCGGCCTAGCAGATCTCTACCAAGTATCTTCAAATCTTGGCCCAGGAGTCAAAATAGACTTTTCAGATTTTTGTCATAGAGCCTTAAATTATTGGCAGATATCTTAGATATTTGGTATTTAGGCTCTTTGCATGAATCTCCTCTATACGCTAGGGTCAAGGTCACGCCCTAGGGATCACATGTTTTATATAGAAATGTATAGGAAATATAGCAATCTTCTTCTCTAAAACCACAAGGCTCTTATTTCTAAAGTTTTGCACAATGTTTTGTCTAGTTGACCTCTGCCAAGTTTGTTCAAATAATGACACTGGGTCACTTTTGGCTCTGCCAGGGTGGTCAGAAGTTTTATATAGAAATATACAGGAAAATTTAGAAAATCTTGTCTAAAACCACTAGAACTAGAGTTTTTAAATTTGGCATGAAGCATTGTTTTTCAAATAAGGACCCTAGGGTCACTATTGGCCAGCCTCGCATGAAGGGTTACATGTTTTACATATAAATATATAGGAAAATATTTCAAAATCTTCTTTTTTAAAGCTGCTAAGCCCAGAGGTCTGAAATTTGGTATGTAGCATTTTCTAATGGATCTCTACCATGTTTGTTAAGACAGTGTTCCTTGGGTCACTATGAGCCCCACCCAACGGCCACATTTTTTACATAGAAATATAGAAGGAAATCTTTAAAAATTTTGTCTGAAACCACAAAAGCCAAAGTTTTAAAATTTGTCATGAAGCTCTGTGTAGTAGATCTTTACACATTTTGTTCAAATTATGTCCCTGGGGTCAAAATTGGCCCCTTTGAAAATCTTCTTGTGAGAAATCGCATTCTTATAGACCTTGAATATTTTGCATGGAGCATCCTCCAAGATTGTTCAAATTATGCCACTGGTAATTAATGCTGCCCGCGGGGTCACATGGTTTTACATAGGCTTATATAGGAAAGATTTTTAAAAATCCTTGTCTTAAACCGTATGCCCTGGATTTTAAAAAGTTTGTATGTTGCATTGTCTAATGAGCCTCTACCACGTTTGTTCAAATTATGTCCCTTGAGTCAAAATTGGCCCCATCCCAGGGGTCCTATTTGTGTAAAATATTTAATCTTTGAAAATCTTCTTCTCTGAAATTGTTAGCCATAGACCTTGGATATTTTGCTTGGAGCATCAACTTGAAGTCTTTTACCAAGATAGATCAAATTATGCCCTTTGGGTCATTAAAAGCGCTGCTACAGGGTCACTCGATTTTACATTGACTGATGCAGGAAAGATTAAAAATCTTCCTGTCTGAAACTGTATGTACTGGAGCTTAGATATTTTGTATGCTGCTTTGTTCAGTGAACATCTACTAAGTTTGTTCAAATTATGTCTCTGGGGAAAAAATTGGCCCCTACCCCAGGGTTCCCATTAGTGTAAAATGTTTAATCTTTGAAAAATTTTCTTGTGAGAAACTGTTAGCTTCAGACCTTAGGTATTTTTCATGAAGCATGACCTTGAGATCCTCTACCAAGATTGTTCAAATCATTCCCATTGGGTCATTAATGGCCTTGCCTCAGGGTAACTTGATGTTACTAAGGCTTACATAGGAAACACTTACAAAAACTTCTAGTCTGAAATTGTATACCCTAGAGATTTGATATTTTGTTTTTTGCATTGAGCAGTAGATACATATCAAGCTTAATCAAATTTTTTCCTGGGGTGAAAATTAGTCCTGCCGAGGGTTCAGTTTTTATTTAAGGTCCTCAAAAATCTTCAATTCAAAACCTGTTATGTTGCTTCTGATGTTTGCTCAACAGCAGACCCTAAGCCAAAGTACTCAGGTGAGTGACCCAGGGCCATCATGACCCTCTTGTTTATGATCATACAGTTTTCACGGATATAAACTTTGTTTTAGTTGCTGTATTTACTTGTTAAGATTAGATCTCGTACAGTTCAATGAATCAAGTACTTAAGATGTTCATTCTGTTCTGATAGTGGTCTTTAGTGAAAGTGTTAAGGTGAATAATACTTGGTATGCTGGTGACCTTTTGTGCCTAGCAGCCTCTGATTTGCAAATATTTAAAAGTTTTGGACTAGTAACACCTGATACATATTAAGTGTTTACAAAACATAAAAATACTTTTGTAGTTCAATGGTGAGAGCACTTTCCTTCAACGGAAAGAGATCTGAGTTCAAATCTCAGCCGAAGCAAATTGTTTGTTGTAGAACTAGTATGTTTTTCATTGTTGCTCACAAAATGTACTTCTTAATAGATAATCACAATCTTTCATTACCGGTTGTAGACTAACCATTTCCTTGTCTTATAGATTAGATTGAGAACCATCCTTCTAAATTTAAAACAGGTAGACCATAACACCACAGTGATTTTTATACCCAACCCAGCCCCCCACCCAGGCACAACAAACTTGTAAGGGTGATATACTGGAATCAGCTTGTCCATCTGTCTGGCCGGCCAGCTGGCCGACCTTCAGATTTTGATTGTCGGGAACATAACTCAAAAACTATTGGAGGTAATATCAACTTGAAATTTCAAAGATGGATAGATCTCATTAGGTAGAAGTGCAGTGCCCAACAACTTTAACTTTCTGCGTAATTTAGAAATGATTGCTCTTTGAAGTTTTTCATACTTAATTTTTGTCTTGGACACAACTCAAAAAGTATTGGAGGTATCTACTTGATTCTCAAAGATGGATAGATTTCATTAAAGAGAAGTGCCATAACCATAACTCTTTTTTCATAGTTTTTGGAATCATTGCTCTTTGAAATATTTCATACCTATTTTTTGTCTGAAGCATAATCAAAAAGTACTGGAGGCATCAGCTTGAAACTTCATAGAAAAATAGATCTCAGTGAGAAAGAGTGCAGTGCCTAAGAAAAATAACTCCTTTTTTCTCTCCTTGGACTAACCTTTCTCAGACTGGATGTGTAAGTTAGACATGACCTGTAGATGACCCCTTAGTTTTTCAGGTCATTAAGTCAAATGTCAAGGTCAGAGTGACCTTGAAAAGTAAAACACTTTCCGATCAATAATTATAGAACGATTGGTCCCAGGTTTTTCAAACTTAGTGTGTAGGTTGGTCATGACCAGTAGATGACCCCTATAGTTTTTCAGGTCACCAGGCTAAAGATCAAGATAACATTGACCTTGAAAAACAAAATGGTTTCAGATCAATAACTATAGAACCCTTGGTCCCAGATTGTTCAAACTTAGTTTGTAGGTTGGCTTTGACAAGTAGATGACCCCTATAGTTTTTTACCTCACCAGGTCAAAAGTCAATGTCACAGTTACCTTGAATAGCAAAACTGTTTCCAGTCAATAACTATAGTACTCTTGGTCCCAGAGTTTAGGTTGGTCATGACGAGAAGAAGACCCCTATAGTTTTTCAGGTCAATAAGTCAAAGGTCAAAGCCACAGTGACCTTGAAAAGAAAATGGTTCATAATTAATAACTATAGAACGCTTAGGCCTAGGTTCAACAGACTTGGTATATAAGTTGGCAATGACCTGTAGATGACCCTTATAGTTTATCAGGTCACCAGGTCAAGGTCACAGTTACCTTTTATTGAAATTTTTTTTCTGATCAATTAATATAGAATGATTGGGCCCAGCTCCTCAAAACTTCATACGTAAGTTGTTCGTGACAATTAAATGACCCCTGTAGTTTTTGCAGTTATAAGGTCAAAGGTCACAGTTAACTTGAAAAGCAAAACAGTTTCTGCTAAATATCTAGGGAATCCTTAGGCCCAGGTTTTTTCAGACTAAGTATGTAGGTTTTCATGATCATTAGATGACAAATATCGTTTTTCAGGTCATTGGGTCAAAGTTCAAGGGGTACAGTGATCTTGGAAAGCAAAACAGTTTCCGATGCAAAGTTGTAGAACGCTTGGACCCATGTTCCTCAAACTTGGCATATAAGTTGTTCATGACTTGTATATGAGCCATTTAGATTTTCAGGTGACCAGGTCAAAGGCCAAGGACATAGTATCCTTTGAATAGCAAAATAGTGTCCTATCAATAACCAAAGAATGCTTGGTTCTAGATCCTCAAAACGTCATGGCTGCCTTTAGAGGTAAGGCGCTAGGGGTCATATATGTTTTACAAACATCTCTTGTTCTTAAGTTTACACTTGATTTTTTCCAGGACATTACTCAAAAATTATCGGAGAAATGAACTTGAAACTTCATAGATGGATAAATCTAATTGTATAGAAGTGCAGTGCCCAAGAACCATAACTCTTTTTTCATTATTTTGGAATTATTGCCCTGTAAAAATTTTCATAATTTTTTTCTGGGGCATAATAAAAAATTATTAGAGGTATCAACTTGAAACTTCATAGATGGATAGATCTCATTGAGATAAAGTGCAGTGCCCAAGAACCATACGTTTTTGCATAATTTTGGAGTTATTGCCCTTTGCAATTTTTCATACATAATTTTTGTCTGGGGCATAATTCAAAAAGTATTGGAAGTATCAACTTGAAACTTCATAGATAGATAGATCTCATTGAGGAAAGATGCAGTGTCCAAGAACCATTACTCTTTTTTACATACTTATGTAGTTATCGCCCTTTAAAATTTTTCGTACTTAATTTTTGTCCGCAACTCAAAAAGTATTGTAGGCTTCAATCTGTGGTCTGCACCATAAAGCCATACGCACTAACGCGGTAATTTAATGTAACGAAGAGGACGTCGTGAACTGCGGAGAGTGTACAGGTTATGTACGAATCTTGCATTCCGAACTGAAATCCTCCCCCATAAATAAAGATCATTACAGCCTTCTTATCTCCCTGTTTTGCACGAGACGGTACAAAAATATTCAAAACAATCCTCGCTCGTAGTTGTTTCTAACACGGGTGACCACTGCACATTCTGAAGGCAAGCAGGCTTTGAACTCGTGACATCGTAAATTCCTTCAAACGGTGCCTATTTTACAGGCTTCACGAATCACCGTGCACCTTCTGTAGTTTCTGCATATGGAACTCCTATGAAAGCAGATACGTTGTAAGGTTGTCCGGCAAAAGAAAACTAATGGGTATAACCTTTTATTTTTCCAACCTCGATGGAAACAATTATATCTTCACAACTCACGCATAAAACAACAACAGCAATAAACACAATAATTCCTCTCATTTTTATATAAATCCGGAGACTCAGTCTACACGCTAATGATTGTCACAGTAGTTTTAATATAATGTTTATATCATTTTTTTCAAAATTTCTAAAAAAGCAACAATAATTCCCCACATCAAGATATTTACTACATATTTCAAAACTAAGCCAAAACTGAGATTATAGATGTATTTTTGTGGTAGAATGTGTATTCACCGTTCAGTACAGAAATATCACTCAACCTTGATCAACAATATTTGAATTCTATATTGTGGTATTACACCCAAGCCCGAAATAACTTGATATATAAACATTACACACAAGGCAAGAACTACCCTTACCCTATTTGAACTCTCAGAAATCAAACAAAACGGAGAGTTTACAATATTTTATTAAATCTGACGATAGAATATACATTTATCTCTAATGTTGAAGTTTAAAGACTTTTGCATTGAGCAAGCCGAGTCATTTGTGCCATAAATTATAACCAGACATATTAGTGACACAAAGCAGGAGTGTTCGCGGGGGGAATAGACGATTGACAAACCTCTCTGATTCAGAGAATCAAATAATTACATGTACTAACAAAATTAATAGTCAAGGGTCACAGAAACCGGAAGTTGATAGATGATTGGAGTTGAGTAAAGACTCACCGAAAGAAACGCCAGATTCCTGCATAATAAATACGTTCTAATTATTGTTCGCACTGTGACTATCTAGAAAAATATATTGTTTATTCTAATCAACTGCAAATCACATCGACATCTTTTCTCTTTAAATAGATAGAGCGCTTAAAGATGGCGGGTGTTTTTGCCTTGTTTACGATGTTAATTTATAGCTACCGCGTATATAGGTACCAGACCACTGTATTTCAAGCATTGCCGATCAAGTGCCAGTGAGGATTATTTGTATAATAACTTGTATTGAACGGAGTTGTTAGAAATCTATTTTGTCTAGTCGCCTTGTTGTATTCTTTTACTTCCAAACAGTTTATAGGGGAAAGAGAAAATTCACAACTGCCACAGTAAATCAGTTAACCACTAAACCAGATAAGGTTTAAGAGTACGTCTGGGTAGCTCGGCTGCGCAATGCTTTACAAATTTAGCTTTATCTTACCTGATTTTTACCTAAAGTTTGCACTGAATTTGAATTGATATGATGCAAGTTCAAGGTCATTATATATGATGAATATCCAGATTTTGTCCGGGCATATCTTCTACATCCATAGAGGGATTTGAGTATTATATGTTACAAATGTTCAACATCATGAGAGGTAGTGTTCGCACATGAACCCGGTCTCTAGGGCAAAGGTCATGGTCAGACTTAGAGGTCAGATGAAACGGCTTGTCCTGAGCAAAACTTCCTCATACACTGAGGGATTTAATATAACTTGGCACAAATGTTCATTACATATGTCGATTATTTGATGAAAACTTCTGTTACAGCATCATTTTACAAACAGTATAACCTGCATAATTTCGATATCTGTGATTCTATTTTTTCCCGCATCATAGGATGAGATATATATGAGATATATGTGCAAACAGTTCCCAAGATATAACCGTAGAAACATAGACATATTAAACTTTTGTGAAAGTCTGGCAAGCAAAGGTTCATAACTCTGGTTGGTGTTCCTTGGTCAATGTAAGTGATACTTGCAGAGCCCCATTTCCATAACATTAATAAACATCTGCAAAAGTAACTTTATTTAAAAATTCCAAACCATCTCTAAGATGTAGCTCCGAACGGACATTTCTATAACAGTTAAGCAACAAAAGGCAACAACTCTGGTGTTCCAAGGTCTAGATGTGTGATGCTTGCAGCGCCGCATTTGTATAAAATATCGAAAACAAATTTATTTTAAAATTCAAAACCGATTCCGAGTTGTGAATCCAGACGAACGGACAAAAAGACAACGCCAAAACTATACTCTACGGCCTACATTAGGGGATGAAAAGCCACAGTACGCATTGCTAAATGATATTAAATGAATATATGCTACAGGAAAACTAGGAAACTAGGCATTTTATGAAAATCCTTAAAAAAAGGAAATGACCATTTAATTGCATTCATAACATGAAATATCTGAAGCTTTCTGGAATTCCACACAATAACTGGTAATTTACTTTAAAACATTTATATTAAATAATATGTATACATATGAAAATTATAGTTGAGACTTTTGTATGTACATTCGAACATCAAATATAAAATCTGATTATATTGTATTTATGATTCAAGCGAAAAAGTTAACACGTTTCAATAGAGAAATACATTTAATTTAGTGTTTGCTTATACATGTATTTACTGTATTTATCAAATCTGTGAGTACAACCTCGAGTATCTGACTATATGTGTAAAATATTAAAGATATTAAAACGTGCTATTTATCACTCCATCCTATCATTTTCGTTGTTCATTTTATAATGTTATTTAAAATAGTAGCAATCTCCCTAGCCGATTGTCTCTCACGGAAGCTTAAATGGTCTTCGGGTATTTGATGACTCTAGCAGTTATATTTGCAGTTACACGCGACAAAACCAGTCTACGTACGGACAGCGGAACAGCCGGACGGACGGACGCACAAGGTCTACATAAAGTGGTTGGGCATAAAAAGCGAGAGAAGATGCCATCATATATTGAAGAATATCACATATAGCATTGTATCAAAAGAATACTTCGACTCTTTAAAATGGCTTGAGATTATAAAAAGCGATATAGCTGCAAAAATGAATAACGAAAAAGTTAGTTTTGCACAAAGAAAATGTGTAACATAACCTATAAAACGACGGTGTGTGTATAGTAGTCTGTCCTTAAATGCCGTATATTAATTCTTCGATTTCAAATGACAAAAATTATCAACAACGCATGTAAACCACCGGCGCGATTAGATGTGAAAAATTTGGAGTAAAGATTGTCATAAAATATGTTTTAAGACCTCAAAACTGATATACATGCTGTATACTGTTTTGAGGTATACATTATTGGATAATTTTTGCTTAGCAATCAAAAACAATTGTTTTTTTGTTTTGTTTTGTTTTTGTTTTGCTTTTTGAGCTGAAACATAAATTCCAATAAAAAAGGTTTCCGGGCTCGTACAATAAAATCTTACCAAATGTGCATTTGGAATAAACTTCCCAAATGACAGCCAGAAAATGGAAAAGGAATGTTTGATCCTAATGTAAGTACGTTTGCCAACTTCGCCTCTGCATATTTAGCTGCAAAGTCTGGAGGATAATCCAAAATGTCAGTTATTTTATGCGGTGACCATGTTTTGTCTCAATTTGAAGATGCAAAGCCATTTCTAAAGCAACAACGACGCCGAAAAAATACCCGCCTAGATTAAAAAGTTCATTGTGGTTATGATCCATCAAATCCTAGAAATAATGAATAATAACAATCAAAACAAATAATGAATTTGTCCCTATTGGAAAAACTAAATAATTATATTTAAAGTCAGTAGATACTACTTTTAATAATCATATTAAGTTGCATGAAAATAACAAATGCTTTATATATTAGGCCCATCAGAAATTTATATTCTGAATAATGTAACATCTGAAAAACAGTACAAGCAAATCTGAAAAAAAGACGAAAACAATAAAATAGTAAATCTTCAATAAGAACTCACAGCAGTTTGTAATTTACGAAGTATTTGCGATAGAAGTAAAGCTTCTGTGAAGTAAAATCTCTTTTAAATTCTTTACATTTCCTAGTGTGATGAAAAACTAATGGCATATGGAAGTTGTTACAACACAGGTAAACGGTGTATTTCTTATTTGCTTATTGTTTGAATATTCACATTTTATAAACAATTGTCAGATTGTTTCCAAACTTGTTAGTCTAGAATAAATATATCTGGTACTTTCTACGTTTGCAGATCCGTTCTTCATGCCTTTACAAATCATTTAGGTTACTTACAACTGTAATTCCGTACAATTATATTTTCTGAAGTGTTTCTAATCTGTAAAGTGTGACAGTATTACTTCTTTGATATCTTTATTTCAGTTAAAAAAAGCTGAATTGGTCACGTGATAAAAAGAAACTGACACGAGTTTTCATTTGATATAAACTTTTATTCATTTCGTTCTGAAATTATGTTACTGAGCCCGCCAGAGGTTCGCTTAATTTTTATGATCTCCTTGAAAAAAAAATTGAAATGAAAACTCGTGTCAGTTCCTATATATATATTTCTAACTCAATGATTTTTAAGTTGCATTAATATCACCGCGTAAAAGACACGTCTCCACTCATAACTTAGTGTTTTTCAACAGCACCCCCCCCCCCACCAGGGAAGGCATAATTATTGTTTTTGAACTGTCCGTCTGTCACACAGTAAGTCCGTCAGTCAGCATGCCGTCTGATTATGACGTATAACTTCCTCATTAGTAAATGGATTTACGTTTATTCTTGAACACAATAACCTTTTGGGCAAGACCTACCCAGTGATTTATATTTATTTATCCTTGACCCCTGTATGACCTAGACTTCGAAGATCAAAAATAAATATTATTAACCATAACTACCGGTACCTTATTATTTAATAGATTTAGTTTATGTCTCCATACAACAACCCTTTAGAAAAGAGATCTTCCAAATGATATGTGGTTTTTTCCTTGACCCAAAATGACTTTAACCTTGATGTCAAATCGTCAAAAACAAAACAATCGTTTTTAGGATATACAATTTACTTTCATCTGGTCCTCAGCTCATTTGTCAAAGCACCACTTCGGGGGCATCATCATCTGTCAGTGACAGTTCTTAAAAATCATTACTGCTTATCAACCTACATATACAGAATTGATAAATAAGAAACTGACCATTCATTCGTTCATTCATTCGGTCGTTTGTTCAATTTGACGTCATTCATTCATTCATTCATTCATTCAATTTGACGTTATAAAATAAAAAGTTTATGTCAAGTTTAAGTTTCTTCTATCTTATATTTGAATCAAAAATGGTCTTCGCATTATCTATTTCATGTTCATGTCAAATAATCAATCAATTATTAAATCACTATTAAATCTACTGTTTAAATGAAAGATTTTTCAATTTAAAACCAATTCTTACTCGGTCAGCAAAATGTCTGACACTTCTGATGTCTTACAACTTTTAAGAATGTAATAATGTAAGAATAGTGAGATCTTACAATCCTCACGACCTGACTAATCTAAAGCTACAATAAATTTCATTTCCTGCGACATCTTAAGTTCAAATCGGAGAATGGAATGCCTAAACAGAAACGGGTAGTTATTCTCGCTGAACAGTCATAAGTGCTCAACGTCGTCTTTAAAATGAAACGCTTCAAAGGGATACATTTTAAAACATTCAATTAGATTAATACAAGATTGTTGAAAAAGACATATTTGGACGGACAGCCTTTTTAGTATAATTACACGACAATACTATTTGGTCAGGCGTGGCGCAACCGCCGGACCCATTTAATTTTATTAATTTGTACTCTTAAACTTTAACTGGTTTAGTGGCTGTTGTGTCTACTGACAAAATCGATCGGTTTACTAATTTTCACCTGCCAAATTTTTTTTTAATTTCTTGTCCAAAGTGCGTAATTTATTTGTTGTACTTTTCCAAAGTTCAGCTCTATTTAACAACCACATTGCAGATGTGATCGTTTGTACTAGTATCTGACCTGTATCGGTTACTTGATTTACGGATGCTCCATTTTATGTGTCGTTTCTATTTACTGTTAAGTGGTCCGCAAAGAAGTTATTATAATTTAAACAAACTGCGTACCAATCAATACGATATTTTATTATTAAACTTTTTTAGTGTACGTATACACTACTTTTCTAACGGAGATTTCTCAAAAACAGCAGTAGTTATTCACCTCATTAGGATATTTACTACACATTTCTAAACTAATAAAGTCAAGGTTGAAATCATAGATGTATTTATTGTGGTAGAGCCTGTATTCACCATTGTGTGTGTATTCACCATTCAGTACAGAGTTATTTGTAAAATAAGTTGAAAAGCTGAGTTTCAGTGGATGTATAACACTACCGTGACAATCATTAGCGTGTGGTTAGGATCTACGGATTTATATAAAAAATGAAAGCAAGTATTGCGATTATTGCTGTTGTTGTTTTATGCGTGAGTTGTGAAGATATAATTGTTTCCACCGCGGTTGGAAATATAAAAGGTTATACCCACTCGTTTTCTTTTGCTGGACAACCTTACAACGTATCTGCATTCCTAGGAGTTCCATATGCAGAAACTACCGAAGGTGCAGGGAGATTCGCGAAGCCTGTAAAAAAGGCACCGTTTGAAGGAATTTACGATGCTACAAGTCCAAAGCCTGCTTGCCTTCAGAATATCCAGTGGTCACCCGGGTTAGAAACACCTACGAGCGAGGACTGTTTGATATTGAATATTTTTGTACCGTCTCGAGCAAAACAGGGAGATAAGAAGGCCGTAATGATCTTCATTTATGGCGGAGGATTTCAGTTTGGAATGCAGGATTCGTTCATAACCGGTACACTCTCCGCAGTTCACGACGTCCTCTTCGTTACGTTTAATTATCGCGTTAGCGCGTATGGCTTTCTGTCGAGTAAGAAACATGCTCTTAAAGGAAATTATGGGCTTTGGGATCAGCACATGTGCATAAAATGGGTCCATGATAATATTGCTGCCTTTGGTGGGGATCCAGGCGCTATCACAATATTTGGCGAATCGGCAGGAGCAGTCTCTGCAATGTACCAGGCACTATACGATGGTAATAAAGGACTCTTTCAACGTGTTATCGCACAAAGCGGAGCGGCCGGTGCTTTCTGGGGATTTAACAAATACCCAGACTTACTTTACGACAAACTTGCAGAGGCTGCTGGATGTAAAACTGCAATTACAGACTGCCTTAGAAATCTCAGTGATGAGGACATGCAAAGAGCGTTTATTTTCGGTGATATGTATCTTCCAGTGCAAGACGGTGAATTCGTTAAGTATAACCCCGAAACATTTATAAAGAATTTGACGAAAGAAGCAACCGATGCACTTAGCTCTTTTGCAGAAAAAGATGTAATAATAGGATTAAATAGCGATGAAGGACACGTGGAGTCCATGCTCTTTATGTACATATTTATGGAAGACATGGCAAATCTGTATGACGGCCTAACGAAAGAAGAAATGAAAAGGTTCTTCGGACAAGTTTTAAAGTACAACAATCAATCATCTAATGACTTCATTCTTACGTCTTTGATGCACCAGTATACTGACTGGTTGCATCCTAATAGCAAAACTGCAAGAAGGTCAAGCTATCTTAAATTTGTCAAAGATGTACAATACACACTTTCGACCATTCAAATGTTGAACCGTCATAGCGCAATACAAAATTAGGGACATACTTTTATGTACCATTTTGAGCATAAACCAAGCTTTTCCCACACTCCAGACTGGGTAACTGGTGCAGACCACACCGAAGAGATACCATTTGTATTTGGATTCCCGAATATATATATGCGTGCTTTTAAAAATGTTACGGATGATGCAGCAAGCACGATGCCAGCCAATGAACTAACTTTGTCTAGGGCAATGATGAAATACTGGACTCAATTTGCCAAAACTGGGTAAGTCATTTACATACAGAACACGCTATTCAGCTTGCTCTATCGGCCATGCGATTTCTACATTCACTATCCATAAATTCATCAGTGTTTTATGTGGCACAGTTGGTTTGCAAATGTAACTTTTATTAGGTTTAAAAGCGTTAAAAGGGGAAAAAACGTGAGAATGTTAAGTATTCAGTTTCGTTTAACTGATAAAGCTATTTTATCTTTGTTCTAAATACTAACCTAAGGTGTAGTTACTAAACTTTAGGCTTTTTAATTAATGCGTTAAGTCGTTCCATTGGCTATATGTGATAGAGGATCCAACGCAGTAATTTACCATTTCGCCTTCTGTAAAAATTTTGTTCAGATTCTAGCTCTGGCTCTTGCAAAGTGGTTAAGGCATAAATAACAAATATTTCTTTTCTTTAATAATTATAAAAAGAAAAATCAATTTGTGTATGTAAAGTTGAATGAAATGTCTTTTGTTGTTTTTCAATATAAATAATTAGGTTAATAGATTTAAAACCAAAATTTTGAGGTAAATTAGCGATCATTAAAAAAACAAGCATTTGAAACCAGCTGCAATGTAAAATACAACCTTTGTTTAAAAGTTCAAATAAAAACTTTTGCTCCTATTTCAAAGTGAAAAAGCTTGCGCCTATTTAAAAGTGAAAAAGAAATGTTCTGTTATCACGTATACACTGGGATTTTCTAAAAAGTTAAAATCTTTCACGGCTACAACATTAACAATATTATCGGTCCGTCCAAAATCAGACCATAATATTTAGAAAAGAAAGTTTTAAGATTATGTAACGATGTAGCACTGTTTCTGTATAGAAGACTGCCAATATTGTTGTCTACAATTGGTCGGAGAAAATGATTTAAAATTAAGCTTATGTCAGAAATGAAAAAGTTTTTACGAAATGATAAAGGCCTTTTCAGTGCCAAAAATCTCATGGTTCGCTCAAAAAGAACAGTAACATTTTACCCAGGTAACAATGAAAGTCGTATATCTGGTGTTTCTTTCTTTTCCCAGAAATCCGAATGACCCCATTGATAGTTCTGTTCAACAATGGCCCCAGTACGAGCATATGAATCAAACATACATTCGTTTCGTTGCTGACGTTGTCCAGTTTCCGACCGGGAACCATTTCAGGAACGAGTACGTGAATTACTGGGAAGAGATTTTTCCAACCTTGGTGAATATGTCTACACTGGAGGACAAAGGCCAGGAACCATGCTACACCGCCGCAGCTTCAACTTTGAACACATCTTTTTTACATTATATTCTGTTTTTATTAACATATATTTGTTATTTCGTTGAATAAATCGAACGTTTTTCGCTTTTTTTATATTTCATGTTCTTTAAAATCTTTAGATGAAGATTGGACTGCTTCTATACATGTTTCACAATCATGTGATGTGTGCATTTTCAGGCCAGTATACATTAATCAGAATCTGTAAAACATGCAACTTGTTTCATTCTTATTAAACTGTTTCAACAAGAAAGTGTAGCCATCAGTCACCCCGTTTTAAGAAAGATAAGGAATGAATCAAATAAATTGGAAGAAAAAAAGATAGTACTTGGCGCCGAAAAAAATGACTCTTGCAAATATTGTAAGATATAAGTCAGTAAAAATAGAACATAGTGACATACAGGATTGTAGAAAACGAGAAAAAAATATTAAGAATGAAACACTGGTTTATCGTTGTAAGTTTTTTCCTCTTCATATATATCAAACTAGAATAAGGACTAGATTGTGAGACAATCCAAATGCCCCATATATATAAATGTAACTCAGAAACATCCACTTAACCCTACTTGGACTGAACACAGGTACTGTCGATCAAAGCTGAAACTCCACCACGTCGCCTTTAAGGTATTAGATTCCTAATACCCCAAATCCACTCTTTCCAGCTCTGGAATTTGGTAAGTGTCTAGGACCTTGTCAAAAAGAAACTTCCGCTCGAGTATGCCGTATTTCAAAGTTTCGTCCTTGTCATACCCATCTGTATCAATCAGCTGACTGACTGTCTTCTTTATAGATAGGATCTTTTTTCATCGCATCAAACCACATCAATTTACTGCCCAAACTGTTCACTGTGTGTGTGTGTGTGTGTATATGTGTGAAATGCCTAAAACGATTAAGCAGTGTCGCCCTGACGTATATTTTTTGATGTACTATAACTTGGATATGATAATATCAAATATGAAATTAGTTCCCTGTACAAACGCAAATTAGAGGCACTAAAATTTGACTTTTTAATGCAACTAAATCAGTTAGCAAGTAGTACGGGATCAGAAATCCAGAAGGCGTTGAAAAAGTCAACTTCTTCAACGTAATGCACTGCGTTATTTATGAAAATATCTTGAAAATTTTCAGACTAAATACAGTCATATTTACTTAATTTTCACATGCTAAATGTGAAAAGGAATTTGGACTTCTTTGCTCACTGGTATTGACGAAGTGAAAAGTACATAACTAATGGGAATACTAGTGCTCATAAATATTACAGGAAGCATGAAGAAAAACCACACATTAGACTTTTTCGTTTATTATTACAATACAATAAAAAAATCTTCCAAAAAATGATCGGCGTAGATACAGTACAAAATTAATTCCCCATAAGGGTATAGTTTTCGGACACTTGCAAATATTGAACGTGCTTAGTAATCGAATGTCCTATTTCCGTACCAGTTTAGGCTATAATCAGAAAATGTTGAGTTCAGTACCAAACGTGTCAATATCATTTTCAATGAAATAAACTAAATATTAAGTAATATTTATTTTAGATTTGTTTCAATCCAGTATAATTTTTCATGGTTAAAAAGATTTTAATTATTTGTGGCTACATAATTGATATTATTATTTCATTACTTTCAGACACAATTAAACCAACAATAACGCATTCTGTCCTAAATTTTCATAACAGCAACACTTTCAATTGTCTTAGATTTATTTCCCTTACCATTCAACTTCACAACATCAAAATTTACGATAGTCTGTGTTCTGGTCATAAAAGAAAACAATAAATGTCAGCAAATGTCCCTGGAGACTTCAACAACTGATTCATATCTTATTTCAGCAATATCTTAAATAATGAGTAATAATCTGGTCGATTAAATCGTAAATACAGCATAACAAGTAAAATAATCATTGAAATAATATGTCTTGCTTGTTACTTTTGGGACATGTGAGTTTAAAACAAACCTTTTTTTCGAGTTATAAAGGTTTCTTTTTAACTCCAAGCTAATAAGATGAAACTTGTATACGAGTACGAGAATGGAAGTTGGTTCATGAAAAATATGATGTTAAGATACTCTTCTGCTTCGGCTGAGCAGTTGTCAAATGTGACAGTTAATGTTGAATGTGCTTTGCAGCACCCTGAATTCTATATATTACAGGATTCAAACAGATGGACAAACCAAATTTGTGTAAAATTTTATGATGTTCTATCCACTGGTGATGTATTTATGAGACCAAATAGATCGAAGAAAGGATGGGCTGGTAGACAGACAGCCCTCTGATAAACACTCCATGGAAATTTTAATGCTCAAGATATTACCATATTAGTGAAGAGGGTTCTGTATTTTCCCCAGTACATGTCGAAATGCTTTACCTTATTATATTGTATAGAGCAATAACCTAAGGGCCTGAATTCTAATTATACTGGTTTGATCAGAACTTACTTTGTGCCTGTTCAACCTAGAATGGTGATTTATAAGTGGTGTTAGAGTTCACGAGATATCATGATTACGCATGTAAGGACTGACGAACGGACAACGCCAAAACTATATCCCTAATCCTAAGTTACGTGGTGATATGCAATGTTAAATGATATTAAAGAAATATATCTTACAGTAGTACTATGAAACTAGGCCTTTCATTAATTTCCTAAAAAATTACCATGTCACCTTTGGATCACATGAAATATTTAAAGATTTCAGGAATTTCATATAATAACTGATAATTTACTGTAAAATATTTATATCAAATAAGAAGTATAAATATAAAATACATGTACGAACGGCAAAGGTTTCGCCTGTTTGTTATTCAAGTGGACAAGTTAACACGTTTCCGTAGTGAAATACATTTGTGTTTGCTTGTATCTATCGAATGTGCGAGTACAGCCTTGTGTGCTTGTCTATGTGTGTAAAGTATTTAAAACATCAAAACGATTTATTTTTCACTGCAATCATATCACATTTTTTTTATTTATTCATTCTGTGATGCCATTTAAAATTGCAGCAATCTGCCTAGCCGACTGTCCCTCAAGGATGCTTAAATGGTCTCCGGGTATTTGATGAATATGAATGCTTCCGTCACATACCTGCAAAAAAGACATAATCTTTGCATTGTTATTTTTAAGACCTGTATAACAATAATAGACACCATTAAAGATTTTTTTGTGAATTTTTGTAAAGATATCCGAAAATATCTGAATATGAAAATTTCAAATGATATCCTGGCAATGGATCAGAAAGAGAGAACAGCATTATTGATTATTTTGTCTTTGCATTCTATTGGTACAGGACAATAAAACTACCTTTGACAAGCCATAGTCATCGCCGATTTGGTCTCTAATTTCATTCGAATCGGTTGCAGTAATCAGAACAATTTTTCCTTTGTATCTATCCTTTCTTTGGTATTCATGAAGAATCATTTGACGGTTGAACAGCGAGTCTATCATGTACTCTACAACCTGCTTGTATAAATGCGGATTCTGTGAGACGATTCGTCTAACTATTAAATCCTGTTGCTCGGCAATGCTTCTACACTGTAAAACGTCTTCTAGAACCTGAAAAAATCAAACGAAAGTTAAAATGTTTCTGAATTCTACTCTGAATTATTGAGAGATTGGTCTTCGAACACAGACTGCGCTTTTGATAGCTATAGTGTGAAGCTATGTATAAATTAAGAGTTTATGTATATCTTTATTCTGAATGATTGAGAGAATTGTTTTCCAAACAGCGACTGCGCATTTAACGACATAAAAGTATCATTGAATGCGATTTGCTTGGTTAGCACGAAAAATGCCGTTATATGTTTTTCTCAGACATCCCGTTACTTTAATTTTAAAAATGGCTTGTTATCAAGGAAAGTTAACTTTCTAACTGGTTGAATTGTTGATGGCAAAGTGCCACAAAAAGTAAATATCTAATATAAACCATAAAATGACGATGTGTATACAACAGTGTTTTCTGAGGTGCTATAGATTCATTCTTAGGTTTCAAAAGGACAAATCTTGAAAACATCATAAACGTACGTAAAAACGGCATGATAATGAAAAATTTCGAATAAAAATGTCATAGAATAAGGCCTACATAGAATGATGTTTAAGATCTCAACTGATATACATGTCTCATTTATATTGTTTTGAGGTATATATTCTTAATGGATTTAGTCTAGCAGTGATACAAAGTATTGCTTTTGCACTGAAACGCAAAATCAAATCAAACAAGGTTGGGGTTAACTAAATAAATTCTTTACCAGCCGTGCATTTGGAAGAAACTTCCCAACGACTGCCAGCAAATGGTTAAGGAATGATCGATCTTCAGATGTAAGCACGTCTGTCAACTTCGCCCCTGCATGCTTTACTGCAAAATCTGGGGAACCATCCAACAGTGTCAGTGATTTCAGAAGATGTAGATGTTTTGTCTCTTCTTGAAGATGCAAAGCCATTTCTAAAGCAACAAGAGCGCCGAAAGAATACCCGACTAGATTGAACAGTTTATTGTGGTTGTGATTCATCACTTCCTAGAAAACAGATCATAATGAATAATAACATGACCAAAACAGATAATGATATTTCCCTACTGGCGAAACGAAAACATGTATTTAAAGTTAGTAGATATAACTTTTAACAAGAGCCACCCCAAGCGGGGGCCACGCTCGACTTTTTCCTATTTCCAAAGGCAAACACTTCAGAGGAAGTACATTGTGGTGAAGGGATTTCAAATGAAACATCATTTGGAAATATAATTATACATAACAAAGTAATGGCCAATTTTAGCAACATTCAGAAATTTGACCTTAAAGGTCAAGGTCAAGTTCAATTTAACCTTCTTTGGAGGTATTGTCTAAAAGGTAGTTATGTCCAAGCATGAAGACACTACATCCATTAACAACAAAGATATAGCCAAGTTAAGTAATGTCAAGGTCATTTAAAGGTCAAGGTAATGTTTGAATTGTTCAACACGTTTGTTTTTTCTCAGTGTTGTTTTGTCCCTGTATAGATCAAATCCGTCCATAAATAACAAGAGTTTGGCTATTTTAGCAAAATGCAATAATTTGAACTTGACTGTAAAGGTCATTTAAAGGTTAAGGTCATACTTTAATAATTTAACATGTAGGTTTTGTCATGAGCGTTGTTTTGTCCAAGTATTAATAAAAAAGAACTAAAATGACGTTATGGCCAATATTAGCAAAATTCAATAATTTGACCTTGATGGTCAGGGTCATTTGAAAGTCAAGGTCACAGTTAAATAATTCAATGTAACAGTTTTGTCATAAGTGTTGTTTTGTCCCAGTGTAAATCAAATCAAACAATAAATAACAAAAAGTTGGCTATTTTAAGCAAAATTCAATAACTTGACCTTAAATGTCAAGGTCATCTAAAGGTCAAGGTCATACTTATAATAAATTAAAATGTCGGTTTTGTTGTTTTATCAAAGTATAACTCAAATCGATAAATAAACAACAATTATAGCAATTTAAGCAAAATACAATAATGGGACATTGACTGTCAAGGTCATTTTAGGGTAAAGGTCATACCTGAATTATTCAACATGTAAGTTTTGTCAAAAGTGTTGTTTTGTCTAAGTATGAATCAAGTCTAACCATAAATTACACAGTTATGACCAATCTTAGCAAAATTCAATAATTTGAGCTAGCAATGACAATTTGAGCAAAATTCGATAATTTGACCTTGACGGTCACGGTCATTTTAAAGTAAAGGTCACACTTGAATAATTTATCATGTCCGCTTTGTAAAAAGTGTTGTTTTTTCCAAGTATTATTAACATCCAACCACAAATAAAAAAAATATGCCCATGTTTAGCAAATTCAATAATCTGACCTTGACTGTAAAGGTCATTTAAAGGTCAAGGTTGTTGTTGTTTTGTCCCAAGTATAAATCAAATCAAACCATAAATACTAAAGTTATGGACAATTTTAGCAAAATTGAATAATTTGACCTTGAAGGTGAAGGTCATTTCTGAATCAAGGTCATGTTCAGTCTTCTTGAAAATCTTGTCCAATGGGTTGTTGTGCCCAAGCATAAAGAAAATCCACCTAATAATAATGAAGACATTTAGTTATGGCAAATTTTAGCAAAATTCAATATTTCGACCTTGAAGGTGAAGGTCATTTATGAGTAAAGGTCAAGTTTAGTCTGGTCTACTTGAAGGCCTTGTCAAAAGGGTTGTTGTATCCAAGCATGAAGAAAATCCACCAACTAATAATAAAGTTATGGCCAATTTTAGCAAAATTCAATATTTTGACCTTGAATTTGAAGGTCATTTAAGAGTCAATGTCAAGTTTAGTCTGGTCATCTTGAAGGTCTTGTTCAAAGGGTTGTTGTGTCCAAGTTTGAAGTTAATCCATCAAGGAATAAAAAAAATATGATCAATGTTAGTTTTCGGATGGGAACGGCAACGGCTTCGGCAACGGCAATGGTGTCCATGACTATAGCAATAACTCAAAAAAAAGTCGAGCTAAAAATTGTATTAAGTTGCATAAAAACAACAACTGCTTAAGATATTAAGCCTTCAGATATTTATATTCTGATTAATGCAACATTTGAAAACAGTACATGCAAACCCGACAAAACAAGGACAATAGAAAATAAAGCTTTAAATTTAACAGTTTTATTCAGGCTATAAAAATCTGTTATGTAAGACAGAAATTATGCTTCGTACAACGACATAAAAAAAACACATACAGACCTTCAGGTAGAAGTTCGCCATGTCCATTATTGATGTACCGGGGACCTCTCTTGTGCACTGAATTCCGAATACTGGTCTCTCACAATGATTTGAAATCGCTTCTAAATTCTTCACATGTCCTAGTGTGATGAAAAACTTATTTATTATGAAAGTTGCTATAACACAAGGTAAACAATGTTTTTCTTAAATGAAATCTCTGCTTATTGATTTAACACACATTTATAAACATGTCAGGTTATTTCTTGTTTGTCTAAAAAAAAATCTTGTACTTTGTAGATTTGCAGATCCGTTCTTTATTTCTTAACAAAGCACTTTGGTTACTTACAACTGTAATTCCGTGCAATTATATTTTCTGAAGTGTATAATAATCATTAAAGTGTGACATATTACTTCAACGATGTCTTTATTTCAGTGAAAACGAAACTAAGCAAATTTACCATATCCATGATGTATCACATATAGCGGAACCTTTTGCTTATCACCTTCATTCAGACAAATGATCAGCTCTGTAGGTACGAACTCTTCAATCAAACGTTCGGCAAAACTTGTTTTACTTTTCCTGTTTTCTCCTTGTTTATCAGACATCTCTTTCAACTGACCGACAGTAAGTTCTTTCACGTTTTCAGAAGACAACCCATAATTTCTCTCGAGTGTTTGTTTGAGCTCTGCTTCCATCAACGAATCCAGTCCTAGATCTATCAACCTGCTACCTTTGCTGACTGCTTTAGGGTCGGTAATGCCTGTAGAGGTTAATCGTATGTTTTCAGTACGATACACAATTGTTTGCATTGGGCTACACTATTTGTTTCTACACTATAGGTTTCTTCTTTTTAATCAAGTTTTGATATTCAAAAAGATCTAAGGTGGCTTAGAAATGTTTAAACAAGAGCGATCAGTAATCACATGTGTCGCCTGATGAAAGCCAATTAAGCAGTTGTATTGAGGGGTGATTGGACAGTTTGTTGGCCAAAATGCCTTTTTTATTCAAGGGCCATAACTCTGCCGAATATCTTTTAACCGAAAAACCTGTTGAATTTGCGCAACTACTTGAGCTTCCGAACAATCCAGTAACATTTAATTTAGATTGCATAATTTAGTAGTATAAGAGAAGTAGTCCGGACAAACTTTAAAAATAAAAATCATTAAAGGGCCATAACTCTGACAAAAACATTGAACTGGAAAATGCCGACGAAATGCACAACTAGACTTGGTACTGATCATTCTTGTAAAGTTTGAATGAAATTGCAATAGTAGTTCTTGAGCAGTAGTCCGGACAAGTTTTGTGATGGACGGACAGACAGACGACGGAGAAGTGATCCCTATATGTCGCGGTCATTTGTCGCATGTCGCAGCTACTGTATAGCAAGCGACACAAAAATCATTAACAGGCAAAAACAACTTTTCTATTCAAGGGCCATAACTCAGCCAAAAAACATTCAACTGAAAAACCCGCTAAATATGCGCAAATACTTGAGGTACCAGTCAGTCCTGTAACATTTCATTCAAATTGCGTTAGTAGTCTAGGAGAAGTAGTCCGGACAAACTTTAACAAGGAAAATTAAAATGGACGTGAGTCCATTTGAGTGTAAGGTTTTTATTGTATTTTTAAGGAACCTTAAGCTGCAGCACTCTTTTTTGTTTGCAGATGCCAATAAAAAGGAATTTAATATATATCTTTAAATTGAAGACTTGTCTGTTCAGACATATTATAACTAAGGTAATGCACATTAACTTTTTTATTTCCAGATGTCTCTTGATGTAAATGGTGACAAATGGTGATAATTATGATACTAAAACATTGTTTGTTTTGTTAAGTAAGAAAATAACATGAATTTCATGGAATTAAATGCTTGAATAGAATAACAAATATACTTGTAATATCAGATTTAATAATAAACTATGACCATGCTTTGATTACTTTGATATAATTCAGCATAAAGACCAGGTGAGATACAGTCACTTATTACTATGCTTTTGATCTGTCATACATGTATATGAAATTTCAACAGTTTATACATTAAGATGAGGTCAAGCAATTCTAAATATTTATAAGGGTTCTTGTTCATATTCACTGCAAAACAGTATAATGGTCCTATATTAATGCACATTTGCACTATCAATATATTTTAGACACAATATTATTAAAAAAATATACAGTGAAAACTTACCTGAACAATAAGGAAATAGTTCATTGATATTTCAGTGCCTTTTCATGCCTTGTATCAATACTTGTAATGACATAATGTATTATAATGAAAAAATGTCATTAAAATGTTATAATTATAAGCAGGATGATGTGGTGTTTCCTTTTTAAATGGAGCATTTTTTTATACCCTTAGCATTTGTACTGATTATCTCTAATGGTTTACAGAGGAAGTATTGTTTGTTACAAATTAATAAAGGACCAGGTTTTGAGATAGCAAATGTACAGTACAAGTTCATTTCAAGAATTTTGCAGGTTGATTTTCTTAATGTCATCTAATTCTTGTCAGATACTTCAAGGTGGGTAAAGCTGAAGGGGGTAAAATTTGCATATATGTAAATCACTAAATGTTGAAACTCTACTTAGAGCTACATATACCATTCCACCTTGGAAGATGTCACTGCAAATATCTATGCATGCTGTCTTTAATGTCTGACACTTGATGTATTGTTACACCAACAGATATAGCTGGACCATAACTCTCGTTTTTCGCACAATGAATTGGACTGTTACTGGTTTTATTTCAATTGGTGTATGTTCGTTTTCTTTGTGTATTGCCTCTACTTTTGGATTCTTGACTGTATCATCTGAATGTCGCAGCTACTTTGTAACAGGCGACACAAAAATCTTTCATTTTATGAGATATGCTAGAATGCTCGGTTATGTTATTTTTGCTGATATATATTGAATTGATATAATACCTTTCTAAAATATTTAAAGCAAAACTAAATCCATTAATTGTTGCCTATGTAAGTGCACACTTTACTTACATGTAAAGTAAGATAAGAGACTTAAGAACAAGAGACTTAGAACATGAATTTAAATACATTGATCTTGAGACATTCAAACTGTAGGACTTTACTGGTCTTAAAACTTGCAACTCACCCATTATTCGAAAAACCGTATCTATAACTGTTTCCCCAAATCCTTTCCCTACGTTCGCTACGTTTTCTTGTCTAGAAGGAACGTAGCTCGTCACAATCGGTGCTTCCTGGTTAAGGAATATATCCAGTGTTTTAAGACAAGAATCAATCCGCTGTTCATGAAAGCTCGTAATAATTTTATTGTTGTCATCCTTTAATTTTTTATCATACCCACCTCTCCGACTGCACCCCACTGAATTGCCAAACCTATTGAATGGAAAGCATTTTTTAACATAATAACACCCAGAACAATAATCGCGCTTAAAGATATTATCAAAATATTACCTTGAAGTGTTATGATCTGAATAAACTCTGACCATTTGAATAAACTGAACCTAATTTTTATAAATTTAAAGTCTCCATGGATATTGATATACAATCACTTACCGATGACGATTTATAATATAAAAAAGGATCTTTTCATAAGTTTTAATTATTATTTTCTTACTGACAAGAGAATTTACACTGAAGCCTATAACAGTCAATTTCTCGTGAAAATAGAATGAAAACCCGAATTTGATAAATAATAATAATGGACTGTTTTCCCCTGTACCTGGCAATCCGTCCTGTTTTCTCATTTCACAAACTCTTTCCAAGACACAATTGGCCAGTCCATAATTTGACTGACCAGCATTGCCCATTCCACTTGCTATCGACGAAAACCCAACAAAGTATTCACAGGTATCTTTACAGAACTTTCTTGTGACCTTATCAAGATTCAGAATGCCTTGAGCTTTAGGAGCATAAACAGTCTCAAAGTTTTCTTTCGTCAAATTATGTAGCAGGCCATCTTTTAAAACCTACACGATAGATAAAAAGTATATATGATTAGTTTCTGTCTACGAATTGGGATTTTTTTCTATGAAAAAAACCTATTTATTTCTTTTGAAAATACTTTTTTTTCTATACTTAAGAATACGAATTTGAAATAAAAGGTCTTTATATGAAAATGTCATAGCGACTTTTGCGTTTGTTCGTTATTCTGGTTTCTTTAACATGCAGTAAAGGTTCAAAATTTCCTGTTTACAAGGACATAAGGTGTAAATGACTAAGTGGTCTACATATGTATATATAAATATGTATACACGACGAAATCTATAACGACCATTGTGACAAGGGATAAAATTAACTACAGAAAAGTACATTTTAACAAAAAGATCATAATAAATATTTCTGACAATTTAATAATGCAAAGCTGTCATTAGACACACCGCTGCTAAATGGAATACACCGCCAACTGGACATTCTGTTTCCATAATTAATGCTTTGGCTTCATCCAAATGTGTGACGTTCTTCTTTAAAATACACACGTCAGCTCCAATTTTCTGCAATTGAAAGCATAAATGCGTCTGCCTTATTCAAACATTGTCATGATGAATCAATTGGCATAGCAGTCAAAATTATCTTAGCTTCTAATTATTATGATGTATAATACTTCAGAAGAGGAGAATATAAAATGGCGAAGTCATAAAACCTACAGACAGTAACAACGTAAGCAGGTCTGCTCTATAAATTTCATTACATAAAGACAAAATAATGACTTAACGTGATCAAAGTTACACCACCTTTAGGTATTTTAACAAGTAGGCTTGGTACCCGGTCTTCACTCCAGATCGACTGGTGATCACAATATGCCTTGCACCTCTTTCGGATATCCATCTTGCAAGCTGAAGTCCAAATCCTCCTAGACCCCCTGTTATTATATATGTCTTTTTCGGGTTGAAACATGTGCGCTTTACAAAATTTCGTGGTTTTGAGATGCTGTGATCTTGTCGTATCTGTTCATTAAGGATAGAGGTAGCTATGTAAGTGACAAAACATATTTAACGGAAGTAAAGAGACTTTGTACAAACTACTTACTGATTTTACACATAAAGCTTGTGATCTAAAGCAATAAATGATTTTAAAAATTGCCTATTTAAATCAAATATTATTTCTTTGCATAATTTTAGATCTATCAAATGTATTTTCTAAGAAACCACCTTAATAAGAACTTTTCCTGTATGTTTTCCTTTGGCCATGTACTTAAACGCCTCGCCTGCCTCTTCCATCTGAAATACTGTCCTTTCAAACGGCTTGATAACCCCGTCTCTGACACCGTCAAGGAAAAATGGGGTCATTTGTTTTACAATGTTCTCTTCTTTTACTGCCAAATCAAGATGTACCCCCTGGATACTAATGTCATTCATCAGACAGTACATCCCTACAATAGCATCATGTTTTAGCAATATCTTGAGAAAAACGTTTAACTAAATATGAACTGTACGAGGCTTATACGGCACAGTTCCTTCAGTGTCTTCAATTTTCTTCTCTTTTTTTCTATTTTTTCAATAGTTTACAAACATTTAAATCTTTTGTTTACCATTCATTTTTTACAAAAAGACTGTTAATTGACAGTTAACAGTCACAAATAACGTTGAAAATACAAAAACACTCAAACTGAAAATATTCAAAATATAAAATTTCAGCTTACAGTTTTTAACGTTTTTTTTATTATTATTTTTTATTTTTTTCGTATTCATTTATGAACGGAATCACCTAAAGACGAGTTCTTGAATGCATCAAACTTCCCAATCTCAAGAAAACGACCACGATACGACAGAACTCTCACACTCGCCTGTAGTATTTCACCAGCCAATGAGTTCAATACCATATGAACGCCTGAATATGAAAACATTGCAAAGTACCATAGCACGTTCCATCTCTACTGGTAATATGCAACAATTCTATGCGGATTGACTGTGATGCTAGCCGATGTTTATGAATGTCCTTTATATTTCAAGTAAGAAACCAATATAATTAAAACCAATCATGTTCTAAAGTTTTGTGTTTATTTATGGTCATTTAGTCTTATTAAATGCAGACAATTATCAGAAAAGTAATCGAACCAATGTTGCTAAGGACAAAAAGCTTATTACAAGTTACCTATCAACGACCAGAATTTTGTACCTACCACCAAAACAAATAGTTCTATCGATTAAAACATTTAAAATAACATTTACCTTGGAAGTTTCAGTGATCATTTAGCAAGTAATCAATTGAGAGAGGAAGTTGTTTTACAATTTTCTGTCTAATGCTCTGTGTAGCGCAGTGATACAAAATCATTGCTTATTTTAGAATATATGTTATTCATCGTCTGCTAGCCTACTCCTGTTAGTTCCGGTCATGACCTAGTTATGCCACGATTCAGTTTGATTAGAAGGCAATAACCGTTACAGTTTACTATTTTGGATGTAGAGAGCAGCGACTAATTTTCCTTAAATATCTATTTATCCGATTATACTTATGTCGTCTTTTATCTACCTGTTTAGACTTTTAGCTTCTAGAGCGGAAGTACAAAATGTGACCTAGTTTGCAAAAAGAAACAATAGAAACATCAGTTTTTGTAAACTTTGATTTTCTTATATAACAGCATACCTTTTCACACACTAATAAAAAACGAAAATACTAGTAATAGGGTATATATGAAAGACTGAATACCTTTCCCTTGCGTAAGTTTCATTATTTGTGCCTCAAAGTCTGTGTTTCGCGAGTTGAATATCTGCGTTTCTTTTAACTTCGGAAATCTCGAAGTCAAAAAGTTTCTCTTTTCTTGTGTACTGACTGTTGTGAAGACATCACAGTCATATGATTGGGCGATGGCAATTGCTGCCTGTCCAGTGCAACCACTTCCGGAATGAATCAGTACTTTTTCACCACGCCTTAAATTGCCTCTGAGAACCAGCGCGAAGTAGGCTGTAGCATACGCTACAACAACAGTTGCTGCCGCTTCTAACGTCCAGTCATCCGGTACTGGCAAAATGGATGACTTTCTGGTGATAACAGATGTAGCAATACCCTAGTAGAAAGTGTATTTACAACTTCATTATTGATTATGTTTTAACAGTGCAACAAATAGGATCACTGGTAAACCAGAACCAAACAAGAAATTTGTCACAGACACGAATGCCCCCGAAACATTCCAGTGGACACAGGCATTGTAACTTACAACTTGATGTTACTTGTTCATTTGTTCCAAAAAATTTGCAGTCAGTACCCATACGTCAAGGCGTAAGATAATGATATATCCCTTACCTATTTGCATGACTAGTAAATGGATATATTTCTAAAACTGATGTGTTTAAAAAGATATTTATCAAATGTTTCGTAAACATAGGTTACCTCATACAGAAAAAGTGTTTCAAAACAGTTTCTTAACTTTTGAATTTTTATGCCCCAGTTGAACATCATAGGCAAAAATATATTTCAATTAAAAATTGTAGTTGTATACAGAAGCATATTACGTAAAGTTAAACAAAGGGCAATAGCTCCACCAGAAACGATCGAATCGCAAAATCATGAGTATATGCACTGCAGCACTTGATAAAGGTTGGTGAAAATTGCATGAGAAGTGTAGCAGGAGTTGTGCATAGAAGCAATAATAAGTTTAATTTTAAAAGGCAATGACTATGCCAAAATAATCATCAAATTGTAAAAGCGTGAAAATATGCACCGTGGTGCATGATAATGATCATTCTTTGGCAGTTTGGTTAATATCATTTGAGAATTGTAAGAGCTGTTGTGCAGAGAGGCAATATTAATTGAAATTTAACAAAAGGCAAGAAATGTGCCCCAAAAAATCGAATTGCAAAAGCCGGAGTAAATGCGCTGCAGTACTTGATAATGACCAGTCTGTGTAAGTTTGGTGAAAATCGAATGGTAAATGAAGGAGGCATTGCGTATACATGAAATGTTAAGTAAATTTAAACGAAGGCCAATAACTCCGCCAAAAATATCCGAATCGCAAAATCCGGAGTATATGTGCTGCAACATTTGATAATCATTCTAAGGAAGTTTGAAGAAAAACTCAAAATGTAGTGGGAGTTGCGAACACAAGAAATATTAAATGAAATTAAACAAAGGCCAATAACTCCGCCAAATTTACTCGAATAGCAAAATCCAAGGAGTTTGCACTGCGGCACTTGCTAATGATCAATGTGTCAAATTTGATGAAAATCAAATTGTAGGAGGATTTCCACACAGCAAATGGGACGGACGGACGGACAGACGGACGGACGAACAGACAGACGATATAACGAACGGACAGTGCGACTCCTATATATCACCCTCCGGGGGAATAAAAATGTAAATCACTATATATTCCAGTTTGAAAAATTTAAACAAACACACGGAATACATTAGTCTAGCAAAAAACAACTATGTTTTACTGAAACCACACTAATGTTTTTAAAGAAACCTGAAAGAAGACAATCACCATAATCAACCTCTACAGTTACATAACTTTAAATATATAAATAATGCGTCTCGTCAGGCTACTACAAACCTTTCCATTTGCACTAGCTAAGCCAGCAACGCGTCTACCAGAACTATCGATTCCTGAAAATTCACCACCCACGGCATCTTCATATCTTCCCATATTTCCTGTTATTGCTTCTGCTGGCAGTTTTCCAGTAGCTACCATCAAGTCTCGAAAATTCAGAGCTGAATAATGGACAGTGCATCGCTCCATATCCTCCAACTTTTGAGAAGAATTCTCTAATATCTGTGTCCAATGAAAGCTTGACAAATCACCACGTGTTCCTAAACGAAGGTAGATCTCATGTCCCTTTGTACTTGCATCACCTTAAAGTATTGTCAAGAAATATTAAGTGTGCTTAACTGATGACTTGATAATAGCTTTGAATTGTTTTCATCTTAATTTTTTCCTTTTCCGGTTTTTAAAAGGAAAATATGATTCTGAAACCTAAAACAGCTACCTTACAATCAATAATGTTTGAATTTCTGAAATTTAACTGAAATGGTTTAAGCTGTGTAGGCCTATAGATATTCTTGTTGCCACTTACAGCGTCTCAGAGGTACATGTCTGAAAGAACCAATCTTCCCACCCCTGAGTACATTCATAACAAGGTCTTTCTTGAGCAGGCCATGAACAGTATCTTCTAGTATTGTAGATGGACTTTTATCGTCTGCAACAACACACCTGTAACAAATCAAGTTGGGTTACCAGTATATCATATTTCGTTTTGATATATTTACACGATTTGGGTCTTTGAATGCAATATATATTAAACTGGAATATTTTATTTGAAAACTTAAGTAAAAAAAGCCATAATCTATTTTCATACATGTATTAACAAAGAAAAACATATTTCTAGAATACAATTACAGGTTACAGATTGGAGTGGGGGGGGGGGGGTTCTAAACAAGTGAAATCTTATACCGAATTCTATCGCCTCCGGGCTCCTTTCTCAAACATTTCACAAGTCCAACAATGCCTCTGACTTCTGTGTCTGTAACCAGCCACACGTTTTCACCATCTGGTCTTTTCTTCGCTTCTAGTAAACTTGACTTAAACTCCTCTATCCAGCCGATATTTGCGTCAGCAATCTTCACTATTATTTGCTTGTCAATTGGTACCGTCTGTGATTTCCTCAGTAAAAAAGTCGTTGACATGAACCAGTCTGTTCTTTCTAGAATTATTTCAAATCCTTTAGACTTGAAAATAGACCTCCACTTGTCAAGTGTGCAATACACTGCACAGCTTCGCTCTTTTTGATCTTGAAGTCTAGTTATGTCGTGATATTGCTCTTCAATTGCTAGATCAAGGTGAAAATTGTGTGTTACTTCTCTCACTACAATAAAACCTCCGTTTTCTAAACACTCCGACAAATTACTAAGTGATGCGCTAATTTCTGTCTCCCATCGTAATGCGTTGTCTGCCAAAACAAGGTGAGCTTTTAGTATAGTTCGGGTTTCATCTTGCGTTTTCACAAAATCTCCTTTGTTTTCTTTAACCCTTTTCCCTACAACTCCGTATGTCACTTCAACCGTAGGATGGTTATACAGTAGCATAGAAATGTACTCAAACATCTTAGATTCTTTTGTGTCTAAAACAACTGTAGGAGTTGTAGGTGTATTCTCTAAAACAATGTCAATCATTACTTGCAGCTCATTATTCTTTATCAGTGAATCTTCTGTCATGTTGTGTTTCCATTTCCCGACAGCCTCTTCGTCCTCATTTTGATTTTTGCTAGTTTCCTCCTTTAGACTATTTAGTGCAGAAAGATAACCAGTCAAGTCATCAGCTGTACATGAATCTTTACCATCATTTTTCATCTCAGCATCGTCTTCAGCATCAACGATGTTTTTAATGATTTCCTTCTTTATTTCGCTTTCACCAGAAGATGATTCTAATTTTTCCTTCAAATACTTGACTGCTTCTTTCGAACACAAATCTCTATAACTTGGAAGAGTTGCAGATTCGACTTCAGGCGCTGAGACACCGTAAGGTACAAAGACATATTCTTCCAACACAGGTACCCGGTCGTTCTGTCGTTCTGGTGCTTTCGTTACAAACAGTCCCTGAACACTGACTGCACCTGCTGAGCATATATTACTTTCTTCACAGTACCGGGCCGTAATAACTGAAAGGAAAGCGACACATAAAATGGTTTTTTATCTAATTGTCAACCCTTCTATGAAAGGAAACTATATTGAATAATAGACTTATTCAGAGAGCTGTTTGTTCAGTCTTGAAAAAGGTGTTTGTTCCATTCAGTTTATGCTGCAAACAGTAAATTATCTTTACACAATTGTTCCTTTATTCACCAACATATCTTACCCGCAAACGTTCGCAGGTATTCTATACGATACCATTGTTTGTCTACAGGTACTCACACAAAAATTACGCTCGAGAAAAACAATTTTGTGTTGACCGTCTATGAACACCCATAAAGGCCCATACAACATGGCCTCTTGATCGGATTTTCCATTACCGACCAAAATATTTGAAACAATATAGTTCTAAGTACCTCATTCAAAATTACATATAAAAAGTGTTCCTAAAGTTTAACATGCTGCAAATGGCATCATTCACTACAAAAACAGGGACAAGAATAAGATGTGCAAGTTTAAGCTGGTTTCAAGATGCTTGAGCTGTAGGGCGACTGTAGCCAACTGTAGCTTGAGCTGTAGGGCGACTGTAGCCAACTGTAGCTTGAGCTGTAGGGCGACTGTAGCCAACTGTAGCTTGAGCTGTAGGGCGACTGTAGCCAACTGTAGCTTGAGCTGTAGGGCGACTGTAGCCAAATGTAGCTTGAGCTGTAGGGCGACTGTAGCCAACTGTAGCTTGAGCTGTAGGGCGACTGTAGCAAACTGTAGCTTGAGCTGTAGGGCGACTGTAGCTAACTGTAGCTTGAGCTATAGGGCGACTGTAGCCAAACTGTAGCTTGAGCTGTAGGGCGACTGTAGCCAACTGTAGCTTGAGCTGTAGGGCGACTGTAGCCAACTGTAGCTTGAGCTGTAGGGCGACTGTAGCCAACTGTAGCTTGAGCTGTAGGGCGACTGTAGCCAACTGTAGCTTGAGCTGTAGGGCGACTGTAGCCAACTGTAGCTTGAGCTGTAGGGCGACTGTAGCCAAATGTAGCTTGAGCTGTAGGGCGACTGTAGCCAACTGTAGCTTGAGCTGTAGGGCGACTGTAGCCAAATGTAGCTTGAGTTGTAGGGCGACTGTAGCCAACTGTAGCTTGCAAACAAGTTAAACTGATTTATGCGAACGAAGCTAAAAAGTCTGAAGAAAGTGAGTTGAGCGGGAGAAAAACTTTTACATCTCCGGGCTTTATTTAATCTATAACGGAGATAAGCTGTTTCGTTATTTTTTCTTTGTAATAAAAACAGGTTGCTATCACAGGGCTACTAAAAATTCTCTGTCGGTATAAAGAAAAGAAACGTTGCGGTTCAAAACATCGCATTTTAACAGAGTGTCGCATTATAGAAAATATACAGTGTCCGTATTTATTAGTTTCCATATGAAGAGAATTTATTCTTAAACTGTCCTCTAGGACGAACTGCATTGGTCTAAAATGAAAGTCAACCATTCAAAATGAAAATTAAAACAACTTTGAATTTCACATACAATACATTTTGGTGACGTTTTCTTCGCCGGTAACAAACCTCGTACGTCGATGTTTAATGGATGACCACCTCTTACTTGGTTAGTCACATTTGCATAATGTTAATTAAGAAACATTCTTCAATACATTGGACAAGGCAAAAGTTGTTGTGACTGATTATGTCAGTCAAGTTGTTTAGACATTGCAATTACACAATGTTAAGCAATTAATTATTGTCATATGTGTAATTTAATTTCCATGTGTTTAGTTCAAAGATGCAAATGCAATACCTTTTCTTTCGTTGTTCTTCCCAATAGCTTCGTTTATAAATTGCTCTGGATCAATTGTGACGCTCCTGATTCTTTTTGGAAGGAAAAGACTGGTATGTAAATCCCTTGTCATACTGAGCACTGGCATTTGAATGATTTGGTCAAGGAAAAGAACCCAGTCATCTGACCATGTAAACAGCCCCTCAGTAACTGTGAAAAGGGTAGAAAATTAAATCTCTTTTACTCACCACGCTGATTTCTTTAACTCTTAGTTCTATAATTATTATAGCACTTAAGTTCTACAGTTTAATGCTCTACCTACCGCTGAACAAGTGAGTCAGTTTTGTTTAAAGGAAAATCCAAAATAAAGCTCCCCAAAGAAATATTTTAGAAACTTTATAATTTACTTTACAGTCCAGTAGAGCCTTGACAAATTGGTAGCTATCCTGAGTCATATATCATCGTCGGTTTTCCCCGGTACATATTCCACACAACTACATTATGTACTGCCGGACAATGGATTGCAGATTATTCGTTTTCATGAATATTAATTAGCAAAAGGAAGTTATTTATAATAAGATAACAAAATCTCAAATTTAAAAACAAACATTTTTCATTTGAAGCTACCCATCCTTGAAATGCTTGACCAAAATGCATCCACTTCAGCAATCTAATCGTCTGTAAATCTTCTTTCGAAAGCTGATAATCAACTTCTTCTTTCTTCGTATTATCAGGTATTTCTACACCTTTTTCTATCTCGAAGATTTCTCCTGTCACAACCCTGGCATGATTTTCTGTTATTAAAAACTGTCCAGTGCCAGATAGAATTGCTACTTCAAATGTTGTCTTACCTTAATAAAATAAACATGTCTCATCTTTATCCAAAAAAAAAATAAACAAAACAAGAAATGTTTGTAAAACATACATGCCCCCCAGCAGCACCTAATTGCTTGTGGTTGGGCCAAAGCGTTATCTAGTTATTGATCAGAAACCGTTTTTAGGATCAAGGTCCCTGTGGCCTTGACCTTGACCTAATGACCTCAAAATCAATAGGGTTCAGTTACTGGTGATGACCAACCAGCATACCAATGTTGGTGAACTTAGGTCAAAGCATTCTCTAGTTATTGATCGGAAACTGTTTTTAGGATGAAAGTCTCTGTGAGCTTGACCTTTAACCAAATGACCTCAGAATCAATAGAGGGTCATCAACTGGTGATGACCAACCAGCATACCAAGTTTGGTGAATCTAGGTCAAAGCGTTCTCTAGTTATTGACCGGAAACCGTTTTTAGGATTAAGGTCCCTGTGAGCTTGACCTTTGTCCTAATGACCTCAAAATCAAAAGAGGTCTTTACTGGTAATAACCAACCAGCATACCAAGTTTGGTGAACCTAGGTCAGACCGTTCTCTAGTTATTGATCGGAAACCGTTTTTAGGATGAAAGTCTCTGTGATCTTGACCTTTATCCTAATGACCTCAACATCAACAGGTGTCATCTACTGGTGATGACCAACCAGCATACCAAGTTTGGTGAACCTAGGTCAAAGCGTTCTCTAGTTATTGATCGGAAACCGTTTTAAGGATGAAAGTCTCTGTGATCTTGACCTTTGACCGAATGACCTCAAAGTCAACAGGGGTCATCTACTGGTGATGGCCAACCAGCATACCAAGTTTGGTGAATCTTGGTCAAAGCGTTCTCTAGGTATTGATCGGAAACCTTTTTTAGGATGAAAGTCCCTGTGAGCTTTACCTTTGACCGAATGACCTCAAAGTCAACAGGGGTCATCTACTTGTGATGACAAACCAGCATACTAAGTTTGGTGAACCTTTGTCAAAGTGTCTCTAGTAATTGATCGGAAACCGTTTACAGGATGAAAGTCTCTGTGATCTTGACCTTTGACCTAATGACCTCAAAGTCAACAGAGGTCATCTACTGATGATAACCAACCAGCATACCAAGTTTGGTGAACCTAGGTCAAAGCGTTCTCTAGTTATTGATCGGAAACTGTTTTTAGGATGAAAGTCCCTGTGAGCTTGACCTTTGACTGAATGACCTTAAAATCAAGAGGGATCATCTACTGGTGATGACTATCCAGAATACCAAGTTTGGTGAACCTAGTTTAAAGCGTTCTCTAGTTATTGATCAGAAACCGTTTTTAGGATGAAAGTCTCTGTGATCTTGACCTTTGACCTAATGACCTCAAAGTCAACAAAGGTCATTTGCTGGTGATGACCAACCAGCATACCTAGATTGGTGAACTTTGGTCAAAGCGTTCTCTAGTTATTGATCGGAAACCGTTTTTATGATGAAAGTCTCTGTGATCTTGACCTTTGACCTAATGACCTCAAAATCAAAAGGGATCATCTAATGGTGATGAACAACCAGCATATTAAGTTTGGTGAACCTTGGTCAAAGTGTTCTCTAGTTATTGATCGGAAACTGTTTCAAGGATGAAAGTCTCTGTGATCTTGACCTTTGATCTAATGATCTAAGAATCAATAGGAGTCATCTACTGGTGATGGTCAACCAGCATACCAAGTTTGGTGAATCTAGGTCAAAGCGTTCTCTAGTTATTGATCGGAAACCGTTTTTAGGATGAAAGTCTCTGTGATCTTGACCTTTGACCTAATGAACTCAACATCAATGGGGGTCATCTACTAGTAATGACCAACCAGCATACTAAGTTTGGTGAACCTAGGTCAAAGCGTCCTCTAGTTATTGATCGGAAACCGTTTTAAAGGATGAAAGTCTCTGTGATCTTGACCTTTGACCTAATGATCTCAGAATCAATAGGGGTCATTTACTGGTGATAACCAACCAGCATACCAAGTTTGGTGAATCTAGATCAAAGCGTTCTCTAGTTATTGATCGGAATCTTTTTATATGATGAAAGTCCCTGTGAGCTTGACCTTTGATCTAATGACCTCAGAATCAATAAGAATCATCTACTTGTGATGACCAACCAGCGTACCAAGTTTGGTGAACCTAGGTCAAAGCGTTCTATAGTTATTGATTGGAAACCGTTTTTAGGATGAAGGTCCCTGTGAGCTTGACCTTTGACCTAATGACCTTAAAATCAATAGGGGTCATTTACTGGTGATGGCCAACCAGCATACCAAGTTTGGTGAACCTAGGTCAAAGCATTCTCTAGTTATTGATCTGAAACGAAGTGTCTACCGACGGATCGACCGACCGACCGACATTTGCAAAACTATATGCCCCCTCATCTTCGATGAGGGGCATAATAAAATAACACACATGGAAAAACAAGGCTACGGTTGTCAATTTTTAAAGTTACGAGTCAATTAGCATCAGATAAAATGTTTGCTTGTGTACGTGTTTAAAGATGATATTTTCAAAATATGCGATTAAAAATAGAAAGTGGTGTTTATAATGCTGTCAAAGCTTCATTTGAATATTTATTGAGTCTTCTGCGACGAAATCTTCTAAATAAAACAAACTGTGATCCAGACAAACATGACTGTAGCATGGTCAGAAGATCTGAAACTAGTATAACTTGAAGTTCATTTGTATATCATCATTCACTAACACTATTCCTATTGTTATAATTATTATTACATTAAAGCCATAGTTCAAACATACGTTATATTTTTTCTCTTACATTAATGAATGAAAATTACTAACTTCTCTCAGGCAGTATTGTAGCTCTGTGAATTTCTACATTAACCACCTTCACAGGCATGCTGTTGTACTGTTTTCCTTTTTTCTTAGCAAGAGCTTTCCATGCTAAAACAAGGTAGCCGGCGGCTGGAAAAAGGACACGGCCATCAACTTTGTGGTCACTGAGATAGAAATGTTCAGACTCTTCTGATGTGTCAATTGTAAACGTATTCTCAGATGATACGACTTTAGCTCTGATGTATGCCTCTGCCTTTGGGACATCATACTCTTGACAGTGGTCCCATTTTAAGACAGGTGAAATTATTTTTGTACTGACAGGGACAGGAAACTGCACTGTATCTTGTAGAGCTGAAAGTTCTATCGTCAGGCCGTTTTGAAAACATCTAAAATGAGTAATTCAAGACAGTCTGTGGTGTTTCTTATTTATAACGATAGGACAGCATTCCGTGCAAAATAACTACCAAGAAAACAAAATTTGAAAAACCTTGCACAAACTTACATTGGATGAAAAATCTGAGCGAGTACTTTTTCAAAAGTATCATAAAGAATGAGAGAAATATCTTTTAACCCATATGTAATTTACAATTGAATGGATACTTTGACATGAATTCATTCCACTTTGTTTGTTCGTTTGTGTTATTTCATAAAATATCTCAATAGAAATCTAAGCTTACCTTCCGATATTTGACAAAAAGAAAAGCAAATTGTCCTCATGGCCCTGTTTCAAAAGTCCGACAATACAACTTGCTTTTGACAAGGAACGTCTAAGTATCGCTTGAAGGAGACAGTGTGGCGCTATTTCTATAACAAGTGCATTGTTGGCAACATGTCGTAAAGCTTCTTGAAACAGCACGGGTTTCACGAGATTATCTGTATGGTAATCGGATGAGGAATATCTTGCTAGATTGGATAACCAATCTTTTTCTGGTACTGATGTACTTATCCATCGGCTTGTTCTTTCTTTTGGTGTTTTGATTACCTGTACATAAAACTTGATAAAGTATCTGGGAAAAACAACACGTTCTACAATTGTACTACTGTTTTAAATTCAGTTGACCACACATAATATTGCTACTTAAAAAAGTAAAAAGTATCCCCGTTCATACAGTCAGTGTTGCCTGTCACCAGTGTGGTGTAAGTAAATACTTACATCCAGGTTATTTGCGCATCCTTTTTGGTGGTTGTTGCAATGGCCGAGTTTTCTAAGGCATTCTAACTTTGCATTGCTAGGCGATCGGTGCCGTTTGGATCGGGTTCGAATCCCACTTGAAACTTTATTATTTAGTTGTGTAATGTTTTTTGCTAAAAAATTGTACAGATTTATGTGTCCCAAAATATGTTAAAACGATTGTGTACAGTAAAGCTACTCAATTACATATACATTTGTAATAGGGTTTTCACTAATGACGGCTTGTTTGAACTGTGAATAAGTAATGGGTTTTAAGCATAAATACGCGCAAATACCTGAAGAGAAATTACCATTTTATATTTTTTCAAATATTTTTAATTTTACAAGATTTAAATACTGGGTTGTTTTGCTCTCTTTTTTATTTTTTATTTATTTATTTATTTATTTATTTATTTATTTATTTATTTATTCATTTCTCTTTTATAATGCTACGCTATTTTAAATGCGATAAACAATTTCCCTATTGTAAATGTTTTCAGTTTTTGCATGATTAACTTACCTTATCAAGAGCATTTTTGAAATCTTCTTGAACTTCTTTCATATGATGTGAATGAAACGCAACTCGTAAACAGTTTACTTCTTTTGCAAATATGTTTCTTCTTTTCAACTCTTGCACGAAATCCTCTAGCGCGTCTTTGTGTCCAGACACTGTGACTGTATCCATGGCATTATGACACGCCGGCTCCACACCAGAGGGACACTGATTAAACGCTTCTTGCCATGTCAACCCTGATTTGAAAAACAAAGATATTGTAATCGTATCACAAATAAACGGATCAAACTACCTATGAAAATCAGTGCCCTACCCTTATGAACTGAAAATTATCAATTTCGCTGTTACAGTAGTAAAATGACTGTGCTTATGCAAATTATGTTTGCTTATGGAACGTTGCAGAACAAATAAGGAAATGCTATTTAATTAATGTGTTGGCAGCCATCACCATCTAAAGAAGTATATGAATGTAATATTTCTGAAATGGCTCATACAACATTAACTAACATTATTTTCTTAACAATTTTTTTATTCTAAATTGCATGTAAAAACCATCCATGACGTTTTGGCTGTGCAACATTGACTGTTATTCATTTGAAATGAAAACGTAACCTTTTATACTACGGTCGACTAATGATAAACTAAAACTTTATTTAAATGGACTTCTTATTAAAATACAGAATCCTGTTTCCGCCATCGACTTATCTACTGAACAAATACAAGACAAGCAGAAATTAACCCTTAGTCTGCTAAATATCTTACATGGACTTGTCCATCTTTCAATTTGGACAGATCCATAAACTGTATACAGGGGTACCTATTGAAAATTTACCGACTAAATGGCGAATAGTGCAGACTATGATAGGACTGCACATCTTGATCTGCACTGGTCGCAAAGGAAACCACTGTTGCCGCCAGCAAGGGTTAAGCTTAAAATTTCGGTCGTAAAGTCAAAAAGTTGACTCGATATTATCGCGCAAATTCCAACTTGTAGACCCATAATTTTGCACATTAAGTCAACATTAAATATAGTTCATTATAAGTTTTCGCGCTAAATGTTAGATCTACAGCTACATATTTTCACCACAACACTCGTACTAACGTTAACTTGTCGACCTATGAGATAACGTCAAAAAGTAGAAACTTTACCTGTCTAACGTTAACCTTTCGAGACAGGACAAAACTGTGTAGGCTTACTGAAGACTGCATTTATGTCGCACGTGTGCAAACCTTCATTCATACCGTAGAGAGTTCTTCTCGTTATTTTTATCAGAGGTATTCCTTCGATTTCGCGCTGGATCGCAGGTTGACAAAGTGACTATTGCGCGACTAATGTCGTGAAAATATCAATTTTGTCGATCTAAAATTTTAGCGCGAAGGGTAGGATTTAATTCATTTAATGCTGACTTTTCGTGTAAAATTATAGGTCGAAAAGTCAAAATTGCACTCGTGAAAAGCATCACATTTCCGACCGAAAATTTTCACCGCGTAAGGTCGAAATTTTAAGCGTAATTTCTAGTGTCGAGTGTTTGATAAGCAGACAAGTCGATGGTGGATACAGGATTCCATATTAAATGGATAGGTTTTATTTTTCTGCAAAGAAAAGAAGACGCATATCAAGTTAACGTTTTTTGCTGTTGCAACATAGGTTCTAAAGACTTATACATCATACTAATACTACTTACCAACAGCTGCCATCGCTCCAGGCTGAAGTTTAGCATTCTCTATACATCGTCCTCGCCAGTATGCTGCAAGCACTACCTCCTCTAACGATAGACAACCGTCAGCGTAGGCACAACCTAGTTCTCCAACGGAATGACCTATGATGCCATCCGGCTTGATACCGACACACGCTAGAGTGTCAACCAAAGCTATCTGAAAGCAATTATTTAACAGTTACAAGAGCCGAAGTAAGAATTAACTTGTCAGTTTCCATCTTCTTTTCAAAATTAGTACCTTTTTGTACACAAACAAGTTTAAACATTTTACATATTAATTTTGGAATTGCTTAAAGCTATTAGCTGCTATAAAACAGAACAGAACGCTCTTAGAAATTTAGGTTTTTGATTGTGAAACAAGACGATGAACTTAAAGTTTTTTATCCCCGAGTGAACAGTATGTAATTAGAAGTGAAAAGTCAAGAAGATATTAGCTTTCTTCATGTCTGAAGTTTGTAACCTTTTGCATGAAAGCCTATTGAGATATTTATTTAAGATTAGTCTGTGTCTAAAATTTTACCAACTCCCTGAGTCAACAACAGCTGCAATTAGTATTGAAAAAAATATAATACAGTTAATGATAGATGTATCGATAAATTTCAAAAATCATTCTACCTGGATTGAAACAATTACAACAAATGCATTTGTAATATTTTCGTAAACTGTCGTTCCTTCTTCCATTATCATATCGTATAGACGCAGACCAAATGGCATCAAAATGGCGTGGCATTTGTTTATAGATTCTCGAAACACGTCGAGTTGCATCATTTGCCTTCCCATACCATTCCATTGTGATCCCATTCCAGAAAATACAAACCAAACTGGTCTAACAGTAGTTGTTGCTTTCTGCAAGAAGAATGAAAACAGAATAAGAATAGCTTAACGTAAAATAAATATTATGTTTGTGTGTTGATAAGTTTGAATCCCTAAAATGATTTCAAATGAAATGAACAGGAAACTCAGTTTTCCTTAAAATTTCTTTGTGCATATAGTTCAAAATATGCTTATGCTCAGACTTATTGCCCAAACAAAACTGATCCCATGAAAAATGGCTGCTACCTCTAAGCTCAAATAATAGTGATCTCCAGCTAGGGAAAACGTAATAGTTTGTCTCCACATCACTAAAACGAAACAAAAAATAAAACAACAACCTTTGACCTTTGTAAGCATGCCACACATGTTTGAAAACCGTTCCGTTCAACTGATATCAGTGCGTAACAGTACTTCAATATCATTTAGTTTAAACTTATTTATTTTACATCGATTCGGAAGGAAGCTCTTGAAAACTTGTTTTAATCCCTCTCGAATGACTGCCTTCTTGGTTCAAACCAATACTCGGGCTGAAAATGAGGAATATTACTGGAAACCTCTCATCCCTGGTGAGATTCGAACCAACACCTTCCGGATCGAAAGTCCGGCGCTCTGACCCCTCGACCACTGCTCCACCTAAATCATTTAATGACATTATATATCCACATTTTATGATATTAACAAAAATGCTTGTCAGTTTTATGTATCTTTCTAGTTTTCGTTTTCAGAATTTTGTTAAAAATGCAAAGAACCTGAACATTCAGCTCATATGGTCCTCCGAGAATTGTAAATCCCCTATACGGATGGCTTGCTGGTGGCATACAAGCAGTCTCCTGTAACAAGGCGAGCATGTTTACATCATCACTTTTGTCTCTGACCTGACTTAAGGTATGCAACAATCCATCTTCTGTCCTTCCAGAGTAAACAAAAAGTCTCTTATTCATTGAACCCTGTGCTGTGTCCAGCTTTTTATTGTCTCGGTCTGATCTGACAATGGCGTGCACATTAGACCCTCCGAAACCAAATGAATTGATACCCATCAGACCACCACTCCATTTAGTATTTTCCCTGACAACCTTCAAGTGACCATTAGTCAAGCCATGAATATTCGGATTAGGGTTACTATAGTAGATGTTTCTTGGAATCATCCCCTCGTTCATAGCAATGATCACTTTTGCCAGACCAGCAAGACCTTAGAAGAGAGGTTAATGTTTGATAAGACATTACTGTTCGAGAAAGTGCATGTGCAATAAACCACTGCAACAACAAACTCAATCTAAATATGAACAATAAACACAGGTCTTTAGTTTTGATAAAGCCAAACGTGCTGTTTAGCGATTCATATAAAGGATCCCTACATTTCCCGATGTATTTTTATATCAATAATTTAGGTTTTTCTAAAAGATTAAAACTTGTAAAAAAACGATTAAAAGTTCTTTGCTAATTACGTATCCCTTGTTCTTCAATCAAAATATAGACTGAATGCACAAAGTATAGCATGCTATTATTGTGGTTTAAAAAAACAATGGATAATACCTGCACAAGCTTCAGTATGACCAATGTTAGATTTTACTGATCCAATTAATAGAGGGGTCTTTCTATTCTTGCAGAAAACATCGCTAATTGTGTTCACTTCCTGTGGATCGCCTGCTTTCGTCCCGGTACCATGACATTCAACATAAGCAACTTCTGCGGGATTTATTCCAGATTCTTTATAAACCTTTTCTAGCAACAGTCTTTGACATTCTCCCGATGGAAAGGTGATCCCTAGGAAAGAGACGAAACATACAATCATTAAGTCGGGACCTTTTCCTCACTTGAATGTATCAACAATTTAAATTCTTTGGACATATTTCATTGATACTTCTGGTGCCATTAAAGACATGCTTTAATGTACAAAAGCAAAACAAAATCATAACAAAAATACTAAAAATGAATTCATTGATACGCTATTGTTCGAATATATCCTGCCTTAACCGGAACATTATTGGAAGGACTTTTTGTCCAAAATGCCTTATAAGTTAACGTTTTACAAGTGTTTCGGTGATTCTTGAACATTTTGTGTAGGTAAGCTAAAAGGCTGCACCATTAGGCTTGTATCCGTCGCTGTTTGTTGCAGTACCAACTATGCTACAATATACACGTTTTGCTTTTTTCCGTTTCAGGATAAGTACGGCAACAACACCTTCACTTCGACAATATCCGTCACCTGTAGAAAAGAAAAACAGATTTGCAGACGTATTCATTCTTGTGCTTTACATTTGTCTTTCACTTAATCAGTCATGTGATATTAAATCAGTCATGTGATATTAAATCAGTCATGTGATATTAAATCAGTCATGTGATATTACATTTGTCTTTCACTTAATCAGTCATGTAATATTACATTTGTCTTTCACTTAATCAGTCATGTGATATTACATTTGTCTTTCACTTAATCAGTCATGTGATATTACATTTGTCTTTCACTTAATCAGTCATGTGATATTACATTTGTCTTTCACTTAATCAGTCATGTGATATTACATTTGTCTTTCACTTATTCAGTCATGTGATATTACATTTGTCTTTCACTTAATCAGTCATGTGATATTAAATCAGTCATGTGATATTAAATCAGTCATGTGATATTAAATCAGTTATGTGATATTACATTTGTCTTTCACTTAATCAGTCATGTGATATTACATTTGTCTTTCACTTAATCAGTCATGTGATATTAAATCAGTCATTTGATATTAAATCAGTCATGTGATATTAAATCAGTCATGTGATATTAAATCAGTTATGTGATATTACATTTGTCTTTCACTTAATCAGTCGTGTGATATTACATTTGTCTTTCACTTAATCAGTCATGTGATATTAAAAAATGGGCCGGTCTATTAAAACGAGGTGTTTGATAAACAATATTCCTTGATGAACCTAACAGGTAGGTTACATATTAAGTACATACAGCTTTTATTTTGGCAAATGTGACCACATCATAATCATCATTCTAATCTTTTCTTTTACAACTTTAAGCTGAATATCTATGGTCATAAAAAGCATTCGTCGACAGTGTTTTATCAACAAATAATTTAAAGCAGTTGGGTATTTGTGTCTTTCTTTTTTTCCCCATACGTAATCTACAAGACCGAGGTTTCAATGAACTGTAAAGATAAATGAATACCTTTTGAATCAAAAGAAGAGCATCTCCCTATTGGGGACAACATGCCACTTTCCAAAGCTTGTTTCGTAAGGATGGGATCCAGTATAAGATTTGTGCCCGCAACTACGGCAGCTTCACACTGCTCACTTTCGATCGCTTTCACCGCCTGGTGTAGAGCAAGTAGACTGGAGGAACACATAGTATTTACCACAAAACTTGGACCTGTGGGATTTAAAGTGCAACACTGATATGTTATTACTATATCTTAACAAGTGCATTTAATTTTTCCGGCGAAAAAGCCTCAAAAATATTGAAAACACTGAAAAGTATTTATTAATGAAACAAAAGCCGCATGATGTTTTCAAAACATTTTCACTAAAACTAACTCTCTTAAGTTTTTTTTAATACCCTCCAACAGATTCAGCTTTTTATACTGGAGTTCTTGTGGAATTGTTATTACCTTTAAAGTCAAAGAAATAAGATAGCCTATTTGCAAACATCGACTGTTCACATCCGATAATGTCAGAGCCTTTGACTGATTCAATGTCTGGATTCCATCCGTGCCTTGTTTCAGAGTAGAGAGCTCCTACAAACACACCAGTGTTCGAACCTCTGAGGACAGCAGGGTCTATTCCTGTAAAATTCGATTAAGAAGTCATAGAAAATTTGAAATGTACTCCTATTCAAATGCATTCTTATTTTTATCCATTTTAGCTCCACTTGCTGATATGTCTATAAATTAGTTCGACAACTGATGCACATTTATTGATTACATGTCATTCTTTGCATACTACGGTGGAGTTGAAACCTGCCTGATTCCTGATTAAAAAATGCGACAAGGTTGTTAAAGTTAAAAGCGCGTCGGTACTTAACGACCTGAAAGATTAGCTTAGTCGATAGAACGTTTTGTTAATAAACAGCCACGCTTAACTTTTTTATTATGTTAGATGCTTGTTAAAGGGAAATTCACATTATTTGAAAAAAAAATGTACATGACTTGCCTGCGTCCAATATTGCCTCATAGGTTACTTCCAGCAGAAGTCGTATATTCGGATCTGTTCGGTTAGCACGCTGGGTGGTCAGTCCGAAAAACTGTGCATCAAATCTGGACAGGTCATTAAGATAACCAAATCTTGGAAAGCCAAATGAATCTAAAGAAATGAGATATTTGGAAAGATGAAGAAAGTTCCACTTTATGTGTATTGTACATGAAAGAGCACCTTATTTACCATCGGTGTTTTTTTGCCTGTTCCTTTTATTTATTCCCTGATATATCTTTAATCACATTCTTGAGTGTAACTATGCTCAGCTGTAAAATGGTTGATCGTTTTTATGACACATTTCTGCAAGAGTGAGCGTGTTTGTAGTTAAATTGTTTACACAACAAACGAAATGTGTGCCTAGTACTTGAAACAACATCTACAATGTAGGAATGTTGGACATATAGATTAGATGCCTATCAGAAAATTGTCGACGGAGAGTTTTCATTAGCATAAGTCAATGAATTAGCTATTACGAAATGTATCGTTTTGTTCTCTTTAATCCTTTATTCAATGGTGAATGAACATCTGAAACTGAAAGGTATACAGTATACTCACGAACTCTGAAAAAAAGTTTACATTTTCATAGGTTAGGACAACAATAAAATTGTATACTTTTTCCGTGTCACATAGACTTAAGGTAAATTTATCTCTTTCATATTGAAGGTAACAGGGCTGGTTTATTATTTTGGACTGACTCCGAACTATACAATGTAGTTGGTGTGACTGTGACTGTCAAAAGAAAGAACCAGATATTCAGATTTGTTGTTGTTGTGTTTTGTTGATGTGTTTTTGTTGTTGTTTTTTGTACAAAGGACCATACCACCGTCGACAAAAAGATCAATAATCTTTATTTTGAGACAGGAAGTACTCTTTATTTTCATTTTAACGTATTCGTGGAATTTATAACATTTAGGAAAATAAACGTTGAAAAGGTTATCAAAATATCTACTGTACTTAATTTGCAATGACATCGTTATTTACTTGACATCAAAGTCACAGCATTGAATTTAGGTTTGATAAACTTTAACGGTAGTCTAGACGCCATAAAATCTTAAACATGACAGCCCTAGCTATTTTGATTAGTTATTCAAATTATCAGTAGAGATAGTTAATTATAAACATATATTTTGACTATGTTTAATTAATTGTGTATAAGAAACAAAGTAAACATCATTTGATAACGAACGCCCTTACTCTAGATCCAGTAAAAATAAAGACTCAATTCTTTTGTAATCTTGAAAAAAATCATTATGCAAGTAAAACTATACCGTTTTTAGAAAAAGATGATGGAACAAAGCTGTTCTCCCAGACTGATATTCTAAAAGAAACTGAAACTTTTTACAAAAAACTGTACACTAAAGTAGATGCTGAATGTGATATAAACATTGATAACTTTCTATTGAAAACAGGTGTTCAAAAATTAAATGATATACAAGCAAATAATTTGGAGGGACTATTATCTCTTGGCGAAGTTGCTGATACTCTTAAGTCTATGAAAAATGACAAAAGTCCTGGATCAGATGGATTTTCTTCAAATTTTTTCAAAGTTTTCTGGAAACAGCTTGGTCATTTTATAGTAAGGGCTATTAATTTTTCCTTCCAAAAGGAAGAGCTTTCGGTCACTCAAAAGCAAGGTATTATTACATGTATTCCAAAAGATAATAACCAAAGCAGTATATAAAAAACTGGCGCCCCATTACCTTATTAAATACTATTTATAAGTTGGCTTCTGGTACAATAGCTAAACGGTTGAAGAGTGTACTAGATATACTTATTAATAAAGACCAGACGGGTTTCATTAAAGGTCGATATCTTGGTGGAAATACGCGTTTGATTTATGATATTATGAATTTTACTGAAAATAATAAAATTCCTGGCATTTTGATGATTATTGACTTCGAAAAAGCTTTCGATACTTTATCCCTAGAATTCATTAAAAAGACTTTGGATTTTTTCAATTTTGGGCTTATGTTTAAACAATGGATATCATTGTTTTATACAGATATAAAAACAGCCGTTCAATTAAATGGATATTTATCCGATTTTTTCTTAGTTGAGCGGGGATGTAGACAAGGGGATCCAATAAGCCCTTATATTTTCATTTTTTGTGCCGAGATATTAGCAATTAAGATACGGGGAAACACTAGTATTAAAGTTATATCAATGGTACAGAATATAAGATAAGTCAGTTTGCAGACGACACCTCGTTACTTTTAGACGGAACTGACCAGTCATTAAATTGTGCTTTAGATGTTTTGAATGACTTTGCTGTCTATTCAGGTTTAAAAGTTAATTTTGAGAAAACGCATGTCATATGGATAGGGAAATTAAAATATAGCACTAAATCAATTAAAACAAAATGAAAACTGAATTGTGATACAATTAGTTTCAAACTTTTAGGTTTAATGTTTCATGTTGATCAAAATCAAATGATAGATATGAATTTCGGCGAAAAAATAATGAAACTAGAAAACTGCGTTTCATACTGGAAAAAAAGAAAATTAACTCCTATTGGTAGAATTACGGTTGCAAAATCCCTACTATTACCACTCTTTACACACCTTTTTATATCATTACCTAATCCAGATCCTTATACTATACAGAAAATTGATAAGTTACTGTTAGATTTTGTGTGGCAAGGACCGCCAAAAGAATACTCTGAGGGGGGGGGGGGGGTGTTAAAATGACTGATTTATTATCATATATCAAAAGTTTAAAACTTACATGGCTTAGGAGGCTTATTATATTTGAAAACAGATGTTTTAATATTCTTAGTAGTTTATTTAATTTTGAGAAACTGTGTAATTGTGGAAAGGAATATACTGATATTGTAGCAAGACAGTTAAAAAATGATTTTTGGAAAGATGTTTTAAATGCATATTCTAGTTTTATTTCTTGTATAAGTGTTAACAGTATTTATGATTTCTAAGAGATGCCTTTATTTTACAACTATAACTTACTTATTGACAGGAAACCTATATTTTTAAAACAATGGTACGATAAAGGAATACGATATGTGAAGGTGTTATGAATATAAATTGCAAATTTACTGATAGAATAGAATTAGAAAGGTTAACAGGTCTTTAAATCAATTTTCTGTTACATGCTGGTATAAAAAGGAATATTACACAGCTTCTAAATAAGTTAAATCTAACAGAAATAACTACAACCGAGTGTTTCTTTCCGATAATACCTTTTTATTTTAAACCAATCATTAAAGCGCGTCAACGTACACAAGATGTGTATAATATCTTGATAAAAAATAATGATACTCCAACATGTCAAGAAAAAAGGGACAGTTTGTTTGATATTGATATAGCAGAATGGAAACAAATCTATAGGTGGGTTTTTAAGGTTTGTAAAGATACATATCTGCAATGGCTACAGTCAAGAATAATATACAAATGCCTGATTGTATAAAATGAACAAATGTAGTTCTGATTTGTGCACTTTTTGTCAAGGAGCTTCAGAAACCATTTATCATTTATTTTGGGAATGCCGTTTTTCTCAGTCTTTAATATCTGAAGTAAAAAATATTGTATCTTATAGTGATGCAAAGTTTTTCATAAACAGTAAATGCTTTATCCTAGGGGTTCCTAATATTAACTTAAATCATTATAATGTGTTGTGTGTAGAAATGAAAAAAAAAAAAAATTTCATATAAAAAAAGAAATATAAAGCCATCCTTTCTAGGTTTGATAAACAGTTTAAAACTTTCCTCTGCAATTATAGAAAAAACGTCGAAAAATGAAAAGCTTAAAGGTTATTGGTCACTTGTTGAACAGTTATGTTGTTTTCCATAGGATGAACATGTTTGCTATTAATTGTTCTTCTTACTTAAAACCAGATTTGACAAGATTGCTTTTTTTTCTTTTTTTTCGATTTTTCTTCACAATAATATAAAGGCCTTTTGCAAAAGCCGTTTATTTTCCTGCTATTTCTGTGGATATGTATAATCACATAAATTATAGTTATATTATAAGTATTATATCCATTTAATATAAGCATTTATAAGGTTAGTAGGGGATGGTTCCCCGACCCCTACCTAACCAGTTACGGGGAAAATAAACGGGGTTACCCAGATGGGGCTTAAAAAAATTTTTTAAAAAAAGGACTTAAAGAGATTTCTTTTATAAGATTTGGTCAGGAATACTTTAAATAAATCCAATGGTTAAATATGCTTTCTGTTGTGCAAGTTATGGTAGCGTAAGTACGGGGTCCGCTGTAACAGATCGTTTGGTAAGTCAACAAGTTATGAAGTTCACAAAAATAAAACTTAAACCGAGACAAACAATGGATATAGAACTACCGCACCCACCATATAGCCCAGATTTGGCAATTTGCGACTTCTGGCTATTTTCAAATCTCGAAAACAGGCTGCGTGGTAAGTAATACGAATAGAACTGAGGTGCGCAGCGAGAGATGTCACGTGATGGCTTACAGTAGTTATTCCGGTCATGGGTCGAGGGACGTAACTTTGAAAAGGAGTAGTGGTCAAAAGTATGTTAGATTACTTATACTCGTAACATAGTAGTTCACGAAATTATTGAAAGGCCAAATTTTCAGTTCCGAAAAATCCACACGCTATTTTGAAGTGTATTATACAGTCCTTAGACTTACTAGTAAAATGTCTTGCATCTTCATCAGGTACCATGTCTATTCCATTCATAAGATTATTCTTGAATTCCTCCATATTGTCTGACTTTGGCAGTCGGCATGATATTCCGCTGACAACCACACTCTCGTCATCATCAGTCGGATATGACGCAGTAGTTGACGTCGGCGACCCGATGCCATCTTCTTCGAACGCTGTAACATTTCTTTTGGTAGTCATTTTACCATCTCATGTTGAAGCTAATTATGCTGTTCTGTTGGAAGTTAAAAATAACATTAGTCTGCAAAAATGTTGTTTGCAAAAAAAACTACTGGAATTTATTTGCAATTTGGGTAATTTGATAACTGACTTGTCAGTCCAAATACTTTTGCTTTTAGTTCAAATTTATATATATTCATTAATATGTAGATATGGTTCTGGGTTTTTTTTTCGAGGGGGTGTAGTCTGACTACTGTTATGAAAGCTCTGAAAAGATCTTATGTATTGAATTTGATTGACATACTTTCTTGCATTTACCATTTTAAATATTACGAGTTTTACGCATTCTGGTCAATTTGTACTGAACATCAATGTAATATCTCTATAAAAATAAAAAAAGCAATAAAAATTGCATTTAAGAGAAATGAAATTATCAAATTTAATTTAAAAAAAAATCAACAAGAGTGTCGCAAGACAGAGTGATTTTCGCACGAAGTGTAGATCTACTTGTTAATAGGAGATGTTGGAGATGTTAGGTGTTTGGAAAGAGTGTTTTTTTTTTTGTTTTTTTTTGTTTTGTTTTGTTTTGTGTGTGTGTGTGTGTGTGTGTGTGTGTATGTTTTTCCCCCTACGAATTAATGCACGACATATAGGTATAAAACTGTATAAATAACTTCTAGTAACTGCTAAAGGTTTGATGCATTTCTATATAAATATTTCATATTCAAGGGCATATTACTGAAAAAAAAAGAACTCGGGATGACTCCCCCTAAATAATTATGTTTCACACACTACCATTCCATGTAGATAATGTGTACAGTTTTATTTCAATTGTATGAAAACTGAAGGAGTTCTCTGCTAAAAATTCCTTGTAGTTCTATATAACTACTTAATACCCAAGGGCAGGTAACTTAAAAATGCAACAGTCAATCCTCAAACAAAATATCTCCTGTACATATTCTCTTTATGTAAATTGTATAGCAAATTTCGTTTAAACTGGATGAAAAGTGTAGAAGACATAATCAGCATACAGACTGCATGAGTCAACTGTCGTATGTTGTGTCAAAATCACATAATTATCTGTAAAAAAAAGGTACGTGCATAATCTATACATATTTTATGACTCATCAGAAACGGTTATGACTTCATAGGTAAATTATAAAATTTTTGCTGTCTTTTAAATTGTAAATACATATATTCAAGGGCAGATAAAACAAGAATGCTTGAGTAGACTAAGAAAAGTGTCATCAACGCTATTCTTCACGTAGATCATGGGTAAGTTTCATTAAAACTGGATGAAAACTGTAGAGGGAGGTACAGTCGATGAACCAGTTCTGGACCGGGACTAGTTCCGGTCCATCTCGTGTATTTTTGTGATAATTTTGGAAAGATTTTTGCAAACGTCGGCAAGATTTTGGTATGGTCATAAAGTTTGATCTTTTTTACGGAATACCGTTAGGGCCATCGTGGTTAGACGTTATAATTCAGAGGGCGAAAATGCGATAGTGCGATAATGCGATGGCGACAGTGCGATGGCGACAATGCGATGGCGACAATGCGATAACGCGATAGTGCGATGGCGACAATGCGATAGTCATATCGTACTGTCGCCATCGCATCATCGCATTGTCGCCATCGCACTGTCGCATTGTCGCCATCGCACTATCGCGTTTTCGCATTATCGTACTGTCGCCATCGCATCATCGCACTGTCGCCATCGCATTATCGCACTGTCGCCATCGCACTATCGCATTGTCGCCATCGCACTATCGCACTGTCACTATCGCATTGTCGCGTTATCGCACTATCGCATTGTCGTGTTATCGCACTATCGCATTGTCGACTATCGCCTTCCGGTACACATGCGCACATCGTTTTTTTGGTATGTACACAAGCGATTTTTACGAAACAAAAACAGTTGCAGAAACATAAAATGGATAGCTTTATTAAGATATACTTTGAAAGAGGTTACAGTTATAATGAAATCCGATTCTTTTAAAAGTTGGTCCAACTACATACAAAAAAAAGATGTGCGCATGTGTACCGGAAGGCGATAGTCGACAATGCGATAGTGCGATAGCGACAGTGCGATAATGCGATGGCGACAGTGTGATAATGCGATGACGACAGTACGATAATGCGAAAACGCGATAGTGCGATGGCGACAATGCGATAGTGCGATGGCGACAATGCGATAGTGCGATGGCGCCATCGCATTATCGCACTATCGCCATCGCGTTATCGCACTGTCGCCATCGCATTATCACACTATCGCATTGTCGCCCTCTGGATTATAACGTCTAACCACGATGGCCCTAACGGTATTCCGTACTTTTTCCCGTAATATAAATATTTTCCTATGTGATGTAAAACATTCAAAGTCACTCAACGCATGAATATTTGCAACAACCATTCATAAAAATAGAGCGCAGTAATGGCGGTCAAAATGCGTGACGATTAAATCAACCGTAACAATTGCTTGAAAATGAAAAATATGTATTTTAACGATAGATATTATTGTTTCATGTTGACAATTCTAAATAAGTTAGAAATCGGGTTTCGTGCGTGGTTATAGGCTTCCGGTTCACAAACTTCAATTGTTTGGGGGTCGAATTTTTAACAGTAGACTTTCTTTTGATGGGGAGTTTATATTAGACATGTTGCATAGTACTTTTATTAAAGAAATAAAAAAAAAACCTCAATAGACTGTTTAAGTGTATATTTGTTTTATAGTTTGTTTTTTTTATCACCATTTGTTGGTTTGAATGAGAAAGTCAGCTCTAAGTGGTATTTAAATAGCCCAAAAATGACATGACTAAATTGCTGCAAACAAAGTTTTTGGCAGATTAATAGTATTTTGAGACAACCCGCAATAACCAAGGTTAAAAACAATATCATAGGTGGCGCTGTGTTCTAAAGTGGTTCAAATGTCACGGAACTGGTTTGTTTGTGTACACTGAATTCCAGCGAAATGTACATTCTTCTTTAAATCATATTTAATTTGAACTGGTCCAAAATAAGAAGTAACAATTTGTCTTATAAAATATACTATAACATTTTCCAGAAATTCAACTTTCAAGTCGCATACAGATGAAAGATCAAAAGCGGACCGGAACTGGTTCATTGACTGTAATCGGACACGAACTTTCAGAAGGATAGACGGATGACATGGCTAGCATGATATGTCCCGTCGGGCGTATAAAAATATATAAGATAATTGTAGAAACATGTAAATCACATTATACTCACAACAACTTCTTTACTCAGTCTGCAGTAATGCACTTCTATTTTTTCAAAATGTCCATACGATATCTAAAAAGTATTTTATAACAGGACTATACAATCTGTACCATTTTTTTAAACTTACCTTTAAGTTGATACAATGGCATATCCGCTTTTCCAAAAACTTAAATATTCAAATATTTTTTCTGAATACAAAATAATAATAAAAAAAACAATCTCGGTTAAATAATAATATGGTTGTTCCGCATAATTTCAAATGAGTACGTGATGTCTAATATTTAGTGAGGGTCTCTCAACAACTTCAGATGTTTTTGAAATGTCTTCATCATAAATTTACTACAAAATCTTCATAACAAATTTATATATTTTTACCTTTGTGAAAACTATTGGAAGCTCTTAACCCGATTCAAGTCGAGCAAAAGATGTCTTTTTTTCCCATCGTTAGACTGGCTGTATTCATTTTATTTTTCACTTAAATAAATTATTATGAAACATGAAATTAACGCTGGTTAAAACTGAATTTTTCTACGTTATCCAGCGCATGATAATGAAACAGAAATTAAAGAAGGAAGAGTACATATACTCATTTTTCAGTAACAGCAACAGCTTAAAGTACTTGATCGTATAGAAGCCAGTATTTTTTAAGTTTTAATTCGTAAATTTGGGAAACATGTATACTTTCAGTTTTCGAGACGTGCAGGTCAAGATACTGCCATTACTGCAGAATACCGCTAAGTGTTCTTTGCATTTGTTAAGAAAACGGAGAAAGGCGTGGTGTGTTTATTGAGAGAGATAGGTCATAAAATACGTACATTTTTGCCTGTATGCGACCGACTGTTCGCAATTCAAGTCATTTCTTTTAATGTCTTCTAATTAAAATATTTGTTTTATTATTCAAATCAGTACAGAAAAAAATCTGAACATACGTGCTTTTTTGAATGGCCCTTGAACTATTAGGTGATAAACAATGTAATGTAAGTACGAGTCTCCGATTCTCAGCTTAACAGTGCGTAAAAGGTCGCCACAAAGATGAAATTAGATGCCATAACCTACATTAAGAAGAATAAGAGGTCTATGTATTAAAGCTGGGTGTAATTGACCCTGATAAAAATATATATTGAAACACTTTTTGAAGAGCTTTATAAATTAAAAAAACGCACCTCGAATAAAAGTATCACATGCAACAGTAAAAAATAATTTTCAGTTTGTTCTACTGACAAACAGGATGCGATTCTAGGATTCCTTAATCAGATCAAGTGTTATATTTATAAATATTTGCTTAAGAAAACTATTACTTGCTGTAGTACGTTTTTTTATCAGTTTCGTTCCAGCTGATCTGGAATAGGAAGTTACATTTTCTGTTTAAAGTTTTTAAAATGTAGTTTCATCAAAGTTTTCACTGAAACAAGATTCTGACACGATTTTTACATAATATGGAACAAACATAAAGCCGACATTAGATATTATTATCCCATCACTTCTTTACCACTCATCACCTGCAGAATATTAAAGCTTGGTCTTCCAATAAAGCAATCGTAAACATTTTTCGCTCTTTTGTTACCCCCTGATGTCGGACGGAAACTCTCAAATCTATCATTGCAATTTTTAATGGGGCCTGTTTAGCTGAGATAATGCGATTACTAGTTAGAACCTCAGCACGCAGTCATCGAGATAATAAAAATTTTGCAAAAACTCCTATACTACTGGCTTCATAAGTTTTCATCATAAATCAGTTAAAATATCAAATACAAGATATAATTATACATTATAATATTGTAGTACCATCTGGCATCCTTTGCAAAAAATCTCGCTTATGAAATTGAAAGAGCCAAAAGAGCTGCCGCTAGATTGGCCAACAAGAATAAACAGCTCACTTATTAGGCTATATAAAATCTCAGACAATCTTGTGATAGTAGAAAGTAGATCATAATCACTAAAAAGTGAAGAAACTCAAGAAATTTAACTATTTTGTACCATTGTCAAGAACACTACAGTATCACATGAACTATTTCTTTCAACGAACTATCAGACTCTGGAATGTCTTGCCGTATAACATCAAGGCCAGTAAGTCTTCAGAACTTCCCTGATAGCCTAAACTCACACACTCCATCATACCGTTTTTATTTTTAACAAAGGTGTAAAAATGTACAGTATAGAAAACTTTAGAACAAAGACCTGGTATTTTCACGTCTTTTTAAAAAAAATGACGACTGGCGCAAAATATAAACAAAATTTAAATATAAACAAAATTTAAAACAAACAACAACGTGGCGAACTCAGAACCAAATAAGATACTAGTATAGCATTTGAAATCCATTAACACTGTTACTTACAATAAGCACTAAGTCCTTTAGTTGATCCTTTGTCTAGTGACTGATAGTACAAATAATACTAGGTAAAGAATCAGCTGAAACTGAAGAACAAGAGGGCCATGATGGCTGAGTACTTTGCCTGAGGGTCTACCGTTACGCAAACATCAGATGCAACATTACATTTTCTAACTGAAGATATTCAAAGATCTCATATATTATACAAACAAGATGATTATCAAAGTTTTCCCTATGTAAAATAAAATGTCCCCCGGGGCAGGGCCAAATTTGACCCCAGGGGCATAATTTGAACAAACTTGGTAGAGGTCCACAAGACAATGCTACATACCAAATCTTAGATCTCGGGGCCTTATGGTTTCAGACAAGAAGATTTTTAAAGTTTTACCATGTTAAATCAGCTGACCCCCGGGGCGGGGCCAAATTTGACTCCAGGGGCATAATTTGAACAAACTTGGTAGAGGTTCACTAGACAATGTCCCATACCAAATCTTAAGGCTCAGGGCCTTGTGGTTTCAGACAAGAAGATTTTTAAAGTTTCACTATGTTAAATCAGCTGACCCCCGGGGCGGGTCCAAATTTGACTCCAGGGGCATAATTTGAACAAACTTGGTAGTTTTAGTTTAGACTCATTTATTTTACATTGATTGCGATACAAGTTTTTACAACTTAGATTCACCATACTCGATGACTGCTTCCTGGGTTCCGTACCAGTAATCGCGCAGCGGTGAGGAATGTGAAGATCGTGAGACAATCTCGCCTCTGACGGGAGTAGAGGTAGAGGTTCACTAGACAATGTCCAATACCAAATCTTAAGGCTCAGGGCCTTGTGGTTTCAGACAAGAAGATTTTTAAAGTTTTAATATATAAGCCTATGTAAAATCAATTGACCTCCTGGGTGGGGCCAAATTTGACCCCAGGGGCAAAATTTGAACAAACTTGATAGAGGTCCACTTGACAATGCTACATACCAAATCTTAAGGCTAAGGGCCTTGTGGTTTCAGACAAGAAGATTTTCAAAGTTTTTCCTTTAAGTTGCCATAGCAACCAGAGTTCTTGATGGAATTGAATTCTTTGAACAACTTTGGTAGAGCTTCATGCAAGAAACATCCCAGGCAAGTTTCATCAAATTTGGCCCAGAGGTCTCAGAGGGGATGTCGTTTGAATGAAATTGTTGACTGACGATGGACAACGTCCGGTCGTGAAAATACTAAGTTATATTTTAAGATTTTATTTCAATCTTGTAAAGAGTCCATACAAAATGTATTTCAACAGCATAAACAGAAAACAGAAAATATCACAGATTTTAACAAATGCTTAAAATTCCATTATAATTATATATGTATATTTATTTAAGTACTTGTTTTTATGGTGTGTTATTTCAAAATTCATCAACAAATTATAACAATAAATTTGGGAACAATGTGCAGACCTAATATTTGTATAAATACAACAAAAAAACATGCTGCTTGTTAAAGGACAATAAACTGAAATATACCAATATGTAAAACTTATGTCCATGTTCCTAAGCATACAGTGGCTTATGTTTAGATTAGAATAAATTTCCATTATTTTTTTTTTATTTTTTAATGGCAAATTTAACAAACCACAAGAAATTCTTCATCATAGGACTAAAGAGAATTTCATATATCCTTCAATGTTAAAATCCATTCTAGTATTTATTACTTAACACAGTCTTGTATGTGTTCATGTTTTAATTTTTAAGAACTATCTTAATGAATTGCACTGGTACAGAAAATAAGAAATCTTTGGGGGAAAAAAAACATCGAAAATAACAGATTTACACATACATAAAATGTATATAAAAATGTAAGCTACTCCTGTTTACCATAGTGTACAGTGGAAAAATTGAGATTATATACATGTAAGTGCATGCATGCAAATATGGTTAGTGTACTGTTCCTGTTGTTTATTAATGTACTGTGTTCACAAAAATAAACATAATACAAAAAAATAAGCCTGAATTAATTATAATTTGTTTTTGTCTCATGTTTGTCCATAAATTTGTCTGTTTGACTTAAAATAAAAGTGAATAGATTTTAACTATTCCGGTGCCTCATAATGCCGCAGGTACCGCTTCTTGTGGAACAATGGACTGTGACGGAATGAAATATTTCTGTGCCGATTTCAGTGTAATTAAAATAGGCTCCTGGAACCTTTGGTCAAACACATCCAAAGCATTAGGAAATGGATTCAACATTAGAGGCTTCATTGGTAGGTTAATACTGTTAACAAACCCAGTGATCTGTCCAGGGAAAGGGTGATACCCTCTTGCAGTCTGAGGCGGAAGACGATAATCTGAAATGGAAATGGCAGAAATAAAGTCACAGGACTTTACATTATGTGTGACTTTACACAGAACACTTCATTTTAATCTTTACTTGTTCTGAAACTGGCGATCTGCACCAGCAACAGGTATCATTCAAACAGGTGTGAAAACACATGCTAGATGGTGATTTGCTATATTGCATCTTTATTGCACTGTTAATTACATTATGGGACCGTGATAATTGTTTGCTCAATTGCATTTTTCATTAAATCACATTTCATTAAATCGCATTTTATCTTAATTGAATATAGAAGAAAAAATGATGGGACCGATCACTTTTTTCGTAGTACACCGTTATTTCATTATACTGCGATTTGTAGGAGCGTGATTGGACTGTAATTATTCTAATGATGTCAAACAAAATATTAATAAAATGAACTAAAATGAGCCATGGAACATCAGTCATTGTACTTGTAATACAACTTTGTAAGAATGAAATGTCTATATAACTTACCAACATGAAGATTTGTTTCCCTGTGTGGTCGGCAGTGGCTTGTGTGAGTCTCCCCGAGCCTAACAAGGCTTGGTTTACTGAAAATGACAAGTCGTCAATAATAACATTACTGTGATCAGAATTTTAAGTTTATTACTATAGTTTCATCTCTTTTAGCGTTATTGCAGTATCTGCTAAATTTTACAACTGACACATCTGCCTCAATTCATTAAATGACATAAGTGTCTTAAAGAAAACCTTACTAAAATACTTTTAAATTAGTTTGTCCAACTTACTGTGGAATCTTCGGTAATACTAAGACAGTGTTTTTAGCCTGTACTACATTTTCTTTAGACCCAGGCATGCGTTTTCCTGGAGCTCTCATTGACTCCAGTTCCTTCTCAAACATCATTTCACAGAAGTAGTTAATAGCGTCAATGTACGTTGCATTTTCTATTAATGCTGGGTCAGGTGGTTTGTCAAATGTGACAGTCACTCCTCGTCTCATACCGTCATCTAGAGTGGTTATGGTTTCCTGGTCTTCATTGATGACTGTCTCTGTTCCAATGCCCTAAAATATTTTATTTTTTTTATAACAAAGTACAGTTGGATTTGCTAATAAAAAAAAAATTGTTCACTGCTGAATGGATTCAGCATTGTTCTTACAAAACGAATCATCTTGTAACCGTTACTGAGACAAGTGCCCATTTTCATAGCAGAAGAAAACAAGTTATCTAAGATCAACATTTCAGTATTACTACACATCAGAAATCCTTAAACACGAGATATACAAATTCAAAGTTATGTACTGTTGGACTAAATCATTTATAACAAACCCGTTTATCTTTTAATTTACCAATCTGGTTTGTTGAAATACAAGGAAAGCTACATTTGATATCCACAACTTACTTTATTTTGCGATAAAACATTTAAAAAAACAGGTTAGGAAAGCAAGCTCTGCTGACCATACAAATGAGTCATGTTTGTTACTTCTACGTAAGAAATGGTGTAAATAACAACAACTCTGCTGCAGTAGCAAAATATATGCCAGACGGAAGCCACTGACGATGACTGACCTTTTCCATAATGGATTAACACTTTATCAACAGCAACATTATAATAAGGCGATGGGGCAAATTTTTTCTTAATGTCTGCTGAAAAAATTTAATTTTTATTGCTTATTGATGAGTGCTTTAGTCATAATTTACCTTAATCAGTTCAAGAGATACAGAGTGGAAAAGAATTATTCACACATTATATTGGTATGACATGTGGCCTCTAAGTGTGTCACAGACCATAACATGAGTCAGTTAAAACCAGTGATCAGAACATCTTCTTTTCCAATTTTCTGTCAAATAGTTTCAATTTCCTTCAAGCAGTCAAAAAATATACAGATCGGGACATGAGGCGGGACATTGACCTTTATCCTAGCCAGCTGAAACCTGCGTTTTGCAAATCAATCTCATTATGGTAAACATTTCTGCCCAGAAGTTTCAGTTTCATTCAACAATTTCAAGAGATACAGAACAGCCAAGAAGAATTTACATATGATATCAGTTTGACATGCGGTATTAAGTGTGATCTTAACCTTGATCAGTGCCTGCTGAAACCTGAATTATCTCATTATGGAAAATATTTCTGCCGAACAGTTTCATTTTCCTTCAATCTGATCAAAGATAAAAAGAGGACATAAGTTGCATGTGGCTTCTTAACTGTGGCAATGATCTGAGTGAGCCGTAACTTGTGCTCTACACATTACATCATTACGGTAAACATTTTGGCTGAATTAAGTTTCAATTTACTTCAATCAGTTCAAGAGATCAAGAGTGGATGGATGGATGGGCAGACATAGGACTGACTGATTACCAGGAGTATAAAATAATGCACCCTTTTAGGTGTATAACAAAAACAATTAATTCAATACTGAAACATCAGTACAGATCAGTTAAAAAATTGTATTCTCATTTTTCTATCAATGACGATAAATTATTTCTCATTAAACACAAAAACCCTAGAGCACCTCTTCCTTTATAATCATACACGATAGCAGTGATATTAAATATGCAGTTACAACAAATGTAAAATTGGACAATTTATGGATTTATGGAATGCATTTATGATATGCTAGCGTGATAAAGCTCTTATTCATAAATCAGCATTAAAAACTTAGCTTTAGTGATGATATTCATAAATCAGCATTAAAAACTTAGCTTTAGTGATGATATTCATAAATCAGCATTAAAAACTTAGCTTTAGCGATGATATTCATAAATCAGCATTAAAAACTTAGCTTTAGTGATGATATTCATAATCAAAGGTTACCAACAAATAACAGAAATGAAACTGATAACATATCAATGAAAGCCTTACTCTTGAAAGAAACAATTCACGCAATTTAACCAAGGAGTATGTAGAACAATTCTGATAAAGCAAATCCAAAATACAAAACCAAAAGAAGGAACAACATTGATACAGTTGATTGCATCTTTTTGTCAGGCCACAATAGTATGAACGTGATGAATTTCAACTTATAAATATCAACAAAGCAATACATGCAAAGATGAATACAATGTTAAGATGTTCAGCTTTTTTCAAGGAATATTTAATAAGCTGATCATGTATTTCTATACAGATGGTATAAGCATCATGCAAAGATAAAGCATAACTTGTTATACTTACTCTTTCCTAATCAAAAGAAATCAACAGTTTTACATTAATCATTACCACAAACACGAGAACGTGTTATTTTCATTGAAGTGTGCTTAATAATTGAGAATTTGTTAGATAAGATTACACCGGAGATGTTTTTACAGTGCTAGATGCTTAAATCAAAACAAATTAGATGTATGCTTAATTGTTAAATGAAGGACTGTTTGAGCAATCACTTCCTTTGTTCAACTGTTGTCTAATACTAAAAAAATTCCTTTCAGTTATGACTATTAACGTTCAACCTTTGAAAACAAACCTCTTGCAAATTTCGATGTTCCAAATTTCATAAGTTATCCAGGAGATATGCTAAACAGTGATGATATTTGGTAACATAAAGTGTAACACAAAGGTAACCACAGTCTTTTGTCTTTAACACACTGGTCAAACATAGAAAATGAAATATGATTAGCATACAACAGCTATCTGGCTGTAATATTGCAGCAACTGCTTTCTTACATAAAATGCTGCATTTGCTCAATTGTCTCTCTAGCAAAATTTTGCTCAAATTTAAAAAAAGAAAACAAAAAACTTCGTACTAAAAAGATATAATGCTCATATCAATTTGATGGGAATACGTGAACCTTTTTTCTAGTTAAAACAATCATAATCAATAAAATGGCATACAAAATATAATCATACCACTGATCGTCTAAGAATGCCTTTATTTGGAGGGGATGTGGCACCCCTTTTCTTGAACTGGTCTTTTGTCATACGCCCATGGATATTTTGTCCTTTTTTCATACGGTCAATCGTATCTTCTAAGTGCAATTTGTATGTAGTCATCCATCTTTCAAAAAAAAGCATATGACTTAGGGAAAAAAAGTTGATTTGTATGAATAAAATTTTAAGTGAAACAAAAACAAACAAAAAATGAAATTAGTAGTCTAGAAAATGCCTCATAAAATCACACCCAGAAAGTTCTGTTCTCAATTTAACCATATACCTGCTAGTGGGGAGTGTTGTTATTTACTTAAAGAGCAAAAATCTAACTAAATATATAAAGTTACAACAGAGTTAACAAGTAAGAATATTGCCAAGCAATAAAAGTCCCCCACCAGAAAGAGCATTGTCACACATTGCCAAGCAATAAAAGTCCCCCACCAGAAAGAGCATTGTCACACATCGCCAAGCAATAAAAGTCCCCCACCAGAAAGAGCATTGTCACACATCGCCAAGCAATAAAAGTCCCCCACCAGAAAGAGCATTGTCACACATCGCCAAGCTATAAAAGTCCCCCACCAGAAAGAGCATTGTCACACTAAGTAGAACCCAAATTCAAATATTGACAATAATTAAGTTTGCAGAAATCAATAGTTTGTTGTTAATGATAGATGAAGGTATGTTTTATACAACAGATAATCAAAAGATCACATGCCTCTTAAGTGGGTGTAATGTTATGAATAAAATATTCACATGTAATACAAAGAAATATCTCAATTTTTCAATATAAAGAACAGACTTATAAATGCACCTTGCAGTGTGATCTGTAAGACTTGACTTAAGTTGTATAGGTTCTGTATAAGTTCAAATGTAATTGGGAGAAAAACATTCAAGAGAATAAACAATTTGCTATATTTTCTACGTAAAAAGGGCACAATTTTGTCAATATAAGGGAAAGAGTTATGGAACTAATAATAACACCAATAAAGTTTGTATAAAGTCTCAATCAAATGTATCAATAGGTTCTATAAATATTCAAGGAAATGTAGATTTTTGGAAAATTTTCAATGTGAAAAAGGGAGATAACTTTGTGAAATCAAATATCAGAGTTACGGGACATGACATGTGAACTGGTCTTTAGAGTATCAAAATATGTTGCAAGTTTAAAATGCATATCTATAGGGCTTCAAAAGTATATCACCATTTTTGCATATTTCAAGTCTATTCATTGCCATAGCAACCAAATTTCTCAACATAGGAACAAAATAAAATGGTGTGCATAATCACTGTATTGCCATCTATCAATATTTCATGAAAATATTCCAAGTACTTTTTAAATTACAGCAGGATCCAGTTTTTGCGGACGGACAGATGGAGGGCAAACTGGCAGGGGACTAATAAACAGAAGGGATGCACAACAAAATTATCTTTTGTGCCTCTTTCTTCATTGCACTAACAAAAGAAGATAAACATATTACCTATCTAACCACTGATGACACATTTTTCTGAGGTCCGATTTACGGTCATCTTCCTCCACATTCCAAATGTCCCAGGAATCCAACTCCTTTGGCAAGAATTTATGCTGATCTTGCATACCAATAGAGGTCAAAATGTTTGTAACAACAGCCCTAAAAACATCAAATGAATGTAATGTAAGGGGAAAAAATACTTTTTAAAAATTCATCTTTAAAAAAAAAAATTATATCTAACTGATAACTGGCTGCCGTGCCTTTGACTTTTATTAAGTCATTTCTCAGAAATCAGTTTAGATCACATAACCTAATATGAAAATTCTAATATTGGTGAACATTTAGATACACAGATAATAACATTATAAATTTGCTGTTTGATGATTTTTTTATACTTATAAGAAATTCAGAAACTGTCACCCACCTCACTTCTTTATCTCCATCTAAAAATTGCACTAGCAATTCAGATACAAACTCTTTGTCTGGTTGTGTCAAAAGTTTCATCATGCCCTTAATACAGACTATAATAAAATTTCTCTGATCCTCCATCATACAGGTAGGATAGTCCTTCGGATGATTCAACACACTGGACATAGCTTTGATCACAGTGTGGGCGAGATTGTCTGCGAATTCATCCTGTGCATGCAGCATAAGTAGAGCTTCAACAATGGCAATTTTGTATGGATAGTCGACAGTTTTTATTAATTTTACTAGACTTGCAACAAAGTTCTCCAGTGACCAAGGTTTTGGCATTGTCTACAACAAGAAAAAAAAACATATTTCTACAGGCTTTTAGCTTTTAAATGAAATGAAAGTCAACTTTATCAGAAAACTGTGACTGAAACTGATGTGATAAAGTATCTTATGTTGTGAAATTTGATGAGCTGGCTCAAAAACATTTACTGGAAAAAAGTGTTTCTAAAATAAAATGGAAGACAGGTGACAAAATTAATCTCAGCTAATTTAATTATATAAACTGAAAGGTTCAGAAATATTCTTTGGCTATAATGTAACATATCAGTCTTCCCTTTCATTTTCAAGATTCACTCCAGACTGGTATAAACTTAAGTTTAAGCAGGATGAAAAAAATATATATACCTGTTCACAATTTGGAAAGTATTTCTCAAACCATTCAACACCTTTAAACTGTGTGATAAATCCTGGTAGTGGAGTTTTGGGTCTTGGTGGTGGAGGGGTTGCAGGGGTTGGTACAGGTGTCTTTACCCTTGTAGTCACCTTTGGTTCAGGGGTCTCTTTCTTAGGTGGAGGTGACCTTGCCTTAGGCTGTAGTGGAGGGGGTGGTGGGCGTGAAACAAGCTTTTTGATTGGCTTCACTGGTTTAAGCTCTCGGCCAGTAGATTTCTGACTGACATCAGACACTTCTTTTCTAGACTCTACTATCTTTTCCTTTTCAACAAGTGCTTCCTCCTTCTTGAGGACTTCTTCTTCCTAGTAAATTAGCAATATATCAGATAAAACCTCATATATATACAAATAAAGTGTAAATTTCCACTTAAAAAGGTCAAGATAATTAAGCTATTATTTATTCTTTTACATGCTGATTACAATTTTTTTAAAACAGGTTTATTTGATCTTTTACATGCTGACTATAACAATTATTAAAACACAAACAGGTTAATGACATTCTGTTGCAAGACTACAGCAAATATTTTGGTTTCTGTTTTCCCCCAATGTACCGGTATGTGTAAAAACATTTTGAAAAATCTTGCTATTAATAAAATTGTTGCTAGTTTCTAAACATATATAGATATGGTGATTCATCTAAATATATATATGTGCTCTTTTTATACACATAATCTACTTTGTGACAGAGCAAATTTAGTACTATGACTGCTGCATATTTTCTTGGTTATATATTTTTCATCAATCATGCATTTCACATTCCGTACACTTTTGCATGCAATTTAAAACAGTGTTTATTTTTCCAGAAAAAGAATCAAAGTCCAAATTGTCAGAATGACCAAGCTCTTTAATGAAAAAAGTTAGAAAATATCATTAATAGACACGTAATTTTCAAGTCCATATGAATAAGTTATATTTACATCTGTACTGTAATGAGTTTCTTTTAACAAACTCTGAAAATATTTTTTCATTACAAATACTAATTTTTTAACTTGTATATCTTTTTGCATCAGTTAATGTCGATCCACATGAGTTTTGCAAGATTAATTCAGTTTAAACCTTCATTAACTGTATTGCATTTCTATTGTTCAACAAAAAAGACAGATCTGAAATATTTTCTAGAAGACTTGTTTACCTGTGGTGTTGGAGGTTTTGCCATTATATCAGCAAATTTGTTCATAAGTGATGACTTTGTACCTTCTTCAGATAGCTTACTCTTCTCTTTACGCAATGATGTTTTAGATTTTTCTTTCTCATATATATTATCCTCGTCATCACCCCAGTCCATTTCGAGAACTCGGTCTTCGAATTCACCTTTCCTCCTCTTCAAGTATTTCTTCCACCTCCTCCTCGCCATCCCCTTTCTAAAGATTGGCAATACAGAAGTCAACAGAGAGAGAAATCTTAGGCAAGCAGTCTTCTACAGAAATGTTAACACATGCTAACAAGAGCTACTAGAACTGGTTAATGAATTGATGGACTGCAATAAATCTAATTATTAAATATTTGCTGGTGAAACAAAAAAACCTCTTCAAAACAATTTACTTTATCAATGAAACATTATCTTAAATTCAGACTCCAATTATATACAATTTAGAGTCTATTTCACTTTTGTTATAAGATATTATTCAATGTTAAAATTTTGCAATCCAGCAATCCATATGTTTAACATGATATATATATATATATATATATATATATATTGAGACATGCGTAACTTAGCGTGTTTACATTCAAATACATATATCTGAGTGAAACATGCTTTTAACATTACTGTTTTTAAGATATACAATCATATAATTCTACTTCCTTTCATTTAAAATATAATGTAAAAAAAAATTTACTGGTTAAAGATAACTTTCTTGAAAGAATTAAACCCTCTGGAAATTCGTATTTATAAAATAAGTGTGTTACAAAATTTGTTTCTTAAATAGTGTGTTATGGGACATTTTAAAAGAGTAAACGTTCATGTATTTTAGTGATACTAGCTGGAATTTTTAGAAATATATTTTTTGTTAGTATGAAAATGTTCTAAAAATTCAAAGGCTCAGCAAGTTTTTCAAATATTTAAAAACAAAAACAAGTTAAAAGAAGTCTTGAATTTATCCTTCAAATATTGACCAAAGTCTCATTTATTTATCAAGTCTGAACTTAATAAAAGAGGACTTTACTTATATGGAAATATAAGAGAATACCAAAGGCTTAAAGAACACTTGAATTCAGTAAAACATTAGTTTTGCAATAAAGAACAAGACTGGAAAGACAGGCTGAAAAATGGTAACTGAAAACTGAAAACTTTGACAATCATTAGCAGGTCAGATCATTTACTATCTTTAATACTAGGTCAGTCAAAAAAAGATGAGTTTTTTTATTAGATTTCTTTTTTTTTCATATTTATCTGAAGCATGACTCCAAAATAAACAGTTCAAATGGACCATTTTTCAGCCTACTGCAACAAGATTAAAATGTGCATATAAGCAATAAAGAGAAATTATTCTGTTTATAGGGTACATGTGATATTAGCAGATGATATGGAGAGTTCATTCAGACATCGTACATACCACCACGGTTACCACATTTTCTATTCTAACAACTTTTTCCTCTCCTGATTTTTCAGTCACGGTTTTTGCTACTTGGGGTTTAGACTTTTGAGCACGCAATTGTGCAAGTTTTTCCTCTCTTTCTCTGTCCTTTATTATATGTATACATATTTTAGACAACGAAAATTATTCACAAATAACAATATGATAACATTTTAATGGACTTTTCCTCGTCATTCTATATCCTTCATTAAATATCAGTATTCAGACTTTTGAAAACTATTCTGCAAAATCTGAAACATCACTCATTTGAATGCGAAAAAGATCTGATTTAGAAGCTTCTTTAAGGTATCCCTGAAAATTCAATACAGTTAATGTTTTATAACCCCATTTTACATCTAAATCATAACTGTGGAAAATTTGTGTAACAAGTATGTATGCCGTATACAATTAACAAAAAAACCTTATATAAATAAATTCATATACATTTAATTTTAGCTATGCCTAAAGTCTTATGACATACAAAGATTTTATGATAATTAAAGCGACTGAGTCACAGATTTGAACCCATGACCTTTCGCTCAGTAAAATGAAGAGCGATGATCTACACCACTGCGCTACAGAGACTAGTTGACTAGATTTGTCAAAATTAATGTTATAACTAAAGTATCTACCCCGGGATAAAATTTTAACTGATAAAAGTTTGTAAAACTTTATTTTTTGATGTTTTTCTGTAACAAAAAATGAGTCAGTAAATTAGTTTAGATATGTTCTTCACAGTTACAGCTAACATTTTCTTTTTTTTCATCATCGGCCCATCTGTGAGTCAGTGGCTTTAAATCCAATAAAATGCTAATATGAATGATACAAGTGATAAAATACAATATCTAGATAGAAGAAAAAATACTGGAATAAACTGTTAAGATAAAAAAAATATGATAATAAATAAATATAATTGTATTAACCCTTAACCTGCTGGAACCAAAAGTGATTAGCCTTTGCCACCAGTATAGAGCCAGGCCAGCCTGTACATCCGTGCAGTCTGACCAGGCTCTATACTGTTGGTAGCTCAATTTTTTTGTTTTGATATTGAAATCCCTTAAACTTTGAATGGACTGTTCCAAATTCAAAGCTGGGCAAATCCATTACAAAAATTCATCATGTTCAGGGTTAAATGTGACAGCAAACAGCTTATTCAGCTTATGATAACAGTTCTGTGCCTTGAAAGAATGGTTAGTATAACTAAGTTATCATTTTGTTCAAGACCAACAAAAGTTAGTGGCATAAATTCAACCAGGACATATACATTGTAGGTATAAAAAGAAACATTATCTTCTAGTTGTTTCCTTTGATATAAGAAATAACGTACCAACCCTTAGGATATGGAAGTAATTGTAAGAATGCTAAACCAATCCCTTAGTATTGAGAATGTAAAACTGGTATAACGACAGATCCCTATCGGAGCAGTAAAATACTCACTCCACTTCGTACGGACACAAATGAGACAGATTTCTGGCCCTTTTGGAAAATATCTGCAGACCCTAAAGTTTGTTTTGAGCAAACTGTTAGGGCAGAGTGGGGCTTTGAGGAGGATGACCCAGATTTGACCCGCCAGCTATCAAGGGAGGGCCATTTTTCAAGTTTTGCTTGCTGCTGCTGAGCCCTGGCTTCTGCCTCCTCTCTCTCCTAGTCAAGTGTCAACAGTTGTATTAAACTCGAAATACATGTATATCCTTTAAATCAAACTTGAATGGCAACTTCTTTTAAAAGCACATACATCTCTGTGGTAAATTTCAAATAAAAATCAAATATAGATTCTGTTTATAATATTAAAAGAAAAAGAAAAGTATCCTGAAAAAGTATTGGCCAGTTTACATCATTACTTTTTTAATCTCCAATGAAAATTAACAATAAAAAAGTTTGCACTGACAGTCTGCTAAGGAAAAAGAATCAAGTTTATTGTACTGTCTTCTTCTACAACATTTTATGCATGAAATAAATTATTTGAAACCATTTACAATCCTCCTTCTATACATTAGACTTAATGATGTCTCTCAAGGTTCAGTTAAGATAAATATATTCTAAGATATGCTGGACACTTCACAAAAGACAATGACACATCATTCAAAACCACAGGAAATAAAACTGAAATCTAAAAACTGATTTTGATATATAATTTCTTTTCCTGCAAAACCACACTTGAAACTTAAAGACATATCATTTTGATACATACCTGCTTAGCTTTAGCAATGGCTGCCAATTGAGCCTCAGAGAATGACGGCAACTTCCATTCTTCTTTTTTCCTTTGTGCCATCTTATCCTTAGCCTCTTGGGGCCACAATAACTTGATGAGAATTGAATTGGGAACAAAACCATTAGGTTGTAATGGATAAGCGGCATTTAGTGGGGAGTCATCTGCAGGCTTGGGTCGTGTCGCTTCTGATGCAGGGGGGAAAAATCCTGTAGGTTCCCTCTCTGGTTTAAACTCTTCTTTTTCTTTTAATTATGAAAAATTGTTGCTGTTACATCTATTGCACAGTATGTTGTTGCATAGTAAACTTTTCAGTTCTAATGCGCTTTGTACAACTTCAGTACTACTCAAGTGAAATTTGTATTTTTGCCTTTTTTAATGCTGACAGGCACTTGATATTTACCTAGCTTGTTAAAGTAAAACAATAAGTCTCTTTTCTACTATACTGTATATATTATAAGCATATTAAATGTATCCATGTTAAGTAGGTATGGTTCAAACAAATAAGCCTCTTCATATCAAAATGAAGCTTACCAGGTTCTTCTGGTCCCTTTAGAGCCTCGTTTACAGTGTCCTCGGGATAAGGGTCATCCTTCGGAATCTGAAATAAATAAACTTGCTCAAGGTATCCCTAAAACAGGGTTAAACTCATTCTGTGTGATACTAGTTTAACTTAATCCGAAATTCATTTCACTGCTAAACTTGACTAGCTACTATGAGATAAAAATTGCCTGAAAAAAAAAGTTTTTAATACATTTACAAACAATGCTTACATTTAAAAGCACCCTGGTACTTCATTTTTATTCATCAGTCATAAAATATACAAAATAAATTAAGACAGCAAATGAACATAGCCATTGTGTTGCAGTAACATAAACTTTCTCATATTTTGATTTTAACATTATTAATGATATCCCCTCAACTTACTGTGGGCTTTGGTTTGTCATAGAACATCTTCATGTACTGGGTAAATGCTACTCTCTTTGTTTTTGCAGTTGACTTCGGTTTCTTCTTTGATATCAGCTCTCCATTTCTAATCTTTGCTAGTTCATTTTCTCTATTCAACAGCAGACCAAAAGCCTTTTCCTTGATAAACCTTTCACGATTAATCTCTTCTTCTTCCTCCGGGGTAAGGATGTCAGTAAATGTTGAGTACCTTCAAAATGGACAGAAGTTACTTACATATAAGTATGTTTGAATGTTCTTATTTCATGCGACACTCAATTTTACCAATTACCAATCTGAAACTATTAATATATTTTACTGATATTTGGGCAAACCTTTTAGTAGATTAACTGATAAATCTCATCTTTTAAAGCCAAAGAGATTTTAACAAAATTAATGTTTAAAAAAAAAATGTCCTTTAAAGTCTCATGTAGCAGATACTTATTTTTTTTACATTATAAAAAATTATCAAATAGAACAAAAACTGACACATGTACAGCTGAAATAATGACTTACTTGAAAGATGAATGTGAATTTTTCAAACGAGACAGATCATTCTTGGTCATTTTCTGCAATACGACTTCATTTTCAGGCATAGGCTGTTCAGCAACCTGTTTACCAAACTTCATGGACACCATTCTGAACATGTATGACTTCGGCAAGTCTGAAAAATTATTAAACAAAATGTGGAAAACAAGTAAACTAAACAGGCAAATACGCCTGTATGATAAGACACATCTTTTCTATTGGCAAGCGTCACTATTATAGTACATTTATAAGGAATATCAAAGGAATCAATTTACAGATGTATAACCATGGCATCTTTTTGTATACTTCTAAGGTAAAACAGTCAAACTGTTAATATTAAAAAGCAAAAGACAGAAATGAAGCTGAAAATAGACAGTATGTTAAAAAAACATAGAATCATGAGATCATTACAAAACTATTGTAACTACATATAAATTAAGAAGAGGATACAATAGTTTTGCACTGAAATCTCTATTTGGTAATATTAGTTTTTCTCATATCAGAGTTTTCCCACTTTAAGGCTGTCAATATTTAAGTTCAATCAAGATTAAAGATATGTAGCTTTCAGCAGAGCTTTGTATCTTGTTTTTCTTCTTTTTAATTGGTAAATGGTAAGAAACAAAGATAAGTCTTATAAACTTTACGCATACTGTTATATTTTGTTTACAATACATATATACGAGGGGTGATTCAAAAGTTCGCGGAATTTATCTCTAAATCATTTATTTTTTCACCGAATCACATTAAATTTCGCATAAATATAATTCAACGTATTTTAACTAACATTTTCGTTTAGTTTATGGAATATGTGTAACCGGAAGAATATAAATGGTCTCCATAGCAACCACGGTTAGGTGACTTGAAGCAGGCCAAAATATTTCGTTTTACTAATTCACTTCAGACGATAGTATGTTTTCAAATGTTGCTCAATTTTGGCGCGAACGTAACTGACGTTAGAATGACGTGTTGACGTCATTTCCTATAATTTTGATTACATTACGTTGAACCGTTACTCCACAGCAGCGAGTTGTCGCCATGTCTTCAACTTCTTCCGCGACGTCAACAAGTGAATTGGAGCTACGCGCAGTTGTGAAATTTTGTGTTGGACTCAAACTTACACCAGTTGAGACGTTGAATCAAATTAAAAACTCGCATACATTACAACCTTGTGGTAAATCGTTTGTCTACAAATGGCATGAGCGATTTCGGAACGGCAGAAAATCGGTACTTGATGACGATAGAGCAGGTAGACCAGCATCCGCTATGACGACGAGCAACGCAACGTTAGTGAGAGAGCTTTTGGACAACGACCGGCGCTTAACGGTTAGGGGTATTGCAGAGGAACTCTCCCTATCGTATTCTACTGTGCAACGAATTCTTACAGAAGAGCTAAATATGTCCAAAGTATCTGCGCGTTGGGTGCCCAGACTTCTGACTGATGAAAACAAGCAGCGGAGGTTAGAATGTTCTCAGCAATTTCTGGATCTGTACGACGCACAGGGTGACGAGTTTTTGGACAAAATCATCACGACAGACGAGACATGGTTATACCATTATGATCCAGAGTCGAAACAGCAGTCGTCCGTCTGGAAGTCACCAGACACACCTCCACCAAAAAAGGCCAGGACAACACGCAGCTGCAAAAAGGAAATGTTCATCTTCTTCATGGATAGACAAGGGCTTTTGCTTCAACACAAGGTGCGCGACGGATGTACCGTAAATGCCGACTATTATTCAAAGGTATGCCGCATTTTAGTCATACAAACGATCAACACTTATATATTATTTTTATAACAAACTAATATTTTACAGTATGTATTGTTTCAAATAACAAAATATATAAAAATATTATTTAAAATGTGCCGCTTTTTACTTTCTTAAACTTAAATTATTTCATGTTTTCCCGTTTGTTTGTTTGACTTCAGGTGCTTAGACGCGATCTGATACAGGCTCTGCGCCGCAAGCGCCCCCTGTTGGTACTGGATGATGTTATACTCCATCATGACAACGCTCCAGCACATCGGGCACAGAGTACAGAGTTAGAGATTTCACTGCTTGGTTTCAGTCTCTTACCACATCCGCCGTACAGCCCGGATCTAGCACCGATGGACTTTCGTCTGTTTCCAGATATGAAGAGGGAACTCAGAGGCCAGAGATTTGAAACAACATTAGAGCTACGCAATAAGGCTCGTGAAGTAATCTCTTCATTCAGTCAGGATTGGTTTAAGGTAACATTTATGCAATGGGTACAAAGGCATAGGAAGTGTGTAGCGACGGGCGGCGATTACGTCGAGAAGGTGAATCGTACGCTAGAATTTGACCGTTAGTGACGTCGACGTCGTGATGGCGTGCGTCAAGTGCCGGTCATGTATACAATTCAAATATGTACAAACGATTTATTAGTAAATGTATTTCAATGAGATTACGGCTCTGCTTTAGTATTGAGTAAACGTATCGAGTGATGTAATTTTTGTGTTTGTATTGTCTTTTCCGTTCTAGTAATAAAGCAATTCCGCGAACTTTTGAATCACCCCTCGTATATATTATACATATGTAAAATTTGCTAACGAGAGGATTATCATCAGTATGAGTGTACTTACTAGTACAAATAGCTATCATGTTATACTTACAAAACAGAGCTCTAGTTCAATATAAGACTGATACAAACGTATAAACTTACAGGCATAGTGTGGTATCTTGTACAGATGACTGTCTATGCCTACAAGCAGGTCTCCCTTTGCACTGCAGAATCCAACACTATGAGGTACTGACTTCAACTTCAGCAGTCTACAGAACATACAATAAATTATATATTACACATCGTATTAGCATTTGTACCATTGTTTCCTAAGCCTCTTCTTTCACTTTTGTATCATAGTTTTAGATTATTATGAAATATAAAGTTATCCTCATGACTATAAAGTATATCATGAAAATACCCATGGATCTAATTTGTAACTGCATTTCTATTGCCTACCACATCAGCTAGGTTTATATCAACACAGTAGAATCTTTGCTTTCCAAATAGCTTAGAAATATGGCACTTTCCTAATTTCTAAATGTGAAAAAGTTGAACGTGAATAAAACTACCTGACTAATGTATTAGTTTCATTCCATATCCGAATGGTGCCATCCAAACTGCTGGAAGCATACAGTTTCAACCGTGTACATGCACTGAGTCCAGTGATTGTCTCCCCATGGTCATCTCCCGGCTCATGGTCATAGCGATCTAGAAAACATAATGAAATGTCTTAATATCCATCAATCATATTTATTCATATTTCTTTACATGCAAAAAACTCTTCAATACTAAAAGCAACTAAACTAAGTACAATGCATTACAATACTGCATATCAAATCACTGATCTAAAAACACTTCTTTCATTCAAAATGAATAAAATGCAATTCTAGTAGTGACAAAAAAGAAACTCATTTTAAATCCTTTTTAAAACAATGATAAATGACAACATGTTATTTCTCAGAGGCAAATATAGCATGCAGTTAAAACTAAAATCATTCATGCATTGAAAATGCAACTTTCATTAAAGAAAAAAAGAATATTACAATGATAAAATAACATTAAAAAACCACTGTCATCACAGTGACTGCTATTGTCTTCTCATAGCTATTATTTATATTTTGATGGATATGACACATTTCAGTTTGTTGCTGCACATCAAAATAAATTGCACCAACACCCTGTCACCCAATCCCACAGTTGTTTGTAAGTCAAGCTTATTGTCAGATAAGTAACTCTTAAACAAGTGAGCAATGTTCATACCTTTTTGATCACTTAAATCAAAATAAGACATCTAAAAATTCTGAAGAATAATGTTTAAAAAAAATCTTTTTTTAGTTATTCTCAAATCTTTTCTCTCTTACTCTGATTCATTCTGAAATGATTTTTTTGTCCTTTTTTCTAAATATGGTTTGAAACAAAAATCTGTCTGCACAAGGCTTTTACATGTAAATATACACAGGTTAAACAAGCTAAAAATCCAATTAAGACAATATATTAGCTTCACAGCCAAGCACATATATTTAGCTATTGACAAGCAAAGTACAATGTAACACTACAATTCTAGCACCACAAAATGTCCATAATTGTTATGAAACCAGACACAAAGACTAATACTTCAGAATGCATTTTTAAACATAATACAAACATAAATTCTGTTGAGGAAATAATTTGGGATAATTAAGTAGTCTACCAAAATGACTTCTCACTGTTAATTCCTTGTTTTCCTTATTTCAAGGAATCTGCTGTAATCATCAAAATGTATTCTAAATTTAACCTGATTTTAACTAGAACACAGTATTTGTTACAGTGTAGCAATTTTAGATCATTATGGAGCAATGGAGGTTCTTGTATCTCCTCTGCTCTGACAAAAAATAAAGGGTTTGTTTATTCTATAACTACTGCTGAGAAGGCAAGCCTCTCTTGCTTATGAAACAGCTTAACCTTGTAAGCCAGGGCATCAGTCTTGATCAAGCCATTGGCTTACATACTTGCTGCACCAGAACAAACTCTTTTGTAGCTCAAACATCAAAACAACAGGCTCTGATGCAAGAAACTTTTAACCACAAAGTAACGAAGGTGGATAATTATAAAGACACGTTCTGTTTTTTTTTTTATTTATCCTCAGTAAGCAAGCCTTTTCTAAAGATATGTCCAAAAGATCTGGTCAGTTGTTTCAAGGGAAACACCTTATTCTGTCATTATTTAAAGCTAAACATAAAACATAACATGCACTTCTGTCTATCTAGGGATGTAGGAATTCTATCTTCCAAGCAGCATATATAATTACCAATGTCAGGATCATACCATGTAGGGGTTACACATAAATTTTGCTCTGACACGGACATACCAAACATGAGTAGCATTCCATGCACATTGGTACCTTGGTTATATACAAGTATCATTAATATGTACATGAAAATTGACAGAAAGTTCTTTCATATACTTTTGGTTACACATGCTGAACAGAACAGAAATTGAAGAAAACTACAGACCTGCCTATAATACTGAGACAACCTGACGACTGCAGTAAGTCGATAACAAATGCACCCATTTCCTCCCATAAAATAAGTTTATAAAACTTTTCCCTGCATTTATTTAACCCAGACCATAGAAATTATATATAAGATAATCATCAAAATCTGAATGGCAATGTAACTTTCTGTCAATTTTATCCCTCAACTTTCTTTTATACTTACAATGGTCACCCTCATCAAATATTTTCTCTATGTGTCGATAAAAGTCAATTAGTAATTAATCTTTAGTTCTATTTTCCAATACTCCACGGCCAATTTTTTCTCAAGAAAAACAGGTTGAGCATAAAATATAAATTTCACAAAAATCATACAATATTATGCTGTGATATCTTGATGCATGATAATTGTAAAATACAGTGACAACCTCAATACAAACAATAAGCAACAAACCTTTATATATGATTATAATAAATGGGATTATTTAAACTTACTGGGATAAATAGTATTTTTAATGCACACAACAGCATAGAAAGCAATCTATACATATAATATATACATTTTTGCATTTTGAAAGCCAACAGATAAGGTTTATTGATTTTTGCTATCAAAATATTATATACAGACGCACTCACTATCTCTAATGCCTTCATTAGCTAAAAATATATATGCACAATATACTAACAATTAGATTTTTTTCTTAGCAACAATTCAAGGAGTTACGGCAAAACTATAGAATATCTCTCTTGTTTAATATGTACTAATAATAGTTTTGCCTGACACCTTGAATTAACGACATTGACAACAATATAAAGAAAACATAATGCTAAGAACTTCAACAAAGTAAAAAAAGTTTTTTTAGTTAGTTTTTTTTTCTCTGTTAGTACATTTTATAGAAAGGGCTTTTAAATACTATAACAGTTATATTAAATTATGCTTTACAGTTAATATCTGGGGGATATTTAACTATGACAACCCGCAGATTAAAATGTAGGCTTTGTAAATAAATAAGGGGTACTAGAAGAATGCACCCTGGAATGAAAGCAGTGTTTACCTAAAAACTGTTTGTTAAATATGCTGAGTTGTTAGATCAAAAAAACTTTGCTGATGAAAGTATGATGAAAGTAAAGATTTTACTTCAATATATAATAATATCAATATTGAAGATTTTGAAAACTGTAACTTTTGTTGGTTATTTGCTTTGTACTGAGATATAAGCACAACTTCTTCCCATAGAGCAATATTATATTGTGCAACTTTTGGAGCTCAATATTACATCAGGAAGAATGAGTATAAAATAAGAGGTTAATGCAAAAAGCTGTTATCGGCTTCTGTATTTTATAGCACTTTTTTCACATTCATCCCTTGAATGTCTACGCAAATAATCTTTTTACTGCATAATATATCCTTGTATTAGATTTTAGGGCTACTACATACATGTAAACAGGTATTATATTTGTTACCCTCCAACAATATGGAGAAAATACTAACTTTCAAGTTAAAATGGAAGTCATGAGAATCTGTTTTTAGGAATTCAATGATACACATTATCCTTTTTTAATACACAGCATGTGTTCCATGCTTGATACATGAATCTACAACCCATAAACCTAAGTGTGTGCCATGTACCAGAAATATGTCAGGTGCATATGTGTGTAAAATGCAAGTAAATACACTAAAAATGCACTGTACATATATAAATTTCCAAATCCTACAAAGTCAAAATTTAATATCTCTTATCTCTGAATCCAACAAACTTGTAATAGAATTAACTTTCAAATTCCACAAAGTTGAAAATGAATATACTTCCAAATCCTACAAATTAAACTTCTAAATGAATATACTTCCAAATCCCACAAACTTGCAAATGAATATACTTGCAACTCCCACAAAGTTTAAAATAAATATACTTCCAAATCCCACAGAAAAAAAAAATATATATATATAGATATATATTCTGTATATATTTTCATATCCCAAAAATACTGTAAGTAAATGTTTTTCAAGCCGAAAATATGATATGATACATATATTTCTAAGTTCCACTAAGATGTAATTAACTATACTTCCTAATTCCAAACAGAGTAAATAAGTTTCTTTAATCCAACCAAGTTAATAATAAATATACACAATATATAGTGTAGAGGAAAAAAACATGTTCAGACTGCATATCCTTTACTGTGTGTGAAATATCCCTAAGAACCATCAAAATGTGTAGAATAAGAATGGGGAAGGATGTATGTACTACCCCTATATACAACTTACTCTCTGGGTCATATGCATCCAAATGGGATTCAGTCCCAAACACTATAATATTTCATAAGCATGTATAATATATTAATTAATCCATGGTTTATAGAAAATATTCAAGTGATTAATGCCTAGTGACCATTTAACTATTACCCACTTCTTTTTTCTCACAAAAATAATAAGTACTATATGTTTTATTATAACACAGCCTAACCTGTTCCTTCAATGTCAAGCACTGTTGTGTATTTACAAACTACATAACACTTTTAATCTGGACATTTATAGAAAAAAAAATCCTCATTCCTGAGTCATTTTTAAATGAATGTATCTGATATGAAAGCTCCTCCAACTGACTGAGAATACTTGTTCTGGTATCGAAGTAGACTCCGTGCACTAATAGCCGTCATCTGATATATTTTTTGACTTTAAATTAACGTCTACAAACACCACTAAGCTAACAATGCACCTTGTTTCTCCAATGTAATCCAAAAAAACATTTCTTACAAGGACATCATTTCATTATAAAAAGCTTGCTAAAACAAATAAATCAGCAAACAAAATTATAATAATATTTGATATACCCAGTTTAATTTGAGTTTATGACAGAAACTTCTTCTGTGGCCCTCTTTTTTAAGTAACTATGTATACCCTGTTTGTTTACATGCATGTAGAATGACCAATTCAGCATTTACATCTGATGAAAAGAATCATCTATGGTGTTATTAAAATGTTTCTTCTAATTACTGATGTGGATTAGAAGAAAAACAAATTACACAAAAATAAAACACTCCTTTTATGACAGATACTACTTTGAAACCAGTACAAGTTATAATCAACAGTCGACCTAATTTTTTTCAAGTCTATGTAACTTCTATCTTTTTTTATATGATGTAAAAAAAAATGATGTCTAAATTTAGCGAAGACCTAAAATCTAAAATTTCTTTGTTTGATATTATGTCATAAAAACTCTATTTTTAGCTACCATGTAAAGAACTCACTTCTGTCTCTGAGATTATACATGACAACACTGTAGGTTGCAGTTCCATGATCCTGGAAGGCTACACACAGGTTGGTTTTAATCATGGTCATGTGGAGGGGCAGATGTGCACAGAAAAATGACATCAGAGGAGCAAGAGCTTCTTGTACAAATGGATAAACACGCCACACTTTGATGACATTGTCTGAAAAAATAAGAAAACCTTCACTCATCTTTTGAAGAATCATACTTCATCTGATTAATTTTTTTGTTGGATATATAATACAAATATTCAACATGTTATAAATATGCAGAAAAATATAAAGTTGAATTTTCCTTAGATTTTTTTAAAGAAAAGCATGAGCTCTTTGTTTTAAAGAAGACTTTAATTTCAACTACAGATGTGTCCATAAGTCATAAGCTGTATTGTCACAAAAAATCCTGCACAATTTCAGGTGTGTATAAAGTCTAAAAATGCTATTTTTCAGCTTTATCAGGGGGCATAACTATGCCAACCTCAAATAAATTTGTGTCAAAATAACCAGGTGTGTAACTTAACATGCTGACAACTATTCTTAGAAAGTTTCATGGCTCTAGCAGTTATACATTTGGAGTTACATGTGACACAAGTCTGAAAATGCTATTTTTTTTGCTTAATCAGGTGGCATAACTATGCTGATTTCTGATAAATTTGCGTCAAAATACCCAGGTGCTTAAGTTCACATGCTGTCAACTATTCTTAGAAAGTTTCATAGCTCTAGCAGTTAAACGTTTGGAGTTACACATGACAGAAGTCTTTTTTTCAAAATGCTATTTTTTGCTTAATAACGGGCCATATATCTTGCCGATTTCCAATAAATCTGCATCAAAATACCCAGGTCTGTGACTGCACATGCACAAAGTTTCATGGCTATAGCAGTTATAGGTTTTAAGAAACAGACAACACAAACTAGTCTACGTATGGACAGCGTGACAAGATCGAATCTATATGCCCCCCCCCCCCCCCCCCCCCCCCCCCCCCTGCGCCAAACAACCCCCAATGTGTTGGGAGCATAAAAAGTAATATTTTATTCATCAACATCAGTAATACAGCTTAATGTGATAAAAAGTTATCATACCTTTACCAGCTGAGATGAGCTGGTCCACTTTAGCATTTGCTATCATACTCATAACACCTTTACTGCCATGTGCCTGCAATAAATGTCACACAACACCTTCCTTTACCAAAACACTCAAAAAAGGTCATCCAATTTGTTTAGTTAACATGTTTACCCTAATTTCATGAAGTCATACTACTGAAATAAATTTAGTGGTCAATTTTATTTTCCAGCAAATTAAAACACTGCACCTGAATAGCTATTGTATTCACTGCTTTGTATTCAAAGCATCGTGTTTAATATTTCTGAGGGTTAAAGTTACACTGTGCTTGCAGATTTGACAAAATTGACTTCCTTAGAACAACACACATATGTAAACAAACACGAGAATTTTAGACAATTTATATTCAAGTTACTGCAAATAAATCCTGTAACATTACTTAGAAAACTAAACCCAGTATATTAGTATTCATCTACTGTGTTCAACAGAAATTTAAAATGTTTAAGGGAGTGATAATTATCTGAATTACTTTTAACTTCCACCAAACAGTTTAGATGCATAATAATATACTTAGTGGATGGATTCAGTTTTCAAAATTTTCCTGTAAATGTTGAATAGAATACCCAGTGGACATGATATATTTTGGAAAGTCTACAATACTCACATCAATTTTGAAATCCACCTTGCCTGTGTTCCAGTCATACACACAAATGTAGCCATCTTTTCTACCTCCCAACAGAAGAGTTCTGTTCATGTTTTTCTTCTTTTTCTGACTCCCAGAATCATCATCATCATTTTCGTTCTTATCAGATGTGTTCAAACTTTTAGTGGTGACACCACGTTTTATGGCACCCCACGTGTCAGTTTTAAGCTGAATATCCACCACGTATTCATACACGAATAAATAGTTACATGCCTCTGCGAAAGTATGATACAATACATAATGCTCTAATACACAAAAGGAATGACAGAAAATTAAGATTTCATTTTATACTCAGCTATGAGACAAAGACAATTAGTAAGATTTGCAGAGCTCACACTGTTTCAAAGGAATTAGAATAAACAAGACAAGCCCACGGGCAGAATGTCGAGCCCGCACGTCTTAATTCAAACCTGAACCTATTAGCTTCAGATCAAGGAGAAAGATGTATACATAGGTGACATGTGCGCAGCACATCCTCTTTATACCCAAGGCAAAATCTTGACATTGCATCATCTTAAGTGACCTTTACCTCTGACCTGGTGACCTGGTTCATGTGCATGACATGAAGTCTCATGATTAACATTCGTGCCTAAAAAACTCAATTCATGTTATCTGAACATTTTGATATTTTTATTTGATCTTTGACCTCTTGTGACCTTGACCTTCGTTTTGCTCAAGAAAACTCAACTCACTATGGAGAACATTTGTTATAACTTATATAAAAATCCATCCATGTATAAAGAAATATACTCATAAATGAATGTTTTAATTTGTTATTTAACCTTTGACCCTGAAGTAAGACCTTGACCTTTACCACAGACACTGAATTTTTTGCGTGACACTCCGCCTCACTATGGAGAACATTTGTTCCAAGTTATATTAAAATCTCGCCACACATGTAGAAGTTATGCTCCGGACACGGGTACTGAGCTGACCCTCCAAGTGTGACCTTGACCTTTGAGCGACAGACCTGGGTTTTGCCTGTGACACACCATCCTATCATGGTGAATATTTGTATCAAACTACTTTGTAATCCTACAAAGAATGAGCAAGATATAGACCGGACAAATCTAGACAGACACACTGAGTGACGGACGCACATACACCAAACCACAAAAAATGAAAAGCCTCACCACAAGGGGGCTCAACAATTTCAAAATCCTCTGACCACTAAACATAATACTTTAAAACATAAGCAAGATACAGCGCCAACAAACAAATTTTAATATTTTTATTTGACCTTTGACCTCTTGTGACCTTGACCTTCATTTTGCACGAGACAGCTTAACTCAACATGGAGAACATTTGTGCTAAGTTATATTAAAATCCATCCATGTATATAGAAGTTATACTCTCAAATGAATGTTTTATTTTGTTATTTGACCTTTGACCCCTAAATGTGACCTTGACCTTTGCCACTGACACTTCAATTTTTCAAATCCTCTGACCACTAAGCATAATACTTCAAAGCATATGCAAGATACAGCGCCAACAAGCAAATTTTAATATTTTTATTTGACCTTTGACCTCTTGTGACCTTGACCTTGACCTTCATTTTGTGCAAGACAACTCAACTCAACATGGAGAACATTTGTGCTAAGTTATATTAAAATCCATCCATGTATATAGAAGTTAAACTCACAACTGAATGTTTTATTTTATTATTTGACTTTTGACCCCTAAGTGTGACCTTGACCTTTGCCACAGACACCTGAAGTTTTTGCGTGACTATGGAGAATATTTGTCCCAAGTTATATTAAAATCCCTCCATGCATGTAGAAGTAACGCTCCGAACACTGGTTTTGCACTGACCTCCAAGGATGACCTTGACCTTAGAGTGGCGGACCTGGGTTTCATGTGCGACACACAACCCCATTTTGGTGAACATTTGTACCAAATTATTTTGTAATCCTTCAAAGAATGAGCAAGATATAGAGTGGCGAAATCCAGATGGACGCACGGACGCACATACACCAAACTATACGCCAGAAGTGGCGACTAAGTCGAGCTCACCGCAAGCGGGCTGGACAAAAATCCTCTCCATGCCTTATATTTCTCAAGCAACTCAAAAGTCTTTTTCAGCAATCACTGGTCACATTTTTTTCAGAGTAAATAAAAAAAATAGGACAGTTCATACGGTAATAAAACCCAAAAAAAAGTATTGATATATCAAATATGTGTCTTGTTAATTATAAGCGTAAAAAAGATATCACAGTATGCACATACAATTATTAATGAGTTTTGATAAAGCTTTTTTAACTGAAGTAGAAAGATATTCAATATGAGTGAGGACAAAAAACAGCAATTTTTCAGCCCAAAGTTGAAAAATCAACTGCCCATTTTAACACCCATCCCCCAATTTGAGCAAAATTGTGCTTACCTTTACAATTCAAGTTTACTGATTTTCCTTTTATTTTACTTTTATTTCCCTTATTTTGCCATAAGAAAGTTATTAAGATCATGTGCCAGGCTTATTTTTTATTCCCGTGCTCGGCAAACTTTCACATATACAGGACTCTGCATATATGGTAAAGTCGGTAATAGCAGAAATGAACAGATTTTAGTGTTGTCTGCAATAAGTTAACATCCGCTCTTTCTCTGGATTTGATTTCTTCTTGTAATTATGAGAGGCGAGTGGATTTATAAAGTCTTGCTTAGAAAATTGGTCTGTCTTGTGAAGATGTGTCTCCAATTAACGCCCATCCTCAACTTTTAAACAATCCATGATTCTAATAAAAGCCTGAGCTATATATAGAATTTTTACGGTATACACAATCACTTTGAATGAGTTTACCTCTTTAAACTGATGAGATTAATAATGTTAAGCCATGCCTATGCATTTAATAAGTATCTAAAATGAAGTGTCAAAGGATTTATGGTATATCTTAAATGAGTGGGGATGTTACAGGTGCTATGCAGGTATTTTTTACAAATCAGGATAACACTTTTTCCTTGAAATACTGATTAAGCATGACAAAAGTATAAAAAATACATATATTTAAAAAAACTGGACTTTACTCAAAGAAGTAAGTGAGGTTAGAGGGGTAGAAATAACATAACATTTAATTCTCATTTATGACAGAAATGAAAGTAAACATTGTCAAATTTTTGTCTCGTAAGTTTGCTTTTTTTAACTAAATTCAATTTGATTAAAATAAAAACTTTGCTTAGAGAATAACAGGCTTATCACTGTGAAATCAAGGAAAATTCTCCAACAAACCTAAAATACTTGCATGCACCTGTTTACATAGTGTCACATGAACAAGTAACTGTTAGGTCGTGCATGAATACAGGGTGGATATTAGAGGTATACAACACAGGTTAACAAGGGTATATATAAGATGCTGAAATATAACTACAGTACACAATGAATACAGTTATTAATATCACATTGGGTTACAGTGCATCAATTAAAATAGAGAATGTTATTCATCTTAAAATGTAAACTAATGTTAAAACTGTGGGACAAAATTTAGGTATAAACATTTAATGGAACTTTTAAGAAGTTAACAAGTAGACAGTTTACAATAACATCCATAGCTTATATATATACATACACCATTATGCAATATGTGTCTCTATCTACTGTGTGGTTAAGTACTATACCTTTCTCGGGATCATCACAATTCCAGGTTTTTACAACACGACAAGGATTTGTGTCTGTTCTCACTTTCAAAATATCTCCATTGGATAACACACAAAACATTGTTTCTGAAAAGTAGAAATACTTCTGAATTTAATTGTTTCTAAATAGACACAAGTCATGACAAATCATGTACTATGAAAAACGTTTATTTGTCTTGCAGGTAAAGTATCAAAACATCTAGATGTTGGGGACAATATTCAATCACAAAACTTTCTAGACTGACAAAAATCTAAATAGTTTAATGTACTTATTTCTACAAATGCTAGTACAGCAAATCAGAAACTTCAGTTCAAATTGCATAACATGTCTTTAAACAACTGATAATATTTCAAAGCATAATGTTATCTGAATTGAGTCGTAGGTTTGTTTTCTTACAGAAAAAAAATATGTTGAAATTACACAAATCCAAATTCACAATTCAAATGATGTACCATTTTCATTAAAATCTGAAGCATGAATAACTTCCAGCGGTAAAATTCTATGTTACTCTGATAAGTTAAAAAAATGTTAAATATATATCTTCTTCTGTTCTTAGTGTTATAATATCCTTAAGTTTCTATGTAAAATAAAAGCCCACTACCTTCTTCTATAGCATATGTCACATCAATCAGGCCCTTGTTTGGGCTCAGTAGCAGAGTTGTGAGAACGTCCCCAGATACAGGAGAGACAAGTCTGACGCTACTGTCTCTACTCATTATCACAGAACGTATCGAGAAATTTGGGTGACTGGTTTGCTTTATTTTCACAACTCGTTGACTGGAAAAAGTATAAAATCAGAAGGTTTTGAAAACATATTACAAACACTTTACGGTAAGTTCTTGTGCCGATACCTTCTGTGGGTTATTATTTCGTTGTCAATATGTACATTGACTAGATCCAAGTATTTGACCAGTAAGGACAAAAGGGAGTTATAAGTCTCAGATAATAATGAATTTAAACAATAATGATTAGTCTGAACCTCATCTGACGAAATCAAACCTCACAGAAAGTTTCCAGGTGCCTCAGGGTATGTTTGGCTTTTTTAAATTTCAAATTTCTGATCTTACTGCATTTCCTTTCCATTTAAAATCAGATTCCAACATTTGTTCTCAGTTGGGTTCTGTCTATTTAAAAAACATACCCAACAGATGTGTGTATGTGATACAGATGCTGTATTTTCCACATGTCCACAGTCTTGCCAGAGAATGTGAAGAAAGTATCATAGTCTAAAGTAGTTTGTAGACTTGTGACAGGTCCATCCAACACAGCTCTGAAATTGGCACACAGGAATAACTTCATTGTTTGTTACTTTTCTTTAAATGAGGGCCATTCCAGTTTAATATAAATACCACCACAAGAAGGCAAAATAAAAAAAAAACCTGTAAGGGTGGTCTTTTTATAAGGGTCTTTTCTTGTCAAATAAACTTTTAAAGTGGGGATTGGTCCATTTTAAAAATGCCTTCCTAGGGTGGGATATTTTACTGGAATGGTTCTGAGAAATAAATTAGGATTATCAATTTCATCTGCTAGTAGTCTTGTGTTTCTATATAAAAAAATGCTTTCTTTCTCTTTCTTTCTATCTTTGTTTCTTTTTTCTTTCTTTCTTACTTTCATTTTTTGTGTATCTGGAAACAGACAGTACCAACTAAGAATTATCTTATAATAAGAATTTTGCTCCATATCTTGTTCAAATCTTTGACCCACAAAAACATATATAAAGAGACTGATGAAAAAAAAGCAATGAAATGATTAAAAAACCAAGTTCACAAATCTATCCCTGAAGAAAGACTGTTAAAAGCTAGGAAAAAAATTTAAAACAGACCTGTCGACTTCATCACAGGTGTCCAGATTCCAGACTCGGATAGTTTTATCAGCACATGCAGAAATGATGGCAGAACCATGTGGATAAATATCTAGAGCATTAATGGTCCCTGTGTGCCCTACAAACACCATCTGTACATGCCACTTGTGATCCCAGATTTTTACTGTGGACAAAAATGCAAAACATTAGTGACATAATTTTATATCCTAAGCATGTGAATAATATAACATATAGTAAACATTGTGAAACAAATTTGATAAAAAAAATGTTTTATTCTTTTGTCTATGAAATATTAACATCGATTTTATTAACAGCAATAAAAAATAAAATCTTTACAGATTTTAAATGTTTCAGCCACTCTGGAAATTTCAGTATATCAGTGATTTTAATACTCTAGGTATTTTTATTATCCAATAAAGAATAACTGTTTCCCTTTTATCAAAAATCTACTTATTTATCACAGGCTGCTGATTTCAAACAAATATTAACAAATTTCTGTAGCTCTTGCCTGGAATTCAAACCAAATTAAGGACTACTGAGCCTTCCCCTTTACTACAGAGAATCTTTTAACATTGCTTGTTCATTTGCCAGCAGTAAAAAAAAAAAGCACTGGCTGTGAAAAATTATATTTCTATTTAAACTTACTTGTACCATCAAGTGCACCAGTGATAAGATATTTGAGAGGGTTGAAGAAGGTCAAGGCAGTAATGTCACGCTCATGTAGATCTTTCTTGTACGCTAACTGTTTACCGTCAAATACATTATACACCTGAAAAAACATAAACAAACTGAAAAGCTGGTTTCCACAGCAACAGTTCAGTGAAGCAACAGCTCTTTTAAAGCAACATTAATCCATTCATTAAAAGTTCAAGAATACAGTTGTAAACATCTTTTCTAAAGATTTTGTTCGAGTTTATAAATTCATTCTATGCAACTGTCAATGCTTAAAAGCAGAAAGAAACATTTTCTGTTCAATGGCTTCTGCTCAACTGCTTATATCTTAAATTTTGTAGATCTATAACCATTATTTACAAGAAAAATAAGCATGGTATATCTGCAAATCACCTGAAATAGTAATTTAACCATGATAAGCCAGGAAATGACTTTGTTCATTTTAATTCTAACATGATGTATCGTCCTATTTTGGCATCAACATTATGGTTCACATTTAGATATGCCAAATAAAACAAATTTGGTGTTGCTTTAAAACAAAAAGTAGGTCAAAAATATAGGTCATGCGATGACATTTTTGAAATCGGAACAAAAAAACTGTACACATGGTCCAAATTTCATTGCCATAGCTGCAAAAACAAAAAGAAAAGTCAGTAGGTTAAAAATATAGGACATGCGATGACATTTTTGAAATCAGAACAAAAACTGTACACATGGTCCAAATTTAATTGCTGTAGATAAAAAACAAAAAGTAGGTCAGTAGGTCAAAAATATAGGTCATGCGAAGACATTTTTGAAATCGGAACAATAAGCTGTACACATGGTCCAAATTTCCTTGCCATAGCTCCAAAAACAAAAAGTAGGTCAGTAGGTCAAAAATATAGGTCATGCGATTACATTTTTTAAATCAAAATGAAAAACTGTGCACATGGTCCAAATTTCATTGCTGTAGCTAAAAAACAAAAAAGTAGGTAAGTATATCAAAAATATAGGTCATGCGATGACATTTTTGAAATCGGAACAAAAAACTGTACACATGGTCCAAATTTCATTGCCATAGCTCCAAAAACAAAAAGTAGGTCAGTAGGTCAAAAATATAGGTCATGAGAAGACATTTTTGAAATCGGAACAAAGAACTGTACACATGGTCCAAATTTCATTGCAATAGCTCCAAAAACAAAAAGTAGGTCAGTAGGTCAAATATATAGGTCATGCGATGACATTTTTGAAATCGAAATGAAAAACTGTGCACATGGTCCAAATTTCATTGCTGTAGCTAAAAAACAAAAAAAGTAGGTCAGTAGATCAAAAATATAAGTCATGATATGACGTTTTTGAAATCGGAACAAAAAACTGTATACATGGTCCAAATTTCATTGCCATAGCTCCAAAAACAAAAAGCAGGTCAGTAGGTCAAAAGTAAAGGTCATGCGATGACATTTTTAAAATCATAACGAAAAACTGTGTACACGGTCCAAATTTCATTGCTGTAGCTAAAAAACAAAAAAGTAGGTCAGTTGGTCAAAAATAGAGGTCAAGGAATAATGTTTTTGAAATCATCTTGAAAAAAAGTACAAATGGTCCAAATTTTATTGCCATAGCGAAAAACTTTAAAAATGAGATAAAAAATTTTGGGCTGGGGGGAGTGACCCCCACGGGAGGGGGGATGACCCCACTGTGGTCACGGTGCATACTACCAAATATCTAAGTTCCAGGCCTTGCAGTTTGTGACAAGAAGATTTTAAAAGTTTTTTGCTATATAACACTATATAAAACATGTGACCTCTTGGGAGGGGCCAGTTTTGACCCAGGGGCCATGATTTGAACAATCTTGGTAGAGGTCTACTAGACAATGCTCAACACCAAATATCTAAGCTCCACGCCTTGTAGTTTCTTACAAGAAGAATTTTAAAGTTTTCCCTACATGTATATAACTCTATGTAAATCAAATAAGCCCTGGGCGGGGTCAGTTCTGAAACTAGGGTCACAATTTGAACAATCTTTGTAGAGGTCCACTAGATGATGCCTCGTACCAAATATCTAAGCTCCAGGCCTTGCAGTTTCTGATAAGAAGATTTTTAAAGAATTTACGATATAACTCTATGTAAAACATGTGACCCCTTGGGCGGAGCCAATTTTGACCCAGGGGCCATGATTTGAACAATCTTTGTAGAGGTCTACTAGACAATGCTCAACACCAAATATCTAAGCTCCACGCCTTGTAGTTTCTTACAAAAAGATTTTTAAAGTTTTCCCTACATGTATATAACTCTATGAAAATCAAGAGACCTCGAGGGCGGGGTCACTTCTGACACAAGGGTCACAATTTGAACAATCTTTGTAGAGGTCCACTAGATGATGCCTCATACCAAATATCTAAGCTCCAGGCTTTGCAGTTTCTGACAAGAAGATTTTTAAAGTTTTCCCTATATAACTCTATGTAAATCATGTGACCCCGAGGGCGGGCCCAGTTTTGACCCCAGGGTCATAATTTGAATAATCTTTGTAGAGGTCCACTAGACAATGCTGCACACCAAATATCTAAACTCTAGGCCTTGTGGTTTCAGACAAGAAGATTTTTAAAGTTTTCCCATATAAGCCTATGTAAAATCAATTGACCCCCCCGGGCGGGGCCAAATTTGACCCCAGGGGCATAATTTGAACAAACTTGATAGAGGTCCACTAGACAATGCTACATACCAAATCTTAAGGCTCAGGGCCTTGTGGTTTCAGACAAGAAGATTTTCAAAGTTTTTCCTTTAAGTTGCCATAGCAACCAGAGTTCTTAATGGAATTGAATTCTTTGAACAACTTTGATAGAGCTTCATGCAACGAATATCCCAGGCATGTTTCATCAACGTTGGCTCAGGGGTTTAGGAGGAGATGTTGTTTAAGTCAAATTGTTGATGACGCACGACGCACGCTGACGCACGCCGGACAATCAACAATCCCAAAAGCTCACCCTGAGCAGGCTCAGGTGAGCTAAAAAAGATGACATCATGATGACATTTCTTTGTACTGGTATATCACAAAATTTACTAAGGCTGACGTCATTCTCTGCCCATAGTATGTCACACAGTATCATGTTAGACTTGAAAACAGAATCTGTTCGATAAATATCGTCATGTTTCAGACTCAAGACCTACATGTAACTATTGTCCAATAGTTTTAATTAATATTTTTTTAATAAAGCAAAACTACTAGAGATAATGCACAAGTAGTAAAAAAACAACAACAGTTAAATATCCTACCACAACTGAGTTGTGAACAGACAGGAATATTTTCTGAGCTCGACTAGCCGTTCCTTCCAGTACCATGTGACTGAACATGTTGTTTTCTTTATATTCTGTACGGTTCATCTTTCGTGGAATAAGATGTCTAGCACCATAACGAAATGCCCACATCTGGAATTATTTGGATTAACTTTTATAATGTTTAAAAAAGGGCTCTGTTACTAAAATACAGGTTTACTGTATTTCCAAATTAGTTCCAAACATGTATAAGATTACAATAAAATATTATTCAGAAAACAGAATTGTTTTCACTAACTAATATAAATGGATACACACTATAAACATAACACTAAATGCAATACTACTTAAGTTTAAGACAGAGTTTCCTTACAATATATGTGTCCCACATGCAATGATTTCGTTGTTTTGTATTTGAGAGTAAATTTCTCTCAGGATTTTTTCGACCCCAACTAATGGAACTTACAGTAAGTGCCAAGCGACTTTCATCCTGGACACTCTACCTAACTTAATCAGAACTACACTGGGAATTGTAAAATTGTAATTGACCAACAACAGGTCAAGTTCTTAGAGAGGACTTACCACAAAATATCCTGGTCCCACTGTGATGTATTCATGTGTATGTTTGTTGTAATCTGCTAGCATTATAGTACTGGGAGCTCTGGACTGGGATATAATCTCAAACTCACTGTTCATAAGCTGTTAAAATAAATCCATAAAATAATGTTCAATACAACGTGATGCTGAACTCTGACCCTGATTTTTCAACATTTTAATTGTGAAGAAACTTTTTGTATTTTTTAGCTTCTAACAAGAGATTTTAGGCAACAATTGATTTTGGCAGCTCTTGATTTGATAAAACTGGCATTATGGAGTTTAATGCTTTAAATGAACCAAATGAACACTTCAAAACTTTTATTTCACTAAGATAGGCAAGCAGTAGTCCAATCAGAAGTACTGATGTCACACCCAAGTCCTCCTTAAGAAATTGCCAACTTTTCTGAATACTGAATCAAGTAAACACTATCAAAATCCATCAGTGTGAGGCTTACCAGACCTTACAGCAGCTTTAACCATTTCAACAGAGACTTCAGAATACAATATTATAATAACAGAACAACTTACAAACAATTCATCCCCTCCAGTGATCCAGCCCACATATTGTTTGTAATTAGCACAGTAGGAGATATGGTCCATTGGTTCCTCTGGTGTGTAGGCTTTCTTCTTCCGTCCATCAGCCATAAACATGCGCACACACTTTCCATCCACTGTCAAATACTCCTGTAACAAAATATGACTTTCCGGTTAAAGCAAAAACTTTACTGGTTTTGAATTCTTGTTGTAATTTGCTACAGATTATGGAAAAACTTTGTTTTAAACCACGAGGGCAACTGCAACCAAAATTAAAATGTCAAAGATGTGGAATGACTGAATGAATGAATCTTGTTCTACAAATAGATGTGAAAGAGATTATGTGACATATAAACTGAAGGAAAATGTAATTTTTTTTAATTATCATCATAAAATTTTTCAGTGGTTGATAAATCTTTCCTTTGATTGTCCACATATAACTGGATGTACATATGATACTCTGTAATATGGTACTAATATCTGCATTTAGATCTTCAATACTTACATCAAGTTCTTTTATGAACATGACTTGTTTGAGCTCAGTAGAATGGTTTATCTTTCTCTGATGATGTATGCCATGTGAAATCAGTACATTCTTTTCATCAGCTTCCTTGACCAATGAAATTGTGTTTTTTATGGAGCTTCGGAGCAGTGACCAATGAAAGCGAGCTTTACGAACTTCTTCTTGACGCCGTCTCTCCATCAAAATCTCAAGCTGCTTACTCATAGGCTCCTTTGAAAATTATTTCAAAGCATTTAATACAAAGATGCAATACTGAACTGTTTTTATCAATAAGTGTAAATTCTGGCTCAGGAATCTTTTATAACTAAAAGTTAATTTAGACAATATTTTCTTGCACTTTACCTTCATCCAGTTATGTACTAAAACAGTTTGGTAAGTAAGTAAAATGATGTAAACTTACTGGTAGTTTGCTTCACTACTCACTTAGTGTCAAAACACTTTTTAAAGTGATGGTAAATCTGGTATCATTTATTGCTTAAATTAAAATATCTCTACCAAACAGTATGAAATAACTGACTTTACTGGCCTATAAAGCCTGTTACCCTCTTCTTATAAAAAAAAATACTTAGTTACCTCCTCTTCTGGCTCATCTTCCAGCATAGTGTGGGTTGACTTTGTCAGAATGTTAGCTATAGCTGTCATTTTGCCTGTTTGTTGTTGTTGTTGCTATGACTTCCAGCTGATATATGTGACTGCTACATACTGACCTATAATAAAATGAGAATATGTGATGAATTTGTCACAGCTGTACAATACTCGCATAATGCAATATTTCTAAGTGTTTATTCTTACATGTAAACGCTAAACAAACACGGTCATGAAAATGAATCAGAAAATGATTTTCAGGACTCATTTAAGGTAAAGGTAGATAAATACAGTATAAACAAAATGCCTTGCATTATCAAACATCAATCAACATCAGTACATTTTAAGCCAGAATTTTTTCTACAGATTCAAATAACTATGAAATATGAAATTATAAGTACTCTGAAATTCAAAATCTGTTCTGTGTTGTATTTATACATGTTTTCAACAGAAAAATAAATATACTGTGGTATGTATTGAATTACTGTGCATATTCTACCACCAGTCAACTGGGATTTAAGTTACCCTTTCAAGCCCTGTAGCCAGCTTAGCTCATAACTTGTGATGTTAATGAGCCCAGAAAAAATCCTACAAGCCCAGCATCACATGGGAAATTTCAAGCATACAAACATGCCTGCCATACAAGCCCAGCATCACATGGGAAATTTCAAGCATACAAACATGCCTGCCATACAAGCCCAGCATCACATGGGAAATTTCAAGCATACAAACATGCCTGCCATACAAGCCCAGCATCACATGGGAAATTTCAAGCATACAAACATGCCTGCCATACAAGCCCAGCATCACATGGGAAATTTCAAGCATACAAACATGCCTCCCATTTTATTGAACAGTCTTCTTCCCATAAAACTTGTTCTGTTCTGTCTTAAACAATTAACATCGTAATGTTTCAGTGTGGTTTTTTTTTTGCTTGAAGCTGCATTTGAGCTTAAATTTGACACAAAGTCCAGGCCGGCTGGGTAAAATTTGACAGAAACTGATTATTAAAGCAACAGGATTTCATGCACCCAAAATGACTGAAAGGTAGACAGCCAGTTTGCAATGTCTGCGTACTTACGCAACTTCTGTAAAAACCAGAAACAAAAACACATCACAAAACTTTTTACATCTGAATGAATGTCATTTTTATCGGTGCTTAGAGAAAGGCCATTTAACCTGGAGATCAGATTGACTTGCATCAACTATTTGCATTTTCAGATAGAGATTTGACTCTATCTTGGATTATAATCTGTCACTTGACAAACATTCATGAATGAGATACATTCACGAATTGCAGTCATTACATTTTTTTAAATATATGCATCGGGAACAATTGAAGCAAAATGTATTTAGTTAACTTAGGTTGACTGAAATGTTTACATTTGAGATTGGCTGCAAATAACACATAAAATTAACAAAACCAGCATTTCAGAGTTACATAGGTCTGCAAATGAGTTCCAGTGCTATGACAATTAATAGGATAAATACATGATGACAGATAGCACTATAAGGACCTCGACTACCTTTACCAATATTTACAAAACCACTTGCAGTTACATTATATATGAAATAATTTATTATTGAAATGATGTTGTTGTTTAATTCATGCAATTTTACCATAAACAGGACCTTTAAATGAAACTTAATATCTTGTTCCTAAGAAAATGGCTCACCAGATGGGTGCCCTCCACCTGGAATTTATTCCCCATACTTTAATTTCTATTAAAATAGTGACTGGGTGAGCATTAAGTTATATCCTTGAGTCAACCTTAACTTTTCACTTTCATTTTGATCATTCACCTATTAACATATATAAAAGTGGATATCTAAACTTAATTTCAGAAAGAGTTCTTACACTAGTTACAGACGGTACCAACAAAGTGGAAACTTATGCTTCAGTGTTGTCTCTGCAGTCTGCAAAGTTAAATACATAATTAGATCTAAGTGTCATGTGTTAAGTATACTTTTTTCATAAAGGAAAGTCAAAATATCTACTGAATGATCGGGATTTTGTTCTTTCAAACCATTAATTTTAAAAGGCTTATGTCACTGAAAGATGCATCGAAGCCAATGAAGGGAAGGTAGACCCAAACAGACGATTAGAGCTAAGAAATACAAAGACTATATACATAAGAACATCGTTGAAAAAAAAGTGATCAATAACAAAAAGTGTTTTCAGTTGACACAGACAAATAGTGAGAATTTGAAATATTCTTTCTTCCCAAGAACAGTGACAGATTGGAATAAACTCAGTGACAATATTGTGAACCAACTGACAACTGAAAGATTCAAATGTAAATTAACATCACCAGACTAAATTTCATGCGCACAATAGTCCGTTGAATAAAAGCCAGTATTGGTTACTTCAAAGTATCCACTCAGATTTAGATTAGAATCAGGTAAATAAGAAGATAAACCAATCAACAAATATTTAAGAGTTAATAATGACAAATATTTTTATTGCCTTAAAATTGATGCAAAGGTTTTAACTGAAATAGTAGGAAATACTTAAAATGTTATCATAATAACAGAAAAAGACTAGAATTTACTGAATTCAAGTTTTATTATTGTTTATCTGCCATATTGAAAATCTCCAGGAAATGACGTTTTTCAAATGTTGTTGTTGTTGCTAAGTCTAAAGAACGGATAAGGTAATGAAATACGCAGCATACATATTTACACTACTTTTGTAATCAACAACTTTGGTTTAAATGAAAAAATGCAAATCTCATTTGTCAGGAAGATACTTTAAAGGAAGAGTAAAAAAGAAAAATAAATATATCAACAACCAGATTATAGTGGAAATATTAGATAAGTAAGCTTAATTTCAGATTTAATTCTCGCAAGGTGAAGTCATTTAAAAAGAGGCAGGTAAATTGCGGTTTCAGTGAAGGTTGCTTCCAGCGCTGCGCAATAATATGGGAGCTTTCCTACCTATTACAGCAACAAATTACTTCTCTTAAGGGAATTTACCTGTTTGTGGCATAAAAAAGATTCCAGTTACACATACACGTAATTATAACCATACACTCTAAGTCTTAATATGACATATCTTCTAAGTACCTCATGATAAGTCTGAATGATGACTTCCTTAGTCCAACTTATTGTAGGCAGGTCAATATGTTATGTTACTTTTTTGTATGGGTGAATATCTTCTCATAGGTTCTGACCCTCAGAGTATGCTCAAGACGACACTTAGATTATTTTGACCATGACCTCCCATAATTCTACTTCAGTCCCGAGCTCAAACCTCTAGCACCGACTTAATTTGACAGAATATTAACCATAAAAATCAATTTCAACCCGAAGATTAACATTTATGGCATTTGATGTGTCAGGGGTTTAAATGTATGTCAAACCAGAGAAAAATCAAATTATTTTCTGTTTGCCAACCTATCGTTTGTCATTTGTCGCTTGAGTTCCTCCGTGATGAGAAGAATGAAATCTGAGTCGTTCCAAAGATTTCATAAAAAAAATCGTTTGAGGGCCAAAAGGTTAATCTGATATGAAGTACAAATCATTAGATCATGTCCTCAACGCCATTTTGATAAACCGATAGGAATAAGTCCCATGATTTCAAACGCCCTTTCTAAACCTACATTGTTTGTAAAATGAAAATCCAAAAGATAGAGGATTACAAAAACTGGTGGATCGATTGTCTTTGAATCAACATTATTTTTTTCCTGCCGCACACGATTTTCTTACTGTGTAATCTCGTTTTTGCGAACTCGGCCATGTTTTGTAGGTCCGCTCTAGAGATTAAAAGTCTAAATAAATACTTTTTGTTAACTTGAATCTACGAGAGTGTGCTTTCCTCTTGCAACTTGTTAAAATTGCAGCAAGAAGCACAGAACTATTTAAGGGAGATAATTATCAATTGTTGCATTTTACAGTAATGACGTTAATATCACATTAAATGCCATTGGCAGATTTCTGTGTGACAAAATAACCAGCATTTAGAGTCACGGTGGTCAGCACTCAGGAGCGAACTGTGTATGTCATATCACCCAAAAGAGTTAAGACTCGGTGAAACTTCAACATTCAAAGTTACAGACACATTGAGATATTTTCATTCGAGCTCTGTAATTCCAGATTTTTTTCTTTTCTTTTTTTATGTTTAACTAGCATTAGTAGGAAAAATGGGCACAGACGTAGTGCATGAATGTAAAGGATTTGTGTGGGCCTGCATAATATGGGATATGACCCCTGAATGCAATCTATGATAATATGTATGTCATGTAACTTGCAAATGCCTTCGATCCTATGTAACCCTGTCAGACATATGCCTCCAACTTGATTACTAGGACTTTTTTCATCTTATTTGTTGATGTTAAAGGTTAATTAGTTTAATTAGTAGAAAGTATTATGGTTTTTGATAGTTATTATGCCTCCACCCCAATCCCCTCCCACGCAACATGGAGCGAACATATTGTTTTTGGTCATGTTATTCATGACCGTTCGTTACAACATGCGAAATAATGCAATGAGGATTTATTCAGTATTAGCAGAGTAGTCGCCCTTTGGTGAGTGAAACTTGCCTAAGTTTTATCAGCCGCACATATGTAAAACATTGTTTACCTTACATTCACGCTATTTGACTAAGTGGTGAACTTTTGATAATATTTGCTTTTTCACTAAAATTGACATTAAAAGATACTGATGTTTCACTTTTATTTGAATACTTTTTTAAATTTTGCAAACGACATCAGACTCTGAAACTTGTAAAAAAATGTACTTGTTGTCACCGGTTTCACCTTGCAAATTTAAATAAGAATGCAAGAAAAATTGTATTCGCCTTTACATTTTTTTGAAACACAATCGTTGATCTCTTTCTAAAGGTTTGTTCTAATTTTGGAAAATTAAGAGTTTTTAAGAAAAAGTTAGGCATGCATCTAGATAGCATATTAAAAAGCAGTCTACCTCGAAATGTAAACAAAACATCTGGCATAAACTGGTATGCAATATAAAACGTCTTAGTAAATATAACATGAAACAGTTGGTATAAAATCAAAGGTGATTCACGCAAAACGCCTCATGAACAGAAATATATTTTATCTATCTACTAACAGAGAAAAGAGGAGAGTGCATATTATTGGCATAGTTCTATCGCGTTCTATACAGGAAAATATGTACTGATAAAAGTGTAACTAGACGAAAATTTCCTCGTGCGAGAGAGAGAGAGAACAAACCTGCAGAAATCGTTTTACGAGTGTTATTTTACTTTTTTTAAAAATTCTTATCAAACTAGATGTTTACGTCGGCATTCAATGAAAACTTGGCACGGTGAGGCAACGTTCTATCAAGATCGAACACTTATCACTTGTTAGAAAACTTCGTTACTGTATTTCTTGTGTTTATTACAGCTAGGCGAATCTTGGAGTATATTTAATGGTTTTGGGGTGCCGTCTTTCGTGCTGATTATATCTCGGCAGATGATTACTCCACGTGCTCTTCATTGTCGAATCTAGTCTGCTACTAATATCAAAGCTTGTCGTCTGCAACTAATTGGTAACGCTCGTGCATATAATAACACTAATTCACATGTTCTTTTCCTTTCTTTATCCAAGTGAAATAAAGCAAAAGAAATTTGAATAGATGCAACTCGTTAATTCTTATGTTCATTACAAGTGGAATTATATGTGATTTGATATAAGAAGAGAAGGATTTATTTACGAAAAATCTATGGATTTACTTACAGTAAAATAATAGAATCATTATGAATAGAGGTCGTCGTTTTTCAGTTGACCTCTCAGCTAATACTGGACTTTACAGCAGACGACCCTCTATTGACTACAGCGCGGGACTGGAACAATTTTCACGTCGTCCCTCAGTTGATTTCGGTAGCCTCGGATTACCCCTCAGTTTAACCCAAAATACCTCCAGTGATTTAAAGAGCCCCACCGGACCACCAAGCAGACGACCATCGGTTGACTTGAGCACGGGAGCCGGTGTCACGGTAAATATTTCACAACAGCATATTTGTCCCTGAATCCGCAGTATTTTCTATTTACACATTTGTATACCTCAATGCCTATTCCAAATGCTAGTTTATTCTTTTAGAACGAAAAGCTTTAGTTTGTTCGAAGTTGACCATAATATTTGGGTGGACATTTGCTGTTATTATTTTCTTATTCGTCATTAGATAAGCTTTCTTCTTTTTTAAAAAAAAAACAGGCTTATATCAATCACAAATATTTTTCACATGCAAAGTCTTATAACTTTTTAGCGTATATCTTCAAACAAACTGAAGTCACCTTTTGAAATATCCCAATTCGTATTACAAAATACTGTAATGTTTGCAGATTCCAAAGTACCCGTCCTTTGATTTGAATAGAATTACGGAGATTCGTTTTAGCAAAGCAGAACGACCAGTTTTTTTTGGGAGGAGCCAAATGAAAATTAGGGAAAGTCCCACAATTTTGTGTGTTATGAACGTCTTCACTTCACATAACAGTCATGACCATTCTTCACATACATTTTAATGAAACTTATTTTGGCTTGTTAGTTTTTTCTACACCACGTATATCTATCAATTTTATTTTACACAATTTAATATTACTTAATCTGTGCCTATATTCGATGTAAATTTGTTCTTCTCTTTGTTGTTTCTTGAGAAGTCAATTTTCATGTAAGCATGTTTCATACATTCTCAGATTTATCATTTTTTGCCAACATCTTCGAAACTAAAACACACAGAAAACTTTCATAGTTGGTCTAAAGATGTGAATTTTGTGTTGATGTCCTTTTTTCATTACAAACATAAATTGACGTAATCATTGAAATATGGTTCTTTTTACTATTTTTTATGATCTATTAAGTTTCTGATTACGTTTCATGGTTTTATTTCATCTTTTTTGGTTGTGTTTTGTTGTACCTTTTGTATTTATCTTTGTTTATTGAATATTTTGCCTAAGGATTTGGCTTTGAAAATAGTTCCTTTCTTTCAAAAAACGTTCAAAATGTTTTGAAAATAAAATACAATTGTCTGCGGCAAAGACCCCCAAACCTTAAGTGCATTTTATGAAGGTCTAAATAAGCTAAAATAAGAAGTAAATCAAAAGACAACTTCAAAATTCATTTAAAAAAAACTCTACACTGGAAGGTTACAAGTAGACACAGTAATGTTCTGATAACATCTAGATGGGATGTTTGGGAACCGTTAGAATCTTAAACAGATCTTTTATCTTACAGGCAATAAGTGCTCATTATTCAATCGATGTTATCTGGGAGTGCAGACCTCTGGTTTTCAAGAGTAAACACGCTCATTTTAAAACACTGTGCTATGTTTTGGAATAGTGTTATGGTCCAGTGCATTTCGGCCTATAATTGTTTAAATACAACCTCTGACAACTGTGCCAGGTAATCGAGTCTTTGGCTCAGCGGTCTCGAGCGTTTGTTTACGAGGTTGGTTTACGAGGTTGGTTTACGAGTTCGGATCCAGCTCTAGGTGGTCTTTTTCAAGATGCATTGCATCTTACGAACTTTCATGTCCTAAAGAATAGAAAAAGAAAAGTGACCGGAAAATCATAATCTTATCGAAGAGTTATTCTGAAAAATAATATACCTGGAATGAGCTTTAAAGAAACCAAGCTGTAGTAAACTGCACAAGATTTATATACAAAGATCAATCGAACTCAGTCTAGAAACCAAGCTGTAGTAAACTGCACAAGATTTATATACAAAGATCAATCGAACTCAGTCTAGAAACCAAGCTGTAGTAAACTGTACAAGATTTATATACAAAGATCAATCGAACTGTCTAGAAACCAAGCTGTAGTAAACTGTACAAGATTTATATACAAAGATCAATCGAACTCAGTCTAGAAACCAAGCTGTAGTAAACTGCACAAGATTTATTTTCAAAGATCAATCGAACTCAGTCTAGAAACCAAGCTGTAGTAAACTGCACAAGATTTATATACAAAGATCAATCGAACTCAGTCTAGAAACCAAGCTGTAGTAAACTGCACAAGATTTATATACAAAGATCAATCGAACTCAGTCTAGAAACCAAGCTGTAGTAAACTGCACAAAATTTATATACAAAGATTAATCGAACTCAGTCTAGAAACCAAGCTGTAGTAAACTGCACAAGATTTATATACAAAGATCAATCGAACTCAGTCTAGAAACCAAGCTGTAGTAAACTGCACAAGATTTATTTTCAAAGATCAATCGAACTCAGTCTAGAAACCAAGCTGTAGTAAACTGCACAAGATTTATATACAAAGATCAATCGAACTCAGTCTAGAAAAACAAACTGTAGTAAACTGCACAAGATTTATATACAAAGATCAATCGAACTCAGTCTAGAAAAACAAACTGTTGTAAACTGCACAAGATTTATATACAAAGATTAATCGAACTCAGTCTAGAAAAACAAACTGTTGTAAACTGCACAAGATTTATATACAAAGATTAATCGAACTCAGTCTAGAAACCAAGCTGTAGTAAACTGCACAAGATTTATATACAAAGATCAATCGAACTTAGTCTAGAAAAACAAACTGGCCGTATTGTTTACTTTACAAGACTGATAAAATAATGCATTTTGTTTTCTTTGAAAATGAAAATAAAACATTTCTGGAACGTTAGAGCAATTTCTTGGCACGTTTCATAAAATATATTAGTAGTCTTACCATTTAATACTGTTGTTAGTCTAACATTCAAGGTGAAACGGAAAAGAATTGTAAATCTAAATTTAAGATTTGTGAGCTATTTTTCCTGTTTTTCGCTTTCTTGGAGAATATTATAAGTCAGTCTTACACCGAATGACGAAGAAGTGCAAAAACGCATAAAAGCTTCATTCGTAAAATAGTTGGACAAAGATGCCAGTGTTTTCTGAGATCACAAGTAAAGTATGGTGGCTCGTTTGTGTCATTTCATGTTGTATCATCATATCATCTCATCACACTGTATGAATGAACAAAAGATACATTGTTCGCGTGTTTGGCTGTCGTATCTCTGCTTGGATTATAATATGTTGTTTCGATAGCGTTGAGAAAAAAACGACAAATTTTTCAAGAGAAATACTCTTTAACAAACAGGCAGCAAAGTCCATATTTCCGTTTTATGAAATGCCTGTTTATATATTAGCATATTCTGTCAAGTCATTTTTGCAACAACTTGATAGTACTAGATACCCACGGGCAACATGTTGAGCCCGCCGGGTGTCAAATGAAAAAAGGATTAAAATGCGGAAAAGCCCTGCAGAGTTCCTTGTACATTGCGCTTCTGCTCAATTCCCTGATTACTGCATGAAGTTTCAATAAGGTCAGAATAAAACAAATTTGAGAAATGCGCTAGAAAATGAAAAAAAAATAACAAAGGGAATTAATTCAAAATCTAAGAATTATGAATCTTGTATTTTATAACTTCTCTAATTGTCTTCTATCACTGTGTGAAATTTCAACAAAGTCCCTCTTATGGTTATTAAGTTTTGCTGTAGAAAACAAAGGGGGAAATAATTATAAAAATGAATAAAACAGAGTTATGGTTCTTGCATAGTTCACTCCATCACAATAAGATCTATCTTCTGACACAGGTTAAAATTCTGGCTTTTAAACTTAAAGACTAATTGTGAAGACAAAATGATTATATAAACATGTCACTGTGACCTTGGCCTTTGAGCTAAGAACCTGTGTCTTGCACGCGACACGCCCTTTTATCAAGGTGAATAAAATGCCATTTTGAAGGTATTTAAAAATCCTTCCATGCTTTTAAAAGTTATGGCCCGAACAAATGTACATCCACATTTTTGACATTAAGCTGTCATTGTGACCTTGACCTTTGAGCTAAGAATCTGGATCTTGCAAATGACACGCCGTCTCATCAATGTGAACAGAAGTGCCAAGGTATTTAAAAATCCTTCCAAGCATGGAAAAGTTATGGCCAATACAAGCAGTTCTGTATACATGTTTTATCTTTTCACGTTGCCTCTGTGACCTTTGCCGTTAAGCTAAGAGCCTGTGTCTTGCGCGTGACACGCCGTCTCATCAAGTTGAACAAAAGTGCCCAAGCATTTAAAAATCATTCCATGCATGTAGAAGTTGTGGTCCAGACAAACAAAACTGTCCACATTATTTTTACCTTTGTCACTGTGACCTTGACCTTTGGGCTATGAACCTGGGTCTTGTCTCACTAAGGCAAACATTTGTGCCAAGTTTTTCGAGAATCCCTCTATCCGCTATGACTAGGTTATTAAAGGACAAACTCGGATGCACACACGCACTAACGGACGCATACACACCGACCGCCAATGTGACAACTATGACGAGGTCATCGCAAGCGGGCTCGACAGTATAACATGCAAAGGAAAGGTTTTCAGCAATGATATAAAACAAACACATATTATATTTCATGGTGTTTACGCTACCATTCACAAAAAGATAGTCATGATTATCTTTAAAAATACTAGATATGATGAGCTGTTACGATGATGAATGCTATGAGCTGTTGGCGATCATGATGAATCTGACGTTGATGCTTTTGTATTGCTGCATCTGCTCGAAAATGACGTTATCGTAGGTAATACAGCGTGATACACACGAGCTACCGTACATACTTCTCTAATATTGCAAGAATGCTCCGTCTGTGTGAGAATACAAGACCAAATGTTTGAGAGCCAAAAGATAACATAATGTTAAGTCATCAAGGCCGAATGCCTGTTTCATAGTTCCAGCATTTCTGTTTAACAATATTAAAACACATTACAGATTTTCCTGGAAGAAAATAAGTCACCAGCTTTAGGGATTGATTTTATTTACTCTGATTTACTCGACACGAGTTTAATTGGAAACAATCTCTCGACTGAAGACCCAGTAACAAACATTATCATTTAGTATCCATTCACAGCTGTGTTAAGTAAGGCATGTGTGGCTAAAGTATCTTTGCCCAAGAGCACACCTTGACAAGGATCCGAACCCGTGACCTTCCAAACCACTGTGCTATCATGACCGTTTTAAACTGCATCGGTGCTATCGTCACTGGGTCTTTAATAACCTTTTGATCGTATCATTACGTAAGCAAAAGATCGCCCTGAATTGACGTTCAGGCGTTCAGTATATAAGATATTGTTTCAAACCTAACCACTTCATAGGCATCTATTGTTCTTTACTTTGCCTTCTTCACTTTTTACACTTTACTTGTCTAGAGTTTCATACGTAAGTAACTTACATAACAAGCTCATAAACCGTTGAAGCAAAAAAGAGAGACATATTTCTGAAGTGTCTGCAAATACCGACAAGTTTTCATATCTTATTTTACAGTACATCGTTTGAAATATGATTCATATATGATATACATTGTATATACATAAGTTTATATATTCTTCGTTCACATATGGTTAGTTGTTATGTCAAGGCGTTGCTATTGTCGCTACGAAATTATTTTTATGCTGCATCTTGAGTGACGGGTACACTGAGTTTTCTTGACATGAGCAAACGTGGCTCGCGCAAAGCAGTGACACACACACCTGGAGCGAATCAAAATGCACAGAGATTACATATGAGCACTGTGCTATCCGAAATCTAGTGTGTCATACACTGACAAAGCGATGTTAAAATGGACCAAGAATTACAAAATTTTCAGTTTTAAACAATAATTAACACCTACGTCGCCAAAATGGTCCTGTAAAACTGTAAAAATGTTCAACCCGTACATTTGCCAATACAAATTTTCCACAAAATGTATTTTTGCTATATCTGAGAAGATGTAGATGTAAAGACGCTTCTAAAACAAAGTAGTAAATTCACTTTTCAAAGAAAGTTAGCGAAAAAGTTGAAGTCATTTTGGTTTTATAACTGGAGAAGTCTCAGTTAAGTGTTTTATGTAATGTTGGGACGACCCTTCAGATCTGTTAATAAATCATTTTGTGCGAAATCATTCGTATCTCTGATAGCAGCCTGGAATAATGATGGTCCATGACAGTGGCGCAGACGAACGGTTAAATGAAACCTAAAATGAAAAAAAGAAAAGTGCAGCATCTGTATATGTTAGTCTGCGATTGCTACGTTGGCACATGCTCTATCTCTTGATTCAAGCTGTATTATTTGTTTATCCTGTGTATCCAAGATTGATAAACAAATAAAGCAAACTTCATACTGACGTCATAGCCGGAGGTCCCCAAGGGTGCTGAGATCATATTATTTCCCTCAGATTTCGTTTCTGCGACTCGACTTTTTCAGCATTCTTTCTAGTAAAGATATATTAACTCAATAATAGAACCATGTTTTCAAGTATGTTTTCATTAACATTAATTAATAAAGTAACTTAGCAAATAAAATGTTGTTCAGTAGATATAACATAATGTATCAATTAATGTTAAATTAATCAGCTGAACACACTTTTACCATCAAGTATACTTCTACATGTAAGGAGATGGCGTTTTAGCAGGTGGTGCCAAATTTTTCGCCATCTATCACCTAGTGTCTTCAGTATATAGGCAATTTGCTGTTAGTTCTATACACGTGTTGATAGAGAGATAATCTAATTATTGATTAGAGATAATGGGTAACAGATAATGGGATACATATAATAATCCTGCCAAAATGACCTTGACACCACAGTTACTTACTATTACCTTTGACTGGCATCATACTTCAAAGATAGTCTGACCAGGTGAAAAATATTCCAGTTACTAGAATAATTGTCACATATATGAGTTAAGATATTGTGAAGTGACTTCCTCCGATACACGAAGCCTTTGTACGTAAAATTGCCACAGACAATTTATTTCATATGTGAATTCACAGTTAAGTATGTGATACGTCTCCTTTCGAAACGTCACTACTATTTCTGTAGATATCATCAGTTTTCAACAGAGATCAAATAATTAAACATACCTATCAAAGTATCTGGTTCACGGTGTGATTTAAGGTTCGTCGGTGGATACATTTGGATAGATACATGTACACGCTTTCTGGGGGAAAAACAACATTTTATGACATAAAATGTCGTGTTTCATAAAATAGCTTGAATCGGTAACGTAACTAGTAATAAGTAATTGACAATTTAGGCGGAAGTTTCCACACTTATCACAAACTCGTGTTCTATGGCCACATGCATACGGTATTTCGGACCATTTGAGTCAAAATAATGCTCTCTGAAGCACTTACTGTTTTTATGTGTAATGTGTTGATTCTGTCCGCTTAAACATCTTCATAACTGTATTTCAATATCTGGATCAGAGCATCCCATCACATTAAGTTTGTAAAATTCATCATTACAGAGGCTTGAATCTTGATTGACCATATTGTTTTGGTGACAGAATAAAGCCGCTGGACTGTTAATCAATGTTACCTTTAACTGCATGGATCTTTTGAGTTCGAGCTCTATTCGAACAGACTTGCCCTTTTGTGAGAGAGATTTGAAATTCGTATGTAGAATAGGATTTACCCACATATATTTAGGTGAACCGCCTACCTGCGTAACCTCAGTAGGGGAACAGGTGATTGTAAACAGCTAAGTGGTTCGAATCCCTGCTTTCCATGACTTGCCAAAGTCGTTTAATATCTACTCACTGCACCACACACTCTTTGTTACATACAGTTCTCTCGTCGTGAGCACACTGTCCAAGCGACGGCTTTCGGTTTTACAAAGTAACACATACGCACGCAAAAAGATTTTTTTTCTATTACCGTACCTGTTGTTAATCATGTCAGGTAATTAGGTTTTTTCTCCGCTCATAACATATCCACAATTTATTATCAAACGAATCTGAAGGATCATCATAAAAAAAGATGATGAGCTAACATTTTTTTCATGTTTTTTACTGCTCAGATGCGTTTTGTAATGTATGTAGTCAGCTAATTTAGTAATACTCTCTTATTAAAAGACATAAAACGTATTTGTAAATTAAACAGGTACTCTATGTTTGGGAGAACACATCTTGGTGTTTCTGTTGCTGTTTTATATAAATGGAACTAGTTCACGACTTCAACGTCTTTGCACAGGACATGATATATTCAAGGGGGCGAATGCAAACACGTTCTAAGTGCTATAAAATAAAAGAAACCGAGAGCAATTGTTCGCTTTCACCCCAGGAATTATGGTCTTTTGTGTGCAAATAATCTACACAAAAGCACTGTTTCTATATCGTGTGCACGCTTATTTATTTCTAGAGAACAGTTGTCTTCTCTCCTTTCGAGTTATTTAAACTGTTTCGAAACCATTTTGATCAACAACAACAACAACAAAAATTACCAACAAGGCGAAAATAAGTGATGTGGGTTTTCTTCTCAACTTTGAATTATCTCAAGCGCCAAGCTTTCTTTGCTGTTTTGTTTGCGCATTAATCTTGCCTTAAGATACCCTTTGCATTCTATATGTACCCCTACACTTGCAGACTTCACAGTGGATGTTTCATGACGGTATAAAACATGAAATTGCTCTCTGAGATAGATATCATAAACCTGCCAAGAAACAGCCGTTCATGATGCACCTAGGTAAAAACGTTATCACAGAATATGCACTGTCTATGTAACAGTTATCTCCTAGCAGACGACAGCTGTTATATCTGTAAATGAGTACTTACATATGTTTCTATTCTATTTTAAGCCTTATTCCTCAGTTGGTTAACAATCATTATATACGTTCAAATGAAACGTCGACACAACGTTTCCAGTGTAAGCAAATTGCTTATTAAAGAGCCGCCCCAATTGTAAGACGATAGTCTAATAGCTATGTGTACAGGCAAAGAGGTTTGACAAGAGTCTAACTCATTTGTACTTCAGTTCTGTTGTTGGTAATGACAAAATACATACTCCCCTTAAACTCATTTCTCGCCATTGTTACAATTGAGCAGCTTTTGTCACAAGAAATAGCAAAGCAGTAGAAGTACGATATGGTAACAAATTCTCTACATATTATACCGTTTCCATGGCCTAATGGTCAGGGCTTCCACTTACGAAATTGGAAGTCGAAAGTTCGAGTACCCGCTAGATGAAGAATGGTTACTGTTTGCCTGTTTGACTGGCGGACAAGGAATCTAGGAATACGGGCACTTTCAGTAGGAGTTACGCTATAGCAAACACAACACTTTATTGATGATAATAACTAACTTGTTGGCTACGCGGTGGTCTAAGAACCTTTGGTCTCGTACTGGTATTCTATTCAAAACCATGCCGGATATACCTGCATTTGATGGCCGCACAGATACAGAAAGCAGTTTCAACTGTTGTTTGATTTAAGTCAACTGACTGTAACTTTTTTTACTTTTTTTTCTATTAGATGGTTGATTTATACGTCTCGAATCAGTATTATCGTTTACATCGCGATAACAGTCTTGAGATACATAAATTCGTAAAAGATTGAAATAAATGCTGCAGAAAAATCTTACATAATATTTAATACTCGTGTTTCTAAAAGCAGTGTCTAGCAATCATTTTCTTTGATGTTCTAGTAATAGCAAAGTTGTTGCTAAAAAGACACAAACTATAGATTTCAGTTGATGCTGAGATCCATGTTAAACATATATCACTGCATAAAATAAGAATTTTATGAAATGAAGCCAACTGCACGTGGGCCTATCTTTACTGAAATCATACCGTTTCTCGATTACATGCTAGCCCTTGTGTCTCCTGTGTCTGTATAACAGCTGGAAAAGTTGGATAAGAATCGGTGTTATCTGTTATATAGTCCCAGGTACAGGTGAAAAGTTTGATTGAAATCCATGATATCAGCTTAAAAACATCCAATTTTGATGTTTATGTCAAATGCTAAAATAAAATAAAAATTTACTATTCTCTGTATCAGAAGCCAAAATTGTAAGCCCCGGCTTTTCAATAAGCATCCCGAATAACAATTAATAGATCTGTCCAAATTGAAAGATAGACAAGTCCATTTTAGATATTTAGCATGGTAAGTGACCGTGCTGTAGTTCTACTGAATCATATGTAGCGTCTACCTGCCAGATTCTAATGAGCATGTTGGACATAACATCCAGTTCAGCAGGTAAAACAAAATAAGAACAAAAAATAAAAGAGAAAGAAATTATGAACTTATTTCATATGAAGCAGAAAATAATTTTTAAATCTTCTACCATTTTGCACTCTGCGGGTAGCACCATTGGGTATTCCAATTTTAGAAGAAGAAATCTCCTCAAAAAGATAAAGCGGTTATGATAAAAGATGATAGATCGCAATAACAAACTAATAGTTTGTAACAGGTTGTTTTTGATCAATTTTCTAAACGAGAATCTTGGCAAAAAGCTGTATTTTTTTCAGAGTTCGAAAGCCGGATGTATTGATAGATCACGTTTTCATTGCACAATCTAAGATAGCATCTTTAGTTTCTCGATTTAGATATACTTTTATAGTTCCTCCAGATCTTATGTTTTCTGATACGATCAGTTTGATGAACCGCCAGCTTGTTAAAGCATTACCTGTCTCCCGGGTGCCCGGTACACTGAAAAGAACTCGGATGGTAATGATCACAGATATTAAAACTACCCAGGGATCGTAGATAAACGTGTTAATGAAAATCACGACTTTCAACTTACTGTCTTACTTTTAACTTACGAGTATAAATACTTATAGTCGGAAGATAAGGCAATTAGTTACAGTTATGAGTTTTCATTTATTTGCAAGTTTAGGGTCCAAGTTATAGTCCTTGTACCTGTGGTAGTGATGTTAGTTAAAATATATTTCCATAAAAGAAATTGTAAAATAATTATATTAATATGTCATAGGCCTTGTTCCGGTGACTAATATAATAATGTTAGCTATACAGTACATATCATTATAGGAAAGGCCGTTTTCACATTTCATAACATATCTTCAAAAAAGTCTTAATTTGTATAGGTCCAATTTGTACTGGACAATTTGCCCAGGGGACGATTTGCCCCGGGCGATTAGGCTTGGATTAATTTGGCCTTTTGGCCAGCTAAAAATATTGGGTAGGACAACTTGGCCGTATAAATATGATGAACAATTAAAATGGAAAAAATAAAGTTTTGGAGTGAGTTTCTTATATACATGATTGAAAAGGATTAGGTTATTTAGTAATTTTATTATTATTATTATTATTATTATTATTGCCCTGAGATACTGTAGCTGGCCAAAACTCTATGGTAGGAAATTAGTAAAATTGATAATAAAAAACAGATTTGATAATTTTGGGTATATTTATATGGCCAAGTTGACTTACACAATATTTTGGGCTGGCCAAATTATCCAAGACCAAATTAATTTGAGCCAAATCGTCCCAGTCAAATCGTCCGCTGGTCCATACACCACAGTTACTGTGAGGTGCATAACAAGGAAGGGAGAAAACTCGTAATGATTATTGCAGTCAGATTTTATAAGGTTATTTCCCTGGGAAAAATATGAGTCTTAATTCTACTAAGAATAACGCTGATTCAAGTTAAGAGTTATCTCTCTTTGTCGCTCAGAGCCCTGAACGTTTGTCTGAAACTTTGAGATGTTCTACAGAGACAGAATGTTATGGGAATCATTTTCTGGGGTGTGGGGTGTGAAAATCTTTAACTTTTTTTTTCAATGCAGAAATCCAAGTTTTTGTAATAATCGCAATAAATTAATTGGACATCAAATTAGCTGTCTTGTTCAATGAGTATTTAAAACATAATATGGTAACGGTTAAATGTAAAGAACCTCCCCTACACCCACTTTCTTCATCCTCTTACTCTCGAGTTTCATGTAATATCTAATCTAGTAGAAGAACGTATAATAATTTCAAGCATTACCACGTGAAAACAGATTTGACTGATTGAATATATTAAAGGAAACAGTGTTTAACTTAGTTTTAAGACAAAAATATCCAGTATTCAACGCAGTTGATTAAACAATATCTTTTCGAATTTTTATGAAAAAGGTACATATTTTTCGACTTTTCTTGGATTTAGATTTTATGAAATGCGCCCATCATAAACTTATTAGGTCCCTAAGATTTCAAATGTCAAGATTTTCTGAAGTTCAAGAAATTCAATTTATTAGTTCAAGACCATTGCGGTAAGTTTGAGACATTTTTTGCAATCACATTTTCATTCTACAGTCATGTAATAATATACAAATCATTACTGAGTTAATTGGTGATAAGAAATGTTAATGCAACGCCTAAATTACCCATTGTGGATGTGTTGTTGTTTTTTGTCTAAAAGTAATGTTCCTTTAATTATCTCAGACATTAACTTCGTCTTTCTTTCCCCCATCCCTCCTTCGAGATGAAAAAAAAACAACAACAAAATTTATGTGGTATTAGTTGTATTAAGTAGAAACCTCTCGAACGCTGACTCAGGGTTTATTATGACGTTTTTACACAGCGATATACATCTAGTCTTATCTCCAGAAACACCACGTCTTAAAGATCTTGGCAGCAAACTTCAGTATATCTTTTACTTTCTTTTTTGCGCTCATTTTTTTCTTCGCGTTGAATCACAGTGGCATAGTTATTATGCACTGTTGTAAACACGTATGATGATTTTAACAGACGTTGCCGACAAGTTTTCTCCCTTGTCATTTATTTGACAAAAACTTGTATATTCGTCGGTAAGGAATAACATAATAAATCTCTTCTGCTTATATATTTGTCTGTTATGACATTCCAGCCTATTGTACACTGAAACAGCGTCGCTTACACGCAAATACAATTGCAGTTGCCCTTGAACTTTATTTTGTCAACATTTTTTTTTCACAATCATTTTCACTTCCTTCTACATATTTTATGAACAGCTATCTTTAAACTTCTTTTTAAAATTGATATCTGCATCAAAAGCTGCCATCGAAATCCTAAAACCCACACATTTTCATTGGTGTCCTAAAAACAGATTGATTTATAAATCCACAACTGTGCCACTTTTCAAATTTCAAATGCATTTTACCTGAATTGGCTCAAATATAATGTCTATATAAATTTACTTAGCTCTATATATTTCAATCTTCTATTTTATTTCTTTTTCATATTTATTAGTCTTAAAAGCAGTTTTATTCAGGAAATATATTTAAGTGTCTTGTATATGTGATTATTTCATTTATGCGTTGTTTCCCTTATAGACGAACACATCATTTTTTTCTTCATTTGTTTGATCAAGTTACCATCTTTTCTATGTTTTTCTTTTCCTTTTCAGTTCTTTTAGATGTGGTCATTAGGCAATATACTTAGCGAAAAAGTTCGACAGATTTTAACGAAACTTGTCTTTTACCTGAGCGCCATGTTCAGGTCATATTACAAGTTTCAGGTAACTTGCTACAGCTTGCTACATGTGTATTTTTCCATTTTTATAGTTTCAATTCTTACTTTTTGTGTGAGTTATTTTCTAAATAAAAATGTCTGAAAGTGTGTTTTGTACTAAAATGTTTTCGCTTCGTATATTACGCTTTCCGTTTTTCGTGCAGTGAAACAATTTTGTAATTACAGTTTTCTTTTGAAGTGGTTCCTTTCATTTTTTCGGAATAACTATTTTTTTGATTTTTATCAATAATATGAATTTAATTTCATGTTCTTGGGCCATCCTACTGAAGGATAAGTGCACCGAAGTACTGCATGTATATAATTTGTGATTTAAAACATAGGACCTAGGGACAAGGGTGTTTGGCCCCATTTCACGGGAGTCTCTGCAAATGGCTATACCAAGTTAATCAAACCATTGGCGAAAAAACGGTTTTCTTAGCCTTGCAAAGTGAAATAGAAATAACGAATCGACAAAAAAATAGTGAAACTGCTGTAAGCCTTACATTTACTTACAAGCTGTGAAATGTGTGATGTTCCTAGGCAAATGTGCTGAAGTTCAATGTATCCAATCTTAACATGAACTTAACCTGACTTGATGAATGGTGTTGTGATAAACACATGAATGATGGACAAGGGTAATAAAGTACCTATCATCTGTCAGGACTCCTGCCTAGAATAACTAACTAGATACAATATATACATTCTTGACTAGCATTCTAATGCATTAACCTTTCTTTTGAAATAAGGGTGTACGATGTTTTCTTGCCAGAAAAAAGCGTTTGTAACTGAACATTCATCGTCTTTAAATTTTATCATTTCTAATGACAAACAAAAGGAAAACCAAATGGATTTTTTTATCATCACTAGCGGCTTAACGTTAACAATATTGTGAACAACAACATCATCAAACTACAATTGGTTTATCGTAACTACTAAAATCTAGCTTTACATTTACCAACACGACCATTTTGTTCATCATCAGCATCATCATCGACAGTGGCATCATCAGCAGCAGCATCATGACAATCATTCGCCTCCTTCTAATCATCATTATCATCATGGCTATCCTCTTGCTCCTCCTCCTCATCATCATTGTCGTCATCATCGTCGTGTTCGTTGTCATCATCCTAATTCGTTCCTTCTCATGATTATTTTGTAGATCATTATCAAAGTAATGATAAAAGAATAAATCGAAACGCAGCAAAGACGAAATCACCACAACAGTAGGTTAGATAAAGAAATGTTCATTTTTCTCTCATCTGCACATATATCTCTGAAGACTGATTCTGTTTTGTTTCAGATTGATAACGAATTTTTCATGCAAAAATAAGACATGTAAGTGTTCAAAAAACGCTGTTTCTTTTAACCCTGGAAAAAAACAGTTTTATATATTTGTGAAGATTTAAACGCAATATCTTTGAGGAGAAATACCACCTAGGAAATCAGCCCCTATCAATGTTGCCTTGTTGTGATCACCTGTATGATTACATCTATATCTGTAAAACTAATCAATTTTTTAGCATGTGGAAACACTTACAGCGATATTTTTGGATTACGTAGGTGGAACTCATTAAAGTGAACCCGTGTCAGATACGAATCTATTTTATTTTCTGAATCATAGATTTTTATACTCGTTTCTTTTCTTCTTTTTTTCTTGTATCCGGTAAACCTTTTTTGTTATTTTATTTCATTTTATTTTGATACAGTTATATTACATGATATATTTATGCTTTCAAGTTCAGTTATTTTTCTTCAAGATGTCAGTCTTTCTATCATATATATTTATTTTTAGTTTTTGCGGAGAAGTCATCGTTGAACAGAACTGTGTAACTTGACAACTATAATGTAGTAGACAGTAGTCTTAAGATGTGTTAAGAAACATGAAAACCTGTGTATCAGGTCCTTTCTTTCATCTGCTATCCTCTCTATGTGCTCTACCTGTCTTCCTTTCTTCTATCTTTCATCATCTTATCATCATCAGCATCATCATTTTATCTAATCTTCAGATCCTGTGCAAATGATTACTTATTCTGAAATAATCTAATTTCATCGGTATGGTTTTCAATATCATTTATGTTCGTCCAGGGTTTTTTTCTTCATTTTATTCCTATCTGTCTCAATACTTGCTGAGTCATTGTCGAGTGGGTTTTGTTTACACGGATTGCATCAAAATCAGAGAAGATATTACGGTTGAAACGAAAAAGCCTATCGCTTTTTACATATATCTTTCTGTTAATGTTCTTCTGTTTCTATTTTTTTCAGCTTTAAAATAAAGTTCCAGATTTCAAACCGTAACGATGGTAAAGTTTTGAATGTTTTTTTATGTAAATCAATCATATCACACTGCATCATAATACTTATTTAGCATATTATCGGCACATTTTTAGTTTAGTAACATATTTCAGATCTTGATTTCAATTATTAGATAGCATAAAACATGAATGTGACAGGTTGCATCTATATTATCTGAAGTAAAATGTAGAACGGTTGGCTTCTTAATTTAGAAGTAGATTTAGATCCGTATACAGACAAGAATTGTTCAATGTGTGGTTTTGTTTCTTTCGCTGAGACCATCTCCGTATCACTTGTCCATGCATTTACTGTTTGTTCAGTGAAAGCATCTCCGTATCACTTGTCCATGCATTTACTGTTTGTTCAGTGAAAGCATCTCCGTATCACTTGTCCATGCATTTACTGTTTGTTCAGTGAAAGCATCTCCGTATCACTTGTCCATGCATTTACTGTTTGTTCAGTGAAAGCATCTCCGTATCACTTGTCCATGCATTTACTGTTTGTTCAGTGAAAGCATCTCCATATCACTTGTCCATGCATTTACTGTTTGTTCAGTGAAAGCATCTCCGTATCACTTGTCCATGCATTTACTGTTTGTTCAGTGAAAGCATCTCCGTATCACTTGTCCATGCATTTACTGTTTGTTCAGTGAAAGCATCTCCGTATCACTTGTCCATGCATTTACTGTTTGTTCAGTGAAAGCATCTCCGTATCACTTGTCCATGCATTTACTGTTTGTTCAGTAAAAGCATCTCCATATCACTTGTCCATGCATTTACTGTTTGTTCAGTGAAAGCAGACAATTTTTAATATAAAAATACTCACATTATTTGAATGTTAACGATGAAGCTACCACATTATAGCATGAATACTGTAATGTAGATATGAAACAAGTATTGTCATTAAACAGAACGGTCTGGAAACAGTCTGGGCTACCTTATAAAACCTGCACCTGAACAGTCTGGGCTACCTTATAAAATCACCTGAACAGTCTGGGCTACCTTATAAAACCTGCACCTGAACAGTCTGGGGTACCTTATAAAATCACCTGAACAGTCTGGGCTACCTTATAAAACCACCTGAACAGTCTGGGCTACCTTATAAAACCACCTGAACAGTCTGGGCTACCTTATAAAACCACCTGAACAGTCTGGGCTACCTTATAAAACCTACACCTGAACAGTCTGGGCTACCTTATAAAACCTACACCTGAACAGTCTGGGCTACCTTATAAAACCACCTGAACAGTCAGGGCTACCTTATAAAACCTGCACCTGAACAGTCAGGGCTACCTTATAAAACCTACACCTGAACAGTCTGGGCTACCTTATAAAACCACCTGAACAGTCTGGGCTACCTTATAAAACCACCTGAACAGTCTGGGCTACCTTATAAAACCACCTGAACAGTCTGGGCTACCTTATAAAACCTGCACCTGAACAGTCAGGGCTACCTTATAAAACCTGCACCTGAACAGTCTGGGCTACCTTATAAAACCACCTGAACAGTCTGGGCTACCTTATAAAACCACCTGAACAGTCTGGGCTACCTTATAAAACCACCTGAACAGTCTGGGCTACCTTATAAAACCTGCACCTGAACAGTCAGGGCTACCTTATAAAACCTGCACCTGAACAGTCTGGGCTACCTTATAAAACCTGCACCTGAACAGTCTTGCTTTGTGACGTCAACTGATAAAATGTCAGTCGTCTTGTAATAAATTTACTCCAAAAAAATCTGTTACAAAAAATAAGACATTGAAAACATAGAAGCTAGTTGAAAATTCTACACTTTCTATTTTCCTATTCAGGGTTTCTTTAAACTTATTTAATACTTGAATTGTTCGATGTACTTGTTGCAGTCGACCTTTCTTGCGAATGATAACGATGATATATTTCTAATTCTAGATCTTACATTAACTCAGATACTTGGAATATTTCAGCTGAATCTGTTATCAAAAATATACTGCAGTTGGTTTTGAAAAAAAAAGAAGAAAAATGACACACGTTTGGCTCTCGGATGAAAATAATAGACATTAAAGTAACTTTAATGTCATGTCGTTTATTTTTTTCATCTGACAGACAAATCACTTTAGGTTTATGTCATTGTCACATGACATACAGTTCCCTTTAAGTTTGTGTCATTTTTATATCTGACATGAAATTCTCTTTAGTTTTATGACATTTTTTATCTGACATAAAACCGTCTTATCTTTATGATGTTTTTTTTTTGTTTTTTTTTACGTCAAAAAGCTTTGTTACGACGCAAATTGAAATAAAAACGCAAATTGTAATAATTATTACAATTTGCGTTTTTGTTACAATTTGCGTTACAAACGTAACGCAAATTGTAATAACGCAAATATATTCTAAAAGTAGTGAATTCCCCGGGAAATGTCTTAAAATGGATTATATACCCATTGTAGATAATAATACATTGCAATAACCCTAAATTCACGATTTTGACTTTTTATTACAATTTGCGTTATTACAATTTGCGTTTTTATTACAATTTGCGTCGTAACAAAGCTTTCCTGGAAACGAAGACCTTTTAAAAGCAGTTCTACATTTTATAACTTTAAACTGTTACGAGCACGCCGGAAGCAAATATTTCCCTTAAATTGGTGTGACAAAAACGACTAATAAATCGAAGCTTTATTTTTTTGTGTGAAAAAAGTCCTCATTTTTATTTTAGGAATTGTGGCAGATATTTAGGAATGGCTTTTTTGTGGTGTTTATTGTTGTTGTTGCCGTTAAGTGTTTGTTTATTTAACATGTTTTACTTATTCCTCATAAAAATAGAAATTCCATTATTTAGAACGTTTATAAACAGGCTTGACAGAATTGGTCTGATAACATCGTAAAAAAAATCTGTCTTTTATTTTATTTCGTTTTATTTTTTACAACACATTCAGTATGAAGTCTTTCGAACTCAATTATTTTTGCACACTGTTTCAAGAATATGTTTATTATTCAGCCAAAAGAATAGCGCACTCAGGGTAGAGGAAAGGCCTGTTGGCAGGGAGATGAGTTTTTCTATTTTATAGTTATGGGTTGCCATATCAACGGAGACCGTAATTAATATAAATAACCATATGCCCTCAAAAACGTGATTACTTTTCAAGAACTTTTCATATTAACTAGTATGATAAGCATAAAAGATCTTCATTTTTTTGTATCAAATCATTTCAAGCTTAACTGGCTTCTACTCTCAGTTAATATTTCACGCCCTTCCAGATAGTTTTACACAGGAATTAAATGGTGAAAGAAATGTGTCTGGTGAACAAAGTAATATTCAAATATTTCAAAATAAGGAAAATGCATTCTTTAAGCCTGTGGCTTTTTTCGGACAAAAAACTATCGATTATTTAAACAGATTATTGAGAAATGTGCATTTATGACACATCGTTATTATAAGCAGTAAAATAGTGTTCAGGACTATATTTTATAGTATGGGGCTTTAGGCAAGATTCATTTAAAGGCTCGTGCATATGAGCCGAAGATTGTTTATATCAAGAAGAATGGACTGCTTTGTTAATATTCAATAATTAAAATGAAATGCTACTACTAAAACTTTTAATTGCATAATATTAAATGACCACCATCCCCACCAGTACGAAAGTTCAACTGTTGATATCATTCGATTATGTAAATTACTTAGTAACTCCCTCACATGTTATTGCAAAATGTATATTTTGTAATCTGAGAATTTAAAATAAAGGGTATGTTCTGTTCTATTCTGTTTATGTTCAAAATTATGTAGATTGAGTTGAGGAGCATACAGGACATCATGTTAGAAACATTGTGTTTTTATAGAACTTTGTGTTGTTTTTTACTGCAGTAAACTACCTTCTTGTTTACAAAACACAATACAGAAACATATTTTTGCTTAAGAAACAATCAACAAGCATGATTCAATAAAGGGGGAAAATGCCTCAAAGAAAATAGTTCATGCTTGTCATACCTTCTTAAACATTTTCGGCTGGCTTGCTATGTCTTGATCTACTAAATTGTCAATATGAAATTCCTTTTCACAAGCGTTTAGTACATCTCTAGTTAACTGCGTTTTCATTTGTTTTTTTACAAATAGGCAAGGTAGGTGGCTAAAGGCAGATATATAAATACTTGACAGAGAAAATTGTCATGTTAATGTTTAAGAATTGTACCGCAAGTACAACTGTAAATAAAAAACGAGAATTCCAAAACAAATTGCCCACTTACGAACAGTTACATATATAGGTCTTCAGATTTGTCTGCCACATCACGCAACAAATATTTGGTTATAGATAGTCTCTGGCTGGGAAAACAACTTGTTGAATATTATACTTTCTGTTTACACCTACTGATCTACGTGTATATACTTTCTGTTTACACCTACTGATCTACGTGTATATACTTTCTGTTTACACCTACTGATCTACGTGTATATACTTTCTGTTTACACCTACTGATCTACGTGTATATACTTTCTGTTTACACCTACTGATCTACGTGTATATACTTTCTGTTTACACCTACTGATCTACGTGTATATACTTTCTGTACATCTTTCTATTCAGTTTATACTGTAAGAAGTATGAAAATATCACCAGGCCTGCAAAATGAATAACTCACCTGAGGTTTTGTTGGAAAAAAAAGCAATAAATGAGAAAGTTCCATCGAGAGTAGTTCGGGCGGTTCTTTTTGATGTCTGGTACTAATTAACTTAATGACTGAAACGGATCAAGATTTTTTTCTGAAAAAAAAATTAATACGTTCTTCGTTTAAACAGATCAGTATTTTGAACCTTTTGGAAGTTGTTCATAGATATTTTTGTTATGAATTTGGAGGTTAAGGTATCATAAAGTCAGCTTGTACCGGTCATTTTCATTAATTTCTTTTTGGCTTTAAAGTTTGGTTGAGATCGTTTTCCTATTGGATACTGGCAATGTAAGTATAAAAATAAATTATTAAAGTTTTTTATGCATGATATATTGAATTCATGGATGTATTTATAACGTGTTAGTGATTCGTCAGATTCACGTAAAAAAATCTTTATGAGCAGTTATTTTATCGCTGTAGAATTCGGCATGATAATGATGCGGTAGGATGGCGGAAGTCCAAGCATGAATGTTGCTTGCGCTGAGAAATCAGGTGATAATGTCAAGTCAAATCAACCTGTAGCATCTAGATGCAAATATGTTATCCTTAATTACATGCCTTATATTCCCCCTCCTAGAAACGTCTTGCACTATAGTCAGCGAAAGAACTAGAAGCATGTATGAGAAAACTATATATTGTACACCGAACCGAATAAGTGAACCTACTTCTCTAAAGGGCATTTGACATTCACTATGAAATAAGATGTTAAGATTAAAATTAATACGTGCTCTTCTAAAAACATAGACCCTGGTTTGAGTGTTGACACAAACAAGACGCTGGAAGTAAAACGAGTGCATTTTATGTAACTTAAGTATTTTCATCTTGATATTCTTAATTGGAAGGAAGCATATTAAATTGAAGACATTTTACAAGACAAAGAATGATAAAAGCATACATTATTATACCTTTCTCTTTAATTACCAATGATTAAGCGAAGTAAATGCACTTGAAACTCCTCAAGTAGATCAAGTTTGTACAAAATCGACAGCACAGTGCAAAACTATCGTAACTTTATATGGAATAAGGAAGAGATACAATAGAGTGGCACTGAGCCCTCGAGATGAAGTTCGAGTCATTTTTTACCTATGATAAACCTGTGCAGCCGCTTCGCAATTACCAATAACCAGACAAAACGTTCTTGCTCTTGAAAAAATAATTGCTATTGCTTGAGGAATAATACACAGACTGGCATCTTTCAAGACACTATACACATTATTGCGAATGTGCTTGCCAAGTGAAAGTATAGTCAGACTTATTGTGCCTGTATTGTGAATGTTTTGATATCAAATTATTCAAAATAATATTATTGGATAACTAACTCTTCTTCACGTAACTTTATTGTTTTTTCGGATAAAAAAATAACAGAAGTTAAAGGAAAACGTACGTAAGTAGTTTTATGGAACCTTTGTTAATTTAGCAGACGACAAGGAGCAGACGACAAGAAGATTGCATCGCAATCTATGCCAATAAGCATATTTGATTCACTTGCAGTTATGCCTGATTCAGTTCTTGAGGTTCTATGTGAATTTGAGGTATTCGTGTCTTTGAACAAAAGCTACATGTGCAACCATATACATGTGCAACCATATACTTTTAAAATAATACAAGCCTTAGTTTAATATGAGGTCAAGTATGGTGTTTTTTTGTGCCATGTTAAGTCGATATGATCGAACCATGCCGGACAGGTGCACTGACTTGGCAAAAAAAGATGCCCGGACCAGACGACAGAAATTATTTGGAAATCATCCTACCTCCAACATGCCGTAGTGTCAATAGTTGCATTCATTCTTGAAATAATGATAGCAAAATGAAACAAAGCAGTTTATGCAAAAAAAGGCTTCATTTTGATTGTTTTCAGTGTAATAAGTTTGTTGTAGCTAAGACACATAAAGTACACAGAATATTAACGAATGTCTCATTATGTTATGAAAACACAGAATATAAACGAATGTCTCATTATGTTATGAACATTTTTGCATGTTATAAATATTTGTTTGAAATTAACCAATATAAGCTGAAAGAAAAAAAGCTTGTAGACATGTTCCTTAGTTTTAACTTGACAAACTTTTTTGTTTAATTCTAGTGTAAATATGATTTCTACTGTCACGCATTTTCCTGAATTTACTTTTACGAGTTTCCAATGTTCGAAATACGAGGGTTGTTCGGAAACTTTTGAGACGATAGTCGTACCTTTTACAAAAAATCGTCAAAATACGACAAAAGTTTGATATATTCGACTCTGACATGTGTTCTGTACAACCCTCGTACGATTTCAAGAACAATAACACATTATTGTTGTTTGAATATTCATATGAACAGGATATTGAAGAATAAACAGCATTAATAAGTTAATTGCAGGAGTTGTAATGAAACAGATGGACATGAAATCTAGTCTTTCCTTCTTATTAAAATATTTATACAGATATATATTGTTCTTTTGTAATAAGAATCTGTATTGAGGATATAATAATTGCAATAACGAACATATTTAAAGAGAAATGTATCAAATATCCGAAATATCATATATATTCTTCCGCTTTGCTTCTATTTATAGCCTTCTGGTTCTTTTGCACGAGATTACGGTGGTTCCGGAAGCGGTGGCCTTTCTTCAAGCAGACGATATGGCTCCGTAAGTTAATATTTCAAACTTTTAGTCATTCTGAAATTATTAATAACTGATTAGATTTGACTTTCTGTTCAAACAAGTAACCAAGAAAAATGGGAGAAAAACAGATCATTTGGTTACCCTAAGATGTGTGATTTCCCTTTTTATTTTTTTTATTCGGCATCATGACTCATAAACAGTGTCAAAGAATACATCACGGCACACGCACTCGGGAATGTTAACTGACTTTGCATTATGTTATTTGTCTTGTAATGTGCTTTATAAACGTTTAATGAGGGTTATTTTTATTCTTCCTTTATATTACGTTAATTTTGTTGAGTGCAATCTACCTATAGACGAATTCAGTGCCTTGTCTAAATTTAGAACTGTTTCAGTTTCATGCGTCAGATTTTAATTAAAAGTTAGTTGAAACCAACAGATTTGATGTGGTTGAATATGAAAATTGAGGTTTCCAAGTGAAATCTGTAAAAATCGCAAACTTTCGTACCTTTCGGTTTCTTTCATTCCGCAAATGTCGGAAACAGGCGCCGTTACTTAATCCATTCATTCCTAATGGATTATGCCAACCTTTGTCAGCTGGAAGAGCCTTTTTTCAGTGAAAAGGGTTTCTGGTCTAAAAATTTCAATTCTATTCTATTTATGGAAGAAAATCCTTAATGCTTACAGTGAAGACTCTGGTTAAGTCGCCACATATTGCCACATATATTATCTTCTTTTGTAGACGCTTAATTTAAATCGCACATTGTATTTTCCAAGGGGTGATCATTCATCATATACAATACGGCACAAACTCGATTTTTTTTTCTCAAAATGATATAGGTTAAAACAATAACTAATCTCAATCATCATCATCGTCATCTCTCAACAAACTGAAAATTGGAAGTGGTACACTTTTCAAACTAAATCGGAAGCATTTCGTCAGATATTTGTATTTTTTAAAACTCAATATCAGATATTGAAAAATAATGCAAGTATTATTAATCTTTTGAATTCAGTTCTGTAAAGTATGTTTTTAATTAATTGAAAGTAAGCTATTTCGAAAAATACCCTTTTTTTGTTGATATAGGGAGCGACACTTTATTTTTCAGACCAATAGAAGAGCAATGAGATTTTATTTCAGATTAAAGATTATTTTTAAATGGATAGAAAGAAATGCTAAGAAAATATATATTACTTCAGGAGGTTATAAATTTGAATGATTATTAAAAAACGAAGCATCATGGCTGTTTTACAAATTACATCCCTATATATCTTCATCTGAACAGAAAGCCAAGCAGCAATCGATAGCGCGTTAACAAGGGCCGCAACTCCAGTAAGCATGTTAAGTCACAGGGAAGTTGGGTATGAAGTATATTAAATAGAATATGATGCAAATAAATTGATACTGTGATTTTACAGCGAATTCACTGCAGACAGATGGTATCAGTTTTCGGACAAGGACAACTACTTCGGATAAATTTTACCTTGAACGACTACCATGTCAAATGAATCACATTTACATGGTAAGCTTAGAAACAGTTTATCAATTTAACTTATACACCATGGTAGATTTATACCCGTTGGTAATCAACATTTGACGAAATTAAAGATTAACGGAGTATGCAATTTTCTCCACCCATAGATGTATATAGTAAATAATATCACTCTTAGCATAGTTCTATGTATCATTTTGAGCAAAAGAAAAAAAATCAGTTTGTGAAACATGTTGCCAAATTTTTCTAAAGTTTAAAATAAGTCTGGGTCATTGGCAACTGCAAAAACTTGATTTAACTTAAGGTCTAAGATGCCATTGTGTCTCAATAGTATGAATCTAGTATGAATCTAGTGACGAATTTTTTTTTCTTATTAAATTTTGCTTTACAAACTTTGAAGTAAAATTGTGTAAAAATGTACATTTTATGTCTAGAAAAAAAATCATTATCATCCTAAAGTTAAAATTAAAAACTTCCTCATGTCAAATGTTCAGGTAAACTTCCCACATGTTTGATACTCTGCAGTTTTGCAAATTTGTTTAAGGCAAATAAATGCGTGAACAAAATTACCTCATTTCAAAGGTATGGGTACTCATGTTACACACATTTTCTGGATGGTTAATACCCTGCAGTTTCCCATATCTATTTAAGGAAAATAAGATGCGTAAATAACAAACAAAGGTTTCGTTATCGTATACATTTTTCCGTATCTTACATTTTACTGGTGTGTTAAGAAAAAGTCACTTTTTGCTTAAGTTATTTTGATTTTTGTTAGAAAATACGCATTTGTGATTTAATAATGCTAACTTTATTTTAACAAGTAAATGTATTTTACATAAAAACCAATCAATTCATTTTTTAATACAAAATGCACTGATCATTTAAAGTGACTGGCCCACAGAATTCAGCCTTTGCTGCGGAAAAAAAACATAATGTTATGCTTCTCTACACCATGAAAAGTGGAGAAACAAAAATTGAATGCACTAGGATTCCAATCCATGCTCTTTCGGTCAGAAAATGAGTCAATCTAAATCTCTGAGGAACAGCTTCTACTTAATCATGGGTGTCAAAATTGATAACACAAACAAACGTTTTACTCCGTGACTAACAGGACAAATGTTTTACAGATGAAAATGTGTAAAACTTGATATTATGATGTCTTTCTGTAAGGATAAACGAATCAGTAACTATATTTATCTATGTTCTTCACAATTACAACAAGAATTTCTATCTGTATTAACATTATCTTTTTTAAGCATCGTCGACCCATCTGTGAGTCAGTCGCTTCAAGTCGACTTTTCGCAGATATGCAGATTCCAAAGCAGTCTATTTTGAATGAATTTGTAACAGAGTCCATCAAGTCCTTGAACCTTAAAATCTTATTCAAATCTAGGGCATCACTAGTAATGACATGACAGCTAATCAGGAACCAAGAATCTAGAGTAAGTCGATCACATGGTTTAAGTACAACAGATAACTCTTTATTGCATAAGTATTTGTCTTTACATGGTGGATTGTTGTTATATGGATGGATAGCCAAATATTCTAAATGAAAACTCTGTAAATCTCTTACTGTCTAAGGGATCAAATAAACCTATATTCTTCTTTAAATTATCAATCATTTTTCTTTCAAAAACGAGCCAATAAAATTGATATGGTTAATTTTAGGGAATGGCCTAAAACTATATTAATCAAAATAAACCGTATGGAGAACGTGTACTTCGGTAAGATCATGAAAATCTGTATTTCAGCCAGAACCTGTACTTTTATTAGATCGTGTACATCAATCAGATTGCGTACTTCAGGCAAATCGGGTATTTCAGTCAAATCTTGTAGTCATATAGTACAGTTCAGTCAGATCGTGTACTTCAGTTAGATCGTGTTTTTCAGTCAAATTGTTAAGATATATACTTCAATCCTGTACTTTGTTAGATAAAAAATTCAGTCAGACGGGTTGAACGGTACTTCATTCAGATCATGTTCAATTTTATCTTGAATCTTGAAAATCTATTTAAATTAGAGTTGTCTAGTCAAATCGCGTACTTCAGTCAGATCGTGCACTTCAGTCAGATCGTGTACTTCAGTCGGTCGTGTAATTCAGTCAGATCGTGTACTTCAGTCAGATCGGGCTCTTCAGGCACCTCGTGTATCCATTAGATCGTGTGGATCTGTATTTCCGTCAGATCTTGTATTTTATTCAAATCTTATACTTCAGTCTGAGAGTGTACTTTAAACGGATTGTGTACTCCAATCAGATCGTGTGTACTTCAGTCCAGTTGTGTATTTACGTCGGATCGTAACCTTAATCAGATTATGTGAATCTGTCCTTCAGTCAGATCGTGTAATTTAGTCAGATCGTGTACTTCAGTCACTTTGTGTACACCAGTCAGGTCGTGTACCTGAGTGAAATTATGTTCTTCAATCAGATCAGGTACATTAATCAGATCGTGTACTTCGGTCAGAAAGTGTACTTCAATCAGATTTTGGACTTCAGTCTGATTTTGTACCTCAGTCAGATCGTGTACTTTAGTCAGATCATATAATTGAGTCAGATAGGACAGATTGTATTTGGAATAGATATTTTCGAAACTGTTTGAGTATAAGAAACATTCGAAAAAGAATTGTTTACACCTGCTTCACAAACAGTATAAAATTGAAAACGCCAAAATTCGAAGCATCAATCGAAAAAGATACATAAATACAGTCGTGCAGATGTTCTTTTAGAATATATTTGTAGATACCGATTTTTTACAGATAGTCATTGTGAGCATTTTATGTAAATATGCATGAGATGTTTTGGTGGATTTGAAAGTTGGACTTAATCACGCTGTACATTTAACACCTTTCAAATATCTGCTTCTTTTGTGATTTTATATGCAAAAAATAATCAGTATTTGGTCAGTCTCTTAGATCTTGAGACATACTAGAATCGGAAGCACCAGCTAATACCGGCCCGATTGGATTTGCAGAACGACTATATCTCGAGTTTCATGTTTAAAATCTACACACACGAATATACCCTCGCTCTTACTCGGGATGTATCATCAGTTTCCATTCTAGCTCATGTCAGTGCATTACTTTTTAGCTCATCTGATCACGATGTGCTCATAGTGAATAATCACCTTGTGTCCATCATTAAGAATTCCATTTCTACTAGGTGATAGGAGTTGTTGAAGCTTGAAAGTGGTTTACTTTGCACAAAGCTATATATAAGTTGTTCCAAAGAGTTCTATTTTGTTGTCCTGCTAAGTCTTAACTGTTGTATTTCGTAGCTTAAAAACAAGAATGGAATTCTAGTCGAGCAGATTTATTTGTGACTGTTAAATATTATATACAAACTTTCAAGAGATGAGATGAACAAATGATCAAGTACAGACATGAGTCACAAATAGGAAATAGTCAAACATGAAATAATCAGAGTTACAGGCATTGAACTGACTTATAAATAAACTATTATTTTGTATTGAAAGCACAGTGCATAAATAAATGAAACAAGAGATAATTACTAAGTAAGTTACTGATGCATGGTAGCAAATAAACTATACAGTAGATACTTTATATTTGAAAAAGGAACAACATAAAAACAAATATTTCAAGTAAAGTACAAAACAAGCTAAGCAATAAAAAAGGAAAAAGAAAAACAAACAAAACAACCATAAATGTTTACTTGCACCATGCAAAAGACCTGCTTAAATTTTAATGGATGGTCACATATGATATATCCCACATCTTTTTCTGCATAACTATTTCGCAATTTCAGTGGGTTTTATGCCATGTGTATCATCTGGTGCAATAGTGGAACGTTCCAGTAATATATAGGTAATATGAATAGCATTTTTCAAAGCCACATTATACCAGGTTTGATATGCTGCGCTTGTAGAATATTTTGTCCAGAATGTAAGTCAGGTACATATCTCATCTCATACCAACCGAAAAGAATGGTCAACACTTCTATTACACAGCCGAAAACAGAGAAAACCGGTCTATTATACATGAACGACATTATAATATGAAACATTATCGCCGTCTTTATGTGGTATTTCATGAAACTTATATTTTCCGGTGACTGACTTATCAAGTACTTTAGAATTTGGAATGGCAATTTATGTACTGGAGAAGAGGTAACAATGTCTATTTCTTTCAAAACATTTGACCTCCTCCAAAATGAACGCGGATAGTGTAATAGAATTGAAAATGTCTGGAAACCTCTTTCATCTATTCCGGTAAACACCGCAGGATGAATATCGATTATAACTTTGATGTTCCATGGACTGTGGAACAGAATTTCCACTTCGTTTTTCAATGTGCGAGAAACAGTGAATCCTGTGTATCCTGCAACGTTAAAAACCCTTTGTAACTCATATAGGAACATGAAAGAGGCGTTTACTGGATCCACCATTGGATTGACCATGTGTGAATGTATCAGAAGATCAAATTCTATTGTCCGAAATCCTCCAGAAAAATCAGTAATTCTTGTACCTTCTCGAAAACTCCCACAGAACATAGGATTTTGAATAAGAAATGGGCCTACAAATTTGTTCGATAACATGTTGTAGAGACCTTGAGTCACAATGTCAAATAACATGCTGACTGTCGGGTCTTCAAGACCATCACAATGGTAACAGAGAATATGGTTTTCTATTGAAAGAGTTGGTAGATGACGTGTTATCACTTGGCTCACTGGAAAAGGTGTCGTAATCACTGGGCTCATTGAAAGAGGTGTCATCAATGCGCTCATTGGAAGAGGTGTCATCACTGGGCTCATTGGAAGAGGTGTCATCACTGGGCACATTGGAAGAGGTGTAATCACTGGGCTCATTGGAAGAGGTGTCATCACTGGGCTCACTGAAATAGGTGTCATCACTGGGCTCATTGGAAGAGGTGTCATCACTAGGCTCATTGGAAGAGGTGTCATCACTGGGCTCATTGGAAGAGGTGTCATCACTTGGTTCACTGAAAGAGGTGTCATCACTGGGCTCATTGGAAGAGGTGTCATCACTAGGCTCATTGGAAAAGGTGTCATCACTGGGCTTATTGGAAGAGGTGTCATCACTAGGCTCATTGGAAGAGGTGTCATCACTAGGCTCATTGGAAGAGGTGTCATCACTAGGCTCATTGGAAGAGGTTTCATCACTGGGCTCATTGGAAGAGGTTTCATCACTGGGCTCATTGGAAGAGGTGTCATCACTGGGCTCATTGAAAGAGGTGTCATCACTGGGCTTACTGGAAAAGGTGTCATCACTGGGCTCATTGGAAGAGGTATCATCACTGGGCTCATTGGAAGAGGTATCATCAATGTGCTCATTGGAAGAGGTGTCATCAATTGGCTCATTGGAAGAGGTGTCATCACTGGGCTCATTGGAAGAGGTGTCATCACCGGGCTTATTGGAAGAGGTGTCATCACTGGGCTCATTGGAAGAGTTGTCATCAATGGGCTCATTGGAAGATGTGTCATCACTGGGCTCATTGGAAGAGGTGTCATCACTGGGCTCATTGGAAGAGGTGTCATCACTGGGCTCATTGGAATAGGTGTCATCACTGGGCTCTTTGGAAGAGGTTTCATCACTGGGCTTACTGGAAGAGGTGTCATCACTGGGCTCATTGGAAGAGGTGTCATCACTTGGCTCACTGAAAGAGGTGTCATCACTGGGCTCATTGGAAGAGGTGTCATCACTAGGCTCATTGGAAGAGGTGTCATCACTGGGCGCATTTGAAGAGGTTTCATCACTGGGCTTACTGGAATAGGTGTCATCACTGGGCACATTGGAAGAGGTTTCATCACTTGGCCTTTAAATAGGCGGTGTCATCACTAGGCTCATTGGAAGAGGTGTCATTACTTGACTCATTGAAAATGGTGCTATCACTTGGCTCATTGGAAGAGGTGTCATAACTTGGCTCATTGGATGAGGTGTCATCACTTGGCTCATTGGAAGAGGTGTCATCACCGGACTCATTGGAAGAGGTGTCAACACTGAACTCATTGGAAGAGGTGTCATCAATTGGCTCATTGGAAGAAGTGTCATCACTGGGCTCATTGGAAGAGGTGTCATCAATGGGCTCATTGGAAGAGGTGTTATAACTTGGCTCATTGAAAGAGTTGTCATCACTAGGCTCATTTGTGAATGACTGTTCAGTGGACAGAATGGAGCGAAACAATAACCGAGAAGATTCGATATAGGTTGCAAGACTTTGGTTTCCTTTAAACGTTAAATAAAGAAATTTATCAGTTTACCGAATTAACATATTGTAAAAATATCTCATATATACGATTTAAACATTTTTTTTTCTTCGTTACGATATAGCCTACTGCAAATGAATACTGTCTTTGTTTATGGGCAATACAGTGAATTTCAGTTATATTGCAATTATATATTTTAATCACAATTCAGTAGTTCTTTCAGTTTTATGTACATCTTGTGTCAAACGGTTTTGAAAACTGTGAACAATAACAGACTACACTGCTGCAGTTTTCATAGTCAGGAAGCGATTTTAGAAATGTATCCTCTTTGCCGGCTAGACTTTATTAATACCGATTAAGTCTGGCGAGTCTGAAGTTAATATTCGTGAAATAAATATCTTCTTAATGTCAAATATTAGATAGTTTTTTTTTCTTCTTCTTAAAAAAATCAATTATTCAAGAGTTGAATAGTTCATAAAATCCGTTTACCTTAACTTTCAATATCAGTTGTGGAACGTTTTGGAATGTAATATATTTACTTTCTTCACAGTGAAAATACAGAAAATGAAAATACGCATTTTATTTCATCAATATTTCTCAATATTTCATTCATAAGTATATAATAAAACATGTTATTTTATTGGCCCATTTGCTATAAGATGAAAAATAACTTATAATTTTAAGGAGAATGTAGTTTAAAATTTCTTCTTAAGGCATTAAGACACCGGCGTTATTTAAGAATAAACGGCTAACCAGCCAAAATGGCACAACTATAACTCTCTAATCAAAAGCAAATATGTACTGCTTTCAGTTTATCTGTTGTTTTCAGAATTGTTTACTGGCACCTTTACAAATGTTAAATCAATATCATTTGTATTTAGATACTTTGAAAGAAAACGAAATAGTCTTAATTTTATGGTATGCCTATTTCATCTGAGGGTGTTCATAGAAAGTACAGATCACTATTCAGTGCCGATGTTCAGGCTTATCATGATCTTGTGGTCTCAATATAAACCTGAAATTCGATTGCAGATGAAACAAGAGCATCGCAGAACAGATGCAATATACGCCCGTCAGCCTACGCTGCGAACTGATGGTGCCTAAAGTTTCACATAGTGCTGCAGAAATATCTGCAAATCGTCCAAGTCGGCAAGGATATTTTTACAATTCTATATTGAAACTAAGCTGAAAGACTCTTATCAATTTCAATATATTTTGAAATATCAGTTTACCTAAACTATCTTAAAAAGTGAGATAATTCAAAAATGGGACCATGAAGGGTTTTGGTTCTTGTGAACTACACTTCAACTTCTTACCATTGATCTTTTTTTTAAGTTTCAAGACAATCCCTTTCATAGTGTTTAATTTATGCACCAAACAAAGTTAATCATAAAATTAAAGAAAGGGGTGACTAAAAAAGATAAGCTAGAGTTATGGTTCTTGGGCACTGCACCTTTTCTTGTCGTCGTTTATCTATATTTAAAGTTTATTTCAGTTTATAATGTGTTGCAAGAGAGAAAAAAATTAAGATGGAAGATAATTCAAAATTTGTGCCAGGTAGAGAATTTTGTACTAGTACATTGTACTGCACTTCTACTTCATATCATCTTATCTTTTAAAGTTATGCTCTTCACAAAACTTTGTTGAAGAGATAAATAAAAAAGGGACCAGGTAGAGTTATAGTTCTTGTGCATTACAACTTAATTTTTACCATCTATCTTCATTTTAAGTTTCAAGACAGCCCCTTTTATAGTCTTCAAATTATGCTCGAATATAAATAAAAGGAGGGGAGACTACTCATGAACGGGAAAAGATACAGTTATGCTTCTTTGGCACTGGACTTCCTATCAATATTAAAATTTCAAAACAATTCAGTTCATAGTTTTAAGGTTATGCTCCGGACAAAAAAAACATAAATAGGAAAATATTTCAAAAATGGGTCCAGGCAGAGCAATGGTTCTTGTGCACTGCACTTTTACTACTTACCAGCTATCTTTAAGTTTCAAGATAATCCCTTTAAATGTGTTCAAGTTATGCTGCGGACAATATACATTACAAAATTAGAGGGGTGGTTATTTCTCAAAAACGGGATAAGAAAGAGTTGCAGTTTTTGTCACCATTTATTTATACTAAAAGTTTCAAAACAATTCACTTCATACTTCAAAAGCTAAGCTCTGGAAGGGAGATAATTCATAAATGGAACCAGATAGAGTAATGGTTCTTAAATACTGCACTTTTGCTCATTGCAAGAAAGCTGCATAGCAAATTTGAAGAAAGTCAGGCAACAGAAATAGTCCGGACGAAGTCTGGAAGACGCTCGCCCGTTCTCCACGGGGTATCATTTAATACATCTCGTCTTTTGACGGACTTAAATGCTTCAATTAGCGTAGTTTCATTATAATTTCATCGGACAGAAGAATTTCAGTTCAAAGACGTGTATTATTACAATGCAGTATTTATGTACGCCGCAACTGTTTAACTGGCTCGATCTAGGACAAACCGAGTAGAAAAAAACACAAGAACACAGAATCAAATTACAGCTGTGGCATTTGGAAAAGTCCCAAACATTAGTGTTTCAGTTAAAACTTCTTATTTTAACTTTGTTAACATTCAGCTTTCTTATAAGCTGTGTATTATAACAATCAAAGTAAAATGACCTAACTGAATACATATTACTAATACACACTTTCATTTACTAATGGACATTTATGGAATTACAAGATTTTCATATATCCATACTTTTGAAACTATATATATAATACAGTCCACATATGTACAAGATCTGTACATTGTCTACTAACATAAAAATTGTGGAAATTAAAAAAAATGCACTGTTTACTAGTAAAAAAAATATTTTCTTAAAGAGGAATATCCGAAAATTTAGAACCTTTCTTTACAATTCAAATGAATGTGAACTATATTAAACGAATCATACCTAATATCAAGGTACCAGTAAAAAAATCTGATTACAACAGATGAACTACATGTATATGAATTAATATCAGTCTTTATATAATTCACAATTTTTGGTAGTTTAATGATTTAAAACCACCAATTTTTTGTATCTGTTGCTTTTAGGGAAAAACAATACACATGTTCTTCCTTATATTATCAGTTATTTTTCATTTACAGAGAACCAACCAATCCAGTACACTTGCAATTTATTATTAGTAGGTTTCTTAATGATTTAAGACTGGTCGACAGAGTAGATCTCTTTCACAGAAATAAACATGGAATTAATTATCTACCATAATGCATTTCAAGAAATTTACGACACATCATAATCTTAAAACTGAATTCAATTTGCTAAATCTTGTACAAACCGTTACGATAAAAGAGATAATTTAGGAAAGTGAATATCAAAGATGAACTAAAAATCGCGTTTTAAAAACTACGTGTAAAATATTTATCAGACTGTATTTGAATGAAAGTAAGATATATATTTTAAAGTTGTTTTACTATCTAAATGAATTATAACTGTTATTAACACAGACAAAGCCTTTGTTGTTGACAATCAAACAGGTTACACATCATAGTTCCTGCTGAACAGACTGCAGAGCTGTGGAATTTCACATTTTCTAGTAGTCCTCTACTAATGAGTATGGCATGTGAAAAATCAAACACAAACAAGAAATGTTTGTAAAACATACATGCCCCCAGCAGCACCTAATTGCTTGTGGTTGGGCCAAAGCGTTCTCTAGTTATTGATCGGAAACCGTTTTTAGGATGAAAGTCTGTGATCTTGACCTTTGACCTAATGACCTCAAAGTCAACAGGGGTCATCTACTAGTGATGATCAACCAGCATACCAAGTTTGGTGAACCTAGGTCAAAGCATTCTCTAGTTATTGATCGAAAACCGTTTTTAGGATGAAAGTCTCTGTGATCTTGACCTTTAACCTAATGACCTCAAAGTCAATAGGGGTCATCTACTGGTGACGACCAACCAGCATATCAAGTTTGGTGAACCTAGGTCAAAGCGTTCTCTAGTTACTGATAGGAAACCGTTTTTAGGATGAAAGTCTCTGTGATCTTGATCTTTGATCTAATGACCTCAAAATCAAAAGGGGTCATCTACTGGTGATGACCAACCAGCATACCAAGTTAATTGAACCTAGGTCAAAGCGTTCTCTAGTTATTGATCGGAAACCGTTTTTAGGATGAAAGTCTCTGTGATCTTGACCTTTGACCTAATGACCTCAAAGTCAATAGGGGTCATCTACTGGTGATGATCAACCAGCATACCAAGTTTGGTGAACCTAGGTCAAAGCGTTCTCTAGTTATTGATCCGAAACCGTTTTTAGGGTGAAAGTCTGTGATCTTGACCTTTGACCTAATGACTTCAAAGTCAATAGGGGTAATCTACTGGTGATGACCAACCAGCATACCACTTTGACCTGGGTCAAAGCGTTCTCTAGTTATTGATCGGAAACCGTTTTTAGGATGAAAGTCTGTGATCTTGACCTTTGACCTAATGACATCAAAGTCAATAGGGGTTATCTACTGGTGATGACCAACCAGCATATCAAGTTTGGTGAACCTAAGTCAAAGCATTCTCTAGTTATTGATCGGAAACCGTTTTTAGGATGAAGATCCCTGTGAGCTTGACCTTTGACCTAATGAACTGAAAATCAATAAGGGTCATTTACTGGTGATGACCAACCAGCATACTAAGTTTGGTGAACCTAGGTCAAAGCGTTCTCTAGTTATTGATCGGAAACCGTTTTTAGGATGAAAGTCTCTGTGATCTTGACCTTTGACTTAATGACCTCAAAGTCATAGGGGTCATCTACTGGTGATGATCAACCAGCATACCAAGTTTGGTGAACCTAGGTCAAAGCGTTCTCTAGTTATTGATCGGAACCGAAGTGTCTACCGACAGACCGGCCGACCGGCCGACCGACCGACCGACATTTGCAAAACTATATGCCCCCTCATCTTCGATGGGGGCATAATCAGTAGGCCTCAAAGCTAGTACATTTTACATTTTTACATTGATGTCTTCTATCAAGATTGTTCAAATTATAACGATATTTTGAAAACTGTGCCTTCCACGTTTTATAAAGAGTTATAAGTAGATCAATGAAGAATTCAAAGTGTATTTAGCAAATTTAATATTTAGTGTATCTATAATAACTATACATATTAGAGCTGCAGTATCAAAACCTAACCTGACAAAGGTGTCACTTACTTTTTACAAAGAGCAAACACTGTACTTGTATGAAATACATTTTTCCTCTAAAATGTTAATGCCGTGATTGCAAAACATGTATTCTCCAATATGGTTTTGAATGTCTTTTTCTAATCGAAGGCCCAAACTCAATAGTGATTTGTCACAGACACTTAATAGACTAACGATGGAAAGAAATTCAATGATATATCTTAAATGCTACCCAATCCATTTTGTTAAGACCGACAAAAATTTTTTTTTAATTCGTTCCTCCTAAAAGATTTTGACGATATCAAAAACATATAGTTTCTTCTTCTAAATAAAAGAAATTTAATTTTAATTAATTTCGTTAAGGTCTTCATTGTATTTTCCGAACTCGTATATACTCTTTCTGCCCTTTCTTTCCATCTGTCTGTCTTGATTAAGAAACTGACAAAAATTTATTCGAATTTGTTAGGGAAATCTTGTAAATAGTTTCTGAATTAAAAGTGAAAGTAATAGTAGACTTGTTAGCTAACAATATAATATTATTTTGTTATAAATTTACACATGCTTGGTAACTTGCAAAACGTTAACACAAAGTGGGTTTATTTACACCATACATATACATAAATTCAGAGTATTCATTTCAGTTAGACCATTTCCATAGTATCATGTTTTATGAGCGTTGAAATGAAGAAAACAAATAGCTATATCCGGGTCGATACTTGCAAACTGACAAAAACATAGGCCTTTGTGTTAACATGCACAATACAAAGGACCTGCTTGCATTTCAATAACAAAAACATTTTGTGTGATGAAAATCTGCAGTAATGAGTTATGACGATTAAATAACCATCAGTGGGGTCATTAAAGGAGGTGCCGCTACTGTGGGCATGAAAGGAGGTGCCGCCACTGTGGTTATTAGTTGAGGTATCATCACAGTGTTCATTTGAGCAGGTACCATCCAAGTGTTCATTACAGCAGGTACCATCCAGGTGTTCATTTGAGCAGGTACCATCCCAGTGTTCATTTGAGCAGGTACCATCCCAGTGTTCATTTGAGGAGGTACCATCCCAGTGTTCATTTGGGGAGGTACCATCCCTGACATGTTGGTGGAGATGTGCTGAAAAGAAACAAATCTTAAATATACCCAGCAGCTTAATTTCTTCATTACAGGCAATCGACTGATATCTCTTTTTATATGTCGGTTAAATATATTTAACAATTAAATACAGCTAACAAAGCACAAGAAGATCCAAATAGAAAACGCCATAAATTAAAGTGTTAGCTACACTTTTTCTGTCCTTGAGGTTCTCTCGTCTTTTGATGAGTTATAACCTTTATTTTGCTACATGCTTCTGAATTTTTAAAACTTTACTGTCACATCTTACTTGTAATATTTTTATACTAAATTAGATCGCATACATGAAAAACGATAAGGTCTTTACAACGATACATGCTTTTCTTTATGGCTTTTCTCTGAGACTTTTTTCTAAGACGTGCAGGATTTTGTACCACTGTAATGAACAGATTGCAGATACTGCAGTGAACAAACTCCTGTAACACTGCAGAGAACACAATCGTGTAACACTGCAGAGAACAAACTCCTGTACCACTGCAGTGAACAAAATCCTGTAACACTGCAGTGAACAAACTCCTGTAACACTGCAGAGAACAAAATCCTGTAACACTGCAGTGAACAAACTCCTGTAACACTGCAGAGAACAAAATCCTGTAACACTGCAGAGAACAAACTCCTGTAACACTGCAGTGAACAAAATCCTGTAACACTGCAGTGAACAAACTCCTATAACACTGCAGAGAACAAAATCCTGTAACACTGTAGTGAACAAACTCCTGTAACACTGCAGAGAACAAACTCCTGTAACACTGCAGATAACAAACTCCTGTAACACTGCAGTGAACAAACTCCTGTAACACTGCAGAGAACAAAATCCTGTAACACTGCAGTGAACAAACTACTGTAACACTGCAGTGAACAAACTCCTGTAACACTGCAGTGAACAAAATCCTGTAACACTGCAGTGAACAAACTCCTGTAACACTGCAGAGAACAAAAACATGTAACACTGCAGTGAACAAACTCCTGTAACACTGCAGTGAACGAAATCCTGTAACACTGCAGTGAACAAACTGCATTTAAAAATTTTGTTACACTGCAGTGAACAAAATCCTGTAACACTGCAGTGAAAAAATTCATGTTACACTGCAGTGAACAAAATCCTGTTACAGACCGTTCAAGATTTCATATATATGTATAAAAGCTGCAAAGCAGTGTGTGAATTTGTGTCTTATTATATCGAATTTACACACAACACAAGAAATATTAAAATGTTATTGTATGGGAACACTTTTTTTACAAACTTGGGTACAAAAAAAGGAATGCTCTTGAATCTATATACATTCTGTAATGGATTTGGTAATGTCTGTGAGAGACAGCATGTTGGAAATAACAAGTTGTTTGTTTTGCAATACGTAACTGAGTCAAAAAGCAAACCAGGCATCCGGTCTATTTTCAGAATGATATGCATTCGTTGTAAAGAAATTTTACTTCGAAGAAAGTAGATGCTGATATACTAAAGTCTTAAGTTTAGACAATTTATTGTTTCACTCAGAACTTTAACGGTAGAAATGGGGAGACATAGGATGCGTTCATGTACGGTTAAATCATTGAAACAGAATTTCGCTGCCTGTTTCAATGTTTCTTATACAAAGAACTAAGATACTAGTATTTCCTGGAGAAATACTTTGAATCACTTACATTAAGCAAGCTTACTATTTCAATGTTTAATAGATACGAAAATGCGATAGGAAGTTCAGCAGTGAGTAATATCTTCTTGTATTCAAGATCATGCGTATTTACAGGTAGAGGGTACATAGGTCATCATATGTTTCTTGTTGCTATGTTAAATATGTCAGGAACGAAATCGGACAGAAACTTTTGAACATAAAAGGTACGGGAACAATTTAAATTTACCGGATAGTTGGACCTCAGTTGATATATCTGATTACGAAGCCACTTTTTACCGTCGTCAATATGCATCCTACCAGTTTCCAAAACATTCATTCCGTCATGTACGTTTTGAAGAAATCCACTGTTGTAGCGACTGAGAAGAGTGTCTAACACTTCTAATACACAGTTGTAGTCAGGGAAACGACCGCATTGACTGGGCAGCATATGGTGCATCATGACCATCTTGGCATGGTACTTCATGACACTCAAATTTTCTGGAAGACTTTTTAACAGAAGCTTTACCATCCGATAACACAAGTTATGACTTCCAGAAGAACGAATTAAATTAATTTCTTGCATAACATACGACTTCCTCCATTTTGCACCTGGTGAGTGTAGAAGAACTGAATAGGTTGGGTATCCTTCATGTTCTCCCTTTTCCAGTGCAACATGGATATCGATCACAACTTTAAAGTTCAGTGAATAATTGAAAAGTATCTCTGGCTTGCCATCTGCTGTGTAACAAAATGTAAATGTCGACTGTTTAAGTATGTTTTTTAAATCAGTCAGGAACCTGTCAGAGTCCTGTTCTGGACTGCACACAGGATAACCAGGATTAGCAGTACAAATTAACAGAAAGTCAAATTCTTTTGTTTCAATACCACAATAATAGTCCTTAACTCTTGTGCCTTCGGCAAAACTTCCAACTAATTGAATCCGTTGAACATGAAATCGGCCTAGGTTTTTTCTCAATAACATTTTATTGAGTTCTTTTGTCGCAGAACAATATGTTTCATTTGTCAGCCCGTCTTCCAGTCCATCAAAAGGACTCACAACTGGACCATGATAATTCATTGTTTAAAATACGCTCTAAGTTATTCTTCTTATTTTTGCATAACACCATTTGTTGATTATATAAGTTAATTGTTTTCCTCCCTTTCTATCCTTGGATCACCTCTCCTAAAAGGAAAGAATGACATTGTTGTATACAATATAAGGATTACTTCAGATGGTCATTTTGCATCGTGTACGTCGCGATGTACATATTTGTTTCCATTTTGTTTTCTCTGTAATTTATGTTGACAAACGATAAAATAACTTTAAATTTACTTACATTTTCAATTACCTTCACTTCATGCACTTCGTGCAGTGAGTTCACATTTCCCATTCAGACTGTTAGTGCGCCGCATATAATCACATGTAGTACTGAATTAATAACGTCTCATGCAGTTACGAAACCCACGTGTGCACAGGCTGTGCATCCCAGTATCTCGGGAGAGTCACTGTGATGAAACCCAGCTGAAACAGATAGCATGTGAACCGATTTTTCAACAACCTAATGCGCCTGTGTCTTTGAATACCGACACTGATGAAACTCTGTTAAAACTTTCAACAAATAAATCTGTTGGGCAAGAAAATTCAAAAACACGAGGGCGTAGTCACGTCTCTCGAAACGTATCCAGAATCTAGAAACGTTCACAATCAGCTAAGCCTTATAAACGTCAAAGCAGTGCAAGTTGTACACGTAACAATAGTAAAGAAACGGTTTTACCAGATGCTATTAAAATTTAGCCTCCGTAACACAGTTTATATAATTCGCATAATTCAGGTCAAGTTCATGTGCAACGTGCGGAACGACAACAGAAGACGGATGAGGGGTTTTCCGATAAAAGTGTGAAATCAGCAGACCTTTTCACAAAAAATCTTACGATTTATCTTAAGATTTTGACTTACGATAATCGTAAGTGAAATCTTAAGTCAATTTCACAAAACCAGTCGTAAGTTAATTTTTCCAATTTTATGATAATTCTTATTCAAGATAAAAACTTCTGATACATTTTACTTGTAAATGTAACATTTTACACTTACGAACGGGTAATATCAATCGTTAGGTTAAGACAGATTTTACACTTAAGATTTTGTTACGATTTTTTGTGAAAAGGATATTTATCGTAAGATTTCTCTTACGAAAAAAAAATGTCGTAAGATTTTTTGTGAAAAGGTCAGGACTTTAGTGTACTGTCCAGAAGGTCTCGTTGCGTTGTGCATTGTTAAATATTCAGGGTATCATTTCGAAGAGGACAAATAAACTATTGTCGACTGAACTAAAAACCGTATTTGATAACCATGATATATTGCTTTTCACAGATACTTTTGCTGGCGAATTCACAGATTTGCAAGTAGATAATTTTGTTCATTTTCAGTTGAATAGAACTGAGATTAAAGCTAACAGTAAACGGTTCTCGGGGTGGGTGGGAGCGGGGGAGGGCGGGAATTGTTATTTATGTTAGACATGATTTTGTCTCTCAAGATACAGTTATTTTTCGAAGTGGAGATGATATTATTTGTATTAAAATTTGTGGTGATAAATTAGGTCTTTTGGAAGATGTATTAATATGTTTATTCTACGTAATACCTGAAAATAGCAGTAGACAGAATATGATTGAAGAAAATACGCTTGATCGATTATTTGATCATATTGTAAGCCTTAGTTCGAAATACGAAAACGGGTTTTTCTTTGCGGGGATATGAATGCACGCACTTCCGATTGTCCTTATTTTGTGTTAGATGATAATTCTGTACATATTGATTTTTTACCGGATGATTACTGTACCGATCAATTTTTACAAAGATACTCACTGGACAAAGGTCATTTAAATAATAACGGTATTGCACTGTTGGATTTATGTAAACAAACTCGCCTGAGAATTTTGAATTCACGTTTTGGTTTTGACAAAAACATAGGGAATTATACTTTTGTAGGTAGTCAAGATTCCAGTGTTGTTGATTACGTTTTAACCACACCAAACTTGTTTAAATATGTCGATCAGTTCGAAGTCTGCAAACCAAATATACTAAGTGATCATTGTTTAATTGACTTTTTCTTGTTTTTCACGTGCCAGTTGTTTAAAACTCAAAAACATACAGAACTGAATGCATGTACGAACATGTCGATTACAAATATACATGGCGTGGTGAAAATAAAAAAAAGATTATGTTGAAAGGTTATCATCAACTGACACTAAATAGAAACTAGAAGTTTTCCAGTCGAATATTGATAATTGTAAAAGTGGTAATGATATCCATGTTTGTATTAGAATTTTTTCTGAGATAATGGACGGAGTTGTCTCCCCTACATTTAAACATAGCTTACATACAGGTAACCTTCGTAATCATTCAAGGGATAACGGTTTACAGTAAGAAATGGTATACAGTTGACTGTGAAAACATGAGACATTCTTTTTATTCTGCACTAAATCTTTATAGGGAAGATAAAACTGAAGGAAATAGAATACGTATGGTTAATGCAAGGTCTATGTACAAAAATTGTATACGTAAAGCTAGATACGATTTTGATAAGAACGAAACAAAGAAACTTATGGATGCTAAATGCAAAAATGCTAAATTATATTGGAAAATGTTGAAAAATATGTCTGGTGTGAAAGAAGCTAATATCTCGTTAAATATTTTTGAGCAATATTTTAAAACTGTTAATAATCCTAATGACCCATTTTTCAAACCAGATGAAGACATCTTGCACTTTGTGGAAAGATATCAAAGAAATGAATTTAGCATTATGTTTGATGAATTGAATGTTCCATTTACGACAGTTGAATTATTCCAGCTATTAAGCACTTAAAGCCAGATAAAAGTGGTGGTCCGGATTTATATTTAAACGAATTTTTCATACATGGTAAATCTATTTTTTCACCTTATTTGTTGTCATTATTTAACAAGATATTTGAAGTTGGATATTTCCCAGAAATTTGGTCGGAAGGTTTCATTGTACCGCTACATAAGAAAGGAAACATAAATGATGAAAATAACTACAGAGGTATAACTTTACTAAGTACACTTGGCAAACTTTTTACACGTGTCTTTAATAATCGCTTAACAGAATGGGCTGAGAGTTTTAATGTTTATATTGAAGCACAAGCTGGTTTTCGATCGAAATTAGGTACTGTGGATAATAGTTTTGTTTTGCATGGTTAAATATATCATATGATCAGCTCTGGTAAATTTCTATACTGTGTTTTTATTGATTTTACAAAGGCTTTTGACTACGTTAATCGAGACAATTTATGGGCAAAGTTAATTAACTTGGCCTTAGAGGAAACATTATAAACATTATAAGGTCAATTTATGAAACAGTTAAATCAAAAGTCAAATATTATAACAAATAAAGCGATAGTTTTGAGTGCATGTTAGGAGTTCGTCAAGGTGAATCAGTCTCTCCGTTCCTTTTTTCAATGTATATAAATGATATAGAAGATATCAATATGTTTAAAGTATTCTTAATTTTGTATGATGATGATATTGTCGTACAAGCTAGCTTAGATTTTAGTAGTAAACACGTCTAAAACTAAGATAATGATATTTAAAAAGGGTGGTCGTTTACCTACAAATTAAAATTCTTATTACGATGGGCAAGAGATAGAAATTGTAAATAGGTTTGTTTACCTAGGAATAGTCTTTACCACATGTGGTTCTTTTACTGATGCCCAAAATACTCTAACTGGACAAGCTTTAAAAGCGATTTTTAAATTAGAACAATATTTACACAAGTTCACATATATATCTGTTAAACACAAACTAGAGCTGTTCGATAAACTCGTAATCCCTATTCTTAATTATGGTTGCGAAGTCTGGGGTTTTCATCAAGCAAAATCAGTTAAGTGTTTACATATGAAGTTTTGTAAAAGAATATTAGGTGTGAAGAAAGGTACCCAGAATGATTTTATTTATGGAGAACTGGGCAGAACACCAATTCAAAACAGTAGATTTTTCAGTATTATAAAGTATTGGACGAAATTACTACACACACCTGAAAATAAATATATTAAAAAAGTGTACTTGATGTTAAAAGAAGATTTGCTTAATCATCCTAATAGAAAAACTGGTGCTCTTTGGTTAGAAATTTATTATACGACCTTGGTTTTCAGCATGTTTGGCTTTATCAGAATGTTGGAAATGTAGAAATGTTTTTAATTACTGTCAGGCAGAGAATCTATAATCAATTTTTGCAAAACTGGTCTAGTAGGCTAAATGATTCAAGCAGAGCTTTATTTTACAGACACATTTCTGATCACAAGTTCCAAACATATTTAATTGTAACTGTTCCAAAATTTCGTATATATTTAACAAGACTACGCGTATCATCATATAGACTTTCTGTAGAATCTGGTAGATGGGCTAATGTTCCTATAAATGAAAGATAATGTTTTTCTTGCAACTCTTTAGAAGACGAGTATCATTTTGTACTAGAATGCAAATTATACACAGATTTAGGAAAACTTTATATTTCACAGTATTACTGGCGACGTCCAAATATGTTCAAATTTGTTCAATTAATAAATAGTGAAAGTAATAAGGAGATTGAAAAATTAAGTATGTATATTGAAAAAGCGTTTGCTCTGCGAAACATGGAAGTTTATAACAGACACTAAGTTGTTTTTCTTGAACGCATTATTACAATTCTAACTAACTCTTGTTTAAATCAGAAAATGTATATTTAACAAGATACTATCTTGCTGTTTTCTATGGAATGGGATATCCGCCAGCGTATGCATACTGCTGTATGACAATTGCATATTGCTTTGTTTAATTCGTTATTATAATCTGCATTTCCCCGTGCCTTTAAGTTTATTTCCTCTGCTTGTTGCAAATATCTTGCATCTTTTGCAACTAGATGTATGTAAATCATACAATTTTTAATGTAAAAGGAAAAAGCGTATTCGTTTGTTATTCGATTGTGAATAACCTTGAAATGTTGATGCTTATAAGTTCTTACTACTTTTGACGTGATTCTTTGTGACTATATATCGTTTAATACACACATAAGCTTTTAAACATCTATTATTTCCTTTCGGTATTTTCGACGTTAAATGTTTGTTTCAGAAGACTTTTAAAGTACACGATTCAGCCTGGAATTTATGTTTTGCACTCAGTTATGTGTAATGCTTATTAATGTATTAAAACAAATTTTCATATTCACTTAAAGATATCAGTTAGCACAAAGCAATAGCAAACATGAAACTAACCGAATGCATCTGTAACATGTATTCATATAACGCTGGGAACCATTTTTTCGGCAGTTTCCGTAAAAAGGTTAATCATGCACGGTGTATTGACAAAAAAATACCAGGCAAACTAGTGCAATCCAAGACGGACAATACAACAGGACACAACGGTTAACTGCTTTTTCAAAAGTTTATTTCATTGAGAAATTTGCACTTTCCTCCCGACATTAGTACTCCGACAACTACATTTTCACTAACCGACTATTATTTCCGTCGTCATCACGTACGTTAGTAAACTCGTAACAATAATTTTCTCTTTTTATATTCTATAAAACTAAAAGTAGGAAGAGCATTATAAGCTGACCAATGCAAATAATCTATCAGCTACATTAATCATAAATTTGGCTTTCTGTATTTATTTCATCAATAAAAAAGTAACCATTTAAAAAAGTCACTGAGGTACAAGTTGACCTAATTAAGTACAAGCTGAAAACTTTGTTATTCATTCTTTTTTGCATGCTATAAAGGCACGTCCCCAATTGAAAAATCCCATTTTTTTCCAAATTTTGATAAATAATTTCTCAAAAATATAATGCTACAATTTTCAGTATATTAGACTGTTCAGCCTACCAGGACTCAAACTCCATACCCTTGGAATACTGTTCCGCTGATCTACTATCTGAGCTACCCAGCCTCATACAGGTTATCTTCCCTCTTAAGAAACAGTTCTGAACAGTTCTACACACTTAAGCATTTTTGATAAAATCACTCGTTTTAATGTTCACTCAAAAACAAAGCTTAATCATAAAACATACAAAATGATATTTAAAACATTTTCATGACATTTATTTTTCAATTGGCCGAAAAAATACTAGAAAATGAAAAAGACTCCTGTTTTTATTTTTTAATTCATCTAAGAGTTAAGTCATTCAACCAGTTCCGATTGACATTTTGACTAAATACTTAAATGGTGTCTTTAACTTATAGACATATCTATCTACAATCAGGGTCTCTTTTAAAGACCCTGCTACAATGTAGTGGTTTAGGCCACTTCCAACAACCTTGTTGTTGCCAACAGTGCTGGAGCTTCATGAAAGCGGTTGGGGTTCAATTCCCGTGAGAACTCTTAGATTTATTTTCTCTACTTATGTACTTCAACAATATTCTCAGTCATAAAGACGCTATGCATAATTTATAATTTCTTTATATTTTTCCTTCATTCCGTTAAGAGAGTGATTTGCCCAGAAAAATGGATCTTTTCTCAAACCTACTCGGTCCACAGATCACATTGTTTTAATATAATCCTATTATACATGTATATAGTATTTTCATACATGTTTGAAAATGATGTGAGACGTGGCCTGTGTCTGTGAATCTGTCAAGAAAGCTATAATATAAACAAATAACCAGATTTCTACCTCTAATCTTCATTATTTGACCCACTTTTCCGAGAATTTCAATTGACAATATAAAATTATAATTGACCTCAGGTCAAAACATACTTACGTACTTACGTAGATGGGAGAATTTTACCACCGAAAAAGAGATATTTACTAATTCACTTACTTCGCCATTATTTAGCATTTCATCCAAAATACACGGGCAAGTAATTACTATTTCACCGTAAAACCACGGAAAACTTGTTCTTCAACAGTTATCTCCCGTGTATAATAATTTGCGCTAAAATCTTAAATTCTTTACTGGTTCCCTACGAAGTTTACATTAACATGATGCTTTTAACCGATTGACGATTATACTAAGTTTATGCATCATGTTTAAATACCTCTTTTCCTGAAGTTTAAACATATTTTTCTATCGTTCATGTTATTAATTACCTTCTGGAATATTCAATTTAAACAACAGCCTGATGGCAGCAAACAAGAATGATGTTGAATAAAAAGCCGATACATTCAAATTAAGAAGCATAAAAGACTTAAGCAGTTGTTAACTACTTGTCACATTCAAAGTCAACTGAATTTACAAATACATAGTTTTCAGTCTATAATTTTACAGATAAACATTTCAAGATCACAACGGTACAAAAAATATTAAACCACGGACTCTAAATGTGCAAATAAGAGTTAGTTGAATATGGGAATGAATTGTAACAATAGCAATAGGAAACACGAAAAACAAATTACTTATAAGTAGAATATATGCAACTTTAATGAAGTTGTCAATAAGTAGGACGCATATGAAAGTAAATTACATAAAATTGTAATTTAGCAGTAGAGATACAGTGGCGGATATCCCCTTCCATAGTTTTCGTTTCGGGTAAGATAGATTGTTATCTTGGAACTATTTTGTAATAAAAATTCCGAAGTTGTACATACATGATCTCGTAGAACTAACCGAGGTCATTATGTCTGTCTGTTAAAAATTAAAAGTGTAGAATATATTAAATATGCACCCCCACCCCCTCTTTTATGTTAACACATACTATTTGGCATTTAAGTTATCTTGTTTCTGTAATGATGCTGATATTTACATTGTATGTTTTATTCTATGTTAAACATGTTTATTTGTATGATATGCCACATGGGTCATAGACCTTCTGGATTGCAAATGAAATTATCTTATCTTATCTTATCTTTATATGTGAAAGCAATTTACATCTTTTAATGCAAAAGTTATTACGTAATTTGTAACTTTTCGTTTTAAGAAATATAATAGATCTACGTGCCTTAAAACCACAGATGCTTGCTTTCCCGTAATGGTCCACGTACTGTATATGTGTCCTTTAAATATACAAGATAATAAGAATCCTGTGTTCACGGGAAAACATAAATTTTGGACAAATTAACTCTTTCTTCTATTGTAGATTAAGTTCTTCAACAGATACAAACTTAACATCGCATCAAAAAGGTGAGAGAAAGAAAATTTGCGCAAAAATCCCTTCCAGATTCCTCTCGATTATTTTACAAATATAAATCGACCTTCATATCTGGGTTCGTTTTATTATTAATAGCGTGCGCATGTGTACCAGTAATTTGCTATTGCGCAGGTCTCATCTTTTTGGGGTATGCCCCTTAGGGCATCATCACCCAGTATAGCAATCTCCTCGCACTGATCTCCCCTTCATTCTTTTACAGTACTGAAGGAATGAAAAGGAAGTTACCGTTGTGTGGAGTTTGCTCAAAATGCGACAGAGCGTCAATATTGAAAATGAATATGCAGCAGAGCGTATGAAGCAGAAAATTTTCTGACACCCTTATTCTGCGGTCCTGCGATCCTATTTGCGGCTTTTTTGCGGCCCTAGTTTTAACAATTTGCAATTATTTGATGTCTATAGTTTAAACATATTTTATTTCCAAGAATGTTTGACGATAGTGTAAGTTTACATCTCTTTCAACACAAAAAAGGAAAAACGGTTTAGTAACACGTTCTAACTCATTAAATACGACCTGTCCCTACATTTGATTTGTCTAAATAATTATCAGCGAGTGCATAAAAAATAAGGGAAGCGGCATTTAATGATTTTAATCTGACTGTATCAATGTGATTGGCAAATATATGTTTGTGTTTTTAGGATGATGTGTTTAAATTCAACGAAGAAATTGATTGTAATTTACATTTAATTTTGTATGATTTTTCATAACGACAGCAAAAAAAAAAAATAAAAATCATTTCTGCACGTAAAAGAACAGACTAATAGTTCAGACTTTAGCATGATTGCAACTGTTTTTTTTGTAGTTTTTTTTTTTTTTTTTTTTTTTTTTTTTTTTCAAAAGAAACTTGTTTTCACAATTTTCAAATTATTTGATATAAACATTAGTTTTGATAGTTTTAAAATGAAGCCTCATTTAAATAAATGTTTAGAATTTCAACAGTTTGAACAATTCCTCAGAATTCAGACAATGCATATACTGCCAGTAGGTGATGTGAGCGTTGCTAAATTAACTGTGTATGAGTTTTATTTATCGTCGGTACTTGTTCGACGCCCCATGGAGAGGTTGGTTATTTTATGTTGTTAGGGATAGTGCAAGACAAGAAAACATCCCATTTCAGTGACGCCTCTGGCTCTTTTGCATTTGTGTATAGCACTGATATATGGGACTTCAGTTTAGCGTCTCAGCCAAAAGACTGTTTTTGCCGTAGAAACATGTTTTCACACTTCTAAAACATTAGATTTGATTTTTTAAAAAGTTATGTTATTGAACAATCGGGGAGCGAAACCGCAATCCCTGGATAACCAGGTCAGCGCGTTACCACTGGCCAACTGCTCCTGCAGGATGCCGTCTTAAATAGTCAACATGGTGAAATGTGACAACAAAAATGCAAAATACAGTTGTTTCATTTCAAATGTGAAAGTGAATATCAGGCACACTGGAAATGTTAGTCTTATTATACATAAAGATGTAATGCTGTTGTATTTTTAGTATTTTCTCTTTTTACCTCTATTTACGATACTTTATTTCTAAAAATAGATGATAGTAGTTAAGTTCTCAAAGATTATATTTCAAGTGTATTCATGAAACATGTGCTAATAAAGACTAATACTACTATATATTGTAATAAAAATACTTGATTTGTTTACACACTGACAATATTTACTAACATGGACAGAACAATAAAAGCAAGAGGACAACTATCGCTAGAAATATTGTATCAAAGTGTGAATTCAATTATTTGACGTAACTAGGGCCGGGAATTATATTCGAACATTCGAATATTCGAAACACTACCGAATATTCGAACATTGAAAAACGAATACGAATATTCGAAAAAAAAGAAACGTTTTGATTTTTTTTTCATTTTTTTTACTTTCAAATTTCACAGATCGTAAATTAAACCCTTGACCTTCACTTGACCAGGTGTCCATATGTTTGTATAACGCGTGTCAACGATCATCGCCAATTAACTGTGAAAAGTTTGGGGTATAGTTGATCAAAAGGGCACCCGTTTCACAGTTTGTAATTTACCTGTTTAACAGTTTATAATGTAAATTTTTCCGACTTTAATTATCTTACTTTACTGTTTTCTGTGCTTTAATCTTTCCGATCAATCGATAATTGTCTTAATTTTTGTGAAGAAGAATAAATCGGCACGTATTAATCATGCTAGAACAATCGACTAATCGATATTCATCACTCTAAAATTAACTATATTTCACCCAATGGAAATTTAAAGCTCTACTCGGAACCAATAACTTTTTCCAAACATTGATTTTAGATTTTTTTAAAGGGATGATTTTGGACGTCTCTATTCTGTTGAAAAAATCAAAAGTCAATATATCGCAATGCCGTCCCGTGTTTGGAATTACTTTTCACGTTCTATTGATAAGTCTAAAGCTACTTGCGATCTATGCAAGAAAGGGACTACTTCTAACCTACTAGATCTAAATCATCTCAATTCACAACATCCAACATCTAACAAAGGTAGATCTAAGAACATACATGTTTAATAAGATGCTCATTTCACGTTCACGGCGTTACGAAAGCATGGGAAATGTCTACATTCCGTCTGAAGATATTTATTCCATAGAAATTAGACTCCATGTGATATTTAACGCGTTATAGCTAAATTTATCTTAAGAATGTTTCATACAGATATAGATTTACAATCAATAAAACAAAACACTTTGACATAGTAAATAAAAGTCTTCTTAATCGTCGATTATTCCAAGCATATTAAAGTAGTATAGTATTCAACGGTATCAATTTCGGATACTACGTAAAAGAGAAATGTTGGAACAAATTTTGTAAAAACGAATATTCGAATATATTCGAACATGGAAAACGAATATTCGAACATCAAATTCCTTATTCGTTCCCGGCCCTAGACGTAACCCATTGGATGCTTTTTAAGCAGCCACGTTGCATGAGTATTGCAGAAAACTAGACACGGATACTTCATGTTGAGAGCCAATATTTTGCATTTCTTGGTAAGTGCAAGAAAATTCTAAAGTAAAAATCTCCTGACGAGCGGTTTCTAAATATAAACAGCTAGAACACACGTGCATCAAAGGGTCCATCATAATTTAGCAACACATGTTTTCTCTTAATGAATAAATCGCTCCAATGGCAGAAAAAGTATAAGGACCATGTTTATTTTATCTGTTTAATAAAAGAGTGCACCACAAGAGTGCGATTCAATTCGAGCAATATAAACCGGTTGTCAGAATAAACGTTCTCTTCCTTCACAAAAAACATTGTCACTGGCCCACAAGATTCGCATATATATGAATATGAATACTGAATATGGGTCATCTCATTTCCCGAACCAGCTTCATCTCATCATGGGTTTCAGAGTTATGATTCTTGGCAGTGGGACGTAGTAAGCAATTAAGGGCCATCATGGTCCGTTCTCTTGTTTTAAGAACGAAGGGAAAGGAATTCTTCGTCTAATGATTTTCCGCATTCAAATTAATAGCTTTAAACGTGCTTCGTATTAAATAACGAGTTATTTCATAGGCTCAAATTGCAGAATATATAGCCTTCGAAAAGCAATGCTTTGCAGGTTGGCGACAAGAGTGAAACGGCATGAACCGAACGTGGTTTCCGACTATGGTAGCAAATTAGACTTGCATGAAACCAGTTTACATAATGATTAAGGCCTTTTAGAAGAACTGAAAGGTGAATAAAAAAAATATATATCATATGCTGTTGTGGTTTTTGATAAATTTGTGGATTATGTGGATTTGAATTTGTGTTGTTGTTGTTGTTATTATTGTTGGGGCATGCATATCTTGAGAGCATGTTCCTGTTGAAGTTAGAATTTCAATTTACATGCCCTGTGGTTAGGTTGTCTTTGATTAAGAATCAAGTTTAGTATGTATACATGTAAAAGTTTAAAAGAAACTTTTTTTCTTGCTTTGTCGAATTCAAGCATATTTATTTGAAAATATTTATAATTTAGAGAAAATCTGCTAGGTAAACATATCTTACTCGTGTGTCAGTAATGTCCATTGAAATCCTTGACACGCCATTGGGAACAAGCTCTTTAGTTAGATATTTCTTACGGCCATATTCTCACGGAATCTATCTAAAAGTTTATTGTTATTGCTACAGATATAGAAAAGATTCGATGAACAACCTTACATTCTCATTAATAAGCAATTTTTCTCTAACTTTTCAAGACTTTAGTTCACATGTCTTTGCACACCGTCATTGTCTTTCGGATGAGACGATAAACCGAGGTTCAATGTACACTGTTGTACATTGAGCATGCGAAAGGACTAGAGGTGTTTCTGGAATGTGATGCTTTCTGTGTTTTGCACTATTCTCCACAACATAAAATAACTAATCTCTGCAGGGGGCGTCGGTCGTATGGGCAACCGGTACCGAAGATAAATAAACTCAAATAGAGAGTGAGAGAGAGCACCGTTCGTATGTACCCTCAGTTACACAAAACACCTAAAATCTTTACAATACTTATACGTCTTGAGCTTGTATACTTGTATTGTTATGAGTGCATTGATTTTTCAGTATTTTATAACATGATAGAACTATTTTATTACTTAATCCTTTCGATTCAAAATGATCTCCAGTACTCGCACAGCACATCAACATCGTGCAGCCAAAGCCTGGTACCAGGACACTGAAAGTTGTTCCGTCAGTAAATTTACTTTAACAAGCACCACAGACCACCAGAAGTAAACGATTACTGATAACATTGTTAAAATCAGACTCATCGAGCCGTTTACCTAGGCAAACAAACTGGCATTTTACACGTTATCCGATCTACTCTACAATGGAGCACAACCTTGGGTTTTCACTTCCCTTTAATAATAAGTTACGGTCAGAAATCTTGGAAGTATTGTGTAGTGTTCAATTTAGAAAACTTCACATTCTACGCTCATAACAATGCAACAGAAAACTCTTGGAGTGGAAACTTTTTAAAACGTACACAACAAAACAACAGTCGACCCTACATCATTTTGTCTCGTTTACTTTGCAATGATACCTTTACTAGCTTGATGAAGTGGTGTGATATTTACGAAATGTTCATTCATATGCGATACGTACATTTCACAGAAACGTGAGTACATGGGAAGCTCATATTCATTTGTTCGTAAACTTAACACATTTGTGAAGCTTTTGTGGTGTTGTAAGCAACAATAGCACATTTGGGACGCTAATGTTCTGTCGTACGCAGACTAAATATCTTTTATACTTATGTTTCGCAACATTTACATATTTCTGAAGCTTATGTTTTGTTGTACGCAACATTCACACATTTGTTAATCGTATGTGCCATTGGACGCAACATTCACACATTTGTTAATCGTATGTACCATTGGACGAAACATTCACACATTTGTTAATAGTATGTACCATTGGACGCAACATTCACACATTTGTGCAGCTTATGTACAGTTACACACAACATTCAAACATTCGTGGAATTTACGTACCGTTGTACGCAACACTCAAACATTTTTAAGATTTATATACCGGTTGTAAGCAACATCCACACGTTTGATGAATTTATCTACTGATGTACGCAACATTCACACATTTGTAGAATTTATGTACCGTTGGATGCAACACTTACACCTTTGCGCAGCTTACGTACCGTTGTTCGCCGAAACCTTTGTGTTGTTGTAGGGAACATCAACACTTTGCCAAACTTTCTAAATCCGCATTGCCTGCACAAATGTTTTTTTCGTTGATAAGGGGACGTAACCCTGCTACGGAGTTGTGATAAACGCGAAATAAATCAGAAACAAACAGATGTTAACGAAATACGAGAAACTTACAGTGGGTACCTTTTCAATCAAGGTGTGTATTGTTTTTGTGTGTGCGTGCTCCTAACTACTCGTTTAGCTCACCATTCTTTCTAGAGCTCTAAAGAATATTTGTGTATTTATTTCTGAGTAAAACATCTTCAAGATTAGTGTTATGTGTTTCTACAGATGTAGAGGATTTTCATTATATTCAGTACTTGTTCTGAACCTCATAAAACTCTTAGTTACCGCATTTTGTAATTCTGGTTTAATTCTTTGAGAGATTACGTGATCGTGTAATTAACAAGCTCTTACCTGTGTGTTGAAGACTCATACACGTGTGTTAGTGTTTAAAGATATTGAAGTTTTTGTTTACATTCAAAGATATAGTTGATGTGTGGATTTCATGTAATATGATTAAGTCAAAGTGAGAAACATAGTTTGTGAAATAGAGAAAAAACTCCATCATTTCATGGAATAAGATAAAGTTAAAAGCGAAAAATCAAGATTTTGAAATAGGAAAAATAAAGCTCAAATATCGGGAGCAAACATTATCTCAAACTGTTTGCTTGAGAAAAAAACAGCTGTTTATATACAATTTGTCCTGGATTTAAAAAGGTTTGATTATTATTATTATTATTTAACAAGTTTCAGTTAATCGTGATTTTATTTTTAACAGTCAAATAAGAATACATTGGTATCTTTAAGTATTGTCAAAGTAAAAATTCATTAACATTTTGCTTTCAGTTACTTTTTTAATAAAATATTTGTAAGAAATAATTCTGAAATAATTCTGAAAATATTCAGCTTTCTTGTAAGCTGTGTATTCTAACAAACAAAGAGTTTTATCGTTTGCAAAATGTATCTGCTTTACCTGAGTACAGTATGTTTCTGAGTTACTCTGAGTACGTCCGCAAAAAAAGTCTCGTGAATAAATGAGAAATGCTTAAAATAAACTAATCGAATACAGTGCAAGTGCTAGAACTATATGTCAAGAATTTTATATGAAAAACTTGAAATAAATCAAAACATTTAAAGCTCTCCTTAATAATATTAGTTATTTTTCTTCTTTTCTTTCTTTCTTCCTTCCTTTCTTTCTTCCTTTCTTTCTTTTTTCTTTCTTTCTTTTTTCTTTCTTTCATTCTTTCTTTCTTTATTATTTTTTTGGATTTGTTTGTTTCAAGCAAATATTTACAATTCAAATCATAACAAGTCATCTGGTTTCTTACTGTGTGAAATGCAGTTCATGGTTTCTTACTGTGTGAAATGCAGTTCATGGTTTCTTACTGTGTGAAATGCAGTTCATGGTTTCTTACTGTGTGAAATGCAGTTCATGGTTTCTTACTGTGTGAAATGCAGTTCACTAAGAATTGTGGCCTAGCAGAGTTTGATTTTTTTCTTTTGTTTTATTTTCTTCTTTAGCTTTAGAAATGACAATTCATAATATCTTTGTAAATGATAAACTTCTGTTCACTTGTCAATGACAATAAACATTTCGCCATGAAGATAAGCAATGCTGAATAATATTTTTATCTGTCGTAAAGCTGGTTGTATAAGAACTCAGCGTCCTCCTACAATTATAGAATTTTATGCAAGAAAATAAAAGCAGTTAAACTGTCTTCCATTTATACATATATAAACATGAACAAAGAGCACATCAAGAATCTCTTTGAAAACCGTGAAAACTGTGCTAATAGTTATTTTAAAGGGGCATAACCTAACTCGTGATAATGCTACAAATGTTTTTTATTGTTTAATTTGATACGGAATGAAAAATAATAGATACTTTAAACAAGAACATTTTTCACCTTTTACCATAGTCACCTTTTTCCATAGACATATAGACACTTAGAAAATGTTAATTTACTATAAATAGCTATCCGTCCAAAATGATGCAACAACTCTTTATAATACATTCAGTGTACTTATAACCATTTGACTGACACGTTGACATATGTTAATGATAAGTCCAATATCATTCACATTACCGGATGTTAAAGAAAGATTAGTGCCCTAGATTTTCAAGACTCTTTTTATTATGTCATGGTAATCGAGTAAAAAAAATGCAGTTACTCTATTCCTTAACGGAACATACCTTACAATCTACCTATGACATAATGTATATGAAAGAAGAACATTATAGTCAAATGTTTTACTTTAGACATTTAGACAGTAGGAGAGTGTTAAGTTTGAATGAATGGCTATCCCATCAATGGAACAACAACAACTTTATCTTAACAATAAAGACTTATATTTATGTATTGATGCAAGTTGTACCTGTTGTTCTAAAAATGTATGACTGACACCTTGACACAGGGTCATTATTTATTCAATATAATTGATATTTTGCAGGATTTTTAAGGAAATGAAATGCTCTAGATTTTTAGAGTAAACCCTCTTTAAAGACTGCGTTCAGTTAAAAAGAAATCAATAAAGTAAACTAAATAAAAACAATAGCATAATAAAATGCATTTCAAGACAATAACTTGTGTGTTGTTGTCATGTTATGTACAAAGTTATTTTAGTGGTCAAAGCTGCTCCGAAAATTAAAACAAAATCAGTTTGCATCTATGTGTACCTCTAAAAAGTATCACCTAATGATTCTACTAAAATAAATGCATTTTGAACATTTTTACTCTAAGTGAAGAAAGTTGTAAATGGTAAAAAAACGTTATTTTTGCTGGCTTTGACTGTAGTGCGATGTTTACTGTTATTAATATTCATCTAAGAAGTAAAAACAAAATTTGCTTTTGTTTCAGCATTAACCTTGACCGTCATATCATTTAGATCACAGTTTAAGATATTTTTTTTAAATGTAAGCTTTTAATTTTAGCAGATCTTACTTCGCAGTCATAAAGTAAAATCGAAATATTAGTGCATTTGCTTCACGTTTTTGGATGGTGGGCTGATTTGAATTTTAGTATCTTCAAATTTTTTGCACAATTTATCGTAAAATAGTTCTTCGACATTAGACTTCTGCATGCCCTTTTCTGTTTCAAGAATTTGTTCGAAACAGCCACTTAAGATAATCATTATAAGCAGACTTTTATTCTATAAATTATGTAAAATAAGCAATTACAACTTAATTTAAAATTATCTATTCAGAAAAAAAGATAAGACAATATGATGCAACGCAATTTAAGACAAAAGGGACACCGAGTACATATTGCTCCGTACTTTTGCTTTCAAGTTTCTTATCTTGTCTCGTTGGAAAGTGTTCTTCATCCTGTATGTTGTTATCATAACACACATCACATCTTTCAGCTGATTGCTTAATGAGAGGTTCGAAGATAAAACTAGTGAATATTATCTCAAAGAACATGACGTTATTTATCCAACACCTTTTCTGTCTTGGTTGAATGAATTCAGCTGTTTGATATTGCCGCCCTTTGTGCAATACTGGAAGGTAAGGTTTGCATGGAACCGCACAAAGTACAGCAAGACAAACATCTCTGTGCTGTATAGAATACTTCCTTATGTTAATGATTATAGAACGTAAGATCAGTAACATTAAAGTTTTAGATCAAAGAGAACATTCTGTTATACATAGCGTAAGTTGTCAGTGTTTCTAACAGACTCAAACTAGGATAAAGTGTAAATATGAGCACCATAGCTTGACTATTGAAGAAGTAACCGTGTGCATTAATTCAGCAATCACTGAATGGGTCTAGACTAAGATGGTTATAGACTAGAATGGTTTTAGCCTAGAATTGAAAATTAAGACTATAAAAATATATGTTAGCGTGAAAAGAACAACTAGATTTGTTACAGATATTATATATAATTAATTTCTGAAAAGAGTAAAATTAAGTCAAAATAGCACATTTTTTTCAATTATGATGACAGATAGAAGCGTATTGGTAACAAAATGTAATGACTAAAAGGTTAACATACGAGATGAAAGAAAACATAACAATATGTGAACAAATTACCTTGGAAAATGATAGTGTGACGTATGTAACGCGCGTTCAAGCAATTTGAAAGATGGAAAACTTGGCAGAAAATAAATTAGTGTGTAATGAGATTTTCAGATCTAGGAAATGTTCATTGGCTCCTTGCGTTCTGTTTCCGCGTTAACAAGGTGCATGTCTCAGGTAGAAAGTGCATAAAATCAGCTGGAATCTAGTCCAGGATTAAGGTTAAAATAAAGCCAGTTATGTGTATTTTAACATGCTAACAGATTTAGGAAAAAATATGTCAGACTGACGCACTCCTGTTTGGCAGTATTTTAACTTCGCTTGAACTGAGTTCTTTCACCTAATAAGTTGTACAACAAGAACTCCTTTTTGAGACAGAGACGTTAACTCATTTATTTTATGAGTGTGAGATAACAAAACAGTTTTGGCAACAGTTACAGTCTTATGTTAAAGATAGATGCAACTTGCAAAATTTCCAACACTGGAGTGTCTCTGATATTTTATTTGGTAACTCGCATCATGAAGATGTGGTAAATAAAATAATTTTATATGCAAAACATCACATTTATTACTGTAGAATAAAACAATTAAAACCTGGTCTTGAAAATTTCAAAAACCAAATAGGTGTGAACTATAGCATTGAAAAGTATACAGCGAAACAAGCCTTCAAATATAATAATTTTGAAAAGTCTTGGGAAAATTTCAAAAATTTTGTTACCAGAAATTCATTTGAATTACTTACTTCATTGTTTTATTACATTTAAGTACAGAAATGCCTCTCCAAATCTCAGTTGGTAACACCTGTGCATGATGCCCTCTGTCGACACATCGCGATGAAATCACCAACACAAAGATTTCTTATTATAGTCATGAAGTTTAGCTTCAAGCTTCATTTCTCTACAAGCTACGATAGGAGCCTAAGTAGTTTTACACCATGACCTTCTTACTTGAAACTTTTTTTCCCCATTCATTTTTTTTAGCTTGACTTTTTTTGAAGAAAAATCGAGTTATTGCTATAGTCATGGTGCCGTTACCGTTCCCGTCCGAAAACTTTGTTATATAACTCTGTTATTTGTTGTTAGATTTGATTCATACTTGGATAAAACAACACTTATGACAAATCCAACATTATGATTCTTTCAGGTAGGATATTGACCTAAAAATGACCTTCATAGTCAAGGTCAAATTATAAAAATTTGTTATTTATGGTTGGATTTGAATTTATACTTGGACAAAACAACAAATATGACAAAACCGACATGTTGAATAACTTGAATATGAACGTGACCTAAAAATGACCTTGACCGTCAAGGTCAGATGATTGAATCTTGCTTAAATTGTCATAACTGTATCATTTTTTATGGATTTGATTCATACTAGGACAAAACAACACTTATGACAAATCCAACATTATGATTATTTCAAGTTTGACCTTAACCTTAAAATGACCGTGACCATCAAGAACAAAAACAACACTTATGTTAAATCCACGTTATGATTCTTTCATGTGTGACCAAAATCTAAAAATGACCTTGACAAAGTCAAATAATTGAATTTTGCTAAAATTTGTCATAACTCTGTTTTTTGTTGTCGGATTTGATTTAAACTTGGACAAAACAACACTTATGACAAAACCGACACGTTGAATAACTCAAATGTAACTCTCACCTAAAATGACCTTGACCGTCAAGGTCAGATGATAGAATTTTGCTTAAATTGTCATAACTTTTTTACTTTTTATGGATTTGATTCCTACTTTGACAAAACTTTACTTTTGACAAATCCGACATTTTAATTCTTTCAAGTATGATCTTGACCTTTAAATGACCTTGGCAGGCAAGATCAAATTATTGAATTTTGCAAAAATTGATATGGATGATTTTGATAATTATATTTCCAAATGATGTTTCATTGGAAATCCATTCACCATAATGTGCTTCCTCTGACGTGTTTGCCTTTGGAAATAGGAAAAAGTTGAGCGTGGCTCCCGCTTGCAGTTTTTTGTTGTTGTTTTTGTTTTTGTTGTTGTTGTTTTTTTCAATTTCCCCCTTCGAACGTTATATCATTTCCTGTTTTCCTAAATACATGTATCATAAAATTTTTGCTCCATACATGAAGTTGGCACAGCGTAAATATGTTGTTGTTGTTGTTGTTGTTTTTTGGAAAAGTATTAACTAGTTAAATGATGGTATATGTCCATTAATGCTGTCATTGAAATGCTTATGAACATATATGGGTGATAACAAAACACGTATTGATAATATCAATGATGATTTGATTTATCAACTGCAGTTCTGTGTTAACTGCAGTTGAACCAGACTATTGAATCAATATCATAGCCATATTTCAATGGTGCAGTCATTTTCTAGTGATATTTACAAGTTGCTTCCTTTAAAAAGTAAGCCAAAGAGAGGTCAGCAGCTGTCGTCTCTGAAAGAATGAATCTATTTGTTTCCAAGATCATTTTGAATTTTTTAAACGTTCTGTAACTTAAATAATTATAAAAACTAGTAACCTAACTATTAGTTATAAGTTATTAATAGTTAATACCTTATTAGGCAAAATGACCGAAACTGACTATAATTTAGTTATTTCAAATGTTTTTATAGTGGCGTATCTATCATTTAAATAAATGAAACAAATTAAGATAACCTCATGTATTTCATACCTAGTAGAATCTTGGGGATCTTCTTATAAGCCCCTAAGGCTTTACTCCCCCCTCTTTTACAACAATGCATGTAGTTGTTGAAGCCAGAACTCCCATGTTAAGCTGCTGCTTTTTTAGGCTCATTAAGTTTTGTTTTCCCTTTCAAGCTTATAACACCTTTCTTAGTCCAAATGTTTTACAAAATAATCAGCGATAGTATCTGTTAAGTTGGACTAAATATTAAAAGGGCGTAAATTTGATCCAAATCGAGGAAATGGACTTGTCAAAAATGCTCTGAATTTCGTAAAAATATTTACCATTTTTTCATGACCATGGCTAAATATTAATTTGTTCAACAGGCTAATGAGTTTTTAGAAAAAAAAAAAAAGCATTTTAGAACTTGTAGTTTTTAAAAAGTAGCATGCATTATAAGAAATGCATCCCTAGAATTTTATTTTTTTTGTGTTTAGTTAAGGGAATACAAAATTATTCTGTACGTTCTGTTCATAATGGGCCGTTTTAACCATGTGCCGTTTTGACCCGATGTTAATTTTGGTTTCGTTTAAATAAATTCGTATTTTGATTCGGAGCATGCGCATAACTATCTTTGTAGACTGGTTTTCATGATTTTAGGCTTAATATGAAATCATTAACTAAAATTTAATACGCAAAAATGGCTGCCGCCAGCAATTAAAGCCAACACTGTGGAGAGGTCTGATGACCTCTCCAATAAAACTAGTACTGATCACTGATACATTCAAGTACACCATTTCATTGACAGCTTCAATGTACATTTATAATGCTGATTCATTATAATGTTGTTTATTGCATGTCTGTTATTTGACAAGTATTATTTTTATAATAATACAATGAGGAAATAAAAGAAAATTTAAAAAATAACTCCTCTTTGTACCTTTTTCTGGAAACAATTACTTAACAAATAATAAAAAAATAATCTTTGAATATTCACCTGCATTTGTGCAATTATAATCTACGATTGCCCTATTTACTTGTATGTAACCAAAGGTAATTGCAGGCAACGTATCGTTAGAAGAAATTTTATTTATTACACTTCCATTACAGTATTAAGTTCTTGCACATATTCTCCAATTTCAATTCATTTACAAACGCGTACGAGGTGTAAATCTCCCAAACTTACACAGACCCTATAAAATTTACTAGATTAATTACATGATCTAATGAAAATCTGCAACAGACCTGTCTGAGAATAAACAGCTGATAAAGGTAAATAAATAAATATTGGTTAAATCTGTTACCATAGCAATAAGTACATTCACCTCAGTATGTGGTTTCGGTAATGTTCAAACTAAAATCTGCCGCACGCAGAGGAAAACAGAGAGATGAATGGACGGACGTACGGACATACAGTTTATTGACCTTCACTATGAAGTTTTTTCTTGCAAAATGATGTAACAGATTTAATATCAAAATCAAGGTAGCCGTTTCAAACTACAGTACAGTTAAATGTAGCGCTTACAATATGTGTTAGAAATACAATGCAGTAGACACAGAAGGGGTAACAGCAGTGTGACGACGTCCATATTATCTTGAGAGAAATGGGTAACTTATGTTTGGAATGTCAGAATAATGTTAAGGGGCCATAAATACGTCGGATACTGCCCGTTCGTCGAACAAGGAACTTCTATGAAAATGAAGTAATTTATGCAGAAAAAAATAGTATGTAGAAAAAGGGGTAAATATATATTGAAGATAAATGTCAGTATGTAATCAATATAGATGTTTAAAACCAGTTAGTGTCCAGCCATTTGGTAGAAAATTGTTTCATACTTTTCTGTAATTTAACTAGTTAGTGTCTGTTAAGGTGACAGAATTTGAATTAATGAATTTGGTTCTACTTCTTTTAGCATTTGAACAATAAAGGCTTTCTATTCAATAAGATGCATTCATAAAAAAACTTTTTTTTTACCATGTTACTTTAATGTAAAGTATATGTTCATGAAAAGTTTTACAATAAAAAGAGTATCAACCAGGAGAGAGATTTTATCAGAACTCACAGGAGTGTAAGACTGTCAGATCCAAAAGCAGAGTAAAATTTTGACAGACCTTATAGCAGTGTAAGATTTTGTAAAATTCCAAAGCAGTGTAAGATTTTGTGTCAAACCATACAACAGTGTAAGATTTTGTCAGACCTCAGAGCAGTGTTACGTTGTCAGACCACAGAGCAGTGTAAAATTTTCAGACCTCAGAGCAGTGTAAGATTGTCAGAACTCAGAGCAGTGTAAGATTTTGTCAGACCTCAGAGCAATGTAAGATTGTCAGACCTCAGAGCAGTGTAAGATTGTCAGACCTCAGAGCAGAGTAAGATTTTATCAGACCTCAGAGCAGTGTAAAAAAAAATTAAAATTTCTTAAGCAGTGTAAGATTTTATGTCAAACTCCACGGCAGTGTAAGGTTTTATCAGACCTCACAGCAGTGTAAGACTTTGTCAAACCTCACAGCGTTGTAAGACTTTGCCAGACCTCACAGCGTTGTAAGACTTTGTCAGATTCCACAACAGAGTTAGATTTTGTCAGTATTCACAGCAGTTTAAGTATAGCACTGTAAGATTTTATCATACCCCACAGCAGTGTAAGATTTTGTCAGACCTCACAGCAGGGTAAGACTTTGTCAGATCCCACAGCAGATTAAGACTTTGTCAGATCCCACAGCAGTGTAAGATTTCGTCAGACCTCATAACAGTGTAAGATTTGGTAAAATTTCAAAGCCGTGTAAGATTTTTTGTCAAACCCCATAGCAATGTAAGGTTTTATCAGACCTCACAGCAGTGTTAAATTTTGTCAGACCTCACAGCTGTGTAAATACAGCAATGTAAGATTTTTTCAGAACCTACAACAGTGTAAATTTTCTCAGACCTCAGAGCAGTGTAAGATTGTGTAAAATTCCACAGCAGTGCAAGATTTTGTCAGACTAACAGCAGTGTAAGAGTAGCAGTGTTAGATTTTGTAAAATTCCTCAGCAGTGTTAGATTTTGTCAGACCCAGCTGCAGTGTAGGGTTTTATCAGACCCAACAGCAGTATAAGATTTAATCAGAACCCATAGCAGAGTAAGATTTGTCAGACCTTTATTTTATCCTCTGGATTGTTACACGTTTCGGTATTACTGTTATAAATGCATACAGTCGGACAAATGTCGGTGTGTGCATTAATATATATAAAATACAATATTTTCTATTAAAACACAGTGGTACTTGCACGTTGTTAGAAGACATGTACAAGTTAAAATCAAAGAAAACGAGCAATAAGAAGTTATCTTTATAATCAGAAGCAAAAGGAAACAAATTTAGCTAGATGTTTTTGATGATAAACTAATAATAAACTTATTTCTGTTTTCATTTTATGCCAAGGTATATTTTCCATTACCTACAGGTAGGGGATCCTATGGCTGTATCTAAAGCGTACGGGAATGATAGAATGTTGATGTTTTTACTTCTGATAACTGAAAATACTCCTCCAGATTCTGAATCATCCGCTCCTTCATTAAAGCATTCGTCTCATCAGTTACATCTTTTTACATTTTTTTTTTTTTTTTTTTTTTTTTACAATATTGTTAAATTAAATATGACTAAGACATAGTTTGATCTAACAAATCGACGAACGAACAGACAATACATGTACTTTGTTTTAGAAACTTGAAACTTGCAACCTAATATAATTACCTTCCTTACAATATGATAATGCCGAGTTGCTGATAAAATGTTGTTGTTGTGATACATGTATTTCTTTTATAATGAACATACAAAATGCAATTAAAACGTTGCTAACTAATTGCTTTTTTGTGATTTTGAAAATTTTTCGTAATCAACTGGATTGCTATCAAAATTAATTTTCCGACTGCTAAATTTGGTTTCAGCCATTCCGTCGAAAACTGAAAATTTCATAATGAACAAGTTGCAAAACTGAATTAAACTTTTTTATAAATAAAATTATATCTGATTTTACTGTGCACATATCAAAATTAAAAAAAAGAATCTTTATCATCAAATATGTAAGTAAACACATTGCCTGAGACAGCTGCTTTAACATGTCGTGGTATCTCGCAGCAGACTGGTTGGTATTTCTGAATGTTTTGCCAATTATCATAAATCGAGAACCAATTTTCGATCAGTTCGAAAGTGAATGAAAGTTTCGTGATTTCGTAAAGTTATAAAAGCTTGTTTTCAAACAAGTTGTGAAAAAAATATTATTGCTTTTCGGATTATAATAAAAGGTTGTTTTATTTTCGGTAAGATTACCGGTTTTTTTTTCGTATATATAGGAGGCTTGGCTTATAGGTAACATTATCTTTTACCTCTTTAAACGAAAATTACTGCATGCATCTGAGCATATTATGTCGGCAGCCTGGAAAGTGTCAAACATGTTTTCTTTCATAAAGTACAATATACTTTAACTTTAAAGTACAAAGTAAAGTTTCATTTTAAACTAAATTGTTTTAATGCTTTGAGCTTTAATACATGTGTGTTTCAAATAAGAAAGTATTCCTGTTTCTTTTAATTTTCATTCTTTTAAAAGATGTCTTTTTTAAGAAACGTAAAAAAGAAAGCGCAAGTCATGTCAGAGCATTGTCCGAGAAAGTTGCAAAAATTGTATACTAGTTTCCCAGCAGGAGTTTATTTTGGCGTAAACTTTCGTAAACTAAATCAGTTCTAAGGTACATGTAAGTAAAACAGATAATTTCAACAACAACAACAACAACAACAAATAAAATCAGTTTAAAAAAATGTAAAAATCTTAATGGCCGTATATTTTTTAATTTCACTATTGAGGATTCCATTATTTGTACGCGAATATTGAAGTATTTGAAAAATGAATTTAAAAAAAAAGATAATAAAATGTTTAGTACAGAATGGTGGCAATTTTTTTTTAAACATTCCTGTACGAAAAATTTTGACGTTGCCTTTGAAAAGTTTGTTTAGCTACATTGTGTGATAATTTTAGTTTTGACTGAATAAAAAAAATAGTTGAATCAAAGAATATAAAACATCAGAAAATAAAAAAAAATGTATTATCTATTTTTCAAAGTGCATATGATGTTTAAAACATATGCGCCTTTAAGCATTCCAATCTTCCAGGATTTACATTTTCACCGTGCTGTTGTCACGTTTTATCCTGGAAGCTAATTAATTTCAAGTTCTGAAACAGGGATGATTTTGCTCATACCAAAGACAATAAATTATAGTGATTTTCGGCAAATGGGCAAGAAAAACGAATAACATAAAGAAACTTTTCACCTATGTACAAGTTGTAGAACTTTCTAGATGACTTATTCTGAATGACAATTGTGTAAGCTGATCTGCACTAATCCTCTTTAATTGACCATTAATTATCGCTATCGGCTGTCTTGTCATTGTAAAAGAACGCGTAATACTCACCGCCACTGTATTTTACACGTGGTTTCCATCACTACGGTGATCACTTACCTAGCCAGGCATGTTTCCAATTAATGACGCTGTAATTGGTGCACAGCAGTGTTGCAGGTGCGGAACTTTTGGTGATGAAATGCTGGATAAAGATTTTTTTGTTCTATTTCATTTTTATACGACCGTCGAAAGACGGCCGTATTATGGGAAGCCCCGTGGCTGGCGGGCGGCGTCCAGACCTTGTCCGGACTATAATTCTGTGCTGTGCAGCTCTCTAACGATGAGTAAAGGTGCAGTGCATAAGAACCATAACTCTACCTGGTCCCACTCATTAATTTTTTTGTCCATGGTATATCTTTAAAACTATGGACTGGAGTGAATTGATGTGAAATTTAACACATAGATAGCTGGCGACAAAGAGAAGTGCAGTGCTCAGGGAGCATAACTCTACCTTATCCAGTTTTCTAGTAACCTCCCGTTCTTTAATTTCTCTGATGAATTTTTGCACGGAGTATAACTTGAACAGTATGAAAGGGATTGTCTTGAAACTTAAGATAAAGACAGATGGTGAGAAGTTGAAGAGATGTGCACAAGAACCATAATTCTGCCTGGGCCCATTTTTTAATTATCTCCCTTGTTTATATGTTTTTTGTCGTGAGCGTATTTTTCAAACTATGAAGTGAATTGATGTGAACCATAAAATAAAGATAGCTTGTAACAAGGAAAAATGCATTTCTCAAGAAGCATAACTCTACCTTATCCAGTTTTAAGTTATCTACGTTTTTTGGTGGGGGTTGGAGGGGAGGGGGGTGGGGGGAAGGAGGGCTTTATAATGAATTTTTGTCCAGAACATAATTTGATCATTATGAAAGAGATTGACTTGAAACTTAATTTAAAGATATGTGGTAAGAAGTATAAGTGCAATGTGCAAGAAATATGTCTCTGTCAGGTCTCATTTTTAACCCCCCTCTTAAACATTTTGGTGTATAGATATTTTATGGTATTTTATATATTGATAAGAGTCATTCAGTGAGTGGTAACGCGCTGGACTGGTATACCAGGGGTCCCGAGTTCGATCCCCCGATTCTCCACTAACATTACTAATAGTCCTTCGGATGAGACGTTAAACCGAGGTCTCATGTATCAGTGCCATACACTGAGCATGCAAAAGAACCTGGGGTGTCTCTGGAATGGGATGCTTTCTGTATCTTGCACTACCCCCACAACATAAAATAACTCATTTCTTCAGGGAGCGTCGGTCATATGGGCAACCGGTACCGACGATAAATAAGCTCAAATAAGCTCAAATAGATAGAGAATGACGTTTCAACACAGAGTTACAAAAATATTCTCGCTGAATTTGATAATTTTCAAATATAGTGCGATGTGAAATGTCTGGCACCGTCAGTTTGAAGCCTAGGCTGACGGACGTGTACTGCATCTGTTCTGCGATGCTCTTTTTCCTGTAATATCTTGTGTATTTATTTTTGATTTTTATAATACATTTACTCGTTTTACTTAAGAAAATACAATCGTTGACAAAGTATTCTGGTGATGAAAGGAAATTCTCCTTTAGTAAGAAAACTGTATCATACTTCTATTTAGCTAATCAAATTAAGCATAAAATACCAATTTAAAATTAAAATCTCAGTTTCGGATATATTTCCTTGGACATGTCAGCTGTCATTCTTTTTGTTTGGTTGTGTGTGGAAAAAAATATTGACATCTCCGACCCATTCAGGGCAAGCAAATCGGATGGCTTTCACTTATACCATTTGGTCCAGACAATCCTTTGGCACACAATATTCCATACTCCAGGATACGCTAAAGTTTGTTTATTAGATCTTAGACATGTAAATTTGTGGTACAGATCACTTAGTGCACAATTTTTTTTCTTTAAAAAAAAACTGTCATGAAAGTGGTCGGACAATAGTACAAAACTATTTCGAGGGACAATAGCACTCGGTCGAAAGTATCGCTAAACCTTCTACTTACTGGTAATGATTATATTCTATACATAAAAATGTCCGCGAGAAAACAAAAAACAACAATCAAACAAAAGGCAATAAATCTGTTATCGCAACAGTGTGTAAGTCATGTGCATCATTATTGCATTTGCATGGCATTTCGTCTTTGATCACAGCGTTTCGTTATGTTTCGAGGCTAGAAAGGTAAATACAAAACCACAGAAACTGTATAAACAACTTTAAAATCATTCATAGGTTTCTTTTACGGGAATTATTACACGTGATAAGGCAGGACGTCTCGGAGGTCGCACTGTCTGGAAATGTATCTTCACTTATCTTACACAACATCCGACATTATCAACCGAAGTTTTATTTTTGCAACCGTATCACTTGCACGATAGGCAATTTAATACAAACCCCGGAGGAATATTTGAAACGTGGCATTTCACGTACATCACATTACTGGCAGAAGTGCAAAACACTGTTTCCAGAACATTATACGACGAAATCCAAACGTTTTTATTAGTTATGCAGCAATGATAGAGGTCTTTTACTAGAAACCATACCTTAAGGTCAAACGTCTCAAAAAAGTACCTACAAAACCATTTATCATACCTTTAAATACAGTGTTTCATAGTCTTTCATTTGGAAAGTCAGTGCAGTTTTTAGGGATAGCCATGCTTTTATTGCTTAACAGAATGAACTGATTCTGCGTTTGTTGCCTCCCAGTGTAATATTTTCTTATCAAGTTCAGCCACAGACTCACTGTTTTCATGAACAACGTGAGCGATTTTTTTTTATTTTATTTATTTTTGTTTTGTTTTGGGGCGAGTGGGGGGTATAAAATGGATTGTAAGAAAAAACTGATGTTCTAAAATGTTTTGACGTCTGTCTTAAATGTATTCTTTACGAAATATAAATAAAAAGCATCTATGCATTTCAGCAAGACCATAGTACAAATCTTCCTTTTTGATACAGTGTAGAAAGAAAGGGCTGATTTTGTGATATGATTGACACTAACTAATGCTTCCTCTCGTTTCAGACATACGACATGGGTACCAGCCGTGGATACGGTGGAAGCAGTAAATATGGCGCAAGTAGTGGCTACGGTGGCAGTGGTGGTAGTAGCTATCTAAACACTTCCTACGGAACACCTCGGTCAACATACAGACAATCTAGTTACGAACCTAGACTTTCCTCATATGTAGGAAGTGGAGCAGTGATGGACAGAGTTAAACAGTTTAATCCTGACTCGCGTAGTGGTGGTAGTTATACCCCTTTGACAAGTCGCCGCGCTACTGGTGCACGTGACTATAGCGGCGGAGGAGGTAGTTCTTGGGATAAATATTCAGGGCGCAGTGGTGGAAGTGACTATAGTAATCGTTCAGGGTATATGTCCGACTATGGAGGGAGTAATCCCTCACTTTATGGTTCATGGGACCGAACTTCATCTCGTTCAGGGAGAGGATACGGCGCGGCTAGCCGTGAGACATCGCCTGTAAGTTCTCGGACGCCGGCTCGGCAATATGACTACAGCAGTAGCGCGTCACCGTCGCCGTATTCTACATACTTACGCGGTGCTGAGACGCGTTCACCTTCAACACAGCAAAGATTTGAAAGACAAAATTCAGTGAGATCAGAAGTGTATGACGAATCACCACCACGGCCGCGCCGGAAATGGGAGGAAGAAGTTTATGGTGTTAAGGCACGGCGTGAAGCGCTCCCAGAGCCCGTAAAACCACCACCTAATGATTATTCTTCTGATACGGACAGTGCACCTGAGGATGAAAAGGGACATGCTAGATATTTAATGAGTAGGGGTACATCCCCTATGCCAGAACCTGGAAAACGAGAAAGGAGAAATAAAGACACATCACAAATAAGTAAGGTAAAAAGGGTAAAGTGTCCAAAGGAGACTCGCGGTAGACCAAGGAGTGATTTACGTCGTCGACGTTTGGTTGACTGTGCAACCCAAACAAATCTTGACGAACCTGCCCCGAAAAGGCGAAATCGTCAAGGTGGTGCAGAAACTCGTGCATCAAGAGACGAAATCGCGAAAATGGCTGCTCTAGCTTTATTAAAAGATGAGACTGAAACTCCGGCCGAAAGTTTTTATAAGCACAGGGACAAATTCCAGCAGCAAACAACACCATTATCACCTTCATATAAAACTACATCAGCTGGGACAAGTTTTGAATATGATAAAACACCCTCGCGACAAAAAGAGCCAGAACAAAAAGGCTGGCGCAAATCAGTGTATGATGACAGTCCGCCGACAAAACAGAGAAATGAGCCCAACCGTGATTCGCGATATCTGGATAGTTTAGACGTGCCAGAAGAGAAGAACTGGCGTAAGGCAGTATACGGTGAACCATCTCCTGCTTCGTTGGGACGCTTAAAGCATTACCAAACTGAGGAGGATCTTAGAGTGGCGGGTGAAAGCGCAAGAACACGTCGAATGCCTCTCACAAGTACACCAGCTCATCTGAACCCGCCAGATAATGAGTCACCGCCGGACCAAAACGCCCGATCGCCTTCGAGACGGGATCGAAGATCGTATAACGATACAGAGGTAGAGAAACGACGATCACAACAATCTGAGAATGAAAAACGAAGATCACAAAATGAATCAGAGGGTTCCAAGTACAGGCGGTCTTCATCTAGAGACAGTATTTTAGATGATAAACCTAACCGCCGACGTCGTCATCGCACGTCAAGTCGTGAAATTTTAGACGAATCTGAGCATTCACAAAATAGTGGAAGAAATGCGCTTACACCAGATTCTCTTTCTTTAAGGGACAGTATTGAAAAGGTTCATAATTGGAAGCAAGGCCTCCCTCCCTCTATTCAAGATCAGCAGCATTTGGTAGATAAAGTAAGTCGCCATCCAGAGACCGGTTTTCCGCATAGTGACTCTGGCGAGTATTTTTCTGCGCATGAGCAAAATTCGCAAGCGAATCAGTCCATTGAACCGACCTCGAAACAATACAGAGATACCATGTACGCCCAGCATTCACCTTCCTCTCCAAACTACGAAGAACATCATTCTTTAGGAGAGGAAGAGGTGTTGTCTCCGGGCGGACATAGAAGGCGAAAGAATCGGCGCCATTTGTCGAGAGAGCTGTCACAAGAAGGCAGTGTGTTTGACGAAGAACGAACACACCATCCGATAAATAAAGAAAAGCTCCGAAAGTCTGAATTAAACAGATCGGAAGAACTTGAACGTCAAGAGCAGGAGGAATTAGAGCGACGTCATCGAATATACGCCGGAGAAGATCCCGAGGCAGTTGAAGAATCTCTTAGGCAAAGGAGAAGTACTTCTGAGGCACATCATCGTGATGAATCACCTGGCAGACGACGGAGGAGATACGGTTCTCGCCATAATTCAAGAGAGGATATTCTAGATGACAACCGCTCAAGAAAGGATAAGAGAGATACGGACGCACACGTGAGTGATAGCTCACAGTTTGGATTCAACCGTGAGGGTTCACCAAATAGACCGCGAAGTAAGAGACACAGTCGTCATAATTCACAGGAAGGTGTCCTGGACAGGGATGAGAGTCATTATTCTCGAGTACAGGAAATGGACTATCCTCAAGAGCATGCGCAATACATGAGACCACATAGTATGGTAGTTTCGAATGAAAGTTTAGCAAATCTGAGTGCTGCAAGTTCGATTCCTTCTATGCACTCAGCTCTAACGAACGATGGTACTATTCAAAATGCTGTTTCTATGCAATCTATAACTTCAAACGAAGTCCAGGAGAGTCCCCCAGAAGATCAAATGGCGTCTTCTGGTGCGTCACTTCCGGACATTGTTCCCGGCGATAGTGGATCACGGGAATCACTTTCGAGAAAGAACAAAACCTCAGCCCAAGCACAAAGACACAAAAGTGGTTTGATTGGAAGGACGGAAGACATTGACAACCTTCTTAATTTTAGTCCAAATGAGGAAGAGTTCGTTGAAAAGGGGAGGGGCATCAAGGAAGTAATAAAACAGCAAAATGCGCACATTCTAGATGCACCTGTCCCTAGAGCACCGTCTCCGATGAAACCACAGGGCTCAGGTAAGTAATGAACACCCACTGTTGATCACGGGTATTAATCTGGAGAAGCAAATACAATGATTTGTCAGGCATACTTCTAACACTTATAACATTAAGTATATCATATACATTAAAACACTTTTTTGAAGGGTAGTGCCGATATCTCATAAGTTCTGATAGAAGAAGTTTTAATATACTTTGTCACGCAGAATTAACAAACCAATTGATATTTTATAGAAATTCAGTTCGAACTTCCTGACATGTCCGATTCTGTGCCAAGAAACAAAAACGGTTCACTGCAAAATACGCATGACATATGTACAAATCACCGAACTTTCAAGGCCCGACTCAATAATTTCGGATATAAGCATCATGACAGAGAAATCTTGTTTCATAACAATTTATTCGAACTTTATTTTATAAAATAACTTCTTACTCTGTATTTCTTCAACGATTTGAAAGCATGCAGATGTTACCAACAAAAACAGTAACTAAACGTTTGAATTCTCTTCATAATTATACAATGTATTGGTTTTATAAAGTCTACTAATTGATTGGTTACTAGTTGAGAAGCTTATAGATATAGAAGATGAGGATGGGGTCTGGCCGTTCCTTTCGCAAACCGACGCTACAGACACCCCGGCATCTCCGACACCCAAGCCAGCCAAGACTGAGGAAGTGTCTCAGACCGGCAAGGAGATGTGGGACCTACTCAAGGCGAAAAAAGGACTCGTTGTCATCGGTATGTAAAATACTGCAATGACAGAACAGAATGTTTTATATCGAACTTGTACTTTGTACATCGTTTAGGCAGGACAATTATATATGCTGATTGTCTCACAATCAGTAAAAAAAAGGTATTACAATCAAAAGTCCTCTTCAATAGAATACTACTGCGTGAAGCTTAAACTATGTTAACCCCGTTATCATTTTGCATTATAGACACACCTACACGGAGATGGAGTTAAGAAAAAATCCCTGGATCCAAACTGGATCACAGATCATTTCTTCGAAAAGTAGCTTTTCTGTGTACAACAAACATCTACTACTCAGCTGTGAAGGTTACTGAATATTAGTATTACACCACAATGAACTATATAGTATTCATGCATTAAAGATGCTTCTTCACTTACCTTTCTTATTAAAAGGGCAGAAACGTTAATTTTATGTATGAATTCAATTAAATTTTCCTCTCGGCTGTATACATTTTCAGACGGTTTTCAATTAATGTTTTCACATGCAATTTTTCAGGCGACATCCTAGAGTTATGCACTAAGCCGAAGAAACCTCGGTTCATTCGCGTCCCTGGTAATGACGAAGAGGAGAAGAGTTTCCGAGGTTACCAGACAGCCAATGAGATGTTGGAAAACCTACAGGTGGATACTAATAAGGTTAGTGTCAAATAACGTTGTTGTTTTTTTCATGGTAGCATGCTCATGCTGTATTAGTGTTGTGAATCAGTCTTTTAAATATTCGTCGATTAATCAGTCTACATAGCTGATTAAAGATTCACGAATCTCGTCTCTTTAAAAATAGAATTTATATTCAGTCAGTCTAACATAAGATCTAAATGGATATGTTTACCGTTTCCAGTATTTTGAAGGGGAATTATAGGATGAAAAACCAACCGTTTACTGTTAGTGCTTGTTTAATGTTAACACTTCAAAAATATGGAAATTCATGTATAATCAGAAAAATGCATAAACATCACTTAAGAAGGACAACTCTTATTTCCTGAAAAGCTTTTTCGTCGACAGTCGGCGATTAATGGACGACCTGAGAAATTAGCCCAACACTACGCTACCGTACATAATTATATTGTTGAAGTCGCAGATATATTTTATGATGCTGCCAGATGCTAAATGGTTCTGTAATTGATGCTTTTATTTCTTGGTTTGAATATCTGATTTGACAAATAACTACTGTCTAACCAAACTTCCACATCCCCCTTTCCTTTCCGAGTAAGTACTGGTTAGATCTCCAGGGAACTGTCATTGATAGTAGAAATATGTTTATGCTGCCTGCCCCTATAATCAACGTAATACATGAAATAAGAATAAAACTGAGCTTGTTTGATCACGATGAAATCGGGGTTTGGAGTACCGAATTATTATTTAGTTTGGTTGTCCATAATTCTGTAAAGCCTTAGCAGTGTTGTTCTTGGTTGATTTTCAATCCATTACAACGGGAACTTAAATGGCGATAAACTGGTGTATTTTGCTATTCTTTTCCGAAATATATCAAGCAGAAACCAGCGTATGTGCTCTCATTTGGTCGGTAGGTCGCAGTCAGATTACTACTATGCCATGACAATATTAAAAGAACATTTGACAAATTGTGATCTTGGCTCTGTTCTGTTGAATGCGTTTTTGTCGGCGACTTTTTACTTCCTTTGTCTGTGTGATAGTTCTTATATGTTGAAATCGTCACATTTAATACTAGCATGACACGGACGACAATAAGAGCTATAAAGGCACGTTTCGTATTCTTCAGCTCTGTCATACTGTTCCAATACAGCTCCTTGAGTACTCGAAGTGAGCTCTATATAGTGTGACAGAGCGTAATGATATCGAAGAGAGCTCTACGAGTACACGGTGTAACATAGCATAATGATAACGAGGGGAGCTCTACACGTACAAGGTAATGATACGGAAGAGAGCTCTATATGGCGTGACAGAACGTAACGATAACGAACAGATCTCTGTACGGCGTGACAGAGAGTAATGAATCGAAAACAGCTCTACACGATGTGACTGATTATAATGACGAAGAGAGAGAGCTCTAAATGGTGTGTCAGAGCGTAATGATAATGAAGAGAACTCTACACGGTGTTACAGAGTGTAATGATAACGAAGAGAGCTCTACACGGTGTTACAGAGCTTAATAATAACGAAGAGAGCTCTATACGGTGTTACAGAGCGTAATGATAACAAAGAGAGCTCTATACGGCGTGACATAGAGTAATAATATCGAAGAGAGCTCTACATGATGTGACAGAGAGTAATGATAACGAAGAGAGCTCTACAAGGTGTAACAGAGCGTAATGATAAGGAAGAGAGATTTATACAGCGTGACAGAGAGTAATTATATCGAAGAGAGCTCTAAACGGTGTGACTGAGCGTATTGACGAAGAGAGCTCTACACGCTGTGACAGAGCGTAATGACAACGAAGAGAGCTCTACACGCTGTGACATGGCCTAATGATAACGAAGAGAGCTCTACACGGCGTGATAGAGCGTAATGATAGCGAAAAGAGCTAAACAGGGTGTGACTGAGTGTAATGATAACATTAGAGAGCTCTACACACTATGACAGAGAGTAATGATAACGAAAAAAGCTCTACAAGGTGTTACAGAGCGTAATGATATCGAAGAGAGCTCTACACGGTATGACAGAGTGTAATGACAAAGAGAGAGAGCTCTACACGGTGTGACAGAGTGTAATGATATCGAATAGAGCTGTACACGGTGTGACTGAGTGTAATGACAAAGAGAGAGCTCTACATGGTGTGATAGAGCGTAATAATAACGAAGAGAGCTCTTCAAGGTGTGACAGAGCGTAATGATATTGAAGAGAGCTCTTCAAGGTGTGACAGAGCGTAATGAAAACAAAGAGAGCTAAACAGGGCGTGATAGAGCGTAACGATAATGAAGAGAGCTCTACAGGTTGTGACAGAGCGTAATGATATCGAATAGAGCTGTACACGGTGTGACAGAGCGTAATGATATCGAAGAGAGCTCTACACGGTGTGACAGAGCGTAATGATAACGAAGAGAGCTCTACACAATGTGATGGAGCGTAATGATATCAAAGAGAGTTCTACTCGGTGTGATGGAGCGTAATGATAATGAAGAGAGCTCTACATGGTGTGACAGAGAGTAATGATAACAAAGAGAGCTCTACACGCTTTGACAGAGCGAAATGATAATGAAGAGAGCTCTACACGGTGTGACAGAGCGTAATGATAACGAAGAGAGTTCTACATTGTGTAACAGAGCGTAATGATATAATTAATTCGCAGAAGTATATTGGAAGAAACATTATGAAATTTCGTACCATATGTCGCAAGTTATCTTATCTATAGGCGGTATTACTATTAGACGTGGAACTTTTATGATCCCGTTGTTATTCCCCTGTAAAGTTTACATGACTTTGAGTTACTCTTACTTATATTTAGTATATCCTTAAATCCTTATTAGAAAGAAAAATATTTTCCTCTTGTTGAAAATTTAGTACTAAAAGTAGTCTAATGTGTTTAGCCAGCGCCATTATTAATTACATCTTACAGAGGATAGTATCATGACCACTTTCCATATATACAAGATAATATAAACATCTTATTCAAGTTGTGCTCGATTTTTTCTTTTTCTGCATCAGTATTCTATATGTTAAAATAGTAGATTTCGGTTGGAAATCTAACGCTTGGACGTTTGTTTGTTGTAACGGGTTAATTTTATGTGTGCGCTCTGGTCTGGTTGGACAAAAGGAGTGCAAGACTTTTCAACAGTTCCATAGGCCAGATCTCAAAATATTTATAAAAGTTTTTTTTTAGTAACAATCCTAGGAAGCGGGCTAGACCAGGTTCGGTTCGAACCCGATAGACCGAAGTCTATCGTGGACCGGAAGAGAAATAAAGTGTATCGGCCAAGTGGTCGTACACAATTAGACTGAACACGGACACAAGGTGATCAAAAGGTTTTCAGTGACCTCGACTTTAGCAATAGGACGTTTCAAGAAAGACTAACACAATCTGCTGACGAGTGTTGATTTATTTAAATTCCTTGATTTTACTACTCGCATCTGTTTATTTTATTATTAGAGAACGAACTGATTTAGAAAATGGAAATATAAGATTTTAAGCTTTTCTTAAATTTAACACTTGTGTGTTTGATTTCAAAGGCTAACGTCTTTATTAAATTGAGGCAGAAAGCCTTAGATGTACTGACCTGAGAAGGCCAGCACCAACCCAATAACGTTGAACACTGGCTTATATAGACAAAATGGCACGAGAAAAGCGAGATGAAATGAGCTGTAAAAATTTCGATCAATAACAATCGCCGCACAAAAACCGTTTGGAATGGCTGCGCCCATGGAATTGTTTTAATTAAAAAAACTGAATAGATAAAAACGCGTCCTAATACAGTATGTTAAAGCTCTTTTTGGACGGAGGGAAGAAAGATAACTCCTGAAGGCTTGTTCTTGTTAAAATGACAAACATAGTTGTTCGAATAGACCATGCTTTTCAGAATGTATATAACATATTAATCGGGTTACCAATTCATGTTTCAGTAAGGTTTACTTTCGATCATCTAAGATTTAATATACATAATTACATATCTACATTTTAATCATAGGTATACTAAAGTTTTATTTCTATTCACTAAAAAGACCAATATTAAAATTTAATAATTACAGAGATACGTTTAAGTTTATCTGACGTAACGTTTAATTTTACTTTTAAAGTGTCATTCAGTAATTTGAAGTCAACCGCCCACATTTGTCTAACGGTGACATCAAAGGGTGATTAGTTCTGTTTACCTGTCTGACCTGTTAACACGTAATGCAGTAAACACAAACGCGCAAGAAATGATTCAGTATGTGAAGTGGTCTGTAGATAAAACAGTCGATTCACGATGGATCTAAGACGTGTATAAAAATAAAGTTTAGAGATAAGGCTGATTCTCTGGTTCCTGAACAACAAAGTATCAAGGAAATATGTATTTAACAGGGAAATGCAAACGCGCGGATGTATATTGAGGTCGGAGGTCAACTTTAGAGTTTTGTCAGGAGTAAATAATCAAACATGGCGACCTTCACATGTAGAGTGCAATATTTGGATGATACCGATCCGTTTTCGAGCACAAATTTTCCAGAACCGACGCGACCGCCAACTTACACATTCCATATAAATGTTCCACTTGTTAACCAAATCGGTGGTGTCCACAGACTGTTAGGGGCGCCGCATAAAGTAAGTTATATTCCAGCGAGAAGTCTGTCGCCAGTGTAAACAAATCTGTGGGTGGGGTATCGGTAAAATGCGGAATATGAAAGTTGTGCAAATTCGGGAATAAGGAATGTTAGTTATGTGATACAATGTTAAAAATGGATATGAATTCCTTATTATGATGGATATACTGCGAAGGTATTGGACGAGGAATGAAAAAATGAAATTTCAATTTCGGAATGAGATAAAATTCAAATTTCAAGTGTCAAGAAGTTGGTTATTCAGTTCAAAATATGACAGATATAACAAATTCATTATTTTGGATATATTTATTTAGAAATACATACAAGTATCCTTACCACATTTAAAACCCGCTCAAAATGGTATTATCCTGGTTTGTGGTTAATACGGAGTTAATTTGGAATTTTCATGTTAAACAGGTTAAGCCTTAAGCCTAGGGTTGCAGTTTCAGACTTACTAGTCATAATACAAGAGGAAAAATTATTTACTGTCTTCAAGTGCCTTGTAAAATAAATATGATAACATATTCTAGAATCAAAACAGGCTGTCACAAACAATATTTCTCTACAGCCTCTCCACTTGAAATATCCTGATCAGATTAAGCTAACTTCTTTGTTGCAAATACCTTGCCATGGGACTAGAAGGAAACCTTTCATTTATCTTACAAATGTTTATACCTTCCTTTAGTCTTAAAAATGTGCCTTTATTACAATGGTTTCAACAAATGTACTAATTAGGTAAGCAGGTGTGGATGGCAGGCTTGGAATGTATATTTTAGAAAACTAATTGCAGTATATTTGTGTTCTAAAGACTGTACATTAAAATAGTTTTGTAACAGAAAGCAGATCAAGGGAGTAAGTTGAAAACTAATTGAATGGCCTATATACATGTATGTTGTACTGTAATTCTCTTCCCTATTTTCATTTATGATAGAAACTCATTAAGGGAAATTATCATATGCCTTCAGTGGGTCTTTATAAAAGAATTAAAAAACCAACAGTTCTAAGGAGGTGATTTCTTTAAATTCCTTATTCAGAATTTGGCACATTTTAAAGAGGTGAATGCCCCCATTCTTAATGGCACAGGACTTTCTGTTTTACATTTTACTGATAAGAAGCAGCCTTTGGCAAGCTGCTGCATCAGTCATCAAAATGACTTCAGGAAGGCATACTAACAATTGTATGTTTTAATTGTCTGGAAAAACTCCAAAATCAAGGTTTTTGTACACAGTTGGAAATAGATTGTGTACTGAAGTTCCAAAGCCAGTTAGTCCCTGATAACCAAAGATTACAGAGTTACTAAATGGTTTAAAGGTAGACATATGTTTTCTGTCTTGTGTGAAGGGTGTAAAATCTTTTTTTTTTCACAAATATTTACTTCAGTAGACGTGGTAAAAACAAAATAGAGGTAGGGTAAGCACATAAAATCTCCAGAACAATATCTCCAGCTGTTAAACTAATAGGGTAAGGTTGCAGTAAGATTCATACACACAAATTTTAATGAATTGAATAGTTGAAAATTTCAAATTCAGCACATAATATAGAATTCAGTACTAAATAATATGAAATTGTATAAACTTTGATTGGAATGAAACTTAGGTATTCATATAAAACAGTTAACTGCACTGAGTAAATTTTCTTAATGATTATTGAGTGAATGTAAATGACAGAAAAAGTAAGCTAGGAAGAGACACTTTTGAAAGAAAATTTCTTTTAGAAAATTGTATTTGTATAGAGCTAAATTGCAGCTTATTTATTAAACACATAAGTGTTGTTGCTTTTAAGTTAAGTTAGAATTTAGAGTTATATTTCTTTTATCAGGAGGATAAGTCAGGGGTTCCACTAGTTCCAAAAACTGAAGGGTCATTTTCATGCGATGCAACTAAATTTACAAAACTGCAGTCAAAAATACCTGAATTTAAGCTAAAATATACCTTATTTTAAGACAAAATGACCCTTCAGTCAAAATACCTGAGGGTCAAAATGGTGTATTCATGAAATTTTCAGGGGTCAAAACCCTGTACAGGGGTCAAATTGAAACCCTGATAAGTTTCTGCTTCTGACTTGTGTGATTACTGCAGTTACAAAACAAGATGAGTAACTTCTGACTTGTGTGATTACTGCAGTTACAAAACAAGATGAGTAACCTCTGACTTGTGTGATTACTGCAGTTACAAAACAAGATGAGTAACTCTGACTTGTGTGATTACTGCAGTTACAAAACAAGATGAGTAACTCTCGATTGAAAGTCATGAAAAATATGGATTTAAAGTACATTTTTGAGTGCTACTTTTAAAGTAGACTTAATAATATATGCTCAACTTAAATAGAGGTTGTAAACTGAAAACATGTAATTGCTTTTCCATTTTATAATATTTATTCAGCCATAAAATTCCGGGGATAGATGTGAAACAGTGCTGTCTCCTCCTTTATTTTATAGCACTTAGAACTTTTCCGCTTTCACTGCTTGCAGTGAGTAAGAACACGTTTATGTTACATATTTCAATTACTTTAAATGAGTTTTCACTTGTAGTATTCAGTTTAAACCATGAAATTATCTGTTTTGATAGTAAAGCAATAATTAAATCATGAAAATCATGGTGAATAAAAAAAGTGTAACATAATTATTGAAAAAGAGAAAAGAAGATATCTGTTGGAGGGTTTGAAATGCCACGTCATTAGGAATGAACACTATTATTATTGATTGTATTGAAATTTTAGAATCCAAGGTTTAAAGAGGCTGTACTCCAGATTTGACTTAAAAAAATTTTTTTCATAAATTATATATTTAGATGCCGTGAGATTATAACAACATAATATTTTACTTCAAAAGTGATTATAAAAGTCAAAATAGAATAAAAAAAATATTTTCGCTCCAGCCTGATTTGAACTCTGGACCCTCGTGTTAACAAAATATCTCCAACGCTTTTACTGTCACCACCATTGCCGCATGTGATATTACAGATAATTACTTAAAATCTTATACGATATAGTTATACCGTCGCGTTACAGTATAGCACTTTGAAAGGGAAAACAATCAATTTATAATGTAATTATTTGACTTATATTTTGTCAGTAAGTTATTTTTTAAGCATTAGTCATAAATATTACAAGAAATTTATAATACAAGAAAACTTTCTTTTTTTGTCATCTGGAGCACAGCCCCTTTAAGAGGAAGGCCTTCATTAAGACAGATTCTGAAAGAATGAGGATTGTTTTAACAGAAAATTATGAAACTTCTGGAAAATTTGATAAACACTTTAAACAGTTAATTATTGATAAAGAAGTTCAGAAAAAAATGCTTAAAAAAACTCTTGAGAGAATCTAAGAATTGTCATATTATGAAAATTTACTATATCTTTTACATCTTAACTTAGTATAGTGCCACAAAGTTATATTTATACGTACATGTCTGTTGAATATATATCTACAAACAGTGTGAGTACAGGCATATTTACAATGTATAGATACCAGAATCTGTACTGAAGGAAGTTGGAATTAGTTGTTAAAAGGCTTTTGGAATGCATCTCTCTGTTTCCTGGAGACAAAAACCTGTTTGATTAAGTGTAGCATTCATGACACTGTAGGTATTTCTAGTGACTACAAGTGGTTGAAAGTTGTCATGACTCACTCATAGGAATGGCATCTTAGATGTATGTAATAAACAAGTTACTGAAAATTACATTAATAAATAAAATCCTAAAGTGTTGAAGATGGAATTTCTACCATTGAGTCATGAATTCTAAGTAAATTTAACATTGCTTGATTATTAAACCTTATAAACTGATTCAGAGTATTGAGTTCGAGTCTGCCACGCCCTGTCCTTGGTGTTAGTAAAATTGGCCACTGCTTAAGAAAGATTGGCTACCTTTGTTGGTGCTTTATTCAAAGCTACGTGTTGCTTGCTTCTTGGCATTTTACTGTTGAAATTGAGTGTTAGACTTGGGGTCAAGTCAGTTACTATTTGTATTTATAAATAATAATATACTAAAATTTTAATACAACATTATGGCAACTTCTGCATGATAACAAATACTTTTACAGCTTGAAGACTGCGCTCTACAGATCTACAGATATCACAACGGCACTCAGGGGGATTATGGGACATATCTAGATGCGGAGTCAACCATTGATGAACAAGCTGAAGAACTTGAGGGATTCCAGGACCAGTAAGTATTTCTTTGTCAGAAGCATGTAACACTTTGATTCATTTTGAAATGTTTCCTTCCTATCTTTTCTGTGTTTCTTGAGTACATGAGGGGTGATTTGTAACTTAGGTTTTGTGACCTTTGTTTTGAAACAGACAACAAGAAGTCAAATATTTTCATGAATTTCAAAAATTGTACTTTGGGTTCATTTTTTTATAGATTTCTTAAAAAGTAAAAACAGATATCAGAATTTTTGATGAAAATTTTAATTTTCAGAACAATAGCAAGGCACAAAACACACTGAAAATAATGAGCTGAAATATATTCTCATATTAACAGTAAAAGGGAGGAAAAAAACTCAGTTAATGAAGATAAAAAGAAGACAGTATTTTTTTTATTATTGTTATGTAATGATATTTGATCTGAATTTGGATTCATGGATATTGATGGATAATTTTTTAGAAAAAAATGCCATTCATATTTCTTCATTTGTTTCTAAAGTAAAGTTTTCAAAGTAATATATAGATGATAATGGCTGATTAAATAATATTTGCAAGGTATTCAGCAGGGCAGCTGGTATATTACAAAGCACAACACCTGTTCCACAGTATATTATTGTTGGCAAAAAACAGGCATTTTGTATACTTACATATGATAGAGTGACTGCTTAGGTCTTGGGGATAATATTTTTGAAGAATAATGCACCACTTATTTTTATGATCTAAACACATCTATGAAGTTGGAATCCTGGTCAAAAAACACAAAACATTTGAGTCAGTGGGAATGATACTTAGGGATGGAAAGAGATTGGAAAGTGAGATAGGGGCAAGGGCTGAGCAGTGAGCCAGATTCTAGGCCTTTGTTCTTGAAATTGAATTCATATTTCTCCAAGTTATTGTGGGATTGAAGTTGTTGATCAGTCCTTTAATGTCATTCTGCAGGCAAGATTTTATGTTTTTATTGACCTTTCAGGCATTGCTTTTGCAGTAAACAATACATTTTATTTTGTTGTACCCACAGACATAGGCTCAGTTTTGTGTTATATAATACTAATTCAAAGCCAGCTCTCACAGGTTCTGTTAAGGGTAAACTGCATTTCTCTGATGCATCTTTGTAACCAGTATATGTTTTCATGGAAAATTACCTTGATGGGAAAGAGATGTTGATTGGTAGATCTTTATAGAAAGTACATTAGTGGGATAGACATGTTTTGAATGACTTCCAGACAATGCTTTGGCCATTGCCAACATGTTTATACTTAGTGGCGAGAAACATTATGATAAACATGGTAGTTATTTAAAGCCACTGGATGGGTTAGTTGATGTATGAAGCCTGGAAAATGATAATTTTATGTATGCAAGAACAATAAGTTCCGTGTGTCCAAGAAATAGGTCATTAAGTCTCTGCCTTCCAATGCAGGTACCCCATTCGTGTATATTCTCTCTGGTTCCTGATACTGACTTATAAATGGTTCATCAAGTTCTTCTTGTGGTGGGAAAATAAAAAAAACAAGTGGGCCATATCTGGAAAATGTGGCCCAAAAAGACTCTATGGACTCTTGATATATTCTTTGAAACTAAAAACTCTAGTTCAAATATATGTTTTCTTTTATCTCATAAACATAATGCTATGGCTTGCAAATGGGTATCTCTGATGTGAGTGAACTAATTACAGGAAACAAGTTGCAGTAAGTTGTACCAATGAAAACACTAGTTGTGACAGAATCAGTAACAGTTGTCAGTTACTATCAGGCATTAGGTGCATTTTTGCAGGATCCTGTCACTGTAAATAATCACTGCTTTTATGTGTCATAAAACAAAGTGAAGACTTGTACATATGCTTCTGTAATAATTAAAGACATACAAGTTGTATGTTAGGCTGTTTGTTAAAGTTTGCTGTGATATCATATCGTATATGGTTCTGTTGTAGCCAATACATACTCTCTTTTGAAAAAAAAACTTTTTTGAATATTTAGGTTTCGGTTTTCACTCAGTTTAATTCTTTTACAAAAAGCAGTAAAATGCAACATCACTGGGACATTCTGTTGCAGTTCAAATTAAATAGAGTACCTTTGTATTGTAATAATATATTGGAGCAAATAATTGAAGACTTCAATGAAGATGTAGCCACACATTCAACATTGTCATGTGTTTTAGCAGTTATTATATTGTAAACAATAGTCCCGATTATTCAGAGAGGGTAATCATGATATAAGAATGATAAAATCGTGGTGTGTAAAGTAATAAGTCTCTCAATTTAATCTAGCCAGTCATCGTTAAATTCCTTTAAACTTGGCTCTGTTGTGATTATCCTCTGTTGTGATTATCCTGTCATGTCAAGTGTTTGATTACAAAGTAATAGTCAACAAATAAGATAAAGACAGTGGGATCTTGAGGTACATTTGTGATACCTTGTTTAAGTTGTAGTGGACAGATATTCAAACAAATGTCTCATTTAAAGTTAATGTGTTTATTAGGGTAATATGACCATATTGTTATTATAAGTTCATTTCTAAAGGGTCAGGTTCAATCTGTTAATAGGTTTGTGAATTAAGTCATCAGATATTTAAGTTCAAGCTCTGTCAGAGGTATACAGATTTTTGTTGTGTTAAATGAAATTTGCATTCAAAAAATTAATTTAGTTGATATCGTGGTTTCTGTTAATTGCAAATTACTGCGATTTCCAAAACATACTGGTTCCTAATTGTCTAATATCTTGACATCGATCCGAAAAAAAATAAGACAAGTAATTTTTAACCAACAGTTAACAGTATTGATCACTAGGGTCTAGGGATTTGTGTTTATACATAATAATTCCTTATATTTTATAAAGTGATCACAAATGATGGTCTTTTACAATAGACAAAAGGTTTTTGCAGTGATAAGTGATTGAATAACAACTTTGAAGGAATTCATGAAGTCTTTGAATAATCTAAATTCGATATTTAACATATTCATGAGCTTGAATGAAATACTGCTGGCAAGAGTGTAAGTGTTACTGATAAAACAAAGGTAGGTACAAAGATGAGTAAGTAATATTTAATGGTGAGTCCGCCAGGGAAACATTTAATGGTGATTCCGCCAGGGAAACATTTAATGGTGATTCAGCCAGGGAAACATGAACTGCCCATTAGGAGTTGAGATCAGCAATAAAATGTCATGTTAACAGGCTATTAAATATAATTATACAGACAGTTTTTATTGATGTTTTATCAGTGCTATGATAGCAAAGTCAGTCTAAATAGTGGAAATAGGTTTTTAAAGTTAGGTGGGTTGTTTTTAGCTCACCTGAGCTGGCTCAGGGTGAGCTATTAGGATCGATGAATGTCCGTCGTCCGTCGTCTGTCGTCCGTCGTCCGTCGTCCGTTCACATTTAGTTCGTTAACACTCTACTGGTCACATTTTTGCTCCAATTGTCACGAAACTTGGTCAGGATGTTTTTCCCAGTAATTACTCGGACGAGTTCGAATATGGGTCATATGGGATCAAAAACTAGGTCACAGAGCCCAAAAATATAAAAATCTTGTTAACACTCTAGAGGTAATGTTTTTAGCCCAAATAATCTGGAAATTTGTCATAAAGGTTGCTTCTATGATTTCTAGCTCAAGTTCAAATATGGGTCATCTGGGGTCAAAAACTAGGTCACAGAGCCCAAAAATAGAACATTCTTGTTAACACTCTAGAGGCTACATTTTCAGCCCAAATAATCTGGAAATTTGTCAGAAAGGTTGTTTCCATGATTTCTAGCTCAAGTTCGAATATGGGTCATCTGGGGTCAAAAACTAGGTCACAGAGCCCAAATATGGAAAAACCTTGTTAACACTTAAGAGGTAACATTTTCAGCCCATATATCCTTGTAATATGTCAGAAAGGTTATTTGGATTATTTCTAGCCCAGGTTCGAATATGGGTCATCTGGGGTCAAAAACTAGGTCACTGAGACGAAATATGGAAAAACCTTTTTATCACTCTAGAGGTAACATTTTCAGCCAAAATATTCTGGAAATATGTCAGAAAGGTTGTTTTGATGATTTCTAGCTCAAGTTTGAATATGGGTCATCTGGGGTCAAAAACTAGGTCACACAGCCCAAATATGGTAAAACCTTGTTAACACTCTAGAGGCTACATTTTTAGCCCAAATTTCCTGAAAAACTGTCAGAAAGCTTGTTAAGATGATTTTTAGCTCAAGTTGGAATATAGGTCATGTGGGGTCCAAAACTAGGTCACACAGCCTGTATATGGAAAAACCTTGTTAACACTCTAGAGGTAACATTTTCAGCCCAAATATCCTGGAAATATGTCAGAAAGGTTGTTTCCATGATTTCTAGCTCAAGTTCGAATATGGGTCATCTGGGGTCAAAAACTAGGTCACACAGCCTGAATATGGAAAAACCTTGTTAACACTCTAGAGGTAACATTTTCAGCCCAAATATCCTGGAAATATGTCAGAAAGGTTGTATCAATGATTTCTAGCCCAGTTTCGAATATGGGTCATCTGGGGTCAAAAACTAGGTCACAGAGCTTAAATTTGGAAAAACCTTGTTTACACTCTACAGGTAACATTTTCAGCCCAAATATCCTGGAAATATGTCAGATAGGTTGTTTCCATGATTTCTAGGTCGAGTTCGAATATGGGTCATCTGGGGTCAAAAACTAGATCACACAGCCTGAATATGGAAAAATCTTGTTAACACTCTAGAGGTAACATTTTCAGCCCAAATATCCTGGAAATATGTCAGAAAGGTTGTATCAATGATTTCTAGCCCAATTTCGAATATGGGTCATCTGGGGTCAAAAACTAGGTCACAGAGCTTAAATTTGGAAAAACCTTGTTTACACTCTACAGGTAACATTTTCAGCCCAAATATTCTGGAAATATGTCAGAAAGGTTATTTTGATGGTTTGTAGGTCAAGTTCGATTATGGGTCATCTGGGGTAAAAAACTAGGTCACAGAGCCCAAAAATAGAAATATCTTGTTAAGGCTCTAGAGGCTACTGTTTCAGTCCAAATATCCTGGCAGTTTGTCAGAAAGCTTGTTTGGTTGTTCACATTATTAGATAAGAATAAAGGTCACGGAGGCTAAAAATAGATTTATCTACTGTACCTCATAAAGCCTTCATTTATAGACCAATATCTTTGATATTCAGTATATAGGTTCCTTGCATGGACCTCTACCCATGTGTAGGGTTTGAGGTCACTGGGTCGAGGTCAAGGTCACCATAGCTTATAATAGATATTTCTACTTTCTGTCATAGAGCCTTTATTTATTGATTGATATTTTACATATTTGGTTTGAAGGCACTTATATATTTTCAATTAAAAAATGAAATACTGCTTAACAGCAAACCTACAGCCAAAGTACTCAGGTGAGCGATCCAGGGCCATCATGGCCCTCTTGTTTTTTTGTGGGGGTGGGGGAAGTTTCTGTCATTCTAAAATTTAAAAGCAACTAAGACCATAATTATTCCATAAACAGAAAAGTAAGAAAAAATGCCTTTAAAATGGAGTTCAGAGCAGAAAATTTTTTTTTCTTTTTTGTAACTGGAGACAGACACTGCTTATCTTGATGATCAATGACTAAGTCAACATGGTATTAAAAATCTCAGCACATGGCAATGTTTTGTGATGACTTAATGGCTGTTTGACAGATCAAAGTGACCTGTTGCAAATTGTTATGCACCTAATGGTCACACATCATAACACTCTGATGATGTTATTTTACAACTAGACACAGTCTGCCCCAGGGAGAATCATTCTGTCCTATTTGATCTCTTCTTTTCATATGAAATGTAGTAAGTATATAAGTAATGAGAACACTTAAAGATCCTGAGATGCTTCTGATTAGTATTATATACTGGAAATGATTTGAAATAAAAAAAAAATAAAAAATATATTAAAACCCAGTTTATGTTATTTTCATTTTGCCATTGAAATCATTCAGCAAATCAAATTTGCCAAACATATGTGTTTCTGAATTGTTCTTGAAATTAAATTTAACTTGTTTGTTGTTTTAACAAATTACAGTAGAACAGTATATTTCTTCAGCCAAAAGCAATAATGGGTGTCATTTGTGCTCCTACATTGATTTGTAATGTATTCTGTGTAAGGAATAAGTGCAACTTACAAACATACATCATTATTTCATGTCAATTTTTGTAGTCCATGTTCCAGTCAAAAGCCCAGGTAATAAATCAATGGTATGAGTAGTTAAATGTCACAATAAATATTGTAATAACAAAAGATGAATTAGAACATACATGTCAGATTTAAATCTTACATAGATATACATGCATAGGCTTTACATGTTGTCCATGATCCAATCAGATTGTTTTGTCTTCTGCATAATGGAATAGACTTGTCCAATTTGTCTGTTGATGTTAGACTGTAAGAAAAAATATTGTCACTGTCATGCATTTTCATCAACCATATCAATTCCCATTCATTTTAACAAAGCTTTAGCTAAATCTTTGTTGTGAGCAGGTTGTAGTTTTTATTTGATAATACCAATACTTGTAAGAACTGCATGTTATTAGTTGTAAATTAACCTACCTAAAAGTGAACAAGTCTTTGAGTATTGGTAATGCAATGGTCTTTAGAAATATAACTGCATGATTGTAATGTTCAAGATGGCAGTACTAAATATCAGAATGTTTATCTTGAAAAAGCACCTTCTTTCAGCAAAACAAATTTCTTTACAAGAATAGTAATTTTTACCTCTTTCAGCAGAACTTTGGCATTTTGGCTTGAAAGCAGTTAATGTTTTGATTTTATAAAATAGCTGAAAATTCAAACAAAAATTTCTGAAAGTCATATATGTGAATAATCAAAGCACTGAAAGTACTGATGGGGGCGAAGAATGAATACAATGAAGAGTTTCAAAAGTAACAATTCCTTTGCAAAATGTTGGAAATTGTCTGATCGTGTTTCAGTCCTTTAACTTTAATAATACCGTCACTTTTTTTGAAACATCAGTATCGTGGAAACCTTGAAGATACAGAACTGAAACTTTGCAGACACAGTAGTTGGTAGGACGCACATGACTCTCTATCACATTTTCTAGTTATTGTCCGTTTTAGGAACTAGGACTTAAATAACAGCATTTAAACGTTTCACCAGTGCAAGTGACATATTTTACCGGTACTAGGGAAACAAGATTTTTCATTTACAAAAATAGGTCTCTGAACTTAGGAACAGCATTTTGCTTTTACATTCAGGACAATCACCAGTGCAAAGCAAAAAAAAAAAACACACAAAACTTATAATATTTTGAAAGTTACAGCCTTTAATACATGCGCTTGTTCATTTAAAAAAAATCTTAAGAAGCCTTGGTGATCATCTCTGAAACTTGTAGATGTACCATGTATTTTGAAGTGTAATGGACCCATTCTTACTACGGAGGTAAAAATTTTTTTTTTCATGTTAAGAAACTTAACAACACACAATGTAATTTTGCCTACATAGTCATCAGCAGGAAGAGATTTGAAAACAGACAAGAACACGAGGTCAATATAACATTTACTCTAGAATATAAAATAAATGAGATCAGACTAGTATATACCAGTGGTTTTATGCATAGGAACAAATTAAAACAAAGTAAGCAGAACTGTAAAAGACAACATAAGTTCCACTCACATACATTCTTCAAAGAAAGGACAAGACATTTATATCACTTTTTTAGGTACATGTAAACCTTTCTTAATGTCATTCAACAACTGTGCATAAAGGCTACTGAGAGACTGGGGATTCGAGGCATCGCAAAATTAAATGTTAACTAAGACTACAAATGTATTTGTTTTAGGTTAATTTATTTCTGGATGATTGCTATTTAAGGAATTCAGTTCTGCTCTGAAAATTTAAAATAGTCTAGTGCACAGTAAAATGTAAATAAACCTTGTACTTATATTTCCAAATCAAGACCTTATTCAAACAATAAACTGGCCACACTTTGCATCATATAATAGAAAAAAAAAGTTCACGACAACAAAATGAAATAAAAACAAAATTAACAGAAAAGATTTTTCTATAACTAAGTTACAGTTTTTCTAAATCTGAGCATCATTTTTTCTGTGATATACTTATTCTATCATGTTTATGCACCTTCATATACAAGAAGTTTTCATTAATTATTCATCTATTAATGCACTTGTCTTCCTATTGTATAATGTTCTTGTGATTTTGGATACTAGATTTCCAAGTTTCAACAATTTTAACTCCTAAAACTTCACTGCCTTGGAGTGATCTCCAAATGAACTGATCCATGTTCTGCAAACCACAATGGCAGGGTCATCACCAAGAGCAAAGAAGAGAACATCTGCTGGAAATACCATGACAATGTATCTTGCAGTAATAACTCTGCCTTGCTGTCTTCCATACTGACCGCAACTACATGCAGTTCCTCAAATGCAAAGCCTGTTTCACAATTCTAAAAATTATGAAAAAACAACAACAACTGGTGAACAGGCATAATTACACAACGTTAAGTCAAAATATCAAAAGATGTATTCACTGAAACTTTAATTGGAAATACATGGGCAATCAGTGATCACATGTGTCACCTGATGATAGCCAATTAAGCAGTTGCATTGAGAGGTGATTGGACAGATTGTTGGCTAAAACGAGATTTTTATTCAAGGGCCATAACTCAGCCAAAAATCATTTAACCGAAAAACCTGTTAAACAAGCCCAAGTACTTGAGGTACCGATCAATCCTGTAACATTGCATTCAAATTGCTTCAGTAGTATAAGAGAAGAAGTCCAGACGAAGTTTAAAAATAAAAATCATTAAAGGGCCATTACTCTGACAAAAAACATTGAATTGGAAAATGCCGATGATTTGCACAACTTAACTTGGTACTGATCATTCTAGTAAAGTTTGGATGAAATTGCACCAGTACTTTCTGAGGAGTAGTCTGGACAAGTTTGTGACAGATGGACGGATGGACAGACAGACAATGGAGAAGTGCTACTTTGTAACATGTCGCAGCTACTGTGAAGCAGGCAACACAAAAATCATTAACGGGCCAAAACACCTTTTTATAATCAAGGGCCATAACTCAGCCAAAAAATTATTCTACTTAAAAACCCATTAGATACGCGCAAGTACTTGAGGTACTGACCAGTCCTGTAACATTTCATTCAAACTGCGTTAATAGTATAAGAGAAGTTTTAAAAAATCATTAAAGGGCCATAGCTCTCACAAAAATCATTAAACTGGAAAATTCCGATGATATGCACAACTAGACTTGGTACTGATCATTCCTGTAAAGTTTGGATGAAATTGCACCTGTAGTTTCTGAGAAGTAATTTTTGTGACGGATGGACAGACTGACAACAGAGAAGTGATACCTATATGTCGTGGCTACTTTGCAGCAGGCGACACAAAAAAATATATAGATCACTGTAATGACACATTAAGAAGGCATTGTAGTAAAATACAAGATAATTGTGGAATTAATTTAGATAGGTAATAATTATAAGTAAAAAATTCTGCATAGAATCGTATTCAAACTTCACAGAAATATTGTTCAAATATATTTTTATTGTAGTTATTATTTTTAGGTTTGTTTTGAATTTAATGCCCATATCATATTCAATAATTTATCAGAGCGGGCAGTTTATCTAACCATCCTTCTTTTATGGCCAGTCTCCATAAGAAACTGCCAACATTAAGGGCCATAAAGTAATAAATGTAACATAATAAGGTATCATACAATGAAACAGACCATAACATTTTGATACCACATCTGAAATTTATCAAACATACCTTAATTGATGTTTGTACAGTCGTGGACAAAGTCTAATTTTCTCACATCACCTTTGTTACTTCCACAAAATCCCAAGTGGCATCACAACATGTTGCATCCCACTAGAGTGTGATCATTGCCTTCCGAGATCCATCTTAATGTGTAACTGTTTTATTGAAACATCTGTTCCTTTGACCTTAAACATTCTCTGGTTGTCTTCCTGCAGGATGAAATAATCAGTAAAAATATCTGAACTACTCACTGGTTCAAACTTGTTCAAACATAATGACCTATATTAGGCAACCTACATGTACTACACATAACTTCCACTAAGGAAGTCTAATTTCATTAATTTTGAGTTTTATGTACATATTAAATAAATTTTTAGCCTCATCTAGTACAGGAAGGTGGTTTATCTGTCAGACAATGATCATTTCATAAATGTGCCAGCCTCATCTAGCACAGGCAGGTGGTTTATCTGTCAGACAATGATCATTTCATAAATGTGCCAGTACTCCACTCCTAATCTCGTTGAGAATCTGTAGCCTTTATTACATATAGCTGGGCTCAAACCAACTGCCCCCTTTTTATTAGTAAAAAGGTTTTCAAGTGAGTGACTCTAACCAACTGACCTGAAGTATAAACCAAGACAAAGGTTTAATGCAAAAGATAAAAAATATTACAATAAAACATCTCTAGCATTTTTTACAGAATGTTTGTTTTTTATTATGATATCTATCAATATAAGGTTGTATGATAACTATGGAATTAGAATAAAGACATGTTAAACATGAGAAATCTTATAAATTCGTTTTGTTTAATCTTACACAACTCACCTCTATAATCATACCCTCCGTACATACAGACCCTTTGTTTAACCATAGGTCAGTGAACTCTAACATGCAGAGTAGGAGCAAGGGAGGGGTACTTCCGTAGACACGTTATCACAGTTAACTCTGTGCTCCTCTGAGTTATCATATTATTTGTGATAAACATGTTTGTTGCTTGTGTTGCAACAAGGTAGGCTGGTTTGTCATCCCTCTTCAAAATTACCTCCCCCAAAACAACAGTTTCCTCCTTTAGGCTGGTGGTTTACCTGTCAGACCATGATTATTTAAAAAGTCACATAACTGCATAGGCCTCCATCACATGACCGTGCAGTCTATCACTTCCATTAGGGCCCTTGTAGTGAGTGGCTTGTGCAAGTGCCATAACTTGTACTGGCATCCCATACGGGCCACTTCCTTTGTTTACTATCTTTAGAATGATGCTCATCTGAAACAAGAGTAAAAATGATAAATAATAGTAATGTTCTATAATTTCAGAGTCAATTTGTTCTTTATTAATCTTTGGGGTTCAAAGGTTAGGAATATCAGGTTGTTTCAGCTGCACAGTAAGCACATACTTACTGTTACCATAATAAGGGTAAACAAAAAAAAGCCAAATAATACATGGTAAAAGTGGAATGAAACTTGTGATTCGGTGACCACCAACCATCTCACATACCATCACAAGTGATTACAGTGCTTTATCTTAAAAAGTCAGCCTTGTCAAATCATTTCTCTGTTTAGTTCCTCAATGTCTTTGACCCATTCTTGCAAAGAAAACAATAAGACATTTTGCCCAATTTCTCAATGTCACAAATTTTGAGATAACAATTGATCAACATAATTATACAAAAAACAGAAAACACGTGATAATTTCAAAGATGATTTCAATTTAAAAAGCAATAACTTATCCTATGCAGGAAAAAATGCTTCTTTTATGGTATTCAAAATAATAGTAATGAAGAATAATTACAATTTCCTTTATCTTTAATGCCTATATTAAAATAAATGAGCAGACAGAAAGGAAATGTAAACAAAAAATACTTAGAATCTAGTTTAATGTATTTAAGCTATCATTTTCATATATTTCGAGCATTAAATCTTCATCTTGCAAGTTGCTTATTTTTATTATTTGTGTTTCTCAGCATTGACTGATACACATGAAACAAAAGAATGACAATCTTCCTTAAATTGGGTTAAGACACAGTGTTTTGTATGTTAATTTGTTATTTGTTTGCAGATATGAAAACTAATTTTATGCAACTTCAGAGAAATAAGTAGTTAATAACTATGGTATCAGTCATATGGACAACTGGTACGATAAAAAACCCTAAATGCAGACAGAGTTCTTTGTAGTTTTTTTTGTTCAATGAACACATACTACTTTTGAGCACAGGGACATGGCTCACTGGCCAAACGGTAAAATGTTTGGTCAATGTGCTGTTGTGTCACTGTGCTTTTGAGGGAAGCAAAATTCAAAACTCACAAGGCGCAACTGACTGAGTTGCAGTTCTCTTCATTCTTTTTCTAAATTAAGAAAATAAAGTTGTTCCCTCTTCTGTTTTTTATTTCAGAATATGCAACTTAACCAACGTAATTGGGCCCACAGTCACTTGAAGATGGGAACTAGTTCCCATCTCTGTCTCCCACTGTCATTATTTCTCGAAAGAATATGTGGCGACTAGTTCTGGCTTCCATAACTTTATATGTCGCTATTATGATTTTTGACGTTGCGCGACAGTAAAGTGAACAGGTCTAGCAATACTATAAAACCTGTTCGCTGAAGTCTCTTTAGCTATGTGGCGACAAGTTAATTTTGAGTGTTCTTATTGAATTTTAAGCTTATTCTTTCACTTAGACAAATATTGATGTGTAGAATACACTTGTAATTATCACTTAATTGATAGACACAACCAACATTTTACAGACCTTTGTTATTATTGAGAAAACCAAGGAAAAACTATTGACAGTTCTGATACTTTCACTTTCACTTTAACTAGGCTACAATCGGGGATTCCATCACAATGCAGAACTTCACTTCAACTCAATGAACAGTCTAGCGGATAATTCAATGACTAGTTCAAACGTTTTTATGCAGAAAAGGCACCAAGCTCATGAAATTTCTCCTCCTTTTCTTACAACATAACTTCCGGAATTCCCATTGTCTAAATTTCGGCGTTTCGATTGGCTGATCTATAAATACTTAATCATGTAAATGTTTTTTGCAAAAATGATGCAATATGTCAAAACAGTCATGTCGACAATATACATTCAGAACCATGTTTATGGCTCGATATCTCCGTATCTTAAATTTGCAACTGCCAAGATCTTGTTTTGTCTCTGTTATAAAATGTAATTCGCCGAACGATTAAGTTTGAAGCCTACAAAGAAGGTTGACCTACTTTCTAGTACCGATGCGTGACATTCAGAATAAGCGCTCAAAGACAAAATTGTTTTCATTTCCTTAAACATATCTGAAAATAATAATTTGCTTAAAATAAATTTAAAAAGACTACTTACAATGCTGTTTTATTTTATTAATTATATCCTCCATCACAATTCGGCTGCACGATCCAAAATGACCGTAAGCTAAGAAATATGATCCGACATTGCGAAATCAATGCGCGTAATCACTTTGTTTCAGTAAAAAGTGTTCGGTTTTTGGTCTCATTTGAAAATAAAAATAAACACATAATAAAGAACCTTTATCAAAGCTGAACAAAAAGTCCATCATTGAATAACAATTTTCAATTCATTTATGAAAAAATGATCGAACTATTTCGAAGCGTAGGATTACTACTTCTCTGAAATCTAATGTGAAATGTCTCGATTTTCCTGAAAATTTGGCAAGCATAGTTATACCTTTGGAGGGCGAAAGTATTCGCCCCCCAAAAACAGTGATTCTCCAACAGATACAGCTTATACTTACACCCATTGTTAAGAGGTTAAGTTTTTCTGTCATAACATGATTGTAAGGTGTTGCTTTTTTTGATGGTTTTGGGTCTGAGCCCTCTAATTGCTTACCTGAAAATTTACTTCAGAGAGTTAGTTGTGTTATACAAATATTAGGCTCAACGGCAAAAATAAATATCAACTAAACAGTTACATGACATAACTGGTTGAAATATGATTGATATTGGACTCTGTTATGTCTTTCTAAAAGTTTAAAGTCCAGTGTCCAGTCATCAATATAAGAAGGATCTTTCTTCCTCTGTTAGTTTCATCTACTGTTGACCTCCATGTTACAATATACTACTGCTTGCAATACTGATCAGAGTTTCACGTATTCGGAACGCGGTAAAAAGTGACATTACAATATTTATTTCAGTAGCTTAAACTGTCATTTAACTGATCATCCAATCACAGCAAGGCAGTTTTCTGAGGTATACCTGTCAATAAAACTGCATCTTGCAATCTACCCGCAGCCAGAAGAATGTGCCTTGGCGGCACCAAAGTTGCTGTGTCGTAATTGTCGCTGCGTTGCTATTGGAAATCTTCACTCAGTATTTTTTTTCCATTTCATACACAGAATGACACTAGAATGACACTACTGACAGGTAAAAGGCGGAGTTTGAAAGAAACACATTGGGCAGCGCTTTAATTGATTTTTGACAGGTGTACAGATGAGTCTCATTCTTTACCTAACTGAGTAAACTCTAATCAGTTTTGCAAGTGGTAATAGCTACATAATATAAATGAATCACAATTTATGATCAATACTGCATCCTGTACTAAAGATAAAGGTTTATTAAGAAGTTTGTATTACATATATATGTACACAAACAGCTGTTCACTGCTTCAGTGATGAAAGTGTATACATTTCAGATAAATATGTATGCATAAAATTATACAGGTATATGGCTAATTTCATCAGCGTTAATAATTTACTTCCGCCAGATGTTTAATAAGATTTCAAACTTTCTCACACTGACATTGATTTTTTTTTTTACCAACTGCAGAATAATTATGAAGAGAAGATTGACTCTAAATAATGTAATTATAATAATTGTGTATAATTGAGAAAGAAGAAATTGACATAGAGCTGCCTATTGGCAATGAAGAGGCCCTCAAAAACAGTCACAACTCTTTTCTAAGCTCCATTGTATTACACTATTAAAGACCTGGCAATTTTCTTGGAATTTATATCTTAAAAGCATAATCTGAGGTCAGATAGGAGGTAACTGCATGGTACCTTGTGTTTAGACCTGTTGCTCTAGGTATATTCTTCTAAGATTTTTAACTTCAGTATAATTATGAGTCATATATTATGAAACTTGTTTGATGCTATTTCTTGATCTTTCAAGATTCTCCAACTTAGAATATTAATCTTATTGGTTGACTTTGTAATTAAGAATGTATATAGAATATCAAAAAGGCTTATCAGAAATGGCTTGATTGAAGTAGAAAGACCTATAGCTCAGCAGGTACCCACATCAAAGTATGGACAAACCTGCTGAAGTTGAAATGCTTAAGCCAGAAATATAAAGAAGCATCACAAAGAAAGAAAAGGTATAAACCTATGTAAAAAACATTGAATGAAGAAGCTAAAACGCTGAAAAAACAACCCTCGGGTTAAGATAGGTGCTGTCCATTTTCATTACCAAACTCAGGATTTGTATGACAAAAGCATTAATTATACTGTACCTGTAACATTGCTGTTTTGTTTACAGTATAACAATACCAAATAGAAAGGGAATTGTACTCTGTAGCCCTTTGAAGAAAGAGTCATGTATTTTGAACTATGGAGAAAAAGAAATCGAGAGTTGCCTTTTGGCTACTGAGAAATAGATGTTAATCATGTAACACATTTGGCAAAACAAATTAAGCAAAATAGCTCAGGTATTACTTACACATACAGCTACATTAGTAACTAATGTTTTAAGTCAATAATGAAACAAACTTAAGTTTTAGGTTACTGTATAATGATGGTTTTATCTACCCACTAATCTGTTACAAGTTCTGGCCATAGATTAACTGTTTGCTGTTTTTATAAGTGATATGTGTCATCTTAAGTTTCTAGGATTTATGAATAATTTTTGGTAGCATTGCGGAAGTTGTAAGTGCTCACTAAGATATTGCTTGCTTTGTAATGGTTCACCAGAATTATTGCGCAGGATTTTCCTTCTATATCTATTTGATTTTTTTTTTAATGTCAGTACTGGTTGCCCATATGACTGACTTGCCCATATGACTGACACCCCTACAGAGATTAGTTGATTTATATTGTTAGGGATAGTGCAAGATACAGAAAGCATTCCCTGGTTAAGACTTTTGCATGTTCAGTGTACAGCACTGATACGTGGGACCTCTGTTAAATGTCTCATTCAAAAGACAATTAGTAATGTTAATGGAGGAGCTGGGGATTGATCTCGCCACCCCTGGGTTACCAGTCAAACTCCTAGCTAAAAGTGCTTCCATCAGTCTGCCCTGTTAATTGAAATCATCAACCTTGTTAACTTTTAACTTTATCACTGTTTCAAATTTATTTTCTAGTAAATGAAATGGCTGCTTTTAGGGTACTTTCAAAGTTTGAGAGAGTTGTTGCCCTTGACTTGCTGAACAGTTTTGCATATATAAAATGCAATAGATGATGCATGTTATTTTTCTCTTGTCTAAAGAATCTGTGGCTACAAAAGTACTTATGTGAGATTCACTTTAGTAGTTTTAGAGTTCATTCAAATGCTTACCGTAGGTTTGTCCTGCCTGTCATGTTTAACATAGGATGTAACATGTTCTTTTTTTGCATGATAGACATGTAAATTACTCACATGTTTTACTTTTCCATATACATAATGAGTGCAGTTTTAAATTTTGATTTAATTAATGTTTGAAGTTTTTATATGTTTTTGAATTTTAAAAGTAATTAATTCATTAATGATTTGTTTCTTTGCTTCAAGCTATTTGATTTAATGATGCATTATTTAAATTAAACAGTGTGTATTATAAAATGATGTGGTTTGCAAGATCAAAGACTTGGCCACACTTTGATGCAAAAATGCTTTGAACTTGATTCTCTCTCATTCGTCCTGAGAAAATGAGTAAATTAAAATTCTCTTCAAGACAAAGCTAAGCTTTATCATGAGTTTTTATTATTGCAGTACTTTGGAAATGTTACATATTTGTCCTTGGTATATTACACACAACAGCTGGTAAAAAGCAAGTTTCAGTCAATAAAGTTTTGTTGTATAACTTGGATATTTGCGGTCCAGTAAGATTTATGTTGATAAGCATATTATATAATATGTCCCCACTAAAGGAAACTTTGATCATGCAAATTTTACTTTCAAAACACTAAAGCAGCAATTACTAACCAGTCCAGTTACAGTACGCATCAGGAGGAACTCACATTTTCCGGTTTATTTCGCGGACGCGGAAAAAAAAATATCCGCCGCGACATCGAGGAAAAAAATGGATTTCCTCGATGTCTCGACATCGCGAAATATCTCGGCGATATTTGACGACCAGCGCGAAAATAATTAGAGTCTTAACTCACCTGGATAAGCTGAACATTTAATGAAATGACCGTATTAAAACGTGCATTTGCTGCAAATTGTGCATTTTACGTGTGCCAATTATGTGACATTAGGTAAAATTAAAACCAAAATTTCTCATACATTTGCTGTGTAGGTTTATGTGTACTTCCGTCGTTGAAAACGCTCGTTATTGTATAGCAAAATCGATCAATAATTTTGTCAAGCGCATAGATGATACAGATGTCGCAGTAGGGTTTGGCAAGGGGAAAATCCCGGGATTGTCTTTAGAGAATCCGGGATCGTATTAAACATATAGTAATACCAGGAATACACCACCTGCCATAGGTGTCATCGATAAATTATCGATTATCGATTGCCTTTTGTTATAGATAAGCATGTATAGTATAGGCATGATAATCTTTTTTTTTTCAGTAAATTAATTTTATCGTTGATGGATTTTTTTTTTATATTGGATAAAGTTGCGACATTCTTTTTATTATTATATTAGCATTTTAATTTCGTATTAACATGTGTACTGAAATTCTTTATAAAGCATTACCAAAACTACTTGTTAATTTAAAAAAGAAAAATCTAAGCAAAATAGGTTTTGAATAAATATTTGTTTATTTCATTATCACAAAAATCAAATAATGTAACTTTTTTATTGCCACAAATTACGACAAATATCAAAACCAACACTGTTTATTGTTTCCCTATATGTTTAATACGATCCCGGATCCCGGGCGTCCCGGATCCCGGGATTTTCCCCTCGCCGTAGGGTTTACATGTTGTATGTTTTCTTTAAATATAGGAAAGCAGTTTTAACACGTATAAATCGAAAACCAGTCAATTTATTTTCTGAAAATAGGGTCAGCTGTTCCGAGAAATAATCTATACTTTCGGTTTTGAATTGTCATTCCTTCCGTTAACAGATACGAGCATTCGTAAACAAATGCATCAGAATGAGAGTTTTATGAGAGTTTTATACATTTAAATGATATTTTAAAGCATAAAATTCGCCGAAATGGGTGTAATCAGGAACTTTGTGAGCCTCGATACGTCAATTCTTACCTGTGAAAAAGTTCGCGGAACCATTTAGCAGACGTCCGCCGTGATATTTGGTGACCATGTCCACGGCGGTCGTCCTCGAAATGCGGCGGATTTGGTCGTGTTTTATGGAATGGGTAGTCCGCGACGACCTCGAAGAAAACGAGAGTTCCTCCTGGCACGTACTGTACATTTTCATGTGTGAACAAGTAGGTAGTAATGCCATTCATATGTTTTCTTAGCTTTCATTACATAAGTTCACTGGATCTGAAAAAATCATCTGTACCCCTCCAAAACTCATAAAAGTAAGTAAAATGCCACCTATCTGTCTGCATACAGATGTCATTTCCATCAGCTCGTTATCACACAGATTCCAAAAGCAACCTTCTTCCTTGCTTTCTATTGCCTTTTTTCCAGATTAAAATGTACCTTTTGTTATGAGGTAGAGGATGAGTTTCACTGTATTTCCAATTATTAGAAAACCAGTACAAAAACTTATCTGGGTTTGGCTTTGAGTTGCACAATGCATATTTGTTAGGTTAGAAAACATTAAGAAAGAAAACATTGAAGCTTATTTTCACAAAGAAATTTTCTAGAGGAAAAAACTAGAAAAACTTATGGAAATGTTTAAAATTGGAATCACATAGGGTTTGCAGGTGGTTGCATATTTTCTTGCAGAAATATCATTGATACCTTGCTGCAGCAATGCTGCATTGTGTATAATTAGCAAAGAAGCTAAAGGTACAGGCTCTTTTCACTGTTTACATAAAACTTGTATATCTTCTAGTTTAGTGAATGTTTTCATGATTATTTCAGGAGGAAGAATGCTCTGATCTTGAGAACACAACTCACTGTCCGAGTACATGCTGTGATAGGTGAGTCACAATATTGTCAACTATTGCAATGTGTAAGTGTTCTGGGAAATGTATTTTGACCTTGACCTTCACAATTGAACTTCATTAATCCTTAACTTTTACTATAAGTTTGTTTATTAGCTCTTGCAGTGTCTTAAATACTGTTAAATCTTGTTTGTACATCTTTAGTCATATATTGTACCTGTTTCATCAAAATTTTTATCTTTGAAATATTAGTTGCCTTCACCTTAAAAATTATTCGGATTATTCTTTAAACAATACATACTATCTGATGTGACCTTGACCTTCCTAAATTTTATTTGATTAAACTTGTGGTAGTCTAAGTTAAACAGATTTATCCAAAATCGTTCCGACTTAAAACAAAGTTATCTTCTTGAGAAATTGATCTGTGATTTTCAGATAACAAAATGTCACTTTTGACAAAAATAAATTATTTAAGATGTCACAGTGAGGGTATATAAAAAGATATCTTAATTGAGAAATGTTTTAATCTCTCTTCATCTTGTAATGGTAAAAATATTAATATTAAAATTTGTGAAAAGATAAAACAGTATGTTATCAGAAAATCAAGATGAATTTGTTGGAACTTAAGAAAACTTGAATGATTTTGGCATAGTTTCCAGTCCATTTTTATGTTTTGAGGTAATTTATAACAAGTAGATGATCTTAACTAGGTGAAGTGACTAATAAATTGCAAAGCAAATTTTAACAAGGTATAATGAATGTGTAGCAGGATTTCTATTTACCTGGTGAATAAATCAGCCTATTTTAAGTAAATATGAGGTGTACAAGTGAAGATATTCTTTTTGTAAATCCCTAAGTCTTTCAACATTGACTGAAGATTTCCAAATTAACTTTCTGTAATGTACTGATGTATATTTTGTCTGTGTTGCTTTCACTGATGGTAATCTGTAGGTACAAGATTCTGTTGAATAATTTCAATACATTTTGATGACAAAATACCCTGGCACCCAGCCATCCTTTACTGTGTGAGCCTAAATCAGCAAACACAAATATTCAAAATTGCATGCCAGTAAACTTGTACATGTTTTTCTGTAAGAACTAGAACCATGGCCAAAGGTTTTCAAAGAATGATCGACATATTCTAACAGAATATTCTCTGATACACTAGAATAACCTGTATTCTTACCAGAGATTTGTTTTATTGAATTAAACCTTATATACCATATATATGGAGTAAAGGGTTAAAGTGATAATAGTTACTTGGTAAGCTTATAACTGGAAGGTGTTAAGAGGGTTACCATCAAAACCTCATCTGTAATATAATGGAATATACAAAAGCCACTCATATCGGCTACTTTAGAGACCACTTAATCTACTTGGACCACTTGATACATGGATAAATATCCACTTTAAACTGTTTCCATAAGGAAACAAGATGTTATGACAAAGCCAGACAATGATAGTCCATAAATTTGCAATGAAAATGATAGACAGTATTGCTTGGTAGAAACATGGAAATATGATCTTGTGGGGAGGATCTATATCCCTGACTGGTTGAGATGTATATTAAACTGGGTTATTTCTGTCTCTAACAACCCTCAATACTTATAGATAGGTATTTACATCATATGTATTTTCCATGAGCTTACCTTGATATAAGCATTTTTTTCACCCATGCAGCCTCAGAATTTGTTGATTATAATATTTCATGTAAATTTATTGTAGATTTGCTGTATTAATGAAAAATATGAAAAATAAGCTTCTGGTAAACAGGTGTGAAAAGAAGATAACTATTATTTGCTTTCGTTGGCATGAAAATAACACCCCAACAATCTTAACTTTCAAATTACAAGGTTTTAACCTGGTTTAAAGGTGAAGAACATGAACATCATTAGGTTAATTAGGTGTAAATGGCAGATGCCAAGTATGTATGAAAGCCATTGGCTTATTGAATGAAGCAATTACTTAAGGCTTAAGTTAATGAGGTCAAACTGGGCAAAGGTTTTTAAGCAGTTTATAAGGAACAAGTAAAGAACTGTACCATTTAGACTTGAATGAGGCATGGTTTGAATAGCAAGATACAGAAGGCATCTCATTCCAGAGACATCCCTGATTGAATGCTCATTGTATAGCAGGTACCTCCATTTAAAGTCTGATCTGGAAGAAAGTAATGTAAGTGGAGACCCCTGAACTACCATTCCAGCACATTACCACTATCTATCTATCTATTCGAGTTTATTTGTTGTTGGTACTGGTTGCCCATATGACCAGCACTCCTTGCAGATGTTACTTATTTTATGTTGTGGCGGATAGTGCAAGATACAGAAAGCATCCTATTCCAGAGAAACTCCAGGTTATTTTCATGCTCAGTGTAAAGCACTGATTCATGGGACCTCATCCGAAAGACAATTAGTAATATTAGTGGAGGAACGGGGATCGATCTCACAACCTCTGGGTTACCTGTCCAGCACGTTACCACTGGACCACTGATCTGCTCCGCATTATCACTGGAACACTGATCTGCTCTTAGTCTAGTATCTCAGTAACTATATATGTGTTCTTGCTACCCGAGATGAAAAGAACCCACCATCCCTCCACAGCCCCCAACCACCTCACTGATAATTATGACCACAGATTTTGTGTATCAGGTATTTATGTACCCTCTTCCCCCTCTTCTTTGCTAACATTTCTTTTAAAACCCACAGTGATATTGCATATTTGTGTATCAGGTCCTTATTACAAGTAACTATACAAATATTTGGCTACTGTACAAGTACCCGGATAGTTAAATAGCTGTTTATCTTTAAAATTATCTTTTGTATTGTTCTGTTTACACCAGATTCATTTTCTGTTGCACACAAAGCTATATATTAAGTGCATGACTGCACTAAACCTGTACTTTTCCATTTAGACTTACAGTATTTTGCCTGTTGGTTGCTTGGTTTGTTATGATTGCCTTTATTTGCCACTATAAATGTAGGTATTGGTATTTGCCCAGAGAGAATAATAATCCAGTATTTGTATACATAATTGATAAGCAAATAATAAATTGAACATAATTACAGCCAGGTGAGAGTGATTTAGAATTAACGAAGAAGAGGGTCATTGGTCTGTATACTGCTAGGTCATGGTTTAAATGGTTTGCTCAATACTTACCTAAAGTAAATGTGAATTTTCTGTATGACAATTACTGAAAAAAAAAAAACCAATGTTTTTCAAAATGATACTTCTCTAGGTGCCAGATTATATTTGCCATTTCCATAAGAATAATATCCTTCTTTGCTGTCATATTCTGGTGTAATGCTAGACAGAAATAAACAAAAGATTACTCAGAGTATTATATAACTTAATCTATTTTTCGCGAAATAGTAGAAATGCTCTTTAATTCATATTTGCATTATTTTCTTAAGCAAAACAGGTCCTAAACTGTTCAAAATTGTTTGTAGCCTTTCCTTGGCCTCTTGGTTAGCACATCTGACCACACATCAGGAGATCTGGTTCAATCCTTGTTTTGAGGCATGTCTTGATCATTGGTAGTTGAAAGGAATATGTAACCTGAGATCACCCACACACATGTGTGTTATATGATTGTGTTTTTGTACTCACTTAACTGTATTTTACAAGCTGATGTATTGTCCTGGTCAGAATGTCAGGTTTAGATTAGGCCAGAGACATGTTTATTGTTGTTTTGTGCCACAGAAATTATAGTTCATAAGTTCTGTGTCAAGTAACTCCTCATCATTCTAATGTTGGGTCAGTCATCTGAAGTAAATACATGATTTTTATTGTTCTTTTTTCAGAAAAACTGTTGAATTCCAGTGGCCGTGAATTGAGACGTGCCTTATTCTCTCTGAAACAGATCTTTCAGGTAAGATCAAGAACAGAACAGAAAAAAAGTTTTTGCCTAATTTCCTCTTCCATGTATACATATATGAACACATACAAGGTCATTTAAACCCCAATCAAACAAACAAACAAAAAGCATCAACACTGACAAGATCATATATATACATGTAGTATATATTCCAGTATGTACAAGTGAATCTAGACACAGTTACATTCTTATAAATCCATTTAGTTTATACCAAATTTATTTTAGTTTGTTTGTGTAGGAATCTTTTAGCTTATAGACACACTCTCAAATCCGTTCCTGGAACTAACCAGTACTAAGCAATGAGTGTAAAGTTTCTTCCTCAAGGAAACAACGGCTTGCCCCTGACTGGGTTTGAACCCGTGCAGCTAGCAATCCTTTGACTACTAGTCCGCGTTAACCACTCGGCCATGCCGCCACTTATGTATGTCTATACAAACATCAAGATAAAAATTTAAGATTTGAACAAGTTTTTTTTGGGAGCTGAAAAGCAATATTATTAAGAGCAAACTGATATCTCGATTTTAAAGTAAGATGGGTACTGGATGAAATGAAATATGGCCTACATTTAGTCCAAGTATTTAAATTATTTTTTTTCTAAAACTTAAGGTAAATTCTGCTGTTGATTAAAGATCACATCTTTAATCTCTTGAACCCCAGGCATGCATTGATGTTAAATAGAAATAAAATTGAATTCAAACTGTCATTTCATTTCAAAGAAATTCTAAAAGAAGATTATTTGATGCCATAAATAAACCAATATTTTAGTTTAGCGGAAATGTATTTTTGGCAAGTAGATTTATTTATTGAGTCTAAACTGATAAGGTTTTCACACTTGTAAAAGACTTTAAAGTTATCTTTTTACTCATACTGGTTTACATAATCAAATATAAAATCTATATTTAGCATCTGACCTCAGATAAAGTTGCAAGTATTTCTTGCGTGTATAAATATATTAGCTTAATACAATGTTTGATGATAAATTACATGATAAAAGATGACTTTTGAAGCATTTTTAGCTGTCCTAGATAGAAGACGGGGATTGAGCAGTTTCACAACCAAGTTTTAGCCTGGTCTCCACTCCCCATTATGTATAAGGGTTACAAATTAACTGCCATTTGAATGTGTTCACCTGCTAGACGGTTTTATCAGTAGGAACATTTTTTTTTCCAGACCTGATTTTTTAAAACCCAATAGAAAATAGTTCCCCCAAGTCTTGAAGCCTTATCAGTGGATGTTTATCAAAGGTAGATAAGTCAATTATTTAATTTCCTCCCAGTGTACCTGTCTGTAAAGCCATGTACATGTATGCATTTCCACTGCCTGATTTCTCAACAGGAAACAGGTAAATATAGAAACTCCATGAGCATTTCTCATTTTCTGTATTCAACTGCAGGCAGCTAGAAAGGTGAAGTAGCATTAACTGTACATAATGATCTTACTGCAGGCAACCTAGAGAAATAAATCACTTCTGAACCATTGATGTTAATTTAATTCTTCCTGCAGTTTTAAAGGGCTATATTCCATGAAAACAAATACCCAAGGAAGGCAAAAATAAAGAAATTCTGTTAGTGTGGGAGGGGACTTTTTTGGGGGTTGTGGGGTTGGCTCAGGAATGGAGATTTTGTGTTAAACTCCCCTCCTGGAATTCATGTTTAACTGGAATGACTCTTTCAGGGATTTCTTATAACATAAAAAGGATTATTTTTCTCACCAGTATGTAATTGTAAAAAGCATTCAGTGTTTTTGTTTCCATCAACAAATCCTCTCTCTGAATAGGATCTTTCATTCTTAGAATTATGTCTCCCCCCAAAAATGGGGGAGAGATATTGTTTTTCCCCCGGTTGTCTGTCTGTCCGTCCATCTGTCTGTCCGTCACAAAATCGTGTCCGCTCTGTATCTTCCAAAGCCCTTGAAGGATTTTTATGAAACTTGGGTCAGATGTTCACCTCATCAAGGCGACATGCAGAACCCACTTTGCGGGTGTGGTGTCTCAAGGTCAAGGTCACACTTGGAGGTTAAATGTCAAATGCCACAAAATTGTGTCTGCTCTGTATCTTCCAAAGCCCTTGAAGGATTTTTATGAAACTTGGGTCAGATGTTCACCTCATCAAGGCGACGTGCAGAACTCACTTTGCGGGTGTGGTGTCTCAAGGTCAAGGTCACACTTGGAGATTAAATGTCAAATTCCAACATAGTAGGAGTAGTTCCAACATACTACAGCTATCATGATGTAACTTTTCTCCTTATCAATCGAAATAGATTAAACTTGAGTGCTTGAAGAAGACACCTTGTAACTGGCTTCATGTTTTTTGCCCATATCTATGTAACAGAACTGCCATCAACATGATTCCAACATGCTACAGGTACTAGACTGAATGAATACAACCATTTTGTACAATATGAAACAAGGTTTCTGCTCAATCCTTTCTTGACAGAGAATGAGTTTCTTGTTCATCATGTACATTTGACAAAAATATCCCCCTTTATTTTACAATCATCTGACTCAGTACTGCCTGCAGCAACTGGCTGTGGGGAGACATATGTTTTTATTCAATCAAAAACCCATTTCTAGTTTGCATTTGGTTTTCATCCTTGAACTTGCCTGCGAAGTTTTGATTGTTTCCCTTTTAAATAAATAGAAGAGCCTCGCTTCCTTTCCTGCTAATTTGGATATTTTAAGAAGAGAGAATAAAATTTGAAAGTTTGTAATCTGCAGTTCATAGAATTATTGAAAACTGTAAATAAATTCATTTGATAGTCAGGCCAGCTAAAGGAATATATTCCTGAAAGGCTTACTTTAAAGGGATGTACCACTCGGCCAGTGCACTTATAAATGAGGCTTCAGCCTAATTGTTTATAATTAACCACATGTTATCAAGGTTGACCATCAGTTACTTGTGTTGTTATTCACTAAGCCTTTTATCTTAATGAGTAAGTGGTGAGGTTTAAGCAAGTTTTTTTTTAGTTTTGCTGTGTTAATTAATGTTTACTGACTTCAGCAATTTTCAAGGCTTGAGTGTGTGTGTGTGTGTGTAAAGATGGCTAGATGGTAATTTATTGACCACAAAATATTCATAAGAAATATAGAGATATTTCTGCTGTTAAAGTTTGACAAGCTCCATTTTTATATCCATATGAAGTATAAGTATATCTAGATTTCAAGTAATGCTTTCGTGTTCATTTAAGTCAAAAGACTGGACACTTTATTTTATTCTGAAAAAAATAAGTTACCTATCCATTCCTTGTCTCATAATTATTAGTAAATTAGCTTTTTATTCTTTGCTGTTTTAGAAGAAAACAAATAAAAGACCCATTTTTGGTTTGTAATTTGAAAGGAGAAAAAATCATTTAAAAGTCTTGGTTGAAAAAGTGAAATATTTTACAGGATGACAAAGACCTTGTACACGAGTTTGTCAACAATGATGGACTTGACTGTCTTATCAAGGTGGGGGCCGAGGCTGACCAAAACTACCAGAACTATATTCTTAGAGGTATTTGCTCTGTTGTTTATTTCTTTCAAGGTAGATTTTAAAAAAAAGTAAAAAAGTTTCAAAATAAAAATGACAGTTTTGTGTTGTTGTTAAGAAATAAAGATGAATTTACTAGATACTATTAAAATAACTGTCATTTCTTAATAATTTTGGAATATTTCAGTAGCCATCAGCAATTTTTGCATTAATTCAGTGTAACACATTGTATTAATGCAAAAATGGCAAACTTCATGGTTTAGTATAATTAAATAGTTGAGCTGGTGGCTAGATTTTGTGTTTGCATATACTGTAAAATTCTAGGCACAGCCTTTATGGTTAAAAACTTGCCAAACTTGTTGCTCTATAAAAATGATTTCTAAGTTGTGGATGTATGAACCGAGTTTTCTGTTTGATGTATTTCAGCCCTGGGACAGGTGATGCTGTATGTGGATGGTATGAATGGTGTCATAAATCATAATGCTACTGTACAATGGTTGTACTCACTTCTAGCCTCAAAGGTAGGTGGACCGTCAAGCTGGCAGGTCTAAGTGATTTGTAGAGGCAGTTTCTCTGTCTGCTTAACACTGAATATTGTTATGGTCTAGTGCACACCTTCATATAATTGTATAAATATAACCTCTGACTACTGCGTCAGGGAATCGATTCTTTGGCTCAGTGGTTAGTGTTGGCGTGTCACGCGGGAGATTGGAGTTCGAATCCCACTCTGGGTTGTGTATTCTAAGATGCATTGCTTATTTCTGTTACGGACTTTCATGTTCATAAGAATATATTAAATATTTTTATGCTCCCCAAAGGGCAAGCATATAGTTGCTGCTTTGTCTGTCTGTCCGTCCCTTCGTCCGTCCGTCATAATTTTGTCCTGAGCATAACACAAAACTATGAGAGGTATCAAGACCAAACTTCATAGGTAGTTAGATCTCATTAAGGAGCAGTGCAGTGCACAAGAACCATAACTCTTGCTGTATTAATTTTTGAGTTATTGCCCTTTGAAATTTCTCATACTTATTTTTTTTCCAGGGCATATCTCACAAAGTTTAAGAGTTATCAACTTGAAACTTTATAAGTAGATAGATCTCATTGATGAGCAGTGCAGTGTACAAGAACCATAACTCTTGCTTTATTAGTTTTTGAGTTATTGCCTTTTGAAATTTCTCATACTTATTTTTTGTCCGGGGCATATCTCACGAAGTATAAGAGATATTAACATGAAACTTTATTGGTAGATAGATCTTTATGAGGAGAAGTGCAGTGTGCAAGAACTGTGACTCTATTTTGCATAATTTAGGAGTTTTTGCCCTTTGTTATTTTTCATATACATATTAAACAATAGCCCTTTTGGAATTGGCATTTATTCGGGGAGCATACATCGGTTCTACCGATTTCTTGTTATCTCAGGCCATTATTATACTGGCGGCATTTGAAAATTCAGCAATTTTAATTTGTTTCATTCTTTTAATTTTCATTCTGACAGTGATTTAGAGTCATTGTTGGAAGACCGTCTGCAATGCGTCTCTTAGTAAACGTTGCTTTCAGACATGTTCATTAACTTGCTGTTAAGCTGCACTGTCGCATATATAATACCTGTAAGTGGTATAATCATTTCTGATCTAATTTATATTACACGTATTACAGTTAATCTGATTTACTTACTAACACTCTTATAATAGACATTTTATTAGGTCATAATGTGTCAAGGTATTGACACCTATTTCACTATTTTCATGGTCCTTTAACTTTAAAGATATAAGGTTACACCACATTGCACTGAGGTTATATGGTAAACTGGTAAAGAGGTTTTTATATGGATAACACGATTGACTAATAAGATATAAAATGCAATCTGATCTACCTGTCAACATGGGGGTCATAATTACGTTGAAAGTAAAATGTTTTGTAATGATTGATTGCTACATAGTGGTTGTGACATGTTTACAAAACTTTGTGTCACAAGTTGAAATTATTTTCTCTTAAAATGGACTATTGTAAGATTAGAAAGTGTATTCAAAGAGGAATATTTCACTGCCCACCACCATAAAAAAGAGAAAAAAATGGAAAAAGAAAGGAAAAAGATTGACAGTCTAGTCTTAGTAGCTGTTAAAAAATTAGGGCACTTGTCATTCCTGTATATTGATATTTCAATAATTTGAATAATTTGTGTACGTTTGACATACCATTTTTTACTTGATTAAATCTAAAATGATAATAGTTAAAAACTGTGTGATAAAAAAGTCAACAAAGCAGAACACAAATCAGTTAAAAATCTGTGAAATGACAAAAAATAAAATATTTAATTCTGAAACATGGATCTCGTAGCTTTCTTTTGGTCTTAGATATTTTCGTGTTAAAATGTACAAACAGAAAATGTTTATATCAGTGGATGTGTCAACTCTTTTTCCAAATTTATGTCAAGATCAAATTCAGAAGTTGCAATTCACAGCTAGCTGTTTGAATGGTACATGAAGTTTTGATACACTGAAAATATTATTTCATTACACTTGTATTACCTTTGATTAAAAAGTAAACTTGCTGAAAGGATCAGTAATAAATTGAGAATAATCTCTTCTAATTCTGATTGACAGAAAGAAAGAAGTAAGCATTAAATATACCAGGTTATGCATTTCTTATTAGATGTGATATCAGATCAGGTGTATGAATAAGTCAGGTTAATGTGATCAGAACTTTCACGAACTATGTTGGTAGTATGCCATACTCTTGTACAAATAAAATAGGAACTATATAATATACCCCCAGTGTCTCACTTCTTGTGAAGTTGATAAGCAGTATGATATTCTAAATACTAATTCTCTGTTGCTTTGTATTCGATGAATCAATAAAAAACATTGTTACTTAATATTTGATAAGAAAGTAATAAAATAGTTTGTTCAAAACATGTCATTATTGAAGTTTGTATGGTATTAGAATTTGTGTAAAATCAGGGGACTACCATAAAATTTCAGAATTCTAAACTTCCTGAACATGACATGTCCAGCTTAGATACAGCTATTTTGCTTTGTAGCTAACCCTTTGTTCAGCTGTTATCTTGAAGTCCTTATTCAGGTCCCAGATTTAATAGTGTCTATATATATATAGGTTTCCTGCCTGTATGATAGTGTAACGGATGGGCTTTTTTGTCTCAAGTATGATTCTAAAGAGTATACAGTGTCCAAGGTGAAAGGTCATGTTTACATACAACACTTGTGTTACATTCATATTCCATTATTTACAGGGTGTATAGAAACAATTCAAAGACATCAATGAAAAAGCCTTTTTCTCTAGTTATTTAAGTTCTTTACTTGCAATATTCTTTTGATATCTGATCTGCCTTCATGCATGAAACTAGGAGGTTACTTTTGATGGCTAGGTATAGAAGGGATAAAGAACTAATTGGAAAGGTGGTTTGGTAAATGGTCTTTCTTAATGAGATTATGATTGACAATAAGGCGACACTAACAGTATTTGGGTATTTCAAAATAAAGATTGAGGTTGTTGACATGCCTGACTTAAGTAATGAAAATGCTTCTTGTAAGACATTGACATTGAAATGACAAGGATTTTTCATTACACCCTGTTGTTAATTTAGTTAATTCATTTGCAGTTTGAATGTAGACCTGCTTTATAAAGTTGAAGTTTCGTTGTTTTCAAAATGTTTGTTAGTCTAGTTGTTCTTCAGAAAGTCAGTAATTTAGGAACCGTTTGCTTCTTTGAAAGTGGGAGTTTCAAGTTCATATGTACTCAATATTTAACTATAGTTTTGAAAAAGGTTAGAAAATGTTAATCTGTCTCAGTAAGATTCATAGTTTTGATTCTGAGAATTAAGTTTTAGTGTCAATCAAGCATTAAAAGGAATTGAAGTCAGTTTTTTTTTTCATGAAACCAGCCTGTTTACTGTTATTTTAGTGTTCAGAGCAAAATTCATCATATATTACCCTTTTTTTTGCACAAAACTATACTGTTAGTTAAAGATGATTATTCTTAAGAGATAGAAGAATTTCCAGTTTGTCTGAGTGTGTTGATAATATTCATTAATCTGTTCTGCAGTTCCGGCTAGTGGTGAAGACAGCACTGAAGTTACTGCTGGTGTTTGTGGAGTACACAGAAACAAATGCTCAACATCTCATCAAGGCTGTCAATGCTGTTGATAAAAAGAGAAGTAAGTTTAATATTAGAGGTTACAGCTTCTGGTTTTGAGAATACAGTATAACTTGTTCTTAATGACAATTGATTATAACGACATTCGCAGTATACCGACATATTTATCTGGTCCCATGTTTTTTATTAACTTTATTTAACTTGCCATATCTGACAACCTCCCAGAATTGACATAACCAACTTGTCCCAATGAGTGTCGGTATAGACAAGTTTTACTGTATTAATTTAACAATGTGAATGTGGTCACATTACTTTCAGAAAAGCTTGTTGAAGGTAACTGCAAATATTCCTGCTCATACAGTCACATATTTTAGGATCTGTAAGACATTTGTATGTGACAGTGACTTTACAATGTTGATTGGCATTAAAATGGAAATGGAATTTGGTGCATACCTGTACCTTTAACAATAGCTGCAAAATAGTTTAAACTGTTTAGTTGCAGTTGAGCATTGATGAAGCCTCAGGGTCATTTGTTCAGTCTACACAACCAATTCTTTCTGTAGAATTCCAGCACTAACCTTTTTTTAGAAGGGATGGTTTTGTAAACTTGCCAATGAGAAAACTAAAAAGCCTTTAAAGATGGGAGTTAGACACAACAGAACAAGATAGGCATTTCTTTGAAATATTTAGGCATAATGCAGTTTTGCATGACTTACCTAATGATGTTTTATTCCAGTGGTGAAACCTTGGACAAATATCATTGGAATATTGGATGAACAGGATGGAGGGGACTCTGAACTACTTGTTTATGCCATGACACTCCTTAACAAGGTAATTGATACACCACCTTACATCATAGAAAAAATGTGAACAGAGGTTGAATTTGTGATAACAGGACCAGTGGGATTATGCTCCCTGCTAAATTAGAAAGTGTAATTGTAAATCTGTGATGGTATGTTAATAGACAAAAGGTCAGTAGATGACACATCTAGAGGAAAAGGTCAACCACAGTTTCTCAAACAATCATGGTTTTGTAATTCATTTTAACAGAACATTTTGTGTGTGCATAATCAAGCCATAAATATTTAGATAATTGAATCATAGACAGATTTTTTTTTACATTCCTGGATTGTAAATTTGAATGTATTGTTTAATTGTTTGTTTCAAAATGGCAGCCATTGTATACAGGTACATACTGAAAGCCCAAGGAAAGGAAAGTTTATCTAAAAAATCAACTATCTTTTCATACTTTTTAACACCTGCTCCTGATCATTTTGTCTATCATATCTCATCACAACAGTTGAATGAGCATTGTACCATGTTTAAATCTCAGGTTTTCTGAATTATCTACCTTTAGTAACTGTTGACTTACGTTTCAGGTATTAAATGCAGTGCCGGATCAAGATACTTTCTATGATGTGAACAGACGCCCTGGAAGAGCTTGGTATGGAGCGTATCACAAACAGACACATGAACAGAAAGGGTGCTGATCTTGACCTGCTCACACAGTTCAATCTATATGAGGTATAGTTATTCAGAGAAATGTTTGAAAAATTTCTCTATCACATACATTTGTATTAGATTGTATGCTGAGAGAGTCGGATATAGAAATTTCATACCACTTAAGTCACAACCACAGTTAAAAAGCCTCAGTTCCATGTTTTTCTACAAACAAATGAAACTTACATACATGTGTACAAAAATGTTTAAGAAGGAAGGAAAGAACCAATTGAACCTTTTTGTTACAAAAAAAAACAGGTGTAATAGGTAACCAGCATTTCATATTTATATAATATGACAGACTGTAGCTGTATTTTACAGGAACTAAAGCAAAAGGCTCCCCATGTAGTGGTAATGCTGGCTTGTGTTATAATATTATTGTTTTTTGTCTGAAAAGTTCTATGTAAACAAATACTTAACAAAAGTTGACTTCTTAATTACAGTTACTTTATTATTGTTCTATATTTTTTTAGCACTTTTAAATATATATTATAGAATTGCTTTGTCAGTTTTGCCAATGTGTTTGTATTTTTTGTTACCCATTGAAAGTGATTAGATCCAAAAAGGCCTAAATTAAGTCTTACATATTGGTATTTCATGTAATATCTCTTTAGATCTTAGAGTCAGCTTTGTTGGGCAGGTTTGTTTTGCAGACCTAAATTAATTCCTATTTCTTATAGTAAAGTTTACATAAACTTCAACTGCACTGCTAGTTTCGGGCTATTCTCCTTGTAAAAATTTACAGGTACCAAATTTAACTAGTAAAAGTTGATTCTAAATTCATTGATCCAAAGCATGACTCTTAAATCTTATAACAATAGGTTTTACCCACAGACATTACCATGTTTTTGGTGAAAATATAACTGTACTTCTTTGTTAAATCATACAAATGTGAGGGGTCAGGGATCCATCAATTTAGTGATATCTCTGAATTTTTCTGTGGTCAGGTTAATTTCCTCCTTTTGTCATAGAAATTAAGAAGAATTTTGATATCAGTTTTCTATTATGGTGCTTTCAAGAAAAATAATTAGGAATTTGCTTCTGTAACTTACATGTACCTGATTAAAGGTTTTGTAGACACAATAACCTGCCATTTCATTGCTTTTGGGTTTGAATATATTTCATTAAGTTAAACACCCTTTAACATCATGAGTTATGTATCGCGCAGGTAGTTTACCTAACCATATACCAGGGAAGGACAAATTCTAGACTTCCATTCTTTTAAAGAAAATGCCCATTCTCACAGAAATGGTAACGGTCTGTAGTTAGACTTAAACTCATGGCTATCCATCAGTGATTGGTTAAGTGATCTAAGTTAGTGACTCAAACCACTTATTACCATTGAGACAGAAAACAGTGTTAGAAAGCTGCATTTCTTAATCAAATGAATATGTGAAATATAAAAATTAAGCAATAGGTAAAAGGACCAGATATGTTAATTTGATTTAATGCAATATTATTATGAATATGTTTTTGAACCACAGGCTGCTTTGAAAAATGAAGATGGTGAAGAAGATGACATTGGTCAGATGGAAAATCTTCGTCGCACACCACGAATCAAGAGTGATGGCGATATAGCTCGGAAGAGTCGCCGGTTCTCAACAGGTGTGGTGCCAAACCGAGCCTCTTTTGGAATGAGCGTAGAAGGAAATGAACAGTCTCAGTTGAACAAATCGGCATGTCTAGCTGAAGAATACAACAAAAGAAAACAGAAGTTAAAAGAGTTAGTGTTTAGTTTTGTTTTCTCATGGAAATCTAGTTTCCTCAGATTGGAACAAAATGACATGCTAAGCTGAAGAATGTAACAAACAGAAGAGTTTGTGTTAGTTTTTCTGTCTTTTTGTTAAAGTAATTTCTTCAGTTACATTCCTCATAAGAAAGAAGTTTGTAGCGTGCAGCCAGAAATTTTGTATTTCTCACTTCCTATGAATCTTCATTTCTTTATCAGGAAATTTGATGTCTTACGATTTTTCAACATGTGTCAACCTTTGTTACATTGTCCACACTTGATTTATCATTGTAATTATGGTTATTTAGGAGGTCAGCAATACCACCAGAAGAACATGAAATGGTGGACAGATTACCAGACCAGCAGAATCGGTTTCGTCGGTTTGGGTTGAATCAAGACGTATCAGACGACAGTAGAAAATACATAAACGGGTCCGACAAGTCACCATGTATGTATCATTTATGTCAAAATGTTGATGATATGAAATATTTCAACGTAAAGAATGTTAGAAAAGACATGTAGTACCTTTAGAAAGAATGTTACATTGTGATCAAAAATGCAAGTCAGATTGTAGCGAAAGGAGTAATAGGGTTTAAGACTTTCTCCATGGCAAATCCAAGTATAGCTTCAGGTAATTAGAGATAGATTACGAGAATTTTATTTTTGAAAAAGATTTAAATATTTTCTCAAAGGGTTAACTTCAGATGTTTTACCAGACTCTGTCACAAACTAAAATCTTTAGAATACAGTGTTACAAGATTTTATTTACTTGGCATATTTTCTTGTATTGAAGACTTTTCTTTGTAATATATTGTAAAGTCATGTGATGTAAAAAAAAAAAGTTGATTTTTTTGAATTCAGATCTTTATGTTTGTTCTATTTACTACACCTAATGGCATCTGAAAACAATACATATGCAATCTGTAGACCTTGTAGGATAGGGGAAAGATGAAGTTCCAGAACATAAAAATAGGGGCAAGCATTTTTTTTATCTTGAACACCCTAAATCTGACTTGAAGAAAGTATGTTTTAAAACACCAGTATAAGCAAGAATGCATGTATAAAACACACACCTTAGGCCAATTATTTTGTCTCACTACATGTGTTTGTGAGTCAGTATTCTTGGTTGACCATGTGTATGCATGCTGTCATCTGTGTACTTTTCAACATACAAAAGGAGCAAAATATCTGACAAGTAAAAATATTTATGTTGAAATCAGGCAAAATAAGAATGGCTTTGCTAAGTTGGCTTCAGCTTTGCTGAGTTTTGCTGAATGATTAACAGACTGGTTTTTACAGCTGTGAATAATGAGAAAACAAAAGAGTGTCTATTTTTTATCTAATGATATTTTAATTATTTATGTTAATTTTTTTTTTTACTAATTTGTGAAAATCTTGTCAGTGTGCCATTAACATGAATTCTTTTTGTCATGGAATTGAAATTAAACTTCATTTTAGCTGATGGGGCTAATTCAGAAAATAATGATACACAAATGGTTGCTGGTAAGTTACCCCACCCACTCCTGTAACAAGCTTACATACTACACAGGCAATACATCTTGCATTGTTTTTGCTAAAAAATGGTCTTCTCTCAATGGCTTTATCACGATAAAAGTTTATTGAAAGATTGCTGCTTTGTTACCTTTTTATGACTGAAAAAAAAATAAAAATAGATAAAATAAAAACAGAACGTCTAAGGTGTTAGCTTAGTATATTTGAACTGTGGAAATCTAGATAAACAGTTATGCAAAATCAAATCATGAAACAAGGCGAAAAAGGTCCAGAAGGAACATGTTGCTTATTCCACTCTAAAAGGCAGGCATTAAATGTCAGGGAAACAAATGATATTGGATATAGGTCAGGGAAACAAATGATATTGGATATAGGTCAGGGAAACAAATGATTTTGGATATGTCAGGGAAACAAATGATTTTGGATATAGGTCAGGGAAACAAATGATTTTGGATATAGGTCAGGGAAACAAATGATTTTGGATATAGGTCAGGGAAACAAATGATTTTGGATATAGGTCAGGGAAACAAATGATTTTGGATATAGGTCAGGGAAACCTAAAACAGTATTTTTGGAATCATGCAGAAAGTTTATGTTTACTTGTATCATAAACAGACCAGAGCAGCAATTTTACTCAACCTGGCAAGTAACATTCAGGTTTGCAGTGGACCTTTGCTTAATTTTTTCTTTTTTATTTCTGGTGGAAGTTATTTTACATTTACTTCTTTCAGTTTGAAACATTTACTTTTCTTTGATTATATACATGATTTTCAAGCTTTTAATCTGCTTTTAAGCTTCTGATCACTTCCGCTTAGACTCACAGAAAAATGGCCATTGCCTGAAACGGCAGTTCTAATACAGTTGTTACTCTTTTCTTGGAATATTTCAATATTCTTTAAGGGACATAAGTGGTTGACTTATTACATGAAGTAGAGTTCAGAATAAAAAATGGCTAGATTTTCGTAGGTTCTGTCTTCTGTTGACTTTTGTTAAAAAAAAGTAAACACCTCTGCCTGTTGCTAAATTGTATATAATGCTGCTGTATTTACATAGTCCTGGCTTCCTTTGTAAACTTTCTATCTTTTCATCTACTTAAATCAACCAATATACTAAAAAATAATGTATGCAAGGGTTATAAGGAGAATATCTGCCTGTCTCACTAGCTGAATTTTTTATACTAGCAGTATCAATTAAACATTTTGAATATTAACAGTATTTCAGTATTTTGACACAGTTTGTTGGTGTTACTCAAGGAAGAATTTATTACATCATTTAAATACTGATGCAAAATATGTTATTTGTTTCCGCTTATGTCACACGATTATTTCATGGTCATGTGACCCACCAAGTTTTGCTTAATTCATTGCTTTAGTTTGTTTTGCTTTTCATCTTCATAATCAAGTCTCTTCTTTGGCTTATCTAACATTTAACTGAAACAAGAAAATTTATTATATCATGAAATTATACCTTTTAAATCTCCTTTACTTCTACAATAAGTTGAAATGTTTGATTTTATGAATTTTTATTTCATCTTTATGAGAGCATGCTCATTGCAAAGTCTTTTTTATTATCTTTGATTTTTTTCTTTAGTTTTCTGAAGTTTGTTTTGAATTTTTGGTGAATGTTTTTTGCAAAATCTGTCTTAGACTGACCAGTTTGCAATGGAGTGACTTTTGAATGATTTTCTTTCACTTGTTTCTGAATAAACCAGACATGTACATGGTGACAAACCAGTTTAGAAAAGCTAGTATTTAGACCAATCTATCATATAGGCATTGACAGAGTCAAGATTTCATGATAGAAATTTCTTGCAATGATTCTTTAAAAATGCCATTTTTGTTTAATTTCTTTTTTTTCTGGAAAACTTCATATGATAAGCTGGGACTGTTTGGCTAACATCTGTTGAAATATTAAAGAAATATTGCCTTGTTTATTTTGTTAAATCTCAAAACGAAAATGCCTTACAAAGAAAGGATGTTGTTATTTCAGTTTTGTCACATATACATATTTGGTTGCTGTTTTTTTTTAATTTGTTGCCTAGCAACTAACCTGGCATGTTTGCCTGCAGATGCAACAAAGAGCCGCCGTGACAGGCGAGCACGGCAACGGGACTTTATCAAAGCACAGGAAGTTGGTACACTTTTGAAGCAAGGGGACAGAAGGTCAATTGCTAGCAATGACTCCACAAGCACTTGCAGTAGTAATGGCAGTGCTGCACCAGTTGCCATGGAAACTAATTTACATGGCGACAATAAATACTCGTCAATGAGTTCACTTAGTGAAACTGAATCATTGGGTAAGGAAACATAGAGCAAAACAAGTAGAGTAGTTTTAATTGCAGTTTAATTGTTCTTGCACATGTGCCTGTCAAGGTTGTAGTCAAGTGGCACAGCAGATTAGGGTTCTACAGGTGAAACAGACATGACCATAGTATTGTTCAGTGTTTCAGTTTTTCTTCAGTTCTTGTAAACTTATCTTCAGTCCTTACTGAAATTCAGTCTATAAGCATGTCACATAGAAAATGTGATTGTTACGAGGCATTTATGTCCAGAAGTTGAAAAATAAACTGATCGTTATTTGATTCTTTATTTTGGAACATGTTCATAAATGCAAAATATGATTTACTTATAATTCAAGGTATGATTTAAGAATATAAAAATAAAATTCAGTTTGCCAAAAATCATAACAATTCAAATTGAAATTGGACATAGCTACCTGGTTTCTGTGCTGTGTATCTCTTTTTTTTTTTTGATTTCATAAAAAAAAATCGTATTATATTTCTCACAGTACTATTGTATTTTCTGCATGTTAAAACCTTATACCATACCATAGTTCAACTAGTGATTACACTGTCATTATACTTTACACAAAACTGTTAGCAGTTCCGATGGTGGGTTGGTCTGTGGTCAAATTGATAATGTCATACGTAATCAATATTGCAGGCAAGATTGGGTTTATTAAATATTATTGGCCAAACATGAAAGCAAGGTAGATATTGTTTTATTAGTTGAAATATGGTGAATGAGAACTGTTGGCTGAGTGATGACTCTTTACAAGCTTCGTAATGTTTTCTTGCTGTGTGTATTCTTTAAGAGCGGTCAGATACTGACATTCTGCAGTAAGATGTGTGCTTTGTCTAACACAAAGTAACTGTTTTGTACTGCTGCAGTAATGTTTCAATATTTTTATCATGTATTACAGATAACCAGCACCATAAAATGGGGCGGGAGCCACCTGACAAACATTTCTTACCGTCACAGAAACCGGACGAATCAGGGTACCAGTCTACTGATGACCATAGCAGATTACAACCAGATGCATATATCAATGAAAATGAATCTCAAATGCAAAATGGTGATATGCAGGGCATTTCAAACAATAAACGCTGGCTAATGTATAAAATGGCGCACAAAGATGATGATGGATCACTTGAACATGCTTCACAGTTACGTGATAAGTTTAATAATGAAATTAATCAGACACCTCCTCAAAGTGCTAAATTAGATGAAAGTCATAATAAAGTGAAATCTGAATTGGAACGTTTTGCAAACAAGAAAATGGATGAAACTGGACCAAGGAAGCCCTCTGGGCCATCAGGGGATAAGTCAGGGCTAATTAGTCAGGCCATGGAAAATTTAAACAAAAAAACTGAACCTTCAAAACCATCAGAACCTGTAATACACAATAAATCTGAAGGTAAACAAGCTGAAAGTGATTTACAGTGGGAAAGACTATCGAAACGTTTTCATCGGTCATTGAAAATTAATGACATGGATTTCACTGACTTAAAAGATGATGATGATGTGGATGTTTTGGCTCCTCCAAAATTAGACTTTGGTCCTGGGGTGCCACCTCCCCCACCCCCAGGAGTACCTGGTGGTGTACCACCCCCACCCCAAATGATACCTGGTGCTCCACCACCACCACCAGGGATGGCTCCACCACCTCCTCCTCTTGGAGGTATGGCCCCACCTCCTCCACCCCCAATGGGTGGAACCTCATTCCAGCCAATAGTGACTGTGGATTTACCTCCCCCTCCTGGTGCAAATCTTAAGAAAAGTAAAAAGACTGTGAAACTTCATTGGAAGACTGTGCAGCCGGAAAATCCTCACCCGTCAACTAAAGGAGAAACAATCTGGAAAAATATCATAAATGTACACGTGGACCCTGACAAATTAGAGCACTTGTTTGAGACAAGACAGTCAGAACTGAAACAGAAGGTCAGTACTATTGTCTTCTTAGTGTGAATGTTCAATGTTTTTCGATTGATTTTAGATGAATATGTTGTAAACTAAAACCTGATAGATGATTCAACAAAAATTTAGTAAATCTGATTATGTTGAAGATAGCATATTGAACCAGTTGATGATAGCTAGAATGAATTTCATTGTATTCTAGTATCATTTCTGCAGTTAAAGTTGCTGAGAGTGTCTAAGAGTAGTGCTTCAAGTTACTTGTACAAGATCTGAAAAGATAAGGTCTGTAGTTTGTGTTTTTAATGTTTAAAGACCTTTATTTTTTTAGCAGATAATTTTGAGAAGATTTTTTGTTCATTAAGAATTAAGGCATTTTTACTTTACCACTTTACAAGGTTGCCTATGTTTACCTATTGTAACCAGTACAGCCGTTGGTCTCATGACATCTACTTTGAGGCTGCATTTCAATTCATGAATTCTGGAAAATATTTAGGTGGCTGCAAGTTAGCCTGCTTAATTTATCAACACACTATGTATTTGGTCAGTTATTTTTGTGTAGATCACATTGTATTATTAACCTGTTGAAATTTCTGTAAATTTGATGTGAAGTAACTCAGATTATATTGTGATTCTATTTTCATGCTTGTTTTCTACGCTGGATGTTAATTGCATGTTGTATGCTCGTTCATAATACAGGATACGGTAAGACAATAAACACTCCCCCACCCCTTACAGTCACCAAAAGTTTTGTATACATGTGTACTATTTATCCCTGCCCCATATACATGTACCAGTGTACAGTTCACCTTATTATTACCTGAAACATGTATCTTACACTGTATTGAATGGTATTCACTTATGTGTTCTCTGTCAGTCCTTACTAAGAAATGTAAATGTTTTTGTAATCACCAAGTAACACTTTTCTTGCTCTTGTATGTTTTTTTCCTGTGCAAAAATTATAACTTAAAGTATGTTTTGAAGGTGTTTCTTCCTCTCTTTACATTTTTCAAGTATTTTTCTTTGTTACTTATTTCCTATTTTTCACTTGAAGAAAAAGAAGTCAATGTTGGTTTATTTTCATAAATGAAAAACGAACAGATATGCGAGAGAAGTGTTTCATTATGTCTGTTAGAAGAACTTTCCAGGTTTAGAAATTTTGAATTTTTGATCCATATGTACCAAAGTTTTTCTCATATTTGGTGCCTCCCTCTGTCCTTTGGCTTTGGCATTTTTTTAAGGTTTGTCCCTTGGCAATTTCCCCCCAATGCTATTTGAGTAATCAAATTTGTGGTGATTAGTTTTTTTCAGTGGAATGATTGTACAGTTTATTTAACACATTCTAACCTATGCAGATGGACATAATGGTGATCTTTATTGCAGCTTTATTTTGTCAGAAAGATTTATGCTAAAATAGTTTTATGCCTGTTGTATTTCTGCTATGTGACCTTTAAAGGCTCTTGTTGGCAAATTTAGAGTGTGATGGCAAAGTCTCAAAAAGACACATTATGTACATCTGCAAGTTTTCATAAATTAAACCTTTAATTGGCTAGGGGCAGTTTTGACTTGTGTAACAGTTTGTCATTCAAAATTATCTTCATTTTCTTTGTTAAACCATATCGCAAGTTCATAAAATAAAATACAAAGGTCCTCTTGAATTCTATTCATGATTTCAGCAAGCAGCTTGATAAGTGTGTTTTAAGGTTGTGCTTAGTGTTGTCTGAAATTTTTTGCCCTTATTAAGAAAATGCAAAAGTAAACTGTTGAGTGCCTGTACAAGAAGTACGGAGATTTTAATCGAAGGAAACCATTAACAGCCAAGTACTTATTTATATGAAAATTTAGTATTATATTGTTAAAATTTTTTATTAATCAGATTGATATCAGATCATCTAGGTACTGAAGATAAATATACACACTATGATTATTATGTACCAGTATAGATATCCAAATATCCCATTTCATGTACAAGTATTGATATTCAAGCATCCCATTTCATGTACTGGTGTTGATATCCAAAAAATCCCATTTCATTTACAAGTATTGATATCCAAGCATCCCATTTCATGTACTGGTGTTGATATCCAAAAATCCCATTTCATGAACAAGTACTGATATCCAAGCATCCCATTTCTTGTACCAATATTGATATATTAACATTCCCTTCCATGTACTGGTGTTGATATCCGAAAAGTCCCATTTCATGTACCAGTATTAATATCCAGAAATCCCATTTCATGTACCGATAAGATATTGAAAATATTTTAAGTACTAACAGTTATATTGTGATTAATAACAATATCTTAGTGGGTATAAGGGAATTCAACTTACATTTTGTTGAACTGCAGTTTCTTGACTATGTTACATTTTTATGCAAACATAAATGTTTATAATATTTTCTTAGAATTCAAAATTAAGTAGCTTTTTGACACAGTTTATTAGATATACTTCATTCAGACATAACAAAAGTTCTGAAAAAAAAAATTTATACAGAAAAGTGTATGTAGATACAAGAAACTTGAAAAAGTTTTTCAAAAATGTGATATTGTTAACTTGTCATTTTCTTGACAATGTTCAGGCATTGAGCCATTGCTTCTGTATTGTACAGTAGTGGCTCTTTGCATGAAAAATCTACCTATACAATATTCTTGCTAGATATTTAGTACATGTATTGCATGTAGACTTTATGTAATTTCCTAACCTGTGACATGTTGTGTTTTCTTTGATAGGTGATTGTAATTTTTCTTTTCATTAATAATATTAATAGAAAATAAAATGATTGAGGTGAGAATAGCTTTAAATATTTTATGATAATAAACATGTATTTTTTATTTATTTTTTTTGCTGCCAAGTAGAATTTAAGTAATATTAGAGCATTTCTTTTTATCAGCAAAAGTAATTATATTTGTAATGCTAAGTAAAAGACAGCTTTCATTTATTACTGACAAAAGCTGAAATTAAAACTAACCCCTATAAAAAATGATGTTAGGAAGGAGTTTGACTAGATGTTCTTGAAATACAAATTGCAGAAGGTAATTGGTAATGTCTACCAAATTTGAAGACATTCCTCCTTTTATTCATATCATGATACAATCAGAATGGTCAGTCAAATGTCCTTAGAAGTCATTACTTCTCTTCACTTTCCAAGAACCAAGTTAAGTGTACACAGTAAGTGTACTTTTACTGAGACACAGTTAAATGTAAGCCAAGGATTAATGATTGTGATGAACAAAATCTGTGTTTAAAAATATTTATTTTTCACAAAGTGTACCACACAAAGGAAAGACTTCTAGTCAAGCTTTAAGGTCCATTGTGTTTTGCTGATGTAGATAAATAACGCTCACAATAACCACAAGATATCTGTTTATAGCGCCAAGATGCGGCTGGTAAGAAAGAAATCAACGTGTTAGATCCGAAACGTTCCAATGCCATCAACATTGGTCTGACAGTCCTGCCACCTCCCAGAACAATTAAAGCTGCAATATTAAAGATGGATAACTCCATCATGAACAAGGAAGGCATTGAAGTGAGTAGTTTTTTCACTGAATGATATTTAACACTAGTTAGATGAACAAATAAATTGTCAAACTAAACTGCTAATTTTGTTCATATGAACAGCTGTCAGCTAAATTCAAGGATTGAATTTGTTATTAAATGTAACATGAGTTTGATGTTAAGTTTTTAAGTTTCTTCACTGAGTGTTCAGAACTGTTAAGTTTCCTAGTTGACATACTGTGGTATCATTTAATTTTGCTGGCACGAAAGTTCGCGCTAATGCCGAAAATGACTATTCCGCGCAGACGTAATTTCGCGCGAATTCATTTTTTTGTTGAATAAAAGTTGTCAAATACACTGTCAATGTTCTAATCAGTCTTGGCCACCCTTTCTACAGTTTCTTCAGATTATTTGATTGATCGAGCTGGCCATGTGTCAAAAATAACACCCTTTGTTCGTCAATTATCATATCATTGTTTATTCCGTTCTGCTCGTTGCTCTAGTCATTTGCTCAACAATTAACAGACATAATTGACCGCTGTTTGTCTCAATTACACATTGCCAGTTAAACAAAGTGTCACTTAATTTAAGTTATTTGACAAAATGAATAAAAGTTTAAATTTATACAAGTGTTTTTCTCCTCTTAAAAATGAACGCTGAAACTGTATGAGATGAGAACGACATTTATTAAAATGCCTGACCTGCATATAGACACACTTTTACGGTGATTTATTTGCAGTTGGATTCATGTTCCAACAAAATACTATTCACTTAGATTCTGCGTTATCTATTAAAACTTGTTTTGACTCAACCAACTGCCTTGAGACATCAATGTGGGCGAAGTAATGTATCAAGTGTATAATATTCATATAGTAAGCATATTCGGATACGTACTTCGAACAGCCTTTTATGGCAAAGTTTAGCGTAGGGTTTAAATTTGCGCATTTGCAGGAGCGTGAAATATGCGAAAATTAACCCTAAGCGAAAAAAAATGATACCACAGTAATATTGAAGTAGTGAAATTGCTGCAAGTATCAACTGGTTTCTTATTACCAGAAAATTCTTACAACCATGATACCTTCTGATGAGGAAAAGACGAAGATTCTTGAAGCTCAGCTTGCCAACCCTGACATCCCGCTGGGTACTGCAGAACAGTTCCTGCTCACTTTGTCATCCATCAGTGAGTTACAGGCACGACTTCATGTATGGTTGTTCAAGCTGGATTATGACTCAATAGAATCAGTAAGTTTTTTTGCCACTGGATTTTGAATTCATAGAAACAGTGAGTGGTTCTGCAGCTGGATTTTGAATCCATAGAATCAGTCTTTTTGCTGGTGGATTTTGAATCTATAGAATCAGTAAGTCTTTTTGCCACTGGATTTTGAGTCTGTAGAATCTATAAGTTTTTTTGTGCTGGATTTTGAATCTATGGAATCAGTAAGTCTTTTAATGTCCCCGAAGGGAGGCATATAGTTTTGAACTGTCCGTCCGTCAGTCCGTCCGTCCGTCAGTCTGTCTGAAAACTTTAACATTGGCAATAACTTTCTTATTAGTAAGTGGATTTACTTCATACTTGGACACAACACCCCTTTGGACAAGACCTTTCCACTCATCTATATTTATTTGACCTTGATGCCTGAATGACCTTTACCTTGAAGATCCAATTGTCCAAAAACTTCAACATTGCCCATAACTTCCTTATTAGTAATTAGATTTACTTCATACTTGGACACAACACCCCTTTGGACAAGACCTTCCCACTGACCTTTAATTATTTGACTTTGACCCCTGAATATCCAATTGTCCAAAAACTATTATTTGGCCATTACTTCCAAATTAGTAAGTGGATACACTTCATACTTAAACACAACACCCCTTTGGACAAGATCTTCCCACTGACCTATATTTGTTTGACCTTGACCCCTGAATGACATTCACCTTGAAGATCCAATTGTCCAAAAACTTTAACATTGCCCATAACTTCCTTATAAGTAAATGGAATTACTTTATACTTGGACACAACCCCCTTTGGATAAGACCTTCCCACTGACCTATATTTATTTGACCTTGACCCCTGAATGACTGGTTCTCAGCTCAAAGGTCAAAGCACCATGTTCAGGGGCATTGTCATCTTACAGTGACAGTTCTTGTTGCTGCTGGATTTTGATTCTATAGAATCAGTAAGTCTTCTTGCTGCTGGATTTTAAATCTATGTAATCAGTAAGTCTTTTTGCTGCTGGATTTTGAATCTGTGGAATCATTAAGTCTTTTTTGCTGCTGGATTTTGAATCTATGGAATCAGTAAGTCTTTTTGCTGTTGCATTTTAAATCTGTGGAATCAGTAAGTCTTTTTGCTTCTGGATTTTGAATCTTTAGAATCAGTAAGTCCTCTTGCTGCTCGATTTTGAATCTATGAAATCAGTAAGTCTTTTTGCTGCTGGATTTTGAATCTGTGGAATCATTAAGTCTTTTTGCTGCTGGATTTTGGAACTATGGAATCAGTAAGTCTTTTTGCCACTGGATTTTAAATCTGTAGATTCGGTTAGTCTTTTTGCTGCTGGATTTTAAATTTATAGACTCAGTAAGTCTTTGCTGCTGGATTATGAATCCATTTAATCATTCTTTTTGCTGCTGGATTATGAATCCTTAGAATCAGTAAGGCTTTTTGCCGTTATATTGTAAATCCATAGAATCATTCCTGTGGCTGCTGGATTATAAATCCATAGAATTAGTAAGGCTTTTTGCTGCTTAGTAATGAAATTTATACAGTATTTTTAATATCTTTCATCAAATATCATCAACTTTAGAAGAAAATGATACTCAAATCTACTTCAAAAATAAAACTGGTAAAATTCCATGTATTACATTTTTTAAAAATATCTGCTGTTCTAACAAGATAGAATAATTCTTCTTGGCCAATAATCAGCATCTTGTTCATTTGAAATTTTTCATATAGATGAAAGTCTGACATTTTCATGTTTTGAGTCAAGTATTACATATCTTTTAAGGTACCAAAGTATTTCTAAACTCTGTTACATCCTTTCAATTACAGGAGGTAGCCGAGCCCCTAATGGACCTGAAAAAGGGTATAGATGAGCTCTACCAGAACAAAACATTTAAATATATCCTGTCTGCCATACTCACCATTGGTAACTTCCTGAATGGAGCTCAGGTGTGTTTTTGGTGTTGAGAACTTTGTGTTATTAAATTCACAAATGCAATAGGATGTTCAGTTTTTTGTACTAGTTAACTTTTTTAAAATTGAAGGGTTATGCTTGAATGTTACAAAGATTATAAGATTAGTACTTGAGGTAATGTTTTCACTTTTACAATTAAAATGTAAAAATAGTGTAAAAGAATTATTTGTAAGGCTTTCTTTAGACTTGTAAAACTTCCCATTTTGATCTTATACTTTCATTGATATTCATATTCTGTCATCACAGGTTCGAGGGTTTAGTATAGAGTATCTGTCAAAAGTACCAGAGGTGAAGGACACTGTACATAAACATTCAATCTTGCACCATCTGTGTACTATCATACTGGAGCAGTTTCCAGACAGCTCAGATTTATACTCAGAGATAGGGCCGATCACAAGATGCTCAAGAGTATGTATACATTGATAAAATTAATAACATTTTACACGAAAAAACTACTTTAAGTTTCAAGCCTGACCATAGACTGTTAGGGTGATGGTAGATCTACGTACCAAATGAAAATTAGATGGAGGATTACACAATTTCAAATCACTGTATATTTTTAGTTGGTGCAAGATTTTTGTTGTTAACTTTTTTTGACAGTTTTACACAAATTGATCTGGAACTTGCTTGAATTGAAAATCTACCACACATAATTGCTTGGAACTCTTTTAAGGCTTGAAGAGTTTTGTCATTGAAAATGCATTCTTTAGTTTATTACACAGATAGGTGTTGGCTGCTTGCTCTGCTTTGGACTGTTCTGATAAAATTCTAGCTTAATGTCACAGAAATACTGATATATCAGTTATATCTCATCAGTACATAACCTAATTAAAGAGGAAATGGGATGATTCTTTATTCTACATCTTTGTCCACAAGGATGACAGTACTAACTATTTAGCATTAAGGAATGTATATCTTTTTTTGTCTTTTGTGTACAAGAAGAAAAAACTTGTCATTTTAATACAGGTTGATTGGGATGTTTTGGCAGACAAGTTGAACAAGTTGGAGATAGATTGCAAGGCATCCTGGGACAATTTACGTGCAATAATAAAACATGATGGCAGCTCAAACTCACAACTCAAATCCAAGTACGTTCTTATGTTTTGACATAACTTACTCTTGTGCTTCTTCTTGCAAAACTGTAATATTTAAACACACATTAGGGTCATGTAAACTACAGAATGTACATATTCATAAATATTTGAATATGTCATTAGCTTAATATAATGAAATCTGTGAATGTGGTTTTTTTTCCGTATTTTTAACTTGGCATTTTTACTAGTTTAAAGATACTAGATCCATGATATATGTTTATTATATTATTGATACCTTTCAGGATGTCAGAGTTTCTGGGTGATGCTGCAGAAAGAATAATGATTCTAGAAATTGTTCATAAACGAGTCATTAACAGGTACTAGCATTTGCTTTTCACGAACTCTCTCTAGGCTTTTCCCCAATATTATGACTAGTTATATTCCTTAAGTTTAAAGAGATAAAGGGCAGATGTACCAAATAGAGAAATTTCAAAATAGAGCTGTGAACAGGCCATGTCAAAGAATCTAATGGTATTTGCAGATTTGAACCTTCTAGTAAACTTGTTTGTATCCACCCAAAAATGGTACAGCAACAAAGTGCTATATAAAGATTAATGTAAGTGCACAGTTTGCCAGTTGTACTTACAATTTTTCCACTGACAGGGTAATAATTCATTCAGTACTATTCACATTTACATGATTTTGAAGAAAATGAAATACTTGAAAATTTAGGGTATGCCCCTTTCAGTATAAAACTACAATTTGTTTTATGATTTTCTGTGATCTCATTACAATTGATATATGTAAACCATGGTTACTCATGAAAGGTAATTTGACTGCCATCATAAACATTGAACATTGTATGGATAAAAAAATCAAGGAACTGTAAATTTGCTCTAAATTTACAGGTATCACAAATTGTTGCTGTATATGGGTTTGCCATTGTACCAAGCCAAGGAACTCAAAGTGAACCATTTTTGTAAAATAATCAGTGAGTTTGCTCTAGAGTACCGCACTACACGAGAAAAGGTTGTTCAGCAACTTGAAAAGAAGGCCAACCAGCGGGAACGTAAAAAGACCCGAGGGAAAATGATAGTTGATGTAAGTGGGTTTTATCTTTACCTGTCATCAGATAGGCTTTTGGTGTGCTTTTAAATGTTGTCCTTGCTTTGCTTTTATTGTGGAAATCTATGATAAGTTAATGGTTATATTTGCAAAGCTTACATGACACATATTTGATAGTAAGAGTTGAAAAAAAGTGTTAATAACATCCTCTATTTAACTTGATTTAGACACAAATACTTTGCTTTTTAGCTTCTCAGCTTTCTATCTTCTTTTCACATCAATAATCAAAGATGAAATGTTTGAAATACACTATGTAATTCTTCAAAATAGATAGCTTAAGGTAACAGCAATTTAACTAATAATAATATGACTTGTTAAAAAATTTGTATAATTTTCAGATATGTAATAAGACTGGAAACCAAATCACAGTATACTTATCAACTGCTTGTTGTTTCTTTTAATTCTAAAATAATAAATTTCTTCGATTCCAATCACTGGATATTTCTGGCAAAATCATTGCTTCTGTGTAAAAGTTAAATCTATGTAGGGTAGTTGTAATCTTTGAGCTAGTCTTATGTGCTGTAATTTCCTTTTTGATATTCAAAGTTTTGTAGAGTCTATTTGGAGTTCAAAAAGTTATTTGCTATAATTTTTATAGAAATGGTCTCAGAATAATACATTTGAATATGAAACTATGAAAAAATACCTTTCATTAAGAATGGAAACAGCTTTATGTTATATTTTTATAACACACTGATGCTGCTTTCTCAGTGGTTAGAGGGTATAAAATAATTTTGTTTTAAAATTGAACAGCTTTCTTTGCCAGCAGGCATTGATGGTAAAATAAAGAAGGCAAGTTTTGTGATGAAACATATGAGAACAAATTCATTCATCCTAGTATTCATTGCTTTCTGCCATTGGCTTTGCCGTGTGCTGAATTATTTTTCAAAATGGTTTATTGATATATTGTTTTTGATTCGTTATATGTCTTTTGTTTTGCATTATCCATTCTTTAACACAAGACAGAGAGCCTGTAGTGATGTGTATTAGATCAAGCAGATGGCTTTAAGCTTAACTTTTTTGAACTGATAATACAGTGGTCACAGGTTTAACTGGGCACTCTAACACAAACCAAATTAAAAGTCTTCTGAATGAAACCTTAATCTTAGGTTCCATGCATAAATGCTGTGGGCTAGGCGTACGTAAAAAGAACCACCAAAGGCTTAAAACTGTTTTTGCATTGCATTATTCCAGCAAAACTTCGAATAACAAACCTAATTGGAAATCTGTACCAGTTTTCAAACTCAAATCTTCTAAACGAGAATGAACCAGTGGTAACTAAGTGTCTAGCTCGTGGTAATATCCTTAGACAGAGTCTGTTCTATCATGGAAAAATTTAGCTAAAATAAATTGTCTTGTGGGAAGATTGGATAGTGCCATAGCTTATGTAGATAAGAGAGTAAACATTAACAGGACAGTTATATACACTATGATTATGCTCATTTGTAGCTGTCATCTGTAGAAATGATGCACCGTAACTTAAACTCTGACCTGGTGAGACTATAACTATAATATAGCACAGTTATATCTGGTATATTGTCATGTTGTAGAGTAATTTATAACTGGATGTGTTATATCAAGATTATTGATATTAAGAAAACTGGTAACATTTAATTACCTGGATACTTTTTGGTATAATTTGCATGCTTATACAGAACATTCGTTTATAAGAAATTTTAACTGGTCACATTTTATTCAGTATTTTGGTAATACACAGCAATGTAAAACTGTTTCATCATAGAATATATGCAATATATACTTTAAAGATGTTCTGGAGATTTCCTTTGAATATGCTGAGGCATAAAATCTAATTTTTAATGAAAAAAAATTTATTTGAGTTAAAGAAAGTTATGACAAGACAGTTTTACACTAAAACCATAGAGAAAATGCATGAATTTGGAAAAGGTAAATTTGTGGTATTATGTAATATAATTAAATGTCAGTTTTTTATGTACATCTTAGTGTTTAAAAGTGTTTATAATATATGCTAATGTAAAATGTCAGTAATGTGTTAAAATATTCCAAAGCATTCACACAGAAATCAAGTAAAAAAGAAACTGTGTACACGAACATATATATACATACATGTTTTGTGTAGTAAATGTATTTTTGAATGTCCAGTTTATGAATGTATGCTATATCATAATATTTTTTACTGAAAATGTGTAAAATAACTTCATACTTCAACAAAAATAAGACCAAATAAATTAAAGCGAATTAAGACAAAAATAGTTGAATTTTCAAAAATAAATATTTGGCACATTTTACTGTAAGTTTGATTAAAGAAACAAGGCTTTATTAAAAAAAAAAAGACATTGCCTTTAACTATTACCATATTTTCTAGAGGGCATAGTTTTCTTGCGAAAGGCTTTTATTACCAGTTACAATAAAATTACTGTGATAAAGACACTTCAGTTAAATCCATGGACAGATTTAGTTGTTTCATCAGAAACACCAGTAACTGATATTATGTGTTTTTGTAGATGGGTAAATTCAAAGGCTCAAAGGCAAAACCTGATGACCAGAGTGAGGATGCGTTACAGCGTGTTCTTGCCAATGGCTACACTAGTGCTGATGAAAGGGGGTTACCAGGACGACAGGGACGCAGAAAGATGGGACCAGCGGGTAATTGTTTCATTTGATGTAACTGAATTTTACATCTACCATGGTGGTTGTTGGCAATGTGAATAAGATCGTGTGGGTCAGTGTAAACAACTCCATTTGTACAACAAAGTAAAGAATATTTATATGCAGCAAGCATTAGATGGAAAAATGCCGTCATAGAAAACAACTTTGCCCTGATTCTTTAAGAAATTGTCAGAAAATTTAAAAGGCCCAGATAATTTCTAATGAAAATGCAGAATATTGTTCAGATATGTTAAATCTGAATTGAGTTATTGATTATGCTGAATGTTTTGTAGACAACAAGAGGAATAGTGTATCTCGGGGAGGTGTAACGACCGACTCCGAGATGTATGATACTGGTGATGATGAGATTCTTGAAGCTTGTGTACGGACCGCAACTACACCAAGCACACGTGCACCGAGAGAACGTCGGCGGTCGAGAGGGCAGAAAGATAGAAAATCATGTAAGTATAGAGAACACAGATTATGACATACAAGAAAAACTTATAGCTTACATTACATTTCCTGTATGTAGTCTGTTTATTATGAATTATCCTGGTCTTTGACAAAATAGATACGAGTAGAAGTTGTTTTTTGTAAACTTTTCGAAACAGTAAATTAAATATAGGGGTAACTGTTTCAAGTTAAAGAAGTAAGTTTTTAAAAAATTGTGTTTGTTTGTCATAAATGTTATTTTGAATACATGTTTGTGTAGTAAAAATAGATGTTGTTAGTTTTTTTTAATTATCTCCTTTTTTAATTCAATATTTTCAGCACAATATATATTATATAAATATATGTATTAATCACCAGCTTATGTAATCACCAGCTTTGGTCATATCTACACTTAGGCTTTCACTGTATTGTCACATGGTACAATACACATAGTACAGTAATAGTCAGGATTTCAGACATTTAAAAAAGTGTCCATTGTTACTGAGGTAATACAAATAATGAAAAAACATTTTTTTATAAAATCTGAAAAAAACAACAAAATAGTAGATATTTTTGTAAAAAAAAATTCTTGAACTTACTTTAAAAAATTTTATAAAAGAGAGGAAAATAAATTTCATAGAAAAGTGATACCTCTGTAACAGTGCCATTTTCAGCTGAATTTGATATATTTCTTCATATTACTAAATGCTCACTCAATTACTGAATGCTTTTATTCCAACCCTTTACAGACAATATGAGAATAATGCCACTGTACTGAAAAGTAAAAAAAAGAGTTCCTAGGTAACTTTTACATACCTGTTCCAACATATGTGCACAGTGAAGTTTTCATCACCAACATTTTCCTCCATTTTATGTTCCTAAAAACAGTTGGTTACCAGGCATGGTTTGCTGATAAGGTGTGCAAATGTGAGTTATATATTGACCAGAATATCATATTTATAATTTATGGATAAATGTCAATGACCTTTTGGATCAGGCTAACAAATTTATGAAGAAAGTAAAGTTATGTACCTGGGAGTTAAAATTTCAAATAATTTTAAGACTTTCTGACTAAATTCTCCAGTCTGCAGTAAAACAACATAGGTAACATGTGATAAAAAAAGGATGAAATAAAGTTTGTGCTGCATTTCTGAATGGCAAATGTGAATAATATATTAAATACTTTTACAATAAAAATATGCATTGCAAACCATGTCATTAAAGCCATTTCTCAGATTGTGTGACTTCAAAGCTAATCTGTAGGCTTCAAGAATCAAGTTGGAATTCATGAAATAAATTTGTTCTGTGTTTGTGTGTGTGTGTACCTTGTTGTTCAGGTGTTTTGTTTGTCTTTTTCCATTTCCATAAAACAGACATTTTTCACGAAATTCGTGATAGAATTATATGTAGATATATGTAGTGTTCATGTTTATATTAGTGCATGTTATGTCACTGTTTGGTTAGATGTGTGTGTTTACATTTTGCAACTCCTGGTTGAAATATCAGTTTTAAGTGGGGGAAAAAACGCTAAGTTAACTGGAAAAAAAAAAATTGCCTTCAGTGTTTGTATTTTATATACAGAACAGAACACATATATATATATCTGTTTTGTACATTTATCTTAGACAAGCCAATCAGTATTAATTAAAGTGCATTAGACTAGCCAATCAGTATTAATTAAAGTGCATTAGACTAGCCAATCATTATTAATTAAAGTGCATTCTCCTCTTACAGGTTTTTAGCTGGAATAATTAGATGGTGATAATTATAAAATACAGGACAAAATTTGATAACTATAGAATTGGTGGCAGTGTCATCAATGTACTTTACCTAACTGAAAAAACACATCTATTTTTTTCATTAAAAAAATGCACTGGATATGTAAATTCTGAAATAGATCTCATAGTAAGGTATACACAGTTAGGTATTTTGCAAAATCTAGAACTTAACATTTGTATCACCTTGCATAATGCTGTTCATATTCTGTATAATCTTGTATAGAACTCACTTACTTAGATGGTTGAAATTAATTTCAGTTATGGATAGGGATAGTGATACTGAGCATTAGGTAACCACGGAGTGAATAGTGTTACTATGACAACAGTGTTACCATGGCAACTGAAACTGATATCCCATAGGAGATTTAATTTCTTTGGGGAAAACTGTAGTAAAATTGTATTGATTTAAATTAATTTGTGCTTTTATCTAAGTGGTTTAAATTTAAAAAAAATAAAATTGAAACATGTTTGGCTGCCATGGTAGCAGGAAATGATCTATTTTATTCAGCTGTCTGTTGTTGCTAAGGTTATGTTGCACAGGTTTCACTAGTTATCACTTCATATTAGAATTTAGTTTCACAGAGTTTGATTCGTACTGTGTCTTGAAGTAGGTTTCACCAACAGTTTTAGTTCATGATTTTCTCCATTCTAGTCTTTATACAGTATTCTCATCTATGAAACAGTTTCAATAAAAGATCATTTTAATGACAAATTTACACAGATTAGGTTTGATTGTCACAGAGTTTAGAGTTAAGACCATCATTTGGTACTTAATTCAATTTTTGTGGCATTGAAGTAGCGGTGTTTGAAAGGTGAATGGGTGGAGGGGGGCATTTACAGTTTGTACATGCCACATGCCTTGAAAAAAAAGGAAAGTATGATGCATAATCTTAGTCTGTGAATCAGTTATTTTAATAATATAGAACAGTACTAATTATAAAAAGGAAAGATAGTGTACCAGTTAATAAAATTGTTTCATAGATGAATTTAGATGGTAGACATTCTCCGCTCATTCAGCATATCTTTTTTGCCTTAAATGTTGTCTATATGTACATATATTTTGTGTATTCTGTGTAGCAGTGTTGGCCGCCGTCCTGTCCTGATACATCTAGAAGAAGAAACAGTGAAATATTAGACAGATTTTCCATACATGTAATATATGCACACATACACTTCTGGTCAAAATCTGTTGACATTCAAGTAGTCAGTTGATTTTTAGCTCACCTGTCACGTAGTGACAGAGTGAGCTTTTCTGATCGGTCTTTGTCCGTCGTCCGTCCGTCCGTCGTCAACTTTTCATTCAGACCACATCTCCTCTGAAACCAATGGGGCAAATTTAATGAAACTTGCCTGGGATGTTCCTTGCATGAAGCTCTACCAAGATTGTTCAAATGGTTCTGGTCCATTGCATTTCTGGTTCACAGGAGCTAAAAATAGATTTTATAAGTTGGATCTTTAAAAATCTTCTTCTCTGAAACCACAAGGCCTGGAGCTTTGATATTTAGTATGAAGCATCATCTAGTGGACCTCTACCAAGTTTGTTCAAATTATGTGCCTGGGGTCAAAACTGACACCACCCCAGGGGTCAGTTGATTTTACAAAGAGTTATATAGGGAAAACTTGAAAATCTTCTTGTCAGAAACAAGAAAGCCTAGAGTTAAGATATTTAGTATGTAGCATTGTCTAGTGGACCTCTACCAAGTTTGTTCAAATCATGGCCTCTGGGTCAAAAATGGCCCCGCCCCAGGGGTCACATGTTTTACATAGAGTTATATAGGAAAATCTTAAAAAATCTTCTTGACATAAACCATAAGTTATAGAGCTTAGATATTTAGTGTGTAGCATTGTCTTGTGGACCTCTACCAAGTTTGTTCAAATCTTGGCCTCTGGGTCAAAAATGGCCCCGCCCCAGAGGTCACTTGTTTTACATAGAGTTATATAGGAAAATCTTAAAAAACCTTTTTGTCAGAAACTGTAAGGCATAGAGCTTAGATATTTGGTGTGTAGCATTGTCTAGAGGACCTCTACCAAGTTTGTTCAAATCATAACCTCTGGGTCAAAAATGGCCCCGCCCCAGGGGTCACTTGTTTTACATTGAGTTATATAGGAAAATCTTTAAAAAAAACTTCTTGTCAGAAACCGTAAGTTATAGAGCTTAGATATTTGGTGTGTAGCATTGTCTAGTGGACCTCTACCAAGTTTATTCAAATCATGGCCTCTGGGTCAAAAATGGCCCCGCCCCAGGGGTCACTTGTTTTACATAGAGTTATATAGGAAAATCTTTAAAAACCTTCTTGTCAGAAACCGTAAGTTATAGAGCTTAGATATTTGGTGTGTAGCATTGTCTAGTGGACCTCTACATAGTTTGTTCAAATCATAGCCTATGGGTCAAAATAGGCCCAGCCCTGGGGTCACTTGTTTAGATAGAGTTATATCGGAAAAAGTTTTAAAAATCTTCACAGAAGAAACCATAAGGCTTAGAGTTAAGATATTTTGTATGAAGCATTGTCTAGAGGACCTTTACCAAGTTTGTTCAAGTCATGGACCCGAGATCAAAAATAGCCCCGCCCCAGGGGTCACATATTTTACAGAGAGTTATATAGGAAAAAATCATCTTGTCATAAACAACAAGGCCTAGAGTTAAGATATTTGGTGTGCAGCATTATCTTATGGACCTCTAGCAAGTTTGTTCAAATCGTGGCCCCTTGGTCAAAATAGGCCCTGCCCTAGGGGTCACATATTTTACATAGAATTATATAGGAAAAACTTGAAAAATCTTATTGTCAGAAACCACAAGGACTAGAGTGAAGATATTTGGTATGCAGCATTGTCTAGTGGACCTCTACCAAGTTTGTTAGAAAAATGTCCCTGGGGTCACTATTGGACCCTGCACAAGTTTTAATTAACAATATAAAAGAAAATCTTTAAAAATCTTCTTGTCTGAAACCACAAGGCCTAGAATTTTATAATTTGGCACGAAGCAAACTTAATTAAGCTTTTTCAGATTATTAGATAAGGTTAAAGGTCACGGAGGCTAAAAGTAGATTTATCTACTGTACCTCATAGAGCCTTCATTTATAGACCAATATCTTTGATATTTAGTATAGAGGTTCCTTGCATGGACCTCTACCCATGGGTAGGGTTTGAGGTCACTCGGTCAAGGTCAAGGTCACCCACCATAGCTTATAATAGATATTTCTACTTTCTGTCATTAGAGCCTTTATTTACTGACTGATATTTTACATATTTGGTTTGTAGGCACTTACACATTTTCAATTAAAAAATGAAATACTGCTTAACAGCAAACCTATAGCCAAAGTGCTCAGGTGAGCGATCCAGGGCCATCATGGCCCTCTTGTTTTGTTTTTCATCCTGAAATTTACAGAGGTCTTGGAGAGAAAATGGTGATCAAATATATTTGGTTGTTTATGCTTGATTAAAAGTTTTCAGTGGTGAAGGTATTTCCTTTTGTTTAACAGCACAGTTGACAAAATAGAATAAAAAAAAATGTGTGTAGTTTTGGAAGTGAGTGTGATGAATTCATCTTTGTTTTGGCAAAATTCAAATTGAATTTCTCAGTGCTGAGAGTTTTGTTTTGAAGTTGAAGTTTTTCATTTACTTTAACACTGTGTCAAAGCCCTTGAAGTTTTTCTTTTTTCTGATACACTAATTATGGAAGATGGTATACTAGAAACAACTTGTAAAATTTTACCTACGAAGATTTTCACCTCTGATATGAACTGTGTAATTGAAATATTTTCAGTGAGGCGTGAATTCTTTTCGATTGACAGATACATAACTACATAAAATTTCTAGGAGTAAGTCTCTGTTACAGAGCTGTGTTATCCGTTTTTAGAGCTTTTTTGCTTGAACAGTTTTTGTGAATGCATTTTCCAGGGCCACATTTACAGTTACAGGGCAAGGATTGATTAATAGGAGGAATCTTTTCTTGGCATGACATTTACAGTTATTTTTATGTTTTAAGTTCAAGAGTTTCTTTTTTTTAAAATGTGTGTTAAATAATTTGTATAATTAGCATGTATTAAGCTGAAATAAGTGTTATCTGTTGAACTGTTAAATTAAAACACAGTTGAATGTCTTTTGCAATGTTAAAGATATGTTAACCTATGGTTATAGATTTATATACAAAGTTTGTTTCAAAGTTTTGATTGCTTTTTAAGTTGTTTTGAAAATTTAAATATATTATTTTTATATTTATAAATATGAATACTGGAATATATGCTAGTTAATTATTATGAAAAGAAGTTATGCTAGATTATGCACAGTGTTATGAGTGAACTGATTTTGCTCTTCATTTAAGTTTGTAGACTCACTTTAAACAGATGCTCAGAATGAGCTCGAGGAATAGATAGCTGTTATAATAAACACATTACTCTAAACATGTTTGAAGGACTTAATAGATAAAAAATTTCTACCAAAACAACTCCATGATAATCTGATCTGATTCGGTGTACCGATACACTTTGAAGAAGTCTTGTTGCCAGGTCAGATATTTATTTAAATATGACGAGATTTCATTATACTTTTATAGAATCTTTCTCGGAAAAATATTGGTGTGTTAAAAGAAAAATTGTTGGCCAAAGGCACAGCTAGTTAACTTTTTATTGCCTAAATATTTGTCCGGTAATATTTCTAGATCATTTGATCTGTCTTTAAGAAAAAAAAAACCCTTCTATGATTAGAAACTTGGAAATGCATCCTTTAATGTGAGGAAATGTCTGGAAAATGTTGTATAAATCAGACAAGTCCTGTTCTTTGGCTGTAGGCCAGTGCTGATCTTTTTAGTTCATACTTTTTAAGCCATTGAAGATACTTTTCAGCTGCAGTTATTTCTTTATGACTATGTGTTACCTATTTCCCCACCCAGTTCCAATCTTATTGATATCTAAATTGACACATACCCAGATTTGTTACTATATACCCCACCCAATAACAGATTTTACATGAATAACTAGAAATATTTTAAACTAATAATGGTTAGGGAGTTTTTTAGAATTAAAGAATGATATTTAATAAGTACTTCCTCTGAAAGTAAATCTTAATTAAATGTTCATAGAATAGGGTTTTTAGACCCTGTAGTAACCCATGGTATATTGTATTAATAAATCAACCAAAATGAAGCTTTCCTTTGCAAAGTCTCCTGTTTTGACTGAAATACATTTTCTTTGTTGTCAAGGTCACTTTTTGCTACTTATACAGAGGTCTTGGAAACTTTCTGGCAATTTTTGGTATTCAGTTTTCTTCTAGTTATGAAATAATTGTGCTAATTCCAATGCAGTTTCTTTGTATTTAGATGATACCAGTTTTTTCTAGTGCTACCACAATGATCAGGTCAAAAATATTCAAAGAATCTTAATATCTGAAACAGTAGATTTTGCAAAAATGATTCATTGTATTGATAGAACAGTTAAAAAATGTTTGGATTATTTTTGTAATGTTATTCCTTGTTCTTTATTTTAGTGAGGCGAACTTTGAAGAATGGTCTCAGCCCCGAAGAAGTAAGTGCAATCTCCAGTCAGAAATTTTGAATTCATTTGGACACCCGAGTGTGGCACCATTGTGACTCTGAAGTGTGACACATTGAGCTGTATGTCACAGCCACCCAAATGCCACATAAGAACAGCAGTGCAGTGAGAAAAACTCATTAGTGCTAAAAGAAGTGAAGGTCATCCATGTTCTACAGTTATGTTCGTCATAGCAATAGTTTCAAAAACACCTGCTGTACCATTTTTACATTTCCCCTTAAATGAAGTTAAAAATCCCAACCATACTCTTTACATTATATTTTTTCTTGGTCTAAGCATAGATACTGCTTGTTTTTTGGTAATACTTTAAGTGCCATTATTTGTAGAATATGTTGTATGGTGTTTTACTTATGCCTAGATAATTTAACATTTTTGCTCATGCATTGAAGGTTTTTAGTCATCAAGTTTGTTTTCATTCAAAGTGTATCTTTCATCAAGAATTATGTCTAAACGTGTGCTTCAAGTCATCTTTAATATTTTGATACATTTGTAAGCAAAATCTCAACATAAAATATCACAGCCTATAGTTAAAAGTGCCTATATGTCACCATTGTGCTGTTTTATTTAACATTTGAATCTGAATTATTTAACAAACGACTGAACTCCTGTGTTAGGCTGTTGATTTCAAAGAATATTATTGTTGAGTATAGCAAATCAGAAAAGAAAACAACATTAGAAGTAACTAAGCAGTTAAGTGACAGAATGTACAGTTCATCGAAATATTTACAGCTTGTATTGAATAGCTCAGTCTTACAAAATGAATAACAGCAATAGGTTCATATTTTTCTTTTATTACAATATAGATTAGCTTTCAAAGCAGAAGTTAGAAAATGTTTATAAATGTGGAAGGGAGATAATCAAAGTCTACAGAAATCCCAATAATCGTGCAATAATCTGGAAAAAAAAAAAGGCTTTTGTTGATGAAGGGTCGTACAAAATAATTCGTAGAATAAGCGTACTAGATTTCACCAACTTACTGGAAGCAACAAAAGGAATTCTAAATTTCTGGCTGTTTTGTATTGTATTATGTAACAGCAGAGTACATTGTAAATTAGATATATATATATTTATAGATGATAAGATCTTAAGTGATATTCATGTAATTTAGAGTGCTGGGCCACATTTGGTGATATTTCAGTTTTCTATTTTATTGTATTGAAGTATTTACTATTTACCTTAGAAATTGGATTAAATGGTTTATTATTATTAGTTTGATAAAATATCCTCTTATAAAATGAAAAAAAGTTTTACTCTGGTTTAAATTCGCCTATGAAGAAATATTGAAATTTCAAATAAACAGATAATGTTATGGAAAACTGGATACAGATATTATTTTTGTGATAATGGATGTAAATATTGTTTGAAAACCCTGGACTTCATATATCTGTCTCAGAGATGTATTTTGTATCCTTAATTTATACATTACTTTTACTATACCATCCCTAATCATGCATGGTTTTGTCGAAAGTTATAAAAGTAATTATAATTTATTTATTTATTTATTGTTTTGATCTACAAAGATAATCGTTTAAGCATTGCTTTGGTTACCAACATGTTATTCTCTGTGTTGAATTTAATATCCGAAGAGCTTGAATCAGTAAGAAATCATATAATGCTGTTGTTCATGAAATTCTTCAAAGAAATTTATTATAAAATTAACTGTTATTATAATGATATGTATGTATTTGCTTGCCACGTAGTTTAATAGAATTCCAGTGCTTAAAGATACTTAATTTTTATGTTTGTTATTTCTTTTATTTATTGTTACAAATTTGTACATTTCTTTTGTTATTTTGATGCCTTTCATATGCAATAAATTATACTGGTACTTTCCCATTACTAGTAATAGGTGACCTGTATTTAACCCTTACCCAGCTGGAGGCAACTGACTCAGCCTTTGTGATCAGTGCAGACCAAGATCAGCCTGCATATCCATGCATAAAAATTCTTTTTGTCTTTTCACTTAAACAAGACCTTCTTTCTGTCACTTCTTTTTACACAAGCTCAGAAATGTTAAAAGTTGAGCCCCAGTCTTGTAGAAATGATACAATGCTAAAGTCCCAGTTCTTTTGGCTTTCACATTCAGTAAGAGGTATAACTATTTTCCATACTTCTTGTATAAGAGAAAACTTGTTATTTAGTTCCACATTTTCATAAGCTTCTCATATTTCTAGCTTGTTTGTCTTTGCCAGACTATACAATAGTTTGTCTTATTTGTTTTCGTTTGTTTTTTTTAATTAACTCTAAAGAAGTTTGTGACTTTACAGTTTATAGTAAATTTCTTGTTGTATTTCAATAAACAGAACAAAGGTAGTCGCTCAGAAAAGTATTATTGTTAAGTACGAACTAGTCTAAGGGTTAAAGGAAGTAACTTCTACCTGTAACACTCTTTTGTCCATCTTACAAACATGATGGAAACAGTGGGTGGGTGGGGTGCATACTGATTTAATAAAGGAATAAAGGTCTTGTCAGCTTGGAAACTGAACATTAATTTTTTTTTTCTCAAATCATTTCACTTTTTTATGCCCCCCCCCCACCCCAATTTTTTTGTGGGGGTGTGGGGAGGGGTAGGCTGATTTACCCTTGTTTTAAATTTCTTTTTATAACCATTTATAAGATTCAACACAGGTCTATCAAACAGATTTATTAATCTTAAGTTTAAGCAGCACTAGAAATAGTCCAGTTCATTCTAATATTTTTTGAAGTATTCAAAATACAGTTAAGAAAGGGAAAATTCAGATAGAAATTAAATTGTCTAACCCTGGCTTCAGTTTGTTAAAGTGCAACAGTCAGTGTATTGCATGTACCTAGTCAGATATCACAGGTGTATTCTTCAGCATTTAATGTAACATAATGTTTGGGTTTTTTGTGTGTAATCTCATGTACTTAATCACATGTACACTGATCACCTGTACAGCTCATACATTGTGGACTTTACTTATATTCATCTAGTAAACATGTATTCACATATCTGAATTTGGAAAATGATATTTTTTATACCAGAGAGCCATGTTGTAACATGACACTTTTTTTAAAGATTTGCCTTGAGGCTTAAATGGTTAAATGGTCTAAACATTTTTTCATATAATTCTAGAATGTACTCACATTTCAACTGCTAATATTTACTACAAGTGTTGAATTTGGGATGAATTATAAAAGCTGCCAGTCATAGAGTTATGCATTTTGTGTTTTTCTCCATTTAGAATAGTCACACATAGGTCTTTCTTGAACAATATATGCTCATAACTGTCTTTTTTGTGTCATGAAAACTGTAATGCTTAATGTATGATATTTGATCAAAACTGTAATGCTTAATGTATGATATTTGATCAAAACTGTAATGCTTAATGTATGATATTTGATCAAAACTGTAATGCTCATTTTCTGTAGAACAGTGTCAGTGATCTGCTAGTTTTCATAGTTTAGATTCTAAGTCCAGATATAGCAGTATTTTTTTTCTTGCAGTTTCCATTGCAGAGGTGACTCCCATGGCTGTTTTTTTTGTCCGGCGTCCGTCCGTCCGTCCGTCCGTCGTCCACAATTCATTCAAACGACATCTCCTCTGAAACCACTGGGCAAAATTTAATATAACTTGCCTAGAATGTTCCTTGCATGAAGCTCTACCAAGTTTGTTCAAATGGTTCCGGTTCATTGCATTTCTGGGTCACAGGAGCTAAAAACAGATTTGAAAAGTTGGATCTTTAAAAATCTTCTTGTCAGAAACCACAAGGCCTGGAGCTTTGATATTTGGTATAAAGCATCATCTAGTGGACCTCTACCAAGTTTGTTCAAATTATGATCCTGGGGTCAAAAATGGCCCTGCCCCAGGGGTAACTTGTTTTACATAGAGTTATATAGGAAAAACTTTAAAAATCTTCTTGTCAGAAACCGTAAGGCATAGAGCTAAGATATTTGGTGTGCAGCATTGTCTAGTGGACCTCTACCAAGTTTGTTCAAATCATGGCCTCTGGGTCAAAAATGGCCCAGCCCCAGGGGTAACTTGTTTTACATAGAGTTATATAGGAAAAACTTTAAAAATCTTCTTGTCAGAAACCGTAAGGCATAGAGCTAAGATATTTGGGGTGCAGCATTGTCTAGTGGACATCTACCAAGTTTGTTCAAATCATGGCCTCTGGGTCAAAAATGGCCCCGCCCCAGGGGTAACTTGTTTTACATAGAGTTATGTAGGAAAAACTTTAAAAATCTTCTTGTCAGAAACCGTAAGGCATAGAGCTTAGATATTTGGTGTGCAGCATTGTCTAGTGGACCTCTACCAAGTTTGTTCAAGTCATGGCCTCTGGGTCAAAAATGGCCCCGCCCCAGGGGTAACTTGTTTTACATAGAGTTATATAGGAAAAACTTCGAAAATCTTCTTGTCTGAAACCACAAGGCCCTGAGCCTTAAGATTTAGTATGTAGCATTGTCTAGTGGACCTCTACCAAGTTTGTTCCAATTATACCCCTGGAGTCAAATTTGGCCCCACCCCGGGGTCATTGGTTTTACATAGGCTTATATAGTGAAAACTTTGAAAATCTTCTTGTAGAAGAAGTAACATTTTCAGTCCAAATAATCTGGAAATTTGTCAGACAGGTTGTTTCTATGATTTCTAGCTCAAGTTCGAATATTGGTCATCTGGGTTCAAAAACTAGGTCACAGAGCCCAAAAATAGAAAAAACCTTGTTAACACTCTAGAGGTTACATTTTCAGTCCAAATATCCTGGAAATTTGTCAGAAAGGTTGTTTTGATGATTTTTAGCTCAAGCTCAAAATTGGGTCATCTGGGGTCAAAAACTAGGTCACAGAGCCCAAATATGGAAAAACCTTGTTAACACTCTAGAGGTAACATTTTCAGTCCAAATAACCTGGAATCTGTCAGAAAGGTTGTTTCAATGATTTCTAGGTTAAATTTGAATATGTGTCATCTGAAATCAAAAACTAGGTCACAGAGCCCAAAAATAGCAAAAAACTTGTTAACACTCTAGAAGCTACTTTTCAGTCCAAATATTCTCGAAATTTGTCAGAAAAAATGTTTTAATGATTTCTAGCTCAGATTCGAATAAAGGTCATCTGGGGTCAAAAACTAAGTCACAGACACCAAATATGGAAAAACCTTGTAAACACGCATTGAGGTAACATTTTTAATTCAAATAACCTTGAAATTTGTCAGAAAGATTGTTTTAATGATTTCTAGCTCAGTTTTGAATATGGGTTATGTGGGGTCAAAAACTAGGACACATGGCCAAAAAGTAGAAAATCCTTGTTAATGCTCTAGAGGTTACATTTTCAGTCCAGATGTCCTTGAAATTTGTCAGAAAGGTTGTTTCAATGATTTCTAGCCCGGACTAGGATATGGGTCATCTGGGATCAAAAACTAGGTCACAGAGCCCTAAAAGGTAAAAACCACTTTAACACTCCTGAGGTTACATTTTCAGTGCAAATATCCTGGAAATTTGTCAGACAGGTTGTTTTGATGATTTCTAGCCCAAGTACTAATATGGGTCATCTTTGGTCAAAAACTAGGTCACATTGACCAAATATGGAAAAACCTTGTTAACACTCTAGAGTTAAGATTTTAATTCCAAATAACCTGAAAATTTGTCAGACAGGTTGCTTCTATGATTTCCAGCTCAGCTTTGAATATGGGTCATCTGGATTAAAAAACTAGGTCACAGAGCCTAAATATCGAAAAACTTTGTAAACACTCTAGAGGCTACATTTTCAGTCCAAATGTCCTGGAAATTTGTCAGAAAGGTTGTTTTGATGATTTCTAGCTCAGGTTTGGATATGGATTATCTGGATTAAAAAACTAGGTCACAGAGCCCAAATATCGAAAAACCTTGTTAACACTAGAGGCTACACTTTCAGTCCAAATAACCTTGAAATTTGTCAGAAAGATTGTTTCAATAATTTCTAGGCCAAGTTTGAATATGGGTTCAATTAACCAGGTCCATAGCAACTTTGTTAAAAGCAGTCATATTCAGGTGAGCGATATAGGGCCATCATGGCCCTCTTGTTTTACATAACTATACTGTAATCTTTCATGGTGTAAAATTTCTACAACTGTCTTGTTACATAAATAAGCTGTATCATGCTTCATTAAAATTCCCTGCTGAAAATTTAGTTTTACTTGCTGTTACTAAATCATTTTACAAATAAATTAGCCTAAAATTTAAACATTTGAGTAGGACTGTATTTTCTGAAAGAGAGAATTCAAATTGTTGGTACTGGGTTTCTTCCCACAGTTGTTTTCATTATAAAAACATATATATTAAATGTTGATAATTATTTACATAACAAAACTTACATGTATCAAACAGCTGATGCTTGGCCTTTTGTCCATGACATAAAATAAAAGTTTTAGCCTATGTTTTACAGTTATTTTTGTATCTTGCCTTGTTCAGTTTTTTTTTCCTTAAGCAATTTTCTCATGTATGCATTGAGAAGATTATCATTGGTTGAGCTTTACTTTCAGTTTACCATACATGCAGATGTTAACTTGTTATTGTATGAGTGAGGTTAGTTGTTTGTTAACAGGCGTGCCGGTCATATACCATAAACTCTTGTAATCCTTGCTTCCAGTTAGCCAGTTATGTTATAAACTAGTTATAGGTGTAGTGGGACAAAATGTGAAACACTGATTTATAGAAAACAGGTACAGTTATAATATAATTACATAATAAAAATATCTTCCATGGTATAAAAAAAACAGTACAAAGTTGTGAATAGGGATGTTTGAAATTATGTCTTTTACAAGACATTAATTGTAAAAAAAATAATTGAACAGCATTGAAAAGATTAGTGTTAACAGGTCTCTCAACAAATATATTGGTTTATTCTTGGTATTGTCCTGTTGTTACCTCTTAGGTAATAAATTCGTTCAAAGTATCATCTTTTAAACAAGACTTTGAAATGAAAGTTTGCATAGAGCTGAGATCACAATGACTTGTATTAACCAAGTACTTGTCTATGTGAATCAGTGCTTCATTAACATTTTGTTGTAGATGTGATATCAAGTTGTAGAAGTAATAATTTGATTGTTTTTTTTTCTTTTATTTTACATGTCGCAACCTGTCATACAACTGTATGCATCGTTTTTGATATGATTTCAATTAAAGATCTATTTCATGTAAATTCTACAGTTTGTTGTTTTTTAGCTCACCTGAGCACAAAGTGCTCAGGGTGAGCTTTTCTGATCGGTCTTTGTCCGTCGTCCGTCAGTCTGTCCGTCCGTCGTCAACTTTTCATTCAAACGACATCTCCTCTATAACCAATGGGGCAAATTTAATGAAACTTGCCTGGGATGTTCCTTGCATGAAGCTCTACCAAGATTGTTCAAATGGTTCTGGTCCATTGTATTTCTGGTTCACTGGAGCTAAAAATAGATTTTATAAGTTGGATCTTTAAAAATCTTCTTCTCCGAAACCACAAGGCCTGGAGCTTTGATATTTGGTATGAAGCATCATCTAGTGGACCTCTACCAAGTTTGTTCAAATTATGTCCCTGGGGACAAAACTGACCCCGTCCCAGGGGTCAGTTGATTTTACATAGAGTTATATAGGGAAAACTTGAAAATCTTCTCGTCAGAAACCACAAGGCCTAGAGTTAAGATATTTGGTATGTAGAATTGTCTAGTGGACCTCTACCAAGTTTGTTCAAATCATGGCCTCTGGGTCAAAAATGGCCCCGCCCCGGGGGTCACTTGTTTTACATAGAGTTATATAGGAAAATCTTAAAAAAATCTTCTTGTCAGAAACCATAAGTTATAGAGCTTAGATATTTGGTGTGTAGCATTGTCTAGTGGACCTCTACCAAGTTTGTTCAAATCCTGGCCTCTGGGTCAAAAATGGCCCCGCCCCGGGGGTCACTTGTTTTACATAGAGTTATATAGGAAAAACTAAAAAAATCTTCTTGTCAGAAACAAGAAGGCCTACAGTTAAGATATTTGGTATGTAGCATTGCCTAGTGGACCTCTACCAAGTTTGTTCAAATCCTGGCCTCTGGGTCAAAAATGGCCCCGCCCCGGGGGTCACTTGGTTTACATAGAGTTATATAGGAAAATCTTAAAAAATCTTCTTATCAGAAACCGTAAGTTATAGAGCTTAGATATTTGGTGTGTAGCATTGTCTAGTGGACCTCTACCAAGTTTGTTAGAAAAATGTCCCTGGGGTCACTATTGGCCCCGCCCGAGGGGTCACAAGTTTTAAATAACAATATAGAAGAAAATCTTTAAAAATCTTCTTGTCTGAAACCACAAGACCTAGAATTTTAAAATTTGGCATGAAGCAAGCTTTATCAAGCTTTTTCAAATTATTGGATTAGGTTTAAGGTCACGGAGGCTAAAAGTAGATTTATCTACTGTACCTCATAGAGCCTTCATTTATAGACCAATATCTTTGATATTCAGTATAGAGGTTCCTTGCATGGACCTCTACCCATGGGTAGGGTTTGAGGTCACTGGTTCAAGGTCAAGGTCACCATAGCTTATGATAGATATTTCTACTTTCTGTCATAGAGCCTTTATTTATTGACTGATATTTTACATATTTGGTTTGTAGGCACTTACACATTTTCAATTAAAAAATGAAATACTGCTTAACAGCAAACCTACAGCCAAAGTACTCAGGTGAGCGATCCAGGGCCATCATGGCCCTCTTGTTATTGTGAGCCGTTAATGTGAGCATACAGTGGTGAGGTAAGATTTCTTACAAGACAAAGCCACATTAAGTTAATGCAAATATGTATACAGAAAGCACAGTGCCTTTTTCCTGAAAAGAAAAAAGAAACTAAAATGCTATAGACATTGATATATAGCCTTTGAATAAAAGGAATACATACATATACATACATACATATACACAAACAGTTGAAAACTTTATAACATGCTGGAGAAAGACATTTTCTTTTCCCAAAAATTTTATGTACAACTGTTGTGCAAGTAAACAGACTGTAAAAAGTATAAGTGATATCTTCCTTAAGTGTCACCTCTTCTAAAAGGGCTGGCCTAATGGGCTTGTAAGAGCACATCTACTCTTGAACACATTAATTTATTCCTTGATTGCTTATACTACATTTTGTATATGCCAGGAATGTTAACTCCTGAGCAAGTTCTAAGTTGGTACAAATAGGAACGATGTTGAATGAATTGTTTACATAAGATGCAACTGCTTAGACAACCATTGCAAAACAGAAAGTCAAGGATTTATAAATATACCCCTACAGGGGCATATATGAGTGGGCTTGTCAGTTGGTCTGTCAGTTCTACTGTTGGTTTTTACCTATTCCAGATGATAGAATTTGTTGCCATGCATGTATGGAGTTGTCGCTTAGGACTGTGTTTGCAGTGTCTGTGTTTAAGGTCACTGTTACTAAAAATAAAAAAAAAGTTTCTTATCAACAATTTCACTTTTGCCATATTACAATGAAAACTTAGTACAATGTATGTGCAAATAAACTTCATGTGTAGGTAGCTTGTATGGAGTTGTCGCTTAGGTTTGTGCTTGTGGTGTCTTTGTTTACGGTCACTATTACTAAAAATAGAAAATCAGTTCGATAATTTCTCTTGCCATTTTGCAGTGAAACTTAGTATGTATGTAGCTTGTATACACTAGATGTTTGGGTTAGTGATTGGGTCGTTGTATGCAGTTGTCACTAGATATTGCAATATCTGCATTTAAGGTCAAGGTCACTGTTAATGAAAATGAAAAAAAAGCCAGTTTCTGATCAATAACTTTAGTTTGGCATGTTGTATTGCAATAAAACTTGGTGTTGGAAGCTTGAATACAGTTTTCACTGTGGTTTGCATTTTGGGTGTCTGTAGGTCAAGGTCATTGTTCCAAAAATTAGGAAACAATTTTCGATCTTTGACCATTTTGGAATGTCATACTGCAATGAAACTTGGTTTTTATGCCCCCATTGAAGATGAGGAGGCCTATTGTTTTGCAAATGTTGGTCGGTTGGAAGACACTTCGTTTCCAATCAGTATTTAGAGAACCCTTGAACCCACCTTCCTCAAACTTAGTAAGTAGGTTGGTCATGACCAGTAGATGACCCCTATTGTTTTTCAGGTCAAAGGTCAAGGTCATAGTGACCTTGAAAAGCAAAACAGTTTCCGATCAATTACTATAGAACGCTTGGGACCAGGTTCCTGAAACTTGGTTTGTAGGTTGGTCATCACCAGTAGTTGACACCTATAGTTTTTCAGGTCACCAGGTCAAAGCCAAGGTGACTGTAACCTTGAAAAGCAAAATGATTTCTGATAAATAACTATCGAATGCTTAGACCCAGGTTCCTCAAAACTGGTATGTAGCTTGGTCATGACCAGTAGATGACCCCTATAGTATTTCTGGTCACCAGGTCAAAGGCAAAGGTCACAGTGATCTTGAATAGGAAAAATAGTATCCAATCAATACCTATAGAATGCTTTGACCCAGCTCCAAAAAACTTCATAGTGAGATTGGTCATGACGAGTTTACTTTTTTAGGTCATTAGGTCAAAGGCCAAGGTCAAAGTGACCTTGTAAAGCAAAACGGTTTCCGATCAATAACTATAGAACCCTGAGACCCTTCATCCTCAAACTTGGTATGTAGGTTAGTCATGATCAGTAGATAACCCCTATTTTAGGTCAAGGTCAAAATGACCTTGAAAAGCAAAACGGTTTCCGATCAATATTTATAGAATGCTTGGGCTGAGATTCCTCAAACTTGGTATGTAGCTTGGTTATGACCAGTAGATGACCCCTATGGCTTTTCAGGTCACCAGGTCAAAGGTATAGGTCATAGTGTCCTTGAATAGCAAAATGGTTTCTGATCAATAACTACAGAATGCTTGGGCCCAGCTCCCCCAAAACTTCACAGGCAGGTTGGTCATGGCCAGTAGATCATTCCTATAGATTTTCGGGTCATTAAGTCAAAGGTCAAGGACACAGTGACCTTGAAAAGCGAAATGGTTGCAAATCAAAAACTACAGAACGCTTGGGTTCAGGTTCCACAAACTTGGTGTGTAGGTTTGTCATGACCAGTAGATGACCTCTATAGCTTTACAGGTCACTAGGTCAAAGGCCAAGGTGACAGTGACCTTGTAAAGCAAAACGGTTTCTGATCAGTAAGTATAGAATGCTTGGGCTCGGGCTTCCATAAACTTCATAGGCAGGTTGGTCATGGCCAGAAGATCATCCAAATAGTTTTTAGGGTCACTAGATCAAAGGTCAAGGTGATATTGACTATTAAAAGAAAATTAGTTTCCAATCTATAACTAGAGAACTCTCGGACATAAGCTTCACATACTTTCTATGCAAGTTAGTCTGTTCAAGAGATGACCCCTATACCTTCCCATACCTTTAGGGATAAGGCGCTAGGGGGCATATATGTTATACAAACATCTCTTGTTAAGTAGCATGTATATGAGATTTATGTCTTTTGGTGTGTTTGCCTTCAAGGTCAAGGTGACTGTTACTAACAATAGAAAAAAAAAGGTTTCCCATCAATAAATTCACTTTGGGATGTCTCATTGCAATGAAACTTCATCATCATCATCATCTTTGGTCATCGCATCACTCTGCAAAGAGTTTGCTTCTGATTATGTTAAAACGGGCCATGCGTAGCTGGTTGGGGTTGTATGTGCATTTTCAAACTCGTCATTGTACAGTGGTTAAAATCCGATAAAAACGGACTGCTTATTACAGCGTATTAATTCAACCACGGCAGACTAGAAGCCTGCAAGTCAGGTCTGGCTGACACCATTTGGAGGTAGTTGATTCCAAAGGGCAACATTGGCAGGAAAGGAGCTGTACTGGTAAACGGCTTTGAACACGCTTTACGAGTGAACTCTGGCTGATCTTGACCTGCTGAAGAAGCGGATCTGGTGTAATTTCCACAAGATTGTGAATGATCTTATACAACATTGTTACCCAGGAGATGTTACATCACCATTCTAGAGTGGCCAGCTAGAGGTCTTGCGGAGCTTTTTTGGTGTACACAAGCCTGAGTTTAATGAGTTGCTGCATTTGGCGACCAGACAGTTGATGCATATTCGTCTATGGGTCGAACATAGGTCTTTACTTTATGTCTTTACGTAGGTGTTATTGCTAAGGTCGATGGTGGGCTGCAACTGACGTTTCTTGTGGTGAAAGACATGGTGAAATTTGTCTTTTAGAGATGTTGTCAAATGTGTCTTCCAGGTCAGATCTGGTGTGATTGTTACGCTGATATATTTATTTCAGAAGTGTGTCATGAATGTTGTGGGTAAAATTGTCTGGCTTCCCTTCATTGGTAACATTGATCACCTCACGCTTATCTAGGGTTGAAGGACATGAGCTACTCTTTCTCAAAGTCCTGAAGTGAGTCATGATCGTGCTGAAGTTTCTTTGCATCTTCCTCATTTCTAATATTTCTGTAAATGAGACAGTCGTCTTTAAAGAAGCAGACTGTTGACCTGACACGATCAGTAAGGTATATGTTAGGAAGAGTAGGGGACCCAGGACCTGACACGATCAGGAAGGTATATGTTAGGAAGAGTAGGGGACCCTGGACCTGACACAATCAGGAAGGTATATGTTAGGAAGAGTAGGGGACCCAGGACCTGACACGATCAGGAAGGTATATGTTAGGAAGAGTAGGGGACCCTGGACCTGACACGCTCAGGAAGGTATATGTTAGGAAGAGTAGGGGACCCAGGACCTGACACGATCAGGAAGGTATATGTTAGGAAGAGTAGGGGACCCTGGACCTGACATGATCAGGAAGGTATATGTTAGGAAGAGTAGGGGACCCTGGACCTGACACGATCAGGAAGGTATATGTTAGGAAGAGTAGGGGACCCTGGACCTGACACGATCAGGAAGGTATATGTTAGGAAGAGTAGGGGACCCTGGACCTGACACGATCAGGAAGGTATATGTTAGGAAGAGTAGGGGACCCAGGACACTACCTTGTGGCACACCTGATGCAACAGTAGAAACTTCAGAGCTGGCGTCATCGAGAACAACTTGTTGATCAGGAAGTCAGATATCCAGGAGTGAATAACGCCGCTTATCCCATAGTGACCTTATCAAGGGCTTGCTGAAATCGAACTGTTTCGCATCAATTTGATGATTCTTGTTAAAGCCTTTGGCTAAGTCATTGATGGTCAGAATAAGTTGGGTGTCAGAAAGCCATGCTGAAAATTTGTAGATGATGTATACTCAAGAGGTTTGCATGTTATGGAAAAGAGAAATTGGTAGGTAATTTGCAAGGGTGGATCAGATGCCCGTCTTAAAGTGGGAGACACGAAGGCTAAATTTTCAGTCAGGTGGAATATGACCCATTTCAAGAGATAGTTGAAATAACTTAGTGAGCCCTGGTGCTAATTCCATTGCAGCAATTTTGAGAAGCCTGGTTGAACTTTTGTCAGGACCAGCAGCTTTATGTGGTTTTAGACCCTGTAGTAACTTCAGTACTCCCTTCTCAGTGGCATTTATACGAGACACTGAGAGATGGGTACTAGGAGGTAGATTGGGACATGTAGAACCTTCATCACATGAAAACACAAGCTTGGATTGCTGATTTAGGATGCCAGCCTTTTCCTTTGATGTGCTGTAGGTTAAGTTGTCTTTCTTTAATGGAGAAACTCCAAAGTTGTCATTCTTTTGGCTTTGATATAGATCCAAAACACCTTAATTGGGGTTCTCATGGTCTTCCTTCAGCACACTTTGTGTGGAAGTTTCGTCTGCAATCAAGGACATGTTCACTTCTACTTAAAAATTAGACTGAAACGGTTTCCAATCAGTAACTTACTTCCGAATGTCAGATTGTAATGAAACTTGTTTTATCAATAATATTTATGCAGTTGTTTCTTGGGTTTGTGTTTGGGGTATCCTAATGCTTTTTGTCCTTAAACAAGGGGGAATCTGGAGTAGGTTTTTTTTCTTTTTCGGTGATAGCTCTAGTTACGTAGGCTACTGTGACCAGGCATTACTTAAAACTAAAATCTCTCAGTTTCTGTATATGCTATAATATAGCCATATTCACGGACTATTTTCTCACAACCTCTGGTTGGAATCAAACGAAACTAGATTGGAATGGTCGGTACCTTAAGGAAAGCACAATCCCAACAGATTATTTTTTTAAAGATTGATAGAGTTATTGATCCTTTGATTTATATATACTAAATATTATAAATATTGTATACTTTAGCAATATTTGTGTCAGGATATTTCTCGGCGACCACTTGAATTGAATAAGGGGTCTTCAGTACAAGGAAGTGATGCACATATTATCAGAATACTGAAGTCAGGATTGATTACTTTGACCAGGCCCTGCTTTGACTTTGCAACGTGTCTTTATTTTTATATAAGCGTGTCTAACACTATTTTTGTAACCGAAGTACCGTATCTAGAAGGTAGTAAAACTGGTTAAACGCAGAGATCAAAAATTAGTTGTTTATAGCATGCTCCGGTTTGACGCATTAATCTCAAGAAAAATTTAGATATTAGTATCCCGACTTCGTGCATTTAATATAAATTTGAAAAAGACCATAGCTGTGTCCTAGATTTTTGCCTCACGTAATGCAAAACAGGCTATAGACACACCTCCAAAATTAAATTAATGTTCAATTTTGATAGTATTATATTTAAATAAAAGTTCATTTGTTACCTTATTTGTTTAATCATACAGTAGGAATAATAGATGTTTTAAAAGATTTGATGTCAAAAGTAATATTTTACACATAGGTTTACTATAAAAGTTATGTTTATGTGCATTGTTACATTTGACAACACTCCGGTCAAGGTCACCATTTGGACAAACAGTTTGTCACACGCACACAGACAATTTTACATAGCAGTATGGAGCAGCTGAATCCTTTCCCTCATTTTGGAACGGATGCTATTCATGCAGGACAAGAACCAGAAAAATGGAGGTCTCATGCTGTCGTTCCCCATATTTCGATGTCAACGACTTTCAAACAATTTGGGCCAGCAGACCATGCTGTAAGTAACTATCCACGAGTGACCATTTTCGACGCTGTTTAGATATAATTTGCTGACAGCCAAATACAACATATCAGATGGGTTAAAACATAAGCATGCTAAATTAAGTAATATCTTAGACCAATGCAGGTACACTGTTAAAGCTTAATTTTTTTATTTTTATTTTTAAGGAATAAGCATTTATTTAAGAAATAATAGAGTGCTTGGACCAAAGCTCGGCGTATACCAACGCTTGGCGTAAATCTATTTTTTCACGGAATTGATATTTTTTCTTAGAAGTGATTTAAAAGTCTTCTTTAATTCGAGTTAAGTGTCATTTCGTCTATCTTTTCACGGTTCTTTGAACTTCCAGTATCATCACGTGACTTGAGCATAGCAGACGGAAGGGATCCCATTGGATAAAACAGACAAAACCCATTGTTTTCTACGCGAGATCAAGTACTTCCGCTGTTTGATATGCAATGAATAGAAACAATCCATTTAATACTTTATTCATTTTGTGTTCAAGAAAGGTTCTTTGCATTATTACAAAAGATTTCTTTTTGAAAGGTCATCTACGGTACGCCGAGCATTGGTACAATTTTGTGAAAACCCCACATGTTTTACTCCGGTCTATTTATTGCATCCCCTGTTGTTTACGTCACAGTTGTTTCACATGGGTAAACTTTGTAAGGAGTTAGCAAAGTTTACTCTTGAATATAATTAGTTCATAACATAAAATGAGTAATTTGTTTAGTCTCTTCAAAGAAATTCCTTTGATTTTACGCCGAGCATTGGTCTGACCACTCTAAGTATCCAGGCGTTATTCTACGATAAACCACAACTGGATACTTATTATTTCGATTCTAACACGACCAAACAATAAACCACATTGTGAAATAAGTGTTAACTACTTCTTACGATCGTAAAAACACTTGCGCAGTACGCCCCTGGGTTTGGCCGTTAAAATTTCCTCCCTCGATATATATGTAAGAGTTGGCTTCCACATAATAATCTGATCAATCCAATAAATGAACAAATAAACAACACACTTTTCATCAGTTGATAATTTCTTTTTTTTTATTTCGTACTAAAATTGCAGTTTACTAATAAATTAAATGTTCAAACAAATAAAAGATGTTCATGTTCTCAGATGCTAAAAATAGCATATGTAAAATGTCACGAGGTCGCTTACACGAAAGTCCACATACGTGCGTGAATTTCAATGTAGACACAAGTAACATTTACATGGATTATTGACAGAAAACATTGCTCGGCTATTATTATTTTACAAATTGTGCCCATTCTAAGTAAATTTGCTTTTTGTACCATTTTGCAGCCAAACTTTGTTGTTGTTGTATGCCGGTAATACTACGATTCCTACGGTAAAATTAACAAACATCACGTGACTTTGATTCAAAAAAATTTTATACGTGGGGTGACGGCGGTTCACGGAACAGCTAAAACAACAAGGGCACGTGAGTGGTATACTGCAGGATAACCAGTGTTTATTTTCTTATTTGTATATATAGGCTATTTTGAAATCGTGTTAGAATATAGGTTATATGGCTGCAGCCATGTTTTTTTTGACAGTGACCCAAAATGACGCCCCTGATTGGCTGCCTGGATACAGCTTTTTCTATCACTCTGTTGCACTTAGTACTGTGAATTTTGTACTTACGGTGTCCACCAATACCAGCAGCAGCCAGGATCTACAATATAACAACACATAAATATGGTTTTCCACTAAATTTATTCAGTTTAAAAAAATGTGTATGTGACACTTTGGCAGTGGTTTTAATGGGAGCTCCTGTCAGCAAGACCTTCTCCAGAGCCTTTTCCATAGTAGATGTAGGAGGGTAGCATCTATACGTAGTTTCTTTATGGAACCATGAATAGATAAGAAATACTGAAACTTAGGCATCACTTATATTATCTTACAATTTAAGAGTGTTAACATTCAATTAAATTTCAATTAATAATATGTTGACAAAATTTCTATAATGCATACACATTACATAAGACTGAATTTAACCCTATAAATAAATGGCTGATCACAAAACTGTCACAATATGACCTATGAATGGGAACAGCGAGTGCAGCAGACAGGAGCTTACAATTTTCCCACGTTCATTTTAGTTTCATTTTGTTTTTTGCATTAGAAAAAACATATGAGATCAAATTCATGAACTCTTACCTTTGCATCTCTTATTTTCCACATGATTAATGTGATTGATAGTGAAGAGAGTTTACTATGATATAGTAAAGTTTTGACATCTGGGGAAGTCGCTTATATCAGAAACAAAAGGAAAACAAAAATAGGTCAGCGTCAAAATAGGGCACCCGATGATATACTTCTTATTTACTATACAAATACAGTTTGATGAACCGGCAGTTTGACGAAACAGCTGTAAATCGTCTAAACCACACAAATGGTGTAGGGCATTGAGTTATTCTGATGATATATATTCACATTTGGCAATTTAAAAACCAGCATCTATTTAAGAATTTAATTATTGATGATTTTCTAGTTTTGGCTCAAGGCATCTTATAGTACTAAATCTAGAACTCTTCGTGGGGCTTTTTTTGTTTAATTTGGCTTAACTGACAGTGAGTGCATTCCTAAGCCATTCTCAATATGTATAGGTCAAACAGAGATAATATTTCGGTTTATAATATAACATAATATAGTCCAGGAATCCTTTTCACTTCAGGATATTGTTATATTCTTTTGACTGGCAATATCCTTCACAACTTAAGGGCATATAATAAACTTCCAAATGAAAATGTATGCTCGAACGACTGGTAAATGGGACCAGTACATAATCAAGAACATAAACCATTACCATGTGGAATGCCAACTTTTTATGTAGATATTAAATATCTAATTCGTGTACAGTATCATTCATGGGCATATTATTTGTTTGATAATGCTTCAAGGTTTTGTTGCAAATTAAATTTTGGATTGATAAAATGTTGAATGGTCTACATGTTCTAATTTAATTTATGCAAATTAAGTATGAAACATTTAGTTTGATTTTGTTGTTGTTGTTCATTCCTCTTTTTATGATTCATGTTTATGTTAACTTCTCAACTTCATTTATATATTTGTCACCATATTGGTTATCTTTCTTATGAGGTATGCTTGTCTTAGGTTTGACAGATACTTCTACAGTGAATCTAAGTGTAGAGCAAGAATTTTCTTCATTTGAATAGGAGAACATTGTGATCTAAACTTGAGAGCAGCATGGATTATACTGTATTCCCTTTCTGGCTTCTGACACTGAGAGGAGGAACAGAGGTCAAGGGGTTAGTGTTACCCACATCTCCTAGGGGTGAGGTTCTACTTGACTTTTGGCACTAGTACTGGTTTGAACACAGGTAGCCTAATTGATTATGCTTAAAGAGTTAAACTGCCTTTATAGATCTGATATTTTTTAGTTGTTCACCCTTTAAAGAAGATGAATAACTATAAAATGTCAACCTAAAAAATCGGTTCACCTTCGGAGGCGAAATAATGAGGCTAGAACCCAGAAAGCAGTCATCAAGGGGGATAACTTGCAAGAACTTGCTTCCCAATTGATGTAAATAAATAAGTTTAAACTGAACACTTATGACTTTATTTTCACTTTGTTGACAGGGATATGAGTATTCAAGAAGTGGCAACCCAACAAGGCAGTGTTTGGAGGAGTGCTTGGCAGCTCTGGAGGGTGCTAAATATGGTATGTAGCTTACACTGTACCTCTATGACTTGCAGTCATAAAGTAACTACAGTGGAGCTTGGCTTTTTCAGTTGTCATGGTGATGTTTAAATTGTTATGGTTTGCTGAATAGACTTCATGTTTGTAACTCGGAAAAATCCACCTGTCCCAAGCTGGATTTGAACTCGGGGTACCTTTGGTACCAAGTGAACAATCTACCACATCGCCATAAAAGCTAGCTGATAGGCAAGGGAGTAGAAGTGCCATATTATACCTCTGCTACATGTTTATACTTAAAAATGTACATAACAGAATAGAAAAAAAAATACACCATTGTCACCTGAATTTTGAAAAGAAATGGCCTCTACATCATATAGAAACATTCTAATCAAAATCTTACACAAAGCTATATCAGTTTTCTCTCAACAGTACACTTATAAATTAGTGAAGGGACTTATCTATGAATGTGACTGCTGTTGGAAAGTTTTTCTTCCGAAAATATGTATAGTTCTTGTACGTCAGAACTTGGCTGTATATGTGTACAAGACATTAGAGAGAAAAAAACTTCTGAAAATATATAGTACATAAATATAAATGCTGATAATTAAGTACAGTTTTCCCTTATTTAACCAATAGTATGGTAACAAACATTTAGTGTAGGTAAAATACTTTGATTTTGAAATACCTCGGTATTAAAATTGAAATAACCCTTGTAACACTTGCATGTTTAATTACATTCAGTACAAACATATTGCAACAGTTTCTCCCCATGTAGTCACTGGATAAACATTTTATTAATGGTAATATATACTTCCATTACTTCTTTGCCATCTTACCAATTTGTCATTTTATTGAATGAAATGTAATGGCAGTTTTGTTATAGGCCTTAATGGCCTACTTCAAATTAAGTGTTTTCTTTTTCTATATTTAGACATAAAATTTAAATAAACTATTGAAAGTGCTTAATCTAGGTGTCAAGTTTAGAAGATTCTGCTACAAACATGTTTATATATTGAAGTGTTAACAGAATTAAATTATACAGTACAGGTATGTTTTTTCATTCAATCAGTCCAGTGTCTTGTCCTAGAGTGCATTCAGATATGCGGGCACATGTCGGAGATGGTTACAGTGTCACAAACTTAAACAGCTGTCATTTTCCTCATGAATGTAATGTCAACATTCTACATTTAAATGGCAATCCAAAGTAGAGTTTAAAAGTTCATGACTAGTGTGTCCTTTAGTTGGTAGAATCTTTAATTTTCAGTGTACTAAAAAAATTACAATTTGTGTTGTCAAATGTACACTAAACTTCAAAAGGTTTTTAAATGTTTTTTTTATTATCTATTACTTAAGTAATGAGATTGTCTTAATTGATGCTAAATAAACAGATCTTGGCAGTTATTGCATTGTAAATCTGTCTATCTGTTTGTTTGTCACAAAACTTTAACCTTGACCATAACCTTCACCTACAGCCTCCAAACTTCACAGGTGCATGCACCTTGATGAGCTCTACCCGCCAGACCCACTTAGAGGTCATGGGGTGAAAGGTCAATGCCACCCCCTCCCCCCAGGGGCAAGGTGTTCATTCAACTCTGAGCACTTGTTTTTTTTTTTTAGTGGGAGGATATTGTACTTTTTAAAATATATTTTTCCTTAACATTTCTCCTTGGTAAAGCCCCTGTAATCACCAGTACAATTAAACACCTTACTGCTCTATTGTTTGCCACCTAAAAGTCTTTAAAAAAAAACTTTTACCTCGAAGCTCGAGCCCATTCTATTAAATAAATCCTAAATCGATACAAATATTAAAGAATATTGGAGAGAGTGAGAATTTGTTTTTCCATTTCAATCAATGTTCATTAGGAAAGAAAGATGCTTTGCTGACAGAGACAGCTTCATAATGAAAACTGGTATTATTTTTGTCAAGAACATGTTTTAAATATTTAGCTTTGAAGTTTTTAATTTTATGTGTAATTATTTGGTTTATGGAACTCAGAGGGGGCTAATATGGTGCTAGGATGGTAGTTTTGTGTCAGTTGTGGTCAAAACATGTGAGAAATCACAATGTTACCAATACAATGTATTATTATTAACAAGTATTGACAAATACTGACCCTAAATCTAATACCCATTCTGTCACTTGAATAGCCCTTCTTGAGAGAACTCTGCATTATGTTTTGTTAATGTCATTTTCTTCTAACACCTTCATAGACTAGAAAATGTTTTGGCCTCCATGTTTTATTGTTATGATTACAGGAATGGTGTTTGCATCAGGGTTAGCAGCAACTACAGCAATAACATTTCTGCTAAAGAGTGGGGACCATCTCATCAGTATGGATGATCTGTATGGAGGTAGGGGTTAACTCAAAAGTATTTTGCATGTGAGAAAAATAGACAGTCTAATAAAGAATCTGAAATAATTCATTTCATGTATCTTTTGTACAGTTCACACGCATGATAATTCTTAACATTATAAAAGTAGGAAAATGTTATGAAAGAAAGGACAGTCCTTTTATAAATAATCAATTATCTTAATTCAGTGGTGATTTTTTTCCCACTTTATTTTCTTTCTTACTTTTTTTAACAATAGTATAATTTCATTTTCCCACAGTAATAATTTCATCCATAGAAATTTATTCATTTGCCAGACTTGATTTAGCATGTATTTCTAATTTTGTGGTTATATGAATACTAAAGATTTCTTTCATATTTGAGGAATGTACAATTATCTATGAAAGTGATACTGCCTTTGTTAATATGGTTGACTGAACAATTGTAGTCATGTGCTACACGTTATTTATTTTTTTGGTTAAGGGTAATTGCATTTTCATAAATAACTATTTCATAACCTGTCATCCAACATCCAAGACAGTGGTTTATCATATGAAGCGTGAAGCTCTCAGTATTTTTTTCACACCAAGTACCATTGATAACTTTAACACATAACTTTTCCATGTTTGTCTGACCTCTCGTGATGTCCTAGCTGTAAGGATGGTCTTTCATGCAGATTTCACTGTATTGATGAATTACTTTCATTTATTTGAGGTGTTTTTATTCATCTAAGGGACCAACAGACTGTTCCGGCAGTGTACAACTAGAATGGGTGTGGAGGAGTCTCTCGTAGACTGTACTAATGTACAGAATGTGGTTGATGCCATAAAACCTAATACCAAGGTAAAATATCTCCCATTTTTTTACACATATGGATTGAACTTGTTCAAACAGAGATTGAGAATAAATATCTGTTTGTCAAACTGAAACATGTACAGGGTATAGACTTAAATATGTTCAGGTCTTGGTTCACCTTAGTTGAGGCCAATGAATAAGTAATCTCTGTAAACCTCTCACTGATTGAAAATCAACACTCTTAAGCCTGCTTCTCACCCTCTGTATGTCTGGTACTGCCTCTTTTAACAAAGATAGGAGAAACTTAAGTGTTCTTTCTGCAGTATTGCTGTCAGTGAGTGTTTAAATGTCATTTAGTTTGCTTAATTTCTAAAATGGACTTGTCCACTATTCAGATTGGGCAGACCCAATTACATGTATAGTGTCTGTTCAAAGTTTAATGTCTAAATTGCAACAGAGCAGACCATGATCTGACTGCATAGAGAAGCTGGCTGATCTTAATCAGTTCTAGCCTTAAAGGCAAAAAACAAACAGTTTAAAGATTAAATTGAAAGTTAATAGAGTAATTATGTGGTTTTTCTTTTCAGATGGTATGGATTGAGACCCCTACTAACCCCACCATGAGACTGGTTGACATTGAAGCAGTATGCAAGGTTGTTCATGAGAAGGCCCCTAAAGACTGTTTTGTAGTGGTTGACAATACATTCATGTCTTCATACTTTCAGGTACATATTGTGTAACACATTGTAGATTCTGATACATCTATATTGTTGTAATGTTAAATATACACATTTCCTTCTCTTTTACTAATCATTTAAAGATGCAGTTTTTAGAATGCTTAATGTCCGGTAAGCAGATGGTAGACAACATTTAATAATTTGCTTATGCCTGTGTATTTGACCATCCTAAGGTGAAAACCACACTGAGTAATCACCAGTATGAAAAATACAGTGTACTCCAGTTTAAAAATGAAACTTTTAATTTAAATGCAATATCACAGACTAGATATGTACTGTTCAAAGGAGGAACTTCCTTTCTTCGAAAGCTTTGCTTCACCAGACAACATAGTCTTCAAACTGAAAATGCTCTCTATAGTAAACACAAAGTAAAGAAAAGATAAACAACTGTTTTTACTACCAAGTAGCTCCTATCAACTTTGCCAGAATTATTTCTGTACATGTAGATAATCATGTCAAGGTACTTACATTTCAGAGACCTCTTAGTTTTGGTGCTGATATAGTCATGCATTCCTTGACCAAATACATGAATGGTAAGTATATAGGGATAAACTGTCCTCCATCTGTTGTTTGCAGATGCTGCCAGTTCTAAATAGATACATAGATTGCAGCAACATTTACCCAAAATGGCTATTAAAGGACGCACAAGCTCCAGTGGCTCTGGTTTTTGCTTTGTGGCCAGAGTTCTGTTCAGTTCTTGACCCGAGTTCAGTCTTTAGTCAGACCATAATTAGCATGTCTTCTAGCACAACTATCTATGACATTGTCTATGACTGTATTGGCTGTTTCAGTACAGCAGTTTTATCAAAGAATGGTAGGGGCAGAGTATGTACCTGCAGATAATGATCAAGGCTGCTGAAAGGTTTCTAATGTTATATGTATCTCTTAATGAATATACAGTTGGACCAATCATGATTCTTACAAATTTATTAGATTCTTTATTAGATTTAAGTGGTAACATGGCTATGTCATATAGCATCAGTTCAGACATTCTTTTGTGTAAGGTATCTTCTCTTTGAGGGAAACTATTTGTAGAGCCTGGTTTTTGCTTAAATATAGTTGCACTAGGGAAAGATACTTTAAACATGAATTAAGAAATTATGCTAGTAGAAGGATTCATTAAATACAATCATTGTTGCAGCAATGTCTAATGTTTTAAATCACAGGTCACTCAGATGTTGTCATGGGAGCTACTTGCACAAACAGAGATGATCTCGCAGAGAAACTGAAATTCCTGCAGAATGGTTTGTGGATTCCAGTCTTGCTATAGATTTATCTGACATTTTACAAAATAAGAACAGTATATATAAATACAAACTAAAGGCCAGGCAGGAAGAAGTAAACACAGTGTCTTACATGTCAACAAACCTTTTATTTTGAGGATTTTTTTTTCTTTTGAAGAGAGCTAAACAAGAAGAAATAATACAAAAAGGCAATAAAGACTGCATTTGTTTCTTTTATGAATTTTTTTATATTAAATTAAAAAGATTCCAAAATATCCTCCTGAAAAGATATTGTCATCTTGAAAATTGAATATTATAAAACAACTTCTGATCAGAAAATTAAACAGATTATAATAATAAGAATTATAGTTGTCATACTTTTTAGTGTTTCAAGCCATATGATTAGCCCAAGTTTGGCACCGTGCATGAAGTAATGTCACTATAAAGAATATATCCTAATCTCAGTAACAGTTGCTTGTCTTTCAACAATTTGTGGTCTTCTGTATCAGATCCTTTGTTTCAGCCACTGGTCCAGTACCTTCACCATTTGACAGTTTTTTAGTCAATCGTGGTTTGAAGACCCTACATGTACGCATGAGGGAACACATGAAGAATGGTTTGGCGGTGGCAAAATTCCTCGAGTCAAATGAACGTGTAGAGAGCGTCATTCATCCAGGTAAGCTATAGAGAAAGGTGATTGTTTCAACAAATGTTTGCTTTCTTGTATTGAAGGGATTCAGTTGTTGCACTGAAGTTTTACATTTATTGCAGGGTTTGTTTAAAGTGTGCTGAAAGAGTTTCAGTTGAAATGAACATCAAGTAAATCGTGGTAAACTTTTAGGTTATCTTGCACAGTCTGGCCACTCTGTCATATTATTAGGTAATGATTTAACATATATATATCATGATTGTATTTATTCCAGAATGTTTGAGATGTGTTAAAAAAATCAGCAGAAGCATGGTGAACATTTCTTGTTTGCTGGTTTCAATTCCTGCGGTTATACTTGATAAATCAGAATACAAAGGGTTAGCCTGAAATACCAGCATGGCTATATATGTACATGTAAGAGTTCCAGTTCCTTTACAAGAGTTTTACTAGTACTGTAACTACCCTGAATGAAAACAACTTTCACATATCAGGTGTTGCAACTCTGTACTAGAAAATCTTGAGAGTTATTTAAGAAGTTTTTCCCCTTACACTGTTAAAATTTATTCCCTTGCTTGTTCGTTTAGGTTTACCATCTCATCCCCAGCATGAATTGGCAAAACGCCAGATGCATGGTTATAGCGGAATGGTGTCATTCTATATAAAGGGTGGTAAGAAGGAGGCCGAAACCTTCTTGAAAAATCTGAAGGTATTTACTTATTATTTGTATCCTCGAAATACCTAATTTGAATTGTCTGTTTCTGAATCAAGAATGAATATTATCTCAGAATGAGTTCTATCAATTCTAATCAAAATGCTTTGACCAAACAGCCAGAGCTATGTCCCCTGAAACAGGATCTATACTGTATACTATACTGTAAACTTGCTTGCATTTGTGCTTCTGTTTGGTTATTATACACTAAAAAAAACTACAGAAGATCCTTTCTTGTTTAAGATTTAAGCGTTAAAATTGGTTTTACATCATCAGTCATTCAACAGTAGATATTAATGTTTGTCTGAAAATTTTAAGATTTTCACTCATTTTACTATCTCAGTCATCAAAGAGTAATATCTTTTGATTATTAGATTACTTATTTATTATTTCAAATTTAGGTGTTCACTCTAGCAGAATCTCTAGGAGGGTTTGAAAGCTTAGCTGAACTTCCGTAAGTTTCCATAACATTTACATATGTACAGTTGTGACAGTTTAAGCTGTTATTTATGCCAGATGAAAAGTGTAAAAGAAGTTCCGTATCTGCAGCAACAGTTTTATAAATGCTACATTTACTCCTGCAATGTAACTATACATTGAATCTTACATGGACATGTAAATCAATACTTTATTAAAGAGAAAATAAGACCATGATGTTTGTTAAAAGTTTCTAAACTTCTATAAATAGTTTCTCTGATTCTGTTTTAGTTTTAAACACATCCTAACTCAGTTCCTTTTTCATTTGTTTTCCTTCTTTTATCCTTAACAGATCTGTGATGACCCATGCCTCAGTGCCAGCTCAGTGAGCGTGTCAAACTGAAAATCTCAGACAATCTCATCCGTTTGTCAGTTGGTATTGAGGATGAACAGGATCTCCTTGACGATCTTGACAATGCTCTCAAGGCTGCTGTCAAGTAAACTGCTCCGTGTATGTGTACAATATTTGTAGAATGGAGGCAGTTATTTGATGGAGGTCCTTGCACTTTAAATTTGTCTTAATTGTTTGATTAAGGATAGCTGACTCATGCTTTTTTGGCTTTATTTAAAAAGATAAAGGAGCAATTATCATGTGTAGAATACAGGACTCCTGATCTTAAGGTATTCAGTTCAAATCCAACCACATGTCAATCTCCAATTACTCTGCTGGTCAACAATTTTGGTCTGAGCACTAGTTTGAACCCAGAAAACTGACACTGAACAGGATTGTTACACAAGTTGTTTCGGAATTAATACAAAATTAATATGTTAATAATAAATATGGTAGAAGCTTCCTTATTTTAAGGAAATAGAATCATTTCTCCCCACTTGTAACAGGAAAAGGTAACTGGGTTGTGTTTTCTATTTACAATGGATGTTTATTATGCTATTACTTTATTTTTTGATTTTCTTATAAAAGACATTTTTGTCTATTTCAGATGGTGTTGAAGAAAGCTAGACTCTTCATAAATCCATTAGAATATGCAAATTATCTTTAAATTTGAAAATGTCATTGTTATTGATTATTATCCTGACAAGGTGTTTTGATGTGTTTGTGATTATAAACATATACATCTTTGTCCTGACTTTGAACACCAAGAATAATAGGCGATGATTATAAATGTATAGAATAATTGTGAATTGATAATTTAATAATATTTCAGTAATTCCAAAGATCTGTTTCATGATTTTCCTTCCAAAACTACAGTTTTCAATTACAATACCATTATTTTTTTACCACAATTTACATTACATAGGGTCAGACAAAAGTTTTCATTTCATAAAAACTTTTATTTAACAAGTTCAGGAAAAATAATGTTAAGCCAGCCTCTGGCAATTCTTTTTATCACATGACCAAAGCAACCATGAATGCGTCTTACGGTAGAACTACACTGAAAAAAGCTGACTAAATATCAGCCAAGAAAATAGTTCCAAATAAAATGTCAAATAGTCGGAAATACTCAACTTAGATGTCTCTTTTGTATGATAACAAATTTAAAAACTGACTATAAAAGTAATTAATTTCAAGCAAGAAGTAAATCTTTAATGTTTTATCAGCCATTAAATTACATTGTGTAATATATAAAAATATTTACCAGGGTAATGGTTAAATTGCATTACAAACAACATTTGTCATGTGATAAAAAGCATTTCTTATTGATGAATATAAGTATTTGCCTTTTGATGATATAGTTGACTAAGCTGTTCCTGCAAAAGCAGAACCTTGATGCTTTAACCATGTTGCTTACTGGAAACTTTGATCTATGTAAAAACTTGAGCTAGAAAACAGATATGCTGATAAAAATAACTTGAAATAACTGAAAGGTATTCATTAGCCCTCTCTTTTGTCTTGATTCACATAGCTTCAGTCATAAAATGGTGTTTCAATTTTATTACTACAACTAAGGTTTGTTTTGTAACAACATACATGTCCTGGAAATTGTTCCACAGTGGGGATATGTCTGTGGTAGACCTTAAGTTTATTTGGGTTTTAAATTGTTGTATAGATTGACAGGCACTTTAATGAAGCTAAGACTGAATTTAGGCTAGTTGACTGTGTCAGTTTCTTAATGTGCCTCTGTTTCTTTATGTTGATATGAATTCAAGATAGAAAACTTCTGAATAATGTATAAACTAGGTATTTGTTGCATTGATTTTCAAACTTAAATTATTTTAAAGGAATATACAATATATTTGTTGGGTGCTTTTTAGGTTGTTTTTTTTGCAGGTTTAGTACGCTTAGAATTTGTAAACCTTATTGTTGGGTGCATTGGTTTTATTTTGGTTTGTTTTGTTTAATAAGAATTAACTTTTATCCTGAAGTTCTAGCTAAATTCATTTCTTATGAAATCTGGGAGAATAATGCAAAATAAGTTTTTTTATTGAAAAAATAAATTGGTTGAGATGACTCAGTTAAAAGCAACATAAGAATGTTTCAAAATTGCACATTCTGTTTCTCAAAAGTCTGTATTTTATTCACTGGTTTATGTAGGAACTGCACTGAGTAACCGATACACTGAGTACTTGATCCAGTGTCCGAAAACCAGTTAACAAAATTCACATGTGAATATCATGAATATGGATGCTCAGAAGATTCGTCAGAATTAATCCAATAACCAAGTATTCAAAAGAAGAATGTCTAAGAATGTTATTATAATTTAATGTCTATATTATACAGTAACTAACAGTATATAGTTCTTGTTCTCAATCACATAACCCCAAAGCTTAAATTTAACTTCATCAGTATTTTCTCCGTCACATAACTCCAAAGCTTAAATTTAACTTATCAGTATTTTCTCCATCACACAACCCCAAAGCTTAAATTTAACTTCATCAGTATTTTCTCCGTCACAGAACTCCAAAGCTTGAATTTAACTTCATCAGTGTTTTCTCCGTCACATCAACCCAAAGCTTAAATTTAACTTCATCAGTATTTTCTCCGTCACACGACACCAAAGCTTAAATTTAACTTCATCAGTATTTTCTCCGTCACACGACCCCAAAGCTTAAATTTAACTTCATCAGTATTTTTCTCCGTCACACGACCCCAAAGCTTAAATTTAACTTCATCAGTATTTTCTCCGTCACACGACCCCAAAGCCTAAATTTAACTTCATCAGTATTTTCTCCGTCACACGACTCCAAAGCTTAAATTTAACTTCATCAGTATTTTCTCCGTCACATAACTCCAAAGCTTAAATTCAACTTCATCAGTATTTTCCCCGTCACACAACTCCAAAGCTTAAATTCAACTTCCATCAGTATTTTCTCCGTCACACAACTCCAAAGCTTAAATTCAACTTCATCAGTATCAGTATTTTCTCCGTCACACAACTCCAAAGCTTAAATTTAACTTCATCAGTATTTTCTCCGTCACACAACCCCAAAGCTTAAATTTAAATATTTCAGTATTTTTAATCCATCTTGAATGTTGACTAGTTGAGATTTGTCAGAAAATATATATTTCATTTTTTTCTTTGCATTTTCAGCCTGATGTATTGGTTGATATTCATAGGAAAAAATGCAATATATGTATCTCAGCTCAGCTGTGCAGGTATATAGTTTTCTTTTCGATAAAGTTGTTCTATCTGCAGAATTGTAGATATCTGAACACATCTATTGTGAATCTCCCAAACTGCATAAACATGCTAGTCATACATGTATTTATTCTGTTTTATATATATTTTTTTATCGTTTCCAAACGAGCAAACTTATTGAAAATTTTTGGCCTCATCTTTGTGTGATCTTTTAATATTGAAAGTGGCTTTAATTTCTTATTACTATTTTCAATCAGAATATATAGCTTATTATTATATTGCAAGATTTTTTTTAAATTGGTTTTTTCTCAGGGTTATGTAATGGATAGTTCAGATTTACCAGTAAGCAGTTGATTGTTCATCATTTCAAATCAGGCTATTCTGTTAGAGAGAATTTTGTTTCTGAAATATCTGCAATTAAACTAATCATGTGTGTTACAAAGATGTTAAAATTGCTCGTTTTCCAATACCAGGTACAATGTATTATTTAAAACAGACGTTTTATTTTGATGTCCTGTTTTCAGGGACTTTTCTGATTTATTCCAATGTACTAAAACATGCTGTTTTTTTTCACCCTAGACAACCTAAACTGACCTGTCATTGCTCACTTGTGCAAGTTTCTCATTACATGAATATTAAGTTACAAATTCACCAAATTCTAAACACAACTTTTTAATGATAATATATGATGTAAATGATAAAATAATGCATTTTGGGTTTTTGTTCAATGCCATTTTGGAGTAATTAGTTTATAGAAGTGGAGTCATGAATAAAGATAGTAATCTCATTAGCATATTTTCCTGTTCCTTTTTATAATACCTAAATGTAAATAACATGATTTTAGTTGATGAGAAGTTGTTTAAAACATTCAGTTTTGGAAAAATTAGATGACAGACCCTGATTCAGGTTGGTTTCTGCTAAAATACCATGCATTTGAACATTGATCAACCAGTTTTTAGCTCAACTGGGCACGAAGATGCTCGAGGGTGAGTTTTTGGGATCATTGATTGTCCGGCGTGCGTCGGCAACAATGACTTGAACGTCTCCTCCTGTACCGCTAAGCCAACTTTGACAAACCATGTCTGGGATATTCTTTGAAGCTCTACCAAAGTTGTTCAAAGAATTTAATTCCATCAAAAAATCTTCTGGTCTGAAACTGTAAAACCAGGGGCTAAGATTTTTTTGCTTGGAGCATCAGGTTAAGGTCCTCTGCCAAGGTTTTTCAAATTATGCCCCTGGGGTCATTAATGGCCCAGTCCTGGAGTCACTTGAGGAGATGTTTTTAAGTCTTCCCTATATAAGCCTATGTAAAATCAACTCCCACCTGGGGCGGGGCCAAATTTGACCCCAGGGGTATAATTTGAATAAACTTAGTAGAGGTCCACTAGACAATGCTACATACCAAATCTTAAAGCTCAGGGCCTTGTGGTTTCAGAGAAGAAGATTTTTATAGTTTTCCCTTTCTGTTGCCATGGCATCCAGAGTTCTTGATGGTATTAAATTCTTTGAACAACTTTGATAGATCTTCATGGAAATAGTATCCCTGGCATGTTTTGTCAAACTTGGCTTAGTGGTATAGGAGGAAAAGTCATTCAAGTCAAATTGTTGACGATGCACACAGATGGACACCAGACAATCAATGATCCCAAAAGCTTGCCCTTGAGCACTCTGTGCTCAGGTGAGCTAGAAAGTTGCTGATGTTTTGCTCAACAGCTGACCCAAAGGCAAAGTATTCAGGTTAGCAATGCAGGGCCATTCATGGCCCTTTTGTCTTGTAAACCGTGACTGATTTCCAGATACAGCTACAACACTGTTTTACTCATATGAATATTTGTTATGCAGCTTGTTTTTCCTGGATTAACAGTTGAAAAGCCCAACTATTAGAACCTGGTCCTGCTATGATTCAGTACTATCCAACATTTCCCTCATACATGTATGTATGTAACCATGTAAGACAATGTACAGAGAATTCATACTGTTTTATTCTCTGTACATTGTCCCTTTCCAAACATTTAAGATGCAAACCAAATATTTCACAAAGATTGCCACATAATGAATAACAATTTATAGGTTCTATCAATGAACTTGTAACACTTGTAACACCAGTGATTCCCTCTTAATGTCCATGCCAATGCAAGCTTAGTAAATGACTGAAGTTCATTCAACATGTAACTGCATTTATGGTATTTTTTCAAGTAAAATCAAGGTATCCATCAGGTTTGTGTTCCCATGTTCCATACACCCTTAGCAACTGTTGCCATGCATTCTGATATGCTGTAGCAGCCATCTTGAAATCTTTATATGTTTTAAGTTCTTCATTCCTGAAGATAATAAATCATGTTGCTTGAATTATAATCAAAGATAATTTTGTCTTTTGAACAAAGGCAGATGTTCTGATGTAAAAATTTCCAAGTTAACAACTCTTGATACACATACTGATGAAATCAGTGTTGTTTCTAGGATTTATAGGAAAGTTCCAAGGGCTCAGCCCTTTGAAAAAAGGGGCCCTTAGACTTGCTGAAGGGGACACCTAAAACTTACAATAAAGTAAGAGTACCCACTATTCAAACCCACCTTGTGTAACAAAACTAGGTGATTTCTGAGCTGAACATATTGAGTAAACCATCAAAACTGACATACTATTTATAAATTACCCAACCCATAATTGTGACATGACACTTCACTAATGTTGGAGCAAGTTTTGAACATTTTGCAAACATTCAGTACATATTCTAATTATACTGCTTCCTTACGTTACCTTTATTATCTTAGAATCAAGCCACTGATTCTCAACCGAGTACAAATTACTGACCAATAAAATGACACTGTACATCATAACTGCAAGTATGTACCAAGAGATGTTTGTAAAACATATATGTCCCCCTAGTGCCTTATCCCTAGAGGCAGCCATGAAGTTTAAGGAGCTGGGACAAAGTGTTCTATAGTTATTGATCAGAAACCATTTTGCTATTCAAGGGCACTGTGACCATGGCCTTTAACCTGGTGACCAGAAAAACTAAAGAACTCATCTACAAGTCATGAACATCTTACATCCAAAGTTTGAGGAACATGGACCCAAGATTTCTACACTTACTCATCGGAAACCATTTTGCTTTTCAAGGTCACTGTGACCCTTGACATTTGACACAATGACCTGACCTGTTATCTACTGATCATGACAAACCTACATACTAAGACAAACCTGGGCTCAAGGATTTCCTAGATATTCAGCAGAAACTATTTTGCTTTTCAAGGTTACTGTGTCCTTGACCTTTGACCTAATAACCCTACAGGGATTATCTAATTGTCATGACTAACCTTGAGGAGCTGGGCCCAAGCATTCTATAGTAATTGATCAGACACTATTTTGCTATACAAGGTCTTTGTGACCTTGACTTCTGACCTGAAAAGCTATGGGGGTCATCTACTGGTCATGGCCAACATATAAACCAAGTTTGAGGAACCTGGGCCCAAGTGTTCTATAGTTATTAATATGAAATCATTTTGCTTTTAAAGGTCACTGTGACCTGAAGAACTATAGGGGTCATTTACTTCTCATGATTAACCTACTCACTAAATTTGAACAATCTGGGACCAAGGGTTCTTTAGTTATTGATCGGAAACCCTTTTGCTCTTCAAGGTCACTATGACCTTGACCTTTGACCTGGTGATGTGAAAAACTACAAGGGTCATCTACTGGTCATGACCAACCTATATACTAAGACAGAACAACCTGGGACCAAAGGTTCTTCAGTTATTGATTGGAAACCGTTTTGCTGTTCATGGTCACTGTGACCTTGACCTTTGACCTGGTGACAGGAAAAACTAAATGGGTCATCTTCTGGTCATGGCCAACCTACAAACTAAATTTGAACAACCTGGGACCAAGCGTGCTAAAGTCATTGATTCGGAAACCATTTTGCTATTCAAGGTCACTGTGGCCTTGATCCTTGACCTGGTGACCTGAAAAACTATAGAGGTCATCTACTAGACATAACCAACCTACATACTAAGTCTAAGGAAGGTTTTTCCAAGGGTTCTCTAGATACTGATCTGAAACCAAAGTGTCCACTGCCATACTGACTGACATTTGCAAAACTATATGGCCCCTCATCTTCAATGGGGAGTGTAAAAATGACTCTCAGGAGGCGCTAACCGGTTCACTATGTGGCAATTATGTTTCATCTGCGGCACCTCTAGTGCAACATCATCACATTTATGTGATCATTGCTCGAATTTAGTGGGAATCCCGCTTCCTAGAAACAACACTGAAATCAAAATTATTAAAATCTTATCTTGCACAAAAATGGAAATAACCTTATCATTCATCACAGAATTAAATGCTTTAAAAATATATTTTAGTTCTTTAAGATAGAAAAATGAAAACATAATTTTGTGAACTTTATGACATTAAATAAACACACACACACACACTCATGAACAAAGCACTTACTGTTATGTTAGTGGTTTATCCTGAGACTGAATATCTTTATTTAGTGTCAGAAACAAATCAAACAGATTCTTACTGCATAAACCACTCCTGTAAGATAAGAACAAACTAACATAAAATTCTGTCAACCTTTTAATTTTTAAAATTATCAGTCATCACTGAATTTTTTTTTCTATCATATCTTATGTTTGTGAGATAAACTTGCATTTAAAAAGAAAAAAAAAGTTTCTGTCCACAGGGTTACAAGCATGTGACAAACAAGAATTCCCTGGTGATAAAATGTAATCAAAACCAATGGCATATTTCTGCTCTGTGACAGCAGTGAAAGATGAAAAACAAAATGTTTACAGCAATGCTGAATTATGTCTCCCCCAAAAAATGGGGGAGACACATTGTTTTTCCCCCGGTTTTCTGTCCGTCTGTCTGTCTGTCCGTCACAAAATCGTGTCCGCTCTGTATCTTATAAAGCCCTTGAAGGATTTTTATGAAACTTGGGTCAGATGTTCACCTCATCAAGGCGACGTGCAGAACCCACTTTGCGGGTGTGGTGTCTCAAGGTCAAGGTCACACTTGGAGGTTAAATGTCAAATGCCACAAAATCGTGTCCACTCTGTATCTTCAAAAGCCCTTGAAGGATTTTTATGAAACTTGGGTCAGATGTTCACCTCATTAAGGTGATGTGCAGAACCCACTTTGCAGGTGTGGTGTCTCAAGGTCAAGGTCACATTTGGAGGTTAAATGTCAAATGCCACAAAATCGTGTCCGCTCTGTATCTTCAAAAGCCCTTGAAGGATTTTTATGAAACTTGGGTCAGATGTTCACCTCATCAAGGTGATGTGCAGAACCCACTTTGCGGGTGTGGTGTCTCAAGGTCAAGGTCACACTTGGAGGTTAAATGTCAAATTTTACAATCGTCTGACTCAATACTACCTGCAGCAACTGGCTGGGGGGAGACATATGTTTTTGTTCAATCAAAAACCCATTTCTAGTTGTTTTACTGTTCATTGTGATGCATTTTGCAGCACAATGTTTCTTTGCAACAATCGAAAATACCTTCTACTCACTATAAGAATAAATACACGAGTTGAAACACAGCTCAACATTTAAACATTATATTAAACCTTCAAGATTTCTCACCAGAATTTGCAAAAAAAACTGTAAAAAAAGTTCAAATTCTAATACTTATGCTGAAAAAAATGAGAAAGAAGGTTGAGGAATGGTTAAACCAATGTTGAATTTGAAACCTAAATTCACAACTATGTATGATTAAAATCTGACAGATGTAGTTAAAAAACAGAAAGTAAGTCAGTAGGTCATGGTCAAGGTCAAGGTCAGCTTAGGTCAAAGTTGAAATCTGTATGCAAAATAATAAGAAAAGTTAAAATTTCTATGCAGTAGATGCAAAAACTATGAAGTTGTAGGTAAGGAACATTTCCGTGAAATTTGATGGAAAATTACCTTGCCATTGAGGAGGAGATGCTGTTTGATTTCTTTTCTACTTTTAGCTTTTGCAGCCCTTAAGTGCAATGGAGCAGAATGGTTGAGAAATTTTAGTAAAGGGCATTATAAGGAACATTTCTGTCAAATTTGGATTAAAATGGCCAGGTTGCTTTGGAGGAGATGTCATTTGAAGCCAAATATTGACGAAAATCTGTTTTTAGCTCTCGCGGCCATTTTGATCAATGAAGCGGAACCACTTTAGCAATTTTAATAGAGAGCTATGTAAGGAACATTTCTGTGAAATTTGGTGGAAAATCTCCTAGCCGTTTAGGAGGAGATGTTGTTTGAATTTTTTTCTATTTTTAGCTTTTGCAGCTCTAATGTGCAATGTAGCGGAATGGCTTGAGCAATTATAGGAAAGGGACAATATAAGGAACATTTCTGTAAAGTTTGGTTAAAATAGCTTTGGGGTTTAGGAGGAGATGTCATTTAAAGTAAAATGTTGACGACTGACGACGGACACAGGGTGATCACAAAAGCTCACCCTGAGCATTTGCTCAGGTGAGCTAAAAACCAAATTTCAGAGTTCTGGTCCTGGTTCTTTTAGAAAAGAAGATTATTAAATCTTTCAGTTTAAATATCTATAGTCTTCTCCTTTGTCCTAAATATCTAGTATCTTATCCATCAAGCTCTGTAGGAGGAGATGCTGTTTCAAGACAAAGTTGATGACAGACAGACAGACAAACTGACAGAGGGACAGACACAGGGTGATCACATCACATCTATAACCAGGCGAAGTAACACTGTTTTGTATTAATGATTTAGGCAAGCATTACGTTTTTGCCCTGAGGGTATTTCAAATATAATATTCTTCCATCATGATTTCCACATATTCCTTTAACCAAGATTCTCCCTAAAATTTCCCCAAAGAAAACTGAATAATAGTGACAGTCCTGCAAGATGGTTTTTATTCAATTTTGACAAAAAAAAAAACCCCAACAATTTTGTACTTTACTTCTCAACAAACAAATTATCTGATATTACAACTCATAAAATTAGCACCTGTACCAGAGAATCTAAATATATATATATAATATCAGTAATTTACAAAACAAAGAAAATTCCCTGAAGCAGTACTTAAGTGTGGGTGGAAATCGTTAACTAAAATAGGTGGGAGTCAATTTCAGACATTTTCATCTGCAAATTCTGAGGATGCAAGATTTCTCACATAATTCATGATTTTGTAATATTACATTTGCACCAGGATGAACTTATTTTTTCAATTGTTTTTCAAAGTACTAGTTTTAAAGACATTCAAGAAAAAGTAAACTTTTGGAAATAACCTATGTGAAAAAAAAAGCATACTTACATCAAAGTGCAAGTCAGAGTTATCAAACTTGACACATGGAGTTGTATTGTGTTCATTTACATATCTTTATATTTTCAAGTTAATAACTATATTGGTTCCAGAGAAACTCAACAAGAAAAATGTAACTTTTGTGAAAAGGGACATAATTATGTCAAAATACAACTCTGAGTTATGAAACTTTGCAAATGGAGTTGCATTGTGATCTTTCATACATTGTACGTATTCTAGTTTCAAATTAATATCTATTCTGGTTTCTGAGATATTCAAGAAAAAACAAGAAATTTGTCACAGACACCAATGCCCCCAAAACATGGCAATAGTCAGAGTCATCATAAGATGTTACCTTGATCATTTGTGCCAAATTTTTTGCAGTCTGTAATCTGAACAAAGTACCCATACGTCTATTGTTAACACTATTATACGTCTAAATAATGATAATAAATTTCTAAAACTGATGTGTTTCATAAGATATTGATCCAGTGTCTTGTACCCATATGTCACCACCTGTCTTTTCATAAAAAGTGTTTCAAAACAGTTTCTTACCTTTTAACTTTTGGAATTTTATGCTCCAGCTGAACACCATAGGCAAAATAGTCCAATTATAAAATTGTATGACTTGCCCACAGAAGCAATATTAAGTAAAATCTAACAAATCTTTTAGCAATATCTATGTCAAAAATAATCGAATCCCAAAAGCCTGAAAATATGCACTGTGACACTTAATAATGATCATTCTATTAAAGTTTGGTGAACATCATATAAGAACTGTGGGAGGAGTTGTGCACAGAAGCAATATTAAGTAAAATTTACCAAAGGGCAATAACTATGTTAAAAATTTTCGAATGGCAAAACCCGGAGATATGCGCCGCAGCACTTGATCATTATCAGTCTGTGAAAAATTAGTAAAAAATGCATTGCAAATGTAGGAGAAGTGACACATACAAGAAATATTAAGTGAAATCAAACAAAGGGCAATAGCTATGCCAAAAATACTCGAATCAAAAAAGCCAGAATATATATGCAATGCAGCACTTACTAATGATCATTGTGTATAAGTTTGGTGAAAATCAAATGAGAATTGTAGAAGTTGTGCACAGAAGATTGGAAGGACAGACAGATGGATGTACATACAGTCAGATGAATGGATGGACAGATGGAATAAGGGATGGCCAGTGTGGCTACTATGCCGCCCTTTGGGGGCATAAAAAATACGGACAGGACAGACCTGGACATAGTGATTCCTGTATAGCCCCCATTACTCCACAACAAGCTATGTTTAATAGGGGTATAATGACAAGCAACAATGATGCTAGTGTCAATACAAAAACAAAACTGAGATGTATTAGTTCAATTATAGTATAATGTATAATGATCTTGCTTGAATTAATACTGAAAAGTCACCTTGCTTCTGGTTTGTGCAGATTTTTACTGGTTACGCCATGTTTCCTTCCATGAGTTGTGACATCCAGCATGTCACCACAAGATCCAATTCTACTCCATGCAATAGCTATAAAGACATAGAAGAGCAAATGTTCTAAAAATAATTTATCAGTGTCTTAGTTTCCTATCTAACTGAAAATAGTTATTAAAAATGTATACAGTCAAGTTAGTATCAAACTAGAATTGTGTTCATATGACATAAGTACCATCATTCTGCACTTCTGTCATTATGCTAGTTCTGTATAATGCAGGGTAGTTGGCAGCAGGTGGTTGTTGGATATGTTGACAAGTAGTGTGTGAGGGGAGTCCTGTTTTTAATATATAAGATGAGAAGAGGTATCGGCAATTAGTTTCCATGGATCAAGCCAGTGTTAGGAGGATACCTTGGAATAGGAACTAGCAGATGGGGGTTGAAACTAAATGGACACAAAAGAACAAAACTTACAGTTGAATGGCTCAAGCTGACAGAGTTAATGTTAGATTCAGTTGAAATTGGATAACCTGAAGTCAGCAGGACCACTGTAAATACTTCAACTTGACCTGAAGTTCGACTGAAACATCCTGTAATTCCTATGACTGTAAATATTTTGTATATAGTGTGTGCCAGGGACATAACAAACTGCATGTATTTTATGCTGCTTTAAACAGTATCTCAGTCAAATCATGGCATGACAGATGTACCAAAAACAACAAATCTAAGTGCCTCCCTATGCACAATAATTCCTAACAATGATTCACAAGCACAAATATATAAATTTTGAATCAATCAAGGGTCATAACTCTGTCCTTGCCATAGGGAAATGCAAATTTTAAGATGTGCAATTTTTCATGCTCATACATACTCCTGTTTTTCAATTACTTAAAGTCATACAGCTTTTCCTCAGCATGCCACACAATGAAATATTAAATCAATCAAGGGCCAAAACTCTGTTATTCCTCAGTACAAGAAATCCCAGAGTGGGTAACTTCACATGCTGATTTATACTGCTGATTAGTTACAGAGCTTAGATGTAATTGGTTTTGCTGAGCACATGACACAAACTTTTAAATGAACAATGGAAGTACTAACAAACTTAAAAAAGGTATCCTATTGTTCTTCCTATTGTTTTTTTTAGCCACATAAGATTGTTTATAGCCCTCTAAGAGCCTAAAGGATGAATACAATCAAAGAATATTCTATTATTCTAAGAATCTATTAGTATGCATTAGGACAATAAGCCAGACAGATGTATGGACAAGAGCAAATCTAAGTGTCCCTCTTCAACAAAAATGTTTAAACAATTAAAATGAGATTCAGTGCCTTTCAAATTACTCCTGCCATAAACAGCTATGGGAGGTGTTTGCAACACATGTCCATCATTCTACTGAAAAGAGTGAACTTTCTGAACAGTTTCACAATTAGAAAATACCTTTTACTGGGGCAAATTAAAAGAACACCTCCCCATTCTAACCAGAGAAACTGCCTCAAGCATTATCTTCTATTAAGTAGTAGAACATTCTACTACTGGTATCTTACAAGTGCTCTTACCTGAAGAGCATGGTACAATTTTTTGGTCTGTTCCAACTTTCCTGTTTTCTTCCATAACTGCTTGTTTTCCATGATGAAACAGTAACTCACTCTGCAGAAATACTGGTCTGTTTAAACTGAAGTCCACTGAGAGGCTGTCAATAGTGGAACTGCGGTCAACAAGTGCTCTCTGTATAGCTTCACTGTTGTATGGACATCTGTAATGAAAAATCCAACTTAGCTGGGGCTTTGGACATTTGAATGCAGAGTTTTGAACATGGTCAGCCTCAGTATTATTATGGCAGTGTGCCAATTTCTATCCAAAAGGTACACCACACAGTGTGTAAAGTTATATGTATCTGACCTTTGTATAATCTAAAAATTGCTTTCAGTACACAAAAACCATATCAAATGTCGAAAAAGAAATGGTTAAGAATCAAGATGAACCTTTTCTTGAACCCTTTTACTGCTGAATATACTCTCTAAACATTCTTTTCTCAAAATCCTCTCTGAACATTTTTTTAACAATACTCTAAACCTTTCCTCATAATTGTCAGATACATTTGCTTTCAGTATCAGTGAAATGTAAAGTATTGTAGGCAAAACATAACATAAGCAGCCAAAACGCCCCTCTAAGACTGAGAGATCAATCAAAGTACTGCAAGAACAGTGGTATATTTACTTAGACTTTCTATTCTCTGTCTTCTGTAATAATACAAACATATATCAGTACACATATGAAATGATGCTCACTTAATGAATCTTACGTCACCCCACTACAGATTATACTATTATCCTGCCACACAAGCTTGAAGGTCTTGTTGTAAAAAAGATATATATATACCTGTTTATGTATTATATTTCTGTTGCAGATACATACTGGCAAATCGTCTCAAGGATATACAAGAATGCTAGATTTTAATGACATCTGAGCCACTTTAAATTCAACAAGGGTGCCATTGTCACAAAATACGCCCGTCACAAAAGCTTTGCAGAAGATGTGGGCTTAATGGATAAAAAAGTGGTGTTAGTATGGAAGCAAGTTAGACTATTTCTAGTGCTGGATAGTGAAACAAACATGAACGTCTGACCTCTAAGTGTGACACTGACCTTTGACCTAGAGACCTGGTTCATGTGCGCAACACTATGTTTCATGATGGTCAACTTTTGTATTAAGTAATACTAAAAGCCCTTAATGCATGTAGAAGGTATGTTTCCCCACAAAAACTGGACATTACATCATCTCTAGTGACCTTGATCTTACATATATGGAGCAGGATTATGTGTGTAACCCTCAGTCTCATGATGGTGAAAATTTATGTTAGAATCCCTCAACTGATGATGACTGAATGGTCCATACACACATTCTCATATTTTTATCTGACCTTTGATGTGAGACCCTTACCATGGCCACAGGGACCTTAAATTTGCATGCGACATTCCACCTCACAATGGTGAACATTTGTGCCAAGTTATATTAAAATCTCTCAATACATGTAGAAGTTTTGCTCTGGACAAGCACTTTCCACTTACATCTAGGTGTGATCTTGAGCTTTGTCCTAGAGACCTGGTTCATGTGCGCAACACTACGTTTTATGATGGTGAATTTTGGTATCATGTAAAATGCATGTAGAATATATGTTCCCCCACAAAATCTGGACATTTCATCATCTCTAGTGACCTTGACCTTGCATATATGGAGCAGGATTATGCGTGTAATGCTCAGTCTCATGATGGCAAACATTTGTGATAGAATCCTCAATTCATGACGACTAAATGGTCCATACTCACATTTTCATATTTTTATCTGACTTTTGACCTCTGAGTGTGACCTTGACCTTGGCTACAGGGACCTAAATTTTGCATGCGACATTCCACCTCACAATGGTGAACATTTATGCCAAGTTATATTTAAATCCCTCAATGCATGTAGAAGTTTTGCTCTGGACAAGCGTTTTTCTCTAACTTCTAAGTGTGACCTTGACCTTTGACTCAGAGATCTGGTTCAAATGCAAGACACTACCCACCATGATGTTGAAAATTGGTACCAAGTACCATTAAAATCCATCCATGCATGTTGAAGGTATGTTCCGAACAAAACTGGACGCCGCCTACCATGGGCGTTTTTCCCATAATATGTCCTGTTTTTCAAATGGGTGTATAAAGAGCTGCCATCATCTAGTAATTTATATTAGACATAAGTTACCCTTCAATTATAATGTCTTTTATCTTTTCAAATTTTTTAACAAATAACACTATAGCTAGAAATGCTGTACCTGCTACATCTTTTACCAGACTATTCAAAGGCAATATTCTTCAGGAATTAATGTCAACTTGTTGAAATGCAATTTAATTCTAAAGTGATATTCAAAACTCACAAGCAATACAATGTGCACTTAATTACATGTTAACAAACATGTTAATGATGATAAATTGTAAGCTGATAGTGTGATAGCCTTGTTAATGTTTCATGAACTAATACAATGACAATCTGGTATGTTCTGGTTCTGGCTACATGGAAAATGTTGAATATGAGATAAAGGCGAAAAACATTAACTTTAGACTGAAAGAAACTGTCTCCTTCATGATTTTTATCCTTCATTTTGTCAGCATACCCTTTACAGGATTTAGCATGTCTTTGAATGAAATTAAATACACTATTATTCAAATGACGTTTTTCTAGAATCGTCATTGTCATCTTTTTAATAAGAGTCATTTGAAGTTATTTACATTAAGGGGGTCTGCCATAGTATGGTTAGTGTTGTTCTGTGAAAGCTAATTATCAAGTAGGGGTCCAATAAGAACCACACACTATGACTACCTTCACTGGCCAACAGATTAAGCACAAACTCTTGGAACTCTAGATTTTTTTGTCTCAAGATGGAAACTTTATAACATTTAGGTAACTGGCACATTCTGAAATTCAAAAAAAAAAAAAAAAAAAAGTCTGAAGTCTAAATAGCTACCCTGCTTGTTAAACCTGGACAGTAAGTGAACCCCTATGCACTACATACAAAACTTATTAGCAAAAAGAACAAATTACATTCTTAACAAACTGACATACAGATATTTTGTAAAAAAAATAATTATGAGATTACCTGTATACAAATCAATTTCATGTTCTGAAACTGTCTTTATAGTAATATACTGCATTTTCATGATAATTTACAGGCAATGCCAGTAAAGATTCCTATGACCCTTTGTTTAAATCAATATAATGTTTTGTCAGAAGATAATTAAGCAGATAATATAAGAAAAATGAGAATTGGACAAATTTCTCGAATAAAGCCTGGTAAAGAAAACAAGAATACAGAAAAGTGTCCAAAGAACATGGATGCTCCTACTCTGGTGTGTTTTCAAGGTCATGTGGCTTTAGGAACAAAGTGTAACAAGAAATGTTTGTAAGGCATACATGCCCCCCCCCACCCCCCCCACCCCCAGCAGCACCTGATTGCTTGTGGTTGGGCCAAAGCGTTCTCTAGTTATTGATCAGAAATGGTTTTTAGGATGAAATTCCCTGTGGCCTTGACCTTTGACCTAATGACCTCAAAATCAATAGGGGTCATCTACTGGTGATGACCAACCAGCATACCAAGTTTGGTGAACCTAGGTCAAAGCGTTCTCTAGTTATTGATCGGAAATGGTTTTTAGGATGAAAGTCTCTGTGATCTTGACCTTTGACCTAATGACCTCAAAGTCAATAGGGGTTATCTACTGGTGATGACCAACCAGCATACCAAGTTTCGTGAACCAAGGTCAAAGCGTTCTCTAGTTATTGATCGGAAACCGTTTTTAGGATGAAGGTCCCTGTGAACTTGACCTTGACCTAATGACCTCAAAATTAATAGGGGTCATCTACTGATGATGACCAACCAGCACTACCAAGTTTGGTGAACCTAGATCAAAGCGTTCTCTAGTTATTGATCGGAAACTGTTTTTATGATGAAAGTCTCTGTGATCTTGACCTTTGACCTAATGACCTCAAAGTCATCTACTGGTGATGACCAACTAGCATACCAAGTTTGGTTAACCTAGGTCAAAGCGTTCTCTAGTCATTGATCGGAAACCGTTTTTAGGACGAAAGTCTCTGTGATCTTGACCTTTGACCTAATGACCTCAAAGTCAATAGGGGTCATTCTACTGGTGATGACCAACCAGCATACCAAGTTTGGTGAACCTAGGTCAAAGCGTTCTCTAGTTATTGATCGGAATAGAAGTGTCTACCGACGGACGGACCGACCGACCGACCGACCAACCGACATATGCAAAACTATATGCCCTCTCATCTTCGATGAAGGGTGTAATAACTGCAGTAAACAACAGAACAATGATTACCCTATATCACTCAATTGAGTGCCATTGTTTTTAACTGCAAGGCAAAGCCTTTCAATTTAAGTACACGATACTTAGACATCCAAAATTAAGTCCATTTAATGGCAAGTTCTGTTCCTGGTTCCATAACTCTGCAACCTGACCAGATTTCACACTGTGTCAGTATCATTTGGATTAATAACAACTGACCCCTTGGCAAGAAACAAGAAGTAATTCTAAAAGTCAAGGCCATTTACAGTAAAAGTTGAAATTCACATGCATAAGGCCATACCAAATAGTTTTTTCATTTAGCGTCCACCGAAGGTTCAAAAACCTATCTAGCTATCCTGAAAACACAAACGAAGCCCCAAAAAATAAACAAGTCATACTGAGCAGTATCTACACCAGGATATAATTATCAAGTTTCATATTCCACTTTGTAGAGACTTTTAATGCATTTCTTAAAGTATTTCAATCAAAACAACCTATAAATTCAACTGAAAATATATTTCTGCACAGGTAAACTGAGTCTATATTTGGTGTCAACTTGTCAATATCAACTCAATTTCAATAATCTATACAACTGAACTGATGCACAGTCATGTTATTAGGCAGGTCCTTCCATCCTATGCCTCTAATCCAAATAAGATATCACTGTAAAAATTTACAAAAGTAAACACTACTTAAACATTTAAAACTGAACCCCAAAATATCATTTTTACTGTTATTTGTTTTTAATATGAAATGACCATCTGAAGACACAGGCAGCATATGCTTCAGTGACGGGCAGTACAACTCTGTTGTTGACTTTCCAAACAGCCCACCAAACATCTTGTATGTTTTTGGATCGTCAAACCTTGGCTCTGGATCTGTTATTTATTCATACAGAATAATGAATACTGAGGACATTCCTATAGGTTTTGAGGAAATACACTAGTTATATTATCTAATAAAATGTTAAAAGACCATACAGATCTGCATGTTAAAAATATGGCAAACATACCTAATATGACAGCCCAGCTGACTGGTTGACAGATTACAGATAAGGTACTAGGAACAGTATTACATTGCTTTGTTTTTGTTTTTATTTTTTTACTACAAATGACTTAAATGTGTACCTGGCATATCACAAAGTGAGCTAAATACATCTGGCTCCAGCCTTTGGGGTCTACAGGTTTGCCATTCCCTTACACATTTGCTAATCAGAGAGAAGTATTTTTGTGATGCTGTGCAATGATTAAGGAAGACTTTCAGCACTGTGTGCTTCTTATCTGTTGTGTCTGAGTGTCTGTTGGCTGCACTGCGAATATTACACAGTTCTTTTAAATACTTCAAATGAATTTGGCTCCCTCATGATAGAAGAATTCTCAGCAAAAATGTTACAAAAGGAATATCTGCTTAGTGAACTACTAACGAAATATCATAAATATTGTCTTTCAACGCTACCTATTTGAATTACATCAAACTTCATCAACAAATTCCAGCTGCAGCTAGCATATACACTACTCTTGAGAAATTCGACTACTAGCGAAAACACATAACAAATACTTCAACGCGTAAAATTTAACCAACATTCATTTACTTGCTATTATCTTGAAAAACAATTAACGATATTAAAATCTTATTATAACTGACCAGAAACTAAACTCTTCTGACATCGCCAACACCTTTATGCATGCATGGAACTTCTTTACACGACTCAATAAATACAAAATGGGGTAAAGATGTAAGGGAGGTAACAACACTAGTCACATATAAATTCTCAAACATACCGGAACATTTAATACTTTGAACAGTAAGGTCGTAAGACAAAACAATGTTGTTTTTTTTTCCTGCCTCAGAAGGTCAAACCTATCCGTCTGCAGATGCCAAACAAAAGAACGATTTGGTATGGCCTTATGCTTCGGACAAGGAAAATCAACAAAGGACAATAACTCTGCAAATAGTTAAGACAGAGTTATGATTCTAGAACACTGCACTTCCCCTCATTGTGCTTGACCACTGTATGAAGTTGCACTGAATTCCAACCAGTAGTTTTCAAGTTATGCTCTGGACAAGGAAAACAAACAAAGGCCAGCAAATAGTGAAGACGGAGTTATGATTTTTGAACAATGCACTTCCTCTCATTGTGCTTGACCACTGTATGAAGTTGCATTTAATTCCAATCATTAGTTTTTAAGTTTTACTCCGGACAAGGAAATTGCAATGGACCGACTGACCACCCGCCCAGACGACTGACCGACCACCGGGTGACTCCTATATACCCCCCAAACTTCGTTTCGTGGGTATAATTACAAAGCTGTCACTTAGAAAAACACAAAGTAGATAAAGGCGGAGTTTCTTCCCATGTTTAAGTGGACAAGGTGATCGGTAAAACCGACATATGCTCCCTGAAGCAGGAGCCAAAGGGACATGTGCAAGGCAAGAACATACAGGCAAAGTCATAAAGTGGGCACATTTTATTTTTCATAAACAAATAAAGATGTAAAGTGAATGTTTACAGATTATATCTTTTTCAGTCTGCAAGAGAGATAATTCAAAATCGGGGGAAAATTTAGATATGCTTTATGTGCCCTGCACTCATTCTCACTGCCATCTACCACTATGATAAGTTTAAACAAATTATCAGCTATAGTGTCTAAGTAAAGCTCCAGACAACATTTTGTAAAAGGCAGGTTATTCAAAAACCTGGCAAGACAAGGTTACAGTTCCTCCGCACTGCACTACTGCTCAATGCCATGTACCAGTGTGTGAAGTTTAAAGTAATTATCTTATATAGTTTTCTAGTTATGCTCCATTCAAGTTTTTTTAAAAGGGGAGATAATTCAAATTTAGACAGTTTAAACAAATTATGTCAAAGGGTTTTCAGGTTATGCTCCAGACAAGATTTTTCTAAAAGGGGAGATAATTCAAAAACGGGGCAAAACAGAGTTATGGTTCTTTGGTATTGCACTCCGCCTCAATGCCCTCTACCACTGTGTGCAGTTTAAACAGATTATGTCCAAGGGTTTTCAGATTATGCTCCGGACAAGACTTTTCTAAAAGTGAAGATAATTCAAAAATGGGGCAAAATAGAGTTACAGTTCTTTGGCACTGCACTCCGCCTCAATGCCCTCTACCAGTGTGTGCAGTTTAAAAAGATTACCTCCAGGGATTTTCAAGTAATGCTCCAAACAAGATTTTTCTGAAATGGGAGATAATTCAAAAACGGGGCAAAATAGAGTTATGGTTCTTTGGCACTTCAATTTGCCTCAATGCCCTCTACCACCAGGCCCGGATTTACCGGGGGGGCTTATGGGGCCCAAGCCCCCCCAGCTGGTCCGTTTGAAAAAAAATAAAAGGGCTCATTTTTAAAGACTCTTAAGCATTTTTTCTGCTCTTTTCACCTCGTAACAGAAACACAGTCAACCTTTCAATTTGCAATGGTCATGCAATATTGCGTAACAACTGATAACGAGTTCGCAACTTTATAGCCGTGTATAATACACAATGTACCGTATATTCGGCGGCACAGATTATCAGTTCTCCAGACTGATCATGATGTATAGATTTCAAGCGTCAAGTTACATTTTTTTTAAAATTTCATTACACACAGGCATGTTTAATCGATGCAATTCCAAATGTAACTAAACTAATCAGGGAAAAAAAATAAATTCTTAAAAAAAGTTCATACATGTAGCTGAAATCCAGCTAAGGTTTACCTGTAACTGCAGAATGAAGGGGAGATCACTGCGAGGAGATTGGATAATGTGATGACGTTGTTATTTGTTATGAACATTAATTTATTGATAAATTATTAGTTTCAGAGGACTTTATAAATATAAAATAAAAAAAGTTAAAACTTATCATATGTTTTTTGCTTTAGTTGAACATTTCAAAGAATACCGAAATTCTCACACAAATTTCATTATATTTTTATGCCTAAATTGCACCAAAATGAGCCATTTACTCCACCTTTTTAGAAAATTTTCTTGGGGGAGGTCCCCCAAACCCCCTACAGAAGGGGGTCACCCCCTTCCGTACCTTCCCCCAAGCCCCCCCAGTCAGAAATTTCTGGATCCGGCCCTGTACCACTGTGTGCAGTTTAAACAAATTATGTCCAAGGGTTTTCAGGTTTTGCTCGGACAAGATTTTTCTAAAAGGGGAGATAATTAAAAAATGGGACAAAATGGAGTTATCATTCTTTGGCACTGCACTCTGCCTCAATGCCCTCTACCACTGTGTGCAGTTTAAACAAATTATATCTAAGGTTTTCAAGTTATGCTCCGGACAAAACGGACGAATGGAGGGACAAGGCGGTGACTATATGCTCTCCCTTTGGGGAGCATAAAAAATACATATGGTCCAAACTAGAGCTATCACTGAATAATTACTATCTCCCATATCCCAAAGTGGGCATAAGCATGCTATACACTTATCTACACTTACTGGTGAACACCAAGTGGTTCACTTCACAAGATTCTGCTATTATGGGCTGTTAAACTGCAAAGCAGGCATTGGCAGGCATGAAAAACAAGCATGCAAATCTACACATATATATGAACACACCAAGTTTCAAACTGATAGTCCTAGAAATATGGATGTTGGATGTTTGCATCAAAAGATTTTACTATGACAGACTTTAAAACTGCAGAACTGGCCAAGCTCAGCGAGAAAAATGTTGTAAAATATGAGCAAAATTATACATGTCAGAAACTTCCCTACAAAATAAAATATGTGATCCTATGGGTGTACCTAATAGCGACCCCTAGGACAGAATTCGATCAAATCTGTTACAGGTTGACACTATATTTTAGAGCTCTTGGCATGGAGATTTTGTTTTAAAGTTTTCCATTCTTGTTGCCATAGCAACTAGAGTTCTGCATGGCATGGAGTTTTCTGAATAAGTTTGGCAGAACTTCATACAAAAAAGTCCCTGCCAAGTTTGATCAACTTTTTGCCCTTGGGATTTTAGGGGAGATAATGTTTAAGGAAAAAAGTTGTTGACAGAGATAAGATGGAAACAGCAATTAAAAAAGCTCATCCTGAGCACAATGGCCTCAGGTGAGCTGAAAATAGGAGCAACAAAAATTCCTTTACCACCACTCTAAGGTTTTTCATCAGTGGAAGTAGGATGCTAATTCACTCTATATCCAATACAGTAAACAAGACAGCCATGCTGGTCCTATATTGCTTACCTTAGTACCATCAGTTAAAACAGCAAGGACAATGAAGGAATCAAGGTTAATTCACCCAATGTTGAAGCTAAAATTTACATGCAAAATTGTACACTTGGTCCAAATTTCAGACACAGCTTCAAAAACAGTTTGCAGGTCAGTAGAACAAGGTCAATGTTGGCTTAGGGCAAAGGTGAAATCTGCATGCAAAATTGTAAGTTCAGGTCAAATTTCAATACTGTAGCAAAGAAGTAGGTCAGTAGGTTAAGGGCAACGTTGGCTAAAGTCAAAGTTGAAATCTGCATCCAAAGTTGTAAGTTTAGTTCATATTTCCATACTGAAGTTGCAAAAACAAGAAAGTAAGTCAGTAGGTCCAGATAAATGTCAACTAAATTCAACAAGACATCGGTAGAACCGATGGATGCTCCCCGAATAAATGCCAATTCCAAAAGGGCTATTGTTTAATATGTATTTTTTTTAAAGTATTAAAAATAACAAAGGGCAATAACTCCTAAATTATACAAAATAGAGTTACAGTTCTTGCATACTTCACTTCTCCTCATAGAGATCTATCTACCAATAAAGTTTCATGTTAATATCTCTTATACTTTGTGAGATATGCCCCGGACAAAAAATTAGTATGAGAAATTTCAAAAGGCAATAACTCAAAAATTAATAAAGCAAGAGTTATGGTTCTTGTGCAATGCACTGCTCATCAATGAGATCTATCTACTTATAAAGTTTCAAGTTGATAACTCTTATACTTTGTGAGATATGCCTCGGACAAAAAATAAGTATGAGAAATTTCAAAAGGCAATAACTCAAAAATTAATACGGTAAAGCAAGAGTTATGGTTCTTGTGCACTGCACTGCTCCTTAATGAGATTTAACTACCTATGAAGTTTGGTCTTGATATCTCTCATAGTTTTTGTGTTATGCTCTGGACAAAATTATGACGGACGGATGAACGGCCGAACAGACGGACGGACAAAGCGGCAACTATATGCTTGCCCTTCGGGGAGCATAAAAAGAAATCTGCATGCAAAATTATAAGTAAAGTTGAAAATTCCATACTGTAGCTGCAAAAAGAAATTTAATCAAATTTGGTAAAGGACCTCCAGATGATGCTCCTGCCCTAGGCCTTGAGATTTCAAAGAAGCAGGTCACTGGTATAAGGTCAGAGTTGGTAAACCTCTAGGTGAAAATCTATGCTCTAGGCCTTGTGGTTTCAGACAAAAAGACTTTCAAAGTTCTTTCTTTCCGTTGCCATAGCAACCAAAATTCTTGATGGAATTTAATTCTTGGAAGACCTTTCATAAAGCTTTAAGCAAGAAATATTTCTGCAAAGGCCAGATGGTTTCAGAGGATCTGGAGATTTTGTTTAAAGCAAGTAGTGTATGCCGGACAGAAGGCGATCACAATACAAAATACAAAATTCTTGTAAAAACTGGCCAGACAAAACTTCTTCCCAAACAAAAATCTACACACCTAGGTTGTTCCTGTTTGAAAATTTGAAGCAAATCCTCCAAAAAGAAAGACAAGTTCAACACTTTTTTCATTCTATACCCCAAATAGAGAAACATACAAATGACCATAAACCCTCTCACAGCAGTCATGGCAGTCACATCAGTTTTTGGTCTTTCAAATGTTTGACAAAAGTGGATATATCATCAACACAAAATTAGTTTAGTATTTCCTAAGATGGCACCTAATAAGTTTAAAGACTACAAATAGAAATTATAACAATTTGAGACAGTATACCTTTAACAATATTTTTCAAACTTTCAAAATTCTGTTAGCTTTTGTCCATTTTTTACTGTATATTGACATCTGTAAATTACTTTTTGTTCTGGCTATTAACTGTGGTAAAGGAGTACATTATACTCAGTGGATGTAAACTGTTTACTCTGATGAATCAAAATTAAGTACAAAACATTCATATACCTCCCAACTGTCAGTGAAGAGAAGTAGATTGGTTTAGACAGGAAGTGAGATAACAGTGCCCCCTGGCAACCAACAGCATTCCATCGTGCCATTTTGTCACTACAAGACATTGACAGAGTTCTTTCCCCTCGACCAGGCTTTATTCTAAAATGAGAAGTCAGACAACTAGCATTAGATTTGATATCCAACTGAGACAGAATATACGAAAGAAACCTTGTCAAGTTCTACGTGTGTTAAATTTGCAAAGGGAAAGGCAGACAGAAGAAAAATAAATTTCTATCAAAATTGAATTCCTTAATTAAACTTCAAGTAACATGATACTATAATATCAAGGCATATTTGTTTTCATGTCAATCACTTCTGAAATAACCACACTGGTTGCAAAAAAAAAAAATCTGTATGTACCAGTAATTGAAAGAAACAAATTACTTTGTTTTGAGCAACATTTCAAAACTGATGGCTTCTGTCAGACACTATCTGCAAACCGTCAAAGAAGAAGAGAAAATTATTCTGACATTTAAAACACTGCTGAAGCAGACACTTTCTCCACTTACAACTGACAATTTTTGCAATGTCAAAATTCCAGCTAAATCTCATCTTGTTGGATTGTCATCTGAATTATTCTTAAAATATCAATGTGTCAAATGTATTTTTAAGTTTAAAATAATTTATATCAATCACAACCAAGGACCTCTGACATTTGTAACAAAAGTGAAAATATCAGGTAACTTTGGAACAAAGATTATTTTACTTAAAATTAAGAGAAAACTCAAATGTCAATTTTGCACATATTTTTCTTTCAAAGCTAGAAAAACTTTTTATGTAAAGTTTTTGCTACTTCTGTTATTTCAACATATCTGCTGCATAAACACAAAACAACAAACAACATAGGTTAGATAACAAGTAAGATATAAGAATGGTGTGTAAATACACCTTAAAGGTTATGTGACACGACTATAGCAACTTTGTCTATTCAAAATAATCATAATGTACTGATTAAAATGCTTTAACTGCGAAATTATGAAAATATTGCTTTTGATAAGAAAAAAACGTGTTTTTGATGATCGGCTGTTTCCGTTTCCACAGTAGTGCAGAATTACACTGCTCATAACACATCTGTTTTTAAATGAAAAAATAACACTAAACCACAAGTGCAAGAAAAACGATAAAGACACACTTATAACATGCAATAAATTGTAAATTAAATAAAATAATGTAATTACTTCTTGATTTTTATAAGTAAATTCAAACTTTGTGCCGGGAGAATGGGTTGTAATTTTACCTTAATAAATATTAATAAATATTCCAATTTCTTCCATGTTGTGGTTCTAAATAAAACTATCTCCTCCACGTTTTTACATGCTGCTTAACACTTCCTCACTTGAGGTTTACATCATAAACAAATTCTTTTTCATTTAAGTGTAGTAAAATTGAAGTGAATTTAGGTGATCTAATGTGTTAACATTTGTTTCACTAGAATGGAAATTCACACTACAGTGTATTTTCACGTTGGGATATTGTTTGAAAAATAATAATATGGCATGTCCATCAAGTAGAAATTTGTGTCTGCTTATAAATTAATATCCAATGAAATGTCAAAGATCAGGAGTGGATGTGGTCCAGTGGTAACGCGCTGGACTGGTATAGCAGGGGTCCCGAGTTCAATCCCCCCCTCCTCCACTAACATTACTAATAGTCTTTCGGATGAGACGTTAAACCAAGGTCCCATGTATCAGTGCTATACACTGAGCATGTAAAAGAACCAGGGGTATCTCTGGAATGGGATGCTTTCTGTATCTTGCTCTACCCCCATAACATAAAATAACTAATCTCTTCAGGGGGCATCAGTCATATGGGCAACCGGTACCGACGGTAAATAAGCTCAAATAGATAGATAGATGTCAAAGATCCATAAATCATGCCTTAAACATTTTATTATAAAATCATTCAACTTCTAAATGTGAACAAATTATTAAAAAAACAAAAAAAAAAAAAACAAGAGGGCCATCATGGCCCTGGATCGCTCACCTGAGTACTTTGGCTGTAGGTTTGCTGTTAAGCAGTATTTCATTTTTTAATTGAAAATATGTAAGTGCCTACAAACCAAATATGTAAAATATCAGTCAATAAATAAAGGCTCTATGACAGAAAGTAGAAATATCTATCATAAGCTATGGTGACCTTGACCCAGTGACCTCAAACCCTACCCATGGGTAGATGTCCATGCAAGGAACCTATATACTAAATATCAAAGATATTGGTCTATAAATGAAGGCTCTATGAGGTACAGTACATAAATCTATTTTTAGCCTCCGTGAAGATTTTTAAAGATTGCCTTTTTTACATATTAGGGGCCCCGAGCGGGGCAAATTTTGACCCTGGGGCCAACATATAAACAATACTGGTAAAGGTTCTCAACACAATACTCCACACCAAATATCTAAGGTCTAGTCCTATTAGTTTGGAAGAAAAATGATTTTTCATGTTTTTCCTATATAACTATATGTAAACCAAGAGAACCCTAGGGCGTGGCTAATTTTGAACCAGGGGACGTAATTTGAACAAACTTGGTAGACATCCACTAGACAATGCTGCATACCATATATCTAAGCTGTAAGCATTGAGGTTTCCAGTAAGAAGATTTTTAAAAATTGCCTTTTTTAAATATCTAAGGTCTAGTCCTATTAGTTTGGAAGAAAAATGATTTTTTTATGTTTTTCCTATATAACTATATGTAAACCAAGAGAACCCTGGGGCGTGGCTAATTTTGAACAAGGGGACATAATTTGAACAAACTTGGTAGACATCCACTAGACAATGCTGCATACCATATATCTAAGCTGTAAGCATTGAGGTTTCCAGTAAGAAGACTTTTAAAGATTTCCTATATAAGCCTATGTAAAATCAATTGACCCCCTGGGTGGGGCCATTTTTGACCCAGGAGCCATGATTTGAACAAACTTGGTAGAGGTCCACTGGACAATGCTGCACACCAAATATCTAAACTCTAGGCCTTGCAGTTTCTGACAAGAAGATTTTTTAAAGTTTTTCCTATATAACTCTATGTAAAACATGTGACCCCCGGGGCTGGGCCATTTTTGACCCAGGAGCCATGATTTGAACAAACTTGGTAAAGGTCCACTGGACAATGCTGCATACCAAATATCTAAACTCTAGGCCTTGTGGTTTCTGACAAGAAGATTTTTTTAAGTTTTCCCTATATAAATCTATATAAAATCAACTGACCCCTGGGATGGGGTCAGGTTTGACCCCACAGTCATAATTTGAACAAACTTGGTAGAGGTCCACTAGATGATGCTTCATACAAAATATCTTAGCTCCAGGCCTTGTGGTTTCGGAGAAGAAGATTTTTAAAGTTCCAACTTTGAAAATCTATTTTTAGCTCCTGTGGCTTAGAAATGCAATGGACCTGAACCATTTGAACAATTTTGGTAAAGCTTCATGCAAGTAACATTCCTGCCAAGTTTCAGCAAGATTGGCCCAGCAGTTCAGGAGAAGAAGCACACACGCACGCACGGACGACGGACATTAGGCGATCACAGAAGCTCACCTTGAGCACTTTGTGCTCAGGTGAGCTAAAAACAATGTGTTTGTGTTATGATTTTGACATAGTTTTTAAGGCTTTTCCATATTATTTGTTCTTTGATCATTATTGTTTTGTTTTCAAAAAAATGTAGAATGAATAAGCTAAAAAAAAGATAAGCATTTATAATGAAAAAAATCATAGATCTAGTCAAAGATTACTTACACGTACCTCAGGCAAAATATACCACAGACAAATAAGCAACACATCACTGTAAGGAGAATGTTTTTATGGAAAAAATCTCATGATTGGAGTTAGTTAATCAAGTCTTCCAACAAACTGCATCGGATAAAAATAAGCATGTTCAAAATCTTTTTGGATCAGTTACTTGAAAAATATCTCTTAGTCTAGATATTTTCTTTGATGTATCTTTTAATTCTATAACCCTGATTAAACTAGCCTCTATATAACAATGCTCATTGGCTTAGTAATTCCATCAAAATTTCAAATTATTTTAAAAATCTTCAATGTATATTCATGATGTTAGCTTAACTTGTTCAATTTTCTTTTTTTACTATATTCAGTCTACATTTTCACTTTCCATCATAATTTTAAAGTTTTTGTTAACAATCCAGGCATGCTGTGTAAAGTGGCAAGGGATAAATGTGCGTCACTTCCGGTTTCGCTCGTGACAGGTGCGCGCGACCAAGTGCGTAAAATATCAATTTTAATTTGCTATAAAAACATCTTTAAAATGAAAATTACCAGCGGAATTTTGTAAAACAGACATAGTTAGATATATATTTTTCACTCATATGAAAATTTCGAGGTCAGAAATTCGTGTCACATGACCTTTAATGTATTTGTTTGTATTCACATTTGACAGCTCAACAAACAAAGAAAATTACATGTATGCACAATGTAGTTTTCTTTTATAGTTCTTGACATTTTTTTTTACCACTCAAATACAGAAACTTAGTTTGCCTTATAATCTGAGCTAGTAATTTTGACATTTGTTTCACTATCAAGTGGATTTGGCTTATCAATATATTTCTAAGGTCTGACCTACCAGTAGGTCAAGACATCTATTGCCTACAGTAAGTACTGAATAACATTTCAAAAAAACTTTCTGTAGTGTCACATACAAAGCTTACAGCATTAATGATTTAACTTGAATAGGCCTCAGGTTTGATTCAGTGGGGAATTAAATAAATCCTATAATGATCTTTTCAACACATTAGCTCAAGCCAAATGATGCTCATGTTGTATCCATTTCAGTATTTTATAAAAAGTAAAAAATCTGAAAATACAAAAATCCCAGCTATATATCGAGGGGTGAAATCAAAAAAGTTCTAAGTGCTAAAAAAGAAAGAAACAGATAGCACTTTTTTGCATTCACCTCTGAAAATGTTTCACAGAAAAATTCAAACTGCATATATCCTGAAAACCCTGTCAAAGACAGGACATATCACATGCCTGTAAACGTGTACATTATGGTGAGAATTATGGTAATCTATCATACAATATAGTCTGGCTATTTTATTTTATTTTTGGACAGCAGATGCTGCCAAAAAATCCCTGGTATTTATTATAAGGCATCTGTTCATCAAATAATACCATGGAAATTTATTTCTAAAATTCTAGGATGATTTAATACTTTCTACGAAGATTATTCTTTATTTTTTCTTACCACTATTGCCGTCAATAAATATGAACTTTGTGAACCAGTACTCCAGTCATCCCAGAATATAGACAACATTGTCTTCAACGATTTATAATTTTTCATTTCTCTCAGAAGTCTTCAGGAATCATCTGGAATGAATTCACCCTACTTTTCTTGGCTGAATGATCAAAAGGCTTAAAAGTTACTTGTCTGGTATTTCTTTTGTTCTATGTACATCATATCTTTTTTGTTGCACGAAGTCACCTAGTTTCATATATCCATGTAATCTAGCTCTAGACCAAGCCTGTGCTACGGTAATATGATGTTATATTTACCTGAAAGCTCCAACAACATGATAATTATCTCCCTTGCCAAGTGGATCCTGAAGACCACCAGCAATGCACTTAGCACCAGTTCTGTAGATGTCAGCACCTGTAACATAAGAAAGCAGTCAGATAAAGCAGTCTTTTCCTGCAGACACTGTACAATTTATAGATAAGGTGTTGAATATACATGAGGGCAAATATGGCTTTATATTGCTTTGCTGAGTTTATGAGACATATTTAAAGAATCCCAGCTTGATCACTTAGTCTGGATTCCACATGACCTTCATCTGACCTTGACCTACATTTTAAGGTCACACCTTTACCAAACTACATAGCTTTACAAAATTTTGATATGAAATACTGTATGTTGCCTTTTAAATGTTCAAAGCTTAAAACCTTGGTATCATCTTCAGAGTTGATGTCCATTATTACCTAAAAAAACTGGGCAAAATGCTGAAGTCACAGACCAGATCAAAGAATTGGTGCTAGACTGGCTCAGGAACCTTCATAATACAATAAGGCTAGATCCAGTCTAGTGCTAAATCCTAAACTGATGCTTCAGATGAAAGCAAACTGTATTTACTTCTCCAAACATTCAAAGGTAAGAGTATATTTCCTATAATCTTTTTTTCAGTACTGGTAAGGGCCAATGATTAACCTTTTAAGGTCAACAATTTTATCATAATAATTAGTGCAGTGTGTATCTATCACTTTTCCTTTATATTCAATTTGTCAAGAAATTATGCCAAACAATAAATCTTTATTATGCACTGTGAGTTACAAGTCATTGTAAAGTTCTTTTAATTAACATATCCTTTTTATATTTTCTAACTTTTCATCACGTTAGAGACATTACTATAACAAACATCGTAATAAATGTGCTTGGTAACAATAACAGTGGTAAATTACAATCAAATAACAATCAGTTCTGAATGAAAATAAAAAAAATTCTATGTGAAAATATACAATAGCATCAGTTTCCTGTCCTCAAAGTCATCATAATGTATGATATACAAAATTAGTATTTCTAACAGAAAATAAACAGTTCTCTCACATAAAAGTAGGCTACAGAGTTAATGAAACATTTGCTAACAGGTTAAACATAAACAAGTGTTTTCTTTATTTCTGTTGTACAAAAGTAAATGTGTGAAATTTGCTTTCAGCAGAATGTCAATGGCTGGGTAAATCTGCTATCATGTACAACTGTCATTACATTTAACATGCTGCCATTTTGCAGTCAGAAGATCCAACATGTGACATATTGAGCACATCTCTGCAATTTCCATGCAAAAAAATTAACAAATGGTTTCTTTGTTTTTCCTGTATAAAAAAATGCTTCGGCTCTAACTGTTTTAAAATCAATGTATTTATAATTCAGTATTCCATAGTTGCATGAAACCAGGGCCTTAAATTAAGGCCCTGTTGAAACAGATAACATCACATGTTTAATCTATGCCTTCTTTTCAAAAAGCTATATTTAAAAGATGGTTACAAATTAAATGTAATCATGGATTTTGTCCTTATATAAATATATCGATTTACAATTTGAAATTACTGAGATGGATAAAATAATTATTTTGAGTATATTAGAATTATATTTCAAATCTGGCCAGTTTTTAGTATTTTGCCTCATAAAATGTAAAAGTAACAAAGTCAGAAAACTTCTGTGGGAAGCTCTAGTAAAATAAACTTTTACAGGATAGATGAATTAAAACTTTAATGAAACTATATTTTCTTAAAAGCATTTGTTTCTTCTTACATTTTAAATTGAGGTACTGCATATTCATTCACATGGTAGTAAGAAAATATTTCTTCAGTTAATAATAATGATCCGGTATTATATGACTCCGCCTTTCACCTTTGCATTTGACCTCTTCTGTCAAATAATAATAGTTGTAAAATCAATTTATATATGGAACAATATGTCAATTATGTCCAGAGATACACAGCTTAGAAATCAACCTGTCTGTACTTCTAAACATACTCAGACAGACAAAAAAAAAAGGTCTGAAGAATAGGCTTCACTTTACCTTCAATACAAATTGTATCTCCACCATCATTATGTTTTGAATTTTCTTCAATCGTTGCATCATTTACTCTACTTTTATTATGTTCAAGTTCACTATTGGAAACTTCACCAACTCTATCTACATGTGCTCTGGAACTTTCACTACTTCTAGCATGTTTATGCATCTTTCTTTCTCCAAATATGTTTTCCACATTCTCTCTTTTCCTTTTTAATTCTTTACAACATTCTTGCTCCAATTCCATACATTCTTCTGCAGAAAACTCAGTTCTTTCATTTCCATTAGTTTCCTGTTTTTCTCCAATCTCCATTTCACTTCTTCCATCTTGAAAGTCTTGATTCATTCCATTATTTATCTCTTCCGTTTTATCATCATCTAAACTGCATTCAGCAGATCCACCAAAATCTCTTTCTCTTTCATTCCTATCAGACTGAACACCAGTATCTTTATCATTTGATTCTTTCATATGAGTTTTTTTAAAACTACAAGTACCGGTATTTCCTTGTTTGGTTTCCCTTTTCTCTATATTAGCATATCTCTGACCAACGACATTCCCTATATTAGATTCACTGTTATCAATATCACCTGAAGCAGCTTGTTTTGGAAAAATAGATGCATCCCCACCTTTAGAATAGAAGATTAAATTGTCATTCAAAGTAATTAAATAATTAAGCTCTTGTGTAATTATGAGTAAATTTTCAATCAGCATATATCTTATCTTTTGTCACTTGCATGGCTTACTAAACTTAGCAGCTAAGGTCACTACATTTAGGTCACCAGCTTGTAGATATAATCCAATCATGTATCATTTTTCAAGCTCAACTCAAAGCAAGTGTTAAATGATTCTTAATGTTAGAAAACTAGAATTTTTACTGATATAGGTTGTTTACTATGAGTACCTTAAAGGAAACAATGATTAGGAAAACTTCTTAATTACTGAAATTTTGCTGACAGACAATTTTGACTGATCCACCTCTTATCTATTGAATGCAGTGATTAAAATGCAGAAAAGGTAATTTCTTAATTAAAAACCAAATATTTGCTACATTTCATTGTCAGTACAAAAGGTTTATGGAAGTCTGTCCTTAAGACATGACAACCATAAAAAAATAGAAAGTGTGACTGCATGCACTTGTGTCAATATATCAATGAAAAAGTTGATTTTGACGTAAAGGTTATTTATTGCATAAAGAAATACTGAGCATAAGTCAATTTTACTTACAAGGTGTGTGTGATGTATACATATGGAAAGTACTCCCTGCCTGCACTTGACAGTGATTGTCAGATGTTCTCTGTAACACTGAACTCTCTCCACTTTTATATAACTCCTGTATCTCATTATATAAGAACCTGTAAAAATAGGACTTTATAATCAACTATACCCAACTGAACAGATGCTGGTTAGTTCAAACTAGTGGTTAGAAAGGAAAAAAGGAAAATATGTAGGAAATAATAATAGGAAAAATTCAAACCACCAATCTTAGCTAGCCGAAATTCTTTATAAATTATACAAAAAAATTAACCAGTAGGTTTGTTAACCGTTTCGGTCAAGATTTAACCTGTGATAGATTAACCAGAAATGTCCCATAATTCAATCAGAACTGGTTACTTTTAACTAACTTTCCCCATAATTTGTCACCAAACAACAGAAATGAAGCAGTTAACTGAAACTGTGATATTTTATAATGAGAAATTAATATGTGCTAACCAACAAATAAAAAGCAGAGATGATGGCTCGGTGCACTGAATTTTAGACAGATTTAACACATGACACCACACAAAACAAATGCTATAAATAATTTTCACCATGGTGTTGTAAATAGGAGATTTTTCCAGCTGCAAATGTCACTGAGTACATTCTGTGGTACATGGGCAGGATGTCTGTATAGTGCTACAAAAGCTGAACTGAACAGAACAGAACTTATCTTCTTATTTGGGTACAACTTAAAAAAACTGCATAACATTTGAATACACTCTGCAAAAAAAGTTCAGTTTACAATGTTTAACTGAGTGTAATGAAATATAACAATTAAGATATCATAATTCCAACAGAAATGCTTATAAGGTAATTACTGAGACTGAATTATTACAGGAATAACTTCATGAAAACCAAGAACATAGATGATTGTTCTCTTTTCTCTCAATTCAAAATTTCTAACAAGCTTTCAAAAATAATCTGCCATTTCTAAATCGACTGTATACTGTGATAATTCACATGGCACATAAACACAGCACACACACACACACACATGTATACAGACAAAACCCATGATGTGTCACACTGTGTATACCTTAAAAATGATCTCCTTGCCAGCACCTCTGCATGACTGTCATTTAATATTTCTCCTGAAATTGAACATAAAGTTAGCATGACCTTTCTACCCCTACATTATCTGAAATTACAAGCAATCAGTAAATAGTACTAAATACAACAAGGGGGCCATTGGCCCCAAAGGGCTCACCTGAGGACAGACTGTTATTTGTGTGGAAGCTATCATTATTTCTTGTAAATCTAAGCTCTAGCCTTTGAAGCTTCAAAGGATAATTTTCTTATAAGTTTTTACTATATGCAAATAATGAATATCTATAACCACTGGGCAGGCCCAATTTTTACCCCGGATATAATTTGTACAAACTTGGAACAGGTTCACTAGACAATATTTCATGCCAAATAATTAAGCTTAAGGCTTTGTCATTTCAGAGGAGAAGATTTTTTAAGTTTTTACTATATACATATAAGGAAAACTAATGACCCCCTGGGGCGGGGCCAATTTTGGCACTAGGGGCATAATTTGAACAACTTTGGTAGAGGACCTATAGATGATATCATATACCAAATATCAAATCTCTAGCCTTTGTAATTTCAGAGGAGAAGATTTTTTAAGTTTTTACTATATACATATAAGGAAAACCTATGACCCCCTGGGGCGGGGCCAATTTTGGCACTAGGGGCATAATTTGAACAACTTTGGTAGAGGACCTATAGATGATTTCATATACCAAATATCAAAGCTCTTGGCCTTGTACTTTCTGACAAGAAGATTTTTTTAATTTGCATTTTGGCCCTGTGACCTACTTATGCAACAGACCAGAACCATTTGAACAACTTTGAAAGGGGACCACCCAATGTTCATTCCTGTGTAGTTTGGTAAATGTGCAGTCATTGGTTTCAGAGGAGATGTTGTTTTTATGAAATTGTTGACGACGGACTATGCATGACGACAGACGCCAGACACAGGCGGATCACAAAAGCTAAAAAACAACAACATAAAACAAACTTTGATTTCACGAGGCTTCAAGTAAGAATATTTGAGTTAAAAGAATGGCTTTTTATTAATACTGGTATATCTGTTGCAACTATATTAAAATTTCAAAACAATCAGGAGACAGAAAAGTTTTTCACAAGATCCTCAAAAGAACCTATTTCTTCCTCATTCAATGGATGGTCTCAAAACTTTATCCAGGGCAACTTAGAAGTACATTTTTGTATTAGATCAAACCCACGACCCCTGGATTACAAGTACTGTACATTACCACTGTTTCCTGGCTATTAGTATCAGCATACTGAGTTATGTGAAAGGGCCAGTCATGGGATATGAACCATTAAGATTGATGCAGCCCGTTATCATAATTGATGCAGCCCGTTATCATAATTGATGCAGCCCGTTATCATAATTCACTTTTAACATACTGTTTACCTGTGCTGCTCATTTTTGACTTTCCAACACATTTTGAACCAGTTGCTAAGGACAATATGTTAAGCTGATAGTCTGTCTCTGTAAAATAAAAATGTACTGACAAGATTTTGTGACAAGTGCATTCTTATTTCGTAACTTAATGGAAAGTACTAGGGATGAAGAAATAAGATATTTTATAGTTCCTTTTCTTTTTCTCTGGCACTGACATTATTTTCTTTTGCTGCACTAGTCCAACAGGTGGCTTTGACTTATCTGAGACACAAAATGTCAGCTGAAAGGTTCCATATTTTCCACATTAATACAGAAAATGCATAAAAATAGATTTATTTGCAATGTTTTAGTGGTCAACACAACTGAAAAGAAAATATATCAAAACAATGTTTGAGACAACGTATCTGACACTATCTGAAGTACTGATATGTGGGACTGTATACCACAGTTGACAAAAACATCTAATGTGTTGTCTGCTGAAAATGAGTTTTCAGATTTCTGTCTTGTTTCCCACAAACTTAACTAAATATACATAAAAGATACAAAATCAACATGGAAAGCAATCAGAAATCTGTCCCAAATTTAAGAGCTCATGCTAATTTATGTCTTTGTGATGCCTTGTGACTTTTTCATTTGTAAACAACTGACATCTAGTGCATGAGATGAACAAAAGATCACAGAGGATATTTTTGCTTAAAAAAGGATCTGTTACCATAAGAAATTTTGATAATCAACAATGGCGGTACAATACATGATGTCTGAGGTTTTAAACTCAAACTGCAAGACAAGGTTTAAATCACAGAAAAACTGGTAACTTAGAATATTATAGAATTATTATGAAAGAAAAGGTCTGAGGTTTTAAACTCAAACTGCAAGACAAGGTTTAAATCACAGAAAAACTGGTAACTTAGAATATTATAGAATTATTATGAAAGAAAAGGTCTGAGGATTTATCAGCCTGGAAAAAGATAATATATTCATTCCAATTTTTAAGTACAGTATGTCTACTTATATTTAACCTCAAAACTGGTCAGAACAGTCCACAATCATTTCGGTCTGATTGTCTTTAAAAAAATTGTGAGTAAAGGTACTGCCATAAAGAAAATATGTACAATATTCCTTAATTTAGTAAGTCTGAGTATGGTATTTAGTAACTGCCTGAGAAATTCTCACCATTTTGTGTACATAAAACAACACCTGCTAAAAGTGTCCACTCTTTCCCTGACTGAGGTTTTCCTGTCTTTGGAAGTTTGCTATATTTTTCTATACACAACTTTGCCACATTATCTCCAAAGTCAGGATCTGTTTTCCATTCCATAGTCTGTAAATAGAACGTTGTTCATTGAATTGGTCAAATATTTAAAGGGCTGTGCTCCAGATGACAAAAAAAAAAAAGAAAGTTTTCTTGTATTATGAATTTCTTGTAATATTTATGACTAATGCTTAAAAACTAACTTACTGACAAAAAATAAGTCAGATAATCACATTATAAATTGATTTTTTTTCCTTTCATAGATGCTATACCGTAACACGACGGTATAACTATATCGTATAAGATCTAAAGTAAATAATTGTTATTTCAGTTGCAGTGATAGTGGTGATAGTAAAAGCATTGGTAAAAGTTTGTTAACATGAGAGTCCAGAGTTCAAATCAAGCTGAATTGATATTTTTTTGTTTCTTCTATTTTGACTTTTATAATCACCTTTAAAGTAAAATATCATGTTGTTATAATCTCACGGCATCTAGATATTTAATTTATGTAAAAAATATTTTTATATCAAATCTGGAGTACAGCCCCTTTAAGACTACAGTCGATGAACCAGTTCCGGACCGGTACTAGTTCCGGTCCATTTCGCGTATTTTTTGATAATTTTGGAAAGATTCTTGCAAAAGTCAGGCAAGATTTTGGTATGGTCATGAAGTATAATCTTTTTCCCGTAAAATAAATACTTTCCGCTGTGATGTAAAACATTCAAAGTCACTCTACGCATGAATATTTGCAACAAACATTCATAAAAATAGAGCGCAGTAATGGCGGTCTAAATGCGTGATGATTAAATCAATAGAAAGAATTGCTTGAAAATGTAAGCAATATAAATAAATTTGGTTTTGATATCTGTAAAAATATGTATTTTAACGATAGATATAACTGTGTCATGTTGACAATTCTAAATAAGTTAGAAATCGGGTTTCGTACGTGGTTAAAGGCATGACCACTTCCGGTTCACCAACTTCAATTATTTGGGTGTCGTATTTTTAACAGTAGACTTTCTGTTGATAGTGAGTTTATGCTATACATGTTGCATTGTACTTTCATTCAAGAAATTAAAAAAACTTCAATTGACTGTTTAAGTATATATTTTTATAGTTTTTTTTTTATTTTATCATCATTTGTTGGTTAGAATGAGAAATTCAACTCTAAGTAAAAATCTAGTATCAAAATAGCCCAAACAGGACATACATGACTAATTTGTTGCATACAATGTTTTTGGCAGATTAATAGTATTTTGAGACAACCTGCAATAACAAAGGTTAAAAATTATATCATTGGTGGTGCTGTGTTCTAAACTGGTTCAAAGGTCACGGAACTGGTCTGTTTGTGTACATTGAATTCCGGCGAAATGTACATTCTTCTTTAAATCATATTTAACTTGAAGTGGTCCAAAAATAAGAAGTAACAATTTATCTAATAAAATATACCATAACATTTTCCAGAAATTTAACTTTCAAGTCGCATGCAGATGAAAAATCAGAAGTGGACTGGAACTGGTTCATTGACTGTACCTGATAAAAAAAAATCCAAATAAATATATTTAAACAGAGACGTTAAATTTGGAGATATTGATTAGTTTATATCAAATCAACAAGACCATCACTTTTTTCATATCAATATAAATAGTAATTATGTGAATGTATTTTTTTTTTATACACGCAAGGAGACGTGTGAAAGACCATTGGACATGATTGGTTATAGTTCTGGCTTCCAAAACTTTATAAGCCGCTTTTTTAATATTTTGTTCATTTACATGATGCGGCATTAAAGTTTTGGATCAGACCCGTTGCGAAACCTAACCAGAATAACACACATACTTTTAACGTCGTTTTACCTCGCAAATACCCTTTTCACAATTTAATCTTGTGCATTATTCGATAAAACAATGAGTTCAATATCATTTCATACCATTTAAACTATTAAAAATATTAATAAATACAATTAAAGAGAAATATCAGTTTCTCCGACTTACTGTCAGAAGCTTCGCGAGATCTCGTATGACGTAACCGCACGAACCGCTTAGAAAACAAACATGACTATCTATTTTTAGACTAAATCGTAAACGAACTGCTTGACAGCACCTGTTTGTAGAAGTAATGAAACTATACATGTAAAAAATTGACAAGTGACAAGTGTCACAGAAAGAATTGGGTCTATATTATGACACTCTTTCAATGATTATTCTCTTGGATACTTGTAAACAAATGTTGCGGAGTTAAAAGCACATGGTATTGTTTTCTTAACCGTCCGCGCTGATGAACCCGTCGAGGTCATTCTCGTGATCACGTGGTCAAACATTTTGGCAAGATGGCGGCGGTGTGCTGAATTTTAAGGCATATCGGAAACTTTAAGGCATTTTGTGTTCGAAATTAGTTTTTTATGTGTTAATATTAGGCTTAGTAAAAATATATATATAATTCTATCAGGATATGGTTCACTTTACTCAATGGCATGCTTGATGAATTGATGCGAACGTGTCAGATTCCTGGCACGATTATTGGTAGACTTTCCCTACGGCGTTGACTTCAGCGTACACGTCCTGTAACAGTATATAAATCGTGTACGCTGAAGACCTTAAGCTAGATTGGTTATGGCTCAATAGACTAAAACTACTCAAGCTTCCGGAGTGACAATATACAAGTTCATGGTCTATATTAAATTCTAAACATTATGAATATCTGCCGCAAAATAAAACTAAGATTTGATAATTATACATATTAAATATACCAATTTAAACAACGACAGAACGACAAATCTTTCCACTGACAAATGGCGTGTGCATAAATAAGGGGCATAACTCTGCAGCACTGAAATGCTGCTGTAAAGTACTGATCTATCTTCCATTAATGTCAAACCCCTCGCGGGGACGTAGACATGTGAGCTATTGATTCATGTGAGATATTGATGTCGTTACTGATGAACATAATGAAAATAGAAAAATAAAATCCTTATTTAGTGTTCATTTTATTGAACAAATAACATAAGTTTTCCCAAATAGGCCTACCGAAAAGACCTTTGGTCTTTGGCTTTGCAAAGCTTTGTGGGACTGGACCTTAAATTGGAAAATTCAGTTCTATTTAAATATTTTACCCTCGATACCCATTTCAGAGTGGACCCAGGTTGTCCTAGGAGTCTAAACGGAGACGTCCGAATGATATGAACTTCAGATCCCTTTATTCAGCTATCTCGGTAGACGGTAGGCCTAAACACTCAAGCTATGCATTCGCAATGGACACTAGACAGATGATTAGGATTATGCATTGGATCGAGTATAATATTTTTTTCTCCAATTTCTTCGAGAATTGGAAGAAATCGTGCTATTTATATTACAGGGATATTGTATGGACGTAGACCCTACAGAGTATTGCAGATGTTTTACAATCAATGCAGCATAGATGTTTTCCTGGTTTCTGTTACCAATTCATGTCTCTAGTAATTATTTTAGGATCGAATTTCGATGACTAAGTTATACTGTGTTGTTTTTTTCAAAGTCAGTGTAGTCTATTGTTTGATTAATCGTCTTTAATATTCATAAAATATTCAATATTTCATCTTTGTAAGAGTAAACATATTGTTGCATAGTAATTAAATTCAAAATGCATGTAATAAAACTTAAAGTTCTTCAACCACCAGGTTTATATTCATTACTAGATCCGATTCCCAGTTAGATGTAATAATTTGTATACTAGTCACCCTATAACACACTTGTCAATGCCAAAGAGAAATTCAGTGAAAAATAGACCACTGCCAAAGGCACTGAAAAACTAGCTCTAATCATTTCGCCTCGCTGTAAGGATAATTTAGGTCAACATTTTCAATCAGACCTTGGGAATAAGGTTACTTTTCTAATTATTATCACTCTCCAAGTTGATTGCTTCTTAAATTGACTTTCCTGAACGGCCCAAGTTTGATGATGGTATCAGCTATTTTGTTTCTTGATAGGAGAAGATTGTGTTATGGAAACCATGTTAGTCCTTAAACCAATCAGGGGTTCAATGACACCATCCATATCTCTGATCTAAAAAAAGGCTATCAATTTTTGGAGAAGAAAAATATTACAGAATTTCCTACCAGGCAATGACTGCCTGCTGTTTAAAGGTGTGTCTGCATATGCTATAACGAGGTATTTTGGCATCATCACAGCAGCGATTGAGTCTGCCTCAAAATACACTAACTATTCGTTGATTAGCTCTTCCTTAGTCCCTACATATAGCGTACTTCTAAGCATGTGGTGATTTTCTTTTAAACATGATTTAAAATCTTTCATTCATTTGCAATGGGTGAAAGATTCTGAGACCGTGAACATTTTTCAGACATACATGGACAGAAATATTCAACAGAAAATTCACTTTCAATTAACAAGTTATATTTCTTCTGTTTTTAAAGCGACAATTGTGTTTTGTTGATAAAGTGAAAAGTCTTTTTGCGATTGAAGAGATATTCAAAATGTATCCGTACGGTTAGAGAGTGAAAACTCTTTTTTTTCACAATTTCACGAACTCGTGCTAGGTACACTACCTTACCATTTCCACAAGACAGTAATTAGTTTTAAGAAACCAAGCGTCTTTAAAACAATAAAAAAGAAAAAAACAAACAGAGAGTAAAAAAGAACAAACAAACAAACAGAATTTTCCCGAAATGCTTCATAATGACGACGGTCAAATTCTATGTTGCATGTATCATGTGATTGAATATCTTACTTTTTCAAAGCTGCTCACCTAGTTATGAAGACAGGTTATTTTCTTTCTGTCTTTCGTTAGATAAGCATTGCATTGCCTTGTTGTTTCTCTAATGATATAAAGCGTTATGGCAAATTTAAAAAGCGAAACGACAAAACTGATCATATAACTTTATGATCCAAAATCTAATATCTCCTTCATATATTTTCTTTTTCGATGAACGATATTTGTTTAGCGGTCACATAAAATAAATCGAGGCTTACAAGATTCACTTGATTGATGTAACAGAAATAAAAATTTGTTTCAATCAAACATCTCAAATATTTGCTTAACTGAGATGATCGGTTTTCATTAAGTAGAAGAAACATCTCTGTCAACAATCGCCCCATAAAAATCAGTGATGTAGATGCTGTTTTATACGGAGTCCCTACAGTGACACACCTCAATAGTCTCCTTTCGTAGTTTCGAAATAGTAGTTCGAAGAAACGAAATAATAGTTGTAAAATAAGAAATAATTTATATGTTTATATTTCGTTTTGGGAAAATCTACAAGTACTGAAAGATGAAACATTATTTCGTAAAAAAAGAACAATAATATTATAATTGATAATCATAACAATATAAATAATAATTCTTTCCGAAGAAATATTTATAATAACGTTAAACCAATTGTGCAAATATCAAAGGTTTAAGATGTCACTGTAAGGGCTCCGTAGTTTTAGGATCAGGATGTTCTCATGACTCTGCTGATGAAAGTTTATGTCGTTTAACAGCCAAACTGTCAAATCTATGTTGAGGAAGCTAAAATCTGAAGAAAAAAAACAATCAATAACCTTCACGGTGTTCAACCTTGGTGAACGGAAAGATTCGTTAATATTTACAGAAGATTAAAGGCACCCGAAAGTTCGAAAGTATACAACGGTAGTTGAAATAGATGCCAACGACGATGAGAGCTTTTAATTAGCAATTTTAAGGACTCGAAGTAAAAAAAAATTAAAAAAGTGCTCTTTATTAAAAGCACTTTAAAAGGCACATCCGGTCACGTGTAGTTTTTCCCATGTTCTAGTTTTGCTTTGCTTTTGCTGACTAAAAGTAAATTCTTTATGAATACTCATCCTTTTCTACTTCGAGTCAATTTTATTAAGCCAGCATTTGGCAGTTATGCAGATATAAGATATTACCATGCATCGCTAATACCGATATACTGGTTGGTGAGAATTATGGCTGCAAGTGAAATGAAATAAAATATATAAGCAATAGCTTTCTTACTACTACGAAGTCAGGGCCAGTGTTTGTTGTTGTTGTTTTTCTGTTTATGCTTTTTTGTCGACCGATTTTTTTAATCTTAGTTTTTCACGGAATGATAACTCAACCAATTTTCTCATATGTATTACTTTGTGTTTCATAACTCCACCAGTTTTTCAATGTCACAAAGCTGTACGAATTTTGAGATGTTCGAACTTTAGGTGACAAGTACCATTTCTAAGGCTACAGTTCAAAGACCTTTTTAACTACTTAGTCGTCTGTGAAACCTTAAGTTTTGTTATTTTTCTTTTCAGGGAGAAACACTGTGATATATTAAAACAGCAGTTTCCTGTTTGCATAAAGATTATATATTATTTCGACTCATCCTGTGTTTAGAAATAAACCGTCAAGAGACGATGACATTCAGTTCATTGAACCAGATATTACCGGCTCAATCGGTGGGGCATTGGATTGTCAATCTTGACGATCCCAGTTCGATCCCCATCAGGGCCGGCAAAATTTCTCCGTGATAATTGATCTCAGACAATGAGTCTATAAGTCATTTGTCCCTCACCTCTGAAGCAAGTCACTTGCGGCGAATTTGGTTAGTAAACAGGTTGGATACCAAGGAACACTGGTTAGGTGGACTGATCGTCGGGATATGACCTTAGCTGTTAAAACTGGCGTTAAACCCCAATAGAATCAAACTAAAACAAAACGAACCAGATATAATTGTCCGAGTAGTTTGTTCATGAGCGGGTGAAAATAAGCTTAAATAATATTAAGTATCAAATAAGTGAAACATCATATCTGTCACATTTAGTGTAACATCATATCTGTCACATTTAGTGAAACATCATATATATCACATTCAGTAAAACATCATATCTGTCACATTTAGTGAAACATCATATATATCACATTCAGTAAAACATCATATCTGTCACATTTAGTGTAACATCATATCTGTCACATTTAGTGAAACATCATATATATCACATTCAGTAAAACATCATATCTGTCACATTTAGTGAAACATCATATCTGTCACATTTAGTGAAACATCATATCTGTCACATTTAGATTTGGAATTCATTATTGATTATTTGTCGATATTAATGTTTTTAATAATTAAACGTATATTTGTTTAGTGTACGGCTGTTTATCTCAGAGATTGATAACCTAACATTTTGTTCTGTAACAGTTTCTGTCATATATTCTAAAAAAATAAGTTTGATCTATTTTGAATTTCTCTGTTATTCGATTGGACTATATGCTGACCCGCTAAAACAACCAAAATGGTTACTTATTTACTCAATGCATTAAGTATAATTATGTTTCTGTTTATTATAATTGTTTTATTTTTTCAAAGATTCACTTAGACTTATCGTTTCTAAAACGCCCAAACTGTTAAGAAATACCTCCAGAAAATTAATTTATAACAAAATGTATTTGACCAAATTGTAGCACCACTAGTTAATGATGTTAGCAAATACCTGATATGCCAACAACAACAACAACAAAAGAAAAATGTTAAGCAGTTTTACAATGAGGTCCTATCCTGCAAGAGTATTATTGAATGAAGGGCACTGAAATTTACATGTCTGACAATTAAATCAATATACAATGTAAAACATTTACAATACAAATGATGGGTGGATCAGTGGTCCGGTGGTAATGCTCTGGAATTGTTACCGTGGGTCGATCAACCTCTCCTCCACTAACATTATACTTGTCTTCTGGTTAAGACTTTAAACCGAAGCCCCAGGTATTGATGCAAGAAAAAGAACCAGGAGTGTCTGGAATGAGACGCTTCTGTATCTTGCGCTATCCCTTATCTATTTGAGTTTATTTATTTTCGGTACCGGTTGCCCATATGACCGACGCCCCATGCAGAGGTTAGTTTTTTAGGTTGGGGGATCGTGCAAGAGACACCCCTGGTTCTTTTGCATCCTCAGTGTGCAGCACTGATACATGGGGCCTCGGTTTAACGTCTCAGTCGAAAGACAATTAGTAATATTATGTAGAAATCTTCATACATTTGTAGTATGATATATTAGACTGATATGGTTTGTGTGTGGGAGGGAGTTGGGTGGTGGTGGGGTGGGGTGGGGGGGGGGGGCGGCGAAACACCAAACAACAAAATAACAGTAGTAGTCGTTTAGTAACTGCATTCAACAGTCATGTGTAAAACTTGCAGTAGTTATTACATGTAAAATTACCTAAAACGGATAACAGTAATGTGTTCAGCCTGCATGGTTTTCTCTTGTAAAATGTATTGAACATTCATAGTTGAAATAGTCCTGACGGCTGTTCTCAGATTATAAATTCCTGCTGTTTTAATTGTAAGGAGATGACTCAAACACGTGCCCGTTCGAAATAAAATTGCATTTTCTGAAGATCTAATGCTGAAAGTTTTCTCGTAAATTTAGTTTTTCGCTTGTACCAATGACCAGAAAACCTTTTGGATACCACTAAAGGGAAAATGACATTTTACTAGCGTCAAAATCGATGATAAGCAAGGACTATTAGTTTTTTCTCACCCTTGAGGTACATCGGGTCAAGCTCTTTCATCAATCAACTAATCTATTTTGTTTTCTTCTTCATTCGCTGCCAGCTCGCTCAGAAGATTGTACTGGCTTGTTTGCTTTATTCTGGAAGGTAATTTGGACATCCCTGTTCTCTAACTCCTTTCTTTGTTGAACGTAAGTGGGTGTTATTTAGTTCAAACAATATTCATAAATAAGCATTTACAAAATATGATATAAGTAAAGACACCAAGGATCAAGAAGTTAAATTTCATTGTATCACTTATTTGAAAACATCACCATTGATGCGAAAAAGACAAAGCAACCAATTTTAGTTACCAGCATAACACATCTTTAAAGGAATGCGGATTTTTTCTGAAACATTTCAGTTTTAGCAATAAATCAATCTGAGCGAAAATATTACGTTAGGGGTACTTTACTTAGTATAGGATTAATTCCGATATGACGTCACTGAAACTTAAACAAGAGTCCTAAATACAGTTTTTGATCTATTGACTTGTAAAACGGATTAGAACAAAAGCAGTTGTAATTATTGTTATGTCTATGTACATCACGTTTTCGGCCGTAGATAGTTACAAACAACATGGATTGCCAGTGTCAATTAAAATAAAATATTTTAGTCAGCATTTTATTTCAATTTAGCTGTAAATCAAACTTGGCCAACGTGTCACACATGCTAGTGTTAAATCTAGGTTTGGAATAGGGCATGGTACTTTTTTTTTCCAAAAAGGACATCTAGCGCGTTAAATGTATGCAAAAGGGCACTGTTGGTATAACACAAATACTTTTCTCTTGTAATATTATGTAATATTCAATACAAACCACATGATATCACATTACAGAGCATTGCAAAAGTTATAAAGAAGTTACATCTGACTAAATTTAAACGCATTTCAGTATGGCATCATTCAAATATTTTATGTTGATGAAACATAAATGTGAAAATTGTATGAACCAAGTGAGGTAATATTCATGCAAAAGTTATAACACAAAACAATCCAATGTTAAAGATATTGACCAAAAAGTACAAGCCCATTACAGTCATCAGATTTATTACAGTCATCTATTTAAAAGTGACCTTGAATAACTTAGAAGAAACGGTGTAACTTAGAGACACATTATTACGAAATTATTCTCTCAAAAACTCAAACTCAAAATAATGTACTCACATTTGATATAATAGTTTTGGCTCGTTTTGAGAAGATGTTTCAGACCCTACTTTTCATTTGCTTGCGGAAGTAATATCATGACAATATTTTGTTTCACGTTATAATTATGTGAACAGTTTTACGGCTTGATTTTGAACATTCTGCATCGAGACAAATTCGGGAATATAGATTTATGAGAACTGTCTTCAACAACTGATTGTAAGTAACTTATTACGTAGTGTGACTGTCTTCAATTGTTACAAACGTCTTTATTTAGAAACAGATATTTGATTTATGGCAGCTTATAGAGAGACAGAAAAGTAACATATTTTTTAGAAAGAAATCAGATCACGAAAATTCTAAGGTCTTAAATATGAATGTACCTACCGAGAAAAAATACTATAATGTACAAATTATCTATGTAATTAATTATTTATAAACAAGAGATAGAATACAACTGTCTTATATTAGCAAATTCTATTGATATATTTGCTGTTGCGTTTTCTGATACCGGTACCTTACCTACTGATTCACGTTGTCATTACATGAACATAGTCTGCCTTACAGTTATAAATGCTTAAATACTGTTATCGTTACATATATAATACTGTTCGTCAATTTTGATACAAAATTAATTAAACATGGAACATTTTACCGAAGACTAAACATATGTCATTTATTTGTCTCATCCCATCTGACTAAACTGGGGTTTGTAAGCAAGGGCCAGTCAGTTCTCTGTAGATGGTATGGGACGTGGCAGTCGTATAGTCTTCCATTCAGTGTCAGTAGTACCTAGAAAAGTCTCTTATTATATGGTAAGTAAACAAATTCAATATTTCTAAGGAATGTCTCTTATTGTATGGAAAGGAAACAACGTAGAAATTACTTAGAAAGTTCTCTTACTGTTATGCTAAAGACACAACACCGAAATTATTTAGAAAAGGTTTTGTATGGTAAAGAAACATTACAAATATATTTTTGGTAAAGGAAACAACGTTAGAGTTTCTCAGATGTGTCTCTTACATATGTTTAGAAAACAGTATCAGTATTTCATAAAGTTTCTTATTTTATGGTAGCAACCAGCGTCGTTTTAGAAATATTTCTTATATTGTATGGTTAGGAAACTACGTCAATATTTCTAACAAATGTCTTTCATTATATGGAAGGAAAAGAGCATCGATATTTGTTGTAAAAGTATAATGTATATACATGTAATGTACAATAATGAAACTACGTCATTATATCTCAGCAATGTCTCTGACAGTATGTTAGGGAAACAGTATCAATAGTTCTTAGAAATGTCTCTTATTGTATGTTAAGGAAACTGCGTCAGTATTTCTTTTTTCTTAGGTAAGCTTGTTACTATATGCTTGGGAAATTTATAGCTCAAGTTGACCGTGAAGATAAAAATTGTATCCAACAAGATATATCAAAAATGGTAGCAGAAACATACCATGAGGTTTTCAAATACAGTTACATTCGGCATGATTTGCATTTTGCCTGTAAACGTAGTATTATTTCATTGATTCTAAGATGTTAACGTTAGATTTAATTTGTATTTGACGCTATACATTTTGTCAGGTAATAATATAATTTGATTAATTTCTGTAATGTAACGGAGTCTAATGCGGTACCTCTTTTATTAAGAGTGCTAATTTCACTTAATTTATTTTGGTAAAAGGCCTCATCACTGAAGTCCGTGGATTAGATTCCAACTCGAGCTAATTTGTATTCTTCGGGGTTTGCTTTTTCGTTTTTATCTGGATATTGATAGTTTACTTTGAATTAGGATAAGTCTGATAGGTCTTTCCTTTTATTTATAAAACATATTTCGAATGTTATAGAACCATTAAACTTGTTATATAAATAAGCAGCGGGTATCAGCGATTTTTTTCCAAATGGAACTGCCATTCATTTATACACTTGCCTAACTGTTAAGAGCTTATAAAAATAGATCGAATTTCAGCTTACTTGAAGCCCCGTTATATATGTTTTAAAATGGTCTTCGATATTTGTTCTCGTCATGATTGGTGGTGTAAATTAGTACTATGTTTGCATCAAATTTAAGTCATAAGGTTTTCATTTTTGTTAATAAAAGACCTCACTGCTTTAGTTCTTTTGGTCTTTTTGTCTTACTAATTATATGCAATGTACACTGACTTGAAGCATTCTTTTGTATTTCATAAATATCCATGAAATTCAGTGCTCAATGTACTAGAGGCTTTCAGAATTTGGCCTTAGTATAAATGAGAATAAGTGAAAAACACAATTTAAAATGCCTACTGGTACCATAATCATTTTGTCTGGAATTGCCACTAGGTACCGCAATAATGTTGTCTTTGAATTGTATCCTCAGGGTCCGTAAATGATATATTTGGAAACAATTATTTTAATACAATTATGGCAGCGTACAGATAGATAAGATCAATCTTCTTACAAAGTACATTTTAATCCACTGATTTCAAGGTGTTTAAAATTAAATTTCCAGATTAACTAGAGATAGGAATAAGTCTGGCGTTCTCTAACCGATCAATAGAGTATCTTTGTATGTCAGTCGATAAATTGTTTGATTTTTTTTCTACCTGATTTAAAAAAATAGCATAGCGAAATTTGTCATTTAATACATGATGACAAAATATTAAAACTGGAACAGAAAGGATTGCCAGGGATAACCGGGGGTAAACACAACGTCTTTCGTCCGTTCAGCAACTGACAAGGCTAAATACTGAAACATTTTTTTTAATTATTATTTGTCTTTTTCTATGTGAGATTTTTTCCATACTGCAACATTTTAATACAATTTTACAGAAAATTTGAGCAATTAAAAACGAATTTTCTAGACGTTTAAAATGTTATTTGAAATGCTGTTGGAATATCTTGAAAATTTATGTCAGACAAATAATAATTTCGCCGAATTTATTTTTGAAACCTTTATTTTCATGGATATATTTCTCATTTTAGACGTTAATGACGCCTTTTTATTTTTTTACAATTCATTTTGAGTGTTATCTGCTATAAACAGGGCATGGAAATTAATATTCTTGTTAAGAATATGTGTTGGTTTACAAAACAAAAGCATACATCGTAGAGGAGCGATGCAAATCAGAACAACTAAACGAAAATCTGTAATATGAATATCTTCTTCATTCCTCCTCAGAACTTGTTCAAATCCACTTAGCGATAATGTTCATTCTTTTGTCATACTAATAGTCTCCAATTCTGAGCCATTGCTTTGAAACATTAAGATTACTTGAAAAATAGATATAAAAGATAAGAATAACTTAAGAGAGTAATATAATATTGTACATAAACGATGGTCTACTACTTCATTTACTTTGAAAGAAAAACACTAAATAAACAATATAGTACCTGTACACCAGTCAATATACGAAAATTAGGTAGCTTTTTTTTTTTTTTCAAAAAAGATAATCAGGTCGATATGTAAAAAAAAAACCCAAAAAAAACAACAACAAAAAAACAAACAAACAAAAACAAAAATAAAAACAGGAACTAAACTTAAGTTGTTCTAACAAAGTGCAATGCACAATTGCTTTCCCTTAACTTAACAACTGTCGAGATAGCTGTTATTAGTTACAGTTATTTAAAAGTAGAGGTGATGTATTTGAGTTTTTAATCATTGGCATTTCAGAACAAACAACGACTTTGCGTTGCATGTCTTTCCAAAGAGACTTTAAACTCTGAAGTAGAAATTTTTATATCCTTATTTATCAAAGTAACTGCTTATAATACGTGAAGCGTCTTAGTTTAATCCATTTATATTTGTAACACGAGAAAGTGAATCGGTTACAAAAAATTTGTATCACGTAAGAACAAAACACGTGAAAGTGTTATACCACTAAAATGATGATGATACAAAATTGTGTAAGTCTGTCAGAGTCAATCGAATAGGCTTTTTAGATTAAAAAAATATTTTGCCAAAGCGTGCACAGCGAAGTAGAAGGTGACAATCTGAAATTAATGTTACTGTCAGGTTGTATCCTAAAATACTCAACGGTCTAAACATAATCACAATATCTCTCATTTTGCAGGGTTAATAGGGCTTAAATCCACATATAATAAACAGCAAATGAATAATAAACTTACATTAAAATCACCCTTTTCATGGAGCTTTAAAGTCCTTAAAGTGAGAAAATAAAGTAGTATCTGGAGATTTGATTCGTCGTGCTACAAGTAGTTTCTTTGACAGCAAGATAGGTTTATAACTGTAGATAAAATATTAAAAAGTTGATAGTTAAGGGATGAGACATATAGATTAACATGCATATGAGTGAAATGTTATCTGAAAACTGACACTTTCCTGTATATTTTTTATATAAAGCAATTAGGTTTTGTCAGTAAAAATGTTTTAGTAGTTTTCTAAAGACTTACGAAATATAAACATCGGAAAAGTCAGAATTGTCAGAGTATTTTTTTAAGTTAAAAGATGCAATACAATGAGTTTATTTTCCCTGAGGTGTTATGGAAACAGCTAAATGTATTGCGACAAAAGTAGCAGTTGTCGAGGAAACCTTCCTTAGGGACAGTAAAGATAAGAATACAAAGTCAAAAGTATTTGCAGTTGAGAAGTTAAACTAAAGGTCATCTAACCAAGATGAAACTAAAAAAACTTTTTTCGACGGAAGCAAAGAGGGACAGGGATATTTTTAATTACCTCGTGGTCACGCATTAATAAAAGTCAAAGCGCTGAGAGCACTGGAGTTGTTCGGGATCTGTAATCTAGGTGTTTGAAAGCCTATTGTATTCTCTGAGAACTGTGATATTCTCAGTTAATCTGGAACAAGAGCTTAACTTTCAAAGCCAATTAACCCTGTAAGGTATTGAAAACACTGCTTTGCGCTTTAAGCACCACTTTGTGATATCATTTCATCTGTGAATAATATCAGGCCAAGTTACATCAAAATCCTGTGAAAAATGGCTGAATTACAGAGTGGATGTAACTGTTTTTTTCATAACTGAACTGGTTTTCTGAAACATTATCATTCATAATTGATACAGGCCACAGAAAGATAAACAAACATTAGATTTAATTCTTTTAATTATAAAACATTACAGTCAGTACAATTTGTTGAATCATAATAATTATCAGGTTCACAAGACATTACTTCCTACATCTACCATATTTCAAAAGTCTCAGCATGACATTCACAAACTAGCATGAAGAATAAACACCAGAGAGTCAGACTGACAGATGGAATGACATGAATTCAATTTAGCTCCTAAAAATTCTATTCAGTTGCTGATAAACAGCATGGACAAACCCTTTTTCCTTTACATGTAAGAAACATAAAAGGGCCATAACACAGTGAAAATTCATTTGACCAGAACACAAAAATGACATGCACAAGTAAGTTTGGTTCTTATGACTCTTACGAAGTATTATCAAAATCTGACATACAGTTGCTAAGGAAAAATCATAGGACAAATTTATGTATTAATAAAAAAAAAAACATAAAAGACCCATACCTCAGTGAAAAATCATGGCAGTGGAATGCCGCAACAAGTATGCTTGGTACTTATGATTCTTGCAAATTATTATTAAAACCTGAATTATAGTTGAGAAATAGTCCGTACAAATTGGTGTGTAAATATGACCATAACTTAGTGAAAAATAATAAGAATGGAACATGACAATGATATGCACAAATAAGTTTCATACTTATGACCCTTCAAGTGTTATCAAAATCTGATAGATAGTAGCTGAGAAACAGTCCAGACAAATTTTGTCTACAGACAGTTGGATGGATGGAGGGACGGACCAACCAACTGACCAAAATATGTGAATAAAATATAGCCCCCATATCTAGGTGTGTATAAATGACAAAAACAATTATCAAACTTAATCTATAAGAAAATGAGCATTAAAAACTACATAAAAACCACTTACCTAAAATGTACACTGTGCTTGTACTAAGGCTAAACTCTTATGACAGTGTATCTTTCTATAAATGTTAAGCACAGGGATGTCAGACAACTTTTTCTGATTAATCTGAAAAAATAAAAGATTGAAGCATAACTTCTAAACAAATGACTGTATCTTTTAATGATGGTCCATTGACGTAACTGGTTGGTCACCTAATACACCAACTCCTATCAGGATGAAGTGAACCGACCTCTGGTCTTCTTTCCAACAGCTAGACAAGCCTGTTGCTTATACCTGTTCTCATACAATGTAAAGTTCACAATCACTGATAATCAGGGTAGTTTTACATACTCCTTTTGCCAAACTGCACTCAATTCACTGGAAAAACAATATGACATGAAAGTAAATTAGAAACAGTACATCAACCATTAATTTTTCTATTATAAATAAAAACTTAAAAGTGCTTTAACTATCATACTTTCACTGAATAAACTGAGCTAAACTGTTTAAATAACTTCAAAATGTTTTAAATGCATTTTGTATCTTTAGATATATATATTATTACATGTAAACATGTAATACAAACATTTCTGTCTAACTGTCAAGCATTTATACATTCAATGAATTTATTTCTCCTCTATTTGGGTCCTTCCTGAAATTTTTAATGGTTTCTTGTTGGTTCTAGTGTGAATATACCAACTGGCAGGAATACTGCAGGAATCAAAGACAGCTGACAACTGAAGTAAAATGCCAAGTAAACAAGAGATGTTTGTAAAACATATATGCCCCTTAGCGCCTTATCCCTAGCGGCAGCCATGTAGTTGTTTAGGAGCTGGGACCAAACGTTCTATAGTAACTGATCAGAAACCAGTTTGCTATTAAAATTCACTGTGACCTTGGCCTTTGACCCAAAAAGCTATACGGGTCATCTTCTGGTCATGGCCAGCCTATATACCAAGTACAGGAACCTGGCCCCAAGCATTCTTTAGTTATTTGTCAGAAACCGTTTTGCTATTCAAGGTCATTAAGGCATTGACCTTTGACCTGAAAATGTACAGGGTTCATCTACTGGTCACAAACAACCTACACATTAAGTTTGAAGAACCTGAAACCTAGCCTTCTTGAGTTATTGATCTGAAACCGTTACACTATTCAAGGCCACTGTGACCTTGACCTTTGACCTGAAAAACTACAGGGTCATCTACTTGTCATGACCTACATACTAAGTCTGAGGAAGAGGGGTCACAGGATTTTCTAGATATTAATTGGAAACTAAAAGTCTACTGACCGACTGACAGACATTTGCAAAACTATATACCCCCTCATCTTCGATGGGTGCATAAAAGCCATATCATTATGAAATATTACAGGCTAAGATCAATCAAGCAACCAAAACATTTGTGAAGAACTAAACATAAATCATACTTACCTGAGCTGACTGTCAAAACAGAATGATGTATGTAATTTAGAAAAAAATCCTGAAAATGATCTTTCATTTACCTGCTACTTTTTTAATGTTCCTTTACAAAGGAAATACCATGCTTCAGTTTCAGTCAAAATTTTAGCACTTGGTTTGTTTGGCCATTCATGGTTTTCAGATAGAATCAACTCATTTCCTGCATAATCATAGTTGCCTTTTCAATAACTGAAATCTGAAAAAAAAACATGAAAAGCATACTGAGAATATATTTTTTGCAAGCATGATGAATGGAATATAAAATGAAAATCTTAAACAAGAAACATTGAACTCAAGCAATAATCTATCTTTACTTTCAATTTCTTTGTGACCTTTAAAAGAGAAATATATTTGCTTCAAAGTTTTAATATTTACAGATCGGTTTTCCACTGAATTATTTGAACTACTTAAGATTACAACTGGCTACCTCACTTTCAAAGCTTCTGTGAACAGGATACAAAATTTTGAGTTTTCATGAAAAATTATACATTCTGTATCAAAAACATTACAAGCAGCAATATTCTGTTCAAGTTTAACCATACAGTAAACAATTATACCATAAAAATACCAGAGACTGTAAGGAACAAAATATTGTCACTTTCACAATTCAGATTACCTCCCCTGTTCTTTTTAGTTTATTCTGACAAAAATATGCCCTTGAAAACAAGCTGCTGCAGCTTTTTTGTCAATGCATAAACAAGTCTTCTCTAAAAATCACGTTAAATGCTTATAACAAGCACACTGAAAATTTCAATATTACCTTAACGCAACAGATACCAGTTTCACACTGAAATCCAGTGACTGACAACCACTCAAACTTTTAGCACTTCACTGACAATCACAATACAACAGCCTGAAAAGAGAAGTACAGTTATTCTTTAAGAAGCAAAGACGATCTTTGACAAAAACATAAATTTCAGATGAAACACTTCCCTTAAAACATCATTTGCAAGAAAGAAACTGCTCCCAAGCCCTACTTTTTAACCATTGGCCGAGGCAAATTCTGTGAAACAGACAAGTCACCTGATCTTCAAAGACACAACATAGAATCATGACACTACACGCTTATTGTTCTTCTGCTATTTCACACCTTAAACAGATAGTGCTAGAATAGATACCTGTCAACGCTACACTTTTTTCAGTATCAGCTCATACAAAGTCCTATTGAAATTTTACAGGCAAAGCCAGTGACATAACCTACTTCCGTTAGTTTCTAATTTCAAGCTCCTACTTCACACTGAAACCGATTGCATTTCAATACCTTTCAATAATGAAAACACTACAAGTACATCATCCTGACCACTCTGAATACCAAAATCTTCATGTATTAATTAATTTAGACTTCAACAATACACATATCCATGCATCATACCCTATCATTAATATTTCTACCTGGTCAAATCAAGTCGAATGTGTGGCTGGCTACCTTTGTATGCTTTAGTTTGTTTTCCAGTGTATATAAAACGCTTGAAATATATACTAGTGTCCAACACTACTGTCTGAAACTGTAATTTACTGTAATTCGGACTGACTTCATTTCAAGGGTCTCATTTCAACAAGATTACGAACTTTTATGTATTGAAAAATAACTTGAACAAAACGGTTCTTCGTGTAGGTAATTAGTAAAACGATTTCAAATGATATTTGTCAAGACTGGAAATGAAAGTGATCATGTGTTTCCGATCCCGTGATAAATAAAAACGGATATACTATAAGAGTTTTGTGTCCTTTTTCAAGGAATAATTTCTATTTTAAACATTTATTCACCGGATTGATTTTTCTGTCTTAAACGTAGATGTTTTTTTCGTTTGATGGTTTATGTGATGGTTATATGGAAGTTGTTGGACTATATTGTTAGGCCATTCCTACGCGCTGGTACGCGTAATAAACCATGACAACCAAAGTTTTTTCTCGTCAAACTGATTAAAACGACAATTAAACTGTTAAAATCAGATGCCATTCACTTGACAAAGAAACTGTATCATTGATATTTTCAAAAAATTTCAAACCATTTTAAACATCTAAGCTGTTAAATTTCGAACTACTTCAGCAGTTCTTCGGTTTTCCAAAACTTGTTAGATCTGGAAATGTCGGATCTAGTTGTCCGGGTCTGAGGACCCGAACAACTAAAAAACAACATGTTAACTCGTGGCCTCCAGATGACAATTAAAGATAAAAACAAAAAAAGTTAACTCGTGGCCACGAGAAAAAAATAACAAGAAGAAAAATGTTAACTCGTGGCCACGACATAATTATGTCTCCCCCCAAAAATGGGGGAGACATATTGTTTTTCCCCTGGTTGTCCGTCCGTCCGTCCGTCTGTCCGTCACAAAATCGTGTCCGCTCTGTATCTTCCAAAGCCCTTGAAGGATTTTTATGAAACTTGGGTCAGATGTTCACTACATCAAGGCGACGTGCAGAACCCACTTTGTGGGTGTGGTGTCTCAAGGTCAAGGTCACACTTGGAGGTTAAATGTCAAATTCCACAAAATCGTGTCCGCTCTGTATCTTCCAAAGCCCTTGAAGGATTTTCATGAAACTTGCGTCAGATGTTCACCTCATCAAGTTGACGTGCAGAACCCACTTTGCGGGTGTGGTGTCTCAAGGTCAAGGTCACACTTAGGAGGTTAAATGTCAAATGCTACAAAATCGTGTCCGCTCTGTATCTTCAAAAGCCCTTGAAGGATTTTTATGAAACTTGGGTCAGATGTTCACCTCATCAAGGCGACATGCAGAACCCACTTTGCGGGTGTGGTGTCTCAAGGTCAAGGTCACACTTGGAGGTTAAATGTCCTGCTCTGTATCTTCCAAAGCCCTTGAAGGATTTTTATGAAACTTGGGTCAGATGTTCACCTCATCAAGTTGACGTGCAGAACCCACTTTGCGGGTGTGGTGTCTCAAGGTCAAGGTCACACTTGGAGGTTAAATGTCAAATGCCACAAAATCGTGTCCGCTCTGTATCTTCAAAAGCCCTTGAAGGATTTTTATGAAACTTGGGTCAGATGTTCACCTCATCAAGGCGACGTGCAGAACCCACTTTGCGGGTGTGGTGTCTCAAGGTCAAGGTCACATTTGGAGGTTAAATGTCAAATTTTACAATCGTCTGATTCAATACTACCTGCAGCATCTGGCTGGGGGGAGACATATGTTTTTGTTCAATCAAAAACCCATTTCTAGTTATAAGAAGTTATTCTTTTGAAGCATGAGAAAGAAGGGGACGCCCACTTATTACATTCCGTGAAATATGTTATGTCTCTTCCTTAACAGGAATGTCTACAAAACAGTTTGATACACAACCAAATTTATCTAGATATTAACTGAAAGATAAAGAATAACTAAAAGGTCAACCTAACCATCTTCAATGAAAAGCTGGCGCAAGCCGAAGAAGATTACATTTCAAACTCACTTTACCGATATTCTTGAGAAGGTGTCGCTGTCGTAAGAGGTTTTCTTCATGAATAAAATGTATCGATCATGAGGAACAGTAAGAACTTCGTGAAAATAATTGAAATTTATATATACAATGATGTATTTTTAAGTTCATTTAAACAGAGATTAACTGACAACTTCATTCAAAACTGGAATAGCCGACTTGTTAATTCAAATTGATCTTTATTCTATAGAGAAATTGTTACTGATTTTAATCTTCGTTACTATTTAAAGCACATAAATATAGCAAAATATAGGAATGCTTCGTCAAGATTGATTTTCTTCTTTCACAACCTTGCTTTTGAATCTGGGAGATGGCATAAACCTCATAGTATACCTTTTAACGATAGGAAGTGCACGTTTTGCAATGTTTTAGAGGATGAAAACCATTTTTGTTTGAGTGTGTACTGTATCAGATATTAAGGACAATATATACAGAGTTATTTTTGGAGAAGACCTAGTATGTTTAAACTGAAAGAGTTATTTAATACTAATAAATTGACAACCATTAGAAGATTCAGTACATATTTTGAAAAAGCGTTTGTAATACGTAATAATACATAATAAATATGAGTTATTAAATATATAAACAGTATAGTTTATATCACTTTACTTTGTTTAAGCGGTAGTGTGTAAATTGTATATTATGAATCTTTATGTCTAATTTAGTACCAGTAGATATTTAAATGATCACAAATCCAGTAACTACAGTTACTATAGTTACTTACATCTTTTTGGCCTTCTAATTATACACATGAATGCTTAAATTTATATTACAATATAAGACACACTGTATCAATTCCTTTTCAAATATGAGATAAATAGTAGCCAGTGAAATACTTGATATACAAGTGATGTCGAAAAATATAATAAAAAATTACGAGGTTATATTAGAGTTTTAAATTAGATACAATTTTGTTATTCTTTATTTTGATATTATTATATTGAGCAAGTCGTATAGATAATGTTTTCTGTGCTGTAAACACTTTACAAAGATTCGTTTTGTCCATGTCATATCTTTGCAAGATTGATATTTGACCTTCTCAGCAGAAATTGTTACTATGTAGTTTACATTGTCACCACACACACACACACACGCACACACACATTGTGTACCACTACCACATAGGTCATTGACCTACTGGATTTGAAACAAAGACCTTCACCTTCTTCATCATATATTCTAGGCGTATGTTAAAATTCAGTTAAGAAAATCCAAACACCATGAACAATCATGAACGAGTCATTAACATAAGTCATCATACAGACATAAAAAGTGTTTAAAATGACAGTATTATCTAATATATCAAGCTGAAGACATTGTACACCATATTTTGTGGACAGAACCGCTCCGCACTTTCACATGGTGTTTTTAGCAGGGCCAGTGCACATTTGCAACATACCATCAACAACTCCACTAAAACTCATGCTTATAAACCACATTCATTTTTCAAATGGCCATTTGCGAAAACTACCATGTTGTGTCAGTGCAGACTAATTTTACGTTAATTGCACAAGGGATTTCCCGAAAGGCAATGCCATAGACAATATGACGTTTGTGTATAACTATTTTGAGACAAAAAACATCTCTTAACATTTAAAACATATGAACCCAGACAATACTTATAAAATTAAAATTTATAAAATAATACAACACTGACTTTCAGGCTATTATAATAGTAAATAAGCATTCTTCAAGTCTAAGCCATTTACATCCATTTGCAGATTGCAAGAACAATAATAAAGCAAGGAGAGGTATAATCCAGTATGAACGCACTGTCATAGAAGACAAACGCGATATAAAATTAGATCTATAGTACATTTTTGATCCAGGAATACAATAAATCTAACACAATGCAATTATGCGGATGTAGTTTTGTTTCATAATTCATTTTGCGACCTAACACACAATTTATTAATTAAAAATGTACCTTTAAAATTAAATTTATACAAAACAATTTATAAATCTAAGATGTACTTTTGTAGATTAATTATTATAGAATAGTTTTATCTCAAAAAGATCTTTTGTTGCAAAATATGATTGATTGCTTCCTTCAGAACAGCTGCGACATTTATCTGATTTGCGTTAGTACCAGTTGAATAATCAAGTTTATTTAAGTATTCGATATCCCAGTGGTCTAAGGCGTTCTTACTTTGCATTGCAAGGCAGTTGGTGGCGTTTGGTGCCGGTTCGAACCCCGCTGGGAACTTGATTATTCAAGTAAGTGTAATCTGGAACGCGAATATACAACGCGTAATGTCTCAGATATATAGCATGACAAAAGGCTGATTTGTTTTATCTATATTCATATGTTACATTCAAAATATAAGGAAATGGTTACCTCTCTCATTATAAATACTATCAGACTTGACAAACTTTTAAAATGACTTTCAATGCTGCACGTGTCAGGAGATTGTACCTTCACTTTTTTAAGGCAATGAGGAGACAGAGCAGGTAAGTCTTTTCAGTATATCTTCTCATACTACAGAAGGAGCAGTAATATCAGTAACATCTTTGCTCTATCAAGTTTTACTCAATAATGACATAAACTTTTATCTTTTAAGGCAAGCAGACACAAGAAAATGCTGTTTATTTTCAGAAGCTTTGTTTTATGAGATCAAATACCGTATACTTCACGTGTCCAAAATTGAACTATGTTTTAGAGTTATATTGTCTTACGCGTATATTCCATCGTTTTTTCATGGTTAACAGTTTCTAATTATGGAATACCAAGTCGATCTATAATGTTGTTTTAAGGTTAACAGGGGAAAAAATCTGCAAAATCCCTCCTCATTATCTCTTCCAGTAGTCTTTATTTCAAAATCACAAGTTGGCGTCGATAACTCCGATGTATCTGGACGGTATCCTAATCGTCAAATTGCTTTTATCATATTTCATTTGCATAAAAAGATGAACTATCTAGTAAGTTTTGATACAGATTCTAGTGCAATCTTAAAATGAATCTGCTATATAGTGATTTACTGTTATGAATGCCATATGGTGATATAAGTGATTTTTCAAGATGACAGTTTTTCTTTATTTAATGAATTTCAGACTTTTACGCAGTTTTTTCGAAATAGTATATAACTATTAACCGTAATATGTATGTAAATAGATACAAAAACTGGTTCTGATATAGCATATAAATGTATTTATTAGGATGCTTTTTGCCAAGCTAAATGAATTTTCTTCAGAAAACACCTATTTGTTTTTTTTATGCCCAACTGATAGAGTACCCAATGCCAAGAATTCAAGTTCACATATTTTTTATTTACATCTCTGTATGTTAATGCTTTGAAGTCAAGGCTTTGGTCGGGACATTTGTTCCCTGATAGGGACAGTTCTGGTGTAGGATCTATATATGCAAAATGTTTGTTTGACTATATGCTAATATAAGGTATTTCTAAAAGGTATAAATATATTCTTAAAATGTTTTGAGAAAAGTTTGTAGTAATAAGCACATACTAAGGTTATTTTCTTTTTTTTGTACGTCACTGAGTGTTTTATCGACACTATGCTTTCACAAAGACTAAAATAGACTTCACACCAAAAACGCCATTTTATTTGTCAAAGAAAGCAATTCAGTTCTCGTAACAGAGCCTTATCGGACTTGACAGCTGGAAATGTTGTAATCTTAAACCTATCACATGTCCACGCACAAATCATCGATGACGCATACAACGTTTCTTACTGAATGTAAAAAGGAAAACTGCATTTTTCAACAAAGTGCCGCGTACAGGCACTTGGTTTGTCTGTCAATGCTGTTCTTATGATGCAGATGTTCCACATTTAAAGAGTAGTTTCTTTTAGAAGGTGGGAAGAAGTAAAAAAACAACTAACAGTTATGTATTATAACACGAAAGTACCAGAAGCCTTGGAAACAGAACGTATACACTTTATATATTTTCCATGTAACAAAAAATATATTGATAACAAAAAAATATTGTTTAAAAGACAGAAACGTAAAAAATTCTTTAAATGACCCATTAAACAGTTTTCTCTCAGATCTAAAAGTTACCTATAATAGCAGTGCTTTTGAAATTTGAAAAAGCTTATAATGAAGCAACAATGTATCATTTAAAAAACGGAACTGACAGCTTTGAAATTTAAGTAAAACTTTCTGAAGAGAGCAATCGTAAACAAATGTGTCTAATGAGGCTTTCAGATTAGTATGATGAGGTGACTAAAATATACTTAAACACACATTTACACTCCAGTTTAAGGCATACATCTTTGCAGGGAAGTTTGCTCTGAAATATCGTAAACGTCATTTTTGTTATTCTTCCACATTGCTAAGAAATCAAAGGTGAACAAAAACAAAGAAAAGAAAATGAAAGAAAAAAAATTTGAATAACGTTCTTGAATAACTCATTAGCAATGAGTTCTTCGACAATCTTTGTACGACTTATACTACCGTTAAAATTAAAATTTGAAACAGTTATAGGCAAAAATTGCGCCTCAACTATTTAGTCAAGACTGTAAGAGATATAGAAAATTTAAACAGCACAAGTTTCTATGGTCGTGTTAAAGTTTAACGAAGCAAAGTATATTGTTGAGCGAAACACTTTCAGATCATCTTTTGTTGAGTAGAAATTATTGAAATATTATATAACTGAAAATAAACAAAACAGGAAAAGATATGTTTGTTTATTTACAATTCTAAAAAACTGAAAAAGCCTCAACCAAATCTTTCAGTGGGGCCGATGCAAGCACTAAATACTCATTATATCAAATTGTGTGCAGACAGAAGCAGCATTTCAATTTGTTAGTATTTAGGCTATAATTTAGCTTGCTTATTATTTCGACAAAGCTCCGGGAAATTGAGGTTTGAAGAAAAACCTATAGACCAAGAGGCACTAATTGACAATGCATTATAATGAATTGTCATTTAACATTTCATTGCATAGCTAGGCGCCTTATTTATTGACTTTGTTCAACTACCTACCAATTGGCTGTGCAATCGGTCTTACACAACCCTCCAGAAACTTTGAAATGGTGATTTATGTGTCTGCGCCGGATGCGGAAACAGGACAATCGGAATTAGTAAATTAGGAGCGCAGTGTTACATAATTTTGGAAGGAAGTCATACAATTAAATTCAGATATTGACAGAATCATATATTTCATATTGTACATTATATTTCAGCCCGTTATTAGCAAATAAAATTGAGAGAATTATTCGTTTAAATTTAACAGTATTTGATTACAGCGTACCAGAATATCTTAAAGGTTAGAGGGTTTACTAAATATCTCTAAATATGATAGCTTATACTCTTACTCTCATGAAAATGCATAAATCTAGAGCGATGATGACTGTTTGCATTGTCCATCAGTCATTTATAAATATGTAACATGTATTATCCATCAGTCATTTATTAATATGTAACATGTATTATCCATCAGTCATTTATAAATATGTAACATGCATTGTCCATCAGTCATTTATAAATATGTAACATGCGATTATGAAAAGGGGATTTACTAGCAGTTGTTGAAGTTAAAATGTATATAACATGCACAACAATCTTGTTCAGCCGTTCACTCTTTATTTAGGTTCGCGTGAAAATTATGGTATTCAAGCCTCTGTATTAACTACTTTGAATTGGAAGGAAACGTATATGTTATGTTGTTTTAAAAAGTAATGTAAATGTATGTAACATCCCACATGTCTTATCAAGGGGAACACACTGTGGGAAACCACGTGACCACAATTTATACTTAGCCGCGCATTTTATGCTAAACTTACTTCTAAGTTTTCGCGTTGCCACGATATAATAAAAAAATCCCGCATATCCCCTCTGTGCTTTTTCTTTTTCATTATTGCGTGGCCATGATAAAATAAAACAAAATCCCGCATATCCCCTCTGTGCTTTTTCTTTTTTATTATTGCGTGGCCACGATAAAATAAAACAAAATCCCGCATATCCCCTCTGTGCTTTTTCCTTTTTATTATCGAGTGGCCGCGATAAAATAAAAAAATCCCGCAATCCTCTCTGTGCTTTTTCTTTTTTTATTATTGCGTGGCATCGAAAAAATAAAACAAAAAAATCCGCATATCCGCTCTGTGCTTCCGTAAAATTTTGTGTTTTACTTAGATGACGTTTAGGTCAACGTTTCTTTAGCAAGGTTTCGGTTTATAAGAAAATTATGCAACTAAAATTATAAAGTATAAATAGAAATGTTCTACAGATCAGGTAACTGAAGCATTTATCAACAAGCTAAACCATATAAAGAAACCTTTCTATTCTTTATTCGGTTTCTCACTACCTTTAGTACTCAAAATTTTGTATTTTTATACATTCTGTCTATAAGGCAGGATTTCTCAACTACTGCTATTTGTGTCGCAATACATATAGCTGTTTCCATAACAACAGAGGCAAAAATGTTCTCATAACAATAATCTCTCGTATTACATATTTTAACTTACAAAACAGCTCTAACAATTCTGACTTTTCTGGTGTTTAGTTTTCGTTGGTCTTTAGAGAACTACTATAACATTTTTTGAAGGTAATGTAATTCAACAAATATTTATTGACAAAACCTTATTGCTTTATATGACAACACACAGGATAGTGCCAGTTTTCAGACAACACTTCACCAACATGCATGTGAATTTATATGTCTCATCCCCCTCATTCTCATATTAACTATCGACTCATTAAGACCATGTCTACAATTAAAAACCTATCTTGCTGTCAAAGAAATTACTTGTAGCACGACGAATCAACTCTCAAGATACTACTTTATTTTCTCACTTTGAGAACGTTTAAAAGCTCCTTGAATAAGATGATTTTAATGTAAGATTACCATTCATTAGCTGGATATTATATGTGGGTTTAAGCCAAGTTAACCCTGAAAGATGACAAATTTTGTAATTATGTCTAGACAGTTTGGTATTTTAAGGATACAACCTGACGGTAAAATGAATTTCAGATTGTCACCTTCTATTTCGTCGTGCACGCTCTGGTAAAATGCTTATTAAATTAAAAAAGCCGTTCAATTGACTCTGACAAACTACTACACATTGGAATCGTCAGCATTTTAGTGATAAAACATCTTCATGTGTTTTATTTCACGTCACGCAAAAGACTATTTTTGGAACCGATTCACTTTCTGATGTTACAGACAATTAAAATGATATATGACACCTCGTGTACTGATACAATACAACCTTGAACAGATATATACAGGAATGGATTAAACTGAGACGCTTCACAAAATATAAGAAGTAACTGTAGTAAGGATTAAAAAAAATCTTCTTTTGTGTTCAAAGTCACTTTGGTTAGAAAAGCAAAGCAAATCCTTTTTTATTCTGAAATTTCTTTTCGTTCTTTATTTTTTAGCTCACCTGTCACGTAGTGACAGAGTGAGCTTTTCTGATCACCTTTTGTCCGTCGTCCGTCCGTCCGTCCACAATTAGTTTGTTAACACTCTAGTGGTCACATTTTTGCCTCAATTGTCATGAAACTTTGTCAGGATGTTTGTCTCATTATTATCTCGGACGAGTTCAAACATGGGTTATCAAGGTTGGAAAACTAGGTCACAGAGCCCAAATATAGAAAAACCTTGTTAACACTCTAGAGGCTACTTTTTCAGTCCAAATATCCTGGAAATTTGTCAGGAAGGTTGCTTCTATGATTTCTAGCTCAAATTTGAATATGGGTCATCTGAGTTGAAAAACTAGGTCACAGAGACCAAAATTTGTAAAAACATTGTTAACACTCTAGAGGTAACATTTTTAGACCAAATAATCTGGAAATTTGTCAGGAAGGTTCCATCTATGATTTCTAGCTCAAGTTTGAATATGGGTCATCTGGGTTCAAAAACTAGGTCACAGAGCTCAAATATTGAAAAACCTTGTTAACACTCTAGAGGTAACATTTTTAGACCAAATATCCTGGAAATATGTCAGGAAGGTTGCTTCTATGATTTCTAGCTCAAGTTCAAATATGGGTCATCTGGGTCAAAAACTAGGTCACAGAGCCCAAATATTGAAAAACCTTGTTAACACTCTAGAGGTAACATTTTTAGACCAAATAATCTGGAAATTTGTCAGGAAGGTTGCGTCTATGATTTCTAGCTCAAGTTTGAATATGGGTCATCTGGGTTCAAAAACTAGGTCACGGAGCCCAAAAATAGAAAAATCCTGTTAACACTCTAGAGGTTAAATTTTCAGCCCAAATAATCTGGAAATTTGTCAGAAAGGTTGCTTTGATGACTTCTAGGTCAAGTTCAAATATGGGTCATCTGGGGTCAAAAACTAGGTCACAGAGCCCAAATATTGAAAAACCTTGTTAACACTCTAGAGGTAACAGTTTTAGACCAAATAATCTGGAAATTTGTCAGGAAGGTTCCTTCTATGATTTCTAGCTCAAGTTTGAATATGGGTCATCTGGGTTGAAAAACTAGGTCACGGAGCCCAAAAATAGAAAAATCCTGTTAACACTCTAGAGGTAACATTTTCAGCCCAAATAATCTGGAAATTTGTCAGAAAGGTTGCTTTGACGATTTCTAGATGAGGTTCAAATACGGGTCATCTGGGGTTAAAAACTAGGTCACAGAGCCCAAATATTGAAAAACCTTGTTAAAACTTTAGAGTTAAGATTTTAATTCCAAATAACCTGGAAATTTGTCAGAAAGCTTAATTCTATGGTTTCTAGGTCAAGTTTGAATATGGGTCATCTGGAGTCAAAACATCTAGGTCACAGAGCCCAAATATCGAAAAACTTTGTAAACACTCTAGAGGCTACATTTTCAGCCCAAATGTCCTGGAAATTTGTCAGAAAGGTTGTTTTGATGATTTGTAGCTCAAGTTTGGATATGGGTTATCTGGGGTCAAATACTAGGTCACAGAGTCTAAATATCGAAAAACCTTTTTAACACTCTAGAGGCTACTTTTTCAGTCCAAATATCCTAGAAATTTGTCAGAGAGATTGTTTTGATAATTTCTAGCTCAAGTTGGAATATGGGACATCTAGGTTAAAAAACTAGGTCATAGAGCCCAAATATGCAAAAACCTTGTTAACACTCTAGAGGTAACATTTTCAGTACAAATAACCTTGAAATTTGTCAAAGAGATTGTTTCAATAATTTCTAGGTCAAGTTCGAATACGGGTCATCTGGGGTCAATTAACCAGGTCCATAGCAACTTTGTTAAAAGCAGTCATACTCAGGTGAGCGATACAGGGCCATCATGGCCCTCTTGTTTACATATCCATCTGAATTCTTTAATTTTCGTTGATCCAGAAAAGAGTCTTGCCGTGATTCTGGTATAGATAGATAGATAGATAGATAGATTTCGGTAAAGAGTACATATAACAAAAACACTACATACATACAAATTATAGACCATGTAATGCACACCAATACCAGGGATAACACAAAAAAGAAAAAAAATCCTTATTTCCATTGTGATCCCTGTTATTGGCACAGGAAGTCATGTATATTTATCTATGACAAAAATTTACGATTAATTATATTACAACCTGAGATCATCAACGCGTTATCTGTATCACAGCATTAATAAATATCACAGCGAAATTTGTGTTATATCATGAGATGTAGCTTAAATAAAATAATTGTAGTCTAGAAACATCACATTAAAAAAATAAAAAGATTTTAAAACTAGCTAGTCACTAGATAAACTTTAGTGGCATATTTGAACTTGTGAGGGCAGCTAATATCCCTTATAGTCTGGGGAAGGCTGTTCCACAGAACAATCCCATTATAAGCAAAGGACCTTTTACTAAAACTGTCTACCTTGGGTAATGAGTAGCACCCAGTATCACTGAACATCAAATTTTAAATTGACACTTGTGAAGGAACAGCAGTCACTCTTGACCTTGTACAGCGATCATGCACCGAAGTAAGGGGAATGAAAAGTTCACATAGATAATCAGGGGCTAGTCCTAACCTGATTTTATGTACGTGACCTAGAGTTATCTGATCAACTCTCTTTGATATAAAGATATGGAATGATCAATACCAATATGTGATCTGTTATTCAAATACATAACAAAACGAATAAGTTTGTTCTGTGTAGTTTGAAGCCTGCTCTTCCAATACTGAGTCAAGCAAGGGTACCAAAAGGAGCACACATAATCATAATGGCACTGAATGAGCAACATTACCAACAATTTCTTGTGTGAAATGTTAAAAAGTGACTTTTACGGTATAGAAATTTTAAACAGGCATAAGCTTTTGTGACCACCGACCTAGCAATTTTACCACATGACAAATGTTGGTCTAAAACAGCACCAAGATATTTCACTGAATCTGTGGCTTGAATACTTGTGCCAGTACAAGTGATATTCAGCCTAGACTGGGCTCTTAATCTAGGGTTAGAACCAAACAGAATGGACTCTGTTTTGCCAAGGTGCAAAGAAAGCTTATTATCAACAAGCCAATCACTAACACTCTCCAACTCAATGAATAACTGTGTTTCAATATGGTATGTGCGTCTACCAGCAACAAGGAATACCTGAATCGTCGGCATTGTTTTTAACAACAACAGACATATCATTAACATAGATTAAAAATAAAAGTGGTCCGAGGATAGACTCTTGGGGTACACCACAGCTAACTGATGCCTGGCTGGAATATACATCAGAAACATCAACTAGCTGATGTCTGTCAGAAAGATAAGACTGAAACCACCTGACAGCATCAGAACTAAGACCAATAGCGTTCAACTTCATTAAAAGAATATTATGGTTGACCGTGTCGAATGCCTTTTGTAGATTCAGTAACAGCATACCCACCATGTTTCCTGTATCCATATGTTATCTAACAAAATTTGACAAATGGATGAGACATGTGTCGATAGAAAATCCTCGTCTGAAACCAGATTGAAAACTATATAGAAGCATCTTATCATTCAAATACCATTTAACCTGATCATAAATGACCCTTTTAAAAATCTTAGATAAAATACTCAAAATTGATACAAGGCAGTAATTGACAACATCTGTTTTATTATTTTTCTTATACAGAGAAATTACCCTGGCTGTCTTAAGATCGTCGGGAACTGTTCCTTGAATAATGGAGAGGTTGACAATATGGGTGAGGGGACATGCTATAATACATTCAGCAGAGTAAAAAGCATCGACAAAACTTCTCCCATATTTAAAAGAACTTTTTGGCAGATTGTCAACAAGTTTAGATGCCACAGTTGTGTAAAAAGAGTTGAATTTCTCTGCAACTGTCAAAAAGTCAAAACAAACATCCCTATTAATTTTTAAGCTAATATTGCTTAAGCTGACACACCCTTTTTAGATGGTAAACCAAGCTGTTTTAGTGTTTTCCATAAAGATATAGAATCATTCTTGTTTTGCTCTAAATTATCAACTAAATAATTTTTCTTAGCATCAAAGATGGGCTTTTGGGTCTCATTCCTAAGGTGTTTAAAACAATTAAACTTTTCTTCACATTTAACATTTTTATACAAATTAAAAACACTATTTCTTTCATTAATACTCTGTAAAATTTCTGAATTAATCCATGGTTCTGTACGCTATTTGATTCTGACCTCTTTAACAGGTGCAATATTATCAAGCACAGACAAAAATGGATTAAAATTTCACCATGCTTCATTTAAATTATCACTAAGTATCACTGAACTCCAGTCTATGGATAACAAGATTAATTTTGATTCAAAGCATCAAAGGCGGCGCACATGGTTTTGAAATAAGATAAATACTAAGTGTATAAATTAACCTAAATAATTGTACACGTGGGTAGTACATGTTGTACATTTTGATGATATAATCAAGTTATTTACAGATGGGATGTAAAAAGATTTTATATGGAGAAATTTGAATTATATCCATGTTTTAATCACTTTTATTGAAGTTGTGAAATCATGTGAATTCACTTTTCTTCAACAAAATGACCAGATATGAATGACTATATTCTGATAAAAAAAATCATTTGATCTTTCACTTTTTATGAAAATGGCATATTGTCTCCCTTTAAAATTAAAAATTGGGATAATAATCAAGTGTTCTTCGTCTGCGACACAATGCAGCGCTTGAATATTCCAAATGTCTACTTTTGCTTTATTTCAACAATCTATACCCTTTTAATGATTTTAGTCTGTTTAAATCCTACTGTTTGGTGTCTTTTTCTATTCTATCCTAGGTTGCATAACCATGATAGACAGGATATAATCCAAGTTTTACGAACTCAGATTTTCAATCTATTTCTTGAAGAAATGTTATGTTTTCATTGTTTATATTGTATGCATGAAGAAAATACCATCACACATGCACATGCAGTGGTCATAAGCCTTCAACGTACATTAAATACTATACTTATATAGATTTGCTGCGATTGACCAAGAAACATTTTGGAACCATGAATAGAAAATTAAGTAAATTGAAACAAGGATGACTTCAGCGATCGAAAGGTTTGAAAAGGGTTGCTAAGTTTACTTTCCAAAGTTTCTAGGCAGCCCAAGACATGTCAAAATTTCAAATTTAAACCTTGAATGACAATTCAAAGAATATGTTTTTCTTCCCACAGAGAATGAGAAATTGAGATCCATGGACGGTTATTTCTGTAGAAGAGAACTGTAGAAGAGAATGGAAATTATAAATTATTTAAAATCACCTCGTAATCTTGCTTTTTTTCCGGTCTGTGTTTAAGAGAAAATTACATCTAAGGAATTACGGTCTCTGGTAGGAAACGGGAAACGAATTTAGCAGTATATATGTATATGTAGTGTAGCAGTAGCAGTAATACAGTGTGAGTGTATTTCTGAAATTGGAACAAAGAGAGCTGCCGAACTGACAGTGCTTCCGATAGGTAATCAACTATGGAGTACACATTCTCCTATAATAGATGTAGGGCTTTACTACTAAATATTTTCTTGTATGCATAATATTCCCAGATTTGATGAAAAATATACCAAGATACTTGTCTCTGAAGGTGTGTCCTCGATTTTGAAATAACAATTCCTATGTCGACATCCAAAAAATAAAACCGTACATGTAATACCTTTGTTCGAATTTCACATTTCACAGTATGGTATTACATCATTTCAAATATTTTGTAATTTGTCTGCACTAGATAACACCCGAAGTACAACTGGTACTCTATCACATTCATGGTTTAACATTTTAGTGGCGTAGTGAACAGATATGTTTTTGTAACTATAACGACTGAATTGACTCCAGCAAAGTAAGAATGTTCTTCAAATTCATCATTGTGTCTGTATTCACAAAGACAGACTCATATCTTTATTATTGCATTAAAACGACAGATTTTGTACAATTTCTATTTTCAAGTTAGTTTATACAAATCAATTTTATTTCGATTGTGACGAAAGCTTTTAGCTAATAGAATCATTCTCAAATCGGTCCCTGGAACCAACCAGTACTAAGTAATGAGAATAAAGTTTCTTGCTGAAGGAAATAACCGATGCCGACACGGCCGCTGACGGGGTTCGAACTCGTGTCTTGACTAGCGATCCTTAGATTACAAGTCCGACCTTTTAACCACTTGGCTTCACCTTTCTTTATATAGCTGTAGTTGAAAGAATTAACAAAGATTTGCATTTCAGATTAAGTAGCAACACACTACTAGATACATGCAGTGAATACACAAGTACTTGCAGCGCTTTGATTTGTTTTGGGGAAAGTCATTAAATCTGTTATTTTTGCATCAAAAACTTTTAATTAAAAATATAAACTTACCTGATTTAGATCAATTTATTTTTAAAATTAAAAAATACGATTTATGAAGTGACATATTTTAAGTGATGTACAGACTAATCGGATTTTTTTACATTGATAATGATCCAAGATTCTCCCAAATTGATTACGTCAGCGCATGGTACAAAATGAAACACTATCCAAATATAGGCGTCGCCGTTCTCGGCGCCGCCAATAAAGATTGCTGAAAGTCTTCTCTGTTATATTTATTCCGTTTAGTCTTTTTCTATCAAAGTAAATAAAGTAGTAAAACACTGTTTATTTACAATATTTTTCCTCTAAAATATATATGCTTATATTTTACATGCATTTATCAAAGTTACCTCAGTACAAAGCAGTAGTTCAGACTATTAGTTTAGAAAATGCACAAAAAGCCATAACATTATCCTTAACAACTTATTAGAGGAGCGAATAAGATATTCATAGTTAGTTGTGTCGGAAAACGGATGCACTGGTGTTCTTTTTACTCATCACAATAATTTGCTGTTAATTAAATAATTTTAGAGGATTCGTTTGGTAACAAATAAGTAGACGTAGAAGTAGCAGAAAGACAAGATGCAATTTATACTATATTTACTAATTACAATATAACTATTCTATATATAAATAACAATATATTCTATGTACAAATATAATTACATATACTATATTATTACAAAACAGTTTTTATGTGTGAACACAAAACCATTTTAACCATATTTAGGAGTATCTAGTATAATATATATTGGAATAAGCACATATTTACGCCTTTCTTAAAATCGGCCTTTTTCATTAATCTAACAATGTTGTTGGGAATCATTGTTTTTTTTTAAAAACATTTTAAGCTCCTTTTGATGGATATATTCTATATCACAAGAACAGTATACTTATCTATGGTAACACATAAATGTACTAGAAAAACAATACACGACCTGTATAGAAACTGTTCGGAAAAAGTAGCTTGTTAACATGGATGTCTGTAAAATAAATTGATACCAAACCAAATTTATATAGATATTAACTGAAAGTTAAAGAATTACAAAAAGTTAATTTAAAAATCTTGAACGAAAAGCTTGCACAGGCTGAAGAAGATACATTTCAAACACACTTTACCGATATTTTTGAGGTGTGAGATAAAAAGTAATCATTTTACAAGATATTGGTAACGAAACACGAGTGTGTTGCAATAGAAACACCTTAGTTTTTGTATCAAATGTATACAAAGTTTACGAAATCACATGTAACATAGTCAATATCTATGATAGAATTAGGCCTTGTTGAAACTGATTTTCTTGTAATAGAAAACATTGCTTGTGCTGACTGGAATTGTTGTGTTGTTTGATTTCTGTTTAAATAGAACAAAAACGTGATTCCCACCAGCATTTGGCTGGCTACATTGCCTATCACTTAATAGGACCACTCAGCTTACATTTAAAGGGTTCTGTCTGGCATTGACACAACTGAACTATATAACACATCTCCGTGGATACAAAATAAAATACATTACTCGCTGTCATAGAAGCTTTCTTCAAAGTTCATGAATAAAAAGTGTCTCGATCATGAGATAAAGGTAATATAAGGTACAGTTAGAACTTGTTTTTTTGAAATAGGGATGTCTCCATCAATATTATGGAATAATTAAAGCTGCATAGCAGCCGTGAGAATAGAAAAAGTAGTTGCAATTTCTTTTGTCTTCTTGCCTGTGTCATGTACTTTGAAAGAAAAACGCCGTTAAAATACATAGAATTTTGAGCATGACCCATGGCTAGTTTTCTCACTATATTGTCAGTACAGACTAATTTAATGTTAATTGCAAAAAAGGCAAGAGGGCCAAGATGGCCCTATATCGCTCACCTGAGAATCATTGCACAGAAACATAAAAATCAGGATGTAAGTTAGTAGGTCAAGGCCAAGATCATCCACGGTGAAAGATTTAATCTGCATGCAAAATTATCTAATGTTTCATTGTTGTAGCTGAACAGAACGTCTTCTAAGAATAGGCCCTGTGACCTTTTTTTGACCTGGATGACCCATATACAATCCCATCCTAGATTTTATCAAGACAAACATTCTGACCAAATATTAGGAAAATCGGAAGAAAAATACAGCTTCTATCGCATACACAAGCTTTTTCTAAGATTGGATCCCGTGACCTAGTTTTTGACCCCAGATGACCCATTTACAATCCCAACCTAGATCTCATCAAGACAAACATTCTAAGAAAATATTAGGAAAATCCAATGAAAAATATAGCTTCTATCGCATACACAAGGTTTTTCTTAGATTGGACCCCGTGACCTAGTTTTTGACCCCAGATGACCCATATACAATCGCAACCTAGATTTTATCAAGACAAACATTCTGACCAAGTTTCATAAAGATCCAATCACAAATACAGCCTCTATCGCATACACAAGGCAAATGTGAACAGACGACAGACGCCAGACGACGGACGACGGACATCCAGCGATCACAATAGCTCACCCTGAGCATTCGCTCAGGTGAGCTAAAAATGACAATATAACAGATTTTGATGAAATGAATTCCCGAAAGGCAAAACCATATACAATATGACGTCTGTGTATTTTGAGCCAAAATAATCAACATAATAAACATTTAAAATATATAAACCCAGACGATACAATAAAATTAGAATTGATGAAATAATACAACACTGACTTTCAGGTTTTGATAATACTATAAGAGCTTTCTTCAAGTCTAACCCATTTATATCCATTTCCAGATTGAAAGAACAATAATAAAGCAAGAAGAGGTATACAATATAAACAGTATGAACGTACTGTTATAAAAACCACATAAAGATAAGTAGGAAGTACATTAAAAGAAAACAACATTCTTTTTAAATTACATACATCTGTACCATTTTTGAAGCATAGACATCAATGTTTCAAATCGTCAATGATGATCGAAACGGTTGCATTGTTATCATTTAAACGCGCAAACCTTCAACACAAATTCATGCCATGCACAAACAGTGAACAATTTTTGAAGACAGATGCGATATAAAATTAGATTTATATTACATTTTTGATCCGGGAATACAATAATTCTAACACAATGCAATTATGTGGATGTAGTTTTTGTTTCATAATTCATTTTGCGACCTAACACATTATCAATTAATTAAAAATGTACCTTTAAAATATTCAATTTATACAATACAAATAATTTATAAATCTGAGATGTACTTTTGTTATTTAATTATTATAGAATAGTTTTATCCTTATATTTTTTGTTGCAGAATATGCAACAGATTGCTTTCTTCAGAGTAGCTGCGACATTTATCTGATTTGCGTTAGTACCAGTTGAATAATCAAGTTCATTTAAGTATTCGATGTCCCACTGGACTAAGGCGTTCTTACTTTGCATTGCTAGGCAATTGATGGCGTTCAGTGTGGGTTGGAATCCTGCAGGGAACTTGATTTTAATGCGAATATACTAAGTGCAATGCCTTAGACATTAACGGACATTTTTTAAACACCTCTACATATTAGTTTGTTTTCGTAATACCAGATTGTAACTAATTACATACATTCAAATAAAATGGGTCTTTTCAAACTTAGTCAGGTGGACTTGTTTTTACTGATGTTAGATTTCTCCCAAAGTAAATGTTTTTACATAGTCAGGTCTTCTTGTTATAGAAACATTACCTGTTTCTACATGAAAAATATGACATGCACCTGGCAACATTTATAGATTATATACTGTTAATTAAGAATGAGATTTTTTCGTTAACTAAAAAATTGTACCGATTAATTGAAAATATAATTATCGGCTTTATTTTTTTTTAATAGCATTGATAACCTATTTCAGAACTGCAATTTCTGAAAATAATGAAATATTTACAAAAAAAAGTTTTCCTAAAATAAAGTTATGCTACGCGAAAGTCAATAGATCAGCATGTTAATTTTTCAGAAATAGTTCCGATAGCTTACTTCCAAACTTCATTCATTTTGAGACTGTTATATAAGATCAACATTAATTCCCTTTATTATTTGAAATACACGACCAGTAATAGAAATAAAAGAAAATCAACATTTAGCATGACAACATTGACATCTTTTGTAATTTCGAAAATGGATCAAAGCGTAACAATAAGGTGTTTTTTTTTCTTTATTCAAATTTTCCATTCAAAAGCTAAGAAAATGGTTACTTTTCTCATTATAAATATTGTCCGACTTGACAAGCTGTTAAAACGACTTTCCATTTAGCACGTGTCCGGATATTGTACATACAATCATGTAATGTTCTAAACAAGACAGAGCAGGTAAGTCTACTCTAGTATGTTTTGATACACATTCTAGTGCAATGTAGTGCAATAACAGTTTTTCTTTATTTAATCAATTTCAGACTTTTACGGAGTTTTTCGAAATAGTATATAACTAGTAACCGTAATATGTATGTAATAAATAGATTAAAAAATGTTCTAATATAGCATTTCATAAATGTATTTATTAGGATGATCGTTGCCAAGCTAAATGAATTTTCTTCAGAAAACATCCGTTTGTTATGCCACTGGAAGGTGGGCATACTTAAAATAGCACCGTCCATCTGTTCGTCCATTCGTCCGGTTGTCCGTCCTTCATTTATTTCATATCCGGGCTGTAACTTTGTCATATAGTACAGCGCAATTCAGCACAGCAAGACGACCTGTAGCGTGCAAAACCCACGTCCCTTATTCAAATTTCAAAGTCACACTTTTATAATAATATTGTATATGCACACATTCGTATCCGGACTATAATTCTCTAATTCACTAAAGGATTTTTAAATAATTTGTCTCAAGTGATCAGTACATCTATATGACGTGTCGCGTTCAGCACTCACGTCCCTACCTCAAATATCAAGGTCACACTTATTATGAATCTTTGTCCCAAGCATAAACTGGTAACTATGAAAGGGATTGACTTGAAACTTGAAATATATATAGATTTCGACTGGCTAAGAAACATGACTGCTCCCTTTTTAATTATCTCCCTTCATTTAATTTTATCATGGATTATTGTCTACAACATTGCGTAAAATCAGAGGTATTAAACTTTAAATTCAAAATAGAGATAAGAACAAAGGAAACTATTTGCCTAGTATTCAAGTTTACATTTTTTTATTTACATCTCTATACGTTATTGTCTTGAAGTCAAGGTTTCTGTCGGGGCCATTTGTTACCTTATATCAACAGTTCTCGATTAGAATCGATATATAAAAATATGTTCGTTTGACTTTAAGCTTATATAAGGTATTTCTGAATGAAATAGATATATTGCAAAAGGTTGCTGAGAAAATTCTGTAGTAATAAGCACACAAATATATTATTTTCTTTCTTTTTGTACGTCAATGAGTTTTTTGTTTTCTCGACACTATACTTTCACAAACACTAACATAGACAATACGCAATTTCATTTGTCAAAGAAAGCAATACAGTTGTCGTAACAAAGCCTTATCGGACTTGACAGCTTAAATCTATCATATGTCCACGCACAAATCATCGATGACGCATACAGCGTTTCTTACTGAATGTAAAATAGAAGACCATATGGAAAAAGAATGAATTAACAAATTGAGAGTCTGCCGTCCTAGAAAATGACAATGTTTCCACGAAGACACATAATTAAAGTGATAGATAAATACATATGACTCACTGAGTTTAAAACTTGCCTCTAGCGAAATAACTAATTATTAACATCACTTCAAAAATAGTTTGGCATTGTTAAAGAAAAACCTCTTTTTCTAAATCTCTTTCTAAGTTTGTTATAACCCGAATGAAATAGTATTTGAAAAGGATTAACCATGCCTTCTTTGATGTCAAAGAAGAATATACATCTAAAACTACATACACTAGATGCGCTACGTACAAATAGTTATGTATTATAACATGAAAGTATAAGTGGCCATAGAAATAGAACATATACAATTCATATATTTTTTCACTTAACAAAGAAATCTATATTTGACAAATAAAACTTTTAAAAGAACGAAAAGTAAAAAATAATCCGTAAAATGACACATAAAGCAGTCTTCTCTCAGAGCTAAATATTACATATAATATAACATTGCCTTTGATATTTGAAAAGCTTTTAACGAAGCATCAATGTATCATTTAATCAAAGGAAACGGAAGCTTTGAAATTTAAGTAAAACAATTCTGAAGAGAGCAATTGTAAAGAAATGATTGTAATTAAGCCTTAAGACTAGTCTTTTGAGGTGAGTTGTAAATACTTTAACTACATTTAGTCTCCATTTTATGGAATTATATCTTTGAAAGAAAGTTCGTCCTGAAATATCGCATATGTCATTTCTGTACATCTTCCCAATTGCTAAAAAATCAAAGGTGAACAGTTTTAGAAAGAAAAGAAAAAAAAGGAATAACGTTCTTGAGTTACTAGTTAGCAAGAGTTCTGCAACAATCTTTGTACGATTTGTTCCACTGTTAAAAGTTAAAATTCGAAAAAAAGTTATAGGCAAATTTGCGCACAAACTATATTGTTAAGCCTGTAAGAGATATACGAAAGTGAATTAGAACAGGTTTCTATGGTCGTGTTATAGATTAACGTATCATAGTAAATTGTTGAGCGAAACACTCTCGTATAATCTTTTGTTAAATAGAAATTATTCAAATATTATTTATTGAATAATATACAAAACAGGAAAAGACATGTTTGTTTATCAACAATTCTTAAAACCAGAAAAAGCCTCAACCAAATCTTTCAATGGGACTTCTACTTCTACTTCTACCACATGACGGCCACTATCAACTAACTGATCATGCTGCCGTTTAATTGTATGCGCAAAAAGAAGAAAATAATTAAAAATAAAGTGAGAAGAGTAATTACAGTGAGAGGTTAAAAACAAGGTTCTTACGAATTAGATAAAGTATTTTGTCACTTGAGACTTGAACGCCTCGAATGACCCTGCTGACACAATATCTGGAGGTAAAGCGTTCCACTCCCTTATTGTTCTGGGGAAAACGACTCCTTCCTGTAGTCACATCTCTATGATAACTGTTGGAATATGTTATGATGCCCATATCTAACCCATTGATCACTAGAACATTTTACCAGTCTATTAATTTTGTCAATTGAAACAAGTTCATGTTCAATTTTATATAACATGCATAGACGTGCCTCTTTCCTACGCGTTTCCAGTGGTTTCCACTGAAGGTGGTTCAACATGTCATTTACACTAGAGCAATTTCCGTGCCTATTTGTTACGTATCTTGCAGCACGACGTTGTACCATTTCTAATTTCAGTATGCTGTTTTGTTGGTAGGGATCCCAGACTGAACAAACATATTCAAGAGATGGACGGACTAATGACTTGTAGGCATTTTCCTATACCTTAGTTGATCCTATGTTTAGGCTCCTTTTTAGAAAACCCAAAGTTCCATTAGCTTTTTTACAAATTTTGTTAATGTGATTATTCCATTTAAGATCAGATGATATTGTGCAGCCAAGGTATTTCACTGATGGTAAAGATTCAAGAACATGACCACGTAGTGTATATTGGTATTTAATAGGTGATCGTTTCCGCGAAATTGTTATGTAATTGCATTTTTGGGGATAAAATACCATCTTCCACTTCTCTTCCCACACTGCTAGTCTGTCTAAATCCGTCTGAAGTGTTTTTGCATCATGTAAAGAAGTGATTGTCATATATGCAATTGTATCATCAGCAAAAAGTCTGAGTCTTGATGTTAGATCTTCTGGCAGGTCATTAATTTAAAATAAGAATAGACTTGGCCCAAGCACACGACCTTGGGGTACTCCAGAGTCTACACTGATGTATTCTGATAAACACCTTCAATGACTACCGCCTGGGAACGGCCAACAAGGAAATTTTCGACCCAGGTACTAACTTTACCACGAATGCCATAGTGATGTAACTTATGAACTAATAATGAATGGCATACTTTATCGAATGCTTTGCTTAAATCCATCACCAGCACGTCAGTTTGTGTATACCACTTTCCATATTCTTAGGGACTGATGCATGCACTAAATACTCACTATCTCCAATTGTGTGCAGATAGAAGCTGCATTTCAAATTATTAGAATTTAGGCTATAATTTAACTTGTTTATTATTTCGACAAAGCTCCAGGAAATTGAGGTTTAAAAATAACTTATCGACCAACAGGCACTATTTGACAGGGCATTATAATGATTTGCCATTTAACATTTCATTGCATAGCCATGCGCCGTATTTTATTGACTGCTCAACTACATACCAATTGGCTGTGCAATCAGTCTTACACAACCGTCCAGAAAATTTTAAATGCTGATTTATCTGTCTCTGCCGGATGCAGAAACAGGACAATCGGAATTTTTCTATTAGGAGCGTACTGTTACATAATTCTTGAAGGAAGTTATACAAATTAAGTCACATACTGGCAGAATAATGTATCTCATCATGTACATTATATTTCAGCCCGTTTTTGGCAATTGAAATTGAAAGAAATAATTCTTCGTTATACATTTTGTAATTTAAAAGTATTTAATTACGGTCTACCAGAATAACCTGAAGGTTAGAGGGTATACAAAATACTTCTAAAATGATAGTTTAAACAACTTGATCTAAAAAATACTTAATCACGCCACGTTGGCACTTGAAACTTAAGTGACTTAATACTACATTATATCAGTGTCAAGTTATCTGATTCCAATAATGTAAGATCTAGCGCAGTACGTTTTGTTAGACCTTGATTTCTAAGTTCATTGAATACACCGTATATTTAGACATTACGATCAGATATTACGAAAATATATCTATCAAAATATAACAATTTCAAAAGAATTCCTTCTGGTCATGCTTTTTAATTCTTTCCTATTTCCCCATTAGTGAAATTCTATGTTTTTAAATATAACTGGATAATATTGTATCACCTTGTGGATAAATCCTTAGTACATAAAACGAAATATCCTTTCGCTTGATATTGTACTTTAAATGACAGTAGGGGTGACGAATGGTTTATACACTTAAAATAAAACATAGTTCTTAGTTTGAAGCCTTTTTCAAAGGAAGTAACTAATGAAACTCCAATAATTAACTTGTGACATGTCCTCTTTTAAAGGAAACTTTATATACAAACTGATATGTTGAATTAACGTTTTATTAAACGATTAGGTAATTTTCATTTCGAAGAGAAGCTTTTGATTGTCTACGGGGATGATGGAGTTACTTTGCCTTAAGGGATTCCAAAAAACTTCTATAACTCATACATAATAACAAATTGACCTTTTCGGCGTTACTGAAAAAGAAAATAACTTATCTATGATTAAAAAAACTGTTAAACTAGCGAGCATTATGGTTTTCAAGTCTCTATATTAGTAAGGATACGTAATATTATGTTGTTTTAAAACGACAAAGAACAAGTAACACCTCACATGTCTTATCAATGGGGAACACACTATATACTGAGCAGGAACATAATTGTGTCAGTTCTCGATATTTCTGTACTTCCCTAGATAACTAAGGTTTTTTTGTCTTTTATTATTATTATCTTTTAGTCTCGAGTTGATTTTTCAATCTTTTTTATCATCTCGTGGCCACGAGTGATTTTTTTCTCGTAGCTTTGTTTCTCGCTTTTTTATTATCGCATGGCCACGATATAATAAAAACATTCGCGCATATCCCTCTGTGTTTCCTTAGAATTTTGTACTTTTTGATTTACTTTCCCTAAAAAAGTGTTTTACTTAAATGACAAACAAAGTGGTATAAACTATAAAGTATAAATAGAAATGTACTATAGACTAGGTAACTGAAGAATTCAACAACCAATCAAACTATATAAAGAAACCTTTCTAGTCTGTTATCGGTTTCTCGCTACCTTAAGTACTTTAAATTTGTATATTTTTTATATTTACTGTCCCTAAGACAGAATTTCTCAACAACTGCTATTTATTTTGCAATACATTTAGCTTTTTCCATAGCACCACATAAAAATAAACTCATCGTATTACATCTTTTAACTTCTAAAACAACTCTTACAATTCTGACTCTTTCGGTGTTAATTTTTCGTAGTTGTTTAGAAAACTACTAAAACGTTTTTGGAAGGGAAATATAATTCAACTACATGTAGTATTTATTGACAAAAATCTAACGCTTAATATGACAAAAATGGATACTAACTGTTGTAGTTTTCAGATAATATTTCACTCATGTGCAAGTTTTATCTACATATACGTCTGATCGCCGTCATAATATTAAATATCAGCTCATTAATATTATGTCTACAGTTAAAAAACTATCTTGCTGTGCAGCACGACGAATCGAATCTCCTTATACCGTCCTTATTTTCACTCTTTAAGAACGTTTAAAACTGACAAATAATATAGTCTTAATGTAACGTTATTATTCGTTTGCGGTATCCTATGTTGGAATTTAAGCCCTGTTAACACTGTAACATGAGAGATACTGTTGAGATTATAATGTCTAGACAGTTAGGTAGTTTTAGGACACATTAAAGTGAACATGAAAATAACATTAATTAAAGAGTGTCACCTTCTACTTCGCCCTGCAAGCTTTGGCAAAATACTTATTAAATTTAAAAAGCCATTCGATTGACTCTGACAGACTAACACAATTCTGTATCATCATCATTTTAGTGTTTTTACATCTTGACGTGTATTGTTTTCACGTGATGCAAAAGACTATTTTTGGAAAAGTCTTAAACAGATATACATGTATGCAGGAATGGATTTAACTGAAACGCTTCAGAAATTATAAGCAGTTACTTCGATAAATAAGGATAAAAATATTAAATTCTTCTTTAGAGTTCAAAATCAGTCTGGAAAGAAATGCAAAGACAAGTCGTTGTTTGTTCTGAAATGCCAAGTATTAAAATCTTACATATATCATCGTTACTTCTTAAATAAGTACAACCCATCTATCTCGTCAGTTGAGAACTAGTATACAGTTCAGAGAAAAAAATGGTGCATTGTACCTCTTGAGAACTACATAAGAATAGTTATATATTTCTTTTTTCCCCGTTTTTATTCATTGACTTAATTCTTTTATTTTTGTTGATCTAGAGAAGATTCATGCCATGACTGGTTAGTCCGTTCAGTGTTTTTCTTTCAAAGTAAATGAAGAATTCAAACACCGTTTATTTACAATATTTTCCCACTAAAACTTTATGCTTTATGTTTTACATGTATTTATGAAAGTTACTTCAGTACAAAGTAATAGTACAGATTTTGAGACTGTTAGTATGGAAAATTTACAAAAAAGCCAGGATATTAAAGTTAACAAGTTTTTAGCGGAGTGAATAAGTTATTCATAATTTGTTGTTCAGCAAACGCATCCACTGTTGTATTTTTTTCTCATCACAATAATTTGCAGTTTATGAATAATTCTAGAGGATTCGTTTGGTAACATATAAATAAACGTAGAAGTAGCTGACGTAGACATTTTACTAATTACTAGATATATACCTAGTATATCATAAATATTGGAATGTGCACATATTTATGCCCTACATAAAATCGGCCTTTATTATCAATCTAACGGTGTTATTGAGAGTAAAATTATTCAACACTGTTTTCCGAAATTTCAACCGCTTTGCACTGAATATCTTTTTTATGATTATTTTTTTAACATTTTGAGCTTTTAATGAATATATTGCATCGCGCGTCTGCGAACATATTGGCTGTTAGATTTCAAGCTTAAAGGATCGTGAAATTTTACCGCATTTAGTTTAAGAGGAGCTTTGTCATTAACACTGATCACTCGGGCAACCATTTCGTCACTTGATTCTTTTACACAGAAACAGTATACTTACTTATTGTAACACATAAATGTATTAGAAAAGCAACCCCCGACTTATATAGAAACTGTTACCGAAAATAGAAGCTTGTTAACAGGAATGTCTCAGAAGTAAATTGATACACAATCAAATTATCTAGATATTACTGGAAGATAAAGAATGACAAGATAAACATCTTGAATGAAAAGCTTGCTCAGGTTTCTTTAACAAACTAGACAAAAATACATTTCAAACTTACTTCGAAGCTGTGAGGTAAAGAGTATTCATTTTATTAGGTATTTGTAAAGGAACACGTGTGTACTGTTTCTTTGTTATTAGACCTTGAATATCTTGTAATAACTCGTAATGACTGGAATTTATATGTAGTATAAGTATTGTACAAGTAGAACTGAAAAAGTTATTCCAAACAGCATTTGGCCTGTAACGTTACTTATCAGTGAAATGGGAGCCAGCAGCTTAGACTTAAAAATTATTGTCTAGCATCGACACTAAATAACAAATATCCGTGGATACAAAATGAAACACAATACTCGCTGTCGTAAATATTTCTTAAAAGTTCATGGATATAAAGTCTCCATAATGAGGTAAAAGCTTATATAAGCGAAAGTAAGATATTCGCGGAAATACCTGCAAATTGCATATTTTTAGGCGTATGTAAAATTCATAGATGCTATTCAAGATACCGAGACGTAAAAGGGGCTTAACTTTAAAATGACAGTTTATGGAATATATCAAACTGACAATGCCATTTTCAGACAGAACAATTTCATTCAATCTCTCAGCAATTTGAAGTGGTGTTATTAACAGGGCCAGTACAAATTTGACATTATACCATCAACAACTCCATAGTACTGACGCTATCAACAAATCACTCGTAAAATCATCCTGTCTTTGAGAAGCCGTATAAAAGATGCGTGACAAATGACAAGAAAAATGTGTACGATTTCGATTAAAACAAAAGAACGTTTGATGAATTAAACATAATGCCTTACAGAAACTATTTCCTGTCCAATAAGACAACGTATTCGTTGACGTGTACAGTGTACGGGCAAAAATATGATGAGGACCTTGACGCGACGGGCATTTTGGATAGCGCAGTCTCCATCAATGTTATGATAATATTTCGGCAGAACTACGAAGCAATCGTAAGAAAAAGTAGTTTTAAATTTACTATTTGTCTCATTTGCAAAATTACCATGTTGTAAATACAGGCTAAGTAAACTTAAATTACAAAGAGAAAATGTCAGCACAATAGATTATGATGAAATGAATTCCCGAAATAAAATGCCATTGACAATATATCAGTTGTGTATAATTATTTTGAGACAAAAGAATCAAATAACATATAAACATGTGAATACACACGATAGGAATAAAGATAAAATTGATTAAATATAATACAACACTGACTTTGAAACTATGATAATGGTTTAGGAGCATTCTTAAAGTCTAAGCCATTTTCCTCTATCTGCAGATGGAACAAGCGATAATAAAGCAAGAAGAGGTAACAATTTAACAGTATGAGCACAATGTTACAGAAAGTACAATTAAAATGTAGGAAGTATATATTAAACAAAACACTATTTATTTTAAATCGTCTGTATCAGAAAGAACATACATGCGTATCATTTTTGAAGCATGGACGTCAATGTTTCAAATCGTCAGTGATGAACGAAACGGCCTGCATTGTTATCATCTAAATTCGCAACCCTCCAACAAAAATTCATGCCATGCATAAACAGTGACAAATCTTTTAAGACAAACGCAATATAAAACTAGATTTCTATTACATGTTTGATCCAGGAATACAGTTATGCTAATACAGTTAATGAAATTATGCGGATGTAGTTTTGTTTCATAATTCATTTTGCCCATAATTTATCAATTCAAGACGTACCTTTAAACTTCAATTTATACAAAACAAACAATTTATAAATTTAAGATGTACTTTTGAAATTCAATTTATTACAAAACAATTCAAACTAACAGATATTTTTGTTACAGAATATGATCGATTGCTTTTGTGCAGCTGCGACATTTATATGATTTGCGTTTGTAGGAAATAAATGTGTTCATACTACGTGCAATGTCTCAGACAATAAAGGAAGCCCATGGCTTGTGCCAATTTATTTTTTAAATTCTAGATATTAATTTCTAAAAATCTTTTGTTAAAGGTAAAGGTTTCTTATTTAACGTGGGTAGTCAACGAAAGTCCCCACCTGGTGTGGATGGAACAACTTATTTCGAGGAGAGCCCACGGTACGTATCTTTACCGTCCCGATCCCCAGCCTGCCAATACTGCTGGAAACAGTACCTGGTTAGGTTGCCTACCAGTCCTGGGAAATCAGTCGGTAACTCGGACGCTACCCGGAATAGAATCCGGGTCGCTAGCTGCGTAGCCTCGGCCACCGAGTCACCTTTAAAAATCTTGTAACTGATTATATATACATTCATATTAAATAAGCCTCTGCAATTTAAATCAGGTGGACCTGCTTTTACTGATGTAAATATTTTCAAAGTAAATTTTTGCTACATAGGTGTTCTTGTTACACTAACACACCCTGCCTCTACATGAAAAATATGCCAAGCACCTGGCAGCATTTATTGATCATATACAATGAAATTAAATGAGATTGTTTTGTTAAAGTTTGAAGGTAAATAGTAATCATGAAGATTCAATTACTAAGTTACACGAGTTATAATTAAACCGGTTCGTAGTTCGACATATTAACAAGTCATTAAACTGACCACCTGATTATCAAAAATCGAAATAATTTAAACTATATTGGCATCATTATGTAATTTTGGATATGTTCTTATATAAATCTCAGCTTTCTGATTTCTGAAAATTATGGAAGTTTCTTTGACGAAAAAGATAATAGATCATCATACTGATTGTCAGAAAAAGTTCCGATGGCTAACTTCAGAATGTCAGTTAATCAACATAATCGCTTTGTCTGAATAATGAAATAAGATACAATTTACATTTTCAAAGCGAGAAGACGCGATAAAATCATGTATATTTTCAGAAGTTATGTCTTATAAGATAAAATGCTGTACACTTCACGTGTCCGAAATTGAAATATGTTTTAGGACTTTTATTGCCGTACGATTATGGTAAGGTTTTAGCGCAGTAGAAACCCAAAGGTTCGTCTATCATTCTTATGCAAACTGTTTGCTATCAACTTCCCGTAGTTAAGTAGAACCGGATCGCGATAACATGAGTGTCATAAGTGACCTGCGTTTTGCTCAGCTCTGACAGTTTTTTGGTTATCTAATATCAAGTCTATCTATAATGTTATACAAGGCTAACATATAATGTGCAACAGGAAACAAACTACAGCATTTTTTCTTCTAATCTCTTCCTATAGTCTTTATTTCTAAATTACAAGTTGGGTCGATAATTCTGATGTAAATGAACGTTATCCTGGATGACAGTTTTCTATATTTAATCAATTTTAGCCATTTACGGAGTTTTCCGAGGTAATATAGGTATGTAAAAAGTTACTTTATATGTATGTAAAAAGATCGGAAAACTGGGTCCGTTAAAGCATTTCATAAATAGACTTGATATTAAGATGCTCGTTGTCAAACTGAATGAATGGTCTTTTGTAAACATCAATTTGTTTTATAATTTATATATAAAGAGTATAATCATTTCACTATGAGCTACCAAATATACGGTATTTCTGAATGATCAAGATATATTCCAAAATGTATTGAAAATATCTTTAGTTTTAAGTACAAAATTATATTATATTATGTGCTTATCTTACATCACTGTTGTTTTTGACACGATACTTTAACAAGACATTAACAAAGAAAAATACAATTTTATTTTTCAAAGAAAGCAATCCTATTTTCTTAAGCCTTATTGGACTTGGCAGTTTAAAATGTTGTAAACTTAAATTTGTCACATGTCCACGCACAAAACATTGATGACGCAACGTTTCTTACTGAATGCAAAGAAGACAAACAGAGTTTCCCCAGAAATTTTCCTGCCTACAAGCACTTGGCTTGTCTGCATTTTGAACAGTAAAACCTGTCATTACTGTTCTTATTTGCAGACGCTCCACATTTAAAGAGTAGTTTGTTTTGAAAGATGAGGTGAAGTCCATATGAAAAAGAATGAATAAACAAATTATCGAGAGTCTGTCTTCCTAGAAAATGACAATGCTACAATGATGACACGGAATTAATATGATAGATAAATACACGGGACTCACCGAGTGTAAAACATCCTTCTAGCCAAACTAATTGATAACTGACATCAGTTCAACAGAACAGCTTCAGAAGTATTTGCAGTTGTTAAAGAATAGCATCTTAGTTTTTAACAACTCAATAAGATAGTCTTTGCAAAGGTTGACACCAGAATCGCTGAACCATGCCTTCTTTGATGTCGAATAAGAATATACATCTAAAACTACATACTGTTTTGTACTATGACATGAACGTATAAGTGGCCATACAAACAATATAGACAATCTATATATTTTTTCGTGTAACAAATAAATCTATTAATTACAAATAAAACTTCTTAAAAAGACCAACAGTAAAAAAAATCTTAAAATAGCACATAAAGCAGTCTTCCCTAAGATCTAGATATTGCATATAATAGCACTTCCTTTGAAACTTGAAAAGCTTATAACGAAGCATCAATGTATCATTTAACCAAAGGAAATGACAGCTTTGAAAATTAGGTAAAACAATTCTGAAGAGAGGAGTTATAAAGAAATGATGTAAATGTAATTATGCCTTAACACTAGCCTTGTGAGGTGACATATATATATACTTAAACTATATTTTTACTCCAATTTAAGACATTAAATCTTTGAAAGTTCGCTTGAAATATCGCAAACGTCATTTTTGTATATATTACAAATGCTAAAAATTCATAGTAAACAGTTTTAGAGAAAAAGAAAAAAACGTTCTTGAATTACTCGTAAGGAATAAGTTCTTAGCCAGTTGTGAACGATTTATACTACCGTTAAAAGTTAAATTCGAAATAGTTTTAGGCAAACAAATGCACATAAACTATCGTATAGACTGTAACAGAAGATGTAGAAATGGGAATAAGAACAAGTTATATGGTCGTATTTTAGATTAACGTAGCAAAGTATATAGTTTAGCGGAACATTTTCAGATCATCTTTTGTTGAATAAAATGCTTATCCAAATATCATATATTGCAAAATGGGAAATTGGCAATGTACAAAACAGGAAAAGACATGTTCGTTTATAAACAATACTTAAAAACAGAGAAAGGATCAACAACCAAATCTTTTATTGCGGCCGAAGAATGCACTAAAAATATTCATAATTATTTCGAATTGTATGCTGACAGCAGCAGCATTTCAATTTGTTAGAAATAAAGCTATATTTTAGCTTACTTACTATTCCAACAAAGCTTTAAGTAACTGAGGCTTAAAGAAAATATATCCCAGAGGCAATATTTGACAGTGCATTATAATGAATTGTCATTTAACATGCATAGCCAGGCGCCATATTTTATTGACTTTGCTCAACTACCTACCAATTTGCTGTGCAATCAGTCTTACACAACCCTCCAGAAACTTTTAAATGCTGATTTATATGTCTGTGCCGGATGTGGAAACAGGACAGTCGGAAATATTCCATTAGGAGCGCCCTGTTAAATAATTCTTGACGGAAGTCATACAATTAAAGTCAGATATTGGCAGAATCGTGTATCTCATAATGCACATTATATTTCAGCCGGTTATTGACAAATACAGTTGAAAGAAATGATTCGTCGTTATAATTTAAAGATATTCGACTACAGAGTAACTGTTTAGCGGTAACTTGGCAGACCCTAGTTGCAATTATGAAAGACATTCTATTCAGTATTTCGCGCATTCTATGCCACACTAAACATCGTGTAAGTTCGAAGTATTATTGTACTTCCCTATATAAATTCAAGCTCATGCGCGAAGCGAGAGAGAGACAAAATGCAAAAGCGTATAGTACTTTACTGTGAATGTGGTTTGTTTCTAAGAAGTATTGTAACATATTGTTCTAGAAAAGAACTTTTTTCTCTTTAGTTTTTCAGAACAAGTCTCTTCCGAAAACGAATGTCATCAAAATACTTGCTTCATCTATATTTTAAACTTTTAAGGAAGACGATTACTTTTACTGTAAAAAAATTATGCTATAGATATAATAATTGCTTTTAATTAATGTTACCAAAGAGGGAAATTATTACATTCATTATATAATATTCATATCAAAGTCACCATCCATTGTTTTAATTTTTAAAACTATTGTCTATTCTGTTTTCTGTAAAAGTTTGTTTTTATCAGTTTCTTTTTCTTTTTGTAATTCAGTCTTCGTGAATTGATCTTGATTTTCAACGGACCATTGCTTCATTTGTGACGTTTAGTTTATGTATAGCCATAAATGGCTTACTGCTGAATACAGATAGTACTTTACAAGTATTCCCAATTGTTCCCTCCACTGGAACACATCAAACCTAAGCATTGCAATTTGTTTGTGTGGAAACTACACTTGTATTCAGTCAGACTTTTCAAGTATTTGTTAGGTTTGGTTGATTGAATTTGTTTGTAGTAACATTTCTAGAAAAAGAACTCGGTGCTTTCTTTGACTTTTCTTTTGTCGTAATGTCAGCAGTTGTACATTTTACAAAAGTGATATATATTGATCTCTAGACTGTTCCAGATATTCAATTATTCAATCAACGACGTGACTATGACAAGCCTATTGGCCAGTTTAGAACAAACAGTGTACAGGGTGCAAAAGCTGTCTAACTAAAACAGACTGAAAATGGTGTGAAAATGTGTGGCTGTGCGAACATGTCTTTTCCCTTGAAGAGCTTACTAGATTCGGTTTATTTTTCTTAATTAGACGTATAAAATGAGAATCTCTATTTCTCAGATGTTTGTAACTTAAGCTGCTATTAACATTTGTTCTCATTACTGAAGAAGTATCTCATTAGGGTTATCAAGTTTTAGGGCTAAATACTGTATATCATTGTATTAATACAATCTATCAAGATCATATATAACAAAATAATAGAATAAAATCACCTAAAACCGAATGTAGAACTGTACCCAACCTTATGCTCATTAGGGTAAATGTGCCATAATGTTTAGCAAAATGAATGATGATCATGTGCACTGGCCTAAATTGTAACCGATTAATGATGATCATGTGCACTGGCCTAAATTGTAACCGATTAATGATGATTGGATAAATAATTACATCATAAATTATACTTATACTTACAGAATCACATTATAAATACGCTGTGTCATTGAAACTTGTTCAGTTGAGTGTATCTAAAAGCGTTGATAAACTTACACCTATTTTTTTTACGGCGTAGCTGTCGTAACGAAACTTTACACATACTGTTTAGACTAATCAAGTTTTTCTTCAAAAGCTGGTTAATATTTCTGAATGAAAAATATGAATTATGTGAGTCAAACGTCATTAACTATTCCAAAAAGTTACGTGACAATTTTAAGAGTGTTTTCATTCGCTAACAGAATAATAATGTCGAGGTACGACTAAATTAGAATGCTCTTTGTACGTAGTTCAAATGTACAGACCCCAAGAACACCAAGAACCTTAAAGGGACATAACCTACAATTAACCGATCACATACTGCCTATTTAAAAAAATTGCCTCAATCGCTATACAATAAAAAAACTGAACATTTAAAAGAAGAATTTGTGTTCAGAAACGTTTTCCTTAGGCTTTAAAATACTTAGGAATAGCTATCCACCCAAAATGGTACAACAACAACTTTATGTATAAAGACTGAGATAAATGTATACAGTTTACCTATATGACTGACATTTTGACATAACCCTATCATTCATTTATGATAATTCAAATTTAAGGTAGTACACCCCTAATCAGCACTGTAAGGAACTGAAAAATTGACAGTACAGTTAAGTTGAATGCTCTAACTGACACCAGAAATTTAAACAAAATTTACTGTACGGTTTTGGACTTGTGGACACTTTTCTGAACTAAAGCTTGGATAATAGAAGGGCTCTTTTTCAGAAATAGGGAAACTCTAAATAATTTGTAATATCATCCTTATGATAAATGTTTTCATATTGATTTTTGTTAAGAAACAAATAATAGCATTCAGGTTACGAACCACACAAGCTAAATGATTGTTTCTACTCTTAATGTTAGAAATATGTATTAAAATGTTACCCTACACCACCAATTTTAAATACTGGTTTTACCATTTTCCTGCTTAGAGTACCCAATACAAAATATCGCTAAAATCTACTTAATTGAGGGGCTTCATTCAAACTTTGCCCAAATTTTGTAAGAAGTATATTGGTTGATCTTGTCGAATATAAAAGACTTTAACCATGTAGTTTTTATTTCATAGACCTTGAAAATATCGGGTACCATATTTGTTATTAAATTTAGAATTATTTAGCCAATAAATACCTATAAAAATTATAAAATAAGAATCAAACATTTTTTTCTTTCTAAATAGGACCTGAGAGATACATAAATAATAATAAAAGAAAAAAAGAAGAAAGAAAAAAGTTGGCCCTACTAGGGTTTGAACCAACAACCCTCAGTTTCCATGCACCTGACAGTAATCCTAGCCTACTTAAATACTCTTCAAGGTGGAGGTAATGTATTAGGAGTGTACTACCTTAAATATTTTAAAGAAAATGGAATACTCTCAATTTTAGGGTATGCCTATCGAATTTCATAGAATTTTCATTTTACCTTCCTGTAGCAGAATCGTATTGCCTTATATCTGTTATACGTGAATGTCAAATCACGTTTTTACTATAGCTTAGTTGAAAGACAGTATGGCATATTAAAACAGAAGTAATCATTTTGTTTACAGATTATGTGACATATGATCATCCCCGTGTTGATAATTATCTACAGAGTTTGCAGAAATATTAAAATGGATTTAAAGGTCAACAGTTTCCAATGATCGTTCGATTTTAAAAGAATGTCAAATAGGAGTGTTAGAGAATAACAAATAAATTTAATGTTAACTTGAAGTATCGATAAATATATATAATGCGTATATATAAAAGCCGCCAGTAAGTGCATTTTGCTATATGACAATTGCTTCTTGTTTCTTGTCTTATTATATTTGTCAAACAGCATAGTAATTTTGTGGGTTTTTTTTTCTTTGCGTGCGTGCGTGCGTGTGTGCGTGAGAGAGAGAGTATTGTGCATACTGAAAGTTACAATAAGCAAAGTTTAATAAGTACTAGTTTTAATTTCAAAGTTCTTTAGGGTTACTTCTGTAAACCTTCACTGATTTATGCACTTTAAGCTATCAAATGTTACAAATGAAACATTTATAGTTACATCGTCCCTAAGTGTAAAACGCTCGATTACAATGAGGTAGAAGTAGGCAAAGAACAACAAAATGTAAACCGTCGGGCACAAACTTAAAATATCAACATAATGACAAAGAGATATATCAACATAATGACAACATGTGGCGGTGAAGAAATGCAACAGAACTATAGCTTGTCACACAGGTGCACGTGTAAACCGGTTTCTTACGACGCAAATGAAAATACTTCTCTGTTCCAAAAAGCAAAAACTTATGTAAATGAGTATAAAAAATACGAAAAAAAGAGATCCACTTGGTATTTTCATGAAGTTAACGAGATATATCTACCACTTAGTTCCAGATGTAACATAACATATATTTTTCTGAATACAAGGAATAAGTTTTAAGACTTTTACTATTCATATACTATTTATTATTATTAAAACATAAAAGATCGAAATGAACTGAAATAAAGAAGATAGTTAACATTGTCCTTTTTATGTTTTTATACACGGAATTATGTTTAACTAAATTTAGGAAATCCTCTAAGGCATGATTATCTTTCATTAATTTTGTCCGAACAAAACAACAACAACAGAAAACATAAAAACAAATAAACAAACATTTATATATATATATATATAAATTGGTAATATACATGACGTTCTGGTGGATATCCCCTTTGTGTGAGAACAGCTTTGATCTAAGCTGTAAGTGCTCTGTTCTGAGACTAATTCAGGACCGTAAAAAATCTTTTATATTGTTAAAATATGCTTTTAGTCTCAACAAAAACAAAAAATCTTTTTTATTGCGTCCTTGTCTTCAAGTTTACACAACACTATAAAAAGAAGCAATATGTGGTTCTGGCAATATATAAACGGGAAATAATTAAATGTCTTTTTTAGAAAATAAGTTCCCAAAATAGAATAAAATACCCTTTCGAGTTAATTGAAAAATAAAATTATTTTTTAAATCTTTCCTGCAAAAGTCGAGATCTATAAAAAGCTTAAGCATGATTTTCTTTCCTTTTATAGTTCTCCCCTCACAATATTATAACACTGAAATAGTATCTTACATAAGTCATGACAACATGGGGTTAAAATCAACGATATTTTAATCAGCGACCATTTATCATAGCAACTAAAATTATTTTTATTAATACTTAACATCTTTTATCTGCTGACCTTCCTGAATGGTATTTAAAATGCCATTCAAAGTTAAATTACGTAGAAGTGACAAACCTGCACTTACAGCGTATAGAGGATCGTTTTAATTTTTGCACTAAAGCTGTTTACAATATTTACTTACATTGAAGTTTCTTACGATGTATAACACTTGACCCTTTTCATTACACTGAACCTTAGAGACACGTGTATTTTGTTTTAACATTTGAACTACATTTTCAACATTAAAACGACTATTTTAAAGATAAATTCAAATCCACTCTTGTGTGTGTGTGTGTGTTCGGGGGAGGGAGGGGTGCTCCCAAGGCCCCCTCCCCCTAACCCTCTGGTGTCAGGGCTTTCATACAAAGTCAGAAAGTTTTAACCGTTTCTAAGAAACCGTTCGATTTTTTTTAAAGAACAGTATGTGGGAACAAGGGATACTTTTGCAGATTTAACTAGTTGTTCCATAATGCGGGACCTTGATGGTACCATTATTCGTTGAATTTAATCGATCTGTAAGTCGAAAAAACATAGTTTTTAGAGATATCATATTTAACACTGTTTATAGTCATGAAATACGGAGTGCAAGTTAAAAGCTGTGTGAAATATAAGAACATTTTCAAGAACTCAATCAATTCCGTAGTCTAACTCTGAAACTGTTTACTGTCATACCTTACAATATAGACATTTTGCAATAGTAGGAAGTTAGCAGTAGCAGTACGCAGTAGCAGTTGGTAGTAGAAATTCAAACGTAAAGGTGGCAGTATCAGTACGAGCAGTAGCAGAAGGAAAAACGTGAAGTTGCCAGTAGCAGAACCAGCAGTAGTAGTAGGAAAAACGTGAAGTTGAAAGAAGCAGTACCAGCAGTGGCAGTAGGAAAAACGTCAAGTTGGCAGTAGCAGTCAGAGCAATACAAGCAGTAGCAGTAGGAAACACGTGAAGTTGGCAGTAGCAGTAAAAGCAGTAGCAGTAGGAAAAAAACATGGAATTAGCAGTAGCAGTAAGAGCAGTAGCAGTCGATAAAACGTGAAGTTGGCACTAGCAGTAGAAACAGTAATAGGAAACTCTGAAAGTCTGCGAGAGTGTCTGAAACAGTAGCGGAACGGTGCAATCGAACCGTGGATCCCTAGACATAAAAATAACATTTTCTCGATTGGCACTAAAATTCTTGAAAGTCTGCAAGACTGTCGGAAACAGTCGCAGACCGTAACAATTGACGTTGAAAAGTCCCTAAACATAATAAATTACATTTTCTCGATTGGTACCAAAATTCCTGAAAGTCTGCGAGCGTGTCAGAAACAGTTGCAGACCGGTTAAATCGAACCGGAAGGATCTATAAACATCAAAAATGACATTTTCTTGATTGGCATAAAAATTCCTGAATGTCTGTGAGGGTGTCAGAAATAGTCGCAGACCGATTTAATCGACCCGGGACGGATCCCTAGACATCAAAAATGGCATTTTCACGATTGGCACCAAAATTCCTGAATGTCTGCGAGAATATTAAAAAAGTCGCAGACCGGTTAAGTCGACCCAGGCGGGTCTCTAGACACCAAACATGACATTCCCCGATTGCACCTAAATTCCTTAAAATCTGCAATAGTGTCAGAAACAGTCGCTGACCAGTTAAATCAACCCGGGAGGGTACCTAAACAACATAAATGACATTTTCCTGATTGGCACCCAAATTCCTGAAAGTCTGCGAGAGTGTCAGAAACAGTCTCAGACCTATGCAATAGACCCGGGAGGGCCTCTGTTAGATGTTTAAACATCTCAGACTTTAAAGACTTTCCTACTGCTACTGCCAACTTCACGTTTTTTTCTATTGCTTCTGTCCTTACTGCTACTGCCAACTTCACGTTTTTCCTACTGCTACTGCTCCTACTGCCACTGCCAACTTCACACTTTTCCTACAGCTATTGCTCTTATTGCTACAGCAAACTTCACGTGTTTGCTACTGCTTCTGCTCGTACTGCTACTGCCAACTTCACGTTTTCCCACTGCTACTGCTCGTACTGCTACTGCCAACTTCACGTTTTTCCTATCGATACTGCTCTTACTGCTACTGCCATGTTCTCGTTTCTTTCTACTGCTACTGCTCTTATTGCTACTGCCAACTTCATGTTTTTTTTCTACCGCTACTTCTCTTACTTCTACTGCCAACTTCACATTTTTCCTACTGCTACTGCTCGAACTGCTACTGCCAACTTCACGTTTTCCCACCGCTTCTGCTCGTACAGCTACTGCCAACTACACGTTTTCCTACTGCTACTGCTGGTACTGCTACTGCCAACTTCACGTTTCCCCACTGCTGTGTACTGCTACTGCTCAGTTCCTATACATGACATTTACAAGACACAGAGAAGTGCAGGCTAAAGAGTCATAACCCTACCATTTTTGCTTGGACAACTTTTGCTCATTTTAAAACATTCTAATTAAAATCATGTCCTCAGCATAACTATGTAGCCGTTTTAACTCTTTGGTATATTAAGTGGAAACTGTAGAATTGAGAAAAAGTGCAGGAAACAGAACTAAACTTCTACCTAGGATATCGGCAGAGATATTGACCTTTTATGTTAAGGTTATACCCAAAACATACGGGTCTTTTTAATGGCTCTTCTATTGTAAAAATTATTGTTTACAGCAATTCAAACAGAGGTTTTATTGTTTTACAGAAATTAGAGTTACACTAAGTTTCAGGTCAACATCTGATGTAGATAAAATAGTAATAAAAGTAATGTTTGAAAGAGAGGCTACCAATGACTGTCAACAGACACCCTAAAACACTGTACTTTTACCATTTCAACTATCTGGAAAGGTAAAAAAAACCTATATAATACATGTAGACTTATGCTTAAAAAAAACAATCAATAGTTCATTAAATGAGGGCAATACATTAACAAAGCTGTCTTTATCTAAGATCTGGGACATCACTGTTGATTTGTTGTTGTTTTTTGCGGCAGATCGGTCTGCAAGGACAGTGGAAAAGGACCGGCTTCTGCACGACTTGAAGCATTGATAGCCTTTAGGAAATGGATATTGACACGTTCACAAATTTACACGCTTCACACAATATTATGAATATGATGTGTGTGTTATTGTTTGTACTTTTGTACTTGTACTATTGTCACACTCTTGTCCGGAGAATAACTTGAAAAGTATTGAAGGAATTTGATTGAATCTTAACACATTAATAGAGACCAGTGAGAGAAAGTGCAGTGTACAAAAACCATAATTCTACCTTGCATATTTTTTTAATTATCTCCCTTAAGTTAATAATGCTTGTCCGGAAAATAACTCCTAAACTGTCCATGATATCTCATTGAAACTTTACACAGTTGTAGAGACTAGTCAGTGGAAGTGCAGTGTTAAAGAACCATAACTCTAATTTACTTAGTTTTTGAATTATCTCCCATTATTATACTAGGTAATGTTTGTGAAAAATATTGAAGGAATCTGATTAAAATTTCACACAGACATAGATACTAGTGGGTGAAATTGCATCATTTGCTTTTACCATTTTCTTGTTTATCCTTATATTCCCCATTTCAAATAAACACATCAATAGAAAACCGTTGCTTTTTAACACGAAAAAAAACTAAATCTTGAAATTTGCAACAAGAATTTGAAATCAGCTTTTCAATGACATTCCTAAATTAGCTATAAATCACACCGTACAACCGGTCAATACTGACTTGCACCAAAATATCGACATATACAAAGCCTGCTTTCGTTCGAAGATCAACGGCCGTTCGCAAACCCGGATGAACTGTGTGTAAACTATCAATTTTGTTGAAGAAATCTTTACTGCACGTTCATTGAACTTAACGGTAAAACAAACGAATTCGGTTTTGTAGGAAAAGCCCTAATAATGAATGTCAAAGTCATACTAATTAGTTTCTATTTATACTGTTTCCTTGTTGTCACAACTACATATATTTGCATAGAAAAGCTTGACCTGTTTCCAGAAAACAATGTTTATGCCATTACATAGGATTGACATTTTATGTAATTCTCATAGACACTGTTGTGACAGTTTGCTTGTTGTTTTAATATATTTTATGTCATGAAGTCGCTCGTTTAATCAAAGGTTATCAAATCTTCCGTTTAGTTGTGTACTAAAATAAGGATAACAACTGTGGTGTTTGAATCCTAGAGGAATAGAGTGATAAATATATTTTACAAAGTTTAGATATCTAAAACTAAGGAATGAGTCTCGTCTTGTTACATTTTATTCGTCATTAATTATGCCCCCTCCTTCGAAGACGTGAGATATATTGCTTTGCACATGTCGGTCCGTCCGTCCGAATGTAGACCAGATCTTGTCCGAACAATAACTAGAGAATGTTCTTAACAACAGTCTTCAAATTCAGTAGGAAGGTTAGACATGACCAGTAAATAACCCCTTTTGATTTTGAGGTCAGTATATCAAAAGTCAAGGTCACTGTGACCACAGAAAGCTTGTCTGGTCAATAATATAAGAACGATTTAGCTTACAGTCTTCAGAGTTGATTGGAAGATTAGATATGACCGGTAAATGATCTCCATTTATTTTGAGGTCAGTATGTCAAAGTTCAAGGTCACTATGAACTTCACAACAAAAAGATTGTCCGATCAGTAACTAATGAACGTTTTAGCCTACAGTCCTCAGATATGCTGGGGAGGTTGATCCTTATCGATTTTGATGTCAGAAGATCAAAGGGTCACGGACACAGTGACCTAAACCTCAAAAGTGGTCTACAGACTTCAGATTTGGTTTGGTTGGTCTTGACCTGTAGATGACCCATATTGATTTTGAGGTCAATTGATTTTTAGGTCAAGGTCACGTTTAGAAGTCCTATAACATGACTGATTGTTGCCATTAGGGAGAACAGAATTTCACAAACATCTTTTGTTGGATGTTATTTTGCCAGTGACATCAACTGTGTTAAAATATTAATGACTCGATGTCACACCATTTTTAGCTTAAGGATTGACACAAGATAATGTCATTTAGAACAAAGTCAGACCAAAGGGTTTTTATGGTGAACTGGAGACAAAACGCTTTAAAAAAACTTTAAAACTATTGTTTTAATTATTTTACCATCGTTGTGGATGTCACACTGACCTTTTTAATTCATTGTCGGACACACTACATTGCGTGTCAAAAGGGATATTATTTCTTTCAATGAACGCACTAATACAAAATACGAAAACCACGTTAATAGTCTGAATTATGTTCATTGACATTAAAAAAGTATTAATGTTAATAGGATATGATGCATCGAAATGTCAGAGTTTATATTTTCTGCTCATCAAATGCAGCCTATGCTTGTATTTAAGTATTGTTTACTTAAAGATGTGGATTAGGTTTATGTCTAGAAAATTCATTCCTTTTACAAACAGCAATGAAGAATGGCATTAATTTCAGACTAGCAATATTTTGTTTTCTTCCAAGGAATGTGTATCATCATGAATTCATATCTAGCACTCAAATAGAAGAAAATTCTGTTTCTGCAACTTAACAAAGACTTACTCAGAATCTATGTAACTTTTATTAAAAACAATTTATTCTGTTTTTTTACTTTGCTTCAAAACGCCTTATTTTTTAAACATGACTTTGTCATATCCCTAAACGAATTTAGTTGTGCTCAAACATTAATAATAAAAATAATTATTACATACTAAAACATGCTGGAATGACTTTGTTATGGGATCAAAGCAAAACCCGGACTAAATTAGGCAGCGACACTTTTTTTTCAAAACTTGGAGCTCAAGGCGTTGATTGGCTTGGAGAAGTTATGTTGATAGGCTGAGTTAATATCACTTTTAAAAGTAGCTTTCGGCCTCTGGGACGGGACGAATTTTATATTTCTTTTCTTGCATTTTCGACACGAAAGTAAGTCAGAAGGTCATGATAGCTATAAAAACAGTTGAAATTTACACGCAAAACTAAATACATTGTTCAATTCATAAAATGTATTCAGAAATCAGAAAGTAGGTCTAGGTAATGGTCGCAAATATATAACATGAAATGTTTAGGCAAATTATACATCTTGTTCAAATTTAAATGTGTTGGCTTTTAAAACAAGGAAATAACATAAACGTATCTTCAAAGACAAAAAAATATGAAGTTGGTCAAGGTTAAAAATGAAACCTGAGTGCAAAAATATATACAGTTCAAGAGAGTCGGTCAGTAGGTCAAGATTAAAAGTCAAATGAATGTCAAGGACAAAATCAAATATGTGAACATGACGGTCCTTCCAAAATAATTTATCAGATGTTTAGGCTTTCAATATAAGTCTATATTAAGCCTTGGTGGGATAGCCTTTCTATTGTTTTTTTTTCTATTTTTTTTATCGGCAGTACTGGTTGCCCGGATGATCAACGCTCACTGCAAAGGTTAGTTCTTTTAGATTTTTGGATTAGTGCACGGGAAGAAAAGCATCCCATTCCAGAGACACCCCTGGTTTTTTTCATCTACGAAAGGCAATCAGTAATGTTAGTTGAGGAGAGGGGGATCGAATTTGCGAGTTCCGAATTACCATTCCAGTGCGTTATCAATAGACCATTGATCCACACCTTGGAGTAAATTTTGACCCCGGAAGCATAATATATAGAACTTTTAGAACCATTAGACAATGGTACACACAAAACATCTATGCTCTGAGCTGCTTGACTTTACGTTACATTAACAAGAGGCGGAGTGATTGTTTATATTGCGTGCGTAAACAAGTTTCAATAATCCTTATATGTATCGGGGGCATCTTTTAAAAACTCCCCAGTTAAGAATGTCTATCCAGTATCTGATTTTTTCTTTCCTAGACTATAAGGTCTACACTGGTAAAGAAATGATTGGTTCCTTTTCATACTTTTTTCGTGTCATTTTTTCTCCTTAATTGATAAAGGCGCAGTGTCCAGTATGTCCCACACAAGGACATAATAGGCCTTCCAAGATATATCCATTAAGCTCATCCATTTTTCGAACCATTTCGCGTTGTTTAGCTCAAAGTACGTCATATTATAGGCTCTGGTTTGGTTTCTAGTGCTCAACTTTCTTTCTCTTTTTTTTAACTGGCCCAGTCACATTTGAAATCTACAACTACATTCGAAAATGTTGTTCAATTACATATCTCTGAGAAATGAAGTATTTTTTATTTCTCATTTGTATGGTATCTGAACATTCACTGTGTTCTCAGCATTTATCACTACTGTCATGCAGTTTGGTCAGTTAAACACAATTTTTCGGCATAGCTGTATTAAAATCGATTTTGACCTACATTTGTAACGAACGAAATTGTAAGATACAAATTCTACAGCCGAAGAAGAAAGTCTGTCATTGGTAAAATGTGTTTGTGTAATGATATTTTAGGGAAAATTCGTAATTGTTAGTTTTATTGCCTCAGAAAATAATGCATTTAATGATAACATTAATACAGCCGTACATTAAATATCAAAACGTATTAATAGTGAAAAATTATACTTAATGGAATATATATATATAAATAATATGACTCAATATTTAATTCATTTTACTGAAAATGATATTGACACTCTTAGCTTTTAACTCAACATTTTTATTTTATAGCCAAAACTGTAATGTAAATAGGACATTCGATTACTACACGCGTTTAATATATGCCAATGTCCGAAAACTATACACTTATGGAGCATTAATTTTGTACTGTATCTACGACGTTCGTCTTTTTAAAAAGATATTTCTTGTTTTAAGTACACGGGTAATAATTTACATCAAAATTGACAAGGCAAACATGCGCAGAAACACATAAATGTACTATTGATGTTATAAGATGCTGTTTCAGGTAGCAAAATAGATTTATTACGAACAGAAATTCAGAAATTAATTAGAATCTTGCCAATAAAATTCTTTTTCTCAGTAAATCTTGCCTATCACATTAATTATAAAATCTCGTTAAATGTCAGCTAAGGCTCTTTGGTGCAAATGTTTCAAACATTAATGCAGCAGTTTTGAATGATAGTGAAAATGCACAACAGAATGAATGAAAGGGACGTTTACAACTTCAAGAGGGGTAGGGACGTAAAGTATGCCTTACTTAATTTAAGCAAGGGTTTTGTGCATAACTTTAGAAGTGGCGAATAAAGAAACCCGTTTTGACACGTCTTGAGGATTTATTTACTTTGTAAGCAGTTTTACTTCTTCTGCCAAAAAATTACGCCTTTTCAGATCTACCATTGGCTTTTTATTTGAAACTCGTAGATGTTGGAATAAACAAGTAATATTATTTGATAGAAGTACAACAGTAACGCTGAAAGCCCCGTCTTGTTCGTTTTTACTTTATTAGCAAATAATCCAAACAACAAAATAAAATTGAAATAAATGTAGCATACACTAAGCTATTTGGCTGTGTCAATTTTTACATAACAATATCCGGAAAATGTAAACATTTCTGTAATTGCAAATTACCGTAGACTGTATGGTTGATTTCATGATGCGAGGGCAGTACAAATAACCGTTTCAGTTTAATAAATGTATGCAGATTACTGCTTTACGTCTGGTTTGGTACGAAGCAATTTCCAGTTTGAGTTCTGTTTGGAAAGAAAGCGGCAAAGTTTGAATAAACAGTAACAAACGGAAGTGACTAAATCATAATTTGCTTTTAAAGGAAATTAATATCTCAAACAGGATGTCCCCCTACGCCCCCTTTTTTGTTTTGACCCAGAATATTTTTTCGTACATCTAGAGAAATATTTAAATGATTTTTAAACCAAAAGTAAAAATACAGTAATTGTGTTTTCGCTAACAATTAAAACAAATATTGTCTGAACATGATAATTAAGTATACATTTGATCGATGAAGAGTTTTTTTTTTCATAAAGCAATAACAAAAGTTTGAAATTTGAACAAACTCAGAATGTCATGTTTTAACAAATGTGTACTGGTAACCTCTCATAGCTAAAGAGCTGTCGTGTTTCACTGGTAAAGCATTCTGTATCTTTAAGAAGAAATAGATATATAATTGAGACTTTTTTAAACACTGAAAGTCCTTTAAATTTGATCTTAAATGCACTTTGTTAAAGTAATCAAAATCTTTTAAATAGCGATTGAACAAAAAAAATCTAAAACATTGTCTCGAAGAAAATTCAAAGGTCATGAAAAATAAAAAATATCAGAGCAAGACGAAAGCTGGACCATATGAGAAATTGTATCACCTTTGACCCAAAAGAATATCCACATATTTTTTCATTTCAACACATACTGACAACAATAATTAATAACTATTTAAATTTATTTATAGATAAAGAGACAGGCAGACAGACAGATGGGTGAAAGACAAATAGACAGACATTAAGTCAGACAGATTGACATAACTTAATTTGAACGCAGTACGTGTGAGGTGTTGTTTCTAACAACATAAAATCTAAATAATAAGTGAAAGAGGGGCGTCAAATCTTGAAAGAAAAGTCAAAATCATATTATCTTTACAGAAGAAAAGTCGAAATAAAACTCAGTCTATGCACAATCATACATAATGACTGATAGCTTGGGTGTTTTTAAAAAAACTGCATGAGGTGTTGCGTACTGGAGTCTACTAACGGACAGACAATTGGACGGACGAGTGGATGTATAAAAGAAGTGGGTGTAATGCTCTAAAACATTACGTTCCAAGGTACACTTGAGTGACCTTGGCATTGTATACAGTGCATGAAATAAAATTGTTCCGGCTACGTGACGATGGTAAATATTTGTTTTCCCTGCTTATTTGTTTTAGCCTACAGCCGGCCTACATTTCGGTAGCGTTACATTCCAAAACAATAGCTGTTACAACAATTGATACTGAGCCGACAATTAATAACAAGAATTTGTTTTTCTGTATGAGTTCACTTGATTTAATTTGAACGCTACGAATGCATTAGTTTTATTCCTTTACGATCAGTCTATAATAAAAAAGCATTTTCAAAATGTTTGTATATATCAGATGACTCAGCTGAATATCTATACGTATAGCTCAGGCTGACATCTAGACTTTTTAGGAAGAAAAACAGGAAAATATCTCGAGATAGAATTTTGCCGTACTGGTAACTGTGGGTAAAAGCATTAAGTAAATGAAAAAAAAGTGGCAGTTGAAGGGTGGTCTGTTTCTATGACAACTCGCTTGAATATCCGATAAACCTTTTTTTTACAAATCATGGTTTGGAAAAGTGGCATTTTAAGCCTTCTAATTTGGTGTAATGTAGTTGAAAGGAATCAGAACTTTATCGCTTTAAAGATTTACTGGATAAACAAGCTAGAAAGTAAAGACATTAACCATTACTAAATGTCCTTGATACAAAAATTTGTAAACAAAATAATAAAGATGAAAAACCTGAGGACGGTTCTTTTATCATTGTTTCTTTGTCCTTAACGTATATAAGTAAATATAACTGAGTGAGTTTTTGTTCTCAAGAGGTTTGAAACCTTTGAGGTTCCAAAGAAATTTATATAAATAAATTGTTTCAATTTTAACAGAACGAAAGTTGCGATTTTTCTACATATACGTATTAACTGAAACCCTGAAATAGCATCTGAATCTAACAGATTGACCTTACGTCACTAAACAACTTCTCTTGTAGATTTGTACAAAGACATTGTCTTGAAGTGTCTCTAACTGGCCTGCGATATTTCACTTATATATGGGAGCCGCATTACAGATAAACATATTTATTTGTTTACAGACAAATTATTGACACTACACAGATACTATAATATTGCTACGCCCTGAAGATTGGGTTTAATTAAAATCTATGTGTCTACACCGGAAGCGAAAAAAAGCCATTCAGATACATTGTGCTATGGCGAATCTACAACCAAGTCTGAAAAGGTAGAATCATACTACGCAGATACTTAAAATATAGAGGAAAATCCTCTCTCTAATGTAGGAGTAAGTCATCATTATGTGCAAGGCTGTACTAAATGCACATAGAAAATCAGTGAAAGGAAAATTGAAGCCACTTGTGAGTTTTATTGTGTACACTGATGTTTTGTGAAGGAGTCATCTATTTATATAGCGTTTATTAGATTTAGAGTTTGCCTCGAAACAAGCTGCTCTCAAGAGCAAGTGCAACGTGTTATTTCAAATTCGCTATTTTCATTACTTTAAGATATTTCAGTGTTTTTCTGTCTTCAGAACTAATTTTCTCAATGTTAACAAATGTAACTTTAAAGAATTTTAGGTTCCCCTACAGCATACACAACATTATATTGAGCACAAGGTTCGTCGCAGTGGTATATTAGATCAACTAACAGGAGAAGCTTGTTCTGAATGGTAAATGAAAGTTTAATTTGCCTAGTGTTTATTGAATCGTGGGCAATATCAACCCTTCAAGAATAATTTGAAATCTTTCTGACGTAAGAAATTCTTCATAATAAAAACAAGTGCCTAATTATGTGCATATCTAAATGTAAAGTCATAGATGAATTAGAAACTGTACACACATTAACGTTATTAAATTGAAGTAACAACCATTACTAAACTGACATATGCTTACGTAATGGAAGTTACGCAATTACTGAACTGTCCGTTTAAAATGATGGTCGGGAAAATATAAATTCAAAGGCCTATTCGGCTCACGTACGATACCTAACTTCGACAAAAAGTAAGTAATATACAGGTCATAATTCAATATATATCTTTAACCAACAAAATTGAATTTTTTGTTAACAAAAATAAATTTTATGAAAGAATAATACTTGCTTGACATACATTTTGGATACTTTCAGTTACTTTACACAACTCGCTCTCCTTTTTAGAGTTTAGGTTCATTAACATAAAACCAGTCTAAAAATGTGACAGTCTACAACCGGAAACGGTGTCACCGTTTGAAAAACTACATCAGTTCTTTTCGGCGACCAAGCGAGGGAAGTTTGTATGTCAAGCAAGCATTATTCTTTCATAAAATTTATTTTTGTTAACAAAAAATTCAATTTCATTTCATCACTAATACTTGCTTGACATACATTTTGGATATACTTGATTCCAAAGCAAACAAATGAGGGTGGGAAAATCAAGATGGACTTACATATAGTCTTGTTAAACAAAACTGCAACCCAATATTATATGTACATCCATCAGCTTTTCTGCTTGCAATCTGATAAGAAAACTAATCTTCAACACTATAAAAGATCTATACACTTAATTGTAATGACAATCAGAAGTCATGTTGTTTCATGAAGAACCAACCCTCCAAACTGAATTATTTACATACCCAGAAAACTCGCCGATATGTGAAACCTTCATGAAATCGTTTTAAAAAATTTAACTTGGGTTCTCTCAAATAGAATCTTGTAAACGTGGACTCCTTTGTCCAGTCAGCTGCGTTCATGATACTTTTCATGGATACGCCTTTATACAAAGCCCCCAGAAGGGCCAACTGCTCTTGTAGAGGGTCCCTTAACCTGCACATTCTTGTTTCTTTGCTTGTATGCAAATTTGACTGTTTTTACAATCCACCTTGAGATGGTTTGAGAAGATACTGGATTGTGGGGCTTGATATATGAGGTAAACAATTTTGGTTCATCCAAATTACCTTTGTGTCTGAACTGTTCCACCTTTTTCAAGTAAATAGCTAGTGAACGCTTCGGATCTAATAGTTTTGAGTCCGAAAAGGCAGGAATGAAGATGTTTGGACTAAGATGGTTAATTCTGTCTTGTTTACTCAGTCCTTTCCTGACAAAAGTTATACCTTTGTTTTGGACTCTGACATTTTCTTCACCCAATGTTAAAGACTGAATGTCACTGCAGCGTCTAAATGTTGTAATAGCGATGAGAAAAACTGTTTTCCAAGTGATGAACTTTAACTGTGCCTTGTTCATTGGTTCAAAAGGACACTCCTTCTGAGCCTGCAAAACAATTGGTAAATCCCATTCAGGAATGACTTTAGAAATAGGCGGCCTAGAGTTAAAAACAGCTTTGAGCAACCTTATTATATCTGGATTTGACCTATCGGTTTGTTATCGACAGGTGGAGCTATTGCAGATAACATGGACCTATAACCTGCAATAGTTTTGTACTGTAAACCTGAATGAAAAAGGTCAGTTAAAAAGTCTGCGGCATCTGTTAAAGAAAGTGAAAAGGGATCAATTTTCCTTTCACCACACCAGCCACAGAGTTTTCTAAATTTTGCAGCATAATCCTTTCTTGTACCTGGTCTCCATGATTGAGACAATAACTTTCTTGTTTTTGAAGAAAAGCCTCTTGCTTTAAACCGTCGGTTGATAATAGCCATGCAGTCAGTCTGAGACTTTTCGGATTTGGATGGACTATTTTGTTCTGAGACAATAGATCCTCCTGGGCAGGAAGTACTATTGGTCTGGCTACTAGAAGTTGTAGTAATTTGGGAAACCAATGTCTCCGTAGCCAATGTGGTGCAATAAGAATTATTTGACAATGAAAACGTTTCATGTGAGTCAAGATTCTTGGGATCAGAGGAATTGGGGGAAAAACATAAGCAAACATGTTTTCCCACGAAACCGAGAGAGCATCTATGGCATATGCTTGAGGATGTTTTGACCAACTGCAAAAAACTGCTGTCTTTTTGTTTTGAGACGTTGCAAAAAGATCTATCATTGGCTCCCCCCAAGTTTGAAAAAGCATCTGAACAATTTGTGAGTTCAAACTCCATTCTGTCTGGGATAAGATCTGCCGACTCAGACTGTCTGCTAAACAATTGGTCTGACCCGCAATATGAGCTGCTTTTAACTGAAGATTGTTTGCTATTGCTAAATTCCACAGATCCCATGTCAGAGAGCATAACTGACTGGACTTTGTCCCACCTTGTTTGTTCAGATACTGCACAACTGATTGATTGTCTGACCTTATCAACACTGATTTCTGTACTAGCTGTGGAAGAAAGTGCCTGACTGTTAAAATAACAGCTTGCATTTCTAAACAATTTATGTGCCACAAACTGTGGCTGGGAGTCCATGTACCTTGAACAACTTGACCGTTCATGTGACCACCCCACCCCATCTGCGAAACATTTGTGGTGATTGTTAACTGTGTAGAAGTTGGGACAAAAGATTTGCCCACTGAAATGTTTGCTTTCTGTAACCACCAGTTCATGTGAGAAACCACAGACTGAGAAAATGGAATTTCTTTTTTCAGACTGTGCACTGAAGCTTGCCAATGTTTCAACAGATGGAGTTAAATTGGTCTCATGAATAATCTTGCATTTGGTATTAACTGAAGGCAAGAAGCAATCAGACCGAAAAGATGCATGTACTCCTGAGCTGTGTTCGGAGGCTCCTGCAGCCTTAAAACAGCCAATTTGATTGCCTCTATCCTCTTGTTTGTAGGAAAAACTAGACCCCGATGTAAATGGAATAGAGCTCCAATGTACTCTAAAATCTGAGAAAGGATTAGACTGGACTTTGTGAGATTGACCATGAAGCTAAATCCACTAGAGTGTTTTAAATCCTTTCCCGGTCTAAAATCAACCCATTTACGGTCTGATTCACCGCAAACCAGTCGTCTAGATACGTGGCGAGTCGTATTGACAACATTCTTAGATACGCTGCAACTACTGCTATAATTTTTGTGAAGACTCTTGGAGCTGATGTTGGACCGAAACATAGGGCTGTGAACTGATACGCTTGACCTTGAACACTGAACCTGAGGTACTGCTGATATTTTGGGTGAATACCTATGTGAAAATATGCATCTCTTAGGTCTATTGAAATTGCATGATCCCCTTTTTTGACAAGGTTTAATACAGTGGACATAGTGTCCATTTTGAAGTGTATCTTCCGGAGATATCTGTTCAGAGGCCGTAAGTTGATAACTGGCCGAAGACCCTGTTTTCGTTTTTACCAAAAATATTGTACTGTAAAAACCTTTTAGTTTCTTGTTGACAGGTACATGAACTATTACACCTTTTTCTAAAAGAGAATCTATTTCTTTTTGAATGATACTTAAATTTTTGGCACTGACTTTTGTCTCTTTGACACCCATGAAAGGAGGTCTTTCCAGAAAATCTAGCTGATAACCCTCTCGAATTACTGATAACACCCACTTGTCTTGAGTGATTTTTTTCCCAATTTTTGTAAAAATATTTCAAACGACCGCCTACAGGTATCTCCGGAAGTTTTGTTAGAATTCTTACCGAGTCATTTTCTATAACTCTTGAATCCCCAACGTCAAGGAGGTGAAGGTTTCTTGAAAACCTCTCTGGGCTGACCCTGTGCTGATGTACTTGGTCTGTCATCGAATCTTTGCTGTGACCGGAATTTCTTTTCGGGACGAAACGAATCGGAACGAAAACTGTATGAACTGTTTCTCTGTGTTTCTGACCTAAAACGTTTAGGATTAAGTGAAGAATCAAACAGACTTTTCCTCTTGTATGTTTTTTTGTCAATCTGAGGAATTAATTCTTCAATTTTCTTGTTCATGTCTTTTCTTCCTTGTAGAAGATTTTCAAACTCTTTCCCCATTTACTCCATCACTGGTTAATGGAAGATTCTTGTCTGATCTGTCCAAGAACTCAAGAATGCCAGTGTCTGCTATTGCAGCTTTCCGTCTTACTATATGGTGAAATGCTCCACAACGCGCAAACTGATCAAGAGATTTTTGTGAAATTGAATAAATATCTTTTACACTTTGCACAGCTCGATCTATGTTGGGGGTAGATTCTTTCAAACTTGATAACAATTGTCCAAATGCTTTTTGCATGTATACTAAAGAAGAGATACCAACTTTGGCTGCAATCTGTCCAGAATAAGCTATTTTTTCAATTACTTTGTAAGGTTGACTTACTAGAGAAGCACCTGATTTAGCAAAAGTAGCTTTCTTTGACCCATGTTTTTTTGTGAGAAGTGTCTCAATCAAAGGATCAAGGCTAGGGACATTAAGAAAAGATTCTGTCTCCTCATTCAAGGGAAAGCATTCTTTTGTAGAATCCTGAAATGCAGTCAATCTTTCAGGGGTCTTGGTGTGCAAAATAAAATCAAGCGTTTCTTTTTGACACGATTCTAAGGAAATACCATCTTTTTTCACCGTTTTAGCTTTGGCATCTTCCCCAAATAAATCGATCAGCACCGATTTGTTAGATTCGGATAACAGACTTTCATCAACGTCTGACACCGAATCCTCCGAGTCTGAAAACAAATCTCTTTTTTCCTTCTGTCCAGGAGTAAGAGACAAAATTTCTGAGCGAGATGGTGAACAGTTTTCGCCAGGGCTCGAAATAATCCCAACAGTTTCACTCCTGCCAAGTGCAGAGTCGTACTGTGGCAAAATACCAGACATCTTCTCGAAGAGAGAAGAAAATTTATCTAACTTAGCCTCACGGGCGTTAAATTTACAGTTGACATTCTGTTCTAGTTGCTCAACTTTCGAGGGTTTACGCTTTTTGGACTAAGAAGTCGATTCTCTTCCTGTCTGAGTAGAATTACCATGATCGGAGTCTGTGTCACGAGAGATAGGCAAGCTTACCTGACTGTCCAAATCATTCTCCCTAGGAGATGAGAAGATAGAAGCTTGCGCCATATACGCATAGAAAAAAAAACACAAATAGGAAGAATAAAATAAAATAATTCCAACACTTTACAAGCGTAGTAAAAACTACGAACGAGAGCACATGTGGCGCCTAGGTCGCCGAAAGTAAAACTGATGTAGTTTTCTAATGGTAACACCGTTTCCGGCTGTAGACTGTCACATTTTTAGACTGGTTTTATGTTAATGAACCTAAAGTCTAAAAAAGAGAGCGAGTTGTGTAAAGTAACCGAAAGTATCCAAAATGTATGTCAAGTAAGTATTAGTGATGAAATGAAATGTAACGTATGAGAAAAAAGAAATGAACCGAAAATGCAACACTATGGGCCGTATATACAATCGCTCGCAAATCATTTCAAATGGGCAGAAAATGGTAATAGTTAAAGATGGTAGGGGCCATAGAAGAAGATATTGAAAACTGATTAAACTATACGATGATTCTCATCAGAAACATATTTGAAATTCACTTTAAGGTCAAGACTTTTGCTATTCCATTAGACATACTTGAAGTAAACCCATTATCAAAAGAAATTGCAATATCATACATAAAACAAGTTCGACAGGGAATGATTGGAATCGCTCTTACTTTGACCTTATCTAACATTTTCTGCAAACAGTACTTTGTTATCCTGTCAATTCTGAAAAAATGTCATTATGGTTTTCGATTTGTTAACTTAGGATGACACTTAAATAGTGATGCAAAAAACAACCAAAATATATGATTGTACATTAGCAATATCATATGAATTTAAGCATAATATACCATTGGTGGGAACTATGCTTTTCGTATTATATTCAGTGATTTTTTAGCATTGGCAACGTTATTTGAGAAAGACCATAAAACATCCGTTTACCATGCAATGCAAACAGAAAAAAACTATCCGTTTTGAGACTTCAGTACTAACCTATATGACGTGCATAGTTGTGCACGTATATTTACCTATTTCAGAAGCCTGAAAATTTGATCGTTTCCCGTCCTATCCCAAAATTCTAAAGAACATGCATCATGCGAGGCCGTCTGTGCACTTTTAGTTATTTTCACCAAAAGAAGCAACACCTTTGGAGGAAATGAGTGACCCTCAGACGTGAGTTGTATGTGGGAGTTGTTCATCCTGAGGACGCCTTCAAATTCAATAAAGCGGTTACTTCTTTTAATTAACGCACGTTTGTAACGTGACATGTAAAAAAATTAACTTTTAACAGGTATCTTCTTCAATGAAATTGCGTTAAAAATGGTTTCTTAAAAAAGTTCATACAGGTGTCCATAGTTGGAAAAACATGCTGACAGAGTCAGTGCTGTGTGAATGAAAAGGGGGACACTGCGAAGGAGATTGGAATAGTTGGTGTTGATATGTTAAATTTAAGTTGGTGAGTTGCAATGACCTTTTCCTTCAGCCCTCAAGCTTTTTTTTTATTTGACTTAACAAACTTTCCGATGGAAAACACTTTTACTAAGAGATAAAGAAGACATAATACTTAAAACCTCAGCTCCACTTTATAATAGGTCTTTCAAGAAAGGCAAACCGTTCAAAATAATATTTTTTTTGCTAAAGTCTGGTCATTAGAAAACACTAAAAAATACAGTCTTTAATTATTCTGTGAAATGAAACTCTACGGCTGCTGACAATAAAGTACACCAGTTAGTAAGAACTATAAAGATTTATTTACAACATGGTATCAGTTCATTCCTACAGGAAAAGATTACGAATTGGATCTATCGGGCTTTGAGTAAGCTCTAATCAATTTTATTTCTTCACCTTTCTGAAGATACAGGCAAAATACAAAGGACGTTTACCGTGTGATTTTTTTCAAATCGTTTATATACAATTTAAGTATCTAGATAAATAAATAGATAAACAAATAAATAAATAAACATTTTTTATGGTAGACTTTTTATAAAAATTAATTTAAATATGTAAAAATGAACGTCTGACTGCCTTTCATCCAGTCTGCGTTATCACGTTTTTTAAGGCTCTCAGAATGTATAAAATATGTATTTGGGCACAAATCCCGTAGGAAATTGCTCTGCAATATTCGATTTAACAAGTGATTATCGCTGTTAAGCCCTTCCCCAATTAAAGAAAGCAATAAACTCTGCCAGAGACTGCCGTGTTCAGATTTTCTTCTCTTTATTAGCTAAATAATCTTAACAACCGAACAATTGAAATAAATGTGGCATAAACTTAGTCATTAGGCTGCGCAAATTTTGCAATATTACGTCCCGGATATGAGAGGATTCCAGCGATTGTAAATTATCGTGATAAAAGAAATGTATGCTCGATTTCATCCTATCAGGGCGGTGTAGTATAACATATCAGTTTATCTACTGCGAATACAATTTTTTGTCAGACTGATTGTGAGAATTTTGGTTCAGAAAACAGATAATCAATGACTGAACCAGAAACTGTTTACGGAAGTTCTACAGAAGAATGAGAAATGTGTTTTTGTTGTTGTTTTTGTTGTGTTTTTCAATGTGTGCATATGTGAGTTCATAAATCTTAATATTGAAAATAAAGAATTTTCCATAAGCTATTCCGCAGACGAACATTTTCTTTTTATTTTAAGTCCCGTAAATTATATTTTTAATGTCTTTATATTCCCCAACCTATTGTAAACTATCCGAGCAGTAAATATACTCAACGAGTTGAAAGTAATAAGATTTTCGTTCGGCATTTCTACCTTATAAATGGTCATTCGAATGATAATGACAGTTGAAACTTTATGAACAATAATATTGTTAACTCTGATTTATATTAAACCACATAAGAATAAATTTTAGTTCAAACAAATGTTCAGTTTGGCCGTTTTGCGGTCACAAAAGTATTTCCTGTTCAATTTTCATGATAATTGTCGAAAATAAAATAATGGCTGTATAAATGTTTAATTAAGATTTATAAAGAAATGATGTTTTAACGTAGGCTGTATGAAAATTAAATAAATCTTGAAACTGTATGCTAATTTCCTTCATATCTTCAGTATTGACTTTTTCCCCCCATATTTTCTGCTAGCGATGCTGCATGAAATACAGATAATTTTGTAACAATTCGGTAAATCTAAAGTCATCATTAAACCATCCTTAGCAAGAAATGTTTACCATCCTTAGGAAATGTTTACCATCCTTTAAAAGAAATGTTAACCAACCCGGCCAAGAAATGTTGACTATTCAACAAGTTTGTAAATTGAGACTTATCATTCAAGTATATCAAACAGTTACCGGAAAATTAGTCAACCTTGGGGCTACTGTAATTCTGACCAAGCAACAAAAAATAATAAAGCGCATGAAGTAATAATTTTAAAAGCACAACAAACACTTGGACATACTTTACTATTTATCTGTAAATCAAGCGATGCTTTGGCAAGTTGGTGAATGCCAACAACGGTACAATTCTGACACTCTTTGTAAAGATCTACAAGATAATGCTATATATCAAAAACAAATTGTGGTTTAAAATGTCCTGTATCTCTAACCAATCATGTAATCATCCAGCAGACTAGCAGACTAACTTCAGCAGACTATCAGACTAGCAGACTAACATCAGCAGACTAGCAGACTAACTTCAGAAGACTAGCAGACTAACTTCAGCAGACTAGCAGAATAGCAGAATTGCAGACCAACTTGAGCAGAAAAGCAGATTGGCAGCATTGCAGACGAACTTATCAGAAAAGCAGAATGGCAGAACAAATCCAGAAACATGGGTTCGATACCCGTCCGTGTCCAAGATGTTTTAGTAAATGTAAAATTTATATTTTACTACAGTAAAAGCCTAAGTAGCCTAAGTTCGACATAAACATTTACGAATAAACAAAGTATAACATGAAAATTAGAATTCAGACAAAAACGTGTTTGACATTAGCGGGAATTCGACTTAAACGAGTTCGAGTTATCGAGAATGAACTATATGTTATAAAACTCGCATATTACATATCACACAGGCCTAAACCCACTATTTAATTATCATTTACGATTCTCTGTGGAATAAACAGACTAGCAGACTAACTTCAGCAGACTAACTTCAGCAGACTAGCAGACTAACTTCAGTAGACTAATATCAACAAGACCTCGACTTTTTGTGATGAATCTGACATTTACATATTAGCCGAACGCTCCCATCTCAAATATTTTTCCTTGACATTTCAATATTTGCTCTTTTACACTTCTAGATACAAGAATCAGAATTTCTCCCATCTCATATGAGTTTCCTTGACATTTCAATATTTACTCTTTTATACAACTAGCTATCAAGATTCCTCCGGAAAAATGTGAATTCTGAAATCGTCAAATGTCTGATTCTTTCAAAATATTTTAAATAGTTCGATCCAAGTATTTTTGGCAACATTTAATTTTCTTCCTAAACTGCACTTTTAACTCAGAAATTATTACATCAAACATCGAACTGCTATTTATTTCTCAAATAATACACTTTTCAGTAATGCTTTTATGTGGAAATTAGTAGGAAATATTTACCAAATTAATAAATACTTTAGTTTAGTACTTAATGTTCTTACTGAATATGTTCATTAATAATCAGTCTGGCTACAATCACTCGAGTCCATATAATTATTTAAATGTAAGGTTTAGTCCTTGTAACTGTTTTAAACAGATCGGTCAGAATGATGCTGATTTCCTCTCCCTTACGGTCATGATACATTTCTAAAATAAAAGATGATGGAATAATGACTTAAAAATTTGAAAGTAGATTCGGACTTTCTCGAGTTATTGACTAGACTTTATGTAGGCATAACTTGACCTGTAATACAATAACCGTAATATAATAAATATAATATTTCCGTTGGTTATTTGCTGGTTTAATGCAGAAATAGGACTGATAAGTATCGTGTTCACATATTAGATCAACGTCAGAACAAATTCATCATGGTCTTCGGTTTCTTGCGGTTTCTCAGTGTTTTACTCATATGACATCATTATCTCCATTTTGTCCCTAAAATATAGTTTACGATTACACCATCCATGATTAGCAGCTTCATTAAACTGCCATTAGTAACGATTAGAAGCACCCTATACTACCAACACATCTGCGACAGTACAATAACGCTCCCTCCACCTATACGTTAGGTTTATCTCTAGTTCTTTGGCTTCCGTTCACAATCTCAAGGCTGAAAACTCATTTTTCAGTGAAAAAAAAAACAAACAAATTTGCTCATTTGCCCGGGGGATATTTAAGATCTCTATACTGTGGGATACAACAATTTATCTTAGATTTCGGCGTTGTATACAGAAAACCAATCTGTTAGTAAGCCCTTAACATCTAATCTAGGGAGTTCACAATAACATTGGTGTATTGTTTCAAAGTTAAAGTAACTGAATATATGATTGAAGCTTACAATTAATTGTTCTATTCACACTATCGCTTGGATACGGTAGGTCACTATAATGACTTAAAGACGGGGAACCATACACATTACTCATTGCATTAAGTTGTTGATTTTCACAAACCTTTATTTTGGTTACCTAACTGCTCAATTTTGCATGACGATGATTGACTAGCTCAGGATATATACTGATCAGTCTTTTTAACAAATTACGAGAAGCCTGATTACACCAAAAACTGTTTCATGTATAACTGAAGCCTTGTTTCAGTGTCATCTTGGACTTCAAAGAAATGTGCATTATTTTTCGAATATTTAGAATGTTAATTTGCATTAACCTTGACATGGTATTTTCATGATATCTGTAAACATATTATTTTCATACTGCAAAGCAAGGTAAGCCGATTGTTTCCTAGAAAAGCTCGGCAGTATTTAGACATTACTCCAGTCGTTATCTAAGGTCTTTAAATGCTATTTGCTACAGACGAAAAAATGACAAGACGCATTAATGGTGCATCAAAAATGATGGAAACCTTAATGTCTATTACTGCCGAGACGATTTAAATCTTTCCAATAACATGAAGCATATAATGTATCAGATACCATGCGATATTTACTGGAAAAAAACCTTTTTGTCAAGAAATATTTGTTTGGTTTTTATTTGCATTTCATCATATTCATAGTACTTTTTAAAGTAAAAAGTGTTTTATTTTGTAGGGTATTCTGAACATTTTAAGTTCCTTATTTCTTTTTCTTTCTTTACCATTATTTTCCTTTATATATTTTAATGCATAATTAACCTCGATAACCTTTTTCCTTATTGCAACAATTAAACGTAGGATGACGAAAGCTTTTGAAAGAAATAAAAGAAAGGTATTATTTTTTAAGCAAATACTTTATCACTATTTCAAATATCAAGACTGCATTTAATGTAAACTTTGCATGACCTTGGCTATCGACAGAAAGCTTCTATGAGCATAGACAGTTCCATTCTCAAAGTTAATTGATACATTTGTTGCTAACATTATGTGTAAATATGTAAAAGTATACCTAAACAGACCAATTTTAAAAGATAACTTTATAAAACTTCATAAAAATAGAAAGAAATTTGTATCAACATACCAGTAGTGAGTACAGTTTTGAAACATAATTAAGTAAACATTAAACAGAAAAGGACATTGACAAAAAGAAATAAAATCAGTAAAATCATGTCTTAAATGTTGTGATATATAGAGCAGTTACAAACCAAGGTGAAACAATGTTCTCCTTTAGGAGGAAATACACACAAAACATTTAAAATTCACTCATTCTTTTAAGATGCACATTGTTTTGTCACTAACTTTGCCGCCAGTTCTAAAATAAGACACAATATTAGCCTATCGTTCAAACATGTTGCAGAGAAAATCTCAGAGCAGAAACTTTGCTTAACTGGATGTTTCATAGATCTCAAACATACGACACTAGTATATGATGCGTTGTCTTTTCCTCAGTCTCACCCTTTCCTCTAGATAGGTAAAATCATTTAAATGATTGAATGGCCGTTACAGAAACTTTTAAAGTACATATTTTTTTCCTAAATCATCTATGAACATCTTTTTTCTGCCAGAGCATACGAATGCAGATATTGCGAGTAAAAAGGGAAAATATTATCATAGTTTTCTTAATAGCAGCTAAATCTAGCGCCGTCAGCTCTTAAACAGTTGATACAAATTTATTTAAATTTCATTTTTATTATTTACTAGCTAAACTTTCTTTTCTTTGATACGCATGTATTTCTCTTCTTCAAAATATTACAGGCGTGTCCATTTAAATGTAATAACAGCCACACATTGGGTTTAGATACCAAGTTTGGTCGTTTCAATTTCAATTTAAATTGTACAGTCTATGGATTATGTGTAGTTGTTGGTTTGTAAATAAAAATAATAAAAACGAAACTTTAAAAAAAATCAAAACTCCTAAAATAGCTTTTTCTACAAAGAAATACTCTGCCTGGCTTGTTTGTTTCAAGTGCAATCAATAAACTCGTAATACTCTGAAATGTTGTTTGTATTTTTATTCTTAACAGTTTTCTGGAACAAACATATATCATGAAGTTTTCTTTCCTTGATGAGTTATAAAAACCAAACTAAAATATAAAATGTAGATGATAAATCAGTGCTTTATCTCTATGATAGGATTATAAACACTGCATATTACAAACTATATAGTTCCATTCAGAGAGAGCAACTGCTTTAAACATTCTACCAGATTTGCATGATGTCGTATTTCAAGTCCATGATTCAATCACTGGCTAATAAATAGAAAGAATTCAGAAACAAACATTCTCATGAATAAATCAGTGACAAGGTTTAGGGTTCTTTTGATGTTTCGAGACCTTTTCGTACTTCTGACAAAGCGCCGAAACATGTAATATCAATCTGAAAAGAAAGCAATCTCAGCAAGCCACTGACTAGCAGAATGGACTGGATTTTACAATCAAAGTATACATATTTAAAGTCCATCTCTTTACAGAATATGACTTTGCTTTGAAAATATGTAAGTTTATAAGAAACCGATTTAAATGGTTTAGTCATAGGTAGAAATAGTTCTTCCCTTTTGCACGATGTTTACGTCAATAGAACAGCTCCCAATCATAAAGTACTAAATTTTAAGGTCCTTTTATATCTTTTTCTGTGATCAATTTATTTTGCGATTGTCATTATTTTCGGAAGCATAAAGTTTTTTGTGTATATGAGACTGCTAAATTTAGATTTGAATTTAGTATCGTTTCAATACTCACGTGACATGAATCTGATTCAGAAGTTATCATCTAGTACAGTGTCGTAATAACATACTACAGTTTTACATTGGGCTAGACGAACTGAACACAAAGACGCAATTGCAATCTATTTTCTGATTTATAGTCTATTCAATTTGAAAACTGTAACCAAAAATACGCCTTTTCCTATTTGTGTTATTTTTGTTCGGTTCTCAAAAATGTTGTGATGATACTTATTTTATTCACGACAGAACTGTTAAATTGGAAGTTTATTGTCAGGATCAATGTGACGTCAATTAAGTCATCTTGGTAAAAATATGTTCTTTTTGCATGACTAATTTAACCGATCTTTTTGACCGTATGTTTACATTTTCTAGTGTAAAAAGGAATAAAACTTTATAGTATTCCAAATTTCGGAGTCAGTTATGCACGATACCTACACACAATCAATGGTGAATTAAAGAACCGTAACAAGGTTCTATTGATGTAAAAACTATAATTATTTTTACAAGGTACATATTACATAAATTTGCGAAGAATTTTAGGAAATAGTATATATATATTGGCAAATATATGTCTTCCCATTTTCATCATTTCCAAATGAAAGACTATTTTATGAGAAACTTGTTATCATTTTCTGTGCAGACTTATAGTTGTTTGGCCAAGAAACGAAACTTTGTTTCCTCTTTTCCTTTTTGATCATTTATTTATCTAAAATTAAAGTCACTGAACAAGATTTGGTAGTTTACTGACTTGATCTTACTGGCCCTTTCAATTTTCAAGTCATTCTTAAAGAAACATACCCTAGAATTAAAGATATTTCCTTGTCTTTCGAATAATGTAGATATGTATGATATTGAATGAATTATTATCTGATGTCGAGGTGTCAACAAAAAAAATCTAAGTACAACAGATAACCTGTTAACATCATTATAATTATTAGTCTTTCGAATCACAGTTGTACCATTCCATTCTGATCGGATAGCTGTTCATTCCAAATAAACGCTTTCAAACTGTTTTTAAATTGCATAAAGAAAAAAAATTAACGTATTTTTTTTATTTAAATCGTCATTTTTGTTTTCTTTATATAGCAAATGAGCAAATTAAAAAGGTAAGCAGCATGTCATCCGTTAATTGTAAGGCTTGTCTCTTCAAATAATCGTTAAAAATGAGCACCCACAAATCATACAAATAAATGTCTTTGGTTTATGGAAGGGGATATCCGCCAGAGTATGCATACTGCTGTACGACAATTGCATATTGCTTTGTTTAATTCGTTATTATAATCTGCATTTCCCCGTGCCTTTGAGTTTATTTCCTCTGCTTGTTGCAAATATCTTTCAGCTTTTTCAACTCGATGTATGTAATTCATACAATTTTTAATTTATCTAGGACCTCCTTTAGGAAAAAACAAGAACAATAGCTCCACCAATACAACCATCAAGTACAATAACTCTTCTTACCACAAATAAATTTGTAACAAAGAAGACTTAACTCAATGTAAGTAATAAGAAATTTAATCCTAAACCTTATATTTTGGCATGTATATGGGCGCGACTTGTAAAGTTATAACAAAACAAAAGTTGTAATACTCCAAAAAAATGTCACAGGTTTGGCTGCACACCAACTTGGCGTTTAGGGCTAGCCAAAATAACTCAGTTCGGCACTTCCGAATACACATCAAATTTATTTAACTAAATGAAAATATCCAACCCTGGGAAAGCAGAGGTTGTAATGTCACTTTTCATTCTTTTACAAACGCTACATGTCTATAAAGTGTTCGCTGACTGCCGTTACAATGGATCACAAAACTCCAGTCTTCCAAATGTCAATATATAAGTCGCACCTAGGATATTACTCTTCAAAGTCTTCGGCTGGAATTCTGGTTGGATTAATAATACTCAACACTGAAAATAGACAAAAAACAAAGCAAAGCACAGAGACCAATCTTATCTTTAAGGGTGGGAGGGCGGGATGATAAACGTCCTTAATTAAATTTCATAGTTTTTAAATTTGCTCAAACCTTTCCCGTTTCGTTGCCAAATCGGAAAGGACACAAAATGTGCCTCCCTTTGAAGAACTGACCTATACAACTAAATTAACTAGGTTATAACCAACTAAATTACGTGGAGTCGGCCAAGATAACCTGGACTATGGGTCATATGAACCAATAGTCCGCAGTAAAAGGAAAATGCATATTCGGTTGTAAGTCGATTGTGTATAACCTTGAAATGTTGATGCTTATAAGTCCTTACTACTTTTGACGTGATTCTTTGTGACTATATATCGTTTAATACACACATAAGCTTTTAAACATCTATTATTTCCTTTCGGTAATTTCGACGTTGAATGTTTGATTCAGAAGACTTTAAAGTACACGATTCAGCCTGGAATTTATGTTTTGCACTCAGTTATGTGTAATGCTTATTAAAGTATTAAAACAAATTTCCATATTCACTTAAAGATACCAGTTAGCACAAAGCAATAGCAAACATGAAACTAACCGAATGCATCTGTAACATGTATTCATATAACGCTAGGAACCATTTTATTCGGCAGTTTTCGTAAAAAGGTTAATCATGAACGGTGTATTGACAAAAATATACCAGGCAAACTAGTGCAATCCAAGACGGACAATACAACAGGACACAAAGATAAATTGCTTTTTCAAAAGTTTATTTCTTTGAGAAATTTGCACTTTCCTCCCGATATAAGTACTCCAGGCAACTACATTTTCACTGACCGACTATTATTGAAAAATCCCACTTTTTTCCAAATTTTGATAAATAATTTCTCAAAAATATAATTCTACAATTTTCAGTATATTAGACTGTGCAGCCTACCAGGACTCAAACTCCATACCCTTGGAATACTGTTCCGCTGATCTACTGTCTGAGCTACCCAGCCTCATACAGGTTATCTTCCCTCTTAAGGAACAGTTCTGAACAGTTCTACACACTTAAAGCATTTTTGTTAAAATCACGCATTTTAATGTTCATTCAAAAACAAAGCTTAATCATAAAACATACAAAATGACATTTAAAACATTTTCATAACATTTTTTTATTTTTCAATTAGCTGAAAAAATACTAGAAAATGAAAAAAGACTCCTGTTTTTATAAATTCATCTCAGAGTTAAGTCATTCAACCAGTTCCGATTGACATTTTGACTAAATACTCAAATGGTGTCTTTAACTTATAGATATATTTATTACAATCAGGGTCTCTTTTAAAGAACCTGCTACAATGTAGTGGTTTAGGTCACTTCCAACAAGCAACAACCTTGTTGTTGCCAACAGTGTTGGAGCTTCATGAAAGCGGTTGGGGTTCAATTCCCGTGAGAACCCTTAGGTTTATTTTCTCTATTTATGTACTTCAACAATATTCTCAGTCATATAGACGCTATGCATAATTTATAATTTCTTTATATTTTTCCTCCATTCCGTTAAGAAAGAGTGATTTGCCCAGAAAAATGGAAAAGTTTTCTCAAACCCAGTCGGTCCACAGACCACATTGTTTTAATATAATCCTGTTATACATGTATATAGTATTTTCATACATGTTTGAAAATGATGTGAGACGTGGCCTGTGTCTGTGAATCTGTCAAGAAAGCTATAATATAAACAAATAACCAGATTTCTACCTATAATCTTCATTATTTGACCCACTTTTCCGAGAATTTCAATTGACAATATAAAATTATAAATGACCTCAGGTCAAAACTTGTACTTATTGTGTAGATGGGAGAATTTTACCACTGAAAAAGAAATATTTACTAATTCACTTACTTCGCCATTATTTAGCATTTCATCCAAAATACATGGGCAAGTAATTACTATTTCACCGTAAAACCACGAAAAACACCGAAGGTCAAATTTGTTCTTCCACAGTTATTTCCCGTGTATAATAATTTGCGCTAGAATCTTAAATTCTTTACTGGTTCGCTACGAAGTTTACATTAACATGATGCTTTTAACAACCGATTGACGATTATACTAAGTTTATGCATCATTTTTAAATACCCCTTTTCCTGAAGTTTAAACATATTTTTCTATCGTTCATGTTGTTAATGATTACCTTCTGGAATATTCAATTTAAACAACAGCCATGTGGCAGCAAACAAGAATGATGTTGAATAAAAAGCCGATACATTCAAATTAAGAAACATAAAAGACTTAAGTGTTTGTTAACTACTTGTCACATTAAATAGCAACAAAGTCAAATGAATTTACAAATACATAGTTTTCAGTCTATAATTTTACAGATAAACATTTCAAGATCACAACGGTACAAAAAATGTTAAACCACAGACTCTAAATGTGCAAATAAGAGTTAGTTTAAAATGGGAATGAATTGTAACAATAGCAAGAGGAACACGAAAAACAAATTACTTATAAGTAGAATTTATGCAACTTTAATGAAGTTGACAATAATTAGGACGCATATGAAAGTAAATTACATAAAATTGTAATTTAGCAGTAGACATACAGTGGCGGATATCCCCTTTCATATTGGTTAACACTACATTTTATTAGAAAAAAAACCTGTTACTGTAAACTTATTATGTAAGCACATTGCCCTTTGGTTGTATGTTTTGTGTGAGCTTCTTGTAACAAAATTTTAGCCTGGTTAAAAATGAAGGATTTGTTTAAAAACTGTGTTGTTTGGGTTTTAGTAGTTTCCTTTTTGATAATCTGTTTTCGTAATTCCATAACTAGTCCATAGTTTTCACATTTATTTTGCCTCTGTTGCCTCGAAATACCGACTTTGTAACTTTATAAGTACAGTCGTGTTGTTTTGAGTATGCATGGTTTCTTTATAAAATGATTTTATCAATATGCTTATTCAATTTATATTGTTATTTTTACGCCTTTCAAAAACCTAACTGTAAAGAATTTTTAAGTAAGTAGGGCATATTGCCCTTGGCCTTGTAAAGACATTGCACGAGTAAAAGAAAACGACAGATCAAAATTAAGAAAGTATTTCATTAGCACAAGAAATAAAAGCAAGAATAAAGATTTGAACAGACGTTACTGCAGCATGAGTAATTCACTCCTACCTGTGTTTTCAGAGATTTTCAAGGAATCTATACTCCTATCATGATGCAGAAAATGTATATATATTAAAAGGGTTCCATTTTAAGATATGAAACCAGTCTTTAATTGACAGCTGTGTTTGAAACACAAATATAGATTAAAAAAGAGACAATTAATTATTTTGCAAAATATTCTAAAGACTTTCAATAAGAAAAAATTTAAATGTCAACATGACCTTTGTAAATGGCTCTTATGAACTTAAACGGGTGCTTTATTTGTAAAAGAAATTTGGCCGGTTGCTACCAATTATCGAACAATGACAAATATCAAGTTAATAGCATGAAAGCTAGGATATTTTTTATATCTCAATAAGAAACATTTTAAAATTAACAAATGCATTCTGATTTTGAAACAACAAGAACAGAAGAGTTTTGATTCATTTTATTGTCAGAACATAGTCTTTGAAGTATTCACCCCTTCTCATGAAAGCCCACAACTCCACTCGTCAATATGGTTGCTAGATTAATGGAGTTCGTCTTCTGCTGACTACTTCAAAGCGAGACTTTACTTTTGGAACTTAGCCAAAACAATACGAAAGTTAATCACTGTCACTTTATTTGACTTAACTGTCATATGTCACACTAATTTGATGAAAAAAAAAAAAAAGTAAAAGTTTTGTTCGAGAGATGGTACCAACAGGCTAGTTCTTTGGCTTCCATTGACCATCGCAAGGCTGAAACCTCATTTTTCAGTGAAAAAAAGTTTGAAATTTGCTCCTCATTTGTCCGGGGGAATATTCAAGACAGTCTACCGGCGTTTGAAATCTCTACACTGTGGGATATAGTGATTTATCTTAGATTTCAGCGTTGCATACAGCAAACAAATATATTGTGTTAGTAGGCTCTAAACATCTGATCAAGGGAGTTCGCAATAACATAGGTGTATTGTTTTAAAGTTAAAATAACTGATTTTTTTATTAAAACTTACAATTAAATGTTCTGTTTAAACTATCGCGTGACGACGGTAAATTACTAGATTGACATAAAGACGGGACCCATACACATTACTCATTGTATTAAGTTGTTGATTTTTACAAAACTTTATTTCGGTTACCTGACAGATTGCTCGTTTTGCATGACGATGATTGACTAGCTCAGGATATATACTGATTAGGCTATTTAACAAATCACGAGAAGCTTCATTACACCAAAAACTGTATCATGTATAACTGAACCTTAAAATGGTATTTTCTTGATATCTGTAAACATATTATTTTCATACTGCAAGGCAGTGTAAGCCGATTGTTTCCTAGAAAAGCTATGTAGTATTTACACATTAGTCTTTATCAAAGGTCTGTAAATGCTATTAGCTATAGACGAAAAAAATGACAAGACACATTAATGGTGCATTAAAAATGATGGAAACCTTAATGTCTATTACTGCCGAGACGATTTAAATCTTTTCAATAACATGAAACATATAACGTAGCAGATACCATGCTAAATTTACTGAAGAAAAGCGAACCTTTTTTTTAATATTGTCAAGATATATTTGTTGGGTTTTTATTTGCATTTCACCATATTCATTGTACATTTTAAAGTAAAATGTGTTTAAGTTTTAGGGAATTCGGAAAATTTTAGGTTCCTTCTTTTTCTTTCTATCTTTTCCATTTTTTCCTTTAGATATTTTTAATGCATGACTGTTTATTTAATGTAAAATTCATTTGATGCATAATTAACCTCGATAACCCTTTTCCTTACTGTAACAATTAAACGTAGGATGACGAAAGCTTTTGAAAGAAATAAAAGAAAGGTATTATTTTTTTGTTTAAGCGAATACTTTATCACTGTTTCAAATGTAAAGTCTGCGTTTAATGCAAACCTTGCATGACCTTGGCTATCGACGGAAAGCTTCTATGAGCATAGAAAGTTCCATTCTCATTAGATACATTTGTTGCTTACATTATGTGTAAATATGTAATAGTATATCCAGACAGACCAATTTTAAAAGACAACTTTATGAAAATAGAAAGAAATTTGTATCAAAATACCAGTAAAGAGTATAGTTTGAAACATAAGTAAGCATTAAACAGAAAAGGACATTGACAAAAAGTAATAAAATCAGTAAAATCATGTCTTAAATGTTGTGATAAATAGAGCAGTTACAAACCAAGGTGAAAAAATGTTCTCCTTCAGGAGGAAATACACACAAAACATTTAAAATTCAGTCATTCTTTTAAGATGCACATTGTTTTGTCACTAACTGGATGTTTCATAGATCTCAAACATACGACACTAGTATATGATGCGTTGTCAATTCCTCAGTCTCAGGCTTACCCTCTCCTCTAGATAGGTAAAATCATTTAAATAATTGAATGGCCGTTAGAGGAACTATTAAAGTATATATGTTTTCCTTAATTATCTATGAACATCTTTTTTTGCCAGAGCATACGAATGCAGATATTGCGAGAAAAAAGGAAAATATAATCATGGTTTTCTTAAAAGCAGCTAAACAGTTGATGCAATTTTATTTAAATTTCATTGTTTATTATTTACAAGCAAAACTTTCTTTTCTTTTATACGCATATATTTTTTTCTTCAAACTATTACAGGCGTGCTTATTTAAATGAAGTAATAGCTAACATTGGGTTTAGATGCCAAGTTTGATCGTTTTGATTTTAATTCAAATTGTACAATTGTCTATGGAGTATGTGTAGTTGTTGATTTGCCTCAAGTGTATTAGTTCTATTATTTATCAGCGACTCCTTTTATAGTCTACGAGCTGGAATTAAAGTCTTATCTAGACAGACAAGTGGGAGAGTAGAAAAAACAGCCTAATTATAGATATCCTTGACTATCCTACATTCCTGTTTTGACACATTCAAAACAAAATAAATGAATAAGATAAAAAACGGACACTTTAAAAGAAATTTTCTAAACTTATAAAACAGCTTTTTTACAAAGGAATACCCTGTCTGACTTGTTCCTTTTAAGCGCAATCAATATAATACTCTGAAATTGTGTTTGTGTTTTTATTTTTTAATTATTTGTTTTCTGGAAAAACAGATGACACTAAGTTTTCTTTCCTTGAGTAATAATAAATCAAACTAAAATATAGACGCAAATATAGATTATAAATCAATGTTTAATCTGTAAAGTTAGAGTTATGAACACTGTATCTCAAACTATATAGTTCCATTCAGAGAAAACAACTGCTTTAAACATTCTACCAGATTTGCATGATGTCGTATTTCAAGTCCATGATTCAATCAGTGGCTAATAAATAGAAAGAATTCAGAAACAAACATTCTCATGAACAAATCAGTGACAAGGTTAAAACTTCTTTCGACGTTTCTAGACCTTTTCAAACTGATGGCAAAGCCCTAAACCATGTAATAAGAATCTGAAAAGAAAGCAATTTCAGCAAGCCACTGACTAGCAGAATAGACTGGAATGGAAAAGGTTTTGCAATCAAAGTATACATATTTAAAAAAAATCTCTTTAAAGAATATGACTTTGCTTTAAAAATATGAAAAAAGCTAATCTTCTTGTATATTGCTGTTATTACCAATGACGAAATTATTCGCGCTTCTAAATTATTTCTATTTACAGTAATTATATTTGACAAAGGAAGATATTTAAAATCGCAATATTTCTTTCACAATGATTATTGAAAACCACGCCGTATTTTCGTTCATAAAAGAGATAGTAAAATACAAAGATAATAATGTATCTGTTTTGCTTACAACGGTCAGTTGCACTTGTATACCGTGTGTCATTTAAAAGGGAAAAATAAACAGGACGTTGAAAATATAATAATGCTCTGTTTTCTTTTTTATTCAGCAATATTGTCAGCCACAAAATGCCTATTTTCCTTTCTTTGACTTTTACTTTTTATTTACTTCTACGACCTGAGACGAACTAACGATATTACACTGCCTACACTGTATGAAACTAGCAGACATACAAAAAAATTATACGTCTGTTTTTGCAGACAAAGCACACAGGCGTCTTGTTTCTGCTATCTGTTTATTGTGTGAGCACACTTCTGTTTCGTTGCCAGAAAATTGCCCTGATCACCTATGGAACGTGGCGTTTACATTTTAATCCTTTTGATGTCTTAACGGATCTTTGCTGTTAAGGCTAACCATGTTAAGCCGTCTTTTCTCAACGACGCAGCGAAAGCCCGGAAAGACACAGTTGAAGCTGAAACAGAACTCCCGTTTTTATCTCATTGATGACAGTGTTGTTATAGTTCAAGGCAAGATATTCTAAAGTACAGACGTATTATTTAAATGATAGAATGAAAAATGATATCAATCTTGTTGATTTCAACAAAAAATGCAAGTTAATGAAATACTGCAATCAAACTTAACTGTTTGCGAAGTAAGCTTTTAGAGAGTATGTTTTATTTAAAAGTGTGTCGGCAATATGCTGTAAGATGAAGCAAGGTTTTGTGCCGACATATTGAAACGATGTTGAACAAATAATACTGAAACAATTCTGTTTGAACCTGTTTATATTAAATATTTTGTGAAAAAGAAAAGACACCTCTCAAAAAACGTGTCTACTTTTACTTTGTATGCGTTTCATGTAAACTTTTTGCAAAGCCGTGTCCAAATATCAACCTAATGTTTATACCTTGTAAATCTGGTTCATTCGTATTCTATTCGCGACTATGTGTCTGCGTTATTCGTGATGTGTTTCGAAATAGATTTTATCTTCCATGCCAAGATTTTTTTTATTTCAGTTCAAAATAGAATCCAATAATTGATAAAGCAATATTAATTGCATCAGCACCTTAGACTCACAAATGTAATATTTAAATGTCTGTTGTATGTTTGATAGTCATTCATTCATTATTTAAACTTGATTTATGTTTTAGCAACGTATTTTTTTTTACAGTCTTCCTTGATGGAAAAGGTATTTTCAGATGCAATTTTTCATTCTTTTTAATTTAAAATAAAACATTCGGATTGCAGTGTAGGTCAGTCTTTCTTAGTGAATTATGAGGCACAGAAGGGTATGTTTGTTTTATTAATTTTCACGTTTGATTTACTGCATACTTCTTCCATAATCATTATGATTTTTTTTTATTCCTATCGATCTTTAAAAGATACAAATTAGACAACTGTTTATATCAAAATAACATCATGATGTTAAGATCTACTACCCATAGATGTGCACTATTCGTGCATTATTAATTCATCTGGGGTTCTCCTTACAGATATTGTCAAGACAAGTAGAATATGATAGTTCTAAAACAATGCAAATTGTGTAAGTTTTATATCATATTACAGGTTTAACAGGTTTCTGTAATGCAAAACAGCTGTGCCTGATGATTTTCTAAGAATTTAGCGCAGAAACTTGTACAAATATAGCAAAATCCAAATTGATATATGTTACAAGAACTAGTTTTTGGCGCCTATAACTTATTTCATACTTACAGAGATAAACATTAACAATAAATTATTTTATTCGAGTGGTTGTACACATGGGGACATTACTACAATTGGGCAAAATTAAGTATGATTTTTTCAGTTTTTTTTTTTTTTTTTTTTTTTTGGGGGGGGGGGGGGGTTATTTCTTTTTGTCTTTTTTGTGTGTTTTTGTTGTTTTTTTCTCAAGAACTTCTTTATGATATATAAATAACCTATGCATTAGAATGAATAATCACTTGTTCTGTTCTAGTATATGTCTGTTTTAACTGTGTAACAAAGAACACAACTATTGCAATAAGAACATTTAATTCTTGCTTTTGTTTAAGGAATGAAAAAAAAAAAGATTTTTGATAACTCTTTTTAATGTCTTTCTTTTATATCAGCAAAGAATATGATAAATTATGAAGGCAACGATATCAGGAATAATCGACACTTATGAATCAACGAAGAAGAAAGTAATGCAATATGTGTTTCGTTTTTTGTTTGTTTGTTTGTTTTTGATTAATTGACTGATTGACTGATTGATCGTTTTTAAATCAGAAAAAGTACAAAATGTAACGATAAATACAATACAAAAGTGCCATGTTAATTAACCATCTTTACTGTTGCTGTTATATCCTTCTCACTACGATAACCACTTGGACAGACGAAGATCAAAGATACAATGCTGAAACAAACACTTATGACAATCATATTGGCCTTTCTTGGACTCTTCGTTGAACTTAAGTACTGTTGGTTCAAGAAACTGTCTCGTACGGCTTAGGTGTTGGTCTCTGGTATTCGGAACTATACATATTCTTTATGTCACTTCTACACTAGGCTAGGGTCCTAAATATTCCAATGAACTGTCTTTGGCATATGTTTCCATATTTCTGTCGTCAAAGTGCCATTTATTATTTGCTTTTATTACTTCCTGTCAACGTAACCTGTTAGCTGTATCTTTACTAAAAAGAGTAATGAGGGATTTCCTGGAAAACAGTAAACAGAAAAAAATAAACATAGTGCACTTACTTCCAAGGTAGAGCCTCAGTGTATTATATGAAATAATGAGGAAAACATCATCAAATGAATGTTTCATCCATTTCAAAGTGTTGATTAAAGAAAAATCCAATTGTTGCATCGCGAAGACTGTCATTTAGCCTAAATAGACACCAATAACTAAATTATTCGCAGTTTAAATTGTTTCTATGTATAGTGTTTGTATAAGAAACCGATTAGTATGGTTTGGTTACAGCTGGAAATTTGCTCGTGCTGCACGATGTTAATGCTCTGTATATAAGGAGACCCCGTGACAGCTTTTATACGTACATTTTCCAGCCTCCCACCAGTTATGTTAATAGTTTTGGTCTTTTCAGATTTTTACATGTGATCTGTTTATTTAACGGTTCTTATTATTTTCAGAAGTACAGTTCAGAAAGCTTTCGAAATGACAGTTCAGTTTCTGGGATATTATGCAAATGAATAAGACTGTGTGTATATCTGATCTAAATTTAGCATCGTTTTACAACGCAGGTAAGCTAATTTGATTCAGAAGTAATTATCTAGACTAAGTACATTTTCGTATCAGCATACTACATTTTCACTTAGGAACGAAATGAATACAAAGAAACAATTTTAATCTATTTTCCGATTCTTATCTATTTAAATGTGACAATCGTAGCCGAAAAAAGTTTTTTTTCTATTCCTGTGTTATTTCTGTTTAGTCTTTGCACGATTTAGTTAAGTTAATAATTATCTTCTTCGCGACAGAACCGTGAGTTATCGGTATTTAAAACGAAGTTTATTGCCAGGACCAATTTAGTTATATTGGTAAAAATATGTCATCTTTTAACATAACGAATTTAGCCGATTTTTGTTTGACTGTTTGTGTAAAAGGAAGAAAACTTTATTGGAGTTTTACTTTAGCGTTCCATATCTCGATGTCAGTTATGCACGATACATACACACAATTTATAGTGAATCAAAGAAGCGTAACAAGTTTCTACTGGTGTTTAAACTGTAGTTATTTTTACATGATACTTGCTACATAACATGTGAGGCGAATTTAGAAAATAGTATAGGCAAATATTATTATTTTTCTTTCATTATTTCCAAACGGAAAACAATGATTCTATTTTATAGAAACTTGTAATTATTTTTCTGTGCACGCTTAAAGGGGGTAGTCTTCTTTCCTTTTCTTTCTCAATTTGTCGGTCTTGCTAAGCAACTAGACTTTATTTCAGCTTTTCCTGATCTCTTTTTGTGAAAGTTTAAAATCACTGAACGACCTTTGGTAGTTTACTGATTTGGTCCCACTGGCTTTTTTTTAGTTTTCAAGTCCTTCTGAAAGAGGCATACCCTACAATAAAGGGTATTTTCTTTTCTTTCAAATAATGTAAATGTAAATGATATTGAAGTAATTATTACCGGATGTCAAGGTGTCAGCAAAAATTTCTTAGTACAAGAGCGAAAAACATTTTGATTATTAGTTCATATAGAGGGAATTGTTGTTGTATCATTTCTGAGCAGATAGCCATTTATTCTAAATGGACGCTTTTTGAGTGTCTTATGCCTGAAAAAAAAGTTTGGAACATATTTTGTTCTTTAAATCATCATTTTTTGTTTTCTTTCTTGTAGCAAATGAGCTATAAAATAGATATGCAGCATACCACCTGTTAACTGTAGGGCACGTCCCTTTAAATAATCGTTGAATACTATACTTATAAATTTCTGGTCTGTCCTTTTAAGGCAACACTGACTTTATTAGAAACAATGTTACTGTTAACATATTATGTGAGCACGTTGCATATTTTGTATCTTTTTCATAAGCTTTTTAGATTAACTATTGTCAGCTTAGTTAGATTCAAACAAAAGCTTTGTGCTTTGTGTGGGTTCATGATATACCTGTTTTTCATAACAGGGTATCATAATGCCCCTGTTAACTCGATTCACCGATGTTAAGTGTTACAAGTCCTGTCGTCTTGTTTTGAATATGCAGTGTTTCTCAATAAATAATTTTATCATATTTTCTTATATAATTTATATTGTTAATTTTGCGCCCTGCATAAACCGTATTGAAACGTAAGTACAAAAATAGACCATAAAATTTTTGTAAATGAATTCAATAAAAAATGTTACAAGCACAAATTAAAAAGTATACGTACAAAGTGTGCCGCTGTATTCGATCTTTACTTGAATGACATAACCTTTGATAGTCGGACAGCTACACTCACTAAAAACTTGTATTTTATATTTTTTAAAACAGGACGAAAACGTTCGCTGACAGTTTTAACTACATAATCAAACAATGTTGACGTCTGCTGTAGAAAGCTCAAGAAAATGTTTTTATATATATAAAGAAGGTTTGAAAAGACTTTATTATCACCATGAGTGCATCCTTCCTACTTTTGTTCTCAGAGCTTTTCGAGGAATCTGTATGCCTGTCATTTTGCAGTAGATTTAAAGCTTTATACTGACAGATCCATTAGAACTTTTAATAGGAAAAGTGTGTTTTGGACAAATATAGAAATATCAGGAGGCAAATGATTTTCTTTCAAAACATTCAGAGACTTTCGAGAAGAAAACATGTTAAATGTCTATGGGACTTTCTGTTTATATAATGGTAAAGATATACAATTCTAGACTTCATTTACAATTGTAAATATGTTGTGAAATTCAGAATTTGTACAGAGATTGAAATCCGAAGCGAATTTTTTCGAGCACCTATTTCCTAACTATTTGTACGTTAGGTTCTCCTTTGCATAAATATATTTTTTTTTTATATCTGTTGTGTTTACAGTGGTCAGTGCATTTGTATTTCGTGTTTCATTTAGGCGGTTTTAGAAGGGAAATAGAAACAGACGGACCAAATGATTTTTTCTTATATAATTTGACCTTTGTTTTCTTGGAGCTGAGACGAACCAACGATATTTAATTGCCTACACGATAGAAAATTAGCAGAAAACGCAAAAAGTTGTCTTGTTTCAGGTATCTGTTTATTGTGTGAGCAAACTACTTTTTCGTTGTCGGAAAATAGCTTCCATCACCTCTGGAAAGGGGCCTTTAATTTTCAATCCTTTGGAATTGTCTTAACTGATCTTTGCTGTTAAGACAACGCAGCTATAGTCTGGAAAGACACAGTAAAAACTAAAACAGACTCCTTTTTATCTCATTGACACTTTTGTTATAGTTAAATTATGAAAGCAAGACATTTTGAAGAATTGTTGTTGGGGCAAGTGTGAGGTTGGTGCATCCTAGAACCTCGTTTAATGATTTGCCGCTGACCTTTCCAAGGAAGTAACCCCTCTGGTTCTCATTTTTGTTAATTGTTTTGGTGTCCTGTTTTCGATTGATCTTTAAATGAATTTATTCTATCTTTTACTCTACTTTTAGACTGTGGTTTTTCCTGATATACCCTTTGCCACTTTTTGTTAGTTTAAATAACAATGAAAATGATTAAAAAAAACTTGTTCATTTAAACAGATATGCAAGTAAATAAAGTACTGCAATTAAATAAATGTTAAATGTTTTGTTTTAAGTTGATTTAAGCAAACGTTTTACCTGTATATACCAAATGTTTCTAGCTGCACAAGAGACACCAGCTTATTTTTAAATGACAACATGATGCGAAAACATAACATCCATAAATATACACTTTCTTGTTAATTATCAAATCATCTGGAGTTTCTTGTTTCAAATATTACAACGAAGAGTAGAATATGATACTTCTTATCAATATAAATTATTTAAGCTAGATTTCATCTTGCAGGTTTTTACAGTTTTTGTAAGGAGAACAGTGTTGGTTTTCCTAAAATTAAGCCCATGGACTAGTACAAATATAACTGTATATGTATTGTTTGTTGTTTTCTATCATTCTTTTTTTATTAGATGGTACAATTCAAGGTAAAAGTGAATGTTCATCACTCAAATTTTAACATTAAAGAGTCTAAAAAGGCTATTTTTGCTTAATCAGGGGACATAACTCTGTCGATCTACAAAAAATTTGCGTCAAAATACCCAGGTGGATAGGTTTACAAGCTGAAAACTATTCTTAGAAAGTTTCATTACTCTACAATTATACGTTTGGAGTTACATGCGACACAAGTTTAAAAATGCTATTTTTTGCTTAATCAGGGGGTATAAGTCTGCCGATCTACAATAAACTTGCGTCAAAATACCCAGATGCATAAGTACGCATCCTGACAACTATTTTAAGAAAGTTTCATAGCTCTAGCAGTTATAAGTTTGGTTGTTTCACTCGACAGAAGTCTAAAAAATGCTCTTTTTTCTTAATCAAGGGTCATTACTCTGCTGATCTCCAATTAATTCGCATGAAAATACCAGGTGCATATGTTCACATGCTGACAACTATTCTTAGAAAGTTTCATGGCTGTAGCAGTTATACGTTTGTAGTTACACGTGACACAAGTCTTTGCTTAATCAAGGGTCATAAGTCAGCAGATCTACAGTAAATTTGCGTCAAAATACCAAGGTACATACGTTCACATGCTGACAACTATTCTTAGGAAGTATCATGGCTCTAGCAGTTATACGTTTGGAGTTACACGCGACACAAACCAGTCAACGTACGTACAGCGTGACAGCAGGACAGTGGGACAGCAGATGGACGGATAAGGGTAAATCTATATGCCATCCCCCCCCCCCCACTAGAGTGGTTGGGGCATAAAAATGGAACCATTTGTTTACTATTTCATAAAAAGAAATCATAAATGATTCTGAGGTAATGATCACATAGAGCTATCTTATTTATATTAGGCTATCTAACCTCTGTTTATTTTGCGCACAATGCGTGAATATTCGACAGACATGAATGTCTTCTGTGTCATGATTTGAAATTAGCCATTTACGAAAGAATAGTTCACTGAAAAATGTACGCGTATGGAATACATATAGATTAATATTATACAGAAAAAGGTACCGTTTCATAATAAATACTGTCATGCCTTGACTTATTAGTTTATGAATGCCTTTAAAGAAGGTATGTGATATGAAAATTTGGATTACAGGTATTCCTTACAATAGATAATGATACGATGTTAATAAATTTTAAGATCGACTACATAAAAATACACTCATACTTTCCTACTATAATCTGCAACTATAGTAGTAAAAATCTTCTTGAAAACATATTCATTAAAAAGCATTACTTTTTGTATTCTATTTTATTCTATTTCATAAATGAATTGAAGAAAAGTATTTCATAACAGCAGAATGATATTGAAAGTCAGTTTTACTAAAATGTGAAAAAAGAGACACAAAAGTATTCATGAATAGAATATCTATTTTTGAATCCGCATGCCTCTTGGAGGTAGAAACATTTTAATTCCTTTAGACAATGTTGATAATGTGCACTAAAAAGTATTAAGCTCATCAATTTTGTTTTTCTGATGTATCTTATTTTTATTTCACTTTGCAATAAGTTCATAACAATCATTTCATAATCTCCTCCCTGCCATAGTACACAGTCTGATTGATATATCTCGCTCACGTTTTCAATAAAAGATCTTTGAAATACAAATAAAGATGTATGTTGTCGTCTTGCTTAAGATCATACAGCCAAAACACGTGGAATTAACTTGCATATAAATTCCATTTAGCATTTGTTTCAAATCATTTGTACAATTTCGTAATTTGGTTTAAATTTACAAATAGGTCTCAATGAAGTTGGACCGAGTATGTAAAGTATCAATGTATATAAAGTCTTTCATTGAGCCTGCACCTGAGTAAATAACAGAGAAAACTGTGATTTAATGACATAGATGTGTTCATTTTCTGTTGCAGCGTATCAGAAAATTAGAGTTTTCTCTTCTTCCTGCATGTACAAGTAAATTACATTCTTACTTTGTAATGTGTCGAATTGAATTGTGATCTATTCGTAAAACAATGTCTCTTTCTAAAATTTCAGTCATAAATATCTTTCTTTCTGTTTTTTGTTAATACAGAAGACCCACTACACATTTAATTTGAAGTGGATAACATATATGTGAGTCCATTTCAGGTACTAAATCAAATTACACACTTGCGGCTGAACAAATTTCCAAGAGATTTTATTTATTTATTTATTTATTCTTTATTTATTCTATTTTTTAAATATTTTTTCTATCTCATCAAATTACGATGCATTGTTTACGTACTTTAATTTTACTATGCGCAGTTCTAGAAAGTCATAGAACACACGCTACGAGGCAAGTGTATACGTTAGTGAAAAATAACGAAAAGCAAATGGTCGGTTTTCAGAATAAAAAAAAATGTTTTGGAATTATCGTCATTAGCCAAACTATTCCAAGTTTCAGATTCTCTGCTAACTGAACTAATTTCATGTACGAACATTTCGTTTACAGTACATAATTTTTAACATTTTCAATTCTTTTGTTTTCACAAATATGGTAATACTATTATCAGGCATGCTCCAGAAAGCCAATATTTTCCCGACTGTGCAAATGAGGGTCAGTCTTATCGTTTTTCTAAATATTTACGATAACATTCATCGTCAATCATAGCATTTTTACGAAAATTTTACGAATTTTCAGACTTGTGTGTGTTTATTTTTTTCAAGAGCGCCTTTTAGTAATATCTTTGAGTCCCAAGTTCTTTAAGTGTTTATGATTAAATAAAAAACCCTTATTGTTAGCCTTCGGATATGCCAACAAATTTATCTTTTTTGAATGTTTTTTTTTTCGAGAATTTGCCGAAATTTCATTTTAATTTTGTCAGTTGACTTATTTATAATAACAGGTAGTACAGGCAATGATCAGTTTTGAAGTTTTTTTCTAAAACAAATGGCATTATTTTTTACCTTGTCTGTACGTACCTTACGGAGGAAAAAGACTAAAACCAAAAATATTCTACTGGTTGTTGTATTTATAAATCATAGGTATAACCTCTAGCAAACCACATGACAGAGATCAGACACAGAATTGTACACAGTTGCAAAATGTTTTGTCATACAAAGAAGTAGTCTTTTCTTTTGTTTATTATTGACCGATCTTTCAACTGCTTTTCAGTTAAAACAATTACATTTCGTTTTCTTATTTCATAAAAAGAAGAAAAAAATGTGTTCAAAAAGCAGATCCCAAAAATAAATTACTACTTTCAGACGGTAGTAAACAGTGAGTGTGGACAGTGAAATTCGCAATTAACACGGGGAATATTCCGAAGCTTTTTAAAGACCATTTGGCAAGATTTCTTCATCGCTAACATTTAACGTTTTCTTCTCTTTTTTGTGTAAAATTGTCACTGAAATGATTTCGATCTTATTATTATTATAATTTCTTCTTTATCGCAATGACCATCCTCCTTGTTGGTGTTTAAATGCCTCTTGTCTCTACTAATCGTATCATTACTTCACCATATTTTGTAATGCTTGTTCAATTCGTATTTGCAATTTCAGCCACATGGTTGATTTACGTTGTAAACAACAGTTTGTTGAATTGGTCGATCTGAAGAAGCATCAGCAGGATTATTTCTCGTATTTCCCTTAATATGTATTTACACTTTGTTAAAAACATAATTTAACTGCGAATTACCTTAGTTAAAATCCGTTTTCCTTTTATTTCATATGTGTCAGTGGCACATTAAAATCGTAATACTGTAAAGCCGCAACGGGGTGTTCATGAGTTTATCTTAATGTCAAAGTATACAGTATAATGCGATTTAAACTACTTATCAAAAATTTAATGTCCTATTTAGGGCTGTTTAATGACCTTTAGCACAGTTGTTACAGGCAATTATTCATACAGACCATCTACCTTACGAAGACTTTCAGAATAATGCCCCTAACAATACTAACTGATGAGGTATATTTGAGCTGACCTAGGTTTCCCCGACGACGGTGCCTTATTAGGACGACCAAATATTCCCCAAACATCAGCTTTTTCTTTTATATCGCTAAATAACTGTTGAAATACAACTTTATGATTCAGTTTAGACCAGTGCTTTGTAGCGAAAACGGTAATTTTGAAGTTATGTTTTGACTAAGTAACGCTGTTTTTTACAGGGGACACACAGATTTCGAAGTAGCGCTGTCGGCATAAGATTTGTTAGGTTCTTGACTTTTGATTGCGACTTAAAAAAACAAACAAATATCCTAGATATTTATAACGTTTATTAGGTGTACTAAACACAACAATGTCCAGATATAAAGTGCAGTAGGGCATTACACTTGATACCTGAGCATCGGAGATTTAGTAACTGGTGACAGGTTAGCTATTGTAGGTAAGTTTACGGAGAATTAGGAATCATAATGGGACTAGTAAAGGGCGAATAAAAGAAAAGACTGAACGTAATACATAATAAATGAAATTCATGATGTTATATGAAAATGCTACCGAGCGACGCGTAGTACAGTCACTTCACTACTAGTAATACACTACGCAAGTTCAAACAGCAAATAATCTGAATGGATGGCCCCAGGTTTTGGATGCATTTCTCTTACTCTTCAGGGAGTCTAGAAGCTGAATGTGAGTAGCTACTGATCCATAGTTCTGCAGTGATATCTCTTTGAAGTTTGGAAACTTGACGATTTGGCCTTCGGTCGGGCAAGGATTTGGCGCTAACTTTTAATGAAACATGGATTTTAATTTAAAAAGTTTTGTTTATCAAATCACAATGAACTGTTTTAGTACTTTCATATTAGTGTGCACAGTCCTAGAAAATTTCAAGAGCCCAAGCTGCGAGGGCAAGTGTACATGTATATCAAAAATGTCGAAAAACAAATGACCTTCAAAAAAAATTGTATCGGAATTATCATTATTAGCCAAACTATTCTAAGATTCATTTTTTTTCTGAATTCTCTGCTAATTGAACTATTCCATGTTCGGACAATTCATCATCTCTTAACAATTTACAACATTTTCAACTCTTGTTTTCACAAGTATGGTAATATCTATAATCATTAACAGGTATGCGCCGGAAAACCAATATTTTCCCGAGCAAACCAAATCCGCCTATCACAGAGCCCAGTCTAGGCTGAATATCACTTGTAAGGCACATGTATTCAAGCCACAGATTCAGTAAAATCTGGGTGCTGTTTTGGACCAACATTTGTCATACGGTGAAATTTCTAGGTCGGTGGTACACAAAAGCTAATGCCCGTTTAAAATTTCTATATCGTAAAAGTCAATTTCTGACATTTCACACAATAAAATTGTTTGTATTGTCGCTCATTCAGTGCCATTATGATTATGTGTGCTCCTTTTGGTACCCTTGCTTGACTCAGTATTGGAAGAGCAGGCTTCAAACTACACCGAACAAACTTATTCGTTTTGTTATGAATTTCTATAACAGGTCACAAATTGGTATTTAACATTCCATTTCGTTAAACTGGTTACCAGTATCAAAGAGAGTTGATCAGATAACTCCAGGTCACGTACATAAAATAAAGTTAGGATTAGCCCCTGATTATCTATGTGAACATTTCGTTCTCTTTCTTCGGTGCATGATCGCTGTACAAGATCAAGAGTGACTGCTGTTTCTTCACAAGTTTCAAGTACAAATTTTATGTTCAGTGATACTGGGCGCTACCCATTACCCAAAGAAGGCAGTTTTGGTAAAAGGTCCTTCGCTGATAATGCGACTGTTCTGTGGAACAGCCTCCCCCAGACTATAAGGGATATTAGCTGCCCCCACAATTTCAAATATGCCACTAAAGTTCATCTACTCTTTAGCTAGGTTAATCTCTTTTTGTGTCGCCCTTTCGAAGAAACGGCGATACATAGGGGATCGCTTTGTCCGTCGGTCCGTCACGAAAACTTAACGTTGGCTATAACTTTGCCATTTCTAAACATTATCTTATCAAACTTTCAAATTGTATTGCTTATGACAACAGAGTCGGGATGATGCCAAAATCTTTAGGTCAAGGTCACATTTGACAGAGTTATGCCCCTTTTTGTACTTGGATTTTGTCATGAAAACTTAAAGTTGGCAATAACTTTGCCATTTCTTAACATTTCGATCTCAAACTTTCAAATTATATTGCTTACGACATCAGGGTCGTGATGATGCCAAAATCTGTAGGTCAAGGTCACAATTGACGGAGTTATTTCCCTTTTGGTACTTGGATTTTGTCATGAAAACTTAACATTGGCTATAACTATGCCATTTCTTAATATTTCTTCATCAAACTTTCCAATTGTAATGCTTACAATTGTATCACTTAAGAAAACACCATTTCTCAAGGGCAGATAACCCTCAAATTTATATTTGCAATGTTATGCCCCTTTTTCAAGTTAAAATTTCTTGGTTAAGCTTTTTCTTTATGTCCATGTCTCAAAAAGTGTCAAAGATATTCCATTCAAACTTGGAATACTTGATCACCAGCAAGACCCCTGCAAAGATTGTTGGTACCAATGTCCCTGGGGTCACAGTTAGCCCCACCCCAGGGGTCACTTGATTTTGCTTATACTTATATATAGGAAAAAACTTCTTAAGCCTAGAAATAAAATATTAACTGACATGAGATGGGTAAGTACTCCCCCCACCGTCCCCTCTGCATAGGGACCTCGCCCCCAAACCGGTCACTTCCCCCCGCCCCCCGGCCCAATTTTCTTTTTAATACATAGGTACCTGACTCCCCATCCAACCCCCAAACCAGTCACCCCCCACGGGCCTGATTTTTTATTTATTTATTTTTTTTAAATACATAGGTACTTGACTTCCCAACTTCACATCCTCTTCCCCCCACCCCCCAGGGCCCGAATTTTTTTTTTAAATACATAAGTACTTGACCCAATTTTTTTTCATCTTATATGACTAGGTACTTGCCCTCCCCCACTCAAATTTTTTTCACTTGGGCCTCTTGTTTAACTTGGTTTATAATTAATTATCCAGCACTGAGAAAAGTGGAGCATGCTGTCTATGGACAGGTCTTGTTGTAATTGGACTAGCATGCTGTCTTTTCCAGCAGGCTCTTGTTTACCTTTTTAGTTATTATGACAGAGTACCCAAGGGCGACACAAGTGTTCCACTGAACACCCACCTAGTTATTTCTTAATGTGGTGTTTTAAGAACAGTGCCAGTGTTTTATTCATAGACTACACTTTTAATTTTTTATTGAAGCTACAATTCATGATATAACACAAATTTCGCTGTGATATTTATAAATGCTGTGCTACAGATGACACGTTGATGATCTCAGGTTCTAATATAATTATTTGTAAATTTTTGTCATAATTAAATACATATGACTTCCTGTGTCGTGCCGCCAATAACAGGGGCCACAATGAAAATAAGGAAATGGTATTTTTTTTCTTTTTTGTGTTATCCCATGTTCTATAATTTGTATGTATGCAGTGTTTTTGTTATATCATGCATCATGTTATTGCCATGTTTTATATGTGCTCTTTAACCGAAAAAAATGTATCTATCTATCTACAGAGAAAGAAGCAGAACTGTACACAGTTGCAAAAGGTTATGTCAAACTGTGACTAAGATTGCTAAGAAGTAGTCTTTTCCTTTGTACATTATTGGTTCAAACAATTGAATTTCCTCTTCCTATTTCATTAAACGAAAAGTGTCTTCTAAAACTCACTGCTTTCAGAGATGTACAGACGGCAGTGAACAGTGAGTGTGGTCAGTAAAACTCGCAATTAACACGGGAATTTCCCAGAGCATATTAACACCTTTACACCTTTACTAAGAAAAATCATTGTTTAGAAAGAATTCTTCATCGCTAATATTGAACTAAACATTTGTTTTAGTTTTTTTGAAATTTATTTATTCAATTATTATTTATTTATTGCTTTGTTTGTAAAATTATTACTGAAGTGATTTTGTTATTATGATTTATATAATCATTATAGTTATTATTGTTTCTTTATCGTCATCACTATCACCTTCATCCTTGTTATTTTTAATGCCTCCTGTTTCTTCTAATCATATTATTACTTCGCCGTATCTTATATTGCTTGATCTATTCGTACTTGTAACATTAGTACGTAGTTTGCTCAATGCAAGAAAGTCGATCTTAAGAAGCATCAGCAGGTATTATTTTTGTTTTGCATTTCCATAAATATCTATTTAAACTTTGTTTAAAATGTAATTTATAGCGAATTACTTTGATTAAAATCCATGTTTCGTTTCTTACATATGTAAAGTAAAGCTATGTCAGTTGCACGAGATTATCGTCGATACTCTGGTAAGATACTGTAAAACTGCAATAGGATGTTCACAAAATTATCTAAATGTCAAAGTATACAGTAAAATGCAACTGTGTACTTACCAGGAACTTTAATGTCTTACGGAAGGGTTATTTGATGAACCCTCTGCACAGGTAATTATTCATTAGACCAACCACCTCCGTTCCAGTGTACGCAAATTTTCAGATTAATGCTAAACAATACCAATAGATGATGTATAATGGAGCTGACCTAGGTTTCGCCGATGACGATGCCTTGTTAGGCAACCAAATTTTCCTCAAACGTTACCCTGTTCTTTTATATGGCTTAATGACTAAAATGACTGTTGAAAGTCAGCGTTATGATTCAAATTATGGCTGCGGACACCTCTGTGTAGTCCAGTGTTTTGTAGCGAAATCAGGTTATTTTGAAGTTATTTTCACTGGGTAATGATGTTATCACAATGGACACAAAAGCAAGTTCAAACAGCAAAAAATCTGAATGGATTACATCAGGTTTTGGACACATCTTCTTATTTTTTCAGGGAGTCTGGAGGCTGAATGTGAGTAGCTACTGATCCACAGTTGTGAGGTGCAATTTATTTAAAGTTTTCAACTGCATTCTTATATTAAGACTACATTTTTGTATGTCTTTTTCCTAATATGTTGTGTTTCTGTTCTTTTCGAAAGAATGGTTTTTAATTAAATTTTGTCATGTATATCACCACAGGACGTATTGTTTGTTCACATATTTAGCGAATAGTAGATACGTTAAATATCAGGATCGACACACTGTGAAAATGTTTGCAAGAAATTCGTGAAAACAACAAAACAATCTTACGTAAGATTTTACATAAGGCATTTTCATACCGACTGAATTTGTCATGATTTGAATAGGATCAGTTGTTTGTTCAGATATTAATCGGATATTATATTATATAAGTACCGGGATCGACAGACCGAATATTTTGCAAGACAATTCGTGAAAACAACAAAACAGACTTACATAAATTTTACACAAGGCATTTTCAGATCGACTGAGTTTGTCATTCAAGAATTCACTGGTTTTGATAAAGTGAGATTACTAAGTTATTTAAACCTATTAACCATAGAACAAGTCAAATAATTTTGAAATGATTTTTAATACAAATGAAATAGAGCAATCATGATGACAATGGTGCCCCTTCCCGCATCAGTAATCCCTAGATCAATAAAGAATACCGGCTCAGCAAAGTGAGCCTGCAAAAACTATATGCAGAGCTATTCACTCATAAAGCTTCGGTGTTCCGTTAAGGCCAGCGCATTCTCCCTGAGAAGTACGATGATGACAGTACGGCAGTACGATGGTGAAGCGCGATAGTACGATGGTGACAGTCAGTCGTACTGTCACCACCTTTATGACGCACTTTGTCATCGTACTGCCGTACAGTGACCATCAAATTGTCACCATCGTACTGTCGCACTTCGCGATCGTACTGTCGTACTGTCACCAACGTACTGTCGTACTGACATCATCGTACTGTCGCGCTTTGTGTTCTCAGAGAGAAGGTGCTGACCCTAACGGAACATCGTACCGTACTTATGACATGGTCCACGTTCTCTTCCAAGTTTATATCAAATTATGCGCATGCTTAACAGAAAAGCGACAGTCAGTGTCGAAGTCCGAAGTAAGATGATAACAGTACGACAGTACGATGGTGAACCGCGACAGTACGATGGTGAAAGTACGATGATGAAGCGCGAGAGTACGGTGGTGACAGTACGACAGTACGACGATGACAGTACGACAGCACGATGGTAAAGCGCGACAGTACGATAGAGAAGCGCGACAGTACGATAATGACAGTACAATTGTGAAGCGCGACAGTACGACAGTACGATGCCAAAGCACGACAGTACAATGCTGACAGTACGACGAACTGTCACCATCTTACTGTCGCGCATGGCCATCGTACTGTCGTATTGTCACCTTCGTACTGTTGCGCTTCGTGCTTGGCGTTATCACGGAGAACGAGCTGACCCAAACAAAACACCGTATAAAACTATGTTTAGAATGGATTTTCTCATTCTCTAATAATTGATTGAAAGCCACTTATGCAGTACAAAACAATGTAAACTTGACAATTGATTAATTGAGCACAAAATCAATAGGATTCTGCACATGCCAAAACATCTTGTAAATGGATTTTAAAAGCAAAGGAGATGGTTATTTTAAGGTGATTGATCGGAAACCACTTTCTAAGCATTGAATCCTGTGTTCTTGACCTTTGACCTTGAAAGGCTTTGTCTATATTTCTTCCCAAACCATATTGTAAAGTTTAAGGTTCTAAAACAAAAAAAACTTATCATGCACTTCAATCCTGTAAAGTTTGAAGGCCCTGTATATAATTGTTTTTGAGTTATTGACTGGAAACCGTTTATAAACTGAGGGCCCTTGTCGACTTCTTTTGATCTTTCGGGCCCAAAACAATAGCTTTATCTACCTATCATGACAACTATACTGTAGTGTTTGACGGTCCTGAGTGCAGATGTTCTTGAGTAACTGACCAGATTCATATTCAATTTGCTAGGCTCTGTGCGCGTGACCTTTGATTCTGGAGCCCCAAAGCAATAGGATTCAATTAGTCATCATGCCCAACCATCCTGTAAAGATTGAAGGTCCTGGAATGAGTTGTTCTTGTTTAATTGACTGGAAACCTTTTTCCAAGTTACAGCCTTGTGAGCTTCACCTTAAACCCTGAGGGTCCCTGAGTGTCCCAAAATCATAGGATTCATCTACTTACCATGCTCAAACATCCTCTTAAGTTTGCAGTTGTTCTTGGGTTATTGATCCGAAACCTTTTTAATGTATAGGCTATATATGACTAAACTTTGACAATGTGGATCCAAAAACATTATAAGGTAAGGTTCATTTACTAAACATTTTCAGCCATCCTGTAGTTTGAAGGCCCTGAGTGCAGTTGTTCTCAAGTAATTGATTTGAACCCGTTCTTAAAGTGCGGGCTCTGCCTCGGAGTTTCACTGAATATATTTACAGGAAAAGTGAATTTCTATCGATAAAAAAACCCGTAGTCACTAGCAATATTGCGATTGTATTCTGTTTCATTTCGTGCTTGGCTGTGTTTAATCCAAATAGGACTTGCATGTAAGAATTGCAACATGACACGAAATAATGGGTAGTCGTATAAAGAACCTATAACTCAATATCATCTTAATTTATAAAAGAAGTCTTCCACTAGCTCGAAAACTGATAAACAGTTTCGCTACAGGCACGATAGACTTCAAGATTACCCCTGAGTTTAGGATTAATTCCAACTTTCCCACGCATTTCAGTAACTTATTCGTATCTCATTGCTTTCAAGTGATTTACTGTCAAATTAATGTGATTTATAGATAAGGGGGTAATGCAAAACACTTAATAATATTCTTTCGAAATAACAAAACTGCAAACCATAAATGTGTAACTGTAAGAAACGATCATTTCACAAATGATACAAGGGCGTTTATGACTTGTTTGAACTTTTTGAAATGTCCTGGTTCAAAAGTACTGTCAACCCTCGTTGAAAGGCTATGACCAAGTAAATGCGAAAGAAGAGCTGATGAAGAATTATTCTTACGAGAATGGAGTGTAATACTTGTGCATGGAAAGTCCTCGTGCAACACACTAGATTTAAAAGGATGGTCGACAAAAACCCCAAGATGAATAAACAGGTTAGAAATATGATTGCAATATTTTTTAAATCTTTTACCTGTCACCTATATTACTGGCCAAGCGGAAATCTGATGATGTTGCTTTTAAATAATACAATAAAAGGAGAACCACTCAGGCAATCTGGGTAAGCGAGCAAAATAGGCAAATGCTCGAGAAATATTTCTATCAAGACCTAGGACATGATTTGTACAAAGACATATTGAATATCAGTATCATAAAACAAGAATATGGTAAGGGCAAGATGTGTACGTTGTTGTGTCCTACTCCTTCTAAATAAGATAACAAAATTGGTTGTTTCATTTTCTTAAGGTTTATTATTTTCTAGGTTTTTATGTTTTTGTCATATCAACGTTGTGATAAAATTCATTTTTTGTAGAATAGGCTGGTCTAATTTGTATTAGAACGTGTAAATATCGATCTTTCATAATATTACATACATGTAATATGGCTATCTGAATATTATTGTTACAGGTGTGCTTAGATGAGATACCTCTCCAGTCTTTCAGAGTAAACAATGAGCGGTACCTTTTCACTTCCTGATGGAGTTCCTTTCTCTTAAAACGATTAAATAAAATTTCTTCTTTTATTACTAGCTGGTGGATGTTTAATTTTTTGTGTAATGTTAAATTAAAAGAGAGCAAAATTGCTGAAAATTTGCTTATAACTAGGCCTCTGAATTGTCACAGCCAAATTCATCAAAGTATTTTCAAAACAAAACAATCCTTAAACAACCTTGTTGTCATTTTAATATATTAATTTTCAGTTTATGGAAAGTTACCATTTCCTAGTACAGTCCACGGTTTAAATATGTAACAGGTGTTAAAAAATTCAGTTCCCGGTCGAGCCACGATTTTTCACCCCCTGTTACAATTTTTTTTTCAAAAATTAGTACAGACATACCTAAAAATGTCAATATTCTGCATTATGGGTTCTGCTGATGTAAATAAAAAGACCAACAGATAAACCAAGATCAAACGGTTTTCTAAAAGAAAAGAAAAACGTTTTCCGGTAAGATATTTTTAAATAAACGAAGCTGTTTCAGAAATGTAAACTATATATACTAAATTCATTTGTTTGCAGAAAGAAAATAAAGTGAATCTCAAAAAAATAAGCCAGTTTGAAAAATAAAACAGTTTCCTGAATTTCCTTCTTTTTTCCTGCTTTATTACAAAGTTGGCCACGTATACACTTACAGTAAGAAAAAACATGACGAACCAAACACTGTAACATTGAATTTACTCTTGCTTTGAATTGATTTAGCTTTTTTATTTGCAAATAACACAGAAAAGAAATTAATAAGGAAAATTACACTTGCCTCAAATTAGTAAAGCTTTTTATTTTGCATATAACAGAGATTAGAAATAAATTAGGAAACTGTAATTTTGTTTTATTAGAAATAATCTGTGCACTAACAATGTAGTTAAGTGCGCAAATTTTCTATTCCTTGCCATAAATCTAGACAGACAACAAAATGAAACCCACATATTATCTAACAGGCGCTTTTAAGCTAACAGTACTAAATCTATTCCAAAAAGACCTAAATGTATGTTTGCCTGAGAACATTCACCTCAGTTACATCATATATACCTTCTATACAATATCATCAATTTTTTCACTTGATATATCAGCCTTATGAAGTGCATCTTTCTTGGGGACAACCCAGATCTGGAGGCTACTTGGGTAGATATCCTTCTGCCAAAGACAAAACCTTTACTTTGTGGAGTCGTCTATAGGCCACCGAAACAGCTGAACTTCTACAGTATCTTAGAAGCATTGTGCCATTCTTGTGTTGATTTTATTACACATGAATCTATAATATTAGGTGATTTTAACACAAATGTTTTTGGTAATAAGTGTTCACTGCATAACAGTTTGACATCATTTTGTAAACTCTTCGGTTTTTCACAATTGATAAAGGATCCAACTACAATTTCGAACTGTTCATCAACGACGATCGATCTTATACTTGTGTCAGACAAACATAAAATTTTAAATAGTGGTGTAATTGATGTTTTGTTAAGTGATCATTCCATGATTTTTTGTGTACGTAAGATAACTCTTTCTAAAATTGGTAAACACAACAGTGTAAAAATTAGATCTCAAAAGAATTACAACAGAGATGATTTTCAGCAGTCTTTACTTTCATCTGACTTGAGTTCCGTTATTCTAAGTGATTGTGTTAATGAAGCATGGTGTAACTTTAAATATATTTTTATAAATGCATTAAACAAGCATGCTCCTGTTAAGGAAGTCCGCATCAAACAGCGTACAGAACCATGGATAAATGATGTAATTCTGCAAAGTATAAATGCCAGAGACAAAGCCTTTAATTTGTATAAGAACAGAAAAACTTCTGCAAATTATGACAGTTTCAGGCAACTTAGAAATTGTACACAGAGTCTTATTCACAAAGCAAAGAAAAACTACTTTAAAGATACTATTAAAATAATAAAACTGATTCTAAGTCTCTTTGGAAATGTTTGAAACAGCTTGGTTTACCATCTTAAAAGGGTATTAATTCCTCTGGAAACATTTGATTGAAAATTAATGGAGAAGTCTGTTTTGATTGCTTAAATGTTGCTGAAAAATTTAACAGTTTTTATATTACCGTAGCAGCAAAATTAAGTGAAAAATTGCCAAGTAGCTGTCATAAATATGGTGAATCTTTTGTTACTAATTTTTGTTTATCCAAAAGTTTTTTTCAAACAGCTTTTCATTTTCAGTTGTTTCAGAAAATAAATTACTTAAGTACTTAAATAGACTAAGTCCTAATAAGGCCACAGGCTTAGATGGTATACCCTGTAGGTTTCTTCGTGACAGTTCAACAATTATAGCTAGTCCCATCGCTCATATTGTTAATCTCTCTATCATTCAAGGTTCTGTTCCCGATGACCTAAAGAATGCCAGGGTTATCCCTCTTTATAAGAAGAACGACAAAACTGAAGTTGGTAACTATCGACCAGTCTCTATTTTATGTATTTTATCAAAGAGTTTTGAAAGGGTCATTTATGATCAGATTGAAGAATATTTAATCAGGAAAAGATTTTGTACAGTTTTCAGTCTGGTTTCAGACGCGGTTTTTCAACAGATTCTTGTCTTATCCACCTCTCAGACTTTGTTAAATTCCAAATGGATAAAGGTAATGTTGTTGGAATGGTTCTTCTTGACTTGCAGAAGGCATTCGATACAGTTAACCATAATATTTTGTTAATGAAATTAAAAGCCATTGGTCTCAGTCCTGATGCTGTCCGTTGGTTCCAGTCGTATCTCTCTGATAGACAACAGTTAGTTGATGTATCTGGTGTTTATTCCAGTCATGCTCCTGTCACGTGTGGTGTACCACAAGGATCAATTTTGGGACCTCTGTTATTTTTAATATATGTTAATGATATGTCGGATGTGGTTACCACCAAACTATTATTGTATGCAGATGACTCTGGTATTCTTGTTCACGGTAAAAGTATATCCGACATTGAAGTCCTGTTATCTGCAGAACTTGAGCGTGTAAGTGAATGGCTTGTAGATAACAAGCTATCACTTCACCTTGGTAAGACTGAGTCCATTCTCTTTGGTTCGAAGCCCAAGTTAAGGTCACAAAGTTCCTTAAATATTTCATGTAATGGTACTAATATTCAGGCCACCAGTTCAGTTAAGTATCTTGGTGCTGTTTTGGACCAAAATCTTTCATGTAATGAAATCGCACGGTCTGTGGTTACAATGTCAAATGCCCGGTTGAATTATTTATATAGAAAAAGCCAATTTTTGGATTTTCACACCAGGAAAACATTGGTTATGTCTCTAGTGCAATGTCATTTTGACTATATTTGTTCCTTTTGGTACCCTAGTTTAACTCAGTATTGGAAAATTAGGCTCCAAACTACTCAAAATAAATTGGTTAGATTTGCTCTCAATTTGAATGGTAGGTCTCATGTTGGAGTTGAATAGTTTAAATCACTTAATTGGCTACCTGTTTCTAAGAGAGTAGATCAGATAACTCTTTGTCATGTTCATAGGATAAAGTCAGGCTGGTGTCCAGAATATAAGAAGCATTTTGTACCCCTTACTAATGTCCATGGCAGGTGTACTAGATCTAGGATGACTGTAGTTGATACTATAGGCTCAATTTTTACTTTTTGTGACACAGGGAGGTTTTCTTTACCAAAGGTAGGACATTTTGGTAAAAAGTCTTTTGAATATAATGGTATCACTCTGTGGAATAGCCTCCCCCAAAATCTCAGGGATATTGAATCAGCTAGTTCTTTCAAACATGCCATCAAAACCTTTTTAATGGACAGTTGATCTCTTTTTAGTTACTTTTAAGTCATGCATTTGTATTTTTCTTAAGAACAGGTACTTCAGCATAACATATATTTTCTTAATGTAGGTTTTTGTGATGTATTTTAATACAGATGTTTTTTAATAATATTGATCTCACTAGTACTTTAAGTACAAGTAGTAATGTAATTATTTTATGCATTTAATAATTACTGTGATACATTATTTAATATCATTTAAATCCCATTAGCATTTTAAGTTAAGGCAGTATGCAATTATTTTTTATTTCTATCTTAATTTGTGATACCAAATCTGTTTTTATGTGAATCTTTGGCATTCTTTTTACTTGTAAGTGGTGCTAAGAACATGACTTTCTGTGGCATGCCGCCAATATTAAGGGACCACAATGGAAATAAGAGAATTCTTTTTCTCTTTTTTGTGTTATCCCTGGTATTGGTGGGCATTACATGTTACTCATTTATTTATCTTATAATTATATTTTTATATGACATGCAATATTGCTAGTCTATTTTGTTACCACTTTGTTTTTATGTATCTTTTATCATGCCATGTGTATGTACATTTGTACCAAAATAAAACTAACTAACTATCTTCATATAATATTTATAAGGTTACATTTAGCGACTATTCAATACTCTTAAATAAATAATGTTTGTCTGATTTCAGTTTTTGTTTGAACGTCACAAAAATACACGTGTATACTCGATTTGTCAGGGATTATTCCTTTTTTTCTTGAAAGAACTGGCTGACCAGTGATCACCCGCATCGGTTTATAATTTTACTCTGTCGTCGTTTCATGCAAATACTGGATGTCTCCAGTTCCCACGGATATATATATCCGTTAATTCACATCATAATTACATTTTCATAGAATACACAATTGTCGGAAATATACGGAATACCGTTAGGGCCATCGTGGTTAGACGTTATAATCCAGAGGGCGACAATGTTATAGTGCGATAATGCGATGGCGACAGTGCGATAATGCGATGCCGACAGTGCGATAACGCGATAATGCGATGACGACAATGCGATAGTGCGATGGCGACAATGCGATAGTCATATCGTATTGTCGCCATCGCATCATCGCATTGTCGCCATCGCACTATCGCATTGTCGCCATCGCACTATCGCGTTTTCGCATTATCGTACTGTCGTCATCGCACTGTCGCCATCGCACTGTCGCCATCGCACTATCGTATTGTCGACTATCGCCTTCCGGTACACATGCGCACATCATTTTTTGTATGTAGTTGGACCCACTTTTGAAATAATTTACAGTTCGCCTATAGTTTGTCACAGTGTTTTAGTCATATTTGTTGTTCATTTCAAAGATGTCCGACTCAGACAACGAAGGTAATATTTATTCGGAATATAATTTTGTTTAAGGCAGACAATGCATGACCCTAATTATGATTTCTGACCTTACTGAACGTTGTTTCGCTTTAGATATAACGAACTAAATGATTATGAAATAGGTTGATATTCATTTATCCGTATTTAACTGATGATACAATATGTAGTTACTTGTCTGGTTACTTATCCATTCTAAAAAAAATATTACAAACAGGTGCACAACAGGTTTATCAGTTGGTGAGTTTTGACTGACAAATAGGTTGGGCTACAGTCAAATAGTGAGTCAAAATATTACAAGACGTTATTGTCTTCATGTGTACATGTATCAAATATCACCTGGAATTCAATTTGGTGGATCAAGGTTGTTGACTGTCTCAAGATTAAGATATATTTTTGAAAACAGAAACAAACAAAAGCACATGATACATATAAAACACAAGAAAAACTCTTCACTGAACATGAAACGAGGCATAGCAGTTTCTACATTTTCTAAACAGGGACTATTACAATATTTTGTGCAAAAGCGAGGTACAAATCAGGAACAAATTCGCTGTGGATTTAGAGTTCAATAGTATTTACTTAATAATTTCATAGTTTTATCACCTAATGAAATTTCCTTCCACAGCCCCTTCTTATGAAATATCCATTTTTCATTGTAATCTTGATCACAATGTTAAATAAAATTCTTCTAACAACAACCGATTGATAAATCAACTACCTATTAAGGACGCACTAACAAACTGAAGTAAAGAACATCTTCACACAAACATTTCATTTGAATTGATCTACATAGCTATATTCTTGGTACTCAACAGACTTTAAAGTTGCATATCAAAATGTATATTTAAATGTCTGTTTTGAGTCATATTCGAAACAAAATTTACATTGACAAATTTTACCTAACGACGAATAATCAATCCATAACGATTGCGACTCGTTAAAGTTTTTGTGCGGAAAAAAATGCATTTCTAGGTGCCAGTCATAAACTAGTCTGATTTGAAAACTGCTTCATTTGCTTAATAATCATTTCCAACATTTTTGGAGAGGCAATTTCATTTTAAATAGACACTATCAATTTATTTTAAAGGATTCCAACATTAAAGAGAACGCGGAAGTATTTGTTTTATAGTAAAGCGCTTTTCTTCAGCCAAGAAGGAAGTAGTAATACTGTAGTAATGGATTGGTATTTTCCAAAGCAAATGAAAAGGAAAAGATATTTTACGAAAATAGTTCAACGTTTCCTGTTATTTTGTGCAGAAAGTAAAGTTAAGACTCCCTTTGGTGACCGATGAAAATGAGTATCAGCAGCAATATAAAATGTGGTACCTTTAGCACTTTTGTTTATACCTAGTAGATAAGCTGAGCAATGTTATATAAAACTACCTATATCTATTCACTTCTAAAACAAAATCCCAATAGCAAGGGAAAGTAGGATTCTCAAAGTTGTTGGTTGGTTGGACATCTTCAGTGGAGAACGCATATTCACTCCAGTATACTGCGTATGGACCATAAAGTCCAAGGTCACAATGAACTTGACTTGTAAAATGGTTTAAATCCAGTAGGTGTTGAGTGGTCTGACACGTGTATTTAAAACTTGAAGGAAAGGTAAGTTAGGGTAGGAAAAATCTCTTCTTATACCAAAAGTCAGTGTCTTCCACTTCATGATTATGGTTGCATTTACAATAATGATAGAAAATGTTATATGCATACTACGAAGACATAAGTGTCCTTCTGACCATGAGGTTGAGAATTTAAAATAGTCGACTCTCGGAACAAAACAATTTTTAAAGAAATTTCTCACCTTTTCAAAAAAAGGAAACTGGTAACTGTAGGTAGTAACAAATACCGAACTGCTAAAATAAAGCGTCCACAAAGCCATTTGATGAGAAGATAATTGTTTTTAGTGCACTTAGATAGTCAAGACATTTGCAGAGATGTTATCTAATATCAGTTAACACATCTGCGAAAAAATTAGTCAATAGATATTAATTGATCATTTCAAATTATTATCAAGCCTGAGATAAAATAATGCTAGTGTCAAATATGTGAATGAAAAGGAGAGCCTCCAAGGCCATTTAGGTTAGCAAACATGAAATACAAAGCTTGAGAATAGCGTTTCGAAAATATCGCTGACTAAGTGAGGATTTCTGTTAAAATAGCTCTTTTTTGTAACATTTCGTTTATTTTGTTTGTTTTTTTTTTAATTTTTCGTATATATATATTTTATCAGTCCTGGCAAACAGGCGATATTTTACTTGGCCTGAACGGGATTCCATAACAATTATCTAAATTTGCATTATACAATGTTATCCTATCTTCGGTTACTTTTTTCATATCTAGTTCTTCTGAAATAATCATAATAACTTCCATGTGAAGAGTCAGTTCTATTAAGGATGTGCAAGAAAAGTTACGTTACCGTCTAGATAAAACAGTTGCATTCTTTACAGTCACTCATGAGATATTATTGTGTTAATTCCGTAAAAGAATAATTTCGCCGGGGTCATCAGCTATTTATTCCGAACGATCAATGCATTGATATTAAATATTCATATAACAAACAGTATCTGTACCTGTACAACCAAATTTCTCAGTGTAGTGTTCTAGACATTTGCATTAGTGACCATATTCCAGTGTATTGTACCAAAAAACTTTCAAGAACTTTCGAAAATCATAATACAGTGAACATATGATCATTGAAACATTACAATAAAGAAGGTTTTCAGCAAAGTTTATTATCCCCTGACTGGAGTACTGTTATTTACTGTGATACTGCTTCTGAAGTATGGAATAACTTTAAATATTTATTTATGCCAGTTTTGAATAATATTGCACCTGTTAGAATTAAGCAACGCACAGAGGCTTGGATTACATCAGGCATTCTAAAATCTATCAATGGAAGAAATAAAAAAAATTGTTTGCATAAAAAAGATAAATCTGAGGAAAATATAACCATTAAAAATCCCTGATAAAAATAGTACTTTGGGTGTGTTTCACGCTGCTAAGAAAAAGTATTTTACAGATGCACTTGAAAAAAATAAGTCTGATTCAAAATCTTCATGGAAATTTCTTTAAAATCTGCGAATGCCTTCAAAATAATAGTCCTTCATGTCTCAAAATTTATCTTGTGATTCAGTTATTAAAAAGCCAACATTAGGTTAAAATTTCTAAATAGGAAACGTGAATATCTCACACAGCACACAAACAAACTTTTGATTATGTCTCTTTTTAAAATCGTTAAACTGGTTACCAGTTTCCAAACGGGTAGATCAAATCATGCTGACCTAAGTTTTTAAAGTTGCTGTATCCCCTGATTATATGGGTGAACATTTCACTCCCACCAGGGTGAGTTTTTCTGATCAGTCTTTGTCCGTCGCCGCTCGTCCGTCGTCAACTTTTCATTCAAATGACATCTTCTTTGAAACCAATGGGCCAAATTTAATGAAACTTGCTTGGGATGTTCCTTGGATGAAGCTCTACCATGATTGTTCAAATGGTTCTGGTCCATTGCATTTCTGGTCACTGGAGCTAAAATTAGATTTTAAAAGTTGGATCTTTAAAAATCTTCTTCTCCAAAACCTCAAGGCCTGGATCTTAGATATTTGGTATGAAGCATCATCTAGTACACGTCTACCGAGATTGATCCTGGGGTCAAAACTGACCCCACCCCAGGGCTCAGTTGATTTAACATAGATTTATATAGGGAAAACTTAAAAATCTTCTTGTCAGAAACCACAAGACCTAGAGTTTAGATATTTGGTGTGCAGCATTGTCTAGTGGTCCTCTACCAAGTTTGTTCAAATCATGGCCCCTGGGTCAAAAATGACCCCGCCCCAGGGGTCACATATTTTACATAGAGTTATATAGGGAAAACTTTAGAAAATCTTCTTGTCAGAAACTGCAAGGCCTAGAGTTTAGATATTTGGTGTGTAGCATTGTCTAGTGGACCTCTTCTAAGTTTGTTCAAATCATAGCCACTGGGTCAAAATAGGTCAAGCCCCTGGGTTTTCACTTGTTTTCATAGAGTTATATAGGAAAAAGTTTAAAAAATCTTCACATCAGAAACCAAAAGGCATAGAGCACAGATATTTTGTATGAAGCATTGTCTAGAGAACCTCTACCAAGTATGTTCAAATCATTGCCCCTGGGTCAAAAATGGCCCCGCCCCAGTGGTCACATGTTTTACATAGAGTTATATAGGAAAACCTTTAAAAATCTTTTTTCAGATTCCACAAGGCCTAGAGTTTAGATATTTGGTGTACAACATTGTGGACCTTTACCAAGTTTGTTCAAATCATAGCCCATGGGTCAAAAAAAGCCCCGCCCCAGAGGTCACATGTTTTACATAGAGTTATATAGGAAAAACTTAAAAAATGTTCTTGTCAGAAACTACAAGGCTTAGAGTTTAGATATTTGGTGTGCAGCATTGTCTAGTGGACCTTTACCAAGTTTGTTCAAATTATGACCCTTGGGTCAAAACTGGGCCCACCAAGGGTCATTTGATTTCACACAAGGACTTATATAGGGAAAACTTAAAAAACCTGCTGCTCTGAAACACCAAGGGCTAGACCTTCAATTGTTTATTGTTATGTCTCTCCACCCCCAACCCCGCCCTTCTGATGGAGACATATTGTTTTTGCCCTGTCCATGGGTGTCTGTTTGTCTGTCTCTATGTCACACTTTGTTTCCTTTCAATAACTTGAGTACTAGTTGACCCAAGGCCTTCAAACTTCACATGGTTATTGCCCTTATTGAGAAGAAAAAACACTATTGGGTCAGTAGGTTTAATGTCAAGGTCAGAGGGACCTCTAGTGTGAAAACCATTTCCACTCAATAACAGGAGTACCATTTCACTCAGAGCCTTCAAACTTCATAGGATGGTTGCTTTTACTAAATACAAAAAAACCATATTGTTTTTGGGGTTAATATGTCAAAGGTTAAGGTCACAGGGACCTGTATAGTGAAAAGTTTTTCTGCAGAGTAATTGTAGTACCATTACACCAAGAGCCTTTGAACTTTATAGGATAATTGCATTAGAAGAACCCTATTGTTTTTAAGTCATAGGTCAAATGTTAAGTTCACAGGGACCTCTAGAGTGAAAACTGTTTCTGCTCAGTAACTGGAGTACCATTTTACACAGAGCCTTCAAACTTCAATGGATGATTGTATTTACTCAGTAAAAGAAGCCTATCATTTTTGGGGTCCGTAGGTCAAAAGTCAAGGTCACAGGAACCTGTAAAGTGAAAACTATTTCTGCTCAGTAACTGGAGTACCGTTACACCCAGAATCTTCAAACTTCATAGTGTAATTATATTAGAAGAATTCTATTGTTTTTGGGGTCTGTAGGTCAAAGGTCAAGTTCACTGGGACCTGTAGAATAAAACTATTTCTGCTAAAAATTTGAGAACCATTACACCCAGAGTCTTCAAACTTATTTCAAACTTATTCAAATTTGCGAACAACGAACACTCATAACAACCAGTAATGATGCTTGTAACATGAGCAATGAGACTCAGGTGAGCGATATAGGGCCATCATGGCCCTCTTGTTTACTTAATATTGCAACAAAACTTGGAATTTTCTAATTTTTAAATTTAAATAATTACATTTCAAGGTTTAAAATAAATTTACTTTAGCCGAAAAAATATCATTTTTTTAAATCTTATTGTTAGAACAAATGTTATTTAACCAGAAACGTACTTTTCCTTTTCACGTCTGCATATTATTTGCGCACTGATGAAGTTCATTTTTAAAGTGCTTAATTGATAGCATACAATGGATATGAAGAGTTAGGAAAACCCCCCATAATCTTCAAAATAAACGTGTTCTAACATAGCATGAATTTGAAACATATATAATCTACTTGGCGTCAAGTAGACATGAAAGTACATTTTTAAAATGAGATTTTTCGAAAGGGAAAACGTTATATTAAAACATTACCGTTGTCCAATTTATTTTTGAGTTTAAGGTTATACACTTCTGCTTGGGCACACTGATGAAAGTTTTCAAACCTTTATAAATTAAATTAAAATGGAATCAAATGTATCCGCATCAGTCTTTAGATTTGTCTTTATTTTGAAAGAAGTGTTAAAATCAAACCTAGAACCTTAAGGATCATTATCTCCTAGCACGGGTAAAATCCTGTCAGCCATTCACATTACTATATTCATAAGCCTTAATATTTTAAGGAGTTTTAAAAATAAACACAATTCAAACCAAGCCAATCAATACTGAACGTTATGAAATTTGTAAATAAATAATACCGTTATCTTAGAGGTTATTTTTGTAGGAAAGAGTGAATCCGTTTTCTACAAAGACATGACTAATCCTTTCAGACAGATATTGTTTGTAATACAAGCATAAATAATGAAAGCCAAAACATGTGTCAGTATAAAATATCTCTAAAATAACATGTTTGGTTGGCGAAATAATGTTTTATTGTCCTATAATAAAAGCTTCAACCCAGACAGACTTCAGTTGAAAAACGAATATTATCAAAAGGCTGCTTCAGAATAAAAGAGGCAATAAACACCTGCTAAACAGTTGTTATTGCCTGAGATCTTCTCTAAAAATAGAACACGTAAAATTGGAAATTCATTGATCGATATAACGTCATTTACCACAACAGAATTTTATCCCGTCACGACAATCTGAAATTTTGGATAGGGATATTCGAAATAGTTACCAAGGCGTTCTCTTCTATCGGCTAATCTTACAGTAAGTATCTCTGAAATCATGACCCAATACTACAATCAACAAAGAATAGAAGTGAATTATTATGTGCCTTTTTAAAATGCTTCAATATATAGAAATATATCATCCACAAAATTAGTTGTAATAATAAAAGTTAAATCTCATCTTTTAGTTCAATTTTTTTTTCATTAATTACGGCCGGTCTTTACTAACGCATCATAAATATTTAAAATTTCAGTCACTGAAGTTAACATCAGTACGTCAGGTTGAAGCCAAGTAGACGAAAATATTAATCGAACGGGTTCTTCATAATAGTAGACTAATTTGGTGTAGCTCTCTAACTTCAAGTTTGACCTATTTAGGATGATGACGTAAAACAATTTTGAATGAACCTTTGCACGACTTCTGTAGGTTAGTAGATATTCCTTTATTAAGTCAAAAAAGTTGCACACTATTGTTTGTTGAGATGACAGCTGAAATATATGCTTCATAATAACGAAATTTCAATAAAGTATCCAGCTAAAATAGTTTGTTCGTTTATTTGTTTTAATGGTTTCCTTTATAGATGCAACAGAAATCAGAAGTTTTGTATGAATTTCTTTATAAGAGAATTTTGTTAGGGCTTTTTTTGCCATTGACCTTTCCAAAACAGTAAGCCCTCGGGTTCTGTTTGTCGTTAATTGATTGTGGTGTCTTTTTAAATTGATCTATAAATAATTGTATGCTATCTTTTCCTCTACTTTTTGAATGTGTAGGAAGGCTTTTTGTGTTTTTTCCCAATATGCATTTTTCACTATTTTTTTTTACAAAAAAAGCATTTGTTTATAATGTTTTTTTATTTGAATCAAAGGTTGACAGCGAACGAAGATGAGAACAAATGTCGATCACAGAATTTCACCTTGCGGACGTCAAAAGCAGAACTTTGATGTGTGGAATAAGTTTATTAATTTCAGATAGAGTTTTCCTTCGTTATGACTTTCAATGGGAACATTTTTATCATCCGTTTTATTTAAAGTCGTTTGCGCTCAATCACAGCATGGGACTAAACTTGTATGTATTTGCATTTCGACGAAATAACTCAAGTCAAAACCTCAATAGCTCGACATGAAACACGTTTATCATTGGACTCTAACTCTGATGGATTTTTATGGTACGAGCATAAAAGAATACCTGATTACCCCAGAGTTTAGACTGATTTCCAATTTCCCCACACATCCGAATGACTGATGCAGATTTTACCGTTTTCAAGTCGATTGTCTGTCACCATGAATTGGAGTATTACGTTAATGTTGTCGATAGAAGTATAGAATATCATTTTGAATAATAACAGTTATATCTCCATATCTAGAGGTTGGCAGAAATCGACAGAGAGTCAAATTAATATAAAACACCTTCAAAATATCAAAAGATATTTTCAGCATTTAACGTGCGAATTTGTTTCCATTCCGAGTGAAGTTTTACAAGGAAGTTCCATTTGTATTTACTTTGTTTCTTTTCATTACTTATTATAAATAACGCAGTAAGTGAAGAATTCACTTCATGGCTATTAAATTTAAGGAACGATTTAATCTTATGATATAAATTCTACCCAATCCCTAATGGTCGTTATGCCTTCTTTTATTTTAAGCTTACATAAAAAAACTTGTGTATTGATCAGTCAGATTTGCTAATGACATCGAACAGGAAGCACTTAGATCTTGTGTGCCAAGATTTCATGTATTAGTCGTAAAATTAAAACAAACGAACGACTGAATATTGAATGGCTCAATTAGCAGTGCGGATTTAATTAGACAAAAAAAGTTTGTGTTTTCAAAGAAACGACATCAATGCGAGTCAATATAATCACACCATTTTTTGCAGTAGTTACCGTGCTGATAAAACCTTAAATTAGATTCTACCAGTTATTCAAGCAGATGTGTGGGCAAAAAAGATGAGTTTCATAAATTTTTACTTCCGAATTTCTAACTAATTACATTTTGTAACATTGTCAAAAGAAAAAAAAAACGTCTTAAAATACAAACATTGCAACTTGTTTAATGAAGTTTAATGCTAATGAATACGCCAAAAGCCGCAAGTAAGTTTAATTTTACTGTGTATTTGCTTCAGAGAAGTGTGCAGCAGTCTAGCAAGAAAAATATTATACAATCATAAGTACATATGACTCCTGGTAAATTTTCGCAAGAAATAAGCTTTATGTTTCGAGTCAAGGGAATTTTTGGTACAGGGTCATGAAGAAAAGAATAACGTAAGGATCCGAATCATAACAAATGCTGGTGAATAAAAAGTTCTATAAAAGTTTTTCAAGTGAACGTGCTTGTTTCAATAAATAAAAAAGAGAATTGAAGTGAATCATTTTGTTCGGCGGATAAAAATGTAAAAGAACGTATTGAAACACAAGAAACAAAATACAATGCAGCTGAGCATGTAAAAAAGCGAATTATATCTTGAAAAAATGTTAAGAGGGGAAAAATGGTGACGTTTTTAATCACACGTTTAAATGTGAAAAACAAAAAGTGTCAACGGTTTTTTACCTCTAAAAAATTACAAATTTAACACCACATTTTTTAAAACAAATTCTGTCATTGTGATCTTAAAATTTACGGAGCCCCTAAAGGTGACTTATACACATTTATTTTTGTCACAATTACTTTTATTTCTTATCTTATTTATTAACATTTCGTTTAAAAGAATAAAAAATAAAACGTTTACACGAAATATAAATTTCGTAAAAACATTTTTTTTCGTTTTAACGAAATCTTATTCATTTAAACAGAATAACATTTCGTTTAAAACTTAATCTTCAAATAAGATTTTGTTTAAAAGAAAAAAATAATTAGTTTAAAGATTAAACATTTTAATTATTTCGTTTAAACGAATTAACATTTCGTTTAATTGAATTGACATAACTTTCGGTTTAATCGAGTAATTATTTCGTTTAAACGAAATATTAATTGATTATTTTTAATAGTCATCATTTCGTAAATTTCGTTTAAACGATTTAAGATTTTGTTTAAACGAAATCTTATTTTGTTTAAACGAATTGAGATTTCGTTTAAACGACATGTTATTCTGTTTAATTGAATAAGATTTCGTTTAAAAAAAAGAATTAAATGTGACAACTACAAAAATAAGTGTGTATTATGATACTTCAGGGGCTTCGTAAAGATAAGCATCAAGTGTTGTACCTATTTTACAATGTCATAAATGTCTCCTATGTTAATGCCGATTTCGGTGCGATGATAATGTAGACAACAATTAATGAAATATGCACAAAAATAAGAATGTTGTGTTAAAAACTGTCAGAAATATAGTAATGAAATAAGACATTCTGTAATTTGTATATCGAGCACTTCTACACAAGAATGCAGCTGCACAAATTATGTTTACATATGTGGCATTGTATTAACATAACTCGCATTCTCGTCGAAAATATTTTGTGTATAAACGAATGTCACATAAAAAATATATATTAGTTCACCTACAAAACTGAAAAGCATTGCAGTTTCTAAGCATTTAATCGTTGTTTTCATGATTTTTTTATACAAATTTCGTCGATGATTCCATAAATGCTTTATTCAGAAATTAATGATGAATAAATAAATTTGAACAATTTGGGTCAAGATCCTCGTACACTATCAGTTCAGATTTTTGTTTTGACCAAATAACGTACGAATCCAAACATTCACATTTATAATTTCTGTTTCTACTTATCAACCAGACAGAAAAAAAATAAACGAGTCCGTGTAATTGTCTATCTTCTATGGAAACCGAATGCATTCATTCCTAGCCAAGTGGTCGTAAATGCCTATGTGGCCGAAAAGCATCTATAAAAACAGTAAATTCCATCATTCATAAATTATAAATGTACCTCTTATTCTATATCTGCTTTCGCCTCAAAATATCATAAAAAGGTATGTTTCTGATGATTTATTGCATTATCATTGAAAGTCTAGACTAAGTTATTTCTGGTATATACATCCCAAAAGCTGGACGTAATTGCCCTTTTCAATCGACCATCTTGTCTGAATGACACGTTTAATCATACATCTGTGTATTCTTGTAATGCTTCTTAAACTCTATCATTCGAGCGTTTTTAATGTAGATGGCTCACTAGAGTAAAAGCAGGAGTTAATGTATTTTATGGATTGTTTACTGATGTTAAGTCAAAGTCACTGTGTTTTATAGATTGCTCACTGGTGTAAAATCCAAGTAACTGTGTTTCACGGATTGCTCACTGAAATCCAGATTATTGTAGAGAATTATACTCGTGGTAATTTTCTTTGCCAACTGAACTTTTCGCAAGATGTATCGCTGTCAATACAACATAATGTAGGAATTGCTACGTTTAAATTGCAGTTTTACAAAAGCTTATCGGAGCTTTAACCTAAAATGATAAGTAAAAATATGTAAATAAAACCAGATAATGACATTTTTGTCTTTGTTTTATGGCCACCAGCTCATTAAAGGCATATGTAGGAAGCAAACTACATAAAATAACGTATTTACACGTGAATATGACAAAGTCTAAGCACAATTATTGTTTACATTTAATAACTAATCAAATTACAACACCGCACCTGTATTATTGTTGTATCTAACAGTTCATTTATTTTCTTTAATGCATGACACTTATATGAAGAAACTGCTTCATAATATTATGTTATATTTTTTATTTAACTTGGTTACTGCACAATGTCAAATGTATTTTTTCCAGCATGTATTTTGAGCGGGTATACGCTTCACAAATGAAATAAATGGAACTTAACTTCATTAAGTCAAGTATCAAATTTTATCAATTCATACTTTTTAGTACGAGCTGTTTGCATATCGGTCTTTTTCAGTTTTAGCTTGTACGAATGAACTAGTTCTAAAACTTTTTTTTTTTGAGGCCCCATCTGGGTAACCCCGTTTATTCTCCCCGTAACTGGTTAGGTAGGGGTCGGGGAACCATCCCCTACTAACCTTACAAATGCTTATATGAAATGGATATAATACTTATAATATAAGTATAATTTATGTGATTATACATATCCACACAAATAGCAGGAAAATAAACGGCTTTTGCAAAAGGCCTTTATATTATTGAGAAGAAAAATCGAAAAAAGAAACAGAAAAAAAAGCAATCTTGTCAAATCTGATTTTAAGTAAGAAGAACAATTAATAGCAAACATGTTCGTCCTATGGAAAACAACATAACTGTTCAACAAGTGACCAATAACCTTTAAGCTTTTCATTTTTCGACGTTTTTTCTATAATTGCAGAGGAAAGTTTCAAACTGTTTATCAAACCTAGAAAGGATGGCTTTATATTTCTTTTTTTACATGAAAAAATATATTTTTTCATTTCTACACACAACACATTATAATGATTTAAGTTAATATTAGGAAACCCTAGGATAAAGCATTTACTGTTTATGAAAAACTTTGCATCACTTAAAGATACAATATTTTTTACTTCAGATATTAAAGACTGAGAAAAACGGCATTCCCAAAATAAATGATAAATGGTTTCTGAAATCAATATCAAACATACTGTCCCATTTTTCTTGACATGTTGGAGTATCATTATTTTTTTATCAAGATATTATACACATCTTGTGTACCTTTACGCGCTTTAATGATTGGTTTTAAATAAAAAGATATTATCGGAAAGAAACACTCGGTTGTAGTTATTTCTGTATAACTTATTTAGAAGCTGTGTAATATTCCTTTTTATACCAGCATGTAACAGAAAATTGATTTAAAGACCTGTTAACCTTTCTAATTCTATTCTATCAGTAAATTTGCAATTTATATTCATAACATCCTTCACATATCGTATTCCTTTATCGTACCATTGTTTTAAAAATATAGGTTTCCTGTCAATAAGTAAGTTATAGTTGTAAAATAAAGGCATCTCTAAGAAATCATAAATACTGTTAACACTTATACAAGAAATAAAACTAGAATATGCATTTAAAACATCTTTCCAAAAATCATTGTTTAATTGTCTTGCTACAATATCAGTATATTCCTTTCCACAATTACACAGTTTCTCAAAATTAAATGAACTACTACGAATATTAAAACATCTGTTTTCAAATATAATAAGCCTCCTAAGCCATGTAAGTTTTAAACTTTTGATATTTGATAATAAATCAGTCATTTTTAACCCCCCCCCCCCCCCTCCCTCAGAGTATTCTTTAACTAGAACTGAATGCTTAATTTTTGGCGGTCCTTGCTACACAAAATCTAACAGTAACTTATCAATTTTCTGTATAGTATGAAGATCTGGATTAGGTAATGATATAAAAAGGTGTGTAAAGAGTGGTAATAGAAGGGATTTTGCAACCGTAATTCTACCAATAAGAGTTAATTTTCTTTTTTTTCCAGTATGAAACGCAGTTTTCTAGTTTCATTATTTTTTCGCCGAAATTCATATCTATCATTTGATTTTGATCAACATGAAACATTAAACCTAAAAGTTTGAAACTAATTGTATCCCAATTCAGTTTCCATTTTGTTTTAAATGATTTAGTGCTATATTTTAATTTCCCTATCCATATGACATGCGTTTTCTCAAAATTAACTTTTAAACCTAAATAGACAGCAAAATCATTCAAAACATCTAAAGCACAATTTAATGACTGGTCAGTTCCGTCTAAAAGTAACAAAGTGTCGTCTGCAAACTGACTTATTTTATATTCTGTACCATTGATAACAATACCTTTAATACTAGTGTGTCCCCGTATCTTAATTGCTAATATCTCGGCACAAAGAATGAAAATATAAGGGCTTATTGGATCCCCTTGTCTACATCCCCGCTCAACTAAGAAAAAATCGGATAAAAATCCATTTAATTGAACGGCTGTTTTTATATCTGTATAAAACAATGATATCCATTGTTTAAACATAGGCCCAAAATTGAAAAAATCCAAAGTCTTTTTAATGAATTCTAGGGATAAAGTATCAAAAGCTTTTTAGTTTATACCAAATTTATTTTAGTTCGATTGTGTAGGAAGCTTTTAGCTTATAGACACACTCTCGAATCCATTCCTGGAACTAACCAGTACTAAGCAATGAGTGTAAAGGTTCTTGCTCAAGGAAACAACGGCTTGCCCCTGACTGGGTTTGAACTCGTGCGGCTAGCAATCTTTCGACTTCTATCCCGACGCGTTAACCACTCAGCCACGCCGCCACTATGACTTTTTCGAAGTCAATAATCATCAAAAGGCCAGGAATTTTATTATTTTCAGTAAAATTCATAATATCATAAATCAAACGTGTATTTTCACCAATATATCGACCTTTAATGAAACCCGTGTGGTCTTTATTAATAAGTATATCTAGTACACTCTTCAACCGTTTAGCTATTGTACCAGAAGCCAACTTATAAATAGTATTTAATAAGGTAATGGGGCGCCAGTTTTTTATATACTGCTTTGGTTTATTATCAAAGAAGAGGGGGTATATTGCTTTGCATTTGTCTGTCTGTCGGTCGGTCCGTCGGTCCGTAGACCAAATGGTTTCCGACCAATAACTAAAGAATGCTTAGGCCTTGGAACTTCAAACTTGGTAGGATGATTGTCCATCACCAGTAGATGAACCCTATTGATTTTGGGGTCAAGGGGTCAAAGGTCAAGGTCACATTGACCTTGTAGGTAGAAACGGTTTCCGACCAATAACTAAAGAACGCTTAGGCCTAGGAACTTCAAACTTGGTAGGATGATTGTCCATCACCAGTAGATGAACCCTATTGATTTTGGGGTCTAGGGGTCAAAGGTCACATTGACCTTGTAGGTAGAAACGGTTTCCGACCAATAACTAAAGAACGCTTAGGCCTAGGAACTTCAAACTTGGTAGGATGATTGTCCATCACCAGCAGATGACCCCTATTGATTTTGGGGTCAAGGGGTCAAAGGTCAAGGTCACATTGACCTTGTAGGTAGAAACAGTTTCCGACCAATAACTAGAGAACGCTTTGACCTAGGTTCACCTAACTTGGTATGCTGGTTGATCATCATCAGTAGATGACCCCTATTGATTTTGAGGTCATTAGGTCAAAGGTCAAGCTCACAGGAACCTTCATCCTAAAAACGGTTTCCGATCAATAAATAGAGAACGCTTTGACCTAGGTTCACCTAACTTGGTATGCTGGTTGGTCATCACCAGTAGATGACCCCTATTGATTTTGAGGTCATTAGGTCAAAGGTCAAGATCACAGAGACTTTCATCCTAAAAACGGTTTCTGATCAATAACTAGAGAACGCTTTGACGTAGGTTCACCAAACTTGGTATGCTGGTTGGTCATCACCAGTAGATGACCCCTATTGACTTTGAGGTCATTAGGTCAAAGGTCAAGATCACAGAGACCTTCATCTTAAAAATGGTTTCTGATTAATTACTAGAGAACGCTTTGACCTAGGTTCACCAAACTTGGTATGCTGGTTGGTCATCACCAGTAGATGACCCCCTATTGATTTTGAGGTCATTAGGTCAGAGGTCAAGCTCACAGAGACTTTGACTCGAAAAACGGTTTCTGATCAATAACTAGAGAATGCTTTGACCTAGGTTCACCAAACTTGGTATGCTGGTTGGTCATGACCAGTTAATGACCCCTATTGATTTTGAGGTCATTAGGTTAAAGGTCAAGGCCACAGGGACCTTAATCCTAAAAACGGTTTCTGATCAATAACTAGAGAACGCTTTGGCCCAGTCACAAGCAATTAGGTGCTGCCGGGGGGCATTTATGTTTTACAAACATTTCTTGCTATCTTTTGGAATACATGTAATAATACCTTGCTTTTGAGTGACCGAAAGCTCTTCCTTTTGGAAGGAAAAATTAATAGCCCTTACTATAAAATGACCAAGCTGTTTCCAGAAAACTTTGAAAAAATTTGAAGAAAATCCATCTGATCCAGGACTTTTGTCATTTTTCATAGACTTAAGAGTATCAGCAACTTCGCCAAGAGATAATAGTCCCTCCAAATTATTTGCTTGTATATCATTTAATTTTTGAACACCTGTTTTCAATAGAAAGTTATCAATGTTTATATCACATTCAGCATCTACTTTAGTGTACAGTTTTTTGTAAAAAGTTTCAGTTTCTTTTAGAATATCAGTCTGGGAGAACAGCTTTGTTCCATCATCTTTTTCTAAAAACGGTATAGTTTTACTTGCATAATGATTTTTTTCAAGATTACAAAAGAATTGACTCGGTTTTTCTCCATTGTCAACCCAATTTGCCCTTGACCTAATAAAAAATCCTTTCATTTTTTCTTGTCTTAAGTTTTCTAACTCCGACTTCAATAACTCCAAGGACTCTTTATTAGTATAACTATAGCAAATTTCAAATTTCTTTATTTTAGATATTACAAAATCTTCCCTTGATTTCTGAGACTTGCTTTTGAAACTTGAATACGATATTGTTTTTCCTCTTATTTCCATTAAAAGAGTTTCCAAAAACAGATGGTCATTAATTATGAATTGTAAATCTTCATTGCTAACATTTGCTAGGTTGGAGATATTATATATTGGTAAACAATACTGCTGTTTTACTTCCTCAATTGTTTCATTAATACATTTTAAGTAATCTTTATCTAATAATAATAAATTGTTAAACTTCCAAAGTCCTTTACCATGAGAGATGTTTTGTAAATCCATATCTAAAACAACAAGAGAATGATCGGATCTATAACTGATATCTATATCACAGTTTCTAACCTTCGGGAGAAAATCCTCCGTTATTAAGAAAAAATCTAACCTAGCTTGTTGTATAGGGGTATTTCTCCTCCAAGAATATTTTCTTATGGTTCCATTCAACTCTCTAATCGGATCATACATTCTTTTTTCTTTTATTCCTTTAAGTATTAATGACCTTGCGTTTTTATTATTATTATAAGATCTATAATTATAATAGTCCACATTGACATTTAGTACTAAGTTGAAATCCCCACACCAAATACAGGAATTGTTTTCATTTTCATCAACGATTGTAAAAATCTGCTTATAAAAAATTGGCTTATCAACATTTGGTCCGTATAGATTAACTAATGTAAAACGTTGAGAGCACACACTCAGATCTAAAATAATATAATTTCCCTCTGTATCAGTTATATCTTATGAGTTTGAGATTCTAAATTTTTCCTAAAAAATATTCCAACTCCTCTCGAGTTACTTTCCCCATAACTAAAATAGCATTTTGCATTCCAGTCTGAATACACCTGTTTTTGCATACTTGGAGTAAAATGTAAATCTTGCAAGCAGTAAATGTCAGCTTTCCGTTCCCTTAAAAATTCCAAAACATCAGCTCTCTTTTTAGTATCATGTAAACCTCTACAATTATAAGATATTATTCTAATATTAACCATTACTAACAAACCTTGTCCTTTTTACTGTAAAATGATACACGCAGTAGAGATGGAAACTTACAGACATGACTAAGATAAAAATGAAAATGAAAAAAAGGAGAAAAATAATAAAAAGAAACGAAACATATTATAACAAAAGATTAAAAAGGAAAGGAAGCGCCACGAGTTCCAAAAAACAAAGATATAGGTTTACAACCGACAGAAGTTAAGCAGTGACAAAATGTTTACTCTATAAATAACCAAATACTCAATTTAAATGTATATGAACTATTTTCAAAGTACTTGTTACATTAAAGTACCAAACATAGGTTTTAAAACAGGTGCGTATTATAACATCATGTAATTATCAACACATATGTTAACAAAACTAAGTTTAAATTTGAAATAATAGTAATAAAGCAGGAAGCCTACTCCTAAACTATAACCACATACCACTAGGTCAAGTCTAATAATGGATTTTCATGAATTTGTAGTTTGTTGACCTCATTTTTAGAGGGTATCAGTCTATCACTACAAATCCGTGCTACCATGGTTAAAATTTAAACAAAGTACAGTTATTTTAGCTGACTTATGTAAATCTAACAGTAAATTGTCAAAAATTGTTGTGTTTTTTTCTTACAATAACACATAAAATGAATACAAATGTTTAGTGTTTAATGTACCTTACGAAATTTTTTTCAAAATTAGGCATTACTAGAACAGAAACGGAATAAATTTATCCGATCTATATTAACAAAAATAGTGGAAAAAAAGTTTACATAGAAGGTAAAATGAATTTCTCTTTTACTATAGTTTGTGACAAACATACGAGCATCTAAATAGATTTTAAAAGATAAGGTGTGGTTTGCTTTTATAGAATGCATTTTAGAGTAATGCAACAGCTAGTACATATACTGATCTACATATAGAGTAACTCAACAGCTAGTACATATACTGATCTACATATAGAGTAACTCCACAGCTAGTACATATACTGATCTACATATAGAGTAACTCAACAGCTAGTACATATACTGATCTACATATAGAGTAACTCCACAGCTATTACATATACTGATCTACATATAGAGTAACTCAACAGCTAGTACATATACTGATCTATATATAGAGTAACTCAACAGCTAGTACATATACTGATCTACATATATACACACACATATAAATACACTTACATACACACATACATATCTACACACATTTACCAATATATATCCTATATATAAACACATATATAAACATACATATGATCTAATTCCTCTGTGACCTTTAACTACTAAGTGTACTTAACAAAGCTGAGTTTTGAAAAAAAAATCACATATAATAAATATAGCATTTTCATCATATTTTTAAGTCATTAATCACACCTCTCTTCTTTCCCAGGCATCTGTTGTAGATTTTCTCACTTCAAGATAGACTGATATTCCCTTTTCTTGTATTCTAGTTTTCAATTTTTCTTCTTGTCTAATTATATAAGCTGCTTTGGCTATGTTTGATCTAATCTGTTTAAGTTCTAAGGGTAGATCAGTTAGGATCCTTTTTTCTCTTCTCTCAACACAGGCATCAGAAATTTTGAAAACACTAATTCTCTGTCCTCAAAGGAAGCAAATCTTACAATGATTGGTTTTGGCCCAGTGGAATCAGAGAAAATTCTATGACAACTATTGAAATACATTTTACTAACCCTTTCCTCTTTTATTTTCAGTTTTTCTTTAAAAAAATTCTCATTTTTTCAGGGAGGTTCTCTTCATTTTCTTCTTGAAAACCATAAAATAGTAAATTATATTTTCTCTCATGTTTTTCTAATAACAACATCTTCTTATTCATCTCGTTGACCTCATATTTCATTTTTTCTAATTTTGATTCTTGCCTGTCAGATGTCTCTTCAAACCTCTCAGCACTGAAACTGACACTTTCTTCTAGATGGTCTACTTTTTTCTTTAATTCAGACAACTGTTCTTTATTTTCAGTAACTTCTGATCTCATACCATTAATTTCCTTTTTTAAATCCTCAAACATTTTACCAAATGTCTCCTCTATTTTGTTAAATTTTTTATCTATCTTTTCTTCAAAGGTTTGGAATATTTCTCTAATTTCATACTTAAAATGTTCAAAATCTTTCTCAAATTGACCATAACTTCTGCCCTTTTCTTTCTCTTTCTCTTTTTCTGTCTTTTTATTTTGTTTTTCCTCAAGTGAATTACATACCGATTCCCTCCTTGACTGACCTCGCTGAGACATGTTCATATTTTTACTGTTTAAACTGTTTGTTTATACTGTTTATATCACTGGTTCATTGCTTTTAAATAAACAGTAAATAAGGCTTATCTTGCTTCTCGCCTCTCACCCAATAACTTAAATGTACATATTGTTTTCTATTGGGTGGGGTTATATCTAATGCTGTTCATTGCTGTGTGGGGTAATTTCAAAGGTCAAACAGTTCATTATTTCGACTTTCTTTTCGTCTTACTATTTATCTTACTTATTTTCAATATCCTTTCAGTATCCTTCTACAAAACACTCCAGGCCATTTTCCCAGAAACTATATCCTCTGTAGAATTTGAAATAACAACATAAGCAAAGCATTTTGCCACTGCCAAATTTTCTCTATGAAACCGCCATGGTTGCGCTTGATTTTTCTAATTCTTACATATATGTAATAATGGCCACGTTTAAAACTATTTAAAGACCTCTAAATAATTTTCATGAATAGATTCTTTCTGTTTTAAACATTCGACAGTATCTCAGTTTTGAAATTGAATCTATTCTATAGTATCATTGTTGTAGATACATATGTTTCAATCCAGCTGTTACTGGTACTCCACTGTTAAATAATTATTCACATCCTTTACCTTAAACAGGATCAAGTATTCTGATTTACATTTTTTACATTCCTTATATTTATTTCCTAATTATTTTCATTAAAACCGTCAACAGTTACCATACTGAAACAGTTTTTGATAATTTAACTCTTATTCTTAACCAGTTATGTGACAGTTTAATATATCTGAGGTAATGAAAAACTACGACTGCATATTACAGAACCAGAATTGTAGCATTATATTTGGTTAGGTCGAAACACGGTTTACTCTGGATTACCCCCACGTTAAACTTATTTATGTGTAGGAAAGGAATGTCAGATCCTTTAAAAGAAATACTGCCTTAAGAATATTGTCACGAGTATGTTCCTTCATTGGCAGAGATCAATTATTATTATAATGCTTATCAATTTGGAACTGTAATGAACCAGATACTAAAGCCTTTAACTATAGTTAAGAACGGATCTCAGTATCTTATTTGCTAAATTTGCGATCAATGAAACATTTTATCGCTGTAATTACATTCTTGTGTTCAGTGACTATTATATTCTTTAAGGAGGCATTTTTAAAAAAAAAAAAAAAAAAACACTAAATATTTATGAATGATATGCAATTACGTATTTTAATCACTATTACTGCTACCATGTGTGACGTCATGCAAGATACTGCTACATCAGTTTAAGAATTAATGGAACGCTTGGGAACGCACTTTTACGAATACACTTGTAATGTCATTCGTCGCTGTTTGGATTGCATAAAGAAAATAAGAGGACTTTAAAAATCAAATAACACTCAATTTCCTATAAATTCTTATGCAATATGTATTACACAAAAATGATCTCACTACAATCACAGCATGTTTTGTCATTTAAAGAACCAAGTTAGTTTTGCCCTGTTTTAGCATGTGTGAGGTTGGTGCACCCTAGATTACCTGGTTTAAATGGTTTGTCACTGACCGTTCAAAGGCAGTAACCCCTCGGGTTCTAATTTTCGTTTATTATTTTTGGTGTCTTGTGATAATTGATTTATAATCTAAATATTTATGTTATCTTTTCCTCTACTTTTTGACTGTGTAGAGAGGCTGTTTTTTACTGTGGTTAATTTTCCTGATATGCGTTTTTCACTTTTTTTGTAGCAAACTAGTGCAACCAGGAAAAGAAGTTAAACAGCAGTTAATACCTTTAGCAGGGCGGGAATTTGTAAATTACATATACGGACTGACTTTACCTTCAATATAAATTATCGATTTTAATAAAACTAAATTAACAAGATGAAAGACAAAGTTCGTTGAGCTGTGGAAGGTTCGGCTTCATATAATAACTTCTTACACGTCTAATTTTCGGATTAAAACGATTTGTATCATTATTTGCACCTATTAATCTTTGCGGTTTCTTTTTCATCGAATGGTCAGAAATAGATTTTATCAGCATAGAATATAACATCAGAGTAAGTGAACCGTTCTTTAATAATTAAATGCAAGATCTGTAAATGCAAAACATTTTTCTATTGAATTTTTTATTTGTTTGTTTTGTCTTTTTAATTAGTTTCGTTTCTTTTTTGTTTTGTTTTTTTCTCTCAAAAAAATATTTTAGATGTTATTTCACAAAACAAACGTCAACTCTTTTTCTGCTAATGTCTGGATATTATTTTCCTACGGATCAAAGGCTTGCAGGCAGACAGTGGTTTCGACGACTTAAAAAATCTACATAATCTTAAGAACACGTGTGTTAACAAAACATGAATTTTTAACATTTCTGTATATTTAAATAGACCTAAAGCAGTTCATTGACAGAAAATTGAATCCCTTCAAAAAAGTTTGAATACTTAAAATTAGAATGATCAGAAAAATCTGTTCCCATTTAAGATTTATAATGTGTCGCTGATTTTTAAAAATGATACTCTGCCTAGTTTATAGCGTGACGAACGGTATAGTAGTTAACAATATGAGCTTAGAGCGCTACGGCGCCGTTTAATTAAAGTTCAAATATATTTTGAATATACAGTTTTTCTCAAACTTCTAAGTAAATTTTCAGGTGTATTATAGATTAAATTTTTTGACTATACATTATCGATTGAGTCTTTGAAAAGGAATTATTTTTGTTTTCACAAAAAGTGTGAATGAGCTGCTTATAAGTAACCTTCGAAGTACATCAGAGCATCCATGAGATTTTGTAAAATAACATTTCAAAATGGAAATTTTAACTGTATTTAAACAGCAACATTTCTTTATTTTATTTGTGTTTTAAGGGTATACATTACCTGTTTGACAGACTGGTGAAAAATATTTTGCAAACTTTTTCAAATTAATTTTAAGATGAATCAAATGTATTCACATTAGTCTTAATTTTTACATCTGCCTTTTATTTGACAGAATGTTTAAATTAAAAACATCGAAGAGGTTATTGTTCGCAAAAATAAGTGAATCGTACTTCCATAAAGACATGACTAATCATTTCAGAAAGATATTATTTGTTGTGCAAGCATAAATAATAAAAAACTTAAATGTGAATCGTTATAAAACGTCTCTGAAATATTATGTTTGGTTTGCGAAATACTGGTTTATTATCCTATAACAACAGCTTTAACCCAGACCGACTTAAAATTGAAACCTGATTATTACCATAAGGCTGCTTTCGAATGAAACAACGGCAATAAACATTTGCTTAACAGTTGTTAATGTCTGAGATCCTCTCAAAACAGAATATGTGCGTACTCAAAAACTGGCCATTTTCAGTTTCAATTTTGCATTTCAATTTTTGACATACGGTCTTTACCCCAACACAATTTTATGCCGGTCACGACATTCTGAAAATTTGGGTCCCAGTATTCGATTTATTGACTAAGACATTCTTTTTCTTTCAGGGCACTATAAATCCTTATTTTACATTAAGAATCTAAAAAAACTTGATCCAGTACTACAAAAGCCAAAAAATATATACACAATGGATATGTTTTCATTGACTGTGACGGGTGAAACTGAATATGCACAACCTTAATATGCTTTACAAAAATAAGTCTACCATACGTTCGAGGAGCATTTATTAACTGTAATTAAGTGAACTTCTTTTCTTTTTTTGTTTTCAATTCATTTTTCGTAATTACGACCAACGCATCATAAACGTTTACCTTCAAGTGGGTGAGGTAACATCAGTGACGTCAGTTTGACGCCGGGTGGAAGAAAATGTTTTTCAAACGGGCATTTTAAAGTAGCAGACTGAAGACTAAATGAACAATGTTTCTGTGGGGCAGTAGCTCAGCATAATATTCTCTAAGACGAATTATCGACGTAGCTTTCTAACCGCATTTTTTTAGCTATTTATGGATGATTACGTAAGAGCTTGTCTAATGAATATTTGCACGACTTCCATTGGCAGATATTCCTACAGGTTACGCACCATTGTTTGTTGAGATGACAAAAAGTTGAAATATATTATTCATATTCACGGAATTTTAATAAAGTATCCTGACTGAATTATAGTTTCCTCGATTATTATTTGTTTTAGTTTTTTTCACCCTATTATCTTTATTCCTTTTATTCTCGTCCATAAGCGTGCTTCCAGATAGGTAAAATAAATCTAAAAAACAATCAAAACAGAGTACAGATTTCTAATATAGTGTGTACGGGGGATAAATTTATTTGCAAAGCAGCAGGCCTCCAGATTTGTACCATTTTTGTTACTAAAAAATGTGATCATTGTACAAATTAGGTTATTTAACTATGCCTATGACACTTGCTTTTCATAGATATACATTATAATTGAATTTGTCAAATTATAAAGAAATACATTTTCCTCTGTAAGTAACGGATTGAATTTTGGTTATACACAAAGTAAATTCTGTCATTATTTTGCATAATATATTCAAAGATTCACCTGCATTGTGAATATCTATACATTTCTTAAACTATAAATACATTTATCCTCCCCCCCCCCCCCCCCCCACTCTACACACTATATTAGAAATCTGTACTCTCTGTTTTGATTTTTTTTTTAGATTTATTTTACCTGTCTGGAATCACCTTCCTCAAAGAAGCCCTATTAATCACATCTACAAGATGGCTACAAAAACAACAAACTATCACATTATGTTATAGGGTGAAAATATAATAATACAGAACAAAATAAGAACAAATAATTACAATTCAAGCAATTGTGTTCATAGCAATACAATTAAACAAAAATCTTTAACACATATTCTGCACAGGATCATTGTTTTTTTTTTTAAACCATCTTATTATAATTTCCAAAGAAGTTCCATTAAATATTACATTAATCACAAGAAAAACGTAAATAATTTTAATTACATTTCACAAAGTAAATTTACCTTGGACCAATATGACAACTTACTTTTCAAGATGTTTGTACTTCTAACAAATGTTGAGGCTAATTTTAAACTTCCTTTCAGCCCACTAAAGTTTGGAACAATGCATTTTTCTCTTACACAAATAAATATATCTTTTGATTTCTAAGCAAAGTATGTTATAACTTTCAAAATTTTTCGTAGGGTTACCCGAAATAAAGCTTTTGCAATCAATCTCAAAATCTATATTAAATGTTTTGACATATTCAGTAATATCTGCCATTAAAGTCTTTACTTTTTCACATTCCCAAAATAAGTGAAGCAATGTTTCATTCTCATTGTTACAAAAAGAACATTTTTCATCATTACCAATATTCATTTTTTTCAACAAAGTATTGGTAGCTCAAATTCTATGCAAAAGCCTAGTTTGGAGCCATTGCAAGTAAGTATCCTTTGTAAGATTAAAAATCCAGCTGAATAAATGTTTCCATTCTGAAGGATCTATATCAAAAATACTATATCATGCAGCTTGGGAAGTACGTTTTTCATCCTTGCATATAAATATCTTATACATAGTAGTTGCTTGCTTACACAATATTATAGGTTTACAGTAACACGGTATCAAAGGGAGTAGGGGAACTGATTTGTCACTGATTAGTTCTGCTCTGTCTTTTCTCCTCAATTAGTATATCTTTATTTGAAGTAAAAATATGAATTAAATGATGATTTTTTTTTATTATTACCTTTAATGCAAACATTTTTATCAACTCTTTCATTTAAAGTTGTTTGTGCTCAAGTACATGGATGTAATACAGCGTCGTCAGAGAATAAATATATACGTATTTGTATTTCAACGAAATAATTCAAGTCAAACCCCCAATGGTTTCTAACATGAAACACGTATATCATTGGACTCTAACTTTGATGGATCTTTATGACACGAGCATTACCCCAGAGTTTAGACTGATTTCCAATTTCTCCCACACATTTGAATGATTGATGCAGATTTAACTGTTTTCAAGTCGATTAAGTGTCATCCTGAATTGAAGTATTTCGTTAATGTTCTTGGTAGAAGTATAAAATTTCCTGTTGCCTAATAACATTCATATATCCTAATCTAGGAAATGGTATAAGTGGGCAAAATGTAAACAATATGAAACACGTTCATGATACTACCATTAGAAGTATTGATTCGTTTCACATTTCGAATAAAGTGTTACAGAAAAGTCCAGTGGCTACTTTTTTTCTTTAGGTCATAACACAATAAATGTGGATTTTAAGACTTCAACTGATTGTTTTGTGTCACAATGTCTTTCAGGAACGTTCCAAATTTTTAAAATGAATTCTAACCAAACCGTCCTGGTTATAATGCCTTTCTTTATTTTAAGCTTACATAAAAGGCTTGATTATTGATCAACCAGCTTTGCTAAAGACATGAAACAGGAAGCACTTAGATCTTGTGTGCCAAGGTTTTATGTCTTTGTCGTAAAATTAGAACAAACGAATGGATATTGAATATTAAACGGATCAGTTAGCAAGCTGTGCGGATTTAATTATACAAAGAAAAGACATTTGTTTTCGCAAAGAACTGACAACAATGTCATTCAGTATAAACATACCATATCTGGCAGTCGTTGCAGTACATAGTAAAACTCTAAACTAGATTCTACCAGTTATTATGTATGCATTGCCAATGGAAAAAAAATCTGTTTATACAAACATTTCAACTCGTTTAATAAAGTTTAATGCTAATGAATACGAGAAAAAAGGAAGTTAGTTTAAATATACTGTGTATTTGCCTCAGAGAAGTATGCGGCCTGTCCAGCAAAAACAAATATACGAAGTATACAACTTGTAAAAATACAAATCAATCCTAGAAAAAATAAGCAAAAGAAACTTGAAGCTTGTTTCGAGTAAGGGGAATTTCTGATACTCATGTTAAATCCTCGCGAGCAAATATAGGCGAAAAGAAAACCAGTTACCCATCGCCCTTTTGTACGGCGAAAACTTGACTAAAATTGTCGCATTTCAGTCTCGGAAAACTTCGGCTTTTTACAATTAACGGTGATTTGTAATAATAAAAATAAACCTACGGATGAATGGTCCTCGATAAATCTAGCAAAACAAGCATGTGACCATACCAAAAAGCTTTTAGCTGACATCTGAGTGATGAATTTAACCCTTACCCTGCTAGAAGCAAATGACTGCCTTTGCGACCAGTGCAGACCAAGATCAGCCTGCACATCCGTGCAATCTGATCACGGTCAGCACTATAAGCCATTCAGTCAGTAAATTTTTCACAAGCACCCTCATAAACAATTAATGATCTATCGAAATTGAATGTTTTAGATATTTAGCATGGAACGGGTAAACATACAGTGTATACAGAACAAATTATGATTCTGCGCTTCCAGTAGAAACAGTTTAATGTCTGAGATGAATTACAGTATCATTTACTCATTTAGGTACCAGCGTGTAGAAGAGCAATACTTCAAAACTTCACTTAAAATTCTCGTCCCGTATTCCTATCCCTACACGAAAATAAAGGTTGTCGGACGTCATTATTTGTTGTCTGACTGATTTCAAACATATTTCCACCTGGAAAAGAAGCTTTTTTGACCTGTTATAATACCGTGTATTTAACATTGCAAACGGAAGTATTGCAAAATTTTTAGACTTTTCATAGACTTTTACCTGACATTTATATCTTCGGGAAATACGTTTGTCTAGAGTATAAGTAAAACTTACTCTGAAAGCTTCGCCTGCTTCAAGCGGTTAAGCTATATAAAAATTAATTTGTCGTGATGAATGAGCCAAAGTCTCTTTGGAACGACATTGTTTTAAGTTCACTTACAAAATTGAATAGAATTGTGATCTCTGTATACTCAACTATTGTTTGGATGATATTTTAGAAAAAAATCGTCGAATATTCCGTGACTGCTTTATTCAGAAAATTACTTAATACGGTTATTATTATAAACAATACCTATAAGAGATAATTTAGTCGTATATCTTACTGGGCTTAGTAACAACGTAATTCAAGACAATGCGACACCTCACTTTATCAAAAAAATATCCGAAGAATATATTTGTTCGGGCTCCACAAAAAAAACGTGCTCCTGTAAAACGTAAAATTAACTATACTGCATTTTTAATTTTCATATTCAAATATTACATTTTGTTCGAATATCTGTTCTATTTTAGTTTATAAGTTTACAATGATAATTACCTCTATGGAGTCCATACTGATCGTATCATTAAACTGAAAATTAAATTAGGGGGAAAAAATCTTCATACGCTATCAGTTATATCTTTGTTCCAATATTATCAATTTATACGATGTTTCTGTGCAAGCTCTTTGTAGATCGGTCTTTTTCAATTTTAGCTTGTATGAACTAGTTCTAAAACTAATATATATGTAATAATGGCTACTTTAAGAATTATTTCGGATCTCTAAATTATTTCTGTTTTAAACATTTGACAGTCTTGAAACTGAATTTATTCTATTGTATTATTGATACAGAGACATATTTGCAATGCACCTGCAGCTAGTACACTACTGATGGATTATTGTTCACTTCCTTTACCTTGAACTAGATCCAGTATTATGATGAACATTCTCCTTTATTATATGACCTTTAAATAGACGCGATCTCATTGGTTCAAAGCGCAGTCGGCGACCATCAATATATCGTTATATTCCTGCATTCTGGGTTTTTCCCATGTTATATTTTAGGTCTAAAAATAGATTGCTGTTGGTACTCGTAGTAGTGCTGTCTGATGCCCGGCACTCAGTTAACAAAATTACTCTAATGCCGGGAAATAAACAAAATACATCCGGGCACTTAGACTTTTTCTAAGAAATGGCGTCTGGTGTTTTTTTTCTTTTTTTTTTTTTTTTTTTGTTTTTGTTTTTTTTTTTGATGTTATATTTCAAAATAACCTGTGCGACTTCTGAGTATTATTGTAATGTGAGAATGAGTATAAAAAGTCCTACAAAAAATTAACACATTGTAATGAATGTAAAATCAGTCTGGAAGAAAACTTAGTAGAAACAATTGTATGTAGTCATATAATAAAACAGTTATTGACTAGTGTGCCATTGAATATGATGTGATATTCACCGGCCAAATGTTATATTGACCGAGGCGAAGTCAATAATTGTACAATATTTATTACCCTTTCTATCATCAGTATGAATCGTACTGAAACAGTTTTTGTCAATTTAACCGTACGTATATCATATGTGACGTCGTGCACGATACTGCTTCAGTAACTTATAAATAAACGGAACGCTTAAGATAAATTGACATTTAACGCCATTCGCCGTTTTTCGTGTTATATAAAGAAGATAAGAACGTAATAATAACACCACATTGCCTGTAAAGTTATTAAACAAAAATGACCTCATCATCAAAACATGTTCGGTCATTTACACAACTGAGTTATCTATTCTAGCAGAATAGTACAATCAGCGAAACAGGTTCAAAAGCAGATTATTAATTTATCAGGTCTGTCCGGATACGGCGGAAATTAGTAGATTAAATACACGGACTGACTTTCACTTCAATGAAATTATCGATTGTAATTAAACTAAAACAAGATTCAAGACAAAGTTCGTTTACCTGCGGAAGATTCGGCTTCACATAATAACTTCTAACACGTGTTAACATCTGGGATTAAATTCTAGTTGAATTACCCTTTTCATCGAATGGTCAGAGATAGATGTTAAAATCCCCTTTAATTATCAAAGCACAAAATGTTACATCAGATGAGCATTGCTGGACTTCTGTCTAAAGGTTTGGCTGCAGTTTCATGACAAATAGATAGAATATAATTTTTAAGCAAGCAAGTTAAAGTTACCAAGTTACATACAAGATCTGTAATGCAAAATAAAATATTTTTTCACACGAAAGTAAATAAATTACCTCAACGTGGGGCAGCAACATACATAAAAACAGAAAGAAAGAAAAACGAGGCCGTTTTTAGAACAGAAGATTTTGTTTAAACTCGTATGTTAAAATATCAAAACGCCATTCAAATTCACATCTATGAATAAAATGAATTGTGCCTTAAACCTCAGAACTGCACACTGCAGCAATGACCTTTTTACACCTAAGAAACCCAGTTTCTAAACATCATTAATGGCAGTGACAGGAGCCTGGAAAGTTTCATCAGCAGAAATATTTCAAATGCTTCTTGGAACACCTGCCAGTAGTTGTAAGATATCTATTAACTACATGTCTTTGGGAGAAAATATCCTTATTTCTTTTATTTTTGTCACGAAATGAAGCCATAAATTCTTATTGTGTTTATCAGTCTCACTGCAGTCTCACCTTCGATGGAAAATTTACTTGAATCACTAAGTATGTCAGTCTTCAAAACACAAATCGGTCGCAGTTTCCATGTGTCAGAGGTAAACGTGACTTTTCTTTTGACTGTCAGAAAATCTTGATTACATCAGTATAAATTCTCCTCGTTCATCGTGACCCATAACAATATCATCAACATATATTGGCTTGTTCATCGTGACCCATAACAATATCATCAACATATATTGGCTTGTTCATCGTGACCCATAACAATATCATCAACATATATTGGCTCGTTCATCGTGACCCATAACAATATCATCAACATATATTGGCTCGTTCATCGTGACCCATAACAATATCATCAACATATATTGGCTTGTTCATCGTGACCCATAACAATATCATCAACATATATTGGCTCGTTCATCGTGACCCATAACAATATCATCAACATATATTGGCTCGTTCATCGTGACCCATAACAATATCATCAACATATATTGGCTCGTTCATCGTGACCCATAACAATATCATCAACATATATTGGCTCGTTCATCGTGACCCATAACAATATCATCAACATATATTGGCTCGTTCATCGTGACCCATAACAATATCATCAACATATATTGGCTTGTTCATCGTGACCCATAACAATATCATCAACATATATTGGCTCGTTCAATTTGCGATTCATCCGATTTTATTATTTCACGTTTTTGTACAGAATGTTTATACTGTCCCTGTGAAGCTGACCAGAATCAAAGGTATTGCATGAAGAAAAAACGGAAAAAATACAGTTTCACTGTGTAATAAAATATATGTATTTAATTATATTTCATTAGTTTTCCAAGATTCAACGTTATTAAAAAGAACATAGTCACTATGTACAAGGTTTAGTTTGAGATTTCTTGATGTTGATTTTAATTTTAATTAAAATAAGAACCTTGCTAAAGATACTGATGTCGTTTGTGTTCATTGTGCGAATGATTTACGTCAGATAAAGGTTCCAATAGTTTATTAACTTGTGCCAGTTTATCATTTACTGCCAAGATAGATGTCACGTACGAGACGAAATAAGAGAAAAATGCGCGCAAACGATTGAAAATATTCTACTATTAAAGAAGAATTGTTGTGAATTAAGAATTGGATTTGAACAAAATATGGAGGTCCTTATGGCAGTATGGATTTTTGAAATTTAAATTCAAATTTTTATCGTTAAAAATATCTGTAACAAGTTTACCGTGACAACAAGTACCTCAAGCAGATCTATATACAATATTTGATTTTGAATAAATTTCAGCAATTTTAAAGATTTGAAATAAGACCATTTCTGCACGCCATAACCAAATAAAGGAATAATGCGAAATATCCATCAAGGACATGACATAGATGTCATAAATATATTAAAATATAGTTCTATTTTGTGAAACGAACACGTTAACACGTTAATATTTTTAGAACAATAAACATCTAATTACGTTAATCTTTATCACTCAGTCGCAGTAGTCATACCACATGGCCATCTGAGATAGACTTTATCAAAAACAATTACACTGTAGTTAACAGCAAATCAAAGAATGTGTGTGTTAAATAACAATGTTCTATCTTGAATAATAATATCCATGTGGTTTCTATGTTCTGCTTCAGAACTTGAACAGCTTCTAAACTTAGCCAATCGATTTTTTTAAATTTTATCATTTATTATTGCGATTCAACAAGTTGTTTGGTCATCAAAGTATTTAAAACGGGAATTTACAAATAAAATTTTCGTGAAACCATGGTTCGGTAACTTGCAATTGATTCAAGGTTTCAGTCTTTTTAGTATGCCCAGCAGATATTTCTGTGTACTTACGATGTAAGAATAGCCAGAATTTTTACACGAAGTGACATACAGTGCAAAGATTTCAAACAATTGATCTAATTTAGTATAGCAATTTCATTCACATCAATGTTTAATAAACAGTGAAGTCACGCCGCTATCATATAGTACGTGTGTATTACAGGCAAAAAAAACAACTAGTCAACTTGGATTTTTGAATGAACCATATAAAAACCATTTAAGAGAACTTTTAAATTACGTAATAAACTAACTTTTTTGCTGGCTTAGAGCTTCTGTTTTGGTCACAAGCATCCCCTAATTTTCAAATGCCTGCTTCAGACAGCAAAATAAAATGATATGTCACGTTACGTGTTTTTTTTTTTTTTTTTTTTTTTTGATATATGAATACACAATAACTTCTGTATTGACATACCTAGAAGGTTTTCTTACTTGCTTTTAATAGGAAATGTCACTGCTGCTTTATCACTAGCAGGTGTCAAGTTAAATATACTTTGAACCATTTGTTTTTATCAGCCTTACTAAACGTGCAGTAAGTAGAAACAATCCATTGGCTGTTACCATGGTGATGAAAATAAATCCAGAAAGGTTGCAGATATCTTATAGAATATCAAGACGTAGAATGGTACGATCTATAGAAATTCAATTGAAATTGCAGGATGCAGAAATTACAGAAAAGGATTCATTCTGCTTCCTTTGAATCTGTTCAATTTCTGTTACAAGTTGTTGTGTAAAATTTGTTTAAATCCAGCGTCTTTGTGTATCACAATTCTAATAAAAAAAAGGAAATGAATGAATTGTAACTAGTTTGTATTCGCGTCATGCTTTTGAAACACTAAAATGACAACAAATGAGCGTGTAGAAAATTGAGTATTACGATTACAAACGCCATTTAAACATTGAAATAAAAATAAATTCATAAAAGCAACAAATGTTTGAGACGTTCCCAAAGTTTATAAAAAGCAGAGCTCGAGATGTTTTCAGAACAACATTCAAATCAGAAAAAGGTTCTTAAAAACTACCACGAGCAGCTCACGTCAAATATATTTGAGGATAACGAGAAACCATTAACACTGAAAAAAGCATAATTTTTTTAGTTGATAAATGATATTGGATTTTGAATGTGGCGGCGAGTGTATGAGATGCGGTCCTTTTTGTATCCACTAGTAAACACTCAGAAGTATGTTTTAATATTTCCCCTTGGGTACAGTACAGTATTCCAAATAAACAACAAACAAGAAGCAGATTTTTACATCACGCGTTCATTCCATCTGATTTGTTTGTATCTTCAAGGTACCTTCACTTCGAAATAGTACACTTTCTACAAACTGCGTCTCTATGCATGTATTGAAATTGGGCATGGAGAGAAAAGGCATTGAACAGTTGGTCATGCGCGACATTGTTTTGAAAAATTTTGTGCATTTGTTGACAAAAGGTTAGAAATTATTTTATGTGATGTTAAATTAACCGTATCAAAAACGCTCACAGAATGTTTTAAGTCATGATTATTGAACCACCGATATTTTGTTTTATATGTTAATAAATAAGTGATTTGATATTGGGACTGTTATTTGTCCGAGGGCATGTAATGATTTCCTCCCCGCTCGACAGTTTCCCAGACGACTAATCCATGTTAAATAAACGCTTGTTATTTTGTGAAATCGTCATGTTGTAAATTTAGCAAAAGTGGTTAACACTACTGATAGAATATTGATTTAAATTTGAAGAAACGGTCGCGAGTTCAAACACTAATTAATATGAAAGCTGTCAACACTTAAAACAAAATGGCTGCCGTTTCCCCGATCTTCCTGCAGCGATTCTATATTAGATTTTGGCCCTGTGTAATCAGCCAATGAAACCTCTCAAAATGTGGGTTTCAGTAATCGACAGTAAGCGCATTTTGAAGTAATTGTCATAGTTTTTACTCATTTACAAACTAATTCAATAATCTGATATTTTGTGTACATTTTAATTGAAAGTGAAGTCCTTTTTATCTAACTTTTAAATCTATACTCTGACTTTGCTTAATGGTTTGTGATAAAATACAAGCAGTATAGCGTCACCTGGCTAAACCTGTCATCTATTTGCACAATAATCTACAGCTACATTTTGACTCAAATGTATCAAATACGGACTGATCGAGAGGTGTAGAAGTGTTTTGATGTGCTCTAAAAAATCTGGATTTAAAGTTTTCTTGTATTATAAATTTCTTGTAATATTTATGACTAATGCTTAAAAACTAACTAACTGACAAAAAATAAGTGAGATAATCACATTATAAATTGATTTATTTTCCTATCATAGTGCTATACCGCGACGGTATAACTATATTGTATAACATTTAAAGTAAATAACTATAAATACATATGCAGCGATAGTGGTGACAGTAAAAGCGTTGGTAAAATTTTGTTAACACGAGGGTCCAGAGTTCAAATCAGGCTGAAGCATATATATTTTTTGTGTTCTATTTTGACTTTTATAATCAGTTTTGAAGTAAAATATCATGTTGTTATAATCTCAAGGCATCTAGATATTTAATTTATGTAAAAAAAATATTTTTATATCAAATCTGGAGTACAGCCTCTTTAAGTGAAATATAATGAAGTTACTGTGATGAACTTTATATGGATTTATTTGTAAACATGTGACGAATGTGTTTATTTAATTACTAGAACTTGAGATCGTGAGTAAAAAAAGTTATTTGATGAAACTCAGAAAACAATAGATTTTCTTCTTTTGTTGAGAACTTATCACCTACTATATAGCCTAGAGCTATACCTTGCCTATTGGATTAACGATTACAGGTGATTTCTCTAACTGTGTTAAACCATTATAAGTGTGTTCAAAATGGCTGACTGTAGTGATTTAACAGATCTCTCTGAATTTGAACCTGTGCTTTGTTCTGACAACAAAGAAGTGAATGTCCCATATAGCAGCAGTAACGCTCTGACCAAAGCAAGCTCTTTATCGAGTTTAATTCCCCAACAAAATGTATGCTCAACGAATTTCGATCATGGCGACGTTGTAAATTATAATAAACTATTAGACCATTTTCACCAATTACCCGGTGATATGTTTATCACCCAAATTCTAAATAACTGAAACTCCTCTGAACAAACACTCGAAAACATACGGTGTTGACGTTAAAAGATAAAGAAGGATTTCCTTTCCCCGTAGACAGTGATCTAAAACGTAGAGTATTTACAAGGAAAGGCGACCCGGTATCGTTAAAACTTGCACAAGACATCCGTTGTTTGATTACTGCTATAAAAGGGGAAGACTTTGTGGTACTTAAAGACATGATCAGTATGTCTAAGCGTAAAACTGTTTCAGTCTCACAGCAACGTACTGTCCCAACATGCGACTGTTCTCAGGAAATGTCAGTCATGAGAGATTCAGTAGCTAGTCTTCACTCCGAAATTCTTGTTATGAAACAGAAACAAGTTGCTCCTATTCGTATGTAGGATGAAAAAGTGTCTAGCCTACACTTAGCCCGTAATGTCATAAACAACATCAGGCGATCACTAAATGAATTGGCGTCAACTGCTTTCTCTGACGTCACAGAAATAAAGACGGGTGTAGAAGGTCTGTCTGTGAGAATACAGATGGTCGAGTCATTCTTGGATACAAATGTTAATACCGTTGATGGTATATACTATGAACATTTGATTCACGGTGGTGAAACGCTACTGTGGGCATTAGCGGATGTTAAATATCGGACATATTCCATTAAACATGAAGAACGGTGTGATTGTAACGTTACATAAGGTTGGTAACAAAAAGAAAGACGACCCGAACAATTACAGGGCCATAACTCTTACATCTACAATTCTGAAAGTTTATAAAAGTATTCTTTTGAGTCGCTGCAAATCAAAAATACAAAGCAGGCTTAATAAACAACAAGGAGGTTTTCAGGAGAATCTAGGATGTGTGATGACGTCTTTTGTCCTACAAGAAACTGTTCTTTATGCAAAGGAAAACCATAGCAAACTTTACGTTTGTTATCTGGACAGTAGGCAAGCATTTGACAGGGTTTGGCATGACGGCCTATTTTACAAGCTTCACATGTATAATATTGACCCTCTGATTTTAAAGTGTTAATCAATTTGTATGTTAATGTTCGTAGTCGTGTGCGCAACCAGTCGTTTACTTCAGAATGACTTGAAATTAAGCAAGGTACTAGACAAGGTGGAAAAAGCTCCCCGCTGCTGTATTTATTATTCATAAATGGTTAAATCCAAACGCTGGAAGATTGTGAAGTTGGTTTTTGTGTATACAACATGAATGTTAGCAGCCCAACTGTGGCAGACGACATGGTCCTAATATCATTGTCTAAACATGGTCTAGATCAGATGATTAACATTTGCAAGCAATATTCAATGAAATGGCGTTTTGATTATAATGCTTCAAAATGTGCCGTCGTTGTTTATAATGAATCAAAACATGAATACGGCAGAAGTGCGCGAGTATGGAAAGTAGGAAATAGCGAAATTAGAGAGACAACAAATTATGTTCATCTGGGAATGAATGTTGACATACACCTTCTTTTAAATGATAATATTCATTCAGCGTGTACAAAACTTCGCGGAACACTTCTAAATATTTCAAACACTGGTTTACAGTCGGGCGATGATTTAAATCCACTCTCTCTATTGACTATTTATCAGTCAGTAGTACAACCAAAGGCCGCGAACTGTGGAACTATACTACAGAGTCTAATTTATTACAGCTCGAACGCTCCCACCGTTTTTGTGTAAAATTTTCACAGAAACTGCCACTTTATGCAAACAATGACATATCTCTCTTCTCTCTTGGTGTGTGTAGTATTGCTTCAGTGATAGACTATAAAAAACTGCAATTCTTTGGACAATTATGTAGACTACCATGTCACTATCTAGCCAAACAAATTTTTGTCCACAGGAATTGCAGAGCTTAAGATGTATACCATAAGTACAAACTAAAACATTTTGTAGACGGTTATTTAGAAACAGGTTCCTTTCTTTCCAACACTGCATGGAAAAGAGCGCTCAGGTGTAATATTTTTGAACAAGAGCAGATAACTCGTCGCAATAGGTTGGCGGTTATATTCAGTGAACAGATCTGCGCAAAAGTGTTTGGGGCATTCGGAACTGAGCTATGGAATTTGTGTAAGAAGTTTCCATCAGCCAAAACATATTGCTTTACAGCAGTAAACAATCTTACAAAACTGTTCTCATTTAAATGCGTGGAGCAATGCAAACTGTGCAAATCTATGGTTGAGGATAGAAGTTTGCACCTGATAACAATGAAAATATTCGCTTAAAACTATGGTCTAATGTTATTGTACACGCTGGCCTTAAATCCTTTATTTGTGTAACAAGGCAATCGCCTCAGAACCAAATTTTAAGTTTATTGGCCGGTCTTAAACATTAAGACGCCACAGTCAATACTAACCGTGTCTTACTAGCAGTGGTAAAAGCATTTCATATTATGACAACAAGTGACTGTTGTTAATAGAAAATGTCAATGCACGTCAGCTAGCCTATGTCAGCATTTACTACAGAATATGGTAGCAGACTGTCATAATTTATGTTCATTCATATGAATTACTTTGTCGCATGGTGAAGAGTGTTGAGTCCATTCTTATATTTTGTTTCGATAGATTGAGCTTTTAGACACAAATACGTTTCAATGTCTGTTTATGTTTTGTTTTATTTTCCTTTTTGTGTTATTTTCTAAAGTGCAATCCTATTCATATCTGTTATTAAATAAATTCACTATAATATGCATCTCAGTGCTATAAGAATATATCTATATCATTTGACTATTTATGTTGAAAATACCTGTATATATGTTACTATTGTACTATGTTTGCATGTTTGTATAATGATATTGTCGCTCTCCCTCAAGTGGAGGTAATAAAGATTTCTAACTGGACGACAACTATGATAGACTATAACTATATAGGCTCTAAAGATTATTTGATTACCCAAGAGTTTTGAATGATTTCCAATTTTCCCACGTTTTCAAATGATTGATGCAGATTTTACAGTTTTCATGTCAATAAACTGTCGCACTGGACTGAAATATGAGACCAGGGTTGTTGATTTGAGTACAAAGATCAGAGTATTGCAAGATAAAAGTAGAAGAACCAGAAGATATAGCGTTTGTAGCAGCAGCAGCAGGAAAAGTAGTAGCTGTAGCAGTAGTAGCAGCAGCAGCAGGAAAAGTAGTAGCAGCAGCAGTAAGAGCTTTAACACTAGTAGTAGCAGCAGCAGAAGGAAAAGTAGTAGCAGCAGCAGTAAGAGCTTTAACACTAGTAGCAGCAGCAGAAGGAAAAGTAGTAGCAGCAGCAGTAACAGCTTTAACACTAGTAGCAGCAGCAGAAGGAAAAGTAGTAGCAGCAGCAGCAGGAAAAGTAGTAGCAGCAGCAGTAAGAGCTTTAACACTAGTAGCAGCAGCAGAAGGAAAAGTAGTAGCAGCAGCAGGAAAAGTAGTAGCTGTAGCAGTAGTAGCAGCAGCAGCAGGAAAAGTAGTAGCAGCAGCAGTAAGAGCTTTAACACTAGTAGTAGCAGCAGCAGCAGCAGTAGCAGTAGTAGCAGCAGCAGCAGGAAAAGTAGTAGCAGCAGTAGTAGCAGCAGCAGTAAGAGCTTTAGCACTAGTAGTAGCAGCAGCAGCAGGAAAAGTAGTAGCAGCAGCAGTAAGAGCTTTAACACTAGTAGCAGCAGCAGAAGGAAAAGTAGTAGCTGTAGCAGTAACAGCTTTAACACTAGTAGCAGCAGCAGAAGGAAAAGTAGTAGCAGCAGCAGTAACAGCTTTAGCACTTGTAGCAGCAGCAGAAGCAGGAAAAGTAGTAGCAGCAGCATTAAGACTTTTAGCACTCGTAGTAGCAGCAGCAGCAGAAGGAAAAGTAGTAGCAGCAGCAGCAGGAAAAGTAGTAGCAGCAGCAGTAGCAGTAATAGCAGCAGCAGTGAGAGCTTTAGCACTAGTAGTAGCAGCAGCAGCAGGAAAAGTAGTAGCAGCAGCAGTAAGAGCTTTAACACTAGTAGCAGCAGCAGAAGGAAAAGTAGTAGCAGCAGCAGTAACAGCTTTAACACTAGTAGCAGCAGCAGAAGGAAAGGTAGTAGCAGCAGCAGTAACAGCTTTAGCACTAGTAGTAGCAGCAGCAGCAGGAAAAGTAGTAGCAGCAGCATTAAGACTTTTAGCACTCGTAGTAGCAGCAGCAGCAGAAAAAGTAGTAGCAGCAGCAGCAGGAAAAGTAGAAGCAGCAGCAGTAAGAGCTTTAACACTAGTAGTAGCAGCAGCAGTAGCAGTAATAGCAGCAGCAGTGAGAGCTTTAGCACTAGTAGTAGCAGCAGCAGCAGTAGTAGCAGCAGCAGTAGCAGAAGTAGCAGCAGGACAAGTAGTAGCAGCAGCAGTAGCAGAAGTAGCAGCAGCAGTAAGAGCTTTAGCACTAGTAGTAGCAGCAACAGCAGGAAAAGTAGTAGCAATAGTAGTAGCACCAGCAGTAGTAGCAGCAGCAGTAGCAGTAGTAGCAGCAGCAGTAGCAGTAGTAGCAGCAGCAGCAGCAGCAGGAAAAGTAGTAGCAGCAGCAGTAGCAGTAGTAGCAGCAGTAAGAGCCTTAGCACTAGTAGTAGCAGCAGCAGTAGCAGGAGCAGCAGTAGTAGCAGTAGCAGTAGTAGAAGCAGCAGGAAAAGAAGTAACAGCAGCAGTAGCAGATGTAGTAGCAGCAGTAAGAGCTTTAGCACAAGAAGTAGCAGCAGCGGCAGCAGGAAAAGTAGTAGTTGAAGCAGTGGTAGCAGCAGCAGTAGCAGTAGTAGTAGCAGCAGTAAGAGGTTTAGCACTAGTAGTAGCAGCAGCATAAGCAGTAGTAGCAGCAGCAGGAAAAGTAGTAACAGCAGCAGGAAAAGTAGTAACAGCAGTAGTAGCAGCAGAGCAGGAAAAGTAGTAGCAGTAGCAGTAGCAGCAGCAGAAAAAGTAGTAGCTACAGCAGTAGCAGAAGTAGCAGCAGCAGAAAAAGTATTAGCAACAGCAGTACCAGTAGTAGTAGCAGCAGTAAAAGCTTTAGTACTAGTAGTTGCAGCAGCAGTAGTAGTAGCAGCAGCAGCAGCAGGAAAAGTAGCAGTAGAAGTATCAGCAGTAGAGTAGTAGCAGTAGTAATAGTAACATCAGCAGCAAGAGCAGTAGAAGTAGTAGTTTAGCATAGCAGCAGCAGCAAGAGTAGTAGAAGTAGTAGCAGCAGCAACACAAAAAGAATAAGCAGTGGTAGTAGCAGCAGCAACACCAAGAACAGTTGCAGTAGAAGCAGCAGCAACACCAAGAGCAGTAGCAGTAGAAGTATCAACAGTAAGAGTAGTAGCAGTAGTAATAGTAACATCAGCAGCAAGAGCAGTAGCAGTAGTAGTTTAGCACAGCAGCAGCAGCAAGAGTAGTAGAAGTAGTAGCAGCAGCAACACAAAAAGAATAAGCAGTGGTAGTAGCAGCAGCAACACCAAGAACAGTTGCAGTAGAAGCAGCAGCAACACCAAGAGCAGTAGCAGTAGAAGTATCAACAGTAAGAGTAGTAGCAGTAGTAATAGTAACATCAGCAGCAAGAGCAGTAGAAGTAGTAGTTTAGCACAGCAGCAGCAGCAAGAGTAGTAGAAGTAGTAGCAGCAGCAACACAAAAAGAATTAGCAGTGGTAGTAGCAACAGCAACACCAAGAACAGTTGCAGTAAAAGCAGCAAGAACAGAAGCAGTAGTAGCGGCAGTTGTAGCTGTAATTTAAGCAAAGCAACAACAGAAGCATAGGCAGTAGCACCAGCAGCAATAGAAGCAATCGCAGAAGCAGACGCTGCATTAGAAGTAGTAGTAAGAACAGGAACAGTAGTATCGTATCATAGTAGAAGTAGCAGCAGCAGTAAGAGCTTTAGCACTAGTAGTAGCAGCAGCAGCAGAAAAAGTAGTAGCAATAGTAGTAGCAGCAGCAGGAAAAGTAGTAACAGCAGTAGTAGCAGCAGCATAAGCAGTAGTAGCAGCAGCAGGAAAAGTAGTAACAGCAGCAGGAAAAGTAGTAACAGCAGTAGTAGCAGCAGCATAAGCAGTAGTAGCAGCAGCAGGAAAAGTAGTAACAGCAGCAGGAAAAGTAGTAACAGCAGTAGTAGCAGCAGAGCAGGAAAAGTAGTAGCAGCAGCAGTAGCAGTAGTAGCAGCAGCAGAAAAAGTAGTAGCAACAGCAGTAGCAGAAGTAGCAGCAGCAGAAAAAGTATTAGCAACAGCAGAACCAGTAGTAGTAGCAGCAGTAAAAGCTTTAGTACTAGTAGTTGCAGCAGCAGTAGTAGTAGCATAACAGCAGCAGGAAAAGTAGCAGTAGAAGTATTAGCAGTAGAGTAATAGCAGTAGTAATAGTAGCGTCAGCAGCAAAAGCAGTAGCAGTAGTAGTTTAGCACAGCAGCAGCAGCAAGAGTAGTAGAAGTAGTAGCATCAGCAACACAAAAAGAATAAGCAGTGGTAGTAGCAGCAGCAACACCAAGAACAGTTGCAGTAGAAGCAGCAGCAACACCAAGAGCAGTAGCAGTAGAAGTATCAACAGTAAGAGTAGTAGCAGTAGTAATAGTAACATCAGCAGCAAGAGCAGTAGAAGTAGTAGTTTAGCACAGCAGCAGCAGCAAGAGTAGTAGAAGTAGTAGCAGCAGCAACACAAAAAGAATAAGCAGTGGTAGTAGCAGCAGCAACACCAAGAACAGTTGCAGTAGAAGCAGCAGCAACACCAAGAGCAGTAGCAGTAGAAGTATCAACAGTAAGAGTAGTAGCAGTAGTAATAGTAACATCAGCAGCAAGAGCAGTAGCAGTAGTAGTTTAGCACAGCAGCAGCAGCAAGAGTAGTAGAAGTAGTAGCAGCAGCAACACAAAAAGAATTAGCAGTGGTAGTAGCAGCAGCAACACCAAGAACAGTTGCAGTAGAAGCAGCAAGAACAGAAGCAGTAGTAGCGGCAGTTGTAGCTGTAATTTAAGCAAAGCAACAACAGAAGCATAGGCAGTAGCACCAGCAGCAATAGAAGCAATCGCAGAAGCAGACGCTGCATTAGAAGTAGTAGTAAGAACAGGAACAGTAGTATCGTATCATAGTAGAAGTAGCAGCAGCAGTAAGAGCTTTAGCACTAGTAGTAGCAGCAGCAGCAGGAAAAGTAGTAGCAATAGTAGTAGCAGCAGCAGGAAAAGTAGTAACAGCAGCAGGAAAAGTAGTAACAGCAGTAGTAGCAGCAGCATAAGCAGTAGTAGCAGCAGCAGGAAAAGTAGTAACAGCAGCAGGAAAAGTAGTAACAGCAGTAGTAGCAGCAGCATAAGCAGTAGTAGCAGCAGCAGGAAAAGTAGTAACAGCAGCAGGAAAAGTAGTAACAGCAGTAGTAGCAGCAGAGCAGGAAAAGTAGTAGCAGTAGCAGAAGTAGCAGCAGCAGAAAAAGTAGTAGCAACAGCAGTAGCAGAAGTAGCAGCAGCAGAAAAAGTATTAGCAACAGCAGTACCAGTAGTAGTAGCAGCAGTAAAAGCTTTAGTACTAGTAGTTGCAGCAGCAGTAGTAGTAGCAGCAACAGCAGCAGGAAAAGTAGCAGTAGAAGTATCAGCAGTAGAGTAATAGCAGTAGTAATAGTAGCGTCAGCAGCAAGAGCAGTAGCAGTAGTAGTTTAGCACAGCAGCAGCAGCAAGAGTAGTAGCAGTAGTAGCAGCAGCAACACAAAAAGAATAAGCAGTGGTAGTAGCAGCAGCAACATCAAGAACAGTTGCAGTAGAAGCAGCAGCAACACCAAGAGCAGTAGCAGTAGAAGTATCAACAGTAAGAGTAGTAGCAGTAGTAATAGTAACATCAGCAGCAAGAGCAGTAGCAGTAGTAGTTTAGCACAGCAGCAGCAGCAAGAGTAGTAGAAGTAGTAGCAGCAGCAACACAAAAAGAATTAGCAGTGGTAGTAGCAGCAGCAACACCAAGAACAGTTGCAGTAGAAGCAGCAAGAACAGAAGCAGTAGTAGCGGCAGTTGTAGCTGTAATTTAAGCAAAGCAACAACAGAAGCATAGGCAGTAGCACCAGCAGCAATAGAAGCAATCGCAGAAGCAGACGCTGCATTAGAAGTAGTAGTAAGAACAGGAACAGTAGTATCGTATCATAGTTGTAGCAGGAGCTGTAGCAGTAGCAGCAGAAGTAGTATCGGTAGCAGCAGCAGTAGCAGTAGTTTCAGCAGAAGTTGAAACAGTAGCTGTATAACCAGCAAAAGCAATGGTAGTAGCAGCAGTGGCAGTAGCAGAGGCTGTAGCACCAGCAGCAGCTGTAGCAGCAGCAGTGCAGAAGCAACGGCAGTAGCACGAGTAGCAGTAATTGAAGTACTTGCAGCAGTAGCTGAAGCAGCAGTTAAAGCAGTAATTGTAATAATTTACAGATTTAAATGCAATAATACATAAGATATCTGAAATTAGTACAATGTTTTGTTACGAACGATGTGTACCAATGCAATAAAAAAGAGATATATATATATATATATATAAACACTGTCTACATATTACTGTATCTGCTATGCAAATTTTTTATACGTCAGTTTACATTGTCACTAAAAAGAGCGATCAGTGATCACATGTGTCGCCTGGTGATAGCCAATTAAGGCTTAAGCAGTTGTACTGAGGGGTGATTGGACAGTTTGTTGGAAATGTAAATTGAAGTACTGATCAATCCTGTAACATTTCGTTCAAATTGCATTAGTAGTGTAAGAGAGGTAGTCAGGACAAACTTTAAAAATAAAAAAAACATTAAAGCGCTATAACTCTGATAAAAATCATTGAACTGGAAAATGCCGACGATATGCACAACTAGACTTGGTATTGATCATTCCTGTAAAGTTTGGATGAATTGCACCAGTAGATTTTGAGGAGTAGTCCGAACACGTTTTGTGACGGACGGACAGACAACGGAGAAGTGATTCCTACATGTCGTGGCTACTTTGTAGCACATGTTTACAACCGTTTATTGAATGCATTGGTTTCAGTTCACCTACATATTGTAACAAAATTGAGTACACTAAAAATAATCGTTGTCTTTACGCTCTTTGATAAACAACAAACAAAAATTCGAATGTTGCGGAACCCTTTTGTAGATGTTTTGTTTAATAAAAGCTTTTTTAACTCAATAAGATATCATACTGCTGGTAAGTGAAAATCTTAAGCAATTCTAAAAATAAATCTGATTTCGTCAAATGATACTTAAAATGCTTAAAGAGATGACTTAGTCACATTTCTTAAAGTCCTTACGGACATCTTTAATTCCGTAAGATTGCAACACCCGCATATATTCAAAGTTTTATCTATGTATTATATATGTATATATGTATTTGCATTAACAGTAAGTTAGTTTAATAGAAAAGAAAACCAAATTTACAGACGACTTTAGACCGAACGAGAACATTATCAACCAGTATGACAAGAAATCGATAGAACCGATGGATGCTCCCCCAATAAATGCCAATTCCAAAAGGGCTATTGTTTAATATGTATTTTTTTAAAGTATGAAAAATAACAAAGGGCATTAACTCCTAAATTATGCAAAATAGAGTGACGGTTAATGCACGCTGCACTTCTCCTCATAGAGATCTATCTACCAATAGTTTCATGTTAATATCTCTTATACTTTGTAAGATATGCCCCGGACAAAAAATAAGTATGAGAAATTTCAAAAGGCAATGACTCAAAAATTAATAAAGCAAGAGTTATGGTTCTTGTGCACTGCACTGCTCATCAATGAGATCTATCTACTAATAAAGTTTCAAGTTGATAACTCTTATACTTTGTGAGATATGCCCCGGACAAAAATAAGTATGAGAAATTTCAAAGGGCAATAACTCAAAAATTAATAAAGCAAGAGTTATGGTTCTTGTGCACTGCACTGCTCCTTAATGAGATCTAACTACCTATGAAGTTCGGTCTTGATATCTCTCATAGTTTTTGTGTTATGCTCCGGACAAAATTTTGACGGACGGACGAACGGACTGGACGGACGGACGGGCAAAGCGGCAACTATATGCTCGCCCTTAGGGGAGCATAAAAATGCTATTTATTTCAATCTATAACTTGGCAATGACATATTTATGAGGTGACCCACTGACAAAACTTTCAGACGGACCAAATGAAATAGGAAAGCTTGACAATTCGAAAAATGTACTACAACAAAGCTACAGGTGCGTGCAAAAAGTTATCCGACAAAATCTGTTTATCATTCTGTAATTAACTTTTGTATCTATATTTGGCTTCATATTAATTACAAGATCATTGTTTATAATTGTATATTTAATTGAACAAATGCTGCCTCAAGCTGCATGCTATCATAATAAAAAATATGCATTTTTCTTTATATATAACATATGTATTAAAAGTCTAGACTTTTATTTCAGAAGTCTGCATCCTAAAGCATGGTGTACTTTCTGTTTTTAATTTAAAAGTGCCTTAATCGTGATTCTGAATTATTTTTCCATAACCACCATTTTACTTTCTGAGTAATACCAATGAGTTGATATATAAAGTAAAGTAAATGAAGTGAAGTGAAGTACTTGCCATTTTATAGTGTCATCCCTTTCCGAAAGGTTTACGAGACACCTCTACATTTCTGCATATTTAAACCGCGATTCATTATATTCTTCGTAGATAAAGAATTGAAATGTTGTCGATTCTGTTTACCAATGTGTGAAGATTTTTATAGTTATTTGTTTAGCAATGTTTAAAGTTAAGCCAAACTTTTTTTCATAATTAAAAGTTATCAAATAAAATTATTTATTAAAAACGTGTTTTGACACAGTCCCGTATGAAGAGTAGTACTGATACTTGGCCTCCAGCCTCCGGCCTCCAGCCTCAGAAGCAACACAACTAAGCCCGGAAAAATATATCAAAATAAATATCAAATCAACTGTCTTATTATATTTGTTATTTTAAAAGGTCTTAAAGTTGTTTTACACTGTCAGCTGGTAAAAATTAAAGTACAACAAAAACATATCTTCCATAAGGAAAAAAAACTTATATCTGGTTTCTGGAAAAATACATATCGCCAACCAAACTTTTTTGCCAGGAATAATTAATGGCATATAGCATAAGTGACGGGTTTTATTGATAAATAAATGAACTTGTTTATAACTTTACAAATACCAAAAATAATAACTATTCAGCAAACATCATAGGATATATTCATTTAAGTAAATGTAATGTCTTTTTTTTCAAAACCATGATTTGTATATCTACGCAAATCACGCGAATTCATCAATGTGAAAGTAGACTTCGTATTTAGCCATGGAAAGGAAATTGCTTTCAAATATTGTCCATCAGTATGGAAGGGGATATCCGCCATTTCACACATTATTGTATTTGTTATTTCAATATGTCAATTTCTTTCCAATGCTGCCAATTCAATTTCTATGTTGCTTTTTAGAAGTGCATTATCCATATTTGTATGTAAATTGCGATATTTAATTGTAACTCTACCTTCAATGTTGTAACTATTGAAAACTAATGAGTTTTTTTTTATCCAGTCATAAGAATTCATATGCAGATATTTTAATGATAATTAAGTGCTGAAATTGCTTATTATGCCAATAATATGAAAATCTTTGAGTTATAATTAATGAAATGGACATTAAATGCAATTATCTTAATTATTATCAAGAATTTATTTTGCTAACTTTCTCGTTTTATCTATATGCTTAACGTTTTATCTATATGCTTAAAATGACATTGATAAACTTCTTATTCCTATTTTCAAATTTATTTTGATTTGGTCATATGCATGACACTTTAGACGTTGCAGTTAAATGTTGATAAGCAAAACTCGTTTCTTTGCGCTAAAATGGACCCTTTTAAGTAAAGGGGAATAACTGGTAAAAACTGTAAAAATAATAAACGCTCCCCATACCGGTGTCGACACTAGTTTATACGAAGAAAATAAGTCCGCAAACGTCGCTGTGATATTGATAGTGATATAAATGTTCCATTCCAAAATTAAAGGTAATTCTGAACATTTAAATGATGACCCTTGGTGTCAAAATACAAAGCAACAGTTAAAGCTCCAAAGCGGCGGTGACCTCGTTCTCTCCTCGTGTTTCTTGTGGTTGTGTATTCCCGCGAGGAACAAATGGACGTTACACCGGGGAGGGAGCGGTTATTTTTTCTTCGGCGACCTCTGTTGTAAAAATGCGGTCGGGTTCTCGGCTTCGATTTATAATGTCAAAATTATTACGAGAACAATCGTATTTTGTTGCAATAATTTTTATGAGGACGATTATATTTAGATAATGTTGGACTTTATATACATATCTTTCTGGAAACGAATATATGTTTGATAATGGTTTTAGAAAGTTAGCAAAATACATTCTTAATGATAATTCAAATAATTGCATATAAAGTATAATAAATTAATTATAACTCAAAGATTTTCATATTATTGGCATAGTAAGCAAATCAAATGCTTAATCATTATAAAAATATCTGCATATAAATTCTTATGACAGTATTATAAAAATCATACTAGTTTTCAATGGTTGCAACATTAAAAGTAGTGTTATAATTAAAATATCGCAATTTACAAACAAATATGGATAATGCACTTCTAAAAAGCAACATGGGAAAAGAATTGGCAGCGTTGAAAAGAAATTGGCATATTGAAATAACAAATACAATAAAGTGTGAAATGGCGGATATCCCCTTCCATAATTCTGCGGCACTGCGATCCTCTTTGCGGTCCTATTTGGGACCTTAGTTTTAACAATGTGCAATCATATGATTAAGGAAGCTGCATTCAATGTATTGAATCTGATTGTATCAATGTGAGTGGCAAATATATTTTTGTGTTTTTAGGTAAATGATATGTTTAAATTCAACAGAGAAATCGATTGTAATTTACATATAATTTTGCATAATTTTTTAAAAACGACAGAAATAAAATTGAAATCTATTTACTGTACAAAGAAAACAGACTTACAATTCAGACTTTAGGATTTTCGCAACTGTATTGCCGTAGAAACATGTTTCACACTAAAATCATTTGATATAAACATTAGATTTGATATTTTTAAATGAAGCCTCATTTAATGAATGTTTAGAACTTCAACAATTTGAACAATTTCGCAGAATTCAGAAAATGCATATAATGTCAGCAGGTGATGTGAGCGTTGCTAAATTAGCTGTATATTCCTTTATCTGAGTTTATTTCTCGTCGGTACGTGTTGATCATTTGACCGACGTCCAATAGAGAGGTTAGCTTTTTAGGATGTTGGGTATAGTGCAAGACAAGAAAGCCTCTGGTTCTTTTGCATGCTCAGTGTATAGCACTAATATATAGGACCCCTGGAATATCAGTTCAGTGCGTTACCACTGCTCCTGCAGGATACCGGCTTGCAAAAATGCAAAATACAGTGGTTTCATTTCATATGTGTAAGTAAATTTATAATGCACGCTGGAAAAATATAAAATTGTTATGCTGTTCCCTTTTAATTTTCCCTTTTTAGCTCTATTTACGATACTTTAATTATTTCTAAAATAGATGATCGTTGTTGTCTTGAGTTCTCAAAGATTTTATTTTTATATTTTTATAGTGTATTCATTATATCCTGTGCTCGTAAACACTGATAATACTATATATTCTAAAAAAAAATACTTGCTTTGTTCACATACTGACAAATTTACCAACATAGACTGAATATTAAAGGAAGAGGACAACTATCAATATCGCAAGGAATGTTGCATAAAGATTTGATCATATGTAAAATTTAATTATTTCGCATAACCCATTGGATGCTTTTTTAAGCAGCCAACATGTTTCAGTAACACATTGAACGGTCAGCTTTTATACGTTAGAAAATCACTCAGGTATGAAACCTTAACAGTTGTCGATACTATTACTGTCTAACATGATAAACATGGTTTTTGTTTTTGTTTTTTAGAAAAAAATACCGTTAAAACAGAGCTTAAAATATCTGATTTTGTGACAGTCATCGTTGGCTAATAGGTGGCTTAGCGGTGGCTCATTAGTGATGTCGGTCGATTATTTGTATAACATTTTCACAAATCAAGATTTTTAAACATGTTTAAAAATGCCAATCGGTAACTTTTCCCCGATGAAACTCATCTTTTCCCAAATTGATATGTAGAGAATAGGTGGCCAGTAGGTGACATCGGTGGTAAATAAATTGTTATCGGTTCTCTCTCTAATTTGACTAAAAATAACAACCGCTCTACCACCGATGGCTCTGTGTTACGAGCCCTAACAGCTGTTTAATCATCAGCATACATGAAATCACAATACAACATGACCAGTAATTTTTAGCTTCACTAAATAACTTCAATGCGAAGAAATGATTAAATGGCTGTTACCATGGAGATGAATATAAAAGATGCTAGAGATATTGCTCATATCTGATGCAATCTTAAAACCACGAATGATACAATCTTAAGAAATTCAGTTTTAAATTGCGTCTACTTAGTAGAAAAAAATGTATCTTTTAATGAAATCTATACAATTATGTCAATAACTTGAAATACTAAAATGTATAAATTTTCATTTCAGATCTGACTTCTACTATCATCATAACCTGTACACTAGACCATTCAAAAAAAAAGAGGGCCAATGGCCCTAAAGCGCTCACCTGGTGAAAGAATTTTTTATGAATGTAATGATGCATATCACAGAAATGGACCAATGTAAAAAAAGGAGGTCATTCCTTGTAGTTTCTTACAAGAAGATTTTTAAAGTTTTCCCTATATAACTCTATGTAAATCAAGTAAGCCCTGGGCGGTGTCAGTTCTGACCCCAGGGTCATAATTTGAACAATCTTTGTAGAGGTCCACTAGATGATGCCTCATACCAAATATCTAAGCTCCAGGCCTTGCAGTTTCTGACAAGAAGATTTTTAAAGAATTTACTATATTACTCTATGTAAAACATGTGACCCCTTGGGCGGAGCCAATTTTGACCCAGGGATCATGATTTGAACAATCTTGGTAGAGGTCTACTAGACAATGCTCAACACCAAATATCTAAGCTCCATGTGTTGTGGTTTCTGACAAGAAGATTTTTGAAGTTTTCCCTATGTAACTCTATCTAAAATCAAGTAAGCCCCAGGGCGGGGCCAGTTCTGACCCCAGGGTCATAATTTGAAAAATCTTGGTAGAGGTCCACTAGATGATGCCTCATACCAAATATCTAAGCTCCAGGCCTTGTGGTTTTTGAGAAGAAGATTTTTAAAGATTTTTTTCCTTTTTTGCCATGGCATGGAATTGAATTCTTTGAATAACTTTGGAAGAGCTTCATGCAAGGAACATCCCATGCAAGTTTCATTGAATTTGGCCCAGTGGTTTCAGAGGAGATGTCGTTTGAATGAAATTGTTGACGACGCACGACGACGGACGACGGACGGAGGGGGATCACAATAGATAAAAAGATAAGTCTCTAGGCTTTTTTTCAACATTTTAAGTATTCAGTAATTTTACAATGAAAGTAAAGAAATTTACACATTTACATTATGTATCACAAGCACGTTTTTTTTAACGTCGCAAACAAAATGTTTCTAGGTACATGGTGCCAAACCACAGTTAAAGGCTTTGAATATCCAGATTGAAGCTTATATTTTGGGATATTTATCCTGTAAATGACAGACTGTTTGCATATAAATGCATCAAGCATGGTTCAGTGCTTTGGATTCAATTCCCGCGACTTGTCAGTTCAAGAGGAACGATCTATTTTGTCGATCTTGATAGAAGCAGAATGTCTGGACGTAGAAAGGTGCTTGCGACTTCAGGTGGGAATCTCGGCTGTTTCTTCAAATCTGCAAAAAGATCCAAATCTCTTGTTGTGGCTAGGTGGGTGCTGGAGTCCGATCCTAATTCCTTCACAAACTTGATGAACGCAAGCCTTGTCTGCACCGGGAACCTGGCTTTGGTGACCTTGAATTCGTCAGTGACTGAAGATAGTGGCAGTTGTAGCATGCTACCATAGTTGTAAAGGCCGATACTTGATATAGCAGAAGTACTCCATGTTGACAGATTCAAGCCTTGTACTTTCCTAGTAACCTACTCTTGTCAACGGTTTTCATCCAGTCTTCAAACTGCTGCCGCGGTTCTGTCACACTCCTTGTCACTGTGTGAGCTCCAAAACCACTTGCCTAGGCTTTTCACCGGCTGCTTAGCAACTGTCAGGACTAGTTCTCCTTCGATTCTGAAGTGGAAGCGGTCCTCTAACATTCCTTTCTTCAAAACAAGGCTTCTAGACTTCGCCGGCTTGAACTTCATCATTGACCCTGAAGTCTTCCGCCATCCACCTTCCCATCCATCTTGTTGGTGGCTGGCGTATCCATGAGATTGTAATCTGACCTCGGGTCATCATCTTAACTGTCTTCACCAAGAGGTTCATTGCTGCAGAGAAGTGAATAACAAGATAGAACAACCGTCACTATCTCATGAGGTGGCCCTGTATGTTGTACCATTCTCAGTATTGGTGGAAAGCCTGTCTTTTATTGGTCGATCGTTCTAGCACTTCACTTGTAAACACGTGTAATTATACCGTTGCATTATAAGGTACAGACATCAGATTAGAATTGCTCAATTATTTGCCTTAAGAATTTGCTGCATTTTAATTACAAATAGATTCCGAATAAACTTACAGGTATATGTAGTCTAGAAAAACTGGTAAGTGATTTTAATATCCTAATTACAGACAAGATCATTAGATACAAGATAAAAATCAAATCAAAATATTTAAATAACCTCATTAGGAGACGACAAGAAATATAAAAGAAACATTTCAAATATTACGCCCAAGGTATACTAAGAATAATTTCCTTTTCAACTGTTTAGTGACCCGGTGTGTGATCAAAGTACAAATGTACTTCTTGTGCAGGAAATACACTTAAAGGGAAAAACGGCAACTTTCAAATACAAATTGAATTTGAATGATATACTACAAATACAACAAGATGTACATACACGGTACATATACCTCTGTGATACTTTGGTCATTAGATATATAAACAAAAACATCAACAAAACAAAGTCAGTGAAACAATATAGGGATTTTTAAGTCTGAAAAGAAAGCATTGGACGATGTCGTCTTCTTGGAAGCGATTTAAAGTAAAAACGACAAATTATCCACCTAACAGTGTCCAGTACCAAACCACGGTGCATTTAAGCACTGAGACTTTGAAGGAATATGAGTTCTGTTGTTTGGAAATATGCATGCCTTATGAATATCAGTAACTAGAATTAGCAAGTGCTAATTAATTCATGAAATTCTGTTCATAAAATGACCACTTTGGGAATTGGGGATGAGTCTGAAGATAAACAAAAGGTTAAACATCACAGCATACAAATACACGGCCATGTTTATCTGAATTTACAAAAATGAGTATAGTACATTTTCTCTGTAATTTTAAAGGACAATGCATTAATAATTATTTCTGTTTCCAACATCTTTAATAAGTCCGGAAAGTCTTATCCCCAGAAATAGTTCAAGTGCTTCTTGGGACACCTGCAGATAATTGTAAGACATATGCTTAGGTGTTTGTCTTTCGGTGAAAATTTCCTAATTTGTATGGTATTTGTCACGAGATGAAGCCGTACACGCTTTATATTTGTCTTCATTTTAAACAATGCTCACTTCTATGGGATTTGTACCTAAATACATGCATATTTCACTTTTGTTCTGGAAACACGACTTCTGTCAATATTCAAAACTTGCGTCGGTTTCACTTATCAAGTGTGAAATGTAAACGTGGCTTGGATCTTGTGTGCCAAAGAAACTTTGATTGCATCAGAAAAGTCTTAACAATAAATGAATAAACATAGTTTTATGAAGCAATTACATTTATTTCTTCATATATCGGTATGTATTCAGTAGTCTGTGTCATTAAAGACACGTTTCGTACAATTAAAAAACACTTCTTATTTATATTTTCTCTTATGAAATTATAATCAAAATGATAATAGGAAAATATTATGTTCAAAAGTTATCTAGTTTTTTCACCTTTTCACGTTCCTAAATAAAGTAGGTCCGAATGAAAATCGTTTGCCATAATCATATTCATAGGTGAACTATTTAGCGCATGCGCTGAGCCTACGTACATTCAAAAACAAACCCCACTCAATGCATTTTTCTCTAGTTTTGGGCAGTTTTACATTTTTTGGTTTTACAACAATAACTTTTATAGAATTTAAATTTGATTTATTTCGTTTATAATATATTTCAATTGTAACAAACCTTTTCAGCATGGTAAATCAATGAAAATTGGGTGTCTGTAATTTCAGTTACTAATCCCCTAAAACTAGACGGTTTTTGCCAATTTGTGAAGTATACTACAGGAATAAAATGAAGTTGGTGGGGTAAATTCCTGCTTATGTTTATAATCATATATCGTTTCTTTTCACTTTCGGCTATTCATTTTGTTGTTGTTGTTGCTGGTGGTGGTGGTTTTGTGTGTGTGTGTGTCTGTGTGTCTGTGTGTGTGTGTGTGTGTCTGTGTGTGTGTGTGTCTGTGTGTGTCTGTCTGTGTCTGTGTGTTTTTATGGCCAGTCTTAGAAAAAACATTGGGTTTCTCTATACCATATAAACCCACTAAGTCGGGTAAGGTTTGAAGTGAATATTTGTCATTTCTTGAAACCCCCACCGTAATCGTGTCTTATATGGTCTATATTTTGTCCTAGGATAGTATATTTCTTAAAAAAACTCACTTTAATGAGGGCAGACCAAAATGTTTATTAGTATTAATACTTTAACTGGGAGGGCACTAGGGTGTCCTACAGCATTTTTTATTGTTATTTATTATTATTATTATTATTATTATTGATGTTGTTGTTGTTATTATTATTATTAGTATTATTATTATTATTATTATTATTATTATATAATTCGGTTGTATTCCTACATTAATTTGTAAGGTGAATTTCTTTAAAAAACGTTTCTTTTATGAAATTTTTTAACAGTCAAAAGGCAAAAGAAAACATCACTGTAATAGAAAAAAACTGTTTTAAAAAACTTCACAAGCCAGCCAACTGGTGTATGGACACCGGCCTTATGTCTCTCCTACCCCACGGTTATGTACACTGAAATCATCTTATGTGGTACAGTTTTACCTGTGAACAAATTAAACACGTATCAGATTTATGGGCATTCAGTGAACATGTTTATCTGTTAATGACATTTTATGAAATACTGTTATTACAATGTTGACATGTAAGTTGGTATATCATATCATATTACGTCATATGTTTGTAAGGATGAATACAGATGGCACTGGAATTGGCACAGTCTAAAAATATCATTTCTTCCGACCATTGACAATGATATTTCTATTTTTCTAACCCGTTGTAACGTAGGCTTGATTGTATGGTGTATTTTAGCAAACGCATGGTTAAAATAGATGTCCCCTCTAGCCATACATGTGTTGGCAGTGTATTTTCTTTTATGATTGAATGGTATTTACATTACAACTTTCTAAACATAAACACGAATTTACAGGAACTGAAAACTTTAAAAATGTATAACGCCTGAGGAGTTGTAGGTTTATTTTCGTGTAATATAATATTTAAGTAAAGGAAGCATGGATGACAACTAGAAACTAACAATGATGAGTGATATGAAAAGGTAAACAGTATTTTAGTCCCATATGTGAAAAAAGTGTAAAACAACTGAAATGATAGAGGAGCTATAGTCATATATCATAATATAATAATGAACTTAGCAAAATTATGAACAGCCCTTTAAACATTTTTGTATATTTTCTATGGGTATCGTGAATAACAGTGACATAACATGCTTACATTATGCAATTTCTCTGATGTGCTTAAATGTATTTATTCATTCGAAGTTGAAATGATTTAAATTCTTACAAACTGGATTTTTTAAATTTATCTCTAAATTCAGGCGTTCTATCTTTATTTTAGTGAATATTTTAAGCGACAAAAAGTCAGTGAAAATCAAGAACGATTTATTTAAGTTGTGTATATGCTACTCTATATATTGAATTCCAGAATGGCTTTTTTGTAATTATAAAAAACCAGCATTTCCAATAAATCTGTTCTGAAAATACCAATTTTAGAGAACATGGACCAACTACTAGCACAGTAAAGATGTTTTAGACATGTTTTAGCTACTTTTTTGACTACAAGCATCTTCGTTTATACCACCTTTCTTTTATTTCAGACAGTAACGTAATGTTACTCAGGTTTTGATGTCACACGAGTGCACAATATCGTATGCATCGACATTAACCAGAGGGCTCTTTTATTATTTGTCTAAGACAGAAATGTCACGTGCTTAATAACCAACAGGTATCAAATGAAATGTACCATGAGTCTTACCTTTATATCTAAGCCGTTCTAAATATGTGAACGACGAAGAAATAATTCATTGGCTGTTGCCATGGAGATGAAATAAATACGGAAGAGCTGCTGGTATCTGATACAATCTTAAGACGACAGATGAAACGATCTATAGAAATTCAATTTAAAATTGCATATTGTAGGAAATATGGGAAATATTCATTCGGCTTCCATTTATTCTACACAGTTACTGTAGGTAGCTGTTACATGCTATTTATATTTTTATGAAGCTTTTTTAAATCAAAATTCAGTGACTTATTCTAGATAAAACAACTTTTATCTAAGGACCATTCTTTGTCGCAATTCATTAAATTTAAGTATGCATAATAACCTGATACATGCACGATTCGAGCAAGTCGTATTTCAGCTTTGTTTGTGATCTAAAGATTTTCATTCCACTATTATCCTGTAAAATTGGCCTCCCAATTTCACGTGTAACTCATTACACATAATTCATTTATATTTTATTATAGAACGCCATTTTCCGTACATTACCGAATGTGAAAACTGGTTGATGACGTCATTTTCTATAAACGGATTGTGGTCTTACTGATTTAATTAGTCCCGAGTTTCTTACTAACTTTTTTCCTACCTCATTATGTTGGTTTCTTCATTTTTGACTGAATGGAGCACGCAGTCTGTTTTGCACGCAGCCTCTAAAGAGTTTGTTTTTGTTTCCCTTGGGTAAACAATGGCATCGCTAGTGTTCACTAGATTTAAAATAGGTATACCTAGGAATTTTAATTTTCGTTAGAATCTTTTTGCTGAAGCTAAAAACAAAAAACAAAAACAAATCAAGGATCTTTGGGTGCATTCTGCTCGAACACATCTGCACAAAAGGTAATAGTTTTTAATTACAAAGAAAAGCATCACAAATCAAGTCCCTTGTAAAAAAATGGCCATCACTTTAGTTATTTCTGTAGTATATGTAGTTGTTGTACAGTTATTTCTGTAGTATATGTAGTTGTTGTACAGTTATTTCTGTAGTATATGTAGTTGTTGTACAGTTATTTCTGTAGTATATGTAGTTGTTGTACAGTTATTTCTTGTAGTATATGTAGTTGTTGTACAGTTATTTCTGTAGTATATGTAGTTGTTGTACAGTTATTTCTGTAGTATATGTAGTTGTTGTACAGTTATTTCTGTAGTATATGTAGTTGTTGTACAGTTATTTCTGTAGTATATGTAGTTGTTGTACAGTTATTTCTGTAGTATATGTAGTTGTTGTACAGTTATTTCTGTAGTATATGTAGTTGTTGTACAGTTATTTCTGTAGTATATGTAGTTGTTGTTCAGTTATAAGGCGCACATAAAGAACTGACAGGAAACTAGTAGATTCTTACATGTTGTTTTAACTACTCTTTTATATATTATACCGGTTGCTTTCACTTTTAATCTTGAAGCCGAATGGGATATAATGGTCTTCCCGTCTGCTTCACAGGCATTGAAACGGACTCGGAGAGAAATAGGTTTTAAAAAATAATCCGCACGTGACATATTTTATCTGGAATACAGGGAAATGGTTCTATTTATTTTGATTATTGTTTCCATCTCTGACTCTTTGTGAAAGAAAAAGAACTGTTTTGAATTATCTTATCAAATGTTAAGATGACCAATATAAACACGTTCGCAGTAGACTTAAAAGTCATCGTTTTGTCAAGTATAGCTTCGAAGATACTAAATGTTTATTATCATTATCAAAATCAAAGCAAATGCGGATGTTTGTGCTCCTAGTAATTTTTGCACAGATTTCACACAAGACTGCCGACTTGTGGTGTACTTATAAAAAACGTACACGGAAAAACGTAAATACAGGCCTCTTTTAAACATTACTACTAATACCACGTCCTCTGTTCTTTTCATCTCAGTCGTAGCTGCATAGCTATTAGTTTTCCAGGCTTTTATAATTTATTTTATTTTTTAAATCTTTCGTTCTTACTTATCACGGTTGTCGTCAACAATTCTATTTACAGACTTTTCACACACACACATACACATAGCACGAGTGTCGATTTTTTTTTTTTTTTTTTTTTTTGCCATTTCTGCTATTAGTTCCTGGTTAAGATACGAGTTTATTTTATGCCTACCAATGAAATATAAGGAAATATCAGTGAGATAAAAGTGATAATCCACTGTTTTGAATCAGTGAAATAACCATTTTGATAATCAACTGTTTGTGCCGGAACTACTTTTTTATCACGTAAATACAAGAGAATCCCCTGTATTTCAGACAGTGGCAGCGAGTGAAATTTATTTACCTTGTTAAATACAGTTATAATATTGAATTCCTGAGCCTAACTAGTTGTGAACAATGATGAAATTCGCCATAAATTATTTAAAATGTCTGATTTGTTTACATAACTCACATGGACAATATCCAATATGGCCGACTTTCAATTCAATTGATTGAATATTACTCGGTATTAATCCGCTTTTATAATTAAAGTATGTATGGCTAAAATTCAATAAATATTGATAAACTGTGTAGAGAAAAATAAATGTTATGCATGTTCGTGAAAATATCACATATGGTGTTCACTCGCTGAAATAAATTCTCATCTTCCACAAAAACAAACAAATATCCTCTATACAGTCTAGGGTTGAGACAACTGGTTCTGGCAGTTTCTGTCCGAAAAAGTCAAATGTCTAAGTTCCCGTAAGCTGGTACGTACATGTGTAAGCAACCAACAAGGTAACTGTTTTCATTTTGCAATATAGTGTACACCAAATTGACTTTTAAGCTCCTTTCATTGCCTCCGGCCAATAACGCTTATCAGAAACCGGAATTTAAACTGACGGATTTTATTCAAGATCCCGTTTTAAACGGAAAATCGTGTGTATAAACGCGGCGGCATCTACAGATCCCTCGTATGTAGCTGGTACGTGTATGATCTATGTGCAGCATGTTTGTATAACATAAAATATAAATTGTGATGGATGTATTTGTGCGTATGATAAAAAATGTGTAATACGCTAGTTCGTCCGTCTGTCTTCAAACTCGCGAGCTTGCTATATCGCATGAAGTACTGAACAAGGTTTATGGAACTTCGAATGTGGATAGATACCAGTGTGTAAATAATGCGTCCGTTTATCTGTCTGAATATATGTCCTATAGAAAATCTTGACACCGTACGAACTAAAAAATTGCAGGTAACAGTTTATACTTATGTTGATTGCAACTTGGACATATAGCACATATCTTGCTTAAAGTCAATGGTAATTCATATTGAAACGGTAGATTATCCCAAGACAGTGCGTGTCTACTGTTCATCGAAGTAAATGTAATAAAAATACTGAAAACGGCCCCTTTTGCAGCTGGTGTGACATTATGCTTCCTATACAAAAATCGATGGAAATAAGATTTTATACAAATTTACTGAGGAATAGGACTGTATCAAAGAATAACAGCAGGTTTACCAATGTACTGAACATTTTCAAGTAAAGATAGACATAGAAATGTTGTTAAAAGTTAATTTCGATTGATGGACTTGTCTTGTCATTCATTGTAGTGTTACGACCTATCAATTATAGGAAAAAGTAAGGGAAGAAAAGAAAGTAAATGAGTTAACTATATCAACGACTCGAGAATTCTAGAGGAAAATCAAGAAATTATACAGAATGACTCCGCCGCCTGAAGGCAAAAGTCTTACTCTCAGTGGCTTTGAAATTATATCAAAGAAATATAAGGCGAGAATGCTTAACATGCACAAACGGGCGTCACTGACTCCCAAAATAATATTTTTGAACCCGATGAGACGACGAAATAATCTGCGAGAAAATTAGAGCCATGATTTGTTGCAGAGTAATATTAAAATGCCCGACCTACATAATCTAACCAGCGATAGTCATATAATCAATTTTGATCATATTACACCTATTTTACTTGAATTATACAATTGCAATAGAATGTTTAGAAACAGAGAGTATCCTAGTTCGTGGGAAAGGGGGTTAAATGCCCCCATATTACAACGCACGCGCGCAAAATGCCTATTTATAATAAATTTAAAAGGGACAATGTCACCAAGTGTACTACTTTCAAGTACAGAGATTACTAGTGCTCTGACAAAAAGAAAGAAATCGACTTGACCTTTGTATAGGAAATCATTTTAATGACCATTTTGCAGACGATTTAAACCACTATCCGTCATAGTAAAATTGTCTTTTGCGAGCAAGATCTATTTTATTGGCTACAGATGTCATCGTTTTACTACTTTACAGAAATGAGCTCCTGTCAGCGTAGGAATACATGATGATTCGCACATCACTCTTTTACTCACAAGGCGCTTTTGTTTTCTTCTGGAAAGAAGATTAACTTGTTTCATTACCAGCACGCATCATATAACAGTATTTAGCAGCTATTAACCTTACATTTATTTTTAAATTACCAAAGAATATATGCAATCCGAAGAAAATATTAAGTAAACAGCCTTTAGAATGTTCATCAAATAAATCTTTTTAAGCAACGGTTTAAAAATCAGACAAGTCAATACGATTTTATATTGATTGTTATATTGTTCGCTATTTTAGTCAACAGTTTTTAAATAAACTTTCATCAGCAGCAGTCTTATTGTTACAGTGTACACAAGACTTGGAGAAAATTCCTAGAGTCAGATTTATTTCTACAAACATTCTATGGCTACGAAGACTTCAATGTCTAAGACTTATGTTTAAAATGAACGTGATGCCTGTTTTCACTTGGCAAAGCTGCGCACGAACGGATAGAATGGATTTAACTGTTTTATTATAAATTTGATTTATTAAATTAAAGAATTTATTATAAAGGCAGATTTAACAGGGAGAAAGAAAAGTTCGCACAGATTATAAAATTGCTGATGAAACATATGGTAAAGAAGCTATTCATGTAATTATTTTTTCCACAGGCTTTTTTTCGTTGATCAATGTCACATAGTTGCTTGACAAGAAGTCTAAAATGTGACCACCCTCTCCGCCCCACCACAAGCAAATGTCAAAAAGTCCTGTATTTTATTGCCCTGACACGTGAAGAAAATGTTCACTTCCTAATGTCATTATTATGTAACCGACCGACAAAGATGTAGGGTAATTCAAACTTCGTTGGAGAAGGTACCATTAGGTGTTAATGGACAGCATAATCCCGCCACGTTGTCATTCACTGGTCACGTTAATAAGAAGGTTTCCATGCGTTTTCAATCCCGCCAGATTGGCTAATAATACAAGTCTCATTTCCATTTTATACTACTAATCACCGGGCGATTCCTAATACGGAATCTTATTTGTATTTCTTCTGATGGGTTAACGCTTTGTGAATGCGAAAATTGGCTATTGACGTCATGATCCTAATATATCTTCTGATTGGGGTAAATCTGAATTAATAAGGTGCTTAATATCACATGTAGCAGCGTTTCCACTATTTTTCGTCATTACGGCGGGGATTTTTTAACTCTTCTAAGTTATTATAGAAAAAGGGCAGTCTCTTTACTGAAAGGAATTATCAACAAGAAAGTTTTCCGTCATTGTACCTTGATTTTTTTAAAGCTTGCCTTATTGTATATTTTGTCTCAGAATTAAAATACAGCTACACTAAATCCAGATATTTCACACTCACTTGGTAAGTTCATCCTTATAAAATACTGAAACGCGCAGAAACAATGTTAAATTTTTGGGAATAACCCAAGACCATACTGAACTTGAAACTAACATGTGATTATGAACTTAAAAAATGAGGAAGCATTCAGGCATTTCCAAGGTATAACTATTTTACAGTTGGCGAACAATGTATGAAATAGCATATGTATTTTTTGACATTGTACAGTTCAAATTTTGGCTTTGTTATGTAACTAAAATTTATTTGAAACTCGTAAACATTTCGTAATTTAATTTTCATTTACCTCGTCAAGAATAAATTCATTTTATTCAGCTCGAAAGAGTCTCGCCTAATAAAATTGGTATGCCATCATTGAATAAAAGTTTTATTATTACTTGTGCCATTGGCCATCAATAACTACAGTTACACATATTCCAAGAAGACTATAATAAATCAATTACGTTATAACGGAATAAAACACCGTCCATAATCGTTATGTAAATAAACTAAATAAGAACTATAGTATGTTACTACTATCATGGTGAAAGAAAACTTCAAATCCTTCACACGAGGCTCCGTAATAAATGCAGCTCACTTAACTATCATCTATTCATTAGAAATGTGTCTCAAACCACTCTTTGCGACTGTGGTAAAATTGAAAATAATTTCCACTACTTTTTTGAATGCCGTCGTTATGATATACCCCGTCGCACATTACTACATGACCTTCGAGACCTGGAAATTGACCTTAATGTTCTACTTTTTGGGAACCCCTCACTACCCGATCATACAAATACGAAAATGTTTTCTTGTGTACACATGTTTATCCACCATACTAAACGATTCACTTAAAGATAATAAATGTACTAAAAATAACTTGCTACACTTTAAATAGTTGTTTTATTGTCTAATGTCATTCTTTTTTGTCCACAGGTTCTCTCTCTCTCTCTCTCTCTCTTTCTCTCTCTCTCTCACACACACACATACACACTCTCTCTCTTTCTCTCTCCTATTGTATACTTACAATATCAACACTTACTACATCAACTCATCACCTGACTTCTTGATATCATCAGTTAATTTTCATCTAACTTTTTCTTAATATTCGTTTTTTTTTTTCTTTTTTCTCAGATATATTAAATTAGTAAGCATCGATCTTTCGTCAAAATGTAATTAAGGAGAAGAAATTTATAAGACAATGTCTTTCGTTCTTATCCTTTTCATTATGAATATTTGTTTGCTGTCTTGTGTCTATATTGTAAAATATAAATTGTAAATATTCTGAGAATAAAATATGTTTAAACTGACTATAGTATGTTTAAAACATTATCATCACATCTACATGCATACTTTTCGTGGATGGCAAGATGTGCTTGGAATATATAAGGATAATATAATCAAAATATTTCATCTTCCGCCACCCCTTAAATTGCTTTGGAAATACCGGACGCACTTCGCCGATATCCGTAAAACGCGTCGTCAATGTCACGTGTCCTATATAAACATGATTAATTTTAAGGATGCCTTCATTTTGAGATTCAACTTATAATTTATGTGTAGTGTTCTAAGTACACGTTTCATTACTATCTTTGATACAATATCTATTAATTGTTTAGAGTTAGACAGCTTACATACAAATGTTTGTTAAATCTGTCAAACCATTTCCAGAATTCGGTCATGGATCTAGGTTGTAATTATGAACGATGCTAGCCATTAATTTTTAAGGATAGCCGTTTTCAGTTTGTATGAAGCAAATAAATTCCACATGTTTATGAAATAAGGAGAAACAGTGAAAGGGTTACCAAAGATTTCACTACATTTTCCTGTTACACACTCTTTTATGTTAGAAAACACTTAAGTGAAACCTGGAGCATACGAGGTGGTCTCTTCGTAATGCATAAATTTATGACGGACTCAGAGAAAAACAAAGTTTTTTTTGTACTAAGTGTACCTAAAACAATTAAACCTACATCAATTCTTTAATAAAATTATAGTTCGATATATAAAAAAATGTTCACGATTCGCCAACTGCCCAAAAACAGTCTCCCAAAGCGTGGCAGTCGATAAAAAAGAAACTTGAGATAAAAGAGAAATAATGTATTCAAAACATTTCATTGCAAAGTATGACCAAGAATGAGACAATATGAGAAGCAATCAAGTCCCGTTGACAATACTTGTTTTCATTGCCTTTCAAGTTTACAAATGAACAGCTGTCCGAGATGGCGGAATCGGTCCTCAGAGCTGATACAGTATAATAATGAATCATTTCTGTATGGACCATCAGGCTTGTAATGAAAATTGGCAGCTTTGTGTAAGCGATGGAGTTTACTTCTAACCCTTCCCAGGAACTCTGGTATGGTAAAACCCCCACCTGGTAACGCTATGACTACTATTCGGGCATTAAACTCTAGTTAATCTAGACCTAACCACACCAATATCATCCAGAATCCTGTTGATCAAAATTATATGACAAAGATTTTGATTAATATTGAGATCGTTCAAAGACGATTGATTCATGGAATCACTTAGCATTTTGTTCAGCTATGGGCTTGAACCTTACCACTGACATGAATCAGCGAAAGTCAGCTATGGGCTTGAACCTTACCATTGATATGAATCAGTGAAAGTTGTTATATAAAGACTAGTAGACTATTCAAGCAAATTACTGAAATACTTCTAAAATCGCTTAATAAAATTTTTACACCACAAGCAAATGCAAAAATAAATGATTTATTGTAAGCAATACGTTTTAGAGATTTTTAAAGCTGCATGTTTTGTTTGTCAACATGATCGTGATTTCCTAAATTCAAGAGTTTAATTTATCATGAATCGTTTAATTGATAATATTAACCCGGCTTAGTGTGTACATGATCTGAATACCTTTTTCTAGAATAACTAGAAGACATATTCTTTCCTGAGACTGTAATAATCGCACTTTGATTATTTGAACACCAGTCAATAATTATTTAAACACCGACCAACTACTCTTTTGAAATTTTAGATCATTTTCAATGACTTTTTACTGGCCTTTTCACAGAGATCCCACATAATTATCAGTTAAAAGGCTTTGTTGGGACCGTTTTCATAGAACTTTTTACATTTCCATTTAACGAGGGCATTTTGATTTATCAAAGTTCTTGGTCACTCACTAGTTTCCAACAATTCACAGATAAAGTGACACGATGTGTAATTAAAAAATTGTGTCCGTGTGTGTGTGTGTTTTTTTTGGGGGGTGGGGGTGCGTGGGGGGGGGAGGCTTTGAGAGAGGTTTCATTTAAATGCATTTTATTCAGAAATATATTAGAATAAATATATTATTAAGAAATATGCTATGCCCGACTTCACATTCACTATGCTTTTGCTGCCTTTGGCCAACCATTTAATGTTAATATTACTTATGAGAACATCTTGGTATGTGACTGCTGTTCCTGTTATGTCAAGGCTGTGGGAATAATGCGTGTGACTTGTTTATACCATAGATAACCATAGATTCATACATACGTTTCTTTAGTGAAGCTCTAATGGAATGTATACATAAGATACAAAACAAATGGTGCAGTTACATATTTTATTCAACTTGTTTTTATTCCCATCAACTCTGTTATTGAGCAATTGAAAACAATCAAATTGCAATTACTTCAATCCAACATGTATGTACAAAAATATATTTATATGTATTAGCAGTCTTAATTTACATTCTTCTAGTTCCACTTCAACGGTCAAAGAGAACAAGACAGTAATTAATGAATTTCAGTAATGTAATAAACAACCAAAACTCTCTCTTTCTCTCTCTCTTCTCTCTCTCTCTCTCTCTCTCTCTCTCTCTGATACCAAGCATTACAAATGCCTTTATAAAATTATCAACAATTAGACGATACTAAGGGCACTATATGTCAGCAAATTGGAGGAATAGCACAAATTTTCCCAGAACGATATATTTTACAAACGCGACATATATACTTTGATCTATAAAATTCGCTGATAATACAGGTATCTTAATTCAGTATAAGCTTTAAATGTTTACGATGGGATAAAAATGTTTGTTTTTACATTTTCAACTTTTAGAAATCGGGCCACGATGATGTTTTATTTCTAGCACGACATGAAAAAAAAATCTATATTAAAATGTACAAGAGCGCCTACTTTAAGTCTCATGCCTGTCTGAAAGCATCCCTGTAGTTAAAGGTTAATACTTTAGTATGACATGCAGCCATGAGTTTAATGAAGTACAATTTAATCTTTATCTTAAGTATACGAGAAAACATAACTGTTCCATTACAAAGATATACTTGCACAATATTTGTTGTCACGCAGCGATCAAACAACTATCAGACAATTAATCCCTCCCTCTCTCTTAGCGAACTGTATGCTAACCCATTATTATTCTTCTATTATTGTTATTTATGATTATTTTATATTATCTACTTAAAGTCTTCGGTAAAAGCGGTAGAAAATGAACTAAATATAAAACCATCCCGCCTGCTTCTTATTTCTGGTACCGTTACTACCTACATTACAACTGCGATAATAGTTCTATATATGTACAATTTACAAATTCCGTGACTGACCATGCACATTTCTTAACATAACAAAAACTTTTATTTATATATTATAACACAACTCTTTGTTACGAATTTTTCATTGTATTTTAAGCTACAAATATAGACTTAATTATGCAATTAACAACTGACAATATTTATCTTATTTTAAACGTATGCAAAATGAAAAATCAATAAAAACGTAGGCTCCAAAAGAGTCTCTTTATCAGATGTAACGGAAACACAAAACAATCTTCCATAGATTGTAAATACTGAAAATGAACAAGTTTATTTTCATTACAGACAGACAGCAAGTTATTTTATTTACTTTTACCACTCATTCATGTCCAAATTTTGACAAACTAATTCAGCAGAATTATCGGACCAGGCACGTGTTTAAAACTTTAAATTGCAATTATAATTATGTTAAAAATAAGCCCTCAAGCACCCTAGCAACCATATTTTTATCAAGCACATGTAACATATTGTTAAAAATGTTGCACTGTCTATACTGACTCAACTGTGAACACCATTTTTTAATAGGTCTTTTTATTATGTTTTCCTTAGTTCCCGTTGCCTGACAGTTGTCAGGAGGAAAAGTAGCTGGATTCTTTATGAAATTTGATGATATATTTTTTCGTTACCATAACGTCGAAAAATTACAGACTTCATAAAATATGTAAACTTCTTGTTCGTTGTAAAAGAAGTAGTGACTTAGAATCGTACTTTACAAACACCAAGTGTTTCCTTATAAATGTTCTGACATCAGATTTCATACAAATTTTCGCAACTGGAAATTTTTTGTTTCTTTCCAAATACGCCTCGAATCGCTGTTTTCAGTACACCTGTTAAACCTTTCTGATTTCGTTGCTTTTTCTGACCAATCATATTGTCTCTTACATATTCCCCATACTGTTTCAGGCGAATTTGGCTGAGTACTCCCGCTAAAAGTTCGTCCACGTTGTGATTCAGTGCGGCTGACGTTTCTATGTATTTACAGTTGAATGAATAAGCCAGACCTCTACCCTCTGAAAATTAAAGCACACATTTTAACTATATACCACGATTGTAAATTAAAGTCATTAAAGTTTTATTAAAAAGCAGTCCTAAAATACAGGTACTTATCATAAATAGCATATTAAAATACTTGCAAAAAAACTTGAACAATGTAAATGAACCCCTTATTAACGGCTATTACCAGAGAATATAGATCACCTACCATCATAATTTACTTGTCTTTTGCGAGCAAGGATCTACTTTATTGGCAACGAGCATCATTGTTTTACTGCTTCCGGTTTCCTCCTTCAGACGCTTTAAGATCTGACTTGCCACACGGAATGAGTTCCTGTCGGCGCAAGAATACACAATGATATATGCATCGATATCATATTCAGTGGGATCTTCTATTATCTTCTGAAAAGAGAAAATGGCACAGCTGTTTTATCACCAGCACGCATCAGGTTACGATTGTTACATAAAGAGTAATCTTAGCTTAATGTCTCTGTGGTGCTAGATACGGGCAATTCGAAAAAAATAATCTAATGGTTGTTACCATGGAAATGAAAATAAAAGTGTTGGCATCTGATTATATCTTTTTTACCGAATAAAACAATCTTGAAATTTTAATCTAAAAATGAGTTCAAGCTGTAGAAGTAATAGGAATTTTTTTGTATCATTTCAGATGATATTTGCAGCTTCTGATTATAATTGTAAGAAAGTTTTTATTTCAAATCTTACTTGTTTCTCACATCATATTTTTTTCATTTATTTTTTGCAAAGTTTCAACAAGACGGACAGCCCCTACTCATACAGCTGACAGAAAAGTTACTAGGCAGTCACTGCAATTCACCTTTTTATAATACCAGTGCCAGATAAAAGGGAAGGAACACAAGGTAAAGTTTCTATTATTTTCTAATGTGTCGATTCAAACCTATCATACAGTTCCAACAAAACACATTTATGTCGTTTTCTGAGGTGTAATTGTACCTTGTCGAAAATTAGTTTAAGGCGAAGTTATTGCTTAAAAGACGTCTGAAAATAAATCGCATCTTAATTTTGAGAGGGTCAAGGTACTAATGGATCAGGCAGTCAATTTAATGTAGTTGATTTGTTTATCAATATTTGTCTGTTATCTACTTTGTCTACCTTCCTAACTAGACATTTCAAAAAGCAATGCCTTTTTTTAATGTAAAACAAGTATGTCCTCTGAAAGTCCTAATCAGTTAATTGAAACGAATGGTGCGGCAGTCTATGAGCTATAATACATATTTGCTTGTAACATGTACAATTTGTTGTTAATTGTGTATGTATTTCACCACAGATGAGTCAATAAATTCAGCATGAAGTACGCGTTAGGGGAATGACACACCTTTTTGCTTTCTTAAGTGCTTTCTAAAGAATTAAGTGGATCTGAGAGTGTTCTACTTGCTATTGCCAGGCGGACATAAATAACAGATAAACAAGATTCTTAAATGAAATATTTTCTTCTATTGAATTTGTATCCTTTTGTGACGTAGGATCTTGCTTGTATTTACTAAGTATCTTAAAAGGTTTCTGGGGTGTGCACTGCGTCACCGCATGAGACATGCTATTTTATGTCTTCCGACTTACTTCTCACTATTTCTCTTTGCTTTCTTAAAAATAAGTTTTTGGAGGAAATAATGGCACTGAACGTTAGGTCGTGCGCGAGATTATATTTTTCAGTGATTAAGGATATACGCCTTTTTTGTTATTGTTTTGTTTCTCGCTGTATTTTTCTACGTTTATTTGTGTTTATTTACTAATTGTTTGACCATATCAACAACACCTTCTGCTATTTTGAGTAAAAATTACTGTCCGACTTTTCTAAGAAACACAATTAACTAGCTTCACTACTTATAAAGCACATCTGTACTACTTATCGTCTGTCAGTTTCTAAATTTCAAATTGGATAAGTGTATTTGATTAAAAAAGTAATATTTTAAATAACCTGAACAAAAATGATCCATAAATAGTTCATCATGCCCTTTTTATGACATAGGAGAAACTCTTATTTTAAATATACTTGTTCAACGTAATTCATAGGATCGTCTTCGTATGGAATAAAAAGACACTTTATTTATACGTTGCTTAGTAATGTTTCTTTGTACTTTTACATCACAATTTCCTTTAACATTTGCATCAAATAAAGCGAATGTTCGTCATCTGTCATTAAACATTCGTCAAATTGGAGCTTTTTTAAGACAGCATATTTAGGTCAAGGTAAAAATATCATGAAAGTCGAAATAGCAACATCTCAAATAAAACATACTCCTTCGGCAACAAAGACATGAGTATATTCAGCCTTAACACACTTCCATTTATGATATTTTAAGCCTGGAGACTTTTGATGATCCATGAAACGAAGTTATCCATTGAAGGCTCAATTTTCGTCAGCATTTTAAATATCAACTAAAGCTGATCAAGTATAGAATTTGCGAGAATTTTACTTGTACTTGTAGACGTCAGTAATGACGTGGGTATTTATCAAGCAATAAACATCAAAACATCAACAGTTAAAGTGCTTTACTTCCAAAGATCATATATTTTCTAATAAGTGCGTTCTGATAGGATAACTCATACATATTTTACACCTGCTATATGTTAATTCTTGCTTTAAATGTGGCACTTTATGATTTAATCGTTTGCTTAGGAGACATGTAATAATTTTTACAAACGTAAGTATTAGACATGGTCAGATATGCAAAACTATCAAATAAACATTTAAAAGAAAGGTAAATCTTTTTAAAATATATATAATATCGGTCAAAAAGATGTTGGTTTAAAAACACCTTTCAATTTTCTTAATTTTCAGCTTTACGTACACACGATTTATACGTTTAGTATGATGATAAAAAATTCAATCCTTCTGCCTGACTCGAAACTGAGTCAATCAATTTCCTCAGCGCTGGTAAATCAAAGGAAAGTTTCGCTTTCAATCCATTAAGTTAACATGATGAGATCCAAAAATAGAAACTCGCAAGTATTAACGCTAACGGTATCGCGAAATGATTTAAACTATAAATAGCTTGATTACGCTTTAAAGAATAAATAAGGAAAAGCAAGGACATCAATGAAGGATGCTCCTACAGAAAAGACTACCAAAATATTGCCTAGTTAAGTGCCGATCCTTCATAATCATTTGCTTTTGTTTGGTTCTGAAATGCGTTAGAAGAATTAAAAAAAAACTAAAACCACAGGTTTAGAAATAAGTTTTAAAAAAAACATTCAATAGTACTAGTTATAACCACTTATAATAAATATAGATTCTTTTTAAACGAAGGACTACTTCTTGAGTAATAGTAAAGTAGTAACTAGTAATAGTAATCAGATTTTTACGCCTTGTATAACAAAAAACGTATCAAGGATAGGTACCTAATTACCGAGTAAAAACTCTCATGAAATGTCATACAGAATCAAACAGCATGATGAAATGACAAATTAGCTATGACACTATCAGCTATAGTTATAAAGCAAATCGTAATGTGAGTTGGCGTTCTTCTCATTTTTGTTGTTGTTGTTGTTGTTGAATTGTAATGAAAAATGAGCTTTCTCAGTTGAGAACGCCTACAGTAGCCTTGACAGAACTTAATGATGTCTGCTGCTTTTCTAATTTCGAATTTCTCGAGATAGACTGGAACAAGTGGTAAAGGAAACGTGGTACACCAATCACAGCACACCACATCAAAGTTAAAGAGCGGAAATATAATTAGCTGATTGGTGGTGTAACAAAAATTATTAACATTCGGTAATATAAACTAGACGATATAACATATCATAATTTTCAGTAAAGGAAAAAGAGTTGAATTGTCATTGATAATTAAGACATATATTACACCTTTTCTATCTGTGGTAATATTTGATAGCACTTACAATAATATATATTGTAGTGGACTCCTTCACAACTAGTTAGCGGAATGCACAACGTAGCGAAATAAATAAATAAATTGATCAAACAATCTCCAGTAGCCCAGAGTCCAAGATCAAAGTATACTTATTGAAAATTGTTCAGTAGAAAATGAAACAACGACGCCAGCGTTATTCTACTGATGCAGTCAGTGACGTGGGTAGGCTACTGTCATTATGAATTTTAAAATATTCATATTGAAATAAATGATCTGATGAAGTAACATTAGGATGAAAGACCTTCAGGTATAACATTGTATCTGCTGTGTAATAAGCAAAGCTTTTTTCTCGTTAGGTTCGCCTACAAATTGATAGGCTAACGAATTCAATGTTTATGCCTTTCTGTCATTTTTTTAATGTTGTTTATAGTTTATACAGTGTTAGTAAAATAAGAAAAATACACAACAGCATACAATTTTTAGCACATGAACACAAGCGTTAGTTGGCTTATAGTCTTCAAACCATGACGGATAGATTACCATGAGTTATGGTGTATAGATTATAGTATAGATTATATTGAAAAATACTTACTGAATGATTTTCTTCTATAAGCTCCATAACTGATTCTTCTTTGTTAAGTATAACAGAAACTGACGTTTTCTGCACAGAGGAATCTGTAATAAAACAAGAACTATGTGGCAATTTTAGTTAAGCTTCATCCTCACTTTGACGGTTGTCTTGCAATCATTGTGCACCCTAATACTTAAACTAAAACTTTTTTAAAAATTCATTTTGCAAAGATTTGCATGGTTGCAAGTATCACCTCTAAAAAAGTAAAAAGCCATTTTGTTGCGCAATCTTATGCACTAAATGTAAACAACATAATATGTTAAAAAAAACTGGTCAATATATAACAAAATTAACGACTTCTAAAGTCTCTAATCTCTAAGATTTCCCCATGTATTTCATTAGTTCTGCTAACTAGTTCGACAACACTGTTATATTGAATAACAATTATATTATCGTCGACTCGTATGTATACCCTTTTAAATATTAATTTGTCCGTCAGCAACAGGATGGCGGATTGGATAGTCATGACTGAAAAATCTAATGCAATATATGTACACCTGGTGGTTTTGCTAACATCATATAATTATCAATTACCTAATGGACGGAGGCTGATGCTTTTATTGAAAAAGTCAGACAGTTTTAATTACAACCTGATGCTATAGTCCAAAGAGACAGCCTTGAATGGTCATATACAACCTACAGTTAGTACACTAATTGCCTTAGCTGACTGTCAGAAAGTCAATAGAACATTTTGAAATACTTTTGACGAGAATGTTTTAGTCGTGCCAGGGTCAGACAATAGTACATTTGGATGTATTTTCATACACCGCTGAAACACAAATTAATTTTGTTGATACACCTGTTATAATAAAATATAGTAGGAGGCATAACTACCGAAAATATAAATGTTGTTGAAATTATTTTCTTTTGATTTTCACTGCAATATCTAGAGTATATGTATATTGAAAATAGTTTCAAAGGATAACATGTATAATGTCTTATCAAATTTCTTATCTTTTAATGTGTCGAAGTTTAAACTTTTGTTGTTATATTAATAAAATCAGTAGAATAAGAGTAGTCAGAAAAGTGATTAAATAATTACCAGTGTGAATGTCCGATGCACCAAGAAATTCTGAAGTTGTAAACTGATTTATAATAGCGCTTTTGCCGACTTCACTGTCTCCCAAAACAAGAACCTGATATTCTGACGGGCATTCGTCTAAAATTGAGTCCTGAGAGCTGTTTAATGCAAATGTGTTTCCAAGTTTCTTGTACTCTCTTTCAGTAATGCAACTCGTTCGCCGTACGGGCGTACAAAAGTTTGTGGCAAATGAGCTGTTTCGCCTGTTGGTTGGCAGTTCTGAGAAAATGCTTTCCCGACGACCACAATTACTGCCGCATACACTTGATATAGAAATCGAACTGTTGCGTCTGTTACTGGTACTAGAATACCCACTGTCTCTTCGACTGTCTTTTCTTAAATCCCCCATTTTTACTAGTCCTTTCATCGTTGTACTGAACTGTCGAATCCGAACTGATTCATCTTGTGAGTCTGCATCTTCCTCCGCAAAACTATTTTGTTGTATTACCGTTCCTTGCATTTGAGTACTTGGAAACGCCTTTGGTGGAATATTTATAGCGAGAGAAGGCAAACTTTTGCTTCTTTTCCGTTGCGGTCTCTTTTCGCCCATTTTTCGTATGGAGCGCGTATATGAAAGTCCGCGTTTTTCTAAGACAATTTTAGGTCTTGCTGCTCTGTCTTCCATGGCGTACTTCTCAGAAATTCTACAAAGTTCCGCTAATTCCATTCCAGTGTGGAATATCTATTGACTAAATAGTTTTAATGATTTCAATCAACTTTCTCCCGTTAAACAAACTGTTTGTGACAAGAGCTGATCAAATAATGGTTCAATCACAGCTCTTGCCATTTATATACAGTCCCGTGAGCATTGATCGCCTATAAGCGCGCGGAATTTTATGCTATATTTAGCATCTTCATCAGCGCCACCAATACGAAAGATTGTTGATGTTCTGCTAGCAACAGCTGACGAAAAAGCCACTATTTCTCTCTACAAGCGTAGAAATCGATAACTGTCAAGGAAAAAGAAAATCTTCGGGGAGGTCTGCTTATTCTGTTTATGGTACATAAACTTTCAATAACGGATCTGTGCCGTGCCCAGGGTGATGTGACAATTTTCTGGTTTTAAATGACCATTAATCACTCGCATTGCAAATTCTAGTAGATTTACAGATACTATAAATGATAATTACAGAGACGCTGTAAGACAGCTATGGGAATCTTTATTAAGAATTTGTATGAAGATCAAAGAATGCTTTATTTGTCATAACACTGAGATATTTCTAGTAAGAGTGTCTGTACAGGAAAAGTCCAGCTCTTGTGGTGTTTCTTTCTTCAGTATTTTTCCACCTCTGACTCGAAAATTCTGAAATAGGAGACAGACAAGGCGTAATCGAATGGAATAAATGGTACTTTACTATATTAAATTGCTACCAAATTTGACATGTCTACAACTTAATATGAATGCTACTTTCGGTAGTCTGAACTTTTCTATAATGTCTGGAAAGTAGTTTATTATGTTGATAGGGCAATTAAAAATCATTTCTTGCCTTCAAAAAGGAAATAATCATTGAAGCAGTAATGCATAATCGTATTTATACCAGCATATAGGTGCATCATACAGTAGAAGAATATATGGAAATAGCAGATAAAAATTCCTTCAAATTAAGAGACTATTTAAACTACAAATGGAAACGTGTATTTCTCAAATATTTTGTGTTAAACCACATTTTAAACAGTCTGTGTATGCAAAAATATTCTTATTTATAATATGTTGTGTACATTAAGTGGGTTTTCTAGGTAGTCTAGCTATAATATTCCATGAAATTAGAACATATGTATAGAAAGAAACGAAACCAAATGCGTGTCAATGGTCATTATTATTGTTTCAAATAAACAAAATAAGAACAGTTTTAAAAATATGTAAACACCTTTTAAAATTAACTAACTTAAAACTGAAATAGTCAGATGTACAACGCTTATAAACTGGCATAGACTGTAAAAATTTAGTGTTCTTATAAAAGACATACCCATTTTTAACACACCTGTGATATAGGCTGCGGAAGCTAAAGCCGTTTACGATTCACATAGGAAAAGCAAAATTCAGAAATAATATTACCAGAACAGAACAGAACATTCCTTTATTAACTCAAAACTTTACATGAGTATACCATGCAACATATATGTACAAGATTTAACAACATATATGTACAAGATTCAGTTCAATCCACCTGACATGGTGCTACTGTTATGTTATAAAGAGAATAAAAAAGGCAGGAAAAAGGTTAGGAAGGAGTAAGTGGGGAGATGTAATGGTTACGTAATGATTTTGTTAGTTGTGCGATCTTTGGAACGCACTATATTATAATCTGACCGAACAAATCCATTTGAAATAGACTATATAATGATATTTAATATTTGGAAGTTAACTCTATTTTTAGAAAAGCAAAATTATTGAAAAAGACTATGGAATTGTATGTAGCATAAAAGCCACACTAGCACTCAAGTCATTTTTTCTGATGGTTATTTTTTATTGTTGACGGCAATGCTGATAATGTTGCTATATTATTTTCATAATTCGACATCTTACTGACGATCGGAATTGCATGCATTTACAAACCCATTTTAAATGAATTCAAAGGAAACTGGTCTACCTTACTGTTAAATATTAGTCTCAACGTCTATAATGGTTGTTAACAAATAAACATTTATCGTAAATTTGTACTATTCTCATTTCTATTTCAAACCTAGTTTTATGACAATCTTGGGGAAAACGTTATTGAAAAATCTGAATCATTCATGACTAATGAAATATTTTCCTCTTTGCTATGGTAACGTATTACACGTAGGTTTCCATTTCAGATTTTACAATTACCCGATGTTTTAAGCTATTTGATTTCAAACAGGTAGGTTGAACTGTTTGAATCGGATAAGGTTACTGTTTATGTTGTTACGTGGACATGCGTCATCTGGCACTTTTGTGACATCTGATTTCAAAAAACATGCGTCTCTTTTCCTGTCGTTTTATTGGTTAACCTGTTTAAAAACATATCGTTTTATTACAGGGTTAGAAAAGTATACACCTTACATGACAAAAATGCAAATGTGACACGCTGGTAGCGCTTCACAGCACGGGCACTTGAGGGGCAGCTCGGACGTGACTATGGCAATGACTCAACGGAACCGAAAGCGCATACATGTTATGTGACACGCTGGTAGCGTTTCACAGCACGGGCACTTGAGGGGCAGCTCGGACGTGACTATGGCAATGACTCAACGGAACCGAAAGCACATACATGTTATGCACTGTTGTTGTACATTTTATGAATTGTGGAAGGTACTGATAAAATTTTGTGTCACAGTTCGTATCAGTATGTTCTGATCAGGCCAGAGTTTTTCTAGCTATAACTTTTTTTATTAATTTCGCTGTAGACATTTTTGTTGTTTTCTGAGTTATGAGTGTGTGACCAAAAAAAAAAGGGTTAATTTGGCATTTGGTTGGTCTACTTGTAGGAAGTATTTGCTTAATATAGTAACGATTTAAAACAGTCACATATCTGTTACATGTGACAAAACCTGTCGTCACATTTAATTTCGATCATGCCACTGAAAGTTTTTTCATTGATACGTTTACAGAATTTCAAACAGTTGTCATAACAGCTTTAGTAAGCACAATATATTAAAACCTGTAGTTTTCAAGAAGATTTTCAGTGTATAAATATGAAAAGTGATAATTTCTGCCAGGAATTGTTATTTAAACACCATCTGAAATTACATGTTCTCAGAACGCTATGGCCACTGAAATTCGATATTTTGATCTGAAGGAAGTATCATTCTTAAATGATACGCAAAAAAAACCGTTGATATCTACCTACCACTGGTTAGTACTGCGTTAAACTAGATCTTAAATAACTGCAAACTAGCCCGACTAGAAATAGAGAATGCAGCCAAAGCCAGAAAGAGCCCTTAGGCTAATAGTATTCTATCCCTAACTTTTTCTCGGTGAGATTTTGTGCACGGAAGAAAACTATTTTAGAAATTAAGGTCTACAAAAGCTTAATTTGATAATTCCATCAATTTAAAAACTAGTCACTCAATGTTTTTTTACCCTTGATTTGTTGATTTTGTTGCTTGTTTGTTTGTTTATACTTCGTTCAGCTGAACAAATTTTTACCCCTTCCATTTTGCTTCTTACAAAAAAGAACACTATTCGTCTCTGAAAACGAATCCGGTCGTTAGAAAAGTACAAATGTAATGAAGTTGTCGTAACAGAATGTACTATACAGGATGTTGGTAACACGAATAGACATCATAGCCTTTCCTACTATTCTGCATTTGTCACACACTGCTGATTCATTATTGTGAAATCAATACTTGTGAATGAGAAATTAAATTTTCCCATGCCTTCATTGCAAAACATAACAATTAGCCGATCTGTAATTTAAAAAAGCTTTCAGTAAACAATGAAAATCAGTTTGCTAGGATCGATTGCACTGCGTATTGACAAAGGCATGTCAGACTAACATTAGCAAGAGAGTAGAAAACAACAAACTAATTTATCTTTATTTCATTCACAACTCTAAAAGAGTAAGAAGTTAAAGTATTACAGACCCCGTCAAGTAAGTAAACATATATAGTATTTAATTTAGTGTGTTTATTTGTTCTCATTTTCCCCCATATTTACATTAAGGAACACTCCTTTACACTTTTATTTCATTTGCTGTCTTTTAGTTTTCTTCTTCTAATTATTATACACTTTCTCTATTACTAGTTCTAAAATCATCTTTTTGAAATATCTTGCAAATGCCTTTGATAGAAAAAAATTAAAAAGACATAGTAATAAAATATCTATATGGTAATATTTAAAGAGTAAGGCAGGTCTGTTAATCCTTGCACACAGGAGCACATGCGCTTTAAAATCTAATTCATAAATGGTTTAAATTAAACCACAAAAAAGAAGCAAGTAAACTCACCAACTAATATATTACATGCAGTATGTCTTAGTTGTGCATTTCAATATTTTTACTCAAAATATAATTAGTCATTAGATTAGATTTACCCCGCTGACGTCAATTGTTTTTTAACGTTGTGACCAGGTCAATCCATTATTTATTTATTTATTAATGTCTCATCCAATTCATGTTACAATTATCAGTTATATACATATACAACATAACATATATGTAAACATGATATTGGCCATTCAGTTCTTAAATTAAAAGAGACATGATAACAAATTTTATCCAATATAAAAGTCTATCTAATTTACATTTATAAAAGTCAGGTTACCATCACTTACCTGACATTAAAAGTTGCCATAAAAGTTAGACTACCATCTCTAACCTTACCGTGGTCCCTAAGTTAGGTGTGAACAACAGTGTAAGGGTAGGTAAAGTTCTGTTTCAGTTTCGGGTTTATTTGCCAAATCAGCTGATACAATTGCATTTGGTCATTCAACATATATCATAGTGGAATATAACCAAGACATAGAAAACACAATAATTTATAGCATACAAGCATAAACACAAATGCAACAGATCAAATAATAATATGTAAGACAAAGAAACAAACCAAGAAACAAACTTCTTAAGGCAACAGTACTTTAAAAAAAGTCCTTTCAGAAATTCAAAAATGCTTATTATGTGAACACAGAAAATTTACAAACTAATGCATATTAGGTCAATTATTTTAGCGGGTAATGGTGGGTCGAGTTGATCTATAGACAATTGTTTGTCCTAAGTTGAGATGAAATTTTAGGAAAGACATAGAAGCAAAATATTATTTGAATTTCTCAATGTTAGCATCACTGCATGGTTATCTATTTTTTCCTGTTTTTAATCTGTTTAATCTGTTTGATATTATTTCAGATGTGTCTCGGTTTCTGATGACTCATTGCAGATCGCTCGGTTCTGACTTAACAGGAATGATTTTTTTATTTATACTAACTACTTAAGAAATATTTTAGCAACACGACATTCTTTATTCAAGCATGCACTTTTTCCAAACATTTGCACCAGTTTTACCAAAACAACGAAAAGATGTGTTTTATATTATAAGAGCGTTATGCCACTACAAAGACAAGCTGACAGTGTTCGGAAAACTTTAAAAAAAGATGTGAACATATATTTCTAATAAACAATTAAAATTGTTATAAATTCAGGGTATCTTTACAAAAACAATCAGCACAATTTTATGATGAAACTTTTCCTCGCTAAGCTGCCTTTCCATAATAGATTGCTTTGTTCACGGTTCATTGCAGGGTTTCTGTGTCGTACGCTCTATTGACCTCATTTCCGTTAATTTTGTGTGACAATAATTTAATTTGGTCTCTAGGGGTGTCACACTCATATCTGTGGTTCACATTTGTTTAGATAATGAACAAATCTGTTTTTTCAACAACGTAAAACTTTTGAAGCTCTTTGTTTAGTCCTTCACTTTTTCTAGTTAATGTTGTTTGAGCCATCATGGTCTGTGTAAATGCTGTAAAAAAGTATAATGCTGTATTTGTCAAAGTCCGGGATATGGGTTACTTTGTGTCCAAAACACTTTGTCAGAGAGGTGTAGATGTTATTGCTTGTGTATCCGTATTACTGTGAAGAACTCGTATTCCTGTTGTTTATTAGGTGATGAACTCAACGTATCAGGTGGCACTTGTGACTTGCGTCGCTTTTTTTTATTCCAAACGTTTTGCTACTCTCTTTCCACGAAGGATAGTTTCAACAATGTGCTTTCCAAAACTCCCTTGCAGTAGCATGATTAGCCATTTAATCCAAAAATATTTATCTAAATATTTATAACTCTGTAAAATGAACCATATGTCCAAAAACATGATGTCCTTGCCTTGAGATTTGAAAAGTGTACGCCATATTTCACAAAAGTCCATTTAATAATAATAATTATAATAAAAATAATAATTGCTAGAGAAAAACAGGAAAATTTAAAATCACTTTCCGTTAGCTAGGTATGTTCGCCTTTGTGTGTATTTGCTGTGCAAAGATTTCTTCCAATTTCTTAGTGTTGATGTAGAGGCAATATGACCGTTTGGTCGCACAAAAATATTGGACTGTTTTGATTCATCTGTGGACAATGCTCTAAAATTCAACACGGATTTAATTTTACTTAAAATTTACAATTATAGTGTCAGAGTCATTTTGGACCTTTTCTTCATCAAATGCGACCGACGCTGAGTATAGGCGTACTGTTGATTTCTTAAAGAGAGATCATATCCCTAAACATTTTACGTGACTCCTTGTTCATTTGAGGAAAATTCTACCATATTTATAAACATTTTTTGTCCTTTTTTCGGAACTGAAGCAGTGTAGATCGCACATCGTCTGCAGGACAAGAAATATAACATTTTACATCTTAAACATATTGTATATATTGTTTGCAAAATTTTGTTTCGGGTTTAGTAATGCAGAATTCACCCTGAATCTCTTCTAGCAAAGCACACATGTTTAAAGTTCAACGACGCATATGCCAGTGAGTACATGTATAGAAACAAATGGAATGAGTTCATAAACTGATCACATGTAAAAGTAAATGCTGATGCAATACAAATTTCGTTTAAAAAAAACCCCAAAGATCACGTTTACTTCTGACGCATGCTGAAGATGACCGATATAAGTTCAGAAGACATAGCAATCTTCTTCTGTCTCAAGAGCAATTCTGAAACTTTATGGACAAGTATATATAATAATAAGAATTAATACCTTTGAATATTAGAATACAGACATCTATTTAAACGTTTGTGGGGCTTCATTTTATTACAAGTATTCTTGAATCTACGGTATTTGCTTTAAATCCAAACATACCAGTAAACAGATGCCATATTACAACCTTAGGGTGCTCTAAGAAGTACAATTGTAGTGGCAGTATATTTCAACAGAACACTTAGAGCAATAAATCTGAAATTCTGGGTCATGACATGGAAATATGTTTGCTGTAATGTGCAATCCTTCTGTTCTCAAAAATAGATGCTGCCATGTAGAATTCACGCGCGATGTCGTGCCCGACCCTGCTGACACTCTTTCAGTAGAGAGCCACTTGAGAGTTTTAATCAGTATAAATTTTAAGTTCAAGCAGAGATGGAAACAATAAATGTAAGAGTGTATAAAAGAGGTAAATGTTAGTATATCCATATAGTCAACGTCACACAGGTAAAACAAAAAATGGTGTCATCAATTAGTGCATCTCTTTTCTGATTATAGTTTTTTTTTATTTAAAAACAAAAAAAAATCATCAGTATAAATAATTTTTTATTATGTACCTGAAAGTTTCTACTCAATGTCAGACAACACATTTCAAACTTTTGTTTCTGTATACGTACCAAGGCGGCAAGAAGCGTTATTCATTATATCTCGGGTAGCTCTGGTATATCATTCATTGATGTGTTTAAAAACGACAGGTCGGACTAATTAAAAGTACATTACTGGCAGTTGTTTTAATACAACATAAACATATTTTGAAAAGTCAATTATCCAGAAACCTTTGATCTCAGGAAATTACGGAAAGTGACATTTCACAATCTTACTCTCTGTGAACGTTCGAAAGTTCGGATCTGATGTCGAACGTTCGAATGTATTTTTGGCATTCGAATGCTCGGGAAAAACTCTATCTATTTTGTTTTCATAAAAACTGAAATCAAAAAGTGTTGAAGAAGTAAGAAAGGGGTAGTAAGCAGGTGAATTCACACCTGTTATTGCTTTGACACCTCTGTAAACACCTCTGGTCAGACGACCGTAAACATGCGTTGTCTAGTGTTGGTGGCCTGTGCTTTTAGCAAGTGTCACCTACAATTGATAAGACAAAAGGTACTGCTATGTCCGTGTCAGAGTGTCGAGTTAGGGGTCAAACTTGGAGACAGAATGATTGTCTCACAGGAAGAAACTAAATACACGAAAACGTGTCAGTCAGCTAACCCTGATTTTACTGTATACTGGCCGGGGAACGGACAAGAGCCCACTGGGACAATAACCCACTAGGACAATAGCCCACTAGACAATAGCCCACTGCTAAATTTGGCAGGGAGGACAATAGCCCATTGCTTTTCAAAAAGGGTGCAGATGTAATAAACTAATAGTATAGATGTTTAATTGGGTGTACTGACATAATCCCCTTCGGACAAAATCCCCTTTGCATACCCGGACAAAATCCCCTCCATGGGTGGACATAATCCCCTTCAGGTTTTTGCAAGGCTGGACAAAATCCCTTTACCTACCCGGACAAAATCCCCTTGTTTCATAGGTTTCTAATGTATTATTATGCTCCATAAAAATTGATGAATAATGAACTTTTGTTTATTGATTTATAATTATGTATCAAGTTAACCTTTATAATTATATAAGCTTGATAAGACATATTTTTTTTTTATTTGTTCAGATCAATTATCAACCAAATTATCATTAAAAACAATTTAATTAGTTTAGAAGTGTTCATTATAATTGTGGTAAATTTTCAACTGCATAACAAATATATTTGATTAGGCAATTTCTTTAATTGTTTTAAATTGATTAGTATGAAAATATGAAAAATATTTTAATTAGTTTAACAGTGTTCATTTTAATTGTTTAAAATGATGACTTAATTCACAGTATGTCGCTCTCATACCCACTTTATAAACAGAAAATTCATCCGAGGGAGATTTTGTCCTAGATATCAATTTTATTGAGGGGATTTTGTCCACTCTAAAATTTCACACATGAAGGGGATTATGTCCACCCATGGAGGGGATTATGTCCAGATATACAAAAATACATGAAGGGGATTTTGTCCGAAGGGGATTTTGTCTGACATTCGTTTAATTGTTTTAATATTCACATCTATATATTTTAAATACAAATTCAATCCTTTGTCTGCATTAATTTTTATATTCAATGCATTATACAATGTGTTTAAAAAAAATTACTCATTTATACCCTGTGTCTACCAAATAAAACATGAGTAAAAAGTATAGAGCTGGTACAAATCCATTGGATCTTGATCTGCTGTTTGTTTAAACAGAAATTTCAGAATTAAAAAAGAAGTCTATACTGTTGACTTATTATTGTTTGTATTTTAAACTCATTACATATTCAATTTCTTAATTAATGTATAATTATGCAAATAAGTCGGCTATTGTCCTAGTGGGCTATTGTCCCAGTGGGATATTGTCCTAGTAGGCCATTGTCCAGTGGGCTATTGTCCTAATGGGCTATTGTCCAATGGGCTATTGCCCTAGTGGGCTTTTGTCCTAGTGGGCTATTGTCCTACACTCACACTCATACTGGCCCAATCTTTTGGTTGTTTTATTCTCTCGCAAATTCTCTAATAGCTCACATCCGTATCGCTAATAATCAGTCAAAATGTTAATAATACTTTCCTTACCTTGCGCTTGGTCTCAATTTCTTTTTCTTTTCGACCTTCTTAAAATTTCAGATCGAATGGGGATTTACCCGAAATACGGATACCGGATGCCGGATACCAAGAAATACACCTTGAGTAAATGAATTGGAAACACTCGGATCTTATCGAGTTAACCACGTCAAGAAGCAATCTCCTGGCAGTGATCTTTCCTTAATTCTTAACCTAATTATTCGAATTGCATCGATTTTGTCTGGATAGTAATGAAATTAAAAATGTAACCAGAAAAAAGTTAAAACATTTTGTTTATTTACTTTCGACAATCATCACGTGACGTGCCTGCCGTAGTGATAATTGTGCTGAAAGGGAAGTAACCACTGCGAGGAGTTTGGTCGAGAAGTTCTGTGAGTATGAGTTATTCGAACGTTCGAACTTTCGAATGCAAAATGATCCGAACATTCGAGTGCTAAAATGAACTAATTTTGCCATCCCTAAAAAATGATAATTTTACGAAACATTTTTGTCGGAATTACGAACTGCATTTCTTAAAAACGAATTGTTATTTCGTTGTTTCGAAATGATATTTTTATTTAAACAAAATCTTTTTTCGTAATTATGAAATATTATTTCATATTACAATGAAATCTTATATTTCAAAGCGAAATCTGATTTCGTATTTGAATTAGTAAAAACGGATATTTTATTTCGTAATTATGAAATGTTATTTCATAAAATATAGATGCATTTTCGTAAATACGAAATATATTTTCGTATTGATCAGTGCTAAACATCTATATTAAAGACGGCTAACTTGTTTGCGGGAGACCTTGATGTCAAAAGCATAACTACTTCATGTACTATTTCAATGATTGAAAGATCGACGTGAAAGGAATGGTCACTATTTAAGAAATATGCCATTTAGTTCTGTGATAAGTACATGTGAAAAAATGGGTCACTCGACCGTATTTATTTTGCCAAGAATAAGATAGCTCTATTTCAGTATAACAAGAAATGTGAATTCAAACAGCACTAAACAGTTTCCTCATCTTTTAAAATGAATAAGTCCTTTCAAAAAGGTGCATCATTCATTATTCATATTAGAATACCTTTTAAACGTTATACAGAGCACAACAAATCAATCATTGGGATACTTTGCAAAGACTGCATTTGAAAATATCAAATATTAACCTTCAGGCGTCATCATATTAAAAGGCATTAAATCTCTCACAGGAGAAATTAGAATGGAGCTATCACTGCAGTTAATGTGACTTAAAACAAATAAAACAAAAGCATTCGTTTGCTTCTAATAATGCCAAACTGTAAGATTTAAAATTGAATGATGGTCTGTGTAGAACGAAAAATAAGGGGGTGGGAAGGGGTCGAAAGGTAAATTCTGGTGATGTTTTATTGAGACCATGTACAACAAGTTTGGTATATTGGAAATCAGTTTCTTCACTTATTGCATCTTCAATTACATCTTTCGTGTGAGAAGTCAGGAATTCGATATTAAAACCCTAAAAAATTATATGAACAGGTCGCAATATGAGCCTTCTCAATAAAAAGAAAAACAATGATCTTACCGAGTCGCCAAAATATTTGATTTTCAGACAATTTATTCATCAACTGTGACACTGAAACATCACCAGCCCTGTATCTACGATTCTGACAGTCTTTAAACTTACTCATTGTTTTTAAATCTTTGTGGAAAAAAACAATACCCCATCAATTTGATTGCCTTAGAGTAAATCAAGTTATGAAAGTGCTTAGTGTACAATAAACCCTTGGGTAACAGTCCTACAGTCAGCACAACGAGAGGGTAACCACTGAAAATAAATTCTGCTTACCTCAGTTTGGCTAAGGTGTTCCTAGAAAATGTATAAAATACGTATGTTTTTTGTTGTTGTTTTTTTGTTTTTTTTAATACTAAATACTTGTTCAGACATGTTAGCTTTCTATTAGTTATAACACTGGATAACGAATGATTACAATGAAATTATATAGAATCCTATCAGAGATAAACAGATATTTACTGGCAAATCTCTTTAATACTTAAAAGCATTTGATTCCCATATGGTTTTAATGGAATGAACTAATCGACGTAATTGCTTTATTTAAAGACCATGCCTCTATTAGCTTTAGAAAATGAATTCTTTTCCATACAAAAAAGTGAAACTTCTATTCGTGTTTAATATCAATGCAAAGAACTGACATTCACCATTACTTAACGTAATGTATTTAAGTGCAGAAAATATCACTGAAGTTCGTCTTTCTAATAAAAAAAACATAATAAATCTTAAGATTATATGACTTGATCTCAATTTTGAGAAAAGTTAATGTCGTGTAATCTTATATATCCTCTATTAAACAAATGTATTTTGAAAACAGGATTATTAAATGGTAACAGGCACTGATAAAAATGATACTAATGTAACCCAACAGCAAGGATAAATGAGGGAACGAAACAGTTTTCTGGCAGACTAGTACATCAGTTTGACAACGGATATGGCAGAATATTTTATTTCACAATAAAACAGTAAAGGCGTTCCATACAATATAATTGCCAATTTTCTAGAAAAGTGTAAATTTTATAATATTTTACAAATATCTATCCTAAACAACGATCTGAAATTTTAATCTTTGTTCACATCAAATAAAAAAAAACCAACAAGAATCTATTCAATTTTAGGTTTTTTTACAAAGGCACATCATAATAGAATTGTAGTATCCGCAAACGAGCAACAATACTCGGAAAATTCAAAGTCTTCCAAGTTTTTAAGTATGCCACATTCATTTGGTATACAGTATATCTGTATGCGGTAAATATTTGGCAAAAGTTCATTCGAGAAAGTCATGAGATTATCTGGAAATGAGCTTAAAAATGGCAACTTTATCTTTCGCAATTGTTTTATTTTTGCTTTCTTATCGATGAAAGCTGTTATTATTCTTCACATTTTAAAATGTTCTTAATATTAACATATATCACTGTTCCTTTTAAAATTCACCAGACGACATTTGGAAAGTTATAAGACTTAATTCATCGGATGAAAACCATTACATTATAAAAGACTTTAACTTGTTGTCGAATGTGTTTGCCAAAATATCATTTTCCTGTGCAATTTGAATTCTTAAGTTTCCAGACATAATTTTAACGCCAAGTTCAAAAATGAAATATAAATAATTTGTAGCTGAATAGAAAAAGGTCAAGAACAAAGACTATTTTTGTATGATCATTTATATAGTTTCTTTTTTCCAGTCGGCCTTTCTAATACTTGAGAGAGAAAAAATCAGAAAAAATACAATTTGCACAGGCGAATGGGAAAGATATTAGCAGACGTAATTTAAGACTGCTACTGTCTTTCAACCAAACAAAAATAAAATTTTATCGTTAATGACTTTCAGTTTTACGCTGTAAGGAAACATTATATCATTTTTCATCAGCAAACTATAAATAGAATTCAATAACTGAGAAATTGCGTGACATTGTTATTACGTAATGCTGACTTGGGACATTTAAATATTACAGGATTGGCAACCGGGCAATGTAAGTTAAACTTATCTCCGAGAAAAAAGAGTTTCTGACAAGCCTATCGATATTCAGTTCAGTTGTACTTATTTGAAGGGTATCATTATATGATATCACATTTGTCTTCTTTCAGACGGCTTGCTGCGAAAATAAGACTTATAAATTTATACTTTATTAGAAATTCAATTTGACTTCTTGTTTTCTGTAATGTTACAAATTCAGTTCAGACTAAACGAACTTTAGAAAATTGACAAAAATAACATATAGATATTACCAGATTTACATTACCATGATTAAACGTATGTACATCCTTAATATCCGTAACCAAGCGACATGGCAAAGACAAAGTTTAGAATTTAGAAACTTCAAAGAAGTTATGGTAACATTCTAGAATTGAAAACAAATTCCTAATACAATCATTAATACTTATTATTACACTTTAAATGTATAACCGTGGCAAAGAAAACGTTTAGAATTCAGTGACTCAAATGACCGACTTTAAACAATTTCCTAGGGCAAAACGTTTATGTTTGCTCTCAGTGTACTGAATATGTCTACTGAGTTCAGAATTTGAAACAAAACATTAAATCGCATCAACATAGATTTTCCATCTTTTGTACATTGTTTTATGGGTTAAACAATCGACCATACAAACCTTGTTTGATTAAGCAGTATTGCATTTGCACATATCGACACACACTACCTATGTTAGTGTGGCTAACCTGTGTACATTCTGTAAACCATAAACAATGATAACATGCATCGATGTTCCTGTAAATCAATGAACAGTAACGACAAAGCTGATAAAGGAAAAGTACATAAGATCATCAAACCGACGAACAAGAGCAACATTTTTTATAAGTTTCAGATAAAATAATTTGGATTTTAAGTTCCTCCCTTGAATAAATGTCAGCATATGCAATATCATTATTTGACCATTAGAAATATCACTTTGTAGATATCAAATAAACCATTGATGCAATTAATAGCGTAAAAAGCCACTATTTACCCTCTCCCCTAAATATCATAACAGTACGAGATATAAAATGGAACAGTCTTTTTTAGTATAAGTACAAATAACATTTGCTGTGACTTATCACCTGTCTCAAACATATTGCTAATAACAAGTGAAGTAACTGGTTTTGACTTGTGGCCATGTTATGGTTATGAGGAATAATAGTTCAAAAGGTTGCACATACCAGTTTTTAGGGGTAGTTTTCTTCCAGCAGCTAGTGTTTTGTCTGAATTTTTTTCTTCACTGGTGTTAAGATAACTGTACTTCTCTTTTCAGGTTGGTGTTTTGGGATTGTCAGTTAGGCGCTCAGAGTTAGAGTTGTTGTCGGCTGCTGAATTTCTGTATTAAACAGGAGAAAACTTGCTGGCAAAGCGAATGAAGTCTGTACTGTACCATTCAGATTGGACCTGCAGTTTATAAGAAGGAGATTTTTAAAGTTTCTCATATGGATATCTAATGCAAAATAATCCCAACCCTGGCAGTCATGTTTTTCACCGATTGAAAAAAAAAAATCAAAATTTATACTGAGAGTTACCAAAAGCACACGTAGTGCCAAATTATTTTCAGATTGGTCCTGCAGATTCTAAGAAGGCAATTTTTAAAAAAAACTTTTCGTATATAAAAGTAAGCAAATGCATTATTAACCTGTGTTTATGAAATATAATATCGTATTACAAAATATCACTTCGCTAAAAAGCGAATTATAAATTCGTTCTTAACAAAATATTGATAGTTAAAAACTGATTTCTTTTTAGAATTGCGTGTTGTTTTGTCAATACCATAAAATCAAATCCCAAAGTTCTACTAGTAAAATGCCCACCCCCTTGTTTAAGAACTGCGAAAAAAATTATGTAATGCTAAAATAAAATTAATCTTTCAAAACTAAAGAATAATCACGTTTTCTTCTTACATATGCAAAAAGTAACAGATATAAGGTCTCGAAAATCTTACAATTCCAGCTTTCTGGAACAAAATATGTCACGTGTTCAAATTCAGGTAAATATCCCATAAATAGAAAGAATCTGGACAAATTCATTCATATATAATGTATGAGGGGCTTTGCCTCATGACGTATGTCGTGGAAACTAGGATAGTCTGCACGGATTGAATGTACTTAAAACATACATGTGTTATAAGAAGCACTGGCAAAAAGGCAAATATATTCAGACAGAAAACCTTCCAGTTTCATGGAGGGTGAATTTATTAAATTCAGTTTAATCATTGTCTATGACCACCATTGTTTGTATGCAACCTATTGAGAACAGAGCAGATCAGTGGTGCAGTGGTAACGCGCTGGACTGGTAATCCAGGAGGGTCGTGAGTTCGACCCCTCTACCTCCGCCCCCACGCGCTCTCCACTAACATTACTACTTATCATTCGGATGAGACTTTAAGCCAAAGTCCTATGTATTACTGCTATACACTAAGCATGGAAAAGAACCAGTAGTGTCCTCTGGAATGCTTTCTGTATCTTGCACTATCCCCCACACTAACAAAAAATAATCTCTGTAGGGGGCGTCAGTAATATGGACAAACCGGTACCGACGATAAATAAACTCAGGTAGGTAGGTAGGTAGGTAGAAATAAGATTGAGAGAACAGAGAACTGATGGACATAAATAATACTAACATTTTTGCTCGTCTAAACAGCAAAGGACATCTTTTTGTGTTTTATCCGTACATTCTATACTGATGTTACATCCATACGCTGTCACCTTGGAAACAGTTACTGTATGAAATCTTGGGAACTCTCCGAATTGATTGCAGTCTTTTTATCTCTTTATATCACTATTCGTATTAAGTTGTTAATCTGAAGTATAAATGTTTAAGTACCAAGACTATACAGATGTGTTAATTCTGGGTTTGTCACTCGACATACATGTACATTCTTAATAAGTTTACATAAACACTTTTGTTACTAAAGAATTATGTACAGTACTACCGTTAGTCTGTGATGCAATTTTGCGATGTTAAATTGTGCATAAGTTCACTGTGATTTTCTTTTTACTATTTGAAACCTCTCGATTAGGCGTGTCACTGAGCAGTGATCAAATCAAAAGTGGAACAAGGCGCTTCACTGAGCAATGATACAATTAAAAGTGGAACAAGGTGCGTCACTGAGCAAATGATACAGTTAGAGGCAAAGTATTATGCGCCTCCTTTTAACTACATCGAAACTACTAAGGCATACGCCGTCAAAAGTATTAGAATGAGCACAGTCAATCGATCAAGTAGAGAAAAAGAAGTGAATAAAGAAAAAAAGCTGAATCGGCATTGACAAAAGCAAATATCATATATATTACGTAAATAGATATCACGTGTGCATTAAGCGAATAAAACTTACGGTTCATTAAATCTTGAAGCATTTGCCGACGGTAGCTTTACTGGCATTCATTCATTCTAAGTACCATTGAATATTATCAGAGTAAATACTGTCTTAGATCTATTTTGTGCTCGTATGAGACAAAAATAGACCGCTTTCCATGGACCGAACGTCTGTATCCCTCAGATGTATTTGCAAAATAATTACCTTGTTCATTGATCGAAAAAATCTCATTAAAAAGGTTTAAGGTTAGTTTACTTGTCAATTTTCTATTCAGAAAAATTTGCTTTGGCATTAGAAGAGCAAAGACGTAGGAACTAAGGCGCCATGGAAAAGGGGCAAAGGGTGCAGACCCATACAGAAGAATACGTACGCAATCGTAAAAGAAAATTCAAAAAGCTTTTGTTGAAGTTGGGTCATGTAAAATGAGTTTCTTCTATAAAAACAAACGGCGAGAGACAAATTAACGTCTTTACATGACAGAGAGGGAAGTGATCTGCAGTTACACGTCCGAAACTCTGGACTAATGATGTCTAGTAATTATAACTTGCTTAAACGTTATGCCGAAAGCATTGCTGTAGTGGAGATATGTGACTTGATTAGTTCGTTACTGACAAAGTTTACTGAATATTTGATAAGAATTATTAAAGTTAGAAAGTGAAGAAAATTTGCTGAACGCAACCTGCCATTTCCATTGTACAGATGATTCATTAAACAGACGCCCTCAGGTTCTTCAATGATGCAACGTTATTAGCTTGAATAAAAGACGTGAAACTACAAGGTAATCTGGTTCTCGGCCATCGTGAGAAAAATATGTTCGTTGCCTCACTTGCAACAGCATTGCATTAAAACCCTAACTGATACAGAAGCTTTTCATTCTGCTTGTAAACTATAAATTGAAGATCGCATCTCTGTGTTATGCAGAAAGGCAAATAAACTGATGTTTGCGTGGGAAGATTTACTGCTGATTTTGTGTTTTATCGTTATGTAACTTAAAACTGTACTTTGTTTAACGAGCCTGTATGTGCGTGATCATGGCGTTGTTAACATATTTATGCCTAATGGATGATGCCATCCTAATCAGTTGGACGAGCTCAATTTCAATTAAAAGGGTCTCTGGTATAGAAAAAAATATTTTATTTAGTGAAAAAAAGTCCTGTATGCAAACAGTGGAGACCCTGATTAGACGCCGCATTTTGCAGCATCTGATCTGGGTCTGCACTGATTGCTTATGTCTACTTTTGTAGACTCTAAGCATTAATGGGTTAATCTCTAATTAGATTCTGCTAGTACGGAGTTGTTAAGGGTTTTGCACACAAAAAATGATGAAGGGAAGTGCAATATTTAACTTGCATGTCCACGAAATGCGGCGTCGTATTACGTCGAAGACGACATGGAAAATCTTAATAATTCAGTCAACATTTCAAGGGGAGCAATACTTAAAATGAGTATTTACGAGTATTCAGTTTTAACGTGGTTTGCTTCATTTTATAACAAAAAGACACATATGGTAGAACACAATGAATTTTTTACAAATATTCACAATATTTACACATATAAATAATCCAAAAACAGTCTACTTTCAATGTTCAAAGCCTGAACATAGCAAGGCTTATTCTAAATCCAACAACAGTCTACTTTCAGTGTTCAATGACAGAACAGTATATAACAAGGCTTATTCGTAACACTTAGCATGGAATTTATTTCATAGCGCAACCCAATGTTTGTTAACCCTGGATTTGAATGCATTGAGAGTTGGTGCTTCTACTACATGTTGAGGCAGATTATTCCAGATATCTATAACTCTATGGCTGAAAACGTGTTTTCTAAGTTCTGTTCTTGCCCTTGGTTTAAAGATCTTTTTGTAATGGCCTCTAGTAACTGTCTCATTAAGTGTTATAAACATGTTTTGATTTACTATATCCAACTTATTAAAATTTTATAGACCTCAATTATGTCTGCTCTTATTCGCCTATATTCTAAAGTCGGAAGACCTAGTTTTTTTAAGTCTATCTGGATATGTTAGATTACTTATGGATTTAACCATTTGCGTTGCTCTTCTTTGAACGTTTTCAATTGCTTTTATATTTTTTTAAGCCAGGGGGCCCATACTGGTGATGCATATTCTAAATGAGGTCTTACTATTGCTTTATACAGAGTTAAGAACATTTCTTCAGACATGTATGTGAATGTTCTCATGATTAATCCAACATTTCTATTTGCCATTTTGATTTTTGAATACAAATGATCCTGGAAGTTAAGACCATTATCCACTAAAACTCCTAAATCTTTTTCTTGTTTAACATATTGAACTCTATTTATTCTACCCTCGCCATCTTTCATAAAATATTCAGTTGGTTCTTGATTTATGTTCTTAAAGTTAGTAGATTTAGACATATGTTTACATTTTTGTATGTTAAATACCAGTTGCCATTGTTTGCTCCAATTGCATGCACTAAATATACTGTCTTGTAATTGATTTTCGTCTTCTGTTTTCTGTTTAATTTTATAGATTTTTGTATCGTCAGCGAACATTTTGATTTCTCCTTCTACATTTTCGGGCAAATCATTTATGTAAATTAGAAATAAAACTGGACCTAAAACACTTCCCTGAGGCACGCCACTAATTACCCCCCCCCCCCCCCCCCCATTTGGACTTAGCACCATTAACAACTACTCTTTGTTTTCTATCAGTTAAAAATTTTTTATCCAGTTATAAATTTTACTCCTTATTCCTACTAACCATATTTTTAGCAGCCTTTGGTGCGGTACTTTATCAAACGCTGCCTTGAAATCAAGGTATATTATATCTACTTCTTTTTTATTATCAATAGCCTTTGTCCATTCATCGAAGCATTCAAGTAATTGTGTTACACATGAATGTCCTATTCTAAAACCATGTTGACAGTGTGTAATTAACTCATTATCTTCCAGAAATTTAACTATTGAATTCCTTATTAATTTTTCTAAAATGCGACAACAAATGGATGTTAAACTGATCGGTCTATAAATTTCTGCCTTAATATTACTACCTTTTTTGAAAATTGCAGTTACATTGGCCATTTTCCAAATTTTGGGAAGTTTCCCTTCGTCAAGTGACTTTCTGAATATTTTACAAAGTGGTTGTACTATTTCATTTTTACATTCTTTGATAATTCTTAGATGTATTTCATCTGGGACCTTGTGATTTAGAACAGTCAATCTCAGATATTATTTTGGTTATTACCTGATAATTTATATTAATATCAAGTAGTTCTTCTGGATTACCATTATCTATAATCGGAATTTGGTTGATATTTTCCTTTGTAAAAACTTTTATAAAGTGATCGTTTAGAATTTCAGCTATATTTTGATCATCAGTGCAAATGTGACCTTCATTGTTCTCTAAAGAATTTAGTGATGATATAGTTTTAGTATTTGATCTTACAAACTTCCAGAAATACTTTGTGTTACTTTTAGCCTTCAATGCTATGTTCTGTTCATACTCGTACCTTGATCTTTTCAATTCAGCCTGTACTTTATTTCGAGCTATTTTATAATTTTCGAATGTAAGATGATTGTTACAATATTTTTATTTAATCCATTTTCTTTTTTTATCTTTTATGGCATTTTTGCAACACTGTCTACATAGGGATTCTTGAGATGCGTGATAAAAACACGTTTTGGTATATATGTATCTCTTAGTATGGTAATTTTCTCCAAGGAATTTATCCCACATTTCCTGAGTCCCCATTGACACTGTTCCTTCCCAGTTGACCTTGGATAGATTATTTTTAATGCTAAGATAGTCACCCTTGATATAATTGAATTTTTGTATGCTACTTTCTTAATGCTGAACATAACATTGATACTCAAATTTGAGCACGAGATGGTCACTTTTGACTAAACCAGCATCATATTCTATCATGTCTATCATATCTTCTTCGTTTGTAAATATCAAATCAAGGACTGATGGACTTGATCCTTCTCTTATTCTCGTTGGAGACTTTACATGTTGGAATAAAAGAAATGTATTATAGTTTCAAAAAATATAGTATCTACATGATTATCACTACTGTGGGGCATACCAAGTTCTCAATTAATTCCCTTACAATTGAAATCTCCTACTATTAAGATATGAGAAAAGTATTTCATAACCATTTCATTTAGAAGGCCGTTTAGTTTATACATATTCTCTATATCACTATTGGGGCTCCCAATATATACATCCTATCAAAAGGGAATCATTACATATAAATTCAATTTGGCACCAAATTGATTCATTAAACTCTGAACTAACTGTTACTTCTGTGGATTTAAGGTATTTTTTCACGTATATTGCTACAACTCGTCCATCAAAATCTTTATTCAGATATAAATGATAATCATCTATAATGTATTGTGTTTCTATTACCTTTTCAAAGGATGTATGTTTAGGAAAAACCTCAGTTATACAAATAACATGTGGTTTTTCTATTACTACCTTTTGCTTCTGTTCATCCATTTTTGATTTACTCAGACAATCTGCATTTGTATAAAGTATTTTAAGCTTAGCATATTGTATGTTATCACCAATGACCCTAGGATCTGATAAAATACTATTTACATATTTAACATTTTTAAAACAGTCGCCCCTGTTATTACAAGGGTTAAAACAAACACTGTTCACTCTGCTGCTTTGCCGTATTGGGGTCATCTGGCCTCTCTTTTCTGTTTTTGTTTAGCATTTGGCTTGTCAGGAATTCTTGCGTAGTACCACCCAGAACAGTTTCATCTAAAGACTGATCAAACATATGGTTACGTTGTTGAAGGAATCTTGAACTTGTTGACTAAAAGAATGAGAGTGTGATGGGTTTTTCGATATCTTCTAGAACTTGAACCTGTTATTGAGACTGTGACTGGTTTCCACTGATACCTACATTGTTTTGATCTTTATCTTGGCTGTTTAATCTTCTTTCTTGTCTTTCTTTCCTTTGGATAATGGTTAAATCTTTAGTAATTATGACATCTTTCAATTTACACTTGAACGCTGATGATATGTTTTTAGAGTTGTCTAATAAAGTTTTTCGTAGTTTTTTTTATCTTTTAGCACTACTCTTAAGACTCTAGTTTTTTTCTTTAGTTTTTTCCCCTAACCTATATAGTGTTTCAATTGCAAGATTTCTGATTCCAAACGTTTCTGCTATTTTATTTAATTTTTCTAAATCTTTACGTTTATTTTCTTCTCCATTCTCAGATAAATTTTCTTCCATCCTAAAAAACCACAATGTTCATTTCTTTATATTTACGTTCTTGACGTTCTTTTGTTCTTTCATCAACTAGTTTATTCACTTCTGACTCTAAATTTTCTTTTAGTTCCTTTTTAGCTGATTCTATACCGTTATTAAGCAGCATTTTGTTGTTTGATTCTAATTACTCTAATTTATTTTCTAAGGCAGTCAGTCTCTTTTCTTGATTTACTTCAATATTTTCTAGAGATTCCTTAATACTGTTCAAGGTGGGTACAGTTGCATTACAGCTTTTGCACATCCATCTGTAGTCTTTTAACTCTCCACCCATAATAAAATCATAAGCACCAGTTGATAATTGGGTACACTGTAAACAAAACCTTAATTCACATCCATGACATAATAACTGCCTTTCTCCCAAGTCATTGCAGCAGAGTGAACAGGTAGTTTCTTTGATCTCAGCACTACTAATGAGACGTCTTTTGTTTCCTTGTTGATGTCTTTGCTGTCGTCTGTCCATAATACCAATTTGACCAAGGACGGTTCTTCTAGGTGTACTATGTTGGAAATTTAAATCATAACCGCTAGCCATTTTACTTTACCCTAGTATGAATTGTAAATCTATGTAGTAACTGAAATTAGTTATTTAAAGTTAGTTTTCACATTCCTTGCATTATTTGTTTCATTTCCTCTTAAGTTTAAGATGAAACTGAATCTAGAATTTTCAGTAACCACTTCCTTGCTACTATTGCTTCTGGGTGTACACCATCTGTGTGCTGTCTACAGAATACCTTGTGTGAGAAGTATATCTCCTATTTTTATGCTTTCTGCTGATGACGAAGTCGACTTCAAATCTAGGTGAGATGTAATTTAGAGTTTCATTCACTTTTTTAATTTTAGCATTCAAGGCACCTATCTGTTTATGCAGGTCTCGGTCATCGATAGCTTCCCAGTTAGGGTCGTCCTTCCTTCTATTCCATTCTTTCGTGAAAACAGGTGGGACTTCAAGAATACCAATGTCTATTTTTTCTTCACTTTGATGAATTTCTTGAATTTTTGTGTATATTGGTTCTAGTTTAGTAATAAGATCACTAGTGTAATGATACCTTTGATAAATGAGTTGACCTATCTTGTTTGATACATCACAAGTCCCAACCAAAAGAGAATTGCTGTTTTTTTTTTTTTACTTTCTTTTTTGATGTCATTGAGTACTCTTTCTAGGTAACCTAATCCTGAAGTGGAATTTCTACTACTTTAAGCTAAAAATTCTATTTCGGGTAACTGACGTTGGATATTTCCAATCTCTGTTTTTAGATATTTCCCTTTGCTGTTTGAAATACTAACAATTTTTTCATACTTTGAAACCTTTCCTTTACCCGGATCTGCTGTCACAAAAGAATGGATCTTGTAAAACCTTTGATTTTGCATTTATAAAGAATTTACCTCCTATTTTTTCCCTTAAGAATGATTTTACCTTGACATATACTACCTAGTGTAATGTGAAGCTTATTTAGAGAATAATAGTATTATATCACTTACTTTTTTTTTCCTTTTTTCTCTTCTTTTTTTCCTTTTTTTTAGCCAATCACATCTAATGTATCGTAGGCCAGTGCCTTACACAATACCGTATTATACACTTGTTTTTAGCTTGTCACACCCAATGTATGGTAGACCAGTACCTTACACAGTACACGGTTGCAAAAGACCAAGTGCAATTTTTCTGAAAACCTTACTACCTTTTAATGATGTTCATTGGTATGTTACAAACCAGTGCATGGTAGGCCAGAGCCTTACTCTTTGCGGTGGTCGTAATATATCTCCCTAGTGACTTTTTTTCAGTTTACTTGAAAAATATTATTATTATTACATTGATTTAGAATTTAGAATTCTTTACAACTCAGAACTAGAATTTCCTGTATTTTAATCTATTTTAACTTTTATATTTAAAGCTAACACTAATACTTCCCTGTTATTTCTGTTAACGAGCACCAACTCTCTTGTATAACGTATGATCAAATGAATCTGATGAAATCTTCAAATACAGCTACTTGCTCTTATTATATGTAATTTTCTTATTTGTAATTTTTATAATATATGTTCTTATTTAAATTTCCATAAAAAAGGATTTATTTATTTGATCCAAACGGGCTACAGTAAAACAAATGCATGTATAATATGCAAAAGCAGTTACCCAGGACATTATTCATACACATACAGTTTGCCTTATCTGAAACTATATAAGAAGCTACCTCAATGAGTTAGATTTCTTTATTAATTTATTCACTGAAACCTACTGGCTGAGAATGCACATTACAGGACGAGGTGTAAGGGAGGTAACCGACGTTTTAACTTCGGTCTTTACTGAGCTTTATATCACATATATAGTACATGCACACAGTAATATTTACATACAGAGATATACAGAACACCAGAAATACAAACAGAATATACCATATCGATATAAATCCGGGAGTTGGTGTAGAGTATCGGACTCCGTACGCTTACCTTGAGAACAAGAGTTGGAAGCTCGTCAGTGATGATCATATTTTCTTTCCCGGAGAGAATATTCACGTCCAAAAATTTAACTTTTTCTATGAGTTTATTTTTCACTTGCTATTTATTTAATTCCTTGTATATATATTATCATAACCACGGGACAATAATATTATGCTTCCTTGACATTAAAATATGTAAAGTTATAAAAATCCAGAAATCTGACTACAGTAGAAAATGATAATCAAACAGATGGACAGACTGAAACAAAACTACCATATCTTGTTGAATTTGCTTCCCATGTACAGTGAGTAAGTTTAAACTGACAGGCCGGACACAAAGATGATTTTGTGCAAATATAATATGCTTAAATCTCTGTTAACCAGACAATAAGAATGTTCCGCCAGATATCATGACAGTAATTTGCAACAATTTAAAACATGCACTCCATATAACATCAAGTAATCGATTCTCAAAATTGACTTTTTTAGAATCTGACAGTATTTCAGCATGTCTCGAACTTTGGGCTAAAATAAGTGTATTTGAAATCAGAACTATCGTTCTTCAACCGGTTTATCGCTATCTTAAACACTTTTGACATAAGGAGAATCTACTTTGTTCCAATGAATTACCTGTAGTATACCTTTATAACATCTTACTTTAAATTGTCAAACTTTGACAGATTTCGTAAACGTCTGGTGTAATGAAAAAAAGTCAGAAGTCGGTCTTGAAAGGTATAAACTAAATGAAGAGATAATGCGTTGCCTGAGAGGGTTATGCTGAACGTAAAGATCTAAATCGCCAAAGAAATCGTATGTAAATAGTGCTTACATAATATTCTTATTTTCTCCCCGATAAACAAAGTCTTCGTGTTTGTATTGACTTTCAATTAAATTTAAAAATTACATATGAAAATGATCACTCCTCGCGTCGGTCGCAAATTATCAGGTACGAAACGGGATGTATACGGGTATTAAACACAACCAAAGCAACGACCAATCAAAATGCAGTTTACACATAAAGTTTGTCCGTGAGATTGTTATGGTTACAGCGCCAATATGGCGACAAGAAACAGATCGGCGTAGTGTATTCCTACATAAAATAAGTCTGTTTAAACAATATCGAAAGTGCATCGTGCTTATAAAAGGTAAATTATATGAATAAAACATTTGTCTTTTTTCACGAGGCCATTGAATTTGCCAGTATACTTAATTTGATTAAAAAGCAGGTTAAGGTTTTGTGTATTCAGTCAAATCATGAATTCATGGTGCTTATGAAAACTCTTCAGCAACTTTAAACTAACTTGGCCGATGAGAGTTTATGAACTAGCTTTTAAGAATGTTTTATAATCAGATGGACACATCTTACTCAAACATCTTTGAGTATTGTTTTAATCAATTGTTTGTGTAAGCGAAAACTGGAATATTTCTTTTTGAAGGGAAGATTTTCTACTACAGCCGACTATCTTAATGTGCAGTTAATGTTTATAGTCTGTCAACGAAACACTAATGGAAATGATCAAACATTGCTTAAAAAAGATAAATTGTTATTCAACATCAAAATTAAAACTAAATGAACGCTGTTTACTGAGTCACTGTCACAAAATTACTTGTCTGGGAAACGAATGCATCGTAATGGGATTTTTTTAAAGTATGGACTAAAACTTTCCAAGAAACTGCTCATGATTGCAAGACAGAGCGCTATATCTTCGCGGGAGAAAAATGGGTCACAAACTTTGTTTGTAAACACAGCCCATATGGCGCGACTGACATACCGCGAGATTAGTGATACCGCGAGAATAGTGATGTCGGGTATACTATCTGTTTCACAGATTTTTTCGTGATTTCAATAACCATAGATATGTTAATTAAGATGTATATTTTCTGATCATCTTTCAGGAATCTCCAACATTAAACATTAAAATGTCAGCCAACAGACGCCGCTTGCATAAAGCAAGTGGCACAATGTCAGCGTACGTTATAATCATGCATGTCCTTCATAGTTTTATTATTTGCATGCTTATTTCATTTGGTATTTTTGCAACAGATTCCCTTAGACTGAATACGTATATTGAATTATTTATATTTTATATAAAAGACATAAAATCATTATGATCTTTAAAGTTATATAAATGCTCAGATTGACTTAATTTTAGGAAATTATTTAGGGTCACTTTGACTGTTTATATAACTTAATAATTTAAATAAAAGAACAAACTTGATAGAATACAGGTCAGTCTAAGGGGTGTGTTTTCAGTTTTAGCTCTTGGTTAACCCATTTATCAGCCACAATATGTACTCAAGTACTCAGAGATTATTTTCTGGCTCATCATTCATGCTTTGGAGCAGTGAATGATTTTAATACTGCATACATGTACCTACTAGTAAGCATGGTGTAATTTAATTTAGAAGGCTAGTGTTCCATTTCTTCATCAGTCTAATACCATACTTCATTTATGAAAAATCAAGTTATAATTGCATGTTGGTACATAATGAATTAAATTAAGTTCTAGTTGTTGTTGTTTTTTCGGTTTAAACAGCAATCATTGGTTTGCATACATGGTAAAATTTGCTTAACATTGCATGATAATATGTAAACACACTTGCTTATATTCCCAGGAATGTTGTAGAAAAAATGTCTAATGCTGCATGTCTGTATTTTCCATCTCAGAAGAAAGTTTTATCATTAGAATTGCAAATGCTAGATTACAACACAGAAATATGTCAGATGCTTTACAAACATCCTAATTATACTAAAACGGAACACCACTAAGTAAAACATAGTCATTTTAATTTGTTTTAAATGTGTCAATATTTGCATACATGCTTGAGTATGTCTGTTTTGATAAGAAATGCTCTGCAAATAATTACATATCCTTTTGGAGGGGACTGGGTTAATTAATTATTCCAATATTCATGTCATCTGATTAATTTGGATATTGGTAATTTTTGTGCAGGTATAATGTAAATAAATTTTCAGTAAAAGCAAAATTCACCTTCATACTAAAGTCATATATAGTAATCTTCTGCTTAAGGTGCATGAAATATTTTCATTGTAAATCATTGTAACTTTTTTTATTATTAGTGATTTTAACTGTAGTGATTTTGGAATATTTCATCAATTAATTTTTAATTTAAATTAGTGGAGCAACACAATTAATAATGGCTAACCTTTTAATGGACATAGTATATTAACAAAGACATTAATGGTACTGTTGAGGTTAATATAGATATGTGTCAATATGAATCTGTGTAAATATTATTGAACATTATAAATAAATTCTGAAATGTAAATTTTTATGTTCATAAATGTTACTGTTACAAGTATGTAAGTAAAAGATGTTTGTATAGTGTTGTCTTTGTACTGTTTAGTGTAATATTTTGTAACTTTTTGTCTTTAACAAAAAAAATATGAAAGATGAATGAATACCAGTTTGAATATTAGCTGTACATGTGTATTACATAAGATATTCTGTTAGAAAATGAACATTGTGCAATAGCAAATAGATTTTGTTTTGTTTTTTTAAATCTGATTTTTTTCTAAATATTCCTTATAGAAGCAGTATGCCATTGGGGCCATTTGGTGAGGTTGTGGGTACAACTGGGACCCTAGAGGCCCTAGGAATAGATAACAATGCATACAAAAGTAGAGTAGTGGCACCAAGAAATCCCAAACTGCTTAAGCAGGGGGAGGATGAAGGTTTTAAGGTATGATTCTTATTTGTTTCAGTTATTTCCCCCTTTTTCTCCTAAACAATCAGAGAATTATTCAAAATGAAGAAAATATATCATGTCAAAATAAAAATTATGTGAAGTATCAGTGTAAGATACAGCCTGATTTAAAATATATGTGTGACACAACTTTGTAATTTCTAAAGACAGTGATGAAACACAAGGCTTACATTTAGTTAGCCTGTGAGTCATTGATTACTTCATGTCAAACATTGTGGACTTTTGTTTGCCTGTCCATCTTTTCTACAAATAAAGTAACTAGGATGTCATGTCATATTGAGATGTTTTGATTTTTGCAGCAGATTTTGATCTAATTGCAGTATTTTAAAAAAAGGTTGTGTACTGTTTTGAGTATCGAGTGAATTTCTCTCATTGGCTTGATTCCTTTTGTACAACTTAGAGTGTAGAAATTTTTTGACAACTTCATACTCTATATTTATTGCCAGATGACACCCAGCAAGTACATGTTTGACATGCAGATGAATACGGAGCAGAAGCTAGCAAACACACACACAATGAAAGTACCGAGAAAAATAGAACTCCTTGATATGGCTGATACAAGTCTTCAGAAGGTATGATGTCATTGACTTTGTATGTAGTCATTCTCTTTGATAATATGTATTTGAGGAGGAAATGTGAAAAAAATGCTCTCTGTTTCTTTATTTTACAGTACTTTGAACTTTCACATTCACCTCTCAAAAGTTACAAAGAAAATTCTTTGTTATTGCAGTTATTGAGCACTTCCTTACTAACACAAAATTTTCAGTAGAACCTTTAGCTAACATATGACATTATGCTTAGATATATTTTATTATCAATAATGAAATTTTGAGTACCATAATAAACAGTTGAAATACTTACATTTTTAACATTGCTTCTTGTGTGGTTTTGTAGAAAAGTAATATAACTTAAACAGGTTTTTGACAATTTTCACTTCTTCTCTCTTTGTTTTTTTTCTTGGTTTCTAGGAATATTTCACTCCCTCTTTTAGAATATGTGGTGAACATTGAAACTTGTGTCATTCAGCTGACCTCTAGAATTGTTGTCTTGTTACATGTAGTGAAACTGGTAACTTTATGATAGGAGAAAGTAAAATCAAGGTTCAGAAATTGAAATAAATATGAATAACACAATCATATGTAAGCATATTCATTTGATGTTTATAAATTGTTTAAAGCAGTATACATTTGAAAGACCGGAATTTTATAGAGAGGTAAGTAGATAGAGCATGCATCACACACACATGTATATATATATATATATACATATATGTAATACATACCATACCCTAAAGGTATTTTTATGTTGTTCCTGTTGAAGTCACATTTTTAGATGCCTGAAAACAAGAGTGTGAACATTTCTTTGGTTATTTTTTATAAGCTTACTGCTGTATAGAATTAATAGAGTAGTATTTAAACATAATTAAGACCTCAAGTATAAATTCATGTATGGAAGCCGGATATTCACATTGATTTTTAATGAAAACATTTTTTAATTAACGAATCTCATTAAAAATATCTGCTTGTCCTGTTTCTGTTCAAGTGTTGTTAATTCCTTTCCATGTACTGTAAACTAGTGAGATAGTATTTTGCTAGAATGACATTGATAAACATTATGGAGAGTCTTAGACAGCCTTTTAAATCTATGATTTCTGATTGGCCTTTTTTAAACCAAAGCTGACAGACAATCAGAAATCAGAGACTTGAAACTGGTGTCTGAGAAAGGATTTATAGTCAATTCCCCAAGTTACCTAGCATGAAGAGCTCCATTTAAAAGAATTATTGTTTGATATCTCTGCCCTGCTGTACCATTGTATATCTGGAGTTGACCATCATGGATACATAGTATTTTGTGTATGTTTTGTGTGAAATTCATTTGAAGTTATAACTGTTACATTGTTTAATTTGTGCTTGTACTAAAAATGTCCACATTGCAGCTTTTTTTTACCAAGACACTCTTTGGGAAGCTTATTTAAGTTTATATTTGGACAGCATAATTACATGTCATATGATGTTTATTTTTAAACATCAACTTTAACATTGGTTTTGATGCTTTGTGCCATGTTACATATCAAGACTGCATTAACAGAATATGTCTGGAATAAAAGAGTTGAATAAACTGCCTCAGTCATTATTTGTCAAAAATAAACTATTAAACTTTTTGCCATCAGATTTTTACCTAAAACTTAAAAGTTAGGTAAAACAAAAACAACAGCTTTGGTATAAAAACAAATTCTAATTCAGAGAAGATCATTTTGTCAAGGGGAACCAGCAGATTCTGTCTTTGAACTGGTAACCAGTTGTTAATTTTTCAAAGTTAAGTGTTACAGCAAACTTTGTAGATCATTGTTTGTTAATTTAAGTTTCTGTGCTATTTGTCCATTTTACAGTTTAAGATGTTTGAATCTTTCATTTGTGTTAGCCCTTTTATCAAACTTCATCTTATTTACTTATACTTACTAGAATTATGAGCAGGAAAAACATTCAGTTGTGTTTCACAGATTGCATGAAGCCTCGGTATTTCACCCACTACCCTAATAGCATATAGTTGTTTGATGTTTTGTTTCTAATTACTATGAACTTCAAAGAGAAATTAGAGTATGTTCAACTTTAATTCAGAATCATGATAAAAGTCAGTCACCTTTACAAGCTAGCTGAATCCAGTCTTCTTCTTTTGAAGAAAATGTTTGCTTTGTTCACCTGTTTTTTATGTTATTTATATGTTGTATTTAATTATAAGTAGCACAGGAAATCTCTCCAATTACGAGGATATTGCATTACCGTCCACATCCTTTTTTTTTTCAGAGGATGAAAGAATATCTTTGATTTGTTTTAATAAGAAAAGAATACATAATTATTTGATTATTTTAATTTAAACATAGTTATTAAATCATAATTAAGATTATCATGAGAAAATAGAAGTCAGAAAAATGATTGAAGATAACAGATGTTTAAGGATATTCACCTGCAAAAAAATGTAATTATTACAAATCTACAATAGGTTGAATTACATTTATGGAATGTGAAAGTGAAAAAGACGGTTCCATTAACCTTAAACAAAAGTTCAGATTTGTGAAGGAAATTTGTATTTATCCTTTTTAAATGGGCAAGAACATAGATTTCAAGAGAGTTTCCATCACTTTTTTTTTAAATTAGAAAGCAGTGGTCATTGACTCTCCATAAATACGTCTTTTACTTTATATATATATCTAATTTGACAGAAACTGTATTTTTCAACTATTATGCTTGTAATAAGGCAGAAATACTATACATTGACTGCAGTTGTTAAAAGTTGAAAAATTAGTTTGATTAGCTGTTTGGTTTATTTTCAGTCATCACAGGTGAACATAGATGAGCCAATGTTTCAGCCGTTCCCATCAGATATCTACTTCCAGAAATTTGAACCATTTGAGACATATGAAGTGCCACTGGTACTCAGAAATAATGACAAGGTATTTGAATAGAAACTTTTTTTTTTTACAGTGAAGTATTTAAAAGATTAATGAGAAGTGTTGCATTTTGCTTTCAAAAACAGTTTTAATTAAAATATACTAAAAAAGGGGTGTTGGCATGATATAATGAATGTCAAAATATAATAGTTGATTCTTGCTGAATCAGTAACAGGATTTCAAGATTTTTTTATTTGTCAGAGGCATTTTTAAAGGATGCCCACATACTGGCATTATTATATTATTAAGTGTATGTTCCTTTTGAAGTCAGGATTTTATGCAAATATACATTATATATATAATATATATCACGATCTAGGTAATTGAATACCTTCACTATATTTTCACAGGTTCCCCGTTTAGTGAAGGTAACCCAAGCAGATTCACCATACTTCAAGATAATCAGCCCACACGATGTTGGACACAAAGTGGGACCAGGACTTCCTACCACATTCAGATTACAGTTCACCCCTGATGAAGTCAAGGTTAGCACATGCTCTTTACTGTATAGCTTACCAGTAATCTTATTGTTATACATCAGTCCTCATAATATAACTTTAGCTCTACCTTCAATTTTTCAATGGTAAATGTTGCAAACTTAATTTCAGTGTAATCTGTCGGGAGGAACATGTCATGAAATCAGACCTTACTACTTGACAGATATTTACTGAAGATTTCAAATAAATGTGTTAATCTTTTGAAAATTTGAATGGGATATTCAAAAACGCCAATGACTGCTCTGAGAGCTTACTATTGTGCTGGTATTGAAGTTTGGTAGACATTGAAATTACTTGAATCTGGTAACATTTTTCTACCCACTATGATTGACCTATTTGTTGCATATTATATTTTCAGGACTATATGCATGAGCTAGTATGTATCACTGAGAGAGAAAAGTTCATTGTGCCTGTCCGAGCCATTGGGGCTAGGGCAGTTCTGGACTTCCCAGATGAGATTAACTTCCCTATTGGTCCAGTGAAATATTCAAATACCAAAACATTGCTGATTAGAAATATTGGCAATAGAGAGGCAAAGTTCACGCTAAAATGTGATAAGTAAGTTTAATATATCAAATTATAACAATACTTTATCAGCTCTTGTACTTTTGTTAAATTAGGTCTTTCAGTTTACATGCTTGTTTGCAGGTTTGAATAAACTAAACATAAATAATCAGCTGCCCTTGGTAAAAGCCCTAGACATTATATTAAGGGTATATTTAACTTAGTAGCAGGGTTTGTAATTTTGAACATTGCTTTACACAAAAATAATGAAGTCTTTTTTATTGAGTCAGAGATAATAAGTTGACAAAAATCTGATACACCCTTTTAAAATTCAAAGGTAATGATTTAAAAAAATTGTTTTCAGGCCGTTTTCAGTGACCCCAGAGATTGGCACTCTGGCTGTTCAGGACAGTATGCAGGTCACAGTAGAGTTCATCCCTGAGAAGGTGGGTGATCACAGACACGATCTTGTCTTGCATTATGACACAGGGGAAGATGTGTGCATCAGTCTTTATGGTGCTGCCCAAGACGCAAATGTGCGACTGGACAAAAATTCTGTGCGAATTGAGAATACATTTATTTCAATGGCCAATCAGAGAATGATAACTATTAGCAACAGAACAGATGTTCTGGCTCACTTCAGATGGACACAGTTCGCAACAAAGGAAGAGGAAGACCAACAGAAATACAAGTAAGAAAATATCATTAGCTCCAGTATGTCGAAAATACCATGAGCTCTAATGTGTCGAAATATCATGAGCTCAAATGTTTAGAGAATATCATGAGCTTAAGGATTTAGAAAATCTTATAACCTCAGATGTGTGAAAACTGATGTTTATTTTAATGTAAGAATGAATTACAAGTATTGGTTCATCAGTAAAAAACGTTTAAACTTGTTTCAGTATTATCTGGTAAAAAAGGTTATTTCTAATTATAGACTGGTATTGAAGCACCATTGTTGAGAACATTATTTATAGAACAGTCTGAGAGCAATAATTCAAAACATTCAAATTATAAGACTTGAAGAAATATTTGTTTTCATAGACAAGTAAACATAATTGAAAGAAAAAAAAAACTGGAAAAAAAATCACCAAAATTCTGTTTTGATATGGTTCTGAAATATTGTGTGAATGGTGTATATTTTATAGAGTGACAGCTTCCCTGGAAGATGAAGAGAAAACAGATACTGACAGGTTCCTAGAGGAATGTATTCAGGATCCTACACTGAGAGATAAACTCTCAATCCTAGGCAGGACATTCAAAAACAGAAAACAGGTACGCATTTTTCTACAAAGATGAAGGTTACAGTGTAATGTTGTAATTTATGTACCTCTACTTCACCTCACATATAGGAGTCTGTTTGTAAAGCAGTAGAAGCTTTTTGATACAGTTACATTTTTTAAGATATCTGAAAATCATTCAAATAATGCCTTCCACAGTCGGGTCTACCTAAATGCAACATTAAACAGAAAAGCTGATATACTGCACTCATACTGACACTTTTCCCCTCCCATTTTTATGACAGTTCCTGTAAATCAACAATGATTCACTTCTTCTATATTAATGACAGGCTGCACAAATCTTTCAGGTGTTATAAGGTTTGATTTTTTTCATACTGAGTTTATACTTGAAATTGTGAGGTATTGTAAGGTTCTTTCTTTTTGAGTTTATGCTATTACACTGATTTCATAACTCTCTCAAATATGTCTGTTTGAATGAAGTTTATAATAAATGCACTATCACCTCCTTTCAATTACTGCATTTATTCTTCAGTTGATACTAAATGATGACATGCTGTTTAATGATGACGTAGTAAAGATTGAACCATGTGAAGGTGACATCTGGCCACACTCTAGTGTTGAAGTGAATGTCATTTTCAAACCAAGGGAGGCAAAAAGTTACAGCAGGACTGCCTTCTGTGATGTCACAGGAAGAGAGAGTCGCCTTCCTTTGAGGATAAAGGGTGATGGAATTGGCCCGAAAGTTCAGTTCTCTCTAGAAACACTGGACATGGGAAACATATTCATAGGATCAAAACATTATTATGAAATAGTTATGGCAAACAAAGGAGACATTGATGCCATTTACAGTGTGATACCGAATCAGTCAGTATTTGGCCCATGTTTCTCATTTAACCCAGCAGAAGGCATTGTGATGCCAGGGGGACACCAGGCTATACAAGTCTCATTCAAGAGTCCATACCTTGGAGATTTTGAGGAAGAATTCTCTTTCCAAGTGGATGGCCAACCAGAATTACTCAAAGTGGTTTTCAGGTAGGTATTTCCCCCCCCCCCTCCCCCCCCCCCCCCAAAAAAAAAAAATCATGTTTAACAGTAGTGTTGTAAAACCAGACTGAAATGAAAATCAGTATTCGAATCAAGTAGGAGAGAGCATTTCAATTTACTGTTGGAAAATAGATAAAATATTATAAGCATAGAGAAACTGGAAACATTTTCAAAAGTCCTCTACACTTTCACCCTAATAGGTCAGTATTTATTCAGCTATTTATAATAATTAAGTGTTTGTTACAAATCTTTGAAAACATATTCCTGCAAAGAGTAGTTTCCCTTCCCAACTGGCAACGTTGATTCTCAGAAATGAAAATCGATTGATGCTGACATAACATAGCCACATACGATCATTCAGTTTAACTCGATTATCTTTACATCAGTAACAATATTACAAGAATTTATGTCAAATGATCATGCAAAATGAAAAATTTCTTGCAAATTATTTGATACACTATTACCCAGACTTGTTTGTTTCATGTTTTTATGAAAATTATATGTATTTTACAGTGGATCAGTGATTGGGCCAACTTTCCAGTTTGATGTACCAAGGCTGAAATTTGGATCTGTGTCTTTTGGTGTGTTGTTTTTTTTATTCTTGTATCCATAAATTTAGTTCAAACAATAATCTTGGTGCTTAAATTGATGTATCCATATCATCAATGAATCGTTCATAAAATTATGTAAAGTCTTAAATACAAACAGTGTTTTGATATAATAATACAGGGGTTAGTCTTTCTCAGAAAAAGTTAAATAGGTGAAATACTTACAAAAGAATTCCCAGTGTCTCTTTTTTCAAACTCTTAAGTACAAAATTTTCTTTAATTCCAGGATTTCTGAACACACAAACATGTACGTTGACCAACACATCTTTGGTACCAATGAAGTTTCACCTCAGGGTACCAGGTGATGGGGTGACAGAGAGTGTTTGTGGAACAAGTGATCTCGACAGTGCCCGCAGTGAGATGGGCTCCCCATCCCTGACTCTGGGAGCGGGCCCACCAAAAGAGTTTGAGATTATTCCATCATCTGGAACCATTCCTCCCCAAAGTGAGATCAAAGTGACTGTAAATTTTATATCAAACACAATAAAGAAATACGAGATGAACTTGGTTGTCGATGTGGACAATGTTGGTGAAGAGATTGTGTCACTGCCAATAACTGCAAAGTAAGTTCTTTAGAATATCATTATGAATCTTGTTGTATATCTCTTTTATATTACTTCTGAATGATTTTCCTTTTGATATAAGAGATAACCTTTTTTTTAAATGTTAGACTGTAATATAATTTTACATCTTAGTTCACAAAGCACTGTTCTTTTTTCTCTCATCAGTATGAAGGTCCGTTTCTGAACTTTTCTGATCCCGAAATTTCATTGAATACATGTTATTTCTATGTGAATGTTTGAAAGACCTAATAGATTGATACTATGGTCCTTTTCGTTTCTGACAGATGTGTAGTTCCATTGATCACAGTGCTGAGTCCAATACTGGACTATGGTCGCTGTTTCCTGAGACATCCTTATGAGCATACCTTCAAGCTTCACAATGACTCAGATCTCCCAGCAAAATATGAGCTCATACAGCAAGCTGTAACTTCTGAAACACCAATCCTGTACAAGAGTCCTCAGCCTAAGGTATGGGATTTGTCATTGCTTTTCAGATAAAGATATTTGAATAGGTCATAAATATTTTTTCACTATATGTCTTCCTATAATCTTATTTAAAACATTAAGTGCACATGCAGTGCAGTGTGTTTAAACCTAGATTATCTTGGTCTATAATATTTAACATGCTTCTAATACAGGAGAGCATAGTTAGAATCCTTAACCTCATAGTCATTAGCTACATAACGAATATAGGTTGTATTTATACAATTATAGACTGGTGTGCACTGGACCATATTAACTCATTTCAGACTTTGACTCTGTTGTATATTTCAGGGTATTGTTGACCCACACTCTGTGCTGGATGTACCACTCATCATAGAGGCACAGTTACTGGAGGAACAAGATGTTGTAGCACACATCTCCATCTTTGGAAGTCCTGATCCTCCAATGGTAAGCATCATTTATTTTAAATTATAGCCTGGCAAATACATTCTGTATCTTGAAGTTTTAACAGCCAGGATTGTCATTGGAGAACAACAAAATGAAGGAGTTTATTTGCATCAAGACCCCAGCCCATACAAAAATACACATTGATAATACAACTATTATTATACACATATACACATGCTTGCAAAAAAATGGCATTTAATTTACAGTGTCTTTATTAAGCTCTTAAAGGCAATGTTTTCACTCTGAACATTCTTTTTAATGGGTAAATTCACCGCTAAGTTGGTTGCTTTTCAGAAGATGTTTTATATTTGATAGTTTGATAAAGACATTTTAAATTTCCAATGATTTTTGAGAGGCGGTTCATTAACTCTGTTTTGATAATTTGATTTCAGCCTGTACACATTGCCTGTATTGGTGAAGGTCCAGTCGTACATGTGATGCCCTTGGATCTGGAGTGGGGTGTTGTACCAGTCTTACAGGATAAGCCCAAGAAAATACTATTGTCCAATGAATCACTTATTCCAGCTAGATTCACTGCTCATATGGTAATAAATCTTACTTTTTCTATCTTTATGTTAGTACTTCTTTTGTTATTATTTGTGTCACTGAGTATTCGTTGTATATTTTTTCAAGTTAGTATTCTCAGCATATGTGATGGGCAATACATTTTGTGATCAGCTTAATCAGTACTGCAAAATAAAAGTAGAGCTTTGCATTTTTTGTGCAACTATATTAAATCTGAAAAGTAGAGCTGTACATACTGTGATCAGCTTAATCAGTACTGAAAATTTAAGTAGAGCTGAACATTGTGTGATCTTTGTATGTTGTTATCAGCTTAATTTGTTCTCAGCTTTAGCAGCACTTCAAATTTAAGTAGAGCCTTACATTTTGTGATCAGCTCAGTCAATGCTGAATATTTGTAAAATTTGTCTCGGTAAACTTCCGCAATTGAGATCAAGATAACATATTTATTACTCAGGTTCAGAAAGATCATCAAAATACATTTTCTCATTTTCCAGGTGAGGCCAAAGTCAGTGTACCGTGTAGAACCATCAGATGGTGAGATACCTCCAGAGAAAAGCATGGAAGTCACTGTCACAGCTTGTCTGGATGACTGTGTCAGGTATGTTTACTCAGTCCACTCATCGGATACTGGTTGTGAATTGTCCTTGGTTCAGTCGAAAACTACTAGCTATAAATGCTGATGCGAACATGGAAGTGATAGTTTGTTTTGAAATTTAGATTTGTTAGGATATGTTTATGAAGCGAGTGTGTAAGTGTTTCTTCAGATATTTCAAAGCATTTATATGTTTGAAGTACTGGAATTATTCAGGAGTACTTTCTGACAGTACTTTAAAATAATACATTTACTGTTATATTTATTATCATTTTAGATTCCATGACAAGCTACAGATAAATTTCTTGGAAAGTCAGGTGCGATATATACCCCTGGTTTCCTATGGCCAGGGTACAACCATAGTGTCTGATCCCCCACTGACGCCACATCTAGATCTGGGACCAAATTTCAGGTATTGTCAAACAAATTATATTTCATTGAACTTCCTTTAAAAGTCTTTTTACACTATGAATTTTTTTTCAAGTCTTTATTCAAGCCTCCAACCCTAAATTAGTCAGATTTGCTCTGTAGCTTTATGATGTGCATTTTTTATGGTTAAAACTTTTTTTTCTTATCTGATTGTATTAAATGACAAGCTAATTAATGTGGAATAATCATTTCTGTTTTATAGCAATCGGCCTTACTGCAAAGTATTCCATCTGACAAACAAGGGGAGGCGACACCAGCAGTTGGTTTGGAGTATGGAGGGGTTCTCACCCATTGCTAAGGCCAAGAAAGAAATGCAGAGTTACAACCCTTTAGATATGAAATACAGAGTAAGTTGATCACATTAAATGTTCAAGTGAAGTTTTGTTTTACATTTTATGTATCTAAACCTTATCTTGTATGTTAAAATGTAAAGGCACAAAAAACTTTAGGCAAGTGAAAGTTGGAAGTTTTAAAAATTGAAGACTGCATTCACCAGCTGTAGTAAGATTGACCAGGGATGATTGTTAAAAATCATGGTTACATGATTATTACAGATAAAAATATTCTATTCATATATCTGTCTTTGTTTATTTTTCCATTTACAAACACTATACTGGTCAGGATGTTAATTGTTGTTCTGTTCATTGTAATTCCTTGCTATGGTACTTGAATAACTTGTTTACGTTTAGGAACATAATCATGGCTCTAATGATTGTTTTATTTTCAGAATCAGCCTCCACCTCCTCCACCTGCCACCCCAGTGTTCAAGGTGACACCAAACAGATTTGACCTTCCCCCAGGTACCAGCATTGACCTTAAACTGGAAGGATTTGTGGCAAGGTAAATGTGTGTCTTTGTTAAGACTTTTGAAATCATGGGAAAATGATAGAGAGCATTGGCATTTACTCACATGATTGGAATAATTTTAGTTATGAAATATACAATTTTTGCAGTTCGGGTCATTTGGAACTCCTGGGTCAAAAAATAACAAAAATGCAGCAAGGGTAGCTTTCCAGTTCATACGTTTCATTCATTCATACATGTATATATAAAACCAAATCAGTAGTATTTTTTATGTGTAAAGTATGAAGTTTCAAAACATGTTTATCTTACTTTTACAGCCCGCAGTTTATAAAAGAGCGAATATTGTGTCATGCCATCATTGGACGACAGGGAGGGAAGGAACTGATCATGAAAATTGATGTGTCAAGTGATTTCATAAGTCCATTGCTTGAGTTCTCCACAAAAAGTGTCTACTTCAGAGTAGATAAGGTAAGCTCACTGGGACTGAAATGTCTTTATTTTAGTCTTCTTGTAGATTCACACCATGAACCTGCTTTGGAATATTTTCTGTCTCAGTTGACTGTTTTTGTTTAAATAATAAAATGATAATATAACTTATACTGAACTTATACTAAATAAGTAAAGGAATAATAGTTAATTATTATTGTTTTGAGGCAGGAATTTTAATCTTTATCTCTACTTTCCAGAAACCCTGAGGACACCCTAGAGGTTCAGACACGTGAGCTTGTGATCAGTAATGTATCTAGCCTTGCCTCTAACCACTGCCCTCAAACTGAACAAACCCTTCCAGATACTGCTTGAGGACCAGACAGAAGTCTCAGAAACAGTAGGTGTATTTAAGAAGAGCTGATAATATGTACTTCCCTTTTGATTATTTTTATGTCTCAAAAATCAGTTTGCCTCAAGAGCTCATTGTTAGTATTGAGTATTTTCACTTATCCAGTTTGTTTCCTGGAACAGTAGTCTGTGAGTAAAAATCCTCTCAGTATTCTTAGAGTTTTTTATTTTCAGCATCTTTTCTCTTACTGATTTTCTGCTAAAGTCTTTTCCTTTACCAGTTTGCTCTTTGGAATTTTTATCAAGGTCTTATTGTAAGGCATGCTTTATCATAAAAACATTTATTTGATCTCAGGAGGTACATCTAGAAGTGGGCAAGACATACACTCTGAGGATCCGGTTTGATCCGGCATACAAAGATGACCTTCACATTCGTACCATTGATGAGGTGCTCCATATCACGTACAAGGAACATCCGCATGTGGTATGTGTCTGTTATTTGAGTCTTGTTGAGAAAAATAATCTTAAATGTTTCCATGGTAACACATACAGATGAACAAGTTTTTCACTGTACTATTGTTGTCACATGTACATGTTTTTGTTGCACATTTAGTCCCGGGCATTTAGTCAAGAAATTCTTCATCTAACTTTATTAGAGTGAATCAAAAGAAAAAAGAAAAGATTTTCAGATTGAAGGCAGATCTATGAAATCCCCAACTTACTGTTTTTATTTTTTAATATTTATTTTTATTTGATAAAAGTCATTAAAAAAAAAATTAAATTACCATAATATAACACCTTCATGTATATTACATAATTTTATGTAGAATGATATATTAACGTAACTTAGAAGTGTTTCTCAGAGCTATGTCTCCTAACAACTGTTTATAGGACTATATAGCACTGCGAGGTGAAGTCTATTTCCCGAACCTGGAGTTTGAGAAATCTGTGATGGACTTTGGATTGTATCCTGAATGACACTGAAGTCACCAGATATGTTAACATCACAAACAACAGCCCAATGATGGTTAAATACAGGTAATACATTCATAGCTTACAGTGCTTAACATTATGTATTAATGGTATCTGATATTTGTAATCATAGTCATTACCTTTGTTTATTTTAATTTATGCACAGAAGTTACTTCTTCAGTTTCTTATTGGGTGTGAAGATATTTCAAATTCACAATGGATGAAAGTTCATTTTGTAGTATCTGTTGTTAATTCACTGTAGAAAAAAAAGGTTGTAGGTTGTCTGTACTCCAGCATTGTCTAGCATAAATGTGTACATGCTTATCTGTTTTTGAAAGATACTGAAGGTCTAGAAAAAGCATTGACATAGTCTTCAAGTAATTTATCTCTTAGCTGTTTGTGAAAAATATTACCTTTGTTACAAGTGATTTCAGAGCTTCTGTAAACCATGATGGGTTCACTCACAAGCTTGGTTTGCCCTTGTTACTTTTTCAGCTGTAGATGTAACATTTATTTATTTTGCATTTTCAGGTGGTCATTTTTGATAGGAGATGAAGAAAACAAACCAGTCACTGTTATCAATCACACTGTTAAACGTGCAAGTCCAATCATAGAGGAAGCAGTAATGGAAGAGGAGGAGGAGATTCAGAGAGAAGCCACGCCTCCACCAGTAGAGGCGGAGCCACAGGTTGAAGTAATCATTCAAGAAGCAACAGAAATTAAAGATGAGGAACCAGAGAAATCAGAAGTGGAACCAACAAAAGAAGTAATATTTTAACTGTTGTTTTTCATCAAATAACAGAGTCTACCTATTTATATTGTGTATGAGTTAATAAGATTGAATTTTCATGTAATCTCAATTTCATAGGATTGCTTAACAAGCAAAGAAGTTTTGCTACTTTCAAATAACAGAGTCTACCCATTCATTTTGTGTATGAGTTAATAAGATTGAATTTTCATGTAATCTCAATTTCATAGGATTGCTTAACAAGCAAAGAAGTTTTGCTACTTAAGCCCCTGCAACTATCTCACAGGTTAAAGATTTAAAATCATTCAGTTAACAAATAATAGCTTTGATGAAGTATGCATGATTTTAAGCTTCCTTAACATGAATACGAGTTTTTTCCCCATAATCTAACAAGTTATTATTTCTCCCATGAAGGAAGGGGAGGTAATTGACACCACAGGATCATTGTCTCCAGTTAAGTCCCCTGACACAACAAAGGAATCAGAGGACAACAAGAGTGCTGATCAGAAATCTGGTTCACCCAATGTTTCAGAAATGCCTTCTGAAGATGTGCCAGAAAAGGTGTATATGCATGTCTTGCAGTCTCTCCTGTATACATGTATTTCCTAACTACATCTTTCTTCAGATAGACCTGTGTTCCCTTGCTCTTTCCTCTCTCTCTCTCTTTGTTTCTTTTGTCAGTTCTGCCTTCTTCTGTTTTGTTTTAGTCAGTAGTTGGACCTTTTCACATGTTACATCCCTGTTTTGTTGTGTTTCTTCTGTAGACCATCATTCTACTTACTTGTAGATGAGTGTGTGAATTTTAGGGCAATAAGTGTATGGGGGGAGGGGACGGCACTTTTTTTGAAGACCCCCACCACCCATAAATATAAATAGATTATCAGACCCACCACCCAGCTTTATTCATTTTCTTCAAACCCCACCGCCCACAATTACAAATTTTACAATATATCCACATACCCGGTACCCTGTCTTGATTTTTTTTGTGAAAACCCCACTGGGCTTATTATTTTTTTAAAGAGAGAAGGCAACTTTAAATTATTATGGTTATTGCATGCTGAGTTATGTCCGAAAACTGACAGGTCCAAACACAGGTACGGTTACAAAGACCATGGACTTCCATAGTACAGCGTAGCTTGATTATCTTGTCTGATATATATCGATAGGAAAAATGTATTACCTGTAAATTTTGCTTCAAGATACCAGAAGCCAGTGGCATGTAGCCATTTTATGACGTTGTCTATCGACCGTCTGCCATGGTGGTTGTGAACACAAGGGAGGCAACTCATGAATGTTGGTAATGACTAATCTTGGCATGAGTTTTCAATACCCAGCAGGCAAAACTAATGCAACACTGATATTGTTTTGTTTTTTTTCATTATTTTAATTATTAATTAATATGGGTCTATGGACCCCACCACACCCCCAATAATTTTTGTATTGAACAAAGACCCATGACCCATAATTATGATTTTTTAAGGACCCTCACCTTGCATAATTTTTAATTTCCAGTTCACCCCATGACCCACAATTAAAAATTTCTGGTGCCATCCCCTCCCCCATACACTTATTACTGGAATTTCCCTTAACATTTATCTGCTACTTGGTGAAAATATATTTCTTCTTGTCAGAGTGTGTCTTTCAAAACACTTTCTGTTTCTTTCTATATTTCTTTTAGATGAGTACTCTGTTGTTGTGTGAGGTTATTTTCTTAGCTTACAGATACCATTTTTTGAAATTTTGTAAATGACTTTCTTAATATTGTTTTTGTTCATTCATTCAGGTGAATCCAGGTAACATTGTACTCGGCATTTTTCATTTGATTTTATCAAATAGTAATTTTCCTATGATTTTATTGTTATGGTTATTCACAGGAGTAATTTTGAAATGCAGCTGTTTTAGTTATTTTAAAAAGTTTTAGTCCTATTGTTTAATTCATTATGAAATCGGAACATACATGTAGTGTCCAGTTATTTTATATTACATCTTATTAAATGTTTTGTTGTAGTTGTTTTGAATTATAAAGAATTTTTCTACCATAGGGTCAGTTAGAACAGGAGGGTACAGGTGAAGATGAGAGCAAAAAAGTAGAAGAAGGGGACACAACTGGTATGCGACTTAGTCTTGACTCCCTGGATGGGGAAGATTACGATGAAGACCCCTTGAAAACCAACAGGGCCCTTGCTACCTTACTGGAAACAGATAGAGGGGAAGAGAGTACACCCATTGGTGTTGAGGAGGTGGGGAAATATGTGTTGAATCTTAACTGAAATTTTCTGCACAGTGTCATAGAAGTAATTACAGAGGGCTTGGTGCAAGACTGGAACAAGTCTAACTTAATGACTTCCCAGTATGAAGACACTCTGTCAAGACTGGAGCAAGTCTAACTTAATAACTTCCCATTATAAAGACACTCTGTCAAGACTGGAACAAGTCTAACTTAATGACTTCCCAGTATAAAGACACTCTGTCAAGACTGGAACAAGTCTAACTTAATGACTTCCCATTATAAAGACACTCTGTCAAGACTGGAACAAGTCTAACTTAATGACTTCCCAGTATAAAGACACTCTGTCTTTATGGCTATTTTATTATACTAGAAAAGCTGGATAAAAAATGTTTTTAAATGTTAATCTAGCAAAAATATTTTTTATACCCTATGGAATTCTTTTAAATCATTTTGAATTGCCATATCTCAATGATGTGTTGTACCAAAATAGTTCTGTAAGCTGGAAAGATAGGTGTGACTAGTTATGTGAAATCAAAAGGCATTTACCAAATTAAGAAAGAATGGCAGCATAATTTAGGCCTGAAACAATGTAAGCATCTTCTAGTATACAGAGCCTAGTTCAGAATAAATGTTACACTTTTTCAGGTGTTTGATATTCTGCCTTTGTATGGAATCCTACAACCAGGGGACACTGAACAGGTCACTATGACTTTCTATGGCCATGCAGACATTTGGGGCCAGGCCAAGGCCATTTGTGAGGTAGAGGGTGGACCAACATATGAGCTCACACTTAAAGGAGAAGCCTCCCTGGTTAGCTACAGATTTGACTGCAAGGAGATACATTATGGTAAACAGGTAAAGCCACAACTGAGAATAGTAGCAACTGAGACTTGTCAGCTGTTTATGATTCCTTTACTTTAACTTGAAGTGTATTATACAATAGTTGTCCTTGAGGTTACTGTAGACAAGTACTTAATTTTGCTATTAAAAGTGCAGTGTTAAAACTTGGATAAAATGGTACACTATTAATTTAATCTGTCAGTTTCTGTTTAAAATATTATCATTAGCAATCAATGAGACTTTTTTATATATGGTTTGTTGTTGTAGTTTTTTTGTTCAAGCACTAAACAACTTTTTCTTCTGTTAGATAACAATTTGAGGTTTTTTTATGCTCTTATATGCTTGCCGAGAAGGATAATGGTCAACTTTAAATTCATTTTCACAGATGTACGACCATGTGGCTACAACAGAAATCACTACTGGTGAATACTGGTAAAGTTGGCTTTGAATTCTGCTGCCTCAACCTTGATCCTGCCCTTGCTAAGAAACCCAAACCAGGAGTACCTATCATGGTCCCACATGCAGTAAGTGTAATTATATATCTAAATAGTTTGTAATCAAATATAAATGAACAAGATACTGTTTGGTGGAGCATTTCTTGAGTGGGGAAAAGTCCATCTGAAAAGTGAACGGCATTTGCAGTTAAAGGTATTGAAAGCAAAGAAACATTTAGCCTTTTTGCAAGAAAAGAATGTTCAACAGTGTGAGTTTTTTGAAAACATGTCTCTAGATTTCTAGCTTAGTGATCTGCTTTTTCAAACTGAATTTTTATCACGAAATAACAACTCAGTTCATACAGAATTATTAAGCTTTTATAGAACTTGATCATTTACAGACGGACAATTGCTGTAGGTAGATAGCAATAAGCAAAACTCTATTGCCAGGTTAGAAACTGCTTCAAAATGCTTATTTAATTGTGTTACAGGGTTACATTGAACCAATGAGTGAGCAGAAACTTACCATCAAGTACCTGCCTGGGGTACCAGAGAAGTTTGACAAGTGTTTCCGAGTTCAGGTTGCTCACTTTGAGCCAGATCTAATCACAATACATGGAGAAGGAGTTTTCCCGAGAGTTTCTCTTGACTTACCAAGGGTCGCTGATGATCAGTACTCCACCCTGGTGAAACAGGCCAAAGAAAATGTTTATAAACGGACAATGGAGAGTTTTGATAATAAACTGAGTCCCAGTATCTCCCATCCCCTTGGTCAACACTCAGCCCCTGACAACCTGCTTCTGGCTCAGTCACAGGTAAATAGCTTTTACTATTTGTCTCTGCTTTGATAATGCAGTGATCTTTTTTGTTTAACAAACATACATGTATTTTCATTTCATATTAACCAAAACTGTAATAAAACATTCCTTATTAATACTGTAAAAATGTGTTTGATACATGTATGTTTTTGTGTCATGTTTGTTTTGCACATGTTCAGGTGTGATTTAAACAGAATTTTTTCTTAAAAGGCTCAGTTTCACTTACAAAGATAAAATGTTCTGAACTAGCAGGATTTACATTCATGTTATAACTATTCTTCTGACAAACATTCCCATTATTGTAACAGCTAATTACAATCCTTCATTTCCAAATCTCCAAAAAACACCAGTGGTTTAAGCTAACTTGATGATACATCAACTAAATGCAAATTCAGCTACAGTCACATGATAGGTCACAAGACCCTAGGCAGATCTAAATTTAGTACAATCTTAACAAATGTTCATTACTGGTATATGTCATAAAATAAGAAATGCCATAGAAGAATAGTTAAAGCACAAATGTAGATTCTGTTATTTTAGTATAATTTATGTCTGCAGCTGAAACTAGGTCTTTGAAGCACTCTATAAATGTATGCAGACAAATTGTTTTATTCTTTATTTCATTTGGCTTGGGGAAATATTTGTATTCTTTATTAAGCAATAACAAAGGGTTTTGTTGCCTGTCTGTAGAAAATCTAGAAATAAAATATTGTAGGAGGAGGTGTTGAGTAACTGGTCTTAATACTTTAACAATATAGATATGGAATTAACAGATTTGTTGTGCCTGCTCTCCCTTTTTTTTTTTTTTTTTTTTTTTGTCTTATGAAATTCCTTAAAATGTTTCAAAACACTTCCCTTTTACACTAGATTGAAAATTTTCACTTTTGACTTTTTTTTTCCTTTTTTTTTCTTAAGCAAGTATAATCCTTGAAAATTGGAATATTTTTTATGCAAACATAAAATGCCAGCGGTAGGGGAGAAAGAAAGAAAGAAATTTGTGCATCTTTAAGGCAGATAAAGTCAATGAAACTGCTGAATATCTTTATATTGAAAAAAAAAATTGAAAGTTCTTACTTACAAGATATTTAATTTTAATCGTAGGGCACTCACCAGGAACTGGTAAGTTAGCTGTTAAAATGGTGTTGGTAATACACTTTGGACAAAAATTGAAACAAGTTTGATTCCTAATTTATTAATATTGTTAGAATCAATTTGTTTTCAGACCTCATGCTGTATGTTAACCCATGTTTATTATACAGAAATTTTACGTTGCAAAAAAAAAAAAAAAAAAAAAACTATTCTGTCCAGACTTTCCTTGCTGCCTGCTATCTTCCATTAAAAGTACATGATTGTGTCTTTGAGTAATAGAAAGTCTTTACTGATCTTTACTGATCGAAAACCTTCAGAAAAGAAATTGAGGAGTTGGTAATACAAGTAGTTCCTTGGATTTGTATGATAAGTTTTAAAAGACTGAACAATACTTTCATCATATGTAACATATGTAACTAAAAATCCTTCCCCACCCACTGACAAAGGTTCTAACCCAATGTACATACATTTTAGTGTAAGTAATGACAATTAAGGGTAAATTTATGCAGTAGTATATAATTAGAGTTAAGTTGAAATAATCTTTGCTCACATAGAAAAAAAATACTTCTGAGAAATTAACATTACGGATTTTGCTTCCTTTGCCAAGTAGTTGCATTTGCTTGAATATTTTTATAATAGTGGTTTGTTCTGTTTTTGTTTGAGATGTTCTGATCTTGCTCTGAAGTTGCCTTAATTATTCTTTTCCGAAGTCTTTAAATATGAATTGTACATTTCATAGTTATGCTTGAGTTACTGTTTGAAGTGTCATTTTGCCTTGAGTTTCTTGATTTTGTTTTGTTGCTTAGTAACCAAAATGAATGATTTTCATAGATGAAAAAGAAACATGAGATATCAGAAGAGAAGAAAAAAGTATGAAGTGCACTGATGCTTTGCTATTCGAGATTTTCATTCAACTTGAACTTGCACTGATGTATTTATGCACTCTTCATGAAGCTTAAAGCATGAGGATGTCACACCTTTTGATACAGTGCACATAACCATTGCTTCTAGCTGCAGACATTTTTATTTTATTAAATTGAAAGAGTCAAATTAGCTAGCCATACAGAATTTGTCTTTTTTGGTGGATTATTGACTCATTTATTGGTTTAACATTTTGAGAAAAAATTTAGAATTTAAGGAAAGACCTTTTAGCAAGACTGCTCTTAGTTTAGAATTTGCCTTATTGTGGACTTGTTATATGTTGTTATGTTTTGTGATCTTTTGGAGACAAGGTGTAATTTGTAAAAGTGTTTGTGTGAATGTTCACTTATCATATGTTTGACTTTTTGATAACACAGCTTTTTAGTGTATTTGTTTTTCTAAAGTTGCTAATAAGCCTTGAAAAAAAGTTTAAAATTTCCATACAACCATTTATTCTAGCCTTTATACTTCTACAACTGCAACTCCATTTTTCTGTAAGCTATCATTTCTAATATAAAATTCTACTGGTCTATCCTACCTTGAAATCTATTTGAAAGAAGAATTTAAATAACAAAGAAGGTTTAATTAAGTCTTTTTTCTCAAAGATTTCATGACTATGGTTCATCAGACGGATGTGATAAAACTTTACCAGTTGTATTGAATGAAAGACATCATTACTACAATGTATTCAGTCATTGCATCATCTTTCTGATATTTGTACAAAAAGACAGTCAATCAACCAATCAGATCATTTGCCAATAGGTCAAAACAAAATTTGAATAGGTGGTTTTATATAGGTCTTTGTGTGTTTCAGGGTGAGTTGTGCATAATGCCATCAGAACTTGATGTACAGTTGGAAGTGGAGAGACTGTCTGTGAGGAACTATGCCCATGATCTACAGCTTCAGGAAATTTCCATGCATGAGTCATACGACCCAAGCCCACCCACCAGTAATGAGAGTAGAGATACACAGCTGACAGCAGACTCTAAGTCTGGGCGCAAAAAGAAAAACAAGTAAGTGTCATTCAAGATTTTTAAGAATTCTGTAAGTTTATACATTTTGGCTCCTTTCTTAAGAGAAAAGTTTTTGCTGAATAATTTCCAACAGCACAGTTTTTAATATAAACATGCCCTGGTATTCTTTTGTTGAAAATATCTCTAGCTATGAAATACATGTAATATATGATTTAGATATTTTTCAAAACTGAAAACAAATAGTTTAACAAATGCTGTCTTGATAAACTTGATCAGAATTAAATGTTTATACATGGTACCTATATTTGAAAAAGAATCCTTCTGAAATGGATTTGTTCCACCTCTCTTTGGCTTTCAAAATGCACTCATTGCATTTCAGGCCAAGATTACCTGAATACCTTCTGGACTTTGGTTATGTTGTGCTTGGTACAGTTCGCACACATATTGTGAAAGCCACCAACACTGGATATTTCCCTGCCTCTTTCCAAGTTGAACGGAACGATTTTCATCATCATGGTTTTCATGTTGAACTTGATCGTGTCAGAAATCTTCCAGGCTCACCAGATTATGAGTCTGTTGATTTTGTAGTCAGTTTTGACCCAAGGGGAGCTAACTTGCCACTTGGTCCTGTAGAGAGTTATGTCCCCATAAATGTAAGTAAATGATATTTCTGTTCTATAGAATTATAGTTATACATGTGCTTAGTAATCAAACTGTTAGTATTCAGTTATAGTATGGTCCAAAATCCATGCAAGATTTTTTATCTAAGATATAAATTTTGTTTGAACCTTAAAAATTTACAGTAAGCCATCAAACATACTGTCACCAAACCTTACAGTTAAACAACAGAACTGTGTAATACCTGTTCATGGAACATATAATGAAAATTTAGTACATTTGAAATAAACAGGTCTTTGTTTCCACAGATTTTGAATGGACCAATGGTAATGATGCATTTGAAAGCAAATGTGACAATGCCCGATATGCAGATTTCTGATGACACACTAGATTTCGGTGAAGTGAAGTGTGGGGAGTGTCGTGTAGTTATTGTGCAACTACACAACTATCAGCATGTAAAATGTGAATGGAACTCATTGCCGACAGAGAAAGATAAAAATAAGGTATGGTATGGTAGTTTGTTGTTCACAACTGTAGTTTGTGGATTAATATATACATGTATGTGCTAATTAAATGCATGCTGATTGAAGAAAAAACCATCAGAAGATGACAAAGACTGATATTTAAAATGTTTTTCTAATAGAAAGTTGTATTTGCTAAATTTTAATGTTAACTTAAGTAATAGGGTATTTGCAGCTGTAAGTTTTTTAGATGAAATGGCTTGCCATAATTGGACTCTGAGTGAAGATGAAACAATGTTTTGTGAAATAATTGATTTATAAAATGTTACTGTTAAGTAGTTCTTATTTAAGATAACATAAAAAGAGACATGCGAGTTATTGTATGGAATCCATTTTTTTAAAAGTCTGTATCAGTTCATGTTATTAACAATGAAAAAAAGATTTGCTAAAATAAAGGCTTATGAAATCCAGTATTTTCATCAAATTTCAGAGACTTAAACTTGGACAGGTTAGACATTTTTAGACATTTTTGGAAAATGATTTTGCACTTTTTTTGCATTTGCAGAAGCACTTTGAATATTTTTTGTTTATCTCATTTGCTTCTTTATGTTGGCTATTGTATGTTACATGTTGGCTATTGTATGTTACATGTTGGCTATTGTATGTTTCATGTCATTTTTTGTCTTTAATGTTACAGACTTTTACTGTTATGAGCATTATTGGTTTTCATTGTTTGGTCCTGCTTTTACTCTTCAGAAGTTGTGTTGTCCTTTGCAGTCATTTTTTTTTTTTTACTTTCATAATCTTTTTTTTTTTGCACATGTACTTGTATCCTAGCTTTTCGTCTTGCATGCATAAGAAATTTTTTCATTATTCAAATCATTAAAGTCGTAATTTTTATTTGCTTTGCAAATATGCTGTTTATTTCATAGCTGATAAATGAGTTAGAGTACAGTATAAAAATAATTGTAAGAACTTTCCATTTCAGCATGTCCTTTCACTAATTAAATACATACCAGTGGGCTTCTTACACATATTTCATTTATCAGGTTTCAGCACAGAGGGGTTGTAAAATCGTCCTAAGTTTTCTTTAAGTCTAAGAATATATACATGTAGATGTATTAATATCAATGCAATAATAAAGCATAAAAATGTCATATTTATTCATATAAATTCATTTATTCGATATTTTGTATAATTTTTATATTTGTAAATATTTCATCTGATAATGAATTTTCTGTAGCAACAATTAAAGTGGTCGATAATTTTTTGGCAGGCTGACAAGCATGTGCCCATGCACTTGAGAAGGAAGAACAAGGCAGACAAGTCCAAGCCCCGTCACTTCGAGATTATGCCTGCCACAGGTACCCTTATGCCTGGCCAGAGACTTAATGTACAGGTCAAATTCATGCCCACTGAAGAGGTATACATCCATGATAAAAATCTCTAAAACTTCTGTTGTGTTGTTAATAGCAAACTATATAAGCAGTATCAATATTAGTCTAACATAATAGTTTTTTGGAGTGTTTCCACCACACCCTTTCCTTTCAATGCCAGAATACACATATATTATCAGTAATCAATACATCCCTGACTGCCTTAAAAAAATCTTGCCCTGGTGTCAGCAAAATCTGTTGTGCAGATTTTTAACTTTTCTTTCAGGCATTTGTACTATTTCACTTCTCACAGTTACTACAAGAACATATAGACATGTATAATTCTGTTTTCAGAAATTCTATGAACAGCGCATTCCCATCAGAATAGCCCAGAGTAGTCAAAGAATCTTGTTACTGTGTAGAGGTCAAGGGTCAGAACCTCGTTTGGACTTTGACCTTAACATGATGCAGTTTGGACCAATCCTGCCTCACAGTGTTGGGGATGAAAAGGAGGTAATTGTGAAGAACCCTTGTAGCTTCCCAGTGGAGATATACAACCTTGAGTTCGACTCCCAATACCTGGAGGAAGAAAAGGTAAGTTTCTAAAAGTGTCTTCCAATAAAATTTGATATATGTAAAATATGTGAGAATTAAAAATATATATTTATTCATATATGATACAGATACAGTCTTCATAGACTAGGTTAACACCTTGTTGACTGCAAAATTGACAAATTAGGATTGTGTTTAAATCATTATTCTTTTGTTTGATATTAGTAAAGTTATTTTTATATATTTTCTGCTGTATAATTGTTATGCAGGTGCTGCGTTTAATGAAGGGCTATGATGAATACAACACAATACTGTTACCACCCAGACCTCCTGGTGACAAACTTCCTCCTGAACTTCTAGAATACTATGAAGGTAAGAAATACATGAACTTGAAAGTTGACTGTGTACTTGTTTTAAAAAGACTGTCATTAAGGACATAAAGGGCACTTCTATTACAAGAAACTGAGATTTTTCCACATGGACTACCAGTGAAAGTAATCTGGTAACGTTTTCCCATATTTTGACATTAATACTTTTCCATATTGACCTTTTTAAAACATGTTGTGACATATTTTAATGATTCTGCTCCTTGGCACAGATGTTTGAAAAGCAAGTAGCTTTACTGGTAAATGTAGGTTGTCTACAGAGTGAAATGCAAGAGTCACAGGTTAAATATCTTATTTTAGAACAAATGTTGAAACTGGAGGAGAGTGAGAAAGCAAGAAGGGAAGCTGAGGAACAGGAAGAGTCTGCCAGGAGAGAGGCAGACGAAGGTAATGTATTGGTTATCTTTCCTTGGTTGGAAGGATGTTTCTATTCTGTTTCAAACATTTTCAAGTGCAGCATTTCAGATTATGTTTACAGGCAGTATGATCTCTTTAATACCCTCTAGCAGGAAGATTCTGTTGTTGTTGTTGTTTTCGTTAGAAGTATAATGATAGAACAAGAAAACCTAAGAGAAAATGAAAGAAATGAATCTGTTTAGCAATGTGTTTCTTCTTTTACTTCAGCAGTTTTGTTCCAGTGAAAAGCTACATGTGGTAGACTTAGGCACTGCATGGCGAGACTTTAAAAAAATATTTTTAATATGGCTCTTACTTTTAGTATAGTATTTGTTAATATGGTTTATGTATAGAAACTGGGGAAGAAGGCAAGGAGAAAGAAGAAGGCTCAGATATAGGACAGACTCAGGAAGGCACATTGACAGCCAGGTCTCGGGCTGAATCCCTGGCTGACTCCACAGAAGGTCTAGAAGAGGCCAAGTCCAAACATGAATCTGAGGATGGTAATTATTACTTTAAAGATGGACTTTGGTATTAAAATCAACCATGTTCTTTTCCTTAAAGATAATAATTAAAAAAGGAAAACCTGACATGCAATTATCTTGTTTAGATAATGTTTCCTCTGTTCCCATTAAGTAAAGGAGTGTTAAAGATTATTCAGTTAATATGCAGATGTTAGACATTAACTCCAACAATATTCTTCTTCCATATTTTAGGTCTCATAAAAACTAGTTAGAAAATTTTTGTAGAGTTTTTACTGAATTAATATTTTGTAGTTTGGCAAGAAATTTGTCACCATTTTGCTAAAATCTAGCCACCCAGTATTTCTTACACAGTTTTGCATTCTGTACAGATCTCTCTAGGAGTTATTTTGCAAAGATTTTATAATGTAAATCTTGATACAGGCAAAGACACCTCCAGTAGTGTTGGTGTAGGTGAAATGGAGATCACACCGGTATCTAAAGCTGTGGCTAGACATTTAGGTATAGACCTGTCAGATGAAGGCAAAGCAGCTCGTAACAGGAGAGGTATTGCTGTCATTGTAAATGGTGCCCCACTGTCCGGTAAGTTGATGATAACCTTACTTGTTCTGTATGGATAACTACTGGTTATATTCAAGTTCCAGGCAAAAGATGGTGGACTTGTTTGTTGTCTTATATATTGATGGGTGTATCCTGCTCTGTTTTATAGCATTTGAGGCTCAGTGCATAAAGTCTTACGCAAAGCATTTTGCATAAGAACTTTTAAAATCACCAAATAAAAATCTTAACTCAGATAAACTTAATATTTGAAGTAGATGAACATAGATGAACTAAGGCATCAAGATAGTAACCATTTAATATTTGAAAATAACAATTGCATAGTATAATGATCGAAACAAATTGTTTTTTTATAAACCATTTCTTACATACAGGGAAGACAGCTACGGCTATCACACTAGCTAAACAGTATGAGGCAGCCTTGCTAAGTATAGATAATGTCGTACTGGATGCAATCTCCAATGGGAATACCAGTGCTGGTCTCAAGGCACGGGAAATGTGTGCAGAGGCTGCTCGCAAACGTATGGAGGAAATACGGGCACTGGAAGGAGAGGATGGGGAGAAGAAGGTTGCAGGTGGTTTGAGTGTCGAGGCTGTGGCCGCTCATACACAAGGCGCAAGTAAGTTTCCCTTACTGTATTACGTTTATATATTTTCATTTATACTTAAAAATGTGCTTCAGGTATACAGTAAGTGAATATAGTTAATTCATTTTATCTTTTAATTTTAAAAATATTTATATTTTATACAAATGTTAATATATATCAATTTAAAAATTGTTCAGTGTAAAATTTACAAATGAGAATATTTACTTTTGACTGCGAATATTGATTTTACATTTTATTCAAAACTTTTCCTGTATTTTCCATTGATTTGAAATGTATTGCATGCAAATCTTACTAAAGACTTTTACAGAATGATTTTGTATAATGCTGATTAAGAGCTCTACCATCCACCTGAAGGGGTTATCAGTTTTGAATGTTGTTTTAAAATGCTTTGATATAATATTTAAAATGAGCATAGTTTTCACCTGGATGTTGTGTTTTAACACTGCATGTTTTAAAATAGATTGCTTTCATCTAACCTTTTTGGCATTTTCAGAATAATTATATGCTTTAGATTTTAACATTTTGTTTAAAACAGAATGCTTAATGCAAGGAGCAGATAAAAGTTTTGCAGTTGACTTCAATAATCTTTTTTCAAAGACAGAATGCTTAATATTTTAAAGTTTTGACATGCATAATTTAAATGAACAACTGTTGTTTTGATCTCATTTGTAGAATGATAAATGCATAATGAAACAAAAAAGCCAGTCAGCTTAAGTTTCATTGGGAAATTCCTCCCCCTCCCCTTCCTCTCCTCTCCCAGTCCCCCCTCCATTCCAACAACACTAAGAAACCAGAACAACAAAACAAACAAAAAGCTGTATTTTCACCCTTAAAAAAGACTGGGTATATGAAAATTTCATACCAAGTATTCATCAATATCTATTTTTATGCCTAAGACTTAAAGAAAATAGATCATTTGAATTTTATGTCAAGGGACATACATGTATATATGTCTTTTCATGTCTCCTTCACAATCTTGATGAATTCTTTCTGAATTAGTTTTAAGATATTGTGCACAATTGCTTTGCAGTTAGCCCAGAATTTGTCTTTCTGCACAGTAGAATGCTGATAAACCTTAATTACTTCATTTTAAAATGAATTTTGCATATAACCAGAGCTTAGAAAATCAGTCTTCACATTTGGCAGCAGGATTGAGATTTCCATGTGCTTTTTTTATTGCTCAGGTTTACCTTGGTGTAGTTACTATCAAGCATATTTTTTAGAAAAAGTAAATAATGTGTAAACTAAATTTTGAAAATTAGTTGTTCTGATGAATCACAGAATCTTAAGTAGAAAAGAAAATAGGTTCTGAAAATATTTTGCACTTCATTTACTAAACCACTTTTTTGCATGGTTATGTAAGAACAGATAATGCTTTGCTTGCATGATTAGATGCTACCTGTGAAGACTGTTGGTGTGCGTGTTGTGTCAGAGTTTTTTTGTATACGTGTTTTGACCTTTGTGACCCCAGCAGGTGGAGTGTCTGTAAGTACCGCCCACTCGATGGTGAGCAATCGTAAAACAAGTACCATTACAGATGTGAAAGGACTGAAGGACAAACATGGCAGTGTGTTAGGTGGCAAGACCAATATCAATACATCATCTATTGATGGAGCAACTGGAAGTCAGGTAATATGGGCTTTATGTTTCTTTAATTCATGTGTACAAATATAAGGAAACAAAGAATCGTAAAAGCTTTGCAGAAACACCATCATGTATCTCCTTGACATTTTGAAATATCAGATCTTGTATCTGACTTACCAGACTCTCTCTAATGACGTGTAGCCAGAGTGAAGGTGAAATGATTATGAAGTAGAAGTTATTTGATCATTATCCAGACAGTAATGGTTAACCCTTAAATACATTAAGATGTCATGATTCTGTATGCATACTCAGTAATGTTTAAGTAAGAGACCCCATAGTAGACTTTTTTTAAACCCTCAGTGAATTCAGCTATTTTAAGAAGCTATCTAATGACAAGCTTTAAAAGATATGCAACACTTTTTCTTTGAGTTTTGAAATGATGAGATGAGGTTTAACTTCCATCCTCACCAAATTCTAATTTGTCTATAAAGTAAAAAGAAACACATTATATTTTATCCTTATTCTGACCATAAAAACAATGACTTTACAGAACGTAATTCTTCACAGTATGAAAAAAGAAAAATCACAGTCAGTTGCAAGAATTTACAAAATGTAATTACAAACATGGTACTTATTTACCCCACCCACTTCATGATGGAATGATATCATAGTAAACTTAAAACATATTGCACGAGGTCATCAAATATTGGCTTATTTTTTTTTTCAGTAAGTAAAATATCAGAAAGGTTTACAGTGTAGTATTTAGGAAATTAATAACTGAAATCACTGCTTGAAATTTTCATTTATTTAGTTTAATATGTTTTATGGCTTTATAACATTTGATATATTAATATTGTAAAATGAAAGAATTCCTTATTATTGCAATAAAAGATAATGTTTTAAAACCAAAGCTGTAAGAGAAAGCTAAAAACAAAAGAGAAAAAATAAGGCTCAAGAAGGGTTTGAGTCTATGACCTTTAGTGAAAATCTCTCTAACCCACATGAAAGTAATGTGATAAAGTACTCCTCAGTGTGGAGGTACGGTATTAGGAATCTAATACCTTAAATAGATAGTAATATCACAGTTTACATTAACAAACTCATCATTAACTTTTGGTATTGTCTTATGTGTAATTCAGTCATATAGTTACGTATATGTATTAGGGATATAATATACATATTCCATTTTGATTTTGTTTTTTGTACATTTGATATTAAAACCTGCATTCTTTTCATTTAAGAAAAAAAAATTCTCTAGAAAGACTGGTTACACCTAGGAGGCCTGGTCAATTTGTTACTCTGTTTTTATATTTTAATCATACTTTTATGTAGATCATATAAATATATACATCTATATGTATTGTTTCATCTCTGTATGTGGATCATGTAATTATACACATGTATACGTGTTGTTGGATGGTTATTTAGATTGGCAGCAAGTCACATTTATCTACTGAACCAGTTAAAAGTGCTGGCAGAAAAGGAACCCTTGTTGACTTCAATATTCCAACTTTGGGAAAGGTTTTAGAGAAAAATTCATCCGTAGAATTCAAAGTACATTTAGTTCCATTGAACCCAAGCTCTGTTTTAACCCTTACCTTCATTCTGAAACTGTCCTCATTGTATGATCAATGCCATTTATTTTACACAGGGAGGCAGCATGATATTGTAATACTTAATAAATCAGTATTTCTAAAAAGAATTTTCGAAACTGTCATGTTGACATCAAAACCATGAAGACTCCATCCTTCCATGCTAACCACTCAAGTATTATTTTATTTGTTAACAATGAAGACTACATCAGTTAGCAGTCTGTGTTATCTATAAATCAAAAATGGCTAAATTTATAAGGGTAAAGGTTAAGACAGAACTCAGTTGTCATTATGTCAAAATTGTTTAAATCTGTTCTTGTTGAAATAGCTTAGAATTCTTATTTTGGTTGATTATTTGTATCTTTATCACTGTCCTCCAAACAGTCATTTTTTATATATAATTTTTTTTCAAAGATTTCTGTTTTGTTCTGTTCATTTCTTTGTATTCCTTTTTCGAGACAAAAGAATAGCATTGGATCAATGTGGAGAATAAAGTTTGGGGCCTCATCAAGATATTCATATTGATTGTTGAGGTTATAATTCTGCTCATTTATTGTAGCCGATTATATTGTAACTGCTTATAGTTTACTGTCGTTTTAGGTAAAAACTTTGTCTGTAACAATATGAATAAGATAAATAATTATAGAAAATAGATTTTATTCCTATAAAATTCTCGTCTCCCCTGCCCTTTCTACTATTGTTGAGTGCATTATAAGGTTTATTTTGAATGCAGCAAATAGTAGTTTTCTGCCCTATTATTTTCTTCTTCTTTTTTTTTTTTCCTAAGTGACATTTTGTGTGAGTGTGTATGTACATCAGGGCCTGCTTATCACACCTTATCTTATTATCAAGTGAAATAAAAAAAGTAGTGGTATAAACATTGGCTTAGAAAAACTTAAAAGCATCTAGGATTATGAAATGATTTGATTGCTACAAGTTAAATCTGTAAAGTTTCTAGACCAAAGCAACATCTTTTCCACTATGTGAGACTAACATTGTACTCAGATTATTAATGGTTTTACTGTAAGGTCATTCTAGTGATAGAGATTTTAAGGTAAATCTGTGTATTAACCTGAGCAAAAAATCTTTCAGGTACCAAGCAGTCCACCGCCCCTAGCAGCTCCTATTGCTCGCAGACTCAGTGTGAGTGCCAGTGTTGCTGGGGAAGAAGGGCTAATGAGCTGTGTGTTACCAGAAGAACTATTGGTTGAAATCCTTGCAGAAAGACTTCAGGTTGGTTCTGAAATCCATTTACTGATATTATAAAACTGACTTGCAAAATGCAAAGTCATGATTTAACAATTTTCATTTCAGATGACTTTTCCAGCAAATATTCTTAGATTCCAGACAGCTAATTTTCAAATTAATGTTACCTTATCATAAAGTTTCTACAGTTGAAGTGTGTGCTTAATCTAATGGAAATGTTTCTGCACAGGGTATCTGTGATTGTAAAGATTTAAATCAAAGTTTAAACAGACCAAAATTTTTCACTGTTCCTTCATAGATGAGGTGCCATTTTTCCAGAAGTATCACAATGAATTTACACAGGAATGACATAATTTACACAGGAATGACATATATTTTATAGAAAAAGTTCCATTTATAATACACTTCTTCTGAGTCTAGTTAAACTTATGCAGTGTGTGACTGTATTGGTTTTACATTTGTTTGAGATCTTTTCTTAAAGTTGAATGACTGTCATCGCGGAGTTGTATTTGATGGTCTGGAGACGCTGTTTGCTCAGAACCAGTACACAGCTGCGTCTGCTGTCCTCAAAGCACTCAACAACAGAAGATTCATTTTCTTTATCACCCTGAAACTTGACTACAACCATCTGAAAGAACAAGAGAAGAAAGAACAAGAAGAAAAAGGTATTCTTTTATTTAAGATTATTTAACCCTTGCCGTGCTGAATATCTACAATGGACTTGTCCATTTTTCAGTTTGGACAGATCCATTGTTAATGGGGGTGCTTACTGTAAATTTAATGACTGAATGGCAGATAGTGCAGACCATGATCAGACTGCACTGATATACAGGCTGATCTTGGTCTGCACTGGTTGCAAAGGCAGAGACAATTGCCTTCAGCAGGGTAAGGTTAAGAACTTTTGTATCACTGCATCAAATAAAAATTTATATGATGTATCGTAATTTGGTGAAGATTTTCTTCAACTACTGGTTGAAATAATGTTTTAATTAAAAAAGAATAAAACTGTTAGGTCTGTTAGACTCTTTTCTCTTCCATTCTTTGTTAATGTTAGAGTGTGATGCATATTTTTAAAGTCATTTAGAGGCAGAATTAATGTTTATATTGAATAATATGTGAACAGTATAAGCACCTAAATTTTGCAGAGCGCATTGCCAGAGAGCGTGAGGAAGAGGAGCGTAGAAAACTGGAAGAAATGTCGGAAGATGAATATGATGCTCTTACAGAGAAGGACAAGGCAGAAGTCGATAGGAAAAGACTTGAAATCAAGAAAGAACGAATCAGAAAGTAAGATATGAAAGTATTTTATGGTTCATCTTTTAATGTCAACATTTGAGGTCAGCTAGGTAGGAACACTGCCTTCACACATAGTTTGTTGAAGATTCTGAGTTGTGCATTGTCATGTGGGTATTCAAAAAAACATTTAATGGAAGATTTAAATAAAGGTTTCAAAAATCCAGTTTGCCAAAAGAATTGTTAATTGTGTAAAAGAAAAATTATTGTTCAAATAGTACCTGGCAGACCTTGAAGCAAATTTGGACATAACTTTTCTCATTATATCATATTAGCAAGAATATATAGTGTTTAAATATTTTGCTTATATAATGTAGTGGAAAATATTTCCTGTTTTTTTCTATAGAGAACTGGTTTGGCTATATCTTGTAACTGCATGAGATTAGTAGCATTGTGGTCAAGTAATCAATTTGCTGTAAAAAATATTAGTGCATGTATGGCAGAGTCTAGCAGCTTTCAGTATTTGCTTTCTAAATACTTACGTCTAAAATTTATACATTTTTTTTTTCCATATATCGTTATCTTGTGTTTCCTTGATGGGTGTATTTTTGAGGATTAAAGCCATGCTATTATATTTCACTTTGTTTTGCAAAGTTTATGCAGGTGATGTGTAAAAATGCCAACAAATTTATTTAAGGCAGTAGTGTACCACTTATCACCTTGAAAAACTTCTATATGTTGTACTTTTTTTGTTGTTGCATAATTATACTGGTTAACAGGTCATGTCTTCATAATTGAAAAACCATCAATTACAAATTTTCATTGCCATGGTTTCAGTGCAATTCTGTGAGTATTTAGGTGAATTGAAAAAAAAATGCTTTAGGTTTTGTTATTCTGTTAGCACAAGTTGTCTTTATTTTGTTATTTTGTATTTTTTTTTTTAAGAATAATTTCCCTGTTTCTGTTCATTATTTTTGTTTTTCAGTTACATTTTCATAGAATGTCTTTTAAATTTTACCAGAAGATGAAATGTTGTTTTTTTAATCTGATTGAAGTAGGTTACATTGTAAGGGTTATGTTGGGATTTATCAATCAAAAAATGGCAATTGAAAAAGGTTCAAATCGATTATGCTCTACTTTGAAGAGTAGATACAATTCCATATAACTGTAACTCTACAGAATTAATAGAGCATGCAGAAGACTTTTTTAAAGACTTAAATTGTATAAGTTTGTACCGACTAGGCAATCAGATTTAAAAATGTCTCCAATTCCTTCCTTAAACACAGTGAGGAAATGATATCCCTTTATCTTTTGGTTCCAGTTAGATTGCATTCCATTCTCGGTAATGTCAAATTAATTGCGCTTAGGGTGTACTCGTTTCTCTGACCGAATTTTCCCCACTGGATGAACAGTGTCAGAATTTTACCCGCATTTGTTCATAAGACAGAGGAGGTTATTTTAACAAACCATTGGTAATCCAAAGACTTACTATTTCCTCTTTTTTGTAAACCATCAACCCTGGTAAGCGGCTTTAGACATCAGGTTAAACATGCTCAGATGACTCCATTTCTCAAATTCTAATTGGTTAGATTTCAAAGGTTTTTGTTAGAAATGCGTCCATATCAGTGAAAGTTCAATCCAAAAGTAATTGACTTACAACATAGAAAAAATAACTTTACAAATTCTATGCGAAATATCAAAGTCCAGGATATAAAAAATTAGGTACATTTGTTGTTTTTTAGGTAACCATATTTATATGTGTTACCGACTTTTTAAATTTTATAGTAGAGTTTTTCAGTAGCAGAAAACTAGAAGTAGCAAATGAGTTTTAGGATTTATTAACTTTCTAGAGGGTTTCTAGTGTTTCAAATGAATTGTTAATTTCTTACAGCCAAAACATGTGAGTACATGAGAAGAACATCTGTGATGTTATTTATGAAATATTTTGGTAACCTGCTGTTGAAATAACACATGAAGTATATATGTGTTTAGAATTTTAATAACCAGTTTGCAAAATTGTGAAGACTTTTTCCTGTTTTTTTTCTTTTGGTTGATTTTACTTTCATTTTGGTTTTTGGGGAAAATGTTTGTTACCAAAATATTGGCGTTAATTATTGAAGTTATTCAGTGATAAAAAGTTAATTGTGCTTTTGAGTTTTTTGTATTATATTCCTGTATTTTGGGACCTACCATTTTGGAAGGGAGTAAGGGTGAAATAAATTATGGAAGCTTGTTCATTTTACCTTTGAGGAAGTGCAACTAACATGCATTTAGCTTATCCTAACATGAAATTTAGGATAAACTCTCAGAATTGATTATTTGAATATTACGTAAAAGTCATATAAAAAATGGAAAACAACTTTTTTCTTTGCTTATACCATTTCCAGAATATAATAATTTTGGTTTTATAAATTCTGTTTGGAAGTAGATGCACCTAGAACATGCAAAATGGTAAATTCCAAAGAAAATGCTTAAACCTAACCCACCTCCCATAACCAAATGGTAAATCCCTATTTAATATTCATATATGTTTATAACATTGTGATTTGATTGATGTGATCAAATCAAGGGATGAATGCGAAAAAATGCTATCTGCTTTTTTATTTTATAGCACTTAGAACGTTTTTGCATTCACCCCTGAATTAATGAAAAAAAGAAAAAATGTTACATCAAAATTTATATTTCTTCATCTATAAACACGTCAACTGAATTACTCTGGTGGAAAAAAAAATTTCATGGCAGATTTTTAAAATTTCAGACGATATGGGTCTTCTGGAACTTATAGAAGAAAGTAAAATTGTGTTTCTTTTCAATGAAGTGGCATAATGCTTGCTTATTTTAATGTTTTTGGCTCTCTGTTATTAGCAAGCTATAACACCAACCCTATCCGGAACTTTAGTCCTTAAATGTTTTTAAAAACATTACTTCCATGCATTAAAAGACATTGATTTGGTGGGATCTAGGGGATTATTGGGTGTATATGGGAAAATATTAGCATTTTCTAAGAATTTTTCTTTAAAGCTTTTGTTTTGTAAAAGGAAGAGAAATATTTCATGTAATGCTAATTCTACTGATATTTAAGCATTGTATGACTTTGGTTAAAATGCTTTTTTTACTTGGATTTGTACTTTTGGACTAAATGTATTTTGATGTTGAAGTGGTATTTTGATGATGCAAACTTACCTCTGATCTGTGAAACAGTAACTGGTATATGCTTGCTTTCAGTGATTGGGCTGTCTTTGACACTGGCATGTTTGAATTAATTAATTGTATGAGAATTAATGCTTTAATTTCTGTCCTTTTTAAAATTGTGCATGACATTGGTATTTGCTATTCTTGTATAAATTAGAGCCACCACTGTTCTAGACCATGATCTCTCATTTCAAACTGTCCCAGATCAACCGTTATCATTGACCATTAGTCAACTGATTAGTTTAAACACATGTACTTGAAATCAATTGAGAAACAAGTTTTTACAGTTCATTCAATCCCACTGGATGACTACTTCCTGGAGTAAACCAGTACTCATGCTGGAAGTCTGAATGTGGATATAGTCACTGAAGAATCTTACTCATGTTGGGATTCAAACCCATGACCTCTGTATCAGGAGTCGGGCCCTCTAACCACTCAGCCACCGTTCCATCACAATACACTGATCATGTATCCATTGAAGAATAAAAAGTCTTATGTTTAGAAGATATATTTGGTGGAATGGGCATGCTACTTTGTTATAACTTAGCAGGAATGTGTAGATTTTCACGTCCTAATTCTATATTTTAAAAGAAACAGTGGAATATGTACATTTTTACAAGTTATTAAATCTTGCAGTTTCTTTTTGTGTTACATGCCTTTTTTGTCTTTAAATTAGTTAACATCAAGTTTTTGTCATTTTCAGAGAAAGAGAAGCCAGAGAAGAACAAGAAAGATTGGAAAGAGAGAGGTTAGAGGAGGAAGAGAGAAGGAGAGAAGAAGAAAGGTAAACAGTATCTGTCAAATCTAGATAAATGTTATCTTAAAGATATTTGTGTAAATATAAAAAGTTGGTTTTGCAATTCCTTGGACAAGTGTTATTATCTAACTGTTGGTATGATAAGTTTTTTTTTGTAGTGACTATTGTCCTTGTATTTTTAATAATGTACTTTGAGGCTTCTTGAGAAGTTTTAGGAATTGTAATGTATTCATGAAACACATACTTATTTAGAAAGAAGGACAAGTCTGGACCAAAAGGTCATGGTCACAGCTCTGGCAATTAGAAAATTTCTGTATCAATATATTTTGTTTCTTCTTTTGTCTAAAAAATTAAGAGTGAATTATTTTTAGTAAATCTGTATATTGCTAAATTCAACAGGTAGTTATTTGATATTTTAGAAAAGGGAAAAAGGGTAAAAAGGCTGCCAAAGATGTGAAAGATGAGGCAGGTAAAGATGGTAAGAAAAGCCAGGCTGCTGGAAAAGGTGTGTCAGCAAGTCAGGAGAAGGTCAAGGTCACTGGCAAACATGATGTTGATCAGACTGTAAGCAAGACAGGATCCAACACAGAGCGGCCAGAATCTCACCAGACTGAAAAGAGTGACAGCCAAACAGCCGGAGAGGCTGATAAGTAAGTTGTGTTTTCATTAGTAACAGTTGGTAAAATGAAAAACTGTGTAGTTTGAACTCATTTTGAGTTCATGAGAAAGTACTTTCAGGTGTCTTAGAATTATTTAGCTGTTATGACAGATGTAGTTTGTGAAATAGATCATTTGAATAAATCCAAAGTTTTGAAAAAGAAGGAGTTCAAAATTCACAAGAGTTGTGGAATTTATATTACAGAAAAGGGAAGAAAGGAAAGGATGGAAAAGAGAAAGTTAAGGGAGAAAAGCTCAAGGATGGTGAGGCTGTACCAGCTGAGGAAGTTCCTAGAGACCCTGTGAAAGAGGCAGAGCTGTTACTAATGCAGAGGTAAGTTTGATATCCTCTGAGTCATACATGTGTACTCAAGAGAGAAAATTCACAACAAAAGAGAAGGAGAAAAGAGTTCTGTCCAACACTTTCTACTAACAGAGCTTGCTTCTGTCATATCTCTAAATTAATTTTCAGAAATATTATCTGTGTAGTTCATGTCCACAAACACCATTTGACTTACTTGCTGGCACTTAAGGTTTACATTCTACTATCCCATAGCTTGATTTCAAGCCAGTCAAATATTGATCATCATTATTACATTGAATGCATAAAAATGTTGTTTAAAAGTAATGATTAAATGAAAGCACTTTTTAAGTATTATGTCACCATACATTCAGACCACTTGTTAAGTTGTCCTTACATCAGAGTATAATTAGGGAAATACAGTTCATTTGAGTTATAGTTCTGTTCTGTTACATTCTGTAAATTCTGGATCAGGTTCCGTACCTTTGAAGTCAGTCAGAAGGATATTTCTGAGCTTGTAGACTATTGGGACCGCCTTACGTTGTCAATTAAGCGACCCCGGACACCTTCGGAAAGGTCAGATGAGGATGGCCACATGCAGCACCCACCATCTGGCAAGAAAGGCAAGGGTAAAGGTAAGCATATCAGTTTTAACATTTTTACTTTGTTCCTTAAGTTATGTATTCTGTGTATGATTGTTTATACTGCTTATGTAGCCCGTAAATTATTCACATGACAAATATAAATGAATGTTTGATGACATATTGATATCATGTCTTTTAACATGTATTACTAGTAGTGGTTTTATAACATGAGTGCTTGCTCTGTAATGTAGTGTAACTTATTTTTTGCCTAAACTTAGTTCCAAAAGCATGGCTCCTGAAACATTGGATGCAGAACATCAAAAACTTTCTAAATCAGAATATTAAGAATATTGATGTCTGATTCTTTCACACAAACCACTAAAATTTGAGCGAATTTAAGAATTTTATCAGTTGAATATTTTTGTTAATGATGAGTTTTATGTTTTGTGTAATAATGGTCTTCTACCAAGAAAATAACAAGGTCATAATTGATTAATTACGGCATATAGAACGAGGCTTAATCGTTTTTAGACTTCTATTCATATGTAACAAACTTTCATATTTTTTTTGCATGTTTTTTGTATTTATGTGTAATATAGAACTTCCATATACTCAGCTGTGAAAACACTTCATCTAGATACATTTTATGTACAGTTAAACTTGTCAGAGAGCTGTTTTTAGGGCACTGTATCATTTCAAACCTCACTATTATATTATCTTAATTTTGCAGAAAATAATAACACAGTATTGTAGTTCTATTTACACATGTATTACACATTTATCTGTTTTCTTTTGAAAAAAAAAGATTATTTGTTTTAAAGGATTTCTCTTGTTTAGTTGTAATAATGTTGTAATGTTATTCATTTAAAATGATATTCATATGTAATTTTATGCAAGAATGTTAAAAGTGGTGCATTAAGTAAAATACGATGAACAGTTTTCATGAAGTTCTAAGTTGAAGTTGTTTAAAATTGAAGTTCATAATTAGGTTAGAATAGTTTTACCCCATACTGTAGGAATGTATAGATCTGTCTCAATTATCAAAAACTAATATTTCCTTGTCTAGCTGAAATAAACCTAGAGGCTCTGAAGGAAAAAGTTAACCGTAGATATTCACTACAACCCCAGTTTAATGGTATACCTCTGATATTTTCTCAGCCAGATTACTCTCTTCTAGAAACTTATCATACTTACACAGAATTTCTCTTTTTATTTCAAATTTTCTGTGTTGTTTTATCTTTGTCATTAACTTAAGATATTGCAGAGAATGTTTTTTCTAAACTGTTTGGGGCCAGTATTCATGTTCTGAAAATTAAACAAAAAATAAAGATATTATTGAAAGTATAATTAAATTCAGCACACACTTGAGACATAACCGAATTTTTTCCATAGCAAATTTTTAAAGTTTTGGCATGACTTTGTAATTAGCTTTAATATCGGTTTTTAAAAACACTAATTATTATTGTTAAGACATTTCATGATATTGGCCCTGGTATTATCCTACATATGCCAGAAAAGTCATATTTTTCAATAGAGGTGATCAGAATTCTATGCCAGACTTCTTTGTTGTTGTTTTTTAGTATATTATTACACAAATCTTTTCTGATTCCTGTTTTCTGTTCAGTACTACGATGTTCTGCGCCTCACTGATAAATTCTTTGGAAAAACATTATACCTGTATATGTAGCAATTTTATTGCTTTTCATTTCCTGTTATCTTCTTCTTCTGCTGATATAAGAAGTTGATCAAGGTAATAAAAACATAAGGTGTTGTAAGATAATGTCAGAATGTCAATGTCCATAAATCCATTGTTTGTCATCATTGTACTAAATTAATGTCAAATATCTTAGAGTTATTTTGTGCTTATACAGTGAAATACTCTCTGGACAAAAAAGCTAAAAACTGTACACCTTTTAAGAGTGTATTTCATTTGAATTATAAGGAAAAATTAATTTTCCTTGCAACTGTCTTTTTTAACCCTTTACCACATGGTTAAGTGTTAAATCGCATATGCGACCAGTGCAGATCCAGATCAGCCTGCACATCCGTGCAGTCTGATCTGGATCTCCACTGTTCGCTTTTCAGTCAGAAATACTTTTATGGATATAAAAGCGAACAGTGGAGATCCTGATCAGACTGCACGGATGTGCAGGCTGATCTGGATCTGCACTGGTCGCATATGCGTTAAAACACGTATCTATGGAGTAAAGGGTTAATAGCCGGCCTGGCTAAGTTCAATCCGTAGAGCATCGAATTGTCAATCCAGGGGTTCTAAGTTCAATTCCCATTACGGCCAGCAAAATTTCTCTGACAGTGCATCTGTAGGTCATTTATCCCTCACCTCTGAGTCAAGTGAGGAAGTAGTCAGTTGCTTGTAGAGAGACTGGTTAGTGAACTGGTTGGATACTCAGAACACTTGTTAGGACTGCCAGGATATCACCACAGCTGTGGAAAAAAGAACGTTAAATCATATTAAAAAGAATGAGAGTTATAATCAAAACCTTAACAAAGAAAACTCCCAGTAGGACCTTTGTTGAGCAAGTATATGTTTGATCTTAAAACAATGATGTTGGTCAATACAGGTGGCCTTTGAGTAGAATGGCAGAGGTAGAGAGTGGGTTGCACAGATCCTGTCATCCTTTCTTTTAGACACCTTTGCTTAATGTTCTGCTTTTTCTTTTTCAGTGGAGTTACCCAGAGTAGACTCTCAGAAAGCTCTCTTTGTTATCCCTGAATCTGAATCTGGTATTCTTTCTTTCCTTTTTCTCTTTTTTACTTTCTTTATCTCTTCCTCATTGTTCTTTGTATTTCTGTTTCCAGTGTCTTACACTTTCAGAAACTTGTAAAATTTTAAGCTAAGCTTTGACTCTTATCTTTTGCTTTACATTAATTGCTGTCAAAAATGTCATAAATTTTTGCATAAACTCAGTAACCAGAATATTATATTTTTTGTGTAAAAGATTGTTTTATTTCTGTTCCATATGCATTGTGAAAAATTTCCTAGAAGTATAAATCATGCTTTTTTTCAGAAAAGAGAGCAAAATTATATTTTATTTTGCTATAAGGTGCTGTTGTGTAATATGCATGATGTATACTTATATGTACATATGAAAATATGTTATATACTTGTATGTGCATGTAACATGATTGTATGTGTGTTTAACACTGTAGACGAATTAGCCAGCAGTCAAATGGGCCAGCGACGTCGACATTCTGAATATGGTAATTGTAAATAATCAACTATAAGGTTGTAAAGTGTTAACTTTTTTGAGCATACAAACATTATTGTCTCTTTTTTTCTTGTAAACACAGTATGTTATAAGATAACATATGACCGATGTCACGGGAAAAAGGGCACTCGGGCATTTGGTATACTATTGAAATATACTGAATTGAAAATCAGCAAAAACAGGCAAATTTTTTGTACTCTTCCAATCTAAAATTAAAATGAAATATTGATAGCCTGAATATTGTCCTTCACAAAAATGACTATTTTGTATCAAATTTCTTGATTACCATTACCATGGCAACAGTTTTTGGGGACAGTTCTTACTTGTATAAAATGATATCAACTGAACAAAACACAATTTTGAATGATAACAATATTATTTTGGCAGAAATGTTGGATACACTGAAAAGGTATAGAATCTCAAAAATAAAATAGGTAATATTTAAGTGTCTGAAATATGCCATGTTAATCTTATTCCAACTGGAACGCAGATATAATCTGACGTCAAATTATGGTCTGTGACGTCATTTTAAAGAACATCAAATTTGCCCATGGTGTTCCTCTTAAACATAAAAGTACGTCGTATTTGCACTATGCAGAAAGCTGAAATTTTCAGACATTAATTCTGGGATATCATTTGTTCAAAAAAAGTAAAAAGGTCAGTTTCCAAAAGTTATGACAGAGTGCCTTTTTTCCTGTGTCGTTGGTCATATAGTCTTAGTGGATTTTTTTTTGCCATTTTCATGGTAACTTATGGAATGTTTTAGAGAAATTAATTGAAAACAAAAGGTAGATTGTGAATTGATTCATATATGTAAATGTTGTTGTTGTTGTTGTTGTTTTTAAAATAATATCATTAATGAAGCTCTAAGTATACAAAATGAAATTTGAAAAATAAGTAGGAATTATCCTTATGTGCTCAAAAAGGTTGTATAACACTAAATTATGGAATCAACAGACAATCTGGATTAAACCTTGCATAGTTTTGTGATGGGTCCTACAGTAATTGCATGGCTTTTTAATTCATTTCCATTGATTGAACGATTGTACTTGGCAGTCCTGATATCTGCTTTTATAGAAAGTGCTTGATTTTGTTTGAAATAAATGGAGGAGGCTATTTTTTTCAAACTGAATTATTAGAATTTGCTGATCAATTCTTCCTTTAACTTTTATATCTACATTTTATATTTTATATTCCAAAGGCTATATATAACTCATTGATTCCATTATTTCTGTTCTATATACCTCCCTGAGTCTTTGTTGAATTTATATTAGACATATTTTATTTGTAGACAGTACAACTGGAAAAATAGACTTCAATGTTCGTAGAATGTCTATGAATCCAGCTAAAACTGGTACCTATTTCTTTTCTTCTCTCTTCTTTCTATCATTATTTTCTTTTATTCATTCTTTCTTTCTTTTTCACCCATTTCTTTCTTCTTTTTTTATTTTCTTCTGTTGATTCAGTTGCAAAATAATTTTATCTTCTGCTTAAGTAGGTCAATAAAACCTCTTTTTTATGATTGCAAACATGTATAATTTTAAATTTTTGCACAGAGAAAAAAATGTCTTTCTATACAAAATATAAGTATGTGATGGTAGATTTTTTTTAAATATTGTAATTTTACTTATTATCTACTTGGGTTATATTCTGTTGAAATAAAAAAACAAACAAGTAAAGGTATTGAAGATAACTTCAACAAGGAGTCTTTTTTGTAATTTCCATCTTCAGTATTTCTTTAACAATTTGTAGAAAAATTTACCAGTCCTTTTAGAAAATGGCTAGTTCTATATTACCTAGATGTGCTATGTTTTAGTTTACTGTTAGTAATAAGACTGTAAAAACTAAATATCTGTGACAAAATCTATAGTTGCTTTTTTGGTTCCTACATGTATGTGATGTAGACCATACAGTCTGCAAGAGAAATAGTATTTGGAGATTTTGATATACCTTCAGTTTTTACTGAAGAAGTCAGCCTTACAAACATATTTTATAAACTACAACTGTGTATAAAGTGGGCAGTACCAGTATCTCATACCTTTTTAGCTCACCTGACACCTGAGTGAGCTTTTGTGATCGCATTTTGTCTGTCGTCCGTCCACAATTAGTTTGTTAACACTCTAGTAGTCATACTATTGCCTCAATTGTCATGCAACTTGATCAGGATGTTTGTCTCATTAATTTCTCAGACGAGTTAGAACATGGGTTATCTGGGTTAAAAAACTAGGTCACAGAGCCCAATAAAGAAAAACCTTGTTAACACTCTAGAGGCTACTTTTTCAGTCCAAATATCCTAGAAATCTGTCAGAAAAGTTGTATCGATGATTTCTAGCTCAAGTTCGAATATGGGTCATCTAGGGTCAAAAACTAGGTCACAGAGCCCAAATATTGAAAAAACCATGTAAATACTCTAGAGGTAACATTTTCAGTCCAAATAATCTAAAAATTTGTCGGAAAGGTTGCTTCTATGATTTCTAGCACAGGTTTGAATATGGGTCATCTGGGTTCAAAAACTAGGTCACAGAGCCGAAAAATAGAAAAACCTTGTTAACACTTTAGAAACTACTTTTCAGTCCAAATATTCTGGAAATTTGTCAGAAAGGTTGTTTTAATAATTTCTAGCTCAAATTCAAATACGGGTCATCTGGGGTCAAAAACTAGGTCACAGAGCCCAAATATTGAAAAACCTTGTTAATACTCTAGAGGTAACCTTTTCTGTCCAAATAACCTGGAAATTTGTCAGAAAGATTGTTTCAGTGATTTCTAGCTCAGTTTTGAATATGGGTTATCTGGGGTCAAAAACTAGGCCACAGAGCCCAAAAGTAGTAAAACCTTGTTGATGCTCTAGAAGTTACATTTTCAGTCCAAATGTCCTTGAAATTTGTCAGAAAGGTTTTATTGATGATTTCTAGCTCAAGTTTGAATATGGGTCATCTAGGGTCAAAAACTAGGTCACAGAGCCCAAATATGTAAAAACCTTTTTAACACTCCAGAGGTTACATTTTCAGTCCAAATATCCTGCAAATTTGTCAGACAGGATATTTTGATGATTTCTAGCTCAGTTTTGAATATGGGTCATCTTGGGTCAAAAACTAGGTCACAGAGCCCAAATATGAAAAAACCTTGTTAACACTCTAGAGGTAACATTTTTCGGTCCAAATAACCTGGAAATTTGTCAGAAAGATTGTTTCAATAATTTCTAGGTCAAGTTCGAATATAGGTCATCTGGGGTCAATTAACCACGGTCCATAGCAACTTTGTTAAAAGCAGTCATACTCAGGTGAGCAATACAGGGCCATCATGGCCCTCTTGTTTTAACTACCATTTTTATTTTACATTGAAAAAAAATAATAAAAGAGGCTATAAAATTAGGTGAAAGGGGAAGGACAAACATGAGTGTGGATGATCGTTTGGTCATTCACAGCATTCTTTTTTTAATAGATTTTTGTGTTAGATTTACCAGAAAAAAAAGCAAGAAAAGAAGGCTCAGAGTTGCACCCTGTTTGTTATTTGTGAAACCGAAATCCAAATACAGATATTGATCAAACAGGTATATTATTGTTGTTTGTATTGTTTTTGATGGACATTTTTGTCTTACAGACAAACATGACAAAGAGAAAGCCGAGAAAGAAAGACAGAAACAGATAGAGAAAGAAAATGCTGAAAGACTGGCAAGAGAGGTAACTCTTGTTGTTTTATACTAATATTCAAAAATACTATGCAGAGAACTTATCTAAAACTTAAATATGCTGTTCTTGAATTTTACTTGGGTTTGGTCTGTTATTTGTGTGATAAATATAGCAGAGTCTACATTTTGAGACATGTTTGCCATTAGCTGCAAAGGGAAAATGCATAGAAAAACTTATGGGTAGAAAATTTAAAGAACAGAAAAAGCTTTAGTGTCTAAACTATGAAAAAAGAATCTCAAAAAAAATATTTTTAACTATTTAAAATATTTAATTGCAGGCAGCAGAAGCAGCAAAGGCCGCACAGGCAGCTGAGGGTGAAGATGGAGGCGAGACAGTTGATGGTTCACAGGAGAAAGAAGAAGATGTGATTGGTGTACCACATCTTGTTGTAGATGTAAATGATAGATCAGCTACACCTAGCCAGAAAGTACTGACATCTGAAAAGCTGCCATCAGTAGAAGGAGGTAATGTGACAGTTGTCAGAGTTGTGGAGGATGGGCACTATGTACTGTGAGAATGGAGGGGTGAATGCAAATATGTGCTGTCTGCATCTTTATTTTATAATACTTAGAATATTTATGCATGCACCCTCAAAATGTGATCAGACAACTTGTGGTAGAACAAAGTTAAGGTGTAGTGCAAAAAATGTTTTTTTTTTTCACTTCTGCTGCTAGGAAAAAAAAGCAATAAAATGAAAAATGTAATTCTATGTTGCTGATATGAAAAATTGCATTTTGACTGTACTTTCATTATTGAATTTCTTGTCGCTCTGACAGTCTTACATTTTTTTTTTTGGTATCTTTGTATTTTCTAAAAAGTTGATAATAAACTCATTTTGGTTTGTAAAGTATCTTTATGCCTGACATCACCTGATAGTTTGTTGGCATATTTTCCTAAATGTCTGATTTAGGTGATACAAGTAAGGGTAGAAGTATTGTTTCTCATTTGTAGATCATGTGACATACTGCTTACATCTGGTCATCAGTTTTATTACATTGTTGTTGTTTTTTCAGGTACTGGATGGCCTGGGTCTTGGTCCTAATGGACCGCCAGTACCACCACCAGCTAACTTCTCAGTGGTACCATACCCTGTTAAGAGACGAGCTCCGGGAGTGTCAGAATTTGGTGGCAGATATATCTTTATTGCATCTTCTCCAGATGATCCGTAAGTAACAGGTGTAATTTTGATGTTTGAAAAGCGTATTCCTCAAACATGTATAAGTTATTGCTGAGTTTTGAATGGGAGGCACTAGATAAAACAGTTTCAGATAACATTTTTAAAAAAAATGCATAGGTCAGTTGTTGCTATAGGATTAAAAACAGTACAAAATGTTAGCGATTTTAATACAATTGATCAAATATTTTTGTTGGATAGTTTCGTAAAAGGAGAGTTAAACAAGTATCAATAAAAGCTACTCAGAAGAAGAATTAAGTTTTCCTTTTCAAATCTATAAAAATAAATAACTTAAAAATAACCAGGTTTAAAACAATATATGATGCTTGTTCAATGTTGTTGGTTCTTTTATCCTTTAGGAACATAGGAATGATTGAAACAAAGGAGTCAGAACAGGAAGAAGAAAAGTCTGTAACGCCAGACAAGGGCAAAGATGATCATCCTACCCCAACCAAAGGAAAAGGGGGTAAAGACAAAAAAGATGACTCTAAGAAGGAGCCAGCTAAAGACAAGGAGAGAAAGAAAAGTGCTGAGAGGAAAACTACCTCCAAGGGCTCTCGAAGAAATTCTGTTGTACCACCATCCCCACCCCCTGGACAGACCACACCTATCTCGGATGGGGATGCTTTAAGGTAGATACTAAAATTATCTTGTGTTTTGTAAACATTTGTTTTTGGGTCTAAGAGGCTGCAAGTAACATCCTGTTTGTAAACTATATTTTTTAAAGCTAATTTTTAAATTTATTTAAAAAGAAACTAACTTAAAATAATGTTTTGCCTTTATTTTGCTGCCATTTTTACAGATGACTTTTATTTTTGAACTTTTAACAACATCAGGGTGGGCGGGCAAAATAATTTAACTGTTTCAATCAGTAATTTAATCTTTACACAAAAGTCTAATTATATAACTTTTCGTTTCCTGATAGCTTTTTCCTTTTGTTATAAGCACCTTGCATGCATTATAATTTTTATATAATAGAAAACATAGTCCTAAAATATTACAGAAAAAAAATATGACTTTACCTAGACGGAAAATGCATGTTTCTTTTAGATTCTGAATTGTAGCCAATTGTATATTCACCTATGTAGCAAAAGTTGTTAGTATCTATAGTATGCAATGCATGCATTTTGTTTGCATAATGAAATTATTTAGATCAAGATAGAGCTGCATCTCCAATCCCCTAACGTCCAGTTTTACAAAATAGAAAAACAAAATCTTAAAGAAAATGATTCACATAATATTTTACTTGTAAGGTCGGTATAATAAAATTTCAAGCAAAATCTGAAAATTTTATCAATTTTTTTTTTTTTTTTGAACATGTGTCTGTTTCACCTGATGAATGTTTTACTAAGTTTATGAAAAACTTATTTCAAACCACTGAGTGCCATTTGTAAGGGCTCCAATATTATCCAGACTCTGTTCCTTATACCAGTGGGGAAAGTCCTCAGTTGCACTAGCAAATAAAGTTTGGTGTTTAAGATTAATTAACTAACAACTGTTTGGTGATGTTTATATATATGTGGTTGGGTTGAATCTTTTACCAAGTTTGTGGATTTTAATGTGAATTACAGCACAACAGGGGATTTGTCTACATTAGCAGAAAGTAAAACACAGAAGTAAGTACAAATTACAGGGTGTGTTCAAAAGTCATTCTCAGCAGTTAGCTTTTTAAGGCATGCTAGTTATGTGTCAATAAATATCCTTGCTTTGAATGTTGTATTTGTAATTATATAATGTTCTAGATGTTATTGTAAAGTTTCAGTAGTTGTTTGATATTCATTATCAAAGAAACAATCATTCTGACATCATTATACCCCTGCAAATGAAGTTTACAGGGGAGTATACTGGAATCACCCTGTCGGTCGGTGAGTCAGTCTGTCATGTTTGACATCTTTACCTTGTTTCGCGAACTCCTCCTTCAGTTTTCAACTGATTGAAATGAAACTAAGCAGGAATGGTCACTAGGCAATGTAGATGTACAAGACATCTTTTTGATGCATTTCCATGTAGGCATTGTAGAGTTATTGTCCCTTGAACTTACACTTTTTCCCATGTTTGTAAATTATACACCTTGTGTCGCAAACTCCTCGTTCAGTTTTCAACTGATTAAAATGAAACTTGGCAGAAAAGGTCACCAGGCAATGTAGATGTGCATGTTCTTTTTTTATGCAAATCCATGCAGGCAATGCAGAGTAATTGCCCCTTGAACTTATACTCTTCCCCATTTTTGACTAATATTATATAACTTGCATCACAAACTACTCTTTCATTTTTGAAAGACAAATTTCATATATGCATTCTTAGCCAGGCACAATTATTGCCCTTGAACTTAGTCTTTTTGTCATGATTGACATACCTTGTGGCACAAACTCCTCCATCAGTTTTCAACATATTTAATTACATGTGCTATCATTAAAGCTCCTACTACAGGAACTCCAGATTTGCTTCTGCTGTTGAGTCAATGTGCAGTTGAGGGGGTATTTGTCATCTTTAATGACTGTTTTAGTATTTTATAAAAATATTTAGTATATAATTACTCAGTAATTTAAAAAGGGGAATTATCTACTGTCAAATACAGTACATTCAAATGAATGCTTTTGCAAACACTCTGACATGGAATTGGACATTTAATAAAGTACCACTTTGTTCCCCTACCACTGAAGTAACATTGATGGTGAATAAACTAAAATGAAATCCTTCATTAATTACACCCCCGATTTGTATAGATCTAACCACCTGACTCCAGTAGTAATATGTCCATAACAGATCAAACATTAATAATGTTCAGTATTTATGCTTGTCAGTTACCTGACCTACTAAATTTGGAACAAATTGTTTGTGTATGTACTTAAGTTTGTCTGGAAATAAAACATAACTGTATTTAGACGTTTAAGGGAGGTTGACTGTAGTCTGTGGACACATGGGCAATGTTTTAACTCTCTGTTTCATAGTGCTACAGGGATGGTGGCAAACATAGAGAGAAACAATGTTCCTAGGTAACAAAAAACAAAATGCTTGATCTTTTTATATGAGCTATTAATAGTGGGACAGAAACTTTTTGATAAAGATTCTGAATAAGAATGTAGTGTAAATAACTAGTATATGCTTACAGCAGATTTTGTCTCGAGAGAAGCTTTTTTCTTACTCTCTAACTGTATCGAGTAAACAGAAATGTTTCTTTAAACCTGCATTTCTATTTGGTATACAGCTTGTGCTAAACAAATCTTTTTACAGATGACAATTTACTTCAGTCACATAATTCTTTACTAAAGATGTTTCATATTTGAAGAATTAACATTTCAAACACTTTATAACATTCACATTTTATCAAGCTAGTTAGTCCTTAATATGCTTTTACAATTACCACAATACCAATATATCCTCACATAATAATTAATGATTACATTTCTGCATCAGCTTAAGATAATTACGATGCATCGAATAATCATTTTAATGAATTATTGCTAAAGTTATTTTTTTCTCTTCTGGTACAGTTCTGACTTTTTAATCAGTGTTCTGTATTCTTTGACGTTAATTTTGTTCTTATCATAATTCACCTTTGTAGACAGACCTGCATTGATACTGTTCACAAGATCATTTTCTGAACATTCAAATGGAAATGTTTTGAGAACAATGTGAGCCATCACCATAGTAGATAATTATGTAAAATGTACAGTTCTTTGATGTTTATATAGAAAAATACATACTTTAAGTAAAAGAATGTGATTAAAGGTGTTTAGATTGAAACTGACTAATTTCAGGAGCAGTAGTGTGTTTCATGTCATGTTTTTATACAGAATGAAATTTGTACTTCATTTCAGGTTGACCATATTCCGATGGATCATTCCTGCCAAAGGGGATATCACACTCAGGCTTCGGTTTCAGTCAGAGGAACTTGGCCAGTTTGATCAGACATTAAACTTTGAAATTGTTGGTACCAGAAGGCGGTACCAGCTCTACTGCAGAGGAATATGTGCCTTCCCAACAATCAGCAGGGAACCAAGGTATATGAGTGAATGATGCATTCATGAATAGAAAATTAGTAGCAAGAGACGGTAAAAACATGTCAGATGTTTTCATTTGTCTGTATCTTCATTTGTATTTTTTTATGCTTTGCTTTTCTAAGCTCAGCTGAGCTTAATGCTTAGGGTGAGCTATTGTGAACACCTTGTGTCTGGTGTCCATCATCTGTTGTCCACCATTTCCTTTAAGCAACATCTCTGAAACAACAGGACCAAAGATTGAAACTCTTTAGAACTTTGTTAAAAAGTGAATCCATTCCATTAAGAACTCTGACCGCTATGGCTACTTGAATGAAAAATTTTAAAAATCTACTTTTCTAATCATGAGCCCCAGAGCTCTGATATTTAATGTTGAACATTTACCACTGAAAAAAGATCATTCAGATTATATCCTTTGGGTAACTATTGGCCCTGCCCTAGGGGTCACTGTTTTTTCATAGGAATAAGGAAAAAAGTGTTTAAAAAAAACTTCTTCTCTTAAACTGCAGGGTCTTGAGTTTAGATATTTTGTGTGAAGCATTGTTCAGGTGACCTCTACCAAGATTGTTCAAATGATGACCATAGGAAAAATTTCAAAATAACCAAAACTACAAGGCCTAAAGCTTAGATATATACATGTAGTGTGTGGCATTGTGTACTGGTCCTCCACAAGAATTGTTCAAATCATGGCCGTAAGATCAAAAACAAAAGTCTCATTAATAATTTTGGAAGGAATTATCATGTTCACATATTTAACTTTGTCCTTGACCTTTTTGAGACCTTGACCTTCTGAACCACTTCCTTGTTTTTGCAACTATAGCATTGGAACTTTAAATATTTATATAATTTTGCATGAAGATTTCAATTATCAATATATTTTTTTACATGCAAATTTCAGATATGACCTTTGCCCACCTTGACCTACTTTCTGTTTTTCGAAACTACATCAGTGAAATTTGGACCATGTAAATTTTGATGAAAAATTTGATGAACTTTGCCTTGATCTACTTCCTTGATTTCTTAGCATTAAAATATAAACTGCATGTATAATTTTGAAAGTTATTTCAAAAGTTATTTCACCCCTTCATTTTATATATTGTAAGACATTTTCTCTCTTTCAGAATTGTGTTCCCTCACCGAAAGAAGAGTAAGAAACAGGAAGAGATTGTTCATAAGAAATACATTCTTACATCAGAAACTTTTGAGTTTGGTCCACTTCTTGTTGGCAGAAACAGGGACAGGTAACATTTTATAATACTGTATCTAGAAAAATATCACACACCAAGGTCTGGTGTAATTATACCCCAACAAACAAAGTTTGAGGGGGTAAATAGGAGTGAGCTTGTCGGTCAGTCTGTTGGTCCGTCATGGTTTCTGGACAATAACTCATGAAAGGCTAGACAGATTTAAACAATTTTTGGTACACAGCTGTAACATCATAAGATACAAGTCATGTTCGATATCGGAGCTGGTGGGGCTAAGGTCAAGGTCACTGTTACAAAAAATAGAAAAACGGTTTCCGGATGATAACTCATAAAAGGCTAGACAGATTTAAACAATTTTTGGTACACAGGTGTAACATAATAAGATGCGGGTCAAATTCGATATTGGGGCTGGTGGGGCCAAGGTCAAAGTCACTGCTACTAAAAATAGAAAAACTGTTTCCGGATGATAACACATGAAAGGCTAGACAGATTTAAAAAATGTTTGGTACACAGTTGTAACATCACAAGATACAGGTCAAGTTCGATATTGGGGCTTGTAGGGTCAAGGTCACTGTTACTAAAAATAGAAAAACGGTTTTTGAGTGATTACGCATGAAAGGCTAGACAGATTTAAAAAAAAATTTTGGTACACAGGTGTAACATTATAAGATACAAGTCACATTCGATATTGGGGCTGGTGGGGCTAAGGTTAAGATCACTTTAACTAAAAATAGAAAAACGGTTTCCGGACAATAACTCATGAATGGCTTGACAGATTTAAACAATTTTTGGTACACAGGTGTAACATCATAACATACAGGTCAGCTTCAATATTGGGGCTGGTGGGGCCAAGGTCAAGGTCACTGTAACTAAAAATAATAAAATGGTTGAAAAATGGTTTCCGGATGATAACTCATGAAATCTTGACAGATTTAAACAATTTTCGGTAAACAGGTGTAACATCACAGGATACAGGTCAAGTTTGATATTGGGGCTGGTGGGGCCAAGGTCAAGGTCACTGTTACTAAAAATAAAAAGTAAATGGTTTCTGCTCAATAACTTGAGTTAGGAATGAGATATTTTGATGAAATTTGCTGTAAAGGTAACTTCTATGAAGACGACACTTGGGATTGAAAATTTTGCCAGTTGGGTCAAGGTCACTGTTTGCTTAAACATAAGCTAGTTCTACTAGAAAATATACAGTTCAATGGTCTACCGGTAATTGTTTTCTCTATATACAATGTTATTAAATATATAATATATACATATTTCCATGTTTCTTATGTCACTTTATGCCATTGATTCTAAGCTTTCCATTTCCAGTATCAAGCACCCATGTGGGGGTATTAATCACCTTTAGTGATAATTCTAGTTTACGTGTGTCCTTATTATAGAATCAATATTATAAAAGACATAGGTTAGTGTTATACATAGTATCATTGTCAACATCTTGAAGCAAGCAATTGTTTGAAGTCAGTTTGAGATAGTAATAACTCAACTCTCTTATGTTTATGTTGATACCAGTTCTACGTAGTATATTCAAATAAAATTTTCATTCAGCAACCAACAGATCATTAAATTTTTCTTATTCAGATAAAAAAAACAATACCTCAAATGTTTCTTTTATGAATTTCAATAGTTTACTAGAATATAATATTATATAGATGATGTCCAGTGAAATGTTTGAATATAAAGATTACTGTTATACAATGCCTGAACCCTGTTGAGTGTTTCTTTTCTATTGGCATGTTCACAATGCCGGATTCAAAATGTTACTGACATTATTAAAATTTTCATGTCTTTTCATATAACACTTATATTGTCTTGTGTAATATGAAGAAAAATGTCATATGAGAGTGCTCTCCTGGAATGAAAGAAACATTTTTGTTTCTTTTCTCCAGATATAAAGAGGGAAGGTTCCCTGAGCATATGGAGACACTGACAATAAAAAATACATCACCTTTGGATGCTGACATCAGTTTCTGTTACCTACATGATAGTAAGGGAGAGACTTTCCTCCTGGACCCACCAACTATGATGCTGAAACCAGGTGACCAATCGGTAAGTCTAATACATTTGTATTTAACTATTAGAAAAATTGACTCACTGTTAAAGATAAGGAAATTTCTCTGTCAGTGAAAAACCTGTTAACCTCTAGTCATTAACTTTACAGATATACCTATATATAGGTTTTTAACAGTTTTCCAGAACTTATTGAAGAGAAAGTGTAACATAATATTAGAATAATTTTCAGATTATTAATAATTGTTTAGAGTACCTTGTTCTACACTTCTTTTTTTAAAATTCTATCATCAAAAGTTGCAAACATATTAAGTGAAAAACAAAATTCAAATAGAAAAATACATGTAATAGTGACTTAAATTTAATTTCAGGATTTGAATATTTGGGCCTATCCTATGGTGCCAAACCACTATGAGGATGCTATTGTATGCTGTATAAGAGAGAACCCAGAACCTGTGGTGTTCAAGGTGTGTTGTGATGCCTTCAGACCAGAGCTTGACCTTGACAGGAAACAGCTACACTTTGACAGAGTTCTCCTCCACAGGTAGGTTGTTTAAAATATCTTCAGTTGTATTGAAGATAATATGCAGGCTGTCAACCATGTCCTATATTCCTATATAATCCTGTATTTCAGGATCCAAATCCTACCAGTATATTTCAGAAAGTGTCCTTTAAATCCTATATAATCCTATATTTGCCCTATATTTCCATTTGAAAAAGTTCTATGTTTGTCCTATATTTTTTTGAAAGTCTTGTTGACAGCCTGCGTATGTACAGTGAAATGATTTTATCAAAAGCTTTAGTGAAAAGTAGTTCTAAGTCTATCAATGAAAATAAGTAACAGTTCTGAAAGATGGCGTTGCCTTGACATAGCAAAGTACATAATGTGAAAGATACTCTTTCACAGTTTATTCTAGATGTTCTGTTTTCATCTGAAATGCTTTTTAGTCAGAGAATTCAAATTGATATTTACAGGAAAGACACAAAGACAATTTACCTAAGAAACAGTACTCAGATCCCTGTACATTGGAAACTTAGTGGTCTAGATATGTTAGGCGAGGACTTCACAGTGGCTGCAGATAGTGGAATTGTAGAACCCAAGTCAGAATATGCACTAAATGCATACTTCAGAGCCATGAAACCTGTCAATTCTATGAAGAAAATGATCAGACTTGAGGTACCTTATACAGTTTACATTAATGAATGTGTTACAGTCATGAGCGCACTGCTCTGATTTGGATAAATTCAGCCTCTAACAACTGCATCAGGGAATTGATTCTTTGGCTCGGTGGTCTAGAACATTTGTTATTTATGTTGGTTTGCCTCAGAAGGCTTGAGCTGGAATCCCTTGTGTACCAGGATTTTTAGCTCACCTGAGCATGCTCATGTGAGCTTTTAGGATCCTTGATTGTCCGGCGTCCGTCCGTCCGTCTGTCCGTCGTCCACAATTCATTCAAACGACATCTCCTCTGAAACCACTGGGCAAAATTTAATGAAACTTGCCTAGAATGTTCCTTGCATGAAGCTCTACCAAGTTTGTTCAAATGGTTCCGGTCATTGCATTTCTGGGTCACAGGAGCTAAAAACAGATTTAAAAGTTGGATCTTTAAAAATCTTCTTGTCAGAAACCACAAGGCCTGGAGCTTTGATATTTGGTATAAAGCATCATCTAGTGGACCTCTACCAAGTTTGTTCAAATTATGATCCTTGGGTCAAAAATGGCCCCCCCCCAGGGGTAACTTGTTTTACATAGAGTTATATAGGAAAAACTTTAAAAATCTTCTTGTCAGAAACCGTAAGGCATAGAGCTAAGATATTTGGTGTGCAGCATTGTCTAGTGGACCTCTACCAAGTTTGTTCAAATCATGGCCTCTGGGTCAAAAATGGCCCCGCCCCAGGGGTAACTTGTTTTACATAGAGTTATATAGGAAAAACTTTAAAAATCTTCTTGTCGGAAACCATAAGGCATAGAGCTTAGATATTTGGTGTGTAGCATTGTCTAGTGGACCTCTACCAAGTTTGTTCAAATCATGGCCTCTGGGTCAAAAATGGCCCCGCCCAGGGGGTAACTAGTTTTACATAGAGTTATATAGGAAAAATTTTAAAACTCTTCTTATGAGATACCGTAAGGCATAGAGCTTAGATATTTGGTATGTAGCATTGTCTAGTGGACCTCTACCAAGTTTGTTCAAATCATGGCCTCTGGGTCAAATTTGGCCCCACCCTGGGGTCATTGGTTTTACATAGGCTTATATAGGAAAAACTTTGAAAATCTTCTTGTCTGAAACCACAAGGCCCTGAGCCTTAAGATTTGGTATGTAGCATTGTCTAGTGGACCTCTACCAAGTTTGTTCAAATTATACCCCTGGGGTCAAATTTGGCCCCAACCCGGGGTCATTGGTTTTACATAGGCTTATATAGCGATAACTTTGAAAATCTTCTTGTAGAAGGAGAAGTAACATTTTTAGTCCAAATAATCTGGAAATTTGTCAGACAGGTTGTTTCTATGATTTCAAGCTCAAGTTCGAATACGGGCCATCTTGGTTCAAAAACTAGGTCACAGAGCCCAAAAATAGAAAAATCTCGTTAACACTCTAGAGGTTACATTTTCTGTCAAAATATCCCAGAAATTTGTCAAAAAGGTTGTTTTGATGATTTTTAGCTCAAGTTCAAAATTGGGTCATCTGGGGTCAAAAACTAGGTCACAGAGCTCAAATATGGAAAAACCTTGTAAACGCTCTAGAGGTAACATTTTCAGTCCAAATAACCAGGAATCTGTCAGAAAGGTTGTTTCAATGATTTCTAGGTTAAATTTGAATATGGGTCATCTGAAATCAAAAACTAGGTCACAGAGCCCAAAAATAGAAAAAAACTTGTTAACATTCAAGAAGCTACTTTTCAGTCCAAATATTCTCCAAATTTGTCAGAAAAAATGTTTTAATGATTTCTAGCTCAGATTCGAATAAAGGTCATCTGGGGTCAAAAACTAGGTCACAGACCCCAAATATGGAAAAACCTTGTTAACACGCATTGAGGTAACATTTTCAGTTCAAATAACCTTGAAATTTGTCAGAAAGATTGTTTTAATGATTTCTAGCTCAATTTTGAATATGGGTTATCTGGGGTCAAGAACTAGAACACAGGGCCAAAAAGTAGAAAATCCTTGTTAATGTTCAAGAGGTTACATTTTCAGTCCAAATGTCCTTAAAATTTGTCAGAAAGGTTGTTTCAATGATTTCTAGCCCAGATTAGGATATGGTTCATCTGGGATCAAAAACTAGGTCACAGAGCCCTAAAATTTTAAAACCATTTTAACTATCCAGAGGTTAGTCAATTTCAGTCCAGATATCCTGGAAATTTGTCAGATAGGTTGTTTTGATGATTTCTAGCTCAAGTACTAATATGGGTCATCTTTGGTCAAAAACTAGGTCACAGAGCCCAGATATGGAAAAACCTTGTTAACACTCAAGAGTTAAGATTTTAATTCCAAATAACCTGAAAATTTGTCAGAAAGGTTGCTTCTATGATTTCCAGCTCAACTTTGAATATGGGTCATCTGGATTAAAAAAACTAGGTCACAGAGCCTAAATATCGAAAAAACTTTGTAAACACTCAGAGGCTACATTTTTAGTCCAGATGTCCTGGAAATTTGTCAGAAAGGTTGTTTTAATGATTTTTTTGTGTCTAATGTATAGCATCTTTTTGTTATGGACTGAAGTTAATAAGATATATATATTATGGCCTGTAACTGATAATATCTATATCTGATAATAGCTATTAATAATTAAAATTATTTTAATCTGCTAGTTCTCAAGTGTGACCTGTGTTGTGCAAGACACCTAGTATGGTTATGTCTATATTTCAGCTTAGACAGAAACAGCATACACTGTGCGTTGCTTTTAAAATTTAATCTATAAGATAATGTGCTGAACTGTTCATTATTACTCAAGCTGGTATTAATTTTATTTCCTGTTTTTAGGTATTGTTTTTAGGTATTTTATCTTTTAAAAACTGTCAGTTAAGGAAAAAGGGCACCATTAGTTAGCTACTAGACTGAATTGTGTCACATAAAACTATATATAAGATATATATAGAAACCAAATGGTACAGAGTTATTTAAAAAAAACTTCAGATATCAGATGCAGAGGAGACAATGGGTGTGATCAGGACAGAACCTATACAAGTGATTGCGGAAGCTTATGATGTTGCTGTGGATATTGCCTTCCCAAAAGGTAGGAGGATTATCAGTACTGATTTGCTCTTGATACAATTTTAGTACAATATCTTGAATATTGTAGCTAAATATGGATTTAACATCTCACACATGGTACAAATAAACCATATCGGACATTTTACATGAAGAATATTAAATTGCAAATGATATTTCTGTTGTTTTATTAAAATATGAAGCTTAAAATGTTGTATTTTGCAAGTTTAAAGTTGTTTTTCACTTCTGGGGATGGGTAGATATTGAAGAAATATAGAAAGAAAAGAGTAATTTTTCAGACCAGCTTGTTTGTGTTGGAGATAATGATAGAGAAGGTATCCATGTATTGTGTCACAAACATTCTGCATCATGTTAATCACAGAATAGTGTTCATTTACTGGAACCAGAACAAATGTTCACCATTTTGAAGAAAATAGATGTCTGACTCAGTATTGTTTTTAACAAATATGTATTGTAGCATGTACTAAAAAGGTGTTGTTTTAACCATTTTATAGAGAATGTTCATCTTTCCCAAAAAGCACAAGGCAGTATTAGACAGGTGCATGTTTTGTCAGCTAGCTTTGACTGACTGGGACATTCTTGAAAAACCTTTGCATTCATTTTAAGGATATACTTTTTTCAAACTACTGGCAATAGAAGTTTCACAAATAATCAGTTTTAGTTCTAAATGAAATAGACATGAATTTAAGTTAATGGAAATGAACTTTTACAGTTTCACAACAGACACTTTGGCTATTAAAGTACATGTACATTTGAATGTCATGAACCACATCCCTGATTTGTAGTAAAACATTTAGTGATCATACTTTTCAATGTCTGAACAGGTACTGATGGTGGCCTTGACTTTGGTACTATTAAGGTCATGGATGAGGTCAAGCAGACCTGTACACTGAAGAACAAGGGCAAATATGATATTGCCTTCAAGTGAGTATCTATCTGTTATGGTCCAGGTTGGAATGTTTAAAGCATTATTCATGTATTAGAAATATCATCTTGAATACAAAATTTTGATTGGCATCAGAAATCATAAGTAGCATCCCACTAAAGTTTATGTCACATGTGAATGGTAAGGTTTTTAACCAGAAACTTGAAGTTTATTGTTGAAAAAATGATTTTACTTCACAGAAATTTACACCAGCTTTCTGACATGGATGTTTAATGTTTTCAGCTTCTTATTTGAGAACTGTGACCCTTCAAATCCCAATGTGACCAGCCTGTTCTCTGTGATCCCATCAAAGGGCACACTGGCCCCACAGGACAGACAGACAGCAGTACAGGTTATCTTTAAATCAAACAAAGAAGTGACAGTGAAGGACCAGCCAATCCTCAAATGCCAGGTCATTGAACCAAACATAGCTGAGAGTGGAGAGCTGATTGCCAGTATTCCTGTCAAAGTATCTGTGAAAGCTGTCTTCAACAAGTAGGTTTTGAAATGCTTGATTCATTTTGACTGTTTATGCAAAAGACATTGATTCTTATTTGATGATATTATTAAATGCAAGAAATGCTATTCTTAATTCTTGTGTATGTATTTACAAATATATACTGAATTATAATTAAGAACATTTTTTTTTATCAAAGTGTAAATTGCTTTCCATTGATTTCATTTGCTACATATTCTGCAGAAATTTCTGGTGTGTTCTTTCTGCAGTTTTTTCCTTACTTCTCCAAACTTTAAAATACCAGCTTAACTCTTTATGTTAAAGGGCAAATATTTGAAGTTGCTTCAAATTTTACCATTGTCTTCACTTAAAGCTTTCTATTTCAATTATGAGACAGCTCAAGTTTAAATTTCTTATGCTTTCAACTTCCCTCTATTCTGTTATTTGAAAATTCACAGGTACAATATTCTACCTATGAGTGACATCAACTTTGGTTCACTGTTAGTGAACAGCAAGAAGACACGTACATTCATCATCGAGAACAAGGGAGAGTTTGACTTTAAGTACCAGATATCCAAAATGGTGAAAGAACCAGCCCATCAGCCTGGTGCCCGTTCCACAAGACCGTAAGTGTTCTGTTTCATTCTCAGTTTGGAAACAGCTCTCTTTATTGGCTGACTTATTCAGTCCACAAAATGTTAGAAATAAGGAAAGGTGTCATAAAATATCAGTTCCCATTGGTTCAATGACTCATAATCATAGCAAATTCTTTAGGTGATATGCTTACAGAGAAATGTAAAAAAAAAGAAACAAAGGTATTGAATCCAAGTGTTTAAAAAATGTTACTGCAAAATTGGATTTCTTACATTGGCTTTCAGATTTTTAAATTACGAATGCAGCTTAAGAATTTGTAAGCCTATTCATCATAAGTTCTTCTTTATTTCATTTCATTTAAGATACCTAATGATAAACTGTCACTCTTAAAACACTTCATGAATTTGCAGTGTTATTTTTCTCCACATATACTATGTGTAAAAAAAAAAACTGGACATCATTGAAAAAAAAAAAAATATGAAAGATTATATGTTTAAACATTACTAACATTTTATGTTGTGGTGGATGTAATCAGATATTGTCACAACCTGTAGCATTTGTCACCCACTTTTTTGTGTTAGCACATGTTTTGCCTTAAATAAGCTATGTGATATGTGTATTCAGTTTTACATATGAGATTACTGTTTGTCTTGCATAATGTAAGAATGAAGGGTACTTAGTCTTGTATAAAAAAAATAAAAAAAGTTTTTGGTGCACCATGCAACAAATGGTAGTCTTTGTATAAGGAATGTGTCTTGGATCTCATGGTACCAGTAAGTAAATTATTCTAAAGCAGGGAGCACCTCAGTACAGTATCATTGTCTCGTCCCTTGTCTAAAGCCTTTATGTTTTACAACTACTTGTCTTGCTCAGATTGTCCAATACAGGTAATAAATGTTTACTCTGTACAACATAACCTTACAAAGTATATGACAGATAGTCTCCAAAAGAAATCCATTTTTTCATGTCCATACATGTACACCCCGAGGATTTTTCTTTTTTTTCAAAACGTCACTCAGTTTTTGTGTTCTTTTGTTCAAGGGACATCCCAAAATCTTCTTGTTTGGTCTTTTGAAATTAGTTAATTTAGTCACAAACAGCCCTTGTACAAAAACATACCAAAGAAGATCCTGGTTACCTTGAAATTTAACTTCACAGTGTAGAATTTTCTTCTATGATTACATCCTTCTATTCTGTGTTCTTCTTTTAATTCTTTTCAACTTTCTTATTTTCTGTACTTATATGGCTTGTGTTGCATTTTTTTCACCTATTTTATAGGGGGGTTTTTTTTTGTTTCTTTTTTTTTTATGTTTTTAAGGACTGTTCGCCTGTGTCATTGAATTCTGCATCATTGTTCATCTGTACTGTCAATTCTTCTGCTCTCTATTTCTAGATCTGTACAAATGTATGTCATCTATTTTTCTAGTTCTGCAGTCTCATCTGTCTTGATGCCATTACGAGGCACCAGTAAACATCTGTAAGTTTTCTCCTCACTTATACTGATCTGGCAAATCATATTACTTACTTTCACTCTATTGTTATATTGTATTTCTTACATTTTCTTTATATTCACAATATTATCTTTATTTATGTGCATGTATGTGTGTTATATAATGTATTTTATTAAGAAAACAAGCATGTAAATCCAAACAAACATATTTTCTCTATTATGAAATATTATTTATTCTTCTGTCATTCTTTTTGTTCTTCTCTCTATCTCTCTCATGAGCTAAATGTTTATAATCTGCAACAACTCGCTTAAACTGCTACAAAGTTTAAAGGCTCACACCTGTACTTTTTCATCTTCCATCTATACATCATTTCTTCTGTAATTCTCACTTGTTCTTCTCTCTATCTTACTATCATCTATAGAGCTGGTGCCCAGTCCCATATACCTCCACACCATGACTGGAGCAAGATGTAAGTTTCACAGACATCATATTTTGACAGTGTTATAAAAGTTCAACTATTGTGTTAGACTTTTGTATGAGTAGAAATTTGTTTTTCATGTTTCTTGTTTGTTTTTACATTTTCCAGAATGCTTTACTTTTACTGTTATTTTTCCCCCTTCACTTATTATTTAAGATATCCATTTTACAACATATATATTTGTTATAATCACTTGGCTTGACAAAATTTCAGCATTAATTTTCTTTTGTCTTTAGTGTATCATTTCAGTTTTCTTAATGCATATATAAACTGTGTGATTGCACTTCTCAATTACAAACATAACAACAAGAAAAGAACAGCTTCTATGTATTATATATTCAGAAAATTCTGTGTAAGCATTCGTTTCTCTGTTTAAATGCGTAATTGTGTGGCAAGCTTGAATGTACATATTTATTAAATGTTTCCTCCAAGGTTTAGAGGGAAGGTAGCTTTACCTTGGCAATGAAATTGCACATGAATTGGAAAAAGATGTGAGAATTTCATAACTTTAAGATATTTCAGCGCTAGCAGTTTCTTGAAGCTAGGGGGCTGCAGCCCTTTCAGGGTTGTAGATCAAACTAAACCAATGGTTTTTTTAAATTGCATAATAGATATAAAAGAAACATAATAGTTCTTTTTATTTCTTAGAGACCAGATTTTCAGTTCTGATTCTCAAAAAGTGAAGTAACTTATCTTGAACAAAAAAATGCTTTCTGCAGCAAACATTGGGATAATTAGATTCGTGTTTACTGAAACTATAATACTCTTAAAATAAATGCAGGTAGAAGAAGAGATGTATTTAATGATATTGGAGCTTAATATGCAAAAAGTGTGAAATCAATGCTTGTTCAATTCACTGTTTCTGTTCACATCTTTTTCCATACACAGTCAATATGCACAATCTTTCCCTGTACCTCATGTAGGCAAAAACATTTCTATTCCTTAAATATAGGCCTGTCAAGGGAGATAAGCGTACAAAGTCTCGGGACGGTTCTAGTTCTGGCAGGTCTGTTGCCAAACCAAAGAAAACTGACTCTACAAGGTTTGTATCTTGACACTTACCTACCAAGTTCTGTTGGAAACTGACAAAGTTCTTAATAGTTTTTGTAGTGATGGCCGTAAAAGTGGTAGCAATGTTGTTTTGCTCTGCTAATCTTTTAGGTTGTACTGTGAAATTGGAAGTGTCTGTCTAAAAGTATTTATAACTGATCCTTTAATGAATATTTGATTCTATCAGTATAAGATAAAAAAAAAAAATTCTGTTAGAACAGTCATTTTGTCCTCCTCAGGTTTGCTGTTTCCTTACAAAAAAAGAATTTCATTTACACAGTCCAGTATTGAGTTTTGGTTGAGTGTTCCTTCAGTAATGCTGCAGATCTCTGTAGAGCTTTCAGACCAATGACTAGGCCTGAGTTTAGTGTCTATAAAAAAGATCAGTACATTGGCTTTCATAGGGCAAAACCTTGCAAATTTAAAAAATAAGTTTTAAAAAAGAGATAAGTCTATTTTCACAGTTCTAGTTTCACAGTTAACAAGCCTTATTCAGTCTAATCTCACACTAATATCTCACTTTTTAGCTGATTTTACTGTCAACTTGCCCTTTGGAAAAATATTTGAGTTTTCCAAATGTTTTTTTTCTGCCTTATTCTTGGTTTAAGTTTTTAGTGCTGTCCAACTATATTTGTACTTGTGTCTCAAAAGATTATGAAGTCTCTGTGATTTGTTTCTTTATATTGTTAATTTTTTGTCAGTTTCTAAGTAATACAAGAATCCTGTGTAACAAAAATTAGGAATTACTACCAGTATGAGCCAGAAATGTATAGTTTGATTAAGGCGCTAAGCATGAATATCTGCATGCTGTATATACTTTATGCGACATTTCTGAGAAAGCATTCAGTTTTTCATGTATTATTAGAGTTTCATTAACATTTTTTCATTAGTTTGGCTAGCTCAGTTATAGTGTTACAGCTGTAGAGAGTAAATGTAGGCATCATGGTTCTTATCCCATTTATTTTTGTCTGGAAAGATGTTATAACTTAAACAGCAATAAAACATTTTTACTATAGATGTACCTCCTTTGCATGCAAGTGATTTCAGAATGCAAATACCTGCTAATTTAAATGTAAAAAATGAATATTTCGGTTTGCTTAGCTCTGCTTTATATCTGCTAACATAATTTCTAAATATAGATAGATTTTTAGCACTGACCTTTGACCTTGTAATTTCTGCCAGTTTATCTATTTTAGATCATAACTCGCCTGCTTTTCTATGCAGTCTTATTAGTATCTGTACTCTTTCAAGACCAATTCAGTAAATTTCAGATACTTCCCCCTTCGAATGTAAATGATTATGTTCCTATTGAAAGAAGGACAAAATTCATTTAGAACTTTTTAGGGAGGCTTGGGGTACAAAGGGTGTACGTTGAGCTCATAGGTTACACTGGTAAAATGTGGAGGAGATAAAGTAAGGTAGAGTTTAGTGCTAGAAATTTATTTGTTACAAATTGCTTCTTACTAACCATGCTTCTGAAGAGGCTTAGTGCTTTACCTGCTTCTTACTAACCATGCTTCTTTTAATGCTTCATACTAACCCTGATGTGTGTATTTCTGCTTGCCGTGTTTAGTGAAGAGTCCCCTAGTGTCATACAGAAGCCTAGTCATGTGGGCAGTACGCCTCATGGAAAGCTTGGTCGAGATCATCCCCATATGGGCATTGGCAGTGCCTTACGGGGAAAGTATAATATGTTTCAACAAACAAGGTAACCATTCTGCAGGGAAATGTTTTTATTCAAAAGCAGACTTTTCTAAAGACTGTAAGCTAATTGTTGTTATATTGTTCTGTTGTTTACCATTGCTGTGCAGCAAGTTTATATCCATGGTTTAAAGAGTTAATTTCCTGTTTCATTAATACTTTGAAGCAGTTAGAAAATTCAGTGACATTTAGAGACATGGTGAAAATTGATGACCTGTCCCTACAGTTATCTTGATCTGAACAAAAAGTTATCTTTCCAGGTTAAAGAGCTATAATTATTAAGCATTTATAATTAAGTGGTGAAAGAACTTTGACAGATAATTACAGATAACTTTTCACCTACTCTTCTCTCCTACATTTAAAAGTAAAAGAGACTATTTTGTTCTTGACAAAGAACATATAATCACTGCTCCCAAAACCTAGAAAATTTTTCTCTATAAATTAAATGCAACAAGAACTTCATTGCCTCAACAAGGCAGCATTTCTGACCCTAGCCACTTAGTGCTAGATTTTTACCCATTTTGATATAAAACAACAGACTCTTGAATGTTGAATTGAAATTTTTGGTTGCCTTAAAAAGTTTAGTGTTTGTGAATATTTCTAGTTTGGTTTCTGAAGCTGGTTGAAATTCTCAGTATATTAACCTTTTATAGGTTAACATTTCTACAAAATGCGTGTCTATTGTATATGATGTGCCTATGATTTTCAAAAGCAAAATTGTACTTGTATATAAGTTAGATATTTACAAAATATCTCTTTTGTGATAATTGTTGTCCATATCAAAACTAATGAATCTCAGATCATTCTAAACTTTGAGAAATAATAAAAATTTAGAAATAATTCAGTGTTACTGACAAAATAATTTGATGGTCATCATGTTGTCTTTTAGGAACCATTTTTACTATGTCCATGATACTCTGATAATTTTTAGTATTTTAAGGGATAATTTCATTTGTCAATAAAATGATAAACTAGCTCGTTTTTTTTTTTCATTCCTAATAATGCCTTCTGTTATAGACTAGTTTTCAGATAAGTAGAAACTTTTCTTTGCAGACAAGAGATGGGTGGACAGTCAAAATTGCAGCTTGGAGCATTCACAATATTCCCGGCATTTGGTATCATTCTACCCAATGGACATCAGACTATCACTGTAGACTGTGTGGCTGAGTCACAGGGCAGATTTGATGAGGTAATTTACAGAAAGTTCATGTTAATATTTGTAGCACTTGAATAGTGCAGTTTTGAGAGATGTCAAAATATTTTATGGTCAATATTTTATGATTAATGAAATGTCATTCAGTCACACAGCAGCCTCTGATACTATTTTGCTATGATTGTGCATCATTTGTAAAATATTTCACTTCAGTAAGTTAAAGTCTTGGAAGTTCAGGTTTAATGATGAGGATGATTGCATTTCTGAACAAGTAAGCTGTCCTTCCTGTGCAAGATATATATATATATATGTATATTTTTTTACAAGCTAAACTGAAAATAAAGCATTTTCAAGAATTGTAGACCAAATATTGACACAACTGGTAACTTGCAGCTTTCAATAACACCCAGCAATATAACTGAGTATATTTTTTGTCCACTTCTCTTCAAAATCCTTCTAATTTTCTTGTTTCGTTTTTCTACAGGAGTTGAGTATAGATATTGCTGATAGAGACCCAACAGATAATCCAGGGGGTATCCCATATAAGTTGCTGGCTGAGGCATGTATACCTTCCATCAATGTGGAAGACCTTGGCTCAATCTTTGAGGAACACCGCGTATGCAAAAACCTCAGTGTTTGGCAACACACCAACTCTGTAAGTTACTATATTTAGCTCTGATTTTCTTTTTTATGTTCATGTTGAAGCAAGTTACTTCTTTTACCGAAGGTTATAGTTCTTATTAAGTTTCGACTATAGTTGCTGAAATTTAAATTCAGAGTCATTGTGTTCAATAAAAATAAACATGTGTCTTAACAATAATTTTCATTTAAATAAACCTGTAAGTTTCATCTCATGTCATATTTAGTAGTTGAAGGAGAGTTTTTCCCCTTTCTTGTAGTTGGAGAGCAGTGGCGTATATGCTGAAGATGAGAAGAAATTTGTTTTTAACAATGTGATTGTTGGACGTAAAGCCGTTGCCAGGTTCAAGATTTCCAACAACCAGAAGGTTCCATGTGATGTTGTGTTCAGTGTTAAACCACTGGCAGCCAAGAGTCGCCACCAAGATATCTTTGAAGTGGAGCCAGCACGGGCTCAGATAATGAACCATAGCTATGTGTATGCAACTGTGACCTTCACACCACCTTCCATGCAGGTTTGTGCAATGCACTTCAAAATTACCTGAATACTTGCTTTGAATTTCAAACAAATATATTCACATGCCAAATCTTCTATGAACAACAGTATTAAAGTTGCTTGTTGCTTTGCCAATCAATCTATGTGTTACGGTCTAGTGCATTCCTACCTAAAATTTTATAAATACAACCTCTGACAACTGCTTCAGGGAAATTGATTCTTTGGCTCAGTGGTTAAGGTGTTGGCCTGTCACGAGATCAGAGTTCAAATCCTGCTCTGGGTTGTGTATTCTAAGATGCATTGCGTCTTTCTGTTAGGGATGTTCATGTTCATAAGATGGGGGGCTCGTCCTGGGATAACCTCCTCCTGTACTTAGTTGTAAAAATTGATTAAAAAATAAAAAATATTTCAAGATTTCTGTCTGATCTTTTGATAAAAAAATACACAACATCATTCGTCATTTTAAATGATGACTTTCTCAAGAGGGGATGTTTTACGGTCTAGAGCATACCTTCCTGTAATTGTATAAATACAACCTCTGACAACTGTGTCAGGGAATCGATTCTTTGGCTCAGTGGTTAGAGTGTTGGCCTGTCATGCAGGAGATCGGAGTTCGAATCCTGCTCTGGGTTGTGTATTCTAAGATGCATTGCATCTTTCTGTTACAGACTTTCATGTTCGTAAGATATGTCACATTATGTTATCCACAACTGTAGTTTTTAGTAGGATCAGACACAGGAACACTTATGCAAGGAATAAGCAGAAACTTTTATGAAAGTTAAAGATTATTGAAACTGTTTTAAAATATAAAACCACAACAACTTAAAAAGAACTTCATAATTGCTTTTTTCAGAGCTTCAGTGCTTTGTTTGAAGCAGTTATTGATGGACTGTCACCAAACCAAGCTCGTGGAAAGAACCTTATTTTTGAGATAGCTGGAGATGGCAATCTGCCAAGAATCTCAATTAGCAAACCTACTGTGAGAAACAAGAGGGGGCAACCACTGCTTCTGTTCAAGAAGAATCTTGTAGGAAGAACAGAGTCACTGCCCTTGGTTCTTATAAATGATGGAACACTGCCAAGCAAAGTAAGTTTTGGAAATTGACACTATCTACAAACTTCCATTTTTCCCAAAAAATCTGTTTATATTAAATAAATAAATGAAGCTTGTATAAAGTGACTTCACCATATAACATACAGTAGAAATATTTGGTCTTGGCCTTTTATTATCTTAAGAAAACCTGATTTTTGGGTCAATTATAAGGAAATTTCTTGTCTCCCTTTTGAAACAAGTCACCAAAAGGAAGGAGAAAGAGTGCCGGATTCCTGATCCAGAGGTGGCTGGTTCAAATTCCACAGGGGTGAGAGTCAACAGTAACTTCGCATTCCTTACTTTTGGCGCGAATACTGGTTTGAACCTAGAAAGCAGTCATTGAGAGGGATTAATATAAGTTGAAAGAATTTGCTTCCCAATGGATGTAAAATAGATATGTTTAAACTAAGTCACCAAAGTTGACCAAAAGTATCATTTGTAAAAGTTTATTTGCCAAAATGTATGGTTATTTTAGTATTTTAAGCAGACCACTTTATTCTAGTAAATCATTTTGAACCTGTCTGTTCTAAATCTGTAACATGTCTGTTATAGGTTGACATAGATCTGATAGACCCTGATGGAGTATTTAAACTTGTTCCTGAAGCTGACACTAATGCCATCATGGCGGATGATGAGGAAGAAGGTAAATATTGGAAGTTATGTCAGTTAATAAATCATTACAGATCTTTATTTCTGTAGCTTGATGTAAGATATTGAGATGTTTAGAAGGAAATGATATTCAGGAGAAAAAATTTACTTTTCTAGATCCATTGCTGCAACTTAATTTCCCTGTGTAACTTTTCATCATCGTTTTTAATATATTATTGAAATTTATTCATTTTCTTAGTTCAAAATGAACTAAAATGTTATCGATTCTAACATTTCTTCAATAAAAAGCCTGACAAATGATCTCTTTGTTTCCTTTACTAGATGCATCCAGGAGACCACACACTGCCTCAGTGAATGTTAGTGTTGGTGAAACTGTCGCATTTAAAGTCCTGTTCTGCCCCACTGCGATCCAGCGCTCACAGGCTCATGTTCGAATTTCCGTGATAGACAACCAGTATGAGGACTCCTGTTGTTCAGTTGGTTGGTGAAGGTTACGAGGACGAGATCTCTCTGGATAAGATCAACAGCGTAGATGTACCTGTTGACCCAGAAAATGAAGAAGGCAACATGGCTGAAGATGATGTTTCAGGTATGAGAGAGAATAGTTCGTAACTGCAGAGATGGAAGAAGTCTTCATTTGAATTACATTCTATTAGTATGATATTAAAAAGAAATATGGTTGTCAGCAATAAATGTTAATACATTTAAAGGATATAATTGCTTCTTTGTGATGAAGAAGTCTGCTTTTGATCATGTTTTTTTTTTTTTCAAATATGAAGAAAGGGAAGGCAGAAAGAACTGTCTGTTAAAAATTGTAGATAAGAAAAAGGTGCAAATATCTTTAAAATGTGATAGACAAAAATTAAGTTTTATGTTATTTCCTGTCTATTTCAGCTGCAAAACCAAACTTGATAAGATTTGGAGACTGTTTCATCAATGAGCCACGCACTTTGACCTTTTCAATGACCTAATCATTCAAAGACAGATTGTATCAGGTTCCAGTGGCCAGATCATCCACAGCTGAAATTCTCACCAACTGTAGGGCATCTCCATAGCAACACTAGTAAAGACTTTACGGTGACCTTCAAGTCAGATCAGCCAAAGACACTTCAAGAATCTGCAGTACCTTGTAAGGTGACCAAAATCACCTTCCCAAAACCTGGACAGGTAACATCTATATTTGGTGCTTTGTCATTTTCTTTATTCGTCATCTCACTAGAGTAAGACAGTGTGCAATTCTGATTTTAGTTGGTAGGTGTATTTTAAGATAATTTCAAACTTTCAGTGTGCTTTGGGAAAAAATGGTATACTTGAAAAAATTGATAAACAGTGGTGTAGTTTCTCTCTTTCTTCATTTTTAAGAAATAATGGTTCCTCTCTTTATGGTTTACAAACCAGTACAGATTAAAAAATGCACTTTAATGTCATGAAAAAAAAAATTCTGCAAATCTGAATGTTTCATTTATTATGTTATTTCTCTTCCAGGTAACAGACTGGGATGATCGTATTCGTACAGTGAAATGGGTTGACATCCCATCAACACCTGCAGAGGGCAGCACTACAGGGGGCACCAAGACAGCTACCACAGCAACCCCAAGACCAGCCAAGAGGAAGGTTGTAGAAACAGAACCAGAACCAGCACACACCGAAGTGCCAGAATCGGTACGCAATGTGGAGTTACTGGTCAATGCTGTAGCAGACTTCAGTAAATACAAGTTGAAGCTGGAGAATATTACTTTCAGAGATACACTGATGTTCCAGACCAGAATCTATGAGTAAGTTTGAGTTTGTTTACTGTGAAATCATTTTTGTTCGCGTAGGACGAATTTTCGCGTATTTCGCGCTAGGAACAATGCGCGAATTTAAGACCGCGCTTTTATTAAATCAATAAAACATTTACGTTATCCGAATCTTGATCCTGTCCGAAATACCTGAATATATTTTTCCACTCACTTTTGACCATTAATTGTTGTTTTTAGCCAATATAACTTGAATAATCGGATGTTTTGGCAAATTCTAAGTATCTAGCAAAATTAAAATGAAACTTTTGTTTTCTTTTTAAGTATGTTTCGTTTGCATTTCCTTGAATTGTTGAATGCTTGTCTGAAGCGTTTACTAATAATCATTAGTAAAGGTAATTTTCGCAAGCGGCAATGTTTTTTTTAGCGTAATTGATTAGGGATCGGTTACAAAAGACCTGTCGGTATCGATCTTTTAATCTGTGCACACTTAACCTGTGTCAATTAACGTCAATTAACAGTTGGACCTGTCAGTTTGTATATTCGAAAGCGGATAGCGGTAATTGACACGTATACACGCGTCGGTGGTGATCCAGCGTCATGCAGCTGTCGTCTGCTTTTTTATGCTGATAAAAAAAATTGAATCTGAAATTGAAAATGTGCGAATTTAGGATTGCGGGGAATGTACTTTTTTTGCCGTTTGCGCTAAATTTCATCCCAGGGAATTTAAATGATTTCACAGTATTAAAAGTAAATATTGACATTGATTGAGAATCACATGTTACTGAATAGGTACCGGTACATGTATTTTTTATCTGTGTTCACTTTTATTTTATTATTTACTTAAACCATGCCAGCTCTGAAACAAAATTGGCATTTTGCTTGCAAAAGTAATCAGAAATATTATAATAAGAGATTTACCAAATAAGATAACTTTATGTAAATATATTTCAATACATGTATTTACTTGGTTGTTGCAGATTCACAATGAGCAATAAAGGATCAGTTCAGCTTGACTACAGCTGGCAGGTTGTGATGGAGAACTTCACTCCAACCATCCAACGTGCTGTGACCTTCATCTCCGAGGGTGACAGGCCTGAGTCTCGCGTAGATGTTGTGGAAACACAGTACATCCCATTTGTTATTGAACCAGAATATGGAACCATTGCAGCAGGAAAGAAACAATCATTTACACTCAAGTTCACTCCCTTGGATGCCAATGATTATGAAGGCAGACTGGTTTGCACGTAAGTTTAAAGACTTATTTTCACATTCATTGACCTGTCGGTCAGAGTGAGGTGCTTCTGTTCCAGTCATTATACTAAATCTTAGGTTGTGTACTTCCACCAGCTTCTTCGATCATTGTCAGTATCAAGTCATAATTCAGACACTATAAAGCCAATTCTTGCTTTAAGTCAGACACATAGAAAATGAATTTATCCAAAATATGATAAGCTCAACATGACATAATTTTCAGACGATCAACGTAGTTTGAGAGTTTCTGCATGATGTAAATGATTTTTTTCTTTCAGGATTTCTAACTTGGAGAAGAATGCACAGGGACCAGTTCTTGGGGTCAAGGGTAAAAGCCTGATGCCCTACTGTCACTTTGAACTTGAGGATTCAGACTACATCACCAATGCTAGGCGTAACCCTGAGATGAGAGGACCTGGTGGGGCACCTCCTGGCACAACTCTTGACCCAAATACCAGAGTTATTGAGTTTGAAACAACTGGAGTGTCTGTCAAATGTACAAAGTAAGTCTGGATCAATTTCAAGCATAGAATCTGAACTAAAACAAGTTAAAGGTAAATTAGCTTTGAAAATTTTTATACAGATTAAAGTTACCTTTCTGTAGAAAACTATATACATTTTGATATTACCAGTATCTAGTATAGACGTTGTTTAGTAAGAACTGCATGTTGTGTTATTTCACAAGGGTAGTATGGGTTAAGTTCTAGTCATGAACAAACACGTCGTAGATAACTGATGTACATATTTCTCATTCATAGATCGTTTGGTATAGTGAACCCTACCAGTCAGTTATACAGTTACCACTGGATATGTGAAGATGAAATAGACCCCAAGAAACCCCCTGCATTCCAATGTGTACAACCTAAAGGTCAAATCAGGAGTGGAAAGAAGGCCACTGTAAGTAAATCAGCACAAGATAGTTGGAAAATCAGAGTTGAAAACAAAATTGCTCATTGCCCAAAATTAAAATGTCAAAACTGCATCAACCCTTGACATAGAGTCTGACTAGGAGTAAAATTTCTAGAAACCCCTTAATCTGTTCTACACAGGAATGTCTTCCTATACTTAAATATTGAGCTCACATTCAAGCTTTAGGCAAAGACCTAAGAATACATAAAAATTTGCTAAGTTAGAATCTAGAAAACCACTTCATTTTTTCTTAAAAGTTTTACTGTACAGTTTTCTCTATAGATGGTTCATATTGGTGATCGTTATTTAAAGATTGTATGACAGATTTCACCTAGTCCATTGATTGAAAAATTTATATGAAAAAGACTGTTTTTGATGTGTAGATGGTAAAATTTAGCTAAGCTTGTAAAAGCTCAGCAGAGATGTTATAGCATGAATGCTTTTCTACCCTAGGTAACATTTGAGTACAATGCTACTCAGCTGGATATTGTGGAATCCTTCTGGAGGTTTACCATACCAGAACAAAACATCAACATTCCTTTCTTACTGGTGGGTCAGGCCAACGAACCAGATATCCTCATGGACAGATCTCACATGAACTTCAAGGCACTGCTCATAGGTAATGTAGGGAAAGTCCTTGATTGATAACTTTTTAGAAACCATATTTTTTATATGTCAGTCATTTTGTTTGTATTAAGTCACAGTTTGTAATACTGCTTATATTGAAAAGCCTCAGGTTACTACTTAGGTCAACAATATACAACTTTATGATTTGGAATGTTAAGGTATCATTTTCTCAGGAGTCTGTACTTCTTAGCTTATCTTAGATACTTCATGAAGTATTTATTTAAAGACTGATTTTCAATAAAAAATGAAATCTGTTTTGATCATGAACAGGTCATGAGGCTAAGGAGACAGTTTGGTTGATAAACAATGAACAGCAGCCATTCCATTTCAACTTTGATGAAGACTCCACCCACTCAGCTGGTTACTCCGCCCACTTGTTTGTGGAACCAATGGCTGGAGTTCTGCCACCAAAGTCAAAGTAAGGCATATTTTAGTTTTAGCCAGAGGTGAGTTAGGGTTTTGCTCTTGTCTAGAGTAGTTAGTAAGTGAAGTCTTTGGTCATCAAAACAATATGAGTAATTAGCAATATGTTGATGTCAGCACGGCTTTTCATACATGTTTGCCATATAACAAAGTTGAAGTTTATGCGGAAGTAAAAGTGGTCTTGTAAGAAACTGATAATAGTAATGAAATACTAATGAATTGTATATTGTCTACAACAGGATACCTGTTGACCTATATTTCACACCAAACTCGGACAAAGAGGTCAACTTTAACCTGACATGTAATGTACGCCGTAAGACTCAGCCTGTCAGTTTGAATGTGAAGGCTGAAGGATATTCCATGGATTGTACACTACTGTGTGAGGATTCCCTTGGCAACAGAGTAGAACTGTCATCAGATGGTCTAAACCAGATCAACTTTGGAGAGGTGAGCAGTTTTCTTCATTTCTTCTTTGGTGACAGTCCATCCTCAGTGGTCTCATTGTTAGTATGCCTGACTACAAATCAGGAGGTCACAATTCAGTCCCTGGTTAGGCCAGTCCATATCTGACCTAAGTTGAAAGGGACGTTTTACCTATACTCTTGTAATGATAGTCTGATAGAATAACAGTACCCATTACAGCGTATTTGAGCTAATTTGAGCAGGATATCATCTGATTTTGTTACATTCATGTTTATGAATTTTGAGTACCTAGTTTCCCCAGATTGTAAGGAACCTTTCATAGGTAAAATCTGTAATAAAATTAATAGTTATAGAAGATGTTTTAGTCCTTGAAGGCTTGAATTTTACAATATTGTGTATATTTAGTTATTACATGTAGATATTTAAATTTTTCAGGTTGAAGTTAATGAGCAGCAGATTAGAAATCTATTTATTCTGAACTCTGGAAAGTTCAACTTTGACTATAATTGGGAACTTAACATGGCTGCCAAAAACCGAGATATGGTTACAATCACCCCAATGTCAGGAGGTGTCAACCATGGAGAAAGGAAGAAGTGTATCCTGTCATTCTGTCCATCTTCTAGAATGACCCTGAGAGACAGTGAGCTTGCTCTTAAGGTTAGATTTCTACTCCTCTAACAGTTAAGGAATCATTAATCATTCTTTTGATTTTAGTTTTATTATGGAGTGGTGTTCACTTTTTTAGCATTATAGTAATTGTACCATACAGGTTAAGTGACCACAATGTATGTTTGTGCCTTATGAATATTTATCCAAATGATTTTATGGAAGTGAATCTAGTTTCCATTATTTCCCTTTGATTTAATTTAATTATTTTGGTGATATAATTTGTCTTGGAAATTATGTTAGTTAAATAAGTGAAAACACTGGAAATTATGTAACTTGAATAACAATGTATGTATCATTTGATACATGTATTTACAGATCTCACATGGACCATCATTCCATATTGCACTGAATGGTCTGGGTGTGAGCCCTGGACTTCACTTTTCATTCTTGTCAGCCAACTTTGGCAGCTGTTTTATATACCGGGCAGGCATGCCATCGCATACAAAGGTGCTCAGGCTTACTAACAAGGATAAAAAGGAAATTAGGTAAGACTTCAATGAAACATTTTTTAAAGCAGTTTTTTATTCTTTATTCAAGTCACTGTATATTTGGAAAGTTTAACTATTGCGAATCATGTTGTCTAAAAGCTATAAATATTAGGCCTTTGTAGGTGTTTGACATACTTTTTGATACTTCTGAATAGACAAACTTTTGTACATACATGTATGAAGAGGGAGGGATTCACCTTATCAGACATCTGTGTTTTTAATACCATTAGCTGAAAAACAAGATGACATTTAATAGCATGTAAGGACATAAAGTACAAACATTCAGTCTTCATTTTGCCCATTGCTGTTCACTGTGATATTTCAGTGTTGACTGCCTGTATGCTCCCACCAATCACCTGCATCACACATTTGAGGCCTGCGTCATCCAGCCCGGACAGTCGGTTGATGTTGCATTCACATTCTACCCGAGAGAGGCCAAAAAATATAAGGAAACTGTCACATTTGAGATCAATGGCCTCACAAAGCAGGATGTAGAAATCATGGGTCAAGGAACAGAGATGAAGGTGATAATTGCTTGCATCAAACATATGTACATCTTGGTTAACTTCAACCAGCTATTTGATTACAAGCATTAGTGAGAAAAAAAATCTTAAGAAAAAGAGCATAGCATGAGATATTAATTTGAAACCATACATCTGACTCAGATGACCTTTAAAGTATTAAAAACCATAGTTATGACTTGTTTTTTCCTGGACAGAATATAGCACTACATGAATCAGAAGATAAGACTGTATAGTTTTTACATGTTCTTCTTTTTTTTTTAATCATGTTCTTTTGCAGACTGGTCATTTGACTTGAGCACTCTGAAACATTATTGATATTCTTACCCCTTACAGATTGAGGTTGCTGACCCCAAACACAAAATGTTGAACCTTGGTGCCCAGGTGGTAGGCAAGGTTGTGAAACGTTTCATTCCAATAGTCAACAACAGCCCTGCAGCTATCACATTCACCTTGGCTTTGACCCCTACTACCCCAGCCCTCCAGCAGCCTGGGGTGCTCTCTATCTCACCAACACACCCTATCACCCTGGAAGGCAAGGGCGGAACCTGCAAGGTAGAGGTGCTATTTAAGCCATCTGGCAGGATACCACAGTTCATGGAAGAGGTAGGAAAGACAAACTTTATTATTTGATTTGCCTTTTGAAAATAAAGAAAAAGCTAAAAACACTTGTCGTATTATATAAAACAAAATTATCCCACAAAGACACTGGTACTGTTGAACTTGGAATTCAGTGATGGTCGTCTTCTTTATGTATGAACAGCTGCCCTACTTGATTACCAAAATTATAATCAGAAGATTTTCATATTCAGTTTACAGAACTAAAGCTGCAACTCTGCAAACATATTGCAGGTAACTTTCCATAACCTGGGCCTAAAGACTATCTAGACTATACTATAGTATATTTTTACCTTTTACACTTCTCTTTGTTTTAACACCATTTAGTGACTCCTGGTAATTTGTTCTTGCTAACCTGTATATTTGCCCCTTGCTTCAGGTATTGTTGGAATGTGCTGGTCTGTCACAGCCACTGTTTGTGATCCAAGGCTCATGTCTTGGAATGGAGATCACACTTGACACTATAGCTATACCATTTGGTGCTGTTGTACAACGCAGTCAGACATCCAGAAAGATTGTCATGGCAAACACGGGTGACATGAATGCCAAGTAAGTACCAGTATTATATCACAGAATGATGTAAAAGACTCTCTGATTTATGAATACTATTACAAATACATAGAGTTATCTGTTACTAGTCCTTGATGAATTGTTTTGTATTGTTAAAAGCCATTACGATGTCTTCCGTTACAAAAACTCATTGTACATTAAAACGTTTAGTAAGATACTATATTTAAAGCTATCTTTAAACATAGGGTTTGCATAGCAGTAATGATATACTAAGAAACTTAAGATACCTGCACAAATATGATAACCATCGAGTCTCTCACCTTTTCTAGATTTGCATGGGATATTAACAGCTTCAAGCCTGATTTCTCTATATACCCAGTGGAGGGATACATTACGCCAGGAATGGAAGTCACCTTTGAAGTGTTCTTCCACCCACAAGAAATAAGCCAAGACATAAGATATGATGTAAGCATTAAAACGTTCTGCTTCATTACTTTTCATGGAAAGTTTAATCAGCCAAGTATTGTTTCAGCATATACCTTCCCTCTTACTTCTTTTCTGTATACTTAGTGCAGTGGTATAGTTGTGATTTTGAAAATAATTTTGTTAACTGACAGGAGGGTTTTTTTAAATACTTAATGCAATTTCTTTTTAAATAATATTCATGTATGTGGGAAAATGACAAGAATGAATGTATTTTTCATAGAAATTGAGATGCTTCTTGGAGGGAGGCCCACATAAGCCAGTGACCTTGACCTTGACAGGAATGTGTATTGGTAATCCACCAGTACGTGAAGGTCAGCATTTCTCCACCAATGTGAGGGTCAAAGACACAAAGAACTTGACAATTGCAAACCGTAGCAACCAGTCCTGGCATCTCAAACCAATCATAGAGGGTGAGCAATGGAGTGGTCCAGTCTCGTTTACAGTGGAACCCCAACAGACCAAACAGTATGAACTTACATACCATCCTCTCACCATGACCTCTGAAGGCAAGAAACACCAGGGTTCAATCTTTTTCCCTCTGCCAGATGGTACAGGTCTCATGTACAACCTTGTGGGTACAGCCGAGGCACCAAGACCCAGTGGCAAGATTCAGAGGGATATACCCAGTAAAACCTGGTACAATGAGATGCTACCAGTACACAACTGGCTAAAGAAACCACAAAGGTTGGTATATAAAAGAAAACTCCATGCTGCCCATTTATCCTCATTTTTTAGGGACAGTGGGAGCAGGGATGCAGGAAAAGTATCCTTCATAGTTTAAATTTATTGGAAATGTTCTTTAAACCTACTGTGTAACAAGTATTTAAAAAATTACAAAACCATTATCAGTTTTAATATAACCTCTGCATTACACAGTTTCCTTTACTATACTGATGCATCAGTCAATTCATTTTGCCCCAGACTGGTCACTGTATGTTCAGGTCAGTAATACTGTAGATGACATTATAATATTTATGTTCGCCTGAACACAGTTTATATTAGTAAGATACATATTTACTCCCTCAATATTTCAGGTTCCGAGTGAAGATTGAACCCATTAGACAAGAGAAGTTTGATACTGGAACACAGATCAAGTCTATGGACTATATTGATGTACCAGCTAGTAGTAAGAAGGATTACAAACTGTCCTTCTATGCCTACAAGGAGAGTCTTACATCTATGAAGGTAAATCTATCAAAATAACAAGTTCCTTTGTAAAAAAGACCAAATCTACCTAGTGATAGAAGGATTTTATCAAATAGAGTTATATGGACTGAAAAATTGACCTAATCAGAAAATACATATTCTTTTAGAAAGATTTACTTGAATTTATTCAGGATGGCTTAAAATGGTTTTGACTTTAGATCATTATCACAAATTATGATACACTTCCAGAAATTTACAAGTAAAAATTTGTGTTTTAAGTGAAATCTTAGAAATACTGAAACAAATGTTTATATTACTATAAGTGGTGAACTATTGAAGTACAAGTAATCAGTGCCTTAGATTGTGTACGTTTTAGGTAACATTTGTGAATGAGCCGACTGGTGAATATCAGTACTATGAGGTGACATTCAAGGCCACACGACCAGGTGTGATCACCACGATTGACCTTACGACCCCTGTCAGACAAAGCGTGCATCACAAAATCAAGCTGGACAACCCACTCCCACAAGCTGTTATCTTTGCTGCATCTTGTAATGTACCAGAGGTCCTCATGCCTAGCACACTCAATGTACCACCAAACTCTAGTGTAAGTTTTTTAAATATTACCTATGGTATGTTAAGAATTAGAAGGACTCTTTCCATGATTACTGACAAGAAATAATTTTTTTTTTAAACTTAGTTTACATATTTTGAAATGAATAGGATTAATTTTGTTACTTCTCAACAGAAAAATTACTGCTGCAACAGGTTAACCTAAATAAGAGGACATTATTCCAAGCCATTCCCTCAATATAAACTTTGTATTTCTATGTTTGAAAAGAACGTAATTTGAATTTGAAAATCAGATTGCATATAACGGTATATTTTCTTTTATTTCAGGCTGACTTTACATTGGAGTACCAGCCATTAAGGGTTGGTGAAAGCATAGCCAGGTTAGAGTTCAGTAACAATGAGCTGGGGTTTTACTACTATGATCTTAACTTAAAGGCCACCTCAGCTGGGCCAGAGAGAGCATTGTACTTTAGAACCTGTCTAGGGCAGAGTCAGGTCCAGGTGGCAAAATTCTTGAACTTTGCTAAACAGAAGACAGACTACACTTGCAAGGTAGGAAATCAAACCAAATGTTCAAAAGATTGAGAAAAGTATCGTTAGCCCTGTATTGATTATGTCAATCCTTTTCATAATTTTTTTATGTTCAGCTGTTCCATATTGAGAGTTTTTTGCAGAGATTTAGTTAATCCTTAAAAAATTAGTTGGCAGATTGGTGAGGAAATGCACATGGTACAAGTCCCTTTAAATGATACGAATAAAACTTGATAAAAGCCTGCAGTTTATAATAAACTAAGAAATTCTTCTTTCAAGAATTTGTTTCCTAGCAAATGTCAGATTTGTTCCCATCATTTTCAGGTTGATAATGGAGATTTCCATGTTGACAAGACTGTTGCAGCTGCCCCTGGTTCCACAGGTGGAACAGAGGTTGGTCTTGACTGTCTCCTTCGAACCATCACGCCTTGGTGAACAGAGAGCCCTGTTGGTTGTGAGCTCCCCAGTTGGAGGTGAATACAGCTTCCCGCTCTTTGGCACTTGCATTGCCCCGAAACCACAGGGACCATTTATTATCAAATCTGGATCAACAACAACCATAACCTTCAGAAATGTCTTCAGTAGCACCACAGCATTTACATTCCAAGTGGACAATCCTCTTTTCCATCTTGTGAAGACAAGTGAAAATATTCGGTCCCGTAAGGATCATAGAATTTCAGTAGGATTCGATGGAAATGAAGTTGGATCAAAGGCTGCTGTTATGGGAAAACTTATTGTCACATGTCCCCGATCTGCAGGAGGAAATTCCAATGTACAGTGGGTGTATTATCTTAAAGGTGTCACTCAGTAAATCTTGATGTTTTATTTCACATATAACACTTGAAAATAAAAACATTTATTTGTAGTTATTCCATGAAATTGTGAGAAATATAACAGTTTAATGTGCTATAAAAGATGTTATTTTAAATAAATATATGAAGTTCATAATTCACTCTGTTTTTGTTAATGGATAATTTTGGTGACATACATTGTGCACTGTGTCCTACCCATGTTAAGATTTAACATATTAATGAAGACTGTGATATTTGTGCTAGCAATTATGCTGCTGCTAGATTTTGATAGGAGCCAATAAAAAATGTCGCAAATCTGAAATATATTTATAACTGGATACCATTGTGATTATAAGTGCTGTGGTTATTTTAGCTTTTTTAATGTCTTTCATGCAGAGTTTAATCAAGATTGGTCCTGGATTAAAAAGTCCAGATGTCCGTCTTTACAATCAGAAGAATAAGGGTTGAAACATTAATTTCTAATTGTTTGTCTTGACTGATCTTGTGATGAATACAAAATATCACCTGAAGTTTGCATTTTGATTTTCTCTTATGTATCTGAGGTGGATGCCGTCCTGACATAAAATAGCAAACCGTCCAAGTTTTTAGGCAATCCTGTGTTTATTGAAATACACCTAGAATTTTATTATTATATATTTAAAATAATTATATTGATATGTATTACTATTCCATGTTGTAAAGGTGTATTTGTATTTTGCCTGCTTACTTGCATCTCAGTATTGATAAGAAATTTATTCATAATGCTGAAAAATTGCTGTGATAATTTTATCAAGTTTCTTTGAGTAATAATATGTTTTTTTAATTATGTACAAGGAGTTCACATTAAATACTTTCTGTGAAAAATGTGTTTTTATAACTTTTTCATACTATGATTTCTATGTGGCAGTACAAGGAATATATCAAGAACCTATGATTGCTATGTGGCAGTACAAGGAATATATCAAGAACCTATGATTGCTATGTGGCAGTACAAGGAATATATCAAGAACCTATGATTGCTATGTGGCAGTACAAGGAATATATCAAGAACCTTTTATTGCTATGTGGCAGTACAAGGAATATATCAAGAACCTATGATTGCTATGTGGCAGTACTAGGGATATATCAAGAACCTATGATTGCTATGTGGCAGTACAAGGAATATATCAAGAACCTATGATTGCTATGTGGCAGTACAAGGGATATATCAAGAACCTATGATTGCTATGTGGCAGTACAAGGGATATATCAAGAACCTATGATTGCTAAGTGGCAGTACTAGGGATATATCAAGAACCTATGATTGCTATGTGGCAGTACAAGGAATATATCAAGAACCTATGATTGCTATGTGGCAATACAAGGGATATATCAAGAACCTATGATTGCTATGTGGCAGTACAAGGGATATATCAAGAACCTATGATTGCTATGTGGCAATACAAGGGATATATCAAGAACCTATGATTGCTATGTGGCAATACAAGGAATATATCAAGAACCTACGATTGCTATGTGGCAGTACAAGGGATATATCAAGAACCTATGATTGCTATGTGGCAGTACTAGGGATATATCAAGAACCTATGATTGCTATGTGGCAGTACAAGGAATATATCAAGAACCTATGATTGCTATGTGGCAATACTAGGAATATATCAAGAACCTATGATTGCTATGTGGCAGTACAAGGAATATATCAAGAACCTTTTATTGCTATGTGGCAGTACAAGGAATATATCAAGAACCTATGATTGCTATGTGGCAGTACAAGGAATATATCAAGAACCTATGATTGCTATGTGGCAGTACAAGGAATATATCAAGAACCTTTTATTGCTATGTGGCAGTACTAGGGATATATCAAGAACCTATGATTGCTAAGTGGCAGTACTAGGAATATATCAATAACCTGATTGCTATGTGGCAATACTAGGAATATATCAAGAACTTATGATTGCTATGTGGCAGTACTAGGAATATATCAAGAACCTATAATTGCTATCTGGCAATACTAGGAATATATCAAGAACCTATGATTGCTATCTGGCAATACTAGGAATATATCAAGAACCTATGATTGCTATCTGGCAATACTAGGAATATATCAAGAATCTATGATTGCTATCTGGCAATACTAGGAATATATCAAGAACCTATGATTGCTATCTGGCAGTACAAGGAATATATCAAAAACGAATGATTGCTATCTGGCAATACTAGGAATATATCAAGAACCTATGAATGCCATCTGCCAATTGTACCAATATATCAAGAACCTATGATTGCTATTTGGCAGTACTAGGAATATATCAAGAACCTATGATTGCTTTGTGGCAGTACTAGAAATACATCAAGAACCTATGATTGCTATGTGGCAGTACATTGAATATATCAAGAACCTATGATTGCTATGTTGCAGTACAAGGAATATATCAAGAACCTACGATTGCTGTGTGGCAATACAAGGAATATATTAAGAACCTACGATTGTTTTGTGGCAGTACTAGGAATATACCTTGGACCTTCAATTGCTATGGAAGAATATATCTTGGACCTATGATTGCTATGTTGTGGTTACTAGGAATAATTTTTGGACCTACGATTGCTATGTTTTGGTACTAGAAAAATATCTAGGACCTACAATTGCTATGTCCCAGAGCACTAAAATGTATCTTGGACTAACAATTCATTTGTCTCAGGTACTGACTTACAATTGCTATTTCGTGGATACTAGGAATATATCTTGGACTTAAAACAATTGCTATGTTGTGAGTACTAGGAATATATCTTGGACTTACAATTGCTATGTCCTGGGTACTAGGTGTATATCTTGGGCTTACAATTGCTATATTGTGATTACTGGGAATTTATTTTGGTTCCACAATTTCTATGTTGTGAGTACTAGAACTATATCTTGGACTTACAACTGCTATGTCATGAGCACTAGGAATACATCTTAGACTAACAAAAATGCTACGTGATGGGTACTAGGAATATATCTGGGGCTAACAATTACTATGTCATAGGTACTACAATTATATCTTGGAGCTATAATTGCTATGTCATAGGTACTACAAATATATTTTGGACCTTCAATTGCTATGTCCCGGGTACTACGAATATATCTTGGACAAACAATTGCTATGCCCTGGGTACTAGGAATATATCATGGACTGACAATTACTGTCATGTTATGGGTACTTGGAATATATGTTGGTCCTACAATTGCTATGTCATGGGTACTAGGAATATATCTAGGATTTATGATTGCTGTGTCATGGGTACTAGGAATATATCTTTGACTGATGATTACTATCATGTCATGAGTGCTTGGAAAATATTCTGGACCTTTGATTGTTATGTCTTAATGGTACTAGGGATATATCTAAGACCTATAATTGTTATGTCATGGGTACTTGGCATATATCTTGGACCTATGATTGCTACGCCCTGAGTACTAGGAATATGTATAGGGCCTATAATTACTATGTCATGGGTACTAGGAATATATCTTGGACCCATGATTGCTCTGTCATGGGTACTTGGAATACATCTTGGAATTATGATTACTATGTCATTGGTACTTAGAATATATCTTGGACCAATGATTGCTATGTCATGGGTACTAGGAAAATACCTAGGACCTATGATTGCTATGTCATGGGTACTAGGAATATATCTTGGACCTATGATTACCATCATGTCATGGGTACTTGGAATATATCTTGGAATATATCTAACCCTAACCCTAAACCCTAAGACCTATTATTGCGATGTCTTAGACTATGAATATATCTAGGGCCTATGATTGCTGTCATGGGAACTAGGAATTCATATCTTGGACCTACTATTTACTATTATGTCATGGGTACTTGGAATATAATTATCTTGGACCTACAATGTCTTGATATCAAGATAATAAGAGGACCTGTGATTGCTATGTCACTGGTTTTAGGAACACAATGAGGACCTACAATTGCTCTGTTGCAGGTTCTATGAATATAACAAGAACCTACAATTGCTATGTCCAAGGTTCTAGGAATTAAACTAGGGCCTTAAACATACATATGAATTAAGATGACATACCTAACAACCATGAGTAAATAATTATTTAAGGTTCCAGTAATGTTCCTAGCACCTGTCTGTGAAGTTTGCTTACAAATGACCTGAGAGTCTTGAACCTAAACTTTCTGGATCTCACAATGTAAGAAAGGTTTGTTGTTGCCAGTTTTTAATAGAAGACAGGGTTGAGTATTCAAACCTTCCAGAAATGATTGGTTATGTCAACTACCTACATAGCTAAAATATTTGAGAATATTTTACAGACAATAACTGGAAGCTTTGAAAGGCTGTAAAGTGACCATTTTATGGACACCTTGTCCAAATCAATGTAGATCAGGTAGATTAGTTCCCTGAGCCATAGTTTGAAGGAAAAAAAACAGAAATAAACTAGAACGGTCACTGAAGATGACAAATACCCCTCTCACCTGCGTATTGACTCAACAGCAGAATGCAAATCTGGAGATACTATAGTAGGAGTTTTAGTGACTATGCCTGGCAAGTTTCAGTTCAATCTGTTGAAAACTGATGGAGGAGTTTGTGCCACAAGGTATGTCAAACATGACAAAAAGTCTAAGTTCAAGGGCAATAATTGTGCCTGGCTAGGTATGGATCAGAAATATGTCTTTCATATCTACATTGCCTAATTAATCTCTCAGCCAGTTGTCATTTCCGTCTGTTGAAAAATGAAGGAGTAGTTTGTGCCACAAGGTATATAGTAGTTGAAAATGGAGAAGAGTATAAGTTCTAAGGGCAATAAATCTGCACTGCCTGCATGGATTTGCATAAAAAAAATGTCATGCACATCTACATTTCCAGGTAACCATTTCTACCAAGTTTCATTTCAATTGATTAAAAACTGAAGGAGGAGTTCACGACACAAGGTATATAATTTACAAACATGGGAAAAAGTGTAAGTTCAAGGGGCAATAACTCTGCAATGCCTGCATGGATATGCATCAAAAATATGTCTTGCACATCTACTTTGCCTAGTGATCATTCCTGCAAAGTTTCATTTTTTTATCAGTTGAAAACTTGAGGAGGAGTTCTTGACGCAAGGTAAAGATGTCAAATGTGACAGACCAACTGGAAAAAGTAAAAGTTCAAGGGGCAATAACTCTGCAATGCCTGTATGGATATGCATCAAAAATATGTCTTGCACATCTACCTTGCCTAGTGAGTAGTGACCATTCCTGCCAAGTTTCATTATAAACAGTTGAAAACTGAAGGAGGAGTTTGCAAAGCAAGGTAAAGATGTCAAACATGACTGACCGACCCTTGACCGACCAACAGGGTGATTCCAGTTTACCCCACTATATAATAATGCAGAACAGATGAAGCTGATACTAAATTATTGGTGAGGAATATTGCAGAATGACAGATTTTAAAACAAGGGAGGTTACAATAACCTATGCTGAGACATTGATTACATCCCTTGGATCCCATAAAGGATTTGGTTAAAAAGAAATCATTAAGCTGCAGAGTGGCCTCAAAGACCTTACAGACATAAAGACCTCTATGTTTGTCAACATAATCATTTCAATTTTGCACTGAATAACACAGGAAATTACCCAGTCAAAATCTTCATCAGTCATACGAAAATGTCAAAACAAAGGCTCCATCACCTAGGAAGTTGTGCAGAGGTTATCAGTGACTTAAATCTTTATGCATTATACTAAACCTAGCTAGGTAACATCAGATGTATTATGTAACACACCTCTGATAAAGGTGAAAGCTGAAAATGAATTTTCAGACGTATTTTCAAATTCAGCAGTTGTCAAACTAAACAAGGACCCTATTCATGTAGCATACCCAACTGGAAGGATAATTTTAAAGTTGAAATATTTTCTTTAAACTTCTTCACCTATCAATGTTACTTTAAGCTGCAAAGTGGGGAATAGGGAGCATACATGAGACTTCAGACAAGGCCAGTAATTTGACAGACAGAATGATTCTGAGTGCCAGGAATTTTAGGTCCCAGGTCATTTGATATGTAAAGCATCTCCCATTTGCGGGGTGGAGATATAAACTCCAAAAAGAAAAAAATGTCAAATTCCCCTAGGTCAGCCTCCCTTAGGCAAAACATTAGAAGGTGCATTCTGTGTACATGTTCCAATCAATGAGCTAAATAAAGCTTTGTTTTAAACTGGTATGATGCAGTACAATACTTAGGAGAACAAATGTCATATACTGAGCATGCAATTCATAATAATGCTAAGTTTAACATCTAACCTTTATACAACAATGTCAGATGCTGGACTTCCTACTGATGAAGGTTATATGTGAAGGGATGTCAGAGATAACACTTCCAGAATGGTACCCTAACATACTATTGTACTTGGATTTTGAGCATCAGTGCAAAATATAATAAGACTTGATAAAATTGTCTGTACTTGACACAATACATACAGTGCACATGAAAATTCACAACCTTAACATGGCAAGCCAGATCTGTGCCAAAGCCTAATAACAGAACTTAACATAGCAAGATTAATAGCTAGATTCTTAGAATTTCTAACTCTTTACAGATGTATTTAAAACAGAGTCCCTGAATTGACAAGACATTTTAATTGTAAGACCAGCTTTAAGCCAAACACAGAGCTGTGAGAAATGCGGGATCTAAATACATTCTGGTCTAAGCATGACTATTGTTGGAATTTTTGAACACCAGAATAAATTCCTGCTAGGCTGAACAATATTAAAAAATATAATACACAGGGCAAAGGGGAAGACTTCAAACATACTGACATAAAGGTCATCTCAAATATGATATATTCAATATTTACAGAACTGATACCTGAAAACAATAAATAATTATATTTGGCCACAAAAATTACTCAATGTACTATTTACTTAACTCAACCATCCCATTTTGCATTTTCATGATAACAGGGGGGGAAAAAATCCAGACATCAGTAATACACTAATATCGACATTAATGGAAACAAAAATGAATTTAGTGTTTCTGACTTTTGTTTATTTTATGAGTTTATCAGCGGGTATCATACCGTACCCGTACATGTGTAACATTATAAATCTGGATGATGAATATAAACATATAAACATATCAAACCCTGTGGACAGACAAATACTTATTGGAATACTGGATGACAGAGACTGTTCCATGAGCATACACGACATAAAGGAAAACTATATACTGTCAGGAGAAGTGAAAAAGTTACTGGTAAGGAAAAATAACAGAGTGATGATCAACTTGAAATTAAGTTGTGAACACAGGATAATGGTTACTTTTCTCGACTTTAAAACACCTTCAACATTGGAACTGCAAAGAACAAACCTTGATTTTGTGCTTGAATTTGAGAAATGTTCAACACTGATAGAGCAAATTGATTATTTTCTGGAAATTGGAAGAGTAATCATGTTGATTGATGCTTTTAGTGAAATAAAAACAAAACAAAATACCAACTGTCGGTTTGCTTCAGATTTACAAGTTCTGCAATACAACATACACTGTAGTGGAAAAAACTACTTTACTACAACCTCGTTTTGGGACTCCTGCACACAAGCTTTCCCAAATCTGCTTCTTCTAGCTATGACAGGCTGTACAGACGGTAGCATCATAATTGTCCCAGAAAATCTGCGGGAAAAGTTTCCAAATCTCGAGAGTCTTGTACTACAGTCTGTTGTTGTAAATGGTTCATTACTGTTTCCATGGAAGACATCACCACTAAGTCACAATAAACAAACTGAGGATATATTTAAAGCATTTTTTTCGACTTATACAGACATTTATTTTTACAGTATGTTTCCGGAAAATTCATTGATTCTTACTGACTGCCTAATTGCTATGTCTTCCTTACATTTTAGCAAAGAAATAAATTTGCTTGCTCTTACTGAAATGGCAGTAAGTGACCTTCAACCTCAGTTTCTACAAAACATGACCTTGACTCATACCCTTAACCTCTCAAAGAACAAACTTAAGACAATTCATCCTGGTCTTCTTCAAAATCAATATCAATTACAGTATTGTTTCTTCAGGACAATCGCCTCACAGAAATATCTCAAAACATGTTTGCAAATCTAAAGATGTTGTGCTACATCAATTTGTCACAAAACAATATCGCTGTTATTGAACCAAACACCTTCAAAGGCCTTTATCACCTGAAGGACATAAATTTACACAATAACAGTATACAACAAATTCCACAAAACATGTTTAAGGATCAAGCAAATGTCCTTCAATATCTAGAATTAAAATACAATCCTATAAACAATATTCCTATCTGGCCCTTATACTCACCCTCTTTACGTACTTTGGACCTACGATATTCAAACATAACAGGGAATAGCATTGTTGCACTGTTACATACAGCAGACAAACTGGATATTGCAGAAAAACTTGTTCAGGACCAAATGACATTAGAGTCTATACCTGAAAGTACTGCAACAGTCATTGACCTCAGCTTCAATAAAATTACAACAATTCCATCTGCTGGAATTACTGGCAAAATGATGATTAAATTGAAATATTTATTCCAAAATTTTGTGATTGGTTTCCAAGGAAACCCTTTACATGTAACTGTGACATCTCAGTGATTCAAGAAATTGTCAGCAGTAAAGATGCCCTGGAATTAATGATGCAAAGTTTAATAGACTGGGTTTGTGTGAAGCCACCAGAATTTCAAGGTCGACTCATGTGGACAATTACAGACAATGAGAAATACTGTCCTATAAATGTTAGACATTGTCCAGTTCTGTGTTCATGTTACAAGAGAAAGATGTCTGATGTAGTCATCATTGACTGCAGAGGTACTGTACTCATGGAAATGCCAGAAAATTTACCACCATTTAAACTTGAACTGTGGTTACAAAACTCCAATATTTCTGAAATCACTTCACTTCCTTATTTAAAGAACATCACTGTTTTAAATCTTGCAGGTAACCAGTTAAAGGCAGTATTACCATCTGTAATAAATAAACTTAAAATTTTAGAATTCTTCCATCTGGAATCCAACCATCTCACAGCACTACCAATTCAAGTGAAATCAATGAACCTGAAAGCCATGACAATGTCTAATAATCATTTCATATGTGACTGTTTTACAAGATGGATGAAAAACTGGCTTTTGAGTGAAGAGAATCTTGTTTCAGACTGGGCAGACATCAAGTGTCTTGATCAGTCTAATACATTACAGCAGTTAATAGCTGTCCCAGACTCACAGTTCACTTGTAAGGGAGACAACTCATTCAGTGTGACACAGCATGTTTTTCTTCCCTCTATTATAATTGGTTCAATTCTATTTGTGTTGGTGGTGGTAGCTTTGATGATTTACATTCAGAGATTTGATATAAAGGTTCTACTCTTCATTCATTTTAACTTTCATCCATTCGACAAACAATCTCCTGGACAAGAAACTTATACCTATGATGCCATTATAATTTACACAGTAAATGACATTGACCTGAAAAACAGTGTAGAGAAACATCTTAATGAGAAAGGTTATCGTATTGCAGACTTTTATAAGAATTCCTTTATTGGTTACTCTTACACAGAAAACATTGAAAAGCTTGTAAACTTGTCATATAAAGTGATTCTATTAATAGCTGAAAATTCATTTAATGACAAAATCATTCAAGCCGCCTGGAGTATTGCCTACGACAAGGCATTGTCATCAACAATGAGCAGAATTATTCTAGTTACAGATAAATTACTTAAGAAACAGCCAGATTACAATGAAAGTGTGAAACAATTTCTTAAAAGCAATAATTTCATTGACAGAAACTCAAAATTTCTCAAAGAGAAAGTTGAATACTTGATGCCAGAAGTGAAACCAGCAGAAGCATTTGCCATGGAAACGGAGGAGCACGAAATGATAATACCTGCAGGAAATGACACATGCAAGGAAACTTATCAAATTCTAATTTCATATCCCGATGAGCATCATTTGTTTATCATGAATGAGATTGTACCGTATTTATCTGCTAATAGTGTAGACGTAAAATTTCTAGATATGCAATTTACACCAGGAGCTGATATTCGCGATGAACTTCCAACAATCCTAGATGCCTTTAAACATATGATGTTTATTTTCTCGGAAGATTCACTGGGAGATGATATTAGTGGTTATATCTTGTCACAAGCAGTCACTAAAGCACAGCTTGAAAATCAAAACTTTCTGCTCCTTTGTACTTCTGGAAAAATTCATTTAGAAGACATTGCCAATGATGTGACTAAATATATTGAGAATTATGTGACAGTGAGTTTAAAAGATCCTTTACTAAAAGAACGTATCTTAGAATCTATCAGGTGTAATGACAGAGTACAAAAAGAGGACATGAATGACACAGAAAATGTGCCACTTATATAAATATTGTAATTACATGTGTTTATATAAAATGATATTGTTTACTCACTTTTAAATGCAATTAGTTTACAAAGTTTGTAGAGAAAGATCTTGTATATTATTTACTTATCAGCTTATTAGCTTTTGAACTCGATGTTTTACAATATTTCTAGTGCAAGGATTGTTCATAATTTACATATCTAGAAATCATAATATCTTTTATTACTTTGTACATCTCATTTTTCTGAAGACTTGGCCAATAGCTACAATAAGAGAAGGAATGTGGAAGCTGCCATCAGTTCCGTTTTTAAGATTCAAACCTACATGTATCACCTCTATATTCCATTTGTAAGATTCAAACCTACATGTATCACCTCTATATTCTATTTGTAAGATTCAAACCTACATGTATCACCTCTATATTCCACCACCAGGGACATAGCTAGGCCAAAGTTGAGTGTTTGCACAAACTCACAGGGTGTTGCGACAGGCCCCTTTATAGGTGCAGGGTACCACAAGGCACGTGGATATGCTTAAGTAATGATTATTATAATTTTCTTTTTTCTATCTCCTGGAATGAATTGTAAGCATGTGCATATTTGGCATATACGCAGTTATACCACTGACCACTACCCTCCTTTCGCTTGTTTATTTTAGAGAACAGTATACAGATCAATATTTACATGATATTCATATATATATATCCAAATGTGTTTCAACTTACTCAATGAATGTTGAGTTAGAATAAATTAAAAACACATCATTTCCTAACATCTGAGTAGTGCTGTATAGTGTAAACAGTGTAAAAGTGTATACATACTTGGTCTAATTGTGTACAGTGACAAAAATTAATTTCTCGCAATCTTTAATCTAAAATACTAGGTATAGATTATCACTAATGCTGAAGATTAAACTTATATTAATGGTCTAAGTGACCCTGAATATTTCAAGAAATTTATATTGCTGAATGCAAGTAAACAAGTAAAACAAACTTCACAAATCTATTCATACTGAAATAATTATATTCAGTGGGAAAGAAGTTTAACTTCCAATGAAGTGATTTACATAATTATGGTAAAAATCTTTTATGACTTACCATGTAATAAACTTAATTAAGAACAATACTGGAAGGTATGTTTTTATTTTACATTGAATTTTATATTAAAATAAAAGAAATAAAAGAAAAGGTTTTTGTAACTTCTAATTTACATGAATTTTTAATCCACTTATCTTGACTGTCATGCATTCTAGTCATTTGGAATATTAACTTTAATATTGTACAACAATCATGTTTGGGTCAAAAACTGTTACGTGAAGACTTTTGGCCCCACAGAAATACAAACTTTCTTTCTAACAGGCTGTATGAGTTACAGGTCTACATCACAGCATGAATCAACTAACATTTCATCAAATGTTGACATCAGCTACTTCACAATTCGCTTTAAGTTTGAACTGGAGGCATTAACATAAGGTCTGCAAGTTAACATACAACTTCAAGTTTTATTTGCTAGTTGTAGGTTATATATCATCTGTAAAATGTAAGTTTCTTCTGCAACACATATGCTATACAGTGTCTGTGGCATAAAATCATTTGTGATACATATGATGACAATGATTAATGGATGAAACATTTCTGTTCATTATTGTCTGCTAAGTATAAGATAGATATTATAAAGAAAAACACCAGTTTCTCTCACTGTTGTACCACACAGGTTATGTGTCATTTTCATCTTCTTCATCAAAAGATAACAAACTTGAATTTTTCACTTCTTTAGCAGAAGATTTCTTCTTTTTCTTGTCATCTTTCAGTTTTTTACTACTAGTTACATGTAAATCGTTGCCTGTATCACCTTGTCGTTTTGTTGGTTTCTTGAAAGTGATCCTTCCATCTGAAGATTCTGGATCAGCACAATCTAGAAAGGTTGAAAAAAAATTGTAATATGCTTAAATACAAAAACTATTTTCTTTCTTTCTTTCTTTCTTCTTTCGGAAAGTTAACTGTCCACAAAATCAGTCCTTTTAATTTTGAAAAACAGAAAAGCTTTACTTAATCAATTTCCCAAAATTAAAGTTGACATATGATTATATGTATCCTACAAATTAAAAAATACAATCAAGCAATAAACAGTTATGGATTTAATAATTTCCATTTTGTATCTGTCATAACAAGAGACATGATCCCCCATACAGTAATACTTTGGTCATGTATATTATGTTGACTAAATGCTTTTATCTCTCTTTACCTAATGTTTTTTTTCTTTAAGTTGCAGATTCATATCTGCATTTTAGACTGTCTGGCCTTTGACATCATAAAGAACCCAATCATTTAATAGAAGATCAATGTGATTGTTATACCAAATTTCTTTAACTGCTCATCAGGCATACAAAAAGCTATTTAAATTAGCAAGAGGAAAACTAAAACCCTGATCAGTGAAGGTGCACTTCTACAAACTAAATATTTAATCTACCTTTGTCTTGAGTTTCAGATTTCTCCTCGTTCAATGCTGCCTCTACCTCCTCAGCAGTGAGGTCACCTTCCTTGAGAGTTACTATGGTTGGCTTTTCATCCTCATTGTCTGAACGGTCCTCATCTTCATAGCTCAACACTTCTCTCTGCAGTCAAAATGTCAATCAGTATCAGCACAAAACAGTCAGTTTCTCATTTTTATAAATGATAAATCAACAACTTCTATCTTTTATTCTTGCATTGATTCTGAGATAATATCTGGCTGTAGTTGAATAAAAGCACTGTTTATTTGGACGGTTGTTTATTCATACAAAGTCTGTTTCTATCTGTAATGCTGGTATCAATATTACTGATACTAAGCCCAATGGTAATTCCGTGTTGGCAATCACAGATTTACTCTTTTGGTTGTGTGACAGTGTCATGTGTGATAATGAAAATACATGATTTTCTGACTGACATGTTTGTAAACTATGCTTTTCTTGTCTGAAACCAAAATATTTAGCACTTCTTATGGTAGACATTACATATAAGCTTAAAACCCAGTAGATTTAATCACCAATGGTGCAGTTGATACATATACACTGTCAACAAAAATTACAGAATTAGTGAACAAAACTTGATAAAACTTTGAATAGATGATCAGTGAATTCATTGTTAATATCTTCATCTATTTTTTGAAAAACGTAACTGTTTGTGAAATAGCAACCATATCCTATAATTAAAAAGCAAGCGTGTTGTGCTTTACCTCTGCTACTATGTCTCCTCCATGAGGCAGGTATGTATATTAATGGTTAATATACATACCTGCATGAGGGGAATATACTGCCTTGTTAAAATAGTGAAAGGGTAATTGTACTGGATGACTAAATTCATCTGCCGAAATGAATGTCAGAAGATTCTTGGATTCATAGAATACACATTAGTCCTAATAATAAGACCTATACGTAACCTATCTCACATTTATCCTTCATTTCAAGTCTAATAATTTGGACTACATACACATGTCATACATGTGTGTGGACATTCACTTATTATTCTCTCATCCCACAGTCAAAAACACAAAATCATATTAACTCATTCTTCCCAAGGACTATATGACTCTGGAATGAATAACTGATGGAGATTATGGCTACCCCAAATGTACCAGCTTTTATCAGTGGACTGAATAAGTTTTATGGATTTTAAATGTTCACAATTATGTTTAAGTAAGATCTCTAGCAAAAATCTTGTGTACTTTTTATCTTTTACAAGTTCAATGTTCCTGACATGTACCTGCCTAGTATAGTCAGTATTGACTTTTGGCAGTAATAAGTTGAAGTGGAAGTTGAGCAAAGTTAGGTAACTTACTTACTGTAAATTTTTGTTCCTAACTTAACAATTATGCATGAAGATCGATCTAGGTTAATTACCTTGGAATCAACTGTTGGTCCCTCTTTGTAGCCTATCTTTTCTTTAAACGCTTTGAGGAAAGACGGGTCTTCATTTTTGACATATGATATCTTATTAGCCATCGTTTACTTTATGAACAAATGGGGAAAATGGAAGTAAGGGAAGTAATTGTGTATCCTACTGAAAGAGCAATACTTTGCCGTGCATATACAGGATAGAAGAAAACATTTGTAATATTACTTCAAGAGTCATTAAAATGCATATAACAAAGTGAAAATAGATATTGTTACAAGAAGGCATACTTATATCATACGAGTGCACTGTTTTATCATAAATGAACTAACATAATTATGAACTATGGATGACCTATAAAGTTACTGGGGTCAGCATTGGTTTCCGCATCTCTTTTCGTTTGTGATCACTCGTTTTACTAAATGAACGATTGGAAGAGTAAAAATACCACATAGATAAATTAATGTGTACAGAACAACAGCGAGCGGTTTTATTTGCTTTGTCGCTGTTGTTGTTTATCTTTTTTTCTACTGTTCACACTGCACATGTATTTCCATTAAAATAATCAGTGTAAATGAAATCAGTGTACGAGCGCTATGACAATGGTATCTATGTCATAATTGTAATATTGACGCTGAAAATATTGTCTACCATTCGATCCTGTTCTGTTTGTGTCACGATACACATCGGACAACGTTATGGAGCAAACTATCAAGTGTTCTTGGTCCGGATTGTTTTAACGAACTTTGCAGTAGAACGCCTTTTGAACAGCTGTTAGAAATGTTCTCTGACTTTGTATCACTTGATGTGACTGTTGATAAACAAATATCGTGTATGAAACATTTCTTACGATTTGCTCACTATGTACATGTGTTGTCACACTACTTTACTGAATACACTTTGCTTACCTTTAACATAAAAGGTAACTTGATGTATTGTACATGTGCTGTGACAAGCTTATTTTTTTTTTTTTTTTTTTTTTTTTTTTTTTGTATCTTTTACAGGTGTTGTAGCCTATTTTGGCTACATAAACAAGCTTCCCGTCTGAATTGTCTATGTATTTCGCTTTCGACATAGAGTTCTTCTCAGCGGGACTTTATTCAATGAACATTGTAAACTTTCATTGTGCTTTCATATGATAAGCAATTTGTACTTTTGACTCAATATATACATCTTTTTTTCTGTTGTGTGTTTTTTGTATGTATGTATGTATTCTTGTACATGTGTGTTATAAGTTTGTACTTTGTTTACAAAATTGTAGGTATATATTTGATATGCTCTCCTAAACTGGAGGAATAAAAGATATCTATCTATCTATCCTTTAGTACATAAGTGTGAAACGCGAGCCATCTATACTTTTGTTATGGGGTGAAAATTAAGTATAGAATTGTGAAACAATACATTTTACTTTACTTAAAATAGATGTCTTTCTCACTCTGTCAAGGCGTGCTTGCAGTAATTTATTCGGCAAAACGAAACAAAGCCTTAAGAATGCTTTACAAGACGGCCCTGAATCGCGCGAGAACAACGGTAATAATTTAAGTTGTCAAGACATCAAACGTCAATAGTATGAAAAGTTCGTCATCACGACATCACAAAATAGTGGGAACTCACAGCACCACTCAGTCATCAAAGTGAGAGTAAACAGAATCACAAAAACATTTTTTTCTTCTTCTTCCCCCTTGCCTTAACGTGTCAGTTAGCAACATCCATTTAGAGTATACAGCGTTTGCTACTGGGAGAATACAGTCGCATATACCTCCTATTAAGTACTGATCTTTTTTTATAATGACAATAAATGCACTTCCGTACTCTGCCAAAATTAAAATGCAGTTTTTATACCTGATTATGCGATATTTGAAAGTAACATAATTTATTGACATTTGAAAAACTATTTGATTTCAAATTCAGTAGAATCCATTGGCAACCTCCGCTGATGAAATAAATTTGTTAACCATTGCCCCGGCGAGGCGTCATCCTTCATGTTTTCCGCTCTATATTATATGCGATTTTTTTTTCAAACAAAGAGAGCTTTGATTAAAGTGAAAATTGTAAAATTGCCAACGTTTTACAGAAGTCTTTCAATATACAGATAGACCGAGTAGGCCCCTATACATTTTTACACTTACATGTTCTTCATTCACTTCTACAGGCACAGAAAGCAGAGAAAAGCTTAATCACCAGAAAATAAACACGTTTCTATCTTCGTTTTTTTCATAATTTTAACCTCAAGGCAGGTGAAGAGTAAACTAACGCAGTAAATACAGAAATGGTGGAATTTATGCACCTGTCATTATTTTGCCCGCCCGGGGGAGGGGGGGGGGGGGGGGCGGCGGGCTGACCCAGGGGAATTTGACATCTTAAAATGTTTGGAGTCTAAATCCCCACCCTAGAGACAACCATTTTTGTCTAAATCCCCACCCTTGAGCCTGCTTGGTGCATCAAATGCCCCGGGGTAGGGGAAAGGGTAAATATCTAAGAGATCAATCAATAAATAAAACTGTTATCAGAAAAACAATAAAAAATATAAGTATAAAGGCTTATCATAAGGAAAATAATGAATCTAGATTAATGGGCCTCTGAAGTAAGGTAGGTAAAGTCCCAATGAGTATATATGTATCAATCTCAGTTTAATAACTTTGATAGTATTCAAATGATTGGACTTAGAAGAAACTTAGGTGCATAATTCTGAAAATAATGCATCCAGGGTTATAGGCCTTCTTGGTATGGTAGTAGTAGTCCCACTAAATACCCGTACCTAGTTTCAGTTGAATATCTTTCATATTATAGAATGTATGACTTTTAAAAAACTTAAACCAAAGCGGACACGGACACACAATCGATCGTATAAGCTCTTTAACCCTTTATCCCATGAATACGTGTTTTAACGCATATGCGACCAGTGCAGCGGAGTACCTAATACGTAAAGTATACTTTTTGGCGTAAAGAGGCGTAAAGTATTATAAAGGCGGCGTAAAGTATTATGAACCCAGCGTTTACAAAGTATTAAATAGAATGGAGAAATACAGATTAAAGTTTAATTTCATTAGTAATATGCATTTCTATTTAAAAATATATTTACAAATGGATTTTAAAAAGTAAACAAGCTCCAGAATTTCAAATATTTTTCGTAAATAAGTCTTAAAAACGCGGCGTAAAGTATTATGAACTCGGCGTAAAGTATTAAATAGAATGAAGAAATACAGATTAAAGTTTCATTTCATTAGTTATATGCATTTGTACATAAAAAATAATTACAAATGGTTTTTAAAATGAAAACAAGGTCCAGAATTTCAAATATTTTTCATAAATAAGTATTATTAACGCGGTGTAAAGTATCATGAACCCGACGTAAAGTATTAAATAGAATAAAGAAATACAGATTAAAGTTTCATTTCATTAGTTATATGCATTTCTACTTAAAAATATATTTACCAGTGGAATTTAAAATGTAAACAAGGTCCAGAATTTCAAATATTTTTATAAATAAGTCTTATAAATGCGACGTAAAGTATTATGATCCCGGCGTAAAGTAGTATGAACCCGGCGTAAAGTATTATGAACTCGGCGTAAAGTATTAAATAAAATGACTAAATACAGATTAAAGTTTCATTATATAAATATAATTAAAAGTGAATTTTAAAATGTAAACAAGGCCCAGATTTTCAAATATTTTTCAAAAATAAGTCTTATAAACGCGGCGTAAAGTATCATTAACCTGGCGTATAGATATATAGAGACGGACGAAATACAGATTAAAGTTTCATTTCATTAGTTACATGCATTTTTACTTAAAAATATATTTACCAGTGGATTTTAAAATGTAAACAAGTTCCAGAATTTCAAAAAAAAATTCATAAATAAGTCTTATAAACGCAGCGTAAAGTATCATGATCCCGGCGTAAAGTAGTATGATCCCGGCGTAAAGTAGTATGAACCCGGCGTAAAGTAGTATGAACTCGGCATAAAGTATTAAATAGAATGACGAAATACAGATTGAAGTTTCATTTCATTAGTTATATGCATTTTTCCTTAAAAATATTATTACAAGTGAATTTTAAAATGTAAACAAGATCCATATTTTTCAAATATGTTTCATAAATAAGTCTTAAAAACGCGGCGTAAAGTATCATGAAACCGGTGTAAAGTACTTTATAGACGGACGAAATACAGATTAAAGTTTCATTTCATTAGTTACATGCATTTTTACTTTAAAAATATAATTACAAGTGAATATTGAAATGTATAAATCATTTAATTGGATCTCCATAAGACAAAAATAATATAAACTGTTGCACGATTACTCATGAATTTGGTTTTGTAGGTTATTTTAAATCAATTAAATAGACTTTATTATTACTGACCATCAAAAGTATCATTAATTTTATGTAATTTTCTTTTTATGCTTCTAAGAATTGTGATTTCCATTTCTACGATAAACAAGAAATATTATTAGATTAATTAGTAATTTAATATTTATGTTGGGTTGTTTTTTTTTTGTGAGTTAATACAATTTATTGTACATAAGATAAAGTGTCTCATCTTTTGTTTTGTATTTCTCACCTCTATTCGCGCTCAGCTGCTAATCCTGTTATTTTCAATATCTAGTTAATTGGCGCTGATGGTTTGCCGATATATTGCTAAAGGACAAATGGATAATCAAATTACATTTGTGAGACTGTTAATTCTGTAATTGTCACACTTTTAATTTTTATTTGATGTTTTATGATTGAATTAAGCGTTTTTTGTCCTTGTCAACTAAGGAATCAATCAACAGCAAACAATGATGTATTCTGTTAATAACAGTTAATCAGGACTTACTTATCAGGTAGTTACTGATGGTATGAAACCGACAATATCATTGGTAACATTTGCAATTTATGAATGACCAATCCGTGTTAATTCATGTTCAACCCTCTTCTTTAAATAGCTTTAATGCAAAGTTATATATCGGATTAGGAGCGGATGCGGTCCAGTGGTAACGCGCTGGACTGGTAAAGCAGGGGTCCCGAGTTCGATCCCCCGCTCCTCCACTAACATTACTAATAGTCTTTCGGATGAGACTTTAAACCGAGGTCCCTGTAGTAGCGCACCAGTGGTCAGTGATGTCTGATAAGCCCCGCCTACTCATTATGAATTCACACTGTTGTTTGATGAAGTTAGTTTACATTCTGTTATCAGAGAGACATGTTGTTATAGTGTAGAAATAAAAGTATAGAAACAATCCTTCGGGTCTGTCTTAATTAAACCATCCCTTTATGGGTCTGTGACAATACAAATATTATTCATATAGGTAAACTCAAACATTACATTGGCGACGAGGATTAAAATATCAAAGTGCATGGATTAAAACTATCAGAGTGCATGGATTAAAATCTGTTTTCTGGACTTAAATATTGCGTGAGAAATCATGGCTGGAATACCGTCGTTTCCAAAATTTGATGTGCACGGGGAAGAAAGTTCATTAGGCACACGATGGACAAAATATGTCGCAAAACTAGAGAACTTATTTGTCGCTATGAACATCGACTCAAAGAAAAGAAAGAAAGCACTGTTGTTACACTATGCAGGTGATGAAGTCTTTGAAATATATGAAACTTTGGATTTAAACTCTGATGAATCAAATTACGATCAAGTGAAGCAAGAACTATCCAATTATTTCCATCCAAAGAAGAACAAAGAGTTTGAGCGCTACGAATTTCGAAACATGCAGCAACATCGAGAGGAATCTATAGATCAATATGCAACGCGGCTCAGACAAAAAGCAGAAAACTGTGAATTTGGAGACAAAGACGGTGAAATCAAAAGTCAAATAATACAAGGATGTGTTTCCAAAAAATTGCGAATCAAGTGTCTGGAGGAAGAGAAGTCTTTGACTGATATCTTAACAATGGCTCGCACAATGGAAATTGCGCAAAAACAATCTGATGCGATGGACAAAAATTCAACTGACGACTTGTCAGTTAATAAAATGAAACATAAGCTGTCGCAAAACACATTGAATTTCCGAAATCAGAACAAATCTTTCCGTCCACGACCGGCTCATCAAAAAGCAAGAAATCAAACATGCAGAAATTGTGGAGGTGATTATCCTCACAGCAAGAAATGTCCAGCTATCGGTGCAGAATGCAACTACTGCCACAAAAAGAATCACTTCATATCTGTTTGCCGTAAACGCAAACACAAGAACGGTAAAGCACGAAGCCAACGCTTGAACGAAATAGCGGAAAATGACAGCGACACAGAGTCAGACAGTTCGGAGTCCGAAGTATCATTTCATCTTAATACGAAATTAAACACAATCTCCAACAAAAAGGTGCCAAAGGTTACTTTAAAGATAAATGGAATTGATACAAACGTGCTCATAGATACCGGCGCAAGTATAAATGCAGCCGAGCACAAAGGAAAGTTAATCACCCGGGACGCCTCGTACTTCAAGCTCGTCGTCGGCAACGACAAACATAAATCGCTAACACCACTACGCCGGCGGAGTAATCACGAACCACAGCGTCCATCTCGACACCGGCAACGACCTGCAAGACTAAACGATTATGTGTAAAAAAAAAAAATAATAATAATAATAATAATTATATTCGCAAATCATTTGGATTTAACATAGTGCTTCAGTGAAAGTGTTTTCAGCAGGTCATAATAACACCTGTTTTAAGTAGATGTGTTAAATTAAAAAAATACGATTTTGATTTCGAGTGCTTGATATATACTTCGAAGTTGGAAAATTAAAATTCATAACAAACAGCGGCAGGCTTTCAATAGTAGACACACCTGTTTTCAATAGCTGATAGAAAGTCTGACCAGATAACATTAAATTTCTCACGAATCCATAGACATTAATTTCTTGTCGTTAATATTTCCTTAACCTCGCGATACGTTCTAGCGAGAGAGATATAAAATAACATTAGTGCCATTAGTGCTCATTACAGGCAGGACTTTATCAAATTAATGCTCACACTTGTTTTGGTTTCAATTAAGTGTTTGTTCATTTATTTTGACATGTGATTTTTAATTTCAGGCAGGAGGAGAAAGGCAAATAAAAACCATTCATCGGTCACTTGAGATGATAAATGAAACTTGTTAAATAAATAATATGTGCTTCTAGATTTGAAAAAAAAAATGATGACCTCAGTTCCAGATGTTACTTTTCCAAACATTTTTAATTATGAATAATGAGTTTTGCTATTTTATCAATATGATGCATTTTCAGTCTAAACAAAAGGAGGAATGTAGTAGCGCACCAGTGGTCAGTGATGTCTGATAAGCCCCGCCTACTCATTATGAATTCACACTGTTGTTTGATGAAGTTAGTTTACATTCTGTTATCAGAGAGACATGTTGTTATAGTGTAGAAATAAAAGTATAGAAACAATCCTTCGGGTCTGTCTTAATTAAACCATCCCTTTATGGGTCTGTGACAATACAAATATTATTCATATAGGTAAACTCAAACATTACAGTCCCATGTATCAGTGCTATACACTGAGCATGAAAAAGAACCAGGGGTGTCTCTGGAATGGGATGCTTTCTGTATCTTGCACTACCCCCACAACATAAAATAACTAATCTCTTCAGGGGGCGTCGGTCATATGGGCTACCGGTACCGACGTTAAATAAGCTTAAATAGATAGATATATATCGGACTTCATTGAGTTATTATAGATGTGTAATGTTGTGGATTATTGAGTGTATTATATAATAATTGAGTGTAATTTTACCTCTTCACTACAGTAATATCGGAGTGTTTTCAGGGTTAAAATATTTTGAATTCATCAGTTAAAACCTAGTGTTTCAGCGTTGTGTAATGTGTGTATTGTGCATTTAAATAATAGCGCAAGGAAAGTCACGTAAGAAGAATTTCCATGTGGTGCCTGCAGGAAAGATTGCACCAAATTATGTCTGCAATTCTGGACCTTGTTTATATTTTAAAATCCATTTGTATTTACCTTTTATTGCAGTTAAAATGCATATTACCAATGAAATGAAACTTTAATCTGTATTTCTTCATTCTATTTAATACTTTACGCCGGGATTCAATATACTTTACGCCGAGTTCATAATACTTTACGCCATGAAAAATATTTGCAATTCTGGGCCTTGTTTATATTTCAAAATCCATTTGTAGTTACCTTTTATTGCAGTAAAAATGCATATTACTAATGAAATGAAACATTAATCTGTATTTCTTCATTCTATTCAATACTTTACGCCGGGTTCAATATACTTTACTTTATGAAAAGTTTTCCATCGTGCTGCGTTCCGACATGAAAACACGAATAAAAATATCACCGTTGTCTTTAGACCTTTCGCGGTTACTCCCCTTTTTTATTTTGTGGCGTCGAAATTCCCGAGTCCCGGGATGTAAAAACCGACCAAAGTCTATTTCCCGGGACCTGGATTCCATAAGTTTATCAAGTGCCCGCCTGTCAAGAATGGTCTTCTGTCTAAAGCCCCGTGTATGCCCGCCGCCCCCCCGGGCGGGCAAAATATTGACAGGTGCATTATGACAGGACAATGTGCAATGCAGTTGCGAATGTTTTCAGTCTGGTTATGTTATTATATTTCATTTGCCGGAAAATCGATCAGACTTGCAAGAACTGTGGACCCGAGTCTGGCGGCAAACAACTAGGAAGTACTACTGAAGTCAACCTATAAAGGTGTGCAAGAAATTGTTTGACAGAGGGGGCTCAGAACCAGAACTGTAAAGCTTTGAGCTTTAATTATCAGGAGAGAGCTTGTAGGATGATGATTTTGTTAAAAAGCTGTTACACAGACAATAATATTGTTGACTGGCAGACATTCAGTCTGACTTCTTGCATAGATGGGTGGGTGCCCTGGAAAGGTTCATGTTACAAGATGCACACAGAAATGGTCAACTGGACCGTGGCGAGACAAAACTGTAGAATTCCAGGGGCTCATCTCACGGGATATGAAACAACGGAAGAATCAAACTTCGTCTGGAAAGAAATCTCTCGGACGCAGCAGACAAATATTTTTATCAGGTGGTCGTGATCTTGAACAGTAAGGCGTGTGGATGTTGGCGGGCGAACATGATGACGTCACGAATGACATCCTCGTGCCTTTCGATGAATTGGAGGGAAAATGAGTCAAATAATATCGGAAACGATAACTGCAATGGTTTTAGAAAAGGAGGGAACTTGGAATGATGCACGATGCTTCCTTGAATTCCCTTACATATGTGAATATCATTTGTAAGAAATCAAGGTCTTGTACCTATGCTCTTTCAAAAATTTCGCTGTTTGATTGTCTATCACACAACAGGTAAGAATTACAAAACAGTGTTTCAGCTATGATGACGATATCAACACATTACTGGTATTATCGTTTAGTTACAGAATAATGTCTTGGAAAATTCTTTCGAAACATACTTTTGTTACGTAGTGAAAATTAAGTCCAGAATTGTGAAGCAATACATTTTACTATTTAAATTCCTCGGGCCCTGAATCGCGCGAGAATATGTGTTCAAAACATGTTCAGTGTCATAGATATTTTATTCGCGACAAATGACCCTAGGTGCTAATTGTCCAGTTTTCACCCAAAGGAGCATAACTTGAACAATCTTTGTAATGTACCTTACATAATGCGACACGCAGGAACATAGATTTATAGCCTACCTGTCAAGTTTCATCAACATTACCAAGCGGTTTCGGAGATTTTGTTAGAAGCAGAAGTTGAAGACCAGTACACAATGTAACACATTGAAATTATCAAAACAAGAAGATTTTAACAGTTTTGTTCCCTAAATATTTCTATGTAAGTCTTTTGACCTTTATGTGCCATGAAGTAATATTTGAAAAAAAAACCTGAAAGAAGTCAACTAGACAATATTAAAAACCAGATACCTTAACCATAGGTTCCCGAGTTTCAGATAAGACTTTTTTCTCTACGGTGACATATTTATGAGAAAAAAATGACCCCCGGGATCGGGTAAATAATAATCCCAGGGATATAAATTAACAATCTCTGTATAGATACTCTCGACAATGCTACATACTACTAGTAATATGAAAGCTCTAGGTCTTGTTTATAAAATCTAGATATTTTTTTAAGTTATTCATTTTAGTGGATGTAGGAAATAAGGTTCGGTGTGGAATGGACCATTTTTAACAACTTTTATAGAGCTTCATTCGAGAAACATTCATGCCAAGTAACATCAACTTTGACCGAGCGGTTTCGACCACAAAAGCTCATGGACTAAAAGGCATGTTGTGCCAAGGAAAGCTGAAAATGTCACTTCAGTAGTGAAATCATTATTGCTGAAATTGTGTGAGGTATTAGCCAGAACAATCTCATTATGAGACGTACTTTAAAAGATGTTTAACTACATTATATGCGCACCCCTCCGAAGATGAGGGGTATATTGTTCTGCATGTTGGTCGGTCAGTAGACCTCTACGTTTCCGATCATAACTTGAGAACACATGGGTACATTGATTTGAAATTTGGTATGTAGTTTGGCGTGTTGAGTATATACACAAATAGTTTCTGGACTCATAAGGTCAAAGGTCAAGCTCACAAGGACCTGAATTTTAATAACGGTTCCGATCAATAATTCACGAACAACTGCACCCAGGACCGTTAGGCATAATTAGTAGAAAGGCCTTATTGCTTTTGAGCTTCCTGGGTCTAAGGTCAAGCTGACAGAGGCCTTGAAAAAGTGCACCCATGACCTTCAAACTTTACAGAATGTTCCGGCATGATGAGAAGTTGAACTATATTAAACTTGGGCACACCGGGTCAATGGTCAAGCTCACAGTGGTTCCGCACTAAGACAATAACTCAAGAACAAATGCGCTCAGGGCCTTCAAACATTACGGGGTGGTTGGGCATTATGATGAATCTTGTTTTATTTGGCCAACAGGGTCAAAGGTCGAGCTATCTGTGGTCTGGACTTTGAAAACGGTTTCCAATCAGTAACTTCAGAACAAATGCATGCATAGCCTTCAAATTTTACGTGATGGTTATGCATGATGAGTAGATGAATCTTGTTTTATTTTGCCATCAGTGTCAAAGGTCGAGCTAACTGTGGCCTGCACTTTGAAAGCGGTTTCCAATCAACTGCTGCCAAGACTTTCGAACTTTACGCGGGGTTGGGTATGCGCAGTAGATGAACTCTATTGTTTTTCTAAAAGAACCAAACTTCCAGTTCACAGAGCCCATGCTAAGAAATCCATGTCCGATCAATAACTCTAAAGACCTTCAGGATGGTTTGGCATGTGTAGATAAGCCTACTAAATTTGTTCCCACTGTTTCAAATGTCAAGCTTACAGGAACCTGTACTTTTCCAATTTCTCGATAATCCAGAAATCTGAAACATAGTTCAGCTTTATGAATAGATAATTCTGCATCCAGGTGTTGTTGTTATTAGAATCATCATCCTGAGTCGACATTCTTGATGATCTGTGACACGCATACGGAAGAGGCTTCATTGTTATTCTGACAGGTTATGTTTTACTTATATATGTGTAAACGATAAATTCTGTTTATCGACTGTATATGGTGACTTTGGATATCTAAATGCATCAGATATATTGTTCAGTATCAGTGTTAGTTACAGTAATGAGTGAAGAAGGTTTTTTTGTCTGTTTTTATTGGGGCTTAACACCAGTTTCAACCTCATGACAGTCAGTCCACCTACCTGGGTATACAATCAATCGCTCCGTAAGCGACTGATCGCTTCTTCACATGGTTCGTACAGGAAACTGAAGCAAGAAATTCAAGGACTTTTTAAGGACTTTTAAGGTCAGTGACAGTCTTAAGGTTTTAGGGTCCATAATTTTAAGGTATAATACTCACCTTAGCATATCATGTAGTCTAATTAGATACTCCTTTCTTCTTGATATCAAGCTGTGTATACATTAATTCAAAAATATTTAAGAACACTGGTTTTTAAACTGCCAGGAATAAGTAACTAAAATTGAAAGTACTGTCAACTGTTCTAAATTAAACTTTTTAAACACGTAAACAATTGTCCAATGAAATGACTGTGTTGAGTTTCTGCGTTCTTCCATTTAAGGATCTGTTTGTCATATTTTAAGCATCAGATGTGAGAAATGTATAATTTAAGGGCACGCGACTGCTATCCATGCTATTTTCAAGGGCTTTTAAAGGCCAATGCCAAAATTTAGGGACTTTTTCAGGCCTGTACGAACCATGCCTCACTTGAATCAGAGGCCAGGGACAAATGACCTTTAGACGCGATGTCCGAGATCAATTATCACAGTGAAACTGCCCCCTTATGAGATTTGAACAAGGAATCCTCGGGTTTCAGATGCTCTTCTGAGCTAACAGGAAATTGTTTCATTTCTCTAGGTATTTTCTTTTCTGAAATGACAATGTAATTTGTACATTTTGCTGAAAATCTGCCTTAAGTCAGTGGTAAGGGTGTTTCCCGTGTCTTAGTTTCTGATTTTAATCCCTCGAAAACTTAGTGTGGGTAATTGGGTGCTAACTTACCTTATTCATGAAAATGTTTTGGTTCCATGAAAACAACTTTGTCGAGTCTTTCATCTTTTATGAGATCGGGTATAATTATCAACTGTTTTGTTGCCAAGATGGAACAAGAGCCATGTTACGCATGGTTAATCCCCCCGCCGGGAAGAAGCTACCTGAAGGTTGTACTTTCAAACACTCAATGTAATAATGTTTGAAGAAAATCCCACAAAAAATAGGCAAGGTAGAGTTATTGTTCTTGCAAACTGCACTTCCTACCAATGTGCTATGTCAGTGTATTAAGTTTGAAGAAAATCGCTCAAGCACTTTTTGAGTTATGCTTCGGACAAAGTTTTTCAATTAAATCTGATAAAGGGGAATAATTCTAAAAGTAAGCAAGGTAGAGTTATTATTCTTACACACTGCACCTCCTTCAAATGTGCTCTTTCAGTATATGAAGTTTGAAGAAAATCACTCAAGTACTTTTGGAGTTATGCTCCCGACACAACTGGAATGGACGCACGCATGGACGGACAGAGACCATTTCTAATATCCCCTTCTCCTTTCGCGGGGATAATAAGTTCAAGAATTCAAGAATTAGATAAACATGTTTATGCTGGGATTTTTAAAATGTAAACAAGTAAATCTGATAAAGAGGAATAACATAGGCAAGGTAGAGTTATTGGACATGCACACTGCACTACCTACCAATGTGCTCTGTCAGTGTATGAAATTTGAATAAAATCCCTCAAGTAGTTTTGGAGTTATGCTCCGGACAAAATTTATTAAGTAATTCTGATAAAGGGGAATAACTCTAAAAATAGGCAAGGTAGAGTTATCGTTCTTGCACACTGCACTACCTACCAATGTGCTCTGTCAGTGTATGAAGTTTGAATAAAATCCCTCAAGTAGTTTTAGAGTTATGCTCTGGACAAAATTTATCAAGTAATTCTGATAAAGGGGAATAACTCTAAAAATAGGCAAGGTAGAGTTATTGGACTTACACACTGCACTACCTACCAATGTGCTCTGTCAGTGTACTGAGTTTGAATAAAATCCCTCAAGTAGTTTTGGAGTTATGCTCCGGACAAAATTTATCAAGTAATTCTGATAAAAAGGAATAACTCTAAAAATAGGCAAGGTAGAGTTATTGGACTTGCACACTGCACTACCTACCAATGTGCTCTGTCAGTGTATGAAGTTTGAATAAAATCCCTCAAGTAGTTTTGGAGTTATGCTCCGGACAAAATTGTTTCGGACGGACGCACGGATGCACGGACGGACAAAGGGCATTCCTAATATCCCCTCCGCCTTTGGCGGGGGGATAAATAACAATCATGACAACACAAAATAAAGCCACAAATAATGGTTTAAAACACAAACAGTACCGAAACAACTGACAAAACGAGCTATAAAATTTATGCATTTTTATTTACATACCCATGTATTGTAGAACACTTTATGAAGAGTTTGGGATAAAATTTCATGTATCAAATATATTACAGCAAAAACAACAACAGGAATATAACCAGATTTGTAACATATTACAGCAAAGACTGCTTGCAGCTTGCCAAAAAAATCATACCATAAATTATCTCCATATAAAAACTACCACATACATTACAAATATATTTAAAACTATCATGTCACATGTTACTTCATCATACACAAAGAATCCATACAATATATTGACAGAAATCTACATTTTGTGTACAGGAAAGCAGTAAATTTCAATAATTTTTTCAAATTTTATTTTGCCAAATCTGAGATACTCTATCTGCTCATAAAAGATGAGTCTTTTTCTGTTCTGTATCATAAACAACACACTTAGATTTTACATATCATTTGAAATTGCACTTTTTTCTCTTCTGAAAACAGTACTGGCATCATATCACTTGACAATCAGTTATCTGGACACAAAATAATGGGGGCATAATGAATAAATGCTGCTGAATGGAGATAATCAAGCTTTTTTCAAATGCCAGAGTTAAAAATTTTGCAATGAAAAGATTTGATTAAGTATAAAAGTGACCAAAAAAGAAACAAACATAAGAACTATTACTCCTATTCTAACATATAAATCATTAAAATTACACACATTTTCATGTATACCGATAAATACAATTCCTTTCCATGCAAAGTAATATTTTACACTGAGCAGAGATTCTTATATATAATGCCATTCATAAACACGAACTCTAGAAAGTTTTGAGCTTCTGTCTATAACAGGAAACTCAAAGGGGAAAGTAAATTTGGGAAAAACAAGCAAATCAGCTTCTTCAGCATGATAAAGGTGAGACTGCTTAAGTTAAGAATGGAAGTGTCTTTATTGTGTTCAGAATGTGAAGTGAAGTGAGCTTTGAGACTGTTTTCTGTCTTGGACTATCATTAGTTTCATCTTTATAAATCTTTAATCAATACTTAGACAAGAAGTACAGTCAATTTATACACTTGAACAACTTGTACTTATTTCAATTACCGTGGCTTTCAAATAATGGAATAAACTTATAAAAACAGCAACTGGAAGAACATTTCTCAAACCCTGATTAATTACCACATATAAATAATAATAAAACTGAAAGTACTCTTTAAGACAAATCATTAGTTTTCCCCTTGATAAAAACAGAAAGCAGCTGTTTGACAGAATACATTTATGTTTCATACAAACCATAGTTAATTCTGAAAATTCATTGTTGATTTCTGAGAAAACATACATGTATACACATATGAATGAGAATTAAATTGAAATTATTCTAAAGCAAAATTACTTTGTTTTCCAGCAGCTGTTGGGGGAAAAAACTATTGTTAATTCTGAAAATTCATTGTTGATTAACATGCTGTGACAATGAGAAAACAAAAGCACATGTTTTAACTTGTGATATTTATGACTGATAAATTATTTACACTATGTACATTTGTATATACAATCTATATACATAAATGGTAACACTTAGCAATATGAACCCAGAAAATATGACACACACAATTTGCCTGTCCAAATTTTAAAACAACATAGAATAGGCCAAGAAACATTTGTACTAACATAATTGCATATAATAACAGATATATCAGGACAAGTCCTTAAAACAAGACCTGTCATTGTGAACGGACATATGCCCCCGAATGTGACCTCGATCTCCAAGCTGGACACCTGATTCTTGCACGCAACAGGTCCTCATCATGTCCAACATATTTATGCCAAGTCATTTTAAAATACATCCAGAAATGACAAAATTGTTGACCAGACATGACCATCAATCCGCTTTTATGAAAATTTCCTTTCAAGTCCAAGTGTGACCTTGACCTTTGACTTACAAACCTGAGTCTTGCATATGACACATCATCTTAATGTGCCACATATTTATGCAAAATGATTTCAAAATCCATCCATGACTGACAAAGTTATGGACTGGACAAAAAGTGGACAGATGGACAAACAATTCAAAAACTACATCCCTCCCTTCGGGGGCATAAAAAATCAGAGATCATACAGTTAAAGTTAACTTTAAAGATGAGAATAAACAGTCTAGAGGCTACCATTTGATACCAAAAGGGAATCTCAATTACTTCTATTGGTGAAATGGGTTTATCTAAGACATCATAAAAAAAAATAACCCAAGAACATACCAATTTTATCAAAATCAGAAATAAACACGATTAATAACACAATCCAGTTCAATATGACATGATTTACAGGTGCAGTAATCTTGAAGATGTACAAGAAAAAGCCACGATAAAAAACACAGACCAAATTTCACTATCAGTGTACAGGATGACAAAGGCATTTTACAAAAAGCATTTAAGTAGTTAGCTGAAGAGAATGAAGCGAAACTGTAGTTAGGTTGGGCAGACAAAATTTCCCAAGTATTCGCTCATCTTAATCAGTGACAGATCAACTAGAGCTCCCTTTCCCACTATAACTTCTTAAAAAAATAAAACTTATACCAAAACCTGTGAACAAAACATAGTAACTGCTGCCATGAAGTCTAAATCTCTTGTAAAAATCTTTTCACTTCAAATAATTTAGTGTCATTATCTATTTACAACCTATTAAACTTTCAGAGCCTTACAATATTTACATATCGGACCAAAATTTGACATTAAATACCTGTACAGTTATCAAACAGCACTTTTATAACAATTACACCTATCACTATTAATTAACGTGCAAATACTAAATTCACAATATACAAGACATATTATCCACATTAAGCTGAAATGTCATTCACAATGCACTGTCTGGCTTAAGTTTACAGTTATGATTAGTTAAGTCATGTCTAAAACTAAACTGGCCTTTAACAATTTTTGGATCAGTTTCTAAATAAATTTTCATTCTAAATATCACGAAAGTAATACTTCAATTCATCTGAACCTTCACTAGGTCTAGTATTCATTTGAATACGTTGCAAACTAACAGGTCAGCTGTTTTGCTTATTTTCATGCACTTCATCATCACACTTCTCCCTTAATTTTAAAACAAAATCACTCTCAGACTACTGGAGGGCCTATTCCCAAAGAACAGTGTATGTGATAAAACCAAGTGACTATTAAACCACTGTGTATGTTCAGCAGAACATGATATTTCAGACACAGGCTATGACAAAAGCTGTGTATGAAAATTATGTACAGATACCACAACATGATTTTCAGTTAAGCTGACTTAAGTATCCAATCAAAGAATGTTACTATGAAAGAGAGGAAAACTGTCACCCGTATTTTGTTTTATTATCAAATCTGTCAGGTTTTAACTATAGCCTTTTCTTTAGTCATTTTCAGGCAGTGAATGATTAGATCACTAATATCTTAAAGATATACTTGTCAAGGTCTTAAATTTGCACATTCATGATTTTTGACACCTACTTACTCCCATCTTACTATTTTTTGTATAGGCCAGAAATATCTACAAAATGAACTTCAGTTCCACGTCAACTAAGGAATTATTTTGTCTCCAAAAATAAGTTTTGCCCAAGATAGTGAACCTGAAACTCGGTAACTGACATTTCTTTAACAAGACAGGACCTTAATTTTAGACATTTCTCCCAGCTGATCTCTTTTTTTTATTTTTAAATATTTTCAAAGAAGTAAAATTCAATTTTTTGTAACAATATAGAATATCCAACTAAATTAAAGCACTACCCTTATTCTAAGTGTTCACACTTGTAAGCTAGTTGTTGCATACCCCTCATCCCATAATTAGCTGTCAGTAAACTCTTAAGGTAAATATTCATTATGGCCAGCTCTTGTTTGAATGCCAGATCAGAGTCGTATGTCTGAATGAAAGACAAAATAGGACAGAAAACCACTGAATTTCAAAGTGTCCGAGACAAAGGTTATCCGAATTGAAGTCCTGTTATCAGTAAATGCTCAACATCAACCATATTCCTGTAAACAGCAAGTGTTATAGTATTATACCCACAAAGTTCAGTATCTTGGGACTTTTTTTTTTCTTGGACTGTATGTTTTTTATTTATTCTTGAAGCATTCCTACCATATATATCAGCAAAATAATTAAAGATGGAAATATCACAAAAATGTATGGAAAATATATTTTGGCAGTCTAGCAAAAATTAAAACTTGCTTTTAATGTACTACAAATTTACATGTAAACAAAATGTCTTTACAGTGAGCACAAATGCGAACAATCACCTTTCTCAAACACCACGAGCCACTAGAATTAATCTTTCGGTATTTGTTCCTAACCCCATCCAGGCAGAGCTGCTAAGTCGTTTCTCATCCTCTTTTTACATCCCATGCCATACAACACTGTGGTATACTGCATGTGCCTTCATTGTTTAAATACACACTTTGTGCTACCCACTTCTCTTTACTCAGACGCACTGACTGGAATAACATGCATAGCAAAATCGAGGTGAGCTGGACATCATGATAAAGCTCTAAGCTACAGTAGCACAACTGTCCTCTATAACTATCCAAGCATTTTATGCTAGGATATATCTGTATGTACAACTGGCATATATACTGTTCCACTCCACAAAACTGAACTGTTTCACTCCACTTGACTAAACACATCTATTTACACAAGAATACTATACATGCACTAAATAGTCCGTTCACAAGGTGGCCTTACACAGTAATGTACAATAGCACACTCATTTTCTTGGTCATCACACACTAATGTAGCTACAGTCTGTTTCCAATAGTCAAAACTGATTCTTGAACTCTGAAATTACAAAGTTTTAATAATGAGTTTTTATGCTTCAGTTCTATAGCTGTGATTTAGAAATTCTACAGGGTGCAATTGTATTTTAGTCATCAAATCACAGGCTGCCTCTTACGTAGTGCATTTTTCTTTTCCTATTAATTAACATGTGAACACGACGTCACCAGCCCTAACTAGTTTCTAACCACTTTTATAGGGTTACTTTAAAAGAAGTCAAACAAATGTAAAATACATTGAACAGGGGTGTTCATTAACTTTTCTAGGAAGTAGCCAGTTGGGGTCAAAACCTCTAAAGGCACTGAGCCCTGTATTACACGTGACTTGGTTTATTTACTGAATGACTTGTATGCTTTATTCATGAATTACAAACAGAAGCATTTTATTACTTCAGCTGTCGGACCAGAATTGCTAATTTTAGAAACTCTTACACTAACCAATTAAATAGGTATTTTACTATATATTCATGACAGCTTCTAAAGCAAATCACATAATGATAACCTATGATTACTTACCTTTTCTAAGGCACTGCAGTCCTTGTCTTTGTGGAGGTAGTGATCTTGCCAAAACAGTAACAGGTCTCGGAAGTTTGTCATGAACTGAACTGATCCGTTGACCTCCAACATGCCTTCCTTCTCGTCCTTTAGTGCCTGTAGGTAACGCCCCAGCTGATTCTTCCTGTTGGCAAACATCAGGAACACCAACGTTGTATTGAGACAACTCACATTCTCCTGGTAGTAGACAAAAGAGAAACAAGTACACACTACTGTGCAACAACTGTTGAATCTTTGTGTTTCAAATTTTGCTCTCATCAAAAATGATTCATAACTTCTAAATTTGTTCAATATTTCAACACTGAAACACAACATAAAACCAAATTGGAGTGTTTTTTTTTTTTATCCGAAGATCTGCTTACACCAATTTATATCATACAATTTTTTTGCCCATCACAGTTTTTGACTGCTTTGAATTTGATAACCAACAGAAATGTCTACTGTGAGGGAAGACTGCATCACAGTTTGGACTTGCATGTATTCCTGACAAACAAAATGTTGTGACTTAAATCTATTACCTGTGTCAAGTTTTGAACATCAATTATTGTGATCAGTTTGTACAGGTAGTCAAGCTGTCGACTGAAATCTCCTATATACATCAGCAGTCTACTGTCTTTACGTGTGTAATCTACAACAGAAACAAAACCAAGGTATTAACATTACATTTCAAGAAGTTCAATGTATCAATTTCACAAAAACACAGAAGGTAAAGAAAGTCATACAGTCTATTACACAATAGGTAAGTTCTATTATTACATACAAATCACCATATTGTTAAGTATTCCTACAAAATATCATAATATGCTGCAATTTCATATAAGGGTTAGTTAATTATCACAATCCTACATGAAATCAACAGTACTTATCAAAAGTAAGGAATATAATTAGGATTATATTTTCTATAATATTTAGTGTTTCTGCTATTTGCTTCAGTTTAAGAACTGAAAACCTATATTATACTAAGTAGAAAGTCTGGACTATCGTTAAACAACCAGAGTTGAGACCACACCACACAAGTCCACTGTATATATTAAGAATAGTTGACAACATTTCTGTATAGCCTTTCAGTCAAGGGAAAGGTGCAAATTTAATCAATGTTAATCACCTACAAGTCATTCAGGAGTGAGTGTTCAAGAAAAATGCACCATCATTTCATCAAAATGTCTTAAATACAAAATCCTTATCACCACCCTACAACACCTGGGAATGGTGAATATACGAAGACTACAAACATGTATCTATATACTAATTACCACTGACTTGGATGGGAGTGATCAGAAACAAAGGTACTAGCTTCAAAGTTGTAATTCAATATATATATATTTTCTTACAATAAAGTCTCTTAGCCTATCAACTAGTTCAATGCCCTGTTTTATACTGACAAATGACATGAAATGCATGTACTGTTAAGACATGACACACAGAATTTTATGAATATTAATCATGTCTGTAGGGTTGTGTATATTCCACCCTCTGCTTAAATTCCTGTTGGTATTTTAACGAAGCAAAGGAACATGTATAAAGAAAAAGGAAAACACAGCAGTTTATATTCAATGTACAGGTATGTATCAACTGTACATCTAACATTCCAAACTCTGCATAATGTAAACCTTTAACACCTCAAACATTTTCAAAATAACAGTGAACACAACGTAAACAAAAGGTAAAGTTAATGTATTAATTTGGTGGATGCTTATATAACAAGAACAAATATAGTTACCAGAGCCAGTTTTTGATGGACCTACAACCAAACAGGAAAAAAATGTTTTCATGTTTAACTAACCTAGAAAAGGTAGAATACACAACCTGTTTAGTAGACATGAAAGTCAATCCTGAATTGGTATTTCAATCATGTTCTCATTTGTAAATTGCAGTGGTTTGTGTAATCACACAATTACAAACAACAGAAGGGGGTCTGTTTAATGGTGTGCCAATAAATCTTTACACTAGCAATAACGTTTCCTTAACTGATTTTTTTTAAACTACTAATTCAAAGCATTAATTTGGAACCTCACTACAACTGATAGTTTAACACTGAGTATCTGATAAATCAAGGTATATCTAAAATACTGGCTAAACAATATTTGGTTACACATGAATATTTTGGCAGTACTGGAAACCATGTGATCAAAAATAGTCTCTAACTACAGTGAATCCATGAAAACAAAGGGATATGTTAATAAAACAATTTTTTAAGTAGAATTTGAAATGACTAATCAAGTGTAACATATTGCAGAATGGACAGATGTTGGATCCAAATCATCTTTGATTACTGATTAACACCTGTTTGCTACAGCTACACTACATTTTTTTTGTTTAAATGTCTTTCAAAAGATCCTTTTTGAAGTGTCAAGGTGATTTCTAATCAAATGATTCCCCATACTGAAAAACAATATGAAAGATGTACCTCTGAGGGCTTCGTCTTCAGCTCGGAAATGTTCCAGTGACAAGATGAGACTGCGGATAAACATGTTGGAATCTACAAGATTTCTGTTTACTGTTGTGATGAACTTGTCAAACTAAAATAGAAATTTTAAGATACCTTATGATTAATACCCCTGCAAGACTGCTTCAGAATTAAGGAAGTTATTAATAACAGAATACTTTGTAAAAGAATTGAAACAGAGTTATGGTTGTGGGTAGTTAAAGACAGTTGTGGGTCTTGTACATTGCATTTCCTTTCACTGTGGTTGACCATTGTATAAAGTTGCATTGAATTCCAACCATTAGATTTCAAGTTATGCTCTGGACAAGGGAAACCAACCAAGGGCAATAACTCTGCAAATACTGAAGCTTGGTTATGGCTCTTGTACTCTGCACTTCCTGTCATTGTGCTTGACAATTGTATGAAGTTGCACTGAATTCCAACCATTAGTTTTCAAGTTATGTTCCGGACAAGGAAAACCAACTAAGGGCAATAACTCTGCAAATACTGAAGAAATAGTTATAGTTCTTGTACATTGCCTTTCCTCTCGTTGTGCTTGACCATTGTATGAAGTTGCATTGAATTCCAACTATAAGTTTTCAAGTTATGCTCCGGACAAGGAAATTGCAACAAACTGCCCGACCAACCACCGGGTGACTCCTACTTCGTTTAGGGGGTATAACTATATCTGAACACTTGGGTCAGTGAAATCAAATACTGAACTTAATTGTGAGAAAATATTTAACAGGTAATCTAGAATCAAACCTTTTCAGATGTAGTAAGAATTGTGTCAAATGTTCGGAAAGCTTCGATGTTGAATTTGACTAGTTCTCCAAGCAGATCAAAGCTGCTCTGTAAAATCTCCTTGTGTCTTATTTCATGATCTACTATGTTGGAAGCCACATGCTGAAAAAAATAATGCTCAAACACATTAACTACCACTTTGCAATGTTTGGTTAGATATCTGCCTACTCCTCAATCCCAACAAATATATTTAGCATTCTTAGGGCTCAGCAAGAAACTACCAAACCTCCTACTTTCATATGTAGTAATACAAAAACTGTAATGGTTTTGCACTGAACCTCGATTTGATTATGAAAAACACCAAGCCTATATACACTAATATTTGATATACAAGAACAACTAACTACTCAACATACCAAATCAGTATTAAAATCAAACAGCATCTCCATTTCAACCACTGTAACAAAACAGTGTAATTACTGAATAACTTGCTCAATCATGTGCATTGAAATGGTAAGAACATAATTAAAATAGGTTAACTACCTGAAGAAGTCCCCTTCTCATTAAGAACACCTGATCACAGTAGGATGTGTTACCCCTCAGATAGCTTTCTACTGCTCTTGCCAACCAAAACCTGTACAGGAAATAACACGACTGAACAGTCTTCATAAATGCACTGAGACCATTTTCTGTCTGTTTTTAATTTATAATCGATCAGATTTTGATTATATATATGTTGAATATATTAAGGTGAAGAACATCTCTTTAACACTTCTGACAAAAGTCAAGCATCAAAATGGAAAAAAGTCTCTATCAAGGGTGCAGAAAACTGAAGTATTTAGAGGCATATCATACAATAGAACCAATAGTTATAATGGCAACACCCCATTCTACAACCCACCTCCTTTTAATCTGAGTGTTAAGTTTATACCTGAATGTGGAAGTGGTTGGTTCCTTTTTCATGACTTCTACAATTTTTGTTAACAGACCTTTGTTTCCTCGGCACATTAATTGCCTGTAACAGTAAGAGCATAAAGAACAATCAAAATTAACGGCATGTCTTACATGGGTTAAAATTCTTTGAAACATTCCTTCATTCAAACTTCAAATAGACTTTCTTTCTTGATGTTGGCAACAATGAAATTATTTTCATGTGGTCTCTTGAGTGCAGTCATCTATGAGTACTTTATTACTTTTGCTGATCAAACAATATCAGAACCAAAGTAAAGAATATAAGGAACAAACTTTATGTAAACCTTACCTGTTGACATTATCTAGATGTGGCAGTTGCAACGACCCCGCTTTGGCTGTAATGGAAATTGATGAAAGGTTAATTTAATATGTTATGATTTTTCTAAAATTAAAACAGAAAACAGAAACAGCAGTAAGACAGATTTAATGACTGGCTACTGAAATGCCACTACAAGCAATCACCTCTGATCTTGTGACTTGCAAAACACTGAAAAGCCAGCCTGTATTTACAGAATAGTAAAATTGTCCTTAATTGCAAACAGACTATTAATAAAAGAGTTTATTGCAAACATGAGTACCATTGCTCTTAACAGCATTTCTAATGAAAGATTTTCAACTTAAGTTCAGCAAACTAAGACATCAAAAATTATTTTAGCTTCATCAAGTTCCTTGAGTGGAAAATTTAGAATTTGCTGGCAAAATTATGCATATAGTTTAAATTTCAATGCTTAAACTTAGAAAACAAGAAAGTAGTAGGTGAAGACAAAGCTAAAGCTGAAACCTGCAGGCAAAATTTGTACATCTTCAAAAACAGGAAGTAGGTCAATAGGTCAAGGTTGGCAAAGTTGAAATCTACATGTAAAATCTCATTTAAATGCTGTAGTCACAAAAACAAAGAGGCAGGTCAGTAGATAAAGGTCACAAGGTCAAAGGTAAAACTTAGGTCAGAAAAATGCAGAGTAACATGCAGAGTGTTTCATATAATTTAAAAAAAAAAAGTTTTTCTGCAATTGGTCCATTCAAAATAAATGACTCCTGGGGCAAGGCCATTACCGACCCCAGGAATTATCCGATATAATTTGAATCAATTTGGTAGAGGTTTACTAGACAATGCTACACACCAAGTTTCAGATTTGTATTTAAGTTGCCATAGCAACTAGAGTTCTGTACTGAATGGAATTCTTTGAACAACTTTGGTTGAGTTTCATGCAAGGAACATCCATGCCAAGTTTCATTAACTTTGGCCAAGTGGTTTCAGAGGAGATGTTGTTAAAAGCAAGTGGTGTTGGTGAACATCTGTCCTGGTGAGCTAAAAATGTATTGAAACAAAAAGAGAAAAAAGGACTAAGAACTTCCTAATAAAATTGTCATACCATTAATTCTTTTCACCTCACTCAGTTCATTCTTCGACAACAGCAAATGTTTGTAGCTGCAAAAGAAAAGAAATACCACTTTAAAGTAACAAAGTCTATATAAAACAACAATTTTGCTTAGAGTTTCAAAGATTATGTACATTATTAAACTAGATGGGTGTTCAGTGGAACACTTGTGTCGCCCTTGGGTACTCTGTTAGAATAACTAAAGAGCCTGCTGGGGTTGAGGGTGGATGGGGAGTACTCATCCATCTCATGTCAGTTAATATTTTATTTCTAGGCTTAAGAAGTTTTTTTTTCCTATATATAAGTTTAAGCAAAATTAAGTGACCCCGGGGGTGGGGCTAACTGTGACCCCAGGGACATGGGTACCAACAATGTTTGGAGGGGTCTTGCTGGTGATCAAATATTCCAAGTTGGAATGGAATATCCTTGACACTTTTTGAGACATGGACATAAAGAAAAAGGTTAACCAAGAAATTTTAACTTGAAAAAGGGGCATAACATTGCAAAAAAAAATTTGAGGGTTATCTGCCCTTGAGAAATGGTGTTGTCTTAAGTGATACAATTGTAATCATTACAACTGGAAAGTTTGATGAAGAAACATTAAGAAATGGCATAGTTATAGCCAATGTTAAGTTTTCATGACAAAATCCAAGTACAAAAAGGGGCATAACTCTGTCAATTGTGACCTTGACCTATACATTTTGGCATCATCATGACCCTGTTGTCATAAGCAATATAATTTGAAAGTTTGATGTTGAAATGTTAAGAAATGGCATAGTTATAGCCAATGTTAAGTTTTCATGACAAAATCCAAGTACAACAAGAGGGCCATGATGGCCCTATATCGCTCACCTGAATATGACTGCTTTTAACAAAAGTGCTATGGACCTGGTTAATTGACCCCAGATGACCCATATTCGAACTTGACCTAGAAATTATTGAAACAATCTTTCTCACAAATTTCAAGGTTGTTTGAACTGAAAATGTTACCTCAATGCGTGTTAACAAGGTTCTCCATATTTGGGGTCTGTGACCTAGTTTTTGCCCTCATATGACCTTTATTCGAATCTGAGCTAGAAATCACTAAAACATCCTTTCTCACAAATTTCAAGAATATTTGGACTGAAAAGTAGCTTCTAGAGTGTTAACAAGTTTTTTTCTATTTTTGGGCCCCGTGACCTAGTTTTTGATTTCAGATGACCCATATTCAAATTTAATCTAGAAATCATTGAAACAACCTTTCTGACAGATTCCAGGTTATTTGAACTAAAAATGTTACCTCTAGAGTGTTAACAAGGTTTTTCCATATTGGGCTCTGAGACCTAGTTTTTGACCCCAGATGACCCAATTTTGAACTTGAGCTAAAAATCATCAAAACAACCTTTCTGACAAATTTCTGGGATATTTTGACTGAAAATGTAACTTCTAGAGTGTTAACAAGGTTTTTCTATGTTTAGGCTCTGTGACCTAGTTTTTGAACCCAGATGACCAAATTTTGAACTTGAGCTAAAAATCATCAAAACAACCTTTCTGACAAATTTCTGGGATATTTTGACTGAAAATGTAACCTCTAGAGTGTTAACAAGGTTTTTCTATTTTTGGGCTCTGTGACCTAGTTTTTGAACCCAGATGACCCATATTCAAACTTGAGCTAGAAATCATAGAAACAACCAGTCTAAAAAATTTCCAGATTATTTGGACTGAAAATGTTACTTCTCCTTCTACAAGAAGATTTTAAAAGTTTTCACTATATAAGCCTATGTAAAACCAATGACCCCGGGGTGGGGCCAAATTTGACCCCAGGGGTATAATTTGAACAAACTTGGTAGAGGTCCACTAGACAATGCTACATACCAAATCTTAAGGCTCAGGGCCTTGTGGTTTCTGATAAGAAGATTTTCAAAGTTTTTCCTATATAAGCCTATGTAAAACCAATGACCCCAGGGTGGGGCCAAATTTGACCCCAGAGTTATAATTTGAACAAACTTGGTAGAGGTCCACTAGACAATGCTGCACACTAAATATCTTAGCTCTATGCCTTACGGTTTCTGACAAGAAGATTTTTAAAGTTTTTCCTATATAACTCTTTGTAAAACAAGTTACCCCTGGGGCGGGGCCATTTTTGACCCAGAGGCTATGATTTGAACAAACTTGGTAGAGGTCCACTAGACAATGCTGCACACCAAATATCTTAGCTCTATGCCTTACGGTTTCTGACAAGAAGATTTTTAAAGTTTTTCCTATATAACTCTATGTAAAACAAGTTACCCCTGGGGCGGGGCCATTTTTGACCCCAGGATCATAATTTGAACAAACTTGTTAAAGGTTCACTAGATGATGCTTTATACCAAATATCAAAGCTCCAGGCCTTGTGGTTTCTGACAAGAAGATTTTTAAAGATCCAACTTTTAAAATCTGTTTTTAGCTCCTGTGACCCAGAAATGCAATGAACCGGAACCATTTGAACAAACTTAGTAGAGCTTCATGCAAGGAACATTTTAGGCAAGTTTCATTAAATTTTGCCCAGTGGTTTCAGAGGAGATGTCGAATGAATTGTGGACGACGGACGGACGGACGCCGGACAATCAAGGATCCTAAAAGCTCACATGAGCATGCTCAGGTGAGCTAAAAAGGGGCATAACTCTGTCAATTGTGACGTTGACCTACACATTTTGGCATCATCATGACCCTGTTGTCATAAGCAATACAATTTGAAAGTTTGATAAGATAATGTTTAGAAATGGCAAAGTTATAGCCAACGTTAAGTTTTCGTGACGGACCGACGGACAAAGCGATCCCTATGTATCGCCTTTTCTTCGAAAGGGCGACACAAAAAAGCCACACCTACAGAAGCTGTCATCCCTGCCAACCCCTCTACTTCTACGTTCTTGATATTGTTACAGGAATTAAGACTTAAATCAAACACTGTAACAGGTAAATGCAAGTGCAACGAAAAACCAGATCTAGACTGCTTTCTGATACAGCCTGTTCTAAACTATCAGCCTGCAGATTTGAGTGTTAAACAAGAAGCATTTTTTCCTCTCAAACCAATGCATTTTACCCCGTAGAAATCAATCTTTTTTTTTTTTTTTTTTGAGATTTTATATCACACTTCAAAGCATTCTATTACAAGAAAAACTTACTCTGAATGATCACAGAAACTATGGACTAATCGTAGGAACTGTATCTTCAAGGCAACTTCCTGCAAGAGAAAAATGCAATATAAATTTACATTTGTACATTACAACAAAACAAACTAATGTGTTGGGAGTTTTATATGACATCTGATTCATAATCTGTCAGACATCTTCATCTGAAATACAAATTACATTTATCACGTCTTGATTCAGACTAACAACAAACTGTATGCTTTGTGTTTATTTCTAAACCAAAATCTAGCTTATCTGCTTAACAATTTGATGAATATCTTTACATTCAATTATATTTTACCAGTTATGAAGATATGCAGTTTAAACAACCCTAAATCTTGCTACATTTCACTAGCTATGAAGATATGCAGTATACTAGCTTTGATATGCAGTTTATGTAATTGTATAACCCTATATCTCCTCCATGGGGAACTGCCAACTGCCCCACATTAAGTAAACTATAGTTAATCTTTAACCTACCGGAAACGGAAAGATTAGACTTTGCCACCATTATACAGCCAGGTCAGCCTGCACATCTGTGCAGTCCGACCAGGCTCTATACTGTTGGTTACTCAATTTTTGTATTTTGATATTGACATCCCTTAGACTTTGAATGGACTGTTCCAAATTCAAAGCTGGGTAAATCCATTACAAACTAGAACTGTGTCCATAGGACACGGATGCCCCCACTATGCATAAGTGCTCATAAACAAGAGCATGTATATCCTGTATGTAAGATTTTTCCAGTACATATACCTAAAATGATCTACAGGTAACCTTATGTACATGTTAAATTGAATTACAAATGTAAAATTTATATGTTCAATTATTTATATGGTATATAGTGAAAAAATCAACAAAGGGCCATAATTCTGTAAAATATGGTCACAGCAAAAATTCCTTCCTTTACTACCATCTACACATTAAAGCTGTTCATCCCTGGAAGTTTAAGCAAAATCTGCCATCCGGTTTAAGAGGAGTTGCGTTCACAAAATTTCTATATGGTATATAGTGAAAAAATCAACAAAGGGCCATAATTCTGTTTAATTTGGTCGCAGCAAAAATTCCTTCCTTTACTACCATCTACACATTAAGGTTGTTCATCCCTGGAAGTTTAAGCAAAATCTGCCATCCAGTTTAAGAGGAGTTGCGTTCACAAGATTTCATGACGTACGGACGGACAGACGTACAGACGGACAAGTGCAACGCTATATGCACCCCACTTTGTGGGGGCATAAAAATCAGCAGGTTAAGGGTTTAGAGTGTATACTTACAGGACTACATTCACAAGCTGCATTATGTCCCCTCATCCTATGTCTATTTGTGTATCTCCCTCTGTATACAGAAATAAAATTATTTACAAAATTCAACAGACTTAGCAAGCACAACTAGATTAGTTTATTTCATACTTTAAGAGAGGTCACTGAATTTCATAACTCATCTTTCTTGAACATAGAAACAACGAAACTCCATTAACTTGCCTAACGCACTATTGTTATCAGAATACAAGTTAATAAATGATGTCTGTACATTTGTTTAGCAATTAATGCACTGCCCCAATTGGCTAATAAACTGAGTACACTTTACTTTGAAATGATGTCCAGCTATGCAGGTTGGGACAGCTAATTAGTAATAGCTACACACCGCATACGTTTGTGTATGCAATTATCACCATTCCAGTAAAACAAATACCCCACCCCAGTAAAGGCAAAATATAGAAATTCTGTCAGGATGTTTTTTTGTTTTATAAATTCATTTTTTCTTGATAAAAATCTTCAAGGGGTGGTCCATACTGAAAATGCCTGCCGTAGGTAGGATACATCTTTTACCAGAATGGCCATAATTATATATATACCAAAAATGTGGGGTACAAATGGACATTTAATATCATAGCAAATATGTAAACACAGTAAACTACATAGTAGTGAAGCTGATTCTTGCACTTACACTTGACACTTCCATATAAACTGGTCAAATAATTCACTGAGTCCTGGAGCAAGCTTTAGTTCTGCTAACTTTCTTTGTACCTGAAAAGAAAGAGAAAAATGTGAGTGAAAAAACAATGAACAATTCAAACAGCTATTTAAATTCCATAGCAAAACTCCATAGAAAATCTGCTAAGCTAGCCATCAAACCTTGAAAACAATCTGTCTTCAATCTACTTGTTCTCTGACAAACTTACGTATTTTTTAATTACCTTAGTGAACTGATAAGAAGTCATGACTCATGATGTTCAATCAATCTTCAAAGGAAACAGACCAATGATTGAACATGCAGCATTTATTGGATTAATTACTTAAACATAGCTTATTTCCAACAATTGTATTTACACATACAAATTTACAACCATTTATAAATGTGTGAAAAAATGGTTAGACCACAAGTTAGACCATCATCAAGAAGGTTTCCTATCAATGATAAAGCTTCACTATCAAAATGGAGAAAAGAAATTAAAAAAAAAAAAGCTGTAATCTTAAGGTGTATGTTTTTATGAAGTATTCACTGGATTAATTCTCTTGAGGACATTTTCACCATTTCAATAACAAACATGTAACTCAAAAAAGTATTCTTTCTGATAAGCCATATCTCACACGACTTTCTTCACAAAAACTGTTGAGTCACACATCTCAGTGTACTGACAGTTTATTTTGCAACATTTGACGCTAATATTCAGACATTTGACTTGCTTCTTATGATAACAGATGTGTGTGGTTAGTACACTTGCTAATGAATACTCCAAGCTGTTACGTACTTTGACAATGAAGTGTTACAGTATTTTCTAAGGGAATGTACAATAACAGTTCCACCCTAATTCATTATAATTATTAAGGTGTGTGAAGACAACAATTCTAATCATGAGACTTGATGCATTCCTAGAAATATATAATATCCTGGAACCCAGGATCTACAAGCACAAACCTTTTTTCTGTGTTTTCCTAGCAAGAACAGCCCTAGTACATACACAACCTCGACTCTCTGTACAAGTTCCTCTGTTATAGTCAATCCCTGTTGTTTCTGCATGGGACTTTCTGCCGTTGTTGGGGCTGTTATTCCTGTATCAATTTCAAAAAACAGAATTCATACATGTGATTGCACTGTTCATAGGTTATAACAGACCTTAAAATAGTACAACTGTATCCAACTCACTCAGCAGTTAAAACTTAATTCAGAAACTATACTTAATGAACACAGAACAATGCTATACATACCAAACATTAACTATCATTATTAATTGGTTCAAGTAAAAGATTCCTTCCCACATGGCCATTCAAAACTCACTTTGTCTAGCAGATTGTTGCATTAAATACACTTTCAATTAAGGAAACTTCAAACATTAAAAAAATGTGTATCCACTAATGTACTAAAGGAGTTGAAAATTGCTGAGTATGTAAGGGTGGTTTTCTTATTTAAAAATGACTGGTAAATATTTATTTTCAGTTAACATGCAGTTCACCTGACAAAATATTCAATGCATTCACACCATCAATACATAATGATATTCTCATGTGACAGACAAATTTAGAGAAGAACAGCTCTTACCACCAATGAAGTCTTCCATCTCGTCATCTAGAGGATTGTCGTACGGTTCCTCTGCCATCTGGTTCTCTATCCATTCCATCCAACAGTCTAACTCACTCACCATGCCCGGGTACCGAGGAGTATCTAGCAACACAATTCAACATTCAGTATTCATTAACTTGAAATTAAAAGCACCTACAGTACACTCAGCGAGGATTTTTCCTTTTCCGCTATAACCACCGCGGATGAATTTTCTATACCATGGACAAAGCCAGTGGAAGTCCGTGATGGGAAGGCTCGTTTCCTCCTGGGATCCGATATGTCCAGTTGCTTCCACCATGGATAAATATAGATGACTGCATTCGAAAAATATAGATTAAGCCTGTCACTTGTTTTCTGCAGGGGAACGCGAAGGTAAGAAAACTAAAGCTACAAAAAAGTACATGTTTATTAAAGGAGCTTGAAATTGTATTTTTAGTCATTCAAGAGTTGAAACTGTTTCTCTAGCTTCTTTTCTGTATTTAAAAACACAAGGAATGAAATGCGTATCTGCCCTGCCAACTAAGAATTCAAACTGCATGCACCCAGGTGCAGATATCTATCAGTTCTGTCACTCAGGACACCCATGATGTTTATTTACGTTAATATACGACATGCTTTTTTTTTCAACACGACGACTCAAAAATTACGAAACAACTAAGTTTAAAAGGCTCACAGCTGTAACAGAAAATCATTGGGAATAAAATTTATTGAAAAGGCATTTTGAATAAAAACATTCTCTTTATTGTGATTGTATTGGTATACATGTAAGTTTAGACATCCATTAAACTTTTTGTCCTATATATCAATATTTTCTTTTACAACTTACATTGTCATTTACCTTATTACAATGACATAAATGAAACATAATAAATCTTTATCTTATCCTCAATAGTTCTAAAAAGCTATAAATGATGTTTAAAATATACTATGGCACAACTTTTTTGGAAATGTACATAATGAAATCTGTTATTTATTAAAGAAAACAGTTGTGCAAATTATTTATTATTGTACGCAAGTGTTCAGTAAGTGTGAAGACTAGACCCCCAAAAAAATAACATGGCTAAAATAAAAGAAATATTTAAGACACGATTTTTTTTTTTATCAGTATTGTAACAGAATAAGACAACACAGTTTATAGAGTTTCATTCATTTTTATGCAGAGCACCAGTTCAAGGCAGTTGTACAAACTTTAATATTATTTTAAATCAGACAGTTCTTACTTTGTAAAAATTTCATTACCAACCAAATGCAGTATGTTTTCATGCCCTTGTCTGTTTTAAGTCTGACAGAAGAATGCCAGAAGCCAGGAATTGCTACTTTTATAGGCTCTTAGAGAGCCAGCACTGTCACTGTGAGCCAATCAGAAAGGTCCTTTCTTGCTGGGATCCTGGCAGGAAAGACAGGAATTGCAGGAATGGCGGCCATGTTTGCCAGGAATAATTCAGGAAATATGCATTATCAACAAAATACATAAAACTCTTAAAACAGCATTAAACATGAACCTTAACAATATATCCTTATGTAAGACAAGGTAACTTGATGATCTACAATGTAGTAACAGAAAAATGACTAAACAATGATTCCTAGCTGTCAGGATTTTGAAATTTCCCGCCTGCAAACTTTAGAGGTCATTGCAGCACAACTATTCTTAGAAATTACAGAAAAACTACAAAAGAAGCCAAAATATCATGTGTGCCCTAGGTAAGTACATACTAATAGCTTTCTTTAGACATAAAATTTACTGGGGACAAGTAAGTAGTATTTAAGGGAAAAGCCTTCAAAGTCTGGGATCAGGGGAGACAATACTGTCAGACAAATAATTGTCTAAGACAGGAAGGTAAGGAAAAAGTGCAAATACTGCAAAGTTACTGTAAAGATAAAGTTCCAATAATGTCCTATATACCCATTATGGCCTATATTACTCAGTTATAGTAAAAAAATTATCTATATACTACTTAATAGACAGTCCAAAAATGACTGGGAATCCTGGCACTGGTGAGTGATTTTGTTTTGAATAAGTTTCTGACAAATAATAGTAAATGGTTGAAATGTTAATTGTCCTGTGAAGTAGATTAATGTTTAGTCTTGATGATTAAGCTATTACTTTTTCTTTACACATGTTTATAGTAATGATATAGGTAAGCTATCTTTTACACCCAAGTATTTTCTGTCCTCTTACAGTATGTAATAATTTTTTGTCCTATCTTGTAAATTTGTTAATACTTAACAGCATAAACCCAGTCGAATATGAAATGTGCATGTGAAAAAAAAGTAACAGTGACCTTGACCCCACCAGCCAAAAATATCAAACTTGACCTGTATCCTTTGATGTTACACCTGTGTACCGAAAATTGTTTAAATCTGTCGAGATTTCATGAGTTATCATCGCCAAACCATTTTTCAACCATTTTATTGTTTTTAGTAACACTGACCTTGACCTTGGCCCCACCAGCCCCAATATCAAAGTTGACCTGTATGTTATGATGTTACACCTGTGTACCAAAATTTGTTTGTCAAGCCATTCATGAGATTGTCCGGAAACCGTTTTTCTATTTTTTGTAACAGTGACCTTGACCTTGGCCCAACCAGCCCCAATATCGATGTTACACCTGTGTACCAAAAATTGTTTAAATCAGTCAAGCCATTCATGATCTACTGACCGGAAACTGTTTTTCTATTTTTAGTAACAGTGACCTTGACCTTGGCCCCACCAGCCCTAATATTGAACGTGACCTGTATCTTGTGATGTTACAACTGTGTACAAAAAATTATTTAAATCTGTCTAGCCTTTCATGAGTTATCGCCCAGAAACCATTTTTCTATTTTTGGTAACAGTGACTTTGACCTTGGCCAAACCAGCACCAATATCGAACTTGACCTGTATCTTAGGATGTTACACCTGTGTACCAACAATTGTTTAAATCTGTCTAGCCTTTCATGAGTTATCGTTCGGAAACCATGACGGACCGACAGACAAGCTCACTCCTATATACCCCCTCGAACTTTGTTTGTGGGTGTATAAAATCATGCCACTTGCCTACCATTATTGGTACATATATGGTTGTGTTTTTTCTTTTTAAACTGATTCCACATGTACAATATTACATGTTTAAAATTAGTATTACATATCTTCTATAAATTACGAGTTCAGTCTTAATAATGTAAAAGTTTTACAAATTAGTAGAGTTCCATTGATCTTTATAATTAACAAATAGCTTGTTTATGCAAATTTGAAAATGGTGACAGTGACACATATAGAAAATTTTGAGACAGTAAGGATGTATAGTAATGGTTTGAGCAGTGTTTAAATTCAGAAGAATTTCTCTTGTAAGGATGTACGGTCTAAGTGGATATTTATGCGCGTCAAAAATTTCGCGAAATCACAATTTCAGAAGTTTTCAGAAGTTTCGCGGGTGGAAATGATCGCGAATCCCGAATAAGTATCTGTAATATATTTACATTGTTCACTACTTTACTGCAAATATAATGCATTAGTTAATGATTACAATGGTTTTCTTTGTACTATCGGGTTAAGACTATTTTGCACATTTAACACAGTAACATTATATTCTGGAATATGAGTTGTAAACAATTATACAGTACAACAGTCAAAACTTGTATTGTTCACCTTCCTTTGTTTCGTGACAAACTCTCATTCAGTTGGAAAATTTCCTTTTATATTTACACAGTGCATCGCTTTGCTGCATGACCTGGCTGTATGAGATTTTATTAGGGGCTGTGAAAACATCATGTTTATAGTAAATAGTTTTTGAATCTGTTACTCCCCTTTTATTTACCAAAAAATGTCACGTGATGTTGATTCGAAAAAAACTTTTTTTTTTTCAAATTGCTTTCTATTCCAGTTTTATCGTTTCTAGGTATATTAAATAGATGCACTGCTTTTAAATACAATTCAATGAAGAAGAAATATAAGTTTTTAAAAGAAATTACAAGTACTAGCTACACGGTGCAGTGGTAAAAATATACCTTTCTGAATGATGAAATTTACGCTGGCTGATATTTCCATTATTTATATGAATTCGCAAAAACTGCGAACATTTCCACGTCGCCAACTTAACCACTTATACAGTATCAATTTCAAAGCAAAATGTTTACTACTGGATTCGCCAGTATTAAAATGAGTCATTCCAACCTGCAGCCAGATGTGAATATCAACAAACAAGAGCTGTTGTAGGACAGTGCGCTCGACTATTCTCAGTACTTGACACTAAGGGTTATAAAACCTGATAAACTCAAAATCACACAAAATCCTTGACAAAGTTACCTCCACTTGTGGCAGTCTAAAGCCATGATGATAAAAAAATGTTTTAAGTTAATCTGCAAGGGAAAGGTGACTAATGCTACCTTGCCAAAAACTTTAACCAAATTTCTAAGTGAAAAAGTGGCCAATATTCACACTAAATGCTTGACAGAGTTACCTCCTCTTGTTAGCAGAGTAAGCTCTTGATGGTAAATAAGTATTGTAAGTTTCAGGGCTATACCTGCAAGGGTTAGGTGAATAATGTTACCTTGCCCAAAAACTTCAACCTGTACCAATGCCAACCCCGACGCCAGGGCGAGAACTATAGCCCTCCTTAAATATGCTTCGAATAGTAGAGCTAAAAATGTTTAAAAAGAGCGATGCTGACATTGTGTTAACAGTATCAGCAGAGCAAACACAACAGAAGTGTTTCTGTAACAAATTGTAACAACGAGTGTAGCTGAAGCGTTAAATAAATTCTGCCAACAACTTAAGAAAAACAAATCAAAACACACTAAAAACGAAATAAACATGAGCCGGTCGAACTGGGTGATGCTCCCGAATAGGTTTTGGACACGGAATACTGTGTCCATAAAGTCTTTGCCAAATTCAGCATAAAGATATTATTTTATTTATAGTTGTTGCTGAAAAAGGTAAAACTGTTTAAAAATATGCAATGAAGAATGTAAGACAGTTACCATTTTATTCTTTATTTTTCTATCAACTCAGGCAGTGGCAGTCTGATCCAGACAGTGTCATGGTCACTGAAATAGGCAGGTAAACCAGAGGATTTTGATACCTCTTGTAGTTTCAGAGTTATGTTCCAGACAAAGTGCAAAGTGTAAAAATGAACAAAGGGCAATAACTCAAAATTAGGCAATGCAGAGTTATGGTCTTATGCACTGCACTTCTACTCAATAAGATCTATCTACCTACGAAGTTTCTTGTTGATACATCTTGTAGTTTCAGAGTTATGCCCCGGACAAGAAAATGCGGACAGACGGACGGACAAAGCGGGATCTATATGCTCTCCCTTTGGGGAGCATAAAAAAGAAAAGAAAATGTAAACATTTAACTAAACTTGAGCAGTCTATACAAACGTGAATACAACAGGGTTGCCAGCACTTTGGTGAAATAAAATTCCCTGACTTTTCCCTGACTTTTCACTGACCAATTCATGTTTTTCACTGACCAAAATCGTCAAACACATAAACGGCCTCCTGACCTCCCCTATAGCCGTCCAATCCTCCCATTATATTTTTTGCATGTAAACTTGTATTTATTTTCCAAAATATAAAACATTTACATCAAAGTAATGATTCAAACATTGTGTTCTACTATTCTTAACTATTTCTATTCAAACACAGTGTGACTGTTGGTCAGTGAAACATATGACATGAAAATCAGAAGAATCATAATGTAAGCATCTGTATTAGAAATCATATAAGTCACTCTTTCCTTTAATTTAATTATATTATCTGCCATCAATTCCCTTTATTAGTTGATATAAAGAAACCGCAACACCTGAAACAAGGATAATAATCTATAGATTAGAATATAATGTCAGGTAAATTCTCTTTTCTGGTGTTATATTCCTACAATACAACAGAAATTACGTATTAGTCAGCTCTGGAGGCAAGGGTTGCAAAGCCTTTCAGTCTTTAGGCTGAATGATGTTCTAAGGTAAATAATGGGTATTATAATCACTAAGTTAACATATAATGCTTCTTAATATCACAGTTTACTGTTATTTGAATTTAATGCTTAACTGTGAGAATGATAAAGTCAAATATTAAATGCCTAAAGACCTTCAATGCGTATATTTTTCGACCTTTGAAATAATTTTTCCCTGACTTTTCACTGACTTTTCAGGATTTTCATTTTTCACTGACCAAATTTCAAAATTCCCTGACAATTCCCTGACCTTGAAAAAATACCCAATTTCCCTGACTTTTCAAGTCCGCTGGCAACCCTGTACAAGTATATTACGTCCACAGCTGTAACTGAATAAGGAGAATCACAGACAAAAATACTGGGTGAAATAAATCATAAATGCATGGTTCTAAAGACATTTTACAGACTTGATGATCAATTAGCAAGTTGAAAGAAACAGTAAAACATATTTCAAAATAAAGTCCTGGAATACTGGTAAAGTAACTACTTAGTGAAGAAATAAGCGTAGATTAAGTTTTCATAATATCAAGGACAATCTTCAGATAAACACAAGTTGAAGTATTTATTTTTACCTATTTTTTTTCTTTTTAAATGCTGTACAACTAGTCTATACAGTGTATTTGGGCTAGCCGTACATGACTCACTCAAGTGAAATTTAAATTTCAACAGAATAATGGCTTTCATCTTGATCGTTTGTGAGACAATATCATGTACTTCTGTGTATTTTCCAATAAACGTTGACGGCAACACTTTTTTAAATTACACAATTAAATAACACAAAGATCAACAAAACATAAGTTCAAACAAAAATATATTTATATTTTTATTACAAAACCGACTTGTAATTGTTAGTTTGGTATATATATATATATATTATAGAACTTGTTGCGACAATTCATAACACCAAGTAATATGAATTCTTTATTATAACAATTATTTTATTAAGTTTTAACAGGTTTTATTAAATATTCGTAAAATTCAGTTATTTCCACCGTGATCAGGGATTTACCACCGTATTCCCTTGCAATTTACCACAGTGTTTTGCAGAGGAAACACTTACGGCTGTAGATTAATGTCGACAGGGTTCAAAATTTTCTGTCCATGGGGTCTTGTGGACAATAGTTGAGCAAAATTTACGTCTGTGATGAGTCTCATCCGCACAGTCCCATGATCTTTGGAAAACCTGCGCTGAGTGTACTGTATGATAAACTTTCAATGATAGCTTGAGTAAAAGATGCTTCTACCGTCTTGGTAAACAGTAACAAAGACCTAAATATAGTAAAACTATCACGCACAAAGGCATCCTAGTTTGCTGTTTCATCTTCACAATAAATGAATACCACACTTTTGATTCAACTTAATATAACATCTCTGTATCTGCTGGTACAACAGGTTAAAAATATTCCAAGAAGGATCAAGAAATATATGACTCTCTGGTCTGAATTTGATAAAAAAAAACAAAAAAACAACAACAACAAGAGGGCCATGATGGCCCTAGATCGCTCACCTGAATACTTTGCCTTAGGGTCTGCTATTGAGCTAACATCAAAAGCTTTTTTAAGAATCTCCCTATATAAATCTTTTGAATACAAGTGATCCCCAGGGCCAAATTTCACTCAAGGGGCATAATTTGAACAAACTTTGTAGATGACCTCTAGCTGATGCTCCATTAAAAATTATCTAAGTTCTAGGCTCTGGTTTCATACAAGAGGTTTTATAAAGTTTTCTCTATATAAGTCTATGTAAAATCAATTGACCCCCGGGGCAGGGCCAAATTTTACCCCAGGGGCATAATTTGAATAAACTTGGAAGAGGTCCACTAGACAATGCTACATACCAAATCTTAAGGCTCAGGCCCTTGTCATGTCAGACAAGAAGATTTTCAAAGTTTCCCCTATGTAAAATTAATTGACCCCCGGGGTTGGGCCAAATTTGACCCCAGGGGCGTAATCTGAACAAACTTGGTAGAGGTCTACTAGACAATGCTACATATCAAATCTTGAGGGTCAGGGCCTTGTTGTTTCAGACAAGAAGATTTTTGAAGTTTTTCCTATATAAGCCTTTGTAAAACCAATGACCCCAGGGTGGGGCCAAATTTGACCGGAGAGGTATAATTTGAACAAACTTGGTTGAGGTCTACTAGACAATGCTACAAACCAAATCTGAAGGCTCAGGGCCTTGTGGTTTCAGACAAGAAGATTTACAAAGTTTTTCCTATATAAGCTTATGTAAATAAAACCAATTGAGATGGGGCAGGGCCAAATTTGACCCCAGGGGCATAATTTGAACAAACTTGATAGAGGTCTACTAGACAATGCTACATACCAAATCTTAAGGCTCAGGGCCATGTGATTTCAGACAAGAAGATTTTTAAAGTTTCCCTATATAAGACTTTTAAAATCATTTGACCCCCGGGGTGGGGCCAAATTTGACCCCAGGGGTATAATTTGAACAAACTTGGTAGAGGTCCACTAGACAATGCTACATACCAAAACTTAAGGCTAAGGGCCTTGTGGTTTCAGACAAGAAGGTTTTCAAAGTTTTTCCTTTCAGTTGCCATAGCAACCACAGTTCTTGATGGAATTGAGTTCTTTGAACAACTTTGGTAGAGCTTCATGCAAGGAATACCCCAGGCATGTTTTGTCAATGTTGGCTTAGCGGTTTAGGAGGAGAAGTTGTTCAAGTCAAATTGTTGACGATGTACGCTGGACAATCAACAATCCCAAAAGATCATCCTGAGCAGTGCTCAGGTGAACTAAAAACAGGAGCTGTCAGTGGAGACAGTACTGGACAGTTAAGAAAGGGATAACTATCAAAAAATCAATTTAATTCAAGATATATAAATATATAGACAAGAATCTTCTCCATGATAGATGAAATAACATGTAATATTTATCACTTTATCATTGAAAATACCTCAAGAATTAAAGAAGTTATAGTAAAATATTACAGATTTTAAGGAAAATTCTAAGAGTAAAGGGGAGATAATTCTAGAAATATCGGTGCTAGAGTTATAAACCTTACCACATATGAAATGTGGGTGATGATAAGGAACATATATATGAAGTCTGAAGTAAATCCCTCATGAAATAAAGAAGTTAAAGTAAAATATTACAATTTTTAAGGAAAATTCTAAGTTTAAAAGGGAGATAATTCTAGAAATATGGGCGCTTCAGTTAAGAACCTTACCACATATATATGATGTGGGTGATAATAAGGAACATATATTTGAAGTCTGAAGTAAATCTCTAAGGAAATAAAGAAGTTATAATAAAAAATATTTTACTGCACAAAACCTTTAATCAGAAATCTGGACGTGGATGCCGGGGTAAGTAGGACAGCTCTCCATATACTTTGTATAGTCAAGTTAAAAATTAAACATATACAATGACAGCAATACACTGAATGGTTAATGATTAAAATCAAATCACCATCAGCCAGAGGCTAGTGCATGCTGGGATGGATACTTACATGCTTTGGACACAGCCAGATTTACAAGCCTGGGCAAGAGCTCTGGTATACCCAGTAATAGCTCCTGGTTGATATCTCGTACATTCACAAAGCCTTTACTTCTCTTCTGTTTGTTTTGGGCAAATACTGAAAACAGCAAAACTTTAAATCATTTCTATTCTTTTATTTGTGAACTAGGTTGGTTATAACAGTATGCCTTTTCAACAGATTCTTAACAAGTGGAATGGTAAAGATAAACAGATTTGCTCATTCACAACTAGATAGCTGTGAGAAAGACTGTTTGGCACTTACAGTCGGACGTGAATGTATGAAAAAACATGAATCATAACTTGGACAATCAATATGTGCCAGTTCAGAACATGATAAACCTATAATCCAAAAGAAAAAAAACATCTTTCAGAAACTTTTCCTGAGTAAGTTTTAATATATACACTCCTCAAAACTGATAGCAAAAATAGTTAACTTAAAAGTTATATCAGCATACAACAGCCTTCAGATGCCTTTTAAGCTGTAGTTGTTACTCCATACCACATAACATAAATGGAAAAAAGTAATAACTACAGTACATGTTGTATCAAGTAACTGCCCAAGGGATTGCCAAAATGTGGTTGCTCAGATTATAGTGTTTTGGAAAGACAGTTTGTGAGTTGCCTGTTGAATGTTCTAAATTTGATTTTTTCTAACCCCTAATGCCTAAGCTATCTTTCTTGCACTTTTTGTTTTAGAAAGTTCAATCATTAAAATCATCTCATCTAGATTAAAAACTTTACAACTGGATATTGACACCATGATTGCAAAAGCTGTATAGAAAAACTGTGATAAATGTTATTCAAACTGGTGAACTCTTCTGGCTGAGCAAATTGTTTACTCAATCGTTTCAAAGGCTGATTGAATAAAGGTGCAAATGTACTTGTTAACAAGAAAAGTACATATCAAATGCCTGCAGGATGTTTGCACATGTTCATTTAATACACTTCTGCAATGTATTTTTTCTGTTGAGACAGGTTTTATGTGGTCGATGGAGGCATTAAGAACAAGAGGGCCATGATGGCCCTGGATCGCTCACCTGAGTACTTTGGCTGTAGGTTTGCTGTTAAGCAGTATTTCATTTTTTAATTGAAAATATATAAGTGCCTCCAAACCAAATATGTAAAATATCAGTCAATAAATAAAGGCTCTATGACAGAAAGTAGAAATATCTATTATAAGCTATGGTGACCTTGACCTTGACCCAGTGACCTCAAACCCTACACATGGGTAGAGGTCCATGCAAGGAACCTATATACTGAATATCAAAGATATTGGTCTATAAATGAAGGCTTTATGAGGTACAGTAGATAAATCTATTTTAAGCCTCCGTGACCTTTAACCTAATCTAATAATGTGAACAACCAAACAAGCTTTCTGACAAACTGCCATGATATTTAGACTGAAACAGTAGCCTCTAGAGCCTTAACAAGATATTTCTATTTTTGGCCTCTGTGACCTAGTTTTTTACCCCAGATGACCCATAATCGAACTTGACCTAGAAACCATCAAATAACCTTTCTGACATATTTCCAGAATATCTGGGCTGAAAATGTTACCTGTAGAGTGTAAACAAGGTTTTTCCAAATTTAAGCTCTGTAACCTAGTTTTTGACCCCAGATGACCCATATTCGAACTTGGGCTAGAAATCATCGATACAACCTTTCTGACATATTTCCAGGATATTTGGGCTGTAAATGTTACCTCTAGACCGTTAACAAGATTTTTCCATATTCAGGCTGTATGACCTAGTTTTTTACCCCTGATGACCCATATTCGAACTTGACCTAAAAATCATCGAAACAACCTATCTGACATATTTCCAGGATATTTGGGCTGAAAATGTTACCTCTAGAGTGTTAACAAGTTTTTTCCATATACAGGCTGTGTGACCTAGTTTTGGAACCCACATGACCCATATTCCAACTTGAGCTAGAAATCATCTTAACAAGATTTCTGACAGTTTTTCAGGAAATTTGGGCTAAAAATGTTACCTCTAGAGTGTTAACAAGGTTTTACCATATTTGGGCTGTGTGACCTAGTTTTTGACCCCACATGACCCATATTCAAACTTGAGCTAGAAATCATCAAAACAACCTTCCTGACATATTTCCAGGATATTTGGGCTGAAACAGTAGCCTCTAGAGCCTTAACAAGCTATTTCTATTTTTGGGCTCTGTGACCTAGTTTTTGACCCTAGATGACCCATATTCCAACTTGACCTAGAAACCATCGAAATAACCTTTCTGACATATTTCCAGGATATTTGGGCTGAAAATGTTACCTGTAGAGTGTAAACAAGGTTTTTCCAAATTTAAGCTCTGTGACCTAGTTTTTGACCCCAGATGACCCATATTTGAACTTGGGCTAGAAATCATCAATACAACCTTTCTGACATATTTCCAGGATATTTGGGCTGAAAATGTTACCTCTAGAGTGTTAACAAGGTTTTTCCATATACTGGCTGTGTGACCTAGTTTTGGACCCCACATGACCCATATTCCAACTAGAGCTAAAAATCATCTTAACAAGCTTTCTGACAGTTTTTCAGGAAATTCGGGTTAAAAATGTTACCTCTAGAGTGTTAACAAGGTTTTACCATATTTGGGCTGTGTGACCTAGTTTTTGACCCCACATGACCCATATTCAAATTTGAGCTAGAAATCATCAAAGCAACCTTTCTGACATATTTCCAGGATATTTTGGCTGAAAATGTTACCTCTAGAGTGATAAAAAGGTTTTTCCATATTTCATCTCAGTGACCTAGTTTTTGACCCTAGATGACCCATATTCGAACCTGATCTAGAAATCATCCAAATAACCTTTCTGACATATTACAAGGATATTTGGGCTGAAAATGTTACCTCTTAAGTGTTAACAAGGTTTTTCCATATTTGGGCTCTGTGACCTAGTTTTTGACCCCAGATGACCCATATTTGAACTTGAGCTAGAAATCATGGAAACAACCTTTCTGACAAATTTCCAGATTATTTCGGCTGAAAATGTTACCTCTAGAGTGTTAACAAGAATGTTCTATTTTTGGGCTCTGTGACCTAGTTTTTGACCCCAGATGACCCATATTTGAACTTGAGCTAGAAATCATAGAAGCAATCTTTCTGACAAATTTCCAGATTATTTGGGCTAAAAACATTACCTCAAGAGTGTTAACAAGATTTTTCTATTTTTGGGCTCCTTGACCTAGTTTTTTATCCCATATGACCCATATTCGAACTCGTCCAAGTAATTACTGGGAAAAACATCCTGACCAAGTTTCGTGACAATTGGAGCAAAAATGTGACCAGTAGAGTGTTAACGAACTAAATGTGAACGGACGACGGACATTCATCGATCCTAATAGCTCACCCTGAGCCAGCTCAGGTGAGCTAAAAAAGTCCTTTAATGGGATGTAATTATATAGTAAAAACATTTGGATGGGATTTCTAAGAAGATGTATTAGTTGCTTAAAACAGTTGGTTAAATGAAAGATGTCAACTGTATTCATAATGTACAAGCAATAGTGAGAGTTGTCAGGTTTAAGGTCTTTCATCAGCTATGTCAGGTTTAAGGTCTTTCATCAGCTAAGTGAGGTTTAAGGTCTTTCATCAGCTAAGTCAGGTTTAAGGTCTTTCATCAGCTAAGTCAGGTTTAAGGTCTTTCATCAGCTATTTAAGGTCTTTCATCAGCTAAGTCAGGTTTAAGGTCTTTCATCAGCTAAGTCAGGTTTAAGGTCTTTCATCAGCTAAGTCAGAATTAAGGTCTTTCATCAGCTAAGTCAGGTTTAAGGTCTTTTATCAGCTAAGTCAGGTTTAAGGTCTTTCATCAGCTAATTCAGGTTTAAGGTCTTTCATCAGCTAAGGTTGAATCAAGACATATCATGTTATGTCACCACAGGTCTGAAAGGAGATCAAACTGAAATCTCCTGATTCGTGGTCAGATGTACTAATAATGAATCCACCAATGACAGCCTCTAAGCAATTAGTACAAAACTAATCATTAACTGAACACTGACATACTTACATGACGATTTGTTGTCGTAAATATCCAAATCTGAGATTGCAACAGCAAGAATTCTACAGAAGTTGGCTAACTGATCATCCTTCAGACACTGTATCAACGTCTGTATATTATCTGAGAAGAAAGTATTCCACAATGCATAAAACACAAGGATTAACTATTGTCTAGCAGTATCTGTAGCTTAAACAGTTGAATATCTATGAAACCATTTAGTTCTAGAACAGACACCCCTTTAGATTTTGAATCTGAAACCAAACAAAATAATTAATATTGTTAAACAATTCAATGAGAATTTTACAGAAGCAGACACCAACAAGATATTCTTTTTATTATTATACTGAGTCACACTGGCATTGTTTTTTACCATATATTCTCTAGTGTAAGGAAACCAGTGATCCAAAATTCAATTTGAATTGATGTGTATCTTTAGATAAAAACCACAGGGATTTCCCCAGGCGCTTTTAGCGCATTGGTACCAATGCGTTTAAATTTCAACTAAAAACCGGATGCGCTTAAAATTCTGTGAGCGCTTAAAAATTGCCCAGGATGTTTTTTCACTCGCCTGTTATTTCATCCCAATTAGCCGGATTCAGTTAGTCCGATTGCATTGCCTGGGGAGATTATCGCCCCGGGCGAATACACTGTTGTTTAATGATGTTAATTTGTTTTGATAGCCGAGAGAAAAATAAAATTAAACATAATAATACGATAAGCTCCACCTTAATACAGAATCGACAGCAAGTGCAGAAAACATCAACCAATCACGACTCTAGTTACATTTTATCATGGACATTGATTATATGTGTCGGTATTGCGTGAATTTAAGATAAGTCAAGCAAATAAATGTCTTAACAAATTATGTGAATGCTTAATTCCAAAGGCAAAATGTTAAACACCAAAACTTTACCAATGTTATTCTAACCTTTCAAACAAGGTACCAAAAAAAATGGCCAGAATTCTTTGGGGTATTTTTGTTTTAATTACCGGATTTATCAGAAAAAGTCAAGCAGATTTATGACAAGCTTAACAAAATGAAGGCAACCAATTCAAGCAAATACATAGTTCATTAAACATGAATCAGCGAGTGAAAATGTAGGATAATTTCCGTTTGTCATATATTTCCGAGACCCCGCAGTATTTTAATATTTATAGAAAACAGTGTCTCAGAGACTTTTAAAGACTTTAATTTATTCAGATAAATGGTCATGGTTTGATTATTATAACCAGTTTGCACCTAAGTAAATATTATCATACAAAGTCTAAACTCTGCATAATGTCTGACCTAAAATTGCAAGTTTTTTGGTAAGGAATACGAGTGACAGTCATACTGATAGTGACGTAACTGTGAGTAAAAGTAAAGTATGTTCTGTTGATATGAGTAATTCTAGTGATGTGATCCAGTCATCTTCTGTGCACTGTCAAAGCAGGGGACAGATGTTGCAGTGACAAACTGTGATACATATTGCTTTAATATTTTAAAGTTAAAGGGGCTGTGCTCCAGATGACAAAAAAAAAGAAAGTTTTCTTGAATTATAAATTTCTTGTAATATTTATGATTAATGCTTAAAAAATAACTTACTGACAAAAAATAAGTCAAATAATTTCATTATAAATTGACTTTTTTCCCCTTCAAAGTGCTATACCGTAACGCGACGGTATAACTATATCGTATAAGATTTAAAGTAAATATCTGTAAAATCAGATGCGGCGATGGTGGTGACAGTAAAAGCGTTGGAAATATTTTGTTAACACGATGGTCCAGAGTTCAAATCAGGCTGGAGCGAAAATATTTTTTTTATTCTATTTTGACTTTTATAATCAGTTTTGAAGTAAAATATTATATTGTTATAATCTCACGGCATCTAAATATATAATTTATGAAAAAAAATTTTTTATGTCAAATCTGGAGTACAGCCTCTTTAAAGTAATATTCTTATGTGAAAGACTTGTTTATTTTGTTTTAAATATCTTAAAAACAACCCACAGAGCTGCATTTTTAACCCAAAATTGCAAAAATTTTCTACATGCAGGTGAGGGATACCCCCTTGCACACCCATCCCTGTCTGGATAATTAGCGCTTAAAAAAATTCCTGGGAAAATCCCTGCAACATAACCAATCTATTTACAAAATCTATTGAATAAGAAAAGTTTTACTCCCACTATGTAGAGTTGAATATGGTAAAAATCTTTAATGTCAAACCTACTTATTAAATTTTGTTTACAACTACCGTACATATGCGGCCATAAGTCGACCAAAAACAGTTCCAAAAATTGTCCATAAAAATCAACTCGACTTATGGTCGAGTAACTAAAAAATATTGATCTGATTTGGGCCTTTTTTGAGAGAGTTCTGTTAGCGGTGATGCGGCTCATTTTTCAGTACTGACTGGTTAAGAAACAAAGATATAATGTTTAAAGAAAAAACCTAATTAAAATGTTTTCAGGGGTGTTCGATAATAATGTTCAGTTATTTTAATCAGCGGCCGATATAAAGGAAAATCATATTTAGCAATTAGCAGAAAACATTTCCCTTTGTTGATGACGAATATAAACTTACAGAGTCGCTAAAAATATTTACCCTTCTCGATATATCCATGTGAAAAACAAAGTGTCAACAGGTGCTAAGACAATGTACATCGACATGCCTTTGATCTTTTGTCAGGGCAGCTGTTCTTACGTCATGCTCCGGATGTTTGTATTGGTTAATGATATGCACAATATTTTAGCGCCGACCAAACGAAGACCAATCAAAATTAATTACTCAATCGTAAGACACTCCCGTAGCCTATCGCGTTTGATTAGCTCTATCGCATAGACTTTTTTAATTGGATGAAGGCGTGGTCGTAATAATTTATGCACACTTCCTTATAATTAATGCACACTGTTTCGAAAATATATAAAAAAAATCTGCAGAAAGTTTTTACACATCTATTTGTTTTGACCGTTATAAAACTGTAATTACACGCACATATCGGATCATCTGTGACGATTGATTTGTTATAAAAACTGTGACAATAGTAAAGCTTTTAAAGAACACGCAAATACTGGATTATCTAAAACTGTAACAAAATGCCTAAACGGAAGCTTATTGCTTATGACAATGCATTTAAAATTCGTGTAATAGAATTTGCCGAAAGTTCAAATAACTGTGCTGCTGAACGCGAGTTTGGGGTCAGTGAAAAACTTGTGCGTGACTGGCGTAAATCAAAAGACAGGATTTTAGATGGCCCTAAGGGTCAGAAACGTCGAGTCGTGCGTGTGAGTCCATATGATGGGCTAGAGACTGACTTGATTAAATGGCTACTAGAATTAAGAGAAAGTGGATTTGTTGTGACGAGAAATGCCATCAGAATTAAGGCATTGCATCTGGCGAAGGATGCTAAGTATTCAATCGAGACAGGTGTGTTTAAGGCATCGGCAGGTTGGTGCTCCCGTTTCATGAACAGGCATGGACTTTCACTTCGTCAAAGGACACACATTGCACAGAAGCTGCCGCCGGACGTAGAGAACTACGTAACATCATTCCATCAATTTGTGATACGTGAACGCAAACAGTTTGATTTTGAACTGTCTCAAATTGGAAACATGGACGAGACGCCTATGTTTTTTGATCTTCCGGGAAATACAACCGTCAACAGAATAGGAGAAAAGACTATCTCAGTGAAAACATCAGGTAACGAGAAGTCTCATTTTACAGTGATTCTTTCATGTATGGCCGATGGAACTAAATTAAAGCCAGCAGTTGTCTTTAAAAGAAAAACGATCCCAAAAGAAAGTTTCCCATCTGGAATATGTGTCTATGTACAGCCTAAGGGTTGGGTTGATGAACATGTATTGGATCAGTGGCTAAATGATGTGTGGTTTTCTCGGCCTGGAGGCCTTATTCATAATAAGTCTTTGCTTGTGTGGGACATGTTGCGTGCCCATCTAACGGATAAAGTGAAAGGTAGACTAAGTGAAAAGGGCACAAGACAAGCTGTGATTCCGGGAGGTTGCACATCAGTGTTGCAGCCTCTGGATGTGTCTCTTAATAAACCATTCAAGAGCAATATACGTTGTAGCTGGAATGAGTGGATGATAAACGGTCCGCGTGAAACTACTAAGGCTGGGAATCTTAAAAGACCGAGTCTTGTGAAAGTGTGTGAATGGATTGTAAATGCATGGAATGCTATCCCGAAAGAAATGGTCATGAAGTCTTTTCTTAAATGTGGCATCTCAAACTCACTGGATGGTACGGAAGATGATGCTTTGTATGAGGAATTCACATCAAACTGTGCACGTTACAGTGACTGTGTTGAGGAAAATGTTGAGGAAAATGTTGAGTCTGATGACTCCTATGTGTACGACCCAGCACTGACTGATGAACAAGTCAGAGAACTGTTCAACAGTGACAATGAAAGTGATTTTGAGGGATTCTAAATGAACTGTGATTAGAGTGATATGAAGGAACTTAAATGGAAATCAACTGGTGGCACTACGGTTAAACGATTTTAGTTAACACTAATTTTGCAAATCATGTAAAAATGTTCATACTGTGTGCAAGCAATGATTATGAAAGACACTTTTATGTTTTTAAATAGTAAATGATATCTTACTCTGAGTTTGATCACTAAAAGATATTTTTATGAAAATAACATTTTTCAGTGTTGAATATTTTGTTTTTTACTACAATAAATAATATTCTGTGTTTGAACTATAAAAGACATTGATTATGAAATAAAAAGTTTTAGTGTTGAGTGTTTTATGTTTTTAAAAAATAAACAATAAAGGATTTTTTGTTAGTTTGATCAATAAAAGATATTTATTATGAAATAAAAATTTGTAGTGTTAAATGTTTGGTTTTCATTTGTTGTTTTCTAATTGAAGATTTAAAGGTGCCTACAAACCAAAAAACTAAAATATCAGTCAATAAATAAAGGTTGTAAGACAGAAAGTAGAATTATCTATCATTAGCTATGGTGACCTTCACCTTGACCAAGTGACCTCAAACCCAACCTATGGTCCTTGCAAGGAACCTACATTACTAATATCAAAGAAAATGGTCTATAAATGAAGGTTCTATGAGGTAAAGTATATAAATCTATATTCAGCCTCGGTGACCTTTTCACCAATCTTATAATTTGAACAAGCTTGGAAAAGGCCTACTAGACAATGCTTCATGCAAAATAGTGGTTTCAGACAAGAAGATTAAAAAAAAAAAAAGATTTTCTTGTATATTGTTATGTAGAACTTGTGACCCTGGGGTGGGGCCAGTGACCCCAGGGACATTATTTAACAAACTTGGTAGAGGTCCACTAGACAATGCTACACACCAAATTTCAGACCTCTGGGCTTAACAGTTTTAGACAAGAAGATTTTTTTTTCTTGTTGAAAAGGCCACCAGAGTTCTTCATGGAATGGAATTCTTTGAACAACTTTGGTACAGCTACATGCAAAGAACATTCCTGTAAAGTTTTATCATCTTTCATCTAGTGGTTTAGGAGAACATGCTATTTAAAGTAAAAAGTTGATGACACACGATGGACACAGGGCGATCACAAAAGCTCACCTTGAGCACAAAATTTAATACTCAAATGCCGTCCAAAAAATTGCCACTGTGACTAGCTGCTCGAGGCAATTATCATCAATTGATTTACTGGTTTACAGGCGTCTGTCAATAAGTTTGCTTGATTCTCAGCTAAATGTAATCAACTGATTACATAATCAGTGTTGAAAAATTACAAAGTCATGAGATTTGCGCTACTTCCACCTTTTACTTTCACTTTAAATTTTTTTTCACAATGTCAACAAACCAACTAACACAAGCACCATAATTCAATTTCAATTGTCAGTGACAATAAAAAGTTTGTAATTTTCGATTAGGGAAGAGTCTTGGATGCATATATTATACATACTAACATTAAACATTGTTTCTGGCTAATTTATTTTTATGTTTTCAGAAGTGGGGTGGGTTCAGGTTGGAGGGTCTTGGACTGATTGAGATTTGAAATTTCCAGAACCTTGAACTACATGTTTACTAAAATATGTATTTTCCTTCGTATATCTCTCAGAATTGCAAGAAACTGTTACTTCTAGTTTTTATGAGTTCTGTTCTTTAACTGTGCATTCATCTTGATTATCATGTGTCTAGGTTATTCTGTTCACTAAATGTTACTTAAAAGACAACATCACACACAGCATGTTCACCAGAATTACGAGTCAAAACTTATTCATAGAAGTTATTTTTTTTAATAACTGATTTTGGTTAACCCAAGTTTGCAGTACAATAGTAACCTTATATAACAGTAATTTCACTCTGAATTAAGGTCTTGTCAGTATGACTTTTCATACAATTCTTACCCTAAACCCCACAATCTATTCTTTCACTCAATACACTCGAGACTTTCCTACCACAGCTATAAATAACTCACCAGGAAAGGTAATTATAAATATGTCCTTAAAGTCAATGAAAAATGTAATTCATCAACACTTCTTACTTAATCATGTTTAAGGTGCTTCCACTGAAATCTCAATGATTATAAATAATACAGATATCTAACCAAGTCTAAAGCTCTGCATTAAATCTGAGTTTATTTCCTAAAAAGAGCTTTCTATGGGGCAGTGAGTAACATGGTGTGAAGAAGTAATTCCCTTACACAATTCTTAAAAAATTTGCACAATTATCTCACTTCAATATCTATCTCCTTTATATTAATTTCAACACAACACCCCCCGCCCAAAAAAAAAAAAGGAAAACAAAATTTTTACACATGTTGGAATAATATACTAGAATTTTTTTTATTTTTTTTTACAATACCTAGAATATTTCATTCACAAACTTGAGACAGCTGATGTTATTGATTCAACTATCTATATATATGTACTTCTAGTTCAATATACAAATTGAGAGGGATGTAGTTTGCAATACTCACTTATTTTGTTCAGATCTAGGAGTATTTTCTTGGACTGTAACATGTCCTCAATCAACTGGCAGGCTATAATGAAAGTTTTCTGGTGTGCTAACAATGTGAACATATAACTGAGTACATCCTCCTGTTCCATTAAATATGTTGTTACCTGCTCACCAACAGTCTGAAATAAATCATTTTTTCATTTCAAAATAAAGTACCGTTAAGACCAATATTTGAAACAAAAGGGCCATGATGGCCCTAGATCGCTCACCTGAGTATGACTGCTTTTGACAAAATTGTTATCGACATGATTAATTGACCCCAGATGGCCCATATTCGAAATTGACATAGAAATTACCGAAACAATTTTTCTCACAAATTTCCAGGTTATTTGGACTGAAAATGTTACCACTAGAGTGTTAACAAGGTTTTCCCATATTTGGGCTCTGTGATCTAGTTTTTGATCCCATCTTTGGCACTGCACTCAGCCTCAATGCCCTCTACCACTGTGTCAGTTTAAACAAATTATGTCCAAGGGTTTTCAGGTTATGCTCCGGACAAGATTTTTCTAAAAGGGGAGATAATTCAAAAACGGGGCAAAATAGAGTTATGGTTCTTTGGCACTGCATTTCCCGTCAATGCCCTCTACCACTGTGTGCAGTTTAAACAAATTAGGTCCAAGGGTTTTCAGGATATGCTCCGGACAAGATTTTTCTAAGATGGGAGATAATTCAAAAACAGAGTTATGGTTCTTTGGCACTGCACTCCGCATCAATGCCCTCTACCACTGTGTGCAGTTTAAACAAATTATATCCAGGAGTTTTCAAGTTTTGCACCGGACAAAATTATGACGGACGGACAAAGCGGCAACTATATGCTCGCCCTTCGGGGAGCATAAAAATTTCAGGATATCTGGACTGAAAATGTAACCTCTTGAGTGTTAACAAGGTTTTTCCAAATTTGGGCTCTGTGACCTATTTTTTGACCCCAGATGACCCATATTTGAACTTGGGCTAGAAATCATCTAAACAACCTTTCTTACAGATTTACAGCGTATTTGGACTGAAAATGTAACCTCTACAGTGTCAACAAAGATTTTCTATTTTTGAGAAATTTCCAGGTTATATGGACTGAAAATGTTACCTTTAGTGCATTAACAAGGTTTTTCCATATTTGGGCTCTATAACCTAGTTTTTGACCCCAGATGACCCATATTCGAACTTAAGCTAGAACTTATCGAAACAATCTTTCTGACAAATTTCCAGGATATTTGGACTGAAAATGAAGCCTCTAGATTGTTAACAAGGTATTTCTATTTTTGGGCCATGTTACCTAGTTTTTCATCCCAGATAACCCATGTTCGAACTTTTCCGAGTTATCACTGGGACAAACATCCTGTCTAAGTTTAATCACAAAATGTCACCACTAGAGTGTTAACAAACTAAGTGTGGACGTCTGAGAGACAACGGACGACAGACATTAATCGATCCTAATAGCTCACCATGAGCCTACAGCTCAGGTGAGCTAAAACTAGAACTGTGTCCATAGGACACGGATGCCCCCACTATGCATAAGTGCTCATAAACAAGAGCATGTATATCCTGTATGTAAGACTTTTTCTGTACATATACCTAAAATGATCTACAGGTAACCTTATGTACATGTTAAATTAAATTACAAATGTAAAATTTATATGTTCAATTATTTATATGGTATATAGTGAAAAAATCAACAAAGGGCCATAATTCTGTTAAATATGGTCACAGCAAAAATTCCTTCCTTTACTACCATCTACACATTAAAGCTGTTCATCCCTGGAAGTTTAAGCAAAATCTGCCATCCGGTTTAAGAGGAGTTGCGTTCACAAAATTTCTATATGGTATATAGTGAAAAAATCAACAAAGGGCCATAATTCTGTTAAATTTAGTCACAGCAAAAATTCCTTCCTTTACTTCCATCAACACATTAAGGTTGTTCATCCCTGGAAGTTTAAGCAAAATCTGCCATCCAGTTTAAGAGGAGTTGCATTCACAAAATTTCTATATGGTATATAGTGAAAAAAATCAACAAAGGGCCATAATTCTGTTAAATTTGGTTGCAGCAAAAATTCCTTCCTTTACTACCATCTACACATTAAGGTTGTTCATCCCTGGAAGTTTAAGCAAAATCTGCCATCCGGTTTAAGAGGAATTGCGTTCACAAAATTTCTAGTGAAAAAATCAACAAAGGGCCATAATTCTGTTAAATTTGGTCGCAGCGAAAATTCCTTCCTTTACTACCATCTACACATTAAGGTTGTTCATCCCTGGAAGTTTAAGCAAAATTTGCCATCCGGTTTAAGAGGAGTTGCGTTCACAAGATTTCTGGACATACCGACAGACGTACGTACGGACGGACAAGTGCAACGCTATATGCACCCCACTTTGTGGGGGCATAAAAAGAGAGCTGAACATCACACTTTTTTTTGGTTTTATGCTTTGTTTACACCTTTCAAATGCCTGAGAAAATAAAAGAACTGTTACATAAAGGTCTGTATTAATCTTTTCTTACATGAATGGGTCCAAGAAGTGTCCTTTTTCCAATGGCCAAAAGAAAGCCTCCATTTTTCGACATTATTTGTTGATCACAACTGACAACAGACAAACAAGAATCACAGAACGCTGAGAATTTGGTCACTGAATTTCTTAAAAACTTGTGATTCTTGTCTGTCTTAATGTATTTTAGAGATGGTGACATAAATTGATATTTTTCCACTAAAAGAATGAGAAAAAATATTTACTGTTGGAGTCATTTTTGTAAGTATTTCTAACACCATTGCTTTGATTCTAAGATCTACATCAGATTCTGAAAGAAAAAAGATCTCAATCAATAAGCTTGTACCTATACAGTGCAACAGAAAATGTGTTAAGTAAAGCACACTGAAGTGGAGTTTAACGTCTTCTAACAGTAAAGTGTCAAATCAGGCAGGCTGTTTACCTAACCATCATTCCTGGGAAGGACCAGTATTAGAATCGCATCCTCTGTAAGAAACTGCCACATTTTCTCACATGATTTGCTGCCATGGTTACAAGCTGGGGTTGAACCTATGACTTTCAATCAGTCAGAGGTTAAGTGATTTCTAGTGTGCTACTACAACCAGTATACCACATAAGCGAGTAAAATCCTGTTGAAAAGTTAGCTACAGTTTCTCCTATAAAGGTGTACCTCCAGATTAAGAAAGTACTTGTGCATTTTAAACCTTATTTTCAATTTCCTTAAACAAGTTAATGTATTGAAGAGTAACTTACAATGTAATCAAATGCTACTTGACCAAACAAATTGTGTTTATGTTAAGGTGCAAAAAGACTTCTTAAAAAGTTTAAACTACAAATCACCTTGTCTGTATTTTGTGAATGGTGGAAACAAAGAAGGAAACATCAATATTCTCACTAGAACCTGTAAACAAACAAAACAAACGTACATAATATAAAACTGTTAAGATTTCTGAATATCAGCCATTTCTTTCGACTTCAGACAGTCAAACTTTTTTTATTTATATAGAGCAAATTATATCATATTTAGGATTCATAATTAGTTTCTATTAACAACAATCTGACTGGTTAGTGAATAACATAAAAACTTGTTCCAAAGGATCAACATTTATACATAGCACCACCCAAACATGACAAGGTCAGATCACATAAAAAGTTCTTCTGCTGTCTCTGCTGTATATTTACATCTATACACACGATGAGAATGGCTGCCACAAAATTATTTGGTCTCCTTTTGCTCGTATTAACACTTCATAAATACTGTGTTGATAACAGGCAGGAAGTACTCTTGGACATCTTTGGCAACCAACTGCCTTAATGCCTATCCTTTTAAGAAAAAGTGACATTTCCCACTAAATGTTGGCAATCGAGCTATTACATTGTTTCAAAGACTGACAGAAGATTCTGTTTTTCACATGTAGCAAGGCTAAGACTTACGTCTACTCCTCCATTTTTATACAGGCTGACTGCATATTTATTCTGCTCATCATCAGCTCCAGATTCATCTTGGCCTCGTCGTGACTCAAAATTCATCAATCGCCCAAGAATGACCTGCATAACAACAAAACCATCTGTATTCAAAGTGTCATACATTAAGGTTAAATTTACTGTTAAGGTTAAAGAGGGAAAATTATGCATCTGCTTTTTAAATTTCTAATGTTAAAGTTTTTCATGGACTCAGGGGCCTTTTTGGGAGAGGCACAGGGGCCCAAAGGAATTAGGAATATTCACATCAAATAAACTTCATTTTTGGGAATTTTAAAGATGCAAAGAACTGAAACTGGGAACTTATAACTGAAGGTTAAGCAAAGTATTTTGGACTATGACAGATTTAAATATTTAGTATCACCTTATCTACTAAAAAGTTAGATTTGAGTAAAAATAATATCACAGCACATGGTAATCTACATTTGGTAAATAGCAAAACTAAATGTTTGATGGTGATCAAATTGCATCAATTACTCTGCACCAGGGAAGGAGGAGGAATATTTTTATGTTTTGCTTTAACAATCAAAATAAAAAAGTAATTTTTTATCGTGTTCAATATCTCTTCATAACTGCTTTCCAGAAACTAACACTTACAATATGGACCTGTCTAATGGAAGATACTGCAACTTTTAGCTTACAATTTCCCTTTTTAAGTACAAATAATTTGCTGAAATCAAGTAAAATATTATTTGTTTAAAATCTTTTTGACAATGGAAAAATTGTCCTTTGGTTTTCAAATCCAATGAAAGTTTTCAATTTCCATGAGCAGTTGCTAATTTCTTTAGTTTTTCTGGAGGCATCTTTGAAACCATTACCAGAAATGTTAAGTGTGATGGCGGTCGTGAAACTCACATGCCGATATATATATTGGAAGAAAAAACATTGTCTTTCTGTCAGAAATAAATGAAATGGTAACATATGATCATTTATTTTAGAAAAGGATTTTTTTTACTGCAGGCCAACCTGCATGCTGGTAATGTGTCGCAACGTAACCTTGTAATGTGCCGCACTGTGCAAGAAGTTGCAGAAAAACTTTTACAATCGGACTTTTATTTGTTGTCAGTTTTTATTTTCTAGCTGTTTTTCGAGCGACATTAAACTAACATTTTTCTTGGGGTGTACTGCACATTCAATAGTATCATGATAATCTAATGGGGACTTTTTCAAAACTATGGGCAACCTGCACATCACACATGATTTTCCCAAACAATGTAATCGACATATCTATAGACTGCTTATTCAAGAATGCATTTAATCAACTCAGCACTTGTAAAAAAATTGTCATGAACACTTTCTCTTAAGGTAGATTATGTCTAGCAAGATTCATTTCAACAGGATGGGAAATTCAGGGGAAGATATCTACACAAACAAGAGGGCCATGATGGCCCTATATCGCTCACCTGAATATGACTGCTTTTAACAAAGTTGCTATGGACCTGGTTAATTGACCCCAGATGACCCATATTCAAACTTGACCTAGAAAATATTGAAACAATCTTTCTGACAAATTTCAAGGTTATTTGGACTGAAAGTGTAGCCTTTAGAGTGTTAACAAGGTTTTCCATATTTGGGCTCTGTGACCTAATTTTTAACCCCAGATGATCCATATCCAAACCTCAGCTTGAAATCATCAAAACAACCTTTCTGACAAATTTCAAAGACATTTGGACTGAAAATGTAGCCTCTGAGTGTTTACAAAGTTTTTCGATATTTAGGCTCTGTGACCTAGTTTTTTAATCCAGATGACCCATATTCAAAGTTGAGCTGGAAATCATAGAAACAACCTTTCTGACAAATTTTCAGGTTATTTGGAATTAAAATCTTAACTCTTGAGTGTTAACAAGGTTTTTCCATATTTGGGCTCTGTGACCTAGTTTTTGACCAAAGATGATCCATATTAGTACTTGAGCTAGAAATCATCAAAACAACCTGTCTGACAAATTTCCAGGATATTTGGACTGAAAATGACTAACCTCTGGATAGTTTAAATGGTTTTAACATTTTAGGGCTCTGTGTCCTTGCTTTTGATCCCAGATGCCCCATATCCTAATCTGGGCTAGAAATCATTGAAACAACCTTTCTGACAAATTTCAAGGACATTTGGACTGAAAATGTAACCTCTTGAACATTAACAAGGATTTTCTTCTTTTTGGCCCTGTGTCCTAGTTTTTGACCCCAGATAACCCATATTCAAAACTGAGCTAGAAATCATTAAAACAACCTTTCTGACAAATTTCATGGTTACTTGAACTGAAAATGTTACCTCAATGCGTGTTAACAAGGTTTTTCCATATTTGGGGTCTGTGACCTAGTTTTTGACCCCAGATGACCTTTATTCGAATCTGAGCTAGAAATCATTAAAACTTTTTTTCTGACAAATTTGGAGAATATTTGGACTGAAAAGTAGCTTATAGAATGTTAAGTTTTTTTTCTATTTTTGGGCTCTGTGACCTAGTTTTTGATTTCAGATGACCCATATTCAAATTTAATCTAGAAATCATTGAAACAACCTTTCTGACAGATTCCTGGTTATTTGGACTGAAAATGTTACCTCTAGACTGTTTACAAGGTTTTTCCATATTTGGGCTCTGTGACCTAGTTTTTGACCCCAGATGACCCAATTTTGAACTTGAGCTAAAAATCATCAAAACAACCTTTTTGACAAATTTCTGGGATATTTTGACTGAAAATGTTACCTCTAGAGTGTTAACGAGATTTTTCTATTTTTGGGCTCTGTGACCTAGTTTTTAAACCAAGATGACCCGTATTCGAACTTGAGCTTGAAATCATAGAAACAACCTGTCTGACAAATTTCCAGATTATTTGGACTGAAAATGTTACTTCTCCTTCTACAAGAAGATTTTCAAAGTTATCACTATATAAGCCTATGTAAAACAATGACCCTGGGTTGGGGCCAAATTTGACCCCAGAGGTATAATTTGAACAAACTTGGTAGAGGTCCACTAGACAATGCTACATACCAAATCTTAAGGCTCAGGGCCTTGTGGTTTCAGACAAGAAGATTTTCGAAGTTTTTCCTATATAAGCCTATGTAAAACCAATGACCCCAGGGTGGGGCCAAATTTGACCCAAGAGGTATAATTTGAACAAACTTGGTAGAGGTCCACTAGACAATGCTACATACCAAATATCTAAGCCTTATGCCTTACGGTTTCTGACAAGAAGAGTTTCGAAGTTTTTCCTATATAACTCTATGTAAAACTAGTTACCCCTGGGGCGGGGCCATTTTTGACCCAGAGGCCATGATTTGAACAAACTTAGTAGAGGTCCACTAGACAATGCTGCACACCAAATATCTAAGCTCTATGCCTTACGGTTTCTGACAAGAAGATTTTTAAAGTTTTTCCTATATAACTCTATGTAAAACAAGTTACCCTTGGGGCGGGGCCATTTTTGACCCCAGGATCATAATTTGAACAAACTTGGTAGAGGTCCACTAGATGATGCTTTATACCAAATATCAAAGCTCCAGGCCTTGTGGTTTCTGACAAGAAGATTTTTAAAGATCCAAGTTTCAAAATCTGTTTTTAGCTCCTGTGACCCAGAAATGCAATGGACCGGAACCATTTGAACAAACTTGGTAGAGCTTCATGCAAGGAACATTCTAGGCAAGTTTCATTAAATTTTACCCAGTGGTTTCAGAGGAGATGTCGTTTGAATGAATTGTGGACGACGGACGGACGGACGGACGGACGGACGCCGGACAATCAAGGATCCTAAAAGCTCACATGAGCATGCTCAGGTGAGCTAAAAATAATTCATGGACACTGACAATACCATAATACAACCGTTCAAGCCTATAACAACTAACATTACAAACATACCTTAAGGTCTTGAAAGAACTGTTCTTTATCACAGTGTGGGTTGAGACTAGCTTCATCTAATTTAGTCACTGTGACAGGTACGTCATTGTCTGTCACACTTTCCAATACATGCTTTGGTAGCTGGAAAATTAATCAGAAAATTATCAAAAATATAAAAATACAGTGACTACAGGGCTTTTCATCCTTATATAACAGAGGCTGATATTCGGCCACTTCCCAATCCGAAAAATATAGATTTTTTCCCAATTGTGGCAGAGTTTCTTCCCAAAATGCAAGACATGATTTCCCAAAATCTTAGAAATTCCCCCTAGATTAGTTTAAAAAACAATCAATTTGTTTACATTTGTTATTTCCGTAAGAAGCGTTTGTCTGGTATCGACTTTTTGGTGTACTATAGCCGAACAACGCACGGTACCCGTGTTACGCAGTCTAATCCGTTAAGTTCAGATAGACTCTTACTCAGTAGTTATCAGTAAAAATAAAAGTAGAAACATGCACAGTGAAACAGTCAAATGTTCTGAAAGTCTGGATTTTATTCCGTTTCAGGGGAGATAAATCAGTGTTTATTTCCAGTTGTAGAAACAAATGTCTCATAACGGAAAATGTACTGCAGTACCCCTTATTTCAATAAATTTTGTTTTCCCAAAATGAACAATCATCGCGCATAAATTTCCCAAAATGAACAATTATTGGGCATAAATTTCCCAATTTGAAAGGCCAGGGCCTCTTCCCAATTTCCAGATGAAAAGCCCTGGACTAAAGAAAATTCCATAAGGTGTCTTCACATAATAGGTAGTTATTCACTGCTTACTAAATTCAATGGCAGATGTAGCTATAAGTGGGTTTATGCATGGAAGGCCTGTGTCCTCTACGATGCCTGATAAAGTAAGGTGCTTTTCTAATTCTATGATGAGACAAATACGAGATAAAAAAGTTTAGGATGACACTAAGTGCTTTTTTTTAACTGCTATGAATCTACATGTAAAATGTTATTGTTTGTGTTTCTGACACTGTATTTTCGAAAGTAAGCTTTAGATAAGCTGCTGTTCTTTTCATGAGATGGAATGCTTGTTTGTTCATATGTATCTTTGTGTTTATATTTGCTATTTTCTTTGTGTTTATATTTGCTATTTTAAGCCATTTCCTTACTGCATTGGTACTATTGTAACAGTAAATAAACTGGTTAAAGTAAAAGCTTGTTCTTATGAGCAACATGCTACATTGTGGTTGTTTATCACAAGTTGACTCTTGTATTTTAGCACTGACACCTAAAGTTCTAGAAATGACCCTCCAAAATTTGGTGTCAAGTGTCACTCACCCTTGAGTTTCGGAGTCTAGTGGAACACCTGTTTATAGAATTATACTAATGAAAATTGAAATTGTATTAGAAATACATTTTAAGCTGAAAAGTACTCAGTTTCTTCATTGTTATATATGAATCCTTTTTATATTCAGTATCTAATAAACATTTAATAATTAAAGAAATTTAAAAAATCCTATCTCATTCAATGTTAACCTTCAATCGTTTTTTTTCTTATTTCTAAAATAAAATGCAATCAGTAAACCAAATTTAAATGCTTGGGACAATTATGTATTATAAATGTTTTCATAAGTAATTATCACTCAATCATAATGCTAGACTGGGGTATAATTCTCCGAAATAACATATATGTCATATGTGGTACATAAATGGTCAGAAGTGGTGCAAAAGGGTCTGCTGGCTCAATCAGTAGAGCATCAGACTGCAGGGATTTCCCCAGGAATTTTTTTAGGCGCTAATTATCCGGACAGGTGTGGGTGCGGAAGGGGGTATCTCTGTTCTGCATGTCGAAATTTTTTGAAATTACGGGTTAAAAATGCAGCTCTGTGGGTTGTTTTTAAGATATTTTAAAACAAATAAGTCTCTCACAGGAGAAGAATTTCTTAACTTTAAAATATTAAAGCAATATGTATCACAGTTTGTCACTGCAACATCTGTCCCCTGCTTTGACAGTGCACAGAAGAAGGCTGGATCACATTACTAGAACTACTCACAACAAAAAAACATTCTTTACTTTCACTCACACATCACTATCAATATGAGCCTCTTTTTTTCTCTCTCATTTTGGTTAGACATCACGCAGAGTTTAGACTTTGTATGATAATGTTTACTTAGATGAAAACTGGTACTTATAATCAAATAATGACCACTTATCTTAATAAATGAACTGAATGTAGTAAGTTTGCCTTGTAAAGAGTTTCCAAGACACCGTTTTATATAAATTTTAAAATACGACAGGGTCGCGGAAATATATGACAAACAGAATTTACCTCCTTTTCTCTTGTTGTTTCATGTTGAATGAAATAAGTATTTGCTGGAATTGGTAGCCATTATTTTGTTAAGCTTGTCACAAATCTTCTTAACCTTTTCTAATAAAAAAATCTGATTATTAAAACAAATATACCGTAAAGGATTTTGGCCATTTGTTTTTTTTTTTAATTTTTTTTTTGGTACCTTGTTTGAAAGGTAATAATAGCATTGATTTGTGTTTAACCTTTTACCTTTGGAATAAAGCATTAGATTACTTTGTCAAAACATTTATTTACTTGACTTATTTCAAATTCACGTGACACCGACACAAATGTACAAAATGTAATCAATTTCTATAGTAAAATGTAACTAGAGTCGTGATCGGTTGGTGTTTTCTGTTCACATGCTGCCAGTTCTCTTCTAGGGCGAAGCTTAGCGTATAATATGTGTATTTTTATGTCAGCTATCAAAAGATGTTACAGCATCATAAAACAGCAGTGTATACACCCGGGGCAAAATCTCCATGGGCTAATTGGGATGAAATTACAGGCAAGTGAAAGGGACATCCTGGCCAGTTTTTAAGCGCTACCGGAAATTTTAAGCGCATCTGGTTTTTAGATTTTGACACACATGTGCTAAAAGCACCTGGGGAAATCCCTGGACTGTCAATCTTGAATCTTGATGATACCGGTTCAATCCCCATGATGGAATCAGGGCCCGCAAATTTCTCCATGATAACTGATCTGAGACAATACGTTTATGGGTCATTTGTCCCTCACCCCTGAAGCATGTGAGGAAAGTACAGTGCTCCAGCTAGGCCTTTTTGGAAGGGTGTCGCGCCCTGCCCTTATTTTCTGACACCCTGCCCTATAACAGTAAAAAAAAAAAACTGTCCAGGGTGTTCGTTTGACCCGAGGTCTCGGGTCTTGACCCGTGAAAATTCTCAAATACACTGATTTGACCCGTCATAAAATCAGCCCGCGAGTCATATTTGACTCGTGAGAAATATCCACGGCTGCATGAAGACTTTGCTTGTTGTCAATCAATGTCAATAAATGTTGTTGCTAAAGAGACTTGAAAAGGATTTTTTCTGCATACAGGTAAAGTAGGCGGGGCGAATTTTCCACACTGAAGTGGTTTCAGCCAATCAGCGGTCAACATGCACGTGGTCATAATCTGAGAGCGAGAAGTTATAGAAAAAAATTGATACCAAAGTCAAACATGAAATAAAATTAACAGTGTTACTTTTGGCCAAAATATTTGCGACATTTGACCCCTTTCCCCACCTGTCGGAGTATATATTTTTCCCCGAGAAACGGCAAAAAATCCTCATCGGCAAGAGAAAAAAATATGCGAAATTTTGATGGTTGATAACATTACTTTTGACTGCCTATGCACTCAGTTATGCTTCACGATATTTACTTTATGTTTTATGTGAATAACAGCAAATAGTAAGTTCATAAAACATGAAGCAGCGATTTAAAATCTCAGATATATTTCCGCGACATCGTGGTATTTTAGTTTTTATAGAAAACAGAGTCTTTGAGACCCTTTACAAGGCAACATACAGTTAATTTATTAAGATCAGTGGTCATAATTTGATTATAAGTACCAGTTTGCATCTAAGAAAATTTAAACATACAAAGTCTAAACTCTGCATAATTTCTAACCTGCCTAAAATAGTCAGTATTGACATTGTCCAGTAATAAGTTGAAACCTAAATCAGGGGAAAAAAAAGGCTAGGGCCTTGTTCACATGCAATTACAATTTTTGTTTTTTGTTTTTGGTGAGGAATACTAGTGATAGTCATAATGATAGTTCCAATTGGTCCACCAAATGACCCCCTTCCCCAAAAACTGTAAAAAAAAAAACCCACAGATTAATGAGGTGTCATAAACATTGTTTTAACCTGAATTTAAAGAGGTTTGTAAATATTACTTTGACCCTTGAAAATTTCAGTTTGACCCTTGAAAGATTTATCTGATGGGTCATTGACCCTTGAGTTTCAGAGTCTACCAAACACCCTGCTGTCTAAGTTTTTGTATATTGGCCTGTTTACTTGGGGAATTCCCATTACTGCCGGAAGCGATCAATCACGTGTGAAGAAAATGAGACTGGTTATCGTCTGGGCATTATGCAAGCGCCTAACAACAAAAAAATTGATAGGAAACCAGTCATGTCAAAATAACACAAGTGTGGGAAAGGTATATTACAACATTTAAGACACGTCTTGTTTGTATATAGAACTGACACCTGGGGAAAAGTAGCCATGAATAAAGATGGGACATATGAAATGCAAATAAAAGAAAAGATACTGACTTTTTCGCGTAAGTTATTTTAAAGTTAGCTTTAAAGAAACTAAATAAAAACTGAGTTTGCACTTTGGCACTCGATGGCAATCAATAGGCACTTTTTTCCGGTAATTTTGTTGTAGATGAAGTGGTTGTTGTTGTTGTTTCTGTTATATAAGTGTTGGAAATGCATTTGAAAATTAGGAAAGAAAAAAATAAATAATTATAAAGTTAAAAAGTTTACTCTGTAGTGTTAATCTTAATATCAGGGAATAATTTATTTTTAGATCTAGTTGATAAACACTACTTATAAAAATTTATATTGTTACAATTATCTAGCCATTCTTTTAAGATACTGAGGTACTTATCACAAACTTTGATTATTTTCAGCTCTTCAAGCAAGGGAGACAATACCATCCAAGAGACCGGTGTCAAATATTTTTGAAAAATTAAATATGTAAAAGGATTAAAAAAAGGCAGTGTCTAGAGGTACGGATCCGTACCCCTAGACCGGCAGTCTAGACAATACTACTAGGAATGTCTAGGGGTACGGACCTTTTTCAATATATAATAAAGCATTAATTTTCGTTAGAAGAAACTCGTTTATAGTGGTTTTGACAGTTTTTAGTGTTTAACAGACTAAAATTATCTAAGAGTGGCAATGACTTCGATTTTCCGACTATATAATGCGAGTAATCCGGAATCCAAATTTGCTTACGAAAAGAGGAACATAATCGTTGTCATCTATTTTCAAAAAGGGCAAAAAAAGTCCATCTCCGTCAATGTCAAGAGAAATACTTCTCTAAGAGTATCAGAGACGCGCTGCTTATCATGACAGCGAAGTAAGTAGTACTGACTACTTTAAAGTCTTTTTCGGGACTATACACGTTACTCGAAGAGATACCTTCTCACATTGTCAGTGTCAATGAGCCTGCTGGACGACAACGATCTTTAAAGGTAAAAAGAATCTACACAAAATCATAGGTATGTATTACAAATAGGTTTAAGTGAACTTTTCATTGTCATTTGTCACAAACATTTTGGTTCAGTTAAAACTGAACGCTCTCTGTTTGAAAATAGATGACAACGATATGTTCCTCTTTTCGTAAGCAAATTTGGATTCCCGATTACTCGCATTATATCGTCGGAAACGGGAACTGAAAATCGAAGTCATTGCCACCTTTAGATAATTTTAGTCTGTTAAACACTAAAAACTGTCAAAACCACTATAAACGAGTTTCTTCTAACGTAAATTAATGCTTAATTATATATTTAAAAAAGGTCCGTACCCCTAGACATTCCTAGTAGTATTGTCTAGAGGTACGGATCCGTACCTCTAGACTGCCGGTCTAGGGGTACGGATCCGTACCTCCAGACACTGCCTTAAAAAAAGGTGTAAATATGAAAATGTTGAGAATGTCTTATTATTAGCAGAATTTTTTTAAAATATGAGAGAGGGTCAGGATCATTTCTCACTTATGCCCCCACCCCCAGCCCTAACCAGCCACTTCACGACTCCTTTTTGCCCTTTTTCACTTACCAGCACCCTGCCCTTTTTAGATCCTAGCTGGAGCACTGAAGTAGTCAGTCACTTGAGGAGAAATTGGTTAGTAAACTGGTTGGATACCAAGGAACACTGGTTAGGTGAACTGACCACTTGAATATGACCTTAGCTGTGAAAACTGGCATTAAAGCCCAATAAAACCAAACAAAAGGGCCTGGTACATAAATGAAGTGGTACTAAGTCATACACTGCACACTGGGGTAAACCCGAGTTCAAATTCAGCTCAGGGCAAGTGTGTTTTTCCTGGTGACATTACTTCAATTTCTGCATTTAAGAACATAATGACCTAATGAAAAATAATGTTCTTCCTTCCCCTTAATTCACATTTTCACTAAAAACTACTTGAATAGCATCTTTGTTTTTCCAGTTTACCCCACCCATTTTATCTAAAGGAGCCTAAAATTTAATCAACATATGACAAATTTCGAGCGAGAGAATATATTTTTACCTGACTCAATCGTTTGTAGCCATTTCCAGAATATTGCCACTTTTCATGAGAAAGGAAAACAGAGCTCTTATTAGGAGCACTCCGGAATTTTGTTCGGTACATTTTCCTTTTCTCGGCGGTAATATTTTTTCTGCGCATCTAGTCAGCGCATTCGTGTCGTTTATATCAACCACAAATAGTTTCCTTTTGTCTTACATGTCTCGTTTAACTAAATATAGGAAACTTTTCAGTCTTCTTAAACGTTCAATTTTTCAACTAATGTATGAGCTTACGAATTTAGTCACAAAATTGTTTTCAAATAAATTATCAGGACTTAAGCGACGGGCACTTCCGATCGTCTGCCGGAAACTCTATGTTGCTACTGGTGAAATGACGCCTTTAAAGTGGTCAGTTTTATAGGGTTGAAAGAGAAAGTAAAACAAGGCAATATTTCTGTTTATCATTTTATGAATTGAATCAAATTTATGGAAAATACAGTATGCGGGGAGAAGTAAACTCTTCAAGTTTCATATAACGTACTACGGGACTTAATCGATTAGTTACTTTTAAATATTGGAGATATTGGAATATCATAAGCAAGATACTTACCGGTGTGTGGATTATTTCTTGTGTTAAACAAGACTGTTTATTGTCAGGTATGATCAATACCTGTAATTTTACGACCAGTTAAACTAAAATAGTCATGAGAGTTTACCGAAAATGTCTACAACAGACCACAACTTTGATGATAGGGAAGTAACAAAGTCATTGATCGATCTGAGTGAAATTGTTGATTATGTAACTGAAAATAAAACAAAGGCTTCTAAAACATCACAGTCTGTTAATGATTGGGCTGATGACGTCGTGGGATGGAGGAGAACGTTTGGATTTCCTGTAAAAGCATCAAACACTGGCATTGGAAATGTCAGAAAGAAAAGGACAGTCGAGAGATCTGTTACCGATCTTCACTATGGAGGAAATTACTCAAACCAAAACCAAAGTGATGACTACTGGTCTAATGGTTCGTCACTAAGTGATCAAAAGCCTGCGATTAGATGTGTTGGTGATGATTCCGAAAGTTTTCCAATTCCTCCCTGGAAATCAAATATAGAACAAGGTACATGTAGATATGTTCATGATAACGGTAGTTATAGAACACTTAAATTTATGTATGATGATAGGAAAGACTGGTACACTATGAGAAAGAAGCGTCCAGAGAAGGTGTCTGCAACATGGCACCACACTTGTAAAAGAATGCAAAGAGAAATGAAAAGACAATTGAAAAAAGATCTTGCTTTAGCTGAAAGAGATCGAGAGAAAAGCAATGATTCTAAAAGTGGTCTAAATAGTGCAAGATATAGTCTTGAACCCACTAGTGGAGAAGAAACAACTACTTCAAGCAGAATGTCAACAGAAGAAAATAAGTCTGAACGACATACCCCTCAGAAGCTTGAATTGTTTGTTGGTACGGATAATAAGAGTAGGAATAAAGAAACCCCAGGGTTAGATCAAAGACCAACAAGTTTTGAATTTAATGGAAAATCCTTACATAGGAAAGAAACTCGAGTAAAAAGTACACACTCTGATGGTGCCGTAAATCAGACCAGGAAAATGAAAACCATTCACGAGTCTGAACCCGTTACACCTGTACCTCATTATTCAATACCTTCAGGCAGCCAGATGTTAAAATCAGCGAGTGACCTATTCATTGAAAACTTTTCTTCAAAAATTAGTGCTCTGGAGGATGAAATTAAAAAAGATTCAAAATGGCTACGCAAAAACGAAAATGACCTCACTAAACTCCAAAGCAGTCGTGCAAAATATCGAGACGTAAGTCGTAATTTCAAAGAAAGTAGCATGGCAAGTATTACTCCTCGTGGTCCAATTAAAACGGAACCTTTAACTAGTGATATATTTAGTGTTAAACCAATGACCCAAAAAGAAGTTAAACCTCTTGAAAACATTAAAAGTAGCACTATTAAATCAATTAATACAAGCCAGAACGGCGATCGTATACATGAAACATATGGCAGTCACCCAAATAGAAATAATTATAATACGAATTCAAACGGATTCAACTACAATGCAGAATTAGATAAAGGACCAAGTAGTTATAAAGCTTCCGATGATAACTCCAAATATACTTTGTTTAATACACTCACAGGTACAAAAATCAATACACAAAACAATAAAAAGACATCAAAAGGGTTCTCGACGCCTTCGACAATCACAATTTGTGATAACAGCTTAGCTGGAAATACTAGTCAGTTGAACGATAAAACTACAGAATCGTTAAGGCAGATACCAAGTATCAATGAAAAGAAACTAGAGAAAAAGGGAACGTTGCAAAACATTCCTGCATTGCTACCAGAAATTTCAGGGAAAAGGTTAGAACCCACAAGTATTTCACACCGGTTGCTTTGATATAAATGTCAAGTCTCTGCCTTCTAACTGCTTTCTTGATGTTTCTCACACAGTCATGAAATGCTTTCTGTGTGACATTAACAAGGAAAAGTTGAAAAGTAATGCACCGTTTTTATCATATACAATAGAAAGGGGTATTTATATAAGGTATTTTAAAGTTGATCACCTGAAATTTTAAAAAAATATTGTTTTACTACAAGACTGAGTATTAATCACCGGTCATATTATTCACCGATCCAGTATTCAGCACTTACGCCGTTTTTTTTTCTTCGAATTTGATCGTCCCCACCGCCCTGACCTTTGTATCTTTTTTTCTCGTTTTGAGGGAATTTGAAAAACAGTCGTCATTTCTGTCGTTAATGGACAGTTACTGGACAGATAAGGTATTTTCATTCTTTTTTCTGTGTATGTGTTCGCTCGTGTCTACTCTTCTTATGACTGCCAACGTATATGTAATATGAACATGTTTTTCTTAAGTAAGACATATTCTATGGTTTGAATTAGTTTCGCACACTAATCTGTGAAAAGAAATATGATTTATATACAAATTATTGAACAAAATTAATTGAAACTTGATCTCTCATGAATTTTACAAGTTCGTGAAGTATCCTTCAGCAGTCTAATTTGTTTGAAAAAAGAATTAAGTATGAATCATAAGTTTATAATTTAAGATTTATTGAGAGGAATTAATGAATGTGTTTTATATTTTCGTACATTTGCTCAATATTGGTATGAAATGATAGGATAATTGCCTTCTTTCCGATGGCTTAAAAATCTCTTGGATTAAGACATTATTACGTATTTCTTGAGTTAAGACAGTAAGAAACGACTTTTGGTTTTCGATAAATGTCTTGAAGAAACATTTTCCGTCATGATTAAGACCCTCTCTTTGCTAATGCAGAGTAAAGACATGAATAATTTATATATACTGCCAGGAGATTAGTGGAAACCAAACATTTTGTGTAAACCAGTGTACCCGTGTTTTTTCTATATTTTCATTTAGTAGCGGTGCTATTGTTTCTTGTTGTCTGAACTGAAGAAAGCGTTGTTTATGTGGAACTGTTTAAACCTGTTAAATCACGAACTGTTTCTTTGTATTTAAGTTTATATATGCATGAGCAGCGACTATAATATTAAGAAAATACTATATTACATTTCCTTTAAAGATATATTGAATAAAATAGACTGATTAAAGCGTCTTTCGTGAGAAATCCTGAAATTTGCCCAACGATTTCTTCTTCTTATTATTATATATATTTTTTTTTTTGATGATATTCAAACTGAAAACTTAACTGAATTCTTTTACAGTTCGAATTCATTATGATTAGCTGTGTCCGTGATATTTGCAGTCACTTTAGTTAGACAGTATAATTTACCTAACGAAACTGAGACCCCATTGTCTTCCGAGTACAAAATAAAATCACATCGGTTTGTTTACTTCAAATAAAGGCGCAAAGAATTTCATATCACGCTTTCAAAGTACACACACAATTTTACATGGGCATCTTCAAGTATGGATAAAATAGCCAAAAATCACTGATATCAACTTACAAATAAAAATGAGTTATAAACCTTTTATCTTGTCTTCATATATACAAGTATCATCGAGGTCAAAAATCGAAATATGCTATATAGGGGTATAATATTATTGGTTATAAGTTAAGCTATCGAACTATTCCAACTGTCATTTGTTACATTGTGTTACAATTGATATATCTGTATGCTTAACCGTGGATATAGATCGAAGCCATAATCAGGCATTAAGTATTTAACCTGATATTAAAACGCTATGACTAGGTAATCAAGTGGCTCCGTAAGGTGTCTTGCCTCAAAGACTATAATCTAAAATAAGAGACGAACTGAAATTAATTTACAGTGTATTTCGAATGTCCAGGGTCAAAAATCTCCAAGTCGCGTACTTGTGTTTAAAGTATTTCACCTTCAAGATAGACAGTAAGTGTGTAACGAAAGAAAGTATATGCAGTGTAAAGAAAAGGATAACATAAATCGATTTGACGAGGATTATTATAAGAAGTATTTATTTTCTGTATTATAACGATTGTGCAGGTACAGGATTGATGACCTCGATGAATTAAAGGCTATCTCACACAATATATAAATAATTATGTATCATTTAAAGGCAGTCTTAGCTGATATGCAATCCATGCTTTAATAATATATATTATAATATAATTGAAATAATATGTACTAATAAACACTACCCTAAGTTAAACCTAAATGTTTAAGAAAGTGTTTGATGGGTAAGCTTAAAGAATCTAAAACTGGTTCTTGTTTCAGTTCTTAAAAGTTATAGTATGTTAGAATAAATACTTTACTCTTTTTTTTCAAAATCGTACGAGGAGAAAAAAAATAGAAAAAAGACACAACACGTATATAATGCAGAGTCTCGTTTTAAGATAATAACTACCCTTTACGTAGACTACGTGATTCGTTGTCCCATTCTTTGTAATATTTAAACATAAAGCTGTATTCTGTACTGGAATTAGTTTTAAAATTTTATGTATAGTTCTATGAAATGGCGTGCCCACTTTGAAAGGGTCCTGATAGTACAGTCAACGTGTTTCTGTATAAACAATGTTCATCTCGAAAAAAATAGAAGTATATTGTACCTATAGATTAAGCTAATCTCATACGGCAAAAGTTTTGATTTCCTCAGTAATATTTTAATGATACTGAAAAGGAAGACAGCGATAATCAGGATTAGTTGTGATGCAAATTTTATTTTTGCAGTCCGTATAAATTACTTCATATTGAAGTTACGTAATCGGAAAATGGGACCATGTTTTGAAGAACTTAAAATACTTAACTGAACATATTTTATACTCCTATACCTATGGCATTTTTATATTCATCACCTCAATATATTAAAACTATTTGAACAACGTATTTTTTAACATTGAAGGTCTAAGTCTTACAGGTAAAAAAGTTCTCTAGCGTGAATTAAACTGAACGTTGAAAGACCACCAAGAGAAGTTTACATTTCTCAAATATAAACCACTTGAATGTACTTTAAGTTGTGATTTGTATTGGCAGTATTATGCATTTATATGTTTTATGATCACTTAAAGTAATCCATAAGAAAATAAAAAAATAGATTTATGATCCTGTGTTTGCATCTACACATAACAAGTGCTAAGTATGATGTAAATTATAAACAATATGGAGCTGTGCAATGCATTATAATTGTAAGGATTTAAAGTTCTTTATGAAAGTAAATGGAAGTTTAGAAGCTAAGACATTAAGGGCAAATATGTAGCAAAATGTCTACCTCGTTGATTTGTATTCCATGTAACGGCGCTGTTATTTTTATGTCTGTCTAATCATGTTCAAATAATAACAATAATAAATATACATGTATCCATTGTATTACTGCAATATGCATTAAAATGCGAAGTATATTGTGTTTATTCTTTACTGAAGTCCTTGATATCACCTCCCTGTTTGAAAGAGATGACCACCTAGAAACGTTTAGAACAAATAGTTTCAATAATCAAGAAATCACTACCGCTGAAAAGGTTTTGTATCATTTGTTTCCGAAAGCTGAATCGAATGAAAAATACATGTATTATGTGTGCACAAGATATTCCGAAACCATTCATAGAATGTACCGGTTAAAATATTACTTGTTCTGTTAATTTAGCATACGTTGACATGTTGGTCCCAAAATCATGCTGTATTATCAGTTTTTACTTATTATTTATTATTTTGTTACTTTTATAAGTACAAGATTTTATTTTTCTATAATTCAACGGTGAAAAAAAATGGTCTGATCATAATACTTGTCATGTTATATTGGGCTATGAATTTGTTAAAAGTATCGCAGTCCCTTTCTTTACTTTCCCAGTTTCGACAAACTGGTTTCTTTGAATAGAACTTTGTTTTCAAGTGCGTATCAGAGGAAACTTCCTACTCATTTTACCGCAACATAGTTTTTGTTGTCTCTGACGTGAAATATCGACAAGAGATAAAATAAACTGTGGCAATTTCTGTAGAACTCGTAAAATGTTGCGTGAGTTTGATGGTCTTGATTACCTAGCAAATAGATAAATTGTCTTTACTGGAAGAATAGTTGCAATTTACGAAATTGTTTTTACTGGAAGAATAGTTACAATTTACGAAAATGAGGCTAAGTGCATGTAAGATCTGTGCCACGATTACGATTACAAGAACTAAATTGCACTAAATTGCTGCACGTAAATCTTGATCTGTATTGATTTTGTAATTCTGAAATCTGAAGTGCTCACCAAGATTGAAACATATTTTCTGTATTGATTTCTTAATTGAAAAATCCATTGTTTTCAACTTTCAGTTATTTTGTAGATCTTGCGATAAAAGAAACAGCTTTCACGTGAACCGTTTACCTTTATGGCGAACTGAACTTATATTGCAGTTGAATAATAATAATTTAGGAGCATAAATGATAAAAAAAAATTAAATGCCGTCTTTGACGAAAATACCAAGTAAAAGATCTCCATGCTATGTAAATGAACTCTTCGATAAATTCAGTCTTCAGCTGACGACATACAGATACTGTAAACATATAAGATAATTAACCCTTTTATGTATTAATAAATTTTATCAGTTAGTCTTTAGGTGTAAATTATTGCTTCTACTTAAACAAATTTGCTTAAGAGTCTCTTTTTGAAAAAATAAATAAAACTGAGTTTGTTGAAAATTTTTTTAAAGTGCTTAGTTTGTAGGTTATGTAGCCCTTTGCAAATAATCTTTTCAGTTTATGGGCTCTAAGGACAGAACTAAGGACAGAAAGAGTGTGGTTTAAGTTTTTGTATTTACATGAGATTTAAAATAATATCCTGTGAAAGAAACTTTGAACCTTTAATAACTTTAGAGTAAAACGATTAAAGTACACTGTAGACCAATTGTGCAGAAAATTGTTCAATTTGACGCTCGCTCAAGGTGATTGTAGGACTATACAGTTTGCACATTGTTAGGCGGATTATCGTATCTTACAATCAACAAGAGCATTTAGGATATGTTCAAGAGATATTTGTGATAACAATTTATTTAACAGTCAACACAGAGATATTTGTCAGTCGAAACTTAAGATTCGTCACTGCTCCAGATACAACTTAAAACTGTTTATATTGTATTTAAGATGACAATTACGGTTATAGTTTGAAATATATATTTTAGGCATACTATGAAAATCGCCCCGTCCCGTACAATTTAAACTATAACCTAACACACAGGTCTTATAGTTTATTTATTAATAAACGCCCAGGACAGCAACATTTCATATGGCCTTTCTAGCTTACCTTTAGTGATACATGTACATAGTAGTAGATTCGAACACATATACATATATATTGCAAAATACAGACTTAGAATTTAACAGCACTACAAATACAATGACAGATATTGCAAATTGTTATCTTTGCCCTATATTTCGTTAGTTGTAGACAGCTTATTTTTACTTTTATGTAAATTATTACCGTCAATTCTTTCTTGTTTTTTTTTTTACCTTTTTGTGTCGCCTGCTACAAAGTAGCGGCGACATATAGGGATCACTTCTCTGTCGTCCGTCTGTCTGTCCGTCCGTCACAAAACTTGTCCGGACCACTCGTCAGAATCTACTGTTGCGATTTCATCCAAACTTTACAGGAATGATCAGTACAAAGTCTAATTGTGCATGTCGTCGGCATTTTTCAGTCCAATTATTTTTTTCAGAGTTATGGACCCTTTTATGATTTTTATTTTTAAAGTTTGTCCGGACTACTTCTCTTATACTACTAATGCAATTTGAATGAAATGTTACAGGAATGATCAGTTCCTCAAGTACTTGCGCATATCTAACGGTTTTTTCGGTTGAAATAGTTTTTGCTGAGTTATGGTACCTTGAATGAAAAAGGCGTTTTGGCCAAATAATGATTTTTGTGTTGCAGGCTTCACAGTAGCTGCGACATGCTACAAAGTAGCCATGACATATAGGGATCATTTCTCCATCCCATGTCTGTCTGTCCGTCCATCCATCTGTCTGTCTGTCCATCACAAAACTTGTCCGGACTACTCCTCAGAAACTACTGGTGCGATTTCATCCAAACTTTACAGGAATGATCAGTACCAAGTCTAGTTGTGCATTTCGTCAGCATTTTCCAGTTCAATGATTTTTGTCAGAGTTATGGCCCTTTAATGATTTTTATTTTTAAAGCTTGTCCGGACTTCTTCTCTTATACTACTTAAGCAATTTAAATGAAATGTTACAGGAATTGATCAGTACCTCAAGTACTTGCGCATGTCTGACAGGTTTTCCGGTTGAATGATTTTTGGCTGAGTTATGACCCTTGAATAAAAAATGCGTTTTAGCCTACAATCTGTCCAATCACCTCTTAATACTACTGTTTAATTGGCTATCATCAGGCGACACATGTGATCACTGATCGCCCTTGTTTAAATGGAACATGTACATCTACCAATCACAATTTTTTTTCTGTAAGTTCTTATTTTAATACTTTCGCGTAAATGTAAGGTATTTTTGTCTCCAACATGAAAAAAATATCACGTACGCGACTTTTTTCTCAGTCATATCTGCTCTTTTGTAATAAGCGTCTCACCGTCTGACGTTTAGTTTGATAACGCCAGCGGAATTATGACGTATCATGTGCGTTGTTACCATGGCAGTAACGCTTATGAAAAGGTTGCCGGCAAGTCTTGATCAGCATGCTGTTTTTTACATGGGAAATTGTTCCAGTGAACCAGTTCAGTCGTCCGATCATTCCAAGCATTTGGTAGGAAAAGGCTCGACCATCTACAACAGTGATAATGATGAAGATGGCGGCGATATGATGAGTTTGGAACGACTGTTTTCATCTGAATCTGCTGAAACGCTTGACCAGAAAGGTAAACTATTTCAGGACATCGCGTTTGCACCAGCACTACATTAGTTGAAAGAATAGTTTGCATGGAACTCTGATAACAGAAGACAAAAAAAATCGCTGATAGATCATAATTGAAATTTATTTCAAAAATTAACTTTAAGCTGTTCGAAAATCATATACTAGTAAGTGATGTATATGTAATGAAAGCAGATTCTAAAATTCTAAATCAACTGCTATATCCGTTTTGTAAAGAACTCGGCTGAAACTGGAATCAAATATGTACTTGATGACATAATGTTCTCTTTCTTTCTGTTCTTACATACAAGTGGAAAAATTGTATTGAATCTTGCTTTGTACGTCTGTCTCAATACACCGTGGAAAAACAAATGTGTAAAAGTACACCTTACAAGACTTTTTTGCGGTCATTTTGCAGCGCCAGTCCGTTCTAGAAATTGTGTCAAATATTTATCTTAAAACTTCTTGGAAAAGGTCATAGTTCAAAGCAAGGTTGTAAAGGGTACGCCTTACCAGATATTTATACTTACTGTGGTCATTTTGCAGCGTTCATCTGTTCACGGAATTATGTTAAATATCAAGATTTCGCACTTACTCGAGTCATTTCATCTCAAAATTAAACCATCGACTTTCACCTAGATAATGGCAATTTTATTGCCCAGTTTATCAAATTTCGAAAGTAAATTGGGTGTAATAGTGTATATACAATGTCTGTAGTTTATAGAAAGACAGACACTAAGAGTAGTTTTTAATATGTACTTACTTTTAAGCAAAAGTGATTTCTAATATATCAGTTAACGACAGGGCTGTAGCTGGACTTTTGACAATTAAAAATATATGTACAGTTGTTTTTTTTTATACCTTACTTATCTTTAAACATTTCTATTGCAATTCAATTGTTAAACAAATAGACTTATCTAAACGCAAATATAAATACACAACTGTACAACGTACAAGAGGCAACATATATATGGTATTTAAATATAGATCAACAAATCCAGTAGATTTCTGGAGTCCAGGAGAACTTTTCCCATAAGGACTAACTTATTTCTTTTTTCAAAACAAACAAAAAAAACGGCAAAATAGGTAAGTTCCATGTACATTGTATATTTTATGACTAGATGTCGTCAATGACTAAAAATTAACCAAAAAATGTAATATTGATATCTTTGTCTGAAAAAAAAAAATTTTGTAAGTTACTTAAGCAATATATTCATTTAAACCGCATGCAGAATACTGTTTTAGAAATAGAGAAGATAATATATTCTTGCTTGATCAGTTTCTAATCAAGTCCATTCTGAAAACATTGCGTTAGAGGAAATAGTGATTCCTCATTAAAATGCGAATGGAGAATAGAAAATAAGCCGACAATTGTTAAACGATTTAAGCGATAATGTTGAAAACGATGATTATACAATGTACCCAACAATTGAGATTCACCTAAGCCTCGAACTAAGTGAATAAAAGAAAGTATTCAATAAAATGGATAAAGATGGCCAGTTGCCAAGAGAATATGACAAAATGACCGGGTCATTTCTGATTGTTCATTTCTGAACAATCTCGTACTTCGAATCGTGTTAAATAAATTCAAATCTGCAAGCAGATGAGAACATTTTCAGTATGTATATATCTATATCATAAAGATTCTTTCTTTATTTTTTTCTTTAATTGGCGTAATTTATCTCATTGTTTTTTCTGGAACTAACATAATCCATTAATGACAAGGTAACAGTATAGGTCATGACCAGCAGTATTGACCGCCAGTAAAAAAATCGCATTTACTTAGTTTTGAAAAACTTTTCATTTGAAAAAGGTAACACGGTTGGCTTTGAAAAGGGTCGAGATTCTCGGAAAAGTGAGACTGAACGGACGGATGAAACACAAAATCTCCCCGGAAATAAGAAGGTAAGATCAGACTGCACGTAGTTCACCATTTCCTTGTCAACGAAGCGGTTTTTCACGGAACTGTTTTTGGTTGCTAGGTCGTTTGAAAATATGTCAAACCACATAAGATGGCATATAGCTTGGCAAAGTATATTGCAGTGTCTGCATAGAACATTCCCTGGAGATCAATCACGTGTAAGATCGTAATCTCTCTCTATTTGATCCTATTTACCGTCGGTACCGGTTGCCCATATGATCGACACCCCCTGAAGAGATTAGTTATTTTATGTTATGGGGGTAGTGCAAGATACAGAAAGCATCCCATTCCAGAGACATCCCTGGTACTTTTACATGCTCAGTGTATAGCACTGATACATGGGACCTCGGTTTAACGTCTCATCCGAAAGACTATTAGTAATGTTAGTGGAGGAGCGGGGAATTGAACTCGGGACCCCTGATATACCAGTCCAGCGCGTTACCACTGGACCACATCCGCTCCATCGTATTGAAATCTGCTGTCTTACCAAAATTTTGACCTACTTAACAGACCAATCAAATTTGTGACCGAAAATGAGGCTACAATTTCGCGCAAATTTTCTCAATTTTTTTCATTGGTCAGACATCGTGAACTGCGCGAGAAAAGGTTAATGGCAATTACTGTGCAATTCCAACCAACGCTGTATTTATATTAAGTTTTATTTATTTTTTAAAAGACATTTCGTGTTTCTGGTTAAAATTATTTTCAACATGTAACCAAAGTTGAAAAAATCATACGAATGCATTCCATACTTCTGTTTTCAGGTTCGATTCTATCCTGGAACAGCAGAAGAAGACGCCTTGAAAGAAATCTTCAGTGATGAGACCCTACTGGAAAAGAAGAGAAAGAGTTTCAATGCTGATATGAAAATATTCTCAAAAGTATTCGACCAATCCGGAAAAAGAAATATGGACGACAATGAAAGCTAGGATTCTAAAGTAAAGTGGACAATGTGTGAAATTGCCTTATAAAATTTCTCTTTCGGTTGATATTGAAATATTATACATGATCATTTCTGTCAACAAAGGGTCTTATATTTGGACATTATTTGTTCGTTTGGAACATACAATCCGTATTCGAAAACGGAAGTAGTTTCCTTCGATTTAGTGTCACTGGTTTCAGGCCCACCTGCACTCAAACTTCTTATGATAGGAAATTAATAAGTAATATGCGGCAGATATAGAGGGTTTGACATAACTTTTGTAAATATCGTCTGGTAACGAGTTTCCTTACTACTTAACAATACTGATTTATAAAACTGATTTGTTAATTCATTATTGCAAGGGAGAATAATCTTGGTGACCATAACCATATTGACTTGGTACGATTGTCTCTAATAGAAGACGCAGATGATACTTGTTTAATTGAAAACAAATAAATAAAAAATAAAAAAATAAAAAAATCTAAAACATGTAAATTAATTATAGCATCGTGAAACAAACATGTCATGTGTCATTCTTCCTTGTCACTACAACGACATAAGATTAGTCTGACCTTAAAATGTTAATTGTGACCGAAATAAAGTTAATAAACACAACATGTCTACACATTCAGAAAAAACTTGTAAGTGTTCATTTTTCTTCTCCTTGCTATTAAGTTACATGATGCACAGTGCTTTACTCCTCCGACTTGTCAAGATACTGGAAATGACGCATGTCTGAAAAAAAAAACTCAGTCCGCTTCAAAAGAATGAACAAACTTAATTCAGACAGACTTTTAGGTAGTTGTTTTTGTGATATATGCAGATTACTGTCAGTTTTCATTTACTTTAATTTTCGAAAAAAGGAGTCAATAAATCAGTTCGGACAGACTGAATTGTCAGTTAAAAGGGTGTTAGACTGGATAAAAGCATCGTCGGATACCCACGGTTGTTCATGTTGTATGAAGATCAACAACAGTGGGTATCCGACGATGGGATAGAAGTGACGAAGGTGATTTTGAGAAGGCTGAACATGGTCTGCACTCTTCGAACGGCCTCTAGCTGGACAAAGGCTAATGAAAAAATGTATGACACTTGCTTCTGCAAGATAACAGTAGAACGTGTAGACTTTCTTTCTGATGTAGTTTAATCTTTTATGTGAAATTTCATTTGTGTTTGTAAAGTTTTCATTAAAGTAGTTCTAAACACTTACCCGCAGTCCGGTGTTAGTTGTTACATTGGAAGTATACCCGCAGTCCGGTGTTAGTTGTTACATTGGAAGTATACCCGCAGTCCGGTGTTAGTTGTTACATTGGAAGTATACCCGCAGTCCTGTGTTAGTTGTTACATTGGAAGTATACCCGCAGTCCGGTGTTAGTTGTTACATTGGAAGTATACCCGCAGTCCGGTGTTAGTTGTTACATTGGAAGTATATTAACATACATTGTGTATTTCAGCCCGCAGTCCGGTGTTAGTTGTTACATTGGAAGTATACCCGCAGTCCGGTGTTAGTTGTTACATTGGAAGTATACCCGCAGTCCGGTGTTAGTTGTTACATTGGAAGTATATTAACATACATTGTGTATTTCAGCCCGCAGTCCGGTGTTAGTTGTTACATTGGAAGTATATTAACATACATTGTGTATTTCAGCCCGCAGTCCGGTGTTAGTTGTTACATTGGAAGTATACCCGCAGTCCGGTGTTAGTTGTTACATTGGAAGTATACCCGCAGTTCGGTGTTAGTTGTTACATTGGAAGTATACCCGCAGTCCGGTGTTAGTTGTTACATTGGAAGTATACCCGCAGTCCGGTGTTAGTTGTTACATTGGAAGTATACCCGCAGTCCGGTGTTAGTTGTTACATTGGAAGTATATTAACATACATTGTGTATTTCAGCCCGCAGTCCGGTGTTAGTTGTTACATTGGAAGTATATTAACATACATTGTGTATTTCAGCCCGCAGTCCGGTGTTAGTTGTTACATTGGAAGTATATTAACATACATTGTGTATTTCAGCCCGCAGTCCGGTGTTAGTTGTTACATTGGAAGTATATTAACATACATTGTGTATTTCAGTTTGATTAACTTGAATCATTTTGTTTCAGTTGTCTTTAATTTTACCATGTCGTGAACAACAAAATCACCATTTCGAATAAGCAATCGCTCCGTGATATAGATTTTGAATTATTTGAACTACATGTTAAACTTTTAAAATCAACCAATCAACTCGTGTTCTAGATCTTTACTTTCCGTGAGATACATATTCAACCTGAAGGATTAGCCAATCAAATTACGTCCTAGATGTTAACTGGGTTAGTGAGCTAGATAATAAAGCGTACTCTTAGTCTAAATATAACTGTTGAAAAATAAATTTTGCCTTTTTTTATTAATATTTACATTAGTTTACCTGATTTATTTCTATGGAGTGTTCAGCTCACCTGGACATTTCTACACTGTAATACATCTTCAGATTTTCTTTTCTTTCTTCACGTTTCCTGGCAAATATGACGGCGTATACGTATGGACTTGGCCTAGGCGGATGTCAGCTAACCTATGTCTGGGTTATTTGGACTAATCTAGAAAAAAACCACATTGGAGTGGCATCATCTTTCATATACAAAAGGTAGTGAAAAGAAAATAATGAAAACTATATGTAACATATTATTAGGACTGAAGTAAGTTTATGTTCACCCATTTAAAAGCACATACAATTACGTCTGTGACAAAACGATTCCAGGAGGCATTATCTTTATACAATACTTTCAATAATGCGCTTCGTAGATCGGTAGTGTTATCGTTATATATGTTTAAAATAGGTTAAGTCATTAACTTTTGACACTGAAATGGTGTTTGTTTCATACATTGTCAATTTCACACATAAAAGAGTTAAATCCTTGCACTGTATAAATGAACCATGGAGCAACCAGCGAGGTTTTTTAAAAATAAAACATAATACTCAGTCGAGCAGTACTAGCTTTTGTTAAATGCTTGGTTATCAGTTTGTGAAATATCATGTGAGAATTTCAAATGCGTGTTTGCGTTACATAAGACACTTTCAAAGGGTATAAATACGAGTTGGTTTCAGCATACTCTGAATTCAGCAAACGATAGTGATCAAGTCATTGTAGACAACAGTGAGGTAAGATATTTTTGTATGTTTATTTAGAAGTAATTTGTGGTTACATACATCTTTATCCTTATTCACAACTATTGATGGTACATTTGAAAATACGCTATAGTTTTCTTTTACAGTAAAATGTTAAATATCGACATGCTCTTTAAAAATAAAATGTTAATAAAAAAGAGAGAGAAAAATGAAACAGTAGAACCAGCCACAAATGAAACATTACAAATATTCAAAAAGAAGTTTAATACGTGTTTTCTTAGTATTTCAATAATAACAGAACGACAGTAGACTTTCGAACGGCTAATCGGCAGATTAGAGCAGTCTTGTCACCGGAAGTCAGACTATGCAGATGTTCGAAAATTCATTAGTATGACTGTGATCAATCGATTTTACAGAAATAATAACCTTCAAAGTTTATTACGTTGTGATAATACGTGACGTGAAAGTTTTTTTTTTTTGCTCTTATTTCAGAAAAATAAAAATGGCAGACAAGAAAGAAAACAACAATAATGCCCTAATGCCCGTTGGTATGGCAACGCTGTTTCAAGGTGGATGGTTTTTTGGTGCAGCCGCCTTGAGGAATTATGTGTCATTTATACCCAAAGACCCACTGGTGTTGATAGGGACAGTATATGCTCTAGCAGGCACTGGACATTTTGCTATATTACTATTACAAGACACGGGGAGCGGTGAAAAAAGAATAATACACGAGAAACAAATTTCATTATATGTCTAACTCGTGAACAAACTGATTAAAGTGAAATGTGACTTTGTAAAACAACCTCTGTTCTGTAATATTAACCCTTCTGAACAACTTGTTACAGCATACTGTTGGCTATTGGAAAACCACATTGCAAAATATGCACGAGTTATTGCGCTTACTGTAAAAGAAATAATTACATATATTATGACAAACGGTTAAAGTGATGCAATTTATTTCTACAGAACATTAATACTGACGTTTTGACGTCAATAATTGACATATGCGATATTTTTTTCATATAATTTTTTTTATAAATTCTCATTGTAATTAAACATTGTCATTGAAATAAATCAAACGAAAAATTGTGACGAGTTCCATTCTGTTTATCATACACTTCGCAACAGAATGGCTAATATGCGGACGTCATTCAGTCTGCACATTGTCTAGATTCATATGGGTGTACCATAAGGCGTGCCATCATTAGGATAACTTGTTTACACTTTTCAATTTTAACATATTTATTTCCTTTCATTCGGCGTATGGCTCACTTCGTTATTCAAGTGTCTTCATCTTCAGGCTTTGCATGAATTCAAAGTATTCCACAGCCAGATGTTCAGTAAAATCTTGTCACTGTCATCGGTTCAGGCATGTGTTAGACCTAGTCTCATTTACGAGACGTTCGGGCACCCGTTTTTCATTTGGATATTTATAAGGATATTGCCAGTCAGAAAATTCATCAATATCCTACTGCGGCAAAGTTTCCTGGACTAGTGTTAGACCCAACTCCAAACGTGAGAAATTTGGTACTACATTCAAAGACTAAAGAATACAACAGCCGTTTACTGGATGTTAAGTAAACACCTTTGAAAAAATAATCTAACTAATGTCTAGATGGCTAAGAGAGAAAACCTTGTAACGGTTTACATGAACAAAAAAATCTCACCAAGTAAGTCAAGTCAGGTTGGCCTCAGCTTGACGGTTTGTGTGTGTTTTTAAAGCTTTGTGAAGATGTCAGCGTGTACGTCTATGGCACGCCAATTGTCCAATTATTACGTGAACATATGTTTACGCTCGTAAAACTAGAATTTACAGTCGATAATCTAGGTTTTTCAAACGTAAAACCTGGGTTTTCGATTTTTAACCTCTATTTTCGAGCGTAAACATAGGATAACGGCCGTAAACCGTAGTTTACGCTCGTGATCTTATGTTTACGTTCGATAAACTAGGTTTCTCAAATAATATTAGAATTTCGGTCGTTATCCTAAGATTACCACCGTAAACTTAGGTTTACGAACGTGAATGTACATTTACGAGCGTGAACTATGGTTCTCGACGTTATCCCATGTTTTCGCTTGAAAAAATATGATAGCCAGTCATTAACCTATGATCACGATCGTAAAAATGGGTTCACGGCCGTAAATGTAGGCTCACGCTTGAAAACATAGGTTCTCGGTCGTAAACACATGTTAACGCTCGAAATTCAAGTTTGATTTCATAATCCTAAATATCGAATGTAAACCAGTTTACAATTGATAAACTAGGTTTTTCAATTAAACAACGGATTTCAACCGTTATCCTATGTTTACGGACACTATCTTATTGTTACGCTCGTGAACCCCGGTTTACGCTTGTAAAGGATAGTTTACAAACGTAACCTATATTTTCGACCGTAAACTTGTGTTTTCAAACGTGATCTATGGTTTACGAGCGTAAACTACGGTTTACGACATTAACCCATGATTTCGCCCGAAAATATAAGTTAATATTCGAAAAACTAGGTTTTACGTTTGAAAAACCGGGTTTATCAACCGTAAATCCTAGTTTTTCGACCGTAAAAATAGGTTCACGTAATAATTGGACAATTGGCGTGCCATATACGTCGCCACATTTGCAGATGTGTCACGACGTACAAACATTTTTCCAACATTTCACATGTAGCTCGCATTATTTTACAACACTTACTTTCAAGAGGAAAAGTATAGGTGACAGACTATTGGTTTACTTTATCACTGTATCTTTATCCGTCTATCTGTTTTGCAAAGAAACATCACTGCATCTTTTTCTTGCATATCAGACAGGATTTTCTACTATTTACACCGATGCTAGAAAAACTCATTTCCCCACCCCGTGTAAGACAAGTCACGTGCTTTAAAATGACGCCATTTCGGCGCATTTTATGAATGAATTACGTGCTCAGGATGATGTCATTTCGCCCTTATGAATAAAGTTGTAAATTCATACGTTACAGTAAGAAGAAAAGTGCCAAAAAAATTAGATTTTCGTAATTTCCATCAGAAATATGATATACATACATGTAATACGCAAAAAAAAAGATCTAACACTGGCCGTCGTTACAAACGGCAATATCTGGCTCTCGGGTAACTGTTTAGCGGTAACTCGGCAGAGCCTCGTTACTGCTGTAAACAATTCACCTCGAGCCAGATATTCCGGTCTGTACCTGCAGTCAGTGTAAGATTCTTATAGGCCTAATCTTTCCCATGTAGAGATATAAGTAAAAGAAATCCCGCCACTTTGATATGGAACAAGAAACAAGAAGCGCCGCAATGCGACGAAACCAGATTTTCAACAACCAAGTATTGATGTGACAGGAATTCGGAATGAAATATGGCAGTGAAGAAAAAATGATGCTGTTATTTTGGTTGCATGCAGATAGTGATCTATGAAGGGTTAGTAGAAATCCTGCCTCAAGCTGCCTCTTGATATAAGCTACCCACACACTAAGATTGGCGTCAGTAGGCCAAAGCAAACTCAAGTTATTGAGTGGAAACTGAATTTCTATTTTTAGCAACAGTGACCTTGACCTTGATCACAGACATCTGGGTAGGAATCCCAAGCTGCCTTTTGATATAAGCTACCCACACACCAAGTTTGGCGTCAATAGGCCAAAGCAAACTCAAGTTATTGAGCGTAAACTTAATTTCAATTTTTAGCAACAATGACCTTGACCTTGATCACAGACACCTGGGTAGCAATCCAAAGCTGCCTCTTGATATAAGCTACCCACACACCAAGTTTGGCGTCAATAGGCCAAAGCAAACTCAAGTTATTGGCGGAAACTTCAATTCTATTTTTAGCAACAGTGACCCCCGACCTTGATCACAGACACCTGGGTAGCAATCCCAAGCTGCCTCTTGATATAAGCTACGAACACACCAAGTTCGGTGTAAAAAGACCAAAGCAAACCGAAGTTATTGAGCGGAAACTGAATTTCTATTTTTAGCAACAGTGACCTTAACCTTGACCAAAGACATCTGGGTAGAAATCCAAAGCTGCCTCTTGGTATAAGTTACTAATACATAAAGTTAAGCCTCAAAATGCCAAAGCAAACTCAAGTTAGTGAGCGTAAACAGAATTTCTATTTTTTAAGAACATTGAGCTTGACCTTGATCACAGACACCTGGGTAGCAATCCCAAGCTGCCTCTTGATATAAGCTACGAACACCACCAAGTTTGGTGTCAAAAGACCAAAGCAAACCGAAGTTATTCAGCGGAAACTGAATTTCTATTTTTAGCAACAGTGACCTTAACCTTGACCAAAGACATCTGGGTAGAAATCCAAAGCTGCCTCTTGGTATAAGTTACTAATACGCAAGGTTAAGCCTCAAAATGCCAAAGCAAACTCAAGTAAGTGAGCGTAAACAGAATTTCTATTTTTAGCAACATTGAGCTTGACCTTGTTCACAGACACCAGGGTAGCAATCCCAAGCTGCTCCTTGATATAAGCTACCCACACACCAAGTTTGGCGTCAATAGGCCAAAGCAAACTGTAGTAATTACATGGAAACTGAATTTCCATTTTTGATCACAGATATCTGGGTAGCAATCCCAAGTTGCCTCTTGATATAATACTCACAAACCAAGTTTGGCGTCAATAGGCCAAAGCAAACTCAAGTTATTAAGCGGAAACTGAATTTCTATTTTTAGCAACAGTGACCTTGATCATAGACACCTGGGTTGCAATCCCAAGCTGCCTCTTGATATAAGCTACCAAAACACCAAGTTTGGCATCAATAGGCCAAAGCAAACTCAAGTTCTTGAGTGGAAAATGAATTTCTATTTTTAGCAACAGTGACCTTGACCACAGACACCTGGGTAGCAATCCCAAGCTGCCTCTTGATATAACCTACCCACACACCAAGTTCGGCGTCGTTAGGCCAAAGCAAACTCAAGTTATTGAGCAGAAACCAAAAGCTGACGCCTGCCTGCCCGCCGACTTCAGCATTACAATAACCATATTTTCGTTGAAAACCTGGTTAATTTAACAACTTAATTAGGACTATATAAGGTACATATATTTCAAACTGGGGACTCAGCAGTTTATAAGGGGAGATTTTTAAGTTTCCCATACAGACAAAAACAAGCAAAATCTCCCCCACTGGAATATGTGGCATCAGGAAGCTGCAGTAAGGAGGCCCTATAATAAGCCCATACCCTGGCAGTTTTTTTTTCATTGATCGATATAAATTTCACATAGAAAGCATAATTGAACGAAAATTTATTCCAAATTGAACCAGTGATTTCTAAGGAGAGGATTTTTAAAGTTTCTGATTTAGACATAAGGAAATATGCGCTGTCCCTGTCAGCCATGGTTTTTCATGGACCAAAACAAATTTCATATTTTATTTACAGGATCATCTTAATAATATTTATGCTAAATTATTTTCAAATATGTCAAAGGATTGCTTTTTTTGCTTGTCATGGCAAACAGAGATCTTCATGGAACTCAATACATTTCATTAATCTGTAAGCATTCTGATAAAAAAGGCTGAAAAAGCTCAGTCGCTTTGGAGGACATGTTGTTAGAATGCAATTGTTGACAGACAGAAGGACGGCAGACATATAAGGCAATCCTAACAGCTCATTTGAGCCTACCTGCTCAGGTGAGCTAAAATGTTATCAAAGTCACAGACAGAACGAGGAACGTCATGAGGAGTTAGTATTAATATTTTTAATGGTATATTTGGTTTCATTTTTTGATAAAAGCAATATTTCATCAGTCAACTCTAATGAATTAAAAACTCAGTTTTTAAACGAGAATAAGAAAAATAATTTTATTAAAGAATGAAAATTCTATCTATGTGTTTTACCCATACTGTACATATAACATTTAAGGATAAAATCTGATATTTGCATCTTTGAGAAATACAAATTGCAACACCTTCAACCATTTCACATGTAACAATACCTCATATTTTGATGTCACTTCTACTGAAAAATAACAGTTTTTTGTGGGGTTTCCAATTTGACTAGAGAAAGTATATGTTAGATTCTTTAGAATGTATACAATATTTCGAGAAAAGTGTCTGCTTTTACCAAACTGTCCCTAAAAAGTGCCTGGCAAGTAAAATAAAACATACAGTAAATGCCATTTTGTTTTTAAAAATAAGTGTTTACCTGTGATTAAAAAGAGCAAGTTGTCTATATCTCATACCAATTCAATGTCAATTTCAAACAAAACATTCAGGACTGATTTTAGAAAACACATAAAATGTCACTTTGTTTGAATGTGTAACCCAACTGGACTACTGAAGAATGGTATTCTAAACTTTTATATACTACACAGTATTCACTACTTCCTAAATAAGGGGTCCTGATCCAGACTTCTGTAACATTTGTCAAAAAAGGGTATGTGCATAAACAGAAGCAATTTCATTCATACAAAATCTCTTATAGCTTATAGCGAAGGATTTCATACTGAAGCAGCACTATGCTCAGTAATATTTACAATGAACAGTTAATAATGAAGAAAACAAGCCAACATGTATATCTAAATGATGGAGCCCCTGACCTGCAATTCTTAGACAAAGAAACATTCATTCTTCTACAAAGTAGTCCATTTTATTTTACCCAAAAATTGTAAATTATAAACAAATTATTATTTATATTAACACTATGACCTTTCTAGTGTAAAGAAAGACTTTCCAGCTGTTCTTTGACCAGGGTAATAGCTCCTTTTTAAACACTAAAATGCCACAGAGAAACACTAACACTACCTTTTTCAGCTCAGCTGAATTCTCAGTTTAAAAAAGATAATAAAATAAAGAGGAACACATTGTCTGATTCAACTTACAGTGCATTTTAACTGATATCTTGTTTGGGACTGGGAAAGAAATGATGGTGTTAACAAAAATATGGAAAATGAGTACAAGGAGTGTAATGGTTGTTTTACATTTCTATATATACATATAGACTGATGAAGCTTTCAATTCTGTAAATAATTTCAAGCAGTTTATGCATGTAATGTAAGACACCCTAAAATATTAACACCAAACAAGAATTTAAAAGAAATCTGCGGAGGTCATCCACAGAATACCATCTTTAAGTATTCTGCTGATCTAAATGATCCATAATTCAAAGCATACAATTCAATAACCATAAAAGCAAATGCATTAAAATATTTGCAAACTGGTGTCAATGTTACAATGTAACCACTCCATGAATTTGAAAAATACAACCAGATATTTCTTTTGCCAGCTCTGTATAAGTCTGGAAATACACCCAGATAATTTCATTTTGAATAAAGAAAACAAGTTGATACATCATCTTGTTATAAGCCATAACCACTTGAAGAGACAATATCTATTTGTCCATCCAAACTGTGTAGTAAGTAAACAAGGTATTTCACAGAAAAAGTTTTAGTTTCCTCCAAGAACTTGACCACCTCCACCCCATCTATGCCTTCCTGGGTCATTATCATCATTATCTGGGCGTCGTCTGCTGGCAGGGGCCTGGCCAAATCCTGACACTCCTCCTCTTCTGTTGGGGAAATACTTGTACCTAAAGTTAATAAAACAGATAACATTAGGAGCTTGTATCATACCCTGAACAAAACTTAACATTCTGTACCATTTTGTAACACTAAACAGTACCAGTATTGATATAATAGGTATTAAACACATTTATGGAACATTTACTTATTCTTTGTTTAAGCACTCTCAAGACAGAGATCTAAGAAAATCAGTGAATGTTAATTTAAAAACAAAAAAAAGATAAATAATTTCAAAGAAAAAAAACAACAAGTCACTTCCTATTAATTTCTTAAGAATTTATAAGCTTTTTAAGGTTGCTCCTCTGGTCATGTTCAATATTTTTTCTTGGCAAGAAAAAATTAATACTGAAAAGCATCAGTAAAATTTATAACTCCAGCTTTTGAATTTTAAAGCCTGTCTTTCAGGCAAAGACAATGTGTAAATCAAATGAATGAATTTTATTCCAGTATGGTACCTGTCATTATCTGGGTTAAAAGTACAACTTACAATATTTGTGGAGTGTTTAAAAGTCTGACTCCACCAAAGTCCTGTGGGTATTTAAACATCAAGAAGAAATACATATGGCCAACTAAAATTCCAAGTAACTCCAAGATACCCCTGAAACAATAGAAATAAACACATTTAGACAAAATTCCACTCCTTACTATTACAGCATTTCAACAGTAATATGTTTCATCATACCTGTCTTTAAAAATTCAAGAACTCACAGTCATTACCATTATAAATATTTGGTATTATGTTTAAATATTTTCTTTATCTTTGTATCATAAGAGTACATTTAATTCCATATAGCTACCTTAGCTCATTATATTATCACAGGAAATATTGTCACATTCACTTGTGTATGTCTCTGTTTGTGTCCATTTTGTTGTAAGAAGTGACACTGTTCAAATAGCTTCCTTATCCATGGTATTACAATAATGACCCTTAAATAAGCTATTCATGGGTAAAGGTATTTAGTGGACAGTATTTACCACATTTTTGACTGACCACTGTGTCTACAGAATTGGTCTGGCATTAAATAAATAAAGTATGCTATACACTTACCCTCCTCCAACAATCATGTTAAATGCCAGTAATACCCAGGGTAAATACATTGCCTGTAAATGAAATAATTAATCATTTCATTATTAATTATTACTTTACTAGTATCTAATAGCATTATAGATGTTATCTTGAATAATACTCATCTTTATTCTGCTTTGGAAAAGATACAGCCAATATTTATCAAGTTTAAGAAAAAAAACATTGCGAGCAGATGTTCACGGACACAGTGCTCTTAGATGTATATATTCCAACCTTTAATTGGCCGACGTAACTGCTTATATCTTGTGTCATAAATTAAGCATATTAACTAAGGATATCGTGTCATTAATTAAGCATATTAACAAAGTTATCGTGTCATAAATTAAGCATATTAACTAAGTTATCATGTCATAAATTAAGCATATTAACAAAGTTATCATGTCATAAATTAAGCATATTAACTAAGGTTATCGTGTCATAAATTAAGCATACTAACAAAGTTATCGTGTCATAAATTAAGCATATTAACTAAGGTTATCATGTCATAAATTAAGCATATTAACTAAAGTTATCGTGTCATAAATTAAGCATATTAACTAAGGTTATCGTGTCATAAATTAAGCATATTAACAAAGTTATTATGTCATAAATTAAGCATATAAACTAAGGTTATCGTGTCATAAATTAAGCATATTAACAAAGTTAATGTGTCATAAATTAAGCATATTAACAAAATTATCGTGTCATAAATTAAGCATATTAACTAAGGTAATCATGTCATAAAGTAAGCATATTAACTAAGGTTATCATGTCATAAATTAAGCATATTAACAGAGTTATCCTGTCATAAATTAAGCATATTAACTCAGGTTATCGTGTCATAAATTAAGCATATTAACAAAGTTATCGTGTCATAAATTAAGCATATTAACTAAGATTATCGTGTCATAAATTAAGCATATTAACTAAGGTTATCAGTATAACTAATGTTCCGTGTAACGTGTATTTACAGTAAGAGAATAATGTAACTATGTGGAAATTACCCTCTTACCTTGAACTGTGTACCAAACCAGAATGACACAATCATATCTTTGTTGAGTTGGCACCAAACATATAACACACTCAAAATCATTGGGTCCATTAATAGCTGAAATTGTAAAAAAAAAGTAATGTGAACAAAAGACAGATGTCTACTCTTCATAGCCATCTAAAATCACATTCTAATTTCTGTTTCAAACTTCTACTCTGAATAGCAATAAAAATGAATAAATCTTTTAAACTTGAATAATCTCTTAGTTCATGGAACTATAAAAGTAAGGAACCAAAATCCTGATATAATACTGTGATACTTCAAAAACTTGACATTACACAGAAGATCTAAAACACACTGATGCAGGAGAGTCAGTTCTGTTCCAAAAGTTTTCAAGGACAAATACAATGTTATTATGTTTTAACATAATGTTAATACTCACCATAAGGTCAGCCACAAATCCTATTACCTAGGTAACTGTTAAGGAAATTATCTTGAATTCTACTTTTCTAAAGCTGCAACTTACAAATTCAATTCTTACATAGTTATAATTAACATTTGTAACACAAGTTTGCTGTATGTGTACTTAGTTTATCCTAACATGTTTTTGGTGAAAATTTCCTGCATTCTGGACTAAGTTTCTTCCAGTGTTATAATACATAAAGGTCTTGAAAATCTGTCAGTTGTATAATAAAAATATTACTGATATCATATCTTACTTCTATTCTCTTCGTCACAAACTACTTTCTGGAAAAAACAAAATAGCAAAAACAAACAAATACTAGCAAATAATTTCACATACTACACATCATAATCTGTTAAGATCAAGATTTGATCCAGAAAATTTCTTGAGGTTATCTAACTATCACTTCCACTAATATTGGGTGCAAGCTATTTGACATATTATCAATACCATGTTCAATTCAGTGAACAAATAAATGCTACAGAGGTTAGAGTTCTTTATTGGTCATCAAATGTTGGTAACATTTAAGTTTTATACTCAATACAGTTTGGTAATCATGATTTGTTCTCTATATGGAAGGATACTATTAAACAGATCCAGTTAAACAACAGCATGAACAAGTAGTCAGCAGGTCTGCCATCAAATATACCTGAAATTAGAAATGTAAACCCTTAGCAATGACATTAGATGCTTCTTCATACAAATTTCCAAATGATTTTGTTTGTAATATAACATTAAGCATGAAAACAAGATGGGTTTTTTTTTAACAGTGAAAATAATTTTCTAAATATACATCAAACAGTTTATAGAAAGAATTACAACTGAAAATGATGAGTCTTGTGAAGATCAAGATATTAAAAAGATAAAGGTTAATTTACAAGTTTAATTCTAAGTACCACTGGTTCATCCAGAGTTTGCTATAATAAGAGAAAGCATTGCCATTTGTGACTAAATGAATTTATATTAAATCCTTTTTAACTTCATTGTGTATATAAATTCTATTGTTATGTCAACTTCCTCTACCTTGATAGGAAACAAACTAAGAAGTATGACATTTTCATCAAATAGATAACATTTAACAATTATTTTTATGCGTGAAGTACAATAAAACAGATGGTCAAATGAACAATTTACCTGTTTCAAGTCTTGTAGAATATGAATAAAGGAAGTATAAGTTAATGAGGTAATGAAATCCCTTCGGACCTGCTATAGGATAATATAACACTGATGTCACTAGTCTCCAAATCTATAAAGCAGAATGAAAATATTGAATAAGACTTCCAGGATTTCCTCGTATTAACAAAAAGTAATTATTTTTGACAGATTAACAGCCAGTTTTAAAAGTCGCAACTGCCACAGAAAGAAGTTCTGTCCACAGAGTATTTCTGAGTGCATAATAGCAAATTATAAGCAGGCCATTGGCCACATATAGAAGTTCGATCCATGGACAGATGATTTGTCTAGAGATCGAGATGAAAGTTGGTGTGAAAAAAAAAAATAACAGAAAAACATGAATTCATTATTTTACATTATTTGATAAATGATGTAAAAAAAATTGTAAGAAAATTTCAAGTGAATATCATTTTTTAGTGAATAATAGCGAATTATAAGAAAAACAATGGCCATGTGTAGGATTTACGGTTAGTTCGGAAGTAACAAGTTTGATAATGAAGATAAATTGATAATATAGAGTGTTTTCTTTGGAGGTTTCGGTAAAAAGGTAATTTAGTATGATTATTATTTAATTAAATGAAATAAAAATAAATTATATTTCTATTTTAAAAATTAACATTAATATAAAATAAATATTTTATTTCAATAACGCTAACAAACTTTTCTGCAACTATGAGAGTAATTATTCAATTAATGCAGTCCCTACAAAAATTATAATAATATATTAAAAAAATGAAGAGTGTTAATTAATTAAGCAATTAAAACTATAGGTAAAACTTACAAATTCAATTCTCACGCCAAACCCACTGTCAATAAATAAATTATGCTCTCAATCATTTAAATAATTAGTGATGTTTGGTTGTACATTTCTATATTAATCCAATTATGTAGTTATTACTTACCAATTAATTGTGAATAGCACCTATTACACTAAATTACCTTTTTACCGAAACCTCCAAAGAAAACATTCTATATTATCAATTTACTGAACTTGTTATTTACCGAAATTACTGGCTTCCATGTGTAGAAATTTTGTCCACTGACAGAGGATTTGTCTTTTGAAACTCGGTAAAATATACAGCGGCCCAATAAACAGCACAGGAAAGCATGAACTTCAATTATTTTTAAAATAATTAACATATAATTTGTGAAAAGATTTATTTCGATGTATATTATCAGTTACTGAAAAATAAATAGTGTATGTCTATTTTATCTATTTATTCCAAGTTATTTCATAGAAAATTCATTTATTTTCGGACATAACTTAAAGTCAGTGTATGTAATCAAACCCCTATACTGAGGATCGATTCAACTTTCAACAACATTACGACATTACATCATTCAATATCCTACCTGAAATTTATAAACAACTGCCTCAAACAATAAAATCAGATACATTGGATTTAGCAGCCCAAATCTTGCAGCAATAGGCACAATAACTGATCCTGTGAACCAGTATTTTGAGATTTGCGGAATTCCGCGATACCAATCCCCAATGTCATTAGAGGCCATTTTCCAAATTTGAATCTTATCCTTTTTATTTGTAGATGCCTTTTTAATTGAAAATATAAACAAATTATTTTTGACGTGGCCTTTAGTTCGTTAGTTGACACTTTTCACGCTTTACCGGAAGAAACAAATGCCTAGAAATCTACAGCTATTCACACGACAAACGTTAACAAGATTTCAATACTCTTTGCAGTTATTCCCCCTTCATTATTCGCAGGCTACAGTTCGAGATTTCCCCGGAAAGCGAAAGAAATGAACCTTTATTACTCATATAACAAAGTAATTTAGAAGAAAGAACATTTCTGTCCATTTTGCCTTACTTGGCACTATGAAGACATATTAAGGTAAAACATTTAAAAAAAAATCAGAATCTGCATTTATATATAAAAAATACAATAAGCTAGCATACACATTCAGTGAGTAAATTATTAAAAGATATAAAATCATTAGCCCTACTTATTCTGACATTTATTTTATTTTAAGAAGGACGAATAGAAAGCTCGAAAAAATCAACAGATGGACATAAATATTCATTACGCAACCCTGAAAGTATATTCAGAAATTTCCTTATGAAACTCTTCGGAAGTGATTTGTAGTGCGTCACAGGTGTCCCACGCGTCTTTTATTTGTTCATTAAACAGTGTATGGATCTCTCTATTGTTAGGGTTCAATGTGGCCTCAGACACGGGTTTCACTTCCCTCAAAAGCAGACCTGCATCTCGCCCGTGCATTTATACAAAATAATGCAGAGAACATTTTGAACCAACTTGTAATTGAAATTTCAAGACAGCTGTTAGATTGCCTGCAAGCGCTACAAAATCAGTTCATAATATAACGATTACATTTGTAAAAGACTACTTGACAAAAATAATTGGAGGCTTAAATCAACTTACAGGCACTTTAGCACTGAACTTAAATAACATTTATAAATTACCTTCAACGTAATTAGTTCAATCTGACAAAACACAGACTACTCCGTTTCTTTCCAGAATGAATTCCCCACCCATTGATCTTCAATGTACTGAAATAGTGACTCCATTTCTTCAGATGTACAGTGGAAATCCCCCCACTCCGTCTGAAGTTGAGACAAGAAAAAAGTAGGGACAGCAGTTTTCGAATGAAATTATGGTCTCCCTCTCGTCGCTTGCACGTAGCCTTTAGCACCACTACTTTAAAATTTCTAAGTATTGCTGAGCCCAACGGAATCCGCACCCTTTGAGCTGTGCGCGTGGAAAGAAGGACACATCCTCAATTTACAAAAAATTATTGTTGTTATTGTAATGAATGACACAACATAAAAAAAATGACCACAAAAAAACAAAATAAAATCTTATTAACATTAGTGGGCTGTCAAAAAATCTAACTTTTTTGTCATATTCCAGCGTACAGTGAACAGAGAGAATTAAAATAAATTTTACAATAATGAGATTCTCGACAACCAACATACCACCATACGATGAAAATTTATATCACAAACCATGCATAGTTAGTACGCGTACTTGTATTGATTTTAACTAGGGATGTCAACGAATATTCGCATACCTTACGAATATTCGATTCCATTTTTTGCAAATTAGAATATTCGCATAAAAAATATCATTAAAATTTCCAGCATCATTTTTCTTTGAATATGTAATTAAGTGACAGCTTAACTGTTTGTCAGCAAATTTGTTTTCATAACGCGCGTCAGTTTGCAATTTGATTACAGCAATTTGCACTCGAATATGTTATTCTAATTCCATATAATATATTATTCTAATACACTTTATAATATTCTATACGAATATTCGAATACCAAGATCAGTATTCGTTGAAATCTCTTATTTTAACATATCTGCTTCAAAATACATTACGGAATCTTCGACAATCGGAGCTTCGACAATAAATTCAAGTTCCATTTTAAACATCTGTTCCGACGTAAAAATCATATAGTATAAACAAAAGTTTAGTTTACAGCACAAATGAACGAGTAACATTGATAATGTTGTCTTACTGAAAATGTTTTAAAATATCTACATTATAATCAATACTCCACTAAGATTAATTCGCTTTTATAAGTTTCACTAAAAACAGAATGAAATATTTTGTACAAAATATATGGAAAAAGTGCACTTGAATCAGGGCTCTCGCTAGGGTCAAAATTTTGGGAGAAGTGACTTCTCCCTAAGGCAAGATTTGGGAGAAGTCAGAAAACTCCTGGGAGAAGTTAGTACTGGCAGTACCAGTTCCATTTTTGAATGACAATGACAGACAGCAAATATGTGGAGTGATTTTTTTATTCAACTTACTGTTAAAAACTAATGTATCTGTGGCATCAAAATTCAGTAACTTTTTTGTGAATAGTCTGGGATGTGTTTCCAGTTTCACCATAATTTTTTTTTCTACAAAATTACAAACAATTTTAAGATGTAAGTTATGCTGATTCATTATAACTTGCTTCTAAAGTAACTACGACAGAAATATTCAAGTTTTAAAGAAAAGGAAACTTTTTTGATGAAAAACATGTATTAATAATCAAAATCATGACCACTTATCTTAATCAATCAATTGGATGTTTAAGTTTGCCATATAAAGAGTCTCCAAGACACTGTTTTCTGTTAATATAAAATACGACGGGGTCGCGGAAATATATGACAAATGGAATTTATCCGAGATTTTCAATCGCTGCTTCATCTTAAATGAACTAAATATCTGCTGTAATCGGTTTCCTTCAATTTTTTAAGCTCGACTTAAATCTACTTCACCCTTTCTTATAGATAAATCTGAGAATTAAAACAAAAACACAAAAAAGTATTTTTGCCCTTTTCATACACTTTTTAAAAGGTTAGAATAACGTTGGCAAAGCATTGATGTTTAACCCTTTGCCTTTAAAATTAAGCATTAAATTAATTTGTTAAGACATTATTTGCTTGACCTTTAGGATTTGTAGAGCCCTGTTGTACACAACAGTTTTTTGCTCGGTGTACATCCCCAATCGAAGTATTGACCCAGTTCAACACCTGTTGATGGCTAATGTGTTAATTGTGTATCGAGTGTCAACACACAGGATTAAATCAATAAAAGTAGTGAAATGCTCTCTGATTAGTCAATGCTTTGAAGGTAGTATGTACAGATCGCCGTTTCCCAGTATAAGCTCCGCCCATAACCGGAGCTGAGCAAGTTATTGACGTCGGCAGATGAAACATTTTCGGCGAAGTTGATATCTCTTTGATGTTTCATAAAGGCGAAGTCAGGGAGTTTTGGGCGACGATTTCACCCATTTCGCCCCCTCGTGAGAGCCCTGACTTGAATATTGTTGTTTTTCCCCACCAAAGACACTTACTGAAATGAATTTTAGTCTTGTTTTTTTCTTTTTGACATCAACACGCAAATGTTTCCCCCTGTTTAAAGAAAGCGTGTATAGGTAATAGCTGTCTAAAGGAATTAATGACTACCCGAAACATACCATCTAGGTAAACACGTTTTGCCTGTTGGAGTAGTCTCATCTAGTCAGGCGTGGAAAAAAGCAGATGACATTCCACTCCAACCCGTAATACTCCTCTTTTAAAATGTCAGTGTTCACCTGAAAATAGTCACAAACAAGAAAGTGTACAACTGAAATAATGTGTAGTATAGTCAAAGTATTTATGTGAAAGTTTAAATGCATTTTATATTACAAATTAAAACATGTTGTATTTTATTAGCTCACGTGGCACAAAGTGCCAGAGTGAGCTTTTGTCATACCCCAATGTCCGGTGTGCGTCGTGCGTCGTGCGGTGTGCGTCGTGCGTCGTGAGGCGTCAACAACTTCATTCAAACGACATCTCCTCTGAAACCACTGGGCCAAATTCAATCAAACTTGCATGGGATGTTCCTTGCATAAAGTTCTTCCAAAGTTGTTCAAAGAATTAAATTCCATGCAGAACTCTGGTTGCTATGGCAACTTAAAGGAAAAACTTTGAAAATCTTCTTGTCTGAAACCACAAGGCCTGGAGCTTAGATTTGGTATGAGGCATCATCTAGTGGACCTCTACCAAGATTGTTCAAATTATGACCCTGGGGTCAGAACTGGCCCCGCCCTCGGGGTCACTTGATTTACATAGAGATATATAGGGAAAACTTTAAAAATATTCTTGTCAGAAACTGCAAGACATGGAGCTTAGATATTTGGTGTTTAGCATTGTCTAGTAGACCTCTGCCAAGATTGTTCAAATCATGGCCCCTGGGTCAAAATTGGCTCCGCCCAAGGGTTCACATTTTTTACATAGAGTTATATAGGAAATTCTTTAAAAATCTTCTTGTCAGAAACTGCAAGGCCTTGAGCTTAGATATTTGGTATGAGGCATCATCTAGTGGACCTCTACAAAGATTGTTCAAATTATGACCCTGGGGTCAGAACTGACCCCGCCGAGGGCTTACTTGATTTACATAGAGTTATTTTGGGAAAACTTTAAAAATTTTCTTGTAAGAAACTACAAGACATGGAGCTTAGATATTTGATTTTGAGCATTGTCTAGTAGACCTCTACCAAGATTGTTCAAATCATGGCCCCTGGGTCAAAACTGGCCCCGCCCAAGGGGTCACATTTTTACATAGAGTTATATACCAAAAAAGTATAAAAATCTTCTTGTCACAAACTGCAAGGCCTGGAGCTTAGATATTTGGTTGTATGCATTGTGACCACAGTGGGGTCATTCCCCCTCCCCTTTATGTCACCCCCGCCCAAAATTTGTTTTTCTCATTTTTTCAGTTTTTCGCTATGGCAATAAAATTTGGACCATTTGTACAGTTTTTCAAGATGATTTCATAAACATTATTCCTTGACCTATATTTTTGACCTACTGATCTACTTTTTTGTTTTTAGCTACAGCAATGAAATTTGGACCATGTGCACAGTTTTTCGTTTCGATTTCAAAAATGTCATCGAATGACCTATATTTTTCACCTACTGACCTACTTTTTGTTTTTGGAGCTATGGCAATGTAATTTGGACTGTGTGTACAGTTTTTTGTTCCGATTTCAAAAACGTCATATCATGACCTATATTTTCGACCTACTGACCTACTTTTTTGTTTTAAAGGGGCTGTGCTCCAGATGACAAAAAAGAAAGTTTTCTTGTATTATAAATTTCTTGTAATATTTATGACTAATACTTAAAAAATAACTTACTGACAAAAAATAAGTCAAATAATTACATTATAAATTGATTTTTTTCCCTTTCAAAGTGCTATACCGTAACGCGACGGTATAACTATATCGTATAAGATTTAAAGTAAATATCTGTAATATCACATTCGGCGATAGTGGTGACTGTAAAAGCGTTGGAAATATTTTGTTAACATAAGGGTCCAGAGTTCAAATCAGGCTGGAGCGAAAATTTTCTTTTTAGTCTATTTTGACTTTTATAATCAGTTTTGAAGTAAAATATTATGTTGTTATAATCTCACGGCATCTAAATATATAATTTATTAAAAAAAATTTTTATGTCAAAACTGGAGTACAGCATCTTTAAAGCTACGGCAATGAAATTTGGACTGTGTGTACAGCTTTCGTTCCGATTTCAAAAATGTCGTCTCATGACCAATATTTTGACCTACTGACCTACTTTTTGTTTTTAGAGCTATGGCAATGAAATTGCATTGGTCCATTTCTGTGATATGCATCATTACATTCATAAAATATTCTTTCATCTTTGAACCCAGGTGAGCGCTTTAGGGCCATTGGCCCTCTTGTTATTATTTATACTTCTTAGAACATCTTGTCATTAGTACACCTAAGTTATACGATGTGACCATACTTTCCTTTGATTAGCTCTATAATGAGATAATGTGCACTGTAAGTTGCTAAAAAATTAAAATAATAACACTGTACCAACAATTCAAAGAAAATTGGAAGTCTTCCGTGAACGGTTCACTTCTTTGATAATTGACTCAGTAGTTGGCTGTCCAAAGTCGTTGTGGCTAAAAACACCACCAGCATGTTATCTACAATTGCTCCAGATGGTGTTTGCACGTGACTTACTGCTTTGCCCCGAACCTGTAACATATTTGGTTTTGACAATGTGAAAACACCATCACTGAATATTTGGGCAATATATTTACTTAAATTCAACGATTATATGTTTCACTTGTCAAAATGATATGGCAAGTTGTATTGTTTATTAGAACATGTAGATATTCCATCTCTCGTACTTATTTTTGTCATCGTATATTATAATGGATGTATACATATATTAGCGCCGGGACTTTTATTTGAGTATTCGAAATTTCTCTGTATATTCAAGTATAATAAACGAATACAAATATTCTTATAAAATTTGATTGATTTTTACTTTCATCCTTAAATTCTTCTAAAATGTTTGTTTTGTATAAGATATATAAGTTGAAACCTTTAGTCTGTACTATATTACATTACTTTGAAAATATTTGTAATACCTCTACTAAGGTTCTCACATCACGCCGGAGTTGCGCTCCCTTCTTCACCAATTGATCAGCAGGATGGCAGTGGCGCACAGCGCCTCTAAAGATATCATCACGCTGTGTAACGGAGGAATAACAAATGTGATCCTTTCGCCGCAAACTACAACACCATGTGCTGCTGAATTTCGATTTGTTTTCAATAAAATGTATACATTTTTTATGTTTTACGCATAAATTGCATTGATTTGGCAACTTATGAAAAATAATCCATTAAAACATTCATCATATCAAACAATTTAATCTGCATTTTTAAATTAGTTAACGGTCTCATGGGTCTATGTAATACTTATCATAATTTAAACACAAGATGGTTTCTATTGAAACGAAACAGCCAGCAATTTGTTAATAATGATATGGTTGACAAAACTCTTACAATTGCAGATGTATAATTCTATTATTTTAAACTTATTCTGCTTGTCAATATTTTGTTTTTATTAAATTTTTCAGTAAGAGCTTATATATTCTTTATAACATACCTTTTTGAAACACAGTGGTGTTCACGGTAACGTCTCTTGTAACGCTGAATGGCATCTCTTCGATACGAATCTCGTCGGTTCAGGCTTCTGAAATATCTTCTGTATATGAGTATTAGTTTATTATATTAGGGAAAGAAAAGAAAAAATACGTTCTTGTTAGGTGTTTGTGATTCGTCTGCTCCGACACTCAAGTTGAAGAAGAATTTAGTTATTTTAGGCGATAACGGAAAGTGCAAGATACAAATGGCATTCAATTTTAGGGACACTCCATGTTCTTTTAAATGCTCGGTGTATAGTATCTCTGTTTGACATCTCATCCGAAAAGACTGTTCGAAGAGTTAAAAATTTATCCATTTCGATGGTCAAATTTCGAGCACCTTTATTTAAATATAAATTTCTCCTTTATTATTGACTGAAACTTTGTATTTTTGCATGAGCATATTAGTTTCAGCAGAGGTGACATTATGTTCTCTAATTTATTTTACATTGCTTACTTCTCCAGATTCGTGGATAAAATCAAATATTAAAATATATCTTCATTTTATTTAATCAACAATGAATATAAATTATAACTATATATGTATGTATGCAGCAAAGAAGGCGTCAATCCAAAGGTATTGAAGCTAACACACGACATCCACATACAGTTTCCCATTTGGTCCAGAGGTCAGCTGCAAGGTACGTTCATAATGATTACCACTGTACAAGCTGTGTAACAAACATGATTTAGAGCAAAGGCGAAAACATGCCAGCCTGATCATGCTACACAAAATAAAAAAAAGGTTAATGTCCGTCACAATCACCTTACAAACACAAGAAACAGCAAATTCCTCATCCCACAATCAAAAACACAACATCACATTGTAGTGTCTATAACTTGTAACTTTGTAATTCTATACCTGTCATTTATAATTAGCCCCGCCTTATTATAATGCAGCATCTTTGCACTCTCTGATAGCAGAATGAGTCAAGTAGTCACAGAGTTTGGATTAATATGTTAACCAGTTTAGATATAATGTAGTGTTAGTAAATATGTATAAAAAATAAATGTAATCTAAGAACACGTTGTTTTATTAAGTCCTTACCACTCACCAGTCATATATAAAACACAAGACAGTACACACATGAACTCATTCTTCCCAAGGACTATACGACTCTGGAACGAATTACCGACCGAGATTAAGGCTACCCCAACTGTGCCAGTTTTTATCAGTGGACTCAACAAGTTTTATATATTTTAAGTATTTAAAATAAATGTTTAAGTAAGATCTTCAATTAAATCTTGTTTTCATTGTTATTATCTTTTAGAATTTTAATGTTCCTAACACGCGCCTGCCAAATATAGTCAGTATTGACTGCTTTTGGCAGTAATAAGTTGAAGTTTTGCATGTAAACGGTAGGCTTGTAGCACGGCCAAAATTATACGATGAATGTGAAGCTAGCAATCTGTTAAGGTCTAGACGAAATAATTTTTATTGATTGGAGTTTTTCAGTTTTCTTTATTTGAGACAAAATCTATTTCGAAAATGATTTATTGTTAAATTTTCATAAATAATATAAATTTTTATTCAACTATTGTTTGTTAATTGCCTGAAAATCTGTATTGTTGAGACTTAAATTTCCGTTGAAATGTGATTTCTCTTATTGACACGCGCCAAATCCAAACAAGTCGAAGCAAAACAAAACAACAGAACTGTCAAATATCAATCACAAAAAAGATATACTATTTGAGACTAAATAGGCATTGTGTTTCGTTTTATAAAAAACAGTGTTTCTAGTAACAGTTCAATAAAGTTGTCAGTTCGCATCACTTGTCCTGAATGATGCAGAACTTGGATGTTTGTGGCAAGACTTCAGGAAAAGTTTGGCATAGAAAGCCAACGCCATCAACAGATAATGGGTTTGTAATTCCATAATTTCCACACATGTATGTTCGTTATTCCACTACTTGGGGCAAAACCTTGTTAGGTGCTTAACTCGGACAAATAAACTATCACGTTACTACTTCTCAGCATTTTTGTTCTCCTCTCTTTCTCCATTATCTATACAGTTCCCTCAGCGGGGATTCTGCCTTTTCAGCGATATCACCGCGGACGATTTTTTTTATTGCTGACAAATATGGCAGACGTCCGCGATGAGAGGGCTGATTTCCACTGCAATCCGCAGTGTCCGGTTGTGTCCCACGCGGACAAAATACCGAAGACTGTATTTAAGCTATCAATAAAATCAGTTACCTGTTTCTCGCGGGGGAAGGCGGCAGTCATTATGATTATAGCTCTAAAAAATAAATGTTTATTTTTTTAAAAATTTCAACGTGTTCTAATTTTACACGATGACTTTAAATTTATGATGCCTTATCTTTGATACATAACACAACACTGTTTTGAAATCTACTCTCAAAGGAACAACCTGTCAATCACACTTCCCATGACCTATGATCTTTACAAGTTAATCTGATAAAGGGGAATAACTCTAAAAAATAGGCAAAGTAGAGTTATTGGACTTGCACACTGCACTACCTACCAATGTGCTCTGTCAGTGTATGAAATTTGAATAAAATCCCTCAAGTAGTTTTGGAGTTATGCTCCGGACAAAATTTATCAAGTAATTCTGATAAAGGGGAATAACTCTAAAAATAGGCAAGGTAGAGTTATTGTTCTTGCACACTGCACTACCTACCAATGTGCTCTGTCAGTGTATGAGGTTTAAATAAAATCCCTCAAGTAGTTTTGGAGTTATGCTCCGGACAAAATTTACCAAGTAATTCTGATAAAGGGGAATAACTCTAAAAATAGGCAAGATAGAGTTATTGGACTTGCACATTGCACTACCTACCAATGTGCTCTCTCAGTGTATGAAGTTTGAATAAAATCCCTCTAGCAGTTTTGGAGTTATGCTCCGGACAATATTGTTTCGGACGGACGCACAGGCTGACGAAGGGCATTTCTAATATCCCCTTCGCCTTTGGCGGGGGATAATTATAACAGGATTTACATATATGACACTGATCATTTCCAAAATTCAAACAGCTAAATATAACCTGATTCTTTGATAAACACCAATAGCTTCATGAATATGATGTTATATCCATTAACAGAACATTAATTAGCAACAATCATGTAGATCTAAATTTATAATAATAATAACAAATATACCCGACATCACTATCGCGGTATGTCAGTCGCGCCATATGGACTGTGTTTAAAAACAAAGTTTGTGACCCATTTTTCTAACGCGAAGATATAACTCTCTAACTTGCAATCATGAGCAGTTTCTTGGAAAGTTTTAGTCCATACTGTAAAAAAAATCCCATTACGATGCATTCGTTTCCCAGACAAGATATTTTGTGACAGTGACATGATAAACAGTGTTCATTTAGTATTAATTTTGATGTTGAATAACAATTTATCTTTTTTAAGCAATATTTGATCATTCCCATTAGTGATTCGTTGACAGACTATAAACATTAACAGCAATATAATGTTCTACAACCTGTTGACCTATTTATTGCGGGATAAGTGATATGATGTTATTCAACAATATGGTTGCCCAATGTGATAAATCTTCCACATGATTGATATTCTTGTCATATTTAAATGGCATTTTTACATAATCTGCTATGGTAAAAGGATGAAATATTGTGATGATTACCATAATTACTGATGTTTATTGTTTGTTTTTTAATCATAGTTAGCCAAACGGTAAATACCGCGAGATTACAGATTAGCGGTATACTTGAGAGCTACAGTATGCTCAGCGCGGATTTTGCAAAACCCCGCGGATGTGACTTATCGTGGACGAAAATTTGCACAAAATTTGTCCGCAAGACCACGCGGACTGAATATTTTCACCACCGTCGACATAAATCTACAGCCGTAAGCGTTTCCCCCGTGGAAAGCCGCGGTACATCGCAAACATGGTTGTCAGGCACCGCGGATCGCGGTGAAAACTGTTGGATTTTACAATTAATTATTAAAACTTTACCACTTACTTTGTAACTCTTGTTGTTCTTTCGTTTTTTTATTGGGTAATGTACAAAAAAATATTCGACATCACGGCAAATAATTGTCATCGTATTAAAATGGAAAATAGAGTAGATACGCAAGTTCAAGGTTGTGAAAACCACTTTAAGTCAAATACTGAATAATCTACGGCATATATGAAAAAGTAACAAGAGACAACAATGAAGACGTCAACTTGTGTTTCTTATTTAATATAATATGAAAACTTAATCTGTGTCAATTTCTTCTAAGAAAAAAACTAGGTACATATTTTCCAAAAATGAGAACTGAAAGTAGGGTGTTATCATCGCTTTTTTTAGAAAAGCATGCAGCATTAGATCATGTGATGTGGAAAGGCATATACAAGAGTTATTCCCCTTTATCAGAATTACTTGGTAAATTTTGTCCGGAGCATAACTCCAAAACTACTTGAGGGATTTTATTCAAACTTCATACACTGACAGAGCACATTGGTAGGTAGTGCAGTGTGCAAAAACAATAACTTTACCTTGCCTATTTTTAGAGTTATTCCCCTTTTATCAGAATTACTTGATAAATTTTGTCCGGAGCATTAGTCCAAAAGTACTTGAGGGATTTTATTCAAATTTCATACACTGACAGAGCACATTGGTAGGTAGTGCAGTGTGCAAGTCCAATAACTCTACCTTGCCTATTTTTTAGAGTTATTCCCCTTTATCAGATTTACTTGTTTATATTTTAAAAATCCCAGCATATACATGTATATCTAATTCTTGAATTCCTGAACTTATTATACCCCCGCCAAAGGCAGAGGGGATATTAGAAATGGTCTCTGTCCGTCTGTGTGTGCTTCCGTTCCAGTTTTGTCCGGAGTATAACTCCAAAAGTACTTGTGTGATTTTCTTCAAACTTCAAATACTGAAAGAAAACATTTGGAGGAGGTGCAGTATGTAAGAATAATAACTTTACCTTGCCTACTTTTAGAATTATTCCCCTTTATCAGATTTAATTGAAAAACTTTGTCCGAAGCATAACTCCAAAAGTGCTTGAGCGATTTTCTTCAAACTTAATACACAGACATAGCACATTGGTAGGAACTGGAAGTGCAGTTTGCAAGAACAATAACTCTACCTTGCTTATTTTTTGTGGGATTTTCTTCAAACATTATTACATTGAGTGTTTGAAAGTACAACCTTCAGGTAGCTTCTTCCCGGCGGGGGGATTAACCATGTGTAACATGGCTCTTGTTTCATCTTGTAAGTGAAAGTTTTCATTCCAAACTTTGAACAAAATACAGGCTGAATAAACACTAGTTGTCTGAAAGGGGAAAAATTATTAAGGTCATTTTAATAAGTTATCTCTGTTTATAACATTTCAGATTGATGGTGAATATAACTCATACCTCAGCATGTACTATTTCCAAAGGAAGAACTGTACGCTTCATGCACGCAGCATTCGACAATGCTGGAGAAAACTTTCTGGCAGGGGACCACCAGGGAAATGTCTTCATGTTTGACCTTGCCAAGAACAGGTAAATATGTCATAGCTATCTTTTGTACCTTAGCTGACAGGACTGCCAACAGGACTTGGCAGTGTTTCAAGACATTTTGTGATGACTGCCATGTATATCAAGCCATGTGATTCATATAATAGTATTAAGTGCTCTTTATCATAAGCAAAACTTGATGCTTTCAAACAACACATTTCTTGTGCTTAAAATTTATACTGCTTACTTGGGGGTAGTGCCCATGTGAAAGAATATAAATTATATGCACTCAAAATCATACTTAAAATATTAATTTAAACTGGAAGGTACTTATATTGCTTAACTAAAGTTTACTGTAAGTTATTGTTCTAAACTGGTTCAACTATTTATGATTAAGTAGAATTTATTACTTTCATGCTGTAATATTTGATTTATCTCAACATTAAAGTTGGTTTTGAACAGTTTTATAAAACAATTTACCGAATTTCTTGTGTAAGATGTGTTTATGAATCACTTATAAACACAGGTGAGAGCAATCTTACACAGGCTGTTGTGATCCTAAATCTCAGTAACCTTTCAATTAGGGGTGTGATTTGTCCTACTTTCATCATCGTCGGAAACCAACATTTGATCCATTCCGTTTCACTCTATTTATCTACCTTGGGACAATTGGCTGGTAAAATTTCGTACTCGTGAATAATTCATTACCTACTTTCATTGGTTTCCATAAGATTTCCCTTGCGGAATCTCAGCCAGTGAAATTACTTGTTACAATATGCCTTCCGCGCCTATGTTTAAATCCTGGGAAATAAGTCTATTTTAAGTAACTTGTCATTATGCCTACTCTCCACACTGAAGAGTGTCTATTTGTAATGCTGCATCTCATTTGACGAAGAGTTACATCCCTTTGCTAATAAATATTCATGAAAAAGAATAATCAGCAGTCAATTATCCCACGGTACATAATGTAGTTGTGCGGAATATGTACCGGGGGTCACTGACGATGACTTTCATAGGTTTCCATCTTTTTGAAAATCAGATTGTTTAATTGTAATCAGTCTTAAAAAGACATATCTACCTGGATTTGATGGTGTTGGCAGCATCATGTAAGTGGAGTAAGGCATTTTTATATGCCGAAAGGGGGCATACTATGTTCTGTGGTCCTATGGTCCTGGGCATCCATCTGTCTGTCTGTCTGCCCATTAGCAATTTGATTCCTGGAGGATAACTTGAGTAACTCTTTGGCCTACAGTCTTTTAGCTTCATTTGATTATGGCCCACTTTGAGTGGATGACCCCTATTGATTTTGGAGTCAGTAGCTCAAAGGTCAAGGTCACAGTGCCCTTAACATTGAAACCATCATAACTTCTGAAAGACTGACATTTATACAAATTTTAAAAGCTTAAATTCAAATATGATAAAGATCTATAAAACTCTGAAATTAAAATAATAAAATGTTAAAAATCAAAATATTATAAATCAAAAACATTCAAAATTTAAAGCAAATCATTTAATTCCAGAGCCTAAGGTTTCCTCCCTTATATCACAAATGCAACATACTTAGAAAAAACACTCTTTGGGCATATAATGCTCTACCCAGCGGTGCTCTTGTTTTCTCTTCAAGGTTTCTGGGGATCGCATTCCTGTTTCATTTTATTATCCTGTGGCTTTTGGCATAGATGGTATCACTTACCATTATTTATTCCTTGAATAAGTGATATCACCTTTTTGATTTGGTGATATCACTTTTTGAAATAGGTGAGGTCACCTATTCAAATGGGTGATATAACAAAATTTAATTAAATAGTAGAGCAGCACCCCTTATATATGTGTGCAACTTTTGAACTATTTGGACAGTTTCAACATAATTGTCTAACACTAAATAGTAGATAGTTATCCATCACTTTACATTGGCACACTTAATAATAAAACTCTGAAATATTCATATTTCGAGAGTTGTCCGCAATACTGTCTTAGCTACTGTGTGTTACTTATATGTTTCATATAGATGAATCAATGGTAGAGGATATAGCTGTCATTAAGACTGCTTCTTTTCAGATAAAGTGAGAAGCAGACACATTTTCATGTCCAAGAGGTTAATTGAGATATGTGGTCTTTTCATCACAAACTGTTTAAAGTTTGAACTTAAAATTAATGTTTAACATTACATGTATTTAAATTGAAAAATAAGTTAAGGCAGCTATGTTAGTATTTAATATGAAACATTACTTGAATGGAGAAGTAAGTTCTGGATGTTATAGTTTTTATGTATTTCACTTGCAGGTTCTCACTGGTACAGAAATGTGGATCACCATGTACTGCTATTGCATATTGTCTGAGAAAGAAATCAGAATTCTTGATTGGTCTGTCTGATTATTCTCTGAAATGTTTTGATACAGGTAAATATTTATAGTCATAGATATTTCATTTTCATGAACTAGGTTATAAGTAATTATAAGTAGTTAATAATTTGCAGAAGTTATTGTGAAGACAAAAATGATATACTAGTACCTGTAGTACATTACATGTAGCATTTACCAGTAGCCAAAAAAGTTGGTGACTTCCTGAAATTGTTTGAAAATGATACATATTTTCACAATCTTTGTTAACTTTATTTTAAAATGACTTATAGTTTTGATAATTCAAGATATTTTGCTTCTGAGTTTATTTCTTAGGGATAACATAAATGTTGTAGTATCTCGAACTTTATTATAACCGGTATGAAAAGCTTTCTTACTTACTGTCACTGTTTCATTTCACTTCGTTTACTGTGATTGATTCAGCATTACACAAGTGACTATGTAAATCTTTATATTAATTGGATATAATGTTTGCTTGAAGGTTCCATTTAAATCAGTTTTGATTTTCTTTGTGTCTGTGTTTAGCAGGTTTGCATTATTAAGTAACATTTTCCAGATACGAAGGAAATGGTAGCCTGGATGAAGGGTCATGAAGCTGCTATCCACAGCATATCAGTACATGCATCAGGGCGGTATGCACTGACCACCTCAGCCGATACCGCTCAACTCTGGGACCTTGATACCTTCCAGAGGAAAAGAAAACTGACAATCAAAGAAGATGTTGGCATTGTTCAAGTGAGTTAAATCCTTCTTAATGTGTCTGGTATAAGGTTAAAACTTTCACTGTGTAGGGTTGCACAAAACAACTAAAACCACTTTTAGTCATTTGAATGTCTCATTTATTCTTTTTATGGCAAGTTTTCTAATTCACCACACCTGTGAATTGCAAATGATACATTTCATTTGGTTTTAAGGTAAAATGTAAGCATGAATTTTCAATATCCTTACTTGATCTCTATAAGAATTGTTTGATATTTTCATATATTTTAAGGTGTTTTCTGTAAAAATGGATGACAGTTAGATGGTAACTGTATAATTATAGGTATTTTTCCTGCCCCTGAGTAATACAATAATCACAGGATTCCGAGATGATACAATATTTGCATGGGAGTCTGACACACTGACTTGCAAGTTCCAGTTACCAACACCACCTGGAAAACCACCACACTACAAAGCTTTTGCAGCTACAAGGTTTGTAAATACAATGTCAAAAGACTATAAGTAGCACCAATTTGATAGTTTAATTTAGTTCTTACCCTGCTGGAGGCAGTTGACTCTGCCTTTGAGACCAGCGCAGACCAAGATCAGCCTGTGCATCTATGCAGTCTGATCATGGTCTGCACTATTTGCCATTCAGTCAGTAAATTTTCAGTAAGCACCCGCATAAAGAATGGTCAAATTGAAAGATGGACACGTCTGCTCTAGATATTTAGCATGGTAAGGGGTAAATTGTGACACTGTACCTGTTTTCTGTATGTTGTTACAAATAACATTAGTCTTGCATGATGCCCCAGTTTAGCTTTTCACTACTTTGATTTTCAACCATAATGACAGGTAGAATACTAATTAGGCTGAGCATTATTTAAAATAGGAAACTTAACAGCAGTTAAGAAAGCTAAGTAAAATCACAAAACACTTTAGATCTTTTCCCAGAATTGCTATACAGTGATATCTTGTTAATGCAGAAATCATTAATCCAGAAAATTCGCAGTCTGGACAAAAAAAAGTCGGGAATGAATTTCCAAAATGCTAATTTTGCTTGTTACTCCACAAATGTGAGTTCTGGAACCAGAAATTTGGGAACCAAACCTGTATTTGCCTATGCAAAATGATCTGTTAATCCAGACATGAACCAAACATATCTTGAGCAGCCGATGCATCTTCTCCAGAAAAGATATTACTTTACATGTCAATGCTAATCGCCCTGGGAGGTGAATAAGTTTATTGGTGTGTTTGTACAATTGGCAGATATAGTAGCCTTGCAGTTGATAATTGATTTTTTACAGTTAGGCAACACTTGTTCTTTTGATGTTTAATTGATAACTCTATGTTATTACTAGTGAATATCAAATAATTTTGAACACAATTATAAAATTTTAGATGGTCATCCTTATTTTGAAAGAAACTGTCTGTATATGTTTGATTTATTGTATTTCACTTAACATTTTGTCTTCTAAAAAAGGATACAGAATAAAAAAAGTTATAAAATGCTAGCGTGAATGATAAAAACGCAAATAGATATTGCTTTAGTTTAGACAAAACAGAAAGGAATAGAACGTTACTACAATATGACTTATTTCTATCTTTTAATATTAAGGTTTTTCTTTTTATATTGTTTTTGGTGTGTCTATCTGTTTGTTTATTTGGCACAAAACTTTAACCTTGACCATAACACGGAAGTCCTTCCACCTACAGCCTCCAAACTTCACAGGTGCATGCACCTTGATTACCTTTACCCACCAGACCCACTTAAAGGTCAAGGGCTCAAAGTTCAACGTACCCCAAAGGGCCTTGGTGTTTATTCGAATGTAGTGCTTTTTTAAACTTAAAAAGAATCTGAAAAAAAAAGCAGTTATTGAGAACAGTCTATATAACACAAGATTTCTAGTGTTTCTTGTTTTTCTTGAAAACTGCATTGTGGGGTGGTCCCGATTTATTATTCCAGAAAATTCATTAATCTGGAAATTTCACTTGCAACAATATTGTCCGGATTTAATGAAACATCACTGTATTTAGTCATATATTTATTTTCTGTCAGATTGTCAGAACACTTATAGCTTTTACTGTGAGGAGGAATAGAATCACGAGCTTTGATACGAAATTGTTAAATCTTTCTATTTGGTTTTATGCAGCTTATGTATGATACTGATATAAACCAGTTAGAGATGTTGGTTTGTGACAATTACTTTTTCAAATTAAAAGACAAAGCAGCATCCTTGAACTTTTCTGTAATTTTAACTGTTACAGGGATGGAAGGATTTTAGCTGCAGGTGGACGGTCAAGATTCATACATCTTTGGGCTCTGGATACCAGAAAGTTACTTAGAATTGTTGAAATGCCAGAGAAAGTTACCAGTGTGAAACAAGTTCTGTTTCTTCCAGAGAACTTTGATGGAGGGGCCAGTCAGGTAAGTGCCTTGTGAAGGTAGAAATACCTATGCGTAACCTGTATCCACAATTTCATCACACTTGGCCTCTGGAAGTTTCCTTTGTTCTTTTGAATCACATTTTACCGCCTCAATTTTTTAAAAGAGCTTTATGAATATAGAATTAATAGGATCAGATAAATATGTGGATCAAAACCTTGAAGAACATCTAATGTCTACATTAATCTGTTTGTTTGTCTTGCATCGTTTCAGAAATTTGAGGGAGGAGGATAGTCTTACTTTTTAGAAATAGTTGTTTGGACTTATAACATTCTGTTTCAGTACTCAGTAGATGTTAATTGGCATTAATTTTCTTCTTGATAAATGTATGATCATAAGGTAATGTAACTTAAGTATAGGTTAATTAAGAAATAATAAGTATCCAGCCTACGGCCTTTGTGATATATTCCTATGCATAAGAACTCAAAACGTGGGTTATTACGATAAACCACAACTGGATACTTATTATTTCGATTCTAACATGACCAAACAACAAACCACATTGTGAAATGTTAACTACTTCTTACGATCGTAAAAATACTTGTGCGGTACGCCCCTAGGTTAGGCCATCAAAATTTCCTCCCTCGATATATGTAAGAGTTGGCTTCCACATAATAAGTTGATCTATCCAATAAATGAACAAATAAACATCACACTTTTCATCAGTTGATAATTTCTTCTTTTTATTTAGAACTAAAATTGCAATTTACTAATAAATTAAATGTTCAAACAAATAAAAGATTTTCATGTTCTCAGATGCTAAAAATAGCATATGTAAAACGTCACAAGGTAGCTTACATGAAAGTCTGCATACTTGTGTGAATTGTAGCAAATACTGTGTTACATGACCATCAGATTTCTTGTCAATCACCCTCCAGTCCCCTAAAATACGACAAATTTCACAAATTGTGCCCATTCTAAGTAAATTGGCTTTTATTGCCATTTTCCAGCCGAACTTTGTTATTGTTGTACGCCGGTAATGCTACGATTCTATTTACAAACATCACGTGACTTTCATTCATAAAATTTTTTTACGTGGGTTGACGACGGTTCACGGAACAGCTAAAACAACAAGCGCACGCGCATTGTATACTGCAGGATAACCTAGTTTATTTTCTTCTTTGTATATATAAACTATTTTTAGATCATGTTAGAATGTTTAATAATACGAATTAATAATTAATAATGCGACATTATTTTTTAATGGAAAACAGAGCTGTCTCCTTGAACCGCGTAATCTGACACAGACATGTATAAGGCAAAAAAATCTGATAAATCATTTAGACTGGTTAGACAGACAGATTAAATAAATATAATGCAGTCAGTACACATTAACCAAAGTTAGATAAATCAGAAATTTGAAAAAGACTGCAATGTGATTGGAAATACATAATATATATATACATGTACATTATTTTGCTAAATTTGGCAGGATGATTATGGGAGGGAATAAACAAAAATTCATCCAAATGATCTCTGTAAATGTAAATATTACTTTCATAAATAACAGGTTCTGTGTGTTCTGTGTCAAGATGGAATTGCAAGGTTTATAAACATACATTCTTGCAAACTGTTGTTTGATATGGGCGAGATATCTAATAAAATCAACAACATTGTTGTGAGTCCAAATGGTCGTTATGCTATCACAGTTAATGAAGATGGAACTATGGGAATTTTCAATCTGCAGACATTGAGTGCTGAAATAAATAAGGTATTTTTTTCCTTTCTTGTGACTAAACCTTGATATATTTAAGGTATATGTTGATTTCTTTGCAGATAACATGTGGCCTGTTAAACAAGTGAAATATATTTATTAAATGTTAAAAAGAAAAATAACTTTTTGAGATGAATGGTATTCCATAGAGATAAACAACAAGAAATGTTAAGACTTCTCAAGCAGGAAGTTAAAATAAACATGTGTCCAGAAATTTCTTTATTCCAGAAATTGTGAAAATTCTTTCAAGCATCCAAACGTGTGCATCATAATCTTTGATTGTGAGTACCAATCTTTATAATAAGACCTCAGTTTGTTGGCGCTGTAGGCAAAATACTATTGAAAAAATCGTCCCTCATCACTCTGTTTATAGTTGAAAGATACTAAAATGCTTAAGATTTATAGGGTGTGTCACTAAGTTTTGATTATCATTTCAGCCACCAGCACCTTTAGTCAAGGTTGTGACCAATAACAAAATGTCAGAGACAGTCTCCACAGACAAATCCTATTCATCAGCAACCAGTAAGGGCCTCAGGAAGGGTCAGCGCCCTCTCTCAGCACCTGCAAGAGGAAAAGAAAATAAAGCAAGGTCAAGGCCACAAGAAGAAGAATCAGGGGAGGTAAGAGGTTTTTTCATGATGTGGAAATATATCTTTTTGCTTATCATGCATTTAAGTTGCTTGATTCTGTTATTTAATTTATTCATATAATATTTCATCGTCGGTGACCCCCGGTACATATTCCGCACAACTACATTATGTACCGTGGGATAATTGACTGCAGATTATTCGTTTTCATGAATATTTATTAGCAAATGGAAGTAACTCCTCGTCGAATGAGATTCCGCAATACAAATAGATACTCTTCAGTGTGAAGAGTTTGAATAATGACAAGTTACTTAAAATAGACGTATTTCCCAAGATTTAAACATGGGCGCGAAAGGCAAATTGTAACGAGTACTTTCATTGGCTGAGATTGCGTAAGGGAAATCTTCCGGAAACCAATGAAAGTAGGTAATGAATTATTCATGAGTACGAAATTTCTACCAACCAATTGTCCCACGATAGATAAATAGAGTGAAACGGAATGGATCGAACGTGGGTTTCCGACGATGATAATATTTTTGCAAGCAGGCAGTTCATCTGTTCTATGAGCTACTGAAAGTAACTTGCCTGTAGATAGTACTGTTTAGAAGAGCCTCTTGTTTTGATACACATTAAAGGAAATAGGATAAAGCAGTGATGCCTTTTTGTTACAGAGAGAATTACCTGAAGGGTTGAACATGGAGAGATTGCAGGCCATTTTGAAAGGTTACTATGAATATCCAGCCAAATACAGGTTAGTATGGTCAGTAAATCAGTTATTGTTACAATACCTCTGTGTAAATCCAGGTATTACGTAAGGCAGAAATAATTCAAGTTTTAAAAAAACTTGATCAAAACTAAACAGTTCTTTTTGTAAAATATGCTTTCATCATAATTTTGTAGAATTTGACAGTAAATAGTGTTGTGTTGTTGTTGTTTTCTGAAAGTTCAGAAAGCTGTGTTGCACTAAGTAGTCATATTTAATATGTTAAAAGACTTTTGAACATAATGTTTAGCTGCTTCTGTTTCAGAATGTTTATTTGGCGTTCCATTTTGCGGTTGCCTGAGAACCATTCTGCTTATGCTGCTCTGGTAGACAAAGGAACACACCCAGCATTTGAGAAGCTAAATGAGGAATATCCAATCAAAAGTAGACGTCTTCTGCGTATACTTCAGAGGTACAGTACTTAAGTCACCCTTTCTCTTGTTGTTATTTTGCAGTTTACACATGACAAAGATTAATTGCAAATGCTTAAATAGTCTTGTTGAAAAATTACTAAGGAAGGTAAGTTACAATTGTGGTCTTTATCAGTTCTAATTATTTTCTGTAAACCTCCAGTTTGCTAATAATACATAATTTGAGATCTCTTATAAGAGCTGTTTCAAGTTCTAACCTACAAGTTAATAATATTGTTGGTCATTTCACCTAGTTGTTAGTTGTTTTCCTAAACAAATTTTGAATGGTTTTAAGTGTGGCTAAATTTAGCTAAATTAATAATTCAATATTTATCTTTATTTGTTGTTCTGGTTCTGTGTTTCAGAATATTGTCTGCTTTGGCCAACTGGTCACCTATCTTTGGAGAGACCCAGTATCTACCAGTGTTAGCATTTCCATTTGTGAAACTATTTCAGAATAATCACCTTGTCTGCTTTGAGATTATTGCCAGTGTTCTTGGTAAGTTATTTATAGATTCTGTGTTTTTAGCGTTAGAGGTTGAGGAATAAAGTTATACACAATGTGCACTTTTACAGATCGTGACTTCCAAAATTACAATGAACCTCCTTCGGCCTCGAGGTTTTCCTCTGTGTGTTTATGTAAAATAAATGGAACACAATAAATACAGTGTTAGGACCCAAGGGAGCAAAAACTTTATAGATTTTGTTGCAGTTATACAAAAACTGTCACTGAAAGTCTTCACTCCTTCACAATAAGCTATCATACAAACCTGTTTTATTGTTTGGGGTAATTATTTACTCCTTGGCAAGGAATACTTAATCAAACTAGCTCCATGTTCATCAGTTTTGCAATCAAAGGGCAGACTTGGCTTCACAGATAAAACTGCCATCATAATGATTCATTTAAGATGTCATTTTGTGTTATATTTAGTTTGATCTTATTAATATAACTATATCAAAGAATCCTGTTTAGATCTTTTAAAACATAAATGAAAAAACAACAACAGGGGAACTTAAACTGTATGAGAATGATAACTGCCCTTGAGCAATATTGAAATGTGTTTCCTTGTATGGTCAGCCATGGTTATACAAATGTGTTTTTTCCCCCATGTTTATAGAATAAATGCTCATGTAAATAATAAATGTTTTGATGTAAACTAAAAATAGACAAGTATTTTTCTCTTTTATGTACAGGTATGAAAGAATTTTACTGGCTACCACAGAATGAATCACTTAAAATTGTATTAATGTTTTGTAATTTCAGTCAACTTTGCCCAGCACTGGTTTGAGTATTTTCCTAACCCACCCATCAACATCTTGGGTATGATAGAGAATGTGATAGGGCATCACGATAGATACCTACTACAACACTTTGTTAAATACAATGTTACCTCACAGGTAAATAATATAATATGTTAGTGTACCTGTACTCAGTATTTTCAAATACAATGTTACCTCACAGGTAGGTTACATAATCTGATAGTGCACCTGTACTCGGTATTGTCAGATACAATGTTACCTCACATATAAGTTATCTAATCCACTAGTGTCCCTTTACTCTGTATTTTCAAATACAGTGTTACCTCACAGGTAAGTTATATAATATGTTAGTGTACCTGTACTCAGTATTTTCAAATACAATGTTACCTCACAGGTAATTCATATAACATGTTAGTGTACCTGTACTCAGTATTTTCAATTACAATGTTACCTCACAAGTAGGTTACATAATCTGATAGTGCACCTTTACTCGGTATTGTCAGATACAATGTTTCATCACAGGTAAGTTATCTAATCCACTAGTGTCCCTTTACTCTGTATTTTCAAATACAGTGTTACCTCACAGGTAAGTTATCTAATCCGCTAGTGTCAATGTATTCTGTATTTTTAGAGGTAAGTTATATAATATATAAGGGTACCTGTACTCAGTATTGTCAGATACAGTGTAACCTCACATGTAAGTTATATGATATGCTGGTGTATCTGTACTCTGTTTTTTCAATACAATGTTACCTCACAGGCAAGTTATGTAATCCACTAGCGTCCCTGTATTCTCTATTGTCAGATACAATGTTACCTCACATGTAAGTTATATGATATGTTAGTGTACCTGTACTCGGTATTGTCAGATACAATGTTACCTCACATGTAAGTTATATGATATGTTAGTGTACCTGTACTCAGTATTTTTAAATACAATGTTACCTCACAGGTAATTTATATATCATGTTAGTGTACCTGTACTCAGTATTTTCAAATACAATGTTACCTCACAAGTAGGTTACATAATCTGATAGTGCACCTTTACTCGGTATTGTCAGATAAAATGTTTCATCACAGGTAAGTTATCTAATCCACTAGTGTCCCTTTACTCTGTATTTTCAAATACAGTGTTACCTCACAGGTAAGTTATCTAAATCTGCTAGTGTCAATGTATTCTGTATTTTTAGAGGTCAGTTATATAATATATAAGGGTACCTGTACTCAGTATTGTCAGATACAGTGTTACCTCACATGTAAGTTATATGATATGCTGGTGTATCTGTACTCTGTATTTTCAATACAATGTTACCTCACAGGCAAGTTATGTAATCCACTAGTGTCCCTGTATTCTCTATTGTCAGATACTATGTTACCTCACATGTAAGTTATATGATATGTTAGTGAACCTGTACTCAGTATTTTAGAATACAATGTTACCTCACAAGTAGGTTACATAATCTGATAGTGTACCTGTACTTGGTATTGTCAGATACAGTGTTACCTCACAGGTAGGTTACATAATCTGATAGTACACCTGTACTCAGTATTGTCAGATACAATGTTACCTCACGGGTAAATTATCTATTTTGCTTGTGTCCCTGTATTCTGTATTTTCAAATACAATTTTACCTGACAGGTAGGTTACATAATCTGATAGTGTACCTATACTCAGTAGTGTTAGATACAATGTTACCTCACAGGTAATAAGTTATATAATATGCTTGTGTACCTGTACTCTGTATTTTCAAATACTATGTTACCTCACAGGTAAGTTATGTAATCCACTAGTGTCCCTGTATTCTCTATATTCAGATACTATGTTACCTCACATGTAAGTTATATGATATGTTAGTGTACCTGTACTCAGTATTTTTGAATACAATGTTACCTCACAAGTAGGTTACATGATCTGATAGTGTACCTGTAGTCAGTATTGTCAGATACAATGTTACCCCACAGGTAAACTTTCTAATTCGCTAGTATCCCTGTATTCTGTATTGTCAGGTACAGTGTTACCTCACAGGTAAGTTACAAAATCTGTTTTTTGTATTTGTACTCAGTATTGTCAGATACAATGAATTTTACAGGTATGTTATATAATCTGTTAGTGTTCCTTTACTCTGCATTGTTGAATACTGTGTTATCTTACAGGCACTTGATATTATCTGATAATACACCACAGTGTAAAAACATATTGAACAGAATTTCATGCAGTAAGTGCAAATCGTAATACTAAAAAAAAAATAGATCTGTAGTTCCATAAGAACTACTAAGTCATGGTCCTTTGTGCTCTGTTCTGTAGATATAAGATATTAATCCAAGCCAGAGCACAGAAGGTCAGAGTGTCTATACTAGATGGCCCAATAGTGAGCATGGGAGGTTAACCCGAGTTCATTCATTCAGTTCATGAGAAGTGTTTTCGACACTTTTCGACAAAATTCGACATTATATTCTTTTCTATCAAATGTACATTCTATCAATTGTCGTATTCGAGCATTTGTCCATTCTTTTAATTGTCGTATTCTATCCAATGTCTTTCGACGTAATGTCGTGCACTGCAGTTCATGCAAGATGAGTGTGTCCATGTGTTAACACACTAAGTAACATACATGTACTATGACCACTGATAGGGCCCTTTACATGTTTGTGAAATGAAAATATCAAACAGTATGTTTACAACCATGGAAGCAGCCCCAGTTTTGCTCCTCTTACCTGTACCTCAGTGTATAAGTAAACTGCTTTTCATATGATTAGTTAATCTTTTTGTTTGTAGTTGAATATATATTTTTCCTACCTGCTTTAGTCAGGTGAGCGATACAGATCCACTTGACCCACTTGTTCAGAAAATTGCATGAAGTCACTTGTGACCCAGTGAAGTAGTGCTCACAAAATCCCCATAGAATTATGCAGGAATGTTGATATATGACATGAAACAATATCTTAAGTTTATCCATATAGCTTGATCAATTTTTCATCTCTGATGGGGTCAGATCTTTTGCATTGTTTTATTATTGTCTTATAAAATTATTCTTGAAAACCTTTTTTTTTCAAATGGCAATAAGTTGAGCTTGAATATTTAGCCAGTAATTTTGTTCTAAATTGTAGCACTATACCTTTTGAAATTTTCTGGTTTCAAACTAAATGATTTAACCTTTAATATTTTGATGGCGGCATTGTCTAATGGTCTTGTATGAAAAATGTTTAATCATTACGCTTTATCAGTAGAAATTGAACTCCTGTGAGTGATGAGGAGTCATTATGGCCCTCTTGTGCAAATAAATCAGGACAAATATTTTTCAGAAAAAAAATCAGGAATTGTGTATTACTAGCATACAATGTACCTTCACCTTTACATGAAAAACTGATATTACACATTAAATACTGAGAAATCACTAAGTTCAGGTAATTAAAATGGAAAATTTTATTGGAATACAGCTGTATTTAAAATAGAAAGATGTTCATGTAGATAATGTCTAATTTTATTTCTGTTTTGTGTTTTTAAAGAAACCCTTTCACAAAAATTTAAAAAAAAAAAACTTGCTTCACAGTCTGTTTTAGAAACAGGATCTTGTTAGTCCTAAGAAAAGTGCACTGTTTTAAAATAAGGGTTCTTTATAGTTCAGACATGACAAATTGACTAATTTAAATTTTTACAAAAACTTAACATGGGAATTGAAAACCAGCATTTATCGTTAACTTTATAAAATATTTTTTTTGCAGAGTAATTTTATTTTCTCTTCCAGTTTTGAAAACAAATATCACCTAATGTCAGTTCTAAGCACTATTTTCCAAACAAAATGACACAGTAACATTATTCACAAAGTCAAACAGTTTGCAATAGCTTGTGACCCTGGCATTTTATTCAGTACATGAGTAAATTGATATTTGACACCATTAATAAACTTCTGCCACACCTGATTGGCCACTCAGTGACTTAATTGAAAATTATTGGTTTTGATTGGTTGTAAACAACATGTGATTGACTTGGCTTGGAAAGGCCTTGAGTGAGATAAATAGTATTGGTGACCAGTGGTTTACAGTTACAGTAATTGAAATTTGCTGGGAAGTGTTTGAATTCATGTATTGGGAAAGTAATTAGGGACTATTGGAAAATAATAGGTTCATTTGAACAGCATAGTTGGTTTTCAGTAATTGTGTGGGAATTTCATGGCATTTAGTGTGGGAAGGTTCACACATGTAGGTTTATATTAAAAACTCCTGCATGTTAGAGTGTCATTCTGCAGAAATATAAAAACCAGTGTATAAGACAGCTAACTTAGTCTATACGAAGTAAGCACTTGGAGAAACACTAGGATTTTATAAAGTTACAAATAATGGCAGCGATTTTGCAGTCAGTGTCCAGGTAGTGAATTACCAAAAGACTTTGTGAAGTTGAAGTCAAACCCAATGTTTAGTGCACTAAGAGACACTTTGATAAAGGATGTTGAAAAGACTTCAAACATTCCAATGACTTTGATGAAAGTGAAAGATGAGAGGCCAGAGGAAGAATCAAGCCTTGACCCAGCTGTAGTTGCAGTTCAGGAAGCAAATCTGCAGTCAGATTTTCAGCAGGTTCTGCCAACGGGAAATGAAAAAGTCATTGAACTGCAGACATTTTACAACCAACAGTGTTCAGTGATTGAAAACAGTCGAAATGAGGCTATCCAGGAATTGAAGGAGAATAACATGCTTAGTGTGTCGCAGTATCAAAGGGAAATGCGTCTTATACACACACATCACGATGAACTAAGGATGCATCTTACTAACAGGGTTACAGCAAGTCTACAGCTGTTGAAAATCAGTATGCCATCATCAGCGGAAGTGTCTAGCTCAAAATCAAAGAGTCGTCAGCTGAACGGTCGAGCAGTTGACATAATGACAGACTGGTATAACCGTCATATTGATAACCCCTATCCGAGCGATGAAGAAAAATTAGCTTTAGCAGAGTTAGGTGGACTTTCTTTGGCCCAAGTGAAGGCATGGTTTGCAAACAAGAGAAACAGGACAAATAATACAAAACCTAAAAAACAGAAAATGCAAGTAGAAAAGAAGTTGTTGAGTATTTGTACAGAGCTGACAACAGATAGACCAAGTGCTTCACCAAGGTTTTATGGGCAGATAATTCAGCAGTTGTCTGACATTGTAAATTGTTCTCAAGTGTTTGGACAAGCTAATATTCGCCTATCAGATGCCTTAAGTTCAAGTGGAGATGAGCTGGAAAATATGCACAATGATTGAAGAATAATTATAGTTATATGTAAATTTTGAAAAAAAAACAACAAAAGAAACTGATCTATATTTAAAAAAGTTAAAATGTTCAGAAAAGTATGTGATATTTGCCACTTTCAATAAAAACCTTGAATTATGTTCATACAATAGAAAAAAAAAGGTTTTGTAAATTTTGTGCATAGATGTTAGCAAACACAGTGCTATTTCATGTTATTTAAGTTTTATTTATTTCATGTACAAAATGTGTAAATTTTGTAGTACCTGACCATAATTAAAAACCATGATGTACATAATAGAGATATTGTATATACAACTGTGTAATATATTTTATTATGAAAATTAAAATGATCTTAAAATGTAAAATATTGTTTATTATTATCAAAACTATGCCAACTTTGGAATTTGATAATATCCATCTGTTTGAGTTCGATAGTCTCTATTCATCCCTTAGAAACATTTCCGAGGAGCTTTAGTCTTCATTATAGTCTGTTTATCTGTTAAAGTTTATGCACAGGTTAGTTATTTTAGTTTGTGGTGTATAGTGCAAGATGGTTCTTTTCCATGCTCAGTGTATAGCACTGATACACGGGACTTCGGTTTAATATATCCTCTGAACGAATATTAGTAATGTAAGTGGAGGAGTGGAGAATCAAACTAGTGACCCCTGGAATATTCATGATAGTTAGATGGTGGTGAGAAATGCCTGGATTTTTGCAGAATTCTTGCCATTCATTAAAATTTCTAAGTAACATTTTCTCTTGATCATATCTCTTTTACCTGCTTTATGGCAATAAGGAGAAGTACATTGAAAAGCATCACAATACATTTTTGCTATTGGCAGAGTTATTGCCCTTTGTTAACATTTCTATTTATATCGAAGTCTGCTGCATAACTGTGTAAATGTAAACCATCAATGAATTGACCTAGAACTTGAATGATAGTTAGATGCCATTGTGAAAAAATGCAGAATGCAAGAAATGAAACTTTACCATGCAGAGTTTATGTCCATTTAGATCTCATTTAAAAACTGTTGCCCATCAATGTATATACTTCAAACTTTTTGATGATAATAAGGTTTAAAAAAAAGAGTTGAATGCAGAAAGCTTAATACCCAGTTATCTGTTTGCAGAAATATTGACCTTTGTTTGTTACCTAATAAAACATTATAGTACCATATCTTATTATTTTATGAAACTGCTGTGAAAAATTGAAAGTTATCTGTATGGTTGTCAGGAAAAGCACAATACACAAGATCTATGGTATAACTCTGTTTGATGATCTTTACAAACATATAAAAACATTTCAGTGGGGGAGTGGCCAGACATTGTTAACTTCTATGTCTTTATTATGAAAATGAATATCTGCCTAAATTTCACTACATAATAGGGATTATGTCAAATAATGAACACAATAATTACAAAATAAATGTGAGATCTACTTTCTTTACTTAAGTAAAGTGTGCTTTTTAAAGCTAAATGGAATAAGTGTCTGCATCTTTTGGCACTGCCTTTGATATTTGGTGTGTGGAGAAAAGCTATAGAGGAAGTGAACACTTGTGTGTCTTCTGGTCTTGCAGATGATGAAAAAAATAGTTAATTTGATAAGCACCCATTCAGTCTAGCCGTATATTCAAGTTAGGGTCATGTGACCAGTTTAAATGACAAAGGTAATTCTGAGACGATCTATCCATGAGTTTATTCCAAATTTTGATAAAAAAAAAATCATGAAATTTTCTAGGGATGTAAGTGAACATTCGAAAGTTTGCATCTGATGCCGAACTTTCGAATGAATTTTGGGCATTTGCGTGCTCAGAAAAAAATGAAATAATGAAGTGTTGAAAAAGTAAGAAAGGCGTTGTAAGCAGTCAGTTATTGGCACTAACCCCCATTTTTCTTTATGCTAAACCAATTTTTTGGTTGTTTTATTCCCTTACAAGTTCTCTAACAGTTCACATCTGTTATCGATAATAATCAGTCAAAATGTCAGTGATACTTTCCATACTTTGCGCTTGATCTCAATTTTCTTTTCGACCTTCTAAATATAAATTTAAATCGAATGGGGATTACCCAGATAGGATACCAGATACACAGAAAAACACCTTGTGTCGATGAATTGGAAACACTCGGATCTTATCTAAGGGCCATTTCCTGGCAGTGATCTCCCCTTCATTCTTCGGGACATGCATTAACCATGGCTGAATTTCAGAAATTATTGTTTCTCTTTGTTTGTTCAGTTATAATTGGAATTGCATCAATTTAACATGCCTGGATGTAATGAAATCAAAAAAAGTTTAACATTTTGTTTATTTACTTTTGACCATCATCACATGAAGTGCCTGCTGGCAGTGATAACTGTCTTGAAGGGGAAGTAACCACTGCGTGGAGTTTGGTCGAGAGGCTCAGTGAAAACTCTGTGTAATTATTGAGTATGAGTTATTCGAACATTTGAATGCAAAATGTTACAAACATTCGAATGCTGAAATGAACACATTTTGCTATCCCTAAAATTTTCTCACAACTCCAGGTTTTGAAGAAACTGAAAAAAAGTTTTTTTCTGTATGCTGAAATTCTGTAGTCAATGAAATAATTTTAAAAAATGTCCTTTTTTGGATTTTAGTAGATACTAGTGTATTACTCAGACGTTTTCATTTGATATATGTGTCATCTGGATTCAAAAACTAGGTCACAGAGCCAAAATATGGAAAAGTCTTGTTAACACTCTAGAAGTAACTTTTTCAGTCCAAATAACCTGGAAATTTGTCAGAAAGATTGTTTCAATGATTTCTAGCTCAATTTTGAATATAGGTTATCTGGGGTCAAAAACTAGGTCACAGAGCCCAAATATGGAAAAACTTTGTTAACACTCTAGAGGATACATTTTCAGTCCAAATGTCCTGTAAATTTGTCAGAAAAGTTGTTTTGATGATTTGTAGCTCAAGTTTGGATATGGGTCTTCTAGGTTCAAAAAAAGGTCACAGAGCCCAAATACCGAAAAACCTTTTTAACACTCTAGAGGCTACTTTTTCAGTCCAAATATCCTTGAAATTTGTAAGAAAGATTGTTTCGATAATTTCTAGCTCAAGTCCAAATACGGGACATCTTGGTTCAAAAACTAGGTCATAGAGCCCAAATATGGAAAAACCTTGTTAACACTTGTCAGTGCTAACATTTTCAGTCCAAACAACCTGAAAATTTGTCAGAAAGATTGTTTCAATAATTTCTAGGTCAAGTTCGAAAATGGGTCATCTGGGGTCAGTTAACCAGGCCCATAGCCACTTTTAAAAAAAGCAGTCGTACTCACGTGAGCGATACAGGGCCATCATGGCCCTCTTGTTTTTTTTTACATGCCTGTAAGCAGGTAAAAAATCATTTCAAGGTTATCTTTTATTGCTTAAAATTTGCAACATTTTTTGTTTCTGATTTAAACATGATGGATAGGACAAGGCTTGAACAAGTTGTATGTGTTGTCATAGTGACAAGTGTCAGATACGGTCAGTACTGTAAATGGTGCTCATAGAGACTGCAGAGTGTTTGTTTACTTTTCCCTTTATTTGTATTGAAGGCACCAGGCAGTACCATACAGACAACTCTTGTCTCATTGAACTTGCTGGAAATAAACTAACTATTTGATATACTGTCTGTTCTCACATGGCCTGTCACAAGCTGTTACTCAAACACAGAAATTCTCTCCTATATCTCTGAAAACAGCTCTTGTTTGTCAGAAATTTAGATTTGCAATTTGATACTTGTGTATTGACATTGCATTTAATTTCTGAGCAAAATGTAGACATGGAAACTTTCTGTTTACCAGCTCTGTTAAAGATACTTAGTAAGTTGATTCTCCATAATTCTATATCTTCATGTTAATAAACAATGAGTCAGTTGGAGACCATAAGCTGTTTAAGCCATGAAAGCAACTAGGAATATGAAGCTGTCAATGCAAAATAATACTGTATCCATCTAACTTGGTTTGTAGTTTTCACTGACTCCTCAATTAAGTTTAATTGCAGAAGTTCAGCATGTTTAATTGCTTCTGAAATGACAATAGAAATCAGAAATTTTATCAGCATTAATGTACTTATGACGGGCATGAATAGTCGTTTCTACATGCCTATGAAGGTATGACATAAGTAATATAAATGATATTATTTGAAATTTTGTTACAGATCTATGCTTGGCCACTGTTAGAGACACTTTTCTCAGAAGTACTCACTAGAGAGGAATGGATGATGTTGTTTGATAATGTATTTAGTAACCATCCATCTTTCCTGTTGATGGTTGTAGCAGCATATGCTATGTGTGCCAGGGGACCTCTTATGCAGTGTGTGGAACTGGATGATTTCAAAGTAGGTTGTGCCAAAGTTACAATTAATTTAAGGAAAAAAATACTGTTACTTAAATACCATAATACCTGCAATCAGTTGTACTGTTTCCATATTGTGGGTGGCTGGGTGCCTTTCCAGATAAAGTATGTTTCACAAAATTTTAAACATTTTTTTAAAAATCTTTAGCATTAGCCTTAAGAAGACAAGTTATCATCATTTGATACTCCCAAATACTTCACACAGTTGTCAACAGATCCTTTACTGGATACTTCCTTTAGTATGTTCAGCTTGATTCATAAGTCCTACAAGGCTTCATAAAAGGATTATATTGAATAAATTTACTTTCAGTATTTCTTCCATCATCGCAATGCTGTGGATCTTAAACAAGTGTTAAAAGATGCTTACAGAATTATGGATGCTACACCAGAATCTATCCATCCACAGAAATTATTAGAGGAATACAAACCCCTTACTAAGGGACAGTATCCAGTGTTTAACAAATATCCCAAGTTTATTGTTGATTATCAGGTAATTTTAACATCTTTCAGCTGTTCCTTATGTCAGTTTAAAAACTTAATTTTGATGTCTTTTATGATTGCCTGTCTTTTTATGATTGCCTGTCTTTAATGATTGCATGCTACTGTATGCTGTAACGCGTTGTAAATTTTGGCTCATTTCTCTACATACAAACTAAAGAGAATCATTAGATGGCCGTGTTTTTACTAATTTTTTTCTTTTTTTTGACATTAAGTTTTGAATGATTGATCTATGGATATCAAGATTAGTAAGTGTAACCAATGGATAAATTCTTTTGATTTTCAAGGTTAAAAGGTCAAACTGAATTCTTACTCCATTGTGATAGCATTGTTAGCTCACCTGTGCATGTAGTGCACAAGGTGAGGTATTGTGATCAGTCAATGTCCGTCGTCGGTGCGTGCTACATCCGTAAACTTTTGTTTTAAAGAACATCTCCTCCTAAACCACTGGGCCAATTTCAACAAAACTCCACAGAAATGTTCCTTGCATGAAGCTCTACCAAAATTGTTCAAAGAATTTGATTCCATGCAGAACTCTGGTTGCCATGGCAACCAAAAGGAAAATCTTTAAAAATCTTCTTGTCTGAAACCACAAGGCCTAGAGCTTAGATATTTGGCATTTAGAACCCTCTAATGGAACTCTACAAAAATTGTTCAAATTATTTCCCTTGGGTCAAAATTGGCCCCGCCCCAGGGGTCACTTCATTTTACATAGACTTATATAGGAAATCTTTAAAAATCCTCTTCTCAGAAACCACAATGCCTACAGCTTAGATATTTGATATGTAGCATTGTCTAGTGGATGTCTACCAAGTTTGTTCAAATTATATCCCCTGGGTCAAAATTGGCCACGCCCCAGGGTTCTCTTGGTTTACATATAGTTATATAGGAAAAATATGAAACATTTTCCTCCGAAACTAATAGGACTAGACCTTGGATATTTGGTGTGGAGTATTGTGTAGAGAACCTTTACCAGTATTGTTTATATGTTGGCCCCGGGGGTCAAAATTGGTCCCTCCCCAGGGGCCCTTAATATGTAAAAATGGCAATCTTTAAAAATCTTCTTACTGGAAACCTCAATGCCTACAGCTTAGATATTTGATATGTAGCATTGTCTAGTGGATGTCTACCAAGTTTGTTCAAATTATGTACCCTGGGTCAAAATTAGCCATGGCCCAGGGTTCTCTTGGTTTACATATAGTTATATAGGAGAACATGAAAAATCATTTTTCTCCGAAACTATTAGGACTGGAGCTTAGATATTTGTTGTGGAGTATTGTGAAGAGAACCTTTACCAGAATTGTTTATATGTTGGCCCTGGGGTCAAAATTGGCCCCGCCCAGGGGGCCCTTAATATGTAAAAAAGGCAATCTTTAAAAATCTTTTTGCTGGAAACCTCAATGCCTACAGCTTAGATATTTGATATGTAGCATTGTCTAGTGGATGTCTACCAAGTTTGTTCAAATTATGTCCCCTGGGTCAAAATTGGTCACTCCCCAGGGTTCTCTTGGTTTACATTTAGGAAAAACATGAAAAGTCATTTTTCTCCGAAACTCATAGGACTAGACCTTAGATATTTGGTGTTGAGTATTGTGTAGAGACTTTTTACCAGTATTGTTTATATGTTGGCCCCAGGGTCAAAATTGGCCCCGCCCCGGGGGCCCATATTATGTAAAAAAGGCAATCTTTAAAAATCTTCTTACTGGAAACCTCAATGCCTACAGCTTAGATATTTGGTATGTAGCATTGTCTAGTGGATGTCTACCAAGTTTGTTCAAATTATGTTCCCTAGGTCAAAATTGGCCACGCCTCAGGGTTCCCTTGGTTTACATAGATTTATATAGGAGAAACATGAAAATTAATTTTTCTCAAAAACAAATAGGTCTAGACCTTAGGTATTTGGTGTTGAGTATTGTGTTATGAACCTTTACCAATATTGTTTAAATGTTGGCCCTTGGGTCAAAATTTGCCCAGCCCCGGGGGCCGTTTAGATTTCAAAAAGGAAATCTTTAAAAATCTTCTTGTCGGAAACCACAAGGCCTAGAATTTTAAAATTTGGCATGAAGCAAATAATTAGATTACATGTAGGTTAAAGGTCATGGAGGCTAAAAATAGATTTAATTACTGTACCTCATAGAGCCTTCATTTATAGACCAATATCTTTGATATTCAATATATAGGTTCCTTGCATGGACCTCTACCAATGGGTAGGGTTTGAGGTCACTGGGTCAAGGTCAAGGTCACCATAGCTTATAATAGATATTTTTACTTTCTGTCATAGAGCCTTTATTTATTGACTGATATTTTACATATTTGGTTTGTATGCACTTATATATTTTCAATTAAAAAATGAAATACTGCTTAACAGCAAACCTACAGCCAAAGTAATCAGGTGAGCGATCCAGGGCCATCATGGCCCTCTTGTTTTAAAGTCATACAATGCTAGGTTATAATATGCTGTTCATAAATGTGTATTACATGATTATGGAATGTTCCTGTACAAACTTGTTTTTTATTTTAGGTGCAAGAGAGAGAAAGAATCCGTCTGGAAGAATTAGACTATCTGCGACAGAGGTATAAATCTTTTTATATACTTAATGTCCATCTATCAAGCAAGCCAGTTTATAATTACATAAGGACCGTAAACAGTGGACAACTATGCATATCAGACTAACAGACAAAATCTGCCCATGTAATGACAGCTAAAGTTGAGGTATTTTTGTATAGGTTTTATGATGAAAAGGTTATATTTGCTATCTGTTTGGACATCACTGCTCCTTGTTTGGTATCACTCAATTTTTCTGGGATGTAGATTTGACAAAGCATTCTTTACTGTTTTTAACATATATAAATATGTGCAAAAATAAATAGTCCGACAAACCAGACTATTGACCTGAACAGAATGTTGATAGCATTTGGGCCTGTAGTGCAGTACTCAACTTTCAAAGACACAGTGATAGGTGTTGCAGATTCCAAGAATCGCATTACAGCTGGATTCAGTCTTTTATTACAATATCACAAGTGATTGTTATGTGATAGGCAGGTGTCAATGGACATGGAACGTGAAACTCAGCGTCGTCAGCAAGAAGAGGAAGCCTGGTATCGGCAACAAAAACTGCTGCTAGAAGCCGAGGATAAAAGACGGAAAATGATTCATGATGAGGAACAAAAACTCTCTGACCAGAGGAAGAGGTAAAAATTCTGTACTGCTTACTGTTGTATTTAAGAAAAATCGTAAAATTTGCCTTGATGTATATGTTTTTCTATTGGACTGTTATGCTAGTGGTCAACACATTGCAGGAGTTTGTTGCAAAAGTGGCTGCAAAAGTAGCTAGCATGAGTTTGATTCTAAAAAACCTTTTTTGACACAGAAATTTTTTTTTGAGGTAGTTAGTATGTTGTTACAAGCAGATACACAGAAGTGGACCCAGGGAACTATTTATGTCCCACAAATGCGTCTAGTAATTGAACTGTACGTACATTCTTCACTATAAACCTTCTTCAACAAGTTGGATATTTGTCAATTTATAGTAATGGCATGAAACTTTACCCAAGTATTTACCAACATAAAAGACATTTGCTTTACAAATAAATTTTTCATTATTTATTCCTACTTAATGAATCTAGAAAATATATCTGTTTACTTTAGTCAGAAAGTTGGATATAATCTGTTACCACCAGTACCATTGGCATAAAACGGAACAGTGATGTTAACCCATATAAAGGTCTTGCACCTTGCTACATTTATGATTATTGCGACCATTTTCATGAGTTTTCTCCCTTTGAAAAGTTTACCTTTTCAGGCAAGTTTGATATTTTTCAAAATCTGAAAGTAGCAGTGCCATAAGTAATTAATAGTAATTAAGTCAGGTATGATAATGCCACCCACCCTACTTTGAAAGAGTATATTGGCACACTGGGTCAAATGTCAAGCTACAGGGGCCTTCATATCCTAAAAAGATCAATTACTCAAGAACTACAAAATCCTGCCTTGGCAAACTTTGAAGGATGATTTGGCTTTTTTGACAAAATACTAAATCTTTTTGTTCTTTCCTCAAAGGCAGGTTCTCGTCTCTTACTGTATTCCTAAAAATAAAAAAGAAATACCTACAACTAGAGAGTATTTTTTAATCTATGTGATGCAGGTTGAATGCAATGAACCGAGAAGTAAAGTTCAAGGAGTTACAATTACTAGATGCAGCAAGAAGGAAATTCCTTCACTTCCAGAAGTCCCAGCGAGAGTCAGAACTTAAAAGATTGGATGATGAAGTCCAAAGGAAGGTGAGAAAATGACCTGTCACGTAGTGACAGAGTGAGCTTTTGTGATCGCCTTTTGTCTGCCGTCCGTCCGTGGGACCGTCTACAATTAGTTTGTTAACTCTGTAGTGGTCACATTTTTGCCTCAGTTGTCATGAAACTTGGTCAGGATGTTTTTCTCATTAATTTCTTGGACAAGTTTGAACATGGTTTATCTGGGGTCAAAAACTAGGTCACAGAGCCCCAATATAGAAAAACCTTGTTAACACTCTAGAGGCTACTTTTTCAGTCCAAATACCCTGGAAATTTGTCAGAAAGGTTGTATCGATGATTTCTAGCTCAAGTTTGAATATAGGTCCTCTGTAGTCAAAAAAAAAGGTCACAGAGCCAAAAAATAGAAAAACCTTGTTAACACTCTAGAGGTTACATTTTGAGTCTAAATATCACGGAAATTTGTCAGAAAGGTTGCTTTAATGAATTCTAGCTCAAGTTTGAATATGGGTCATCTGGGGTCAAAAACTAGGTCACAGAGCCCAAATATGGAAAAACCTTGTTAACACTCTAGAGGTAAGATTTTAATTCCAAATAACCTGGAAATTTGTCAGAAATAATGCTTCTATGATTTCTAGCTCAAGTTCGAATATGGGTCATCTGGAGTCAAAAACTAGGTCACAGAGCCCAAATAAGGAAAAACCTTGTTAACACTCTAGAGGCTACATTTTCAGTCCAAATGTCCTGGAAATTTGTCAGAAAGGTTGTTTTGATGATTTGTAGCTCAGATTTAGAGATGGGTCATCTGGGTTCAAAAACTAGGTCACAGAGCCCAAATATCTAAAAACTTTGTTAACACTCTAGAGGCTACTTTTTCAGTCCAAATATCCTGGAAATTTTTCAGAGAGGTTGTTTCGATAATTTCTAGTTCAAGTTCGAATATGGATTATCTAAGTTTAAAAACTAGGTCACAGAGCCCAATTATCGAAAAAACCTTGTTAACACTCTAGAGGTTACATTTTCTGTCCAAATAACCTGGAAATTTGTCAGAAAGATTGTTTCAATAATTTCTAGTCAATTTTGAATATGGGTCATCTGGGGTCAATTAACCAGGTCAATAGCAACTTTGTTAAAAGCAGTCATACTCCAGTGAGCGATACAGGGCCATCATGACCCTCTTGTTTTTTTTTTTTCTTATTTCTTTTTTCTGCTGGTCAAAGACACCTGGATATTTGTGACTAGATTAGTTTCTTTAATTTTGTGTATTTTATTTTCAAGATAGTTTGAATTTTTTGTTTCATGATGGGTGCAATACATTTAGTATCTCAACATAAAAAGCATTTAGGTTAGTTCCCACAAGACAGGTACAGTTTTCAGTGTTTAACAAGACACGACATACCCAAAATTTGGGCACTTAATAGTAATAATGCAAGTGACAAAACTCTCCAAAGAAATGTGATTAAAGGTTATTCTTGTGAGTAATCATTTCTTTCAAAAGTAACAGATTAAAACCAGGAAAGTAAGTATTTGCTGAAAGCTAACAAATCAATCAATCATTTATAAAACATAGATTTTGGTAACCTTCTCCCATTACAACTTTACCCAGTTGAGGTATATTCTGAAAATCTTTATATTGATAAAAACAGAATTTTAAAGTCTGTGTTCATATTCAGACATGTAAATATTCTACATCAAATGGATGGGTCCAAATTATTCAAATTGGTAACTGAACAACTGTCTGAATTTTGATTGTTGGGCTCTTCAATCAGTACTTGTGAATAAAAAACTTAAGAATGTTTCTTTTAGAGATTTACTGTTTCCTTATCTATTTCAGGCAACCAGAACAATAAAGAATTTATTTGAAACACTTTTTTTGTTACCTTTGTTTTCAGGCATTATTGCGTGACCAGGAGACTGAAGCAGCCATCGAAGAGGCTGAGATACGCAACATGGAACTACAGCTGAAGAAAAAGATGTTTGAACAGGTAATGGAGAGGTGAAAAATTGTTTTAAAATGAATCTTTTTTATTTGTTCAGCCTTATGACTCATACCAAGGAAAGTTGTTTTTCAAATAGATGCATTATTCAGTTACAAAATGCAAGTCCATTGATTATATTCTATTTCAAAAATGTTCGGTTTGGAAATAAAATTCATGTCGCACAAATGTACACATAGCAAGAGTATGTTTCAAGTGCAGTATGTCAAGGTCAAGGTTATTTGCAAGCCTGATGACATTTAGAGATAACAGTGGTCATACAAGTTTTATTCTGTGTGGGGTATTCATCCTTAAGGAGTCAAACAGAAGTGTTCAGATCTGTTAATCTTCTTCACTGAGAGGTAAAATTGTTTTAAAGTTGGTACCCTCAATGACTTCTCGATGAAGAGTACTTGTAGGAAAACATATATGCCATTTAAAATTTCAGGAGTTGTTCCGAGAGTATGCTACTACTAGCCATCACCTTCGCACTGAGCAAGATATGCACCGCAAACAGGCTGAACTAGAGGACAGAATACAACAGAGGTTAAAAGATGCTGAGAGGGAGAGAGAAATGGAGGCTCGCAAGGTATTTTTACATTTTCTGAAATCACTTTACACAGGAAACAAAATTGTTGATTAAAAGTATATTACTGCTGTTTTAATTAAGAAATAAATGATGCTTTTTGATTTCTTGAAAACTTTCAAAAAGTCTCTTTGAAAAATGAAATAGCTTTGATGATTTCTCTGAACTTTGTCATCTTGTGTTACTGAGGACGTGTCTCATGTCAAATTTGATAATATACAGAAAGTACAGTGAGCTTGGTTACAAGGAACTCTTCAGTTATAATGAAGTAGTTTTTATGTCCAGATTTTAGTCCTTATATAATGAATGGATTTTTATGCCACTGCAGCATCTGTGATGCAGTGGCATCTAGAGATTGACTTGTGTGTGTTTGTGTGTGTATCTGTTATAGAGATTATATAGTGAACTTCAAAAATCTTCTTCTCAAAAACCAAAAAAAAGTCCGATTTCAACAAACTTGGTGGGATTGTTCCTTGGGTGAAGGACTTCCAAAGTTTTTCAAAGAATTTTATTCCATGCAGAAATCTGGTTGCCATTGCAACCAAAAGCAATATTAGGAAAAATCTTAAAAATTCTTGTTCTCCAGAACCACAAGGTCATGAGCTTTAATATTTTGCATAAGGCATTACCTAGTGGACCTGTAACAAGTTTGTTCAAATCATGGCCTCTGGGGTCAAATTGGCCCTGACCCAGGGGCACATTTTTATATAGAGATATATAGGGAAAACTAAAAAAGTCTTCTTCAGAACTGCAAGGTCTAGAGCTTTGATATTTTGCATGAAGCATTACCTAGTGGACCTGTACCAAGTTTGTTCAGATCATGTCCTGCGGGGTCAAATTAGCCCAGCCCTGGGAGGCACAGTTTTATATAGCGGTATAATAGTGAAAACTTAAAAATCTCCTCCAGAACCACATGGGCTAGAACTTTGATATTTTGCATGAACCATTCCATAGTGAACCTTTACCAAGTTTGTTCAAAACATGACCCCTGGGTTCAAATTGGCCCAGACCCAGGGGTCAATAGGTCAAACTTTTAAACCTTTTTAACTTCATTGATATTCAAGCTATAATATTCATATTAAGGCATATGAATCATATGAACATTGTTTATGCTGATATATGACCTTGAATCCAATTTGACCTTGACCGTTAAGGTCGAAAGTAAAGTTTTTCACCTTCATAACTTCATTATTATTTAAGCTATGGCCGTCATATTTGAAAATGATGCAAATATGAACACTTGTTATTCATTTGACATGCTTCATATGACCCTGACCCATATTCAGTATTGACCATTAAGGTCAAGCGTTAAATTTTCAAGTCTTCATAACTTATCATTTGTTTATACAATGATCTTTATATTTTAACATTAGATACATATGATAATTGTGTTTTGTTTCACATGCTGAAATATTTACTTTGAGTTCTATTTGACATTGATCATTGTTAGGTGATGTATACAAGCAATTGATAAATTACTTTTGTTCCTACTATTATTTTGTGCTATACAGTGCGATGACATTGCATTTTTTGCTCACCTGAGCACAAAGTGGGTGAGCTTTTGTGATCATTGATTGTCTGATGTGCGTCGGCATGCGCCGTGCGTCATCAACAATTTAACTTGAGCGACTTCTCCTCCTATACCACTCAGCCAACTTGGACAAAACATGCCTGGGATATTCCTTGCCTGCAGCTATTATTTAGTGCTATACAATTTGGTGGCATTTTCTTAGTTTAGAGCAAACTTTGAACATGACTTTTAGAACTAAATGAGATGGTTCTTAGAAATTTACTGTATACAAGGTACCGTGTATGTACATGCATCTCTGCTTCTTCTTGTCATTTTTGTATAATGTTCATCAGTTGAGCTCATGGGGGATATTATGATGTACTTACTGTTTCCTTATTTCAGACTATGGAGGAGAATCTAGCTCGTGTATCTCAAAAAAATATTGATGTCTGGGCAGGAAATGAGGTTGATTACAGACATAGGCTGGAAGATCTTCAGCGAGATGTTAAAAATGTGCAGGTTAGAAAAATTTATTTATTAAACTTTATTTGTATTTTTGGGTATTTGACAAGCTTATTTGGTAGTCAATACAGCACTTCATTTGGCACCACTTATTTAACCTGACCCATTCTTGCATGAAATACTGATACTAAAAAAATGTTTGATACAAAGGGAATATGAAATGTATGCTTTCAGTTAGCAATACCATGCTGTGAAACAAGAAAGTTCCAGATAATTTATGCCACTTACACTGTCCTTAAACATCATGCATCTTACACCATCCAAAAGTTTCATACAGCTTACAACATCCTAAAACTCATGCTGATTACACCATCCTAAAGCTTCATGCATCTTACACCATCCTAAAACTTCATGCAGGTTATACCATCTTAATGCTTCATACAGCTTACACCATCCTAAAACTCATGCTGATTACACCATCCTAAAGCTTCATGCAGCTTACACCATTCATAACTTCTTGCTGATTACACCATTCTAAAACTTCATGCTGATTACACCTTTCTAAAACTTCATGCTATTTACACCATCCTAAAACTTAATGCAGCTGATGCCATCCTAAAACTTTATGCAGCTTACACCATTGTTGGTAAATCGATGATAAATCAACAAGCAAGTATAGAGTAAATGAGAGGGATAAGAAAAAGTACATGTAATGCAGCCTCCTGTAATGAATTACCAAATATTTTTGGAACAGACAAAGATTTCAGTCCTAAAACATGTACATTTACTCACTTCTGAATCAGTACATGCACTGAAGAAAACAGTTTTCAAATAGACAAGGCTGCTGATTTCTTGAAATTTTCTCACAATGTGATGTGGTTTTTACAGTTGGCCAGAAGATGTGCAGAAAACAGAGGGCTTGAGCAGGAAGTTCACAACTTAATGAAAAAATGTCAGGAGAAAAGAGTGAGTATATTTAAAGGATTCTTTCGGTCTTTGTGTTGCAATTCTGTGAGAAACTTAAGCTGCAGATTTGAGATTGATGGATAGACATCTGGAAACATTATATTTGTTTTTTGCTGTTAAGTGTTTATTTTTCTTGTCAGCATTTAAAGGTGATTTTTTTAAAACTTACCTTGCATTATTACAACACAGAAATCTGTTGCAAAATGATTGTTTTAAATTCTTTTGTGACAAAGTTGACAATTGTTAAGGAGAATAGGTGCCCAATATTAGTAGTTTTGACAAGTATAAACTGGTCAAACAATAGAAAGGTACTGTTTTATAAGTAGTCACAAGGCTAAAGACAAATCAAAAACATCAGTTACCATTTTTTACTTGCTTTACAGTCAGTCCAGTTGCTTATGTGACTGTGTGTATTAACCTGCTTCTGTCTTAAAGGACCACAGAAGTTTCCCTTAGATGTTTTTCACAGTGTAACGGTCACCTGTTTATTAGTAATTTAGTAGTGTTGTGTATATGTCACATAGTGTATATGTCACATATTATGGTTATCTTTAACACAGCTTTTGGAGCAAGCAGATGGTGAAGAGGAGCGTGACACTCAGCGTAAACTTGCTGATGAAGCTCATGCACGCAGACTAGACTTTGTTGCCCAGGAGGCAGAGCAGGCACAGGAACATGGCAGAGATCTCACTGAGGATGCCATTGACAGTACATACAGTAAGCTCATATTCTTGTTGAAGTTTATTTCATATACAGGATCTTAAAGTTGCAATAAACTGTTAGAAATTATCAGAATTGTCATTATCATGAGTGTGTTAAAAAGAAATATGCAGTTGTTGAATTATTTAAGAAACACTTGAGTTTGTCATGTGATAAAAAGAATATATATATTACCATAAGACATTTTTTGTCAAAAATTGATATTTGGTAAATTTAGAATCATTCCATATATTTTCAAAAAATTGTCTTTTGACAATTTGCACAGTTTTTGTCTGCTTTGTGGAAGATTTAGAAACTAACTGTGATTAAAACTAGTGAGGTAATGTCATAGTAAAAGTTTTAAATTATTTCCACTTACAAAAGTACCAAAAAGCATAAATCGAAAAATAGTTTCTGAAGGCTTTAGAAATTTTTCATAAATGGAAATACTTCTTTAGAATATGTTTAATGTCAGGAATTTTCTCGCATTGAATTAATGTATCTATCCAGGATCAAGGCTTGGTCAGTCATACCTTGATGGTACTACAAGGTCAGAATTGTTGAAATCATTTGAGACTATGTCTACTGCTGACACAGATTCAATGGCCTCCTCAAGTAAGTTGAAATAGATATCTTGTCATTAACTTGTTGATCACAAGTTCCAAACCCTTCCTTTTTGGAGTAAGTGCTGTTCAAAACTCCAGATTGCAATGATCAAGGACAGTTTATACATGTCAGAAGAATTTTAGTCTACAAAGGCTGTTAAAGAAATCAGTTCAGCATGACCCCTTAGAAGAGCAGCATGTTGATAAACTATTTTTATGTCTGAGCATCACATTTTCTTGTTACTATGATTGTTAAATGGTCCAGTGTCAAATGAAACTCTTTTTGCAATACCTAAAAATGCTTAAGTAAATGAGAACAAACAAAAACTAGAACTGTCACTAAAGGTGATTAATTGATTAATACCCCCACATGGGTGCTTGATACTGGAACTGGAAAGCTTAGAATCAATGGCATAAAGTGACATAAGAAACATGGAAATATGTATATATTATATATTTAATAACATTGTATATAGAGAAAACAATTACCGGTAGACCATTGAACTGTATATTTTCTAGTAGAATTAGCTTAAGTTTAAGCGAACTGTGACCTTGACCCAAATGGCAAAATTTTCAATCCCAAGCGTCGTCTTCATAGAAGCTACCTTTACAGCATATTTCATCAAAATATTTCATTCCTAACTCAAGTTACTGAGCAGAAACCATTTATTTTATATTTTCAGTAACAGTGACCTTGACCTTGGCCTCACCAGCCCCAATATCATACTTGACCTGTATCCTGTGATGTTACACCTGTGTTCTGAAAATTGTTTAAATCTGTCAAGATTTCATGAGTTATCATCCGGAAACCATTTTTCAACCATTTTATTATTTTTAGTAACAGTGACCTTGACTTTGGCCCCGCCAGCCCCTATATCGAAGTTGACCTGTATGTTGTGATGTTACACCTGTGTACCAAAAATTGTTTAAATCTGTCAAGCCATTCATGAGTTATTGTCCGGAAACCGTTTTTCTATTTTAAGTAACAGTGACCTTGACCTTGGCCCCACCAGCCCCAATATCGAACTTGACATGTATCTTATGATGTTACACCTGTGTACCAAAATTTTTTAAAATCTGTCTAGCCTTTCATGCGTAGTCATCCAAAAACCGTTTTTCTATTTTTAGTAACAGTGACCTTGACCTTGGCCCCACAAGCCCCAATATTGAACTTGACCTGTATCTTATGATGTTACAGCTGTGTACCAAAAATTGTTTAAATCTGTCAAGCCTTTCATGAGTTATCGTCCAGAAACCATGACGGACCGACCGACCGCCAAGCTCACTCCTATATACCGGTACCCCCTCAATCTTTGTTTGTGGGGGTGTAAAAATGTTCAGTTACATTAAGTTACAGTTTTTAATAAATAGTGTTATGTCAAAAGTTTAATAATCAGTTTCCTTTATTTGTGTGTATAGTGATGGTACTTTGACTTAACAGTCAGTTGATAAGCCTTACAGATCAGTGTAGATTTTGTAAAATTTTGATACCAAATTTATTTTATTTCAGTTTCATTGGAGACTAAGAGACGTGCTTTTGATGAAAGAGAGATCAGTTTATTAAATGAAGTTAGACGTTTACGGCAAAAGCTGGCAACAGAAAGCCGGACTCGAAAACCACCACCCTTAGTGAGTTGTGATGCATAGTGCTGTGGGTGGTTTAGGAAGACAGAAAGGGGAAGAGTTGAATGAGGAATCTTTGTAATATGTAGATTATTGCATCTTGGTATCTCAAAAAAAAATTTGTAAATATGGCTGATAATGATAATATATACAAATTGACTGTGATAGAAAAAGGGTCATATTGTCAGTGAAAATGAGAGTAGTGTAAGAATTGAGATTTTGTTTTTGTGTAATTTTCAGTGCAAAGTATCCATATACACAACAACCTGTAGGAATGTAATGAAAGTTTATAAGTACATCGTATCCTCAGCATTCTTAAAATGGCACAGACTTAGATGTGTTAACTTAAAAACATAACCATTAAGAACGTTTTAACATATACACAATATTATAGGGTACTCTGTGTATTGTTGTTTTATGTCGCAACTATTCTTTGAGAAGGCAAAAAAGAGAAAAAATTGCCTATTGACCATTCTGCTTTTTGTATTGGACAAGAAAATGATACAATTTTGAATAGCTTTGTAATGTAGAAAAATATATATATGTAGCAGATAATGACTCATTGTTATAATAAATTTTCAGAAACATGTCATAATGAAGTGGATGTTTGCAGTATTTAAATATATATTTACTATTCTTGCGAAATCATGTTTTCTAGTATGTAGCAAATTCAGCTGACTGTATGCCATTTCTTTGTGAAACATGGTTACTGAATGTTTATTTGATATTGTGTATTTAAGGAATTATAACTATACATATTTATTTTGATGAAGCATTTATTGGTACTGTGTCATTTATATGTGAAATGCTAGAAAGCAAAACTGCCAAATAAAGATGAAAATAGGTATGTTGTATCATATAAAACGAGAAAGAATTCTGTTAGATCAGTCACTAAAACCTTTTCTATTTATATACCATTCCTTAGACTTGAACCTACCTTTTATGGCAACTGCTTTGTGATGTAGGGATCCCCCCAGCCCAATCCGAGTTCCTATCCACCTTGGGGCAAGTGTGCACAGCATTAATAACTCACAAGTATAGTAATCTGAATATAAATGTAAATACCTGATGAAGGCCACATAGACAGATAATCGAGAATTCAAGGACAGATTCTTGAACAGAGAAGGTGTAACACAGGTGTAATATTGCACTCCTATTCCCTTGATTATTGGCATGCTGTAATGGCTATGTGGCAGTGTTCCCTGTGATACAAGGATCCAGAGTTTTAAAACCATCTGGTATAAAGGTAAAGCATCAAAATACTTAGTCAATTAAAAATACTAATTTACTGGTACTGGTTGATTTTACAGAGAAACTTAAAAAAAACAAGCAGAACTACAGCTTTTGCAATGCCAGCTCTGCTTATTCTTTTTATTGAAAAATATGTTAGGAATTTGAAACCTTACAGCATCCACTAATAGCCAGAAGGCACAGCCTTCCACGGATGACGGTTGATATTTCTAAATGCATTTGAAATTTTATGACAAAGAGTTCTCAATCTAGATCAAAAATATATCTTTATCAGACAAAGTACAACACATTTTCAAGAACCAAGGTTTTATATCTTCACTAAACTGGTCCTACAAGAATATCTATTCAAAAACTCCTGAAACTAGGTCATCTATGGTCAAAACATGTCAAACCACCTCAGATCAAGCAAATGTAAATCCTGTCAATGCAGTACAGGCCATAATTTTTATTATCCATTATTTTTGCAGGGATAAATTTGAAAATTTACGTCCTCTTTGAAAGGTTACTTGTAGTAAAAAACTTATTCACCTTTTAGATCAGATGGAAGTGTTATGAACAAGAAACAAAATGTTTAACCCAATCAAGTCATGTTGGAAGAAGTCGTCTTGATGACCTCTCAAGAATTAAAAAAAAAAATCACTCTGCTCCACTGACACTACTTTCTTACACAAGAGACATAAAACCTAGAGCCATAAAACCTAGAGCCCATGTATTTGTGTTACACCCTGAGCCCATGTATTTGTTTTACACCCTGAGCAGGTAAAACACTGTCTCTTGAATGGGATGCTTTCTGTATCTTGCACTTTCCCAAGATTACTTACTACTCTTCTGTGGGGCATTTGTCATACAAGCAACCAGTTCTGAACATATTGTACAGGTGTAGTGACATCTAGTACATATTGAAGATGAATGCATGTACATGTATGGTATTGAAATGCTAAGAAGGAAAGACTATTCTTCACAATTTTTGCCCATATGTGTTTTGTTGTACGTGTAACAAGGCATTCACCATTTTAGTTACAGTGAGTAGCGCTGAGTCTCAAGGTCACTTCTTGAAGGCTCTTTTTAGCAGATTGTAAACAACTGGCAACACTGAGAAAAAAATTTTTTTTTTTGATAGACATGTATGTTCTGAAAGATTTTTCTAAATACATCTTAAATATTTACTTGAATCATTTTGTTGCTAATACTTAATCTGAGACTATCACAAGATTAAACAAGAGGACCATGATGGCCCTATATCGCTCACCTGAATATGACTGCTTTTAACAAAGTTGCTATGGACCTGGTTAATTGACCCCAGATGACCCATATTCAAACTTGGCCTAGAAATTATTGAAACAATCTTTCTGACAAATTTCAAGGTTATTTGAACTGAAAGCGTAGCCTCTGGAGTGTTAACAAGGTTTTTCCATATTTGGGCTCTGTGACCTAGTTTTTGACCCCAGATGATCCATATCCAAACCTGAGCTAGAAACCATCAAAACAACCTTTCTGACAAATTTCCAGGACATTTGAACTGAAAATGTAGCCTCTAGAGTGTTTACAAAGTTTTTCGATATTTAGGCTCTGTGACCTAGTTTTTTAATCCAGATGACCCATATTCAAAGCTGAGCTGGAAATCATAGAAGCAACTTTTCTGACAAATTTTCAGGTTATTTGGAATTAAAATCTTAACTCTAGATTGTTAACAAGGTTTTTCCATATTTGGTCTCTGTGACCTAGTTTTTGACCAAAGATGACCCATATTAGTACTTGAGCTAGAAATCATCAAAACAACCTGTCTGACAAATTTCCAGGATATTTGGACTGAAAATGTAACCTCTGGAGTGTTAAAATGGTTTTTACATTTTAGGGCTCTGTGACCTTGTTTTTGATCCCAGATGACCCATATCCTAATCTGGGCTAGAAAACATTGAAACAACCTTTCTGACAAATTTCAAGGACATTTGGACTGAAAATGTAACCTCTAGAGCATTAACAAGGATTTTCTACTTTTTGGCCCTGTGTCCTAGTTTTTGACCCCACATAACCCATATTCAAAACTGAGCTAGAAATCATTAAAACAATCTTTCTGACAAATTTCAAGGTTATTTGAACTGAAAATGTTAACTCAATGCGTGTTAACACCCTTTTTCCATACTTGGGGTCTGTGACTTAGTTTTTGACCCCAGATGACCTTTGTTCGAATCTGAGCTAGAAATCATTAAAACATTTTTTCTAACAAATTTCGAGAATATTTGGACTGAAAAGTAGCTTCTAGAGTGTTAACAAGTTTTTTTTCTATTTTTGGGCTCTGTGACCTAGTTTTTGATTTCAGATGACACATATTCAAATTTAACCTAGAAATCATTGAAACAACCTTTCTGACAAATTTCCAGGATATTTGGACTGAAAATGTTACCTCTAGAGTGTTAACAAGGTTTTTCCATATTTGGGCTCTGTGACATAGTTTTTGACCCTAGATGACCCATTGAACTTGAGCTAAAAATCATTCAAACAACCTTTTTGACTAATTTCCAGGATATTTGGACTGAAAATGTAACCTCTAGAGTGTTAACAAGGTTTTTCTATTTTTGGGCTCTGTGACCTAGTTTTTGAACCCAGATGACCCATATTCGAACTTGAGCTAGAAATCATAGAAACAACCTGTCTGACAAATTTCCAGATTATTTGGACTGAAAATGTTACTTCTCCTTCTACAAGAAGATTTTCAAAGTTTTCACTATATAAGCCTATGTAAAATTAATGACCCCGGGTTGGGGCCAAATTTGACCCCAGGGGTATAATTGGAACAAACTTGGTAGAGGTCCACTAGACAATGCTACATACCAAATCTTAAGGCTCAGGGCCTTGTGGTTTCAGACAAGAAGATTTTTTAAGATTTTCCTATATAAGCCTATGTAAAACCAATGACCCCAGGGTGGGGCAAAATTTGACCCCAGAGGTATAATTTGAACAAACTTGGTAGAAGTCCACTAGACAATGCTACATACCAAATATCTAAGCTCTATTCCTTACGGTTTCTGACAAGAAGATTTTTAAAGTTTTTCCTATATAACTCTATGTAAAACAAGTTACCCCTGGGGCGGGGCCATTTTTGACCCAGAGGCCATGATTTGAACAAACTTGGTAGAGGTCCACTAGATGATGCTTTATACCAAATATCTTAGCTCTATGCCTTACGGTTTCTGACAAGAAGATTTTTAAAGTTTTTCCAATATAACTCTTTGTAAAACAAGTTACCCCTGGGGCGGGGCCATTTTTGACCCAGAGGCCATGGTTTGAACAAACTTGGTAGAGGTCCATTAGATGATGCTTTATACCAAATATCTAAGCTCTATGCCTTACAGTTTCTGACAAGAAGATTTTTAAAGTTTTTCCTATATAACTCTATGTAAAACAAGTTATCCCTGGGGCGGGGCCATTTTTGACCCAGGATCATGATTTGAACAAATTTGGTAGAGGTCAACTAGATGATGCTTTATACCAAATATCTTAGCTCTATGCCTTACGGTTTCTGACAAGAAGATTTTTAAAGTTTTTCCTATATAACTCTATGTAAAACAAGTTACCCCTGGGGCGGGGCCATTTTTGACCCCAGGATCATAATTTGAACAAACTTGGTAGAGATCCACTAGATGATGCTTTATACCAAATATCAAAGCTCCAGGCCTTGTGGTTTCTGACAAGAAGATTTTTAAAGATCCAACTTGTAAAATCTGTTTTTAGCTCCAGTGACCCAGAAATGCAATGAACCGGAACCATTTGAACAAACTTGGTAGAGCTTCATGCAAGGAACATTCTAGGCAAGTTTCATTAAATTTTGCCCAGTGGTTTCAGAGGAGATGTCGTTTGAATGAATTGTGGACGACTGACGGACGGACGGACGGACGCCGGACAATCAAGGATCCTAAAAGCTCACATGAGCATGCTCAGGTGAGCTAATAAAATGTAATCTTAGAAGACTCATGTACCAGAACTCGAGGATAATTCTTTAAAATGTTATTTGTAACAAACATATTCATTAAAACTTACATTTTATTACTCTTTTGTTTTCATGTCTGAAAAGAAGCCAAGTAAAATGTTAGCACCACAGAGTTCATAGGTACCTTGACTCTTTCTTTGGAAGCAATTCTTTCTAAATTGTCACAGCGAAAACCACCCTTTAAATACTAGTACTGGGTTAATACCCATTTTCAACACTATTAAACATAGCGCTGGACAACTGGTTCGAAGGGGAAAACAAATTGCTCCAAATTATGTTCCAGGTTAGTATCACAATACTACATGAAGTTCTGAGTTTAGTCTCAGTTATAATGAAGACCTGTCATTTGTTGTCAAAAGTGCCCTATTTCAAAGATCCCCCATACAACATGGAAAACAATACAATTTTTTGTTTAGTGCTATTTTTTGTTAACATTACATATAATATTCAATACCACATCCAAACACAGACTATAAGACAAAACTAAAAACCATTTCATTTTTCATATGTAAGCATTTTTATCTTAAAATGCATCAATTCAAGAACTTTTAAAACTATATTATTCAGATAGTACATCTTCAAATAGTTGTAGATTTACTGAATCGATCATTTATATTGCATCAGAAATACAGTACTTAAATTGGTTAATTATTTCGGAAGAAGTGAGGTGTATAGTTTATGTCAAGTATGAAAAAGGTCATGACAGAAATACATTCTATACACTTATTACTTTCTTTTACAACAAAAACAGTCAATTCTACTAACTCAAGTCATGGTATATATTGTTTTCTGTTGATTCTCAAGATACTTTTTTTTTTCTATTTTGGGTTTTCTTAATATATACCCTCCATGAATCATTATCTACACTAAGTATGAACTCGCTACCTTACTGTACTGTTTAGGGCACTGCTCCAACATTCTGACATACAAAATACCATTAATTTACAAAGACATTGTGTCACTTTTTACAACATGTCCATAAAACCCGAGATCATGTGACCAATCCAGTTGGTGTGAAGTACCATCGAGCACTTATTCTGACCTACTGTTAACATTGCACATGCTTATTCCACATGGTTATTCAAGAATTCAATGCTAGGTGTTTTTAGAATATTTAGGTGAACTTGACTCAGATGCTTCTTCTGATGTACGTTTTCTGGAAACTTCTGGTTGAACTGTTGGTGACCATTTTTCACCTGTCTCCATATCTTGTACTTTTTGGAACATGAACACACAGTATATTGCTGTAAGTTGAGCCACAAAAAATATGTTATAAAAAGCACCATTTTACACAAAAGACAATATCATAGAGTTACCTTCCCTTGACAGTTACTGATATTTCTAACACAGGAAATATGACACAGAGACATAAACAAGATACCATAATAAATGTGGTTGTTATCTTAGCTCAGGGAAAAAATGAAGAACTATACACTAGGACCCCGTTATAGCGCTCTAGTTGGGGTCCAAGGTTTCAGACCGCGATATAAACGGGGTTCCGATATATAACGCGCCTACCGAGATCGTATAGTTGACCTGTTGAATTTGCTAGTATTACCCCACCCACCAACATGTAACTGTATCATTATGTTAAAGTTAAAACATTCAAAAGAACCTGTGTTTGTTACTCAGTTCATCGATATCTGTGCGTCAGAGCTTCGAATTTGAGGTTTTCATAACAGTTTGATACCTGACTGATCATCGATCACAACGAACAAAGAAGCAGATTAACACCAGATTTTGCATGCTTTTCACGCCCTAGAACGTCCTAATTACGTAGTTAATTGTACTTCGCTGACACATTAAACAAGCGTTGTTATGGATACAGCACGTAAGATATGCATGTAAAATAATTATGGTCGGTGAAAAATAAGTACGTTTTTTTTGTTTTGTTTTTTTTTTTATAATTTTTTTTGGGAGCCATGACCCTTGAGCGTTATACTGAGGTTAACGTTATAACGGGGCGCATTGTAACGGGGTCCGAGTGTATGTCTTTTCATTTCTAAATCAAATCTAATGACTGAATTACTGTGCATGATACTGAGTATGAAATATACATGACACCAGTTTCATAACTTAATATAAATATCATCAGTTCATGTTTCAATTATCTTATGAAAAAAAGCATCAATAAATTTAAGTCACTTACTGACAGCTTCCCATTCTGCTTTTGACAAAGTTCCCTGAAATATAAATTTTAAAAAATTTCTGTTTTATCATAGACTGGAGAGTGTTTTAAGTTTCTCAAACTATACAAACTTCTCTCTGCTTGATTCTGGGAGATCTGTGCATTACTGGAGAATCAAGAAGGGATAGTGGGAATTATGGTTTAATATCTATGGTGGGATAGTCTGATCCTCTTAACTTACAACAAAGTTGTAATACACAGAAAAGTTTCATGATTTAACCACTTCAAAAGAAAGTTTCATTGTTGAATGTTAAAAAACTAAAATTAATTTGCAAAATATGTATTACATTTTTGTAAGATAACCTCTAACTATATTTTCATAATTGAAAAAAAAAAAACTTAAAGAAACACAAAATTGATCCATCTACTTTAACAGTAAAACTTCACATAACTTGACCACTCACCACTGATATAGGTCTATTGCTCTGCTGGGGGTCTTGTGACTTCAATTTCTGTAACTCCTCTGCAGGGTCTTCATAATCTCTGTCTTCAAGTCCCATCAATTTTCCACCTTCCTCTGGAGGGTATTGCTGCAATGGTATAACACAAACATTTACTATAATGTGATAAGTGAAACTGGTAACACAATCATGAAGAAAAAAAAATACAGGTAAATGTTTGAACAGCTGCCTGAATAAGCCTCTTATGTCCTGATAGACAATACTGGAGAAACAGCTAAAACAATATATATGCTCCCAGTACACACACAATTTAACAGTCAAGCAGCCAAACAAAGAAGAGACAAAACAACTGATTTTTAAGTTTTCTCTCAATATGGATGTGCATACCCACTGCTAACCATTAACCAAACTCCGCGCACCGGTTACACTTCAATCAGTAACCACTGCCTTCACACGAATCACGTGATGATGGTCTTATCACAGGATTGTGTCAAGATGGCAGATACGCCAAAGAAACCGTTGAAAAATTGTTTCATCTGTGATAAACAGCAACACTATAATTTGAGCTCTGCTGTCAAGTCTGCCGATATGATCGACAAAATTTCATTTCTGTTAAAAAAGAACTTTAGTACAGTAGTGTCTTGAATGATTTTTTTTTCAAAAGCGGTCATATTGTTTTGAAACTAGATGGGTGTTCAGTGGAACACTTGTGTCGCCCTTGGGTACTCTGTTAAAATAACTAAAAAGGTAAACAAGAGCCTGCTGGGGTTGAGGGTGGATGGGGAGTCAAGTACCTATGTATTAAAATTTAAAAAAAAAAAAAAAAAAAAGGGGGGGGGGGTAAAAAAAAAAATGGTGCCCGGGGGGGGGGGGGGGGTTTGAGGGTGGATGTCACGTACCTATGTATTAAAAAAAATATTGGGCCCGGGTTGGGGGGGGGGGGACTGGTTGGGAGGGAAGGGGGGAAGGTGGGGGAGGGGGGGGGAAATAAAGTGCATATGTTTTAAAATTAAAAAAAAAAAAAATTGGGCGCCGGGGAGGGGGGTGACTGGTTGGGGGAGGGGGGGTTGAGGTAGGATGGGAAGTAAAGTACCTATGTTTTAAAATTTTAAAAAAAAAAAAATTAGGCCCGGGGGGAGGGGGGGGTGACTGTGAGGTAGGATGGGAAGTAAAGTACCTATGTTTTAAAATTAAAAAAAAAAAAAAATTGGGCCCCGGGGGGGGGGGGGCAGATTCCCATGCAGAGGGGACAGTGGGGGGGGGGGGGGGGGGGGGAGTACTTACCCATCTCATGTCAGTTAATATTTTATTTCTAGGCTTAAGAAGTTTTTTTTCCTATATATAAGTTTAAGCAAAATCAAGTGGCCCCAGGGGTGGGGCTAACTGTGACCCCAGGGACATGGGTACCAACAATCTTTGCAGGGGTCTTGCTGGTGATCAAGTATTCCAAGTTTGAATGGAATATCCTTGACACTTTTTGAGACATGGACATAAAGAAAAAGGTTAACCAAGAAAATTTAACTTGAAAAAGGGGCATAACATTGCAAAAAAAATTTTGAAGGTTATCTGCCCTTGAGAAATGGTGTTGTCTTAAGTGATACAATTGTAAGCATTACAACTGGAAAGTTTGATGAAGAAACATTAAGAAATGGCATAGTTATAGCCAATGTTAAGTTTTCATGACAAAATCCAAGTACAAAAAGGGGCATAACTCTGTCAATTGTGACCTTGACCTATACGTTTTGGCATCATCACGACCCTGTTGTCGTAAGCAATATAATTTGGAAGTTTGATGTTGAAATGTTAAAAAATGGCAAAGTTATTCCCAACGTTAAGTTTTCATGACAAAATCCATGTATAAAAAGGGGCATAACTCTGTCAAATGTGACCTTGACATAGAAATTTTGGCATCAACCTGACCCTGTTGTCATAAGCAATACAATTTGAAAGTTTGATAAGATAATGTTTAGAAATGGCAAAGTTATAGCCAACGTTAAGTTTTTGTGACGGACCGACGGACAAAGCGATCCCTATGTATCACCTTTTCTTCGAAAGGGCGACACAATAAACGGTGCGATATTAACAATTTATTATTCTCAAAATTTTTATGTTTCCAAAATTATTTTTTATTTGAGTTCACATCTAACACCTTACAGTCTTCAAACATCAGTAAAACCGTGTTTACTTTTTTTTAAAAAATCAAAATTGAAAAAAATCATATCGTCAAAAATCTTGACGAAAATGTTGTGACGGCAGAGATCTAATCCTGTAAGGGGAGATCACTGCATGGGAGACTGACCATTAACAGCTATACTGTGAAATCATTTAAATTCGCTGGGATGAAATTTCGCGCAAACGGCAAAAATAGTACATTCGCGCGGTCCTAAAATCGCGCATTTTCAATTTCAGAATCAATTTTTTTATCAGCATAAAAAGCAGACGACAGCTGCATGACGCTGGATCACCACCGACGCGTGTATATGTGTCAATTACCGCGGTCCGCTTTCGAATATACAAACTGACAGGTCCAACTGTTAATTGACGTTAATTGACACAAGTTGTGCACAAGTGGGCACAGATTAAAAGATCGATACCGACAGGTCTTTTGTAACCAGTCCTTAATCAATTATGGTTAAAAAAAACATTACCGCTTGCGAAAATTACCTTTACTAATAATTATAAGTAAACGCTTCAGACAAGCGTCCAACAATTCAAGGAACTGCAAACGAAACATACTAAAAAGAAAACAAAATAAGTTTCATTGTAATTTTGCTAGATATTTAGAATTTGCCAAAACATCCGATTATTCAAATTATATTGGCTAAAAACAACAACTAATGGTCAAAAGTGAGTGGAAAAATATATGCAGGTATTTCGGACAGGATCAAGATTCGGATAACGTAAATATTTTATTAGTTTAATAAAAGCGCGGTCTTAAATTCGCGCATTGTTCCTAGCGCGAAATACGCGAAAATTCGTCCTACGCGAACAAAAATGATTTCACAGTATATCACTGTTGTGATAACTCTTCACACCCTACTATTTCTGTGCAGTCTGATCTCCCTGCAAACTAGAATGGCATAGTCTAGACTGAAACATAGGCTGAACCAGATTCACAGATACAGTACCTCTAAAGCCTTCATTCTTTCTAGTAGATTCTTAAACTCTGTATATTCTTTTTTGTCCTTTATATGCTCATCGAAGAACTCTGCAAATGGCTCTCTATACACTAACTTCATTCCATGCTTCTCTGCCATTCTAAAACAGTTTGACCAAAATTAGCATTATATATGTTACAAATCCACAATCAAGGCCTACATATTTAGCTTATGTATATATCTACAAATTCTGACGCACACGAAATGCTTAAAGAAATCAAGCAGTCCAAATGTTATACAAATCCATGTTATGGACTGGCCATGGGGCGCTATGAGCAATAGTCTTCAACTGTCATAAGATTTCTCACTGTTTTGAGCAGTGGGAGTATCAGTAACATTAACAGATTAACAGAGGAAAAGACTAGTCTACACAAAAATAACAGCCTTTGTAAATAAAGGCAAAACACACACCCATACATGTAAGTGATTGAAATGATGCTAGTCTCAGGTAGGCAAGGAAACATTCAACTGCTTTTAATATCTTGCTTATGAATCTGCTATGAAATCTACTTAATCATGCTAATATTTTCAAGTGGCTTATTATATTCGTGACTTCAATCAAACAGAATATCATTTTTCTTTTTTTTCATACTCTTTTCTGTGAGGGGTGGGAGGATGGGTCACAGTGATTTGCTAGCTGAACTAACAAATCTGAGATTTATCAATGTATTCAATACACCAATTTGATTATCTCCAGCACTTGCTTGATATGTAATATAAAGCTAGAAATTAAGGATAGCATCAGACCCTAAACCTTGAGGTCACAAGTTTGAATCCTGCAAGTAGAATTTGAATGAGATTTAGTAAGTGCTCATGAAAGATTACTAGTCAAAATGTGACAAAGATTTCAATTAAAGAAGTTAATGCAAACTTAGTGTGTTTACACAAATAATAAATAATACATGTACGAGTACTGGTGTCTTACTTTTCCAAGAGAGGGAAGTAAACAAGAAACTCTGGGCAGTCGACCACACCTTCCAGGTGAAAGTTATACTTGCAACCAAATAGAGGAAACTTCTCTTTACCTTCCATTTCAAAGGTCACCTTATATACCTCATTGCCAAAGGACATGTCTTCCGATGCTTTTAATCTTCGCCTGTAAGAGAAGGAATTTATGAAAAATATATCATACACCATCTCATGAGTTACTTACTATAACATTGAACTACATATAGTACAATTTGCTTCGTTTTAACCAAATCACAGATGATATTCTGCTAATTTTTTTAGTATTTTTGACTATCAAAATGAATTCGTTCAGAAATAATGATTTATATCATTACAATCACTGCACAAAATTCAAGTATATTTTAATTTATAACTACATAAAAAGTCTGTAAAGGCATAAACATATACTGAAGTTTCTACATAAACTGTAAATGAGAATGACATACTACAACAAAACTGACATAAACTACATATATCTGAATCATCTTTGTTTTTACTTTTTTTTGTTACATCTAACTCTGTTTTAAGTGGGAAAATAAATGCTGCAAAGATTAATACTTATTGAGAATTTTAAACTTGTACTGGTCTACTTAAATTGTAATGGAAGCAAATTTTCAACAAGAGGGCCATGATGGCACTAAATTGCTCACCTGAGTCCTACTACTCAAGTTTCATAATTATAGTTGTGTTAATTTATTTTGAAATCAGGTCAGTGGTTTGTAAGACTGATAAACTTGTACCTTGTACCAGTCTACTTAAAATCTAATGGAAGCAAATTTGAACAAGAGGGCCATAATGGTCCTAAATTGCTCACCCAAGTCCCACTGCTCAAGTTTCATAATTATAGTTAGTTTTAATTTATTTTTAAATCAAGCCAGTGGTTTGTAAGCTGTGAAGGAAAAATATGCCAACTTTGGCCCTTTCAGGGGCCATTACTCTGTAACACATGATGGGATCAGGTCGTTTCATGAAAGGAATCGAGATCTACTGGTGATACAAGTTCTGTGCAAGTTTGGTTCAAATCAAATCAAAAATGAAACATTATCATGTGACAAAAAATTGTTCATGCAAGCACGACAGACCACAAAATGGTCAGGTGAGCTAAAAACTGTAAATATTTTCAGCATCATAAATACCCCCTTTCACAGTAACTTGAATATGACCCTTATTGGCTAACATCAGCTGAACTTATGAACCCAACAACAGAATTTTGATAGTGTAAGCAGGCTTCTGAAAAACTGAAAATACATTTACTAAATCCCTATCTCCCATATGAAACTGCACATTTTCTACAAAATTATCATGGGGAAAAACTAAGAATGTGACAGAATGTAAAAATGCTCAACTTGTTTTTTTTTCTCACAGAAAATGTTTTCTATGTCTAAACAGTTTGACATGCAACATATATATGATTCTCTGTATTATTGAGAATCATGTATATTCCTAACTTTCCAGCATTGTTGACCAGTAAGCTAGCTGTGCTATTTACTAGTTTTACAGAAGACTTGTTGACTACTGATTTTAAAACTGGCTATAAAATTTAAATGACTATGGATTTTGAAACTGGTTGTAAAATTCCAGTGACTATGGATTTTGAAACAGACTATTAAATTTCATCACACTGACCGGAGTAGGAAGTCTTGATTATACTTGTTTGATGTAGAACAACTCTTCAACTTGCACACAATGATTATAACAAAATCAGTGAACCTAAATCACAATTAAAATAGGTAATTACACTAATTCATAGGAGTTTGGTGTTGTTCCAATGAAAAATCCTCCAAGTTTGAGGCACTCGACAGCATTCTGTAACATCATCTCAGCTTGAGAAAAGCTCTCGAAGCAATAATGGAATGAAAACTGACAACTGCATATATCAAACTTGGTCTCTTTGTCTTCGAACATGTCTTTCAATCTCTCCTGTAAATCACAAGAACACAGCAACTGTGTTTATGTACATGTAAGTAATACCATACAGTAATCTTTGATGTCAAAGGACAGTAAGACTGACTGACCATACTGTTAACAAGCACTGTCAATTATATTCTGACATGCCAATATACTTCATATACAAAATAAGCGTTTCTGAAAGAACTTTGTAAAAATGATAACAAAAAACATCTAAGTTCTAAGTTACTAAAAACAATGTGATAATAAAAGATTTTCTATGTTCTTGAATATATTTGATTTTGTTACAAGACATGCAGGGACGATGTGTCACTTGCAACAATGAAGCTTCATTTGTAACAAAGGTATTTCTAAGTTTCAACAGCATATAGATGTAAAAGCTAGCAGCAACTCTTACCCTCATTTGGAGGATATAACTTGACAACTTTCTGAGATACTGATTCTTGACAGAAGCCAGTCTTGAACCAATCTACTAAAAACCAGTGCAATATACCAATTACTGCCAAGTCAACTACCACAGCCACTATTACCAGAGTATCTGACATTATTAAAATCAACAGATATACCAGTGCTGTAACTCTGCAAGATCTGGCTCTACACACATCACAGATGTTCCTCAAGAACAACCTTGGTCTAATGCAATCAATGTGCCTTGTTTCTGTAACCTGTTTAGTCTTGGAGGTAAATTTAGCTAAGCTTTTATACTGTGAGGCACAAAGTAAGACAGATAGACTCAGCAACAAAAACATAATAATTCAAAGATTATCCCTTCCAATATAATCTAAAAAATTCTCCAATAATATCTGTGTAAAAACAGAAAAAGATGCGATTACTTTAGAACAATCGGCTGTCAAAAATTCTGCACTGAAAATTCTGTCTTGAAATCTCTCCCTTTTCTTCATATCCATATATCTATCCCTGGCCTGCTCTACTGAAGTGGCAGCTATATCTGAAATGTCCAAACCACTTAACATTACATCAAATACCTACAGACTGCTTCTATTATAGTTTAGTTATTACATGTACAGTTATAAATAATTATAGCAAAACTATTTCCTAGTTGAACTTTTCTAACTTAAAATGATCATGCTAGAAGGGTAATCATGCTTTTTTTATCAATTACTTTTTGGGTCTGCTTTTTTTTCTAAATTCACATTTGCTTCTTCAGAGAAGCAAAGGAAACTGATAAAATAACTTGTTTCCCTTATGTCACTGACACATGTTTTAATTTCTACAGCAGACACTACAACCTTCACTGCAATAAAAATGATGAGTGCTATGCACATTCATTCTTCTTTGAAAACTGAGAGTCTCTTAGATTTTGCCTCATTTAAACCAACGAGATGTTTGTAAAGCATACATACCCCCCCCCCCCACCACCCAGCTCCATATCGCTAGATGCAGCGATAAAAGTACAGGAAGGTAGAAGGACTGAGACTTGTATCAGTACATTAAGTGGAGGATGCCAGGGACTTCTGATATTAAAATTTACTGGCAATGGCAAGTAGATGAATGAGAGGAACTGTAGATTATGTCAATGACACTTTGGTTATAAAATGTATTAAGTTCAATTACTGGAGAACACAAAAGAGTACAGGGACAGCATCGGTAAGTAGATAGGTGGGAGGGTGGGTAGGTAGAAAGTTTTGAGGCAGCAAGGCCCAAGCATTCTCTAGTTATTCATCAGAAACCATTTTTCAGTAAATGATCAATATGACCTTGGCTTTGACCTAGTGACTGAAAAACTACAGGGGTCATCATATGGTCAAGACTAACCTACATATCAAGTTTGAGGAACCTGGACCCATGGATTCTCTATATATCTATCGGAAGTATTTGCTGTTCAATGTCAATTTGACCTTAGCCTCTGACCTAATGACTGAAAAATACAGGGGACATTAACTGGCCATTACCAACCTGCCTATGAAGTTTTGGGGAACCTTGGCCCAAGCATTCTAAAGTTATTGATTGGAAACAGTTTTGATTTTCATGGTTACTGTGACCTTGGCCTTTGACCTAGTGACCTGAAAAACTACAGGGGTCATCTTCTGCTCATGATCAACCTATAAACAAAGTTTGATGAATCTGGGCCCAAGCATTCTCTTGATATTTATTAGAAAAGGTTTTGCTTCTCAAGGTCACTGTGACATTGGCCTTTGACCTAATGACCCAAAAAACTACAGGGGTCATCTTGTGGTCATGATCAATCTACACACCAAGTTTGAGTTAGGTGGATCCAATTGTTCTCTAGATAATGATCAGAAACGAAGTGTCAACCTACCGACCAAGCAACATTTGCAAAACAATATACCCCCTCATCTTTGATAGGGGGCATAATAAATATGTATACATGTAGGAAGTTTTCTCAACTGAAATTCCAAGGTAAAACAGGCAATCTTCTACCACAAGAACTGTATTTTCTTCTTCTGTAAATACAACCTCCACAAATGGGGTATTTACCCTTATAGAATTACATAAAGGGAGACCGCTATAAAGGAGATTAAAATAAATCCAGTACAGTACCTGCACCAATAAGTTTACTTATGTTTCCTTTCTTCCATTTCAGGAGATCACCTCCTTTCCCTGAACACAAATCCAGAACTGCTATATCTTTCACATGACCTCTCTCTTCTTTCAAACGTTTTAAGGTTTCAGCTAAAATGTAGAAATGATATTTAAAAGACACAATCAAAATGTTAAAATTGTTCACTTCTTTTTGGAAGTCACTTTGATATTTGTTAATGTCATAAGTAACAGACACCTTCACCTTCATTTTACTTCTTAAACTTAAATTCCAAATTTTATTGTTACAGGATAATTCAAAACACTCCAATGTATGAATATATTTGGTTTCTTTTCTAATCTGTCATGTATCAGTAAAAGATGAGTTTGTCAATGTTTATGAGTTATGATCCCCACATTGGACTTGCAATTTTTCCCTTGTTCTTCTGTTGCTTACTTACCAATTTGTATACTCTTAATCCAATTATTAAAGTTTCTCATGTAGAAGATTCTACTTTCTGTTCTCACTTCTCTACCAGCTTCCTGTAACTCATTGTAGTGCTTGGCAACCAACTGCCCTTGACCTTCATGATCAGCCTGGATTTTATTTTCACTGTTACTAAGACCTTGACACTCAGTCCCAACAGGTTGATGTGACATAATGGTTTGTGCTTATGCTGAAATTATAAGTATAGAAGCATTTGTTTTATCTAAGCTTTATCTAACCTAAGAAACACTCCTGGTACTGAAGCAGAACCCATCAGTCCATAAATGTTTTACAAAATTATTTGCTTTTGTAGTAATACTTCATATAAGATATGCAAATGGTATAACAACTTAGCTCTTTCAAATTAAATGTCTGAAAACATTAACTCATTTATTCAAATCAACTGCTTCACTTAAAACTGCTTGAGTTGTAGGATTAATGTAGCCAAAAATCAAGAAACTTAGTAGATATATGTATGACATACACTATTACAGGTATGAGTTTAATGACATGTTTAAGTCTCTAACATCATTCAGTCTAAAAACTTAAACATGTTCTTTGAAAGAAGGCTATCAAAGGTAAAATGAAGCTAAATTGTCCATATCATCAGACAATCTTCGGGTGATTGGAAGTACAAAATGTACCCATAATGCCCTCCTCTAACTCAACCTCCAAGCATAATTACTTCCCCTATCATATCATTAATAATTCTTAGACTCACAAAAAAACGTTCAAGTCTGAAGTAGTTACAGCTCATGTTCAATTTAGTTCATACCAAATAAGCAAAGGCTACTATTATGGTACCTGAAATGCTAGAAAACAGTTCTAGTGGTCCAGTAACCTGAACCCTGTTGACAGAGGACGCATATCATTACATAAGTATTCCAGTGCCAAAGTGTACCATTTTGAGAAAAAGCGTACCACATTTAATGATAATGAATATTGTATATCGAATATGTCTTCACACTCCAGAGCCAATTTGTTTTATTTTGTTCTTACAAACTGGCAATAATAACACATATAAATATTTTCATATGAGAGTATTATAAACATCAGTACATACAAATGCATAAGAAATGAAAATGTATTAAATCAAATTGATCTGAACACATCGACAAAATTTATGGAAAAATATGTACATATTCCATGAGTAAAGTTCTTTTCTGAATTACTCTTTGCAAACACTTTAAATTATAAACAACAAATTCTCTACACTCTAAAATGGTTTTCTGATATTAAACCATCATTAGTGTGTGTAATAAACCAACAATTATCCACTATTCTACATATATACATATATGATTAGCTTTGTCTTGTAAAATGTTATGCCAAGTTCCAGTACATTAGTGCAATGGTACACTTTATCCAACATTCCTTAACACTAGTCAAAATCATGCTGATTTATTAGTTGCATGCATTTTCTACACAACTTAACAGAACCATCTCAAGTCCCTGTTAGCTTCATAAAACTGCACACATCATTTCAATCAATTATTATAACTAAAAACAGCTTTAAGAAGTATCCTAATGTACAGGTTGGTATAAGAAGTGATCTCATGGGGATCAGGACACTTCGGACCATGGCCATTTCGGATCAGACATTACGGACCAGATTTGGGGACACTTCGAACCAGATTTTATTTGGTGATTCTATGAGTAATTGCCACTCGGTGTCTTCTTTAATTGAGCAAACACCATCATAATCAATTTGAGTAAATAATATCAACATGACATTCTTTAATTGAAATATGAAAGGTGCGAACAACCACTTTAATTGGTAGACTAGTGTATGTAGCTTAATTTCACATTTAGAAACATTTAAAAATGAATCAGTTGTGCTATATAATAATATAATAAAAAGCGGGATATTGCTTAAAATCATTACAGGTATTACTTTGTTTTTGTCTCTTAAACATTTTTATATTTTAATATCTTCGGTGGACAAACATTAATATTCAATTATAATACAGACCAGTTTAAGGGACATTACTGACCAGAAAATAATGAGAACAATCCGCATTAAATCGATTTCTAGTTGTCTTTAACATACATTTAGACATAGCATTTAGGGCAATGGCAATGATTTCTGAAGCTTATAGTTAAAATATATGAAGAAGAAAGTAAATTAAGAAGGCAATAAATGTTTTCTCTATGTCTTACAGTATTCTTTGGTATTTTCGGCCATATAATCATAAACATACAGCTAGGATATTTCCTATTAAACCTTTTATACAATAACAATAAAGTTTTATCCATTTTTATACATGAACAAATATATTTTTGAACATGGTCTGAAGTGTCCCTAAAGATTTACAGACGTTTCGGTAAATGACCAGTTCGGTAAATTGGATTTATATAGTAAACCCTTTGTAAAAAGGCAATTATATAGTAATTATATGGTAACAATGGGATATATCACATATTTCACCGCTGCTCTCATGTTGCTGCTATTATCAGGTTCACAGTAAAACGGTTTTCTTTAATCTCTTAGTTGTACTGGTCATTTACCGAAACGTCCGGCACCCTCCCTAAATCTGGTCCGTAATGTCTGGTCCGAAATTCATATCATGCACCAAGAACAACCATGAATGAGGTATATCTTTGATAGAAACAACTTACAAATATTTTGAAATACACAAAAATAGAATTAAGTATGATACTGAAAATCAAATTATACTATTACATCAGCAGATTATTAAGTCATTTACCAGACTGTCACTGGTCCAGATTTTGTTCAAAATGATGCCTATCCGGTTAATGTTCTACAATGTCTCAAGTTATTATTTGCGTCCAGCGATAATGTCAGTTATCACTATTCGACGACAAGACCAATTCCTAATATCGGCAGATAAAAATACGCGATTTACACGTCTCGTTTAAGCCAAAAAAAATTTTTTTCTCATCTGTTCATGAAATAATGTGCACTACTTGTATATCCGGTCAAAATTTGAAACGGAGTGCATTTAAACGGAGATGATATAAAAAAACGTAATGGACACACAAAAGGTTGTAATATACACCTAGAGGTTAAATGTATAGTCACGCAATGGGTACTTACTAATAGGGACAACGAGCATTAATAGGTGGTGAAAACTGGATAGTTTAAGAGAAATTGCAGTGTGTCAGAGCAAAATAAGCCCCGTCCATGATTGTAGAGAAACATATGACATCCCTTTTTACTTTTTACCTGCTTACCATTTGCCAGCATGACCTATGTAAATGACTCTCATGAACAATATCCGTGAAGTACACGGTCTAACTACGATTAGATCTGAAGGTGACACATTCATTTCTATCTTCTGAATAATCTGGTTTTATCGTTTATTAAGGTTTAACGCCAGTTTAACAGCTAACGTCATATCCCAGCGGTCAGTCCACCTATATAACCAGTGCTCCTGGTTATCCAACCAGTTTACTAACAGATTCCTCCGCAAGTGACTGACTATTTCCTCAATTGCTTCAGAGGTGAGGAACAAATGACCTAAAGACGCATTGTCTGAGATCAATTATCACGGAGAAATTTTGCCAGCGCTGATGTGTATTGAACCGGGATCGTCAAGTTTGACAATCCGATGCTCTTCCGATTGAGCTAGCCGGACCGAATAATCCGGATTTCCAGTATTGTTATTTATATCCCAGTCATGAGACTACGGTGGCACAGAGGTGACATGTGCACAACTTTTTTTATTGCACTTCTCTTTTTTTTATCTCGTTTCCACGAGATACTAACTCGAGGGAACGACTTAATAACTCGTTCCCACGAGTTACTAAGTCGTGGGAACAAGATAAAAAAAAGGGAAGTTCAAATCTGAATAAAGAATCGCATTTGAAAAAAAGAGTTGCGCAATACAAAAAAGAATCGTGTTGTAAAACAAAAAGAACAGCGAATGTAAGCTATGTCGAGGGAACGACTTACTAACTCGTGGAAACGAGTTAGCTATGTCGTGGGAACGACTTAATATCTCGTTCCCACGAGATACTAAGTCGTTCCCTCGAGTAAATATCTCGTGGGTACGAGATAAAAAAAGAAAAGTGCAATTTTAAAAAAATGTATTGCTTTGAAAAAAAAGTGTAGCACAATATATTGCGTTCTCGTTCCCACGACATAGCTAACTCGTTCCCAGGACATAGCTAATTCGTTCTTACGAGTTAGTAAGTCGTTCCCTCGAGTTTGTATCTTGTGGAAACGAGATAAAAAAAGAGAAGTGCAATTTAAAAAAAAAACGTTGTGCATGCCACCTCTGTGCCACCGTATGAGACTGCATCTTATGACGCGTCTTTATGGTTTACCTGTACACACAGCGTGTTTATGTTGAGTGTGTAAACTTCAATAGCATGTTAAAATCATCTTAAATATTTTCAACTTCAACTTCAACTTATTACTGCCAAAAGTCAATACTGACTATACTAGGCAGGCGCGTGTCAGGAACATTAAAATTATAAAAGATAATAACAAAGAAAACAAGATTTAACTGAAGATCTTACTTAAACATTTATTTTAAATACTTAAAATCTATAAAACTTGTTTAGTCCACTGATAAAAGCTGGCACAGTTGGGGTAGCCTTAATCTCGGTCGGTAATTCGTTCCAGAGTCGTATAGTCCTTGGGAAGAATGAGTTCATGTGATCTTGTGTTTTTGATTGTGGGATAGGGAATTTGCTCTTTCTTGTGTTTGTAAGGTGATTGTGATCGACATTGACCTGATTGTTTTTTTATTTATTTTGTGTAGCATGACCAGGCTGGCATGGTTTCGCCTTTGTTCTAAAGTTGACCATTTTAGTTCTTTGATCATGTTTGTTACACTGCTTGTATAGTGGTAATCATTATGAACGTACCTTGCAGCTGACCTCCGGACCATTTTTATTCTGTGTGTGGGGTATTTTTGCCATGGATGCCATATGGTTGAGCAGTATTCAACCTGTGGTCTTACATATATTTTGTATGCTGCTTCTTTGAGTTGTTTGTTTTGTGTTTTGACATTTCGTCTGATGAATCTTAAGGTGTTTTTTGCTTTGTTTGTGATATTGTTTATGTGGGATGACCAGTTTAGGTTGCTACTTATTGTAACTCATAAGTATTTTGCATTTTCTGTGGTTTTCAGTTTAGTGTTATATAGGGTGTAAGGAAAGATGACCGGTTTCTTTTTCCTGTGTATTCTGAGTACTTCACACTTGTCAGGGTTGAATTCCATTGACCATTCTTTTTCCCATATTTCAAGGTTGTGCAAATCATTTTGTAAGGTTTGTGCAGATGTCTGTGATTTAATTGTTAAATAAACTATGGTGTCGTCGGCAAATAGACGCACCCGGCTCCTGACACTTCATGGTAGGTCATTGATGTATGCGAGAAAGAGACACGGACCTAAGACCGATCCCTGCGGGACACCAGAAAACACAGGGAGCCTGTCAGAGACCTTGTTTTCCACTAATACTTGTTGTGATCTGTTTTTGAGAAAGTTTTGTATCCATGAACTGATGTGTGGATGAACTCCCATGTGTTTCAGCTTGTGTATGAGTTTGTGGTGGTCTACTTTGTCAAAAGCTTTACTGAAGTCCATGACTATGACATCAGTTTGTTGACCTTGATCAAGGTTGTCAGCTATTTCTTGTGTGAAGCCGATGAGCTGTGTCTCACAGCTATGTTTTGACCTGAATCCATGTTGCTGGGGGCAAAGTATGTTGTGTTTGTCAAAGTAATCCATCATGTTTGAATCAATGATGTGTTCCATTAGTTTTCATGCTATACATGTGAGTGATATTGGTCTGTAATTGCTAGGTTTTGATTTTGACCCTTTTTTGTATGCTGGTGTGATGATAACATGTTTCCAATCCTTAGGAACAATACATGTGTCTAGTGATCTTTGGAATATGATTTTAAGGATTGGTGCTATCTCTGTGTGTAGCTCTTTGAGTAACCTAGGTGAAATCTCATCTGGACCTTGGGCTTTGTGGGGGTTTAGTCCTGTCAATAACTTATCAACTCCTTGAACTGAGATGGATATGGGAGCCATGGGCGGGTGACCAAGTGATGACATTGAGCTTTTAGCTATTTGTTTGAGACTGAGTGGTGAAGGCTTTGAGAAAACTGATTCAAACTGTTTGTTTAGTATGTTTGCCTTTGACACTGGGCCACTGTAAGTATGACCATCAGTGCTGAGTGGTGCAATTCCTGTGTTTTCAGTTTTTTTTGTGTTTAATAAAGTTGTAGAACTTTTTCTTATGACCTTGATCTGTATTATCTGAGAAGGTAATTGACTCTAGATATGACCAATAAGCATTTCTTATTTGTTTTTGCACTGATGCCTTAAGATGTTTGAATTTCTTTATGTTCTGACAATTCTGTACCGAAACCTTTTTATTTTTGTGAAGAGCTTGTTCCTTTTCCTAATCTGTTTAACAATATCGTGAGTAACCCATGGTAAATCAGCTTCATTTTTGCATTGTCTTGACGGTATGTGCTTGAATGATAACCTTTTGATCTCAGCTTTGAATGTGTCCCATAATTGGTTTGGGTCTTCATTTTGATTTTGGTTGAACGTACTACTGAAAGTGACCAAGTCATTTTTGAAGTCAGACCAGTTTGCTTTCTTGTATGATTTGACAAGTCGAAGGGTTTGCCTGATTCATCCTCTTTTGACCTTCAGTTCATGGAAGACTATATCATGGTCTGATGTACCTAAGCTTGGTAAGACTTTTGTGTCATGGACGTGACCCGGAGTGTTAGTGAGAAAGAGATCTAAGATATTTTTATCCCGTGTTGGAACTTTGACCATTTGTTCAAGATTATGATTAATCATGTTCTCTGCAAAATTATCATACATGTCTTTGAATTTGCATGTATCTGTTGGTGTTTCATTTGACCAGTTCATGTCTGGGAGATTGAAGTCACCCAATAACCAGATGTTGGTGTTTTGAGGAATTTTTACTATAGATGACCAAAGTTCATTTAGTGAGTGTTCATCATTTTCATGGGGCTTGTAATATGCAGAGACATATATGTCTTTGATACCAGTTATTGAAATTTTTGACCATATGATGTTGCAATCTGTTTTTAAGTCTGGCTGTTCTTCACTAAGTAGGTTATTTGTGACTGCAAGGAGGACACCTCCACCATTGCCAGTTGTTCTGTCATCTCTATAGACCTGGTAGCCAAGGTGGCTGGGGAAAATTTCTGCAGTGTGGGTGCTGGGTTTTAACCAAGTTTCAGTGGAGCAGATTATATCAGGTTTGACTTGATCAATAACTTGATGCAATTCAGGAATTTTGTTATTGACAGAACGACAGTTTATATTGAGAATAGTGAATCTTTCTTCGGACTGTAGTTTGACCTTTTACTTTCTTTTATTTTTACACTGTTTGGGTGTAGAGCTCGCTTTTGGATAACCATGGTGACTATATTTTCTCACTGGGCTGCTTCGGTGAGGAAGATCATCAGGGCATGTTCCAGGGGGGGGGGGGGGGGTGAAACTTGATTGTGAGCCTAGACTGTCCAGTGAGACTGCTAGTGATGTTGAATGGTTGTGACTTCCACATGTGATACAGAACCAAGAAAAGCTTGAATTGGACAGGAAGTCGTAAGTTTTGTCTCCTTTTGAAAAAATATTTTGTGATTCGTAAGATAAATCAATTCTCCTTCTATTTATATAAGTTTATTAAAGTTCGGTTTTTATTTACTAATTGATTATTAATTAGCGTATGAGTATATGGTGACGAAAATATTCAAGTAAACTGGCCTGTTTATTTTGGAAAACATGCAGTATCTATCAAATGTCAATAGCTACTGGAAATTTTCTCACACATACAATTATCTCACTATTTTACAAGATTTCCTCAATTGACTTTGACTGTTTGATTAAGGCAGAAATCGACTGAATAATTTGGGATCTCAGTTAATTATAGTTTTTCACATGTGTTCAAATGTTTAAAAATAGAAACTGATTCACCTTCAAAAAAATTGGAAGCTAGGCACTGATTGGCTGATTGAAAGGTCATGAGAAGGTGACCTTCTTTAGGTGACGTTCAGATCGTAATAACAGAGCGTCATTTTAGGAGCTGATTTTTGTTGTCATGAACTAAAAAGGGTGCTTTATTACAAAAAAATGTTGGTTGGTTGCTACCAATTTATCGAACAATGACAACTATCAAGTACAAATATCTTTCTTCTTCTTCTTTTATTATAATGGCTTCATTCTTTTACTGATATATTATGGCCATCTGTGGGGGTTAGTAAAAAGATAGGTGCTAGGGCTACAAATGACTTAATCCACACAGGAGTGACCTAGCAACGTTCAAAACCTAACATCTTAAAACCTTAAAAGCCTCAGTACACTACAGTATGTATATGGTTTTTGTGCAGAAGGGAGAGAGTTAGTAAGGTTAAAAATAAAAGCACAACGTGATATTTTTGGAGCAGTTCATGCAGCCAGCGCTGACTTAAAACCGGTGACTTAGTCAGCGTTGACTATATTCTGTGGTAGACTGTTCCACAGGTAGACTGTGCGTGGAAAGAATAGATACGTGTATGTATCATTAGTTGGTTGTACCAGGTGGTAAGTTTGGCTATGGTAATGTCTTGGTTGTTGGTATATGGTTGTAGGTGCTGGTCCATGTCCATTGCTACTATGTTATTTGCTATTTTATAGAAGTGGAAAAGTCTGTTATTGGTCCGCCTACTTTCTAGGGATGGTCAATTCGATGACATTAAGATGTAAGTTATAGAGCCTGGTGCCTTAGAATAGTCGTTGGCAACAAATTTGGCCTCTCGCTTTTGTATAATCTATCTTGTCGACATCTCTCTTCTGGTAAGGGTCCCAGGCTGCAGAAGAATATTCTAATGTTGGGCGTACAATTGAGTAATATTCTGCTGTTTTAGTTTCTTTGGAGGGTGAATGTAAGTTGCGTCTTAAAAATCCAAATGTTTGACTAGCTTTAGTTGTGATTTTGGTTGTGTGAGTAGACCAGGATAAATCAGATGTAATTTCAATCTCTAGATAAGTAGCCTGGTTTACAGTTTGAAGTGGTTGATCATGCAGGGTATAATGAGTCTTAACAGTTTTCTTAGAACAGCCAGTGATGTGCATGATATGGCACTTGTCAATGTTGAAGGCCATCCTCCATTTCCGATCCCATTCAGACAGACTGTTTAGGCCCTATTGGAGTTTAGCAGAATCAGAGGCAGAGTTAATCACACTGTAAATAGCACAGTCATCTGCAAAAAGGCGGCAGCTAGATTTGACAGCACTAGGGGGGTCATTCATGTAGAGCAGAAACAGAAGAGAGCCCTAAACAGAAGATAGAACTGGTGCTTTATCAGAAAGACAACCATCCAAACCCACTTGCTGGTGTCTGTGACCAGAACTGTCATGACCCAGAAAAGCACTGGGCCATTGCAAAGTGTTACTTCTAACACCATAGTGTGAAAGCTTGTCAAAAGCCTTGCTAAAATCAATGATGGCTACGTTTATCTGACTCTTCTGTTGACTTGGCAAGGTCGTGTATGAAACCAACTAGCTGTGTTTCACTAGAACGACGGGCACGAAAACCATGCTGGTTGTCAAGCAGAATATTGTTCTTATCACAGTGGTCAAGGATTGTTCTTACCAGGATATGCTCAAACACTTTACAAGCAATGCATGTCAAGGAGACGGGTCTGTAATTTTTGGCGAGACAACTTTCACCTTTTTTGAAGATTGGCGATACAAAAGCTTCTTTCCAATCAGCTGGAATAACACTTGGCACACTCCATTAGAATCCTGGGCTTTATGGCATCATGACCAGCAGCCATATTAGAGTTAAGGTTCTTTAGAAGTTTGCATTCTCTGTCACATGCAAAGGAGACATAGTCAGAGAGGAGTCGGTGTTCATCTGAGGCCTGGAAGAACTGTTATCATTAACAATGACGGAAGAGAACTGTCGATTAAGAACATCAGCCTTTTCTTTCGAAGTGTTTCTTAAACTGCCATTTCACGAAGAGGAGACACGCACGAGGAATAATTTTTTTAAACTCTTGATGAAATCCCAAAATGTTTTGGTTGTTCCATGTTTGTTTTCAGACTTGTTACATGTTAAAACAACATCAAAAGCCTTTCACCTTTTTTGAAGATTGGCGATACAAAAGCTTTTATGTTATTCATATAATCCCAATAAGCAGATCTGGTGTTTTTTTTTTTCTGAATGAGAGCTTTTAATTTCTATAACTTGGGTAATAGTAGGTAATTTTTAGTCTTTTTCATTTTACTGTATAAACGGTCACGTTTTTTCATGAGCCTTTTAATGCTTGAGTTTATCCATGGAATGTGGTGTCTTTACTGGGATGAATTTTTCAATCAAAGTATCTACGGTAGATTTTAAGGTTTCCCATACCTCATTTACAGGCATGTTTTTAAGATGTCTATTTAATATAAATTCCTGCAAGCCTTTCTTTACTTCAGACCAATTTGCTTTATCAAAAAGATAACATGTCAACATATGGTATGCAGTGGTCGCTAAAACCTGGTATTACTCTGACATTTTCTACTAGCGATGAGTTGGTAACAAAAAACATAACAAACAAATCTAAACAATTTCCGGTTGTAACAGTAATAGGTGTAAGTTCTTTTATTAACTGTGTGAAACTATATAGCTTAATAGCTTGTTACTTTCATCTACATGTTTTGCTCCTGGTTTTACAGTATTTGTTTTCCAGTCAGTATCACCTAAGTTTAGGTCACCACCCGTTACTACTGTGTAGCTATCGATATCAGAGATAGATAATGTTCTATCTAACTCGCCATTACAAGAAAAATCTTTACCTGGCATGTATGCACTACAAGAGAAAAGGTCTTTTTTTACTTTTCTGCTTAACATTTACCTATAATAATTCTGAGGTTGGTTTTTTTATCTGATATCACACTACTGGTATACTTTTTTGACACTAATACAAATACAACACCGCCGTTTCTACCTTTACGATCTTGCTTGTATCCATCATAGTGAGAAGGACAGACTTCAGCATTTTTAATTTTTGATTTCAGCCAAGATTCATTTCAAAGAAGAATGTCTTGATTTACCGAAGACAGCATGTTCAGAAAGCCAAGATTTTTCTTTTTCACAGATTGACAGTTCACTGGGAGTTTGGACAGGTTTTTCATATTTCAACAAGAAACATGAATTAATAAATGTATTGTAAATAAAAAAACAACAACAACAGCAGAGTTTTGATTTATTATATTGTTAGGACACAGTCACTGAAGTATTCACTCCTCCTCACAAAAGCTACAACTCCATTCGTAAATATGGTCGCTAGATTACTGGAATTCGTCTCGTGCTAAAATCTTCAAAGGCTTTGGTTTTGGAACTTAGCCAAAACAACACGAAAGTAAGTGATTGTCATCCATTAAACCCATCTGTTACATGTTACACTAATTTGATGAAAAATGTGATAATTTTGTTCGAGAGATGGTACATACAGGCTAGTCGCTAAGCCCCGTTCGATACAGGCAATTGGTAGCAGGCCCATGCACCTGTATTGCAACTGACAACCGCTAATAAATATTGAGGACTTTTCAGACAAAAACAAAACAGACAATAAGAATTTTACCTATGGTTTAATTTAGTAAAATAGATTAGTTTCAAACACTAAAATCTAGTCTGCATTTACAAGAATGCTCATGCTTTTCATTTATCTACACATGGAGGCAAAGATAATTTTTATGTCTTAATCAAATGACAACTTTATCGACTGACATGAAACAAAACGTTGTTCGTATTCGGACACTAACGCAGTTAGTTTCTTTATGTTAAATACTGATAGCTCTCATAATACAAAACAGATGTAAATATTTACAAAATATTCAAATATATCAAAAATATAATACAAATTTTTGCTGTCCTAGAAGTTTTGCGTACTGTATCTATCAAGTTAGTTTGGTTACCAAGAAGATGTATTAGTAAGAAATTTCAGTTTTAGCATTTTCTATTTTTTAAGACAGAAATTAAGATTTTTCACTTTGCTGTGAAATAGCAGGGAAAAGGGTTTTTTTTCATCCATTTTTTTTGGCAAGTAAGAGTTACCGTTGCTTTTATAAAAACTCTACCCACTATAGCCAGTCCTTTTTCAGTTTAAATTTTAACTTCCTCTCGAAAATAACACAGTAGAACTATATAAGACTCAAGTTTAAACGATCCCTCGAAAATAATACAGTAGAACTATATAAGACTCAAGTTTAAACGATCCCTCGAAAATAATACAGTAGAACTAAGATGCATGCTACCACTGAAATTGATAGTTTGTATGACTTTTAAATTAACAGTTACATAAACCGTGTTTCGTGTAGTAAATATTCTTATTGATTAAGTATTTTAACTCATTACAAATATTATGAACTTTCACTTCTACGAGTTACTGATTAAAAGCAATATTAAGTAAAATTTAACAAAAGGCAATAATTATGCCAAAAATGATTGAATCGCAAAAGCAGAAGAATATGTGCTGTGGAACTTGATGATAATCATTCTGTGAAAGTTTGGTGAAAATCACATGGGAAATGAAGAAAGACTTGCGCGTACAAGATATATTAAGTAAAATTAAACAAAGGGCAGTTACTCCACTAAAAATACTTGAATCGCAAAAGCCGGAGTATATGCAGTGCGGCACTAAATCATTGTGTGAAAGTTTTCTGAAAATTATATGAGAATTGTAGGAGGAGTTGCGCACAGAAGATGGGGCGGACGGACGTAATAACAGACGGACAGCGCGACTACTATATGCCACCATTCGAGGGCATAAAAAATCAAACTGAATATAATTACCGTATGAGACAAGACGCGGCAATGTTTGTGATACAAACTCATTTTATAAAATTTAGTCACTTTTAGTAAAGTAAAGAAATAAAGCCAAACAATGCTGAATATTATAATAAGCAGTTACACTCGGGGAGGGGGGCGGGGGATTTTCAATCATTTTTGTATCGATTCCCCACCCCCTAACAAAATAAAGGTAGCTCCTGAATACAACAGAACTTGGAATGTAAATGAAAACATTTGAATGTGCTGAAGAAATTATCACCAGTTATTTAATTTTTTTATGTACATGATTACAGGCAGACGAAAAAAGAAAGCAACTCTTCAAAATAGAAACAATTTAAAAAAAAGGCTCAAAATAAGCCCACAAAATAGTTACATGTCCTGTAATTTCCAACAATCATATCTAAATGTGCGTAAAAAGGCAAACAATTTAAACAAATCCTATACAAGTAACATATGCAGTTATATGAAGCCAGTATAAAAACAGACAGAATAAGTTAATACTTAAGCAAATATAAACTAATACTGTTCTGTAATGTTCTGCTAAAGTACAAAATGTAAATGTAAAGCAACAATTTTCTTTGCATTTATAAACACATCTAAAATACATGTGGGCAAAAAATGATCTATAACATTATCTAGACGAGTACATATCTTCTAAAAATGTTCACACAGATGAAAAAATCCCGATTATTTTATGCTTCAAGGTTTATTACATTGTCAAGTACATGTACTAACAAGAGCACCGCTGGGCGAAGCATTGTATGCCCGAAGGGTGTTTTTTCTAATTATGATGCATTTGTGATATAAGGGAGGAAACCTTAGGCTTTGAACGTGAATGATCTGCTTTAAATTTTGAATTTCTTGACCTTTGACCTACCGACCCCAAAATTAATAGTTCACTTAATTTGTGCAACCATTAAATAAATTTTGAAGACTCTATGACAAATGGTTGTCGGGTTACAGAGGGTAAATGATTCTAAACATTTAGGTCTCTGTAACCCTGACATTTGACATACTGATCTCAAAATGTATAGGGGTCATCCACTCACTGTGTGCAATCGTGATATAAAGTTTGAAGTCTTTATAACAAATAATTGTCAAGTTACAAGATGGAAACAGTTTTCAATACTATGATCACTGTGACCTTGACCTTTGACCTACTGACCCCAAAATCTAATGGGGTTACTCACTCAATGTGTGCAACCATTACATGAATTTTGAAATCTCTAAGACAAATGGTTGTCAAGTAACAGAGTGTAAATGTTTCTAAACTTTTAGCTCACTGTTAGCCTGACCTTTGACATACTGACCTCATAATGTATATGGGTCATCACTCAATGTGTGCAATCATGATATAAAGTTTGAAGTCTCTATGAAAAAATGACTGTCAAGTTACATGGCGGAAATGGTTTTCAATGTTAAGGTCTATGTTACCTTGACCTTTGGCCTACTGACCCCAAAATCAATAGTGGTCATTCACTCAATGTGTGGAACCATTATATGAATTTTGAAGTCTCTAAGCAAATGGTAGTCGAGTTACAAAGTGTAAATGATTCTAAACATTTAGGTCACTGTGACCTTGACCTTTGACATACTGACCCTAAAATCAATAGGGGTCATTCACTTAATGTTTGCAACCATTATATGAATTTTGAAGTCTCTATGTAAAATTGTTGTCGAGTTACAGAGTGTAAATGATTCTAAACATTTAGGTCTCTGTGACCCTGACCTTTGACCTACTGACCCCAAAATCAATAGGGATCATTCACTCAATGTGTGCAATCATTACATGAATTTTAAAGTCTCTAAGACAAATGGTTGTCAAGAAACATAGTGTAAATGATTCTAAACATTTCGGTCTCTGTGACCTTGACCTTTGACCCCAAAATGTATAGAGGTCATCCAATCAATGTGTGCAATCATGATATAACGTTTGAAGTCTCTACAACAAATGATTGTCGAGTTACATGGCAAAAATGGTTTTCAATGTTGAGGTCTATGTGACCTTGACCTTTGAGCTACTGACTCCAAAATCAATTGGGGTCATCCACTCAATGTGGGCAATAATCACTTGAAGGTAGAAGACTGTAGGTGAAAAAGTACTCAAGTAATTCCCCAGAAACCAAATTGCTTACGGACGGACGGACGCCCTGGACCATAACATAATATGCCCCTTCGGGCATATAACAACAAATTCAAAAATAAAAACCAAACAAAAAATACAAATGATAATCTCTTTTTGATTCTCAACATAATGTCTCCTAATATTTCCCTGCTCAACACAGAAGTGACAGAGGATCAAAGAGAGATCAGCAAATTTGTTTTGATTGCTGTTAAAATAACTTATTGTCCCATAAAATTCGATTGTCCATCAAGTTTCAAGTTTATCTGAAAAATTCTCAGTTTGTGTACAAAACAAAAAAACATGAGACAGTATACTATACGCTATACATATTGTTAGGTCACTGACCTATGAGAGCAACACATGATTTGATGTCTTACAAGAAAAAAAGAGATAATCGTCATGTTTAGTAATAGCTGTTGTTGTTTCAGACAAGAAGAGTTTAAACTATTTTGCTTTATATTTCTATGTAAAACATGTGGCCACCAGGATGAACTCAATAATGACTTAAGGAAATAATTTGAACAATATTGGTTCGACTATAATGGTACACACTAAATGTTGTAAGTTTCAGACTTATCTTTTCTGAAAAAAGATATTGTCTAAATAAATCTATGCTTAACATCTGACCCCTGCCCCCACCCCAACTAAGGGCATACCCAAAAATGATTCCAGGGTCAAAGTTTGAACAATGCTACTAGACAAGACTTTGTGCAAGACTTTAGAATTCTTGGCCATGTGGTTTCAGTTTCATACATTGAGAATTTTAAAGATGGATTGAACTTTATATTTCGAAAATTAAAAGAAAACGTGACAATTAGGCGGGACAAGTAACTCCAGGGATATAATATGATTAAATCTTGGTAAAGGCCCACTAGACAATGCTACACAACATATGCCAGAGATCTGTGCTTGGTGGCTTTAGACAAGTAGATTTTATTTTTTTCAGTCTTGTTTATATAGCAACACAGTTCTGTATTTGAACAACTTCGAAAGAACTTCATGCAAAAAACATTCCTGCCATATGATGGCTGATGTCTGTCATTTCGTTCCGTCGTGTCGGCGGGTTGTTCGGGCGACAGAGCGATAGATGTAGCATTTGTCGTATTTGTGCACTCATTTTTCGTTCACGCATGCGCAACCGTTTTACACATATGTTTTTTTTCAATCACTCATAATTATGGGCATCTGAATAAGCGTACATACAAGTCTGTCTGATATTATTTGGATTTAAAAAAAAGTATGGATTTAAATCTACAGTTAAAACAATATATGTAAAAACGGTTGTGCATGCTTCCCGGAAGGCGACAGAACAACACCAGAACAACAATTTGGGGGCGCAATATGACATTCAAGGGTCGCCAGAACGACAAAAGTGTCGTTTTGTCGTGTTGGCGGGTAATAAAATGTCGAGTTGGCGCCCTTAAAACGTCGTTTTGTAGTGTAAGCGAAGCGACAACACGCCAACGCGAAAGATCGACAACTGAGGCGCCAATATGACCAATTTGACAAATGCTAAACTTGTCGTTCTGTTGTGTTTTCGCCCCGCCAACCCGCCAGCACGACGGAACGAAATGGCAGAAATCACCCATCAAACTGCCAGCTTATTTCAACTTGAGACGTTGTTAAACTTATAAGCTGAGACGTAAATCGCACAACGGAGCCCGCCCGCTTAGCTCAATAGGTAGAGCACTGGATTTGTAATACATCGGTTGTTGGTTCGACCCCTGGGCAGGGCAAAATTTATCCGTGACAATTGTTCTCAGACATTCACGGTGCATAACCATATCGGCAGTCTCTCTGCGAAATCTGTCTTTTTGGCGGTCTCTCTGCGTCGGTACCGGTTATTCTCTGCTGTAAACACAGTTTGTGATGGAAGACCATCAGAAAAATCGGACAGACATCAGTTCAAACAGCTGAGTTGCTTAAAATTAATAAGTTCACGGAACATTAGAATATCTTTGCTAGGTATACGCGTGTCTACTTTTCAATTATCGGTCATTGCGCTCCGAAACTCGGACAAATTGTTCAATGGTGTACTGACATGAACAGAACTTTGGCACTTTCTACCGGCTGAAACGAGTTATTACTTTTATAAACGCACATAACAATCCCATCAAACGTAATCACTGTTCAATATTCTTCAAGAAAATACTAATAAACTGGTCGCTATTTATTTAGAAATCTTGTACACCCTCTACTTTCGGTTTTGATGGTGCACATGAGGTCTCTCTGCACAGCAACTTTTAAAGCACAGGTAGGCTCTCTGCAAAACAGCACAGCAAATGATTTAAGCAATCGCTGTTTTTTGAGACTGAACTCTTATTTTTTGTGAAATGTTAAATGCAAAAACTTAAAAGTTCACGTCTTAAGCCTACATGGCTGGAATTGACTACAATGAGGTATATGATGTTCCTGTAATGTTTCATGACTATACAAGGAATCTCGTTGTCTTTTTTAAGTTTTTAAGTACTTCTGGTCGAGTATGAGATGTCTTAAAGAGAAGAAAGTATCAAAATAATGAAATAATTCTGTAAAATTACCACTTCTATTTTACAACTTATTTTATAAAGTTAGACACGCCCCTGGTGGTCATGCTTTGACCAATTACCGAAATTATACTCTTCGTTCGCTCGCTCACTCACTCACTCACTCACTTACTCACTCACTCACTCACTCACTCACTAAGTCAATCAATCATTCATGCTTTCATTTATTATTCATTTATCGACGCATTCATTCATTCTTTTTTCATCAGTTTTTCCATCTGACGACAACGCAAACATTTATTCATTAAATCATATATTTAGGAAATAGATTTTAAGTTTGAGTGATATACCGTCTGATATATCACGGTGTCGAGTTCAGATGCGTAGTAATTCAATCACGAAGGCCGTAGGCCTGAGTGATTAAATAATTACGCATATGAACGAGAAACCGTGATATATACGACGATAGATCACGAAAATGTTAAAATCTATTTCCATTCTAACACGCAAGTATATTTAAAAGGGACGTAAGTATGTGCACTATTTAACAGTGGCGTTCTCAGTGACGTCAGCGGGCGCGCGCTTGTATTCAGCGTGGTATACTGCCTTATATATCACGCTCAATTCCTTCTTTGTTTATTGTCGGCAAATTGCGGATAGTGTTAGAATGCTAGTTTATCTGGCGTACACGTGTTTTTTTAACAGTAGTATAATTCATTTTTCTTTTGAGGAAAATATAGTTAAAATCTTGGAATAACCGAAGAGAACTGCACTTAGTATGCAGCTGGAAACCATAGGAAAGAACGAGCGAACTGTTTCCTGCGTTACATTGCCATATATAAAGGCACTGTAACAGAAGAAAGTACTGCGAATGCGAGAATTTGCTCCGTTTAGGACACGCACTTTGAACGTCTTCAGAGTGGTAACGCACTGACCGATTGTCTTACAGTATCAATTATAATTCACGCTACGGGCAAACGTCTGAGACCTCTTAGACGTCTATACGTTTACTGGATGGTGCAGGAGAGCTCTCAAAAACATGACGTATAAGATTTCTACAGTATATTTATCGTATAGTAAATATTTGAGTAGATAGAGGCACTGTAATAGAAGTATTGATGCATTCTTTTTTCTTCAGTGTATCCATCAACGCAAACCTTTATTCATTAAATCATTGCCAGTTTATCTGACATGTACACATGTTTTTTCAACGGTAGTATATTTTCTGTTTTCTTTTGAATGAAATATAATTAGAACCGGGAATAACTTATTTTTCAGGCTTTTGTTTAATAATTCGGTATTTTATTAAAAAAATGCAGGTATGATTTAACATTTACGAAAAAAATATTTACAAACTTGCATTTTTCTGAATGGAAAAACTGTAATTCGAACCCTAGTCATTTAGTTCAGTTTATAGTTGTTATAAATGTAACACAGACAATATTTATCTTAAAACTTGTTATTGATAAAATTCGGAGCTAAAATTGACAAAACTTACCATAAAAATATTTGGTAGATTTGTACACCGGCTGACTGCGAAAACAATTTCATACAAACTACATTACGTTGTGCTTCTTGCATTACAGAGAATGAAAAATTTTATTTAAGAAATACCATGTAGTGTAAGTGGCATAGTGATATAAGGTCGCACCTTTTGTAATTAACACGATGATCGATAGAAGACTCCCTTCCTGCTCAGATCTATCGCAGGCAGAGAGCCTGTCCGTGCTGTATGCAGAGAGCCTACCTGTGCTTTAAAACGCTGCTGTGCAGAGAGACCTCATGTGCACCATCAAAACCGAAAGTAGAGGGTGTACAAGATTTCTAAATAAATAGCGACCAGTTTATTAGTATTTTCTTGAAGGATTTTGAACAGTGAATATGTTTGACGGGATTGTTATGTGCGTTATAAAAGTAATAACTCGTTTCAGCCGGCAGAAAGTGCCGAAGTTCTGTTCATGTCAGTACACCATTGAACAATTTGTCCGAGTTTCGGAGCGCAGTGACTAATAATTGAAAAGTAGACACGCGTGTACCTAGCAAAGATATTCTAATGTTCCGTGAACTTATTAATTTTAAGCAACTTAGCTGTTTGAACTGATGCCTGTCCGATTTTCTGACGCTCTTCCATCACAAACTGTGTTTACAGCAGAGAATAACCGGTACCGACGCAGAGAGACCGCCAAAAAGACAGATTTCGCAGAGAGACTGCCGATATGGTTATGCACCGTGACATTGTGTCTAATGTTCATTTGTTTCTCACCGCTGATTCAGAGTAGATCATGTGGGAACAGTAGTCAGTCACTTGCGGAGAAATTGGCAATTACTGGTTAGGTATCCAGGAAAACCGGTTAGGTGGACTGACCGCCGAGATATAACAAATGTTAAAATCGGCGTTAAACCCCAAAAACAAACAAACAAACGCACAACGGACGCAGGGCGATCACAAAAGCTCGTCTTAGCGCGTTGTGCTCAGCTGAGCTAAAAAGCAGTAATCTATCAAACTGAAAAAAGTATACAATATATAAACAAAATGATAAAAAAACAAGAATTGCAACTGTCCTGGTGCCAATACTCCCCGCATGCCGCTGTGTCAGTAGGGTACATATATATGGGAACATGTTACTTTATGCCCCGGACAAAAATAAATATGAAAAATTACAAAAGGCTATAACTCCAAAATTATGTAAAGAGAATTATGGTTTTTGGGCACTGCACTTGTCTTCAATAAGATCTGTCCATCTATGAAGTTTCAAGTTGATAACTTCAATACTTTTTTGTTAAGCTGCGGACTATAAATTTCGAAGGGCAATAACTCCAAAATTATGGTAAAAAAATTACAAAAGGCTATTACTCCAAAATTATGTAAAGAGAATTAAGGTTCTTGAGCACTGCGTTTTTCTTTATTGAGATCTATCCATCTATGAAGTTTCAAGTTGATAACTCAAATAGTTTTTGAGTTATGCCCTAGGCAAACAAAACCCGACGGCTGGACGGACAAGCTGATTCCAGTATACCACCCCCATTACAACTTCGTTGTGCGGGGGGTTTGGAGGGGGTATAATAAAGGTATATGAAAATATATGCACTCATGGTTCATTCTTCAATAAATTTGTCATTTAGATAAAACTACTCTCTCCTTGAGACTGTGTAAGTCTACCTGTATTCTCTTGGTTAAAGTATGTTAATACTGACACGTGCACCTCCAGTTGGCTTAGAAATGCTCTTTAAAATAGTCCTTCTAATGTTGAAAATGTCGTCGAAATGTTATATGCAATACCAACACCAAGGTTCTGGATCCAGGTCTGAGCATGGGTGCAGCTAGAAACCTTCTGCTACACATGTAGCACTTCCAGTTGTCTACACATTTTAATGTCAATTCACTTTTAAGCGACCTAATATAGCAAAGATCTTAGATGGCATCAAAATTATTTGTTGGGACTGAAGCTAGAAAAATTGCTAAATAGTAAACTAGACTCCTTCTATAGAGTACAGACTACAGTGCCGAAATCTTTTCCCAATCAATGTAAAAATCATATAGTTTGACACTAGCAACAAAACGTCATTTATCAAATTAAACCTGTAATGACAATGAAAAACTGTTTAACTTCAGCTATTGTCTCATAAGAAATTGTTTTGCATGTTTTTAATTACTTCTACTTTTTACTTTTAATTACTATTACTATTCGGATCTGCCCACAAGCAACAGTTTCTGTATATTACACGTAAGCTTCCCTGCAAAATAAAACACAAATGGGAAAATAAGGGGAAAAGGTATGGAAACATTTTTGTTCAAAACAATAGCAAAAAAATTATCCATGTTAATGTCCCTTTTCACAAGTTTTAACAAGAACAGTTTTCATAGTTTCAACAACAAGTGACAGTGTACTGGCAACATTGTACAGTATCTGTTTCAAAAATTTCATTTGGGACTGTCCCGATTTCAATGTGCTGGAAGTAATGTACTGTGCAAGACTCGGTAAGTAGTAGTTATTTATAAACTTTCATAACTTAGGTAACCATAAAAAACGTTTGTAAAAGAATTTAGCACTTGACGTCCAAATGTATTGTATTTATTCAAATCACATAAAAAGGACGTCGTTTCAATAATAAGGAAAGCTTTCAGCTAACTAATTTATCGCGTTATAGCCAAGAGTAACATAACTCAGTATATTACTTACTCATGAAATTCGAGTATGTTTTCGGCTTTGATTTCCATTTAACCCCAACAAAGTAAAAAGGTATTCCTGCAGCAATTATCACCAGTCCTTTGCCCAGTTTGTACGGTTCTTCGTAAACACACAGACAAAACACCAACACCAGTAAAACTAACTGGGATACCGGTATATACATACCCGTCTGAAATAAAGAATTATTCAATGTTCAAGTACTGATGGACATTATATTTGAACCGTATCTCGTTGATTTGAGCCCGTTCAAAATGAATAACAGGTGACGAAACTGCTGTATCTGAGTTCCTGAACTATACTTCTCAAAATTTGCTAAGCAGCAATATTACATTTATATAGAATGGATGAGTTTTAAGCAGAAGGTTAAGGCGTAGATGGGCTGGCTATACTTAAGTTCATTTTTAGGAATGTAGTGGCTGGTTTATCAATTTCTTGCTGTTTCAAGGATTTACGAACACAATAAACAAAATATGATAATGGAAAAATGGGATTTTTGTCGTGTTCTTGATTTAAATCTTCTCTCGTGTAGCCTACACTGGATTGTTTGATAGCTTCGTAGCCTACACCGGTTAGCTTTGTGTCTGAATTAGCAGAAACCAAAAAAATTGCCCTTGACCCCATTCTTTGACCACACCATGTCAAACAGGTGTGCCATGTAGTCGATACCTGGACTAGAGTTTGGTGATCACGATATGATGTACATCCAATTCTTCACCAGCCACACGCTGACTGGCCCATTTATTCACTAACACTTCAGCACGCCATACATGTATCTCTACGTCATTTAAGAGTCGACTGATACTTTCGCTACAAGTCTTGCAAATGAACAGATCACTGGATAATGTGGATGTTTCAAACACACGAAGTATAGGTTACCATATTCTTGTGTAAAACAAAGGATGCGTGTAATAAACCCCATCACACAATCATTGTTTGCTTAGGAGCTTGAGGACCATGTCAATATGTTAACGAATCGAAATAGAATGAGGGACTTAATGTATCGAAAAGTAAAATCCCACATGACATTATGCTCACAGCAAACTTTGAGTAGAATATTTAACAAATACAGAAGAAATACTTTGTAAATGTCTGTCTGACATATTAAACAGAAAAGTGCAATGAATCATATTAGCAAATAGGTCTCCAGCATATTAAGAAAATGTAGTTAATATTCTTTGTAAAAGAGGAGCTAAAATGTTTGGGGAATGTTACTTGCAGATAAGCACTTTAATTTTTAAGTTATTTTCCAACAAAAACGTCTGTTAGCACACGGCATGCATCATACGGTGAATCATTTACCCTTTATAGTGTTGTCAGCAATCAATTTAACTGGTATAAATCCTAAATGGGTTTGTCCATTCGAAACAATGAACAAGCCCATTTCAGATTTTCATTCGGCTAACACGGTAATACATATACCTTATAGGGTCTCTCTGCATCAGGTTCTTTCCAACGTAGGTAGAGCAAAGTAACAACAACCGACAGACTAAGCAGTAACGAGAACAGGCTTATCAGTTCCATGAAGGTAAATAGCTCCCCTGACAATAACATAATACTGGACCAGACCATCTGAAATATGACAAGAGGGCCATGATGGCTCTATATTGCTCACCTAAATATGACTGCTTTTAACAAAGTTACTATATGGACCTGGTTAATTGACCCCAGATGACCCATATTCGAACGTGACCTAGAAATTATTGAAACAATCTTTCTGACAAATTTCAAGGTTATTTGGACTGAAAGTGTAGCCTCTAGAGTGTTAACAAGGTTATTCCATATTTGGGCTCTGCGACCTAGTTTTTGACCCCAGATGATCCATATCCAAACCTGAGCTTGAAACCATCAAAACAACCTTTCTGACAAATTTCCAGGGCATTTGGACTGAAAATAAGCCTCTAGAGTGTTTACAAAGTTTTTCGATAATTAGGCTCTGTGACCTAGTTTTTTAATCCAGATGACCGATATTCAAAGCTGAGCTGGAAATCATAGAAGCATCCTTTCTGATAAATTTTCAGGTTATTTGAAATTAAAATCTTAACTCTAGAGTGTTAACAAGGTTTTTCTATATTTGGGCTCTGGGACCTAGTTTTTGACCAAAGATTATCCATATTAGTACTTGAGCTAGAAATCATCAAAACAACCTGTCTGACAAATTTCCAGGATATTTGGACTGAAAATGTAACCTCTGGAGTGTTAAAATGGTTTTAACATTTTAGGGCTCTGTGACCTAGTTTTTGATCCCAGATGACCCATATCCTAATATGGGTGCTAAAAATCATTGTTACAACCTTTCTGACAAATTTCAAGGACATTTGGACTGAAAATGTAACCTCTAGAGCATTAACAAGGATTTTCTACTTTTTGGCCCTGTGTCCTAGTTTTTGACCCCAGATAACCCATATTCAAAACTGAGCTAGAAATCATTAAAACAATCTTTCTGACAAATTTCAAGGTTATCTGAACTGAAAATGTTACCTCAATGCGTGTTAACAAGGTTTTTCCATATTTGGGCTCTGTGACCTAGTTTTTGACCCCAGATGACCTTTATTCGAATCTGAGCTAGAAATCATTAAAACATCCTTTCTGACAATTGGAGAATATTTGGACTGAAAAGTAGCTTCTAGAGTGTTAACAAGTTTTTTTTCTATTTTTGGGCTCTGTGACCTAGTTTTTGATTTCAGATGACCCATATTCAAATTTAACCTAGAAATCATTGAAACAACCTTTCTGACAGATTCCAGGTTATTTGGACTGAAAATGTTACCTTTACAAGGTTTTTCTATATTTGTGCTCTGTGACCTAGTTTTTGACCCCAGATGACCCAATTTTAAACTTGAGCTAAAAATCATCAAAACAACCTTTCTGACAAATTTCTGGGATATTTTGACTGAAAATGTAACCTCTTGAGTGTTAACGAGGCTTTTCTATTTTTGGGCTCTGTGACCTACTTTTTGAACCCAGATGACCCATATTCGAACTTGGGCTAGAAATCATAGAAACAACCTGTCTGACAAATTTCCAGATTATTTGGACTGAAAATGTTACTTCTCCTTCTACAAGAAGATTTTCAAAGTTATCACTATATAAGCCTTTGTAAAACCAATGACCCCGGGGTGGGGCCAAATTTGACCCCAGGAGTATAATTTGAACAAACTTGGTAGAGGTCCACTAGACAATGCTACATACCAAATCTTAAGGCTCAGGGCCTTGTGGTTTCAGACAAGAAGATCTTCGAATTTTTTCCTATATAAGCCTATGTAAAACCAATGACCCCAGGGTGGGGCCAAATTTGACCCCAGAGGTATAATTTGAACAAAATTGGTAGAGGTCCACTAGACAATGCTACATACCAAGTATCTAAGCTCTTTGCGTTACGGTTTCTGACAAGAAGATTTTTAAAGTTTTTTCCACTATAACTCTATGTGAAACAAGTTACCCCTGGGGCGGGGCCATTTTTGACCCAGAGGCCATGATTTGAACAAACTTGGTAGAGGTCCACTAGACAATGCTGCACACCAAATATCTTAGCTCTACGCCTTACGATTTCTGACAAGAAGATTTTTAAAGTTTTTCCTATATAACTCTATGTAAAACAAGTTACCCCTGGGGCGGGGCCATTTTTGACCCCAGAATCATAATTTGAATAAACTTGGTAGAGGTCCACTAGATGATGCTTTATACCAAATATCAAAGCTCCAGGCCTTGTGGTTTCTGACAAGAAGATTTTTTAAAGATCCAACTTTTAAAATCTGTTTTTAGCTCCTGTGACCCAGAAATGCAATGGACCGGAACCATTTGAACAAACTTGGTAGAGCTTCATGCAAGGAACATTCTAGGCAAGTTTCATTAAATTTTGTCCAGTGGTTTCAATCAATCAAGGATCCTTAAAGCTCACATGAGCATGCTCAGGTGAGCTAAAAATGTGAGCCGTAATGCATCTAGTATGGCAATCTCATTAGATATAACCCACCTTTTAAAAACATACAAATGCAGCAACTAATTTCACAATTTTTTTATTCCTTACATAGTGTGGCCATACCACGTGGTAAATGATGTCATTTAGGCTGTCGCAAGCAGCACTTCTTCCCTCAGTCGGGAGAAGAAAACGGCTGTAAGTATTTTATTTCTTTATCAATTCTTATAGTATATAGCTCATGCGAAGCGAAAAATTATGCCCTACTCCTTGCCCCTGATGATTCTATTGTCAGATGCACAGAATTTTCTAACATGTGCTTTTCGCGGTAGCAAACATATTTTTACAAACTTTTTATTTCCCGAATGTTAAGAAAAACTGACATCTGGCAAAAGAATCATTAGAACCTATATGTGGGCACAATTTTCTTATTCGCATGCACTATATCCCCTGTAAATTGACGAAGAAATAAAATACTTACAGCAGTTTTCTTCTCCAAATCGAGACAAAAATGCTGCTTGCGTGGTATGGCCACGCTGTTACAGTAAGAGGAAATGAAATACTTGTATAATGTGCATACCACACCCCAAAACCAAAACAATCAATAACTTCTATCTGTATCTCCAAAACACAGACCAGCCAAATTAAACCAGATCATATCTCATGTCATAACATGACTTATGGTTATCTGAAATACATGAAACGTGTTAATACCAGGATTTTAAAAGTCCAAACATCCACTGTTTAAGACAACGCTTTGCAAACATTTTATTCATGTTTGAGTTTATCTATTGTCCGTACCGATTGCCCATATGATCGACGCCCCCTGCAAAGATTAGTTATCTTATGTTGAGGGAGATAGTGCAAGATGCAGATAGCATCCCATTCCAGAGACACCCCTGGATCTTTTGCAAGCTCAGTGTACATCACTGATACATGGGACCTCGGTTTAACGTTTCATCAAAACGACAATTAGTAATTGTAATGCCGGAGCTGGGGATCGATCTCGGAACCCTTGTGCTACCTGTCCAGCGCGTTACCACTGGACCACTGAACCGCCCATTCGTTCATGTATAATGCGATTATTCTTTTAATATATATCTAGATCACTGAGGTGTGAACAAATGTTTATGGGATAAGCTAGCTGATAGTTATTTTGCAGCATTAATGCACAATCTAGTTTTCTCACCAGTAGTATAATGGCCGGCCACGGAGTGAAGAACCTGGTACTTATCATGGACAGAAAAAACGGAGCTTGGTGATTCCTCGCACCCGCCAGAAGAACTCTAAAAGTAGACAGTTACAGAAACTCTGAGTTTATTGTTACATATGTATCGACATTCTTTCATTGCTTCGCCGGAACATACCTTTAGAAACTTTCGTTCAATAACATACACAATGTAGTTAACAACATTGTACACTATACCTATTTCATCAGTGCAATCTTTCGTTTTGACTTCGTATCATGCACATGATCATGATCATGCATCATGATGTAGTCGTTCAATATATTCCCATATTTCTTGTGCGCAAAAAAAATCTGGTACTTTTCTTAAAACTCCACCTATCAGTCAGCTCGATTTGTACATATACCACTTGACTGTACGTTTCCGGTTTTATAAGTACATGCGTACACAAATTCTAAACTTTTACTTTATTTTCCTATTAGTTAATGGCCTCGTAAAATACGAAATGCCTGGCTCACAAAATGTAGTCCGCCTTTTCACTTTCGATCTCATATACTAATAGCTACTGGCCCTCAAATGAAGTCGTTTATTTTTCTGTTAGAACAGGGCCAAAATGCTCACATTTAGATGACACTGTAACGTCAGCTATTCTGTTTTCCAAGTCATTACAATGTAATTAATGAATAAATGTATTTTATAGCGTAATATTTTCTCAACTGTTTAGCAAAATGCATGTGAAGAGACTTAAACACGATGTCGGTGGAAAAAGCATCTGACGTAATGCATGGATGACAGTAGATTCGCATTATCTGCAGCTTGAAATTTGCTAGACGTAAATATTTCCTGTAAATATTTAAACAATGTTTACATTGAAGCAAATCTTACTTTCTGTTAATCAAAAGTTATAAATCAAAATTGTCAAATGAAGTGAAGTGATTTCATACAGGCCCCTTTATTTGTGCAGGAATAGTCGAGTTGGCCCTCGGCCTCGGGAGCAGTACGATTGAACTCGGACATATCAAATCACTTTTGAACGAGTGCATATACCTGAGTGCAAAATAAATAATCTAACATGTCTTGTATTAACTTGAAATGAAATGAAATATTTTGAAAACAATAAAGAGCAAGTCTTCATTAGAATCCATTGTTGTTCACCCAAAATAACTAGAAAATGACGTGAATTTCGTGAATAAAAATGGCGACTTCAGCGTGCTACATAAATGCAGTCCGTATAAGTATACACAATGAATACCAAATACATAGAACCACAGCATGGTTATTACTTACTGTCTCTGACTTTATCAAGAGCAGATCTTGATTTATTTAATAAAAGTTTCATTTAAATCAGTGGTTTGAAATTGTCTGTTATTAGTCATTGGCGGCCGTTGGCTTCAGAACCAGTACAACTGGCCTCTGACAAATAAACGGGCCTGTATAAAATTTCTTACTTACTAAGATATCATAAAGGCGAAATAGTATAAAAGAACTATTTATCATTGTTCTATTCAATACCAGATATGTCTTGACTAGTACACAGCTGAAAAGATCATATTGGACACTATCTATATAATGCAAAAATGGCTATATATGACTTAAAGCAATGCTAGCTGTGCACGTGACAATAATTAAATACCTCTCAACACTTCGTCTTTTAAGGTTGATAATTTTCAGCTCCCTACTTACATATTTAAATACGCACAGTTGCGTCTGATGTAATACCTACAAAAACTAGATCTGTTTTAATAAAACATGTGCTTACTATGCAAACATTAACTTAAATAGCTGCCTCATTATAATAACTCTAACTAAACTATTCCCATTAAAACACGACTTTACGAGGTGTATGAAATGGACAGCCCGGAATATTGATAATATTGAAAGAGTTTATGACTTTAATGGTTACATTATTATGGTCTAATGATTGCACATAACTGGCGTCGCAAGCATAAAAATCATAAAATCACAATAAACCATTTTCTGTACATACCTTGAATGTCCCAATATAGAAGCATTTAAGACTCCTATGGTAGTAATGGAGACAAGAACAGATAACACAGGCTTCAGTGGAGGATAAAACTTTTCAAAGAATAACTGAAGGAAAAATGACCAAAATAAAATACATAGAAGAAAGTTAGTAGTTGTCGTAGCGACTTAAGCTAATGTCTGTAGCGATGAGAATGCTGTTAGCGGCCATGGAAACCAGTCTTAGATTGTATAAATTATTCAAGTTTTCATTACTTTTCACTGAACTTCATATGACACAGGCCCAGATCCAGGCGGAAAGATGGACAGAGGCGTCCCCACTCCAGCTGGCCCAGAAATGCCTTTGATATAGTGATTGTTCTGTTAGATTTCATACCCACATCCTGGTGTGCCCATCCGACCCCACTACCTATGGTTCTTGACCCGGGCCTGCGGTATGTACATAGAAAGGGAAGAGAATGGCCGAGATGTTAGAGCGACAGACTCGCGAACCGGATAATCCTGGTTCGACTTACACCAGAGGTGACAGTCTGCAGTTATTTTTCACAGTCAATACTTTTGGCACGAGTACTAGTTGAACCCAGGAAGCAGTCACCAAGAAAAATTTATATTAGCTGTAGTAACTTGCTTCCCATGCGATGTAAAAATGAATAGGTTTAAACTAATTAAACATAAAAAATGTGTATAAATAGACAATAAAGGGACCTACCACGGCTATGGTTGCTGTTTGCAGGATTTCACGTCTTGTGAGGACCACATAATACGCCAAGTTGACCAAGACAAACTCAAGGGTAATAATAACAAAACTGATGTAGATAGCTCTCGGTAAATCTCTAAAAGATTAGTGCAACAGTGATATGAACAAAACTTACCACTGCTAATTTCTAGGTAGTACATGTATAGCATAGTTGTCGAAAAATACAGAAAAAGCGAAAGAACTGGTAACTAATGTGTTGCATGTAATCCTCTACAAGACAAAGTTCTTTACACGAATGTTACAGAATAACTCTTGGAAGTAGATTGAATATAAATTTCTTAAGGCATCCCCAACAGATTTGTAAAGGCTACGTACACTGGAAATGTGACCTGTTAATAGCTACGAAGCAGTGCAAGTCATAAAAATATACGTAATTGAGTGATACACAAAAGTGAATTGCAACTACTGCATATTAGTCTAACGTAGTTATAATATGTAAACATTGAACTTAACGTGTAAGATCAAATAAATATTCGTTCTGCAGCATTCAAATTTACAGGATTTTGAAAGAAATAGACTGGTCTAAGTTCTAGGGTATGTCCCTTTAAGATGATGTACGACGTTCCTTAAAGTCACTTAGTAACATGCGGTTCTGAACAAGATATAACAAGTTTCAAGTGTGTACTGGCTTATTAATAAATGTGACAGCATTTCTTACCAACAGACATATATGATTACATACCTAACGATAAAACTGCAATGTCATGCGTGTTCACTGTTGTAAATTGTGATCGTCTAACACACTGAGTATATATGAGAGATAAAAATGTATAAAAGTATGCATTAGTACCTTCCAGGATTTTTTGCTTCTTCCATTAAATTTACGACTATCTGCCTGCAAAAAGAAAAAATATGCAGAAATTGAAGTACAGAAATTTGTTGTTTTTGTTTCCGCAAAGCACTGTATTTAAGGCAAAGGTTATTGTAAGACGGAAAAAAGTTGACTGACAGGCTGTGCACGAAATGGCATACTATATACAGCTGTTATAAAATTTCCACCAATTCATTCATTCCTTTACCAGTTTAACATTGTCGTAATTTCATATTTCGATACTGTTTTTGTTTTAATTGTTACCTGTATAATGGCTGTTCAAGTCATCACTTCTCCCTCCTGTCAACCTACTCTTGATCATTTCATTGCAGAGTAAGAACATGAAGTTTTAACAAGTGACCAAGCGCTATGAATCGTTTCAAATACTCAGTTTTATTTTCTTTAGAACTACGATTCAAATACTTAGTTTTATTTGCTGTAAAACTATTAAAATAAATAGGAGAGCAAAATGTGTTTAATACAAAAAAGAACCTTTGTATATCCAAAAAGGAATATCATATTACCATCCCCCATACGTGAAGACGGAGAAGAAGAATGCCATGGCAACAAGAAGTGGTTCACCTACGGTTCCTTCCCACACCTCGGACACGTTTTCAGCACCATCTTATATACATTTATACACATTATGCATGTAATCAAGTCATATGTATATTTTCTTTGGAACTATCTTAATGGCCTTCCGAGTTTTTCTTTTTCGAGCCAAACAGATCGAATGAGTTATTACAATAAATGAAATAACATTTCTTTTTATGATTCTAGATAGTATACTGTCTCAATGAAAATTCACATAAACCTATTTAAACTGTGATGCATATTCATGATCTGCCGTAGATTTTTTACAGTCATTATATACGTTTTCAACATTTCTCTGGTAAAAGTTCATTTAAGTTGATGCAAAATCCATCTCAAGATAGATACTTCTCTAAGAGTATCAGAGACGCGCTGCTTACCATGACAGCGAAGTAAGTATACATGTAGTCTTTTAATGTCCTTTGTAGGACTATACAAGTTACTCGAAAACATACCTCCTCAAATTGTCATTTCTAATGAGCCTGCTGGAGGACAACGATATTTCTCAATCGGCCTACTAGTATTCGGATCAATTCGGATTTTACACTCAAATGAAAATGAAATTTAAGCTTCCCTCGTTACTTAAATTTTGCGAGAAAAAACACAACAGGGTGGTGATAAATGAACTAAAGCTGCAATCTCTTCATTTTGTAACAATATAAGCAGCTTTGAGTAAGTTAAACGAAGGTCCGTACCTCTAGACACTTACAAAAACAAAAAAAAACAAAAAAAAAAAAACGATAACCACTATGGAATGGGATTAGAGGTAAGCACAAAAACCATTATAACTCTAGTATCATCCTTTTCATAAAATTCATGGAAAACGTTCATTCTAGCATGATGTATCGTTTAAAAAAAATTTCTCCAAGAAGCTAGATATTGATAATCTTTAATTTTCGCTTTTGCAGTTTGAAACATTAAAAGGAAGTGCGGCCGGAAGTAAATTACTTCTTGGATATTTTTTGTTGAGGTTTACTTAAAAAGCAATATGATATGTACGACGTTTTTTTTTTCGCATTTCTGACTGGCTAACTAGATTGATTTTTATCTCAAAACAAACATATAGCTGAAATAAAATACGTGTAGATATTTTCGAGATGCAAAATGCACTTGACAGTAAATTATATTGCTAATGGTGACAAAAAAATGTACGGATATTTAAAAAAAATCGATTATGTTTACTTCTATATTACATCTTTTACTTTTGTGTATACCACGATGATTTTATAATTACGTCGTAGATTTTAATACATACCTGTAGACAGGCTTATAGCACCACATATTATAATCAGAAGTAGAGCCAGTAACTTTGTTAATGTGAGAACTGACTGTATTTTGGTTACCAGCTTCACGTACACACAGTTGATTGCTACAAATGTCACTGAAATTAATAAAATACAAATACTTTTTGTGACAGAGGAGTAAGCAGTTTGTAAATTTAAAAAAAATCTTCGTTACAAGACAGATATAAAATACATGTAATTATGCGGAAAATAAAAAAAAAGTACAGCATAGGTCGTAAAAAAAATAACTTATTTGCTATGTAAGACATAGTCATATGATCCTGTACACTATTTTGCTGAAACCTTTTTTTGCTATTTAGATTAGACCGTGTTAGATTGCGTGAAGAAATGGTATGTTTCTATTCACATCAACTATTCCTAAATACATGTATCCACTATTCAGAGTCTACGAAAAGTTATTACGTTAAGTTAAACTATTATCATAGCGTGATCAAATGTTCGAAAAAGTCTTGAATAAATCTGTAAGGTAAAAAAGGTTTCTAATTCTCTTTTAGCAATATTGTCACTGACAGCTTTTAAATCGAAACTGATATTTTTGCTTTATGGGTAGTGATAGTAAATTACAAGCCCCGGACATAAAAAAGCGACGAAAAGCAACACCTCTTGTAAAGTACCAGATACTGTTTGAAACTATACTATACTGAAGCATCTTAAAGACTATAGAGAGAGAATTAAGGCAAACACAGTTTATACTGAAGCATCTTAAAGACTATAGAGAGAGAATTAAGGCAAACACAGTTAGCAGCTAACTAAATTTCAAAAACATGCATAGTTTTATATTTTGCCAGTAGACCGGCCTACTCACCAAGGATCCAAATAGCTAGTAACTTTACAGCTGCGTCAGGGGGCTCACAGTTTACGAAGAAAGGTTGCAAAATATAAAGTGAAGCACAGTATGAAAGAAATGCCCAGAATGGTCCAGTAATCAGCAGTATATATCCCCACATAATCATAAATCCAGGAAAAGGTCCGAATACTTTGAGAATGAAAAAATAGGGTCCGCCTGCTTTTGGAAACATTGTTGCAAGTTCCGTGAAACAAAGTGCTAGGCAAAGGTTCATGAATCCTCCAAAAACCCATAACAACAATGATAATCCTACTGAACCCGTATACTTTAAAATAGCAGTAGGTGCAACGAACACTGATATGTGACCTGTAACTGAACATAAAATCGAAACGGAACTGAATAACGTCAAGGACTTTTTCATTCGAACCGACTCAATCACTACAGAATTACTGTAAGCCTTTACTCCCGTTTCTTCTGCCATTTTTACTTATCCTTTAGTTGCTTGAAGTATTGTTCTCTGCAAAATAAACACGTCTTGACAGCGCGATTTATCCATGAAGTTTGAAAGTCATGATCTTTGTTTACATTTTGCAGACGCTTTAAAGTCTTTCGAAAGCGTCTGCAAAACACTGACAGATGAGAATACAATCTCCCACGCAGTGATCTCCCCTTACAGGATAAGAGTAGCGTAACCGGTGCACGGAGTTTGAAGAGAATATGTAACGATTCGCCACAATAACGATTCGCCACAAAGTAATAACGATTCGCCACAGTTTTCAAGTTATAACTTCAACAGATTTTTCTGGTTTTATTTGAAAGTTTATTTAAAATTCTGGAAAAAAATACATTGATGAATTTTAATCTTGCCATACGATTGAATCTTTAGTAGAAAAAAAGCTTGTGAATATCATAGTATTGTCAATATTGTTCATTTAGGCATTTTTATTGTTTAGCTAGCGTTACCATTTCAAATGTTCATATGAATAGGGAATGTTGTAGTGGCTGTCTGTGACCTTGTATTTTGCTACGAGCAGCGTGGGGAAATTGATATCTCACGATACCGAAGGTCGAGCGAGATATCGATTTTCCCACGCTGCGAGGAGCAAAATACAAGGTCTCAGACACTGTCAGACTGTTCTCCCCCTTGCCAGTTCCTCCCCTGACATTTCCTCCCTGACTGTTCTCCCTCTGTTTTGGGGGAGAACTGTCTGCATATATCAATATATGAAGACTATTCCACCCCATCTAATATTTGATAAACTAAAGTTCTACTAAAAAAAAATAAATAAATATAAAGTTGGTAATTGAAATCAAATCAGTAAAAGAATTATTAAATATTTTACTGAAATAACATATTAGGATCATACAAAATTTGTTAATAGCATTTAATAATTTTGTCTTTGACAGAGATAATAATTATTGTTTGATGTCTTTGATCTGACTCTGTTTAAAATTGCTAACACTTTGTGTTTTACAAAATAAAAAATATTTAAAAAACTGAGCTAAATTATAAAAGAGATTAGTTGTTCATTTTACTAACTAAGGAAATAATCCCTTGTTATGAACTATTTAACACTTCAGACCCTCCATTAACCCATTGACAAAGGCGTTAATTTATCCCATGGAATCATCAAACCATCAAAAAATGTCATACTCATCAGAGCCTCAAACACTCAAAAGGTGTTGATTAGATAAAAATACCTTTAAAAGAGTGTTGATGTGTATTAAAATTAACAATTTAATAAAAATCTTTATTACTGACATGAAAAAATATGGAACAGACAAATTTATCTAAAATAATGAACATATTATTTGAAAAATAATGACATCTCATTGAGCTAAAAATGTTTTTAGTAATCAATTTAACACTTCTGTACACTTTTCTCATTTAAAATAAACATTGTGAGTATATTCTATGTTTTCCTTATCTGCGTCATAATAAGTACCAAAAATTAAGATATATTACTTCTTAATTTAATGTAATAAGATGTAATATTTTTTAATCAAATAATTGTGTGGGTTTTTAAAACAATAATTATATCTTTTTATGCCATAACAGGTTCACCAAAATTGGATCCTGATATCATAATTATACTAATTATTATACCACTTTCAATTAAGGTCACCGTTTGAAAAATAAATAACTGCAAAATTCATTTTAATATTAACTGTCATTAAAAAAAATAATAACTGGGGGGAGGGGGGGAACTGTCTGCATAATTTCATTTTGGGGGAGAACAGTCAGGGGAGGAAACAGTTTGGGGGAGAACTGTCATGGGGAGGAAACGGATTGGGGGAGAACAGTCTGGCATTCGTCTCAGACAGCACCTACAACAATATTTTCCTTTTATCATATACGTATTAGTAATAGGATATTATCGAGGACTTTACCGGCTGGTATCAGCGAATGGGGCGACAACAAGGGTCAATCATAGGAAATTAATCGAGAGAGAGAGAGAGAAAAAAAAAAATTCCATGCTAAGTGTTACGAATAAGCCTTGTTATGTACTGTACTGTCACTGAACATTGAAAGTAGACTGTTGTTGGATTTAGAATAAGCCGTGCTATGTTCAGGCTTTGAACATTGAAAGTAGACTGTTGTTGGATTATTTATGTGTGTAAATATTGTGAATATTTGTAAAACAAAATTCATTGTGTTCTACCATGTGTGTCGCATTTGAATACACAGTGTATCAGTAAATGTATAATAATAGAGAAATCATCTATAAAGGAAGCCACTCTCAACTTGACAAATCAATAGAAATACTGGGAAAACAAATTCAAATGGGTCTAAGAAGTGTAAATGCTAATGTTAGATTCCAAACATCTGTCCCTACAACTACATGAACTACATGAGACGCAATCTGATTAAAATCATATCCTAAATATCGCTATGCTATTAGGATCTGAGGACGACCAATAGAAGGTCACCTTCTCGTGACCTATCCATCAGCAAATGAGAGCAACGCTTCCACCTTCATGGAAGTAAATGTTTAACTTGTGAAAACCTATTTATATAACTAGGATCCCAAAAAAAAATAACTGCCATGTATAAACTGTCACCGAACTCAGTTAAATTTATTTGTCAAAATCTTTCAGAATAATGAGATTTATGTTTGTGACCCTAACTATAAATTTTAGACAACAAAAAAGAAAATGATTCAATTTACTGAACTTTTATTTCACAAACAAAAATATCATTGAAAGATAAAATGATGAATGGTGGATGAATACATCAGCTTTGCAAAATGACCTTCTAAACAGTTGGAGAAGAATATTTTTAAAGATCCAACTTTTAAAAATCTAATTTTAGCTCCAGTGAACCAGAAATGCAATGGATCAGAACCATTTGAACAATCTTGGTAGAGCTTCAAGCAAGGAACATCCCAGGCAAGTTTCATTAAATTTGGCCTGTTGTTTTCAGAGGAGATGTCTTTGAATGAAAAGTTGACGACGGACGGACAAAGACTGATCAGAAAAGCTCACCCTGAGCACTTTGTGCACAGGTGAGCTAAAAATATCATCAGAAACATTTACTTTTCAGTCTTATTAAGTCAGCAGTGACTTACCCTTACAGAAATTAATAATTTATCAGTATATATATATATCGGTGAGGAAGCAAAAAGACAAATAAATTAATGATTGAATTAGTTTCATACCATCGCCATTTTAATGTTAATGCTAATACGTACATCAAATATTAACATTCTGCTGATTTAAAGACTCCCTTGATTCCAAACAGAGCAAAATGTATGTCTCGGCATGAACCTTCGGTTTTTTCTCTCGTTCAATGTATGCAAATTTAACTTTTTTGGAATCTTATCATTTATGTTTATAATATGCATGCACAGGGCCATTAAATTGCTTATATCTATTTTTGAAATAATCGTAACAGTTTTCGGACAGAAGCATCGTCCATTTGAAAACTCTTCCATCACTAGTTAATACATTAATAATCCCTGATTTGATCAAACAGGATTAAAAATAATGTCAATCTCAAACCAGGGGAAATGCTTACAACGTGATTTGACCACGAACACTGTCTTCAACAAGAACACGGCAAGTAAATTTTCTTTTGATAATGGACCAAAATGTACTTTTTTGCACAGAATTGTCATTGAAAACTGTAGCACTGTTACAAAAACAAGAGGGCCATGATGTGCTCAGGTGAGCAAAAAATCCCATGCCTTGTTTTTGTATATTAAACAAATGGCCTACATTTTTACCTGGAAAGGAAACACTGAAAATAACCTGCAATTGGGTATGTCTGTATTGGTGTAAAAATGTTACATGTACAGAGAAAGAAAAACCTCAAAATCTGTAGCTATAACAAGTTTTATTATCATTTACTTTCATATTTTTTCAAAGAATAAATTAACATATTTCACATCTAAAATAAGCTAAAGAATGGGTAGCAATTCTCTCATTTTCTAATAAGTGTATAGGCCTCTTCTCCTCGTCCCATTCTGCACATAGTACACTATAGCCATAATAGATTCCTTAACAATGCACTGGGTTACTTTTATTATTTATGAAAAAATGTGTTTGATATATTAAACTGAAATGTTAAGATGTGTTGGTTTTTTTTTATAATGCCTCACCTTCCAATATGGAATGTATGGGCAATTTTTCATCAACTGTCTCCTCTGAAATTTGAGCTAGCTGCATGCTACAAATGGCTGGAAGAGACTTTCTCTTAAGATATGAAAAGAAAGAACAAGCAAACCACTGTCTACAATATCATAAAGAAATATTTACCTCCACCAATAGAATTCAATTATGTATAAAACCACAGACTCAATGTTATTTCATTACATGTCACTAAAGAGGTAAAATATTTGTTACTGGAAAGGAAAAATAAATGCAGAATTACAATGGGAGACTGGTTATCAAAGGGAATGCATACAAACATACAATTATAAAAAAGCCATAACTTATGAAAAACAAACAAAAACTTTCAGTTGAAGCCTTCAGATTACTAACATATCAAACAAGAACTCTAAACACAAAAACCATCACTCCTATACTAAAGTAAATTGTAATATTTGGTTTAGAATAATTACACATTATTTTCACTTACATACATATACACACAGAATTGTACGCTTCAAAAGCAACATAAAATATCACAGATATGAACAGGGGGCCTCAGCAGCTCACTTGAATGTCAACCTTCATAATTATGATTTCACAGAAGAACACTAATCTAAGAAGCACCACAATTATGTATTTCTATGAGTCCTTATATTATAATGTTATAAATTAAAGGCCCTTATATATAGCCATTGCAAAAATTCTTATTAACTTGTATAATGTAGATGGGTAACAGTAAAAACTGTTCCTACCTTAGACAACTCATTAAAGCACATTTAGAATTTCTAGAAAATACTTAAGCCAGTGAGACCCCCAATACTCACAAGGTGACTCTGAATGTATTGATAGGTCCGCAAATATAAATAACTTTATGCTGTTTCACTTTAAAAATTATTGTTATATTAGAACTAAGTTTCAACTAATTTATATAAACTGTGTGTGTGTTATAAATCCCATCAAAATCCCTTACCTGAACTATAAAAAGGAAAAATCAACTGATGCAATCAATGAATGCTCATTAATTGTCATTTTTACATTTCAATTTCTTTTTTATTTTTTTTCCAAAATAGATAAAAAAATACACAAAATATACTGTGCTTTTTAATAAACAGTGTATCTTTTTATTAAACGACAATAAAAAATGAATTTCCTACATTTAAAGCAGATAAAAAATAAAAGCAGAACAGACAAGTGTTTCGGCTTGATTTTTTTCTGCACTATAAATGTCATTATTACAATTTCAAGGGACATTTTGAATGGTACTGTCAACTACCGGTATAAAATGTCAAGATATCCTACATCTTAGGCCCAGCAGTACCATCTTGCATGACAATATTGCACTCTAACACCTTTCTTCTACTGAGGTATGACATTGGAGATTTCTTGAAGTACATTTAAGTATATCACAGATCTTTTCACATTGCATCAAAATGAAACTTTTGAGCTTCCTGTCTTTTCTCTTTCTTGTCTTCAATCTGTAATAAATATTCAATCCGTAATAAGTATTCAATCTGCTATAAGTAAAACAGAGAAGTAATTTCTTCTTTCTCTGGACTGTAAAAGCCATCCATGCTTGACCAACCTGTCAGTTAGTCTTTGAAAATATACTAAAATGTGTTTCAACTCTAGATCCTATGTGGCAGTTTGACTATCCTGTGTGGTTTTGACCAGTGACATACAAAACTGAGGAACAATTTTACACATGCTACTACATTTACATCATGGCCAACATGCCAGGCAGATTATATAACAATAATGAAAAATCTAAAAATACCATTGTCCTAATATGTTCAACTTGACTTTTTAACACCATTATCTTGATATTGATTGTTGCAAACGAAATGTTGCAGTACCATATTCAACACATCTGAAAAATTATTTTAATTTGTTTTACACAAGACCTGGCTCCAGACCTTATTTTATTGCTAAGAGGATTTTTATAATATGGATTATATGCAATAAGCCTGTACCATACCTTATCTCTCCAGTGTAGAGCAGCCACTATGCCTGCAATAAATCCACATGTACCAAACAATGCAGCACCAGTTAACATCATTAACCGACTAGGTGTCACAAACAGTTTTAAATCCCACCTGTAAATAAATAACATCCAAGCATTTAACAATTCTTCTCAATACTCTCTTCATTACTAGATGGGTGTTCAGTGAGACACTTGTGTCGCCCTTGGGTACTCTGTTAGAATAACTAAAAAGGTAAACAAGAGCCTGCTGGAAAAGACAGCATGCTAGTCAAAGTACAACAAGACCTGTCCACAGACAGCATGCTCCACTTTTCTCAGTGCTGGATAATTAATTATAAGCCAAGTTAAACAAGAGGCCCAAGTGAAAAAAATTTGAGTGGGGGAGGGCAAGTACCTAGTCATACAAGATGAAAAAAAAAAAATTCGGGTCAAGCACTTATGTATTTATGTGGGGGGTGGGGGGATGACAGATTTGGGGGTTGGGGGTGGATGTGGAGTCAAAAACCTAAGTATCAAAAAAAAAACATCGGACCCTGGGGGGAGGTGAGGGAGGGGGGGGGGGGTTTGAGGATGGATGGGGAGTCAAGAACCTATGTATTAAAAAAAAAAATATATTGGCAGGGGGGGGGGGGGGGTTGTAAAACAAAATGGGGCAGGGGGAGGGTCCCCATGCAGAGGGGACAGTGGGGGGGGGTACTTACCCACCTTATGTCAGCTAATATTTTATTTCTAGGCTTAAGAAGTTTTTTTCCTATATGTAAGTATAAGCAAAATCAAGTGACCCCTGGGGGTGGGGCTAACTGTGACCCCAGGGACATGGGTACCAACAATCTTTACAGGGGTTTTGCTGGTGATCAAGTATTTCAACTTTGAATGGAATATCTTTGACACTTTTTGAGACATGGACATAAAGAAAAAGGTTAACCAAGAAATTTTAACTTGAAAAAGGGGCATAACATTGCAACAATAAATTTGAGGGTTATCTGCCCTTGAGAAATGGTACAATTGTAAGTATTACAATTGGAAAGTTTGATGAAGAAATATTAAGAAATGGCATAGTTATAGTCAATGTTAAGTTTTAATGACAAAATCCAAGTACAAAAAGGGGCATAACTCTGTCAATTGTGACCTTGACCTATAGATTTTGGCATCATCACGACCCTGTTGTCGTATGCAATATAATTTGAAAGTTTGATGACGAAATGTTAAGAAATGGCAAAGTTATTGCCAACGTTAAGTTTTCATGACAAAATCCAAGTACAAAAAGGGGCATAACTCTGTCAAATGTGACCTTGACCTAAAGATTTTGACATTATCCCGACCCTGTTGTCATAAGCAATACAATTTGAAAGTTTGATAAGATAATGTTTAGAAATGGCAAAGTTATAACCAACGTTAAGTTTTTGTGACGGACCGACGGACAAAGCAATCCCTATGTATCGCCGTTTCTTCGAAAGGGCGACACAAAAATTTCACTTCACATTATTATGCAACTGGGACTGAGTGGTTAAGATAAGAAACACATAAACTGTCATAGTAACTAAATGAGTACCTTTTCATAAAGCTCAAAAGTATTGTGAAAAGCTCTAAGATTAAATAAATGTGATATCAAAGTAAAGCTCTACTGGGTAATATCTTGGTAAAGCTCTTTAAATAGATAATCTCTCAAAAAAAGCTTTAAAAAGTAATATCTCTGTAACCTATTACTGATGGATGATGTGTCTTCCCAGTGCTTTTAAAGAGGCATACCCCAACATTTCAAGTATTCTGTTTCCTTCAAAATCTTGTACATTGGTATATGTGAAAAGCAGTCAATGAATTATTAACAAATGTCAGGGTGTCGGTCAAAATTTATTACAAATTCACAAATATTTGGTTGTGAAATGCTTTAAGGAAACATTTTTGAGCAGAAGCTTTTCTTTACTAGTAAATTATAAATTATGTTTTTGTTTTTTAATGCTCGCCCCACTTTCTCCTCCAATCAGTTATTTATTTTTTTAGATTTTGGCTCTCCTATCTTTCTAAAAAAATAAACAGATGTTCTAATTTCATAGCTTCAAAAATGTACAAGTACATACTGCTTATGCTCAGAGACCCTGTGTTCTCCTGCAACTAATTAATGATAGTATGTTACTATGCTTTTGACTAAAACACTTTCCAACATGGAAGAAATGGCTGTATTACCCGTCAGAATTGATAATGTTATGTACATGTGAGGAAAAATTGGCAGAGTACTAACAGATTTAGAGTGTATATTGAGTGTTCTTCATAAACTAGAGCTCTTACTGGATGTGAATAATACCATCGCATAACTGTCTTGTCAGAGGAAAAAGGGAAATAATGAATGCATATTTATGTGTACATAAACATACATATGCACTAACTGATGAACACCAAATCTGAAACTGATAGTCCTAGAAATGTTGAAATAGTTCACATTGCAAGATTTTGCTATAATTGGCCATAAAACTGCAGAGCTGGCAACGCCTTGCATGAAAGATGCGTCAAGCTCATCTAAACATTTTGGTGAACATGCAATCTGATTAAAATAAGCTCCTAAATGACGATTTGCTAACAGTAGTTAGATCAGTTACTTCAGTCAGATTGGGTGAACATGCACACCAATAGTCTGAGAAATAGGGAAGTAGTTAGCATCAGAAAAATTTTTACAACTGGCCATAAAATCCCAGAGTGAGCATGCATGAAAAACATGTCATGCACATCTTTACTTACTGATGAACACCAAATTTGAAATTGATAGTCGTAGAAATGTTGAAGTAGTTCACATCACAAGATTTTGTTATGATTGGCTGTAAAACTGCAGAGCTAGCATTGGCATGAATGGAAAATGTGTCAAGCACACTTATTGGTGAACATGCATACAGTAATAAGTTTCAAATTCATAGTTCATAGAAATGTTGAAAATAATTTGCATCAAAAGATTGCTGCAATGGATTGACCGACCATGACTCCAATATATTTCTACAAAGGAAGTTTGGCGCAGGTATAATAAGAAAGCTCAATATACATTCTAACCTATACAAAGGAAGTTTGGCACAGGTATAATAAGAAAGCTCAATATACATTCTAACCTATACAAAGGAAGTTTGGCACAGGTATAATAAGAAAGCTCAATATACATTCTAACCTATACAAAGGAAGTTTGGCACAGGTATAATAAGAAAGCTCAATATACATTCTAACCTATACAAAGGAAGTTTGGCACAGGTATAATAAGAAAGCTCAATATACATTCTAACCTATACAAAGGAAGTTTGGCGCAGGTATAATAAGAAAGCTCAATATACATTCTAACCTATACAAAGGAAGTTTGGCACAGGTATAATAAGAAAGCTCAATATACATTCTAACCTATACAAAGGAAGTTTGGCACAGGTATAATAAGAAAGCTCAATATACATTCTAACCTATACAAAGAAAAAACCAATAAAATACATACGCAGTAAATCACCAGTAAATTATAGGGTATGTTCCTATCAAGAAACAAAATACCACTGGTAGCTATGTAAAACTTTTAAATTAGCTCTTCAATTCGACATCATCTAGACATGATCTACACTTACTCTGTTGGTTTGTTGACAGGATGTGGTATAATAACCAGCTGAGAATTAGGTATCAATGACGTCCACTGGTTCGTTAATTTTTTCTGAAAATAAAATAAAAGAAAAACTAGTCATGTTAGTGATGAACAAATATAACTGTTCCTACAATATATAATACAGTGTATTCCAGATAAATAAGACAAACATGTTTTGTATTTTTCTTTTTTACATTTCAAGTATTTAGAGCAGAACTTTTATTACAGGCTCCTTATTTTATATATAGTTACAACAGTACCCCACTGACCCATCGATTCACATCTGATCAGACTATTCTTAAAAACAAGAACTGTCACTGTAAGATGACAATGCCCCCGAAAGTGGTGCTTTGACCTTTGATCTGAGAACCAGTCATTCAGAGGTCAAAGTCAAATAAATATAGGCCAATGGGAAGGTCTTATCAAAAGGGGGTTGTGTCCAAGTATGAAGTAAATCCACATACTAATAAGGAAGTTATGGGCAATGTGAACATTTCTAGACAACTGGATCTTCAAGGTGAAGGTCATTCAGGGGTCAAGGTCAAATAAATACAGGACAGTGAGATGGTCTTGTCCAAAGTGGTGTTGTGTTTAAGTATGAAGTATATCCACTTACTAATTTGGAAATTATGGCCAAATAATAGTTTCTGGACCATTGGATAGTCAGGGGTCAAGGTCAAATAATTACAGGTGAGCAGGATGGTCTTGTCCAAATGGGTGTTGAGTCCAAGTATGAAGCAAATCCACTTACTAATAAGGACGTTATGGCCAATGTTAAAGTCTTTGGACAATTGGATCTTCAAGATGAAGGTCATTCAGGGGTCAAGGTCAAACAATTATAGGTCAGGGAAAAGGCTTTGTCCAAAGGGGTGTTGAGTCCAAGTATGAAGTAAATCCACTAAATAATAAAGAAGTTACTGCCAATGTTAAAGTTTTTGAACAATTGGATCTTCAAGGTGAAGGTAAATCAGGGGTCAAGGTCAAATAATTACAGGTCAGTGTAAAGGTCTTGTCCAAAGGGGTGTTGTGTCCAAGTATGAAGTAAATCCACTTACTAATAAGAAAGTTATTGCCAATGTTAAAGTTTTCGGACGGACTGACGGACGGACGGACTGACAGTTCATAAACAATATGCCTCCCTTCAGGGGGTATAACTACTAGATTTCTTATTGTATTGTTATCAGAATCTGAGCCCTGCAATTTGCAAAGAAAAGTCTTCATTGTTTGATATGTAAAATAATCCGTTTTTTTTTTAAAGTAACTACTTTGTTGTTTGGGGTGGGGGGTGAGTAAGGGGGAAATTACACAAGGTCCTAATACCATGTTTTTTATTGAGGCCCGATCTGGGTACCTTATGCCCTGTTGAGGTCACACAGGACTTGAAAAATAAAACAAGGGCGATCAGTGATCACGTGTCGTCCGATGATAGCCAATTCAACAGAAGTATTGAGAGGTGATTGGACAGTTTGTAGGCTAAAAGCATTTTTTTATTCAAGGGCCATAACTCAGCCAAAAATCACTCAACCGAAAAACCTGTTAAACATGCGCAAGCACTTGAGGTACCAATCAATCCTGTAACATTTCATTTAAGTTGCTTTAGTAGTATAAGAGAAGTAGTCTGGACAAACATTGAAAATAAAAATCATTAAAAGACCATAACTCTGACAAAAATCATTGAACTGGAAAATGCTGATGATATTCACAACTAGAATTGGTACTGATCATTCCTGTAAAGTTTGGATGAAATTGCACGAGTCGTTTCTGAGGAGTAGTCCGGACAAGTTTTGTGATGGACAGACAGACAGACAGACAGACAGACAGACGGACGGACGGACGGACGGACAGACAGACAGATGATGGAGAAGTGATCCCTATATGTCATGGCTACTTTGTTGCATGTCACAGCTACTGTGAAACCTGCAACACAAAAAACATGATTTGTCCAAAACACCTTTTTCATTCAAGGGCCATAACTCAGCCAAAAATCATTCAACCGAAAAACCCGTTAGATATGCACAAGTACTTGAGGTACTGATCAATCCTTTAAAATTTCATTCAAATTGCTTAGTAGTATAAGAGAAGAAGTCCAGACAAACTTTAAAAATAAAACTCATAAAAGGGCCATAACTCTGACAAAAATCATTGGATTGGAAAATGCCGAAGACATGCACAACAAGACTTGGTACTGATCATTCCAATAAAGTTTGGATGAAATTGCACCAGTTGTTTCTGAGGAGAAGTCTGGACAAGTTTTATGATGGACGGACAGAAGGACAACGGAGAAGTGATCCCTATATGTCACGGCTACTTTGTAGCAGGCGACACAAAAATCATGATCATCAGTAATGGTGCTTGTAATAAACACACAAGGATGGTATTCACTAATAGTCTTAATCCGGTACATTGCTTTGAAACTACTTTCATATTATACTCTGTGTTTTCCCACAAAAACTGCCTTGTCTTTATCAAAAAAAGTTTAAAATATCTCAGGATAACTTGTACAGTTACAACAAATACTTTGGTGGCATTTTTAGTTTGTGGAGTATTTGTACATGTATTTCTTCATTGCCAAACCTTCATACTTACTGATGTATTTGTTGGAATCCCCACTTTTAATTTATCTATAAAGTTAGGAGTCTGTCCTAAACCAAACACCGAGTATGGTAATTGTAGTGGCATATAAGCGGACTGAGACAGCTGAAAGGCTGAAATATAGAATACAAGCATGCTTCAATGCAAGAAAATCTTACTTCCTGAAATCTGAAATTTCATCATGCAAACAAGCAAACACTGTTTAACACACTTTCAAAAGACTTAATCCTAAACCTGCTGGAACAGAAAGTGATTAGCACATCCATGAAGTCTGACCAGGCTCTATACTGTTGGTAGCTCAATTTTTGCATTTTAATATTGAAATCCCCTAAACTTTGAATGGACTTTTCCAAATTCAAAGCTGGGCAGATCCATTACAAAAATTCAGTAGGTTAAGGGTTAATCGGAGGCTGCAAATCAAAGCACATTTCTATCAGCTACCTGCAACTTGTAATACTGATAAAATATTTTTAAAATACTTAATGGTCACATTTGATTACAGGGTGACCTCAATACATACAAATACATAACAAGAACTGTCAGTGGAGACAGTACACTCAACTATTTAAGTACTGATAGGCAAGAAAGCGATAACTATCAAAAAAATAAATTTAAGTCAAGATTTAGAGATATACAGACAAGGATCTTCTCCACTGCAGATGAAATATCATTTAATATTTATAATTTTATCACTGAATATCCCCTAAGTAATAAATAAGTTATAGTAAAATATTACAATTTTTAATGAAAATTTTAAGTCTGAAGGAGAGATAATTCTGGAAATATGGGTGCTAAAGTTATGAACCTTACCACATATGATGTGAATGATGATAAAGAACATATATTTGAAGTCTGAGATAAATCCCTCATGAAATAAAGAAGTTATAGTAACAAGTATTTTACTGCGCAAAGACTTTAATCAGAAGTCTGGACGTGGACTCCAGGTGGGTAGGACAGCTCTCCATATGCTACATGTATGTATAGTCGAGCTAAAAATAACCGACTTCCTTCTCATTATTCTTGATATTGAATTCATTTGATATTTATGTCTTGCAGGTTAACTACTATACCTGCAGATCATAACAAAGTACTTAGTAACAAACTGCACTGGGGAAATATATATTGAATAATTTCCAACAATATAAACTGCTATGAAAAATCATAATTCTAAAGCTACTAGTATTTGACATATACAAGCCACTACCTATTTTATGTTGTAGATCACCGCTGAGGTCTGTTGTTTCATACTGTACCACAGGTCCTGGCTGGTTTACTCCATAGGGCTGGAAATAAAGTCATATTACAACTACAGACCACAGCCCCTTTTAAGCATATCTTGATCGAAGGTATTGTCACACACCTGTCAATTATGCTTCCAAAGGCATTTGGCATTGATAACATCATGAAGCATTTCTATAACATCTTGTATATATCTATTTTGAACTTAATGAGGAAATATTCCAGCCAATCCCATATGTTGTTTTTTTAAGCAAGATGAAAAAAGTAATTTCTTCAGCAAGACATTACAGAATTTGTAAGTGGTTGTCTTAGCAAACAATATAACAGTTACATAACAGATTTATATCTAACACAAATCCTTGGAAAACAAACTTGAAATGATAACCCTGAAAAAATACACTGACCTTTCTACCTTTAGGACAGTTAAAGTCACACAGTCCACTGACAACTGAAAAAAGAAAATGCAGTCCTGCAGTTTATAAGTTCATCAAACTATTTTGATATTACTGAATGTCAAACTTACTTTTGTTGTTATATATGGAATCCTAACTGAAAATAATAGATTCATTAACTTTTATCCTGCTGGCAGCATTTGTGACCAGTTGAACTGTTCAGACCATAATCAGCCTGCATATCAGTGCAGTCTGTTTCCACAGTGAAACTTTCTCGACTAAACTGAATATGACACAGATAATGATAAGACCTATATGCACACTGGTAACAGCTCCAGACTGCAGAAATATTTGTCAGTTAAGACAGTATCTCAATAATTAAAAAATTTTTCAAGTACATACCAGTAACTTTCATGAAGCAGGCATCGTCTACAAAGTCATGTTTTCTCACCTCAGTTCTTGCTCTCCCTTTACTGTCAACACTTGAAATGATCACATCTAAGATACCCTGTAAAACATAAGGTAAAAATATTTCTAAGTTACATGTATTTGCTTTGTATCGAGATATATTCAAAAATTTTATTTTGCATAATCAATAACTTGTAGTATTCATGTCAGTCATTTTATTTAACACGTACATGTTCTTCAATATAACCACACAAAACTTGAAATGTTTTCCATCAACATACCCTGCTGGAGGACCACTGTTCTGTGATCTTTTCTGGCCCTTAACCCATCTATGCATAGCATAATGGATTATGCCATCTTTATCATTTGGATGAGTCCATTTTCAATTAAAAGGGTTTCTGGTGTAAATTTTTGATTTTATTCTATTTAGGGAAGAAAGTCCTTTATGCAAACAGTGTAAACCCTGATCAGACACCACATAATTGCATTATCTGATCTGTGTCTGCACTATCTGTCTATGTCTACTTTTGCAGACACTAGGCATTCATGGGTTAACATTCAAACAAGTTACTTAGGCTTCTAGTTTACTGAAACAATGTAGCATCAACAAAGAAGCCATTATAATATTTTTAACAGTTTGACTGACCAAACATATGATATACACCACTTTATTTGAAATAAGAGACCTACATCATCACGAAGGTCGTAAAATGCTGGAAGCAACGCCCTGTAGTCATGAGACTCTAACCATGTATCCCAGTCTACCACAAATGTTCTTGAAAACCCTGCACAGTCACTGTCGCATTTTCTATTATACATTATCACAGCTCTGTGTAGATTTCTGAAAAAAATATATATGACAAGATATAATTTTTGTAGTATACCTCAAAAATATCCCAGCCAACTCTTTATGTATAAAATTTACAAAAACATAAAGAACACACTAAGAATTTAACATTTTAACTATACATTGCTTTTGTACATGTATTTGCATCATAAACACAGAATATAATTACCCTGTAGCATTTCCCAACACTGCAAGAAGATCTGGGAAACCATCCAGGTTGAAGTCCCCAACCCTTACTGTTACAGGTACTTTCAGAAACCCAGGTGCCCCGGACTGGTCTTGAGGTATAAAGTTCCATGTAAGCTGACCATGGTCTAAATTAACCGGAAGTTTTATCCACTGCAAAAAGTATTGAAAATACACAGAAATTAAGGAAATCTGTAAATTTTTGAGAAATATCAGATTAATTTCATAAATTTGAAACAAGCTGCTAATGTTTTTTGATGAATCTAGACATGTAGACTTTTGAAAGTAAATGAAAAGTTTTCTAAAGTCAACTTTTCATGTGAACAATCTTTAAAATCAAACCTACTGTATATAACAATCAATCAATTCAATTTAGGTTTATTGCATAAACTTTTACATGTTTTTTGCAAAACAACATATTTACAATGGCAAGTCAAAATTTACAGAAAAGTATGACTAAAATATTATACATGTACACAATTGAGAATAAAGTTTAATACAAAGCTAGTCATTTCTCCTCTTAAAAGCTGAAAATACAAATTTTTTTTTGTGTGTTGCAGACATTAAAGCATTAAATTTATTAACATTTGGCCATGTGTGATATTGTCTATGAATAAAGGTTCAAGAGCTTTTCATTATCTTAAAGCAAGATCACTGGGAATGAATGCTACGGTTGCTCTTGCTAAATGATAATAAAAAATAATATATTTATTGAAATATATTTGAGAATTCATTTTTATTGACCTGATAATCTAAGTGACACTGGTTGTGAAATAAACATTTAAAACCAGCATATTTTGGACTTTTTCTCTATATGCAGATAAGGCTCTGTTTGACACTGAGAACACAGCAAAAGCTAAGCTTCTTTCTTGTTTTTTAAAGTCTAAATTATGATTTTAATTTGAATGTAAACATACTATAAGTTTACCTTTTCATTCTTGTAGAGAAGTAGCAAGCTCTGAGTACAGGCCTTATCTAAACAGGCTGGAACAAGCACATCAACATTTAGATCTCCATCTGAAAATAAACATACATGTACACATTTTGTTTTAGAACACATTGTACTGCACACTTGGTAATGGGAACAGTGCAATCATTATGAAAACAAAACTAGAGTTTGTCATGAACCTGTTTTCTTGTCTTGTTCTACAGGTTGTCAGTTCTCAGCCAAACAAAACTGATTAAGGTTGAGGGGTCAATTTTTACAGGTGTGCAAAAGTATGTTTTGTGAAGGGTGGGTGGGAAATGGGAATGGGTTAACTGAAATATGGATAACATAAAAGATATATATAAAAGCTAACTGTCTAGACTTACCAAAATCTGCAAACACAAACTGGCCAATAACTTTCAATTCCTTCTCATACTGAACTTGTACCGTTTTTTTATAAGTCAGATTCCCATGCTGAAAAGAAGAACAGAATAGGTGTAACAAATCTTCTTTAACATGCCTTATAATTTATATACTTGTAGCATTTTAAATGTTATAATTAAGCTAGAGAGAATCCAACACTCGGAACAATCCTGTGCTATTCATCAACAGAACTTTTTTCCTTTCAATACATATGACTTAGTTCTAATTTTTCTAATTCAGATATATAAAGGATCAAACAGAACATCCATGTTTTTCCCCTAAAATTATTTAACAAGGGAAGAGCTTTGAAAATGACGTAAGTTAAGATGTGAACCTAGAGAAAAGCTTTTTCACTATGTATACAAAACATGCTTCAATACCTGATTGGTCCAGTACTCTAGCTGTGTTTGATTGGATTTTGACACTACACATAAATCTGAAACAACAGACAAAACTTTATCTTGTAACATAATGTTTCAATCCTTTTTTGTAACATACATGTATTAAACAGTCTTTGTACAAGTCATAGCTGTTTACATGACAAGATTTTAAAACAAATTACTATTTACATTCCAAACTTGTCAACAATAGGCCAACTAGGATAGGTTACAGTATGTGCAGTTTGTTACATAAATGTGACAGAAGTAAGCATGCTTTGAAAAATGCATGATGATATTTATAGCATAGGGCCACTTTAAGATCAAAATTCAAAATTTTGGATTTTTATAACATAAGATTTTTGTAATCTTAATCTTATGATATTGTTGATTTTAAAATCAAATGACTGAATAGATGCATAACAAGTGCCAGCTAGCAGCAAGTGATTTTTGTTGATTTTTGGAGATTTATTCATCCATGGATACAGAGCAGTTGCCAAAATATATCAAATTTATGCACATCATTAATAAATAAACTGAATCAATTACACTTTTTTCAAATTCTAATAACCCTGAAGCTGGTTGTGCTCAAACTTGGCAATTTGCTGTGCATACCATTTCATCTAAGACAGATGTAACAGGGCATGGTTATTTTCCTGATTTTATGGTTAGGTCATGAATAATTCAGAATGTCAGAACTCAATATTGAAATCTGCTCTTAAAATGGAGGAAATACATGAATTTCATTTCATTCTGTTGCTTCTAGGTAAAGAAGTCCTAGCTTCTGATGTGAAATGAATATTTACATATCAAATCTCTATCTATACAACATACACTGTCAAAACAACAACAAAATGCTATAACAGAACAGAACAGAACATAAAATTTTGAGTCAGTATAACTTCTTATTCCTTCACAAACAACTTGTTTATCAGTTATTTAATTTATACTTGACTGAAATGTAAAAATTTAGTACTTAAACCCATATACCGTAATCTTTTTTTTTAAGATTTCAAACAATTTTAAAAAAGAACATTCATAATAGACACTTAAATATATACTACAACCTTGTACTGCCACCATTTATTAGCTCATTTGTTAGATTCAGGTCCCACTACTGACCAAGACTGTGAGAAATTTGGCACACAGAAAAGTGAAGAAAATTTGTTAAAATAATCCCCCTGCCTACAACCCAATGCATACTAAACTGACAGAATTGTAAATGTAACATGATGAAAAATAACTTTGTAAAAATTTAATGAATCTGAGAAAGGAGGAATATTTGGCCTCACAAGATAGCAATCTACATTAAGTCTATACATGCCTTTACAGTAAGCAGTGATATGGGAATACACTTAATGCTTCAATGGAATATGACAGTACATTTTACATAATGATTTCAACCTTGTACATTCTATTTCTTAAAATCTTAATTTTGCTTAGCAGGCTTTAATTCATGAAAATAAACAGAATTAAAAAGAATTTTTTTATGCAGCTTACCTGCTGTCATGTCATTATTTAGATCTACAAAGGCACTAGATTGTGGTGTCCTCAGTGGGGCAAAGTCTTTCTGACCTGGAGGTAACTTTTGCTTCACTTCTGTATAGTTCCTATCCTGACTGTATATAAACATAATATTAAAGTTCTTATACAAATGTTTCCGACAATGAAAGTTAAAGGAAAAGAAACAATCATTTTAAGAGAAAATCTTGTGCAGATATTTAGTATGTTCAGATTCTCTGTCATAACTCCTGTTAACAATGTTTGCATCCAGTCTTCTTTACAATACCTTGAATAGAAAATAACTAATTGAAACTGATTTAACCTTTCCCTGGTTGGATGTAATTGACTCAGCCGTTGTGACCAGCAGCAGACCAAGACCAGTCTGCACATCCATGCAGTTTGATCATGGTCTGCACTTTTCGCTATTCAGTCAGTAAACTTTCAACAAGCACCCCCATAAACAATTAATGGATCTGTCCAAATTAAAAAATGGAAAAGTCCATTTTAGAATTTAGCATGTTAAGTGTTAAAAGTTAACAGATTCTTGAATTTTTTTAACATTATATAGTTTAATTGAAGAAAACAACCTTTATATGGTATTTTCCTAAATTATGACTAGTAATCTTACTATTTCTTACAAACTTCTAATAATTACAGTATTCTTCCCTCTGATCTAAAGAAATTGTCTTCCTGTATTAATTTATGAAGGGACAGTGATCTGGCTACATGCCAACAAGTTCCCTACAAGTATACCTGAATATCCAGAAATATCTCTCCCCTGGAGACTTCTCACCAAACAAATCAGGGATCATGTCTGCATTCTCACTGTAAAATATATCATAAAATAATCAAGTACAAAGCAAGCACTACAAAATATAAACTAAAAAAGTCTGTGTTCAAAAAAACTTTGAAATAAAAATCTTTCCTGTGTGTCTTTGTGATGTCCAAAAAAACACACACACACCACAAAAACAACTGAATCCTAACAGAACAAACCTAAAGAGGGGTTATAAGCTTTAAATTTCCACTCTTCAACAATTACCATGAGGCATAAATATATTAAATGCTGCTAAAACCCAAGAAGAAAATCTTCAATAAAAGCTGGGCAATTTTCAGTAAAAGTAACACAAGATGAAAAAAAACAGCTTTTTATTCTAAACAAACAAGTACTTTATGGACACTGTGTACTTACTCCAGGAGAAGAGGTTGGTCAATCATATCAGGTAACTTTAGTACACTTCCTGAAATATGGAAAAAAAATCAACTTAATTAGGTCAATCACAGATACTCTATAGAAAATCATTCACAACCCTAGATACTATCAGTTATTAACTGTTAATTATTAGGCTTTAAACCAGTGCACAATTTTGTAAAATTTCTTCACCAGAACAGTTCAAGTTTGATGAAGAATAAAATCCTAATAACGGAAAACAAATCAGCCTTTGTTACAAAGTTCTGGACATGAATGTACAGTTAATGCACAAACATGCCAATGAAAGAAAAATTAAGAAACCTTCACCTGTATTTAAACTGGAGCCTTGACCCCAGTAGATTCTTGGTGACACTTTATATGTGTCCCCCTTTTTGTGGAATGTGACCAAAACATCCATTTGTAAATCACCATCAAAATCAGCAGGCACAACACTTGAGACATGAAAGTCTTTTTCAAATGTAGAGTTGTCTAATAATTTTTTTTCCTCGAAGTCTTTCTCAATATCAGCAAAGTATATATATATTGCATTACCTGAAATGACAAAACAAACTACATGTAGAGCTATAACTGAATGTGAGTAATACCCTCACAATAACAACTTGTCAGAGGCAAAAGGGAAAAATATCAAGTAAGAACTAAATAAGCCAGACAGAGTTATAGGTCTTGTATACCAAATTTTCTTACAAGTTACAAAAGTTCTTATTTCTTTTTCTATCCAAAAAGACTTAGCATAACACATTGTTACCATGTGGGAAGAATTTGTGCCAAATTATATCAAAATCCCTTGATGCATGACAAAGTAACAAACTGAACTCGAAATATGGATGACTTCTAAGTGTGACTTTGACCTTGGAGGTACACAGCTAAGAGTGGAATCACATGGTCTCAATGTGGTTAACATTTGTGCCATCTCATTCTGAAATCCTTTCAGGCATGACATAATTTTTCTATATCTATATTTAACTGGGATCCCAAACAACTAAGTCACTTTCTGCCAATGTCACACTTAGAAGAAATCTTGTAAAACAATGTAGCCAAGATCCTTTTGTATGACCCTTGATATAAAGTCTTTCTTCAAAGCTACACTGGAATTGTATTTTTTTTATTAATAGAACACATTGGCACCTTTTTTACATTTTAATCCCACAAATCATTCTTATTTTTATAACAATTTATTTATTCCACACTTATTCTTATGAAACTATCCATTTATTCTCCATCCGAAACTTAATTCTCCCTACACTATAAAAAAAACTCAAACTCTCAATGCAGCAAACTACATATATATACTGGACAATTCCCCGCCAAAATACATTAAATTATATGAAAGTCATGCAAAAGAGGAAAAAAATCCAAACAAGCAAGATTTTATGTAACATAGATCTCCATCGCAGCTTACGCTGCATATCAATATATAAAAGAACTCCACTGGAACGTATCTTTATATAAACAAATACAATAAAACATCATGTTAAAGTATCAGGTACATTTTTTAATCAGAAATATCGCAAACTTCGCGACAAAATTTTCGTGGGGTTACAGCAAAAACCTCGTATCTCATGATTTTTGCAAAAATCACTTTTTGGCATTTTCTGATGTATTTGGTGAAGATTTATAATGTGTAAAAATTTCACGTTTGTATCTTTATTAGTTTTTTAGATATTAATTTGTGACTGAACCAAGTATCGATTATCAGCCTCTACTGACACTGCAAAAACCAAGTATCGGAACATACATTTTAAGTTTTAGTAATATCAATTTAAAGTTCTGGAGCTAAAACAACTCATGTTTACATACAGGGTTTTTGCTCACACAGAATAAAATAAAACACTAAATATGCATTCTGCAAGAACCACTTATAGTGCGATACTTGGTTATTGCATTGAGGGAAATCTAGAAATTTATGAAATTTTTCACTGCGATATCCCATTATATGGAGATACAGGAAAATAGATGTCTGCAATGATGGTAAATGTTTCAAGAAAAACACAGTATCAACAGATGCGTGGTTTTAGCAGACAACCTAGCATCTGGAAAATTGAAATTTTAAACCAATAACAACTTATGTGCTGTTAATTGGGTTTATCAGGGAAGTAAAAGATAACAAAGCCCTATGTTGAATGATTAAAAACAAAAATCTTTACACCTCTAGCAAAGTCTTGGTCTTTAGTGTGGCAAAAAAAATGACCAGAACAAAAATTATTGTATAAAAGAGTGTATTTACTGATTTTTGTTTTAATGTAAATTTTACAGTTCTAATAAAGATTTATTTTTGAATTATATATTTAATACATGAATACATGAAATGATCAAATTATCATTAATTATAGTAACTTTAAATAGAATTTATTTCCTCAGTTGTATGAAGAGTCTTTAATTAAAGGACTTTATTTGTTAAATATAATTAAAATGTAAATGTTAGAACTTAGAACTGCAGGATAGTAAAACTATCTGTACAGCCAATCTAACTCACTGACTTTGAGCAAACAAGTATAATAAAGAGGCATACATTCAATAATATATGAAATTACAAATATTAGAATGTTAAAATATAAACAATGTATTCTTGGAATTAAAATTTAACTGACAGTGTGTTTCTATTAAATATTTACATAACAGACTTTCACATTACTCATTAGGGTTAATGTCAAATGATTTGATGAACCAAATATTTAGAGAAGAAATGTTTATGTATACAGAAATTATTGTTGTTATTGTGAATGATACATCCAAACTATGTAATGACTTACCTGTTGTCATTCTGAATCACTTTAAAAAGGATTTTTTTTCATTTTACCTATCAACGTCTTTATTTTATTTGAAATTTAGTGCACAAAACTGAAAGAAGTCCATGCATAGTTGGTTAGCTTGCTGTCTCATTTGTGCCCAGAATTTAAAAAAAGAGATAATAGCAACATGATTTTTTTCAAGGGTAAAGCTATATAAAAGCAAAAAGTTGTGTTTTTGGGATGATATATGACTTACCTATTTATCATTTATTTTGAGAAAAAAATATTCTAAGCTAAAATATGTTAGTCCCTACCCTCAGTGCATTTTTCTAGTGATCAATATTATAAAGCAATGTATTTTTTTAAGATGTGGTCAGATGAGGAGCTTTTTTAGTCTGTTGATAATGACTTCGAAAAGAGCAAAAATTGGCAGAACAGAAAAATCTATCAAGAAGTAGAAATGTTTGTTATTGCCAAAGCCAGACCTGAATGCAGTGAGACAAATCTGTTGGCAGAAAGTGTTAAAAATGAAAGTTATGTAGAATAGTTTTTCAGAAAGTGACAAACTTAATAGTACTAAGACACGCCATTCTTTACATATAAACAAGAATACGAGTGAAGTGCAACAAAGCAGATCGTAAATAGTGAAAAAGTTGAGTCATGAGACAAACAAGTTGAAAGTGGAGGTAAACCAGTCAAAATGTTAATGTGTCACAGGGTGTTTAGTAAGAACTTTGAACAGTCTTTCTTTTCATGTTCCATACTTTTTGTCTATAACTTGTCTGTTTACATTCTTGAATACGGAAAAGGATCATGCTACTTGTAGGCAGAGAGCAGTGAAATGTAATTTTCAGGTGAAATTGCAGCATGCCTAAGATTGTACTTGCTGTCATTGCCAAAATATTTTGAACATGTTGTTCCTTACTCAGAAGCATGCGCAGGCAAGGCTAGGAATCAAACAATTTTAGCTTCCTTTCTTCATGCTTTAACTAACATCTGAAAATTGATCATAATTTTTAGAAGTTGGATATGCACAAAATTAATGGGATGCGACAAATAGCACTCGGCCATCGAGTTAGCGGAACAAACTTTTGTGTACCAAGATAATGGAACGAGAGAAGAGATTTTTATACAGTTTTACACTTAAAGCACACTGATGTTTTAGATAACAAAAGCATAAAGTCCACAGAGTAAATCTGCCAATGGGCAAAGATGAGGCATCTGTGGTATGTAAATGCAGACGCAAAAAGAATCATGTATTTCAAATGTTATGATTTGAGAGATGAATGCCAGTTTGCTAAGATAGTCAGATCAGTGATGCTTGGACAGCTCATCCCTTAAAAGTACAAACTGAAACTTTTACATTCTGCTGCTAAGAAGAAAAGTATCTTTCATTGTGCAAAAATGGAGTTTGTAAATGTGGATGCAAAAAGAATCATGTATTTCAAATGTTATGATTTGAGAGATGAATGCCAGTTTGCTAAGTTCTGCTGCTAAGAAAAAAGTATCTTTCATTTTGCAAAAATGAAGCCCCCATGCCCCAACCCCTGCAGTTCAGGATAAACTTCCAGAACCCAATGCGGAAGAGTCTGATGATTGACAGATACATAATTAGTGCAATCATGAACAGTGAAAATGAAAAGCAAATCGTCTGTTACGATATTGTCACAGCACTACACACTCACTTTCAACATAACAGTAAAGCTCATATTGGTGAAATAAATAAACAAGGCTTAATTGCCTTTGACTTATACAGTCGGAGAGACATTTTCAGTTAATCAAATCATCTTTTTCCACATGTGCAAATGTTTGTGTCTTATAAAAAGTATGTGTTCATTATTGCAATGATAAAAAATTGATACGATGTTTTATTGTTTAATTACATTTTAAATACTTGGTGCAAAAACATTGTATATATACAGATACCATGTTTATGCGACATCTTGCTAAATCTCTTTGTTAATTTACTTTGTGCAAAGGTATTGTATCCAGAGATAGCACTTTTATGCAGGATTAAATGTAACCATTTCCTCTATTTTCTTTTCTGAAACAATGTCGTATCTAAGGATACAATGTTTTTGCAGAGAAAAAATGTTTTCATTTTTCAAATCTTTTTCTGACAAAAGTGTTGTATGTTGAGATACCAGGTTTTTGCAGTGTTGAATTAAAGTCAGTTCATTTGAAGTGTTTGTGCAAACACCCTGTATCACAAGATAAAATGTTTTTGCAGAAAGTAAGTTTTGAAAATTCAATCAAATTAGTATGCAAAAACAAATTTTTTCTTTTTTATCAGAATCTATTCAGTTATGTACTTAGCATGTTGGCACCAAAAAATATAATCAATACTTACTTTATAAACAAAAGAAGGGCTTAATAAACACAATCAAGAAAATTTTAGAAATATTTTTCCTTCTCCTAAAAATTTTTGTAAAATGGAGATACGAGGTTTTTGCTGTAACCCCACGAAATATTGAAATATTTGTATGTGTGGGAAAATTTCCCATAGCTTTTGACATTTGAAATTTTGAAGATACTGCATGTATACCAAAATAAACAGGCCCTTGGAATTTTTATCACCATGCTCATATTCTTATTAATATTCATTTACAAAATACAAACTGACACTTTAATCAACTTATATTAATTGAAGGAGAATTTATTTATCGTAGGAAACATAAAATATGAATAAATAAATAACATAAAACACTAGACATTAACACGCCATGTGTACAGGTAAACGATAAAGACCCATCATAAGACGCAGCCTCATTGACTGGGATATAATACACAATACTGGAAATCCAGATTATCAAGAAGATAGAACTGAATAGGTTGCCTTCAGATCTAACCATAGTTAGATTGTGTACCTCAGTCAGATTGAAGTTTGGGTATATTTGCGCATGACATGTCTTAATGGGGAATCTTAGGGTGAAATTTTTTGTGAGAAAAAGTATTTGAAATTACATGAGAGTAATCTGATAAGGGTATTGTCCTATCAATATGACATTGCTTTGTGATATTTCAACTTCTTTGCAAACTCCTCTTGATCCAGAGGAGGCACAGTGGTCCAGGGGTACAGCGCAGGGCTCCGTATCAGGAGGTCAGGGGTTCAAATCTCATCAGAGGTGAAATTCTCTCACGATTTTCACATTCCTCACTGCTGCGCAAATACTGGTATGGAACCCAGGAAGCAGTCATCTAGGGTGGTGAATCTAAGTTGTAAGAACTTGTATCGCAATTGATGTAAAATAATTGAATAAACTAAACTTCTAAACTAAATTTCTTGGCAAACTATTACAAGCGCCATGCGTCTGAAGTTTTGGATTGATAAGATAACTACCCAAACAGTATAGTCTGTTTATTTCTAGTGACATGCAGACTTTTAAGTACACCTTTAGGCAATGAATTCGGCGTTTTCTTTCTTGATCAGGCAAAATGGTAATTGTTTTAATTATAAGAATTTTTGTCTTAAGGCATAAACTAAACTCTCACCATCTTCGGATATGACAAAAACGTCTGTATATTTATCTGCGTTGAAATCACCAAAAGCAGCTATTAGTCCTGTTGGAATCTTGCCGAAAACCTTATCCGTAATATCTGATAATGATATTACACCAGTTAAAAGGAAAAGAGAAAACAATATAACATAGTAAACTACAACAGTCGACATTTTATCAGGCGGAAGTGAGTCAAAACTGCGATTGACTGTATACGAGAACTAGAAAATAAGTCTGCCAAACGTGATCCTAAAAGTCGATAAGCAGTCTAAATTCTAAAATTAGTGTAGAAAAATTCCATGACCTACTTTCGTTTATGAAGGTGAAGGTTGATAGAAGCCAGAAATAAAGTTAAAGGAAAATGTCAGCTTTACTGAAATAGTCCATTTATTATTGAGTAACAGTTGAAGCAACCATGTTCTATGTACGGCAACTGTCAAGACAAATGTCCCGGGAGCGGGAGCAATCAATTTCTAGCAGAAAGTCTGTAGACAGCTTGTCTAGAGGGTCAGTCATTGATGGCTTGATTGGAACGAGCAAAATTGGAGACAACAGAGTCTCAACAATAGATTCAGGAAGTGCGGCTGAAAAAGATCTCAAAAAGGAGCTTGATAACCAGTACACAATAAGTATGCTACATTCGTTTTTATGGTTTTAGGATCTATAATTAAAATTTATTGACTTCTGGTTGAGATTCTGAGTCAGTTTAACCTTCATTGCTTCAGTTAATTATCATAGGCTCTTAGCAAAACATTTAAGCATTATTCTAGCTAAAGAGACTTCTGCGAACAGGTTTTATAGTACTGCTAGACCTGTTCCCTGAAGCCAATCCCGTATCGAAAGTCAACCAGAACTGTGACATATTTATGTCACACTGTAATTTAATAAATTTGCATTATCTGGACAGAATCTCTACACTTACGGGAAATTCAATCAATTTTGCACACTTCAGTCTATGTTTGTGAATACAAAAGGTTTGATTGATGGAATTATACCTCAAAGTTTATCAGCTCGGTTAAATTTTGTGAAATTCGCCGCCATTTCTGTACTATCGTGTGACTTGCGAGACTTTACGTTCAGGTACCTTCGCGTGGTTTTATTTCTGGAGGGAACAATAAATTGATACAAAATTTATTTGTTTATCAAATGGTGTTATTTATTTGACCCAAGTTTGATTAATAAGGGTCATTTTAATATTTATTTATTTACTGTTCATAAACTGTCATAATTCTGGTAGCCTTTGTAAATAGGATTGACCCAGAACTAGGATTATCCCTGAGGTAAGGTTAGATTATCAGACTGGTATGTCCAAGTTCTAGGTAAAATCCTGTCTACAGATTTTAAGAATATTCATCTGGTTGGCATCGTTGCAGAACTATCTGCTGTTAATGTCAAACCATTTGCAGGGAGGTAAACATGAAATGGTGCCACTAGTAATAAGATTGGCATAAGAAGTGACTTAATTGAGGTTTTAGTACTGCCAGGTTTTACAATAGAAATAGAAGCATACCACATTGTAAATAATGGCATTTCCGCAACCTCGATTTGGAGGAGAAAACCGCTGTAAGTATTTTATTTCTTAATCAATTTTAATGGTATATAGCGCTTGCGAAGCCGAAAATTATGCCCTCCACATTGGCCCTGATGTTTCTTTTTTCAGATGTTCAGAATTTTCTAACATTCAGGGAAGCTGATGCGCTTTTGCTGATAGCAAACATATTTTACGATCTCTTTATTTCCCCAAAGTTAAGAAATACTGTATATCTGACGAAAGAATCATCAGGACCTATATTTAGGGCAATATTTTCCACTTCGCATGCACTATATCCCCTTTTAATTGATGAAGAAATAAAATACTTACAGCAGTTTTTTCCTCTGAATCGAGGCTATAAAAATACTGCTTTTGAAACCTAAAATGACATCATGTACCACGTGGTATGTTCACACTGAGATTCAGATAGAAAATATACTTGCTTTAAGTTTATAAAAGAAAAAAGTTACTAGCAAGGTTAATCAAAATTGCATGCACCTCATACATCAGAATCAAATTGATCATGTGTAAGAGCAGTTGGAAGTGAATTGATAGGTGTGATAGTTTCAGATTTCTTTTTATTCCTGGAAACAGATATCCGCACACAAGCTGTCTAAGATATTTGCTGAGCAATACGATTTGTTAAAAAAAGATCTTTTAAGGTTTTCATGGAAAGGTCTTTTAAAATTTTCAAGCTCTCACCTAGTCTTTTTTAAATGAATTTATAAAATTTCAACTTTTTCTTTTCAGTAAAAAGACAGATTCTCCAGTTTCAAAGTGTTACACTTGGACTGTTTCCAAGGATAGGATATACGGGTGAACATCCAAAAGAGGCCTATGTTAGGGATAGCATATACTGTGCAACAGCTGCTTGGGCCCTGTCACAAGCATATAGGTACAGTACTGTAGGCAGAAGCATATATTGAGCAAGATTGCCTTTGGTCTTTTATGGGCTTATGTACAGGTCATTGGTAACTCAAAAGACTTGTAATCCAGAGGGGTTTTAGATTGATCAGCCAATTCTCTATAAACACTACTAAAAGTTTTTCAGATGACACATTGAACTGAGTTTCTGTGTATTGTGCTTCACACTGAGCATGTAAAGAACCAGGAGTATCTCTGGAATGGAATATTTTTGGTATCTTGCACTTTGCCTCACAACCCCAAACAACTTAACTCTTGATGTGGGCAGCTAGTTCAAATGAAAAATAAACTGAAATAGATAGATGGGATTGGTTTTGTCAGGGTCTTATAGGTAATGGAAAGCATTTATCCAAAAAGATATATTGGTATTAAGGCAGGCAGAAGACAGCACCAATCTGATTAAAATCAGCTCCTAAATAACACTTAGCTAACTGTAGTTAGATCATGTATTTCAGTCAGATTGAGGACATTGGATACAGAGTATACAGCTACAACATCCTAGACCTATGTTAAAGAAAAGCTATTGCCATGATAACTCATTAATTAGAGTGTTTCAGTATGATTTGCCAGAATACTGATCTAGTTTTTAGGCACTTGCTTCAATTGATCTCTTCTTTTTCTTTCAATTTTTACTATTATCTTTGCTCACTTTTGAACCACATCATAATGTAAAGAGTAAACATAATGATAGAGAACAGATGATAAAAATAGGAATATAAAATTATCTGTACATTGTTTCTAATAACTTAATAAAGTGTGAAATGATGTTTATTTCAGACGTATTGACAATGATCAGGGAAGGACACATGAGTTAGCCCAGGTGGCTGTAAAGACAATGAGGGGGATATTGTATTGCTGGATCAGACAGGCCGACAAGGTAGGGAGCAAACTGTGAATTTCTTAGAATAAAAAAAGTAACGGTAAATGTTTGTGGTGAATTAAAAATGCAGACCTGGATCAGGGGTAGAGGTTGGATGGGGCACACTTTAGTGTGGATATTAGAATTAGGTAACATTAGAATGACATTTTCAATATGCCCCACCCCTACCAACTCTGGATCTTGGCCTGAAATATGTCTTGTTATATTACAGTCACCTCACTAAAAGATATTTATGGCACAACTTATTTTATGGTAAATATTTACTGTAATCTTTCAAGGACAACTTTTATCTAAATATTTTTATTTAATTAATGGAAAGATGAGGAGAATTACTTTTCAAATTCGCATAGTAAATGATGATATTTGAGAATAAAATATACCTGGTAGTTAAAAAAAATAGAGACTTGATTGACAGAATAAAATCCAAATGTTTATTTGTAGGTTGAAAAGTTCAAGGAGAACCAGAGTGCTAGCCATGCATTACACAGTGTGTTTGATCCATTGACTGGTGACCCTGTTTACAAGGATGAGGAGTATGAACATTTACAGGTAAATCATGTGTCCTTGCCAGAGATTATAAAAGTAAAGTAAAGTAAAGTGCTTGTTTATTATAGTGTCACCTCTACTGAAAGGACCAGCCTCCCGGGCTTATGAGACACCATTATTAGTGTACACATTTACACCCTGATTCCTTATCCTATGTGCCAGATGGACAGGCAGTTGGTAACTTTAACTAGCTGGCAACTCACCAACCGGTCACATCAGAACAAGCCCCTGACAGGACTTGAACCATCGATCTCCCACTCCATAAGTGGATGCCTTAACCACTAGGCCATCTGTATGCTGATATAAGCTTAAATTCTGTACAGAATTTTGTCTTAGGGTCAGTAAAAATCAAGCTGGGGCTTGAACCTGTGACCCCTGCTTAAAAGTCTGGTGCTTCCACCACTACTAGCTGAAAAATAATTGTGGTCATATTCATATTTCTTTGGTCATATATCTGAAAAAAAAGGTAAAACTTTGACACTGATTTAAAATGTATTAACGGTTTGATAAGAGCAGAGTGATATTTTTTGTTTGTTTATATAGTTAGTAAAGCTGCATTATAATGTAATAAATGGTTACAGATTGATGTGGTAGGACTATATCTGATCATGTTGGTACAGATGATCACTTCTGGGCTTCAGGTGAGTTTGCTTTCACTGTTTATGTGTTTGATGATTATTTGCACAATTCGCTTATAGCACTGTCTGACAAATATACACACAATAGTTGGTTATTCCGGTATTCAGGATGAGTAACACATATTGCTCAGTTTCCAGAGCTTACCTGGTTTTTTACTATTTCATTTTAAAAGCTTTTCAAACTGTTGTTTTTACAGTGAGAGCAAAAGACCAGTCAGTAATACTAGGAGTTAAGTCTGGGTTCAGACATTTAGACCTCTATATTATCTGTCCATTGTATTACTGGACCAAAGATCTCCTATGTCACACAGTAACATACAGTTAACATCATGGTCAGCAGCAAAGACTTTCATGGTCAACTTTACAAGTGTGAGTTTTTATACATTCATGATAATGAATCAGTATTATGATTTCAGATAATTTATACAACAGATGAAGTAAATTTTGTCCAGAATCTTGTCTTCTATGTTGAGAGGGCATACAGAACTCCAGACTATGGAATGTGGGAGAGAGGTAGCAAGTACAACAATGGTAGTACAGAGGTTCATGCCAGGTAAAAACTGTTAGTAATTGGTCCGTTAAGCCCAAGAACTTCAAACTGCTATTTGGTGGGAGGAGGAGACTTACACAAGTTGTACAGTGTAAAACCTTTCTTTAATAACTATAAAGTTACATTTCCCTGAGAACTTATCAGCTCTGTCCTTTGTCCACCAGCTGTGAGTGAACACCAGTATTAAATGGAGATGAAAATCCCCTATAACTGCTTGATTCCATTGAAATGTGTATCTTGGATCAGATGATTTGGAAGAATGGTAAATCATTCTGTTGCATTAAATCAAACTTACCTAGGCTAGAAACCAATTCTCTTTCTGAACATAATTATAACATAATTATAGCTTAGTCACATTTTCTAATGAATACTAGTCAGCCAGTTGCCTTTTCTCATTTTCTTTGGCATTTCCTATCAAAGATTTAATCTTTCAGTTTCTTTAGGGCTCTGTTTATCAAAGTTTTAATTTATAGATCTTCTCGAGGACTGTTTAATTCTGGGCAGGGTTCACATGTATGCATTAGGGAGAAGTCAAAGCATGACTGTTAGTTTGCAGTAGGAAAAATATTTTGGATGAAACTAGTTCAGGTATCATAACATTTTTAGTAGATATTAGATTAACATGAAATTTTGCAGATAACTCATTATACCTCCAGTGATTAAATATTTAAGCAATCTGATTAAAATCAGCTCCTAAATAATGCTCTGCTATTAGGATCTGAATGTCTCCAGAAGAAGGTCACCTTCTCATGACCTTTCAGTCAGCCAATCAGTGCCTCCCTTTCAAGTTTTTGAAGGCGAACCAGTTTCTATTTTTATCCATTTGAACACATGTGAAAATCTATATTTCTGGGATCCTAAATTAGTCGCTTTCTGCCATAAGCACATAGTCACTCTAGTCAAAGACTTGTAAAATTTGAGATAATTGTATGTGTAAGAAAATTTCCAGTAGCTTTTGACATTTGATAGATACTGCATGTATACCAAAATAAACACGTCTGTTAACTTGAATATTTTTGTAACCATGCACAAATGCTAATTAATATTCATTTACAAAATATAAACCAGAACTTTAATAAACTTATATTAATCAAAGGAGAATTCATTTATCTTAAGAAACACAAAATATTTTTAAAAAATTCAAGGTGATTTAAACATGCTATAGAAGTTTACACACTCAACATAGACACGCCGTGTGTACAGGTAAACCATAAAGATGTGTCATAAGATGCAGTCTCATTGGCTGAGATATAAATAACAATACTGGAAATCCAGATTATCAAGAAGGTAGAAATGAATGGGTCCCCTTCAGATCTAACCGTAGTTAGATCGTGTACTTCAGTCAGATTGATATTTTAGTTATTCTTTTTATAAATTGATATGGGGTTATATCATCTTCCTCTCTAGTTTTAGATAGACTCTTGAAGAATCATCAGTATAAAGAACAATGAGTCATGAATTCACTTTTGTCATCTTTATTTTAGCTCAATAGGTATGGCGAAGGCAGCTCTTGAATCTGTAAATGGAGAAAATCTATTTGGTGACAGCGGTGCATATTGGTCTGTCATTTTTGTTGACATTGATGCTCATAATAGAAACCGAACTATATTTGATACCATGCTACCCCGGGAGTCAAACTCAAAGGTATACGACTGCCCTAATGTTTTGTTATGTAAAGGTGCCACTAAACATAACAGGAGTTAACTACATGAAAGTGTCACTACTCAGTTTATTTCACTACTCATTTTAATGTTGCAGCTGCACAAAGTGATTTTATTGTAAAAATAAACTACTAGTTTATTTTTATGTCTTAGGTAAAACTATAATATTAAACATATTTTACATGAATATGTTACTTTTTGTAATTTCTACGTGAAGATAATATTTTTTTCTTAAGTTTTGGAAAGTAATTTGTAGTTAGCTCTTGTTGTATTTAGTGGTGCTTCAGTGGGTGAAGTGAAAGGGTTCTGAATGCTGTTGATGGTAGAAGTCAATAGAACTCTTTTATGTTCACCCCTGTATCTTTTCATTTTGATCTCCTTTTTCTGTTGTCATGACAACACTGGGTGTCCTATTTCAGCTCCATTGGCATCGCCAAAGCAGCTTTAGAGGCAATAAATGGTGTGAATTTGTTTGGTGATCAGGGTGCTTCATGGTCAGTCATTTTCGTAGATATAGACGCCCATAACAGGAATCGTACTATATTTGAGTCAATTTTGCCAAGAGAGTCAAACTCTAAGGTACCAGTATAGATGTTTCCTCCTGTGCATGGCTGTGTTGGGTTTTCTCCCTCTGTACCAAATATGTATATATATATTTATATATACTCTCTGTTTACTGTAGTATCCTAGTCTTTCCTCTTGCATGCTTGTCTGGGTACTAGTGTCCTTTGTTTGATGCACTAATTCACAATTTGCCTTTTCACCATTTTCCAGTAGACACTATATTCTTTATCTATTCAGAAAATGTTTTTGCAAGGTAGCTAGCCAGAATGCCAATATCAAATATATTTTAGGTTACTTGTATTCTCAAACTATATAATTGACTGTAAAAAAAAAAGTAGGTTAGGGAGGATTGTTAGATATTTAGCATCAAAATAAGTATAAAAAAGATTCTAGTCTGTCGACAGAATGTCAGAGAATGATGATTTCTCATAACACTTGTATACATTTTTATCCTCACTAAGAATGTTAAAACTGGCGTTTAACCCCATTTGACCAAACCAAACCAGTTCTAGCATCCACTACAGTAATTAAATAGTTTATATACAAGGTTAAGGGATTTTTTTTACATTTGAATGAAATGGTTCAGTAGATAATTAAGTGTTTTGATAAACCAAAAGACAGCTCTTTTTGTTAAAAACTCTTAATGTTACCATGTACTTTTTCTGTAACAGCTTTTATCTTAAATTTAAACAGTCAAAGTGAATTCAGAAGCATCTGAAACAGCATAATTGCTTGCAAAGACATGTTTTATATGTGCTATGCAAGCTTTTATTAAATCAGTTTGTTGCATTAAATGACTCTTGTAACATGATACATATTATGTAATATTCATGGCTTTACTAGTGCTTTATAGATGAAATTGACAAGGAGTTGTACCAAAAGGTCACACATTGTCAGATTATCTTTTTGTTTTAACCAGTTTGTTGTCAGATTAATATTAATTTGCTTGGAAGGACTGACATAATATATCTATATATTTAATTAAAGTCATGTGATATCAGATTTCTGTAGTCACATGATATCAGATATACTTTTGCTTTTATTCAGGTTAATTTCTAGTCATAATATTTTTACCTAGTTTACTTTTGGTCATGTTTTCCATGTGGGATCATGTTGTCAGACTTTTAGCTATATATTTTCTTGTGTAGATTTGTTTATAGTCATCTGGGTACTTCTTTACTTACTTTAAATAGTGAAAAATGGGATATCATTATCTCAATAAAGTCTTAATGTTGTTGTGTTATATTCTTTGTTTAAAGATCTTTTAAAATAGTTATTCTTGTAAACAGAAGGTTACACTAATAGCAAGGATTGTTATTTTGCATCGTTCTACGTTCAAATATTTTTTAAATCATCATGCAAGTTATTTTTCACTACACAAAACCCCACATAGCTTCAAAATGTTTTAATTCAGAAACTGTTTCAAGATATTTATGGACAATTTCAAGATCAGATGTAGATGGTTAGTTACCTTGAGTGGTTTTGTATAAAAAGATCTTCACTTAAATCTGACAGACACCTGCCTTTATGGTCTTATGGTTAAAGTAGTGTACTTGAAATCACTAAACCTCTCACTGATGGAAAGACATGGGTTCAACCATGACCATTTCTGTTAGAAGGTTTACAGTTTGTTACAGAGCATTGGTGTAGGGAGTTATGGGGGTGTCTAGTAATGGTCCTTTTCAGATTTGATGAACAAGTGAATTGCCCACCTGATATAAATCTGATTTTTGGAGCCTCTTAAACACCACTTCACCAAACCAAGATATGACAGCACCGGTTGAAGAATTGTTTTACATGAAGCTTTTGCATGAGAGCTTTTACAGTAATGTACTCAGGAATTATATTTTTCTACCTTGGTTTGTGAAGAAGATATACTCTGTTATTTTGTGAAAGGAAGTCATTGATTGCAAGAGAAATTTATGATATTCATTTAAAAAATTCACTAACATTGTATAAATTTGAACTCCTTTTCAAATGACTTTTCTGTTCAGAGTTAGATGAGAATTTTATGTTGTAGTTGGATAATGCTGGATAAACGGCACATGCCTTACCAGTAAACTGCATATGCCTTCAACAGTAAACTGCACATGCCTTCAACAGTAAACTGCACATGCCTTCAACAGTAAACTGCACATGCCTTACCAGTAAACTGCATATGCCTTACCAGTAAACTGCATATGCCTTTACCAGTAAACTGCACATGCCTTACCAGTAAACTGCATATGCCTTTACCAGTAAACTGCACATGCCTTACCAGTAAACTGCACATGCCTTACCAGTAAACTGCATATGCCTTCAACAGTAAACTGCACATGCCTTCAACAGTAAACTGCACATGCCTTCAACAGTAAACTGCACATGCCTTACCAGTAAACTGCATATGCCTTACCAGTAAACTGCATATGCCTTTACCAGTAAACTGCACATGCCTTACCAGTAAACTGCATATGCCTTTACCAGTAAACTGCACATGCCTTACCAGTAAACTGCACATGCCTTACCAGTAAACTGCACATGCCTTACCAGTAAACTGCACATGCCTTACCAGTAAACTGCACATGCCTTACCAGTAAACTGCACATGCCTTGCCTTACCAGTAAACTGCACATGCCTTACCAGTAAACTGCACATGCCTTACCAGTAAACTGCACATGCCTTACCAGTAAACTGCACATGCCTTTACCAGTAAACTGCACATGCCTTACCAGTAAATTGCATATGCCTTACCAGTAAACTGCACATGCCTTACCAGTAAACTGCACATGCCTTACCAGTAAACTGCACATGCCTTACCAGTAAACTGCACATGCCTTACCAGTAAACTGCACATGCCTTACCAGTAAACTGCACATGCCTTACCAGTAAACTGCACATGCCTTACCAGTAAACTGCACATGCCTTTACCAGTAAACGGCACATGCCTTACCAGTAAACTGCACATGCCTTACCAGTAAACTGCACATGCCTTACCAGTAAACTGCACATGCCTTTACCAGTAAACTGCACATGCCTTACCAGTAAACTGCACATGCCTTACCAGTAAATTGCATATGCCTTACCAGTAAACTGCACATGCCTTTACCAGTAAACTGCACATGCCTTACCAGTAAACTGCACATGCCTTACCAGTAAACTGCACATGCCTTTACCAGTAAACTGCACATTCCATACCAGTAAACTGCACATGCCTTACCAGTATTTTTTACCTTTCATTGCTCTTCCCTTACAATCCTAAATTTGGTAAGTAAACTTGAATCTGTCTCAGTTCAGACCATGTTATCTGTGGTTCAAAGACTCAAAACAGTACAGATTGGACAATGTATTATCAAACTACATGGATGTTGTGTTTTTTTGGTCTTTTCTGGGTACAAAGACATATATTTTTTCTTGCTGCTAGAAAACATTTAAGTAACAAGATGATTTTTCTTTCACCTTGAAAAAACAAAAACAATTTTTTACCTCACATGTTTCCAGTAAGATAGATGATGTAGACAAAATGATGGATTAGTTACAAAAAGTTTTTGCAACCATTTTGTTAAAAACTCATTTTATTTATTTACATGCTAATATCATATACTAAGCAGGTAGCATATTTTCAAATAGAAGTCATTGCTTAAAAAAATCAGTTAAATGTATTTCCTAACCTAACTCACTGACATTTCTCATTTGTTCTTGTTTTGGTCATAATTTTATTTGCACATGGTTATCATTATTTAATTAGCATTATGGAAAGTTTTAGATGCTTTCAGCAGAGTACTCCAATATTACTTGCATACAAAAATTAAAATGCTCTATGTCATACTAACTTCTTTTTTTTTTTTTTTTTTAAACTTTTCAGATCTGGGAATACAACATTTTAATTTGACAGTTTCTCTGCTTTGGGTTGCAGTGCTCAGAAATACAAAAATATATCATTGATATTTTACATTTCAATAAAATGATACTTTAATTATTTTTTAATCTTTAATTTCTGATTTAAAATGGTTTTATTATGATATGATATAAAAGTGAATTTAAAAGTTAATATTGTTTTAAGTTGTTGATGCAGTTAAGCAATTAAAAAAAAAATTTATAGGAAAAAAAACAGGTACAATTTTGGCATTGAATATTAAGAAGATTTTCTAAAGCTCAAAGTAAAAAAAAAGGTGCAGCCTCTAAACTGATTGATAAATAACTGCTGAAAGATTATTTTATTGAACTTAGTTATGTTTGTAGGCATATCCTGAGATGCAGGTAGGAAGGTTGCATTTTCTCTTACCCTGCAGGGTAGCAGTCAATTAGAGCTACCACTTCTCAACACCTGCTTTCTTCTCTCAAATAAATAGATTTATATATACACCAGTTTGTCTTGTGCACCCAGTATTGATAAAACCATATGGTAGGCTAGATGAAAAATACAAAAGGACTAATTTCATTCAGACTTGTTAAAGGGGCTGTGCTCCAGATGACAAAAAAGAAAGTTTTCTTGTATTATAAATTTCTTGTAATATTTATGACTAATGCTTAAAAACTAACTTTAACTGACAAAAAATAAGACAGATAATCACATTATAAATTGATTTTTTTCTTTTCAAAGTGCTATACCGTAACGTGACGGTATAACTATATCGTATAACATTTAAAGTAAATAATTGTTATTTCACTTGCAGTGATAGTGGTGACAGTAAAAGCATTGGAAAAACATGAGGGGTCCAGAGTTCAACTCAAGCTGAAGCGAATATATTTTTTTTGTTCTATTTGGACTTATATAATCAGTTTTGAAGTAAAATATCATGTTGCTATAATCTTACGGCATCTAGATATTTAATTTATATAAAAAATATTTTAAATCAAATCTGGAGTACAGCCCCTTTAATATAAATATTGGTACCCTAAACTAAAAAGGGTTTGTTACAATACTGGCTATGGATTTAAGCAATCTTGATCTCTGCCCTAATTTTTTTAACCTTTGACAAAAAAAAACACACACATCAGGATGAATTCAGTCTAATCAACTGCTAAAACCAACCTTCAGTCAGTTTTATTGTAGCATTCAATCAGTAGACATCTTTTGTTCATTACTTATATATTTTGTTAGAATTAACTTTAAAATATCTTTTTCACTAGCAATAAACTATCGACTGAGGCTTTATTAAATGCTTCTGAAGTTTGTTTTCCTCTGATAAGATTCAGGTTTAAATACCAATTAATATTTTTCTGTATTTTTCTTTTACTGAAAAGAAGGGATTTGAAATAGAACTGTTCTTTGATATTCTTTTTCACTGGCCAGATGTTTTTGATCTCTCCTTCATTAATAAAAGGGACTGGAAATTTGAAAATTTTGTGTGATTTCATTTTTTAAAAGAAATGAAGTTCCAATAAACATTCATTCTCAGGGCCTCAGTACCGAGTTTCTCAGCTGTAACCTGCATCCCCCCCATAGTGTGCTAGTGTCAGAGAAAGGAGATGTAAGCAGACCTATATCTTGGCTAGATTCTTTCTAGTCAGATTTGTCACAGCTTACATCTCCTCTTTTAACTACAATAAAAAAAATTCTGAGAAAAAGTTGTCTTGAAAAAATAGCTAATAAAATGATCAAAATGTCAGATCATTTTCAAGTTAAACACACAGGGGATAAGTGCACAGTTCTGCTAAACACATTGAATGTATTAAATTTACTTTAACCTGATTAAATTATTATCCAGAAATGGCTCTTGGATATCACATAAGATTTCTGGTGGACTGGTTTTCACAAAGATGCACATTTTTATTTTTATTTTTTTGCCAAGAATTTTGAAGTAAGTACTTTTTACAGTTTTAGTGGTTCTTTTTTGTTAGGTAATTACATAAACATGCACTGTCATCAGTTTGGTAGACAGTATTGTTTATAGTGGTGAATCATTAAGACTTACGAGAAAAATAATGATGCACTAAAGTACATGATGATAATTGAACTTTTTCAGAATACCGACGCATCACTTTTGGCAACAGTTGGTTGGCCAGCATTTGGAATTCACGAAGAACCAATTAGATCAAGGACAATTGACAAGGTGATTCGTAAACTGAAAGGTACACGTGGGTTCAAGAGGTTTATCCGGGATGGGTATAAGACAGTTGTAGAAGACAGTAAGAGGAAGTTTTACAAACCAGCTGAAATAAAGGTAGGTAACTCTGTATATTAAATGTGACAGAAAAGGTCCTTGCATGAAATAACTAGTGTTTCCAAGACTTGTTTTTTGGCTCACCTGAGCACAAAGTGCTCAGGGTGAGCTTTTCTGATCGGTCTTTGTCCATCGTCCGTCCGTCCGTCGTCAACTTTTCATTCAAACGACATCTCCTCTGAAACCAATGGGGCAGATTTAATGAATCTTGCCTAGAATGTTCCTTGCATGAAGCTCTACCAAGATTGTTCAAATGGTTCTGGTCCATTGCATTTCTGGTTCACTGGAGCTAAAAATAGATTTTATAAGTTGGATCTTTAAAAATCTTCTTCTCCGAAACCACAAGGCCTGGAGCTTTGATTTTTGGAATGAAGCATCATCTAGTGGACCTCTACCAAGTTTGTTCAAATCCTGTCCTCTGGGTCAAAAATGGCCCCGCCCCAGGGGTCAGTTGATTTTACATAAAGTTATATATAAGGGAAAACTTGAAAATCTTCTTGTCAGAAAACACAAGGCCTAGAGTTAAGATATTTGGTATGTAGCATTGTCTAGTGGACCTCTACCAAGTTTGTTCAAATCATGGCCTCTTGGTCAAAAATGGCCCCGCCCCGGGGGTCACTTGTTTTACATAGAGTTATATAGGAAAATCTTAAAAAAATCTTCTTGTCAGAAACCGTAAGTTATAGAGCTTAGATATTTGGTGTGTAGCATTGTCTAGTGGACCTCTACCAAGTTTGTTCAAATCCTGTCCTCTGGGTCAAAAATGGCCCCGCCCCAGGGGCCACTAGTTTTACATAGAGTTATATAAGAAAATCTGAAAAAAATATTCTTGTCAGAAACCATAAGTTATAAAGCTTAGATATTTGGTGTGTAGCATTGTCTAGTGGACCTCTACCAAGTTTGTTCAAATCATGGCCTCTTGGTCAAAAATGGCCCTGCCCCGGGGGTCACTTGTTTTACATAGAGTTATATAGGAAAATCTTAAAAAATCTTCTTGTCAGAAACCGTAAGTTATAGAGCTTAGATATTTGGTGTATAGCATTGTCTAGTGGACCTCTACCAAGTTTGTTCAAATCCTGTCCCCTGGGTCAAAAATGGCCCCGCCCCGGGGGTCACTTGTTTTACATAGAGTTATATAGGAAAAACTAAAAAATCTTCTTGTCAGAAACAAGAAGGCCTACAGTTAAGATATTTGGTATGTAGCATTGTCTAGTGGACCTCTACCAAGTTTGTTCAAATCCTGGCCTCTGGGTCAAAAATGGCCCCGCCCCGGGGGTCACTTGTTTTACATAGAGTTATATAGGAAAATCTTAAAAAAAATTTCTTATCAGAAACCGTAAGTTATAGAGCTTAGATATTTGGTGTGTAGCATTGTCTAGTGGACCTCTACCAAGTTTGTTCAAATCCTGTCCTCTGAGTCAAAAATGGCCCCACCCCAGGGGCCACTGGTTTTACATAGAGTTATATAAGAAAATCTAAAAAAATCTTCTTGTCAGAAACCGTAAGTTATAGAGCTTAGATATTTGGTGTGTAGCATTGTCTAGTGGACCTCTACCAAGTTTGTTAGAAAAATGTCCCTAGAGTCACTATTGGCCCCGCCCGAGGGGTCACAAGTTTTAAATAACAATATAGAAGAAAATCTTTAAAAATCTTCTTGTCTGAAACCACAAGACCTAGAATTTTAAAATTTGGCATGAAGCAAGCTTTATCAAGCTTTTTCAAATTATTGGATTAGGTTAAAGGTCACGGAGGCTAAAAGTAGATTTATCTACTGTACCTCATAGAGCCTTCATTTATAGACCAATATCTTTGATATTCAGTATAGAGGTTCCTTGCATGGACCTCTACCCATGGGTAGGGTTTGAGGTCACTGGGTCAAGGTCAAGGTCACCATAGCTTATAATAGATATTTCTACTTTCTGTCATAGAGCCTTTATTTATTGACTGATATTTTACATATTTGGTTTGTAGGCACTTACATATTTTCAATTAAAAAATGAAATACTGCTTAACAGCAAACCTAAGTACTCAGGTGAGCGATCCAGGGCCATCATGGCCCTCTTGTTTTTTCTAAATTTTAGTGTCATTGGCAGGGTAGTAAAGATTATTAGTGTATGTAGGCAAATACTTACCTATTAGCAGTACTTTACTAATGGTTAGTTAGGTTTCATCAATAACTTTACACAGTCTTTTATATGACTTGACATTGTAATTGCCACGTTGTGACCTTGACCTTTTTGATGACCTTTAGAAATAAAATAGTTTGCAAGGTCACAAGATATTTTTGGTACATAAGAAAAACAAGCATTGTTACAGTAATCTTTTTGCCTACTTGCATTTTTGCATTTTTTTCACATGCAAAATACTACACAGGTACAATAGCAATGGCAGAAATGTTTTCATTCATATTATTTCAGAATTTTGATGGAATAGAGTGTGAATGGCCAGTGTTCTATGTCTACATGTTAATTGATTGTAAGTATGCATTAAGATTTAATAAAGAGCCACATTGAAAGTATCAAAAGCTAGATTTTTAGCTCATGTGGCACAAAGTGCCAAGGTGAGGTTTTAGTATGCTATTTTGTCTTTCGTCAGTCCGTCATCCATTCATGTTTTGCCTCTAAACACTCTAGAGGCTACAATTTCAGTCTGATCTTAATGAAACTTGATCAGAATGTTAGCCTCAATAAAGTCTCAGACGAGTTTGAAACTGGGTCACATGGGGTCAAAAACTATGTCTTAGATGCCCCTACACTAAAGGATATTCAAAAAAGTTTGATATATTAAAAAACATGGCTACCAGGGTAAAATGTATCCCCCACAAACAATTTGAAGGTGGTCTTGCTATCAGTTTTTCAGTCAGTGTGTCAGTCCATTGCCAAAAGTTGTCCAACAGAGTGTTAAAGGGGCTGTGCTCCAGATGACAAAAAAAAAGAAAGTTTTCTTGTATTAAAAATTTCTTGTAATATTTATGACTAATGCTTAAAAAATAACTTACTGACAAAAAATAAGTCAAATAATTACATTATAAATTGATTTTTTTCCCTTTCAAAGTGCTATACCGTAATGCGACGGTATAACTATATCGTATAAGATTTTAAGTAAATATCTGTAATATCACATGCGGCGATGGTGGTGACAGTAAAAGCGTTGGAAATATTTTGTTAACATGAGGGTCCAGAGTTCAAATCAGGCTGGAGCGAAAATATTTTTTTTATTTTATTTTGACTTTTATAATCAGTTTTGAAGTAAAATATTATGTTGTTATAATCTCATGGCATCTAAATATATAATTTATGAAAAAATTTTGTTTATGTGAAATCTGGAGTACAGCCTCTTTAAAGGGTTTCCAGTGAAACTTCACACATGATCTGCATATAGTTGAGATCTGCTTCACATGTTTTAGCTCACCTGACCAGAAAGGTCAGCTGCAGCTTTTATTATGCTCTAGATATTTGGTTTGTAGTATCATCTAGTGGCATCTACCAAGATTGTTTAAATCGTGGCCCCTGGGTTAATATTGGCCATTCCCAAGGAGTAACTTGCATTTATACTGACCTTCATTTTTGGTTTTGATGCTAAAAGCTTAAAATATGTTTACAGTTGTTAAACAGATTTCAATAATTAACTTTGATGATCTTGTTCTGTGGCAGTGTGTTCCTTTGGACCTCATGCCACACAGTTCAGGTAAACAGGCCCTTGTGTTTAGTAAAGTCTTTCTAACCCAGTGTGCCAGAAATGTTGGACTTTGAATTGGTCAGTAGACAAGGCATGCCAATCTTTATTGAGAGGTTGAGGGTTAAATCCAAGAGGCATATATGGTTTGTTCATTAGCAATTATACATGAGTTACACATGTGGCATTTAACTAAGCTGTTAATTTGTAATAGAAATGATAGTTACTATCGGCTTCTCGGCAAATACTAGTTCCACTATGAATGATGTGTTGAGAGTGACTTACATAAGTTGTGAAAAGAGTCATTGCAGTTGGGATAAAATAGGTAAGATTTACTCAGAATCAAGGACTTTGTTATAACTTTTATGAAAGAACTCATATTTAGAAAAAGGTATAAAAACCCAGAAGTATTTCACTATATAGCATTGACAGAAATTTTCAGCTCCTATCTCTCATTTCCTTCACAGCAATATTCCAAGGCAAAAAACAAGATATAGACAAGTACTCCAAGCTTCTTGACGATGTTTTAACAAGGTCGAATGAAGGTAAGTACACCAGATTCCAATGCGCTCACCTATTTTACACATTTCTATTAACTACATTGTGTACTTATGGTCATTTGACATGCACAACTCATTCAGTAAATAAGAAATATTATAAATTTATCATAAAAATTTTTATTGGTGCCTTTGGAAGACATTCAAGTGTTATTGACCAATGAAATGTGATTTTACTGAATGAGAACTGCACAGGATTTGAAATAACAGTATTTCCATGTTACATAATGTAGTGATTGGGGAATGTGTAGCCTAGGTTACAAAAGTGATCAAATGGGTCCCATTATAATTTTCGTTAATGTTCTGTTTAAAAGAATGCCTGTATTTATTTACATTGTAAGGTGGCAATAGGTATATGCACTCCCACCTAACAATGTTTTCAAAGTAATTCCAGTTATATTTAAGTTTTTAGTTTGATTTACTATTTCAGTGAATTTACAATGAATATATATATATATATATATATCTGATCAAAGATTTACAGTGACCAGGTTCATACAAGAGAAGGAGTTTGCTTTGCTTCTCAAAAGTAGAAAAATACTGACTTTTCTTTCACTTTATTTGGCTGTTCTTTAGCAGATGGAATAAAATTGTACAGTTACAATATACAATAAAGTTGCACTATTAAAACCATTTTACAGTAATTATTTTAAGTCAGTATGTAAATCAGAAATTTTGTCTTTTAAGTTTGAAATTTAGAACAAAGAAGGATATGTTTTAGACTGTTTCGTTATTAAGGTCACTGTTTGACTGGGCTTAATAGTGGAACTTTTCCATATATGAATATTAAATTTTTTCACAGAAGCAATTTAAGCTGTTCTGAATATTTGGAATTACCAAAACTTATTTGCAGAAATAGTGAACATTTTGTGTTCTATTCTCGAAAATTACCGTATGTTATGTGCTTACATTTCTTGGAATTATTTTATTGTGAGTAGCTTCAAAAGAATTATTATGAAATTTTTAGAAGCAGTGTTGTGTAATGTTTTTAATTTTTTGTATTCTGTATTTATGTCAGCTTGGTTACGTATTTGTGTCTTTTATGATTCACTATAGATGGAATTCCTGGTAAATAAGCACATCAGGCAAACAGAAAATATTTCATGCATGTTTTCAAAATCATTACGGCCTAAAATCCCCTTCATGTTAGTGTTAGTGTCACAGTCTTGTAAAGTCTTTTTATGTTCGAGCAGTTTTTTTATCAGTTGAGTTCATGTGTTTTTGTCACAGTCCAGTTCATGTCACTTTTGCCAGGCTTTGCCTGGTGAAAAATAATTCAAAATTATTTGCATGGATTATGTTCTGTAAAGCTACTGTGCATGAATATATGTATAGCTTTACCGAGTCGTATCAAAATATACAAAATATTCAGAACCCAATGTTTATTAACAGTACCCTTGTAGTGTGATTTATGTTTTGCTGTCTCTATCAAGCGAACCCTTATCCCCTCAAAGGATTCTTTACTTGTAATAGACATTGAATCTTACTTCCTCTTGTCTGCTTAGCAAGAGACAAAAACTTGTAAATATCTACCTGTAAAAATACTGTTGTGTGAGAAACAGCCTGTCATGCAAATGGATGTTCAGAAGGTCATGCGTTTGAATCCCAACTGGAGCAGAGAATATTTTTTGAGCAATGCCTTCTAGGCTACAATAGCTTCAGTTAAATCATCTGTATATAGCTGCCAGTAATAATAATTACTGCTTCTCTGTCATAATTGACTAGATTCAACATGAGTGCAGGTAGAGTAAGTTATTGCAATGTCAATTGGAAACTCTCTCCAAAGATATGGATGTTATATTTATTAGTATCTTTCTTTTCTAATCTTGCTTAATAAGCAATCATTTAATATGTTAGGTTTTGTGCCTGTCTGGTGGTGTTCTAATCTATTTCTGTAATGGCACTCTTATACTACACCACTTTTTACCAACCCCCTTTACTCCTCCCACCTCACCTCACACCATTGGTTGTGGAGGAGATGATTGTTGATTGTATTTTCTTTGTCAGTCAGACCATGTAAGTTGGGGACAAGAGTTATTATTGACAGAATGTATGACTAATGTTGAAATATGTTAGTTAGGTCTTATTATTTCTAGTTTTGTTATTGATAAGTGATGTTATTTTACATTAAAGTCTGCACTGGTGATTAGGACTTATTAAAACAGGGAGAGGGGTTGTTATGTGGCCCAAGATCAAAGTTTGTCACCTACATCTTGAGTTTGGAATGGTTTTCAATATTTGTTCAACAAGTATTTTTTAAAGTGGAAATTTAAGTACATGTAGGCCTTGAGTATTTTTGTTGTTTTCAGAGGATTATTTGTATTTAACCATAAACATCATTTGGAACTTCAGAAAATAAACAAAAAGAGAACAACAATTATCTTTACTGAGTACTTGATTTATACATCTCCCTTGAGAATGACTGAAGATTTTATAAAAACTACAATGAATGACTACTTTTACCATTTCAAATTATGAGCCAGCAAAGTGTAAAGATCATAAAGCCGTTTTTGTAAATGTTGCTGAATCATTTTTTGCATTTCTATGAAACTGAGCAGTTTTGAAAATTTGATACTTGTCTATTTTTGAGATGTTATATTAGCATGAAAGTTACATTCTGCTGTTTCTTTGCATTTGATGTTTTCAAAAGCTGAATAGAATTACATATATACTCTCTTGCAGAAATTCTCTGAAACATGGTGTGAGAGCATTGCTTGGCCTTTCAATTGGCTGGCTTTAATGCTTAAGACCTTGACTCACTTGTACATTTGTATTTCTTGTTACTTGTTTTCTTTATCCAGTTATGAGGCCAAGCTTTATTGCTGTGAAGTTAAGCTTCATTTATTATTTTAAGCTTAAGCTGTGTCAGTGCTTCAAAAAAAAAAAAAATGAAATTCAGCTTGCTTAATTGCATTGACATATATCTGTTAATGTAACCAGTTTAGGGAACAAATTCTCAACCCATATCAAGTGATAGTAGTACAATATAATAGATGTTTGTAAGGTTGTGATCGGGTTTTAATTCACAGGCAAAATTATCTTTGTGAGGAAATGTTTTTGAAGAAAATAGAAACAAAATATTTTGTTCCTCTGTTAATCTGTTGTACTTTGGGTTTTTGCAAAAACATATTTTTGACAAACTTTCACTTGTATAATTATAATGAAACAAGTTCCACAATGTTGCCATAATCGAAATGCTATGGTCAAGTTACCGTAAAAAAATTCAAAAGCCCCTACATTGATACTGACATGTATGTTTTTGGTAGTCCTATTGAATGCCCCCTATGTTTATACCAAAACAGCTATAAAGTGACATATAGAAATGCAGCTTCAAACTGAGACAGAATGTTGTTTTTTTTTTGTAATTTTAAATAGTTTTTTATTTTTTTATTTTTTGTCCCTAGCCTAACTGCTTAACAGGAAGATCAATATTAAACATTGCTAATGGTCAAAACATCTGATCCATATATAAAATGCAGAGCACAGATTTGCAGTGTTGTGATAACATTTACTGATTTTGTCTTGCAGGGTTATTGTTGCCACAGTATTTCTTTATTCCGGCTAATCAGATTGACAGGGAGAGGATGCGTCCAGGTACAGCTGATAGAATACCGAGTGATGTTGGATCCACACGTGGAATATTTCTGTGGGGACAGTCAGTGTACTTTATTTCACAGCTGTTAGGTAAAATTTTACTTTTATAAGTGATTACACTAAACAGTTTGATATTTGATATAGACAAATACTGCCCGCCTTTCTGGCCTAATGATAGCACATGAGTATGAGTCAGGAGTTTGATCCACTGCTGGGCCTGCCTCGCTATTACTTCAGTTGTTGAAAGTGATGTAAACCTAAGTTTATTAAACAAAAACTAATAATTAAAAATTGCTACTGTTTGGAATACATTGAATGATGTCAAATGGATTTCAGATATAAATAACAAGCGTAAATTAACTAATGTTTGAAATTTTTAGGACATTTTAATATTTGTATTTACCCTTGATATGAGTAAAACATGTATATGCACACAGACTGGCTTCAAGAATTACAGTAAATTTTGCCATTTGCAGTGAAAGAGTTACTGAATGTGAATGACCTTGACCCAATCAGACGTCACCTTCAAGCATCAGAGAGGCCAAAGGTCAACAGCAGATATTCGTCCTTTCAGGTAATTAGAGGTTTATCATTATCCTTCTGTAATATCCTTTTTGGGAATATCTCTAATCTTGGAGAGGAGCTACAATGTACTATTGTGGTGGAACCCTTCAATATTTACTTTCCCAGATTCACTGACAGTGGTATATGGAAATGGTTCTACTCTAGATCAAAGCTGGACTAGTTATTGTTAAGAAATTATTCAGCGTAAATGCGTAATGGTTGCAAGAAAAGAAGAAAGGCACCTGCCTATTTCAGATTTGTATAATGTATTTCAGAACTGATGTGTAATTTTTGAATTTGGCTTGTTAAATATTTACAAGCCTATGACTGTTTTTGTGTCGCCCTTTTAAAGAAACTGCGATACATAGGGATTACTCTGTCCGTCGGTCCGTAGGTCCGTCTGTCCGTCATGAAAACTTAACGTTGGCTATAACTTTGCCATTTCTTAACATTTCCTTATCAAACTTTCAAATTGTATTGCTTATGACAACAGGGTCGGGATGATGCCAAAATCTTTTGGTCAAGGTCACATTGGACAGAGTTATGCCCCTTTTTGTGTCGCCCTTTCGAAGAAACGGCGATACATAGGGATCGCTTTGTCCGTCGGTCCGTCACGAAAACTTAAGGTTGGCTATAACTTTGCCATTTCTAAACATTATCTTATCAAACTTCCAAATTATATTGCTTATGACAACAGGGTCAGGATGATGCCAAAATTTCTAGGTCACGTTCACATTTGACAGAGTTATGCCCCTTTATGTACTTGGATTTTGTCATGAAAACTTAACGTTGGCAATAACTTTGCCATTTCTTAACATTTCGACATCAAACTTTCAAATTATATTGCTTACGACAACAGGGTCATGATGATGCCAAAATCTGTAGGTCAAGGTCACAATTGACAGAGTTATGCCCCTTTTTGTACTTGGATTTTGTCATGAAAACTTAACATTGGCTATAACTATGCCATTTTCTTAATATTTCTTCTTCAAACTTTCCTGTTGTAATGCTTACAATTGAATCACTTAAGACAACACCATTTTTCAAGGGCAGATAACCCTCAAATTTATTTTTGCAATGTTATGCCTCTTTTTCAAGTTAAAATTTCTTGGTTAACCTTTTTCTTTATGTCCATGTCTCAAAAAGTGTCAAAGATATTCCATTCAAACTTGGAATACTTGATCACCAGCAAGACCCCTGCAAAGATTGTTGGTACCCATGTCCCTGGGGTCACAGTTAGCCCCAACCCCAGGGGTCACTTGATTTTGGTTATACTTGGTTATACTATAGAAAAAAAAACTTCTTAAGCCTAGAAATAAAATATTATTAAGCCAAGAAATAAAATATTAACTGCACCCCCCTCCCCTCAGCATGGAGACCCCCCCCACCCTGCCCACTTAACTTCCCCCCCCCCCCCCCATAATTTTCCCCGAGCCTGATTTTTTTTTTAATACATAGGTGCTTGACTCCCCATCCACCCTTAAATCCCCCCTCCAACAACCAGCCCCTTCCTCCCCCCAGGGCCCGAATTTTTTTTTTAATACATAGGTTCTTGACTCCTCAACCACCCTTCCCCCCCCCCCCCCCCCCCTCCAACAACCAGCCCCTTCCCCCCCCCCAACCCCCCCATCCCCCGGCCCTAATTTTGTTTTTTTTCTAATACAGAGGTACATGACTCCTCATCCAATTCCTCAACCCCCCCCGGCCCTAATTTTTTTTTTTTTTTTTAATACATAGGTACTTGACTCCCCATCACCACCCGGTCCGATTTTTTTTGTTTTTTGCTTTTTTTAATGCATAGGTACTTGACTCTCCATCCCAAACCCCACTCCCCAAACCCTCGGGCCCGATTTTTTTTTTTTTTTTTTTTAAATACATAAATACTTGACTCTATGACTAGGTGCTTGCCCTTCCCACTCAAATTTTTTTCACTTGGGCCTCTTGTTTAACTTGGCTTATAATTAATTATCCAGCACTGAGAAAAGTGGAGCATACTGTCTGTGGACAGGTCTTGTTGTACTTGGACTAGCATGCTGTCTTTTCCAGCAGGCTCTTGTTTACCTTTTTAGTTAGTCTAACAGAGTACCCAAGGGCGACACAAGTGTTCAACTGAACACCCATCTAGTTAAATAACATTAATGTCACCTTCTGTTTCTTTCCATCCAGATTTATAGACTGGAAAATCTAGAATCTTTGTTGATGATATACATGTACTTAACAACTACGAAAAGTAAAAATATATACAAGCCTTGTATATGAAGATCATTTTAGCTGCATTTCAGATGTTCACAGGGTCATAGTGTATTCTAGATTGTTTGGAAAATTGTAACTATATTTGAGAATATTAGTTTGTTTATAACAATATTTCATACACATGTATTTAGATAAGCTGCACAATATTGGTACAGTAGACTCCCTCTAAACCGAACCCTTTCCGGACTGGACTGAACAAACAGTTTTCAGAGGGTTTTGGATTTCCGAGGGTATGTGTTCCTGGCACCGGCCAATCCTCTATATATTGTGTTTTATCAGTTTTGTTTTGTGTTAGGGCCTGGTACTTACAATTCAGAGATCATGTCAAGAGTGCAAAAAAATCTAGGTACAATGTTGGAAGCGCTGAGGAAAGTAAACACCATTTCACGCATAATTAAGAAAACAACAAAGGAGTCGGTTTCTTTAATTTTCTTTCTATACAGGACAGCAAACTGTCATAATCAGTTTGAGTAGAACGGATTATCTGTTTCATTACCTGACATGTCATTATGATATTTACAAATATATCTGCTAATTGATTGCCTTCCAATTATCTCTTCATTTATTGACATGTATGCACCTGGTCAAAATCATTGAGAAGCTCTTTAAGATTTTACAAACTCTGATCACAGTCTTGCAAGTGCTTGATATTGACATGTTACCAATGCATGAATTCAGTGATTTTCAATGAACAGTTCGGTTTTCCGAGGTATTTTATCGTTAAAATAAATTTAGCCAATTTTCCTTTTGGTTTTGAGAGGTTCCGGTATTCTGAGGGTTTTAAATCAATGAAATAAGAAGGAAAAACTTTGGAACCAAACAGTAGGTTTGGTTTAGAGGGTATTCTGGTTTTCTGAGGGTTCGGTTTGGAGGGAGTCTACTGTAGTACTTAGTTAAGTTAATAATATTAGCTTTAATGGAGTAAATCGAAGGCTAAACAAGTGGATTTTGTCTAACGAAAGTGTTGATTTGGTTTCTTGTTTTGACTTACACTATAGCTTGCAAACCAGACTAAGATTACAGCATCAGATCTGCAGAAGAGCTAGAAAATACTAATTTTCAAAGAATTTCTTGACCTTTTTCTAAGACTTACCATTTTGCATAATAGCTGCGTAAATTCTTTTAATCTTCTGACATTTCATTGATTCCTGCTGGTTATCAAAAGCAATACATTTTTTTACAGCTTACTAAAATATTCTGCCCCTACACATAGATTAATAACACCCTAAATTCCACAGAATTATGTTTCCATTTCTGAGTGATAAAAATTACTGACTGAAACACATTTGTTAGCCACTGGAAGCCAGTTTTCCATGACCCCATTAGCACACTGTATGCACAGCATGCAACACATATTACTAACATGCAGATGGAGACAGTTTTTCATATTTCTACAGTTCACATGTATATATATTTGTCAAAAATACAGAATTTCTTTGGGAAAGTGAAGTCTGAACATGTCGAACCTAGACAAGCATTTTCTGAATTCTTGATGCTGTGTGGCACATACTATATGTGCTGTTAAGAAGAAAAAGAAAAAACAACACAGAAGATGGGTGGAGAGTGTAATTAAAAATCAGTCATCATTTGGCACTTCTCATCACTTGATCAGAGAGCTTAGTATACTTAGCAAGGAGGAGTTTCAACGCTACTTCTGACTTCGCATCAGTCCTATGATTCTTTCACTGACATCAGATTCTATTTTCATGAGTCATTGCTTCATAATCTTTCTGTATCTGTCCAAATCCCAGTGCAGTGCAAAAAATCACTCACTGTAGGATTCTAATGCAGATTTACAGAAATGCACTGCTGTGCATATGGAGACATGGAAAACTGTCAGTGGAAATATATAAACTTGATTTCACCACTGCTCTGATGCAGTCATGGAAAACTGGCCTTAGTGTGAGAAAAAAGTACAGAAAACTGTGATTGAAGGAAGAGGTGTAGTTGCTCGTCCCAGATAATAAGTAACATTGGCCTCTGTTATTCACTTTTGAAAGAAGTTTTTCAAGACCAGAGGGAAACAAATCATAGGTATAAAGGACTAAAGAAAAAAGAATATGTGCAGATAAAACTTCTTACAGCATTTGTATTTACATCATAAATGGTAATAGTGTCAGTCCCATACCACTGATGTTCTTTTCTTCAATACCATGTTTGACATGAAATCTAACATATATATATAAATATACCCATATGGTTATAGAGACATGACAGAGTAAGTTATTTACTAGTGCAAATACAGCTGTTTTTCCATTATTTTGTGTTCATGTTTTGCCCATTCTTTTAGACGTTTTTGTTTTTTTCAAGCGTGCTCACTTTGGGAAAGACTCTGAGGTAATGAAACTTTTAACAAAACGTGTTGGTTGAACACAAAACTAAAGTATCTCTTGTATCGTTAATTAGTGAGATACAGTAGTTTTTTGTCAATGATTCAATCAAAGCAGCCAAGATAGAATTGTCTTACACATTTTATATTGGTCGTACGTGCTTCGCTTACAGTGCTTGTTACTATAGGCTTCTTAAACACAGGTAGCTCTTAACAGATTGCCAATATGCGGTTAATGCTAGCTGATACACATCAATGTGTTTATAAACTCTGTTACCACAGTATTTATAAGCATTTAACTGGTGTATTTTGCTACAAGGATTTGTAGAATAGACCAAAGCAAACAGAGACAGAATTTTAGTATAAGAAAATTTAGTTATATTCATGAATATGCTATATTCTTTATGAGTAACAAAGCTGAATCTTATATGCAGTTTTTTTCGGAGACTGGTTTTAATCTTTCTCTTCGTTCATTGTATAGTATGTATTATTAAAACTTTCTAAGAATTAATTTCTCATTAATACTTTATCTGTAAACAAGAAAAAAGTGCATAGTAAGTATCTTATCAAAGTCACTCTTATGTTGGGACTTTCAGTCAATCATTTTCAGTGTATTCTTGGGCCTACTGACAAGGTTACATTGTACTCTCACAGACAATTCGAGTTTAAATGATTCAGACTGTGTGATATGAATGATCAGTATGAGTAATAGGACATTCTTGTAACATGTGATCAGTTGAGCAAGTCATGGTTCTCAATCTTGATTTCCCTGCTCAGTCAAATGTGTCTGCTTTTTGAGCTTACTTGAGCACAAGTTGCTCATGGTGAGCTTTTGTGACCAGCTTTTTAGCTCATCTGAGCACAAAGTGCTCAGGGTGAGCTTTTCTGATCAGTCTTTGTCCGTCGTCCGTCCGTCCATCCATCGTCAACTTTCCATTCATCTCCTCTGAAACCAATGGGCCAGATTTAATGAAACTTGCCTGGGATGTTCCTTGCATGAAGCTCTACCAAGATTGTTCAAATGGCTCTGGTCCATTGCATTTCTGGTTCACTGGAGCTAAAAATCGGTTTTAAAAGTTGGATCTTTAAAAATCTTCTTCTCCGAAACCTCCGAAGGCCTGAGCTTAGATATTTGGTATGAAGCATCATCTAGAGGACCTCTACCAAGTTTGTTGGTAGAGTTTGTTGTCAAAACTGACCCCACCCCAGGGGTCAGTTGATTTTATATAGATTTATATAGGGAAAACTTCAAAATCTTCTTGCCAGAAACCACAAGGCCTAGAGTTTAGATATTTGGTGTGCAGCATTGTCCTGTGGACCTCTATTTAGTATGTTCAAATCATGGCCCCTGGGTCAAAAATGGACTCGCCCCCGGGGTCACATGTTTTACATAGAGTTATATAGGAAAAACTTTAAAAAATCTTCTTGTCAGAAACTGCAAGGCCTAGAGTTTAGATATTTTGTGTGTAGCATTGTCTAGTGAACCTCTACTAAGTTTGTTCAATCATAGCCCCTTGGTCAAAAATGGCCCCACCCCAGGTGTCACATGTTTTACATAGAGTTATATATAGGAAAAACTTTAAAAAATCTTCTTGTCAGAAACCGCAAGGCCTGGAGTTTAGATATTTGGTGTGCAGCATTGTCCAGTGGACCTCTACTAAGTTTGTTCAAATCATAGCCCCTGGGTCAAAATAGGCCCTACCCTGGGGGTCACTTGTTTACATAAGAGTTATATAGGAAAAAGAGTAAAAAATCTTCACATCAGAAACCAAAAGGCCTAGAGCTTAGATATTTTTTATGTTGCATTGTGTAGAGAACCTCTACCAATTTTGTTCAAATCATGGCCCCTGGGTCAAAAATAGCCTTGCCCTAGTGGTCACATGTTTTACATAGAATTATATATAGGAAAAACTTTAAAAATCTTCTTTTCAGATACCACAAGGCTTAGAGTTAAGATATTTGGTGTACAGCATTGTCTAGAGGACCTCTACTAAGTTTGTTCAAATCATGACCCTGGGGTCAAAACTGGTCCCACCCCAGGGGTCACATGTTTTACATAGAGTTATATAGGAAAAACTTTAAAAAATCTTCTTGTCAGAAACCACAAGTCCGAAAACTTAGATATTAGGTGTGTGGCATTGTCTAGTGCACCTTTACCAGGTTTGTTCAAATCATGACCCTGGGGTCAAAACTGGCATCACCCTGGGAGGCGGGGTGGGGGGGGGGGTGTCATTTGATTTTACACAAGGACTTATATAGGCAAAAAATGCTCATTGTTATGTCTCCCACTAAACCCGCCCTTATGATGGAGACATATTGTTTTTGCCCTGTCCATGGGTGTCTGTTTGTTTGTCTGTGTGTCACACAGTTTCCTTTCAATAACTTAAGTACCAGTTGACCCAAAACCTTCACACTTAACAGGGTTATTGCTCTTATTTAGTAGAAAAAAAACCTTTTGTGTTTTGGGTCAGTAGGTCAAAGATCAAGGTCAGAGGGACCTCTAGAGTGAAAACTGTTTCCACTCAATAACAGGAGTACCATTTCACCCAAAGCCTTCAAACTACATATGATGATTGACTTTACTAAATAGAAGAACCGTGTTGTTTTTGGGGCTAGTATATCAAAGGTCAGGGTCACAGGGACCTGTAGAGTGAAAAGTATTTCTGCAGAATAACTGTAGTACCATTACACCCAGAGCCTTCAAACTTTATAGGATAATTGTATTAGAAAAACCCTATTGTTTTTAGGTTCCATAGGTCAAAGGTTAAGTTCACAGGGACCTCGAGAGTGAAAACTGTTTCTGCTCAGTAACTGGAGTACCATTTCACCCAGAGCCTTCAAACTTTATAGGATGATTGTCTTTACTCAGTAAAAGAACCCTAGTACTTTTGGGGTCAGTAGGTCAAAATTAGAGTGAAAATTATTTCTGCTCAGTAACTGGAGTACCATTACACCCAGAACCTTCAAACTTCATAGGGTAATTATATTAGAAGAACCCTATTGTTTTTGGGGTCTGTAGGTCAAAGGTCAAGTTCACTGGGACCTGTAGAGTAAAACTATATCTGTTCAAACATTTTAGTACCATTACACCCAGAGTCTTCAACTTATTGCAAACTTTTTCAGACTTGTGAACAACGAACACACATAACAACCAATAACGATACTTGTACCATGAGCAATGAGACTCAGGTGAGAGATTTAGGGCCATCATGGCCCTCTTGTTTCTGTTTTCTATTATGAGACATTCATCATCAGTCATCAACATTTTAGATGTTAAATTAAATGCTTTAGATGCCAAAATTTTAATCTGATCTTCATGTCATTTGGTCAAGGTTATTTTGGATCAAAAGCTAGGTTACCAGTCAGGCTATTTTGAAACATGGTTATTTTTGGTTGAAAGGTAGGTCACCAATGCAGATTGAAGGAAAACCTTGGGAACATGTCTGAGGTCATAAGTAATTTTCATGTATTAAAATGGTAGAATGTTGTTGTTTTCTATGATTTCTTAAACAATTTTAAAACTGGGTCATAACAGGTCAAAAACTAGGTCACCAGCCCATTTAAATAAGAAAAACTCTGTGAACAGGTTGGTTACATTTTCACAGTCTTTAAGAAACTTAGTCAGAATGTTTGTCTTGGCTAACTACATATAGAATAAGAAAGAGATAGATAGTTTTGTACTGAGCACTCAGATTTATTTAATCCTGACCACACTAAAAATCTGAAATATAATTGTCCAGCTTTCAATTTGGACAGATCTGTAAATTGTCTGGAGGTGCTGATTGAAAATTTATTGACAGAATGGCGAATAGTGCAGACTAGGATCAGACTGCACGGATGTGAAGACTGATCTTGGTATGCTCTGGTCACAAAGGCAGAGTTAGTTTCCTCCAGCAGGCTAAGAGTTAATTGAAATCAGCAGATAAGTCACCTAACAGAATAAGTTCTCATTTCTATTTGACAATATCTTATTCAACCATTAAGTCTTCGGTATAGGCAGTAGTACTCAGACTAGCGATAGAGAAGCATCTTTTTCAATCTGATTTTTTTTTGTTTAAAAAAAAAAGGAGAGATTTAACTGCTTTAGAGATTGTATTATTGTTGTTTTCTTCAAACATGTCTTTGTTAATATATGTGTGTTTAACGTTTCTGTTGAGCATTTCAGCAAATAACAATGTATATCTTCAGCAGATTCTGCAAGCATACTTTGGTATTTGTGCTTACTGTCCTCATATGCTCAACTTCTGACCAAGAAATGCATGAAATTTCAAACTGGTTTCTAGCGCAGCATGTTTCATTTAACACAAAAATCGGTCATCAGATAGTTGTTGTAATGCACAAGGATATGAATGCAGCTTGGAAAAAGTCTTACGCATGTTTTTTGTCACAAAAGAAAATGTATGTACACGTTTGTATATATTGTTATGCAGAAGATTTCAAAGGGTTTATAGTTCATATAGGTAGGATCTGACATCTGTTACCATTTCATATAAACTTTTATTTAAAGAGTTCAAGAAAATGTTACTAAAGGAGGTTAGTAACATTATTCCTGGACAAGTTGAATAAAGGCTGATATGAAATTAATGAGTGTAAGATTTTTTTTATCACATGACTAAAACAACCACTAATAGGTCTTACCATACCTATATTTATTTGAACTGAAGTGTAAAAAGACTGTGACAAAAATATTTCCAAATAAAATGTCAAAATGTGTCAAAAATAATGAACATAGAAGATGTCTCTTTGAAACAGGACATTTATATGATAACAAACTTAAGAAATGACAGTAAATGAAAATAATTGATTTAAAGCAGAAGTATGTTTGCGAAATGTTTTGGTAGTCGTTGTATTTCACGTGTGTAATGAAAAAAAAATTAATAGTTATATTGCATTACAAACATCATTTGTCATGTGATAAGTACAAAATTAATGTACGTGTAGTTGTGTTGCTAAGTATTGTATAATAGAATGGTTTACACACTTAAATGGGGGAGAAAGAAAAAGATATCCCCATGTATTTTGTTTTTTGCCTGTTTGAATCTTTATTGACACTAAAGAAAATGATGTTGAATATTGTTGATAATTTTTAAATACAAGTTAATATAATCTGTCTAGGCTGACACCAGGATTTTCATGCTTCTGTTTGAGTGGACATATATTTACCTTTTTAACTTTGAATAGTTGGTTTATTATCAGTGTATATGTATGGTACCGATGGTTTGGCATTCTTAATCCTCTCCGGGGTCTGTCAGTGTCTTAAGTGTTAGCAGATGTACACAGAAGAGCTTTTTTCCTAAAATATTTATTTCATCCTTTCCAATCAAAATTAAAAAATTAAAGAATTAGTTTACAACTTTCCAACATCCCCAAAGATGTTGCATGAAAACCTGTGCAGATCACTCAAATTTCATCACAAGTGAACCTTCTTAATCTTTTTTTTCCTTGTGCTTTTATTAAAATCAGGAATAAATGGTACCTTGGCTGGTGATATTTAAAATCTCTGTAATCTCTCAGTCTTATGACATCACTGTTCTTCTTTGAAACCATTCTTTTCAGAGTAGCTTCTGTATTCAGTAGTAAATCAGCATAGTCTTGAATGTTTTTTTTAAAGAGAATGTTTCATTTCATTTTGAAGTAATTGTTAGTTGCTGACTGTTGAAAAGAGGTTTGCCAGTGGTTGTTTAGTCATTGACTTGAAAACCAGTGTATATTGCTGTCCATGTGTTTAAAGGTTAGGCCTCACCTTAAGTTTCCTGCACCATAAAGATGTTAGAAGTTATTATATAACACTTTCCAGGAATGATTGTTAGTTTGCAATTTCATATATTTAATTATCAGTTGAATGGCATTAAAAAGGAGAACAAACATTGAAAACATTATCTTCAAGGAAATTTACCAATAACCTCTTGATGTAAATTTAATATTTGTTTCTAAATCTAACCCAATCTCTGTTGTGACCTTTCAGAATTACATTTTGAATACTTGTTTTAACACTAGTTGTTAGATTCATGGAACTCTATACTAAATATAGGATAAAAACCCTAGAGCAGTATTTGCATGACACTAGATATTAGATAAGCTTTTTAGCTCACCTGAGCAAATTGTGCCCATGTTGAGCTTTTGTGATCATCATGTATCCGTCATTCACCATCCTTCATGCCATCTGTATCTTCAACTTCTGCTTTAAACAGCATTTCTTCCTAAACCATTTACATTAAGCTGTACCCAAGCTTTATATAGAATTCCAATCCATCTAGAATTTGGATTGCTATGGCAACATGAAAGAAAACATTTAAAAACCTTCTTGTCTAAAACCAGCTGGGACAGATCTCTGAAATTTATTGTGAAGTATTGTCTAGTGAACCTCTTCCAAGATTGTTCAGATTGTGTCCATGGATAACTATCAGCTCCATCCAGGGGGTTACATGTTTTACATTAAAATATATAGGAAAATCTTTAAAACTCTTCTTGTCACAATGCCCAGAGTTCTGAAATTTTTGCATGGCACAGTGCCAAAGGGGCCTCTTCCAAGATTTTTCAAATAATGCCAAAGGGATCATTTTTAAATCAATACCGGTACATTGCACTTTTTGTTCTTTTAAGCCGTTATACTCAGGTGAGCAGTTTACGGTCATTATAGCATTTTTGTTTTCTATAATTATTCTTGTTAATACAGTTAACGTCTTAATTGATACAGCTTTTAACTTGTTATTCATATTGCAATGCATTTTCCCTCATTTAAAGCATCTGTCTGACTTATTATTTGAAATGTACATGTAATGTTCATTTTATTATCTTGAGGGATTTGTGCAAACTGTTGTATCTTCTCATTTTAATGGTTTGCACAGATGTCTCTTCATTTTTCAAGTAATTGTTCTATATTAAATTTTCACAAATTATTTTCTAGATTACCCCACCAGACCTGGTGTTACAAGTAGTCCTGATAGCAGAGAGTTCACGACTACAGCAGTTACTGGCCACATATGGAATACAAACACAGACGCCACATCAGGTAAAAGTATTTGTGAGAGCTTATGACATTTTAACAAAGAGCACTTATGTATAGGACAGTTTAACACAGGTTACTTGTGTGAGGACAGTTGAACACAGGGGACTTGTGTGAGGACAGTTTAACACAGGTTACTTGTGTGAGGACAGTTGAACACAGAGCACTTATGTATAGGACAGTTTAACACAGGTTACTTGTGTGAGGACAGTTGAACACAGGGCACTTGTGTGCTAAATTTATTTAGAAGATGAATTTATCTGTTGTAGTACTTGTGGTTGGCCTACTATATCTGTTTTCTACATTAGTAAGTCCATTTAAGTGAACTGAAATATAGCTTGTAACTATGATAAGGGTACTGTAGCAAGTTTTATCATTCTGTGAAACCTTTGAGAGTTATTTAATTATACACTGAAATTAAACTTTTGAAAACTCTGTTTTAACCTTTGTCAAGTTTTTACAAAAGGATATGGCCATTTGTTTTATTTTTCTTATAGTTTGTTTAACATAGTCTGGTAAGAGCTGATCAATTTATGATGAAAAATTATATTAATTGTAGGTCGAGCCAATCCAGATTTGGTCACCAAAGGAATTGTCTAGAGCGTATGAGTACTTGGGTGTTAACAAAAAGCTTGGTCTTACTGGGCGACCTAAAAGACCTTTTGGTGTGCTCAGCACTTCTAAGGTACACAACTTAATTATACATGCAAGTTATACCATTGAACTTATATTCCTTGTGTTGAAAATGATATTAAGGTTTGTGAGTTTGTTTTATGTCAGAGATCAGTACTGTAGGTTAAGTGCTAGTTAAAAGAGTGAAAAGATTTTTAGGTATGCAGTGAACATTATTTTATGCATACATTTTGCTTGCAGTTACAAGGAAATGTCTTATTTTATGTCACACACACACTGGACAGATTAAATTCTCCCATTTTTATCAGGTACAGAACTTGCAATATAGAGGCATATTTAATGGCAGATTTTCTGCAGTATTTCATTGAAAATACTTTTAGGTATAAAATCAAAGTCCCCCCCCCCCCCCAAAAAAAAAAGGATATAAAAAATCTTACTGCTGTAAATATCTTTTCATTTGTTATCACAGAGTATCTTTGTCAGTGTTGGAGTCTTAAGTAATTGTAGCTTATGTTTTCATAGATATACAGGGTTTGTGGAGCTACAGTATTGTGTTACCCTCTGCTGTTTGAGGTGGTAGATTTCTACATGGCCCAGGACATCAGTATTGTGATAGATGATCTAAAGGTAAGAATGTATAGAGTTCCTAATGATTAAGCTGTGATTTGTTGGATAGAGCACAGGACCCTTTAACCTGGAGATCATGGGCTTGAATCTCAGTAAAGGAATTTAGATAGTGACTTTCACCTTCCTTACTTAAAGCTTGAGAGTCAGTGATTTAAGAGGCAGTCCCTGTAAGTAGTTCAGTAAGCTGCAAGAAGTCTCTCTGTAAAAATAGATAGGTGGTTGTTACAAATACATACATAATCTTAGTGTTTAAAAGGAAATGCAGCTGGAGAAATAATTTTGATCACGGTCTTGATACATTCTAGGCTTGGTTGTCAATAGACTATAGTCCAAGATTGTTTCAAGAAGCTTAGAAGCTTTGTAGAAAAAAAGTGCTGTGCCTTCATTTTGATTAAAGATAAAGACTCAGTATTGTCCATTTAATTTGTTTCCTGACTGTTACACAACACAGTAGTTCCTCAACAAATAAAAGAGATATATTTGAAAGTGAACTTCCAGTACTGTTTTTCACAATTTTGCTTCACATATCTAACACAGTTTGAATGCAAACGTAAGAACTTTTAAAAACTGGTTATGTTTTCAGAATGATCTGGCATTTTTATCCAAGTGTTGGAAATTAGCAGGTCGACCAACTTTCTGTATGTTGATAAGAGAAAACAATATTCGAGGGAAGAATTTCAGTGAATTCTTAGACCTGCTTGCTCAGTTCAAGAGTGGAGATGTTGATGGTATAAGGGTGCGAGTAGGAAGATTACAGGTAACAAACATGAAATGCTTTCAATTTTGATTGTTTTCCCTGCCAACCTGGCTTGCTCAGTTAGTAGAGCATCAGATTGTCAATCCAGGAGTTAAAAGTTAAAACCCCAACAGGGCTGGCTAAATTTGTGTATGAAAATAAAATCAGACAGTATGTCTATAGGTCATTTGTCCTTCACCACTGATTCAAGTGAGGAAGTAGTCAGTCAGAGAGATTGGTTAGTAAACTGGTTTTTTTACCAAGGAACACTTGTCAGGTGGACTAACCACCAGGATTAACAAAAAGAGGTTGAAACTGGCATAAAATGAAAAAAAAAAAAAACGTATTTCAGCTTAGGCAACCAGGAAATACCATGATCAAGACCCACATCCATGCAGTCAGGTCATGATCTGTACCCTTTGCTGTTTGGTTAATAAATTTTGAAATAAAGCTCCTTTGAACTGCAAATGTTAATGTCTAGGTTGAAAGAAAAAACAATTCCATGGTAGAAATCTCATTTTGAAACAGATCTGCTGTAATTCTTATAAAGGGACACAACTACACACATGTATATGTTGAAAATTGCCTTTGTTATCATGTGTATTGTAGGTACATATGATTGTTGAAAGTTTTCCCACTCATGCACATTTCATGATGTTGATTTTAGACTCTGATATCATCAGCCTGTATTGAACATCTGGACTTCCTGAGCACACTGCCAGATCAGTCAATCTTCCAGCCTTTCCAGGAGTCAAACCATGGTCAGTACAGCTTCAAGAGTCTTACAGACATACCAGCAATAACTGAACTTGCAGACAATACAGTACTGAATGAGCAGGTAGAAGGTTTTTATAGTTTTGCTGATTTCACAGAAAATGTGAAAAATGTTACATCTTTATTATTCATACCCTTATTGGAGGGCATATAGAAACATCCATCTAGCTTTTTCTCCTGTCTCTGTAGCCCAGTGGCACATGCCAAAATTTTTTAATAGCTTTGCACAAATGTTCATCACATGGAACAGGTTTGAAACAACATTCTGCTTATCACCCTGACAACAAAATGGCTGATTGAGAGACTTACTGAGTAACATTCCTGTCTGAATGCATTTAAATTTTGTTGCCACAAGACTGGAGGACATTTTGAAGGATCTTTTATGAAACAGAGAAAATCAAATAAAAAGTGCAGCACAGATACATGTATGCAAGAAACTTTAATACAAAGTGATAATTCATACAGGGATAGTTTGGTCTCTTAATTTCTCTTCAGTGAATACTAACTAGGATCTTGGGAAACATCTACATTTTTTTCTCACTCAGCTGTTAGTTGCATCCATTTCAAATTATTCCTTTTAGGAGCTGAAGGTGAAGGCCACCTGGGACTTGATTCAGATGTTGAAAGCGGCAGAGTCCCTCACAGCACAGACACAGATTCTAAAGCTTTTACTCCACAGAGAGGGCCCAAGTTACCATTTTGAGGGGATGTCAGTCAGTCGAAGGCTAGAACAACTTGTGGCAAAGGCTGGTCTCCACAAGAGATGGGAGGTTGTAAGGTGCTGCTCTGCTCTACTGGGCAAGCTTGTAGACAGTCTTGCCCCATCTATTACTAGTATATTGGTTAGAGGGAAACATGTAAGTTATCGTACCTTATCAGTTTAATGCTAATGTTATCGAAATGAGTTTTTATCAATTGTCATTTTTCATTTATGTGAGACGTAGATTTAATTATATGTAGGAACTTACTTTTCAGATATTACCTTATTTAAATTGAATGATTTGAGGATAAAGGACTTCCCACAAAATATTTTGGTTTGAGTGTATATTCAGCTTGACAAGTTACTTTAAGTTTCCACTCACCATATGTGTCGAGTATATTGTCAGTAAATGAAGTCAAGCAAATATTTTAGTATATATTATAAAACTTCCAGCCATGAACAAAATGTGCAAAATACAGTCATGTATATTGTTCAGCAAAGATTGTTTCAAATATTTTCATTAGCTGACAGTGGGTGTTTTTGGCCATGAAGAAGAAGTGTTAGACAAACCTGTGAGCCCGAATGAGATAAAGAACATCTTGTACAGTAAATGTATGCCATACGATGTTTGCCAGGCTGTACTGCAGCAAGAACTGATCCTTGCCATTGGCAAACATATAGCCACAACCCCAGATGCTTACGATGGAATCTTGAAAATCAGAATTGGGTATTGTACTTGATGATACGTTTGTAGTTAGGTATTTCTAAACAGAAACTTTTGTCTGACTTGAAAACTTTAAATATAACATTTTAAGGTTGTCTGTTTTTGAAGAAAAATGTGCTATTGTAATTACTGAGTTGTCATCGTTGTTGGCCACGGCAGCATCGTGCAAAATCTTTAATATAGCTGATTGACCATAAACCATAAGGCTTAGACTTTAGATATTTGGTGTGTAGCAATGTATAGTGAACCTCTACTAAGCTGGTTCAATCATGACACCAGAGTCAAAAAAAACATACAATATAATTATATTATGAAACATCTTTTTATGTAGTTAGCTTACCTGAACACAACATGCTTATTGTGAGCTTTTGTGATCCCACTGTGTCTGCTGTCAACATTTGCTTTAGATAACTACTTAATAGGTTTGTTCTTGCTTGAAGCTCAAGCCAAAAGAGTTCCAAGGATTCCATTCCTTGTAGAAATGTGGTTGCTAAGACAACAGAAAAGAAAAACTATAAAAATCTTCTTACCTAAAACCACATGGCAAAGAGGTCTGAAATTTGGTATGTAGCCTTTGGATTCAGATTATGTCCCTGGGGTTACTATTGGCTCAGCCTGAGGGATCATGTTTTACATAGAAATACTAAAAAAAACTTTGTCAGAAACATCTGAAGTTTAATATGTAGGCCTTGCTTCTGAACTTCTACAGAGAGTTTTGAAACTTTACCCCTTGAGCTACTTTATGGTCCAACTTAGGAGTCAGGTGTTTTAAGACTTACATATAGACATAATTGTAAGAATCTTCTGAAAGTTGGCATGCAGCATTTTCTAGTTCTTTCATTTTGATAATAAATCCATTAGTTTGCATGAGTTTTGCTCAGGTGTGAGTGATTAAGAACCATCATGGCCCTTTTGTTTATGTTTTCACTCGTGATTTTTCAGTTGGTTTGTAAGAGCAATGGAGATGGAACTTGAACTAGAAGATGAACACGTGAAAATCGAGTCCTTGTCTCCATACCAGGTCAAACAGCTGTTGCTCAGTATTCTTGTACACAGGTTTGATGAGTATGACCTTAGGTCACCACTCCAGCGACGTCAGCTTGACGGGGCTCTTAGTAGGGTGCCAAAAGATTTCTACGAGAGGGTATGGGAGATACTAGAACGTACCCCTGGGGGTATAAAAGTGGCTGGATATCTTCTACCACAGGTTTGTGAAATCAAAGAAAAAGTTTTAATTGCAATTAAATGAAGAAGTAAATTGCAACCCTCCGGTTGTTTGTATCTGTTGATATATCTGTTTAAAAGTTACATTTATAGAAAATAAATTCATGTATGTTTGAAATAATTACACATGTTTATCTATAAATTTGATAGTTTTAGTACTTGATGAAACTAGAAGCTTAAAAAGTTTTGCAAAGTAAAAGGTAATTTTCTTAACTTATACTAATTTGCAAAGTTTTGAACCTTTAGCTTTTGTCAGAAAGAAAATTAAGAAAAAGATTATTTGTGATTCTGAAAAATCCCATATAAGATATAGCTAATATAGTTCTTGATGCACAATCAACCTAATTTTATGTTGATTTTTCTTGGCAGGTAAGAAAATAATCTTGATTACCATATATTATATCAGTGATTCTTTTTTACAGCAACCAACCTTGTCAGACATGACAATGCAGGAGCTTAACTTTTCATTACTTGTTGAACAAATGCTGAGTAAGATAGTGGACCCAGCATACAGACAATTAATGGTTGAGGCTTTCATGGTTGTTTCAACAATATTGAGGAGAAATCCAGAACTTGTTTTCCACCAGTCTGTTAACATGGACAAGGTAAGTGTTGTTTTTGCACGTTCTGCAAATATTTCTGCATTTGTGACATAGGACTTGATCAACCCTGAATTTGCATTCAGTTTGACCATGACCTTTGATGTTCACTGTTAATTCAACTTATTTATAGTTGTGTGCTGGAATTCCTCCACTGACCTGCCTTGTAATGAGAGCTTACTTCAGATCTATTTATAGGGTAATTGTAAATGTAGATTAAACTCAAGATAACTGGAAGTTAGAAATGGTGTTTCTGAGACTGGGAAGATTTAGTAGTGAATGTTTGAAAAAAGTTACTTAATGAGATGTTGATCACTTACTTGTTTATATGTACATTGTGTGAGTCACTCAGAAGAGGTCAATGCAAACATGTCATACAGATGTAAAGATAGGTAATATAGAATGTCTGTTGTACAAAGGGAGGTAATACAAATAATTTGTATAAATTGAGAGTATATGTATCTCTCCATTGGAAAAAATGAAATGTAAAATGATCAAGGTCATAGACAGATATGCTGTATCCCAAAGGAAGGTAAATAATGAAGTTAACATTTAAATACAGGTGAAGCAAATGTTTTATGTGTTATTGTAAAGACAGATAAAGAAAATGGCAAATAGGGAAAATATTAAAAGGATTAAGGCATTCATAAATCAAATGTATAACTTACAGAAACCTATTGTCCTTTACAGACAATTCAAGATGCATTTGACGAGTTTCAGAAAGATCGAAGTCAACTTGACGGTCACGAGAAACAGGATGACATGCGTTGTTTCTTTAATACAATGCCTAACATTAAACATGGAACAACAAGCTATATTGTGAAAGCTGTGGTAAAAAATTTACTGGACGGTGACATCAAAGTTTCCATGGAAGATATGTGCTGTGTGTCCTGAGTCTAATTCTCACTGCAGTTTGACCCTATGACCTTATCCAAGGGCTTTTTTTTTAAATATAGAAAACCGGAAAAAAATTGTGTCATTCATATTATTGTGAAGAGATTCGTGGAAAGAACAGATGGCACAATTTGCTGTAATATGTTGCTTTATCATTCTTTCGCCAATGGTAGTTCAACTTGTTTACAGACATGGGAAAATGTGCTATCTTCTTTAATTCATAGCACTTGCAACTTTTTTTGCATTCACCCCTTGTCTTATAAACAAGGAATCACACAATATCTGTTGACAGTTTATTGTAAAAATAATTGCAAAACCGTCTGTGAGAATGGTTTGTTGTGATACATTTAGACAAATCAGTCTTGCTTTAAAATATGCTACAATGTTGAACAGTAATACTGTCTTTCACCTGTCTTTGTGAACCCATCCTTTTCAGTTGTGAGTTTTTATGTTTGATGTCACAAATACGATGAATGAATTAAAAAACAGTTTTTGTAATTATAAGATAGAAGTTTGGAAATCTGTTTAACATCATCATCTGTTTTGAAAGATTGACAAAAGCATAACGGAAATTTGATACTGATATCCAAAGATTATGTCACTAATCATGTCACTGCCACATTGACATAATGGAAGCTTGGCAGGGATATATAGAGATCATATCACTGTCACTGTGACATGATGGAAGTGATTGTCTCAAGAAAGGAAAGTGGTTTCTGGTCATTCAGCAAAGTTTCTGAAAGTTAAATATACATGTAATGTCTTTTTTGTATTTGCATTTTTGAATAAATTATATGTTGATGGGAAGTTGCTGCGTATTTTCCTGCTTAATGTGGGTGAAATAATTGTTGGTGTTTTTAGCCCTTGTAATTTTCTATGATAATTTATGTATTAAAATATAAGTTTACCTTACCTTAAAAAAGAAGAAATTTACTGATCACATGTTGATATCTTCATGAAATATCTTCTTGTGTTTTCTCTGCATCATATGATTTGCTGGTAAGCTATGAGAAACAGTAACATTTTTCATAAAAAGAGTTTAAAAAAATTGCTAGAAAATGTTAATCAAAAAAGATTGACAATATTTTATCATTTGATGTCTTTGTAATCAAGAGTCTCTGGGGTGGGGGCCTGCTCTTCATCTTACACCCTGCCTGTCTGGTTGGAGTGTTAATTAGTTTGTTCTTTCTTCATTTCCAAAATACTTTAAGCATATATCTAATTTTAGGCCCTGTAATATTACTTATAGTATTGTTTAAATGTCAACACCTGATACATTAGAAAAAATATGTTCATACATATTCTGGATTATAATTTTCCTGGTTTTGTTTCCTTCGTAAAACTTTTGTTAGAATTTTTTCCCTCCCTTGTACAGACTTGAACAAATACTACTTAAACCACAAAATCAAGCCTGTAATCAATTTATTGTGAATTAATTGCCCTGTACTGCAAACTCCATGCATGTCAAAAAATTAATAGGGGTAGATTTACCAAAGTGTAGAACCTTTTCTTTTTATGCCCCCACAAAGTGGGGTGCATATAGCGTTGCACTTGTCCGTACGTCTGTCCGTCCGTACGTCTGTCCGTACGTCCCGAAATCTTGTGAACGCAACTCCTCTTAAACCGGATGGCAGATTTTGCTTAAACTTCCAGGGATGAACAACCTTAATGTGTAGATGGTAGTAAAGGAAGGAATTTTCGCTGCGACCAAATTTAATAGAATTATGGCCCTTTGTTGATTTTTTCACTAGAAATTTTGTGAACGCAACTCCTCTTTAACCGGATGGCAGATTTTGCTTAAACTTCCAGGGATGAACAACCTTAATGTGTAGATGGTAGTAAAGGAAGGAATTTTTGCTGCGACCAAATTTATCAGAATAATGGCCCTTTGTTGATTTTTTCACTATATACCATATAGAAATTTTGTGAACGCAACTCCTCTCAAACCGGATGGCAGATTTTGGTTAAACTTCCAGGGATGAACAACCTTAATGTGTAGATGGAAGTAAAGGAAGGAATTTTTGCTGTGACCATATTTAACAGAATTATGGCCCTTTGTTGATTTTTTCACTATATACCATATAAATAATTGAACATATAAATTTTACATTTGTAATTTAATTTAACATGTACATAAGGTTACCTGTAGATCATTTTAGGTATATGTACAGAAAAAATCTCACATACAGGATATACATGCTCTTGTTTATGAGCACTTATGCATATTGGGGGCATCCGTGTCCTATGGACACAGTTCTAGATTCTAAAGTTTTGTTTACCAGATCTTGTAGCTCGCAAGAATTCAGTACAATTTGTCCAAGTCTTAAATGGGCTTTAGATAACAAATGATAAGATATAAAATTGTTTTGTTATTAATAGTAATGACCAATAAACTTAAAGCTTTTCTTCTTGCCTTGTATTTGCCAATCATGATCTTTTTGCAAAGTTTAATGGTGTGAGAGAATATATACAGTTTATATAAATAAAAAAAAAGAGCATTGGAGAACAGATGCAATGTACGGCGGTCATCCTAGGCTGCAAACTGATGGTGCCAGACATTTCACATGGCACTGCACAAATATTTGGACATTATGAAATTCAGCAAGAATTATTTTTAAAACCCTATGTTGAAACGACACTGAAAGACTCTTTATCAATATACCATAAAATATCTATATACCAAAAATGTTTTAAGAGAGGGATTTAAAACACATCTACTTATGACATATCTTTATGTTTCAAGTCAATCCCTTTCATAATGATCAAGTTATGTTCTGGACAAAAATTCATTATAAAACCAAAAAACGTAGATAACATAAAATTGGATAAGTAGATAAGTTGTTTGCTTCTTGAGCAATGCATTTTTCCTTGTCACCAGCTATCTATATTTTAAGTTTCACATCAATTCACTTCATAGTTGAAAAGTTGTGCTCTGGACAAAAATTCATGAAGGGAGAGAATTGAAAAATGGGACCTGCAAAAGTTATGGTTCTTGTGCACTGCACTTCTGGTTACCATCTATCTTTATCTTGAGTTTCAAAGCTATCCCTTTCATAGTGTTCAAGTTATGCTCCGGACAAAAATTCATTATTGAAATTAAAGAAGGGGAGCTTACACAAATCTTGGATAAAGAAGAGTTATATATTTTTTTGGCACTACTTTTCTCCTTGTCACAAGGCATCTGTTATTCTGTTTAACACCAGTTCACTTCACATATATAAAGTTATGCTCTGGTCAATTTTTTTAAGAGGGAAGACAATTCAAAATTTAGACCAGGTAGAGTTATGTTTCTTATGCAATGCATTTCTACTTCTTATCATCTATCTTTGTTTTAAGTTTCAAGTCAACCACTTTCATAGTCATCAAGAAATGATTCAGACAGAAATTAATTATAATATCAGAAAAGGTGAAATAACTCAAAAACAGCAATTTCTGGTAATGCACTTCTTGTCATCAGCTATCAGTCTAAAAGTAGTCAGCCAATTAGCAACAGGGTTATGTTACGGACAAGCACCCAGCTGCCCGCCACAGGGTTTCCCATAATATGGCCATCTTTAGACAGGCGTATGAAAAGCATGTTTTGGAGCCACCTACAGTAAACTGAGATAACTGGTCAAGTTTGCTCTGAAATAGGACAGACAGACAAACAAACAAGCAGACAGTTGTGTCTCCAAATAATCTGTCATAAAATAAACATTAAAAACAGTATATCTAATTCACCTGTTTAGCAAAATAAGTCTATATCAATAACATTTCAGTTAAGTAAAAGGTCAGGACCAACCTGGCTTGTCACACAACCTACAGGGATATAATGTTCCTGAATATTTTTGACCAGATTTGCTAAAGAGATGGTAAGAACAGTGTTACACAGATTAAGTAATAGAATTGGGGTGGGGGTGGGGGGTGGTCTAGTCTCCTAGACCATTACCTTAGAATATCCATTGGAACAAGACAAAAATAATTATTGGTTTTGTTTTTCAATGTTATGTATACTATATATGAAAAAGGCAACAACATATTTAAATAATTGGATGAATATGGAAAAATTTTGAAAATAAAATATGCCAACTAGTTAATAATATGGATTTTAATAATAATATGGATTGTTAAACAGTGGACTAGTCAACATAAGCTAGTACTTCTTACTAAAAATATATCTGTACACATTGTTTCTTACCAGTACGCAACATTTAAACAAGCAGGCTTATGTTTATATATTATAATGCAGTATATTGAAATGCTGGTTCAAATACCTGTAAAAATTTAATAAATATTGAATATAACCCTAAATCGATGTAAAATGTAGCAATATAAGATAATATACAAACAAGTTTAAATCATTTGAATGGTTTGATCGAGGTATTTATGCTAATTATATTTCTTAATCTAATGTAACAACTGCTTTTACTAAAGCTGAAACACTGTACATTTAGCCTATGTTACAATTTTAAAATTAAAATGTAAACTTATAGACTTACTCAACTCAGTGTTATACTAACATGGATAAAATTCACAATATTGTTACAAATTTTATGTACAATCTTATACAGTTCAAAGATCCAGAATCAATTACAAAGATAAAATATACTAGATTAACATTACTTATATATGTGTTTCAACTAGTCTTCCAACGAGTTGGTTATGATTGCAATAAATTTAGTTCCGCCTGATGTCTCGAGACAGCCAAAGTGACTGAAGCTAATTTGCATATAGTTGATGTATCATCAAGTGAGTGAAACCGTTGATATTTCTTGCAGATCTGTAGATATGGGAACGATTTCGTAGTTTGGATAATGGGAATTTTTGTAAGAAGTGTAGTTGTGACACATAGGTAAATCCTCTTGTCTTTAAGGCCTTAAAGATAATATTACACACGTACTGAGATACGAGTTCTTCCCGCAGAGTAATATCATGTCAAGGGATTTTAGGAATGCAGTATATTTATCTCTCCGCTTGAGGAATGCATCTATCTCAATGCAAAGCAAAAACCCTTTTTATTGCATTTGCTTGAAATAAAATGGAAACATTTAGAAAACAAAAGAGTAAATGTTTGTTTTTGTTTTAAACTGATTGCAAACAACATCACAAGCAAATATTGCTGTCAAAATATTTCAACGAAATGGCGAGAATTTTATTATATGAGTATGACGACATCCGCGAGTAGCATAAATGCAGATCATGTGAATGTACACAACAAATACCAATTTAGACACACACTTGATATATCCTAAGTTATTTAATAAGTATAAATTATCAGGCTTTCAAAATACTATATGCCATACACTATCTAAGTATTATGGCAATCAACAATAACACTTTCTTCTTCTGAAGTGGTATTTTTACTGGTTCTTATATGAAGCGATTTGATTGGATTAAACTACTGGGCATAAAAAGTGATAATGAATTATCTTTAAATGATGGCCATTTTACTTTATCGTGTATTATTTGAAGTTGAAATGGTGTCACTATCGTTTAGCAATATAAATATCTGAAGAGGTTGAACCGAAAGGCAAAATTAAGAAGCTCATCACGGTATAAGTGGGAATTTCTTTCTTTATTTGGGATTATTAATCGTCGATACCAGTTTCCCATATGACATGAGATTGTTTATTTTATTTTCTATTCTCAGTGTATAGCACTGAAACAGGGGACTGCGCTTTAACGTCTTATCCAAAGTCAATTAAAATGTTAGTGAAGGAGCTTGGGATCGAACTCGCAGACCCAGCGCCTGATCATTGGACTACAGATCTTCTCCATTCGCCTTTTCTTGAAACACATTTATTCACAAGCAGACGTGAATTATTTGTTGTAGTTTGTGTAAAATGTTTTAAGGACATCATATTTTTTAATTAATAGTAATCAAACAAAATAGTCATTAAAATGAGTTCTTTGATATAGTCCATGAAAGCCGAAGGTCCAATTCAACTGATCTGACTAAACGGGCCTACACCAAATCACTTATTAAGTAATATAGACTCTGAAAGTGGAATTCTTTTTGTGCGTATGCAACACAATTAAAATTATAGTGGAGCCCTTATCAACACGAGAGTGATCAGTTGACGTAAAGTGGGTCTGATTTAGGTTTTGGTTTTCTATGTTTCCCTGTGAGACTGAAGAACACGGCTGAGGCAAAGGACCTGTGTTCTGGGTACATATCACGATACTCTACCATTGCAACCTCGTCATGAGGTCCCCAGCTATCACTTGGTCTTTGCATTGCCTTAAATATCTGAAAATCAAATAAATATTTGGTATGAAATCCAAACCTTTTTCTATTCTAACACAGGTTGTTTAGGGAAGAAGCATAAAATCTTGATCTGAATTATTAGCTTCGTGTCGATAACGACATAAGTGTGGCAGTTTAGTCAGACTTTTTATTTGATCTTAGCAAATATTAATCTAATTTTGTGTTGGCAATATCTCAACTCGAATTCTGCTTTATTGTGCTTTATTCAAAACTGTCCAGAATATGTGTACTTTAGATTATTTCAACTATATTTCGACAATGAGGCAGCTCTGACAACAGCGGGACAACCGCATACATGTAACTAATATAACTACTACAGTATATAAAGCTTTTCCTATGAACTGTGGCAAGTATATGGCATGATTGTTGTTAGAAATGTCAGGCAAAATTCTGGAAAAAGGGTAACTGAAGTTATACCTTTTTAGGAGAACATCCTGTTTTAAAAGCTTTGATGAAAAATACAATTGGGATAGGCGATATGACGAGAAAAGCAAGGCACCATCCCAGTGTTTCGGCAGACTTGGGGTATGTGTAGCTCCCATAGGACGGTGGTATATACTGAACAAATGACAAAATCAGTAGCATCTGGAAAATAATAGCAACGTACATAAGGTTAAATCGAGGAGGAATTATAATGAAAGAAAAGCTATAAAACATTTGTACTTAAAGTAGATATTGAAAATCGAGATAGTTAATATTACTTAGTTCTATTAAGATCTATATTTAAATGAAAACATTTGAGTATTTGTCACACACTCCGTCCTAAAGCGTTCAAAAAAGGTTACTTGGCATATAGGAAATATATTCCAATTATGGTCGAACTATATTTTTCTCATTTGAAAACACATCCTTTTCTATAATCCCGGTAGAAACACAACACCTTTGAAAAAATTCATTGAAAATTCAGACTCGCATCACCCACCAAAATATATGTACATTAGTACCTAACCGTTACCGTAGAATCGACGAAACTAAAATGCCCGTGGCCGTGATAAACTCAAGTTTAATTCTACTTACAAAGAAAATGAGCGGTGCAACAAACGTTCCCGAGATCCTGATAAATGTCGGAAGCTGCTGGCCAACCATTAGCTCAATATCCTTACTCAGGCGATTCGTACCTACAACGAAACACAACGAAATATTACTAGGTGATTATTTAGTTTACGTTTTTTTACACAACCTCTCAAAATTTTGTCTCCTTTACGCCTATACTTTTAGATATATGTACTGTTGCATATAACATGTCACTGAGTGACAGAGCTGCAGCTGCTATTGTGCGTCTAGGAAATGAAAGTCCTAAATAAAATGTCATTTATTCGTATACAGATACATGTACGTCCTAAATGAAATGACACATTTTTATATTCAGGCACTTCCTAAATGAAATTACATTTATTCATATACATATACGTCCGAAACAAAAGTTTATTAATTCATATACATATAGGTCCTTAAACAAAAGTTTATTAATTCATAAACAGATACGTCCTCCAACAAAAGTTTATTAATTCATATACAGATACGTCCTTCAATAAAAGTTTATTAATCCATACTTAGATGCTTCCTTTAACCTTAAACAAAAGTTTTTTAATTCATATACAGATACATCTTTAAACAAAAGTTTATTAATTCATAAACAGATACGTCATGAACAAAAGTTTTTTAATTCATATACAGATACGTCCTCAACAAAGGTTTATCAAGTCATATACAGATACGCCCTGAACAAAAGTTTTCTTATTTATATACAGATACGTCTTTAAACAAAAGTTTATCAAGTCATATACAGATACGTTCTTAAACAAAAGTTTTCTTATTCAGATACAGATAAGTCCTTAAATAAAAGTTTATCAAGTCATATACAGATACGTCCTCAACAAAAGTTTATCGAGTCATATACAGATACGTCTTTAAACAAAAGTTTATTTTTAATTCATATACAGATACGTCCTAAAATAAAAGTTTATCAAGTCATATACAGATACGTCATGAACAAAAGTTTATCAAGTCATATACAGATACGTCATGAACAAAAGTTTATTAATTCATATACAGATACGCTCTTAAACAAAAGTTTATCAAGTCATATACAGATACGTCATGAACAAAAGTTTATTAATTCATATACAGATACGTCCTTAAAAAAACGTTTATCAAGTCATATACAGATACGTCCTCAACAAAAGTTTATCAAGTCATATACAGACACGTCCTAAACAAAAGTTTATTAATTCATATACAGATACGTCTTTAAACAAAAGTTTATTAATTCATATACAGATACGTCCTTAAATAAAAATTTATCAAGTCATATACAGATGCGTCATGAATAAAGGTTTTCTAATTCATATACAGATACGTCCTTAAACATAAGTTTATCAAGTCATATACAGATACGTCCTGAAAAAAAGTTTATTAATTCAAATACAGATACGTCTTTAAACAAAAGCTTATCAGTTCAAATACAGATATATCCTAAATGAAATGCTGTTCATTCATATACATAATCTTTTCTAAATGAAATAGCATTTATTCATATACAGGTAACATGTAAATAACTTGCATTTTGCTACCAGAGAAATACTAAACGAAGGACGGTTACGTTTTTTGTTTTTGTTTTGTGTGCGCGTTTTACAAACGCACATTTTGTAAAGGGAGATTTTAAACATGGACTTACCATAAATCCAGGTAATGACTACACATTCTATGAAACAGACAAATAGTAGTGTCCATGCTGCCGCGTACCAGTCCAGTAGTTGGAAAATATACATCCCTCCCTGTATAGACAATAACAATGTATTTACAAGAGGGCCAGGGAGGCTCTTTTTCGCTCACCTGAGTGACACTGTCCTTATTGAAATAGAATATATCAGACATGAGTGGAAAAATAGTTTTCACAAAGATTTCTTTCATTTTTAGTTAGATTACCTTGTTTCAATACTGACTTAAATTAATCAAACAATCATTCTGACAAGGTTTCATAAATGTATAGGTCAAATGTTTCATCCTAGAGTGTCTTTTATGTAAAATGGTAACCTAGTTATTTGACCTGCAGCAGCCTGGTCTCAAACTTGAGCTAGATATTATCAAAACAACTATTCTGATCAAATTTACAAAAGACTGTGTCAAAATAAAGTGCTTACAAATAATTCTATTGGTCTAAACCGATAACTTAGTTTCGACCTCAATCTGACCTCATTTGATCCAAAGTTTCAAGCTAAATGATAATCAGCACAACCAGTCTGACTCATTTATATTAAGTAAAAGAAAATGTGTAAAAACCCAGTTTATACGTCATTTTAGAAAACACCAGGTCAAGTCTTCTGCCAAAGTTCAACTGCCCCCTGAATTTTCACAAAACTTTCGACTGATCCGAGTCCTTCACCTAGTTTTCTATCCTTCTAGATTGAGTACAATTGAATGAAGTAAAAAAAAAATAAACATTCTGATTTTTTGGGGTAAAAATTGGGTCAAAATTTGGTGTCACAAGGTTTTCTACCATTCCCAACTGAAGACCTAGTTTTTGGCTCCCAGTTGACTCAATTTCAAAACTGACCATGAGATCATCAAGTCAGAAATTCGGACTAAGTTTCAAGTGTAGTTAAGTTTAAAATTATCACACTTATTTTGACCAAGTTCACGCAACTTGTTCAAAAATGTTATCTTAAGAGTTTTCACAAGCTTAAAATTTATTGTAGACGGACACAGGCGTGTCACGATATGTTAGACGAGCTATAAATAAATTCACAGTATGCGTACACAAATACTTGAAAATAAAATCTTGATAAAATTCACATATTGTAGAACACATGTCACTGTTTCTGTTGGCTGTAACAATATCTGTACTTGACACGAGATTTTTTTTATATTAAAAGAAAAAATAAAGAAATGACAACTAGGTCCTTTACAACAACCGAATTCTTAATGTAAACATAAGTTTAAATACTGAAGACAGACAGAAGCAGTAGATAGAACTAACAACAACAACAACAACAACAAAAACAACAAACGAACTTGTTTAACGTTTTGTTTTTGTTGTTCTTCTTCTTACCGCTACTTAATCAACACAAATTACCCTTGTGCAAAATGGAATGGTAAGAAGAAAGAATCCAATGTTGATCACAGCAAGCATATAAATTCGTTTCAGACCCTTGAACCACTTAGGGGACACATCTTCAAGGCAGTTCATTACGGTCTCCGTGGACAAAACCTGGATATAAAATTAAATGTTATTTCAATAATACCGATGCATACACAGAAATAAATAAATGAATGAATGAATGAATGAACGAACGAAAAAACGAATGAATAGATGGATGGATGGACGGATGGAAACCTTAAAGCATTCGTTTGACGTGTTGATTTCATTTCATCTTTCGCAAGCACCAAAGCGAAAGGTCGCCGATTGGGGCGTTGTCCGACGGCCACGGCATCTTTTCGTCTTTTCGCCAGCGCCGAGACGATAAGACAACACATGTAATGCGCTATTATCGGCGCCTCTTCTAACTATCTGGTATCGGTGCCTTTCCATATTTCACGTTGTCGCTTCGGCGCTAGCAATAACACGACGAGACGAAAACACGCAGATCGGCGACTTTTCGCATCGACGCTAGTGCCGAAGCGCCGATACGCTGGGTAGAAATCAGTAACCGTAATCTATCTTCTTTCTATGTAACACGCTCTCTTACCCTCTCAGTAAGTGTTAACGATAACACGTCTAACTAGTAAGTGTGCATGTTAATAGTTATCTGTAAAATATGACGTTTTTGACCTTTCGCATCCAGATGAAGACACGAAAGGTCGACAATACGACAATAGTTTTTCGTGTGGCGGGGCAAAAAGGTAAATCTGTCTTGCATATAACCTAATCAGGGGTTCAGCTGCCTAGTATCATCATTTTACTCTCAAGTATTACTGAAAAACCTAGGATTTCACTGGACTTATGGCTGCATTCGAGTGGGAAGGTAGAAGGCCTAAAATCTAAAGCTTATTACTGAAAAACCTAGGATTTCACTGGACTTATGGCTGCATTCGAGTGGGAAGGTAGAAGGCCTAAAATCTAAAGCTATGTTCATTTATAAGTGTACCAAATACTGACAGTTAACTTTCATTGTTTTACAGTATCTTAGGTCATAGTTACACTTATTTATACAGATTGCACTTACGGTAAAGTTAGTCATTTATGGCTATATTACCTGCGCGTCCAGCCCAACTAGAATCAGGTTGACGAAGAAAACAGCTGACCAGACCTGAGGCAGTGGGAAATACGTGAAGGCTGTAGGGTAGACGGTGAAACCAAGCGACAGTCCTGAAACAACAACAACAACATAAGCACATATAATAATGATGACGATGAAAGATTACTTCAGTTTTAATCGCAATTCAAGAATATTTTTGTGATATTCAAAATGACAAACAGAAGGGAAATCCTGCTAATTTACAGGGAATAAAACTGACGTGGTCAGTTCCGGTTTGAATGCCTGTAATGCATACTAAATGTAAGTATAAAAATTACTTGTAAAACCCCTTCTTTATTGAAAGATGATACCGACGTTGACATTAACCTGAATGCATTTTTTGATAGTTGTCCTGAATAAAGTACACTTGTACATAGTCACCATTGTCCGACTTTCTAAAACTTTTCACATCAGAAATACAGTATTGTAATTTAAATATAATTATCTTAAAATCTTGTAAAACATTTTTTTCTTTGACCTTTCCTGAACTTTAGCGAAAGATGGTAATCTAAATGTTTTAATAACATAAATCCACAGCTGATACTCGTTTATTCATATTCCGAGACATTTTAAATTTTACTCTATTGTCAACACTGTAAAAGCTATTTTTATGTGTACTGAATGATCATGTTCATTATAACCCCACCCCACAATGTATTGCCTGGCGGTGTTGGGGTATTCAACTCCATAGCTATTCCACTGTACGTCGATCTGTCTGTTCCGTCTACATCTGTCCGCCCTATCAGGAGAGTCGCCTTGGCATTAAGTTTTATAGATGTCCTGAATTTAAGTTTTGTTATTAAAAACTTATTAATTAAGGAAGATTTTAACTTACCCTTGACGTGTCTGGTATTTCATTTTTTTAGATTATATAAATCAGTGTGTACAATATCCGATAAAAGCAGGTAGATGTTAGGTTGTGAGAGAATTAGGAAAACAGCCCTTACACCTGTATTCACAAACTTCCATCCACTTTGAAGCCACTGAGAAAGGGACTTTTATACTATTACTACTGGTTTTTACAATAGTATACACTAACGGCCCACCTGAGGTTGAGACTGTGTTGTTGCAAGACGTCGCTCTGAATATAACCATAGGGGTATAAAGATACAGCTTTCTATAACAATATTTCGGTGGCACAGAGGTACATGCACTTGTCTGTTTTTCATTTACTCTTGTCTTTTTCTTTTATCTCGTTCCTACGAAATACTAACTCGAAGGAACGACTTAATATGTCGTGGTAATCGAGTTACTAAGTCGTGGGAACGATATTTAAAAAGAGAAGTGCAATTTGAAAAAAAGTATTGATTGAGAAAAAAGTCTATCGCAATTTTTTTTTTAAAAAGTTGTGTTAAAAAATAGTGCAATAAAAAAGAATAGTTCATGGAATCTATGTCTCGAGGGAACGAGATAAAAAAAAACTGCAATTGTAAAAAGACTAGTGCATCTCACCTCTGCGCCACCGTACACTATACATATATACCAGAGGTGACTGTTTTCTCGAGATCTAGTCCACTGTCGTGTGCCATCACACCAAGAACAGAAAAGCAGATGAGTCCATTGAGTACCGCAGATAGAAAGTCAGCGACCGTAGAAATCAAAGAGTGTCTGCAAAAAGGAACTGTATAAAACACTTGCTAACTTGCATGCATGTTGCAGATAATCAGTCTTCGATCAGTTCGTTGTGTTTTATCAATTTTGATATACATGTACTAAAACTGATTTGATTTTCATTTTCTTTAGCCGGCGTTATTGATTTTTAGCATATTCTCACTGCGAACACTATTTTAAATGTTTTCTTTCGAAGAGATAAACCATGGTTTCACTTTAAGTTTATTCTAAAACTTCAACGTTTTTATGTATTTAAAACTATGGCATATCTCTAACGATATGTGTGGCTACAATCTAAAGTTCTTACGGGAGCAAGTGACTAAATGGAACATTTAAAACTACTGCATACTACTATCACTTAATGCTGGTTTTTGTCCAAAAGATCTAAAGGGGTGTAAATGACCGAGTAAAATATTATGTTCGACCTAATTGTGTTTCCTGAGAACTTGTTGTGGCTACCGATCATAGGTATTGTTCCCCAGCCTGGCCCTAGAGTGTAGCACGCCATAAGCGCGGCCTCCAACCAAACCTGAGGAAACAACGGTTATAATTTCATACCAGCTTTTATAAGAACAACACTACAAAAACAGTGTTAGACATTAGTAGACAAAATGCAATTGAAATCAAAACATGATTGATTAATATGGTCTAGTACAAATAGTAGTACCTCTCTCAACACACCTGGCTTCTTTGCTGTATTAAGCAGTTGTATATGTACAGAGCATAAAGCGAAACCAAATGTCGTGATGCCAAGTGTTGCAATGTACGACCTAGAACCTCTGGTTCTCGTCAGCAGAGACGGTATATTTTGTACCTTAATTAATAATATCAACCAACGTTGCATCTTTTGGGAAGACTATATATGAAACAATGTAAGACAATCTAGAGCATCTCAAATGTTCTTGCGTACACAACTTTCATTAAAGGAGAATCGGTCGATTTAAACCGATCGCTAGGTTTTATGAACAGAACAGAACGGATATTCTATTTAGACGTGTACAAAATGAATGCCAAGTCAAGAATCAAAATAAAAGACTGCAAATAAAGCTAGGTCTAAAACAACGATTCTCCATTTTCACCTACCCTAGGATCAGATAACTTTTCCATTGTTGGTGTTAGATAATAAAGCATACCAGACACTGAACCCTCCAGCATTAGCGACCGAACCCATATCACTAACATCAGAAGAATGGGAATAAAAACAGTGGCAAACATCACCTAGAGAATAGAAATGTCCTGCAAAATATCACTTTGATAATTTCATATTAAGACTTTCGTACAATGTTTGATAGACTGTTATAATAAATGCAAATCTTTCTGCACAAATACATGTGACCAATATAACTCAGTGTCTTCACCGTCTCTAGGTCTCTAGCTGCCTTCAGTTTTGTGACATTTTGTGAGCTATGTTTATCATAAGATCAAAGCATTATAATGCAACATAATGGCTCCTTTGATTATAATTATTCTGAGATATTCGATCAAAATCGCGATTAACAATCGCATTAATATTGTCGTTTGGTGTTAGTATAAATTCTAAAACGACATAAGTCTTTTAGGTGTATCCTGATATATTAACATTATGTGACCAATTAACTTCGCTTTAAGTGTCTTTTATTTTATGCCTACCAATGAAATATAGGGAAATATCAGTGAGATAAAAATGATAATACACTGTTTTGAATCAGTTAATTACCATTTTGATAATACACTGTTTGTGCCGGAACTACTGCTTGATGAAACTTCAGGAATTTCCCCACCACAAGAGAATCCGCTGTATTTCAGACTGTGACAGCGAGTGAAATTTATTTACCTTGTTAAATCCAATTATAATATTGAATTCCTGAGCCTAACTAGTTGTGAACAATGATGAAATTCGCCATAAATTATTTAAAATGTCTGATTTGTTTACATAACTCACATGGACAATATCCAATATGGCCGACTTTCAATTCAATTTATTGAATATTACTCGGTATTAATCCGCTTTTATAATTAAAGTATGTATGGCAAAAATTCAATAAATATTGATAAACTGTGTAGACAAAAATAAATGTTATTTGATAAAAGTGTATTCAGTTTATTTCAGCAGAAGTAAAGTTATCATATGTATTGGAGATTGTCTGCACTTTTTTTGTGTGGAGTAACCAAAGTACGCATTAACTGATTTGGGGCTACCCATGGGGAATTTATTGAAGGCCCTGATTAAAAATATCATAAAAAAAACCCATTTTTGACGTGTTGGCATAAAATAAAAAGAAAATTTGTTTGTTTTTTAGTGGAAGATGGGAATTTATTTCATCTCGTGAACACCATATGTTGATATTTTCACTCGTGGCTGCGCCACTCGTGAAAATATCACATATGGTGTTCACTCGATGAAATAAATTCTCATCTTCCACAAAAACAAACAAATATCCTCTATTTCTCTGGTTCAGATTTGTCAGAACCTTCAGCACATCAGATAAAGTTAACAAGATATGATATTCGGTGTTTGTGAGGGTTTACTCAGGTGAACTAATAAGCCGGGCCCAGTAAATCTAACTACTTTTAGTGAACAGGATAGCATTTTTTTTTAAATATAATTCTGTCTACAAAAACGTGACCTGGGATTTTATTCTGCTCGATGAGCCGTACTGTTTTCTTTTCTTTTATGGCTAACAAGTTCGTAGTAAGGGACATTTTATTCGACAGTTACCCCCAACTTACACAGTTTTATCACTCCTTCCATGTTCGATTCATTCACTTCTTCCTATAATGACCTTTAATAACACACACAGTTAAAATAGATATATTATGTTTTTTTCTACAGGGATCTAAAGTCGTTCATCATGATCCCTTTAAAATTGCCACGTTTTTTTTTTCTTATGCAAATTATTGTTTTGACCAATGAAGTAATTGAAAATATTCATCCTGGATTATAACCTCTTTTTCAAAAACAAATTTGATTAGTCTGTTGATTAGGTCAAAGTTGGGTTAGACGAAAAGAATACTGAGTGTGTCAGCTTGAAGTAAAATTAACAAAATACATGGTCAAAGTGAGACCAGATAAATATGAATTTCAACTTTTATTCAGGTAAGAACATAAATGAAAATCAAAATCAAAGCGCTGCAAGCACTAGGTTATTCACTGCATCTGGTAATGCTACTATGGACCTACAAATATGATTAAGTAGTCACAATTTTTTGCTGGTCTAAACCAGATAAGAACCAGTGACTTTAAATTTTAGTCAGGTCTAAGCACTGATAAATTTATATACTAATTGTTAATTTCAAGCATGCAATTCATAGGCAAGTGCAGTATCAGCAAATCAGCAAAAGGCATGATTGTATACGTGTACAAAGTTAGGATTGGAGAAAAGAACAAAATTTTTTTTTCATTTTTTTTCAATTCCAGCATTTCAACAGAAATAATCACAGGATTAAAATACTTTGCTAGCATGTTCCTAAATGTCTATTAAACAGTAAATGGACAAATACCAAGTGAGAGACAAATACATGTACATTGTATAATACATTTCTCAGGGGAACGCCGACTATATTTGATATTGTCAAAGTTATAGCAAAAGTTGTGGACTAGTTGTTATTGATGATTATTTTCATTTTGTTATTATATAATTTCATTGAATAAAATAAATCGTGTTTAACCAAGGTATTAACGGAAGAACTTGAAACTATCACGTTTGATGATTATCAACATTTTTTTACATTCGGTCCCAAAATATTAATCAGTTAGTTCAACCTTGCCCTACGCATTAATCTCCCCTTCGTTCAGGGACGTAACTGCTGTGTGGTGTGGTCTATATATATCGAAATTAGAACTCAATAGATATCAATTTATATGATTCTGGCCAGTTTTGTCTGTCCTTTTCGGTTTCTTTTGAAGTAACTTATTAAATAATGACATGAAGAGCGAGTGTAATACAATTAAGAACACACATATGTTTGAATAGATAGAATACTGGACGTTTCGCCCCCTGTCAGTTCCCTGTCTATATTTATTTGCTATCTTCTTTTGCACCCAGTCTATTTGCAACATAGTAGATTCGCTACAGGGTTTAACACTAAATGGCTAACTTTTGAATAGTAACCCGACTTAAACGGGTAAGGTATTTATTTAAGGCGACTGACTTACAGAAGGCTCGAAAATGCAAAAAAAAAAAAAAAAGAGAAAATGCTTATACATCTTAAAATTCATGCTGTATTTGTGAAGAACATATCCAAACAAAGTTTCTGACTCATAATTTGTCACAAAACACATCACAATGTAAAGTTTTACATGCTTTATCGGTAAAAAAATTACCCCGTTAGGCACGGGGTAGATACCTTATTTATATTATTAACTTTCACTATACTGAGTAAGTTGGCTCAGTGGCGTAGATCGCCGTCCCATATTTTACTGACCGAAAGGGGCATGGGTTCGAATCCTGGTGGAATCAGTTTCTTTTTTTTTCAGTTGTGTATAGAAGCAAGATATTATGTTTTTCTCATTAAAATCTCTGAAATTAAAAAAAGCTAAATACTGTAAGTCAGTCGCTTTAAAAGCAATTTTACATGCTGATTCTGTGATTTCATTGAAGTTATGTTTAACGATTTGCAGGTATAAAAAGTGTAGAAAAGGATTGTCAGTTGCGACTTACAATCGACTGGGACTTAACAAGAAACAAAATTTTAGTACGATTATGGCGGCGGTGTCATTAAATAGTCTTCACTGTTTGCATTAAGGACTTTCCTCCGTAAATAGACTGAAATTGAAACTTTATACCACAAACCCTTTTAATTGAAAATAGACTTGTCCAACTACACAGGACGGCATAATCCTGTTCAATGAGTTTTGTTATAGCGACATAATACTACCATACCTGACGACAGTGTCTTCCAAATCCTATTTGAAAGACCCTGCTGACGAGAGAGAAAGAGAGAACCGCATAGAGTTCGAAAATTATTACAGACAATTTACAGTCATTACAACCATATATTCATCTGATTGTTGCTTCTGTTGTTACATTTTTTATTTCTTCTTTCTTTCCTGTCAAAAGTGTATTATTTACCTTTTCAATAGATTTAATACTTTTCACCATACAAAGGAAGACAATCAAACGCCAGATGAAAACGAAGAGAACAAAGTGCCAGAGGACACCGTCCAAATGTCCAAGCCCTGGTGACAGCTGAAGAACTTTGTACCTGATTAAGAAATATTGAGATTACAAATTGTTCTCAACTATCACTTTAGCAAGTAAAACGGTCAATGTCAAGAAGGATGAAATTGGTTGCATTGTGCATCACAATCGCCGAGGTCTCGTTGCAATGCATTTGTTCATTTTACCTCACCGACTGATTGAATAGCTCTGACAAAAACCTACTAATTAATCAAGCTTTCTTTTTGTACTGTAATAATCTAGGGTATTAATTGCATTTTTGTGCTGAGTTTGCAAAAAATCACCGCCTGAAATATTTTTGTTCAGGAATGTTCAGTAACATTTTTATAGTTTATATAAGAATTTATGCTTGAAATTTAAAGACAAAATCCTTACTGCCAGAACTGTTCCGCCGCCGTCATCTTTATGACATCCGATCTGTTTTCTGTTACGTTACTCATTCCATAGAGAGCACCGGATGTGACGTTGCCCATGTCTTGGAAATCTATTCTTAAAACGTCGCCATTTCTTTCAATGCAACCTGCTTTGTTCCACGCGTGTTTGCAGCTTTGCCAAGGCAGCTCAGCTTTAAAGGTGTTAACAAAGTACTCCAAGATCCAGGCTCGTAAGATATTATAGTAGACGTTATTCAAAAGGTTGATCACAAGAAATGTGTATCCTATCCCTGAAAAGACAAGATTGTGAAAATTCAAAGCTTTCTCTGCTTAAGCACCAATTAAGATTGGGCTTATATAGAAATATTTTGTTGTTTTGTATGAATCTAAGTATTCATAAATGTGGCATATGAGGAGGCCCAACCACCGCATATGCGATACATACATACCTGGAAAACGATTAAAGAACATTTGAAAATGCTACATGACGTCAATTGACACGTGCAAGATGTGATGAACCGCCATCTGCAGCAGGTTATTTACTACGATTTCGACGGTATCTGTGTCAAATAAATGTTTTCCAAAATACTTGATAACGCCTCTATGCAAACATTATTTACCCGATTTTCAACAATTAAACCCCATCATCAAGCGGTATAATATACAATAAGATACCAACAAGTGCAAGATAACACGTACTTTTACAATGTTTGTATTTTGTATTATGTGCAAAATCTGCTGACTTGCGGCCAGTGTGGCAAATAGTAACGGTCAATTAATACTCTTATTTTGAAAATCGGGTTACAAGTTTAGATTGAATAAGATAATCTGGAATTAATGAATCCATCGGTTAAGTTGAATAACACAGTTAAGAAGGATAAGCCTTATCCTCGCCATTTCATGAACGTTTTACTGAGGTAACTCTTTCACAACTAAAAACTTAGTAAAAAGGTATATTTGCTCCTGCGAACCCTACAGATCTTGATTAGTCTGCAAGGTCTGAAGTCTGAACGTTGTCCCTACTGTTTGCTCTGTAGTCAATGAATTTTTCAGCCATTCACACAGATAAACAAGTGTGCAAGAATATGCTACAAGTGTTATTTATGAAGGAATTATATATGCTGCGTACCTTTGAAGAAAGGGGCTATATCCCACATGCTCAAAGATCCCTTTCCTGAGAACTGGGACACAGAAACTTCAAAGAATAACATTGGGAGTCCGACCAGCAACATGAACAAAGCAAAAGGTATTAGAAAGGCACCTGAAAATAAAAGAAACATTATAAAAACACACACACAAAAAGCTACATGTGATTAATATGGTGTTTTTATACAAGAAATAGGCATATTGCAAGACATAAACATAAAAAATAAACAACATTTTTTGAAATTCTAGCAATGCCGAGTTACTTTGTGATAAACTTTACTCGTATTAACTAGTTAAGTTCTGTCGAAACCATGTAGATACTTTTGCAATACCTTCTCTTAGAAAAAATATAAAACTTTCAAAGTAAAAAGATCGTTCCTATTTTTCAAATTATTTTTGTTTCTTATGAGGGATGTTAGATAGAAATTATTTTTACCATTGTATGCTACAGGAAAGGTTAATTAATCAACACATTTTCTGCTTTTATGTTTTTGTATTTTCTTTAATGTATACAAATGTATTTTAAGAAGATAGCGTCTTTTTGCATATGAAAAGTACAAGTACTACATATACTCAAAAAACAACAAAAACGACCATGGTCGATTTATTTGACTATTAGAGTATATATTTCTGTTAAATATAAGCATACTTTGCATTTTTAACAGAACAAACAAGTATAATTTTGCAGAGCCTGTAAAATGATTAATAAGGTGAGTGATTTGGTCAAAGACATGCGTCCGCGAAAAAAAAGAAAAAGTGCAGTATTTATCATTTAGTCACTCATGATCTGCTCATGAAAAGACTTAATTGAACTCAAATTTAAAATTAATCCATTTTAATAGACGAAAGCGGCGGGATTTTTTCTGCCACATGATTTGCCATTTTCTTGGCTTCATCGTATGATATAATTGCTTTAACACAACCAGCTGCTTATGTAGAAAGAATGTTTCGCTGAATAGCGTAGTAAAATATCACAGTGTCCTAGATTTCCTCTTACATATGAGATGGTATATGAATTTAATGTAGCCTCAGTGTATTTTAAGGTCAGGGATATAACATTCCAAGCCTGGTTAATTTATTCAGAAAGAAGTTCAATATTTTCATATTAAACATAGCGTTTTACTGAAAGGTATAAGCTTACGTTTGTGACTGGAAATAATATTACAATTGACCTATTGTCAATATAAAATATAGATAAATGACAGACTATATGCAACCGTTTCATGATACCGCGTCATAATCACATTCTAATACCTGAATAATTGTGAAAAAAGGTATTTGAGATACGATAAACGTAGAAACAGATCGTTGTGTACCCCAGGAAATGAAACGGCGATTTACTCTTATCCCAAGAACTGGTAACGGCACAGTTGGAGAACAAACTGAGTTCACACTTTTTTCAGTTCCAGCAAAATCTTTCCGTACGAGAACAATAAGCAAAAGCAACATTTCAATAGGTTAATGGTATGTAATAACGCCTCATGGTTAAGTTGAGCAGGTATTGAACGCCCTCTGATCAAACAGTCACGAAATCGCGCGCTTTGACTTCCCCCATTCTTTATAAGACCAGAACGGGAGTGAACAATTAACAAATTTTAAGAAAAAAAGTTATACACGTTTGCCGTAAATAATGAAACAAATTTATTAAATAAGAAACTTATCAAAAACTTGTAAGAAACTTAATATTATATTGGATGTAGAGAGAAAATGATATCTTACCTCCGCCATTTCGGAAAACCAGGTAGGGAAATCTCCAAAAGTCCGACGTCCCCATAGAGTATCCAAGCAGAGAGACCAGGAAACTGCATGTTCCGGAAAACTGAACCTTCTTCTTTTCTCCAGACATGCCACTAGATCCAGAAGTTTCACTACACTGCATTTTCTTCTGGTCTTCTTTCTTCTCGTGCATTGGCACCTTTTCCATTTTGTTCGTATCAAATGCGGTCACACAGAAACAGTGACAAAAAAATCTGTAAGTACGATCGTGTGACAACGCGTTTAAATATTTGAAAACTTAATGTATAATGACAGTGTATTCAGTGACTCAATACCCTTTCTTTCTTAAAACGATTAACTTACGACCGGTCATATTTCAGTGCAAGTGGTAAAATTGAAAAAATAAAACGTGCTCTTGTTTCTCTGATATTATTACAATATGTTGTATCTGTAATAAGTCGTTGTATACTAAAGCTGTTACCATTTTTACCAAGGTCATGATATAAAACTGACACGATTCGTGACGGGAGGAGAAAAATGCTGTTTAAATGAAATGCTACTATGTCAGTAACTATACCTGTGGAGTAATTTTACTGTACTTCCGGTGTTATTCATAGCGTTTCAAATATTGTGTCTCCCGACGCTTCGTTTATAGATTTCATTCATTTTAGATTACGTTTAAAATTATTTCTGGCAATTGCATTCTATATGTCTTCGGTGCTTCCACATTTCTAGGACTCTTGATTTTAAACTCGGTTTGCAAGTTCAACAATATTTAGATGATTTTAAGTGAGTGATCATGCAATACAGGATTTATTTCACGAGTTATTTGAAAACGATAAAAACGAGGCTCTGCCGAGTTTTTATCGTTTTATCATCACTACTGAAATTCCGTATTAATTTAACATGACCACGATTATAATGCTCTATTTATATCATAGAAGTTTTGTAAGTAAATAGTGACAGAAACGCACAGAAACTGTTTGTTCTGTCCGTAAACGCGCGAATGTCATGAGCGTATTGTTAATGATGAAATCTTGTGACGCCAACTTCTTCCACATTTCAAGGACTATTGATCGTGGTGTGCCTGTTCATCAATAAGTATTGATAAGCGTGATTATTTAATCAGTCAGGCCTACGGCCTTCGTGATTAAATTACTAAGCATCTGAACTCGACACCGTGATATATCCGATGTTATATCACTCAAACTTTAAATCTATTTCCTAATTTTTAACCTAGTTCAAACAAACAAGAAGACAAAAGTGGTTTTCTAGCAAAGAAAGAAAAACAAAGAAAAAACAGCAAAATGAAATTTAAAAAGACTTTTTTCATTAAAAGGGTATTTGCCATATATAGCAGATTTGACATTTAATGCGTTGGTTTTGTCTTATCTACGCCCAGATAAATCTTGCTTAGTTTCGTGGACGGAATGGAAATTTGTTCGCACGTAAAATGCGTGTTCTGGTAAAACAGACAAACATAACTGAAAAACAAAATGACCGTGCACGTGTGCACAATAATATGAATAAATTAACCGTATTAAAACGGACGTACAAGCTTCAATAAATTAAATACAAGCTTTTATTTTATGCCTACCAATGAAATATAGGGAAATATCAGTGAGATAAAAGTGATAATACACTGTTTTGAATCAGTTAATTACCATTTTGATAATACATGTTTGTGCCCGAACTATTGAATATTGAGTATTAATCCACTTTTATAATTAAAGTATGTATGGCAAAATTCAATAAGTATTGATAAACTGTGTAGACAAAAATAAATATTATTTGATGAAAGTGTATTCAGTTTATTTCAGCAGAAGTAAAGTTATCATATGTATTGGAGATTGTCTGCACTTTTTTTTGTGCGGAGTAACCAAAGTACGCATTAACTGATTTGGGGCTCACCATGGGGAATTTATTGAAGGTCCTGATTAAAAATGTCATAAAAAAACCCATTTTTGACGTGTTGGCATAAAATAAAAAGAAAATTTGTTTGTGTTTTAGTGGAAGATGGGAATTTATTTCATCGAGTGAACACCATATGTTGATATTTTCACTCGTGGCTGCGCCACTCGTGAAAATATCACATATGGTGTTCACTCGATGAAATAAATTCTCATCTTCCACAAAAACAAACAAATATCCTCTATCTATTGGCTATAATTGTAATGTATAATTTAACGCCGAATAAATATGAAGATTTATCTACGGCAGATGATCACGTGATCGTGATACACAGTTACATGATCATGTGATCAGCCGGATTACTTTTAATTAAAACTTTTATCGATGATGCACTTGCATTTCGTTAATTTTTTGTCAGTACAAAATCTAAAGAAAAAATGTGACAGGATAAATAGAATAATAGGTTGGTGGCGTGGATGGAGAAAGTTCATCTGGCGAGGCGGAGGAATTTATCGAGTTCGCCGAAAGCGTGGATGGAGAAAGTTCATCTGGCGAGGCGGAGGAATTTATCGAGTTCGCCTACGCCACCAACCTATTATTCTCTATAAAATAGAAGAAACACAAAACTTGGCAGGCGTCCACCGGTCTTACTTACCGACATTCTTGTTGATTCAGAATAAGGAATGCAACTCTTTAACATAAACTGTAGCTTGCCTGATATATCTCTACTTGCATGTTATTCAATTTCATATGCATGCAAAAATCATAATTACAAAAAATGAAATACACCTGTCTAATCTAAGAAGCAGGTAAATTTACAAGGCTTGTGTTTCGTTTCTTAACAGCTTCATATATATATTTTGCTACATTCAAAACAGTTTTTTTTATTTGTAGAGCTCAAAAGTGCGACAAATTTGTACATGTTAGGCCAAGAAATGATTCCTAAATATTTTCTTCTAATATCTGAGTAATAAGGACAACCAAATGAAAGAATGATATTCTGATTCTAACCTATTATATTGACAGAATTTACAAGTGCGCATGTCTCGAGTAATACCAGAAAATCTACCCTTTTCTATTTCCAAATCATGAGAACAAAGCCGAAATATGACAGGCATGTGCAATAAAGGAGAAAAAGAAATGCAGATGAATGAAAAAAAGGCGACACAAACTCTACTTTAAAGACATAATAATTGATATGGTTCCGGTTGTCAGATCTTCTCATATTTTGTAAATGCTTAACATTTATTATTTATTAAGCGGTTCTGAAACTGAGTTCTGAATATTAAACGCTGTGCCCCACCTCCACGTCCCAACCCCGCCCATGTTTTATAGCTTTGTCTTCAGAATGCCAGCTAAAATTCACTACAAATATATATCTAGTGTGTTCTTGTATGACTCCTCAAGTTTATTTACTTAAATACTAAACAAATCTATTTTAATTAGCCGTTTGAATTTACATTTTGTACTGATATTTGACGTTTACAATATTAAATAAGAAGAAAAAGATGTTTGCAGAGTATTTTAGCAAACATTTATTCTCTGTAGTATTTTTGTTCCTTACGTAAATAATGGAAGTCCTGTCATTGAAGCGTGCAACTGTTTGTTAATGTGAACTGTTTCTTTTATACGACTTTTTAACTTGCTGTCATGTATACTGTGTATGCAAAACAACGATGTAAGTATGTACAAGTTGAGTAAATAAAGTATGTTCTGTTCTGTTCTGTCACTGATATTTGTGTTTTTCTTTATTTAGATTTTTTGAAGATTACGCATATTTCTAATGTTACCAAATGTGTCTGACAGTTGATCATAAATTGGGCATCTTGACATACCAGTTGTTACAGTTGTTACAATGACCACGGTGAAATTTCAACAATGGGCGACGATGTAGTGCAGATTTGGAGCTTTTCACTCTCCTACCATAAAAAAAAAAAAAAAAAAAAAAAAAAAAAAAAAAAAAAATCAAGAAACTCTGTGCAGAGTTACTACTCCTTATTTACTCCTTAGTTATTTTATAACTGTATGCTGTAAAGGGAAGTAATTGCTGCGTCGAATTCGAAAAGTGCACGTTCTGATTTTACCTTCATTTCTGTAATTCCTATTCCATATATATAAAATCTTCAGCGCTTGAGAAATACCATCGAAAACATGTATCAAATATTACTAGCATCGCTTGCTTCTATAAGTGATGCAAAGGGTGTTTGAAGGGTATGTGCCGAAGGGTGAACGAAGAGAAAGCTACATGTATGGGTCTACTTTCTTTCCTATAAGATCTCTTGAGCTAGTTTTGAGACTGACTGAATTCACAGTACTCGATCAAGAATTTTTTTATTAATTTTATGTTATCAAGAATATCTAATAAACCAAAGTGTAAAAATATCTCCCATTTCTCACTGTCATATCTCCAGGATCAAGTTACTGACAGTGTACCCATATGTCCTCATTTAAATTTTAAGCTGTGTACTTGTTCATATTTTTAAGGACATTGTACGATTTATTTAAAAAGAAGGTATAAAGATCATTGGCTCAACGTGGGAAATTGTAGAAAAAATCAGGGAAGCTTATCTAGATTTATAGCTGTGGGGAAACATTAGTCGGTGAAATAGTATACTATATTATACCGGTACATTTGTATTGGGGGGAAAATAAGTGCAGAAAAGTCATAAAAGAACTTTGTACTTTAGACATTTTAATTTCTTTAACTTTGGGCTGCCATTACTGCATTACTGAAATAAAAAATACCCTTTTAGAAAAAAAGAGAAAAGAAAAAAAAGAAAGGCGTACAAGTAGATCTACATGTATATATAGTTTTTTGCCTTTCAGATAAGGTGTATTTTCTTTTCGCTGATTTACTCTATAGATCTTCAGTAAATTTTACTATTCAAAATAGTTTACGACACTTTCTTGTTAAGTTAACATATGAGCATATGTATATATTAGATATAAGTGTACCTTGCAATCTTCAAGACATTATTAAAAATGCTTGCTCAGATGCTTTCGACAAAGACAGCTACGAAAAACAAAAAAGTCTCACTATTTCGCCTCCGAGCTGAGCTGGTATTTTATGTTTGTTCACCTTCTACGTCTTAAAGGTTGAACAACAAAACAAATATCAGATCTATAAAAGCGGTTCAACTCTTTATGCAAAACGAATTATACTTCGAAAATGCTATGTTTGTAAAACACATATGCAAATAAAGAATTTAAAAAAGAATGAAGTCTGACTTGGCTTATTGGTAATGTACGTTTTCACCCCTACCTAAAAAAGTTGTTCCACAAAACTATTCGGTGATTGCCTAGCTATTGTAAGTTTCTGTACAGCTGATTCAGAAATATCACAGCAGACAAAACAACTATATTCACGGTGCATAACCATATCGACAGTCTCTCTGCGAAATCTGTCTTTTTGGCGGTCTCTCTGCGTCGGTACCGGTTATTCTCTGCTGTAAACACAGTTTGTGATGGAAGACCATCAGAAAAATCGGACAGACATCAGTTCAAACAGCTGAGTTGCTTAAAATTAATAAGTTCACGGAACATTAGAATATCTTTGCTAGGTATACGCGTGTCTACTTTTCAATTATCAGTCACTGCGCTCCGAAACTCGGACAAATTGTTCAATGTTGTACTGACATGAACAGAACTTCGGCACTTTCTACCGGCTGAAACGAGTTATTACTTTTATAACGCACATAACAATCCCATCAAACGTAATCACTGTTCAATATTCTTCAAGAAAATACTAATAAACTGGTCGCTATTTATTTAGAAATCTTGTACACTCTCTACTTTTGGTTTTAATGGTGCACAGGAGGTCTCTCTGCACAGCAGCTTTCAAAGCACAGGTAGGCTCTCTGCAAAACAGCACAGGCAGGCTCTCTGCCAAAAAATGATTTAAACAATCGCTGTTTTTTGAGATTGAACTCTTAATTTTTGTGAATTGTTATATGCACAAACTTAAAAGTTCACGTCTTAAGCCTACATGGCTGGAATTGACTACAATGAGGTATATCCTGTAATGTTTCATCACTATACAAGGAATCTCGTTGTCTCTTTTAAATTTTTAAGTACTTCTGGTCGAGTATGAGATGTCTTTAAGAGAAAAAAGTATCAAAATAATGAAATAATTCTGTAAAATTACCACTTCTATTCTACAACTTATTTTATAAAGTTAGACACGCCCCTGGTGGTCATGCTTTGACAAATTACCGAAGTTATACTCTTCGTTCACTCGCTCGCTCACTCACTCACTCACTCACTCACTAAGTCAATCAATCATTCATGCTTTCATTTAATTATTAATTTATCGACGCATTCATTCATATTTTTTTCATCAGTTTTTCCATCAACGCAAACATTTATTCATTAAATCATATATTGCCAGTTTATCTGGCGTACACGTGTTTTTTAACAGTAGTAAAATTCATTTTTCTTTTGAGGAAAATATAGTTAAAATCTTGGAATAACCGAAGAGAACTGTGCTTCGTATGCAGTTGGAAGTCATAGGAAAGAACGAGCGAACTGTTTCCTGCGTTACATTGCCATATATAAAGGCACTGTAACAGAAGAAAGTACTACGAATGCGAGAATTTGCTCTGTTTAGAACACGCACTTTGAACGTCTTCAGAGTGGTAACGCATTGACCGATTGTCTTGCAGTCAGTATCAAATATATTTCACGCTACGGGCAAACGTCTGAGACCTCTCAGACGTCTATACGTTTACTGGATGGTGCAGGAGAGCTCTCAGAAACATGACGTATAAGATTTCTACAGTATATTTATCGTATAGTAAATATATGAGTAGATAGAGGCACTGTAATAGAAGTATTCATTCATTCTTTTTTCTTCAGTCTATCCATCAACGCAAACCTTTATTCATTAAATCAAATATTGCCAGTTTATCTGACATGTACACATGTTTTTTCAACGGTAGTATATTTTCTGTTTTCTTTTGAATAACTTGAAATATAATTAGAACCGGGAATAACTTATTTTTCAGGCTATTGTTTAATACTTCGGCATTTTATTAAAAAATGCAGTTATGATTTAACATTTACGAAAAAAATATTTACAAACTCGCATTTTTCTGAATGAAAAAACTGTAATTCGAACCCTAGTCATTTAGTTCAGTTTATAATTGTTATGTAACACAGACAATATTTATCTTAAAACTTGTTTTTGATAAAATTCAGAGCTAAAATTGACAAAACTTACCATAAAAATATTTGGTAGATTTGTACACCGGCTGACTGCGAAAACAATTTCATACAAACTACATTACGTTGTGCTTCTTGCATTGCAGAGAATGAAAAAGTTTATTTAAGAAACACCATGTAGTGTAAGTGGCATAGTGATATAAGGTCGCACTTTTTGTAATTAACACAATGATCGATAGAAGACTCCCTTCCTGCTCAGATCTATCGCAGGCGCCTGCCTGTGCTGTTTTGCAGAGAGCCTACCTGTGCTTTAAAAGCTGCTGTGCAGAGAGACCTCCTGTGCACCATCAAAACCGAAAGTAGAGGGTGTACAAGATTTCTAAATAAATAGCGACCAGTTTATTAGTATTTTCTTGAAGGATTTTAAACAGTGAATATGTTTGATTGGATTGTTATGTGCGTTATAAAAGTAAAAACTCGTTTCAGCCGGTAGAAAGTGCCGAAGTTCTGTTCATGTCAGTACACCATTGAACAATTTGTCCGAGTTTCGGAGCGCAGTGACTGATAATTGAAAAGTAGACACACGTATACCTAGCAAAGATATTCTAATGTTCCGTGAACTTATTAATTTTAAGCAACTTAGCTGTTTGAACTGATGCCTGTCCGATTTTTCTGATGGTCTTCCATCACAAACTGTGTTTACAGCAGAGAATAACCGGTACCGACGCAGAGAGACCGCCAAAAAGACAGATTTCGCAGAGAGACTGCCGATATGGTTATGCACCGTGATATTGCTGGTGTAAGTTGAATATATTTTGTGTTATAAAAGCCAAAGCAGCCGTTGCACAAATAGTGTTACATTTATTACAGCAAAGTGTTACGCTGGACAGTACACACACATAAATAATACGCATACCTTATTGTTTTACAACATAGGCGTCAATGCCAGCCTCTCTCAAATTATATGCATACCTTGCATTCCTTTACCAGAACGAGGCTAACTGAGCATGAATGTAAACAAGAATGGCTGACCACCTGATATGCCCAAGCATGTTAAACATACATTTTGTACAGGGAAAGTCTGCTTTACATTGCTGTGTTCAACTTTGTAATTCAGATTCTAGATATGATAATGCAATTCATTTTCATAAAATACCTAAAGATGCAACTATGAAAAAGCATAGATTGTGAAAATAAGACGAGTAGAAGGAAAATATTTCAAGGTGAAATTCCATCGTTTTTGTTGACATCAAGCTAATAGCTTTTTATCATTCTATTAAATACTGTGATTGCACATTATCTGAAAAGTACATTTTGGCTATCACATAACTGTAGATAAGTGCAATAATAAATTTATTATATATGGAAATATCATAGGCATATAACATTTAAAAACATTATGTAAGGCACTAGAGAATCTTGACCAATACCATATTTATACTTAACAGCACTGACATTGATGTTTTCTATTATTTTAGATCAATAGGTGACAGTTGTTTGTTGTGGCTTGCTTGACTGCAGATTTTAAAGGATCACTTGTTAAATCATGGGCCTCAGGAATTTAAATAAAATGGTTGAAAAGGAAATCATCTACTTTGTTTTTTTACGTTGTTCCACACATCACTGTTAAATTTTAAAATATATAGTTTCACAATGTCTGTCATTAGTACACCAGACAAGCAAATCACACCCGTGTAATCCTGTCACAGCCAGCTTCGCTAGTAGTTGATAATAATACTGATGGTTCCTATTCAACCTTAATGCAACCGTGTCATTACAATAAAGAGCCCTGGCGCACAATTTGTTGGGCTATATCACTGTAAGAAAATCTTTCAGCCATATTCATGTATAGTGTTTAGTTAGTCTCGTTCTGAGAAATCTATAAATATTCATGAAGTTATTATCGCCGTTCCTGGACGGCGATATATACAATTAACAAGATTTGAACAGTTTTGCCTGTACACCGTCTGCCTTTAGCCAATCAAAGCGAATTATACATATCACATGATAACAAAATGGACGTCAAAAAACTTCAGCAAGGGATGCGTGAATGGACTCGCCCAACCGCCATGTTTGTCGGGTTACTTATTCGTACAACTGAAAAATACCATGATCAATTTACGAACTCAGTACCAGTCTTCAGGCTCTTGCAAGATAAACACAGGATAATCGCAATATTTTTGGTTACATGTCATTTTTTACTAGAGAATGTAGTCTAAATTAGAGTATGGTTTGTTTGTTTTTTCCAAAACTTGCACTTAAAGAAAAAAATAAATGCTTGCTTCCGGGCGATTCTAATCTGGATACAAACTCCCCGCAGCGGTTACTTCCCCTGATCAGTACAGAAACAGTAGCAAAGCGTGACGAAACCAGTGCGAGGAGTTTGATCAAGATATATCCTAGTTTTATATATGCTTGATAAGAGTCAGGGCAATATCGTATTTTTTACCTTAAATTTATTCTGTTTAAATTGCACATGTAATATTCTTATATTCTTTTCACTGCAAAGCATGTTATAAAATTATCAAATTAATTAATGACGAGCATGAAATTCATGCATCTATGGATAAGACGTCATACGTGGCTGAACGGCGATTTCAAGCATTTTTGGAAATGCTAATACTTGCATTAAGAAGGGTCGTAGATCGCTCACCTGAGTAGTCTGGCAGTGAGTCTGCTGTTCAGCAAAATCAGAAGCAATATTATATTTTCTAATTGAAAAGTTTCCAAAGATCTCATGTTTTATACAATTAAACCCATGAGCAATTTTGAACAAGCAGCTTGTCATTTGAAGTAAAATGTTGACAAAAATCTACTTTTAGCAATGGCTGCCATTTTGTACAATGGAGTTGAACCATTTAAGCAATTTTTACAGGTTGAAATATAACAAACATTCCTGTGAAATTAAGTGAAAAAGAGCTTATTTATCGTCGGTATCGGTTGCCCATATTACTAATGTCTTTCGGATGAGACGTTAAACAGAGGTCCCATGTATCAGTGCTATACACTGAGCATGCAAAAGAACCAGGGGTGTCTCTGGAATGGGATGCTTTCTGTATCTTGCACTACCCCCACAACATAAAATAACTAATTTCTTCAGGGGGCGTTGGTCATATGGGCAACCGGTACCGACGATAAATTAGCTCAAATAGAATTGAGTGGAAAAGACTTTGATGTTCAAAAACAAATGTCTTTTGTATATTTTTCTTTTGTAAGCTCTGCTTCTGCCTACATGCAATGGAGTGGAACCATTGAGCAAATTTAGAAAATGGAAATATAAGGAATATTTTTATGAAATTAGATACACAAAGAGAGTTACAAGGACTAAAAGTATTTTTTCCCTATTTTTAGCTCTTACAGCCTTTAAATGCGACGAAGCAGATATTTTAGAAAACGGCAATGTAAGAAAAATTTCTATAAAACTTGATAAAAATGGCATAGCGGTTTGTGACAAGATGTCATTTGAAGCCAAATATTGACGAAACTATATTTTTAGCTCCGGTAATCATTTTATGCAATGAAGTAGCACAATTGGAGCAATTTTAAAAGAGGGCTGTATTAGGAACATTTCTGTGAAATCTGGTTGAAAATAACCAAGCAGCTTACGAAGAGATTTTGTTGAAATTTTCTGTCTATATTTAGCTTTTGCAGCCCTGGTGTGCAATGGAGTGGAACGATTTGAGCAATTTAAAAAAAAAAAACGGCAATATAAGGAACATTTCTGTTAAGTTTGGTTAAAACTTAAAAATAGCCTTTCGGTTTCTGAGGAGATATCATCTGAAGCCAAATATTGAAAATCTATTTTAGCTCTGGTGGTCTTTTTGTGCAATGGAGGGAAACCATTTGAGTATTTTTAATAGAGGGCTATGTATGGAACATTTTTGTGAAACTTGGTGGAAAATGACCTTGCAGTTTAGGAGATATTGATTTTTTAAAATATATTTTTAGCTTTTGCAGTGCAGTGGAGCGGAACGGTATGAGCAATTTTAGAAAGCAATGTAAGGAACATTCCTGTCAAGTTTGGTTAAAAATGGCCTTGTGGTTTTGGAGCAGATGTCATTTGAAGTAAAATGTTGACGACGCACGACGGACACAGGGTCAGTTATAGCACTCTGGTTGGGAGTAAATTGGTTAGCCCCAGCTTACTATCATGCCTTTACCTCTTTTTTTAAATTATGAATTTTGCGTTTCCTCAACAGAGGTAGTGTTACCTGAACAATTTATCTTTGGAACGGTGCTATTTCTTTTAGGTGGGTTCGGTTGCAGGCATTCTGTAGGTATTGACTGTCTCCGACTTCGTAGAACCCAAAGCACTTAGGCAGTATTTGGTCAGAAGAAAACGACAATACAAGAGGGCCATGATGACCTATATCGCTCATCTGAGTGTTCTTTTGCCCCATTAATGAAAACAGGAGGGTCCATGGGACCCTGGGTCGCTCACCTGCCAACAACTGCTCAATGGTTGCAAGAGTCAGTGGATGCAAATACAATTGCCAATTGACTCAAAGGGTGCAGGCAATTATGACCATGGGGTCATCTTTGGTAGAGTTTCACTAGATGTCGTGCGTCATCAGGATTGTTAAAGCACAACGTGGACTATAATGGACTGAGCTTCATAAAGAATATATCAGGCACGTATTCACATGATACCTAACATGTTTAAAATTTCAAAGCAGTATCTTGAAAAATGTAGAAGTTTGTGCCGCAATATTTTTTAAAAAATCCTGCCGTTATACAAAAAACTAGGTTGCTGTGAACTGAATGTTGGAACACCGTTCCAAACAGGGATTATGTACATGACACATGTTCACTCTATTGCCAATTCTGCTAATATTTTAAAATCCAACCATAGATGCAAAAAATATATGGGCAAGACACAAACTATCAGCAGTAAGGCCTATATAGCAGAACTTACTAAGTTCAGAGGGTTGCTGTGACATGGGTCTTGGAGGGAAGAACATGGGTTTCGAGTGTAACACATACTTATTTTAATTTTGGTTGTAAAGGTTGCAGAGACTTTCAGTCTTTAAGTAATGTTATTTATAATACTAGAACTTTTATTAAATTTAATGTATACAATTATAAAGAAAAAGATTCATAACGGAAAAAATGTGTAAATGCAATCTTTAATAAAATAGAACAATATTAGCCCTTCAAAATTATTTTTCCCTGACTTTTCACTAACTTTTCTGGATTTTTATTTTTCACTGACCAATTTTCAAAATTCCCTGACAATTCCCTGACCTTGAAAAAAAAAATCAAATTTCTCTGACTTTTCAAGTCCCCTGGCAACCCTGCAAGATCTTATATTAACTCAAGTATTGTACAAGTCTGATTAAATTCAAATAAAAAATGAAGCTGCTATATTGCAGACAAGGTCTAAATAGTTAATTCTGGCACTTTCAGGGGCCATAACTCTGGAACCAATAATGCAATATGGCAATTTGAAGAAAGGAACCAAGATCTTATGGTAATGAAAGTGAAGATCAGACCAAAATTAAGACCACTAGAGTGCAGAAAAGCTTTTATCAAAACTTGACCTAGTGGCCTAAATTTCAAAGTCACATGACCCAGTTTCAAACTTGACCTAGATATCATCAAGATAAACATTCTGACAAAGCTTGAAGAAGATCGGAGCAAAATTAAGACTACTACAGTGCAGACAAGCTTTTTCTATAATTTGACCTAGTAACCTAGTTTTCAAGGTCACATAACCTAGTTTCGAACCTGACCTAGATTTCATTGAGATACACATTCTGACCAAGCTTGAAGAAGATGGGACCAAAAATAAGACCGCTAGAGCGCAGACAACAATTGTGAATGGACGACGGACGGACGGACGACGGACGAAAGGCCATCACAAAAGCTCACCCTGTCACTATGTAACAGGTGAGCTAAAAATAGACAACAACTAAGTTTCGTTTGTTGGGCTATATCACTGTAAGAAAATCTTTCAGCCATATTCATGTATAGTGTTTAGTTAGTCTCGTTCTGAGAAATCTATAAATATTCATGAAGTTATTATCGCCGTTCCTGGACGGCGATATATACAATTAACAAGATTTGAACAGTTTTGCCTGTACACCGTCTGCCTTTAGCCAATCAAAGCGAATTATACATATCACATGATAACAAAATGGACGTCAAAAAACTTCAGCAAGGGATGCGTGAATGGACTCGCCCAACCGCCATGTTTGTCGGGTTACTTATTCGTACAACTGAAAAATACCATGATCAATTTACGAACTCAGTACCAGTCTTCAGGCTCTTGCAAGATAAACACAGGATAATCGCAATATTTTTGGTTACATGTCATTTTTTACTAGAGAATGTAGTCTAAATTAGAGTATGGTTTGTTTGTTTTTTCCAAAACTTGCACTTAAAGAAAAAAATAAATGCTTGCTTCCGGGCGATTCTAATCTGGATACAAACTCCCCGCAGCGGTTACTTCCCCTGATCAGTACAGAAACAGTAGCAAAGCGTGACGAAACCAGTGCGAGGAGTTTGATCAAGATATATCCTAGTTTTATATATGCTTGATAAGAGTCAGGGCAATATCGTATTTTTTACCTTAAATTTATTCTGTTTAAATTGCACATGTAATATTCTTATATTCTTTTCACTGCAAAGCATGTTATAAAATTATCAAATTAATTAATGACGAGCATGAAATTCATGCATCTATGGATAAGACGTCATACGTGGCTGAACGGCGATTTCAAGCATTTTTGGAAATGCTAATACTTGCATTAAGAAGGGTCGTAGATCGCTCACCTGAGTAGTCTGGCAGTGAGTCTGCTGTTCAGCAAAATCAGAAGCAATATTATATTTTCTAATTGAAAAGTTTCCAAAGATCTCATGTTTTATACAATTAAACCCATGAGCAATTTTGAACAAGCAGCTTGTCATTTGAAGTAAAATGTTGACAAAAATCTACTTTTAGCAATGGCTGCCATTTTGTACAATGGAGTTGAACCATTTAAGCAATTTTTACAGGTTGAAATATAACAAACATTCCTGTGAAATTAAGTGAAAAAGAGCTTATTTATCGTCGGTATCGGTTGCCCATATTACTAATGTCTTTCGGATGAGACGTTAAACAGAGGTCCCATGTATCAGTGCTATACACTGAGCATGCAAAAGAACCAGGGGTGTCTCTGGAATGGGATGCTTTCTGTATCTTGCACTACCCCCACAACATAAAATAACTAATTTCTTCAGGGGGCGTTGGTCATATGGGCAACCGGTACCGACGATAAATTAGCTCAAATAGAATTGAGTGGAAAAGACTTTGATGTTCAAAAACAAATGTCTTTTGTATATTTTTCTTTTGTAAGCTCTGCTTCTGCCTACATGCAATGGAGTGGAACCATTGAGCAAATTTAGAAAATGGAAATATAAGGAATATTTTTATGAAATTAGATACACAAAGAGAGTTACAAGGACTAAAAGTATTTTTTCCCTATTTTTAGCTCTTACAGCCTTTAAATGCGACGAAGCAGATATTTTAGAAAACGGCAATGTAAGAAAAATTTCTATAAAACTTGATAAAAATGGCATAGCGGTTTGTGACAAGATGTCATTTGAAGCCAAATATTGACGAAACTATATTTTTAGCTCCGGTAATCATTTTATGCAATGAAGTAGCACAATTGGAGCAATTTTAAAAGAGGGCTGTATTAGGAACATTTCTGTGAAATCTGGTTGAAAATAACCAAGCAGCTTACGAAGAGATTTTGTTGAAATTTTCTGTCTATATTTAGCTTTTGCAGCCCTGGTGTGCAATGGAGTGGAACGATTTGAGCAATTTAAAAAAAAAAAACGGCAATATAAGGAACATTTCTGTTAAGTTTGGTTAAAACTTAAAAATAGCCTTTCGGTTTCTGAGGAGATATCATCTGAAGCCAAATATTGAAAATCTATTTTAGCTCTGGTGGTCTTTTTGTGCAATGGAGGGAAACCATTTGAGTATTTTTAATAGAGGGCTATGTATGGAACATTTTTGTGAAACTTGGTGGAAAATGACCTTGCAGTTTAGGAGATATTGATTTTTTAAAATATATTTTTAGCTTTTGCAGTGCAGTGGAGCGGAACGGTATGAGCAATTTTAGAAAGCAATGTAAGGAACATTCCTGTCAAGTTTGGTTAAAAATGGCCTTGTGGTTTTGGAGCAGATGTCATTTGAAGTAAAATGTTGACGACGCACGACGGACACAGGGTCAGTTATAGCACTCTGGTTGGGAGTAAATTGGTTAGCCCCAGCTTACTATCATGCCTTTACCTCTTTTTTTAAATTATGAATTTTGCGTTTCCTCAACAGAGGTAGTGTTACCTGAACAATTTATCTTTGGAACGGTGCTATTTCTTTTAGGTGGGTTCGGTTGCAGGCATTCTGTAGGTATTGACTGTCTCCGACTTCGTAGAACCCAAAGCACTTAGGCAGTATTTGGTCAGAAGAAAACGACAATACAAGAGGGCCATGATGACCTATATCGCTCATCTGAGTGTTCTTTTGCCCCATTAATGAAAACAGGAGGGTCCATGGGACCCTGGGTCGCTCACCTGCCAACAACTGCTCAATGGTTGCAAGAGTCAGTGGATGCAAATACAATTGCCAATTGACTCAAAGGGTGCAGGCAATTATGACCATGGGGTCATCTTTGGTAGAGTTTCACTAGATGTCGTGCGTCATCAGGATTGTTAAAGCACAACGTGGACTATAATGGACTGAGCTTCATAAAGAATATATCAGGCACGTATTCACATGATACCTAACATGTTTAAAATTTCAAAGCAGTATCTTGAAAAATGTAGAAGTTTGTGCCGCAATATTTTTTAAAAAATCCTGCCGTTATACAAAAAACTAGGTTGCTGTGAACTGAATGTTGGAACACCGTTCCAAACAGGGATTATGTACATGACACATGTTCACTCTATTGCCAATTCTGCTAATATTTTAAAATCCAACCATAGATGCAAAAAATATATGGGCAAGACACAAACTATCAGCAGTAAGGCCTATATAGCAGAACTTACTAAGTTCAGAGGGTTGCTGTGACATGGGTCTTGGAGGGAAGAACATGGGTTTCGAGTGTAACACATACTTATTTTAATTTTTGGTTGTAAAGGTTGCAGAGACTTTCAGTCTTTAAGTAATGTTATTTATAATACTAGAACTTTTATTAAATTTAATGTATACAATTATAAAGAAAAAGATTCATAACGGAAAAAATGTGTAAATGCAATCTTTAATAAAATAGAACAATATTAGCCCTTCAAAATTATTTTTCCCTGACTTTTCACTAACTTTTCTGGATTTTTATTTTTCACTGACCAATTTTCAAAATTCCCTGACAATTCCCTGACCTTGAAAAAAAAAATCAAATTTCTCTGACTTTTCAAGTCCCCTGGCAACCCTGCAAGATCTTATATTAACTCAAGTATTGTACAAGTCTGATTAAATTCAAATCAAAAATGAAGCTGCTATATTGCAGACAAGGTCTAAATAGTTAATTCTGGCACTTTCAGGGGCCATAACTCTGGAACCAATAATGCAATATGGCAATTTGAAGAAAGGAACCAAGATCTTATGGTAATGAAAGTGAAGATCAGACCAAAATTAAGACCACTAGAGTGCAGAAAAGCTTTTATCAAAACTTGACCTAGTGGCCTAAATTTCAAAGTCACATGACCCAGTTTCAAACTTGACCTAGATATCATCAAGATAAACATTCTGACAAAGCTTGAAGAAGATCGGAGCAAAATTAAGACTACTACAGTGCAGACAAGCTTTTTCTATAATTTGACCTAGTAACCTAGTTTTCAAGGTCACATAACCTAGTTTCGAACCTGACCTAGATTTCATTGAGATACACATTCTGACCAAGCTTGAAGAAGATGGGACCAAAAATAAGACCGCTAGAGCGCAGACAACAATTGTGAATGGACGACGGACGGACGGACGACGGACGAAAGGCCATCACAAAAGCTCACCCTGTCACTATGTAACAGGTGAGCTAAAAATAGACAACAACTAAGTTTCGTTTGTTGGGCTATATCACTGTAAGAAAATCTTTCAGCCATATTCATGTATAGTGTTTAGTTAGTCTCGTTCTGAGAAATCTATAAATATTCATGAAGTTATTATCGCCGTTCCTGGACGGCGATATATACAATTAACAAGATTTGAACAGTTTTGCCTGTACACCGTCTGCCTTTAGCCAATCAAAGCGAATTATACATATCACATGATAACAAAATGGACGTCAAAAAACTTCAGCAAGGGATGCGTGAATGGACTCGCCCAACCGCCATGTTTGTCGGGTTACTTATTCGTACAACTGAAAAATACCATGATCAATTTACGAACTCAGTACCAGTCTTCAGGCTCTTGCAAGATAAACACAGGATAATCGCAATATTTTTGGTTACATGTCATTTTTTACTAGAGAATGTAGTCTAAATTAGAGTATGGTTTGTTTGTTTTTTCCAAAACTTGCACTTAAAGAAAAAAATAAATGCTTGCTTCCGGGCGATTCTAATCTGGATACAAACTCCCCGCAGCGGTTACTTCCCCTGATCAGTACAGAAACAGTAGCAAAGCGTGACGAAACCAGTGCGAGGAGTTTGATCAAGATATATCCTAGTTTTATATATGCTTGATAAGAGTCAGGGCAATATCGTATTTTTTACCTTAAATTTATTCTGTTTAAATTGCACATGTAATATTCTTATATTCTTTTCACTGCAAAGCATGTTATAAAATTATCAAATTAATTAATGACGAGCATGAAATTCATGCATCTATGGATAAGACGTCATACGTGGCTGAACGGCGATTTCAAGCATTTTTGGAAATGCTAATACTTGCATTAAGAAGGGTCGTAGATCGCTCACCTGAGTAGTCTGGCAGTGAGTCTGCTGTTCAGCAAAATCAGAAGCAATATTATATTTTCTAATTGAAAAGTTTCCAAAGATCTCATGTTTTATACAATTAAACCCATGAGCAATTTTGAACAAGCAGCTTGTCATTTGAAGTAAAATGTTGACAAAAATCTACTTTTAGCAATGGCTGCCATTTTGTACAATGGAGTTGAACCATTTAAGCAATTTTTACAGGTTGAAATATAACAAACATTCCTGTGAAATTAAGTGAAAAAGAGCTTATTTATCGTCGGTATCGGTTGCCCATATTACTAATGTCTTTCGGATGAGACGTTAAACAGAGGTCCCATGTATCAGTGCTATACACTGAGCATGCAAAAGAACCAGGGGTGTCTCTGGAATGGGATGCTTTCTGTATCTTGCACTACCCCCACAACATAAAATAACTAATTTCTTCAGGGGGCGTTGGTCATATGGGCAACCGGTACCGACGATAAATTAGCTCAAATAGAATTGAGTGGAAAAGACTTTGATGTTCAAAAACAAATGTCTTTTGTATATTTTTCTTTTGTAAGCTCTGCTTCTGCCTACATGCAATGGAGTGGAACCATTGAGCAAATTTAGAAAATGGAAATATAAGGAATATTTTTATGAAATTAGATACACAAAGAGAGTTACAAGGACTAAAAGTATTTTTTCCCTATTTTTAGCTCTTACAGCCTTTAAATGCGACGAAGCAGATATTTTAGAAAACGGCAATGTAAGAAAAATTTCTATAAAACTTGATAAAAATGGCATAGCGGTTTGTGACAAGATGTCATTTGAAGCCAAATATTGACGAAACTATATTTTTAGCTCCGGTAATCATTTTATGCAATGAAGTAGCACAATTGGAGCAATTTTAAAAGAGGGCTGTATTAGGAACATTTCTGTGAAATCTGGTTGAAAATAACCAAGCAGCTTACGAAGAGATTTTGTTGAAATTTTCTGTCTATATTTAGCTTTTGCAGCCCTGGTGTGCAATGGAGTGGAACGATTTGAGCAATTTAAAAAAAAAAAACGGCAATATAAGGAACATTTCTGTTAAGTTTGGTTAAAACTTAAAAATAGCCTTTCGGTTTCTGAGGAGATATCATCTGAAGCCAAATATTGAAAATCTATTTTAGCTCTGGTGGTCTTTTTGTGCAATGGAGGGAAACCATTTGAGTATTTTTAATAGAGGGCTATGTATGGAACATTTTTGTGAAACTTGGTGGAAAATGACCTTGCAGTTTAGGAGATATTGATTTTTTAAAATATATTTTTAGCTTTTGCAGTGCAGTGGAGCGGAACGGTATGAGCAATTTTAGAAAGCAATGTAAGGAACATTCCTGTCAAGTTTGGTTAAAAATGGCCTTGTGGTTTTGGAGCAGATGTCATTTGAAGTAAAATGTTGACGACGCACGACGGACACAGGGTCAGTTATAGCACTCTGGTTGGGAGTAAATTGGTTAGCCCCAGCTTACTATCATGCCTTTACCTCTTTTTTTAAATTATGAATTTTGCGTTTCCTCAACAGAGGTAGTGTTACCTGAACAATTTATCTTTGGAACGGTGCTATTTCTTTTAGGTGGGTTCGGTTGCAGGCATTCTGTAGGTATTGACTGTCTCCGACTTCGTAGAACCCAAAGCACTTAGGCAGTATTTGGTCAGAAGAAAACGACAATACAAGAGGGCCATGATGACCTATATCGCTCATCTGAGTGTTCTTTTGCCCCATTAATGAAAACAGGAGGGTCCATGGGACCCTGGGTCGCTCACCTGCCAACAACTGCTCAATGGTTGCAAGAGTCAGTGGATGCAAATACAATTGCCAATTGACTCAAAGGGTGCAGGCAATTATGACCATGGGGTCATCTTTGGTAGAGTTTCACTAGATGTCGTGCGTCATCAGGATTGTTAAAGCACAACGTGGACTATAATGGACTGAGCTTCATAAAGAATATATCAGGCACGTATTCACATGATACCTAACATGTTTAAAATTTCAAAGCAGTATCTTGAAAAATGTAGAAGTTTGTGCCGCAATATTTTTTAAAAAATCCTGCCGTTATACAAAAAACTAGGTTGCTGTGAACTGAATGTTGGAACACCGTTCCAAACAGGGATTATGTACATGACACATGTTCACTCTATTGCCAATTCTGCTAATATTTTAAAATCCAACCATAGATGCAAAAAATATATGGGCAAGACACAAACTATCAGCAGTAAGGCCTATATAGCAGAACTTACTAAGTTCAGAGGGTTGCTGTGACATGGGTCTTGGAGGGAAGAACATGGGTTTCGAGTGTAACACATACTTATTTTAATTTTTGGTTGTAAAGGTTGCAGAGACTTTCAGTCTTTAAGTAATGTTATTTATAATACTAGAACTTTTATTAAATTTAATGTATACAATTATAAAGAAAAAGATTCATAACGGAAAAAATGTGTAAATGCAATCTTTAATAAAATAGAACAATATTAGCCCTTCAAAATTATTTTTCCCTGACTTTTCACTAACTTTTCTGGATTTTTATTTTTCACTGACCAATTTTCAAAATTCCCTGACAATTCCCTGACCTTGAAAAAAAAAATCAAATTTCTCTGACTTTTCAAGTCCCCTGGCAACCCTGCAAGATCTTATATTAACTCAAGTATTGTACAAGTCTGATTAAATTCAAATCAAAAATGAAGCTGCTATATTGCAGACAAGGTCTAAATAGTTAATTCTGGCACTTTCAGGGGCCATAACTCTGGAACCAATAATGCAATATGGCAATTTGAAGAAAGGAACCAAGATCTTATGGTAATGAAAGTGAAGATCAGACCAAAATTAAGACCACTAGAGTGCAGAAAAGCTTTTATCAAAACTTGACCTAGTGGCCTAAATTTCAAAGTCACATGACCCAGTTTCAAACTTGACCTAGATATCATCAAGATAAACATTCTGACAAAGCTTGAAGAAGATCGGAGCAAAATTAAGACTACTACAGTGCAGACAAGCTTTTTCTATAATTTGACCTAGTAACCTAGTTTTCAAGGTCACATAACCTAGTTTCGAACCTGACCTAGATTTCATTGAGATACACATTCTGACCAAGCTTGAAGAAGATGGGACCAAAAATAAGACCGCTAGAGCGCAGACAACAATTGTGAATGGACGACGGACGGACGGACGACGGACGAAAGGCCATCACAAAAGCTCACCCTGTCACTATGTAACAGGTGAGCTAAAAATAGACAACAACTAAGTTTCGTTTGTTGGGCTATATCACTGTAAGAAAATCTTTCAGCCATATTCATGTATAGTGTTTAGTTAGTCTCGTTCTGAGAAATCTATAAATATTCATGAAGTTATTATCGCCGTTCCTGGACGGCGATATATACAATTAACAAGATTTGAACAGTTTTGCCTGTACACCGTCTGCCTTTAGCCAATCAAAGCGAATTATACATATCACATGATAACAAAATGGACGTCAAAAAACTTCAGCAAGGGATGCGTGAATGGACTCGCCCAACCGCCATGTTTGTCGGGTTACTTATTCGTACAACTGAAAAATACCATGATCAATTTACGAACTCAGTACCAGTCTTCAGGCTCTTGCAAGATAAACACAGGATAATCGCAATATTTTTGGTTACATGTCATTTTTTACTAGAGAATGTAGTCTAAATTAGAGTATGGTTTGTTTGTTTTTTCCAAAACTTGCACTTAAAGAAAAAAATAAATGCTTGCTTCCGGGCGATTCTAATCTGGATACAAACTCCCCGCAGCGGTTACTTCCCCTGATCAGTACAGAAACAGTAGCAAAGCGTGACGAAACCAGTGCGAGGAGTTTGATCAAGATATATCCTAGTTTTATATATGCTTGATAAGAGTCAGGGCAATATCGTATTTTTTACCTTAAATTTATTCTGTTTAAATTGCACATGTAATATTCTTATATTCTTTTCACTGCAAAGCATGTTATAAAATTATCAAATTAATTAATGACGAGCATGAAATTCATGCATCTATGGATAAGACGTCATACGTGGCTGAACGGCGATTTCAAGCATTTTTGGAAATGCTAATACTTGCATTAAGAAGGGTCGTAGATCGCTCACCTGAGTAGTCTGGCAGTGAGTCTGCTGTTCAGCAAAATCAGAAGCAATATTATATTTTCTAATTGAAAAGTTTCCAAAGATCTCATGTTTTATACAATTAAACCCATGAGCAATTTTGAACAAGCAGCTTGTCATTTGAAGTAAAATGTTGACAAAAATCTACTTTTAGCAATGGCTGCCATTTTGTACAATGGAGTTGAACCATTTAAGCAATTTTTACAGGTTGAAATATAACAAACATTCCTGTGAAATTAAGTGAAAAAGAGCTTATTTATCGTCGGTATCGGTTGCCCATATTACTAATGTCTTTCGGATGAGACGTTAAACAGAGGTCCCATGTATCAGTGCTATACACTGAGCATGCAAAAGAACCAGGGGTGTCTCTGGAATGGGATGCTTTCTGTATCTTGCACTACCCCCACAACATAAAATAACTAATTTCTTCAGGGGGCGTTGGTCATATGGGCAACCGGTACCGACGATAAATTAGCTCAAATAGAATTGAGTGGAAAAGACTTTGATGTTCAAAAACAAATGTCTTTTGTATATTTTTCTTTTGTAAGCTCTGCTTCTGCCTACATGCAATGGAGTGGAACCATTGAGCAAATTTAGAAAATGGAAATATAAGGAATATTTTTATGAAATTAGATACACAAAGAGAGTTATAAGGACTAAAAGTATTTTTTCCCTATTTTTAGCTCTTACAGCCTTTAAATGCGACGAAGCAGATATTTTAGAAAACGGCAATGTAAGAAAAATTTCTATAAAACTTGATAAAAATGGCATAGCGGTTTGTGACAAGATGTCATTTGAAGCCAAATATTGACGAAACTATATTTTTAGCTCCGGTAATCATTTTATGCAATGAAGTAGCACAATTGGAGCAATTTTAAAAGAGGGCTGTATTAGGAACATTTCTGTGAAATCTGGTTGAAAATAACCAAGCAGCTTACGAAGAGATTTTGTTGAAATTTTCTGTCTATATTTAGCTTTTGCAGCCCTGGTGTGCAATGGAGTGGAACGATTTGAGCAATTTTAAAAAAAAACGGCAATATAAGGAACATTTCTGTTAAGTTTGGTTAAAACTTAAAAATAGCCTTTCGGTTTCTGAGGAGATATCATCTGAAGCCAAATATTGAAAATCTATTTTAGCTCTGGTGGTCTTTTTGTGCAATGGAGGGAAACCATTTGAGTATTTTTAATAGAGGGCTATGTATGGAACATTTTTGTGAAACTTGGTGGAAAATGACCTTGCAGTTTAGGAGATATTGATTTTTTAAAATATATTTTTAGCTTTTGCAGTGCAGTGGAGCGGAACGGTATGAGCAATTTTAGAAAGCAATGTAAGGAACATTCCTGTCAAGTTTGGTTAAAAATGGCCTTGTGGTTTTGGAGCAGATGTCATTTGAAGTAAAATGTTGACGACGCACGACGGACACAGGGTCAGTTATAGCACTCTGGTTGGGAGTAAATTGGTTAGCCCCAGCTTACTATCATGCCTTTACCTCTTTTTTTAAATTATGAATTTTGCGTTTCCTCAACAGAGGTAGTGTTACCTGAACAATTTATCTTTGGAACGGTGCTATTTCTTTTAGGTGGGTTCGGTTGCAGGCATTCTGTAGGTATTGACTGTCTCCGACTTCGTAGAACCCAAAGCACTTAGGCAGTATTTGGTCAGAAGAAAACGACAATACAAGAGGGCCATGATGACCTATATCGCTCATCTGAGTGTTCTTTTGCCCCATTAATGAAAACAGGAGGGTCCATGGGACCCTGGGTCGCTCACCTGCCAACAACTGCTCAATGGTTGCAAGAGTCAGTGGATGCAAATACAATTGCCAATTGACTCAAAGGGTGCAGGCAATTATGACCATGGGGTCATCTTTGGTAGAGTTTCACTAGATGTCGTGCGTCATCAGGATTGTTAAAGCACAACGTGGACTATAATGGACTGAGCTTCATAAAGAATATATCAGGCACGTATTCACATGATACCTAACATGTTTAAAATTTCAAAGCAGTATCTTGAAAAATGTAGAAGTTTGTGCCGCAATATTTTTTAAAAAATCCTGCCGTTATACAAAAAACTAGGTTGCTGTGAACTGAATGTTGGAACACCGTTCCAAACAGGGATTATGTACATGACACATGTTCACTCTATTGCCAATTCTGCTAATATTTTAAAATCCAACCATAGATGCAAAAAATATATGGGCAAGACACAAACTATCAGCAGTAAGGCCTATATAGCAGAACTTACTAAGTTCAGAGGGTTGCTGTGACATGGGTCTTGGAGGGAAGAACATGGGTTTCGAGTGTAACACATACTTATTTTAATTTTTGGTTGTAAAGGTTGCAGAGACTTTCAGTCTTTAAGTAATGTTATTTATAATACTAGAACTTTTATTAAATTTAATGTATACAATTATAAAGAAAAAGATTCATAACGGAAAAAATGTGTAAATGCAATCTTTAATAAAATAGAACAATATTAGCCCTTCAAAATTATTTTTCCCTGACTTTTCACTAACTTTTCTGGATTTTTATTTTTCACTGACCAATTTTCAAAATTCCCTGACAATTCCCTGACCTTGAAAAAAAAAAATCAAATTTCTCTGACTTTTCAAGTCCCCTGGCAACCCTGCAAGATCTTATATTAACTCAAGTATTGTACAAGTCTGATTAAATTCAAATCAAAAATGAAGCTGCTATTGTGCAGACAAGGTCTAAATAGTTAATTCTGGCACTTTCAGGGGCCATAACTCTGGAACCAATAATGCAATATGGCAATTTGAAGAAAGGAACCAAGATCTTATGGTAATGAAAGTGAAGATCAGACCAAAATTAAGACCACTAGAGTGCAGAAAAGCTTTTATCAAAACTTGACCTAGTGGCCTAAATTTCAAAGTCACATGACCCAGTTTCAAACTTGACCTAGATATCATCAAGATAAACATTCTGACAAAGCTTGAAGAAGATCGGAGCAAAATTAAGACTACTACAGTGCAGACAAGCTTTTTCTATAATTTGACCTAGTAACCTAGTTTTCAAGGTCACATAACCTAGTTTCGAACCTGACCTAGATTTCATTGAGATACACATTCTGACCAAGCTTGAAGAAGATGGGACCAAAAATAAGACCGCTAGAGCGCAGACAACAATTGTGAATGGACGACGGACGGACGGACGACGGACGAAAGGCCATCACAAAAGCTCACCCTGTCACTATGTAACAGGTGAGCTAAAAATAGACAACAACTAAGTTTCGCTAAATTCCCTAGGTTACAGGCGGTTTTAGATTTTATCAGAGAGGCAAGTATCCATATGAGGGTTACTGTGGAGTATTTATATAGCAAATTAGTAATTCTTCATTTAAAGCAATAGGTATATTAATCTTGTTTGTTCAAATATCCACAAATTTATTTTGACCTTTAGTCAGTTTATTCATGAATTTCATATCTGATAGATGATTAAAATACCTGTGATAAAAATACACATGTTGCTGATACAGAAATTACATAAAAGTGAGAATAATGGGATTATTATCAAGTGAGAAATGGTATCAAAATAAATCTAGCACCAACTAATTGTGCTGATAACATAATCAATTCCTCATTATTTCACAGTGTTTTAAATCACTGTCACACAGAATTAGTTATTTTTCCTTTAACCTGTCCATATTTTGTTACATAATTATGGCTCTGGTGTAGTTTTTTCCCCAGGTAGTTGTGGGGAATTAATTGTGTTGTTTGGGTGTAGCAGAGTTATAATTTGAATCCATTGTTCAGACTGTTCAGTTTTTCTTACACAACCCAATATAAACTAGATGTTTTTTGTGAAAAACGTATGTCTCCCCCTGCACCCGATGGAAGGAAGGCCAAGGAAGAGATATCACCTTTCTGAAACAGAAGCCTCTGTGATTTATTATGGTATAAAAAAAAAACATTATATATATATATATTCCAGCAGTGACCTTGACCTTTGACCTACTGACCCCAGAATCAATAGGCTTCTTCTACTCAATAAGGGCAATCACCCTATGAATTTTGAATGCGCTGGATGAAATAGAACTCCAGTTATTGAGCGGAAACGGTTTATATTCTTCAGGTCCCTGTGACCTTCACCTTTAACCTACTGACCCCAAATCAAGAGATTTCTTCTACTTAACAAGGGCAATCACCCTATGAAGTTTGAAAGCTCTGGGTGAAATGAAACTCCAGTTATTGAGCGGAAACCGTTAACACTCTTCGGGTCCCTGTGAACTTGACCTTTGACCTACTGACCCCAAAATCAGAGGGGTTCTTCTACTCAACAAGGGCAATCACCCTATAAAGTTTGAAGCCTCTGGGTGAAATAGAACTCCAGTTATTGAGCGGAAACGGTTAACACTCTTCTGGTCCCTGTGACCTTTGACCTACTGACCCAAAAATCAATAAGGTTCTTCTACTCCATAAGGGCAATCACCCTATGAAGTTTGAAGGCTCAAGGTGAAATAGAACTCCAGTTATTGTGCGGAAACGGTTTACACTCTTCTGGCCCCTGTGACCTTGACCTTTGACCTATTGACCCCAAAATCAAGAGGGTTTTTCTTCTCGATGAGGGCAATCACCCTATGAAGTTTGAAGCCTCTGGGTGAAAAAAAAAATTCAGTTATTTTGCGGAAACGGTTTACACTCTTTGGCCCCTGTGACCTTGACTTTTGACCCCAAAATCAATAGGTTTCTTCTACTCAATAAGGGCAATCACTCTATGAAGTTTGAAGCCTCTGAGGGGAATAAAAGTCCAGTTATTGAGCGGAAACGGTTTACTTTCTTCGGGCCACAGAGACCTTGACCTTTGACCTACTGACCCCAAAATCAAGAGGGTTTTTGTACTCAATAAGGGCAATCACCCTATGAAGTTTGAAAGCTATGGGTGAAATAAAACTCCAGTTATTGAGCGGAAACGGTTTACTTTTTTTCGAGCCCCTGTGACCTTGACCTTTGACCTACTGACCCCAAAATCAAGAGGGATTTTCTACTCAATAAGGCAATCACCCTATTAAGTTTGAAGCCTCTGGGTGGAATAAAACTCCAGTGATTGAGTGAAAACGGTTTACACTTTTCGGGTCCCTGTGACCTTGACCTACTGAACCAAAAATCAATAGAGTTCTTCTACTCAATAAGGGGAATCACCCTATGAAGCTTTAAGGCTCTGGGTGAAATAGAACTCCAGTTATTGTGCGGAAACGGTTTACACTCTTCTGGCCCCTATGACCTTGACCTTTGACCTACTGACCCCAAAATCAAGAGGGTTCTTCTACTCAATAAGGGCAATCACTCTATGAAGTTTGAAGGCTCTGGATCAAACGGTAGTCCAGTTATTGAGTGGAAATGAAGTGTGACAGAGGGACAGACGGACAAGGCAAAAACAATATGTCTCTCCCAGGCTTGTGCCAGTAGTACTTGTACTGTAGTACTACTTAAGTACTTTTGGCAAGTACTGCTACTGATACTGCATTACTCAGTCAAACTTTAGTGACTACTGGTACTGGTAATGCATTACTGTCACAACAAGAAATGTTTGTAAAACATACATGCCCCCAGCAGCACCTTATTGCTTGTGGTTGGGCCAAAGCGTTCTCTAGTTATTGATCAGAAACCGTCTTTAGGATCATGGTCCCTGTGGCCTTTGCCTCTGACCTAATGAGCTCAAAATCAATAGGGGTCATCTTCTGGTGATGACAAACCAGCATACCAAGTTTGTTGAACCTACGTCAAAGCATTCTCTAGTTATTGATCGAAAACCGTTTTTAGGATGAAAGTCTCTGTGAGCTTGACCTTTGACCAAATGACCTCAAAATCAATAGGGGGTCATCTACTAGTGATGACCAACCAGCATACCAAGTTTAATGAACCTAAGTCAAAGCGTTCTCTAGTTATTAATCAGAAACCGTTATTAGGATAAAAGTCTCTGTGTTCTAGACCTTTGACCTAATGACCTCAAAATCAACAGAGGTCATCTTCTGGTGATGACCAACCAGCATACCAAGTTTGGTGAACCTAGGTCAAAGTGTTCTCTAGTTATTGATCGGAAACCGTTTTAAGGATGAAAGTCTCTGTGATCTTGACCTTTGACCTAATGACCTCAAAGTCAATAGGGGTCATCTACTGGTGATGACCAACCAGCATACCATAGTTTGGTGAACCTAGGTCTAAGCGTTCTCTAGTTATTGATCATAAACTGTTTTTAGGATAAAAGTCTAGGTGATCTTGACCTTTGACCTAAAAGTCAATGGGGGTCATCTACTGTTGATGACCAACCAGCATACCAAGTTTGGTAAAAACTATATCAAAGCGTTCTCTAGTTATTGATCGGAAACCATTTTTAGGATGAAGGTCCCTGTGAGCTTGACCTTTGACCTAATGACCTCAAAATCAATAGAGGTCATCTACTGGTGATGGCCAACCAGCATACCAAGTTTGGTGAACCTAGGTCAAAGCATTCTCTAGTTATTGATCGGAAAAGAAGTGTCGACTGACCGACCGACATTTGCAAAACTGAATGTCAGACAAAATCCCCTTCGGACAAAATCCCCTTCATGTATTTTTGTATATCTGGACATAATCTCCTCCATGGGTGGACATAATCCCCTTCATGTGTGAAATTTTGTAGTTGACAAAATCCCCTCAATAAAATTGCTACCTAGGACAAAAACCCTCCTCGGATGAATTATGTTTATAAAGTGGGTATGAGAGCGACATACTGCATTATGCAATTTAAACAATTAAAATGAACACTGCTAAACTAATTAAAATGTTTTTCATACTAATCAATTTAAAACAATTAAAGAAACTGCCTAATCAAATATATTTGTTATGCAGTTGATAATTTACCACAAATATAATGAACACTTCTAAACTAATTAAATTGTTTTTAATGATAATTTGGTTGATAATTGATCTGAACAAATAGAAAAATATGTCTTATCAAGCTTATATAATTATAAAGGTTAACTTGATACATAATTATAAATCCAAAAACAAAAGTTCATTATTCATCAATTTTTATGGAGCATAATAATACATTAGAAACCTATGAAACAAGGGGATTTTGTCCGGGTAGGTAAGGGGATTTTGTCCAGCCTCGCAAAAACATGAAGGGGATTATGTCCACCCATGGAGGGGATTTTGTCCAGGTATGCGAAGGGGATTTTGTCCGAAGGGGATTATGTCAGTACACCTGCAAAACTATATGTCCCCTCATCTTCGATGGGGGGCATATAAAGTGGTACTGGTACTGCAATACTTTAGCAGCACTTTGGATTTCTAACCATTTTAGGCAGAGTAACACAATGTTGATTAATTGGGCTTATTTAAACTGGTTACTGTACATTGAACAAGTACATATATCCTAAAGTGTGTTTCAAGCACTATCATTTGTCTAAAATATTTTGTCTTTAGTAATTCTTTAATCTATCTACTACTGATTTTTATTTTCTCTTTTAAAGAGATTTTTTTATATTAAAGTGCATTTTTTAAAGTGAATAAACGTTTACTCTGACTTGATTATCAATAGCTCTTTATACTTGCAATTTATTCAAAGTGTTAGTGTTTGTACAATTGTAATTGTCACTGTCTGGCATTGTGATAAATTGTTACAAAAAGAATAAAAAAAGTGTTAAGATGAACAAAAGGTTGTTATCATTAGCAATTTGTTTAACAAAAGTCTTTGAAGTGATTCTATTGTTTATTTTTTTAGGGTAAATAACTGGCAGCAATGTAAAATAGTTGATTGCAGAATGCGTGTGGCAACCTTTAAAAACCTTGTAATGATGAAATGGAACTCAGAAGATGGAAAGTGTTGACAATCTTTTAATATAGAGATTATATGATTATAGTTGAGATGGCAATTGCAAAATAAGTGAAATATTATTTAACAATATTTCAGCAAATGTGTATGCACAGTATAGTATATAAATGTATGTCAGTATTGTATAATGTTTCACATTTGGTATATTTACAAAGTATTTCAGTTTTAACTATCATTAATTCTAATGAAGATACTGGTACTGGTACTGCATTACTTTCCTAAAATTTGTACTTGTACTGCAGTACTAAGTCAAAACCTGCTACTGGTACTGCTACTGGTACTGCATAAGCTTGCAAATACTGGTACTGGTACTTAAATACTATACTCTAGTACTGGGCACAAGCCTGGTCTCCCCTTGACGGGGGGAGACATAACAAGGTTTTCCTTCAACTTTGTCCGGTGACCTTATTTCTGAACCTACATGACCCGATTGCGAAGTGACCACGATATTATCAAGGAAAACATTCTGAGCAACTTTCATTAAGACTTGATAAAAAATCTGGTCTCCAGAGAGGTTTTCCAGTGATTCTCAGGAGTGTTAACAAAGTTTTCATTTGATTTCACCTGGTGACCTTGTTTCTGAACCTACATGACCAAGTTGCAAACTTGACCGAGATACCATCAAGGCAAACATTCTGGGCAACTTTCATAAAAACTTTTTTAAAAATGTAGTCTCCAGGGTGTCCGGAGTCATGATTTGGTCTTGTGACCTAGTTTCTGATCGAAAATGACCTAGATATCAACATGGCAAACATTCTTAGCAACTTTCATTAAGATTTGATCAAAAATGTTGTCTCTAGTGTTAACAAGTTACTTTGATTTGACCTGGTGACTTAGTTTCTGATCCTACATGACCCAGTTTTGAACTGGACTGAGATATTTTCAAAGCAAACATGCTGAGCAAAATTCATGATTACTTAATTAAAAATATGTCTCAAGAGTAATTTGGCCTGGTGACCTAGTTTTTAATCCTACATGACCCAGTTCCAAACTTGACCAAGATATTCTTATAGCAAACATTTTGAGTAACTTTATTTCAGACTTGATTAAAAATGTGGTCTACAAAGTGTTAACAAGGTTTTCCTTTGTTTCTGCCTTGTGACCTGGTTTCTAAACCAACATGACACAGATTTGAAATGGACCGAGATATCATCAAGGCAAACATTCTGAGCAACTTTCATAAAGATTTGACTAAAATGGGGTCTCCAGGTTTGGTCTTGTGAACTAGTTTCTGATCGTACATGACCCAGTTTCAAACCTGACCCAGATATCATCAAGGCAAATATTCTGAGCAACTTTCATTAAGATTTGATCAAAACTGTTGTCCCCAGAGTGCTAAACATGTTTTCCTATGATTTGGCCTGATGATATAGTTTCTGATCGTACATGACCCGGTTTCAAACTTGACTGAGATATCATTAAGGCAAACATTCTGAGCAACTTTCATTAAGACTTGATCAAAACTGTTTTCTCTGGAGTGTTAACAAGGTTTTCCTTTAATTTGGCCTGGTGACTTAGTTTTTGATCCCACAAGCCAGTTTCAAACCTGACCTAGATATAATCAAGTTAAAGATCCCGACTAATTTTCAGAATGATATGGTCTTCAATGTGACCTGTAGAGTGTTAACAAGGTAAAATGTGGACAGACGACAGACAGACATCCAGCGATCACTATAGCTCACCCCGAGTATATGCTCAGGTGAGCTAAAAAATACATTGGAACTGCATTAGTTGTGGTACATTGTTCCAAAATCAGCAAAATGAAGATTGCAGACTTTAGGTTACAACAAAGAGGAGAGGTCAAAATAACTATTTCCTGACATTCGTTTTTTTTTTTTTGCAAAAGGGTAGACAACCTAGATCATCACCACTGAATTTCTTCCCACTGGTATGTGCTAAATAGGTTATTGTTACAAGACTAAGCAATAAACAGCAATTTTTTTCACAGGATTATGTTACCGAGGCCTTTATTTCTGTCTCATTCTGTTACTTACATGTATGATGCTGAGGGTTCTACTAATAAATTGTGGTAAAAAAAAAGTTATGACAGGCATGCGTGTTGTATTCAAGTGAATATTCCAATCACGAGACATGTGAATGTTGGCTTACAAGCTAAAAATAATGAAGAATGCTTAAGTAAATGAATAAGTGAATCACTACATTTATATTATGAAGTCTGTGATAAGCTAAATCTTTTATATATATTCCTGAAATATTCCACAATTTTTCAGTGAAGCAAACTATTTCAATACTTAAGACAAATAAAGAAAGCAAGCATTATAAAAATATTTTCTCTTTATTAACATGTTTCATTGAATCCTGATCATTTTTTCAACATTATTTTATTTTCAATATCTTTTACATACAGGTCTATTTAGAGTTTGTCACAGAAGTGACAAATACCCACACACTCTGCTTGGTCACAGGATTGATGGCTTTGTAAGCAAAAAGGTTTATTGTAAAATTCTTGCATGGCAGTGGAGTGAAAACATGTACAGTTGAAATGAAAATAGAGCACTGCTTATGATGCTATTTTAATTGATGGTATGATGTTACAGGAAGTCATAAAATACCAAGAAGGCAAATTAGCATGAAGGTAACATATCTGGATAGAAATTAAAATCCTCCCATGCTTGGTAAATCATGACCCTGACAAGGTCTATGATCAACATTCTTTTACCTTTGACCAGTCACTGAGACCTGAACCCATGAGCTTTAAAAACAGAATGGACAGCATTTTAACATACTCACCTCATACAGGCTGTAGTACAATTATCAACTTACTATTTAAACAATATATATACAGGCATAACTGTTTATTTTCTTTGAAGTTAGACATTTCCCTGAAGCCGAAGATTATAAAAATCCTACAGTTTCAGCCTTATGCATTTTAAGTAGAAGCCGTTTTAGACTGAAATTGCATATTCACTGTTTCTTCTTAATGCCCGTAGCTGTCAAAGCAGAAATTAAACATCATTTATGAATCTGAACAAAACAAAACGCCTGAATAAATTCATAAGATTTACATTAGCTAATATGAAAACACATACTTAAAATATTTTTGGCTTAGCATTCTAGAAACAGAGTTGTCCCAACTTCTTCAATTTGTTTAAACAAATGCATATATTTGAGCAGAATTTATTTAATGTTACTATAAACTTGTAGTAAAAACAATGCAATACTTTCTTCTGCCAAGCGCTAGATATAAAAATGTTAAATAAATGTTACTGCAATGTCATTCATAATGTCAAATTTCGAAAAGAATGTAACATTAGTTATTCAAATAAACACCACTTTGGACCTTACAAGCATGGAACCATCAATTAACAATTTGTAATTTGATACTAACTACATTGTAAGTCACTACTTCTATCTTTCCGACTTCAGTTTCTTTTTCATTGACTCTGGCGTGAAAGTGATAAACTGATTGAAGTAATGTGGTTCTTTAAAGTCTGTGGCAAAAACTATACACTGTCTGCCCTTTATGATCGCATTCCCTTTCTTGATCACATCACTTCCTGCAATCTTCCTACTCTCTACATCTGACATTTCAAAATGGACTTTCTCCATTCTGAAGGCACCTTTCTTCAAAATTCCTATATACTTCTTCTTGCATGGGCTTTCATAAATCCTTTTGACAGGCAGTTTTGCAAAAACAAATGGAAAATACAAAACAACCAACAAGCATACAGTCAATATGCATGTTAACTGCAATGCCAGAGATGGAACCTCAATATTAATGTAAGGAATTATGGTTTTTTCATCAAACTTCCACTCACCCATGTACACTAGGAACATATACAAAAAGAATGACATGTAACTTATGAGCACAATTCCCATTCCAAAAAGAAATCGTAGATGTTTCTCTCCTAGTTCTGATGTGTAAATAATTTCATAGTCACGTGGCACATCGTCTTTGACATATTTGGGTACGAACCTCTTTGGAGTGTGTTTTATTCTTGATGCCAGTAAGTCAGTGATAAGACCCCTTTTCTGGTCCCATATAAGAACTTGTTTTTGTTTTAACACACATCCTTTCATACATGCTGTAGCTTGTCCTTTCTTGAACACAAGGTGCCTCACCTACAATGTAAAATAAACATTAATGTATCTGCCATAATATTCATAATGCAATGTAATGGTTAATGCAGTGATGAACAAGAGATGTTTGTAAAACATATATGCCCCCCTTGCGCCTTATCCCTAGAGGCAGCCATGAAGTTTTGAAGAGCTGGGACCGAGTGTTCTATAGTGATTGATCGGAAACCATTTTGCTATTCAAAGACACTGTAACCATGGCCTTTGAACCAGTCATTACCTGAAAGCTTCTTTATATATTGATTTCCAGTTATACAATACCTGTCTCATTCAGACCTGAAAAACTAAAGGGCTTATCTACAAGTCATGAATAACTTATATACAAAGTTTGAGGAACATGGGCCCAAGCACTTACACTTATTCATCACAAACCTACAAACTAAGTCTGATGAACCTGGGCCCAAGGATTTCCTAAATATTCAGCAGAAACTGTTTTGCTTTTCAAGGTTACTGTGACCTTGACCTTTGACCTAATAACTCTAAAAACAACATGGGTCATTAAATTGTCATGACCAACCTACCTATGAAGTTTTGAGGAGCTGGGTCCAAGCATTCTATAGAAATTGATCGGTCATTATTTTGCTATACAAGGTCACTGTGACCTTGACCTTTGACCTTCAAAGCAACAGGATTTATCTATTGGTCATGGCCAACCTATACGCAAAGTTTGAGGAACCTCGGCCCAAGTGTTCTATAGTTATTTATTAGAAATCATTTTGCTTTTAAAGGTCACTATGACCTTGGCCTTTGACCTGGTGCCCTGAAAAACTATAAGGGTCATCTACTAGTCATGACCAACCTACAAACTGAGTCAACAGAACCTTGGACCAAAGGTTCTAAAGTCATTGATTGGAAACCATTTTGATGTTCAAGATCACTCTGACCTTGACCTTTGACCTGGTGATCTGAAAAACTAAAGGGGTTATTTACTTTTCATGACCAACCTATAAACTAAGTTTGAACAACCTGGGATATAGGGTTCTATAGTTATTGATCTGAAACCGTTTTGCTATTCAAGATCACTCAGACTTCACCTTTGACCTGGTGACCTGAAAAATTATATCTATTATTAGCTATGATGACCTTGACCCAGTGATCTCAAACCCCACCTACAGGTAGAGGTCCATGCAAGGAAGCTATCAAATATCAAAGATATTGGTCATTAAATGAAGGCTCTATGAGGTAAAGTATATAAATCTATTTTTTAGCCTCAGTGACCTTTACCATAATCTAATAATTTGAAATAGCTTAATAAAGGTCCACTAGACAATGCTTCATGTCAAATTTTACAAGAGCCATGTTACACATGGTTAATCCCCCCGCCGGGAAGAAGCTACCTGAAGGTTGTACTTTCAAACCTTTAATGTAATAATGTTTGAAGAAAATCCCACAAAAAATAGGCAAGGTAGAGTTATTGTTCTTGCAAACTGCACTTCCTACCAATGTGCTATGTCAGTGTATTAAGTTTGAAGAAAATCGCTCAAGCACTTTTGGAGTTATGCTTCGGACTAAGTTTTTCAATTAAATCTGATAAAGGGGAATAATTCTAAAAGTAGACAAGGTAGAGTTATTATTCTTTCACACTGCACCTCCTCCAAATGTGCTCTTTCAGTATATGAAGTTTGAAGAAAATCACTCAAGTACTTTTGGAGTTATGCTCCGGACAAAACTGGAATGGACAGACACACGGACGGACAGAGACCATTTCTAATAAGTTTAAGAATTCAAGAATTAGATATACATGTATATGCTGGGATTTTTAAAATGTAAACAAGTAAATCTGATAAAGGGGAATAACTCTAAAAAATAAGCAAGGTAGAGTTATTGGACTTGCACATTGCACTACCTACCAATGTGCTCTGTCAGTGTATGAAATTTGAATAAAATCCCTCAAGTAGTTTTGGAGTTATGCTCCGGACAAAATTTATCAAGTAATTCTGATAAAGGGGAATAACTCTAAAAATAGGCAAGGTAGAGTTATTGTTCTCACACACTGCACTACCTATCAATGTGCTCTGTCAGTGTATGAAGTTTGAATAAAATCCCTCAAGTAGTTTTAGAGTTATGCTCCGGACAAAATTTATCAAGTAATTCTGATAAAGGGGAATAACTCTAAAAATAGGCAAGGTAGAGTTATTGGACTTGCACACTGCACTACCTATCAATGTGTTCTGTCAGTGTATGAAGTTTGAATAAAATCCCTCAAGTAGTTTTAGAGTTATGCTCCGGACAAAATTTATCAAGTAATTCTGATAAAGGGGAGTTACTCTAAAAATAGGCAAGGTAGAGTTATTGGACTTGCACACTGCACTTCCTACCAATGTGCTCTGTCAGTGTATGAAATTGAATAAAATCCCTCTGGCAGTTTTGGAGTTATGCTCCGGACAAAATTTATCAAGTAAATTTGATAAAGCGGAATAACTTTAAAAAAAGGGAAGGTAGAGTTATTGCACTTTCACACTGCACTACGTACCAATGTGCTCTGTCAGTGTATGAAGTTTGAATAAAATCCCTCAAGTAGTTTTGGAGTTATGCTCCGGACAAAATTGTTCCGGACGGACGCATGGACACACGGACAAAGGGCATTCCTAATATTCCCTCCGCCTTTGGCGGGGGGATAAAAAATTCTAGGCCTTGTGGCTTCAGACAATAGATTTTTAAAGACTTTCTCCAATACTGCTATGTAACACTTGTGACCCTTTGGGCGTGACCAATAGTGAGTGACCCCAGGGTCATTATTTGAAGAAACTTGGTAGAGGCACACTAGACAATGCTACACACCAAACTTCAAACCTCCGGGCTTAGTAGTTTTAGACAAAAAGATTTTTAAAGCTTCATGCCAAATTCTAAAACTCTAGGCCATGTGGTTTCAGACAAGATTTCTAACATTTTCTTCTATATTGCTATGTAAACTTGTGGCCCCTCCAGCGAGGCCAATAGTGACCCCAGGGACATTATTTAAACAAACTTGGCAGAGGTGCACTAGACAATGCTTCCTGCCAAATTTTAAAATTCTAGGCCTTGTGTTTTCAGGCAAGCAGATTTTTAAAGGCTTTCTTCAATATTGCTATGTAACACTTGTGACCCTTCGGGCAGGGCCAATAGTGATCCCAGGGACATTATTTAATTAAACTTGGCAGAGGTGCACTAGACAATGCTTCCTGCCAATTTTAAAATTCTATGCCTTGTGGTTTCAGGCAAGCAGATTTTTAAAGACTTTCTTTAATATTGCTATGTAACACTTGTGACCCCTCAGGCAAGGAAAATAGTGATCCCACGGACATTATTTAAAAAAAACTTGGCAGAGGTGCACAAGACAATGCTTCCTGACAAATTTTAAAATTCTAAGCATTGTGGTTTCAGGCAAGCAGATTTTTAAAGACTTTCTTCAATATTGCTATGCAACACTTGTGACCCCTCGGGCAGGGCCAATAGTGATCCCTGGGACATTATTTGAACAAACTTGGCAGAGGTGCACTAGACAATGCTATACACCAAATTTCAGTCCTCTGGGCTTAGCAGTTTTAGACCAAATTTTTTTTAAAAGTTTTTCATTCTTGTTGCCATAGCAACCAGAGTTGGAATGGAATTCTTTCAAAAAATTTGGTAAACTTTCATGCAGGGAACATTCCTGCAAAGTTTTATCCTCTTTCACTTAGTAGTTTAGGAGATGTTGTTTAAAGTAAAATGTTGATGACGTATGACACACGACGGACACAGGGCAATTACAAAAGCTCACCTTGAACACAAAGTGCTCAGGCGAGCTAAAAAGCTAATGACTACATCTAGTGGCTAACATTTTGAAAAAACAAAATTTCTCAGTCTAGGAAACTGCTTTTCTTAAAGTGATAGGTTTGCTTCATTTAAAAACAGATACACAATAATGCAAAAATATTAAGCTAGTTTGAACAAAATTAAAATAATAACTTGCCTAAACTCACCGTTAATGCTGGCTTTACATTAAATAGTTTACAAGATACAGTGCTGTTTCTTCCAAAACAAGGTAAATGTCCTCGTATAACCGTTGCTAGAATATGCATTCTTCTCAGATAATCTGGCCTGACTTACTGAAAGTCACATCTGGAAAAGATTAATCAAGATTGAAAATATGAGCTTTAATATACACATGTACTAATATGAGCTTTAATCAAGAATTTTGCTCTTTAAAAATGTACATGCTTTTCAGGGCATTAATGTACTGACTATTTATGAAGAGTGACATGGATACTACTACACTTTGTCATGAATGATGTTTGTTTTACCCCTTAGGTAAAAATCTACTTTTGTTCTGGAAAATAGTAAATATGTAAGAATATGATTTATTAAAAATCATAATACCTCAGATCAGCATTGTCTTTAAGTGTCACTTAATATAAAAGTGTAACAGATATTCCATCAAATTTAAAGTAATAATGTGATTTTTAGTCCATTATAAAACTGAACAACTGCACACCAAACATTTTTTAATCACTGAATTACTTAATCTCAGTTTACTAGTCGGTAAATGATATTGTATTAAATCAACAAAGCTAAGAATTTTTGATTCATGTTTGATTCAAGGAATAATTACAGCATATCTACATTATAATATATTAATAATCATAATTCTTAAAATACACCATATGCATCATATTATCATCATACAGTACAGCTCAGGAGGATTGTCAAAATTACGTGATATTTGGAGGAATTCACTCCACACTTTGCACTTAAAAAAGAGTGACTTCGCGTGAAAAAAGAGTGGCTGAAGCCACTCCTAGTAAGGAGTAAAATCGCGGCACTTCGCGGGAGTAATATCGTGGTTAGAGAAATGAAACATTTTTTTTATAAATGTGCTGTCATTGCTATCGAAAAATGGACATTTCCCTATGAAAATTTAGAAAAGATGAAACCAATAATTTACCATTGTCGAAATTAAAAATCATGAATTTTAAAGAATATATACTTTTTACAGACAGATGAAGATTGATTAAAGAAAATCCAATCAGATCTTTAATATTTACTCTCATTTCCATCAAAAATCACTGTTTCCAAAAGACGAAGGTATACTTCACAATGACCCTGAATATTGTTCTAAGATCTTATTTCTTTAATAAGGATTTTCCAAAGTAAAAGAGTGTAGGCATCGCTATTTTTAGAAAATGATGCAGCTTTAAGTCATGTGATGTGGAAAAGGCAGTAAATAGTCGGGATATCTTATGGAAAATTACTCATGCTTGCTGTCCAAGGTTATCTCTTAGAATAACAACCAACAAGAGCCACCGCAAGCGGGGGCCACGCTCGACTTTTTCCTATTTCCAAAGGTAAACACATCAGAGGTGTGGTGAAGGGATTTCAAATGAAACATCATTTGGAAATATAATTATACATAACAAAGTTATGGCTAATTTTAGAAACATTCAGAAATTTGACCGTCAAGGTCAAGTTCAGTTTAACCTTCTCTGTAGGTATTATCTAAAAGATAGTTATGTCCAAGAATGAAGACACTACATCCATTAACAACAAAGATACAGCCAAGTTAAGTAATGTCAAGGTCATTTAAAGGTCAAGGTGATGCTTGAATTGTTTAACACATTTCTTTCATTCTCAGTGTTGTTTTGTCCCTGTATAGATCAAATCCGTCCATAAATAACAAAAGTTTGGCTATTTTAGCAAAATGCAATAATTCGAACTTGACTGTAAAGGTCATTTAAAGGTTGAGGTCACCTTTGAATAATTTAACAAGTAGGTTTTGTCATGAGCATTGTTTTGTCCAAGTATTAATAAAAAAGAACTAAAAATGACGTAATGGCCAATATTAACAAAATCCAATAATTTGACCTTGATGGTCAGGGTCATTTGAAGGTCAAGGTCACAGTTGAATGACTCAATGTGTCAGTTTTGTCATAAGTGTTGTTTAGTCTCATTATAAATCAAATCAAACCATAAATAAAAAAATTTGGCTATTTTATGCAAGCTCAATAAATTGACTTTAAATGTCAAGGTTATCTAAATGTCAAGGTCATATCTATAATAAATTAAAATGTTGGTTTTGTTGTTTTATCAAAGTATAAATCAAATCCATAAATAAACAACAGTTAGGACAATTTAAGCAAAATACAATAATGGGACCTTGACTGTCAAGGTCATTTTAGCGTAAAGGTCATACCTGAATTATTCAACATGTAAGTTTTGTCAAAAGTGTTGTTTTGTCCAAGTATGAATCAAGTCTAACCATAAATTACACAGTTATGACCAATCTTAGCAAAATTCAATAATTTGATCTTGCTAGTCAAGGTCATTTTTAGGTCAAGGTCTAACTTAAATTAAAATGTTGGATTTGTCAGAAGTATTGTTTTGTCCAAGTATAAATCAAATCCATCAATAAATGACAAAGTTTAGACAATTTAAGCAAAAATTCAAAAATCTGACCTTGACGGTCAAGGTCATGGTCACACTTGAGTTATTCAACATGTCGGTTTTGTCACAAAGGTTGTTTTGTCAAAGTATGAATCAATTCCAACAATAAATGACAAAGTTATGGCAAATTGTAGCAAAATTCAATAATTTGACCTTGACTGTCATGGTCATTTAAAGGTCAAGGTCAAACTTGAAATAAACATAATGTCGGATTTGTCATATGTGTTGTTTAGTCCAAATATGAATCAAATCTATAAATAAATGAGAAAGTTATGACAATTTAAGCAAAATTCAATCATCTGACCTTGACGGTCAAGGTCATTTTAAGGTTATGGTCATATCTGATCATATTATTCAACATGTGGGTTTTGTCATAAGTGTTGTTTTGTCCAAGTATAAATCAAATCCAACCATAAATACTAAAGTTATGGACAATTTTAGCAAAATTAAATAATTTGACCTTGAAGGTGAAGGTCATTTATGAGTCAAGGTCATATCTGAAAGAGTCAAAATGTCGGATTTGTCATTAGTGGTGTTTTGTCCAAGTATGAATCAAATCCATAAATAAATGAAAAAGGTATGACAATTTAAGCAAAATTCAATCATCTGACCTTGACAGTCAAGGTCATTTTTAGGTTATGGTCATACCTAAGTTATTCAATATGTGGGTTTTGTCATAATTGTTTTGTCAAAGTATGAATCAAAACCAACCATAAACAACAAAGTTAAGACAATTTAAGCAAAATTTAATTATTTGACCTTGACGGTCATGGTAATTTTGAGGTTAAGGTCAAACTTGAATAATTTATCTAGTTGGCTTTGTCATAAGTGTTGTTTTGAAGAGGTCTGATTCAAATCCAACCATAAAGAACACAATTATGGCCAGTTTTAACAAAATTCAATGATTTGACCTTGACTGTCAAGGTCATTTAAAGGTCAAGGTCAAACTTGAAATAATCATAATGTCGGATTTTTCATAAGTGTTGTTTAGTCCAAATATGAATCAAATCTATAGATAAATGAGAAAGTTATGACAATTTAAGCAAAATTCAATCATCTGACCTTGACGGTCAAGGTCATATTAAGGTCATTGTCATATCTGAGTTATGCAACATGTTGTTTTTGTCATAAGTGTTGTTTTGTCCAAGTATAAATCAAATCCAACTATAAATACTAAAGTTATGGACAATTTTAGCAAAATTAAATAATTTGACCTTGAAGGTGAAGGTCATTTATGAGTCAAGGTCAAGATGAGTCTGGTTCACTTGAAGATCTTGTCCAAAGGGTTGTTGTGTCCAAGTATGAAGACAATCCACCTATTAATAATTAAGTTATGGACAGTTTAAGCAAAATTCAATAATTTGACCTTGAAGGTGAAGGTCATTTATGAGTCAAGGTCAAGATGAGTCTGGTTCACTTGAAGATCTTGTCCAAAGGGTGTCTGTGCCCAAGCATGAAGACAATCCACCTATTAATATTAAAGTTATGGCCAATTTTAGCAAAATTCAATATTTTGACCTTGAAGGTGAAGGTCATTTAATAGTCAAGGTCAAGTTTAGTCTGGTCTACTTGAAGGTCTTGTCCAAAGGGTTGTTGTGTCCAAGCATGAAGAGAATCCACCTACTAATAATTAAGTTATGGCCAATTTTAGCAAAATTCAATATTTTGACCTTGAATTTCAAGGTCATTTAAGAGTCAAGGTCAAGTTTAGTCTGGTCATCTTGAAGGTCTTGTCCAAAGGGTTGTTGTGTCCAAGTATGAAGATAATTTATCAAGGAATAAAAAAATTATGATCAATGTTTAAGTTTTCGGACAGGAACGGCAATGGCAAGGGCATCGGCAACGGAAACGACACCATGACTATGACAATAACTCGATTTTTTTTTCAAAAAAAGTCGAGCTAATAAAAAGGATGTTGTTGTATCACGTGTAAAGATCATAGGTCACAGAAAGTGTGACTGACAGGTTGTTTCTTTGTATTGCATTGTAAAAATACATGTATACAAGATCTGTAAATATCACTTTCACACCTGAGCTCACATATTTGTATACAAACTAGTTTGAAACAAGAGGGCCATGATGGCCCTGGATTGCTCACTTAAGTACTTTGCTTGAGGGTCTACTGTTAAGCAAACATCAGATGCAACATTACATTTTCTAACTGAAGATATTCAAAGATCTCATCTTTTAAACAAATAAATCCATGGGGCAGAGGCAATTTCGTAATAACAGCTTGTGAGGAGATGTCATTTGAAGCAATATTTTGAAAACAATCTATTTTAAGCTTTCGGTGGCCATTTTGTTCAATGGAGCAGAACCGTTTAAGCAATTTAAACGCAGGGGTATGTTATGTGGTTTTGGAGATGTCATTTGAAGCAAAATATTGACGAAAATCTATTTTTAGCTCTTGTGGCCATTTTGATCAATGGAGCAGAACCGTTTTAGCAATTTTAATAGAGGGTTAAAAATAGCTTTGTGGTTTAGGAGGAGATGTCATTTAAAGTAAAATGTTGACAACGGACACAGGGTGATCACAATAGCTCACCCTGAGTATTTGCTCAGGTGAGCTAAAAAGGTGTTTAGTTTTTATTAAGGTATGTTATTCACACAGGTGTCAGCTCCTGTGTGTTTTTGAGTTTGTAAGAAGTTGAAAGCCACTGTTGAGTGACGTAATTTCTTTGATAGTTGAAGCAGTTCACTTAAAATAACCCCTATAATTACCACGTGCAACATGTAATTATCTTTAAGAATGTGCTAATTTGCAATGGTTTTGGATAATTCAAGGGAGCAAGGATGCTTACAAATGTATGTTTTTGAAATGTAATACATTTGTTCATAAAATAGTGTCGTATGTAGCTACGTGTCTACGCGAAGTCACTCCAAATTTTACTTGCAGAAACGCGACGTCACTCGGAAGATATTTTACTCCACAACACCGCGAAGTCACTTCATTTCCACTGGAGAAAATCATCTTTTACTCGAAGTCATGCATTTTTCAATTACTCCAAACTTCACGATATTTGGACAATCCTCCAGAGCTGTACTGTATCTTAAATTTAATTAAAGTAAAATAAATCAAAATATGGCACATAATGTCTCATAAGGTGGCATATGGCATATAAAGCCCAGGTGCATAAAAAAACTAGTCCATAACATCCGACCAGGTACATACATGTATATTAAACACGGTTGGCAAAAACCGGGTTTTATGAGTATTGCCCAGCTCAGCGGGTAAAACTGGGAAAACCCGGGTTTTTCTGGGTAATACTGGGCATTTATCATGCCATTACTATGACAACTGCCTGATAAAGCCTGTCTGAGAACAGCAACCTTTCTCAGTCAGTGACTTGAGAACACTTTTCCATGCTTAAACCTATGGAAAAGTCAGAGTACATCAGATTTTTCAAGCACCTCCCACTTTTTGCCGGACTACTTTCACAATGTAAACAGCTTAAAGCATTGCAAAAAATAACAGATAAAACAGCCTAAATAAAACATATTTATTTTATGCCAACCGATGACTACCAAGTTCTATCAGTGAAATATATTCCATACCGTGTGACTGATATCGATTCTATATCAGTCACTGTGCCGAACTACTTTTCAGTAACCACAATTTGAAATTTTACAAGTAATATAAAAGATATAAAAATAAATTCTATCATAAAATCCAGAGTCCGACTTTTAAGGAGTCATTGTATGTATACAACAGACCGATCCATTTCGAGAATCCTATGCCATTTCGTTAATTATACGTCACATACTTCAGAATACTGACGTAGGCGAACAATTTATTTCCCCAAGACATAAACACAGGATGGCACTTTACGTGAAAACTTAAATTGAATACACTGGATTTATGCTATTTGAAAATGTGATGACGTGTATTGCTTCTTGATCAACCTATGGAAGAATTTAAATCTTGTAAGGGCATTTATTTAGGATGAACCCCTGCATTGGCGCTGAATTTTGATTCGTCATTGCACAGGCCATATTTTATATGAATGCCCTGTAAGCAGCAAATGTTGATAGTAAAAGAAGGAAAATGAAGAAGAATATGCAGGTAGATCTTTGTTTATTTCTATGATTTGTTTGGTGATTAGGTGTAGACTAAATAAATCGTTAGAATGCAACATGTTTCTATGTGTCATGTATAATTCAAGATGGCGGACTGTGTATTGAATTTGAGTTTCACGACCATGTATTCATACGCGTGTAAACAAAGAAACAGTTCTAGAATTAAAATAATGAGATGCAATATCATAATAGTGGCATGATAAAAAGAATAACAGGTTACTGTCTTTTGAGAAAGGGATTTCTCAGACTCGGCTAGATATGGTCCAGAAGGGGCTCGGCAAGCCTCGCCCCTTCCAGGACCATATCTAACCTCGTCTGAGAAACCCTTTCTCAAAAGACAGTAACCTGTTATTCTCTATTTCTGGGTAATAAAAATTTTCAATATAGCATAATACTATTTATGTTATGTTTTGAATATATAGTGCATTTAGAGATGCATTTTCTTTACAAAGAAATGTGTTTACAAGTAACTTGAAGTGATAATTGTTTGTATAGGCAACAATTTACCTTACTTAAAGTTCGAACTGGGGGATTACCTACAATGATTCTTTATAATAGTACCAGTAAAAACCTAACCTAACCCCGAAGTTATATACGCCAGTATTGGATTCTAACTTCATACACAAAGTTGACAAACAGATACAGATTAAAGCGAATTTGAGCTAATCTGTGTGTGAAAAGTTTTTACAAGTAAAGCAAGTAAAGGTTTAGGTAAACAAACAAGAAAACGTGACTTTCTGGTGTAACTGGAAATTTTCATTCTCTATCAAATATGAAACCTAAGGACCCCATTTGGAATTTTTTCGATATAACTGAGGAAGGTTTGACAAATGAAGATACGATTAACAATATTCCACCATGTGTCAATTGGATGAGTGCTGAACGTGCAGATGTGATTTAAAAACAGGCGAAGTGTCGAAGTGTTCGGACAGCATCGACTTCGGAACTTAAATAGATGGGTGTTATATCCGCTATTAACTGTCTTCGTATGGATTTATCAACGAATATATATTATCAACATGCCGCTCGATGATGCAGGAGCTACATGTAAGGCAGTGTAATGCACTCATAAGTTTCCCTTCAGCATATTTACCGGTAGATTCGACCTTGCTACGCTGTTGTTGTTGTCCGTACAGGAGTCTAAATTAAAGTCGAATAAGTCTCTTAAGCGTTTTCGGCTTAAAATTTTATTGAGGAAGCGAATCAAACTCTGGGTAATCTATTTCGAAAACATAAAGGCAAAATCGGAACCCCTGAAGGCCGTGGCTTGGCAGATTCCGAGTTGTGTGGCTCAACTTGAATTTGGCTAAAATAATCTGGTCAGCCAACACCCAAATCCTAATTAATCAGATTGAGAGGCGAGGGGAAAATCCAGGTTAATAGCGGATATAACACCCATCTATTTAGAAAAGCCGGGATCCGGGATCGTATTAAACATATAGTAATACCGGGAATACACAACCTGCCATAGGTGTCATCGATAAATTATCGATTATCGCTTGCCTTTTGTTACAGATAAGCATGACGTATAGTATAGGCGTGAAAATCTTTTTTTTTCAGTAAAATTAATTTTATCGTTGATGGATTTTATTTTTTATATTGAATAAAGTTGCGACATTCTTTTTATTACTATATTAGCATTTTGATATCGTATTAACATGTGTACTGAAATTCTTTATAAAGCATTACCAAAAGTACGTGGTAATTTAAAAAAAATATCTAAGCAAAATAGGTTTTGAATAAACATTTGTTTATTTCGTTATCACAAAAATCAAAAACTGTAACTTTTTTATTGCCACATATTACGACAAATATCAAAACCAACACTGTTTATTGTTTCCCTATATGTTTAATACGATCCCGGATCCCGGGCGTCCCGGGTCCCGGATCCCGGGATTTTCCCCTCGCCAACTGCCTGAAAGTGATTAAAGAAGGGCAGCTCGATGAATTAAATCTGATTACAATAGCAAATTCTGTGTCATAGAAATGTTTCAGTTATTTAGGGCTCTTTAAATTTCAGTGTTTGCAACAAACATGTAAGGTTTGGTTTTCAACTGATTTGTTGAACTGTCCGTTTGTTCCGTAAAACTGGTTTTGAAACGAAAAGAAAAGAAAAAAAAACATAACAAAGGTGATTTTATAAAACTGTTTATAAAAGCTTAGTAGGAGTTATAAGGCACGCATTAATTCCTCGTAAATATCAATTTACATTTAGCATCTTTGTACGGGTAATGGTCAACCACGTCCTTTACCTTCTCGATCGGCTGGGGACAACTCGGCCAATTATTCTCAATTAATAAATGTTTTTCTTTTTTCTTCGAATAATTAGAGTAAGTAAATACGAAATTTCATTAGACAAATGAAAAATTTAAGTCAACTGAATGCGAAAAGAAATCGCTAAGGATTGATACAATGCAGTTTCACAGTAAATTCCGTCCGTTATCAGACAAAATTCGTCTCCGTGACTACTGCTATCAGACTATGAATACGTGCATGTCGGCAGTCAGTTGGCTGAAACCGCTACAACGCGAAAAATTCGCCCCGCCTACATTACATCTATCCGGAGCAAATCCCTTTCAAGTCCAGCGTAGAAAAATTGACGACATGTAAGTCTTTCATGTACCGGCGGATTTTTCTCTTTTCGCGCGTCAAGACCTGAGATCTCGGATTAAACGAACACACTTAGAAGTGGTAAACGGTGGAGAGGGGGTGGGGGAGGGTTAAGAACACACGGTATAAGGGAAGTAACTGCTGTTAAAGGGGTAAGGTTATATACCTGCAAGAGTGATTCCCCTTAGTTTGTTATCCAACGATTGAGTTTAAAACAATAGACTTTGACTCCGTACATGTATATGGTCATATAAAGACACTTTTCCCAAACTATCTTGTCATTTGTTGTGCTTTTGTCTCGTCTATAACGTCGCTATAGATACTAGACAGAAGGCGGAAATTTTACAACTATTTTATTATGAAGATAAAAATTCGACTGCGTATGCCGGAGCTCATAAACTTTTCAGCATTTTGAATAATAAGTAATCTTGGCCCTGGGATTTCTGAAAGTCTACAAAGGTGGCAGAAACATTCGCAGAACTATACAATAGACTCAGGTATGGCTGGATGTGATAAGCTGCTTCTACTTCTAGCAGTTCTACAGATGGAAAATCAGAAACAAGCACTGATCAATACGGCTAGAAAAAGGAAAAGAAAAGGAAACAAAGTAGATCTCGGAATGATTAAATTGTAAATGAAAAGTGACATGCTTAGAGATCAAGAGAGATTGCTGGTCTTACGAACATGAAAATCCGTAACAGAAAGATGCATCGCATCTTAGAATACACAACCCCGATGGGATTCGAACTCCGTGACACGCCAACACTCTAACCACTGAGCCAAAGAATCGATTCCCTGACGCAGATGTCAGAGGTTTTATTTATACAATTATAGGTAGGTGTGCACAAGATCGTAACACATCCCCTCTTAACAAAGTCATCATTTATGATGTTGTGTATATTTTAGATTAATGGATCAGACAGAAATCTTGAAAGATTTTCTATTTTTGTTTAATTTTTATCATTTAGTCCAGGAGGGGACAATCCCGGACGAGCCCCCATCTTACGAGCATGAAAGTCCGTAACAGAAACATGCAATGCATGTTAGAATACACAATCCAGAGCGGGATTCGAACTCCGATCTCCCGCGTGACACGCCAACACTATTCTAATCACTGAGCCAAAGAATCGATTCCCTGACGGAGTTGTCAGAGGTTGTACTTATACAATTATAGGTAGGTGTGCACTAGACCGTAACACATCCCCTCTTGAGAAACCAACCAACACAATGTTGAATGAAAAATAAAGAAAAAATGATGAACACTGAAAAAAGAAGTTAAAATTACTTGCTGAGCTTGTAAATGCATTAAAAAGTAAATGCACAAGAACAAATAATCCTACATCACTAATAGAAGTGTTGTAATTGCCCTTTGTTAGCTCACCTGCTCAGAAGTGAGCTTATGTGATCGCCTGATGTCTGCCATGGGTCATATTATCCTTAATATTTTTAACATCAACTCCTGCCAAACAACTGAGAAGACAAACTCTACAGGAATATTCCCTAGGTGGTCCTCTACTGAAGTTATATAAATGGTTCCAGTCTGATTCATAGGTAAGTCACAGGAGCTAAAAGTAGACTTAAAAATGAAATCTTTAAAAATCTTCTTTTCTAAAACTACAAGGCACAGAGCTCAGATAATGTATTCAGTGTGTAGCGTCGCCCAGTGGTTCTCTACAAAGTTATGCACTTGGGGTCAAAATTGGACCCACCCATTTTAAATAAGTTTGTATAAGAAAGCACATTTGAATCGTCCCTGAAACTAAATGACCCAGAGCTTAAATATTTTGCATTTAGCATTGCCTAGTGATTCTCTACAAATGTTAAGATGAAAGTTGTTGAAATATTTACTCAGATGAGCGACAAAAGGGCTCTTGTTTATTACTTTCTCTTGCAAATTTTGACTGATATATATATATCTTCATTGAAATTTAATCTTTTCGTACAGATTTTGCCAAAATAGTTGTGCAGAATTTCAAGGTTCGTACTCTTGGTAGAGCACTTCAGCTTGAGGCTAGCCCTAATGTTTAAGTCATTTCAAATAAGCTTGAGTTGCATACTAGTAATTTTTAATGTGTGTAGGTATACAGTTTTGTTTCTATCATGATACAGTATAGGGACATTACTGAGATGGAAAAAGTTGTTTATTGTCTAATTATCCTATTACAAAATCAAACCTTAAAGTTTTTCTGCGTGTTTTCTTCAGTTTGTCTGAGATGTGTTGAGAATTTAACTTAACATTTTTATGTTGAATAATTGAATTTTGAGTTACAGTGTACCTCAATGGCCTTTCATTCTTTTTTTGCATGTTGAAATTTTCTTTACAAAGTTTTTTCATATACAATGTATTTGTCCAAAATTTTGATGTGTCAAAATCTGGATAATTTCATGTTTGATAATCACACTAGTAATTGGCCAGTCTGGATGAAGTCTTTAAGCTGTTCAAAAATTAAATCAGCTGTATGAATGTTTCATACTCCGGATTTGACTCCATGGTGACAACAGTTGCAGGTAGTTTAATTTACATTTGAGCACATTTTGGCAAGTCAATAATTTTTCACAATCATACAAGTGTTACAAAATATGGTGTATTCCTAAAAACGATGCTATCAACTTGAATGTTCTGGCCTGAAATAGCAGTGAGACGGATGTACTAAAATAATTTGTCATTAAAATATAAATGCTGTGAATTTCAAAGAGGGGATCAAACAGTGTAACACGTTAATCACTGTGCCATCTCAATTTGACAAGTATCAGCTTACCTTGTGCAAACTTGACACCAGTGGTACCCTAATCAAAAGCTGTGTACATTACACGGGTATATGATATTTTACCTCCTTTGACGCTTAGGGATCTTGTATGTGATATATCTTCTGGATACATTATTCTAAAACAAATGCAATTAAATGGGTACAGATATTGAAGATGAACAGTGATCAAAGTGTGAAAAAGAACACAATTACAAAGTAAAAGCTTTGAAGTACTTTATTTCACGGTGTTTATACACTACAATATATTTGTCATTTCTGTCACTATGCTCCTTTGCGGAAGGTCCATCTATGGTATATAAATTTGTTCATATTGAATGGACAGAAGATTTGGATAATATGCCAGCTGGACAGTTCTAAGCCGCACCTTTGTCCGTACAATAACTTGAGAAGAAATTTAGATGAAAACAAAAACTGGCCCTATGCACATAACAGACTCAAAAAACCTAATCTTGGAATGCCGGTGTCACTTAACATAATATAGGTCATGCTTACATTTGTCCAACTTCAGATAAACAAAATTCTAGCAAAGTGAACTAAAATATATCACTGCTGGTTACACAAAAATTCCACTATGGCATTTCTCTTTTGAAGTCCATTCTTGGATTTTCCATAATGTCATCCCAACAATGCACTTCTTCCATCTTCGTTGTCCCATCTGTAATATACTCATGAATATCTTCAGAAGTATCCAAACAGATTTGATGAATTGCACAACAACTCATTACAATATGAAAAATTGTTTTAAAGTCATAAATGTCTACACATTTCGGGCGTCGAAAAAGTCATTTTAAGGCCCCAAATGTCCGTTCAATTACTATTCTTGTTGAATTATGTCTCCCCCCAAAAATGGGGGAGACATATTGTTTTTCCCCCGGTTGTCCGTCCGTCCGTCCGTCCGTCTGTCCGTCACAAAATCGTGTCCGCTCTGTATCTTCCAAAGCCCTTGAAGGATTTTTATGAAACTTGGGTCAGATGTTCACTTCATCAAGGCGACGTGCAGAACCCACTTTGCGGGTGTGGTGTCTCAAGGTAAAGGTCACACTTGGAGGTTAAATGTCAAATGCCACAAAATCGTGTCCGCTCTGTATCTTCAAAAGCCCTTGAAGGATTTTTATGAAACTTGGGTCAGATGTTCACCTCATCAAGGCGATGTGCAGAACCCACTTTGCGGGTGTGGTGTCTCAAGGTCAAGGTCACACTTGGAGGTTAAATGTCAAATGCCACAAAATCGTGTCCGCTCTGTATCTTCAAAAGCCCTTGAAGGATTTTTATGACACACATGGTTCTACCGATTAATAACTGCAAAATTAGGCTACTGTAGGTATTCCTATTTTTCCAAAAACTGTTATGCACTGGAATGTTCTGCATTCTGTTATCTCTTCGCTCCCAACTGTTGAGCATTTCGATTCAATGTGCTGTATCAATCAACAAAATCATCTCAACTCTGTAAATTCTCACTTTTGTCCTTTTACTTACTTTACTTTTACTTACTAACCTCCTTTGGACATACCTTTTAAAATTATATTCTTTCTTTAAAACATTCGTCGTCTTTGGTACGCAGTGTCTATGTCCCCGCGAGGTGTTTGCCATTAATGGAAGAGAGAAAGAGAAAAAGAAGAGAGAGGAATGGTATTGGATTGGATCTAATCTGGAGGTAGTTATATAGGTAGTCGTGGTGCCGATGTAAGGAAGTATTCGAGCTGTATAAATTCAACTCTCCGGTTACCGCACTAAAGTCGCCGCCACCAACATTGCGGCCACCACTACTACTACTACTGTACACTGTTACTATTAATAAAAAGGACTACTTTACCGGAATTAGAAGGAAACTTCGTGATTTTCAGAATTACTTTAAACAGTCTGATTATGCTATTTAAGCTAACCAGAATATCCTTTTTATTGTGCGGATAACTTTTGCAATTTCACTTGGTTGAAGTGAACATTTCTACACATTATATCCACGGAGAGTAAGTATAGACGACATCTTTCCCAGGGTTATCAAGATTTAAATTCATTAATTGTTGTAAATTCGGAAAGTGCTCTCCGCAAAATAGAAAGACTAAAATATAAAATTTCGTGATAAGACCTACTGCAAAGACAGTTTTTGTTGATGTCTTGTTTTAAGATTGAGGTCTTCGGGTGGAGGTTTTGCTTAAGTTTCTTATTTGTCACAGACTAAGATCGCGATTGGGTACATGCATAGCTTAGTTTAATCTTATTCATTTTACATCGATTTTGAAGCAAGTTCTTGCAACTTATATTAATCCATCTCGACAGCTTTCTCGCTTCAAACCAGTACTCGCGCCTAAAGAGTCGGAAGTCCCTTGAGACTCTCACACCTTGTTGAACAAGCGAGCTCCGGATCGGGAGTCCGGCGCTCTAACCCCTCCATCTCTACTCCTCCACGATGAATAGATGGTGTTTATAAATAGAATCAACCAGTCATGATTTCTACTATCAAAAACAACAAAACATTCGTCATCATAAATAAAGACGTTTTGAAGAGAGAATGTGTTGCAGTCGCCTGCACACTTTTATCGTTTTGTATGAATTGCATCGATTCTCTGGCTCAATCGTCTGAATTGCTGATTTTTCATACGCGTACGAGCTTACCAGACACGTTGCAACAGTTAAGGGTAAGACAGTCTATGTATATATAATATAAATATGTTCTAGATTGTTCTACACTATCAAAAACATCATTACTTCGTCCAAACATTCAACCAATCCATTCGATGATATTTGTAGATTTTCATGTGCATTTAAACCTGCCTTTTGTTAAGTTTTGGGTCTTGAAAGGATCAGCTACCTAAGTTTATATAGCTTTGTGTAGGAGTTTGCAATTTGACAATAGTTTTGATCGGTGCCATTGCAAGGCCATTGTGAGTAAAGGCCATATTAGCTCACTTAAACTGCTCAACCTCTGTGACAAGTACGTATATTTGAATGCAGCGTTGAGAATATCTGGATTATTACATGTTCAGCATGGACTTGAAACCCTGCCAGATGTATATACCAACTCCTAATTTGTTAGATTTAGATTTAAAGTCATCAATTTAAAATATTCAGTATGTTTCATTCGGTGGGTACAGGAATGAATAATATCACATACATGTACATAATTTTGTACCATATTTCAGTACAGTATTTGTATCCAAACATTACTGTTAAGCCTGTGACTAGAATATCACGGTTATATATGTGACCTTGCATATTCATTCTAGGTACAGTGAAACTCCGTAGCTCAAACCTGAATGACTCGAATGCATTCAACAATTCCCTCTAACATGATAAACGGTCCCAGTAGTACGCAATGTTCCACAAGTACCTATGAAACCTCGAACCTAACAAGTGGAACAAATTGTATGTCTCTTTCGTTGTCATAAACAAATAACTTGCTGCGATGCAGACTTGTATCAATGATTTCTTCAAGAAATTAGTGTTTTGCTTTACGACTTAAAAATATTCTTTTGTTTTAGAAATGTATGCATGTAAATAAATAAAATAAATAAACGACAGTTTATTGCATTCAATAAAAAACAACGTCATATCTGTAAATATATTCAGTGTCGTTGAAAGAAAATATGACATATCACATGATGATGAATGTGCATTGATCTCCACTGGTCAGCTGTCTGCGATGCCTCGAACAAAACTGCACGACTTTTTCTTTCAGGCACGAGTGAACAATGTGTAACTGTATAAGAGTATCATTATCTACTCGGTTTCATCTGAAAACATACATAGCATTTAGTTACAAATGGAAAATCTCCTCATTATTCAGTACTAAATTTTTTCCATGGGAAAATAGGATGTACTCAAAATACAGACAAAGGTGATGGAAGTAGCAGCAGACGAAACGCAACTACTGACTGCAGAATCACGTGTTTATGGCAGACGATGGTGGATCATGACCGTGTTTTGTTTGACTTGTTCTGTACAGGCTATGATATGGAATACGTGGGGTCCCGTTGCAGTCTTCCGAAATTGTTTTAGGATGGACTGACGATACTGTGGCATTGGTTGTAAACCTAGCTAACATCAGTTACATAATACTGATCATTCCTATGTGTTTATTAATGCACACCAAAGGATTACGTTTTTCAATGATTCTGTGTATCTCAATGCTGCTGTTTGGAGCAATCATTCGCGTTTTCTTCTTGGATCCTGTTATTGCAACAGCAACCTCATATATGCGGGTTAATCCAAGGAATTGCTGCAACCTCTGCAACAGTACCGTTTTCGGGTCCTCCGCTCGTAGCTGCAGTCTAGTTTCCGCCTAAAGAGCGACCAACAGCAACAGCTGTTGGTTCTTTCTTCAATTATCTTGGGGTGTCACTATCATTTATCACAGGTGCACAGCTTGTATCAGACCTACTTTATTACGAATATGAACTAAATGGAACGGAACATTCAGGTCTGAACAGAATCGCAGCAGAACAGTCTAGCAATAAAAACGTTACTAACATAGAAAGTTTGAGACAAGGAATTTTTCAATTTACTGTATACACATTCAGCATTGGCCGGGTTAGTGTTCATATTAACCCTTGCTTATAGACCACTCTTAATATTATCTCATGAATATTAAGTAGTTTGCCAGAACGAGGGTGAGTGAGCAAATAAACTGTTTACATTTCCCAGCAGTGGCTTCATACAGTGCTCGAGATTTATCTTTAATTCCAGATATTTCATTTTCTTTTATTGAAACCTATATTAGTGAAAATAAAAAAAATCATCTGGCAGCAAATCAAAAGACCGAGGATTTAAATACTTCTGTGAAAACTACATCCATGGCTTATCAGGTAAGTTTTTTCTTTGTACTGCCCCTATTCTATATCATAGCAGATGTTGACCCCAAACAGACTCAGTATTTAGTCTTCTTTTGCTGAGGTTAAATTCTTTAGGCCAAGACTATTCAATAATTTCTGAGCAAATCTTCCATCATCAATTTCAGCGTACAACTGATATGCTATTTTGCCCATTATACTGTACCCAGAACCAAACAGTTTTGTTCCTCTGATCTTATCTCTAAACACCCTTGATTTCATCTCAAATCTGAACTTTGGTTCTCTTGGGAGGTAATAAACTGCTGTAGAATTAATTTGTACCATACTTATTCTAATTTCAGTAGATTTACGTGATGGTAAACCAGTTGTAAAGGGGAAGTGCTACCATATACAGAAACGAAATGAAGCACCCAATAATTTGACAATAAGTATAATGACTAGTGATTATATGCTGAATTTATAGGAAGTTTGTTTCAATGACAATGACAATGACAACAGTTTATTGACATATGGCCAGCGGCCCAAGATCAACATATGACAAGAAGACAATTATACAAAAATCAATCAGTGATACAAGAGTATTAGAATAATATTAATCATTACAATATTTATACATTTTGTAAGTTAAACTTGATTGAGTATATGTTGTCTTTCCGTTTGAGCATAATAAATGTACATAGCTACATTTTTAATTAGTTCATGGTTTCTACTACTCATAAGGATAGCAAATGACTGCACACACTGTTTTACATAGTACTTTCGGGGAATGAATTGTGTCCGTACATCATTGAGCCTAGGACACTTTAATAAAAAGTGGTATTCGTCTTCAACCTCCAAGTTACATAGTTTACATATTCTAAGATTTCTCTCAACACCACTATAACGTCCACGTTCGATTTCGAGGTCATGTGCAGATGTGCGAAAACGTGACATTGCACTACGAAATTTACGGACAGTAAGTACATCAAGATACAACTCATGGGTAAAAACATGTTTGTACATAGTATACAGAGCAAGTTTGTTCGAATCATGGATCATAGAATGCCAATCCTGGGCATATTCATCTCTTAATCTTATTACAAATTCCTTAAGTAATACATTATCATTTGGTACACACTGATTCTCCCAGACATATCCCATACCATTTGAATACAATAATGTTTTAACATCGGTCACCCAGTTATTCTTACCATTATTCGATAGGTGCATTAGCATGCTGTAACACTTTTTTACTAATCTAGAGTCAGACAGTTTCACAATTCTGCACCAGTATTTAAGCACTCGTTTTGCAGCTGAAATGTACAAAGGATACCTCACACAGTCACCAAGGACAGCTGCATTTATAGTATGTCTGTTGACGCACATATAACGTTTGCATGCATAATTGTGTACCAGCTCTGTTGAAGGTTGTCGATGAACGCCCCAAATCTCTGATCCGTATAATAAAATTGGGCTGATTTTTGTGTCAAAAATGTTAAAGAAAACACTTCTAGGTAGCTGTCCATAGTTATACAGTTTTGATAAAGTATGAACAAGTACTCGTTTAGCTTTTGCTGCTTGCTCACTCGCCATTTTGGGAAATGATAGGTTTTTGCTAAATGTAGTCCCAACATATGAGAAGTTATTCACAACTTCGATTGGCGTACCATCAAATGTCCACTTTTCATGACGTGATAAACAACCACCAGGTTTGAACACCATGATTTTTGTCTTGTCTTTATTGACCTTGACATTCATGTCATCACAAAACTGTTTTAACAAGTCTAGTTGTCTCTGTAGACCTACTACAGTGTCAGCACCCAGGGCTAAATCATCGGCGAACAATAAACATTTTACCTCATATGTATCGGGATACAACTGTATTCCATGTATGTTGGAACACTCAAACAATTTAACTAGTTCGTTTATAAAGATAACAAAAAAAATTGGTGAGCCCAAACACCCCTGTTTGAGGCCAACTGGGCAGCTGAATGGTTCTGATAAGCCTTCTTGTGTCCTCACCCGAGCTTTCACCGAATTATACATCCCGTACATAGCCTGCAGTAGTTTACCGCTGAACCCATTGTTTATACACACAGACCACAGTTTATCACGTCTAATTAGGTCAAAACATTTCATAAAATCTACATATGCTACATACAACCGGCCTCCTGGTCTAGACATTTGTTTAGAAATAATAGACTGTAATATAAATGCATTGTCTGTAGTTGAGTATCCTTCTCTGAATCCAGACTGTGGTTCTTTAATTTTTGCATATGCATTTACATAGAAAGTAATTCTTCTTGTAAGAACACTAGTGTAAATTTTACCACATATGTCTAATAATGAAATGCCCCTATAATTCCCTGGATCATTGACATCCCCTTTCTTATGAATTGTAACAATAGTAGCATAGTTCCATTGCGCGGGAAATTCACCTGTATTAAACAGTCTGTTAAATAAGCGGGTAAGTATGTGAATAAACAAGTCAATTCCATTGATAAAAAACTCTGGTATTATACCATCTTCACCCCCTGCCTTACCACCTTTAAGTGACATCACAGCCTTTAAAACCTCTTCATCTGTGATATCTGAATTAAAGATATGGTTCTGTAGATCATCAAGTTCAACATTTACCATCTGGTTTAGCTCGGTATTATTATCGTCTATCGCATCTGTTTGCGAACAAAATAATTCTTCAAAATGCGATTTCCACTGCTGCAGAGTGATTGAATTTTGCACAGTTCTCCGTTGACCACATATGGAATTAATAATATTCCAAAACGACTTTGGGTTTGTTGAACTATTTATTAGCTCATTCAGTTTCCTATTATGGTAAGCAGCTTGTTTTCTATCACAAAGATTTTTAAATTCATTACGTGCACTCAAATATGCTTCAAGGTTGTGTTCCGATCTGTTCCTACGGAATGCCCTTAGCAAAGTATTTTTCTTGTATTTTGCAGAATTACATTCAGAATCAAACCATTTAGGTTGCTGAGTTTTAAACTCATTTTTCTGCCGTTTACAGCACTCGGCGCAATCGAGTAATAAACTATTAAAAACATCTACTATTTGGTTAACATCTGAACTCAAGTCCTCAATCATACTGGATACATTAAAAACCCATTTTTGAGTAATCATACTTTGTAAGTTATTTCTGTATTCAACAGAGCTATCACGATTAAAACTGTACTTAATTTGCGGTCTGTGGTTTCTTATATTATCAGATACATGGAAGTCATGATTGGTTTTTCTAGTTTGTATTTTGCATGCTATAGGCATATGAGACGACTCCGTCCGCTCCTCTACTGTAAATTCAACTAGCCGACCCCAAATACCGTCCGTCACTATAAGGTAATCTATAACACTACAACCATGCCGGCTTATGTAGGTAAAATTGCCGACAGTTTCATCGCCCTTAACACGTCCATTTGCAATACGCAATATATAAGATTTACACAGTTCAATTAAATCTTTACCAAATGCGTTAAGTTTTGAATCACTAGACACTCTGGTTGAGAAATGATCATCTGCAGAAAACAGCTCAGAAAATGCATTAATTTCGACTGAATGATTCACTCCACGAATATATTCAGGAACATTACTAGTCCGTGCATTTAAGTCCCCCATAACTATAACGTCAACATTTTCATCGATACCTAGGTCATTAAATAGACTCTCCAACAACTTAACACCTTTGATATTGTCCGTATAAAATGGAGACAAGTCTGGGGGTAAATATGTAAAAATGAGTATAGTTTTTTTACATGACAAAATGTTCTCTGTGATTTCAAGTACCACCGCAAAGTTGCATGTTGGCTGTAGTCTCTTTACATAAACATTTAGATCATTCTTTATAAATACAGCTATACCATTCATTGCCCGACCATGGACATTGTTCTTAATTGCATCAATATAATAACATGTGTATTCAGGAAACTTGCTAATAATACTTGCAGTATCCACACACCATGTCTCTATAAGGCTTATGACATTAAATGTTTTAAGATAATCAACTGTATCCTTCAGGTCAAGTTTAGATTTAGCACCCTCTATGTTCCAAGAAATAAATTGCAGTAAGTCTGTACTTCCTGGACCTTGGCCATACCCCTATATTTGATTTTCTAAATTTAAGACCTCACTAACTTCCATTTCACTATGGATTTCAGCTTGTGGCTTAAGATTTGTATCTAGAGACCTTATGCCCGGAAATGTGCGAACTGCTTTTCTAAAGATTCGACCTTGAACATTTTCCCTATCATTACCTGATGGTTTGCTTACCGGATTATCACGTTTACAAAATTCACCCTTATAGAAATACCCAGTCACACCCCGCGATTTCTCTGCCTTCAACTTCTCTCTTTGGGATTTGGTTAGGTCATCACTAACACGTATTCCCTTACTTCTGAGTTCATCTCTGCCTTTGTACATAGTATACTTGTCATCATCATATCTAAATGTCAGCAAAACCATTCTATCATATTCTTCATTAAATTCACCCACTCTTTGTACATACTTGATATCATCTGAGTTAAATCCATGTGTAGGACATGCCACTTTAAGTACTTTATTTAAAACCTTTTCTTTCAGAACCTCATTTGTTTCATTAAGACTATCTTCTAATCCAAAAACTCTTGCTCTATTTTTAATTGATTCTCGTTCAAGATATTCCAATCTGATACTTAAAGCTTCTGATTGCTCGAGCTGCTTTTCACAAGAATCATTTATACTATTAACATCTAATTGTAGATTTTCACAAACAGACTGTGTATTTTTGATTTCATCATGACTAGTAAGCAATTCCAATTTCATAGCCACCTGCTCACTTTTTACTTCATTTAACATAACACGAGTCTCAGTGCATTCCTTCTTTAATTGAGATATTTCACTCTTTATACTATTAACATCACTTCTCACTGCTTTCATCTCATTTAAAAGCTCTTTTTCCGATTCGGTTGCTCGCTGTTCAAAAGCTTTGAAGGCATTCATCAGGTCTCCGAGGCTAACGTCCTCTGTTTTCGACGGTCCTGGTCCCGGATTAAGCTCCACGTCTCCTGATAGCAGCAATAACCGAAATCTCAGATCTTGTGCTATTGATGACATACATGCTAAGGGCCCGATAGCATGCAATTTTCTTGATGTAGAGGCTTTAATGTCAACCAGCTGGTTGTCGCAGTATACGTTGAGAATATTTTCTGCCGCTTTGGATTCAGTGTGGTATAATAGTCTGTCACATAAATAAAAAGATGTAAACGCTGCAAGTGCTGCTATCATTATTGCAAACATACGAAGGTGGATGTCAGTTCCTGGCACGTGTGGATTATACTTTGTTTTACATCGTGGTACTTTTTGTTTGGAGCGTAGTTTAGACAGGTAAAAATGTCCAATGCGTGACCTGTATATGTTAATATCGACGCCCATATTTAATTAAGTCAGTCTAAGCATTCCATAGTTTATGCGAAAGTCACTCATAAATACACCAGTTTACAATAGTTTTTACACACACACAGTTTTTGAATGATAAAGGTAAGCTAAAATCACTATACAAGTATTAGTCACGGTGTATGATTTTACACAATGGAAACTGTACACTGAGATTTATAATTTCTAATATTGAAAAAACTTTTGAAAATGTTATCTAAAATTCCATCTTTTAAAGTTCATGAATTTTTAAATAGATACTGTCACTTTAAAGTCCAGACGTTCACAATTATGCTCATATAAAATGTGTAATATTCACTGCTATGAATCCACTAGTTTTATACAATAAACACAGAGCCTTTAGAATACGTCTTTACTCCTGTATCACTACACTTGTTTCAAAGATAGATAATTGTTTACAAAATTTTACAGTAAATTATATATCCTCTATAATAATGATCTTTTTTCTTGCAGGTGCAGTTTAGTTCAGGCCAACAGGCGTACATTATCAAGGCAGAATGTTCATGCCCCATAGGATTGACAGGAACCTGTGGGCATTTAGTTGGTCTGCTTTACCAACTGGCCAAGTACAAGATGCTTGAAACATTTTTCTATTTCCACTACTTCCTGCACAGAAAACTGATGTTTACAACTATGGAAATGTGGTATATTTAAAGAGATACCACGCTCTTCCAGCAACTTATTAATGGTAAAGCCTTTATCAGCCATAACGTCATCACCAGGTTCTAAGAGATCTAGCAGTCAAGACAGCCTAGCTATCTCAACATCTGACATACACCCTGTGTATAAAGAAGAAATGAAAGTAATTGCTCCATGTGGGGCAACACCTAACAAACATTAAGATGTGTTGGTACCTTTGTAGTTTGAATATGACTGGGAATGAAACACAAGAAATTATGGTTTTCGAATCCTTATTTCCGTACAGTCAATCACCACTCGTGTCTTCGGGTAAAGGTTTTTAAACTCATCAGGCATCAGTCTTTGAATTTCTGTTCTTGGCAGCCAAAGTGGTATTGAACCTAATGTTATATACAGAAAATTAGCCCATGCTATTATTTTTATGCCCCCGAAGGGAGGCATGTAGTTTTTGAACTGTCCGTCCGTCCGTCCGAAAACTTTCACATTGGCAATAACTTTCTTATTAGTAAGTGGATTTACTTCATACTTGGACACAACACCACTTTGGACAAGACCTTCCCACTGACCTCTATTTATTTGACCTTGACCCCTGAATAACCTTTACCTCGAAGATCCAATTGTCCAAAAACTTAAACATTGGCAATAACTTTTTTATTAGTAAGTGGATACACTTCATACTTGGACACAACACCCCTTTGGACAAGGCCTTCCCACTGACCTATATTTGTTTGACCTTGACCCCTGAATGACCATTACTTTGAAGATCAAATTGTCCAAAAACTTCAACATTGCCCATAACTTCCTTATTAGTGAGTGGATTTACTTCATACTTGGACACAACACCCCTTTGGATAAGACCTTCCCACTGACCTTTAATTATTTGACCTTGACCCCTGAATATCCAATTTTCCAAAAACTAATATTTGGCCATAACTTCCAAATTAGAAGTGGATACACTTCATACTTAAACACAACACCCCTTTGGACAAGGCCTTCCCACTGACCTATGTTTGTTTGACCTTGACCTCTGAATGACCTTCAGCTTGAAGATCCAATTGTTCAAAAACTTTAACATTGCCCATAACTTCCTTATAAGTAAATGGAATTACTTCATACTTGGCCACAACCCCCTTTGGATAAGACCTTCCCACTGACCTATATTTATTTGACCTTGACCCCTGAATGACTGGTTCTCAGCTCAAAGGTCAAAGCACCATGTTCGGGGGCATTGTCATCTTACAGTGACAGCTCTTGTTCTGCTTACTGTTCACAATGAACAATTGAATCGTACTGCTAGATCCTGTTCCAGCAAACCAGCTCAAAGTCTGCATAAAAACATAAATAACTCATCGATAAGTAACATGGATCTTTTTCTTCCAGCAAGGCTGAAAGTATCGCCACTCCTGTAGTAAGCAGTTTGCATATTCTGAGCTGCTGGCTTTATACAGTTAAAAAGGTGATGAAAGCTAAGTACGACTGAAACCCAGTGTAAAAATTTGTCATTGAATTGTCTTCCGTAAATCTGTTTATGCCAAAACGTTCAATTTCTAGCTGCTTGTTAAGATTTTCGCACTCTGCACTTTTCAGTCTGAGCATCTCCTGTAAATTTTCAGTATTATCCTCTTCAGTTTCCATGGGTTCAGTCTGCTGATCAGAAACCTCATCACAGGCAGTACATGCTGTCTCCCTGCAGATAAAAAAGAAAAGATGACCTCAGAAATATCTAATTAGTAAAATCCAAACGGGTTATTCTTAATTAAGAAAAATTAAAACAAATTTACAAATAAAAGAATGTAGCATACCTTGTTTGTGTTTTTTCATCTTCATCCCATGGTTCTGCAGCAAACTGCTTCCTCTGAAGGACTCTTCTGGGTGTTTTATCCTCTACCCAGTTAAACACTGAAGGTACAGCTCCCCTTTTCAGCATTTTCTTCACTGGTGTCCATTTAAAGTCCTCATCTTTAAAGTTTAAAGAGCAGACCACGGCTGAAGCTGTAATCTGAAAGGAATTGTGATTTGAATAGTTACGGTAATCTCACAGACCTTTTTCAATAGAAAGAACACTACTGTAAATTAAGAAATGGAACAGTGTAAAATATGGAGTTAAATTCATGTTTTCTTCTTGATATCACCTTACCAGTACTTCAGTATTTGAAATTAAACACTTGGTTTTGTCAGAAGCTGAATTATGAAGCAAAACACCATAATTTGTTTTATACATGTCAGTTTTGTTTACATAGAAAAAGGTGAAGGTTTACCTTGAACAATGGACCCTCATCTCTCCTTATCTTCACAATCCATTCTTTTTTCAATGTTTCATCCTTTGGAAATTTGTGGAAACTAATTTTATCACTGTATCTATCGTCAGAGACACACATTGGCACACAACAGTGCCTAGCACTGCTTCTGGATGTGGCCATTTCACTGGTCATTTGTTTGCTCACTCAGCCTCGTTCTGATAATGGAATCTGAGTTATGCATACAATTTGAAAGAGGTCTAACCTCCGTACCCGCCTAGTAAAACTGCATCTATAAAAAGAACGGACTACAAGCAAGCCTTACAAGCAATATTACGGAATGGTCCACTGTGGCTAATTGTCGTAGCTGGAGGGATACCAATCGGCGTCATCGGGGTATGGGTCGCCATTATCGACGTTGTCATTAAACCTCTAGGAGTGAGCCAAATTGATGCTGGATGGATAGGATTCTGGCACACGTTTATTGGCTGTTTTTCTAGCATTATAATAGCTAAATTTTCAGATTTTTTTAACAGGAGGCGTAAAATATTCTTGATTATACTGTTTACATGCGCAATGATTTGTTCTATTTGGTTTGTCCTTTTGTGATAAAATATGATCTCAAAGCACTGTATGCATCATGCATATTACTTAAGATTTTTATTAATGGCACAACGCCTTTATTTTACGAAATGTCGGCTGAAGCCTCGTATCCAGTTGCCGAGGGTTTGACTGGAGGTTTCTATACACTGGTAAATAACCTTTTCGGAACTATTTTCTTGTCACTTGTATCAGTGCTCGGTGCTGGCACATTGTGGATGAACTGGGCAGTACTTGGGTCGCTGGTTGTTTCTATCCCGATGTTATTAATGTTTCCAGAGCATTATAAGAGGACTGATATTGATTTAAATAGAAGTGTAGAAATACCTAATAATTAACATACGACACTGATGAGTGCTTGGGTGTTTTAGTGAATGAGCTAGTATATACCCCTTTCGTGTTATATCATTATTGATACTTAAATGGACAAATCAAGCAATTAATTGGTGTTATACTGCATAACTATTTTATAGGCTCGTTCGCAGTAAAATGAAAAAAGAATATAAAGAAAACAAGTTCAATTTTTTCATGAAGGCATTTAGACAACAAAGTGTTCATTGGGAATAAATGGCTATCCACCCAAAAATGGTATAATATCAACTCTCTACATAAAGACTAAATGCCAATGCATTAAGCTTGCCTGTTGAAATTTTCACCATCACCTTGACATCGGCCGGGTTGTAATTCATTCTATACTCAAACGCAAAACTGTGCATATGGTTTAGGTTAATTTGTCTGATATCTATGTTTCAAATTAAATGACTTTGGTGCCATTTTTAGCTTATTTTATTGCCTACAAAGTTTTTTTTAAATAGCTGTTTCTATAGATACATGTTAAGCGGTTATGCGTGGTGAATGTCAAAATGAAAAATATGCAAAATGTGGTATTGATGTAACTGTGAATTTAATGGTTTATAACCCTCTTTATGATTTTATTGTTGTTATTTCATTTATATCGGGTGTTGCCACAAGCGTGACGTACTACCTGTATTATACGACGTCTCAGGGAATTGACGTGACGTGGAAATGTTGTTCCATTTGATCTGCAGAGTATTGTTTAGCTCCTGCAGATTGTTAGCAACATCCCTTGAGCTAACTATACGACCAGAAATATCCCAAATATGCTCAATTGGGTTGAGGTCAGGAGGAACGACAGGTTAAGGCAAGACATCAACGCCGCTTGCATTTAGCTATTGCTGTTTAAGTCGTGCCAAATGCGGACATGCATTGTCATGCATCAATGTGGAAGGAGCATGCTGATTAATGAATGGAACAGCTACTGGTCTCGAAACTTGTTTAATACACTAAGACTGCCATTCATAATGACCAGATCAGTTTTCCTGTTTCCAATGATCCCGCCACAAACCATGACACTGCCCCTCGCCTCCTAAATACCACCACCCTCAATCATGAAGATAGACCTTAATTCACCGGTAAAGACAATTCTATCCCACTTGCGCTTTGCCAACGGAAATACTGTCCTGCCCAGATCAAACGAGCGTCGCACCTTGCCAACGAAGATACTGTCGCGCACATTTCCAGCGTAAGCTTGTCTCGGTCTAATAGGCCGAACACAATGTCACAGACGGCTCAGAACTATCTCTGTTAATACTGTACAACCTCGCTGTAGCAGTAGCGGTTTGGAAACGACGCCTCGTATGCATCAGTTCTAATAGACGGTCCAATTTGGCGTTAGTTATGGGAGGACTGCGATCTGGAAAACGATCATCAACTGCTCGTGTTTGCTGAAACTGCACGAAGATTACTAATAGTGTTTCGGTACGTTGACGCTGAGAAAGTCTTGGCATTGCGAGTTATGCAAATCTTCATATTGCTTTGTGTTTTGCTTACTCCTAGGAGCTTCAAACAAGAGGGCCATGATGGCCCTGTATCGCTCACCTGAGTATGACTGCTTTTAACAAAGTTGCTATGGACCTGGTTAATTGACCCCAGATGACCCATATTTGAACTTGACCTAGAAATTATTGAAACAATCTCTTTGACAAATTTCAATGTTATTTGTACTGAAAATATTGCCTCTAGAGTGTTAACAAGGTTTTTCCATATTTGGGCTCTATGACCTAGTTTTTTAACCTACATGTCCCATATTCAAATTTGACCTCGAAATTATTGAAACAATCTCTCTGACAAATTTCCAGGATATTTGGACTGAAAAAGTAGCCTCTAGAGTGTTAACAAGGTTTTTCGATATTTAGGCTCTGTGACCTAGTTTTTGACCCCAGATAAACCATATCCAAACTTGAGCTACAAATCATCAAAACAACCCTTCTGACAAATTTCCAGGATATTTGGAGTGAAAATGTAGCCTCTAGTCAAGAGTGTTTACAAAGTTTTTCGATATTTGGGCTCTGTGACCTAGTTTTCCACTCCAGATGAACTATATTCAAACTTGAGCTAGAAACCATAGAATTAAGCTTTCTGACAAATTTCCAGGTTATTTGGAACTAAAATGTTACCTCTAGAGTGTTAACAAGGTTTTTCCATATTTGGGCTCTGTGACCTAGTTTTTGACTCAAGATGACCCATTCTCCAACCTGAGGTAGAAATCCTCAAGACAACCTTTCTGACGAATTTCCAGATTATCTGGGCTGAAAATGTAACCTCTAGAGTGTTTTTAATATTTGGGCCATGTGACCTAGTTTTTTAATCCCAGATGACCCATATCCAAATATGAGCTAGAAATCATTGAAACAACCTGTCTGACAAATTTCAAGGACATTTGGACTAAAAATATAACCTCTAGAGCATTAACAAGGTTTTTCTACTTTCGGGCTCTGTGAACCAGTTTTTGACTCCAGAAAACCTATATTCAAAACTGAGCTAGAAATCATCGATAGAACCTTTCTGACAAATTTCCAGACTATTTGGACTGAAAATGTTACCTTTAGAATGTTAACAAGGTTTTTCCATATTTGGACTCTGTGACCTAGTTTGTGGCCCAAGATGACCCATATTCTAACTTGATCTAGAAATCGTCAAGACAACCTTTCTAATGAATTTCCAGATTTTTTGGGCTGAAAATGTAACCTCTAGTGTGTTAACAAGGTTTTTCTATTTTTGGGCTCTGTGACCTAGTTTATGAACCCAGATGACCCATATTCGAACTTGAGCTAGAAATCTTTGAAGCAAGTTTTCTGACAAATTTCCAGATTATTTGGGCTGAAAATGTTACCTCTAGAGTGTTAACAAGATGTTTCTATTTTTGGGCTCGGTGACCTAGTTTTTGAACCCAGATGACCCATATTCAAACTTGAGCTAGAAATGATAGAAGCAACCTTCCTGACAAATTTCCAGATTATTTGGTCTAAAAATGTTACCTTTAGAGTGTTAACAAGGTTTTTCAATATTTGGGCTCTGTGACCTAGTTTTTGAGCTCAGATGACCCATATTTGAACGTGACCTTGAAATCGTTAAAGCAACCTTTCTGACAAATTTCCAGATTATTTGGGCTGAAAATGTAACCTCTAGGGTGTTAACAAGATTTTTCTATTTTTGGGCTCCATGACCTAGGTTTTGAACCCAGATGACCCATATTCGAATTTGAGCTAAAAATCATAGAAGCAACCTTCCTGACAAATTTCCAGATTATTTGGGCTAAAAATGTAACCTCTAGAGTGTTAACAAGATTTTTCTATTTTTGGGATCCGTGACCTAGTTTTTGAACCCAGATGACCCATGTTCGAACTTGTCCGAGATATTAATGAGACAAACATCCTGACCAAGTTTCGGGACAATTGAGGCAGAAATGTGACCACTAGAGTGTTAACAAACTAATTGTGGACGGACGGACGGACGGACGACGGACGAAAGGTGATCAGAAAAGCTCACTCTGTCACTACGTGACAGGTGAGCTAAAAATAGTAGTGAGATATCATTTGACCGATTTCACATTTGTCAAGACACTGCACGGGGAAATCATGCAAAACTCTGTTTTGGTGCGTCATGTAACAGTAACTTTTAACCCTATACGCGACAGACTGACAGGCGTGCGTTACATAGCAGGTTTATGATCGATATAACTAAAGTGACCCTAAAACGAAACGTGCAAAGTTTCTCTTGCGTTTAAGTATGCATATATATCATTCACATTTTCACGAATTTACAGAAACTGGAAAAGTCTAGATTTTGAACATATGACAACGTGTTTTCAACTTATACGTGTATAAATCACATCACAGGACAACTGATCTTGCACCCCTACCTTTAAATTCAGTGGACGTGACTTAAAAAAAGAAGGCAAACGCAAAAGATATATATTTAAATTGAATTTAATAAAAATAAAACAAACAATCTTTGAAAACCTTCACAAGAATTTAGCTCTCCACATTGTAGATCTACTACACGCACGAAACATTCGTGCAGGTATTGCAGTGTCACCTATCAGAGCATTTTGACGAAGGGAAAGAAACGCTGTCTAATTCATACATTCGAACAACAGAAATTACTCGTTTATTGGTCAAAGATAATCTGTCATACTGAGTCGATGACCTAGGTTTGAATAACATCTAACTTAGATTTAATCATCTGACTGAGATCTTCAAACTCATCACTCTAAGTATTCATCAACTTTTCCTTTGAGTTTGTGGCCTAGTTTTTGACCACAGAAGAATCTGTTTGAAACAGAAATAAATATATAAAACTATTTTGAACTCACATGAACCATATTAGGTTAGATATGCGACCTCTAGGTGTCTACAATGTTTTTCACAAATTCAGAACTGGTAACCTAGCTTAATTGACCAAGTTTCAAACTCAATGCGGTTGATTCAGGCATTCCATCTAAGCAAAGACTACATCAATTGACTAAATTAAGATTAATATCACATCCACATGCAACATACTTTACTGAGCAACCATTCTGCCTTGATGACATGAATATCACGGTTATAAATGTGACGTTGCATACTAGTTCTAGATACAGTGAAACTTCAATGACTCTGGACAATGTACATGACAAACGGCCCAAGTACTATCTCTTGTGTTTACTCTCCGAAACCTCGAACCCCTATCGAACCTAACAGGTGGACCAACACAACTTTTTTTGTGTCACGTTTTTCATCGACTCAATATTTTTTATATTTACCATAAGCTATGTATGAAGTTCAATGCAATTAAGTAAACGATATGTAAATTAAATGTAATTTATCTTATGTTGTTCCGCCTCAAATATTGAAACATTGTTGGTGGCAAAGAGGTGCATGGTTTTCAAACGTCATTTGTAGAACATTTACAAAATGTTTAATTATCAAGTGTACGTGTTTTCGATAAGACATTTTTTGTTTTGTTTTTAATGTATGCATGCACATAAATAAAATGAAATAAACGATATATACTTTTTTAAATTTAATAAAAAAATAACGTCATAGCCGTTCGAGAGAACAAAGTTTAACTGTATAAGAGTATAATAATTTATTCGATTTCATCTCTCTAGCATAAACATAGCATTGAATAACAATGAGATTACTCGTCATTTATCAATACTTAAGCTTTTCCGTGGGAAAATAGTAAATAGTCATAATACTAATAAAGGTGATGGAAGTAGCTGCAGACGACAAGGAACCACTGATTGCAGAAACACGCGTATATGGCAGACGATGGTGGATCATGACCGTATTTAGTTTGACTTGTTCTGTGCAGGCTATGATATGGAATACGTGGGGTCCCGTTGCAGAGTCCTCCGAGATTGTTCTAGGATGGACGGACGGTAATGTGGCTTTGATTTCAAACCTAGCTAACATCAGTTACATAATACTGGTCATTCCTATGTGTTTACTAATGGACACCAAAGGATTACGTTTCTCAATGATTCTCTGTACTTTATTACTGCTGTTTGGAGCAATCATTCGCGTTTTCTCCTTAGATCCTGTTATTGCAACAGCAACCTCTTATATATGCGGGTTAATCCAAGGAATTGCTGCAACAGTACCGTTTTCGGGTCCTCCGCTCGTAGCTGCAGTCTGGTTTCCGCCTAAAGAGCGACCAACAGCAACAGCTGTTGGTTCCTTCTTCAATTATCTTGGGGTGTCACTATCATTTATCATAGGTCCACAGCTTGTATCAGACCCAGTTTATCACGAATATGAACTAAATAGGACGGAACATTCAGGTCTGAACAGAATCACAGCAGAACAGTCTAGCAATAAAAACGTTACTAACATAGAAAGTTTGAGACAAGGAATTTTCAATTTACTGTATACACATTCAGCATTGGCCGGGTTAGTGTTCATATTAACCCTTGCTTATTTCCCGGCTAAACCTCCGTACCCGCCTAGTAAATCTGCATCTATAAAAAGAACAGACTACAAGCAAGCCTTACAAGCAATATTACGGAATGGTCCACTGTGGCTAATTGTCGTAGCTGGAGGGATACCAATCGGCGTCATCGGGGTATGGGTCGCCATTATCGACGTTGTCATAAAACCTCTAGGAGTGAGCCAAATTGATGCTGGATGGATAGGATTCTGGCACACGTTAATTGGCTGTTTTTCTGGCATTATAATAGCTAAATTTTCAGATTTTTTTAACAGGAGACGTAAAATATTCTTGATTATACTGTTTACATGCGCAATGTTTTGTTCAATTTGGTTTGCCCTTTTGTGCAGTAGTGTGATAAAATATGACCTCAACGCACTGTATGCATCATGCATATTACTTGGGATTTTCATTAACGGAACAACGCCTTTATTTTACGAAATGTCGGCTGAAGCCTCGTATCCAGTTGCTGAGGGTGTGACTGGAGGTTTCTATACATTGATACATGATCTTTTCGGAACTATTTTCTTGTCCCTTGTATCAGTGCCCGGTATCGGCACAGTTTGGATGAACTGGGCAGTACTTGGGTCGCTGGTTGTTTCTATCCCAATGTTATTATTGTTTCCAGAGCGTTATAACAGGACCGATATAGATTTAAATAGAAGTGTAGAAATACATTCTAGTTAACTAACACCACTGATCACTGCATGGTTATTTGTTTTAGTGAAAGAGTCTTCTGAAACATACGTTTTCACTTTTAAACATTCTTAATTATTTAAAGGACAAACTCCATCATTACCTGATGATAAACTATATATTAATTTTATTGCTGTAAATGAAAAATAATTAAATACTGAAATAACTATTATTTTTCCTTTTAGCATTTAGACACTTAGCAAAGGTTCAAACTGAAAAGACGGCTACCCACAAAATTGTTCTACAAAAAAACATCTCTCTGTATATAAAGATTAGTATTGATGTGTTTTGTTTACCTGTTGTACTTAAAATGTTTCACGACAGCTTGACATTTGTTAAGATTCATTCAAGACTATTTACATTAACTATTTATAAAACAAATATAACTGACTGGTGTTGCTGTACAACTATAGTTAAAAATTATTGTCTTTGTGCATTGCACTTTTACTCATTCTTGAGTTAAATCACAAAACTCTAGATTTATGCCTATTTACACATGATATATCATTACTTCTGCAGGCTATTAGCATTCACATGTCTATGCTCTTTCAACTTGCACAAGTCACACCTAATTACCTTGCACCCCACCCGAGTCATGTCTTATCTAAAGTTAAACGTCATGGAAATAAATAAGAAAGAATGCAAACGCAAGTGTTATAGATTAAGCTTGGACTTTATAATGTATAAATATAATGACAAAAAGTTCTAGATCAAGACAAAATAGCTAGTGGTACAAAATTATTGAGACAATATCAGGACATCTTGTAAATTGACAAATCTTCAAGTTTCTCTGTGTCATTATCAACATACTCCAGTATCACGGAAGATCCATTAAACACAGCTTCTTGTTTTATAAGTGTCTGTATATCACAGTCTGTGGGTAAAATTATACCATCCTCAGCAGTGAATAACCTCAGTTTCTGAAAAAAAATATCTAAAACTATGAATAAACTATCTTTGACATTACCACTAACAGAAATGTACGGATCTGAATCAGTGTTTTAATTTCCAAATGAATGGGAAACAAATTGTTGCAACTTATATTAATCCTGCTTGATGACTTTTTCCAGGGTTCAAAACAGTACTCGCTCCGAAAGTGTGGAATGCAGAAAGTCAATGGAGACATGCACCACTGACCACACCAGTGACCCCTAACTCAGGAGTACAGCAGTCTAACCCCCTTGAACATAGTTCTTTCCAAATATTTGTTTCACTTTAAGACTTTTGCAGGTTTACAGAAGCATAAAAAGCTGATTTCCATAACTAGATAAAGGTTTTTTTGCTGTTTTCAGATACCTAAATTTATATAACCAATCTTTATGTGTATATGTCAAACAGAACTTCTGAAAGCAAGTGGAATGTCCAAAAAAGAGGCCATGTCTGAACAAGATGTATAATTTTAATTCTCAAAGCAAGAGATATAATGAATATATAGCAAATGGAAAAATAATCAGATTGAATTACTGATCACAGAAAGAGCTTCATTTATGGAAGATCATTGTGGATACCAGTACTAACCTTTGCTAATAGCACATTATTTTGGTTTTGTAGACCCAGTCTGCCCGCTATACTATCAACAGCCCTGCCTACACTCCAGGTCTAAAAATTAACACATGTAAATATGCAGCTACATAAAGGAAGCAGAGACTTCAAAAGTAAAAATATAAATTGTGTTAACTTATTCTTAGATTCAGCCACCTTGCTGACTTTCTTTCTCAGCTACCAACAACCTAGAAACTCTAACCAACTAGTACAAACAAAATGCATCAAAAAGCTCCAGGATTTTACTCCTCTCTTAAGAATCAATTTTTATAAACTTTTAACCAATACATGAGAAAAAAATCCAAGAGGTTTTCCAAGTACAAGTGTGATTAGAAGGCTTTGCAACATATGTTTAGAGGCTGGAGTCAAGTCTATGTTATCCGTACAAGATGGTGAATACTCTTTGAAATCAAATATGCTCTACTACAACAAACCTTCAATTACCTCAGAGAAGAACACTGGTTGTGGATCATGAGTTTTACACTGACATGGTGGGTAAACTCGTAGATAAATTCTCTCTGTCTCTGGACACCCTGAATCTCCCTTTGCATGCATTTTCATTTTCATCAAGGCAACCTTAGCTGCAGTTTTACCAGACTTGGCACTAAGGCTAGATTTCTTCACCACTGCTGGCTTTGTTGCTACAATGTACAATTTAAAGCCAAATAAGTCATAATCAAATTGATCCACCAAATCAAAATCCATTACAAATAAGAGTACATTTGTACCTAGCTGCTTTTATTACAATCATTTTTGTCATATTATTACCTGCCTATCAGGCAAACTACATGTTATTTACAGCTGAAGAACTGATGTAATCTCCCAGCCTCTGAATTTCTGCTCAGACAGCAAACCTATTTAAATGTGTGTAACAAAATTTAAGTCCCAGAGATATAAAAGGTTATCACAGAAATAAACTTCTGTTGTCTAGAATGTAAAACTTCTGCAGAAATGCGCTAATGGTTGAAACTAACAATACCGTAAACGCTTGAATATAATACACACTTTTTCAAGATTTTTCAGTTTCCACGAAGGGGTGAGTATTATACACCAGGGTGGGCAATCAGCCAATTTTTTTCCAGCTTGAAAACCCGTACAATACCGGCCAAAAGTCAATAATTTCTGTTCAAATGATGTTTATATTAAGCACATCTTGAATAAAAGCTCATGGAAGTTACTGAAAGCTAAAGAAATTTTCAAAATACACATAGTCATACTAGTCAGGTTTACCTTTGGAACAGGTCAAAATATCTTTAAAGACTATGATCCGATATAACTGTGCCAACATGTTCTTTTTTCCAATTCTGAGGATCATCAAATCAAACCCAAGGGCACAATAAAATTTGAGCTTAACTAAGGTGCTTACCTATAATTTGATTAACATGTTCTGCAGTTTTTGATGATGTATTCACCAATTCCTTCCCTAATTTACTACATTGATGATCTTGAGCATGTCTGTGACTGAAAAGTACAAGTAGTAATGTTAGTTTATTTAAAATCATGCATTTTTTTGACTGTCATTTTCACAGACCAACCAAGGAGTTCAAACGGACATATCATAATGTCAGAACTTATGTAATGATTAATACAATTCTTCTAAATTAACAAGGAAACTAACTTTCAATAATTCAATCTGTAAACCATATCTAAAAAGTCTGAATTTCTTTTTGTCTAAAAATCACAAAATCAAAAAATGCCTCTTTAAGAAGTTCTTGTTCTGACTTATTACTGTTTAAGGCAATTTTCCTTATATTTTGATAAAGTAACAGGCACACAAATTGAAACAATATATATAAATTTTGTTAAATTCTATCTTATTATCTGTCAGCTTCAGCCTTCTTTTTTTTATCCCCCCGCCAAAGGCGGAGGGGATATTAGAAATGCCCTTCGTCCGTTCGTGCGTCCGTGCATTCGTCCGAAACAATTTTAACCGGAGCATAACTCCAAAACTACTTGAGGGATTTTATTCAAACTTCATACACTGACAGAGCACATAGGTAGGTAGTGCAGTGTGCAAGTGCAATAACTCTACCTTGCCTTTTTTTAGAGTTATTCCGCTTTATCAAATTTACTTGATAAATTTTGTCCGGAGCATAACTCCAAAACTGCCAGAGGGATTTTATTCAAACTTCATACACTGACAGAGCACATTGGTAGGTAGTGCAGTGTGCAAGTCCAATAACTCTACCTTGCCTATTTTTAGAGTAACTCTCCTTTTTCAGAATTACTTGATAAATTTTGTCCGGAGCATAACTCCAAAACTACTTGAGGGATTTTATTCAAACTTCATAGACTGACAGAGCACATTGGTAGGGAGTGCAGTGTGCAAGTGCAATAACTCTACCTTGCCTATTTTTAGAGTTATTTCCCTTTATCAGAATTACTTGATAAATTTTGTCCGGAGTATAACTGTAAAACTACTTGAGGGATTTTATTCAAACTTCATTCACTGACAGAGCACACTGGTAGGTAGTGCAATGTGCATAAACAATAACTCTACTTTGCCTATTTTTAGAGTTATTCCCCTTTATCAGAATTACTTGATAAATTTTGTCCGGAGCATAACTCCAAAACTACTTAAGGGATTTTTTTCAAATTTCATACACTGACAGAGCACATTGGTAGGTAGTGCAGTGTGCAAGTCCAATAACTCTACCTTGCCTATTTTTTAGAGTTATTCCCCTTTATCAGATTTACTTGTTTACATTTTAAAAACCCAGCATTTCATGTATATCTAATTCTTGAATTCTTGAACTTATTATCCCTCCGCCAAAGGTGGAGGGGATATTAGAAATGGTCTCTGTTCGTCCGTGCGTCCGTCCGTTCCAGTTTTGTCTGGAGCATAACTCCAAAAGTACTTGAGTGATTTTCTTCAAACTTCATATACTGAAAGAGCACATTTGGAGGAGGTGCAGTGTGAAAGAATAATAACTCTACCTTGCCTACTTTTAGAATTATTCCCCTTTATCAAATTTAATTGAAAAACTTTGTCGGAAGCATAACTCCAAAAGTGCTTGAGCGATTTTCTTCAAACTTAATACACTGACATAGAACATTGGTAGGAAGTGCAGTTTGCAAGAACAATAACTCTACCTTGCCTATTTTTTGTGGGATTTTCTTCAAACATTATTACATTGAGTGTTTGAAAGAACAACCTCCAGGTAGCTTCTTCCCGGCGGGGGGATTAACCATGTGTAACATGGCTCTTGTTTTATTGGTAAAATTCCTTGGTGGATTAAGTTTGAAAAACATGTTACCATTTTATCATTCATAGTAGATTATCCATAAATTATTTGTAGGAGAAAAAATAAAAATTTCCAGTTTCTGTATATTCTCTCTATTTTTGTCTCTTGTCATAACCACAAATCAATGAAATCTACATAAAATCATGTCATTTGTGCATACCTTAAACAGAATGACAGTTGGCATTTCTCACACACTATCTCTGTCAGTTCTCTATTACTGCAGCCCTGTAAGTTACATGTGTAGCCTCTAGCACCTGTGTACTCACATCCAGACAATGACAGCAGATGCTACAATACAATGCACATGAAATGTATAGCATTCAACAGCAATCATAAAGCACTTCAAAGCACTTTGCTAGCAACAAAATTATGTACATATAAATGAGGGGTATAAATAAATTAGCATATTATAAAACAAAACAACTAAATTAAAAAAATATCTGCTTCAGCTCTTGTTTGTTCAAATACAGAAAAATTATTACAGACTTTTTCATGTGCAACTGGAGCAGTTTTTAAAATGACATCTTGACAGACAGATGTTCAATATGACCACTACCACTGTGTATATCCTTCAAAACTTTGTTTTGTTGTGAAAACGTAATGACTTACCTTTGAGCATGAATGGGCATCTTTTGTGCGATGTTCAGAGCTGAAAGTATATTTAACATAAAGAAAAGCAGGTCACAGAAGAATATCATACTTGCAAAATAGCTGTACATTTCACTGTTGTTATAGCAACAATGTTTTTGTGTTAACTCCTTGTTTCTCTCTTTTGCCTGTATTGTAAATGGGAATCACATTTCCATATTATACCATTAAGTATGACCTTGGCCAGAATATGCACTCCTGAAATTCAAAAATGCTTTTCTTTTGAAGGGATAATAAATTTCTATTCTATTTTTATATCCTACAATTACTTTTTTGTATAGAATATCAAACTTTAATAAACAAAGGAAGTTTACTGAATAGGCTGTCCTCTCAAACTAAAATAATTAAATTTGTATTTACCAAAATGTTTGTCCACAGCCATCACATTGAAAAGGTAAGAAATCTGCAATTAAATTCAGTGATGTAAAAAAAGATACATGTATCTATAATCTCTTGGAATCAAAACATTTAACTGCAACTGTATATCAAAGCTGGAATGTGAACGGTTTAATTAGAAAAATCTCAGATCCAGATTTTATTCAAATCATAAATAATCATGATGTTATCATTTTACTAGAAACCTGGTTATCACCTAGTTCTCATTATAATTTAGATGTTAAAGGATACTGTTCTGAGCATATGTATGGCAATAAATCCCCATATACTAAAAAGGGACGTTATTCTGGGGGAATCTCGATATATTTTAAAAAAAGTTTAAATGATAAAATTAGCATTATAGATAAGCATCAGTGTGGAATTGTCTGGTTAAAAATGTGTAAATCTATGTTTCATTTCAATGTAGATGTATATTTGTGTTGTCCATATATCCCACCTCATGGATCTCAAATACTTAGTAATTTTGACATTAACATTTTTGATCAAATAGAAATTGATATTGAAAAATACAGGCTATTGGGTAAAGTCTTAGTAGCTGGAGATCTTAACAGTAGGACCTCAGATGTACCCGATTTTATTGTTTTTGATAAATTTTTGGATGTTAATTCAGCTTTACAAAACAATTTTTACAATATTCCTAGGGTAAACAAAGATAAAACGCTTGATCCGCATGGGACACGGTTGATTGAATTATGTAAAACCACTAGTTTATTAATAGCGAACGGTCGTTTGCATAATGATAACGCCGTAGGTCAGTATACATTTATCAATAATAATGGTATGAGTGTCGTCGATTATTTATTGCTAAGTTATGATGATTTTCAATACATAACGGCATTTGAAATTATGCCACCAACTGACTTGTCTGACCATAGCTCATTAAAGTTTTGTATTGAACGTCAATGTCTATCTACCCACCCATGTGACCAGAACACCTCCAATGAGGCGTTCTTAGCTTGGGACGATTCGTTGGTTACCGCCTTTCGTACATATTTATTAGATGATGTCATGCGCTTGAATCAGCTGACTACTAATTTACATAACAATTCTGTAGATGAAACGATTTGTGCTTTTACAACATATATGCAAGATAACGCTTTTAAAGTTTTTGGCAAAAAAAAGAAAGGTAACTCCGACTCAAATAAAAAGATAGTAAACAAATGGTTTAATAAGGAGTGTTACAACGCCCGAAAAGAATATAATCGAGCGAGGAATATCTTCCTTAGAAACAGGAACAATGAAAATAAACGTGATTTTCTCATAAAGAAACGGAAATATACTAATACTAAACGTAAATTCAAACGAATGTTTATAAAATCAGAGGGAAAACGTGTTTCTAAACTAGCTAAAACGACCCCTAAGTTATTCTGGAAAAATGTTAGATCTCAATACAAACAAGTTCAAAACGAGCCAAATAACGTGACGATAGAAGACATGTTTTCACATTTTAACACATTATATGGGTCAACGCCCGCAAGTCATGACAATATTGATGATCTATTGCAAGATGAATATATATATGACATTGATCTAGATACAGAATTTTCTTATGAAGAAATCAAAAAGGCAGTTTTTTCACAGAATAATTCTAAAAGCCCTGGCTCTGATCACCTAATTGCTGAAGTATTTAAACATTCATTTGATATAATCTCTCCCTTCCTTTATAGTTTTTATAATAAAATATTTCAAGATGGGGTCTTCCCGGATAGCTGGGGGGAGGGTATTATTGTACCGATTTTTAAAAGTGGAAGTCACGAAGCTAAAAATTTTCGAGGAATTACTCTTAATATCATTCTTTCGAAAATATATTCTAAGTTACTAGTTGATAGGCTTATTAAATGGGCCGATAAATACGACAAATTCATAGATAATCAATATGGTTTTCAAAAAAATAAAGCAACCACAGACTGCATTTTTATACTGTACTCAATTATCGCAAAGACATTATCTCTAAAGAAAAAATTATATGTAGCCTATCTAGACTGGGAAAAAATGTTTGACAAGATTGATAGAATATTATTGTGGAGAAAGCTGTTGAATGAAAATATAAGTACAAAATTCATAATTGCAATCAAGTCTATGTATAGTATTGTTAAATCTTCTGTTCGTTATAAATCTATGAAGTCTGATCCAATCACTTCAAATATCGGGGTAAAACAAGGTGATCCGGCCAGCAGTATTTTGTGTCTTTTTTTCCTTAATGATATTCTAGAAAATATAAACAGCAATATAAATGGAATCATAACTATTGATGATATACAATTATTTTTATTATTGTTTGCTGATGATGCCGTTGTTTTTTCACACGATCCCGAATCATTACAGTCTATTCTAAATGATATAGAACACTACTGTAACACATGGAACTTGAAATTAAATGTAGCCAAAACTAAAATAATGATCTTTGAAAATGGTAGACATACTTCCTACAATTTTTTCCTGTATAATACTCGAATTAAAATTGTTGATTCATTTAAATACTTAGGAGTACACTTATTCAAAAACGGAAATTGGAACCGAACTCAAAAACGTATTGCTCAACACGCCTCTTTTTCACTTCACAACCTTTTTACTGTCTATAACCAGTTGGAACTTCCTGTTTCTCAAAAGATAAGCTTATTCGATTCCCTTGTTTCACCAATACTTAATTACTCCGCAGAGATTTGGGGACATTATCCTAGTCCAAATATAGAGGCAATTCACTCAAAATTTTGTAGAAAAATCTTATGTGTTAAACAGTCAACTAACTTAGACGCTTTGTATGGTGAACTTGGTCGTGTACCAATGTTTGTTCACAGGAAATTAATATTAATTAAATACTGGTTAAAAATTTTAAAGCTTAGGGAGCGAAGTATACTTTTTAAAACTTACAACATGTTAAAAGATGATGCTGAAAATGGCCTTACATATAATGGTAACAACTGGGCATATAACATAAAAATGATTTTGGACCAAATAGGACTATCGTATATATGGCGGACTCAATTTGACATGTTCATTAACTACAATGTTATTAAACAACGAATTTTAGATTTATATCATCAAACTTGGTACTCCTCAATAAACAGCTCTTCTCGCTTAGATACATATTGTTTATATAAACATTCGTTTAACTTTGAAAGTTATCTCGACACCGTTTCAGAACCGAAATTTAGAATCGCTCTCGCACAATTCCGTACATCGTCCCATGATTTAGCCGTTGAACGCGGGCGACATAGCAATATACCTAGAAATGAAAGGAAATGTAGAAATTGCAATATGGGCCTTATCGAAAACGAATTTCACTTCTTGCTAATTTGTTCAAAATTTTCAGAGATAAGATCGAAATATATAAAACGATATTATTATACATGGCCAACAAAACAGAAATTTACTAACCTTATGTCTGTAACATCAAAAAATATAGTTCTAAACTTAGCTAAATATATTTACTATGCAAATTCGACTAGAAATTAATAATACATTGTAAATTGTATATGAACTGTAACATCATGTGCTCTTCTGTTAATCTATGTCTTCAGTCTTGTATAATGCATTTATTTGCTATAAAACATTATCATGTTTTAATGCAATAAAATAATATTGTATTGTATTGTATTGTATATCAAAACAGGTAAATTGGATTCCAAATATTTTAAAGTTGGTATTTCCAGGAATGCAGACAGCAATTCTCTCCAATGAACTGTTCGTAGCAATAATAAATCGTACCAGATTTTTCCTTAAAAGGAAAGTTTCCAAAATCTGTTAGATCGATTATTTCAACTAAAAGACATGCAGTTCTGAAAGGACTGTGTAGAGCCTTTGAATGGTATTAAAGTACTATACATCAACCTGTAGTATCCATTAACTGGTACATTTTTCTGTCCTGAATCTTTGTTTAAATAAAACAATGCTGATTGATTACAAACTGTAATATAATGTAGAAGTGACAAATAAAATTAATTAGGTCATGCTTAATGTAATCTTTCAAAGAAAGTCGAAGCACAGCCATTGGCAATATATTAGTTTTTTATGGATATTTCCTGCAAACACTGTGAATGTGTGAGGGGTGTCAAAATTAAAGGGCAGTTATTTTATTCAGACTGTTAAGAGAACCAAAGACTCTCATCATGAACAATTTAGCAACTCTTCTTCATTAAGGCAGTGAATAACTGGAACAATTCTTGTGAAATGTGGTGTGCCAAGAGACTGTGAAGGGTTTTAAAACAGTCCTCCAGTGTAGTGACTATTGAGGTTCCCAGTAACACCCCATAAGCCATTTCAAACATGGTTCTACACTGTACTTAGATTTCCAATTTGGCAAAATAGGACTCATTAATCAGGAGAGAATGGCATTCAAAATTTACTAATCTATTTCAGAGCCTGCTGATCAAAACAGAATTATGTCACTTGCAGTCACTTGGGAATCTCACTCCTGATGGGATTCAAACCAGCAACCACAAGAATGGGAGTCCAGTGCTTAGTCCCACTATTTTGCCTCCAAATATGAACTGATTTTATAGATTGACATTTAATAATTGTTTACCTTCCATGTCTCACTTTGATCTCTGTCTGCTAACACATATTTGCCCAATCATATGCAGTTGGGCATGTATCATCACCCTTTGTCCCATATTTTGCAGAGTTTATAGACAAATGATGAAGTTAAGATAAAATATGATAGTTTAAGCCATACAAGTCCCATTTATCTAAGAAAAAACACACAGATAATATAACATGAAACAGTTCTTTTGTATCTAGTTATCCACATTTTTTCAATTTTTTTTTTATTACCAATTTTCACGGCATGATTATTTTAAGGTGACATTTCGCTGCAGGAAGAGCTTCACAGAGCAAATGTGAAATAAATGCAATACACTTTCAGGTGACAGTTTTTAAGTTTTTAATTAAGTGATTTTACTAAAACAGTAATTAAATATAATTATGTTCTTTAGATGTTTACAGTAGAGGAAATCGAAGATGAATTTATATTTTAACAGAAAAAATGACGAAAACCACTGGCAGTGTTGCCACTAAATTTTCTGTGCACAAAAATAACAGTTAAAATTAAGCGTAATGGTATGACAATAATAAAAAAAATGTTTATAATATGGGTCAAACCGTCAATGCCAATTGAATTAGGCTACACTTCACCACTGCTCATCCGCTAACAACTTTGTCAATGCAACATGATCATGTCAAGAAAAAATATTTTCAAGAAGAACTCAGTACTGGATTTTACTTTGTAGGCCTACGTAAAGATCTGATGATTTGAATTTTTAATAACTGTGCCGCATCCGTAAATATTCTTATCCGAAATACACTCTAAAAAATATATGCACAATTACAGTTTAATTTCTTGATTACCAAATGAAAATTTTATAATACTCTATTAAAACTATCCACTGTACATATAAATGAAACCAAGTATGTTACCAAGTTGTTTGCATTCTTCAGAATTACAATGTTTCCCAAGGTTTGGGAGTTCAGCCATCGCACCGGCTGGTCTGTCAGACGATATTATCAGTTTCGAATTTCATCAAAATATCTAACTATACCTCATATTCATCAAATAATTCGTATGTAAAAATGGTTTTACAAAAATTTGCCTTTATTTATACTTTTTTTATCATATCTGTTGTTTTTTCGAAACTAAATACAGCTCCCGTTACCAGTGTAAACAGTTATGGCGGACAATCAACAGGTGCATTGCTAATTGCACAGAAATTACCTATTAACTTAAAATGGCTCTTGTCAAGCGAAGGAACTTGCCAGTCCGGCCCTTTCATAGTGCAGATGCTAGAAGCACATCATTTAAACGTAATAATTTTTAACTGTAATGTGATTTTTCTATATAGTGATGAACTTAATTACCTGCTATAATTATACGAAATGAACTGTCATTTACAACCTCATACTAAACATTAACAGAACAGAACAGAATTTTATTTACAGTATGACTTGAACATAAATAATTCCTCATCATCTAAACATTAACTGATTCTGGATGACTACATTAGTTGTCTATATCAAGAACTACTTTGGGTTTTCCAGCCACTGCCTACAAATTAATACAAAAAATCCTGGAATATACCAAATTTGATGACCATGCTTGGTTATCAGCCATGAACAATTCTGTATGGTGTACCAGAAATTGTTTACCACATAAACCCAGTAACTTTTATGTGAATACCTGAAGACAAAGTGCACATTTCAATCAATCATATGAGCTAGATGCCTTTCAGTTATTGTACTAAATGGTACTCTCTTCTAAGTACAAGTCACAGTCAAATTCCATTGCCAGGATTTGAACATACAGTCATAGTGTAGGAGTTTGATGTCGTACCTATCTTTTAGGCTTGTCATGTTGGATAAAAGTAACATTTCATTTCCTGATCATTTCAGTGCCAAAGATAGAGAAGCCTCCAGCCATAGATTATGAAAAACTGAGAGAACTGTGTCGTATAGATGGTCTCAAAGATGTTCAGTAAGATTCAAGATAAAAATCTCTACTAGGTCAAACAGCCTGACAACTGCACTGATATTATGTTGATGACAAAATTTACATTAGATTTGGTTATGTGATGAAACTGGTTATACCAAAGTAACAACTGTAATTACATTTTCCTGTTTGCAGGAAATTTCAGAGTCCTTTCACGCATGATAAGAACATTGAACTTTAGACAAAATTTGCCTTTGAAACTGTGCTGAAGTTTATTTTTTCAAAATAAAATTTTAACAAAGAAACTTTTTTAAGAAGTTTCAAAAAATATTCAGATAAAAAATTGTTCAAAATGTTTAATTGAATAAACTCTTGTTAGTAATTCATATTTGTTAATCTGTTTGGTTTAAGATTATCGATACATTGTATATTTCCAGAAATGGAATAACACAGACAACAGAAGAGGCACACGAACAGTTTATGCAAAATTATAAAAGTATATTTGTCCAAAAACCAAAGAAATTAGGATTTCCTATTCATACAGAACAAAGGTTTGTTACTTCTGCAAGTCAGTTACCTTTTTATGTTAGTTCTAAATTAGATGAAAGTAATCTAACTTCAAATTTTTGAACTGCAGGTTTGTAAGTGGTTGAATTATGTGTATAGTTATGTAGATTGCTGTGTTATTCAACTTACAATCTGATATTACCGTTTGTGTATGTCTAACCCTAACCCTTTTTATGTAGTTTCAAAATATTCTGATAAAGCATTACATACTTGGAAATCAATAACAGTTAACCAGTTTTACATTAACAAGGGAAAAAAACATAATGTTATGGCTGCTTTAAGTTATTGTTTGTAACCTTCCTTGTTTCAGAGAGCAGCACAAATCATCACTACTCAGTCTTACAAACAATGCCACAGGTAAAATATTTCAATGATGTTTTTACTTTTTCAGTCTTTGTTTTGCAAAAGGTTAAATTAAACACTCAAGTATTATTGTTGTAATACTTTACAACAGTATTAAAAGCTTTTTTAGCAATTTTTTTCATATTTGTTGTTCATTTGCCCTGGTGACAGCTGTTCAGAGTGTATCTCTGAAAAGTGTGAGTCTAAGAAATATGAATAAATCTTATGAAAATGTGTAAATATAAGATACTTCAAGCTATTGAGAAAAGACACAGTTTGTTCAAAGTAGCCACTAACCAATTCATCCTTTATTTTAGAAATAATAGCCCAAGAATTTATATAAAGAAAGTGGTAGATTATTGTTACAATGCCTCAAAGCTAAGTATATTGCAAAAAATAAATAAAAAATAAAAATACAGCTCTGACAGTATGGTTTAACTTTTTAAGGTAAAACACTGGAGAGTGAAAAGAAGAAACCAGGCAAAGAATGGCCGATAGATAAGATAACACATGATATACGTGATTATATGCCTTTACTTCATAAACAGAGGAAAATTGAAGACCCAGCATTGATACGTCAAGAGAACTTGAGAACCTTACGAAAATTAACAAGGAAACTGTAAGTCTCACTTTATTAAGTTTTAATTTTCTACTTATAATGAACCTTTGCAGCTTTGAAAAGTTGTCAGAATGTCCAGTATTTTATTTTAGTTTGTTGGTTGAATCTTATTACGAGACATTGACCATAGCCACCATAAATAATTATGTTCATTGTCCTGCATGGCAATTGGTTATATTTACCCTGTGAAGCAGAGACTGAGACTGTTCAAATATTAGTATGTCATGGTAGTTTTCTGTCCTCTAAAACTACATTTCATTTTAAGCACAGCTGTTCTGAATAGTTAGTAATTAGGACAGTTATTAAGAATTTGTAATTTGATTTCTTTATCTTCTAGAGACACACACTTAGAAGTTCTTTGGATGTCTAATAATTTTTAAAATCAGATACTGTTATTATTTTTCTTTCTTTAGTTGTTGTGTTTAGAGGTTTTTTAGCTGTCATAATCTGTCATTAAACTTATGCTTATTTTGCAGGCCATTTCAACGAAGTGCCTCAGATAATGACAAAATTTTCAACATTCTACGAACATTTCCATTCTTCAAAGAGAGCATACCAGATAATATATTAAAAGAATTATGTGTAGTCTCTGTTCATGAAACTTGGAAAGACCCAGACTTTACAAGTATGTTCCTTTCTTTTAGGTTGAAATAAATTTTAGTATTTTAGGACTTGGACTTTTAAGAGGCACACTCGAAAATGAACAGATGATAACTAGGTAATTGTATATCATTGCCTCATTCTCTATAAAATGAAAAATACTTGATAATGTTAAGAAGAATATAGCTTCAAACAATTCCTAGTCATGTCTGAATGGTATATGGACACAAGACATAAGAAAGTATTCATTTGTAATAAATTGCTGTTAATACCCAAGAATTGTTGGACTATGACTATCTGCATGTACTAGTATTTAAACAATGATATTCATGTATTCAGTTTTATTGGAGCAGATAAGTGGTCCAGTGCTGGACTAGTAACCCAGGGGTTGTGTGAACGATTCCGCACTCCTCCATTTACATTACTAATTGTCTTTTGAATGAGATGTTAAACTGATCGAGTTCCCATGTATCAGTGCTCTACACTGAGCATGCTAAAGAGCCAGGGGTATTTCTGGAATGGGATTCTTTCTGTATCTTGCACTATCCCCCAAAACATAACAAAATAACTAAATTCTCTGCAGGGGGTGTTGGTCATATGGGCAACTGATACCAATGATAAATAAACTCAAATTAGAGTGCAGTTTACTTAGACTGAACCTTGACATTAGGTAATGAGTCAGGTTCACTCAGTATCAGTATTGCTTAATTAGTAAGACTTTGTAATAGACCATATAATTACCATTGTTTAAAAAGTCTTTTAATGTTGATCAGAAAAACTACAATTTTGTATGAAGACTTCTCAGAAATTTAATACAAGTACTACTTTTTAACATTTTGCACATTGTGTGATGCTGAAATGAATGAAACAACTTTTTGTGTCGCCCTTTCAAAGAAACGGTGATTCATAGGGATCTCTTTTCCTTCGGTCTGTCACGAAAACTCAGGCTTATATAGGGAAAACTTCGAAAATCTTCTTGTCTTAAACCACAAGGCCCTGAGCCTTAAGATTTGGTATGTAGCATTGTCTAGTAAACCTCTATGAAGATTATTCAAATTATGCCCCTGGGGTCTAATTTGGCCCCACCCCAGTGGTCAATTGATTTTACATAGGCTTATATAGTGAAACTTTAAAAATCTTCTTGTCTGAAACCACAAGGCCCTGAGCCTTAAGATTTGGTATGGGACATTGTCTAGTGAACCTCTACCAAGTTTGTTCCCTGGGGTCAAATTTGGCCCCGCCCCGGGGGTCAACTTATTTAACATAGTGAAACTTTAAAAATCTTCTTGTCTTCAGATTTTGTATGTAGCATTGTCTAGTAAACCTCTATCAAGTTTGTTCAAATTATACACCTGGGGTCAAATTTGGCCCTGCCCCGGGGGTCAATGGATTTTACATAGGCTTGTATAGTAAAACTTTAAAAATCTTCTTGTCTGAAACCAAAAGGCCCTGAGCCTTAAGATTAGGTATGTAGCATTGTTGTGTGGACATCTACCAAGTTTGTTCAATTTATGCCTCTGGGGTCATATTTGGCCCCACCCCAGGGGTCGATTGATTTTACATCGGGAAAACTTTGAAAATTTTCTTGTCTGAAACCGCAAGGCCTAGAATTTTAAAATTTGGCATGAAGCAAGCTTTATAAAGCCTTTTCAAATTATTAGATTAGGTTAAAGGCCATGGAGGCTAAAAATAGATTTATCCACTGTACCTCATAGAGCCTTCATTTACAGACCAATATCTTTGATATGCAGTATATAGGTTCCTTGCATAGACCTTTTACCATGGGTAGGGTTTGAGGTCACTGGGTCAAGGTCAAGGTCAGCATATCTTATAATAGATATTTCTACTTTCTGTCATAGAGCCTTTATTTATTGACTGATATTTTACATATTTGGTTTGTTACAGGCACTTATATATTTTCAATTAAAAAATGAAATACTGCTTAACAGCAAACCTACAGCCAAAGTACTCAGGTGAGCAATCCAGGGCCATCATGGCCCTCTTGTTTTTACTTGGGCCTCTTGTTTAAGTCTTGTTGTACTTGGACTAGCATGCTGTTTTTTCCAGCAGGCTCTTGTTTATCTTTTTAGTTATTTTAACAGTGTATCCAAGGGCGACACAAGTGTTCAACTGAACACCCATCTAGTTTGTTTTAGGTAAGCATCTAGATTATTTTATTGTTGAGAGCAACTAACAGTTATATTATTGCCCTCTTTTCTTCAGTATTTGGCAATACAGGGTTACATATGGTATTACATGGGAAAGTGGCCCCTATCTCTCACCCCTACCTGAATACAGATGATGGGGCATCACTCAGGAGCCCTACACCTCTAGTCTTAAATGAACCAGAAGAATTTGTGAGTTCATCTTTATCTTTGATGTTCTTTTTTCTATATTTAAAATCTAAATTAGTTGTCTGTTTACTGAAGGTATGAATAGTTGTTTAACTTGACCATTGATTTCTTCTTGTTTTCAAGCAGAATGTTTTGCTTTCATGTTTTAACTGATAAGTAGTTATATATTCTTGCCAATATCACATGCAGTCATATTCATCTGTACAGTCATTTCACCTTGACCATTCTGTACTAGCTCATATTTCTAAAATGGAATCCATCTTTCAGAATGCAACAGTTTCTTTTATCATTTATTGAGGTATAAATTGTAAACATACAGATTTAACAGCAGGTAGTGTACACCCTGGTCCGACTTCATGCATGTATAGGTTGATTTAAGACAGGACTAGTTGCAAAGCAAATACTCTTGCCAACAGCAGGATAAAAGTTATAAAAACAATTAAATGGAACTAGAGATAATTTATAAAGCATGTCAAGAGATCAGCACAACAGTATTGTAACTGTAAAATGTGAGATTACAGTTCTTTATTTCATAGCCTTTAGAACTTCTTCATAGTCGTCTCTCGATTTATTATTATAGTTTTGCACTGAATACACAAATTGAAGTACTTATCAGCAGATATGTTGGTAGTTATTTGGTCTTTGTCAGTTAAGATTGAACCATCTTTCTATTGTAGTTAACTGCTGGGCAATGCTTTGGTACTCTCCGTAAAATAGAGGGGAGAGAGCCTAGTTCCAAGTAAGTTTTTAAAGTAAATTGTAATTAGCTATAGAAGTATATCAGAGTTGAACCTCTTTTCTGCTGCTTCTAAATGCCGGACTGATGGTGAAAAAGCATGCTGTGTCTTCCCTTTAAAACATTTAACTGTTACACTGCCAAATATCTAAATTAGATTTGTCACTCTTTTTATTTGGAAAGACTCTCTTGTCATCTATTATAGTATCAGTTGTATTAGAGAAGTATTTTACTCTTCCAGCTTCTAAATAACATTAAATTGACTTGTATCTTTGAACTGGATAAGTGTTTAACAGAGTTTCAGTTATATACAAAATACATATTCATCTCAATAAAATCAGATTCAGTATATTGACTTATGTCTCACTAATTGCAAATCAGAGGAGCTAAACTTAGGATATGATTTGGAGACTGAGATTAAGGCACATATAAAAAGGTAAAGAAAAGGTTGCTTTTTCAACATTAAACATTCTCATTTGATGCTGTTTGTTGCTAGGGTATACAGTGTGATAACAGAAGACAACAACTGTGAATTCTTGAAGATTCCTGCAGCAGATTATGCCAGGGTTATAGAGGTGAGATCATGTAGCAAGTTTCAAGTAAGCTAGGGCATTGAAAGTATTCTTGGATGATCTTGTTTCAGTTCAGACTCAGTGATGTAAAAATGTGTTTGAAAGCAAAACAAAATTTTTTATATCTTTAACCACAGTATGGATGGTGAGGTTTGAGCTAGTGTGATGCATTGCTTTATTTTTGGTCTTGCATGCAGTGTGTATAATTTCCTTGGCCATTTTGAAATGTAGGTCTTCTTTTCTGAGTACACAATATACCTGTCTAAATATTTCTGATCAATTGCTGTCACTTTATGAACAGCTGTCTTGTAAAGTTGCAGACAAATTCTATTTTACTAAATGTTTTGAGTAATTTCAGATATGTCTGTCACTTGGTCTCCACAAAAGCAGCTTTTAGGATTTTCACAGGAACTCTACAATGATTAAAAGGGAATTTTTTTCTAGGATCACAATTGTAAAACCCCACAGTGGCACACTGGGTTTGGCCTTGATATATCCTTTAATTAAATATTTCAGCAAATCAAACAAAGAGAGCATACAGAAAAGGTGAATCTGTTATTATCATGTGGTCAGTACAAGTTATGGCCACGGCAGCCATTACTACAGGTGGCAGAACTGATTGAATGGATCACCTATCCTCCAAATACAGGTAAATTTATCATACTGATTTTTGAAGGCTTAACATAGTGTCACTTTGATTGGTTGATTAGGAAAATAATTTCTTTTTTTATCCAATCTTTGCCTTTGGAAATAAGACAGCCTTTGATTTTGAAATGTTTTCCATGGTCTCAGATATGTTTTCATACAATTTTAATAAAAAATGTTTTTTTTTGCTTTGAATAGAGTATCAGTTCTTGACTCATAAAACAATTTATTAATGTCTATCAACTATCCTGCTAATGAGCACCTAAATTTACAACAGACATTGAACATTTATTGAACATTTGTCATGTTTGTGATAAATTTTGATCCGTCTAGAGTCATGTGACAACCCATGTGACTGTAGCTAACTTTGCATCAAGTTGATGTGTAAACAAGTTAGTGAAACTGTTGGTGTTTCCTCCAGATTTGTAGATATGGGGTAATATTGTGTCTGTGACACTCAGCCTTTGCTTTTGTTTTGTTGTGACTGGTGAAAACTTACTGTTTTCCATTCAGTCACCAGTATCTAATCAATACTTTTTTATTAGTAATAAATATTTCAGTTGATATTGAATGATGGACAAGTCAGTTTTAGAAATTTTTCAGAGTATTGCTTAGGAGCAGACATGGGCATGTTTACTGCCAGTATTCACCAAGAACCATTGGCTATCTTTAATTGATAGAAGTTAATATTAGATTTGAGTTGTCATGGAAACAATAACAAGCAATAGTACATTTTAAATTATCACTTAATGAATTGTAAGCAATATTTGTTCATAGTTTGTCTAACAGTTATTAGCAGTTCATTTGACATGTTGTCAGCAAGTTTTCTGTGTTGCAGTGATAGTGAGCGAGGGTTACATGGCACCATTTATTGGCTTTATAAAGACAGGGGAATGTCATATACTGCGTCAGGTGGAGGTTATGCACACACTGCCAAATGGCAAAAGGGTATGCACACGTATTTTTGCCACATTGTTCAATATTTAATACATGTAGATCTAGAAACATCACATTGTATAGTGTCATTCACATAGACACACTCTCAAGTGGAAAACACACTGCACAACAGTATTGTTACAGTTGCAGCTTGATAAGTTACAGGTAAGGCACTCTTTATTTGTGATTTAGAGTTTATTCAGAATAAAATCTACAAGATCTGCATGGTTGGTTTTGGAGGTGGTAAGAAAAAAAAAACATAGGCAGTTTGTTTTGAAGATTATCTTCTGCTGACACTCAGTAGAAAGTAGTTCTCTCAGCATCGAGTTTTTCAAGGTAAGAGAGGTGATTTGCAGAGGGTAATTAGCACAGTTACAACTCTGCACATGCATTGAGTAAAAGGTTTGACTGAACAAAAATGCACAGGCTTCATCAAGCTAATCTAACAAGCACCTGCACAGGCTGATGGCACATTATGATTATGCTACATTGTAAAGTGGATAAAGCAACATAGATTAGTATTTTTCCAGTACTGGCCAGTGAGGAATATAAAGCTCCTTATGTTGCCATAGTGAAAACAGGTGATGCTGTGGTCATGAAACAGATCAATGTGGCAATACATGTACCTGGGGGCAAGAAGGTAGGTACATTGCATTGTTCTGCTCTGTCAGTGCACCATCTTGTAAAAGAGATGAATACCTGATACTATCTGCCTTATGATAAAGAAGTAGGAAGTTGCTAAAGGTTAGGAAATGGAAAGTCTGAACTTAATCAGAGATGTAAACATTAGTTTATTCTAAACGTCTCAGGTAAACTTGTCTGAATATTCAGTGCAGTTTGAAGCATAATTGTCTTGATCACTGGATGTTCATCATGTGTCTGTCTTTTTGTCCACACTTAACTTGTTAACACTTTAGAGGACACATTTTGCATCCAATGAATATGAAAGTAAGTAAGGATGTCATCATGATGATTTCTACTCTAAGTTTGAATACGGGTCATTAGGGGTAGAAAAAATGGGTTACCAAGTTAATTCGAAGGATGAACATTTTGATGCTCTTAAGGCCACATTTTAAAGCATTCTTCATGATTTTTGGTCAGAATAGTTGTGTTGATGATTTCTAGGTCAAGTTTGAATATAGGTCAACTGGGGTCAAAAAAGGTTACTAGCTTAAATAAAAGGAAAACCTTGTTATCACTCTAGAGAACACACATCACGATTTTTGTTCAGAATGATTGTCTTGATGATTTCTAGGTCACATTCAAAAACAGGTCATGAGGGGTGAAAAAGTATGTCACTTAGCTAGAGGCCATATTTTCAGCTTATCATAATGAAAATTTGTCTGAATGATTGCCTTGATGAGATCTAAGTCATATCCAAAAACAGGTCATTTTGGGTCAAAAAAGGTAGAGGCCATGCTTTCAGCCAGATCAAGTTGAAAATATTTTAGGTAAGAAAGTACTCTGTTGAGTGATAAAGGGCCATCATGGCCTTCTTGTTAATCAAAACACGATTAATATTGTAAATGCTTAAATAGAGAGGAAGGTAGGTCACTGGAACATTATGCAAATATCTCATCTATCTGGCAGAAATGTCTCCTCGAAGCATTAATTATTATTTTTCTAGCAACTTACACACAAATATGGTTATTTAGGAGAGTAAATCTGCTTATGGAGGTATTTGATTGTTAGCAGAATTTTAGCCCTGTGTTTTAGCAACCTGCAGTATTAAGTGCTCATGTCAGGTATGTTTTGTTGTGTTGTTCTGTTGATTTCAAGTTATGACAAACTCATCTACTACCAGTTTTGCGTTGTCATGACAAAGTTGCCCTTTTTTCATAATAGAACCAGAGAAAAAATTCTACTTGTGAATGAAGGAAAATAAATTATTTTATTCTGTGATATGAGATACTTTTGTTTCAGTATTATTTGTAAATTTTTATTTTGTGTTTTATTTTATGTTTATTCTGAATCATACTAAAATGCAGAGTTATTTTGATATTTCATATTAGTAAAAGCATTCTCCCAATCAAGAAAAAACACATAACTCTTCATCTAGAAATTAAAGTTGTATTTTTGTTAAAAATTACCAAGATGCAGGGCTATCAAGACAAATGCTGAAAACTGGTACATGATCATAAATCATACAAACTAAAGAGTTTTTTAAAGTTAAAGAGACATGTTAGTACAACTAACGAAACAAAGTCCACTTTTCTCTGAAGTCTGTCCACTTCTCCCTAATCTTCAACCCAGGGAGAAGTGACTTCTCCCAAAATTCTGAGCCTAGCGAGAGCCCTGGACTACATCTTAGTATAGTTGTGAATTTAATCTATGATTTGGCCAGTTATAGAAGATTTTTACTGTAGTCAACTCCAAATACTCAGTGGTAGTCAAAACCTTTTCTGGATAAATATTAAAATTTTAAGTATAAAGAGTGGTGATGTTTGTTTTACTAAGGCTACTTATCAGTATCATTTTATTTTTTTTTGAAAATGTCAGAGTCACTTTGACTGCTTAAAGTTAAAGGACAAGAGCAGACAAAAAATATGGAGGATTAAACTTCACACAAACAAACATCTTATGAATCATTGTTACAGTGATTATATTTGGTTATTTCAGGAAAAAAGGACAAAGCAGGTGGTTATGGGAAGGTTAGGACCATCAGAATCATTTGCAGAACTCAGTGTCCTACTGAATGAACAGATTACATGCTCTGTTGTCACGGCAACAGAAATGACACTTGGTGTTATAAGACCTGAAAAGATAAAAGGTAAAAATAATTCTAAATAGTTTTGATCAAGATTAATTTACCTTCAGTGTTGATAGACAAGTAATGTGTTAGTTTCTTATTACATTTTAGTTAGCCTTATCTTGATTTCTGTTTGACTTCAAACAGCCATACTAAGGACAAAAAGGATGACAGAAATCTTTTTTTTATAAATTAAAGGAAGTTTTCTTTTAGTCCAGTGTATATGTTCATTTTCATTACTTAACTGCTGTATGCTTTTGATAAAACTGAAAGGAAACTAAATTTTTCAGATCTGGATGAAGTTACTATCCAGCTGTTTAAACAGTCCAACAACAGGACATTTGGTGACCTTACAAAGGTTTGTGTTACTTTATAAAAATGTGATAAAAAAAGTTGCATTCTGTTGCATTGTCAATAAGAAATATCGATATCTTATAATGTGTAATTTCCTCAACTTGCTGTAGTAAATATTTTCCACAAGGCCAGTGGTATAACATTAATGATAACACACAAAGTACCTGTATACCCATTATAGGTCAAAGTTGCAAAAAATATTAAAAACTATAAATTATTCCATCTTATTAATACTATAGACTGTACAATGTGTTTAATGCCAGATACTGTATCATCTGACAGATACTACAAACTGTACCATCTGTTTAATGCCAGAAAATGTACCATCTGATTAATGTTATATAAAGTACCATATAATCTATACTAAATGTACCTTCTGGTGAATGCCAGAAAATATACCTTCTGTTTAGTGTCATAACCTGTCCTGGGTGATAACAGTTATTTTGAATTCATCATTTAGAATTAAAAGTAACATAGTTTTCATAGCAACTGTATATTTACAGGAAGATATCCAGGAAGAATATATGCAACAAGAACTGAAAAGGGAGTGGAATGAGTTTAAACATGGAGTTCTACTTGATGTAATAAACTCTAGGGGTATACGACCTGGCTATGGAAAATGGTCAAAGTAGATAGTCCTTCCAGTTCAGTGAATGTGAACTGTTCAAGGAGTAAAGACTATTATCTCGGAAAAATGGCTTATCATTCCATTTTCTGGTTTTCGACCATGCTTGATGAGGATAATATTGTTATAGAAACAAAAGCAATAAACAAAACTATTAAATTACTGGAATTACACTTTACACTACACCCTTGACAAATACTTTCTGTGGTATTTATGGTCAGAATGTGACTTTTCATATCAATGACTGCCGTGAACAATTTTCAAAGAACCATAGTTTTTGTTATACATGTATTTCATTTTCTGTTCTGGCAAAAGGTACATACTGGAACAAATGAAATAATAGTTTTGTTACACACTAATACGGGCTATCATGATGATCGAAATTAAAAGAAAAGTTTACTACTTTTGATACTGTTTTATTCAGCATGACTTTAAAGCATGCATCAACTGAAACACAGTTAAGGAGATCATTGTTTGATATGCATTAACATATACATAACTTCATTATTTACATATACAACTGTGTATAAGTAAAAGAGACTTTTACATTTACTACATAAACATTTTTAATGAAATGATAGCTGGTTCTGCATTCCCTTTGTTGTTTAAAATTGTGAAAAGAATTTGTGTATCTTTATCTGTAATAACTATTTGTTATATGAAATGATCATATAATGCTTTGTTTTTCATTTATTCAAATCTCCACTTAATTGGTTTTGATGAAAAAGGATATCTGATTCCAGTGTTTTCATTTCAGAAATATATTTTTTAGCTCTCCTTACCTATTTATTTGTTTGGCTGAAAGAATTTATACCAAACTGAATGGAGTTACCTAAAAATCTGTCAAGAAGTTTGATAAAATTGACCAAATTGCATTAAAGAGATAACAAACAATGGAAAATGAAGTGCCGTGTTAAAATAACCAGGAAAAGTCTACCACCATCTTTTGAAAAGAAAGGTATGAGGATCAATACAGTAATCCTTTCCAGAAGTGGGAATCTCAACATTTTTTCTGTAATCGTTCAAAGCTTTGTAAGGGGAAAGTTTATCTGGAGAAATCATCTGCTTAAAGCCACATTCTTTTATCCTTTTACTTACTTTCGACCTAAAAAACAAGTGATGATTTAGAAATATCCAAAGAGCGAATATACCTCCATAAGTTATCTCAACCAAATCATGCTTGACTGGATATAAGTCAACTAATCCTGCTGACCCAAACAATTCATCTGTAACAGGGTTATATATAAAACCTGCAAATTTCCCATTTGCAACAAGTAAGGACGGGATGTAAGGACTTTTATTTGGGTGTCTGTTATATTCTGTCCATGCAAAAACAATTGTTTGTGCAACTATCTGACAAATAGCTTCTCTTTTTGTTTCAAAGTCTGTACGATTGCCATGGGAATCATCTTCATCATCTGCTGTACTTTCATCATCTGCTGTACTCTCTTCAACATCATCTTCCATCTTATCAAGAGATAAATCTGGCTCTACTTTAAAACTAGTTGCTTTGCTTCCTGCTAGTAGATCCAACTCCCCATGCCAGGTTTCCTCTGTCCCTGTAGAGTATCAAAAATAAATGAATTGCTACAAATAAGGAGACTATTGATGACTAATGAACATTTGTGTACCAACCATCTTATGTTTTCTGCCTATTGTTTACAAGAAGGTTCTGCCTAATGTTTACAAGAAGGTTCTGCCTAATGTTTACAAGAAGGTTCTATCTATCCTTTTGAGTTTATTTATTATCAGTTCAGATTGTCTGACCCCTCACAGCCTCACTAATGCTATTAAATTTATCTGTCTTTACTGACACTTTAATCAAAAATCTGGTGAAAGTTTTATAGAAAATACTACAGTCCAACTCCTTTTGTTTAAATCTCTGTGTTTTCAATCTCAGAAACAAAAGCAAGGGTGACTAGCAGGGTTTGAAATAATAATGACTTCTGACATGAGAAGTTTGTGATGATACGAGCTTTGTGGCTGGGTGATTTGTGATGCAAAAGATGAACATATCTAAGACTTATTTCAAGGCAATACTGTTTGTAGTATTTCTTTGATTCATTGACCTTTCAATAAAACTGAACTGTCCTGTGAAGGTATGCCAGTTGGTTCCATCATTTTATAATAGGACAATTGCTTCTTTAAAAAGGCTGGTCATCTTTTTGTAATATACTTTTCTTTCTGGATGATAATAATGGACCTACATTTTGCTTTCTGTAAGAAAATTTACAAAAATTATCAGATACCAGTATATATCTTAAATAGGATGTTATGCTATTGTAACCTTTGACTTTTTCAGTCTCTGGACAGGAAATGCGCTATCCATTTTACATTCTTTTTTAAATTTCACATCCTTCTTCAAAATTAAATGGTACTGTGCTAATGACAAGTTTATCAATCAATCTAATTCTCTTACAGTTTATCTAGCATCAGGTTTCAGGATTTCACAGAATTTTTTTAATGATCATCTTGGTTGTTAACATGACTGGATGACCACCAGGGCAAGCACCATCTTTTAATCCCTGTTCCCCAGATTTAAATTTCACCACCCAGCTCCAAAGTGCTATATGATAATCGACCCTTTCCAGATATGTCACATAGCTCTCCAAGTTATTAAGCATGTAGTGTAACAAAAGATTTAATAACCTATATTAAAATGCTGGTGAATTATTGAGATTTTTTACTTGTTTTAAAAGTTTTGTTGTTTTCTCTAACGAAATGATTGTTTTATTTAATTAATGCACAATAACCAAGAAATAACTTAGCAATTGCAATTCATGTAAAGTATCTCATATAACTTTGTAAAACACATGACTCCTCTCTCAAAGCTAATGGACTTAATACAAGTATTTGCTTTTATTTTTTGTTGCATATCAAGATCTGCATTTCTCCAGACTATTTCAGTTAAGTTTTATTGAATGACCATTACTGCCAATTCAACAAATATTAAAGTCTGGTGGTGTAGAGATCAGATAGGATGAAACGCATTTATTGAAGGAACTGCCTTTATAACAAATCTGATAACCTACCTATATACATGTCAGTGGCTTCAAGACTTTGGTTACAACCACATGGACATTTTGCATTTAAATGTTCACTGTTTGTGTAAGCACATCCAATCAATTTTTTAACTAGGTGAACTCCAAAAGCAACAAGAAACTGCTTCTCTGTCAGGTCTGTTCTATTTAATATTCTTTTCCATGCCTCCATGTTTTCAGCTTGCAAACATTCATTCAACTTGTTAACAGCATTCTTGATATCCTCATCATTGAAGTCTACCTGAATTATGTATAACACAATAATTAGTGTGTATGTGAAACAATGCCTCAAAGTAAGCATGATAAATGGTGTGTTACATATAAAAGTGAAGCCCTATAGTGACAATGCTTTGAAGAGCAGTGCAAAAATCAATGTGATGATCATGTGACTGGTGTGTGTGTACAATGTACTCATACATATAAAAGTATCTTTGATGCAAACTTGCACTGGTACAAAACCCTTCAACCACTTGCACTGGTACAAAACTCTTCAACCACTTGCACTGGTACAAAACCCTTCAACCACTTGCACTGGTACAAAACCCTTCAACCACTTGCACTGGTACAAAACCCTTCAACCACTTGCACTGGTACAAAACCCTTCAACCATTGTATTTAGAGCAGCATCCATAAAATGGGGACAGAACACTGCTCTCAAATAAATGGCACTGTAAGCTGCAAAACATGGGGTATATTTTATGTATCATGTCAGAAAATGTAGGAATATCACTAAATTTTATATCCAAACTATATAAGAGTGTTCTTTTAATTAGAAGCCTATCATACTATATCGCATTATTTATTGATTGATACTGACTCCAAAACAAAGATCAAGTTTTAAAAATTGTTCAATAGAATCTATCAGCATAATCTCATTTCAACTTAAAACAGAAGTGAGAAGTGACATGCATTTCTTTCAAGTGATGTCTTAAAACAACTGCTGTTCCTCGAAGGCTCAATCTCACTTCACTCTAATTCCCAGATCACTTCAAGTTGAGGCTTGTCCCATTATCCGCCTTATATTTTTCCATTAAAATTAAACACATGGCTCAACTTTTTAAGGCTGAAATCTCTTCATGGCTTGGTGTTTGTAAGGGCCTAACTTGCCAATTTACACCTTTTTTGTTAGCATGGGTTGAAGTTTAATTGTCAAAACTTTACAAAGCATTTTTGAGTTTGTAGTTGATTATTTGTTCAATGTTTTTAAGATACACTGATTTGATGATTTTTTATTTCACTACTAATCAAGATAAATTTTGAGTTGCTATTAATTGCGCAACAAACACAGTTTTAAGATACTGAGAAATATGCCATCTTTGACAACAGGAAATACTCTCACATGGCACAAATTCAATGATCCTGGAAGATTAAGTCATGGTCCCAACAACTTTGAGCCATAGAGGAATGACTGTACATTGTAGTTGTTACACAATATTTTTGTTGAATAAGAATATCTACATCTACCTACCAAGTTTTAGTAGTTGACAGTGTTCATTTCTGCATGATCAACATATACAAATATGGTAACTGCCTTTCAAAAGCTTCTTATATAATATAATTTCTTTTATAAGACACTAAATGGTAAAATAGAACTCTACAGAGCCCTAGTCAGAAAACAAACCTTTTCCTCTGGAGGTCTATTTTCATGCTGATTGCTAGGTACCGCGTCTTCTGTTGCACAATCTAAAAAGAATTTTCTTCTTTTAGGCTGGGATGCTCCTGGATAATAAACAGATACCTGAGTATGATTATATACAAAATAAGTTAATTTTTAACTAACCAATAAACAAAAGTATATTTAAGAAAATCCCCACTAATGTGTATATGGGGATATTTGAATTAACATTGTAGCTGAATGAAAAAACAAAAAAGATGAAACCAGGCAATGATGTTAGTTAGTTGGTTTGTTACTGTTTTTGTGCCTCCAAAGTAGGCCATACAGTAATCTCACCACCCGGCTACTGTCAATCTGCAATATAACTCATGTCCTTTCTGTAACTTCATTTATTATTACTACATGTATTTGATATTGCTTTTACTAATGTTTAGTATGTTGAAATGATGTGTTATTCACAAGATCAAGGGTAAAAGGTCAAGGTCACACTCAATATTCATATAAACTATCAACCCAAAAGTTTGTGCCCACTCATCAGTCTGTCACTCCTTTTGTTTGTCCATATATGTGTTGCCAAATAATATAGAATTTTGCTAGTATGATAATTTATGTGGATAGTAAATGATCTGATTTTGATACACATGTAACTGGACACAATTACCCATCACAATGAGAAATAGTGTCAAAAGTTATCTGTCTGTCAGTCCATCCATCTTGCCAGATAATACATGTACTCAAAACTTTTTCGTATGATTGCAGTATGTTTGTATAATATTCTAGTAAGAGGTTTTTAACAGACATCTAACTTGTAAGACTAAACTGAAAATGCTCAAGGAGCAAAATTGAACAAACCTTGCAGAAATAAACAAGACAATACATTAAAGAGTCTGTCTATATAAACCTTTTTAAAACTTCTGAGTGGAGCCCATGTAACTTTAGGGCCAAAGTTTAATCAATCTAGATAGAAGTCTTTTGGGCAGTGCTTCATACTAAATATCAGATGTCTCAGCCTTGTGTTTTCAAACAAAGGTAAAGGTTAAAGGTAATGGTTTCTTATTTAATGTGGGTAGTCAACGAAAGTCCCCACCTGGTGTGGATGGAACAACTTATTTCCAGAAGAGCCCACAGTGCATGTGTTTTACCTCCCTGATCCCCCGTCTAGGCCGATACTGCTGGAAACAGTACCCAGTTAGGTTACCACCCAGTCCTGGGAAATCAGTTGGTAACTCAGTTGCTACCCGGAATCAAACCCAGGTCGCTAGCTTCGTAGCTTAAAGCACAAACCACTCGGCCACCGAGTCACGTACACAAGAAATTTTTGAAGAGATTTTTTTAACAGTAAGTCTATAGAAAACATCTGACACCAGTGCTGGAGCTAAAAAATTCAAAGGCAGAGTTTGATTAATTGTAGCAGATGTCCTCTAGGCAATGCTTTATGTAAAATTTCATAATTTCAGGTCAGCTGAAGTAGAATTCTAAAGGTTTTTTACAGTAAATCTTGTAAAACATCTGACTTCTAATCAAGACGGATAAACTCCGACTAGAAGGTTAAGGAGGAGATGTTACAAAAGCAAGAAGCTGATGAAGCAAAACACAGGGCAATCACAAATGCTTACCTTGAGCACGTTGTGCTCAATTGAGCTTAATAGAAATGGAGTAATGTATTATATTGGTCTTTTAAAATGTATACATTCTGCAGAAATGTAGGATGGACAAAAACTTTAGTGGGCATCTGCAAAAATAGCCCTCCCTGTTTCTATGATTAATCAGAGACTCAGATAACAGAGATAAGCTGCTCCCTATGGAACCTATTACCTGTATAATTCATTACAAAAGTCAGCAGAAATTATCCAAAATGGCTTGTTTTGTAGCGGATAAAACATAAAAACTATTGTTTCCACATTCATAAATTTTACATTTTCAGAAAGTCTAAAATGTCCTTTACAGATGTAGTAATATAAATATTTCTACTCTGATTCTAGTGTTGTCAAAAAACAGGTAGAATCAAACGACTAACATCAAGTTGAAAACAGATTTTACTGTGTCCTAAAGTAAAATGGGCATGTTTTACATAGAGTGTTATATACCTGAATATTATTTAAAATATAAGAGCATTTGATTTCTAGCTATAACTTAATGTTTAAACTTTTAGAAAATGTATTATTAAAGTCAGTACGTGTAGTGGTCTTATAGATACTTAACTTCGTGTCATGAGTGATACATTTGTATTTTACCATTCATTAGAGTAGCATATCTCTGTTATCTATGTCTCTGGATTAATCAAAATATAAGAAGTAATCAGTCAATTTACTGTTTTAAAACACATTGTTCATTGTTTATCTTGAATAATACGTGTATGTAAAAGAAAAGAAATTCTATCAGCAAAAGCATCAGCTTTCCAAATGTCACTCTGCAAAGTGTCCTCCCAAGACCCTCCCCTTTTACAATTTTAAAGCATGATTTGGGAATTATAGCCTCATTTTGTAAGTGCTTTTAAGCAACTTCTTGGTTTGTGCAAGTTTGCTTAATTCAAAGGAAAAAAAGCTATTTTTACAGAGGCAGACTCTTTTATGACACAGCTGTTACCTTGACTATCTACATTTTCCTTTTCTTCTGTCTCACTCAAATTATCTTCTGCTGAATTCTTTGTTTCTGTATCACCCTTGTCTTCATGAGATTCACTCTGTTAGGTAATAAAGTTCTGTTTAATTGTATAATATAAATATATAATAGTGACATTCTTTCCATGAACTAAAAAGTATAAGTACAAGAAGGCTATAAAAAGATTATTTTGTTCATCTGCATCAAACTGATTTGAGTTACACCTGATAGCATAAAAAATCTTAAGTTTATTTATTCTTGCATTTTCTCAGTCTATTAAATTGTTACAGTTGGAACAATCAGTCATCTTTGGAAGCTATTTATACTGTGCTAAATATCTTGATTACAGATATGCCAGATGTGAATTATATCTGCTCAAGATCACATAGTATCCGACATGTCACTGTATTAATTCAGAGAAGTTCAACATTTTTTGGAATTAGCTTCCTACTACTTGCTAATTTCACAGTAACAGTAGATGCCTAAACACTACTCAGAATGCATAATACTCCAATTTATAAGAAATTCACATCACATGGTCTGAATTTTCTGCATATTTTTCTTAAGCTTGAACTGAGGTCAGAAAGGCTAAAATTAGAAGTAAAATGGCCCAAAACAGAAGTTAGAATTAATTTTCTTCTTCCGGGTGAATGTAACAAATCTCTCTCTAGAGCATACTCATACATTTTTATTTACAAGAAGATCGTGAGTGCATATTAACCCCCTGCCAACCCCTCTCATGAGTGTTACAGGCACTATCTCCAACAACATGAAATAACTGAAATCTCTGCAGGTGCGTCAGTCAAATAGGCAACCAGAACCAATCATAAATAAACTCAAATAAATAGAGATATATGCTGAAGTTCAGCTTCTAGCTAGCTTTTATGGCACGCCAATTGTCCAATTATTACGTGAACCTATGTTTACGGTCGAAAAACTAGGATTTATGTTTGAAAAACCTAGTTTTTCGAATATTAACTTATATTTTCGAGCGAAATCATGGGTTAATGTCGTAAACTGTAGTTAAGGCTGGTAAACCATAGATCACGTTTGAAAAGACAAGTTTACTGTCGAAAATATAGGTTACGTTTGTAAACTATCCTTTACGAGCGTAAACCGGGGTTCATGAGCATAACAATAAGATAGTGTCCGTAAACATAGGATAACGGTTGAAATCCGTTGTTTAATTGAAAAACCTAGTTCATCTAACGTAAATATAGGTTCAAGAGCGTAATCTAGGGTTTATGACGGTTATCCTATATTAACTCTCGAAAATACAGGATAAAATTCGAAAAACCAGGTTTTACGATTGAAAAACCTGTTTTATCGATTGTAAATCCTAGATTAACGGGCGTAAACATAGGTTCACGTTATTTTGGACAGTTGACTTCCCTTGAAATATATTTTACGGAATATAACCAGTGTTTTCGAGCAAAAACGTAGGATAACGGTCGTGAACCATAGTTTACGGACGTGAACATAGGTTTACGTTTGATAAACTAAGTTACTGAGAAAAAATATGAATTTACAAACGTAAATATAGGTTTACAGTCATAAACCTACGTTAACAGTCGCAAAGCCAAGTTAACGGTGGTAATCTTGGGATAACGACCGAAATTCTAATATTATTTGAGAAAACTAGTTAATCGAACGTAAACATAAGATCACGAGCGTAAACTACGGTTTAAGGCCGTTATCCTATGTTTACGCTCGAAAATAGAGGTTAAAAATCGAAAAACCAGGTTTTACGTATGAAAAACCTAGATTATCGACCGTACATCCTAGTTTTGCAAGTGTTAACATAGCTTCACGTAATAATTGGACAATTGGCGTGCCATAAGCTTTCTTGTACCCGTAAAATAATTACCTAAACATTATGTATTATTAACAAATTCACATGAAAGAAGTTTTACCTTCCTTCTCTTAATAAATGCCCTTTTCAATAAATCCTGCATATTTACATATTGTATCTCAACCCGTTCTAAATGAGATATTCGGAACAAAATTTGTGAAAAATTCCACGGACTTGTTGGTATATCGGATAAACTTAGTGGTCGAATCTCACAGAGTAAATTGTCATACATTGTTTTAACTTTTTCTAAACTTAGAATATTAGTAGGAGCATCCATTGTTCAACATAAAATGATCTAGTCACAACAATTATAAAGATCTTGTTAAGTGAATTCATGAATTTTCTTGCTAGGACTGTTCGTAAGTAAAGATAACTCGCGCCATAAATAACTCGCACCACGTAAAACCATACCATAAAGGAGAGATCGCTGTGACGTCACACGGTACGCTGTCTGGTGATCAGAAACAATAACATAAACAATGGTTGTGTACAGGGCAGGAATTTTTAAACTTTCATAACTTTTTCTGCTATTTTATGGAATTTCAAAATTTAAGTGGTTCTAAATAACTAATAATTTTCATATTTTTATATTAAAATATGATTTGAAAATGAAAAACCATTTTTAGTGACATTAAATTTTTCGATCGTAAGACCAGAAGACTGAAATCTATTTAGAAAAATAGTGTAAGTTAAGACTTCATAGTTCGTTCATTTTAATGTATAAATAAAAGTATGTTAATGAATAAATTGTTAAATCAATTACGGCATTGAGGCAATATCCGGTGTTTTTCCCCCTTTTTGACCGATAATTTAATTGTTTTGCTGGTTTTCTTTTTTTTCATCTGAATCACTTAGTCGCTTGCACAAGTCACTTGATCATAGCATGTCACGTGACTTTGAAGAAAATTATATTGATGTAGCATACTTACTAGATCCAGGGCCTCAATTAAGGCCCTGCTAGATCTCTGTCATCTATCTTCTGGACTTGTGCGTGTAAATTCTTACGGTACGGTCCAAATATTGATAATTTCTCTCTGTCACATTCCAGGCATATAATGACTGTCTGTGATTTCCTCGTTCGAACAGACGGAATAGAGCTCTTAAGTGGTTATAGGCTGCCCTATCGCGGCCTAAATGCAGAATTGAGCCCGTTCACATAAACAAATGCACAAACAATTATTCGCTGGAAATGAGTAATGCTCTCTGTCCAAAAAAAGCCTTCTAATTCTATGAGGCCATTCGGATACTGGTCTGATAATGTCTTGAATATCTGTCCAAAGTTCATATATTTTTCGATTAATAATGCACCGAGAGTTATCCATTTCATGCAGATTTTTGAATAAGTGATACAACGTTTCGAAAAAAACAAAAAAACATTGTCTTCACTAAGATTCATTCCGTTCCAAAACTTATTCATTCGTCTTCAGGAAAACGATGGTACAAAATTTCAGTAAGGTATTTACTAACATTCATTCCGTAAGTTCAAAAAGGCAAATGCCCCGGGGAAGTTAAATTGCCTTCAGAGAAGAATGATGGTTGTACGTTTTAGTAAAGAATATTTTTCTATTAACTAACATGCATTCCGTAACTATACTTACTTTTCATTTCAAAAAGGCAATTTCCCCAGGGCATTTCCCTTCACTGGAAAATGATGCTAGGTAAATGCCCCGGGACAGTTGCCTTTTGTATTTCATAAGATTCATTCCGTAATAATCACATTTCAGACACTTCCCCAAAAGATTGCCGAGCCCCGTTTTCTGTAGCATGAATGCCGGTGTAACATTAAAATTTGACCCCGTTGAAAATTGACCCCATTATCCACAATATAAACAAGAGAACTCCAGTGCTAGCATTCAACTTTCTTATATGTTTATTTTGTTAGATTTGCCAGGCTAAATGTTTGGTTTTTTTTGTCATTTTTTGTCGTTGTTTTGTGACAGCGTAATGTTACTCCAAAACTCACAACATGAGTGAGCTATTCTTGTATTTCATTCTAGTGCCAAACTATATGAAATATTATTTGCATTTGCAGTGATGAAATCAGTATTGGTGCAGATGACACAAAACTTATTTCAACAAGAGTTATATAGATGCTAGTGAAGCTGAAAAAAGTGAAGGCGACCATTCCTGAATATTGCAGGGTTTCAGTGTATCCATACTGCACGAAAGAAGGTACATAAATTATTCTAAGCTTTTTGATTAATAATGCACCGAGAGTTATCCATTTCATGCAGATTTTTGAATAAGTGATACAACGTTTCGAAAAAAACAAAAAAACATTGTCTTCACTAAGATTCATTCCGTTCCAAAACTTATTCATTCGTCTTCAGGAAAACGATGGTACAAAATTTCAGTAAGGTATTTACTAACATTCATTCCGTAAGTTCAAAAAGGCAAATGCCCCGGGGAAGTTAAATTGCCGCTTCAGAGAAGAATGATGGTTGTACGTTTTAGTAAAGAATATTTTTCTATTAACTAACATGCATTCCGTAACTATACTTACTTTTCATTTCAAAAAGGCAATTTCCCCAGGGCATTTCCCTTCACTGGAAAATGATGCTAGGTAAATGCCCCGGGACAGTTGCCTTTTGTATTTCATAAGATTCATTCCGTAATAATCACATTTCAGACACTTCCCCAAAAGATTGCCGAGCCCCGTTTTCTGTAGCATGAATGCCGGTGTAACATTAAAATTTGACCCCGTTGAAAATTGACCCCATTATCCACAATATAAACAAGAGAACTCCAGTGCTAGCATTCAACTTTCTTATATGTTTATTTTGTTAGATTAGTCAGGCTAAATGTTTGTTTTTTTTTGTCATTTTTTTGTCGTTGTTTTGTGACAGCGTAATGTTACTCCAAAATTCACAACATGAGTGAGCTATTCTTGTATTTCATTCTAGTGCCAAACTATATGAAATATTATTTGCATTTGCAGTGATGAAATCAGTATTGGTGCAGATGACACAAAACTTATTTCAACAAGAGTTATATAGATGCTAGTGAAGCTGAAAAAAGTGAAGGCGACCATTCCTGAATATTGCAGGGTTTCAGTGTATCCATACTGCACGAAAGAAGGTACATAAATTATTCTAAGCTTTTTGATTAATAATGCACCGAGAGTTATCCATTTCATGCAGATTTTTGAATAAGTGATACAACGTTTCGAAAAAAACAAAAAAACATTGTCTTCACTAAGATTCATTCCGTTCCAAAACTTATTCATTCGTCTTCAGGAAAACGATGGTACAAAATTTCAGTAAGGTATTTACTAACATTCATTCCGTAAGTTCAAAAAGGCAAATGCCCCGGGGAAGTTAAATTGCCGCTTCAGAGAAGAATGATGGTTGTACGTTTTAGTAAAGAATATTTTTCTATTAACTAACATGCATTCCGTAACTATACTTACTTTTCATTTCAAAAAGGCAATTTCCCCAGGGCATTTCCCTTCACTGGAAAATGATGCTAGGTAAATGCCCCGGGACAGTTGCCTTTTGTATTTCATAAGATTCATTCCGTAATAATCACATTTCAGACACTTCCCCAAAAGATTGCCGAGCCCCGTTTTCTGTAGCATGAATGCCGGTGTAACATTAAAATTTGACCCCGTTGAAAATTGACCCCATTATCCACAATATAAACAAGAGAACTCCAGTGCTAGCATTCAACTTTCTTATATGTTTATTTTGTTAGATTAGTCAGGCTAAATGTTTGTTTTTTTTTGTCATTTTTTTGTCGTTGTTTTGTGACAGCGTAATGTTACTCCAAAACTCACAACATGAGTGAGCTATTCTTGTATTTCATTCTAGTGCCAAACTATATGAAATATTATTTGCATTTGCAGTGATGAAATCAGTATTGGTGCAGATGACACAAAACTTATTTCAACAAGAGTTATATAGATGCTAGTGAAGCTGAAAAAAGTGAAGGCGACCATTCCTGAATATTGCAGGGTTTCAGTATATCCATACTGCACGAAAGAAGGTACATAAATTATTCTAAGCTTTTTGATCTATACGCAAATAAAGTTTATCCTGAAATCCTGAGAAAATCTGATTGTTTGAATTTTAAAGAAATATCAAACGGGGGACAATGTGATGTGTGCTATCTCTTGTTACTGTATAAACTTTATTAACTTTTTTTCCAAAGCAAAATGTACAATAAAGAAGGTACATGCAGTGTCAACCTTGATCTTGCTGAAACATTTAATACAGGCATGTGTCAGGTCAAACATAGTCATACCAGTGTCATTCCATGTTGAAATATAGATGAACTGATTGTAACATAGCTAACAGAGATAGTTATTTAACAACATAAATTTGATATTTTTTTCCACTGTAACTTAGTAATTGGACTACATAATAACACAGGCACAAGGACCAAATCTTTTTGCAACTGTTACTTCCTTTTCAGCACAGTAAAAACTGATGCTAAACATGTCACTGTAATAATATTAGAAAGTAAATATACAAAATGTAAACCTTCTTAAATTTTTTTTATTTTCAGTTTAATTATTTCACAAAACAAAAATAAGGGGGGATTCTTAGAAATATTCAAACATGTGTACACAGCTAGAAACAGTTAAAACTAAAAGTTGGATAGTGGTGGCAGAGATCATAGGAAACATCATTTTCAGATAGTGCCCATGCACATGTCAAATGTGTTGGTTACTTGATTGCTTGTAAATTCAAACTTTTATTTTAACAGATAAAAGTCTAAGGCTAATATATTATATACCTTAATGACTAAAGATAATTATGTCTAATTACGTTTGTGCTATTTATAGAAAGAATTGTTCTATGTCCATTATTTCTCTTTAGGGTGCAGGTCTAACGGTTTTGTGGATGGCTATTGTCAACTGTTCAAGAACAAGGAAGGCACCTAAACTTGCCGCAAAGAAGCGATGTTCCAGTGTACTAATGGACATTTGGAAAAGGCTGTTCTTTTTCAGCAGCTGTTGGAAATAGTTGTCTGCAAATGTACAAGGCTTCAGAAAGTTGATGAAGATAAAATCATGTTACTGGTGTCTTAGTTACCTGTAACATTTTCTGCTTATGTTACTTCAGACAGCAAGATCAAAATGTCACACATGAATAGATTTTTTGGCAAATTAAGGCCCTTTGTGGACTTAAACATTTGTGTTAAGCGTTTGCTTGATGGTTATTTTTGTGCTATATTTCAGTTAACTGTTTTGTACTTACTTGAAATGTGAAAGAAATAGTAAGGGGCATCAAGAAACAGGTTAGATAGCTCCAGACTGATTTTTTTGCAATTTTTTTTGACGAGACATCAAACCATCAAGTTAGATAACTATAGCTGCATTTTGAAATATAGAAACTATTACGCATTTGAAATAAATAACAACTTTGAACAACTTTCTTGAACAGTCGAACATCCTGTCTTACAAACAGCTGTTGTAAATATTTTGTGTCATTGCTTGTTATATTTTTAGAAATTTGCTTTGTAAATCTTTTAGTTAATTACTTATAGGTTAAATCAACATGGTTCTGTTGTTCATCTGCCCTGTCCCTCTGAGGACCTTGAGAACAACTCATTTAATTGTTCAAACCTACCACAGGTTAGCAGTGATCCTGTTACCTAGTAAATTGTTCTCTTAATTAGGCAAAATATTACAGGTAATATCATGAAAATTGTATTTTTTCTTCCTTTTATATCCTCAAGGCTTACCTGACATTAGACATTTTAGCCATTTGCTAAAAATTGTATTAATTTCGCTACAAAAATTGTAATTTTGCTACAGGATATCTTGCCATTGTTTTGCTATTTTAATAAAATTTCATGTGAAATCAGAAAATCATACAACTTAGCTTAAAGAAGTTTTCAACCAGAGTTAACTCTATATCCTAATATACATTTATAAAAGAGTCATTTTAATGCTTTGTAACACTAATGTATAGTGTAGCTGTCTATATATATTTGGTAATTTCACATTAAAATTAAGATGATCTCACATTAGATTGCTTCAAACTGCTTGTAACATTGTTTTACATAATTTTTATATTGCAAATCCTATGTACAATAAATCCAACATTTAGAATATCTGAAATTAGACTATAAGTACTATAGGTAATTTTGACATCTCATATTTCACATATGAGTGATGTTTGTTTGATCGTTGCTTTTTCATGAAACTCCCAAGTGTTTTAAATGCATAGTACTTGTTTAAATATTTGTTATCTTTAGCTCACCTGAGCACAACGTGCTCATGTTGAGTTTTTGTGATCCCCCTGTGTCCGGCGTCCGTCGTCGTGCGTCGTCCGTCGTCAACAATTTCATAAAAACAACATCTACTCTGAAACCAATGACTGCACATTAACCAAACTATATAGGAATGATCCTTGGGTGGTCCCCTTTCAAAGTTGTTCAAATGGTTCTGGTCTGTTGCATAAGTAGGTCACAGGGCCAAAAAAGAAGTTTCAAAAATGCAAATTAAAAAAATCTTCTTGTCAGAAAGTACAAGGCCAAGAGCTTTGATATTTGGTATATGACATCATCTATAGGTCCTCTACCAAAGTTGTTCAAATTATGCCCCTAGTGCCAAAATTGGCCCCGCCCCAGGGGGTCATAGGTTATATATGTGTGTGTGTGTGTGTATATAGTAAAAACTTTAAAAATCTCCTCTGAAATGACAAAGGCTAGAGATTTGATATTTGGTATATGATATCATCTATAGTAATCTATAGGTCCTCTACCATTTCTAATTATTTGGCATGAACTATTGTCTAGTGAACCTGTTCCAAGTTTGTACAAAACATATCCAGGGTAAAAATTGGGCCTGCCTGGGGGTCATAAATATTCATTATTTGCATATAGTAAAAACGTATAAGAAAATTATCCTTTGAAGCTTCAAAGGCTAGAGCTTAGACATTTGGCATGAAACATTGTGGACCTTTTCAGACATTGTTTCAAGTATGGCCATAGGGTCAAAATTGGCCCTGCCCTTGGGGTCATGGGTTTTCTTTATATACATATAAAAAAGTGATCTCTGAAACTAAGAATGCTAGAGCTTATATATTTTACACGAAACACAAATAACAGTCTATCCTCAGATGAGCGCTTTGGGGCCAATGGCCCCCTTGTTTAAGTATTTCTGTATGTGATCTTTGTCAAATATCTTTTTATTTTTGAAGAAATACAATGCTTTGAGTTTGTGTTTCTTTTCTATATTATGAACACATTGGTGATCTTATCTCCGAATTACTAATGTCCAAACAATTGGTACTGGTATAATCATCATATTTGAGCTTATTTTTCGTCGATATCGGTTGCCCGTATGACAGGCGACCCCTGAAGTGATTAGTTAGTGCAAGATACAGAAAGCATCCCATTCAGAGACACCCCTGGTTCTTTTTCTTGCTCAGTGTGTAGCACTGACACATGAGTCCTCAGTTTAAAGTCTCATCCGAAAGACTATAAGTAATGTTAGTGGAGGAGCGAGGGATCGAACTCAGGACCCCTGCTTTACCAGTCCAGGGCGTTACCACTGGGCCACATCCGCTCCCACTTGGTACTGTGCTAATATTCCCTGCCCAATATAGTACCATCCTCAAGTCAAAACAGCTAATTATGTCTCCCCCCAAAAATGGGGGAGACATATTGTTTTTCACCCGGTTGTCTGTCAGTCTGTCCGTCACAAATCGTGTCCGCTCTGTATCTTCCAAAGACCTTAAAGGATTTTTATGGAACTTGGGTTAGATGTTCACCTCATCAAGGCGACGTGCAGAACCCACTTTGCGGGTGTGGTGTCTCAAGGTCAAGGTCACACTTGGAGGTTAAATGTCAAATGCCACAAAATCGTGTCCGCTCTGTATCTTCAAAAGCCCTTGAAGGATTTTTATGAAACTTGGGTCAGATGTTAACCTCATCAAGGCGACATGCAAAACCCACTTTGCGGGTGTGGTGTCTCAAGGTCAAGGTCACACTTGGTGGTTAAATGTCAAATGCCACAGAATTGTGTCCGCTCTGTATCTTCAAAAGCCCTTGAAGGATTTTTATGAAACTTGGGTCAGATGTTCACCTCATCGGGGGAGACATATTGTTTTTCCCCCGGTTGTCTGTCTGTCCGTCCGTCCATCTGTCTGTCTGTCCGTCACTAAATCAAGCATTCACTGGATATCTTCAAGTAATTTCGAACCCCACAACTAGAAAACAAACTCTGATTGATCATATATATGTTAAGAGTGCTCCTGTTGTACATTGTGGAGTAGCTCCAACATACTACAGCTATCATTATGTAACTTTTCTCCTTATCAATGGAAATAGATTAAACTTGAGTGCTTGAAGAAGACACCTTGTAACTGGCTTCATGTTTTTTGCCCATATCTTTGTAACAGTACTGCCATCGACATGATTCCAACATGCTACAGGTACTAGACTGAAAGAATGCAGCCATTTTGTACAAAATGAAACAAGGTTTCTGCTCAATCCTTTCTTGACAGAGTATGAGTTTCTTGTTGATCATGCACATTTGACAAAAATATCCCCCTTATTTTACAATCGTCTGACTCAATACTGCCTGCAGCAACTGGCTGGGGGGAGACATATGTTTTTGTTCAGTCAAAAACCCATTTCTAGTTCAAAATATTTGCATGCAGCTCTGTTCGTCGGTCCGCTGTGATACTTTTGTATCACTGTTTTTCTTGTATATCTCTCTGTCTGAGTTTATTCATCGTCGTTGTCCACATGACTGACGCCCCTAGAAGAGTTCAGTCATTTCAAGTTGTGGGAGATAGACAAGAGGGCGCAATGGTTGTTTCGAGCCCAGATCTCATTGCGGACCGGCAAAAGCCGTTCCGCTATTTTTAATCCGGTGTTTGAAAATGACCCATGGGGTTATGGGGTTACGTAATAAGTAGAATGTGTCCAAACATCAGTGCAAATCTATTGTTCAGTTGTTACGAAAAGCCAAAAGGTTAGACACAGTCTATTACACAGGCAGCCTAAAGAGAGAGGCGCACCCGTCGCGCGCCTCTTAAAATACCCTGACGATAGGTGTTATTGTAGATCTATTTAGAATATGTTTTAAATAATGTATACTTTATTGTTCAATATTGAATTGAATAATCAGAAGCACATTTGAACCGTTAAAATGAGGTAGAAAACGGACATAAATTGCCGAACATTTTGCGCCCCCCCCCCCCCCCCCCCCCCCCCCCCAACCTGAATTCCTGGAACCGCCCCTGTATTATCGTTCTCTCAATTAAAAAGCCGCCATCTTTGACGCAGTCGTTAAGCAAATTGGTAAGTTATATTATAGCTATACTTGCTAATTTTGAGAAAAATATCGAAATTAGACTATAAGTACTATACTTTTGATATATCATATTTCACACATGAGTGATGTTTGTTTGATCGTTACTTTTTCATGAAACTACGAAGTGTTTCAAATGCATAGTACTTGTTTAAATATTTGTTATTTTTTAAGTATTTCGGTATGTGATCTTTGTCAAATATCTTTTTATTTTTGAATAAATACAATGTTTTTTAGTTTGTGTTTCTTTTCTATTATTATGAACACCTTGGTGATCTTATCTCCGAATTATTAATATCCAAACAATTGGTACTGTTATAATCATCATATTTGAGCTTATTTTTCGTCGATATCGGTTGCCCGTATGACAGGCGACCCCTGAAGTGATTAGTTATTTTATGTTACGGGTGTAGTGCAAGATACAGAAAGCATCCCATTCAGAGACACCCCTGGTTCTTTTTCTTGTTCAGTGTGTAGCACTGACACATGAGACCTCGGTTTAAAGTCTCATCCGAAAGACTATTAGTAATGTTAGTGGAGGAGTGAGGGATCGAACTCAGGACCCCTGTTTTACCAGTCTAGGGCGTTACCACTGGACCACATCCGCTCCCACTTGGTACTGTGCTCATATTCCCTGCCCAATATAGACTGTTTTTTTTTCAGTGAATTCCCAATCAAAGTGGACCTAACATGTTTATGTTCCTCTATAGTGACTTTCCGTCTGTCGATCTTAGTATTGCTTTACTTCTGCCTAACCACGTTAAGAAGTCCATTAACTTCTAGTCTAAGTGTGAACACAAAGTACAAATTAAGTTAACAAACTACTGATATACCTGCCTCAAGTCAAAACAACTAATTCAAAATATTTGCATGCAGCTCTGTTCGTCGGTCCGCTGTGATACTTATGTATCACTGTTTTTCTTGTTTGCTACAAGTACGGACATTGACAAAGATTCGTTCTTCCCGCGCATTATTAAAGACTGGAAATCTATTACCAGAAATTAAGTCCTATTAAATCTGATACAGTGAACAGTTTCAAGAACTTTATTTCGTGCTATTAAACATCTGCCCACACACCCATGGATAATTTTTGCTCAGTGATTGAGACAGTTTCCAGTATTCTACAGATACAGCATCGTCGGACACCCACGTTCGATCCATTCCGTTTCATTCTATTTATCTACCGTGGAACAATTGGTTGGTAAAAATTTCGTTCTCATGAATAATTCATTACCTACTTTCATTGGTTTCCGAAATATTTCCCTTACGCAATCTCAGCAAATGAAAGTACTCGTTACAATCTGCCTTTCGCGCCCATGTTTAAATCTTGGGGAATACGTCTATTTTAAGTAACTTGTCATTATTCATACTCTTCACACTGAAGAGTATCTATTTGTATTGCGGGATCTCATTCGACGAGGAGTTACTTCCCTTCGCTAATAAATATTCATGAAAACGAATAATCGGCAGTCAATTATCCCACGGTACATAATCAAGGGGTAGGACCTAAATCATGTAGCTCGGTGCTTTAAGCGAGAAAAACGTGTAGTCTATAACTAATGTTGTCAGTTTTCGCGTAAATATTCAGGAATTTTGATAAATTATCAACAGCTATGGGGATTGTCTTGGGAATATTTGTATAATGTATATGACTAGTACCTAGCCATACATGTATGCTAACTGTAGCTGCTATTTGACAGAAGAAGAAATGTGTTACAAAAAAGTTATTGAAGGGATGCCAACAAAGGTGTCCCATTTTTTGTGCGATTCTGCAATAATTTGCTTAGGTTTTTGAACTTGTCAAACCATTCTGCGCCATTGAAACAATATTTTTAGTAAACAGGCACACAATTAAACATTTACAACCAGTTAGGAACATATATTATATATTATGATCATTCTTTTTAACTTAAAGACAATAAACGTGTAGTTTGGGTCACTTTAAGACCATATTGTGTAACCTCGGTCCTTTATTGATGTTAAGGTTAAGTTTTTCAAAATAGGCATGTTGAAAAATTTTACAAAGAGTTCTGTTTGTAAATTTAACTTTATGTTTCCTCTTTTAAGCTAAGATGATTCGATAAATGTTGCTATGAATTTGAACACTTGCGATTTTAAGGCTGGAAGGTTATGTGGTGCTTTTCATTGTCAGATACAAATACAATATAACAAGTAAATTTTAAACTATGAAAGGTTTTGACTTGATCACAAGTCTGCAGATTTTATTTAAAGAATCAAAATTGACAATTTTGTAGACATTACATACATGCAAACATTATATTTATAAAATCAAAAAGGACTTTCTAAGTTGTGCGAAAACAAATTGTCAACTGAGAGACAGCCTGTACCACACAGTTAAATTAAATGTATATACTTGGTACATATAAGAACTGCCAATGTGCTAAGCTCCATATAGTCATTCAATGGTGAATGGTTCAATCCCTGGACTCAACAAAATATCTATGCGACATTTATTCTTGGATGCCGTATCCAATGTTCATTTGCATCTTACCATTATTTCAGTTTAAAGGAAACAAATTAGAGATACACGCACATTAGACAAGTTAGATTTCTTAAAACATTTGTAGTTTTTAATGGAGTTTGAAAAATATTATCTTACTTCTTCCACGATCATATCAGTCAATATTTCTTCCGCTTTGACTGGACTATCATTAATTTTAAATGAAATAATGAACATAAAGTTCTATGACAACATTATCATCTCTCCGTAAGCACAAAAAAGAGAGAGAAAAATTTGATGTAAAATATACTTGCATAATTAGTTGGTTCAAATGTTTACATGATTACAATATTTTTATGAAGTTTTTGTCTACCTAACAATGCATAATTTCCAATGGGTCATGCAATCCATTCAGAACAGCTTTTGATGACTGAAATAACTGGATGAGAAATTACGTGTATATTTTCTTTATTCATAGTATTAAAAACACAGTGTCTAAGAATAAAGATGAAGTGAAAATACTTTTATGAAAAAATAGACCTGGCTGATAAATATCATTAACCTTGCTTAAACTGCCGTTTTGCAATAAATTAAATTACGTTGCTGATAATTGTGGTTTTAAGGTATTTCCTGCAAGTAGTGATTAGTCTTTACTAATGAAACTTGGAAAGGGGATGAAAATGAAATAGCTTGCAATACGTAAAATGATCACTGACCTCCCTTATCTCCAAGCCGTCAGGTATCTTAATACATCCGAGATTTAATTCTATATTTGTGAAAAAAATGTAAGTTATCTTTGGAGGATCTACTTACTTCTCATGTATGGTATGTATGAATGGCTTGTAAGTATATGTCATAATGCTATTTTGATATGATATTTTATCAATGAGCTGTTGTCCCAAGTTTCAAAGTACAGAGTTTATCATTCCGGCATCTACAATTCAAAGGTGAATTTGTGCTAAAAATATTCTAATCTTTTTAATCTTTTAATTCTCGCTGGGTATCAAACAAAATCTGATTATAATATTAAATTATTGCTTCAACTCACAACTGTAAGAATTGTTTATTGTTTACATTTATTTAGCTGTCTGTAAAAAAAATCTTGAACGAATACATATATTGAACGTTAACTTCGGTTGTATCAAAAGACATTCGATTGCTTTCACTTTATAAAATCACCATGTGTAGTTAATGTAATGCCTTTAAATTGGACACACACTGGTTTTGAGTATGATTATAGTACAAAATAACTGTTAAATTTAACTAATATGCTAGTGACAGAAAGATATTTTATTATTAGAATTCCGGTATGCAGATATGAAAGAACCGAGGTTACACAATATGGTCTTAAAGTGACTCAAACTACACGTTTATTGTCTTAAAGTTAAAAAAAATCGAACATAGATGCATTATGCACGTTCCTTACTGGTTGTAAATGTTTAATTCTGTTCCTGTTTACTTAAAATACCATTTTAATGGCGCAAATTGTTGGTCAAGCTGAAAAACCGAAGCAAAATATTGCAGAATCACACAAAAAATGGGACACCTTTGTTGGCATCCCTTCAATAACTTTTTTGTAACACATTTCTTCATCTGTCAAATAGAAACTACAGTTAGCACACATATATGGCTAGGTACTAGTCGTATACATTATACAAATATTCCTAGAAAATCCCCATACCTGTTGATAATTTATCCAAATGCCTGAATATTTACGCGAAAACTGACAACATTAGTCATAGACTACACGTTTTTCTCGCTTAAAGCACCGAGCTACATGATTTAGGTCCTACCCCTTGATAATGTAGTTGTGCGGGATATGTACCGGGGGTCACCGACGATGCAGATACAGATACAGAAAGGAAACGACTTATCACTTAATTTATATAGATTAAGTTTGACAAACTTGTACTTTGACGAAACAACTGTTAATCGAACAAGATACAAAAAAAAGTATCCATTGCTTATAGCACCGATACATGGGACATCAGTTTTATGTTTGAAACGACATTTTAATAAAATCCGTATAAATTCTCGATGCAAACAGCTTTTAGTAAAACAATAGATAGGCTACAATTCATATTCATAGCAAACACATAATATAGTAAAAACTTCACGTGTCAGTTAATGAACTTATAAGGATGAATACCAACACATAATAAATGATATGTTTAGTTATAATACAGGGACGACAATTAACAGTTCTCAATGCACAGATGAAAGTGTTAACGATAATGTCTTCTTTAGCAATATCTGAGTCAGAAATTAAAAAAAAAAACTATTTAAAGCAAAATGTAATAAAGTCGTTGGTATTGATTCCATACTGTCAGTGAATATACTTAAAACAACAGAGCTGTCTTTGTATTCCATATTCTATTTTACATTTATTTTAATGGTCTTGTTCCAACAGAATGGGAAAATTTAAGGCACAATCATTCTGATACCAAAGTATAACATTATTGATCAACGGGATCATTTGTCGTATCAATGGTATTATGCAGTTCTGAATAATAAATTGAATAGATGTTGTAAAAGCAATGCGATGTAACTGCCGAGGAGCGATATTAGTTCAGAAAAAAATTGAAGCACCACTATCATTGCAGTTAGGACCAGAAACATAGCCATCTTGAATTATTAACAAAATCAGCTATACAGTCATAAAACATGAATGATAAATCTTTTGGCTCACCAAACAGCAAATGTAGCACATAACAGCGTACGTTATGATAACGTTATTGTATAGGGTTAACGCACGTTTTTTCGTGTTATAACATCTGCAGAATCCCGAGGGATGGTTGCAGCCTGCAGGGCCTTAGTTGAGATGAATTAAGGCCCTGGTGCCCGAGCCCGTAGGGCGAACTAAATTTAAATTTAGTACTCATTTATATTTAAACGATCGAAAAATTAAATGTCACTAAAAATGGTTTTTCATTTTTAAATCATATTATAATATAAAAGTATGAAAATTATTAGTTATTTAGAACCACTTAAATTTTGAAATTCCATAAAATAGTAAAAAAAGTTAACCACTGTTTATGTTATTGTTTTTGCCCACCAGACATCGTATCTGTTTTGCCGTGTGACGTCACAGCGATCTCTCCAGTATGGTACGAGTTTTACGTGGTGCGAGTTATTTATGGCGCGAGTTATCTTTATTTACGAACAGTCCTAGCAAGAAAATTTATGAATTCACTTAATAAGATCTTTATAATTGTTGTGACTAATCATTTTATGTTGAACAATGTATGCTCCTACTAATATTTTAAGTTTAGAAAAAGTTAAAACCATGTATGACAATATACTCTGTGAGATTCTACCACTAAGTTTATCCGATATACCAACAAGTCCGTGGAACTTTTGAAAACATAGGATAGCGGGCAAAAACAAGCGATTTTATGCTAGAAAATACATTACAGAACGGTAATTAAAAAAAAAATATTTCTACGTAATTCAAAAGCTTTTTTTATATTAAACATATAGTCAGCTTAACACTGTATTCTTCTATTTGTAGATGAAAATAAAACTTAAATTTATTATATGCTTTAGTTTTTGTTACGAATTTTGAATATTTTGTACAGCATGGTAAAAAAGATATTTAGATTCAATGACTTTTGCGTTGCAAATTCTACACACCCTTTTGCCCTCTTTACCCTTAAATCTTGCAACGTCAACCTTTTAGCTTTGTGAACTTAATCTTAAACGTGATTATGGTTGTTTTCTGGGAGAAGCGTTTTGAATGTTATCTACGAAATTTTCGACACCAAATGAAGTTTTAAATTTATTATAATATTGTAGTTTAGGGCTTTCACTAATAAAAAGAAAACCTACATTCTTGTATAAACTGATTCTAGTCATTCTGGAAATTAATTTTAAAAACAATATTTGAAAACCCAAGATGATCTATAATTTATACAATATGTTATGTCATATGATAAAAAACTTCCTTGCTCAGCATATATTCATATAAATAACATTACAATGTATTTTTTATGAACGGGCACCAAATATGTGTTTACAAAACCCGAGATGAAGGTTGTCCATTTCTGTAAATGTATAAAACCCCAAACTTCGGACCCATATACTAGTATTGGAGGAACCATGGCATACATCAAACACTTGATTTCAAGAAATAGTTTTACTTGACTGTATAAAATAAAATTATGATGAGCTTTTAAAGTTTCTTAAAATGAATCAGAACAGCCCCTAAAGATCTAAAGACTGCCGGTGTATCTAAATTAAGTACTCAAGTAGATAAAGCGATTAACAATACAATTTTCCTAATTTATAAGAATATCAACATAAAGATTGAGTTTCTTAAAAAAGACCCCCACAAAGTCCCGTCTTTTTAACATTAGCCTTTAAACCCCATTTTAAACATTACTAATAGATTCTGCCTATCTTTGCTTGAAGGGTGTCTAGATCTATTGCAATTAATGATAATATTATATATAGATAATTATTCTTAATCTTTATCTGCAATAACTTCTAAATCAAAGATTTTTAATTTTAATTAAATCTTCCTTGAAAGACTGCTAATATTTTTACCGACCATTGGAACCACTGATTATTCTGTAATTTAGTAAATAAGTACATTATTATTGACCTTATACCGATAGCCGAAACACCTGAGACGGAAACATATGTCTCCTATGTTGTCATTCATGGTATAAAGTTGTTTTGCGTCATATAAAGGCATAGTGTTATATTTAGCAACACAATCTAATTTATATAAGATGATGGCTAAAATAACCAGTTTAACAATTTTTAAAGTTATCAGGAAAATCGGCAATTAGTTAAAAAAAATGCCTTTGGCCATCTACACAGAAATAAAACGAATATGGCCAAGACATAAAACATAAGTACATGTATAAGCAAAGATAATAATTACAAAAATTGAAATACACATTAATCTTATATAAAGAGCAGGTAAATTGACAAGGGTTGCGGCTCGTTTCTTAACAGCCTCAAATATATGTTTTGCTACATTACAGCTATTCTCTTTTTTATTAGTAGAGCTCAAACGTGCAACAAATTTGTATAAGCTGGGCCAAGAAATATTTCCCAAGTATTTTCTTCTAATATCTGAGTAATTAGGACAACATAAAAAAGGTATAGTCTGATTCTAACATATTATATGGAAAGACTTTATAAGTAAGTCTATCTCGAGCAATACCAGATACTTGATAAAGGTTATCTACCTAGTTCGACAAGAACTGCTGAATTGTTGCGCCTAAATAATAAAATTGATCAACAACCTCTATTTTCTTATTATCAATAAAACATGTCATCTGCAAACAAGAGCATATACATATTAGATAGTTATAAGTCATTTTCACTTGTTACAAAAATTAATCCTTTCAGATATCATTTAAGACGAGGATAAATATATAGGTGAAAGTTACTCCCCTTGCTTCAAACCGAGTGTAACATCGAAAAAGTCGGAACTTGTTCTCGTAATTTGATACAAGATTTTATATTTGCATAAATAGACTTTAGCATATTGACCATTTTACAATTAATACCAGTATTTAACAGTTTTAACCACAATGTATCTCTAACTACTGTATCAACTTCAACTTATTACTGCCAAAAGTCAATACAGACTATAATAGGCAGGCGCGAGTCAGGAGCGTTAAAATTATAAAAGATAATGACAAAGAAAACAAGATTTAACTGAAGGTCTTACTTAAACATTTATTTTAAATACTTAAAATCTATAAAACATGGTTAGTCCACTGATAAAAGCTGGCACAGTTGGGGAAGCCTTAATCTCGGTCGGTAATTCGTTCCAGAGTCGTATAGTCCTTGGGAAGAATAAGTTCATGTGATGTTGTGTCTTTGATTATTTGATGAGGAATTTGTTGTTTCTTGTGTTTGTAAGGTGATTGTGATCGACTTTGACCTGTTTGTTTTTTTATCTTGTGTAGCATGACCAGGCTAGCATGGTTTCACCTTTGTTCTAAAGTTGACCATCTTAGTTTCGCTATATTTGGTGTTTCATTGAAAAAAGTAGTCCATCACGTATCATGTTCCGTATAAAACGAAATTTAAACGGCACTCCCTTTTTCGGGTCGGATATGAAAAAGTTGACAGGATAAAAAGACATATTATCTCAAATTTAGCCGACGTTGTTTACTCTACGTTGTTGACATTGCTCTACTTATTGAAAGCTAAAAGTGCGCACATTAAATGTCGAAAAAGTTTGCTTTGATTGGTTTACTGTATTTATTTTTTACTGTATGTATCAGAAACATTGGGCTATAGAGTTATATCCCTATTTTTTATGTATCAGTTAAACATGTTGGCTATGCCAGCAATCCTGCTTTTTTAATCATTATTCGTACACATGGTAGGCTAGCTTACCACAGTTGTAACCTTAAAATAATCTTAGAAATGAAATATATGTTTTATAATGTTTTGTCTCTTAAACTCGAAACAATCGTGGAACATTTTGGAGCATGTTCGTTAGAAAAAATGGGTCGGCACAGACTTTTACGAAACAAGTATTCAAAAGGCATTTTAGAAGAATGGATATCACAGTTTTATGCACAGTAGGTTAAATAATATCTTAAAATAATTTAAATAAACATTGTAAAATCATCCTTGTTCGCTTATACATATTATTTCAACAGTAATATCTATCTATATGCATTATAAGTGATAGATTTTTTATAGTTAATTTTCAGGGTTAGATATATCTCACGTTATCGGTTTTATTTTATATTTGTTTCAGTACAAACTTTGAAAGTGCCTTCTGTCTTTCATATTCGGTCCTGGCTATTGACTTGGTTGTAGGATAACCTATCATTACATGTGAATATATATCACTTAGGTCTCTCTTAAAAGCATTCAAAGGCTACATGATACTTTAAGACAGGGACATGTTTGCTGAAATATTTATAAACAGTGCTACTCAGTATTTGAGTAACTATGAACATAACAAAATTTTGAGATGACTAAACTTTCGCAACATATTTTCTCTTAGAGTTGTTAAGATACCGTTTTAAATGTGCGAGTCTGAGATGCATTAAGACATTTTCAGTGTATTAAGTAGAATTTTGGGCGAACCAGTGGTCAGCGGTAACGCACTGACCTGGTAATCCAGGTGTCGCGAAACTGATCCCTCGTACCTATACCGACACAATTAGTTTTCTTTCGGATGAGACATGTGTCAATATTACACGCTTAGCATGGAAAAGAATGAGGGTGTCTCTGGAATGGGATGCTTTCTGTATCTATATAAGATAACTAAATTCTTCCTGGGACCTTGATCATTTGGGGAACCGGTACCGACGATAAATAAACTGTTCAAGTTGACTAAATACAAAAATGATTTTATACGGAAAAGAAAATGAAGATATGAATTGTTGTAATTAAATATGTTGTTTTAGTGACATATAATTCAATATTACATCACCTTTAGATCATATTGTTTTACGTATAAACAGCTATAGCTAGCTGATGTTGATATAAAAATGACCAAGGCTAACAATACCAGGAATTTACATCAAAAGTTATCTTTAATGGAAATCAGTGGAAATGAAAATCAGTTGATCCAGTAATAAGCGAAACATGAAATAGTTAAATGATATCTCAGTCAATACTTATCTCATAAGCGTGCCATTTCCGAAGTTTGTGAAAGTTGTAATAAAAGTATGACGAGGTTGTATGTATTGTCAAAATTAGTTTGTTTAGTACCGGCTTGCTTTAGTTTTGTGAGTAACAGATGACACAGTAGTTTTTCTAAGAAGTTACATTGAAAGGACAAGGAATGCAGAGCTCAAAACTGTCGACAACAACCTAAGAAAAGCCTTTCCCTGACCTTAGCTGCACAAAACTGTCGACTGCTATTTAAGAAAAGCCTTTCCCTGACCCTATCCGCACAAAACTGTCGACTGCTACCTAAGAACATCTGAGCCGCACAATACTGTCGACTGCTACCTAAGTAAAGCCTTTTCCTGAAACTAGCTGCACAAAAATGTCGACTACAACCTAAGAAAAGCCTTTCCCTGACCCTAGCCGCACAAAACTGTCGACTTCTACCTAAGAAAAGCCTTTCCCTGACCCTAGATGCACAAAACTGTCGACTACAACCTAAGAAAAGCCTTTCCCTGACCCTAACCGCACAAAACTGTCGAATGCTACCTAAGAAAAGCCTTTCTCTGACCCTGGCCGCACAAAACTGTCGACTGCTACCTAAGAAAATCCTTTCCCTGATCCTAGCCGCGCAAAACTGTCGACTGCTATTTAAGAAAAGCCTTTCCCTGACCTAAGCCGCACAAAACTGTCGACTGCTACCTAAGAAAAGCCTTTCCCTGATCCTAGCCGCGCAAAACTGTCGACTGCTATTTAAGAAAAGCCTTTCCCTGACCTAAGCCGCACAAAACTGTCGACTGCTACCTAAGAAAAGCCTTTCTCTGACCCTAGCCGCGCAAAACTGTCGACTACAATTCAAGAAAAGCCTTTCCCTGATCTGATTGCCGGTTTATGTGAGAGAAATAGCTAATTTTCTTGTTATTGTTGTTTTCAGCTCATTATTTAATACATTGAAATGAAACTGAATAAAAAGAATTAAACGAAAAATATTGCCTTTCGCTATATTTATATTTTATTTCTTAAAGGCTGCTAATGCAAAGGAGTAACATCTAGCAGAAAATCTTTTCCTACCGCACGGCTGATTCAGTGTCAATGTCACTGTCCTAACTATTCCTTTTGAAACATACTTCATTAATTAAGTTTGAACTGGACATTCTATCTATTTACGAAGCCCCTTGAAGAGTCAGTTATTTATTAATGCGAGAATTAATGCAAGATACAGAGAAAATCCCATTTTAGAGTCACCCCTGTTTTTCAAAATAATCAGTGTATAGCACTGATACATGGAACATGAATGCTTCATCCGGGAGGTAATTAGAAGTTTCAGTGGAGGAGCGGGGGAATCGAACCCGCGATCCCTTGAAACTTATACACCTTTCCAGTTAACGTTGCTGAAAAATTCCCTTGTCAAATTGTATTTTTACATTGTTTGGGATGATGAGTCACCATATTTTACCCATAAGGTGCTTTATAGCGCGAAAAAAATTACTTAAGATGTTTAAGTAATCGAGAAAATAAACAGATTAATGAGCCGGTTGATTACCTATAATTTCCTTAGCTTTTCATTTTTATAAAAAAAAGAAAAAGAAAAGCAAGCACGAACATTTCAATGCAAGTATGGAGAACTTGTGTCAAAACAGATGATCGAAGCACACATGAATCTATTTTATTAATATGAACATGAAAAATTGAAATATAATGAAATTATCTATTTAAATTATCTTCAGTTGTTAAATCTTCAGAGGAGGTTCACACATGTGCGATCATTTCAACGATTTGACGTCTTCCTGTATATATCTCCCCTTACAGAAAGTGAATCATTGAACATACCTAACAGTTTTAATATTGATAGTTATATCTTTAGAAAACTATGTAAATGCTCTGTAATACCGGTATGGTATTTCAAATTAGTTTCCGATAAACATTATAATCGTTAAATGACCGACCGGACTTAAACTAGACAAAGACCTAAAATACAACCGAATATGACACCGAAATATATTGCATTTTCATGCAACAGTCAATATTTTCCAAAGAACTAAATAACCGGCAAAAATCAAATTGTAAATCAATATCACATTATTAAACAACCATTTCTGAATAAAAGAAAAGAGTTTCATATTTCATGAATTTGTGGAAATTCTGATTTGAAATTAGTCAGAATGCAGATGGTCTGACAAGTATCATTCATTAACACAAAAGGGCTCTCCTTTTTAGGCTACAACTTTTTCTCAGTCCAATTTTGATTAGTAATGTATCGCCTTGTAGAAAAATGAATGTTCTATTATTTGATGCAATTTATTTAGAAAGAGTTTGTCGTGGTATTGACGGATACTACCATGGAGAAAAAACTTGACCTACACATTATTGACAATTGCAAGCTGGCATATAATGTACTGCAAATTTTGAAGAAGACCAAAACACAATGCCACACATAAAATATCAAAGTTCTAGCCTTTGTGCTGTCTGATATGAAGATGTTTGAAATTTTCCTATGTAGGTTTTTATAAAGTGACTTCTGTGGCAGGTCTAATTTTTCTATATGGTCATCATTTGAAAACCTTGGTAGAGGTCTACAAAACATGACACCAAATAACAGAGCTTAGACTCAAGGCATTGCAATTTCAGAAAGATTTTTTAAAAGTTTTTACTCGATGTGTTTATGTGAAAACAGTGACCCCTGAAGCGTAGGCAATAGAAATCCCAGGGACATAATGTGAAAATTTTAGTGAGGTCCAGAAAATGCTACACACCAAATATCAGAACTCTGGGCTCTGTCGTTTTAGACAAGAACTTTTTTAAACTTCGTTAAAGTGGCATCAGCAACCAGAATTTTGCATGGATACCACATTTTTTAACTTCAATCTTGATATTCTAAATTCAAATATATCATCACTACTTAATTACAGAGAGCTTTGTAATTTCATCCATAAATAAAAGTATGAAAACATTTGCTGAAATTGATTTTACACAGATCGATTCAAACGATGACAGCAAATGCCATTAAAAAGTAACTGGCTACGATAATAATCAATTGAAACCAACTTCAAACAAAAACTGGAATAAAGTCATTGAATAAATTACGCCGAACAGATCTCTTCTCACATCGTCACTTTCTAAAAAAAATGTTTTGTGTTACGGACCAAAAAGATATGGCAAGGATATTTATATTAACATTAATTGTTCATGCAGTCTGGCAGTGCACAGTAATTCTGTGTTTAACTAGTGATGTTAAACGGTTTGAACAAGACGTCACTTTGAAGGGATACACTTGTCAAGAGGATAAAATCCTATTTAAGTACGTTACCAGCAAAATAGCATGTGCTGCTATGTGTTCAAAAAATCCAGCATGCTATAGCTTATCCTACGATCGTGATTTTAAACAATGCACTGGCTGTGCTTCTTTTGACGGAGTAGAAGACATCACAAATTCCATCTTATATTTCTATAAATTAGATACGGCATGTAAGTTGAATCTACATTTAAAAAAATCTCGCAGACAGTTAAGGTTTTATTGATTGGTGGAAAAACACTTCTGTTGATTTAAATTGTGTAAACATGGTCATCAAGTAAATGTTTTTAAGTAGGACACTAGAACTGCTTTGAATTTTGTTTACTCAGATAATTACGGAAATATGTTAAAATCATTTTACCCGAAAATAAACGTGATAAATGGTAGTCGAAAAAGATTATTCACTGGACATTATTAATATCAGAAAGGGATAGATTTTAGACAGCGTATGATAAACTATGAAAACCGTTACTAAACTCTCTCATGGAATTTTACCCAAACACCCAAAGCACCAAAATAGGCACTTCATCAGTTTTGCATTTTTGTATTTAAATATGAAATTTTGTCGTTATTTTTGTTTATTTTTCTGAAATTTTGTTTGTTTTAAATTAACTTTAAATTCGTGGCATATTCCAGACACGTACATAGGATGTTATATCGACTGTCCAAGAATTCTAAACGACCAACTTCTATCAAGTTCTTCTATGACAACGGAGCTATGTCTCAACCATTGTATATCTTTGGGTTCACAGTATGCAATGACAGAAGTAGGTATCGTATACTTTCTAAGTCACAAAATTTTGCTTACTTCTTTTTGAAGGTGAACACGAAAATAAAAGCAGCTTGAGTAAACAATCTATATAGGCATTCTTTAAAAGGGTCGAACAGAATTATCTATCATGCTTCAATGTTCCACTATAAGTGTTCTAAAGCATTACCTTAAATGTAATCTCATCTTTTGTGATCTGTAAAACGAAAGCTATTTTGCTATATACACTGATATTCTAAGAACTAAGAACTCTGTGTAAAATGGTATATTACAGTATGGAAGCCAGTGTTTCTGTGGTAATAGTAATGAATTCACCATGCAGAATGTGCAAAGTCCCGAAACAGATTGTAACTTTGCTTGCCAGGGTAATTCAAGTCAAATATGTGGTGGATATTGTAGAGGGTCGCTTTATCACACAGGACTGTGAAACAGGTGACATAGTTTAATAATTGAATTTTAGGAAAGTTCAAAAAGACAAGATTTAAAACATGCTATTTTCATATCTTAAATTATTGTCAGTAACTCGGTTCGAACAATTACTACTTATGTGAGAAGTATTTTGTTAGTCAGAATAAACTGAAGACTGTCTCTACTTCAACCTAATTTGACAACCAATTCTTTGGTATTTAAAGCATCTACATGCAGGGTATCTAATAGATTAGAACGCTTGGGACTGAAGTGGGAATTAAAAAAAAATCCGTCATGAATTTTGATTATGAATTTTGATCAATGTTTTATGAAACATATGATAATTCCATTTATCAGAAGTTCAATAGGTAAAGATACACGCGTTTTTAAAGCTAAGAGACATTCTACATTATGCTCCCTAGGTTATTTGCAGCTCGTTTAATAATTTTATTTTCAGTTTCGATTCAGAAAAAAAGTTAAGTGATACACAGCAAAGGAAAACTTTCTGAGGAAGAAAAGGGCGCAGTCCAGATGAAATATTTATTTAGTGACTGTTCATTACAAGTAGAAGCCCTAAACAACTTTTCGTTTGACAGCATGTCAGAAGTTTATTCTAACACGATAGTGTAACTGTTCGATGTTAAAAATAATTACAAAATCATCAATAAAATATAATTCTACGGGATAGTATTGTACATTTTGAAAGAATATTGTATCGTCCTTATTTCCAAACCATGAATGAACGAACAAACAAACGAACGAACGAATGAATAAACGAACGTGTAGTTGATAGACTGACTGACTGAATGATTGAATAGATAAACGAAGTATGAGTAAGTATAAGTTAATTAGTAAGTTATTATATAAATAAGCAAGAAATAAAAAATAGAATGAATAAACGTAAATGAATAACCCATAATAAAATTATTTAAATCTTGTTTAACATTGTTAATGTAATGTCTGTGGCCCTGGTTGTTGCCACTGATATGTTTGCTTGTCTCTGACCAAACTTTGTGTAAGTATGTGTATTTCCTTTTTTTCAAATACTTTTCTGGTATCTCAATATTGTCATGTAACTAGACGTTTTTTGTTAAGATATAAAAAAAACATTAAAAAGTAATATAGACCCATATTTTACTTGAGGGGATATGATATAGACACTTTAATATATATTAAAACACACTTTCATGTTTGAATACTATTAAAATTTGCATGTAAACTGCGAAACATCCAATGATATAGTAACAAAATGTTATATTAAAAACAAAAGTATATGTTAAACTTTCGCTAACAATGCTTATCTTCGAAGTTTCAAAGAACGCCAATGACTATCGTTTACGTGGTTTTCAATGGAAAAAGTTCTATAAGCATTTAAGCAAAACACTAATCAATATTACAGAGAATCAGCCGATTTTGTCTGAGTTATAAAGTAAGGGAGCTGTCTGACTGTTTAAAAATGGAAAGGTTATTATGAAAATCATTACTTGTCAACAATAAATATGACGAACAAATTAAAAAGAGGCATAATTGTGCCGGGAATTTTATGGCCATTTTTGTCATTTAAAAAAAAAAAAAAATCGGAAACTTTGACAGACTGTCATGAAAATACTGAAGACATTGGGTAGATTTCCTTTAGAAAGGTATGCGGGAAAGTTGAATGGTGATGAACGAAATCTTTTTCATGATTGCTTCTTTCCAGAAATCGCCAAAGGTAACTTCTTCAGAAGCTAATTAAACGAGATTTAGAATTGATGCTTCAATGAAATACAGTAGAATTTGATATAGTTTTAAGCAGTATGTGTTATTGTTTTGTTTTTGTTTTTTTGTCATACATCTGCTTATGTACGTTCTAAATAAGCACCATGCCCTGGTACCAACCGGACTATGTGATAAATAAGTCGAATGGAGACGAAAGCCGACGGATATGAAAGTGTACATTCAGCGTCTTCTGAAACCGAAGAGAGAACGACGTACTTCTGAAATTGCAGCAACATTAATATGACTACAAAAAATAAATATTTATGAATATAATTCGTTGCACTGTTGCATCTTTCTTCTTGAATTTAAAGAGATTGAATTAGCCTAAAGATCGCGTAGTTTGGGAAATATTTTAGAGTGTTCTAAGTTAGTTTTGAATAATATAATGAATACCACCAAATCACAAACCATTTCCTGAAAAAGTGTATAGGAGGATATCGTAATAACTTGCACGAAAAATATAAAGGTATAAAATCTAAAAGGTTATTAATCGACTTATCATAAACAGATATCTTTATTCTACAGGATAAAACGCTTGTTCAACGACATATTAATTATTTATTTGTTGTTCGTAAAATATTGAATATAACTCATTAAGAAGAGACTCACCTTAACAATCATCGCAACGTGACCGTTTGACCTCATACTCGCATCGCAGGTTTCATCTCTTCCGAAAAGAAGGGAAAATAACTTGTTTGAAATATGAAATCAAACCGACTATCGCATTTTTTATTTCTTTGTTTATATTTTGTTTTTTCCATGTTTTATTTACAGATTATAAAGACCTCGACTGATTTCTAAACAGATTGACATTGAAATTTATCAAAGTTTCTTGCATACAATCTAATATCTAAATGTTTTCTCTTGAGGAAATCAAATAAAGTTGCTTTTCCTTAAATCTGAGGCCATTTATATCAATTGAACAAATCAAAATGTCTGTCGTTATCAAGACAGTTGGTTAACTCAACGAAATAGATAAAACAATTTATTTTAGTGTTAGCTATACAACCAAATGATATGTCAGAAAGGTAAATATAAGTGTTTTCAAAAACAAGCATGTCCATGTTACACATTAATTGAAAAAAACAAAACAAAGACGATATAAAATGTACTCTAATACTAGGAATGAAATTATTTATTATACTAAGACTAGAGCCGGGTAACTTAAAAATAAATGTTGTCATAAGGATAAATTCGTTATTCATATGCATTTGATATTTGTAGCTTTGTCATCGTCGTTTGATTCAATAAAGTGGAAAAGCTAATCAACCTTCTCAGAGTTACCTGGTGTGTCAATAGGGCTCATTTCCGTTAGGACTTTCCTTTTTTCCAGCCCCGGGAGATGCTTTATGACCTAAAGGTGGGAATTTTTCATAAGATGAGCCAGAAAATATATTTACTAATGTAGGTTTTAGTGTGGACTTAAATGTAAGCAAAATTATACTTGAACACATTCCAGGAAAATTTGTCATTTTCCATCTCTGATTTATATATATATATATAATGACTTCAGTGTTGTTCATGGAAGCTATAAGATTCCCTACTTCGGAAATCTACTCATGTGTTTTAGTCGATGGATTAGCAACTTACTGTTAAAACTACTTTAGGGTCACTAATAGCAAAAGTGTGTTAAAAGACCCAAAAGAGCTGACTGTCGTATAATTAAGACAAGTGACAGCATTTATCCTATATTATATCTCAGCTATGCTCTTGGTTTTTTAGATGTCTTAACACGACAATATTCTTTCTTTCAAGGCATGCCAAGAACCCTTGCTGTCACGCACTGATTATTTAGAAATTCTTTCATTCAAAATAATCTTTTAAAGTAATCTGTAAACTGTTATATAATAATATAAAAAGATAATAAAAATCTTGAAAAGATTATTCTGTCTTTTCCAGTTACGATCTTTCCTGCATCGATTATATATATTATATCCCTTCGTTTTTGATAGAGATATCTCCTTGTTAAAGTTTAAGGATTTGTGGTTGGGAACAAAAAGATTTTCGAGAACAACAGAAATTGATAAAATTGCAAACACACTTTTCATATTATGCGCTTGATGCTGTTTATTATGCGCTTGATGCTGTTTATAATGCGCTTGATGCTATTTATAATGCGCTTGATGTTGTTTATAATGTGCTTGGTGTTGTTTATAATGTGCTTGATGTTGTTTATAATGCGCTTGATGTTGTTTATAATGTGCTTGGTGCTGTTTGTAATGTGCTTGATGTTGTTTATAATGCGCTTGATGTTGTTTATAATGTGCTTGGTGCTGTTTGTAATGTGCTTCATGCTATTTATAATATCCTTGATGCTGTTTATAATGCCCTTGATGCTATTTATAATGTGCTTGGTGCTGTTTGTAATGCGCTTCATGCTATTTATAATGTCCTTGATGCTGTTTATAATGCGCTTGATGCTGTTTATAATGCCCTTGATGTTGTTTATAATGCGCTTGATGCTATTTATAATGTCCTTGATGCTGTTTATAATGCCCTTGATGTTGTTTATAATGCCCTTGATGCTGTTTATAATGCGCTTGGTGCTGTTTATAATGCGCTTGGTGCTGTTTATAATGCGCTTGATGCTGTTTATAATGCGCTTGGTGCTGTTTATAATGCGCTTGATGCTGTTTATAATTCGCTTGATGCTGTTTAAATTTAGCTCTTGATGCTGTTATCAATGCGCTTGGTGCTGTTTATTTAGCTCTTAATGCTGTTAATAATGCGCTTGGTGCTGTTTATAAAGCTCTTGATGCTGTTTATAAAGTGCTAGGTGCTGTTTATAAAGCGCTAAGTGCTGTTTTTAATGCGCTTGGTGCTGTTTATTAAGCACTTGATGCTGTTTATAATGCGCTTGGTGCTGTTTATTAAGCTCTTGATACTGTTTATAATGCGCTTGGTGCTGTTTATAAAGCTCTTGATGCTGTTTATAAAGCGCTAGGTGCTGTTTATAATGCGCTTGGTGCTGTTTATTAAGCACTTGATGCTGTTTATAATGCGCTTGGTGCTGTTTATTAAGCTCTTGATACTGTTTATAATGCGCTTGGTGCTGTTTATAAAGCTCTTGATGCTGTTTATAAAGCGCTAGGTGCTGTTTATAAAGCGCTAGGTGCTGTTTTTAATGCGCTTGGTGCTGTTTATTAAGCACTTGATGCTGTTTATAATGCGCTTGGTGCTGTTTATTAAGCTCTTGATACTGTTTATAATGCGCTTGGTGCTGTTTATAAAGCTCTTGATGCTGTTTATAAAGCGCTAGGTGCTGTTTATAATGCGCTTGGTGCTGTTTATTAAGCACTTGATGCTGTTTATAATGCGCTTGGTGCTGTTTATTAAGCTCTTGATACTGTTTATAATGCGCTTGGTGCTGTTTATAATGCGCCTGATGCTGTTTATTAAGCTCTTGATGCTGTTTATAATGCGCTTTGTGCTGTTTATAATGCGCTTGATGCTGTTTATATTTAGCTCTTAATGCTGTTTTTAATGCGCTTGGTGCTGTTTATTAAGCTCTTGATGCTGTTTATAATGCGCTTGGTGCTGTTTATAATGCGCTTGATGCTGTTAATTAGGCTCTTGATGCTGTTTATAATGCGCTTGGTGCTGTTTATTAAGCTCTTGATTCTGTTTATAAAGCGCTCGGTGCTGTTTATAATGTGCTTGGTGCTGTTTATTTAGCACTTGATGCTGTTTATAATACGCTTGGTGCTGTTTATAATGCGCTTAGGTGCTGTTTATTAAGCTCTTGATGCTGTTTATAATGCGCTTGGGTGTGTGTATAATGCGCTTGGTGGTGTTTATAATGTGCTTGATGCTGTTTGTAAAGCGCTTGATGCTGTTTATAATGCGCTTGATGCTGTTTATAATGCGCTTGGTGCTGTTTATAATGCGCTTGATGCTGTTTATAATGCGCTTGATGCTGTTTATAATGCGCTTGGTGCTGTTTATAATGCGCTTAGGTGCTGTTTATTAAGCTCTTGATGCTGTTTATAATCCGCTTGGGTGTGTGTATAATGCGCTTGGTGGTGTTTATAATGTGCTTGATGCTGTTTATAATGCGCTTGATGCTGTTTGTAAAGCGCTTGATGCTGTTTATAATGCGCTTGATGCTGTTTATAATGCGCTTGATGCTGTTTATAATGCGCTTGATGCTGTTTATAATGCCCTTGATGCTGTTTATAATGCGCTTAATGTTGTTTATAAAGCGTTTGATGCTGTTTATAATGCGCTTGATGCTGTTTGTAATGTGCTTGATGCTGTTTATAATGCGCTTAATGTTGTTTATAAAGCGTTTGATGCTGTTTATAATGTGCTTGATGCTGTTTATAATGCGCTTGATGCTGTTTGTAAAGCGCTTGATGCTGTTTATAATGCGCTTGATGCTGTTTATAATGCGCTTGATGCTGTTTATAATGCGCTTAATGTTGTTTATAAAGCGTTTGATGCTGTTTATAAGCCGTATCATTTTTTTTCCTCAGCCGCTTGTAGCGGTAATATATAGTTTTGAACCATTACGTACTTCAAACATGTACACATGAAGTCAATAAACAAGATTCTTTAAAACGGCTAAACGTTCTTTGAGCACTTATTTTAACATCTTTATTTTTCCTAAGTTGCATTTGTGTTTTACCCAATTTCCAGTTTTCATAGTTGTCTTAAAGCTTTTTTCGGGTATGTTCACTCTGAGCTTGTCTTAAAGCTTTTTTAGGGAATGTTCACTCAGAGATTGCCTTAAAGCTTTTTTCGGGAATGTTCACTCTGAGCTTGTCTTAAAGCTTTTTTCGGGAATGTTCACTCTGAGCTTGTCTTAAAGCTTTTTAAGGGAATGTTGACTCTGAGCTTGTCTTGAAGCTTTTCTAGGGAATGTTCACTCAAAGATTGTCTTAAAACTTTTTTAGGGAATGTTCACTCTGAGCTTGTCTTAAAGCTTTTTTAGGGAATGTTCACTATGAGATTGTCTTAAAGCTTTTCTAGGGAATGTTCACTCAAAGATTGTCTTAAAGCTTTTTTAGGGAATGTTCACTCTGAGCTTGTCTTAAAGCTTTTTTAGGGAATGTTCACTCAAAGATTGTCTTAAAGCTTTTTTAGGGAATGTTCACTCTGAGCTTGTCTTAAAGCTTTTTTCGGGAATGTTCACTCTGAGCTTGTCTTAAAGCTTTTTTAGGGATTATTCACTCAAAGATTGTCTTAAAGCTTTTTTTGGGAATGTTCACTCAAAGATTGTCTTAAAGCTTTTTTCGGGAATGTTCACTCTGAGATTGTCTTAAAGCTTTTTAGGAATGTTCACTCTGAGATTGTCTTAAAGCTTTTTTCGAGAATGTCCACTCAGAAAATATTCCAAAATTATGAAAAAAGCAACGATGGTTCCCAAATATTTATGGTCTGAATAACTAAAAAGATATTAAGGCCGTATGACTGTGTAAAAAGATGGTGTGAAGAAACGTAACAAAAACGTTCCAGTACAAGAAAATTGATAAAATTGCAAATCACACTCTAAAATCAGTGGAAAAAAAAAACTAAAAATAATAATAGATATATAATTCTATATAAATTGTTAGATTTTGATTCTTTTCACGAATAAATTTGGTAACAAAAAAGTAATTTATGACTTGATATATAAAATGTTGAAATATGTCGACATGCATCTACCGAGTGCTGCTAGCCCGCCCGCTTAGCTCAATAGGTAGAGCACTGGATTAGTAATCCATCGGTCGTTGGTTCGACCCCTCGGCAGGGCAAAAATTTCTCCGTGACAATTGTTCTCAGACATTGTGTCTTATGTTCATTTGTCTCTCACCGCTGATTCAGAGTAGATCATGTGGTTACAGTAGTCAGTCACTTGCGGAGAAATTGGCAATTACTGGTTAGTTATCCAGGAAAACCGGTCAGGTGGACTGACCGCCGAGATATAACATATGTTGAAATCGGCGTTGAACCCCAAAACAAACAATACCGACTGCTAATCTCCTGCAAATTTCCTTAGGTTAAAATCGGTTAGATGATCGTATTTCGAACAAGTTGTATCCCCTTCTTTTCGGAGACGGGAGGAATCCCGTGATGCGTGTATGTGGTCGAACGGTCACGTCGCGTTCATTAAGTCCCATGCCTTATAATGTTAACTGATTGATTAGGCAAATAACTTGAATAAAAGATTGTTATATACCTTTAATTTCATAATAAGTCCGATTATTTTAAAGTTCTTTCAAAATTAGAAACAGAAAATGATTTTAATAACAAAATAGGCCTTATTTCTCTACTAGATAGAATACTCAACATCTGTTGAGTAGTGGCTGATTTCTGTCACTAGCGTATCGGCGCGTTATAATGTTTCCGTGTTATCACCGAGGCGACAACGCGAAATACGGAAACATGTCGATGCGAAGTTGGAAGAGGCGCCGATGATGGCGCGATTTTCCTGTCGTGTTTTTCGTCTCAACGCTTGCGAAAAGACAAAATAACGCACCAATCGGTACCTTTTCGCTTCTACGCTAGCGGAGAGACGAAATAACGCAGAGACAACAACGCGCCCTTTCGGCGACTTAACGTGCAGACGTCTGTTCGTGCTGCTGCGTCTCTGTGGCGCATTCGTAGATAATTTACAGAAAAATGGACGGAATAAACTATCTCAAAAACGAATTCATTATCGACGCCCCTTCTAACTTCGTCTTTTTGAGACGGCTGCATTCCATTTTTCGCATTCTTGCGCTAGAAAACGCTAGTGAAAACACGAAAAGATGACGATCGGCGACTTTTCGCATCGGCACGCTGGGGCAGAAATCAGCCACCATACTTTTAAAATTCTGTTAAAAAGAACAATTGTTTTCACACATGTGAATTTGAAAAAGCAATATGCAATCGGAAGAAAATAAAAAGTTAAGTTAATAGACAGTTGAAAATTCAACATCTTATTTCTGTAGCATGGACCAATAAACAAGATACATAGAAAATAATAGTATTTCATTTAATAAGTCCGAAGATATACTAAAACGTAACAGAACTTCTTATCAATATTTATACACTGAAGAACCAGTTGACTCAAGCTTGATTGGTGATTTTTTTAATCTCCCTTAAGTATCAGAAGAAGATAGTTTGTAATTGTCAAAGCCTATAACAAGATCTGAAATATTTAAAAAGCTTAGAGAAATGAACCCAACAAAATCCGCTGACAGCGATTGTCTTCTTTTTATATTTACTTTTTAATATTTATTTGGTGTTAATCTGCAAAACGTTTTTGAAAAAAAGTTTTTACATAGGTGAAATGACATCTCAGATGTTATCATATATTACTCTTTTATGTTAAGACAAAAATATTGCAAAAGTTATCGTCCTATATCGCTTTTAAATTTAGATAGGAAAGTAGTGTCCAAGCTTTTATCAAACAGACTATATTTTTTTTAAAAGCCAAAAAAACAATAGTTGTCATTAATCAGAAATGGTAGATCAATATCTGTCTGACAATGTACTCCTTATCCGAAATATTTTCGACTACGTTAAACAGAAATTATTGTCTGCTTGTTTCTTTGTTGTTGTTGTTGTTGTGTGTTTTTTTCTTTTTTTTTCTTCTTTTTGTTTTTTTTTTTTTGACCGATCGTCATTGTCACATCTTTATGAAACGCTAAGTGCTTTTAGAATCAGTGATAATAACTGGATAAAGGTTATATATACAGATATAAATTCATCAGTCATTGTTGATAATAATATATCTAGCCTTTCTCATAAACAAGATGAGTTCGTCAAGGATGTTCGCTATAAACTTTGTAACATGTTCTTTGTCAAGAGGCCTTTGCCCCCCAAAAAAGATTCAAGACGACCCAAATATTTAGGGATAGCTTGTTCCAGGTGACTCTTACGACTGTAATGAAGATGATAATACTGCGATAGCCGCAGACGATAATTCTAAAAAATATGTTTGAGATGCTGAAGTATTTAAATTTGTTTTAGGGTCTTAAATCAATTAAAAGTTATCAAAGGAAAAATATTAAGGTAAGTTGTTACGGTCTTCGATAATTGTATAAAACTGCGTCAGGGAATCGATTCTTTGGCTCAGTGGTTAGAGTGTTGGCATGTCACGCGGGAGATCGGAGTTTGAATCCCGCTCTGGGTTGTGTATTCTAAGATGTATTGCATCTTTCTGTTACGGACTTTCATGTTCGTAAGAAAGTGGAAAAATCGCTTTGACCAGCCGTTTGGAATACCTTGGGTAAAACAGAATAGGTTACCAAGTTACCATTTTGGGTTTGATATGAATAAAGTCGACTTTTAGTTGTGAGGTACGAACAACCGTAGTTAACAATATAGAATACGAGAATTCAGCATTTTAATACGGAAACTACTTTTTTCAAGCGTGAATCGGTCAAAATAATCCCGAAATTTCTCACAAGCTGATTGAGGTAAAACCTTTTTATTTCTATTTGAATAATAACAAAACAATCCATGCCTATATTTGTAACAGGCACAAAAAGATATTCATTACAAATACTCTAAAACAATTGTGTTGATCGGATTATAAATTTCTACATCCGCGTCGAACATATTATATAAACGGTAAACATGCAAATTACCACCTGGGACCGGGAACCAGACTGACAAATTTACTACGTTTCTGGTTTTTGTCGGATTGAAACTGTGCCTGTTTCTAAATCAATCAAGGAGAAATGATGAAGTAAGGCGAGTTGATTTGATGTTATTCTAATATTGAAAATATTATTATTTGATCTTATTTGGAATAGTATGAAAAACGAAACAAATGTTGAAAAAAATCAACATCGGTTGACAAATGACGAAAAGGGTTTGTTTACATTACAAAATACCACACGTTACACAGTCGATTGTTGGACAAAACCCCACACGGACAAAATCCAACTCTTTTATTTTTTAATATTAATATTTATACAGACCCAACAAAACCGAACACATGCCTTATATAGAGTGGACAAGGCAGAGATTAGTTATTTTATGTTGTGGAGGATAGTGCAAGATACAGAAGGCATCCCGTTCCAGAGACACCCCTTGTTCTTTTGCATGCTCAATGTACAGCACAAAAATATAAGTCATGATATGACGTTTTTGAAATCGGAACAAAAACTGTATACATGGTCCAAATTTCATTGCCATAGCTCCAAAAAGAAAAAGTAAGTCAGTAGGTCCAAAATAAAGGTCATGCCATGACATTTTTGAAATTGGAAAGAAAAACTGTGCACACTGTCCAATTTATATTGCTGTAGCTAAAAAAACAAAAAGTAGGTCAAAAATATAGGTCATGCTATGACGTTTTTAAAATCGGAACAAAAAACTGTATACATTGTCCAAATTTCATTGCCATAGCTCCAAAAACAAAAAGTAGGTCAGAAGGTCAAAGATTCAGGTCATGCTAAGACATTTTTGAAATTGAAACGAAAAACCGTGCACAATGTCTAAATTTCATTGCAGTAGCTAAAAAACAGTAGGTCAGTGGGTCAAAAATATAGGTCATGCCATGACATTTTTGAAATCGAAACGAAACACTGTGCACACGGTCCAAATTTTATTGCTGTAGCTACAAAAAAAGTCGGTCAGTAGGTCAAAAATATAGGTCATGCTATGACGTTTTTGAAATCAGAACAAAAAACTCTATACATTGTCCAAATTTCATTGCCATAGCTTGAAAAATAAAATGTAGGTCAGAAGGTCAATAATATAGGTGATGCCATGACAATTTTGAAATCGAAACGAAAAACTGTGCACACAGTCCAAATTTCATTGCTGTAGCTAAAAAAAAAAGTAGGTCAGTAGGCCAAAAATATAGGTCATGCTATGACGTTTTTGAAATCGGAACAAAAAACTGTATGCATGGTCCAAATTTCATTGCCATAGCTCCAATAACAAAAAGTAAGTCAGTAGGTCAAAAAAATATAGGTCATGCCATGACATTTTTGAAATCGAAATGAAAAACTGTGCACACTATCCAAATTTCATTGCTGTAGCTAAAAAACAAAATGTAGTCAAAATTATGGCCAGTTTTAACAAAATTCAATGATTTGACCTTGACTGTAAAGGTCATTGAAAGGTCAAGGTCAAACTTTAAAAAATCATAATGTCGGATTTGTCATAAGTGTTGTTTAGTCCAAGAATGAATCAAATCTATAAATAAATGAGAAAGTTATGACAATTTAAGCAAAATTCAATCAACTGACCTTGACGGTCAAGGTAATTTTAAGGTCGGGGTCAAATATGAGTTATTCAACATGTCGGTTTTGTCGTAAGTGTTGTTTTGTCCAAGTATAAATCAAATCCAACCATAAATACTAATGTTTTTGTCAATTTTAGCAAAATTCAATAATTCGACCTTGAAGGTGAAGGTCATTTATGAATCAAGGTCAAGTTTAGTCCAGTCTGCTTGAAAATTTTGTCCAAAGAGTTGTTGTGTCCAAGCATGAAGAGAATCCACCTATTAATAATAAAGTTATGGCCAATTTTAGCAAAATTCAATATTTTGACCTTGAATATGAAGGGCATTTATGAGTCAAGGTCAAGTTTAGTCTGGTCAGCTTGAAGGTCTTGTCCAAAGGGTTGTTGTGTCCAAGAATGAAGAGAATCCACCTACTAATAATAAAGTTATGGCGAAATTTTAGCAAAATTCAGTCTATGTAAACTGCACTCTATTTTGAGTTTTTTATCATTTGTATCGGTTGCCCATATGACCAACACCCCCTGCAGAGAATTTAGTTATTTTGTTATGTTTTGGGGGATAGTGCAAGATACAGAAAGAATCCCATTCCAGAAACACCCCTGGCTCTTTAGCATGCTCATTATAGAGCACTGATACATGGGACCTCGGTTTAACATCTCATCCGAAAGACAATTAGAAATGTTAGTGGAGGAGCGGGGGATCGATCTCGGGACCCCTGGGGTTACCAGTCCAGCGCGTTACCACTGACCACTGATCCGCTCATTTTATTTTCTTGACACTTCACCCATCATTTTATGAAATTGACAAAGACAGTTCACCAGTTACTCTAAGACAATAAAAGGTGTTAATAGTAATATATATTTAAGTGTTTCGAGTCATTTAACATTTCTATTGGCTTTGTTGTCTGGGCTAAACACAGAATTTGGTGTTTGGCTGTAAATAGTGTAATAAATTTTAAAGATTCTGTAACAGACAAACAATTGCATAAAACTAACTTTACTTTGTCCCATATTCAGTTACAAAAAATGTAAAATGTTAAGTTTTTATAGTATTCATGTACACTAATGAATAAGTTAAAGACTTCAAATACATGTATTGCATAAATGTCCCTGTCAACCAATATTTTCAGTATTGTTGTTTAACCTCTGCAATGATTGCAAAGAAAGGTTTAGGGGTTCCACTAGACTCTGAAACACAAGGATCAATGACCCTTGACCCCAAACTTTGGAGGGTCATTTACTTTAACAAGTTTATTTACTGGTACAATAGTACCAGTGCAGTAAGAAAATTGCTTTAAATAGCAAATACAAAGATACATATGAACAAACAAGGACTCCATCTCTTATGAAAAGAACAACACTTTATCTAAAGCTTACTTTTGAAAATACAATGTCAGAAACACAAACCATAGAGTTATACATGTAGATTAATACCGGTTAAAAAACGCACAGTTGATAGACGCACAGCTGCATATCGCTTCGGGTCACGATGAACCGTGGATTAAAATTTGACCAAGTCATTTTCGAGTCATTTTGAAATCTCCCGAGTTAAAAACCCCGAGGTCTGGGGACAAATGGAACCCCTGAAGGTTGTCAAAATATAATTACATGTAACAATATCAATTATTTTGAAATGTATAATTTTAGTTTTCTTTTTAGGTCAAATTCATTTAAAATACCAGAGGAATTAACTTATGTTTTATTCAATACAGTAAATGGTATCGCTTTTACACTTTCTTTCATCTCTAATTAATGACAAATTTACTGTATAGGATGAAAGACCAATATAATAATGTATACATTTAATGGTCAGCAATTAAAAGTTGTTAATTGATCTAATTAAGTTTTGTCCTGAAATATTAGCAGTTTTAATTCAGAAGTACAATAAAGAGTCTGAGGGAGCAGGTCAGTAGTCCAGTGGTAACACACTGGACTGGCAAACCAGAGGTCATGAGATCGATCCCCGGCTCCTCCACTAACATTACAAATTGTCTTTCAGAAGTGACGTTAAATCGGGGTCCCATGTATCAGTGCTTTACATTGAGCGTACTAAAGAACCAGGGGTGTCTCAGGAATAGTATTTACTTTCTACAGCTTGCACTATCCCACACAACGTTAAAAACTAACCTCTGCAGGGTATGTCGGTCATATGAGCAGAGAGTAATGAACTCAGATAGAAAGACAGAACTGAACCTGAACTGTCATATGTTCGTCATATCATTACACATGTCTGAAAATTACAATTAATCCTAAACAGTCACGTCTACTACAGTTTAGAAAAAAAGTAAATATATTTACCTTTGAATCAGTATGTTTTTTTAACTGCAGCACTGACAGTTCATTATTTTTATAAATGCCATAAGGAAATATGCCAATACTGATCTTCAACACCTCCTTTTTGTTATATGTGTTTCACTTGGGACATTATATGATTTTTTAATGTAATCTATAGTCATAAGGACAACCAATGAATTCAAGATAAAATTAATTGTTTGTCCCTATACTTTCTTGGCTAGATGAGTAGAAAATAATACTTTTAATGAGAAAAAATAACACCAGTGTTTAAATTCATGAAGTATTTTTGTTTACTGTAACATATTTAACACAGATAAAAATAATTTGCAGTAGTAAGGTTTATCTGTTGTTTGCACTATTTGTAAATAATAGTTTTGTAAAATCAATCAAGAGAAATTATAAGAATATATAATTAAGCAACTGGCTAGGTATAAATTTTGTACTTTCCTCACCTTTTCATGCATTTAATACCAAGCACTGCATTAATGTTGTTTTTAGAAATACTTGAATATACAAAAAAGCTTTAGTTTACATATATTTCTAAAAAATAAAATAAAAAAGGGGTCGAAATGTCTTACCGGTTTTGGGGGGTGAAGTGTCTTGGGAGAGAAGTGTCTGCAAATGTTAGGGGGTGAAGTGTCTGGGGTGAAATGTCTTGTTACTGTAGTAGTAGACAAAACCCAACATATGATTTTTTAGCTCACCTGAGCACAAAGTGCTCAAAGGTGAGCTATTGGGGTCATTGATTGTCCGGCGTCCGTCAGCTTGCGTCGTGCGCCGTCAACAATTTGACTTGAACGGCTTCTCCTCCTTAACCGCTGAGCAAGTTTTGACGAAACATGCTGAATATTCCTTGCATGAAGCTCTACCAAAGTTGTTCAAAGAATTGAATTCCATCAAGAACTAGGGTTGCTATTGCAAAAGAAAGGAAAAACTTTGAAAATCTTCTTTTCTGAAACCACAATGCCCTGAGCCTTTGGTACGTAGCATTGTCTAGTAGACCTCTACCAAGTTTGTTCAAATTATACCTCTGGGGTCAAATTAGGCCCCACACCGGGGGTCAATTGATTTTACACAGGCTTATATAGGGAAAACTTTGAAAATCTTCTTTTCTGAAACCACAAGTCCCTGAGCCTTAAGATTTGGTACGTAGCATTGTCAAAAGTATCTCTACCAATTTTGTTTAAACTATACCTCTGTGGTCAAATTTGGCCCCACCCCGGGTGTCAATTGATTTTACATAGGCTTATATAGGGAAAACTTTGAAAATCTTCTTGTCTAAAACCACAAAGCTCTGAGCCTTTAGATTTGGTATATAGCATTGTCTAGTGAACCTCTACCAAGTTTGTTCAAATAATGCCCCTGGGATCAAAATTAACCTTGCCCCGGGGGTCATTTGATTTTACATAGGCTTATATAGGCAAAACTTAAAAAAAATCTTGTCTGAAACCACAAAGCCTAGAACTTAGATATTTTTAATGGAGCATTAGCTAGAGGTCATCTAACAAGTTTGTTCAAATTATGCCCCTTGAGTGAAAACTGGCTCTACCCTGGGGGTCACATGAATTCTCAAGATTTATATAGGGAGAATCTTAAAAAATCTTCTGATGTTTGCTCAACAGCATACCCAAAGGCAAAGTATTCAGTTGAGCGATCTAGGGCCATCATGGCCCTCTTGTATAGTGTGGACATAACCACACACATTGATTTACTAGAGTGGAAAAAATCCATTAAATTACAGTTAATTTAAACTGTTTCCGTTTCAGTAAGGGTTTCTTGATTCTTACAAAATTTTATTGTACATATATTAATTTTGATAATTATTTAACATGTAAACATTACATTTTATGTTTTTCAATAAGTTTATTATTGTTACAAAACTATTTCAGATAGTGTCATAGAAATGTTTTGTACTGTTATGGAAGTTACCGCTGCATGGAGTTTGGGGAACGCAATAATAATCACAACATTTTGAGTTCTTAGTGGCTAATTTTTTAATTAGAACACAGCAGTAGATTTCCAAAATACAGAATTACACAATTTCCGTGTACAAAAATTGAAACATTACTTATTAGAGAGGAAAAATGACAAACTATGCCTGGAATATGTTTCTACATTACTGCGCTTACAATAGCTGCATAACTGACCTGAAAAGGGAAACATTTGTGAATTTAATTTGAAACAGTTTTCGTTTATGAAAAAAAGCTAGAAAAGTTAAACTTGAAAAAAGTTAATATTTTGTTTATTTTTTCGTAACCATCATCAAGTAAGATGAGAAATGGCATATCATGATTTGTCTAGATCCCTGCCTACTATACTGACAGGGGCAGATAATCCAGACTAGATCATGATTTGCTTTCATAAGTTGCCGTCCTTGCGTAAATGTGTACTACAGCAAAATCGAACAAAACAAAAATTTGGAAATTAAGAATAGATACTACCGCTTGCAAAACTGATTAGAGTTTCATGTATTCGGAACGCGGTAAAAAGTGACTTTACAATGTTTATTTCAGTAGCTTAAACTGTCACTTTACTGATCATCCAATCACAGCGACGCAGTTTTCGCAGGTAAACCTGTCAATAAAACTAAGTCTTGCAATCTAAATGCAGCCAGAAAAGTGTGTCTGGGCCGCGCCAAAGTTGCTGTGTCGTAATTGTCGCTGCGTTCGGAAATCTTCACTCAATATTTTTTTCCCTGACCGCTTTTTTCATTTCGTACACTAGAATGACACTTTTGACAGGTAAAAGGCGGAGTTTGAAAGAAACACATTGGGTGGCGCTTTAACTGAGTTTTGACAGGTGTACCGAGGAGTCTCGTTCTTTACCTATTAGTGTCAACTCTAACCAGTCTTGCAAACGGTTGTAATTCTATACTGACTGCCAAAGGAATTATTCACTACATCAGCCTGAATGAAATTAGCCAGTTATTATTAAGTCTGCTCGAGACACTAATTCGTTCTTGTGATTGATGAATGGATGAATACACAACTTGGTAACTGATTAAATTTAAGGATAAATTATGACATACTCAAAGGAACCGAATGAAAAAGGAAGAAACGCACAGCATTTCAGTCCAACTCACTGTCATAGTAAGCTGGGGCAAAATTAATGAAAACTTACAGGTGAACATCAGGTTGTGAGGCTCAGTATCGTAAGTTGAAAACAGTTTTGTTTACACGTTATATTCAGTCTGGCTAAAACCAGTCATATTTAAGTAAAAAATATTAAGTCAAAATGTTTACGAGACTTTTCTTCTGAGTACGTGAATACAAAAGCCTACGTGCTCATTGATACGTTACGATATAACAGACCTGGCATTCGAGTCTTGATTTGGATTTAAAGTACAACAGTCTTAAAAAACATGGAATTTACAATTCCCTCCAAATTTACGCCCTGACCAGTACCTTCAGTGCTTTGATTATTAAATATAACTATGCACGGGAAACTTAAATAATTATTACCATTCGTATTTCTTTTACTTTAATTATTAGGTAAAATGCAAATTGATATTGTTTATGATAATTGGGATTTTTATCTAAAGGCACAGTGTTGATTCAAAAGAGTTCCTCTTCATTTTCAGTGGTCTGTATATTTCCTTATAAAACACGAAACTGAAAATATAGCACTAACAATATTAACAGAAAAGTCGTACTTGTAGGGAATCCTTTTGCTTTTAAGTATTTAATTTTATTTACTTTGTTAACATTTTTTTTTCTTGACGTTGACGACAGTTGTTGCTTATAAAACATTTTGAATTAACTTCTCCTCTAGTAAAGATCGTTGCAGTTTTTTGTTTTTGTTGTTGTTGTTGTTGTTTGTGGTGAGGGGGTTACAGAATGTAGTTTTAAAATATGACATTCATTATTCTCTTCAAATTCCATACATTAAGGTTATGTCCATTATCATGATTGTGTTCGTTGTAGTTCTCAGATAAAGTGTTCTTTATTGCTGCTTTAAAACTGAGCGACAAGTTCTGGCAAGTTTGTGACTTACCTACCAATAATTAAGTCTTTCAATCATTGACAACCTTACGGTGACAGCTATGCATGTTAGACATGAAAAATTGATAGTTATAATTATTCTGTTGTTGTTTTTGTTTTCTTTCTCACTGGCAATGCATGTACTTTACAAGTCTTTTCATAACCCTGTTTTACGTCCGTTGAACAATGGAATCAGTCTATTACTTTATTGTTTATCCGGAAATATGGATAGAAAATGCAGAAATACTTTTGACAGATTTGTCGACTTTTACGTCAATAGTATACAACAGAACCCATTGCAGGCTTTTCTCTGACAATATAGTCAGATCAATAAAGGAAGTAAACTCACTGGATCTATTTTAGTTAATGTTGTTTAATGTCATACGATTGATTCTCTTATGATTTATTTAATTCTAAGCAATTGTTCGTCGTTGAGTAAGTGATTGTTTTCATGACATTTGTTATTCTTTTGTTTATGAACGACGGGTACAGTTTACTTATACACGACGGGAAACTTTTCCCAGGTGACTGAAAGTCTGAATTTGAGCCTTTAAGAATCGGAGAGATTATAGACTTTCTTCGCATAATAGGTTTAAAATACAACGACCTGATTCTTTTTTCTAAACATCGGAAGTAATTTGTCCTACCAGTCCGCATTACAGTTACAATAAGTGAAACTTCATAAAAGTTCATATTTCTGTTCAGCTAATCGTTTGGAGTATAATTATTGTTTGTTTATTTAAATGAAGTGTTTGTGTATTTTTGTACGTTTCCAATGGAGTACAACAAAATTGTTTTCTTCGTTATGTTGGTACAAAGTTCTAATACTTTGTCACCGGTTTTAAAAACAACTGTTTTATCTGTTTTAATGTAAGGATTTTTCATATTTTCAAACAGTATAGAACAGCTTCTCATCGGCCCTAGAGACTTATTTCAACGTCAAATTTCCGTCAGGTTTTACGTTCATATTACTCTCATTTCAAGCTTTTGTTGTTGTTGTCTGTTGGCTCTCTTAAATGTCCTTAGAAAGTTTTCGAATTCATCCAGCGCTTTTACACAACTGTTACAAAGGTTGTAATATAGCCGGTTTTTACCTTTGCACTTAGTTTTTAACTTTTATGATATTCCACAAACATGTATTTCCTTGTCCCAGTTAGTTTTTTTTACACTTTCGATGTTTTGGTGGGATTTCATAAAGTTATATACTGAAATTAGCCTGACCATTTCGTCCTTTATAATGTCGTATTAATTTGCATGGATAATGTTTATATTACTGCGAGACTCTTGTTCAGTTTCGTTTTTGCCTACTTTCATTTTGAAGTATTAACTTTTTTTAAATATATACCTTTCGTGATCTTGTATAGTTGATCCGTGCTTTCCACTACTTTCTTAACAGTCCCCCCACAACAACGAATGTTTCACAAATATTTCGTGTTAAAGTTTGCTAACGTTTGTAACCATTGTTTAGGAAACTAGGCTTCTTCAAACTAGGTTTCAATCTAGGATTCAAGCAAGGGAGAGGAAACCTGCTATATTTGTTAAATCATGTTGTCTACAATTGTTATTACTATTGCCTTAAAGTCCAAGAGTATCTTTAGCAAGTTAAAACACGTTTAAAAATTCACTCTATCCTTTGGTCAGTAAGTCAAAATTCTCAACACAGCTGACAGACCCTAACTTTAAAAACTAGAACAGTGTACATGACATATAGATCCATGGAGTCGGGTGCTAAATGTTGTTAAATAGTTATATTATTTTGTATTGTCTATACACATGTCACAATAATAAACATTTCACTTATAATGTCCAAGTCATGTCTCAACAATTATCATGAATAAACAATGCAAGGTGGTAAGGAAGGCGTGGACGTTTACCAGTTAATGATGTCTTTTTCTTTCTGTAAAATGTTTTTTGCCTTGTTCTTCAATGATACCACTAGTAAGGAAATGTAAGAGTCATTCGAATACTTCTGTTGTAACCACTGTCGCGCTAAACAATATGTTTAATCATGAAATTTGATACTTTATTAATTATTCAAACATTATACCCGCATAACAAATTCAAAATTAGATTGAGAGGAAAATATTCAAATGTTATGCCGCCAAAAAAAATCTGAAATCTCAAAGTAAATTAATAAAAACAATAATCAGATGTAATACCAGCATAACAATTTCTAAAATTTTCAGTTACATATTCTAAATTCTTAAAGTTACAAATATTCAACTTTAAACTGGAAATGCAAAATATACAATCTAAAGTAAATAAAAGTTTGTTTTTTCGTAAGTTATGCCGGCATAACCAACTCCGAAACTAAAACATAATAAATTCTGAATTCTAAATGATACAAATACTTAAACATAATAAAGTCTGAATTCTTAATGATACAAATACTTAAACATAATAAATTCTGAATTCTTAATGATACAAATACTTAAACATAATAAATTTTGAATTCTTAATGATACAAATATTTAAAAGTTAATGCGGCATACCAAAATCTAAAATTTTAAAATAATATACAATTATTGACTAGTGTGCCATTGAATATGATGTGAATATCACATCATATTCTATGACACACTAGTCAATAACTGTTTTATTATATGACTACATACAATTGTTTCTACTAAGTTTTCTTCCAGACTGATTTTACATTCATTACAATGTGTTAATTTTTTGTAGGACTTTTTATACTAATTCTCACATTACAATAATACTCAGAAGTCTGACAGGTGATTTTGAAATCCAATATAACATCAAAAAATAAAGTAAACACACACCAGACGCCATTTCTTAGAAAAAGTCTAAGTGCCCGGATGTATTTTGTTTATTTCCCGGCATTAGAGTAATTTTGTTAACTGAGTGCCGGGCACCAGACAGCACTACTACGAGTATCAACGGCAATCTATTTTTAGACCTAAAATATAACATGGGAAAAACCCAGAATGCAGGAATATAACGATATATTGTTGGTCGCCGACTGCGCTTTGAACCAATGGGATCGCGTTTATTTATAGGTCATATAATAAAATATATTATTATGATTTTATAAAGTAAAGAAAACAATTAAAAGCCTTACTGGCATAACAATAATGTCTAGAAAATAGCAAAAGGCTTCAAAAATTAAGTCAAATGTTGCTAGAGCAGAACAAATCCAAGTAAAGCAACCTTGATATAAATCAAGATAATGAGATATACTCGAGACGAGCAAACTGAACCAACAAGAAAAATTTTCAACTTTGTGGTAGTTTGCGTTTGCTGCACATTTTCTTTATGATATTTATATATCGAATGTGAATTTCAAGTTGGATTTATAGCCCGGAAAAAATTCAACAAAGAGCAGTAAGTTAACTAAAAAGACTTTTTGTCCATTGCACCATTTCGTAATAATCACAAAAAAGCTATGGTATCCAGATAGGTTTTTTGTTAGGTTTTATTGTTTAGATCACATTCTTCAGTTAATTGTGCTTGAAGTAAATCATTAGTAACTTTTTAATGCTTTCAGCAAACGAATGAATGCTTAGCGAAAATCGATTGACCAATTAACAGTTGACAAATGGAAAACTAGTAGATGGTACACTGACTTCATGCGAACGAAATGTAACGATATACTTCATTTCCAAGACGGTTATGATGACATGATGTATGTGTTATTATTAATTCCTGCTTTAGTGCTTCAGTTTGAACAAGTCGAGAGTATTACTGGTGATTTCAAAGAGTTTACACAAGAGACCGCGTTGAAAGGATATACGTGCGAGAACGATAAAATCCTTTTTCAAACAACTAGCAGCAAAGTATCATGCGCTATCGCGTGTTCGAAGGATCCAACTTGTTTGAGTTTGTCCTATGATCCAGAACTAAAGGAATGTACTGGCTGTGGAAGCTTCTTCGGTGTGAACGATTCCACCCAGAGTAGATCCCTATTTTACACACTGGAGACACCCTGTAAGAGTTTGTATATCTAGATTTATTTTAAGTGTGTTATAAGCCAACAAAATATACAACTAGATATCACTGTAATTTTATCTTTTTTAATGAAATTAAATACACATATAATGGCAAAGTCTTTTAAAGGGGGCATATTCTACAAATAACAGATGACATACTGCATATCTATTTCACTGGCTTATTTGCTATACTATGAAAAAATAGTACATTGTGATGTAAAGATGAAAAAATGAACTGGTGTTGTTTTTTTTCGGTTTTTGTTGTTGTTGTTGTTTTTGTTTTGTTTTTCCTTTAGCCACTTAGAATGTGTTCATTCTGAATACAAGGCTATCTACCAAAACTGGTACAACAACTCTCTGTATAAAGATTGATACCAATGAATTTAGTTTACCCGGTCTACTTACTTCGGGTAATGATTCATTCAATGCCATTCACATTTACACAATTTAAAAGAAAAAAGAATACTCTTGATTTTAGATAATGTATCTTTGAAGGAAATTGCCATGGGTAAAAAAAGTTTTTAGACGATAAAGTGATAGAGTTATCATTCATTGTTTAAGCTCAAATAACGTCGACCGACAACATTTGATATGCATTCCTAATCATTGCATTCGATGCTTTTACCATCCACACGGTGTCGATACCACGTAACTTAGAAGGATATGTGTGGGACTGAAATTTGTAAACAAACCGTCGATTCAGGTAATATTTTTTTGTGATAACTTTTTTAATATATCATAACTTTTTATCGGATAAAGCTGAGTGCCCGCTCCTTTTTGTAGCACATAGTGTCCTCAAATTGTTTTAATTCCTAAAATGGTAATGATATGCGTGGAAGCATATTATAAAAACGATGTCAAAACTACCTTTATAGCTTGTTTAAGAAACTAATTTTCTGTCCGGAGCGAACAGTATTAGATAAAGAATAAACAATGTGTGTGAAATGCATTAAATTCAACAAATGAACAAAATGAAACCAAATAATGCAAAAGATATGTGTGCAATAGGGTTTTCAAAATGATATGTGTGGAAGCAAAATATTTCTATGGAAGCGCTATCGTCATAGATTTCTATAAAATCAGTTACGAGCATTAAAACATTATCTTTATACTAGATCGGAAATATATAATTTTGGGGTAAAACTTTTCGATCACTGGACAAGGAACCGGTTTACCTGTAGCGCGGACGCTTAATGCTTTAGTCACAGCTCCTGATTCGTCTGCGTCGCTGATTCCAAATCACTTAAGGGGGCTGTATCGTTTCCATTTGATTAAAAAGCTTTTTTGACCTATGTTATCAAGAAACAACTCTTACCATCAAAAACGAACAGTTAATCAATTTAAAACACTCCTAACGAGCTGCTTACTTTCTGATAATATTTTAAAAGCAAAGTATATGAACAAATACAGCTCGTTTACGCCTTGATGATAAGGTGACTCAGAAAAGTGTTCTTTCAGCGGGTCGAGACTTGCAATAAATCACGTAGGATCCTAAGGAACCTTTCATATGATTCTGTTTTTTCTTTCTTTTCTCTGTTTTCCGTATTTTAATCTTAAACTAATTGTGTCGACCACGAAATGCTATTTTTTAAAGTTATTTAACCGTTGCACGCATGCGCTGCAGTGTCAAAAATAAATACTGTAAATTTACAGTTTTTTTTCAATGATATTGCAAAAAAAATAGAATGCGCATTTCGGCTACAAATATTTTTGAAAAAGGACATCAAATCAAAATTGAGGCAGTCGTCGGGCTCATTTCAGATCAAATAGAACAAACTTCTATCTTTTATATTAGGACATACTGTCACTTTAACCTCTCATTGATAGATGATAATAGGTTCGAGCTCCGCTACTGATTATCGCTAAAAACTTGTTATAATAATTTTGTTTAAATATATAACATCACTGCATATCCATGTGAATTTGACATATTTTGCACAACGGAGTACTTATGTCCATATTACTACAAAACTGACTTTTTTCGAAGGTTGGTTGCGCTTTGTCGGCTGTTTGCATCTCCGTTGGCTGATGAATGTAAAATAGGACAAACGAGAACCCTGTCGCTTCATCCCAACTAACCGTGGAGTTCCAAATTTTTGGATTTCTAGATAAAAAATATGCCCGTCAGAAAACTACGCGTAACTTTGTTTGCCTTTGAAATCCGCTTGTTACGTCGACTATAAGCATTTAAAGTTAAATTCGATTGATTTCTAGCTTCTCATGACTATGAGGACTCCTTTCATTTAACAAAAGGACCAAATGGTCCAGGTTGCTCCCAAGCGCGGGAGAGGAAGGGAGGTGCGGGGGGGGGGGGGGGGGTGCGAACGGGTGAAGGGTGCATAAAAACGCGTCATAGTTTCTAAACACAGCCATTATCACCAGAGTTCTGGATGGAAAGCAATAAATTTTACAATTCTGTAAGAGGACCATAACAGCAACATTCTGGTAAAACATGGTTGAAATAGTCTTAGTGGTTTCAGCAGAGCTGTTGGTTAAAGCATATTGTTGACCTACAGACGACCTACGGAAGGCAATCCTTATAGCTTACTTGAGCTATCGCTCAGGCGAGCTAAAAAGATGATAGATTAAAATAACTAAATGAAGACATTATCATCGTTACAGTACAGCCTATTTTTGGTTTCCAAGTCTCGTGCACGTTACCACGTTCAAGGGTAATAAAAGGGACCTGGTACTGGACCGTAACAATATTATGTTTTTTATGCTCTTAAACGATGTTATAGAAAACTATGTTAACAGTGGTTACATGGGGATATTTTGCTTCAACACATATCATTTTACAAACCTGTTTCACACATATCCCTTTTGCATTATTTGGTTTCATTTTGTTCGCCTGTTGAATTAAATATATTTCACACACATTATTTATTCTTTACGGAATACTATTTGATCCGGACATAGAATTAGTTTCATAAACAAACAATACTGGTAGTTTTATAGCATCGCTTTTGTAATAAGCTTCCACACATATCATCACAATTTTAGAAAAATTAAAATGCGCTGTTGCACTCAAACAAAAAACTACAAAATATTTGCGAAAAACAATTTGAGGACAGTATGTGTTACAAAAAGGAGCGGGCACTCAGCTTTATCCGATAAAAAAATATGATGTATTCAAAAGGTTATCACAAAAATATACGAATCAATGGTTTGTTGACAAATTTCAGCCCCACACATATCGATATATAAGTCATATGGTATCGGCACCGTGATCTATCAACAATTTAAATTTCCTTGAAATAACTTAGCGCAAAATTTCGTTTCAAAGTATATGTTATGGAATAAACAAGTTTTTTGATTTGGAGAAATTTCTTAAGTTGCGCAATGATCAAAGAAATCTAAAGCAAGCACGTGTCACATCCGCTTTTATTCTTTCTCTTGAAACTTTTTAGTGACTTATATTGGATGCTTCCTCGACTGTCCACGTATCATCAGTGAAACGTTTTTGTCGACTGAATTATTAACAACAGAATTGTGCATTGATCACTGTACCGCTAACGGTACTCTATATGCAATGACAGAAGTAAGTATACATACAAAGTTTAAGTTTCTCTTTATAGAAGCATGAATCGGTTTTACGTAAATGGTTTTTCACGAAGTATTGATAATTTTGAAGCTGTATTATTTTACCAAAAAAATTATTAATTGTTTTATATATACTGACCATCGCTGTATGAAGATTTTTACTAGAAAACAGTTATTGCCTAGACTTTCTGCTAAACTCGTACAGGCAACTTTGTTTAGTAAAGGCGTCTTGTCTGTCCGCCTGTCTTCACTATCTTTCAACCCAAACGGCAAAAACATTATCTTAAACAGCCTCAATTTGTTGCTGAATTGTTAACTGGAGACACCTGCATAATAACCTATGTAAACCGTCAAGTCTATCGACAATGATGGTGTACACCCTTCTTGCGAGCACAAGATTTTCTAAATCAGAGCCATATTTGTGGCTTTTTAACTTTCATATTAATATTCCTTTCGAAGCATTGCGTGAAGACTAATACCAAACTTTCATAAAAGTAAGCAATTTTCCATAAACTTGACTTATATTTTTATTCAGCGGAGCTGTCTAAAATTGATTTTGACCTAGATTTGCAGAAGCTTAGACCAATGAAATGCTGCGCCAAAGCATAAATATTCAGCGGGAAAATTAAAAACTAGCATTTTATTGGCCGATATTTTGTGGCGCAATGAAAATAAGGCAGTGCAATAAATATTGTTATGAGCTGTGTCCTTCCAATCTGCACCATTATTTGAAATATTTAAAAAGGGCAAAACTGCATTTGATGATGCTCAAGTATGAAACTTAACCTTAAACGCGATAGTGATAAACCGCCAATTGTTAAAATGCCACAAAAAGTTCGCATAACAACAAGAAATTAATCTAGATTCAAACGATAGATTATTGTTTACTGGCCTAAAATATGTTGGAATATTGCGGGCTTCACAGATGATTTTGAAGGGACCAAATTAATACGCGTACTAATTTATTTTCATTAAATGAAATATTTTTTTTATGAAAACTTAGCTTTTTGTCAAATTAATATGTATTTTTAAGGAAATCAGTTGTGTTTCCCTTCATTAAGAAAATGATACACTGTTTGGATGATTCTTTTTATTGTGGTTACATAGAGGATTATTTTTTGTGTAGTATTACTAATGCATTGTTAAGCGGCCACACATTTCTGCGCCATCTTGAAGACGGTCAGTTGTACAGATAACACAGATTTAACCATGGTAAGAATCATATGGTCGATTTCATCAAGGTCAAATGACTTCGTCAGCTGCTGGTTATCAGTGTACAGCGATTTCTTTAGTTGTCATTCTGTTAACAGTAAGTAATAACGTGCCAAGTCCGCGCTCTTGGAGTGCAGATGTTATTGATGAAATTATGCGATATGGTGACACCTTATATGAACAGATTATTACAGGATCAGCAGTTGCTACTCCACGTTATTTAGGCCATTGGGAACTGCCGACAGCTATTGAAATAAATAACGAACCTATAAATTTGGCATTTTACCATGACACGATTTTGAAACTTGGTCAGAATGTTTGTTTTGACAATATCTAGGCAAAGTTGGAATCTTGATCACACGGGGTAAAAAACTAGGTCACTAGGTCAAACCTTAGAAAAATCTTGTTAACACTCTAGAGGCTACATTTTCGACCCGATTTTGACGAAACTTTGTCAGATTGATTGTCTTTACAATATCTATGCCAAAGTCGAATCTGGGTCACGCAGTGTCACTAGGTCAAATCTTAAAAAAGTAAACATTTTAAAGGCTACATGTCACATGACATTGAATTTCATTTTTCAAGAACAACTGTTTATATCTGTTATACCTCCTTCATTATTTAAGCAACATCCTAGGTATTTCAACACAGTGTACTTAGGGAACTAAGCTTTAATTTTTAAAATCCCTCTTTATTTCATCACTACCTCTCTCTTAACACAATGCACACATTAATGACAGGAGCCTTACAGTTTGGTTCTTTTGTTCCCTGAGTTGTCATTTTTACAATAAGAGACACAATGCAATCATGGCCCTCTTGTTTTCAGGTGGTGTGCATCCTTTTTGTAACAACCTTTTTATTGCAACCCATTTTGATTTGTTATTTCTCTTTTTTTTATTTATACACTTGAATATTAAGTGAAAAGTACATGTTTAATGATATATATTATAAACCAGTGTGCTAACTTCTTAAAAACTATAAAACTTCGAAAATAAGCGCATATCAAAATGTAAGCGCATACGGAATATAGGCGCATGTTTTTCTTACCAGAAAATAGCATTATTTTATAAGCACACATTTCTGCTGTTACCGAATAAAGTACCTTATTATAAGCGCATATTTTACCATTGTTACATGAATATTTAGAACAAAGGAGTTATAATATTTGCCATTTTTATACACCCATTTTTGTTAATAATTTTATGTCTCATTATAAGCGCATATCGAAAATAGGTGCATATGTACCCGAAAGTATAAGCGCATACTGAAAATAAGCGCATACTTTTACACTAAAGTATAAGCGCATATGGAAAATAAGCGCATATTTCAGCCACTAATTTTATTATAAGCACATGCGCTTATTTTCAAAATTTTACAGTATACCTTATACCTTTATGTTGTTTGGTTTCCATTTAAAGATCTTGCAAATAAAGTGAATACAGTTCTTATTTTGTGTGTTATTAGCTCACCTGAGCACTTCTAAATTTGTGTTGGTGGATCGTAAAACCCACTTAAAACAAAATCATTGGTACCTTTCAACTTCATGTAAACTTGTACGAATCGGATTAGAAATAAATCAAAATGTTCTTTACAAACTCCGCTGATTGTCTTTTTTAAAGACATTTCTTGTCCAGACTAAAAGCAGAATATGATACGCAATTTTTTCCTGAATACACATAAATCAAACATTTACCAGTATTTTTGATTTACAGTTTGCAACAGCGTGTTTCTGTGGTGACGTCGTAAATACGCAGGGCATGCAAGTATCTGAAAGTGAATGTGACTATCCTTGCCAAGGAAACCCAAGTCAAATATGTGGTGGAGCTTGTTGGGGCTCGCTGTATCGTTTAGGCCACTAAACCAGAAATGAAATTTATTGTTACTTGGTTAATGGTTTTATAAGTCTTTTATGAAGTTTGTTACTCCTTTGAAATTATCACAATGAGATCTACGACAGATTTATTGCACACAGTCAGATATTAAGCAAGGGTTTACTTGTACAAAATGAATGAATGAACGATATTTTTTCTTTAATGTTAGTAGTTGAAACAAACATAAAATTTTTGCAGTAATGTCTTTGAGGATTCACAGCTCGAAAATAAAATTGTTTTGTTCAGAATCCTGATTTTGTTAGTATGTTTTTTTCTCAGTGGAAACTAAAATATCTTGATGATTTTAAGTGACAGATCGTGTTACATTTGCCACCAGTACGAACTGTGGATACTAATGCGTCGGCACACTAGATAAGGGATTATGTTGTATACTTTCTGTGTCGTCAATTTTCAGTTTTCATAACCAGTCCATTAACAATAAAATATAGAATCCTGTCGGGTAAATTCATTGTAACTGATGCATGAGGCTTTTTTCAATTATCCTTTTTTTTCTGATTATTTCCTTTTCTTCTTTTTCTATATTTTTTTCTTTTCTAAGCGAAGTCGCCGGGGTCGAAAAAAAAACAACGTGTATACATGTTACATATTTACGGCGCACGTTTGACTATCACGAGAACATAAATTTTTATTTGTGTATGCACCTTTTAATCGCTGGACAACACATCCTCTGAAGGGTTGTTTTCGGCAGATAAACTTTTCAAATTTATCAAGCTAAAAAAGAGATGCCCTCCTTCAGTCATTTGTAAGCTTTAAGCATCTGGGATTCCCGGTCCCAGGCAGCTTATGTTGGCATATACCGAGGCATATGTTGCATAAAAGGGCTACAAAAGTTTAAGAAAAAAACAAAAAAACAAAATGACATGTCTAAAACTGCAAGCTATTTTCCAAAAAAAAAAATCACAGACATTTTCCTTATATAGCTCTCTATTAAAATCGCCTAAATGTTTTCGCTGCGTTTCACAAAATGGCTAAATTTGATATTCGTCAGTATTTGGATTCAAGTGACATCAGTTTACGAACCGCTAAGCAATTTTCCACCGCTCCTTTGAAAGTAAGGTCAGCAAAAGCTAAAAAAATATTTTCAAACGAAATCTTCTAAATCGCGAGGTCTTTTCCTACCAGATTTCACAGTACCATTCCTTATGTTATAGTCTCTATAAAAGTTCCTGAAATGTTTTTGCTCCTTTGCACAACATCGCCGTCAGAGCTGAAAATAGATTTTCATCATCATGTGGTTTCAAATAACATCTTTTGACAAACTGCTAGGCCATTTTCCATCAAACTTTACAGAAATGTTCATTATATCGCTATTTTCGCGGGTTCTGTGTTTGAAATATTTAAAATGTGAAAACCTTCTTAACAAAAAACCGTAAAACACTAGACCTTTCTACTAAGTACTGGTATGTAGCATTGTAAAGATGATTTGTATAAAGACTTTTCAATATAACCACTGCAGACAAAATTTAACCTGCCTTGGGGTAACATTTTTGTTACATTGAGTTGCGAAGGAAAATCTTTGAAACTGTTCTTGTCTGAAATTGTATGCCTTAGAGTTTAGTTTGTATGTTGCATTGGTTAGTGGATCTCTGCCAATTTTGTTCAAGTTATGTTCCTTTCAAAAATTGGCCCGGCCGTAGGCCAATGTACTCAGGTGAGCGATCCAAGGTCATCATAGCATATCCTACAATTAACCAGTGATATCCTGTACAACTATTTTATTGGCCCATTTACGATAAAATGAATAATATGTTATTTAAAGAAGAACATATGTTCAAAAATTGTTTAGGCTTTAAGACACTTGTCAAATTGTGTTGAATTGGAATAAATGGCTATCAACTCAAAACCGATAGAACAACAACCTGTCTAAAGACTCAATTGTTGGTACTTACATATTTTGACAGACAACCTGACATGAGGTAATAATAATTCATTCAAACTCATTCAGATTTACACTATTAACAAAATTATGGAATTTAGTGGATTTTAGAGTATGCCTTCTTAAATACTCCTACCCAAATAACATTATATCGTAATACACAACGGCATCCTGGTATTATCAAAGGCTTTTGCTAACATTTAAATTACCCCTTTACCGTTAAATACTTAGCCACGTGATTTATGAAATCAATTTTGCTTATTCAGACTAAAAATTGATATTGATTTTACAGTTTGAGAAAAGCTAATAAAACTAATAAAAAGTTCACTGGCCATCATTGCGTCCCCAGTTTTATGCCTTCAGACACCTTAGTGATTTTGAACAGATAGTTTCAGTTAAGTCAATAAAGCATTCACTAATACTCGTAATGTATCCACATTAGAACTATGCATTTTTATGCATTAGCGGATTTCCTTTTTAGTGTTGTTATGAGATTTGATCTTTTATTTAATGCTAACCAGTGAAATACTGAATTCTGTCAGTGAGTTATATTCCATATCAACTCAAAGTTTGAGTGATACAGATTATATATCACTCACAGTAGAAATGCCGGACTACTTTTTCAATTACCTCCCTTGGCAGTTTGACAGTTACAATGAACTGTCTCCCTTACCTGTCAAAACATAAACAACTGTAACAACAACATATCCGTCTGCTTTAATAAATACATATGATTGATGTTGATAAACAGTTCTGATATTGTTTTGTTGATGTTTCATGTGATATGTCAGTGTGTCAAGGCTGAATGTGTACATGTACCGACATTCATGGGTCAAAATTTTTTGTCACACGTGACTGTAAAATAAAGACAAAATTTAGAACTTACCTTCAATGACAAGTTATCCAGCGTCAATGTTTAAAAAGTTCCCAATTTCAGTCATGTTATCGTTTTGAGTCATGGTGCACAAGTTGAATAAATCGTTGAAATTCTACAAGCAAGTCTGATCGATTTCTGTCGCTTAAAATTCAGTTTGGCGGAATTTGTGCAATTGACGAGCCAATATCATGTATTCATACGCGCGTTTATCAATGGTAAGTATCAAAAAATAGTTCTTCATTTTTGACATTTTTTTCAAATGTTAGCATTAAATAAATAGAAAGTTTGTTTGTTTTTCGTGAATATGGAATATATCTCATCGAGAAGTGATACAATTTTTATATTTTCACTCGCGCTACGCTCTGACTTTATCCTTGTTTCTAATTGTGATGGTCTTGACATTTAGTTGTGAAAATTGTCACTTATATATTAAATAAAAAGTTAGGATTATTAAAAAACAAAGATAATGGTGTCAACAAAACATGTTGCTAAACTCAATGTGTAATCACACTACCACTGTTGCAAATAATTAGGCTTAATTATCACCATACCAAAAGAGAAAATAGTGATAAAAGCAGAGGAATCCAAATGGAAGTACCAATGTAATATCAGAGAGTATTCAGGGTAGATAATCCACTTATGTTCCCCATTATACCTTGTGGTACAGCCTGGTCTTTTGAACAAGTCTCAAGTTTACCGCTTTAACGTTGATAGAAATACACCTGTACAAATACGGCGTAATGATTATTACGTCAGAAATTGCGCATAAGAACTTAATGATACTTCAACACAGAACTCTTCAAGACAAGTCCGTCCATGTTATAAAATAGTTAGTTAACCCAGGAATCTATTTATTGTTTGAAGATGTCGCTGATGATTGATATAAAAAATAAAACTTTATCGTTTAAAGTTGTGAATGTATACCTTTTTGTATAGTTTGAAATTTAGCAGTACAACGTACTCTGTGTTGTAATCGGAATTCGTTCAAGTTAATTTAACATTTTAATATGAAATCTAATATGTTCTAAGACTACTGCATCAAAAAGTTGCCTTTTAGATAACATTTTTAAGTGTACAGCATTGGTTAAGTTTTTTGGGTTGACATTAAGGATTCTTATAAATACTACTGCTCAGGCCTATTCGAGATGTTTGTACGGTCAGATCTCACACGAACGAAACCTGGCTCATTAAAATGTCGTAAACCACAATGCCCTTCTTACTTCTTTCCGCCTACGTCATACTACGTCGCGTGTCTTAAAAGCTTATAACATCGATGTATGGCATTTTCTTAACAGATTATCAAGCTGTTAGTTTGTAGCAAAGAATACGATGTTTATGTCGACTTTAACGGATACTTGTTTCAACCGTCTACAGACACACTTTTGAAAGAGTGATCATGCATACTATGATTATGGAGGGAGATCACCACCAAAATTATTCATCACAAGAAACGTTGCAGTTAGTGATTTTTTATAGTACATGTTCTAAAATACATGCTATGAAATATATACAAGCAACAATTACGAACGTCTCTTTTAAAGTTCTAAATGAATAACTGTAATAAATGAAGTGTTTAGCAATACAACGTGTTTAAATGCAAATGTTACAAAAATTCTTCAAGGACAATGTACAAATTACTAAATACAAACTTTGAAAGACTGAAATGATTTGCAATGCAAAATGAATAATGCTTAAAAGCAAGTGTCATAAATTAAAGTCTCTACTGTAAATATTCTGAATACAACAGTTTAAAATTTTAAATTAAATGCTCAGCAATGCGACATACATGAAAGACATTAGCGTCGAAATCTCCTTTGATAAAATTCCTAAATGCAACTTACAAAAATTGAAATGTTCAGCAGTAGATAGATCTATAACCAAGAAGTCTAACTTCTGCGTTATAATTCTTTCACATTTGAAGCTACGAAAATTGGTTTGTATGCGAATGTCAATCATGCAACCTAAAACTGAAGACTATCAAAATAATTTGTAACAGAAAACCATCTTTCCTACAAAATACAATTAACATTTCAAAATTAACATTTATTTTTATACAAGATAAAGGTAGCGTTTACATACACAATCTGACGATAAAACTGTCAAACTTTCGTTATTTTTTTTATCTTTACATCTTACATTTATACATTTTACAAATTGAGAAATATACGCGGTTGAAGCGGCAAAATTATTATTCGCTTGGACCAGAAACCAGTGCTTTACTGAAAGGCTAGGAACAATATGATTTCTCATTCAATCGACACTCTTTAGAATATCTGTCCCTAATGCGTTGCATTTAGAATTTTTACAGTGGAGAAAATGTGTTATGCTTGCATGTAAGGATTTCCTTTCTGTGACGCTTGCATTTAAGCCCAATTTAATATCTTGTATTTCTTGAGTTTCATTTTTAACAGTTTTGCATTTAGAATTATAACAAAGAGATATTTGTATTGTTTGCATTCATACATTTCCTTGCATGTATTTTTAACATGATCTCATGATAAAAAATTATTTACAACATTTCTTGTGAAGAATAATTTTGGCGGTGATCACCCCCATACATGATAGCTCGTGTGGCTAAATGAGACACGAGATAGTTGAAGTGCTTGCAAGTTTCCTAGAGTAACTAGGATTGGAACCAGATTCAATGCAGAAATATCCTGTCAAAAGCTATGAAATTAAAGATTCAGCTGTTTCTGCAGTTATCTAAGAAGTTAGGATGCCAGCGAATACCAAATGTGGTATTATTCTATAAAAGTACCGAGTATTTTAAAAGAAGGTATCAAATTCAAATTAAAACAACAACAACCAAAAAATATGGTTTTATGATCTTAATTCTGTTTAAATATTCGGTAAATGCTGTATTTATCTTCAGGACAAATAAGATTACAAGTTATGGGAAATATTTTTTTCTTTTCAAACGACATTTATTTTACTTAAATTGTCCTTATAAAGAAAAATCTATTCTCAATTTAGTTATATATCTTGCAATGAAATTGTGTGCAAAGATCTAGGACAGTTTAAATTATTTTTACATAAATATTATTCATGTTTTAGTACAAATGCGTTTTACTTTATCATAAGGTTTTTCAAATTATCATAAAAATAGAGCAAATCCGTTAAGATATTGAACAAAACTACACTCAGTCTTTAATTTGCCAGACTTGAAATCAAGCGCTGACCCGTGGCATAAAGTTGACCAGGTGAGTACATTGTTGCCTGTGTATACTATGCACTGTGATCCATAGAAGTTCTCAATGAAAGCCCATTGTACATACACATTTGACAACATGTAAAAACAAAAACACTGTCCAAATACCATTGACAAGTACGAAATTGCTGCATGTGTCAGTGCATTCAGGCTCAGCAATGCTTTCAGAGCTTTCTGTCATCTAAAACATTATGAAAATGATGCATCTGTATAATACATGCTGTTTACGTTTTTTTTGGCAATAAAAAATTATTTTTTCTCAGAGACTTCTTCGTATTTACACCTTTTGTCCCTACCACTCCTTTTTCGAAGGCCGCGCTTTCACCTTTGCAGCATTAGTTAGCTGCTGTTATATGAAACTGCAAAGATGCGAATGTTTTAGTGAAATAGTGGTTCAATGTACAATACCATAGAATACGAGCTGGAACGGATGTTCTTGCGCATTGCAGACATGATGGAAATGATGCAGGTCATGTATCTGGTATGAAATAAAAAGATGAACACGACAGTACAGTAAACTTCCCCTATTAAGACCATTATTTTTTAAGGAGGAAGACATTCCTGCTGTCTATTTTGAAAGCTACATACTGAACGCCGAGAAAGCCTTCATGATAAGGCAAAGTTAATATTGAGAACTATGAAAAGCAGAAACTTTACTGGTCTTAATACGGAAACTTTATCGCAAGACAGAAAACATTAGCAAACTGATGTATGTACAGCATCCTGCAGAATGAGTGGTGTTATGTGACTGTGTAATACATGAGATGCTTTAATCATTTGGATATGTTTTGAGCAGGACAGGAAATGTGCTAAAAAATTATAAGATCTGTTTCAAAATGTGTCTTTTAACTGATTAGATTGTATGACCTCTTATCTAGAGGTTCTTGCTTCAAATCCTAGTAGACTAGAAGCAAAGATATTTTCTACCTTGATCTTCAAATTCCTTAATGCTGAACAATTACCTGGAAACAATAACCAAGCTTGATTAATCTAAGTTGTAAAAAGTTGTATCACAATCGAAGTAAACTCAATTGCCTAAGCTGAACTTAACAGGAGCAACTGAATATAAATGTTTATTCATTTTTTTACCTCTTTCATATGATTGAAGCCATTGGAGAAGTGGCAGTTGGTGGCTTTTGTGGACTGGATACTTTCATTGAAAGTATGGAGACATGTAAGCTATTCTGATTGCTAAATTTTGATCTAGTCTCCACAAAAATGAAAAAAAATATCCAAAAATTTCTAGGCCAACCCTGAAAGTGATTTATCTGGATCAAGATCATGGTCGCTCATTCAAATTAATAAAGTTTTATAAGTCTAACAATTATTATTCTATGACATATTTTGATATTATGATAATGAAGTAATTTCAACTAAAAAAAACTATTTTGATGACAGTGTAAACTTTAGTTTACAGTTACATGTAGTTTGAAATTAACACTGAATATCATTACATTGTAAGGAAATAAAACATAATATAAAAATAGAAACTCATAACAATACTTGATTATACATTATCTATAAAATGTTCCAATACAGATACCCTATGTAAAGAAAGTAATTATAATATTTTCAGCTACTACAGAATCTGAGGGTATATTTATATTAAATGCAATGTTAATTAATACATGAAAATACCAATGCAGTTTAACATACCTGTAAATCTGAATGTCTTAGACTTGCATAGCTGTTACTGAAAAATTTTAAAATCAATGTATGAAAACAAATTTTCTTCTTGAAAACAGTTTGAAAATAAAATACACATTTTCAAAAAACAAATTTTGTAAACATACCTGAAACGACTTTTCAAAATCCCAAGGCTCTTTCTACTACCATTCTGGTTCTACTATGTGCATTGTTAAATGCAATTTCTTGTCTGGTTGTAGGGTGAATCTGTATAAACTAAAACAAAAAATGTAAATTCACTTTCTGTAAAATAGATTGGTATTTGTGATCATGAAATTCTTATGTTTTCATATCATAAGGTTTTGTTTACAGAAATTTTACAAGTAAAACACCACAGTTATTAAATACAATGTACCTAGGTTCAATATTACATACATTTACAACTTCTATAATGGGATTTTAAAAACAAAAGACTGTATTACTTAATACATATACATTGTTATACTGCTGTTATTATTATTTCAGAATAGCCAATTATCAGTCAATCTGGTTTTGTTGTAACTAGATATATATTGACACAATTTAATATGTAAAACATCTACATTTTGAAATACATCTATGATTAAAGAGAGGTATGAAACCCAGTATTACATGTTATTTCTTACTTTATAGTTTAAGCAGTGAACAATTCACAATTCAATGTTTATCCTCATACAATAATGGTATACCTTAGGTGTAAGCATGTATCGTTTCAAAGCATAACCAGAATCTCCAATTAACCAACCATGGTTGCCATTATCCAGCCATTGTTTCAAAGCGCAGTTTTCAAAACTTACATTGTCATGGGTTGAACCAGGCCACCGGGCTACAACATTAGTGAATCTAGAAGACATAATGTGGAAAAAATACACAGACTGTAATCTTGAATCATGTTGTACAAATAAATACATGCTAAATCAATTGTCTGTTACAACAAGGTTTTATGAGTGTCCTTGAAATTTGATTATTGGCTAAAGTTCAGTCTGCCCAGAAGTAGCTTACAGAATTTTGATTTTCATTATAATGTTTTAAAACAAAAATGGATAAGCATTTTCTTACTTCATATTTGTATTGACAACAGCTTGAACATTGATTGCATGATAGCCTTTTCTACAGACATAGACATCTTCCCTTTCATGTGGGGAAAAGATCGGGACCAGTGTGCAGTCAATGGCTCCAATACAATTTGGCAGATGTGCAATACTGTAAAACACCTGCTTGTACAAAGCCAGCTCATCAGCAGTAGTGGGGAATTGTGTATTTCTCACTCTATGGTCTACAGCTGCTATTATCTGCAATTTGAAGACTTGCAATGTAATAACAAAATATTTTTGGAAAGGCAGTATAACATAAGTTGGTGTAAGATTCAAACTGACATTTTATTAATAACTTCCTTCAGATTTAAAAAACAATATGAGTTTATGTTCCACAGTCTTACTATTTAAGAAAAGATTAAGTGTATGGTAATCCTTATTCAAAAACTTGTAAAGATCTTATGTTATACTAAGATTAATATGCATTTTACTGTCAAACCTAAGGTATAGGCCACCCCTGAATATAGATAATGCTGCAAAAAGGCCAGACTTCAAGAAACCATTATTGACTTAAAAGTGCTTTAAAATCACTTCCCACAGATGAAGTTTTTATATGGTCCATGACCTTTGTTTACAAGTTTGGTTTTTTATCTACAGTAGTAATAAGTCATTTTATACCTGCCAAATACACCGACACACTGAACTTTTGGAAACTCCATGAGTTAATCCTCCCTCACTATAGAACTCGCCTTTCGCAAGAAACTGTAGTGTGATTAACAACTGAAACAAAGTTAAAGTCAAAATACAGGTTTCGGTTTAGATTTACTCATTTTTTGTTACAGAGAGACATATAATACAAATATGAAGTTTTACAAACTTTTATCGGTAAAGAATTTCCCTGTTCATCACTGGTAGGTACTTTAATCATAACATTTATTTTGATGAAGCTTGATAACTATTCTCTGTTGATCAGATTGCCGCACTATATTTTACCGACCAAAAGGTCATGGGTTCGAATCCAGGTTATGTAAAAAAAAAATTTCAGTTTTCATGGTGTATAAAAGCATAATTTTACTTTTTCCCATAGTATATTAACATCAGTTAAATTATAAAGAAAAACAAAATTCTGTGAGTCAGTCGCTTTAAGTGAACTGGACTTGTGTACCATATTCACTTTATGTTATTGTGGATATTAAAATGAAAATGGTTACATCCTGGGTGCTTTGTGCATCACAAGTGGAAGTGTTTCATGATTTCTTTAACTAGTGAATGATGAACACAAATTTCAGTATCCAACAAATTCAATTTATCAACTTAAAGAGACATCAGAAGATGCGATAATTGGTTACTTACACATGGAATGGTATAGATAATTTAATCAAGACGAACTTAATAATTTTATCATGTTATATACGAATAAAGTAAACTCTAAAGTGCAACGTGGCTGAGTGGTTAGCAATTCTGACTTGTGATCACAGAAAAGCCTTTAAGAGCCATCTGTTGTTTTCTCAAGCATGATACTTTGTTCTCTTTTAAAAGATGTTTGGTACTATAGTATACTGGTTGGTCCCAGAAACTGAATAGTGATTCCATAAGCTTTAGGTGGCACACCACACTTTCGACAGGTTTCTTCGGCTTGATTACCGTCTCACTCCAAAAAAACCTCTCTGTACACAGACAAACAACAACCTGAAAAAGATATGATTTAAACTGTAGTCACAAGACCATAAACTTTCAATAAACACCAACTAGAACCTATGAAAACTTCAAAGTCTTTCACAATAAAAAAATTTCTCGGCCTCTCGCCATTTTTTCAAGGTTTGCCGAGCCAGAACATAGGCGCTTGAGGGTAATAATATTAATATGTGTATAACAAGGTAGAAATTTATATGCACAGTTTATATACACAGTTTTCTAAAAGGACGTTTTGCCGGAAGTTTTTTATTGATTTAATAAGTGTATGGGTTTCAGATAAAAGTTTATAAAAGATCACGGCTCTACCTTCGATTTAAAAAAATATTTAAAAAAATAACGGGGAGCAGTCGGCCCGGTCACAACGGGTAGTCGATTACTACCCTCAAGCGCCTATGAGCCAGAATTGGCCAAATCTGAACCACTGCAAAAACTCACAGGAAAATTATGGATATAAAAGGCCTACTTCTCCTTGCTCTTCTCAAACAGAAGGTCTGAAAAATCATAAAATTAATAGCTGTCATAGCTTCCCTTTTTCCAAAAAATCCGTTCGACTGTCTGCAGCTCTTTTTCGACTGCTCGCATCAGCTAAATCATTCAAATTGACTAGTTTCGAATTCCAAGCTCCTGCATAACACTGATGAACATTAATAATAGTGTACCTGGTAAAAAACAAATAATAATAATCACTCTCTTTCCTCAAAATGAGAAATCTTAGAATTTAAATTATTTTAGATCTCAGAAATGACACTAGAGTTCAAAATTACCTTCTCGTACAGAAGTTCTACATGGCCAATTCGCATTTACGGCTACAAAAGGGGCCTGTCTAAAAAGCGGACGCCTTAAGCGGACGATATAAACATATAGGGAAAACGCTGACGATATAGATATAGAGGGGAAAAAGCGGACGATATAGATATATAGTGTAGACTGATTGATGATTAATCGGGAATTGATAAGGTTTATAAAAATAGTGTATAATTGACTTTTATACATCAATATTTAAAAAAAGTATAAGTTAATAGCAAATTGGTAAAAATATAAAAGTAACTTATGATTTAATTTAATTTTATTTTATTACGTTTTATGACGCATTTTTTGGACATGTAAATATGGAAAATAAATATAAGACACAAATGTATCAAATATTTACAGGAATTTCTTTTCAAAAATACGAATGATAATACTAATTTGACAACAACTTTATATATTAATTAAAGGTACGTTTAATACATTTTGTAAAATAATTTTTACATAAAACGCCTAGACATTAATTTACTATTAACTAACTTAATAACATGGTTGTAATAATTTTTAGGGCACTGTTTTAGACTTTCTTTTTGTGCAGTAGGCGTCGAATGTTTTGTTCGCAAAAAAATCATTGGTATTTATAAATTCAAGATTCGTGATTAAGTAAAATACATAAGTGGCACGTGGATACTTAAATTAGTTGATTGATATCTATAGCAAAAAAAAAATATATATTTTTTATATCATATATAACTATAAAAAATGCTGAATTTAAAATACCCTTTTTTCAAGTTATAATTACTTTATTACATACATGGTAGAAGGCAGATTATTTTAATTTATTACAGTTTTCTTTTCGTCTTTTATAACTTTATATCGCCAGCGTTTTCCCTCTATATCTATATCGTCCGCTTTTTCACTAAATATCTATATTGTCCGCGTTTTCTATAGCAACTTTATTAAATAAACAAGGGTCATGTGTATGATTAAATGAAATATACGGGTGTAGGTGCGTGATTAAGTCAAATACACAAGTTGTTTGGTATTTATAGCAAAAAGTTCTTTTAGTTACTTAATGGAATCAATATATATAAAACTAAAAAAAAATGCTGAATTCAAAATACCTTTTTTGAATTATAGAACTTTATTATATACATGGTAGAAGGCAGTTTTTTTTTAAATTTATAACAGTTTTCTATTCCTTCCGTTCTTTTCCTTCATCTTTTCCCGTAATTTAAAACATAAATAAATTCAAGGTATTTAAAAATTTTATTGCACTTCATTAATATATTTTATACTTTTTGAAAACAAATTGACTCAAAGACTAATCAGATTTGTTTTTCATCAATATACATATATATGTTATGTTTCATAAGATTATCCTTTATATATCTATACAACAATATTGTTTCTAACTAATGTCATTGATATATATTACTTTATAAAGCCAATTATTCACCATTTTTATAAATTTAATTATGCTCAGTCATTTTAGACTATATATCTATAGCGTCCGCTTTTTTCCTCTTTGTCTATATTGTCAGCGTTTTCCCTATATGTTTATATCGTCCGCTAAAGGCGTCCGCGTTTTAGACTATGCCCCTACAAAAGTGTGGACTGCTACCTTAAGCAGCAATCGTAAAACTTCGGCTATTCCCGTATACTCCGGTCTATTGCGTAGCATAAAGGCCGAGGTGATCAGATTGCCTTAAGCAGCTTTCTTCATAAATTAAAATGAATTTGTATTTACTGACACAGTATAAACTATTTCTTTCTTATACTGTTACAATGGGATATGACAGAAGTTTGTTTGTATTTGACTTTGATGTATCATTGACAGTACCATGATAATGATTGAAAGTCAAACTGAATGTAGCCTACTGCAATGGCTGTTAACTGCACTCTTGTTAACTGAACAAAAAGATGACCCTTATCAAGAATACAGAAAAATGCTGTCAGAAACGTTAAATGACTACATTGAGGCATCAGGCAGACTAAACTGATAACTAAGTTCTACTAAATGAATAATTAGGTTGTGTTTTTTTTCTCTTTTTTTTATGTGTATGTCCTATTAATTTCAAAACATAGCAGCCGATTTCACCTTTACTTATCATATACCTGTGAGTTTTTAAGTGTTTATACCTGAGGACAAGTATTAGCATTTCCAAAAATGCTTGAAATCGCCGTTCAGCCATGCATTTCGTCTTATCCATAGATGAATATATTTCATGTTCTTCATTCATTAATTTGATAATCTTACAACATGCTTTGTACTGAAAAGCGAAGTTATATTTGATAATTTTCACACAGAAATTACAAAGTAGATTAAATATACATTGTAATTTTTATTGTAGCTGGACTATTTTTGAAAGCGGACGATTTGGCTTCTTAATGAAAAACATCCCAATATCTTTATACATCATGTTAAAATTTGCATTAAAACCTTGTAAATATTGCTTTGTTGTAAACCAGTCTACACATAATTAATTGACTTTTTGCGTAGTTTTTTAACTTTATTTATTACTAAAAAATGTATACTTAACAAAAGCTAGATACAGTTCTTCAATACCATAAGAATATTATATGTACAATTTAAACAGAATAAATTTTAAATAAAAAATACGATATCGCCATAACCCTAATGATGCATATATAAAACACGGAAAATCTTGATCAAACTCCTCGCACCGGTTAAGTCACGCTTTGCTACTTTTACTGTACTAATCAGGGGAAGTAACCCCTGCGGGAGTTTGTATCCTGATTAGAACCGCCCGGTAGCAAGCATTTATTTTTTTCTTTAAGTGCAAGTTTTGGAAAAAACAAACAAACCATACTCTTATTTAGACTACATTTTCTAGTTAAAAATGACATGTAGCATAAAATATTGCGATTATCCTGTGTTTATCCTACACGAGCCTGAAGACTGGTACCGAGATCGTACATTCATGATGGTATTTTTCAGTTGTAAGAATAAGTAACCCGACAAACATGGCGGTTGGGCAAGTCCATTTCGCATCCCTTGCAGAAGAATTTTGACGTCCATTTTGTTATCATGTGATATGAAATGCTTTGCTTTGATTGGCTAAAGGCAGGCGGTGTACAGGCAAAACTGTTCAAATCTTGTTAATTGTATATATCGCCGTCCAGGAACGGCGATAATAACGTCATTACCGGAGTGTTAAATCGGCCATTGAAGGCTGTGAACCTACCAGTTTTTCAGCCACACATTCGAACTGGCCATGTAGACATGTAGAAATTATTAATGAGAGGGTATGATGCATTAACATGTGTATTGCTGAAGTCTAAATTAATTAATACATGAAGATATGGGTATTCAGAGTTGTCAGGATGAGGTTCTCTTAGTTTTTTCCCTATTGAACAGTATTGAAATGCACTCAGTGTGAAGTAGGAGCTTGAAATTAGAAACTGATGAAAGCAGGTAATGTCAGTGGTTTCGGCTGCAGAAGTTCAATAGGATGCCGTCTGAGCTGGATACCGAAAAAAGTGTAGGGTTGACAGGTATCCAGCACTAGCTGATTTAGGTGTGCCATAACAGACGAACAACTAGCATGTAGTGGTATGACTGTACCGTGTGCCTTTGAATATCAGGCGACTTGTCTGTTTCATAGAATTTGCCTCGACCAGGGGTCGAAAAGTGGAGCTTGGGAGTAGTTTCTTTCTTGCAGCTGATTTTTTTTAGAGAAGTGTTTCATCTGAAATTTGAGTTTTTAGATTGTCTTCAGTCCTATAAGAATAGCTGTACTTTTCTTTTCAGGTTGTTGTATTGGGATTGTCAGTGAGGTGCAAACAGTTTGAGTGGTCATCAGACACTAAATTTCAGTGTGAAACTGCTATCTGCCACCCAACCAAGCTGTCTTTTCTTTACAATCACCATTCTCGTATGCCACCTTAAGGTATAAATGAAATTTTTCAGATGTGCTTTAAATTAGCATTTTATGTGATTTTCAGAAAAGACTTGTTTATGTGATGGCAAAAAGCTGCAGAAACTTGTTTTTAAGGTCATATTATTGTCAGAATGAACTAAAAGGTATAGGGGAGGTAATCTTAATTGTGAAAAGTAACAAAATTTAGTTCCTTATAGTCTCTGTAATTTTATTGCTATAGTTGTTTACTGTATAGTTAAACTGGAACAGAATGGTGTTGCTTGTAATGTTTTTGATACAGAATGATACTTCTAGATTCATTTAAAGCCTTGATTTTCATGAAAACTTGAAATTTAACAAGTTCCGTGCAAGATATGTCAGTTTAAATAGTCTTGGACATGCCGGTAAGTTGTGATGGTGGAAAAAAAATATTAGACAGTTTGTATCTGCATTTTTTTTCAGGTTTTGAGATTATTTTGTGTGAAAGTGTGCTTAGTGTGGTGTCAAGACCAAGTCATTGCTAGAATTCTTCAACAAGGGAGTGTTTGAGACAGTAGGACTCAGCAGTATATTGGTTCTGTAGCCTGAAATTCAGTTTCTTCATAGATAAGTTGAAGTTCCCTTTTTCATAGCTGTCTGTATCATGAATCAGCTGAAATGTTAAATCTGAGAATCCTTCTAATCTGTCTTGTTTTCCATCAGTTTTAATCACTTTGTGAAGATAGATTAGTGATAGATATGTTCTGAAGAAGAAAGAGATGTAACAGGCCTGTCAGAGAAACATTTCTGTTTACAACGATAGCAAGGAAACAACAAAACTTAACAAATATGCATGATTTTGGTCTTCCGAGGCTTTGTGCTTTTAATTAGAGAAGATTTCGCCTTTCATTTACAATCGTAAGGACTATTTTTTTATCATTTTCCCCAGTGTTTGTTTAGTGTTCTGGCAAGAGTTACCTCCCTTTGATATTGTTGCAAGTATGTTAAAACATCAATTCCTGTCAATTTTCTTACTTTTGGGGGGCATTATTTAGTCTGTAACTTGCAGGAAGGCTGGGAAATGTAATTGAAACCTCAATTGTCAGTGTGAAATGTGCTGTGTACAACTGTTTCAGTTCATAACATAGGTTTTCGGTATATAGCAGTGCATTTCTGAAACTATGTTACCGTCTCATCATTCCGTTGTTCTTCTTTTAGTTTTGAAGAATTCCTTTAAAGATTTCTCAATTTTCTGATGTTTTTCATAGGACATGTAGAGTTGTAAAACCAGTATATCTTATCTAAGTGTCTAGATTATGGAAGCAGAAGCATATTTGTAAGGCATATTGAAATGAATGAGGATAGAGTTTTCAGCAAAAATGTTCCTACTGAATGCAGTTTTAGAACTGACTTCAGTGATTAACAGGCAATGCAAGAAGACACATTGAAGCTGATTTTTTCTCAAAACACTGTGTTCTTGTGCAAGAGACAAGATTTTTCTTTTAAAATGAAATTACCTTTGTTATTAAGGTAGCACATACCAGTTTTTTAGCCACACATTCGAACTGGCCATGTAGAAATTATTAATGAGAGGGTATGATGCATTAACATGTGTATTGCTGAAGTCTAAATTAATTAATACATGAAGATATGGGTATTCAGAGTGATCAGGATGAGGTTCTCTTAGTTTTTTCCCTATTGAACAGTATTGAAATGCACTCAGTGTGAAGTAGGAGCTTGAAAGTAGAAACTGATGAAAGCAGGTAATGTCAGTGGTTTCGGCTGCAGAAGTTCAATAGGATGCCGTCTGTGCTGGATACCGAAAAAAGTGTAGGGTTGACAGGTATCTAGCACTGGCTGATTTAGGTGTGCCATAACAGACGAACAATTAGCATGTAGTGGTATGACTGTACCGTGTGCCTTTGAATATCAGGTGACTTGTCTGTTTCATAGAATTTGCCTCGACCAGGGGTCGAAAAGTGGAGCTTGGGAGTAGTTTCTTTCTTGCAGCTGATTTTTTTAGAGAAGTGTTTCATCTAAAATTTGAGTTTTTGTTGTAGATTGTCTTCAGTCCTATAAGAATAGCTGTACTTTTCTTTTCAGGTTGTTGTATTGGATTGTCAGTGAGGTGCAAACAGTTTGAGTGGTCATCAGACACTAAATTTCAGTGTGAAACTGCTATCTGCCACCCAACCAAGCTGTCTTTTCTTTACAATCACCATTCTCGTATGCAATCTACTTTTCAAACTGACTAAAATTACTGAGTTTCTGTAAATAATTTGTCGTTCGCCTGCCTAGTATATAGTCTGTTTTTGGCAGTAATAAGTTGAAGTTGAATTTCTCTTCACACTATTCGGATATCACAATCAATCGGACACAGTTTCAAAGTCAACTTAAAGATATAGGACAGCATATTTCGTCAAAATGTACACTAAAACATTGACTGCCAATACTTCTGGTAAAATGAGATACTGGCCCTATAATAAAAACCAGCCTAGTTCACTGGCTAATAACTGATAAATCGCAATCTTCTCTCAACATTGCTGTCAACTCGGGTCAAGGTCAAAGACAACTAAGGGGAGTAATCGCACTTAAGATGTCTACTTTCACGTACAACGTGGATGCAGTAAGAGGCTGTGTACACAAATAAAACTGTTTAGTTTAGTTTAGTTGAGTGACGATGAAACTAATAATAGAAAATTATCTAATAATAAAAAAACATTACTTTTGTCATAGAACTAATGGGGTGACTCCTGTGTGTTTTAGGCGCTGCATCATATTTTATCAGCTCGTGTAGCCATCTAATTTTCTCTTTACTTAGTCTATACTTCTTGCACTTCCTTCTCTGTCAACGCATCCAGCCAGTCAGTAGATCCTTTCTCTAAAATACCGCGCCATATCCTTCTTTGCCTTCTTCTTCCCAACAAAATGTCCGCCATACTTACGTAAATCTTAAGGCAGTAAAACCAGGGCTTTGAGCGTAAAGTTACGTAAAAACCTACGAAAATCTTACGTACGCAATTTTTTAGTAAAACACCTTTACGCAAAAAAATCGTTCGTAAGTTCAAACTTACGTAAATTTTAAGCGTAAGTACGTTAGTAAAACGCTACCCAGAACCTTATTGACATAATGTGTGATCTTAACCTCTCGCAAGTTCATAATGAACCAACTCGACAAGGAATTAAATTTACTCGACCTTACGTTTACAACAAATCCATCCATCTACAACCAAAGTGCCAGGGATCTTGGACCATGACATGGTAGTTATTGGTTCTGACATTAAACCATACTTTTCAAACTATAAACCACGGAAAGTATATAAATATAAACAGGCAAATTGGGAAAAAAATAAAAGAAGACTGTATTAATATTTCAACAAACATTCATAATAAAGTAAATAGTGACACTAATTTTTAAGAACTTTGGTCTTTATTTAAGAATGGTATTATTTTCAGGGTGGAGAAGAACGTTCCTGCCAAAGTACATAAATATAAAAGAAATCTACCTTGGCTGAACAGGGAATTGAAAAACTTTATAAAAAGGAAAGCTGAGTACTCTACAAGCAAGCAAAACATACAGGATCATGGACTAATTTCAGACAATATCAAAAAGAATGCAGGCGTAGTATGCACAGAGCTGAATGGGATCATGTAAACAACGTCATCCTAGAAGGCATGGAAAAGAATAACTCAAAACCTTTTGGAACTATATAAAATCAAAAAAGCAAGAAAATACTGGCGTTGCTCCATTAAAGAAAAAAGGAAACTATCTATCAGATGCTGCATATAAAGCTGAAATACTTATAGAACAATTTCAATCGGTATTTACAAAGAACACAAATCAGCAAAACTTATACCAACCTAGCAATACATATCCAGAAGCCCCACAGATACAAATCAGCAGACCAGGTGTCTTAAAACAGTTGAAAAACATAAACACCTCCAAAGCTATTAGTCCTGATGCTATACCGAGTATTATTCTTAAAAACTGTGCCGATGAATGAGCGGACGGCCTGAGTGATATATTCCAATATTCTTCAAACCACGGGAAGCTTCCAAATGATTGGCGAGATGCTAACGTTTCACCGGTCTTCAAGAAGGGGGACAGACACTTAACAGAGAACTATAGACCAGTAAGCCTCACTTCTGTAACCACCAAGATCTTAGAACATATTATATGTAGTCATCTTTTGAAACACTTTAAAAAGTGCCAAATATTAAGTTCATTAAACCACGGTTTTCGTTCTCGATACTCCACAGAAACTCAACTCATTGTCACGATGCATGACCTTCGATCTACATTCGACAAGAAACAAGTTGATGTAGTTATTCTTGATTTTTCGAAAGCATTCGATACGGTCCCTCATGATCTCCTCCTATTGAAAATGTCAAATTATGGTGTAAACGGATTCACTGCTCCAATGGCTTTCTTCATTCCTGAAACATCGATCCATGAACGTTGTGGTAGATGGTGAACATGCTAGAAGTGTCCATGTTGAATCTGGAGTCCCCCAGGGAACAGTACTAGGCCCTCTGATGTTCTTGTGTCACATAAATGACTTGCCTCTCAGCGTAAAATCCCATGTTAGACTTTTTGCAGATGACTGTTTACTGTATCGAACCATACGTACCATACAAGATCACATCCACTTACAAAGTGACTTACATCAACTTGAAACTTGGGCGGAAACATGGGGCATGAAATTTAATGCTAAAAATGTTATATACTAATTGCAATCTGATTAAAATCATATCCTAAACATCGCTATGCTATAGGATCCACAGGGATTCGGCTCATTGACCCCGCCCACGCTATATATACATACTAATAATACAAGGGGAGTAACTTCCCAAGACGGGCATTCCTACCGTATCCCACAGGGAATCGCTGCGTAGGGGTTAAATGACCCTAAAGTAACTGATATAAATAATATATAAATACAAGGGAACCAACTCATCGGATTTCCTTTATAAGTCCATTTGGACACGGGTTCGCAACACTTTTCACCTCAAGCAAAACAGCCTGCACGCGTATTCGGCGAAAACACTTGGTTCAGTTCGAAACAATGAACAAAAATGCTTCTCTCACTAGCAATGGTCTTTCTCTAAATCTCCTTAGCCTCTCGGCATAAACTACTTTTTCTGAAAGATGACGAATACGACAACCATTGTTGTTGTTGTCTCCGAGACAGAGGTGATTTCTGATTGGTTAAAATGAACCTAGGCGAAAGATGTTGCGAACCCATGTCCAAATGGATCTACAAAGGAAATCCGATGAGTTTGTTCCCTTGTATTTATATATAAACATGTATTCAAAGGATTTGGGAGAAATGTGGTTTATATAAGTATTTTTAAGGTCAGTTAACCCCTACGTACCGATTCCCTGTGGTTGCATGCAAATAGCAGTTCAGTCTTGAATTTCAATGCTCCGTGCGTAGCCACGATCGATCGGTACTAAAAACGAAAGTTCAATTTCATACGATTTCGGTCATTATATTTTGGAAAGTAAAGAGGGACTGAAGGTGGCAGTGGATTGATTTGATAGATAAATGATTAAGCTACAACATGCATATAAGTTTTTAGTGTTTGCGCCCTAATTAAAAAAATTACAGAGCAAAATCTAGGATACGGCACAGGGAATCGGTACGTAGGGGTTAACTGACCTTAAAAATACTTATATAAACCACATTTCTCCCAAATCCTTTGAATACATGTTTATATATAAATACAAGGGAACAAACTCATCGGATTTCCTTTGTAGATCCATTTGGACATGGGTTCGCAACATCTTTCGCCTAGGTTCATTTTAACCAATCAGAAATCACCTCTGTCTCGGAGACAACAACAACAATGGTTGTCGTATTCGTCATCTTTCAGAAAAAGTAGTTTATGCCGAGAGGCTAAGGAGATTTAGAGAAAGACCATTGCTAGTGAGAGAAGCATTTTTGTTCATTGTTTCGAACTGAACCAAGTGTTTTCGCCGAATACGCGTGCAGGCTGTTTTGCTTGAGGTGAAAAGTGTTGCGAACCCGTGTCCAAATGGACTTATAAAGGAAATCCGATGAGTTGGTTCCCTTGTATTTATATATTATTTATATCAGTTACTTTAGGGTCATTTAACCCCTACGCAGCGATTCCCTGTGCATGCAACCGCCAACCGATTCCGACCAGCGGCATATTCTACAACAAAAATGGAATAAAATTCTATCGGAAACACATACATGTGGGTTCATAACAAGTCACAAGAAGCTTCAGAATCAAATGCAACTTTCAATATCGACGATACGGCCATTTGTCAAATTCAAAACGAGGCTCCACTCAGATGTACATATCGGGCTTTCTCATTGGTCGACATATTAGGAATCCGTGTTGTCAAATGACGTCGACCAATGAGAAAGCGCGATATGTACATCTGAGTGGAGCCTCGTTTTGAATTTGACAAATGGCCGTATCGTCGATATTGAAAGTTGCATTTGATTCTGAAGCTTCTTGTGACTTGTAATGAACCCTCATGTACGGGTTTCCGATAGAATTTAATTCCATTTTTGTTGTAGAATATGCCGCTGGTCGGAATCGGTTGGCGGTTGCATGCAAATAGCAGTTCAGTCTTGAATTTCAATGCTCCGTGCGTAGCCACGATCGATCGGTACTAAAAACGAAAGTTCAATTTCATACGATTTCGGTCATTATATTTTGGAAAGTAAAGAGGGACTGAAGGTGGCAGTGGATTGATTTGATAGATAAATGATTAAGCTACAACATGCATATAAGTTTTTAGTGTTTGCGCCCTAATTAAAAAAATTACAGAGCAAAATCTAGGATACGGTAGGAATGCCCGTCTTGGGAAGTTACTCCCCTTGTATTATTAGTATGTATATATAGCGTGGGCGGGGTCAATGAGCCGAATCCCTGTGATAGGATCTGAGGACGACCAATAGAAGGTCACCTTCTCGTGACCTATCCATCAGCCAATCAGAGCAACGCTTTCACTCTCATGGAAGTAAATGTTCAACTTGTGAAAATCTATTTATACAGCTGGGATTCCAAACAATTATCTGCCACGTATAAACTGTCACCGAACTCAGTTAAATTTATTTGTCAAAATCTTTCAAAATAATGAGATTCATGTTTGTGATTAATATCATTTTTCAAAATATCTAAGCACTTTCAATCTCCGCTAATAAACATTGTCATGCTAGAGAAGTTTACACGCTGTTTGAACACGCATTGTGTACAGGTAAGCTATCGAGACGCGTCATAAGCTGCAGTGTCATTGGCTGAGATATAAATAAAACAATGGAAATTCCAGGTTATCGAGAAGACAGGAATGAATGCGTCGTCTTCAGATCTAACCGTAGGGAGATCGTGAACTTCAGTCAGATTGATACTAATTGTAAAATGCAAAACTACATACTTCTATGAACTTAACAAAACTACATGTATATTAAAGCACGTTGACTCAAATCCATATCTTGTAGTCCTAATATCAAAAGAGCTTACGTGGTCCAACCACATAGCAAACATTTGCAAAGGAGCTAGCTCAACACTCGGGTTCCTGAGAAGAAATTTGAAACACTCTCCACTTGAATGCCGTAGAACTGCATACATTGCTCTGGTCCGTTCTAAGTTGGAATACGCAGGGGGGCTGGTGCCGGCAGTGGACCCAAACATATATCTGGCAAAGAAACATGAAGGAAGACTTGTTAAACCTAAAAATTACACAGATAATATAGTGTCAAACATTGTGGGCAATAGAACTTTTAATAACTCTAGGCCATTTAAAATTCCATTTGCTCACACAAAACAGTTTAAAAGCTCATGCTTTGTCAAAACACTAATTGATTGGAACCATCTGGAAGATAGGATTGTGCATGCGCAGTCAGTAGAGGGCTTTAAGACAGCCCTTCAACGGGACTAAACCCATCCTCCACCCCCCGTAGAACATATGCCAGCAGTGGCCCTTCTACGTATATATACAGATACAGATGTACTAAAAGATTTTCTAAATAGACGTAAAAAAGAATATTTCGTAAAAATAACGTAACTAAATTGTTTTGGTCACATGATACACATATCATCACGTGGGTTATATGAAGTGGCAGTGGTTAAAATAGTCTGGATTACCTGCCCCTGACACTACGTTACGTAATCGTAGTATAGTAGGCAGGGAACCAGAATATGGTTAAAATAGCAAAGCGTAGATATCGTCACGTGGGTTATTGGGGGTGGCAGTGCTTAAAGTAGCCAAGCGCAGTGCGAGAAGTACGGTTATACTGCAGGGGTTGGGTTCGGTTAAAATCTGTTACTAAATTAATTTGGCTACGTCAAAGTTGTTATTTAACTGTAGATATTACAGAATATCACGGCTTTTTTTGTATTCTAAGTTTTTATTCCATAGCCTACTTTCGATTTTAACTGACGATGGACGACGAGGGGAAAGATCATCGAAATTTTGTTTCAGTTTATCGTGGTTTTGCATACGTTGGCGAAAAACTGGAACGTTATACTGAACAAGGTCTTAAAACAGCTTACCAAGACATTTACAGGAAGTTAGCAGGAAAACCAGAGTGTCACGTGCAGTGCAGTAATGTTCACAAATCACAAACATCAAAGTGAGTATCAAGAAGTTCACAAGGAATTATCGTTAATCACTTTTCTTGATTAAAATTTCAATTTATTGTAGCAGTTTGTACTCGGAATCAACATAAAAACAACAAAAATGAAGTTTTATATGTTTTGTTTAATTCGTATTGGTTAAGTGTTGCAGAGCAGTTTCATGCCAGGAAAATTTCAGGGCCACTACTGACTTCAAGCTTTTTTCTCATTTTGTATAAGATTTCAAAAACTAATTTTGTAACCAAAACATCACTACACTAACTTAAACATTATTTTTATATAGCCATTTGTCTTTTAAACCAAATGATAGGTTTTGATGTAATTTAACTTTTCCTATTGCTACTGGTTTTCCTGTTGGCTACTGGTTTAAGACACTGCAAATGCTGCATTTAAATGATATGTTATTTAGTTATGTTCAAAGAAAAAGACATGTGACATACCAATAAAGCATTGATTATACTTAAACTTATTGCCCATTTTATAGAAACAGGCAAACAACAGTTAGAGTTTAAAATTTCATGTATAGTAAAGTTTTCTCTTGGTAAATGTTATGATCTTTAATAAATTGTCAAACTTGACTAATGTCAGACATTAAATGGTCTTAACAGAAACCAAATCAGTAAAACTATTCCAGTTTCATATATTCATTATCTCACTTTCTTTACATTTACTTTACATCTGGTTTTCAGTTTAAATTTATATAACCTCAGAAACTTATAAAATGTATTAGATAAATGATCCTTTTACTTAAAATCAGAAGTAAATGAAACTTGACACACATTTGTTTGAATACTTTGGTATCTTTCAGCACTGGATATATTATGTGTCAGAAGATTTTTGTATAAAATTTGCTGTTATGTGGGTATTTGTTAGTATTTGTAAGTCTTGTTAATTAATTTCCAGTTTCCAGTTCATTTTACTTAGGAAATTAGTTTTGAAATACTGTCACAAGTTTCTCTAGGTTTCTTATTCAATTTCAAAATTTACAAATAACAAGTGTACAAAAAGCCCATAACTAAAGTAACAGCAATATATAACTGCAAGAACTGACCACTTATGTTTAAACTCAGGGACAAAAATTGATAAGAAGTTCTTTTAACAAGAGACTGTATACATGTATTCTGATAATGTGCAAAGAATGTACTTCTTGTTAGTGATAAAACATCACAATGTTTATGTATTTTCTTGCTATGCTTGTTTGTATCTAGTGTGTTGCAGACACTACAATTTTTCTAATATCAGTACCTTTCATCATTCAAGACAGGGTATGGTATAATGCAGATTCTTCATGGCAATACTGGATTTACATTTAAATATACTAAGCAGAAGAGATTTTTCATGTAAATTTAAACTGAGAAGGGACTTGGTTTGGAAAAGGCATATAGACTCAGCATAGCTCAGCATAGCTTCACAAAATGAGCGTATCACAAACAAATCTCCATTAAATAAAAGAATATCCTGTAGCTTATTCTTTAAATTCTTAAAATCAGTATTTACTTGCCATATAAATGTAACCTGGAAAAATCCACCTGCCCCGAGCTGGGTTTCAAATCAGGTACCTTCGATTGCTAAGTGGACACTCTACCACCATTAAAGCTAGCTGATAGGCAAGGGAGTAGAAGTGCCATATTATACTTATGCTACATACACCCCCTTCTCAGAATTTGTCCTCGAATTCTTGGAGTACTGAATGTCTGTGGGACTTTCTAAGGGTGTCATCACATCTACACTCATGAGTTGTTTACATTGGGTGCCAAATGTAACCAGGAAAAAAATTCCACCTGCCCTGAGCTTGGTTTGAACTAGGGTACCTTCGATTGCTAAGCAGACACTCTACCACGTCACCATCAAAGCTAGCTGATAGGCAAGGGAGTAGAAGTGCCGTATTATACCTCTGCTACATACACTATATGCTTTTGATAGAAAATACACTGTCTTATGCTGAAAAAAGGGCTTAAAAACTGTCTTTAAAGTTTTACTTTATTTTTGCTATACTTCATAGAACTGTAGGTGTATCATATATAAAAAACTCAAGCTAGATAGAACAAATCAGAAATGTCATTATAACGCATAAATATCTTAAATAGGTAAATAACAGTAGTGTGAGTTTTTCTTGGCCAATTTTACAGTGAAAACATTTTCCTGATCTTGATATAATATTCAGTATTTAGTTCTAAACTTAACAGGTTTACAGAGGTATTTTATCTCCTGTATACAAGATATGTCAATAGAAATAAGAGTGTATTTTAACTGTGTATATGAAAGAAGCTAAATAGAGAAGAACAAGCATTGATCAAAACCAGTTTGGTCTTCTTTTATCACTGTGTCAGAGGCTAAGGTTTTGAAAATGATTTCTGTCACTAATCTTTGTAAGTACATCCATCCTTGCTTTACCTTACAATCAATACTTTACTTTGGTTACTCTAGAACAAGAGAGAAATGGAAATAGTGTTTTGATGTAATTCATTCCATAAGCTTTAAGGCAGCTTACCTTTTTAGCTCACCTGAACATATTTAAAGTGAGCTTTTGTGATTGCACTGTGTACACATGCGGTGTTAGTTGTTTTGTGTTTCATCCGTTGTCACCTTTACACAAAATCTCCTTAACCACTAGCTTTAAGTTGATAAAACTTTGGATCTTCTTTGCATGAAGCTCTTCCAAAGTTTTTCAATGAATTGAATTTCGTCAAGAACTCTGGTTGCCATGGTTACAGAAAAGAAAAATTTCATGGCCCTGCCTCAGGGGTCTCTTGATTATGCCCCCCATTGAGGATGAGTGGGGTATATTGTTTTGCAAATGTTCGTCAGTCGGTCGGTCAGAAGACAGTTTTGTTTCCAATCAATATATAGAGAACCCTTAAACCCACCTTCCTCAGACTTGGTAAGTAGGTTGGTCATGACTAGCAGATGACCCCAATAGTTTTTCAGGTCATTAGGTCAAGGGTAAAGGTCATAGAAACCTTAACTAGCAAAATAGTTTCAGATCTATAACTATATAGAAGCCAAGGTCCAGGTTGTTCGAACTTGATTTGTAGGTTTGTTCATAACCAGTAGATGACCCCCATAGATTTTCAGGTAACCAGGTCAAAGGCCAAGGTCACAGTGACCTTTAAAAGCAGAATGGTTCCAATTAATAACTATAGAACGCTTAGGCCTAGGTTCATCAAATTTAGTATACAGGTTGGTCATGACCAGTAGATGATCCCTATAGCTTTTCAGGTCTCCAAGTCAAAGGTCAAGGTCACACTGACATTGTATAGCAAAATGGTTTCTGATCAATTACTGTTAAACACTTGGGCCCAGATCCCCAAAACTTATTGGTAATTTGGTCATGACATATAGATGACCCTTGTAGGTTTTAGGGTTATTAGATCAAAGGTCAAGGTCACAGTAACCTTAAAAAGAAAAAAAGTTAAATATCTAGGGAATACTTAGGCTCAGGTTTGTCAGACTTAGTGAGTAGGTTTGTCATGATCAGTAGGTGACAACTATTGTTTTTCAGGTCATTGGGTCAAAGGTCATAGGCCACAGTGACCTTGAAAAGCAAAATGGTTTCCAATGAATAACTCTAGAATGCTTGGGCCAATGTTCCTCAAACTTTGTATATAAGTTTTTCAAAAAGGGGGTAGGGGGAGAGTTTTATTTTTTTATTTTTCAGAAAACTGGTATACTTCATGCATATGGAAATTTAGAATAAACCACTGTAAACTTTCATTTTGTTTACTCTATTTATCTGTGACAATTTATTTTTTCCCTTTTTGTTACAAGAGGCCTATTTTCAACAAAGCAAAGATCACAGATTGGGTAAAAACACTTGCATTGGGCAAGATTATTATCACTACCACAATAATAGCAGACGGCATTATAACCTGCAGAAATGTATGTTAGTTGTTGAGTTGCCTGACAGACAAGGTTTTTCCTTTGGGTGCTGCATTGTCAAGTTTACCACCCATTAAATCATTGTTTAGGTTAACAAGAGCGCCACGAGGTGGAGCAAAATATGACAGGCGTATAAAAATGACAGTTGCAACTAGTCTTTTTTTTAGTGTGAACACTTTTAAAAAATGGCAGCAATTATAAAAGCCGTGTTGAAATGGTGTTTCAATGTTCAAGTTCTATTGAAATCAGCTTTTTTTTTTATCTGCATACTCTTCAATGTGGAGAATGCCACAAGTTTAAGCAATGACAAATCATCTAAATTGGGGCTCATAAGTTAAAAAGATTGTCAGGTCAGGTCAAAACAGAAGGTCTGGGTGGGGATAATAATCAAAATATTAATTTATTGTGGCCTATGTAGAATTGTATAGTTTATGGAGGCTATTCATTGCCAAAACCCCAGCCTTGTTGATCTGAGTTGTACAATTTGTTTTCTGACATAATGCAGTTGTATTTCTTTCTATGTAAACTCCAGTGGTGCATTCATGGAGTGCGTTTTCAAATTTAACTTTGTACTCCTCTATTTCAACATACTACATATTGTTAAACTACAAAACATTAACTTATTGGGATTTTTAGCTCACCTGAGCAGATGCTTAGGGTGAGCTATTGGTATCACCCTGTGTCCGGTGTCCGTCAACAACACTTTACTTCAAAAGACATCTCCTCCAAAACCACAAGTCCACTTTTAACCAAACTTAACAGGAATGTTCCTTATATTGCCCTTTTCTAAAATTGCTTAAACAGTTCCACTCCATTGCATAAGGGCTGCAAAAGCTATAGAAAAGCTAATAGAAAAAAATCAAACAGCATCTCCTTCTTAGCTGCAAGATCATTTTCCACCAAATTTCATAAAAAAAAAATGTTTCTTAAATAGCCTTCTATTAACATTGCTCAAATGGTTGTGCTCTGTTGCACAAAATGGCCATCAGAGCTAAAAATAGATTTTCATCAATAGTTTGCTTCAAATGACATCTCCTCCAAACCAAAAAGCCATTTTTAACCAAAATTAAAAGAAATGTTCCTTTCATTTCCCTTTAATAAAATTGCTCAGACCATTCTGCTCTATTGCACAAAAGAGCTGCAAAAGCTAAAAAAAAAAAAAAAATTCAAACAGCATCTTCTCCTTAGCTGTAAGATCACTTTCAACAAAAACTCACAGAAATGTTTGATACATAGCCTTCTTAACTAAAATTGCTCAAATGGTTCCACTCCATTGCACAAAATGGCCAACAGAGGTAAAAATAGATTTTCATTAATATTTGGCTTCAAATGACATCTCCTCAAAAACCACTTAGCCGTTTTTAACCAAAACAAAAATGTTGTTTATACTGCCTTCTTTTAAAACTGCACAACTGTTCCACTCCATTGCACATAAGGGCTGCAAAAGCTAAAAATAGAGAAAAATTCAAGCAGCATCTCCTCCTAAACTTCAAGGTTATCTTCAACTATTTTTCACAAAAGTATTCCTTACGTAGACTTCTATATAGGCACAATGACTGATCAATGACATCACAATCACCTGTTACCAAAATATAGCTGAACTACTGGTTGGCAAAGTGAACCAATATTTATATACATTTGATAGCAGCAGAATTTTTAACTTTAGATAACTTTTTTCTTTGTCAGCCAAATTTTAAGATTCTTATATCATTTGAAAGCTCTTTAAATTCATATTGACATGCGTATAATATAAGCAGATTTTGAATTTTTGCTTTTAAAGAAGAAAACTAAACTAATTTACACCTGTCATTTCAGCATTTTTCTAGCAGCTCAGATGCACTATGTTTAACCATTTACAAACAAAAAAGTAAACAGTTTTGACAGTTACTTTTTAAATATGTAAAATATGAGTTTAAATGATATAAAATATTGAATTATTTGATGAAAAATGACTTTTTAACTGTAATTACAAAATCACTATGTTTTGCATTTTTATCAACTGCCATGTTTTTGCCAACCTTCAAAAAGTTACCTGTATCTCTTATCAGTAACTTGTTACTATTAATAGATTTCAAAACAATAACATTCAACGTTCCTATAGAAAATGCACAAATGGTTCTGCTTCATTGCACAAAATGGTTGCCAGAGCTAAAATTAGATTTCCATTAATATTTGGCTTCAAATGACATCATTTCCAAAACCATAAGGCCAATTTTAACCAAACTTAACGCAAATGATCCTTATATTGCCCTTTTCTAAAATTCCTCCATTAGACTCCATTGCATAAAAGGACTGCTAAAAACAAAAACAAGAGCGCCGCAAGGTGGAGCAATATACACCTGTCAATTGAGCAATTTGTTTCAACAACATCTATCCACCTATGAAGTTTCAAGTCAGTAGCTTTGATAATGTAGGAGCATGGTCCAGACAAACACCAAGTACATAAATTTAACTTAGGGGAATAACTCCAGAATCATAAGGTGTACAGTAAAGATATTTGTGCACTGCACTTCGTCTCAATGAGACCTATCCTCCTGGGAAGTTTCAAGTCAATAACTTTGATAGTGTTGGAGTTATGCTCCAGACAAGAAAATGAAACAGAGGGAAATAACTCCAAAATCATGAAACGCAGAGTGATGGTTCTTGTGCACTGCACTCTGCCTCAATGAGATCTATCAACCTTGGAAGTTTCAAGTCAATAACTTTGATAGTGTTGGAGTTATGCTCCAGACAAGAAAATGAAACAAAGAGGAATAACTCCAAAATCATGAAGTGCAAAGTGATGCTTTTTTATGCACTGCACTCCACCTCAATTAGATCTATCCACCTATGAAGTTTCAAGTCAATAGCTTTGAAAGTGTTGGAGTTACACTCCAGACAAGAAAATTAAGCATAGGGGAATAACTCCAAAATCATGAAGTGCAGAGTGATGGTTTTTGAGCGCTGCACTCCGTCTCAACGAGATCTATCCACCTATGAAGTTTCAATTCAATAGCTTTAATAGTGTTGGAGTTAAGCTCCGGACAAGAAAATTAAGCAAAGTGGAATAACTCCCAAATTATGAAGTACAGAGTGATGATTCATGTGCACTGCACTCCATCTCATAGAGATCTATCCAACTATGAAGTTTCAAGTTAATAGCTGTCATAGTGTAGTAGTTATGCTCCAGACAAGAAAGTTAAACATATGTGAATATCTCCAAAATCATGGTGCAGGGTGATGGTTCTTGTGCACTGCACTCCACCTCAATAAGATCTATCCACCTATGAAGTTTCAAGGCAATAGCTTTGATAGTGTTGGAGTTATGCTCTGGACAAGAAAATGAAACAAAGGGAAATAATTGGAAAATCAAGAAGTGCAGAGTGATGGTTCTTGTGCACTGCACTTTGTCTCTGAAAGATCTATCCACCTATGAAATTTCAAGTCAATAGCTTTGATACTGTGGAATAAAGCTCTGGACAAAAAAATTAAGCAAATGAGAATAACTCCCAAATTATGAAGTACAGAGTGATTGTTCATGTGCACTGCACTCCATCTCATAGAGATCTATCCAACTATGAAGTTTCAAGTTAATAGCTTTGATAGTGTGGTAGTTATGCTCCAGACAAGAAAATTAAGCATAGGTGAATAACTCCAAAATCATGGTGCAGGGTGATAGTTCTTGTGCACTGCACTCCACCTCAATGAGATCTATCCACCTATGAAGTTTCAAGTCAATAGCTTTGATAGTGTTGGAGTTATGCTCTGGACAAGAAAATGAAACAAAGGGGAATAACTCCAAAATCAAGAAGTGCAGAGTGATGGTTCTTGTGCACTGCACTTCGTCTCTGTTAGATCTATCAACCTTTGAAGTTTCAAGTCAATAACTTTGATATTGTTAAGTTAAGCTCCAGACAAGAAAATTAAGCAAAGGAGAATAACTCCAAAATCATGAACTGCAGAGTACGTGGTGGTTCCTGTGCACTACACTCCATCTCAATGAGATCTATCCACTTATGAAGTTATAAGTCAATAGCTTTGATAGTGTTGCAGTTACACTCCAGACAAGAAAATTAGGCATAGGGGAATCACTCCAAAATCATGAAGTGCAGAGTGATGGTTCTTGAGCGCTGCACTCCGTCTCAACGAGATCTATCCACCTATGAAGTTTCAAGTCAATAGCTTTGATAGTGTAGGAGTTATGCTCCGGACTAACATTAGTACGCCACCTGTCTGCCCGCCCGCCATGGATGATCCCATAATACGTCCCGTCTTCGACATGCGTATAAAAAGGAAAAAAAAAATCTCCTAAACTGCAAGGTCATTTTCCACCAATTTTTATGCCCCCCCTCCCCCTTTGTTGCTGTCTGTCGGTCTGTCTATCGGTCTGTCTGTATGTCCACCAACAGTTTCTATTAATTTTCTTGGCAGAGATTGCACTACTGAAATGAAATTTGGTATACAGATTTATCATAAGAATTCTGTTCTGAATACAAACGAGCAATTTTTGACAGAGTTATGCCCCTTGGACTTAGAAACTTCCAATTATTTGCAGTTTTCATTTATTTTCTTGGCAGTGATTGCACGTACTGAAATGAAATTTGGTATACAGGTTTATCATAAGAATATCTAGGTCAAGTTAGGTTTTGAGTACGATCGAGCAATTTTTGACAGAGTTATGCCCCTTGGACTTAGAAAAATTCCAATCATTTTGCAGTTTCAGTTCATTTTTGTGTTGCCTGCTACGAAGTAGCCGCGACATATAGGGATCACTTTTCCATCGTCTGTCTGTCCGTCTATCCGTCAGTCCGTCCGTCTATCGGTCACAAATCTTGTCCGGACTACTTCTCAGAAACTACTGGTGCGATTTCATCCAAACTTTACAGGAATGATCAGTACCAAGTCTAGTTGTGCATATCGTCGGCATTTTCCAGTCCAATGATTTTTGTGAGAGTTATGGCCCTTTTATGATTTTTATTTTTAAAGTTTGTACGGACTACTTGTCTTATACTACTAATGCAATTTGAATGAAATTTTACAGGATGGATCAGTACCTCAAGTTCTTGGGCATATGTAACGGGTTTTTTTTGTTGAATGATTGTTGGCTGAGTTATGGCCCTTGAAAGAAAAAGGCATTTTGTCCAAATAATGAATTTTGTGTCGCAGGCTTCACAGTAGCTGCGACATGCTAAAAAGTAGCCATGACATATAGGGATCACTTCCCCATCATCTGTCTGTCTGTTTGTCCATCCGTCTGTCTGTCTGACCATCACAAAACTTGTCTGGACTACTCCTCAGAAACTACTGGTACAATTTCATTCAAACTTTACAGGAATGATCAGTACCAAGTCTAGTTGTGCATATGGTCAGCATTTTTCAGTTCAATGATTTTTGTCAGAGTTATGGCCCTATAATGATGTTTATTTTTAAAGTTTGTACAGATTACTTCTCTTATACTACTGAAGCAATTTAAATGAAATGTTACAGGATTGTTCTGTACCTCAAGTACTTGCGCATGTCTGACAGGTTTTTTGGTTGAATGATTTTTGGCTGAGTTATGGCCCTTGCATAGAAAAATGCGTTTTAGCCTACAAACTGTCCAATCACCTCTCAATACTACTGTTTAATTGGCTATCATCAGGCGACACGTGATCACTGATCGCCCTTGTCTTGGCAGAGGTTGCACATTCTGAAATGAAATTTGGTATTAAGATTTATCATAAGAATATCTAGGTCAAGTTTTGTTTTTGGTATGATCGGGCACTTTTTCACAGAGTTATGTCCCTTGGACTTAGAAAAATTCCAATTATTTGCAGTTTACTTTTATTTTCTTCACAGAGATTGCACATGCTGAAATGAAATTTGGTATACAGATTTATTATAAGAATATCTAAGTCAAGTTCTGTTTTGGGTACATGTATGATCGAGCAATTTTTGACTGAGTTATGCCCCGTGGACTTAGAAAAATTCCAATTATTTGCAGTTTCCTTTTATTTTCTTCACAGAGGTTGCACATACTGAAATGAAATTTGGTATACAGATTTATCATAAGAATATCTAGGGCAACTTCTGTTTTGGGTACGATGGAGCAATTTTTGACAGAGTTATGCCCCTTGGGCTTAGAAAAACTCCAATTATTATGACGCATATCCAGGGCTCATGTTTAGATCATGTATATATCTATCATTAGATTTGCTAAACACATACCATGCCTGCCATGCACATCCAACATATTACTTGGACCACTGCTATGTCACTCTTCGACTATAGAGGTCATCTGATTAAAAAAAACTAGAACTACCACTAAAGGTGATTAATACCCCCACATGGGTGCTTGATACTGGAACTGGAAAGCTGTGTTTCACAAACATCTCTAGTTTCAAAAAAGTTGCTTACATAGCCTTCTACTAAAATTGCTCAAATGGTTCTGCTCTATTACACAAATTAGCCGCCAGAGCTAAAAATAGCTTTTCATCAATATTTGGCTTCAAATGACATTTTCTTCAAAACCACAAGGCCATTTTTAAAGAAACTAAAAAGAAATATTCCTTGTATTGCCATCTAAAATTCCTCAAACTATTACACTCCATTGCACATAGCGGCTGTAAAAGCTAAAATTAGAAAAAATAGCATCTCGTCCTAAACTGCAGGATCTTTTTCCAACAAATTTCACAAAAATGTTCCTTACAAAGCCTTCTTTTAGCATTGCTCAAATGGTTCCACTCCTTTAAAAAATGGCCACCGGAGCAAAAAAATGATTGTTGCCAATGTTTGCCATCAAATGACATCTCCTCCAAAACCAATTCGGCCATTTTTAACCAAACTTGACAGAAATGTTCCTTATATTGCCTTAAATGGCTCCATTGCACATAAGGGCTGCAAAAGCTAAAAATAGAAGCTGCTAGTCTGAAATTGCCTATCTCATAGGTTTTATTTATATGAATTATGAGATCATTGAAAATCTTTAGCTAGAAAATGTAATATTTCTCTGACATTTTGCTTAACAGCATACCCACAGCCAGTGTAAGCAGGTGAGTGATCCAGGGCCATCATGGCCCTCTTGTCTTAATTTCAATAGCAAGTGTTCATCCTTACTTTGAAACATGCAGAATACTCTTTGTTCATGTAACCAACAACATATTATAATAGAAGGTATTTTCAAACACTTTTTAACATTAGGTGTGCAACTTTACAATGTCAGACGAGAATGATTCGACTTGTTAACTTCCCAACGAAATATTTCAGAAAGCCATAAATGGATAAGCTTTGCCTTATCTCCGCCCACATCACTATCTTAAATAAACATAATTTTCCACTCAGTTTCAGTACTTACTGACAGCACCATCTTTGATGTGTGAATAAAAACATTATGCAGGAGCTTTATTTTTATTTTAGGCATGGCAACATAATTAATTTGAAACTTCATGTTTCCTTTATTCTCATCATTATTTTAAGATAATTAATCTGTAATTTTAAACCTCTAAAGACTTATTTAAAAGTGTTATTGTTTGCAGTCAGTTTCTTATTTCAATCAGAGATACATCCAATCTTAGCTTTGCTATACATAAGATGAAAGTTTTGCTTGGGAGAAAACCGGTCACCTTACCATATCAAGAAGATGTTGGGTAAATAGTCCTGACAGTGACTTTTCATGCTGAATTTGGCACCCATGAAATAAATATTTTTCTTTGTTGATTCTTAATCATTTGTTGACATATCTTAGTATAGTAAGGGTAAACAGATGGCCATTTTCGGACCAGTACTCAGGGGTTTCCAAGTATTGATTGTTATTAAGCAGAAACTTAAGTGCTACAACTTTCTGATTGTCCTTTTGTGATTTTATTCTGTCACTATTTAGAAACTGCTACATGTAATCAATGTGCCTCTTTCTTCATTGTTTTTAAGCCATGAGTTTTTATTTAAAAAAACTGGCAGGTACATGCCTTTTATAAAACTCTGCCAAAGTTATTCAAAGAATTCCATTCTATGCAGGTCAGGTTGCTTTGGCAACAAAAAAATAAAATCTCAAATTTTTTTTGCTAAAACCACAAGGCTCACAGTTCTCAAATTTGAATTGTAGTATTCTGTAATGGACCTCTACAAATTCTGTCCAAATTGTGTCAGTAAGGTAATTATTAGCCTCGTTTGAGGTGTCAGATGATGTAAAAAGAAATATAGAGGAATATCTTCGAAATTCTTCTTGTATGAAACCACAATACTGAAAGTACTTGCATGTTTTTGCTCTGTCCAGGGGCAAAAATGACACATGGGGGAAGGTTAATTTTAAGTTTTGATATTTCATTGCATCATTTTTGTGTCGCCCTTTCGAAGAAACGACGATATATAGGGATCGCTTTGTCTGTCGGTCCGTCGGTCTGTCATGAGAACTTAACGTTGGCTATAACTTTGCCATTTCTTAACATTTCCTCATCAAACTTTAAAATTTTATTGCTTTCGACAACAGGGTTGCAATGATGCCAAAATCTATAGGTCAAAATCACAAGTGACAGAGTTATGCCTCTTTTTGTGTCACCCTTTCAAAGAAACGGTGATACATAGGGATCGCTTTGTCTGTCGGTCCGTCACGAAAACTTAACGTTGGCTATAACTTTGCCACTTCTTAACATTTCCTTATCAAACTTTCAAATTCTATTGCTTATGAGAACAGGGTCGGGATGATGCCAAAATCTTTAGGTCAAGGTCACATTTGACAGAGTTATGTCCCTTTTTGTCCGTCACGAAAACTTAACGTTGGCTATAACTTTGCCATTTCTTAACATTTCCTCATCAAACTTTAAAATTTTATTGCTTATGACAACAGGGTCGAGATGATGCCAGAATCTTTAGGTCAAGGTCTAATTTGACAGAGTTATGCCTCTTTTTGTACTTGGATTTTGTCATGAAAACTTAACGTTGACAATAACTTTGCCATTTCTTAACATTCCACATCAAACTTTCAAATTATATTGCTTTCGACAACAGGGTCGCAATGATGCCAAAATCTATAGGTAAAGGTCACAAGTGACAGAGTTATGCCCCTTTTTGTGTCGCCCTTTCAAAGAAATGGTGATACATAGGGATCGCTTTGTCAGTCGGTCCGTCACGAAAACTTATCGTTGGCTATAACTTTGCCATTTCTTAAAATTTCCTTATCAAACTTTTAAATTATATGGCTTATGAGAACAGGGTTGGGATGATGCCAAAATCTTCAGGACAAGGTCACATTTGACAGAGTTATGCCCCTTTTTGTCTGTCACAAAAACTTAACGTTGGGTATAACTTTGCCATTTCTTAACATTTCCTTATCAAACTTTCAAATTATATTATCCCCCCGCCAAAGACGGAGGGGATATTAGAAATGCCCTTCGTCCGTCTGTGCGTCCGTGCATCCGTCCGTCCGAAACAATTTTGTCCGGAGCATAACTCAAAAACTGCCAGAGGGATTTTATTCAAACTTCATACACTGACAGAGCACATTGGTAGGTAGTGCAGTGTGCAAGTGCAATAAATCTACCTTGCCTTTTTTTAGAGTTATTCCGCTTTATCAAATTTACTTGATAAATTTTGTCCGGAGCATAACTCCAAAACTACTTGAGGGATTTTATTCAAACTTCATACACTGAAAGAGAACATTAGTAGGGAGTGCAATGTGCAAGTGCAATAACTCTATCTTGCCTATTTTTAGAGTTATTCCCCTTTATCATAATTACTTGATAAATTTTGTCTGGAGCATAACTCTAAAACTACTTAAGGGATTTTATTCAAACTTCATACACTGACAGAGCACATTGATAGGTAGTGCAGTATGCAAGAACAATAACTCTATCTTGCCTATTTGTAGAGTTATTCCCCTTTATCAGAATTACTTGATAAATTTTGATTGGCGCATTACTCCAAAACTACTTGAGGGATTTTATTCAAACTTCATACACTGACAGAGCACATTGGTAGGGAGTGCAATGTGCAAGTGCAATAACTCTATCTTGCCTATTTTTAGAGTTATTCCCCTTTATCATAATTACTTGATAAATTTTGTCTGGAGCATAACTTTCGGGATGATGCCAAAATCTTCAGGTCAATGTCACATTTGACAGAGTTATGCCCCTTTTTGTCTGTCACAAAAACTTAACGTTGGGTATAACTTTGCCATTTCTTAACATTTCCTTATCAAACTTTCAAATTATATTATCCCCCCGCCAAAGACGGAGGGGATATTAGAAATGCCCTTCGTCCGTCCGTGCATCCGTGCGTCCGTGCATCCGTCCGTCCGAAACAATTTTGTCCGGAGCATAACTCCAAAACTACTTGAGGGAGTTTATTCAAACTTCATACACTGACAGAGCACTTTGGTAGGTAGTGCAGTGTGCAAGTGCAATAACTCTACCTTGCCTTTTTAGCTCACCTGAGCACAAAGTGCTCAAGGTGAGCTTTTGTGATCGCCTGATGTCCGTCGTCCGTCCGTCCGTGCGTGCGTGCGACGTCAACTTTTTCTTCAAACAACTTCTTCTCCTGAACTGCTTGGCCAATCTTCCTGAAACTTGGCAGGATTGTTACTTGCATGAAGCTTTACCAAAATTGTTCAAATGGTTCAGGTCCATTGCATTTCTAGGCCACAGGAGCTAAAAATAGATTTTCAAAGTTGGAACTTTAAAAATCTTCTTCTCCAGAACTACAAAGCCTGGAGCTTAGATATTTGGTATGAAGCATCATCAGGTGGACCTTTACCAAGTTTGTTCAAATCATGACCCCTAGGTCAAAAATGGCCCTGCCCCAGGGGTCACTAGTTTTACATAGAATTATATAGGAAAAACTTTAAAAATCTTCTTGTCTGAAACCACAAGGCCTAGAGTTTAGATATTTGGTGTGCAGCATTGTCCAGTGGACCTCTACCAAGTTTGTTCAAATCATGGCTCCTGGGTAAAAAATGGCCCAGCCCCGGGGGTCACATGTTTTACATAGAGTTATATAGGAAAAACTTTAAAAAATCTTCTTATCAGAAACTGCAAGGCCTAGAGTTTAGATATTTGGTGTGCAGCATTGTCTAGTAGACCTCTACCAAGTTTGTTCAAATCATGGCTCCTGGGTCAAAAATGGCCCCGGCCCAGGGGTAACTTGTTTAATATAGAGTTATATAGGAAAAACTTTAAAAAATCTTCTTGTCAGAAACAGCAAGGCCTAGAGTTTAGATATTTGGTGTGCAGCATTGTCCAGTGGACCTCTACTAAGTTTCTTCAAATCAAAGCCACTGGGTCAAAATAGGCCCCACCCTGGGAGTCAATTGATTTTACATAGGCTTATAAAGGAAATCTTTAAAAGTCTTCTTCTCAGAAACCACAATGCCTACAGCTTAGATATTTGGTATGTAGCATTGTCTAGTAGACCTCTATCAAGTTTGTTCAAATTATGTCCCCTGTGTCAAATTGGCCACGCCCCGGGGTTCTCTTGATTTACATATAGTAATATAGGAAAAACATGAAAAATCATTTTTCTCCGAAACTAATAGGACTAGACCTTAGATATTTGGTGTGGAGTATTGTGTTGAGAACCCTTACCAGTATTATTTATATGTTGGCCCCGGGGTCAAAATTAGCCCCGCCCCGGGGGCCCTTAATATGTAAAAAAGGCAATATTTAAAAATCTTCTTACTGGAAACCTCAATGCTTACAGCTTAGATATTTGGTATGCAGCATTGTCTAGTGGATGTCTACCAAGTTTGTTGAAATTATGTCCCCTGGGTCAAAATTAGCCACGCCCCAGGGATTTTGGTTTACATATAGTTATATAGGAAAAACATGAAAAATCATTTTTCTTCCAAACTAATAGGACTAGACCTTAGATATTTAGTCTGGAGTATTGTGTTGAGAACCTTTACCAGTATTGTTTATATGTTGGCCCTGGGGTCAAAATTGGCCCTGCCCCAGGGGCCCTTAATATGTAAAAAAGGCAATCTTTAAAAATCTTCTTACTGGAAACCTCAAAGCCTACAGCTTAGATATTTGGTATGCAGCATTGTCTAGTGAACCTCTACCTAGTTTGTTTGAAAAATTTCCCCGGGGTCACTATTGGCCCTGCCCGAGGGGTCACAAGTTTTAAATAGCAGTATAGAAGAAAATCTTTAAAAATCTTCTTGTCTAAAACCACAAGGCCTAGAATTTTATAATTTGGCATGAAGCAAGCTTTATCAAGCTTTTTGAAATTATTGGATTAGGTTAAAGGTCACGGAGGCTAAAAATAGATTTATCTACTGTACCTCATAGAGCCTTCATTTATAGACCAATATCTTTGATATTTAGTATATAGGTTCCTTGCATGGACGTCTACCCATGGGTAGGGTTTGAGGTCACTGGATCAAGGTCAAGGTCACCATAGCTTATGATAGATATTTCTACTTTCTGTCATAGAGCCTTTATTTATTGACTGATATTTTACATAATTGGTTTGGAGGCACTTACATATTTCAATTAAAAAATGAAATACTGCTTAACAGCAAACCTACAGCCAAAGTACTCAGGTGAGCGATCCAGGGCCATCATGGCCCTCTTGTTTTAGAGTTATTCCGCTTTATCAAATTTACTTGATAAATTTTGTCCGAAGCATAACTCAAAAACTGCCAGAGGGATTTTATTCAAACTTCATACACTGACAGAGCACATTGGTAGGTAGTGCAGTGTGCAAGTCCAATAACTCTACCTTGCCTATTTTTTTAGAGTAACTCCCCTTTATTAGAATAACTTGATAAATTTTGTCCGGAGCATAACTCCAAAACTACTTGAGGGATTTTATTCAAACCTCATACACTGACAGAGCACATTAATAGGGATTGCAGTGTGCAAGTGCAATAACTCTATCTTGCTTTTTTTAGAGTTATTCCCCTTTATCAGAATTACTTGATAAATTTTGTCTGGAGCATAACTCTAAAACTACTTAAGGGATTTTATTCAAACTTCATACACTGACAGAGCACATTGGTAGGTAGTGCAGTGTGCAAGAACAATAACTCTACCTTGCCTATTTTTAAAGTTATTCCCCTTTATCAGAATTACTTGATAAATTTTGATTGGCGCATTACTCCAAAACTACTTGAGAGATTTTATTCAAATTTCATACACTGACAGAGCACATTGGTAGGTAGTGCAGTGTGCAAGTCCAATAACTCTACCTTGCCTATTTTTTAGAGTTATTCCCCTTTATCAGATTTACTTGTTTACATTTTAAAAATCCCAGCATATACATGTGTATCTAATTCTTGAATTCTTGAACTTATTATCCCCCTGCCAAAGGCGGAGGGGATATTAGAAATTGTCTCTGTCCGTCCGTGCGTCCGTCCGTTCCAGTTTTGTCCGGAGCATAACTCCATTTGAGTGATTTTCTTCAAACTTCATATACTGAAAGAGCACATTTGGAGGAGGTGCAGTGTGAAAGAATAATAACTCTACCTTGCCTACTTTTAGAATTATTCCCCTTTATCAGATTTAATTGAAAAACTTTGTCCGAAGCATAACTCCAAAAGTGCTTGAGCGATTTTCTTCAAACTTGATACACTGACATAGAACATTGGTAGGAAGTGCAGTTTGCAAGAACAATAACTCTACCTTGCCTTTTTTTGTGGGATTTTCTTCAAACATTATTACATTGAGTGTTTGAAAGAACAACCTTCAGGTAGCTTCTTCCCGGCGGGGGGATTAACCATGTGTAACATGGCTCTTGTTGCTTATGACAACAGGGTCGGGATGATGCCAAAATCTTTAGGTCAAGGTCATATTTGACAGATTATGCCCCTTTTTGTACTTGGATTTTGTCATGAAAACTTAACGTTGGCAATAACTTTGCCATTTCTTAACATTTCCTCATCAAACTTTCAAATTATATTGCTTACGACAACAGGGTCTTGGTGATGTCAAAATCTGTAGGTCAAAGTCACAATTGACAGAGTTATGCCCCTTTTTAGCTCACCTGAGCACAAAGTGCTCAGGGTGAGCTTTTCTGATCGGTCTTTGTCCGTCGTCCGTCAGTCCGTCCGTCCGTCCGTCCGTCGTCAACTTTTCATTCAAACGACATCTTCTCTGAAACCAATTGGGCAAATTTAATGAAACTTGCCTGGGATGTTCCTTGCATGAAGCTCTACCAAGATTGTTCAAATGGTTCTGGTCCATTGCATTTCTGGTTCACTGGAGCTAAAAATAGATTTTATAAGTTGGATCTTTAAAAATATTCTTCTCCGAAACCACAAGGCCTGGAGCTTTGATATTTGGTATGAAGCATCATCTAGTGGACCTCTACCAAGTTTGTTCAAATTATGTCCCTGGGAACAAAACTGACCCCACCCCAGGGGTCAGTTGATTTTACATAGAGTTATATAGGGAAAACTTGAAAATCTTCTTGTCAGAAACCACAAGGCCTAGAGTTAAGATATTTGGTATGTAGCATTGTCTATTGAACCTCTACCAAGTTTGTTCAAATCATAGCCTCTGGGTCAAAAATGGCCCCGCCCCGGGGGTCACTTGTTTTACATAGAGTTATATAGGAAAATCTTTAAAAAATCTTCTTGTCAGAAACCGTAACTTATAGAGCTTAGATATTTGGTGTGTAGCATTGTCTAGTGGACCTCTACCAAGTTTGTTCAAATCTTGTCCTCTGGGTCAAAAATGGCCCCGCCCCAGGGGCCACTAGTTTTACATAGAGTTATATAAGAAAATCTAAAAAAAGTCTTCTTGTCAGAAACCGTAAGTTATAGAGCTTAGATATTTGGTGTGTAGCATTGTCTAGTGGACCTCTACCAAGTTTGTTCAAATCCTGGCCTCTGGGTCAAAAATGACCCCGCCCCAGGGGCCACTAGTTTTACATAGAGTTATATAGGAAAATCTTAAAAAATCTTCTTGTCAGAAACCATAAGTTATAGAGCTTAGATATTTGGTGTGTAGCATTGTCTAGTGAACCTCTACCAAGTTTGTTCAAATCCTGTCCTCTGGGTCAAAAATCGCCCCGCTCCAGGGGCCACTAGTTTTACATAGAGTTATATAAGAAAATCTAAAAAAAATCTTCTTGTCAGAAACTGTAAGTTATAGAGCTTAGATATTTGGTGTGTAGCATTGTCTAGTGGACCTCTACCAAGTTTCTTCAAATCCTGGCCTCTGGGACGAAAATGACCCCGCCCCAGGGGCCACTAGTTTTACATAGAGTTATATAGGAAAATCTTAAAAAATCTTCTTGTCAGAAACCATGAGTTATAGAGCTTAGATATTTGGTGTGAAGCATTGTCTAGAGGACCTCTACCAAATTTGTTCAAATCCTGGCCTCTGGGTCAAAAATGGCCCCGCCCCGGGGGTCACTTGTTTTACATAGAGTTATATAGGAAAAACTAAAAAATCTTCTTGTCAGAAACAAGAAGGCCTACAGTTAAGATATTTGGTATGTAGCATTGTCTAGTGGACCTCTACCAAGTTTGTTCAAATCCTGGCCTCTGGGTCAAAAATGGCCCCGCCCCGGGGGTCACTTGTTTTACATAGAGTTATATAGGAAAATCTTAAAAAAGTCTTCTTGTCAGAAACCGTAAGTTATAGAGCTTAGATATTTGGTGTGTAGCATTGTCTAGTGGACCTTTACCAAGTTTGTTCAAATCCTGGCCTCTGAGTCAAAAATGGCCTCGCCCCAGGGGCCACTAGTTTTACATAGAGTTATATAAGAAAATCTTAAAAAATCTTCTTGTCAGAAACCGTAAGTTATAGAGCTTAGATATTTGGTTTGTAGCATTGTCTTGTGGACCTCTACCAAGTTTGTTAGAAAAATGTCCCTAGGGTCACTATTGGCTCCGCCCGAGGGGTCACAAGTTTTAAATAACAATATAGAAGAAAATCTTCAAAAATCTTCTTGTCTGAAACCATAAGACCTAGAATTTTAAAATTTGGCATGAAGCAAGCTTTATCAAGCTTTTTCAAATTATTGGATTAGGTTAAAGGTCACGGAGGCTAAAAGTAGATTTATCTACTGTACCTCATGGAGCCTTCATTTATAGACCAATATCTTTGATATTCAGTATAGAGGTTCCTTGCATGGACCTCTACCCATGGGTAGGGTTTGAGGTCACTGGGTCAAGGTCAAGGTCACCATAGCTTATAATAGATATTTCTACTTTCTGTCATAGAGCCTTTATTTATTGACTGATATTTTACATATTTGGTTTGTAGGCACTTACATATTTTCAATTAAAAAATGAAATACTGCTTAACAGCAAACCTAAGTACTCAGGTGAGCGATCCAGGGCCATCATGGCCCTCTTGTTGTACTTGGATTTTGTCAAGAAAACTTAACATTGGCTATAACAATGCCATTTCTTAATATTTCTTCATCAAAATTTCCAATTGTAATGCTTACATTGTATCACTTAAGACAACACCATTTCTCGAGGGCAGATAACCCTAAAATTTATTTTTGCAATGTTATGCCCCTTTTTCAACTTAAAATTTCATGGTTAACCTTTTTTGTTAATGTCCATTTCTCAAAAAGTGTAAAAGATGTTCCATTCAAACTTGGAATACTTGATCATCAGTAAGACCCCTGCAAAGATTGTTGGTACCCATGTTCCTGGGGTCACAGTTTGCCCCACCCCATGGGTCACTTGATTTCGCTTATACTTATAAATAGGAAAAAAACTGCTTAAGCCTAAAAATAAAATATTAACTGACATGAGATGGGTAAGTACTTCCCACCCCCTCTGCATGGGGACCCCCACCCAGCCCACGTAACCCCTCCCATTTCTTAACGCCCTCCCCCCAGGAGGCCCGATTTTTTTTAATACATAGGTACTTGACTCCCAAACCACCCTCAACCCCCTCCCCCCTCCAGGCCCCCCCAAATCATTCCCCCGCCCGACCCGTTTTTTAATACACAGGTACTTGACTCTGCATCCCCCCACCCACCTCCACTCCCCGGGCCCGAAATATTCCCCCCCCCCCCCCCCGAAAAAAAAAATCATCTTGTATGACTAGGTACTTGCCCTCTCCCACTCAAATTGTTTTCACTTGGGCTTCTTGTTTAAGAAATAAAATATTAACAGACATGAGATTGGTATGTACTCCCCCCCCTCCTCTCACCCCCTCTGCATGGGGACCTACCCTTACCCCTCCCCCCTACCACATTACACCCCCCCCCCACTTATTTCCATTCATTTTTAGCTTACCTGTCACATAGTGACAGAGTGAGCTTTTCTGATCACCTTTTGTCCGTCGTCCGTCCGTCCGTCCACAATTAGTTTGTTAACACTCTAGTGGTCACATTTTTGCCTCAATTGTCATGAAACTTGGTCAGGATGTTTGTCTCATTGATATCTCGGACGAGTTCGAATATGTGTTATCAGGGTTGGAAAACTAGGTCACAGAGCCCAAATATAGAAAAACCTTGTAAACACTCTAGAGGCTACTTTTTCAGTCCAAATATCATGGATATTTGTCAGAAAGGTTCTATCGATGATTTCTAGCTCAAGTTCAAATATGGGTCATCTGGGGTCAAAATCTAGGTCACAGAGCACAAAATAGAAAAATCTTGTTAACACTCTAGAGGTTACATTTTCAGCCCAATGATCTGGAAATTTGTCAGTAAGGTTGCCTTGAGGTTAGATCAAGTTTGAATATGGGTCATCTGGGGTCACAAACTAGGTCACAGAGTCCAAATATGGAAAAACCTTGTTAACATTCTAGAGGTTACATTTTCAGCCCAAATAATCTGGAAATTTGTCAGAAATGTTGCCTTGAGGATTTCTAGATCAAGTTCGAATATGGGTCATCTGGGGTCACAAACTAGGTCACAGAGCCCGAAAGTAGAAAAACCTTGTTAATGCTTTAGAGGTTACATTTTCAGCCCAAATGATCTGGAAATTTGTCAGAAAGATTGTTTCAATGATTTCTAGCTCAAATTTGGATATGGGTCAACTGGGATCAAAAACTAGCTCACATGGTCCAAATATGTAAAAAACTTTTTAACACTCCAAAGGTTACATTTTCAGTCCAAATAACCTGGAAATTTGTCAGACAGGTTTTCTTGATAATTTCTAGCTCAAGTTGGAGTATGGGTCATCTTGGGTCAAAAACTAGGTCACAGAGCCCAAATATGGAAAAACCTTGTTAACATTCTAGAGGTAACATTTTAATTCCAAATAACCTGGAAATTTGTCAGAAAGCTTAATTCTATGGTTTCTAGCTCAAGTTTGAATATGGGTCATCTGGAGTCGAAACATCTACCGGTAGGTTACAGAGCCCAAATATCGAAAAACTTTGTAAACACTCTAGAGACTACATTTTCAGTCCAAATGTCCTGGAAATTTGTCAGAAAGGTTGTTTTGATGATTTGTAGCTCAAGTTTGGATATGGGTTATCTGGGGTCAAAAACTAGGTCACAGAGCATAAGTATCGAAAAACCTTGTTAACACTCTAGAGGCTACTTTTTCAGTCCAAATATCCTGGAAATTTGTCAGAGAGATTGCTTCGATAATTTCTAGCTCAGGTTCAAATATGGGACATCTAGGTTAAAAAACTAGGTCATAGAGCCCAAATATGGAAAACCCTTATTAACACTCTAGAGGTAACATTTTCAGTACAAATAACCTTGAAATTTGTCAAAGAGATTGTTTCAATAATTTCTAGCTCAGGTTCGAATATGGGACATCTAGGTTAAAAAACTAGGTCATAGAGCCCAAATATGGAAAACCCTTGTTAACACTCTAGAGGTAACATTTTCAGTACAAATAACCTTGAAATTTGTCAAAGAGATTGTTTCAATAATTTCTAGGTCAAGTTCGAATATGGGTCATCTGGGGTCAAATAACCAGGTCCATAGCAACTTTGTTTAAAGCGGTCATACTCAGGTGAGCGATACAGGGCCATCATGGCCCTCTTGTTTTCTTTCATTTTTTTTGTTTAAATATGGAGGTACTTGACTACTCCCCCGCCGGTATGGGGACCCCCCTAAAGTTACCCCCCTCCCCCCCAAAAAAGACCAAAAAAAACCCATTTTTTTTAAATATGTAGGTATGAAGTTACTTGACTCCTTTCCCCACCCCACCCCCTAAAAAGTTCTTTTTTTCTCCTTCTTAAGCTTTGAAACAAACTTTTAACTTACATGAGATGGGTCATTACTCCCCCCCTCCCTGCATGGGGATCCCCCTCTTACATTCCCACATCTTTAACCCCACCCCCACCCCTCTCCCCCTTGTACTCGATCTTTTTTAATACATAGGTACTTGACTCCTCTTCACCACCACCCACTCCCCCCCTACTCCCAATAATTTTTTTTCATCTTATATTACTAGGTACTTGCCCTCCCCCATGCAATTTTTTTTCACTAGGGCGTCTTGTTTAACTTGGCTTATAATTTATTATCCAGCACTGAGAAAAGTGTACCATGCTATCTGCGGACAGGTCTTGGACTAGCATGCTGTCTTTTCCAGCAGGCTCTTGTTTACCTTTTTAGTTATTCTAACAGAGTACCCAAGGGCGACACAAGTGTTCAACTGAACACCCATCTAGTCTAGTTTTTCCATTTTGTTTGAATAATAAATCCTTCTATTGCACTTGTCATTTTCTATCGGTTACAATATACAGAAATGCAGTATGGAGATTTCTGCAACTAGTTTCTGTTTTTTTAGACATCTCCTCTGAAACCAAAGGGCCAAATTAAATGAAACTTGCCTGGGATGTTCCTTGCATGAAGCTCTACCAAGATTGTTCTAATGGTTCTGGTCCATTGCATTTCTGGTTCACTGGAGCCAAAATTAGATAAAAGTTGGATCTTTAAAAATCTTCTTCTCCGAAACCTCAAGGTCTTGAGCTTAGATATTTGGTATGGACCTTTACCAAGTTTTTTTTGTAATTATATTTTATTTCCCATATATATTTACACACACCAGTATTTATAGAAAAAACATGAAAACAATACTTCTTAGAATCTATCAGTATTTTATAACACATTATATTAAGTTATTAAAAATGCATATGGTCTATTTTTACATTGTTTTTGTAATTTTTGGACTATTAGTTTATTAAAATATACATGTATATAATTTTATCACCTTAGATCTACCATATGCTCCTTTATTGATATATCAGTAAGTCTTAATTATCATGCAAGGGGCTAATAGTATTGCAAATTCATCTATGGTGACCTCTACCAAGTTTGTACAAATTATGACCGTGGGGTCAGTTGATTTTACATAGATTTATGTAGGGAAAACTTAAAAATCTTCTTGTCAGAAACCACAAGGCCTAGAGTTTAGATATTTGGTGTGCAGCATTGTCCAGAAGACCTTTACCAAGTTTGTTCAAATCATGGCTCCTTGGTCAAAAATGGCCCCGCCCCAGGGGTCACATGTTTTACATAGTGTTATATAGGAAAAACTTTAAAAAATCTTCTTGTCAGAAACCGCAAGGCCTAGAGTTTAGATATTTGGTGTACAGCAATGTCTATTTGACCTTTACCAAGTTTGTTCAAATCATAGCCCCTGGGTCAAAAAACGCCCCGCCCCAGGGGTCACATGTTTTACATAGAGTTATATAGGAAAATCTTTAAAAAATCTTCTTGTCAGAAACCGCAAGTCCTAGAGTTTAGATATTTCGTGTGCAGCATTGTCCAGTGGACCTCTACTTAGTTTGTTCAAATCATAGCCACTGGGTCATAATAGGCCCCAACCCGGGGTCACTTGTTTACATAGAGTTATATAGGAAAGAGTTTAAAAAGTCTTTACATTAGAAACCAAAAGGCATAGAGCTTAAATATTTTGTATGTAGCATTGTCAAGAAGACCTCTACCAAGTTTGTTCAAATCTTGGCCCCTGGGTCAAAAGTGGCCCCGGCTCAGTGGTCATATGTTTTACATAGAGTTATATAGGAAAAAGTTTAAAAATGTTCTTTTCAGATACCACAAGGCCTAGAGTTAAGATATTTGGTGTACAGCAATGTCTATTTGACCTCTACCAAGTTTGTTCAAATCATACCCCCTGGGTCAAAAAAGGCCTCGCCCCAGGGGTCACATGTTTTACAAAGAGTTATATATGAAAAGTTTAAAAATCTTCTTGTCAGAAACCACAAGGCCTAGAGCTTAGATATTTGGTTTGCAGCATTGTCTACTGGACCTTTACCAAATTTTTTCAAATCATGACGCTGGGGTCAAAACTGGCCCCACCCAGGGGGTCATTTGATTTTACACAAGGATTTATATAGGGAAAATCTGCTGCCCTGAAACACCAAGGGCTATACCTTCAATTGTTTGTTGTTAGCTCGACTTTTTTTGAAACAAGAGGGCCATGATGGCCCTATATCGCTCACCTGAATATGACTGCTTTTTACAAAGTTGCTATGGAGCTGGTTAATTGACCCCAGATGACCCATATTCAAACTTGGCCTAGAAATTATTGAAACAATCTTTCTGACAAATTTCAAGGTTATTTGGACTGAAAGTGTAGCCTCTAGAGTGTTAACAAGGTTTTTCCATATTTGGGCTCTGTGACCTAGTTTTTGACCCCAGATGATCCATATTCAAATTTGGCCTAGAAATTATTGAAACAATCTTTCTGACAAATTTCAAGGTTATTTGGACTGAAAGTTTTTCGATATTTAGGCTCTGTGGCCTAGTTTTTTAATCCAGATGACCCATATTCAAAGTTGAGCTGGAAATCATAGAAGCAACCTTTCTGACAAATTTTCAGGTTATTTAGACTGAAAGTGTAGCCTCTAGAGTGTTAACAAGGTTTTTCCATATTTGGTCTCTGTGACCTAGTTCTTGACCAAAGATGACCCATATTAGTACTTGAGCTAGAAATCATCAAAACAACCTGTCTGACAAATTTCCAGGATATTTGGACTGAAAATATAACCTCTGGAGTGTTAAAATGGTTTTTACATTTTAGGCTCTGTGACCTAGTTTTTGATCCCAGATGACCGATATCCTAATCTAGGCTAGAAATCATTGAAACAACCTTTCTGACAAATTTCAAGGACATTTGGACTGAAAATGTAACCTCTAGAGCATTAACAAGGATTTTCTACTTTTTGGCCCTGTGTCCTAGTTTTTGACCCCACATAACCCATATTCAAAACTGAGCTAGAAATCATTAAAACAATCTTTCTGACAAATTTCAAGGTTATTTGAACTGAAAATGTTACCCCAATGCATGTTAACAAGGTTTTTCTATATTTGGGGTCTGTGACCTAGTTTTTGACCCCAGATGACCTTTATTCGAATCTGAGCTAGAAATCATTAAAACATTTTTTCTGACAAATTTCGAGAATATTTGGACTGAAAAGTAGCTTCTAGAGTGTTAACAAGTTTTTTTCTATTTTTTGGCTCTGTGACCTAGTTTTTGATTTCAGATGACCCATATTCAAATTTAACCTAGAAATCATTGAAACAACCTTTCTGACAGTTTCCAGGTTATTTGGACTGAAAATGTTACCTCTAGAGTGTTAACAAGGTTTTTCCATATTTTTAGCTCTGTGACCTTGTTTTTGACCCCTGATGACCCAATTTTGAAATTAAGCTAAAAATCATCAAAACAACCTTTCTGACAAATTTCAAGGACATTTGGACTGAAAATGTAACCTCTAAAGCATTAAAAAGGATTTTCTACTTTTGGGCCCTGTGTTCAAGTTTTTGACCCCACATAACCCATATTCAAAACTGAGCTAGAAATCATTAAAACAATCTTTCTGACAAATTTCAAGGTTATTTGAACTGAAAATGTTACCCCAATGCGTGTTAACAAGGTTTTTCCATATTTGGGGTCTGTGCCCTAGTTTTTGACTCCAGATGACCTTTATTCGAATCTGAGCTAGAAATCATTAAACCATTTTTTCTGACAAATTTCGAGAATATTTGGACTGAAAAGTAGCTTCTAGAGTGTTTACAAGTTTTTTCTATTTTTTGGCTCTGTGACCTAGTTTTTGATTTCAGATGACACATATTCAAATTTAACCTAGAAATCATTGAAACAACCTTTCTGACAGATTCCAGGTTATTTGGACTGAAAATGTTACCTCTAGAGTGTTAACAAGGTTTTTCCATATTTGGGCTCTGTGACCTAGTTTTTGACCCAAGATGACCCAGTTTTGAAATTAAGCTAAAAATCATCAAAACAACCTTTCTGACAAATTTCCAGGATATTTGGACTGAAAATGTAACCTCTAGAGTGTTAACAAGGTTTTTCTATTTTTGGGGTCTGTGACCTAGTTTCTGAACCAAGATGACCCATATTCAAACTTGAGCTAGAAATCATAGAAACAACCTGTCTGACAAATTTCCAGATTATTTGGACTGAAAATGTTACTTCTCCTTCTACAAGAAGATTTTCAAAGTTTTCACTATATAAGCCTATGTAAAACAAATGACCCCAGGGTGGGGCCAAATTTGACTCCAGGGGTATAATTGGAACAAACTTGGTTGAGGTCCACTAGACAATGCTACATACTAAATCTTAAGGCTCAGGGCCTTGTGGTTTAAGACAAGAAGATTTTCGAAGTTTTTCCTATATAAGCCTATGTAAAACCAATGACCCCAGGGTTGGGCCAAATTTGACCCCAGAGGTATAATTTGAACAAACTTGGTAGAAGTCCACTAGACAATGCTACATACCAAATATCTAAGCTCTATGCCTTACGGTTTCTGACAAGAAGATTTTTAAAGTTTTTCCTATATAACTCTATGTAAAACAAGTTACCCCTGGGGCGTGGCCATTTTTGACCCAGAGGCCATGATTTGAACAAACTTGGTAGAGGTCCACTAGACAATTCTTCACACCAAATATCTTAGCTCTATGCCTTACGGTTTCTGACAAGAAGATTTTTAAAGTTGTTCCTATATAACTCTATGTAAAACAAGTTACCCCTGGGGCGGGGCCATTTTTGACCCAGAGGCCATGATTTGAACAAACTTGGTAGAGGTCCACTAGACAATGCTTCACACCAAATATCTTAGCTCTATGCCTTACGGTTTCTGACAAGAAGATTTTTAAAGTTGTTCCTATATAACTCTATGTAAAACAAGTTACCCCTGGGGCGGGGCCATTTTTGACCCAGAGGTCATGATTTGAACAAACTTGGTAGAGGTCCACGAGATGATGCTTTATACCAAATATCAAAGCTCCAGGCCTTGTGGTTTCTGACAAGAAGATTTTTAAAGATCCAACTTTTAAAATCTGTTTTTAGCTCCTGTGACCCAGAAATGCAATGAACCGGAACCATTTGAACAAACTTGGTAGAGCTTCATGCAAGGAACATTCTAGGCAAGTTTCATTAAATTTTGACTAGTGGTTTCAGAGGAGATGTCGTTTGAATGAATTGTGGACGACGGACGGACGCCGGACAATCAAGGATCCTAAAAGCTCACATGAGCATGCTCAGGTGAGCTAAAAAAATCGAGTTATTGTCATAGTCATGGTGTCGTTGCCGTTGCCGTTGCCATTGCCGTTGCCGTTCCCGTCCGAAAACTTTAACATTGATCATAATTCTTTTATTCCTTGATGGATTAACTTCATACCTGGACACAACAACCCTTTGGACAAGACCTTCAAGATGACCAGACTAAACTTGACCTTGACTCTTAAATGACCTTCATATTCAAGGTCAAAATATTGAATTTTGCTAAAATTGGCCATAACTTTATTAATAGTAGGTGGTTTCTTTTAATTCTTGGACACAACAACCCTTTGGAGAAGACCTTCAAGCTGACCAGAGTAAACTTGACCTTGACTCATAAATGACCTTCATATTCAAGGTCAAAATATTGAATTTTGCTAAAATTGGCCATAACTTTATTATTAATAGGTGGATTCTCTTTATGTTTGGACACAACAACCCTTTGGACAAGACCTTTAAGCCGACCAGACTAAACTTGACCTTGACTCATAATTGACCTTCACCTTCAAGGTCAAATTATTGAATTTTGCTAAAATTGACCATAACATTAGTATTTATGGTTGGATTTGATTTATGCCTGGACAAAACAACACTTATGACAAAACCGACATGTTGAATAACTCAGATTTGACCATGACCTTAAAATTACCTTGACCGTCAAGGTCAGATGATTGAATTTTGCTTAAATTGTCATAACTTTCCCATATATTTATAGATTTAATTCAAACTTGGACAGTTGTGACAAATCCGACATTATGATTATTTCAGGTTTGACCTTGACCTTTAAATGACCTTGACGGTCAAGGTCAAATCATTAAATTTTGTTAAAACTGGCCATAAGTATGCAATTTATGGTTGGATTTGAATCAGACTTAGACAAAACAACACTTTTTCTTTTCGATTTCAAAACTGTCATCACATGACCTATATTTTTGACCTACTGACTTTCTGGTTTTGAGCTACAGCAATGAAATTTGGACTGTGTGCACAGTTTTTTATTTCGATTTCAAAAATGTCATGGCATGACCTATATTTTTGACCTACTGACCTACTTTTTGTTTTTGGAGTTATGGCAATGAAATTTGGACCTTGTATACAGTTTTTTCTTCCGATATCAAAAACGTCATAGCATGATCTATATTTTTGACCTACTGACCTACTTTTTTGTTTTTTAGCTTCATCAATAAAATTTGGACCGTGTGCACAGTTTTTTGTTTTAATTTCAGAAATGTCTTAGCATGACCTGTATTTTTGACCTACTGACCTACTTTTTGTTTTTGGAGCTGTGGCAATGAAATTTAAACCATGTGCACAGTTTTTCGTTTCGAATTTAAAAACGTCATTGCATGACCTATATTTTTGACCTACTGACCTACTTTTTTGTTGTTTTAGCTACAGCAATGAAATTTGGACCGTGTGCACAGTTTCTCGTTTCGAATTCAAAAATGTCATGGCATGACCTATATTTTTGACCTTTTGACCTACTTTTTGTTTTTGGAGCTATGGCAATGAAATTTGGACCATGTACACAGTTTTTATTCCAATTTCAAAAATGTCATAGCGTGACCTATATTTTTGACCTACTGACCTAATGTTTTGTTTTTTAGCTACAGCATTGAAATTTGGACCGTGTGCACAGTTTTTCTTTCCGATTTCAAAAATGTCATCGCATGACCTATTTTTTTGACCTACTGACCTCCTTTTTGTTTTTGGAGCTGTGGCAATGAAATTTTGACCATGTACACAGTTTTTTGTTCCAATTTCCAAAACGTCATAGCATGACCTATATTTTGACCTACTGACCTACTTTTTTTGTTTTTTAGCTACAGCAATGAAATTTGGACCATGTGCACAGTTTTTCGTTTCGATTTCAAAAATGTCATTGCATGTTCTATATTTTTGACCTACTGACCTACTTTTTGTTTTTGGAGCTATGGCAATGAACTTTGGAGCATGTATACAGTTTTTGTTCAGATTTCAAAAATGTCATAGCATGACCTATATTTTTGACCTACTGACCTACTTTTTTGTTTTAAAGCTGCGGCAATGAAATTTGGACTGTGTGTACAGCTTTTCATTCGGATTTCAAAAATGTCATCTCATGACCTATATTTTGACCTACTGACCTCCTTTTTGTTTTTGGAGCTATGGCAATGAAATTGCATTTGTCCATTTCTGTGATATGCATCATTACATTCATAAAAATTTCTTTCATCTTTGAACCCAGGTTAGTGCTTTAGGGCCATTGGCCCTCTTGTTTATTAATACTTGGACAAAACAAGGCTTATGACAAAACCTACATGTTAAATTATTCAAGTATGACCTTAACCTTTAAATGACCTTTACAGTCAAATTTCTAATTATTGCATTTTGCTAATATAGCCAAACTTCTGGTTTTATGGATGGATTTGATCTATACAGGGACAAAACAACACTGAGAATAAAAGAAACGTACTAAACAATTCAAGCATCACCTTGACATTACTTAACTTGGCTATATCTTTGTTGTTAATGGATGTAGTGTCTTCATGCTTGGACATAACTACTTTTTAGACTATACCTCCAGAGAAGGTTAAACTGAACTTGACCTAGACCTTTAAGGTCAAATTTCTGAATGTTGCTAAAATTGGCCATAACTTTGTTATGTATAATTATATTTCCAAATGATGTTTCATTTGAAATCCCTTCACCACAATGTGCTTCCTCTGATGTGTTTGCCTTTGGAAATAGAAAAAAGTCGAGTGTGGCCCCCGCTTGCGGTGGCTCTTGTTATGTCTTCCGCCCAACCCCGCCCTTCTGATGGAGACATATTGTTTTTGCCTTGTCCATCAGTGTTTGTTTTTCTGTCTGTCTTTCTCACTTCATTTCCTTTCAATAACTTGAGTACCAGTTGACCCAAAGACTTCAAACTTTAGACGGTTCTTGCCCTTATTGAGTACAAAAAATCCCTTTTGTGTTTTGGGTCAGTAGCTCAAAGGTCAAGGTCAGAGGGACCTCTAGAGTGAAAACCGTTCCCACTCAATAACAGGATTACCATTTCACCCAGAATCTCCAAATATCATAGAATGATTGCTTTTAAATATGAAGAACCATACTGTTTTGGGGCTAGTATGTCAGGGTCACAGGGACCTGTATAGTGAAAACTATTTCTGCAGAGTAACTGTAGTACCATTACACCCAATGCCTTCAAACTTTTTAGGATAATTGTATTAGAAGAACCCTATTGTTTTTAGGGTCCATAGGTCAAAGGTTAAGTTCACAGGGACCTGTAGAGTGAAAACTGTTTCTGCTCAGTAACTGGAGTACCATTTTACCCAGAGCCTTCAAACTTCATAGGATGATTTTCTTTACTCATTAAAAGAACCCAATCATTTTTGGGTCAGTAGGTCAAAGTCAAGGTCACAAGGACCTGTAGAGTGAAAACTATTTCTTCTCAGTAAATGGAGTATCATTACACCAAGAACCTTCAAACTTTATAGGGTAATTGTATTGGAAGAACCATATTGTTTTTGGGGTCTGTAGGACAAAGGTCAAAGTCACTGGGACCTTTAGAGTAAAACTGTTTCTGCTAAAAAAATTTGAGTACCATTACACCCAGAGTCTTCAAAATTATTGCAAACTTATTCAAACTTGCACCCATAAAAACCAATAACAATATTTGTTACATGAGCAATGAGACTCAGGTGAGCGATTTAGGGCCATCATGGCCCTCTTGTTCATTGGGAAAATTTCTGATAGCTGTTTAAATGGAAGTTGTATGATACAGCCATGTGTAATGAGATTCCTGAAATAGCTTTGTAACTTTAAGAACACATGGCACTGCTTTTTGTAAAAAAGTATGTGCAAATATGTACGAATAACGTATGTGTATCCAATCTTGTAACTTCAGATGGTGTGAGTCATGTAAAAGTTGGAGAAATTTGCTGCAGAACTCGGGAAGAAATAAAAATGTGTCTTGGGAGAAAACACATTCATGGCAGTGGCAAAAGTCTCACAAAAACATTGCTGAAGTATATTTACCTGCATCATGGGAAAATGATAGCTTAGACCTTAAGGATTTGTCTACTGCATGTTTTATTTGGGAGAACTGTTTAAATAAATTCAAGATCAGAACATATATATTAAAGAAAATTAGAGAGTACAGAAATAAATATTTTGCTCATAATTCATCATTGAAAGTCACAGACTCTGAAAAGGCAAAAGTGTTTGATGTTTTAAGAGATTTACTGAAAGACCAGGATGTACAAAATCACATTAATGTACAAGATTGTTTGAGTGGCCTTGAAGAGATTGAGAAAGGGTTTCAAGTAGAGGACTATATGAAAGAATTTCAGAACCTACTACAAAAGCATGGACTTAAATTAGCTGAAGTTGACAAAGGTCATTCTGAGCTTCAGAGAAATCAAGAAGATATTAAACTGTGTGTACAGGGCATACAGACAAACCAGCTTAAAATTGAAGAGGATCTGGCAAGATTTCAGGATGATCTACTGTCCTTATTGAAGGAGCAAAGAAACCAAAAACATCGCTTCTTACAGTGGCCGAAAATAAGTTTTGGCCAGTCCTATGTGATATTGCCTATTGTGATTCTAGTTTTGTTTTGGCTTTACAAATTCTTTAATCAGCACTCAAGTCAACCTGCAACGTCACACAGAAACATCATTAATACAGGTATGGTTGAATGATTTTGTTTCCATGATATAGGCATGATTAAATTTAGATTTATATGCAATACAACTGTTCTAACAAGCATCTAAGTTCTTAACAGAAGGACGTGTTGATAATATGTCAAGATCTGCCTAGGGTCTGGTGGCTACCCACATGCCGATAGCTAACTTGAAGTAAATTAAATTATTGTGTCTTAATGACATCCAGAAAAATGGCATGAATGAAAATGCAACGGGGAAAAGTAAACTAGAAACACAGAATTCTAAAAGTATTTTAAAAGTACTTTTCATCTTAAACAATTCAATGTGTATGAAATGCCGCAAGTTATGTTACTATGTCTGCTTTATTTTCAGAATTGTGGCCCCTTTTCAACTTAGAAAGTTCCTTACAATTTGCAATATTTTTGTTATTGATTTTTTTTCAGCCTTCAGCAACTTCTTATTACTAGTTACTGTAGAAAGACAAGATACATAACTCTTGTCATCTTTATTTCTAGAATTATTTCTGTTTTTATCTTTGGACATTGATTAAAACAAGTTATTTAACTTGTTAAAACTCTACAGGTCACATTTAAAATCCAATCATTCTAAATATTGGTCAAGATCACTATACTGATTATCTCTAAGTTAAGTTTGAAACTGGGTGATGTGGGATCAAAATCTAGGTCACCAGGCCAAATCAAAAGAAACCTTGTTCACACTTTAGAGACCTCATTTGTGATCGAGTCTTAATGAAAATTGCTCAGAATGTTTGCCTTGATCAATTGATTTCTCAGTTGAGTTTGAAACTTGGTCAAGTAGGATGGGCAATTAGGTCACTAGGCCAAATCAAAGAAACCATTTTTAACTCTCTACTGGCCGCATTTTCTAAACAATCATCACAAAAAATAATCAGAATGTGTGTCTTTAGGATTTTTAAGTTGAGTCACATGGGGTCAACAACTAGGTCATCAGATCATCAGATTTTTACCTGATCTTCAGAAAATGTTACCAGAATGATGTTTGTCTTGATGATATTTAGTTCATCTTTAATCAAAGCACAGAGAGTACTGTCAGAAGCGAAAGTTAAAATGTGTGAAGATTGTTCTTTGTCACTGCACCCATGTGATAAGAATCACATCAATTTCTTCAATTTCATATTTTTAGATATGCTCTAGAAACGCATAATTTCAACATAAAAGTAATGGAGAAAATAAAAAAATGAGCCAAGGTAGAGTCTTTGTTGTGACTTCCTTGCCACATAAGTGTGACCATTTTATAAAGTATAAACCTCAAGTATTTTCTGAGTTGTGGCATACAGATGTGCTCTAATCGGAGCATCGCATGCGGTGCAAGCGCTTGTATGTTAAGAGCAATGACTTAATAAAATTGATTTCAAGAGTGTGATGGTGCTATTCAATTATTGCTGTTACGCACTTCACTTCATATGAACTTTGTGATTGTAAATGTTCAAGATATTAGTATTTGTACATAAGTTTATTTTCAATGTGAAAAAGGGGCATAACTCTAGAAACAGCTTTCAGAGTAATGCCTCTGTCTTACAACTATGCCCTGTCATAATAAGCAAATATTTAAAGTTTCATATTGATACCTTTGATAGATTTGAAATCATTCCACTTAATAACCAATTTTGACAAAAATTCTAAGTTAAAAAGGGGCCTAACTCCAAAAATATATTTCAGAATAATGCCCATTGTCTTACAAATGCACCTTTTCATTATACGCAAGTATTCCAAGTTTGTGGTGATACCGTTAAATGTTTCAGTAACAGGCTGGTGATACCTTGAAATGTTTCAGTAACGGGCTACATCAAAGTTTTTGCACGACAACGATAGACGACTTAGCGATCATACTAGCTCGAGTTTTTCTTCGAAACAGATGAGCTAAAAATAGGAGAAATACCATGGTGATCTTTATTAAACTTAAACTAAAATACTTGACCATAGCTTATTTGCAAGTCAAGAGAAACACAGAAATTAAATATATTTTGTGTAAGTAAACTGTTCATAAAAAGATAACAAAATCATGTGAGCAAATAATTAAGATGTGAAAACAGTAGATAAATAACATGAAATGTCTGAAAATAATACAGCAAATATATAATGCCGCCTTAAATGCAATTATACTGACGACACAGAAGTTAACAGAACCTAATTTTCTGACTCCATGACCATTTTCAAAACATTTAGTGTTGTTTTAAAAGATGTAATTTGGATATCAAGCTACTCAGATTTGTCCTTGACCTACATAAGTGACTATGTAGAATAACCTCTTGTGACAAGTTTATAATGTGACACATACATCCTACCTTACAAGAAGTAAACTTGCATAAAGAGTCCTATTCTGTCAGATACTTTAAAAAAAAACTTTTTTAAGGTATTAATAATTTCAGACTGGATCTTATCTTTTGTATAGGAAATGTAGCATGAAATTAATTTAAAGCAAAACATAGTCATGATGAAACCCCAAACATTTTCAATGAAATGTTTTAATCCTTACATTTTCTATTTAGAGTTCTTTGCTTATCAATGTTTCAAGAAAAGCATTAAAATATGGCAGTGGCTACGGTTACGGAACCGTAATCCTAGCCTCCGAGTCTAGGATTACAGAAGTCCCGTAATCCTAGACAAACCAACTGGAATAGGCTACGGTTACGGAAGTTTTTTTTCAAGAAGGATTGCATGCCCAAAATCGAGTGATAAACCATTAATTGTCTCAAATATTACATTTTCTCCCAAATGAGCCAACACTAATGTTATGATACGCTATCTTGGTTGTTGTTCTATTGACTAACGTTAAATGTCGTTGTCGTCATCTACAGACACTTCAAAGTCGACTGGGGTGTGGGGTATATTTGTCATTGAAACTAAATAAATTTCCATCGCCTTTGTAACTTGGAAGTTATCAATGAATGTTTTTAAAGGTCATGTGACACGAATTTTTGACCTCGAAATTTTCATATGAGCGAAAACTATATAACTAACTATTACAGTTTTACAAAATTCGGCAGGTAATTTTCATCTTAAAGATGTTTTTATAGCAAATTAAAATCCATATTTTACGCACTTGATCGTGCGCACCTGTCACGAGCGAAACCGGAAGTGACGCACATTTATCCCTTGCCACTTCACACAGCTGCCTGGATTGTTAACAAAAACTTTAAATTTATGTTGGAAAGTGAAAATGTAGACTGAATATAGTAAAAAACAAAACAAAATTGAACAAGTTAAGCTAACATCATGAATATACATTGATGATTTTTTAAATAAATCCTTTGAAATTTTGATGGAATTACGAAGCCAATGAGCAATATTATATAGAGGCTTTAATCAGGGTAATAGAATTAAAAGATACATCAGTGAAAATATCTGGAGATATTTTTCAAGTAACTGATCCAAAAAGATTTTGAACATGCTTATTTTTATCCGATATTTTTATCCGATGCAGTTTTTTGGAAGACTTGATTAACTAACTCCAATCGAGAGATTTTTTCCACAAAAACATTTTCTTTACAATGATGTATATATTTGTCTGTGGTATATTTTGCCTGAGGTACGTGTAAGTAATCTTTGACTTGATCTATGATTTTTTTCATTATAACTGCATATCTTTTTTTTTTTGGCTAATTCATTCTATATTTTTTTTGAAACAAAACAATAATAATCAAAGAACAAGTAATATGAAGAAGCCCTAAAACCTATGTCAAAATCATAACACAAAGACATTTTTTTTTTTAATTTGTTCACATTTAGAAGTCGAATGGTTTTTATTTTCATCATAAATAGATCATTTTCATTTAATTATCTAATTAAAATATGTATCTGCATGGAAACTTCTTAACTGAAAATCATTCAGACATGTTAATTGGAACAAGCTATTACATAATGTTTTCACAAGTTTGACTGATCAAAAGTAATTCAATCAATTTGTAAGATCACTTGCCATAAAATTTTGCTATTTGTCTCAACTTTATCATTGATTGGGTCATAAAAAAGTTAATTGCTTTGTTTTGACAGCTATGCAGAATATACAAGGGTCTCATTTGGGCAGGTTAATTTGCATAAATCCCACAGTATAAGGCGTGATTTATGGATCTTTGAAATTTCATTGGATATTAATTTATAAGCAGACACACATTTTTACTTGATGGACATGCCATATTATTATTTTTCAAACAATATCCCAACGTGAAAATACACTGTAGTGTAAATTTCCATTCCAGTGAAACAAATGTTAACACATTAGATCACCTAAATTCACTTCAATTTACTACAATTAAATGAAAAAGAATTTGTTTATGTCGTAAAGATCAAGTGAGGAAGGGTTACGCAGCATGTAAAAACGTGGAGGAGATAGTTTTATATAGAACCACAACATGGAAGAAATTGGAATATTTATTAATATTTATTAAGGTAAAATTACAACACGTTTTCCCTGCACAAAGTTTGAATTTTGTTATAAAAATCGAAAAGTAATCATATTATTTTATTTAATTTACAATTTATAGCATGTTATTTTTATAAGTGTGCCTTTATCGTGTTTCTTGCACTTGTGGTTAAGTGTTATTTTTTTAATTTATAAAGGATGTGTTATGAGCAGTGTAATTCTGTACAACTGCCTGGTAGAGTAGGGATAAATCTACGTCACAGCCAAAAATTGCAGCGGAAACTACCGATGTCGAAACGGAAATAGCCGATCATCAAAAACACGTTTTTTCTTATCAAAAGAAATATTTTCATAATTTCGCAATTGAACCATTTTAATCAGTACATTGTGATTTTTTGAATAGACAAAGTTGCTATAGTCGTGTCACATGACCTTTAAGGAATACGACAATTCAAGAAGGATTTTCTTTCAATAATTTGAATGGTCCTAACAAGGACCGTTTTAGTTCTTAAAGACTGTTTACAACCTGTAGTCAGATTTTTAAAAAAAAAAAGAAAAAAAAAGATAGAGAATGATCCAAATAAAAATGAAAATGGATGGCAATTAAAAGAAAAACAAGAACAAAACATAACATATTTCATGAAAACGATCACATATTGCTATGTGAAAATTATAATGCAATAATTAATCTTTGAACAACAATATATAATTCCATTTCTTAAAAATGTTTATTCAAAATTCACGTTCAGTTCACAAAAATGACAAAAAGAAAGGAAAAGAACAAAGTAAAAAATAAAATTACATGTCTGTAACAAAAACCAAGAGCTAACAATTTGGATGGAGAAAAAACTTGTAAAAATACAATTTTTGGCGGGTTTGAGCGCCTCCTCGTGGTGTGGCCTGGATGTAGATGGACAAGTAAAATAGATTTACACGATTTTACATTACAACATTTTATTTCAAAAAAAAAAAAAAAAAAAAAAAAAAAAAAAAAAAAAAAAATATATATATATATATATATATATATATATATATATATATATACATATTATATATATATTAAAATGGCGTACAGAATGATAGTTTGATAAAATGGTTTGTTTAATGAATAAAAATTAAATTTGGAATGCTATTTAATATTTAACTATGCTTCTTAAAAAAAACTTCCGTAACTGTAGCCTTTTTCAGTGGGTCTGTAGCCTAGTCCTCGGAGGCTAGGATTACGGTTCCGTAACCGTAGCCACTTCCTTAAAATATATACATTATTACATACAATATATATAAGTAAACGGTGATCAAAAAGTAGGGATTGGAACGAGTACTGAAATCAGTATTCTAATATCTGGTTTGCCAAATTGGAAAAGATTCGAATTTTCGATTTACGGACGTTCCATCAGTTGACTCTGATAATCAAGGGTCAATGACCATTGACCCCAAATTTTGAAGGGTCAATTCCAGAACTTCAGGAGTCAGTGCTAAAATACAGGTGTATGATGGACGGTCCCACGTTTTACCAGAACTGACCATTACTACCGGAATCGACCTTTATTTCATACAAGCAAAATTATGAAAGATATATATCATAATCTATGAATATATGATATAATTAGCGTTTTAACAAAAGGGAATTTGAAGTATCTTCCAGTGGAAAGATTTTATACAAGACTGAAAATCGCCCGGTTGCGGACAATTTATGCATACGGATATACACCGGAATCGAGCTGTATTTCATAAATAACCTGATTTTAAGTAATACAAATGATTACATCAGAATTAATAAATTTACCGAAGGAATATTAAGTATCTTCGAGTGGAACGTTTTTATACGTGACTGAAAATTAATTAATTGCTATCAACTGTCTGTATTTATGGCGATAATTCGCGTTTTTAAGAACGAATTATATGGTGTTTATACCAATCATAAAAAGTATTTGAAGCTTCCATTAAACAAGGCATTTCTTGATTATACACAAAAGTTTCCCGAAACACGTTAGTCTGAACGAAAACATTTAATCAGTACATATATTCGGATAACGAAATTCGGATAACTGATGGAACGTCCAAAAATCGAAAATACGAGTCTTTTCCAATTTGGCAAACCAAAAATTGGAATATTAATTTCAGTATTCGTTCCAACCCCTAAATTTTGATAACCGTTTACTTGTAAATAATGATAATGTAAATATATTTTAATGCTTTTCCTGAAACACCTTCAGTTGATTATTGATAAGCAAATGTCTCCAAATATCTTGGTCATAAAAAATGTAAGGATTAAAACATTTCAATGAAAATGTTTGGGGTTTCATGATGACCATGTTTTGCCTTAAATTAATTTCATGCCACATTTCCTATACAAAAGATAAGACCCAGCGTTGTCTGAAATTAATACCTTAATAAGGTTTTTTTTAGTATTTGACAGAAAAGGACTCTTTATGCAAGTTTAATTCATGTATGGTAGGATATGTGTGTCACATGATAACTTGTCTTAAGAGGTTATTCTACATAGTCATTATGTAGGTCAAGGACAAATCTGAGTAGATTGATATCCAAATTACATCTAGTAAAACAGCACTGAATGTTTTGAACATGGTCATGGAGTCAAGAAATTAGGTTCTGTTAACTTCGGTGTTGTCAGTATAATTGCATTTAAGGCGGCAATATATATTTGCAGTATTATTTTCATACATTTCAGGTTATTTATACACTGTTTTTACATCTTAATTGTTTGCTCACATGATTTTGTTATCTTTTTATGAACAGTTTACTTACACAAAACATATTTGATTCCTGTGTTTCTTTTGCTTGACTTGGATTTAAGCTATGGTCAAGTATTTCAGTTTAATAGAGATCACCATGGTATTTACCCTATTTATAACTCATCTGTTTCGAAGAAAAACTCGAGCTATTATGATCGCTAGGTCGTCTTCGTTGTCGTGCAAAATCTTGGATGTAGCCCTTACTGAAACACTTAAAGGTATCACCACAAAACTTCGAATACTTACTTCTAATGAAAAGGTGCAGTTGTAAGACAATGGAAAATAAACTTATGTATAAATACTACATGTAGTATCTTGAACATTTACAATCACAAAGTTATTCATCTTAAGTGAAGTGCGTTACAGCAGTTATTGAATAGCACAATAACACTCTTGAAATCAATTTCATTAAGTCGTTGCTCTTAACATACAAGCGTTTGCACCGCATGCGATGCACTTATTAGAGTCTCAATTGACCATAGTGTCTCCCGTCACATCTGTACGCCACAACTCAGAAAATACTTGATTTTTGGATTATCTCCATTACTTTTATGTTGAAATTATGCTTTTCAAGTGCATATCTAACAAGAGCCACCGCAAGCGGGGGCCACGCTCGACTTTTTTCCATTTCCAAAGGCAAACACATCAGAGGAAAGACATTGTGGTGAAGAAATTTCAAATGAAACATCATTTGGAAATATAATTATACATAACAAAGTTATGGCCAATTTTAGCAACATTCAGAAATTTGACCTTAAAGGTCTAGGTCAAGTTCAGTTTAACCTTCTCTGGAGGTATTGTCTATAAAGTAGTTATGTCCAAGCATGAAGACACTACATCCATTAACAACAAAGATTTAGCCAAGTTAAGTAATGTCAAGGTCATTTAAAGGTCAAGGTAATGCTTGAATTGTTTAACACGTTTCTTTTATTCTCAGTGTTGTTTTGTCCCTGTATAGATCAAATCCATCCATAAAACCAGAAGTTTGGCTATTTTAGCAAAATGCAATAATTAGAAATTTGACTGTAAAGGTCATTTAAAGGTTAAGGTCATACTTGAATAATCTAACATGTAGGTTTTGTCTTAAGCCTTGTTTTGTCCAAGTATTAATAAACAAGAGGGCCAATGGCCCTAAAGCACTAACCTGGTTTCAAAGATGAAAGAAATTTTTATGAATGTAATGATGCATATTACAGAAATGGACCAATGCAAATTCATTGCCATAGCTCCAAAAACAAAAAGGAGGTCAGTAGGTAAAAATATAGGTCATGAGATGATATTTTTGAAATCCGAACGAAAAGCTGTACACACAGTCCAAATTTCATTGCCGTAGCTTTAAAACAAAAAAGTAGGTCAAAAATATAGGTAATGCTATGACATTTTTGAAATCTGAACAAAAACTGTATACATGGTCCAAATTTCATTGCCATAGCTCCAAAAACAAAAAGGAGATCAGTAGGTCAAAAATATAGGTCATGCTATGACATTTTTGAAATCAGAACGAAAAACTGTGCAGATGGTCCAAATTTCATTGCTGTAGCTAAAAAACAAAAAAGTAGGTCAGTATGTCAAAAAGATAGGTCATGCTATGACGTTTTTGAAATTGGAACAAAAAACTGTGTACATGGTCCAAATTTCATTGCCATAGCTCCAAAAACAAAAAGTAGGTCAGTAGGTAAAAAATTAGGTCATGCGATGACATTTTTGAAATGGGAAAGAAAAACTGTGCACACGGTCCAAATTTCATTGCTGTAGCTAAAAAACAAAAAATTAGGTCAGTAGGTCAAAAATATAGGTCATGCTATGACATTTTTGAAATCAGAACAAAATACTGTGTACTTGGTCCAAATTTCATTGCCATAGCTCCAAAAACAAAAAGTATGTCAGTAGGTCAAAAATATAGGTCATGCCATGAAATTTTTGAATTTGAAACGAGAAACTGTGCACACGGTCCAAATTTCATTGCTGTAGCTAAAAAACAAAAAAGTAGGTCAGTAGGTCAAAAATACAGGTCATGCCATGACATTTTTGAATTTGAAACGAAAAACTGTGCAAACGGTCCAAATTTCATTGCCACAGCTCCAAAAACAAAGGTCAGTAGGTCAAAAATATTGGTCATGCTATGACATTTCTGAAATTGAAACGAAAAACTGTGCACACAGTCTAAATATCATTGCTGTAGCTAAAAAACAAAAAAGTAGGTCAGTAGGTCAAAAATATAGGTAATGCTATGACGTTTTTGAAATCGGAAGAAAAAACTGTATACAAGGTCCAAATTTCATTGCCATAGCTCCAAAAACAAAAAGTAGGTCTGTAGGTCAAAAATATAGGTCATGCCATGACATTTTTGAAATCGAAATAAAAAACTGTGCACACAGTCCAAATTTCATTGCTGTAGCTCAAAACTAGAAAGTAGGTCAGTAGGTCAAAAATATAGGTCATGCGATGACATTTTTGAAATCGAAAAGAAAAAGTGTTGTTTTGTCTAAGTCTGATTCAAATCCAACCATAAATTACATCATTATGGCCAGTTTTAACAAAATTCAATGATTTGACCTTAACCGTCAAGGTCATTTAAAGGTCAAGGTCAAACTTGAAATAATCATAATGTCGGATTTGTCACAACTGTTGTTTAGTCCAAGTTTGAATTAAATCTATAAATAAATGAGAAAGTTATGACAATTTAAGCAAAATTCAATCATCTGACCTTGACTGTCAAGGTAATTTTAAGGTCATGGTCAAATCAGAGTTATTCAACATGTCGGTTTTGTCCTAAGTGTTGTTTTGTCCAAGTATAAATCAAATCCAACCATAAATACTAATGTTATGGTCAATTTTAGCAAAATTCAAAAATTTGACCTTGAAGGTGAAGGTCATTTATGAGTCAAGGTCAAGTTTAGTCTGATCAGCTTGAAGGTCTTGTCCAAAGGGTTGTTGTGTCCAAGCATAAAGAGAATCAACCTATTAATAATAAAATTATGGCCAATTTTAGCAAAATTCAATATTTTGACCTTGAATATGAAGGTCATTTATGAGTCAAGGTCAAGTTTAGTCTGGTCAGCTTGAAGGTCTTCTCCAAAGGGTTGTTGTGTCCAAGAATTAAGAGAAACCACCTACTGATAATAAAGTAATGGCCAATTTTAGCAAAATTCAATATTTTGACCTTGAATATGAAGGTCATTTAAGAGTCAAGGTCAAGTTTAGTCTGGTCATCTTGAAGGTCTTGTCTAAAGGGTTGTTGTGTCCAGGTATGAAGATAATCCATCAAGGAATAAAAAAATTATGATCAATGTTAAAGTTTTCGGACGGGAACGGCAACGGCAATGGCAACGGCAACGACACCATGACTATGACAATAACTCGATTTTTTTTTCAAAAAAAGTCGAGCTAAAAATCAGTTGAAAAAATTGATATGATTCTTTTATCATGGGTGCAGTGACAAAGAACATCTTCACACATTTAAACTTTCGCTTCTGACAGTACTGTGCTTTGATTGAACTGTCCGTCTGTCCGTCAGTATTAAGTCCCTCCGAAAACTTTAACATTGGCCATAACTTCCTAATTAGTGAGTGGATTTACTTCATACTTGGACTCACCACCCCTTTGGACAAGACCTTTCCACTGACCTATATTTATTTGACCTTGACCACTGATTGACCTTTACCTTGAAGATTTAATTGTCCAAAAACTAACATTGGCAACAACTTTTTTTTATAAGTAAGTGGATTTACTTCATACTTTCACACAACACCCCTTTGGACAAGGCCTTCCCACTGATCTATACTTGTTTGACCTTGACCCCTGAATGACCTTCACTTTGAAGATCCAGTTGTCCAAATTCTTTAACATTGGCCATAACTTTCTTATTAGTAGGTAGAATTACTTCATACTTGGACACAACACCCCTTTGGACAAGGCCACCCCACAGACCGATATTTATTCGACCTTGATCGCTGAATGACCTTCACCTTGAAGATCAAATTGTCCAAAAACTTTAACATTGCCCATAACTTCCTTATTAATAAGTGGATTTACTTCATACTTGGACATAACCCCCTTTGGATAAAACCTTCCCAATGACCTATATTTATTTGACCTTGACCCTTGAATAACTGGTTCGCAGCTCAAAGGTCAATCACCACTTTCGGGGGTATTGTCATCTTACAGTGACAGTTCTTGTTAGTTCACCTGAGCACAAAGTGCTCAAGGTGAGCTTTTGTGATCGCCTGATGTCCGTCGTCCGTCCGTGCTTGCGTCGTCAACTTTTTCTTCAAACAACTTCTTCTCCTGAACTGCTGGGCCAATCTTGCTGAAACTTGGCGGGAATGTTACTTGCATGAAGCTTTACCAAAATTGTTAAAATGGTTCAGGTCCATTGCATTTCTAGGCCACAGGAGCTAAATATAGATTTTCAAAGTTGGAACTTTAAAAATCTTCTTCTCCAGAACTACAAGGCCTGGAGCTTAGATATTTGGTATGAAGCATCATCAGGTGGACGTTTACCAAGTTTGTTCAAATCATGACCCCTAGGTCAAAAATGGCCCTGCCCCAGGGGTCGCTAGTTTAACATAGAATTATATAGGAAATATTTTTAAAATCTTCTTGTCTGAAACCACAAGGCCTAGAGTTAAGATATTTGGTGTGCAGCATTGTCCAGTGGACCTCTACCAAGTTTGTTCAAATCATGGCTCCTGAGTCAAAAATGGCCCCCAGGGGTCAAATGTTTTATATAGAGTTAAATAGGAAAAACTTTTAAAAATCTTATTGTCAGAAACTGCAAAGCCTAGAGTTTAGATATTTGGTGTGCAGCATTGTCTAGTGGACCTCTATCAAATTTGTTCAAATTATGTCCCCTGGGTCAAAATTGGCCACGCCCCAGGGTTATTTGGTGTGGAGTATTGTGTTGAGAACCTTTACCAGTATTGTTTATATGTTGGCCCCGGGGTCTAAATTGGCCCCGCCTCGGGGGCCCTTAATATGTAAAAAAGGCAATCTTTAAAAATCTTCTTACTGGAAACCTCAATGCCTACAGCTTAGATATTTGGTATGCAGCATTGTCTAGTGGACCTCTGCCTAGTTTGTTTGAAAAATGTCACTGGGGTCACTATAGGCCTCGCCCGAGGGGTCATACGTTTTAAATAGCAGTATAGAAGAAAATCTTTTAAAATCTTCTTGTCTGAAACCACAAGGCCTAGAATTTTAAAATTTGGCATGAAGCAAGCTTTATCAAGCTTTTTGAAATTATTAGATTAGGTTAAAGGTCATGGAGGCTAAAAATAAATTTATCTACTGTACCTCATAGAGGCTTCATTTATAGACCAATATCTTTGATATTCAGTATACAGGTTCCTTGCATGGACGTCTACCCATGGGTAGGGTTTGAGGTCACTGGGTCAAGGTCAAGGTCACCATAGCTTATAATAGATATTTCTACTTTCTGTCATAGAGCCTTTATTTATTGACTGATATTTTACATATTTGGTTTGTACTGTGTGTACAGTTTTTTTGTTCCGATTTCAAAAATGTCATCGCATGACCTATATTTTTGACTTACTGACCTACTTTTTTGTTTTTTAGCTACAGCAATAAAATTTGGACCGTGTGCACAGTTTTTCTTTCCGATTTCAAAAATGTCATCGCATGACCTATTTTTTTGACCTACTGACCTTCTTTTTGTTTTTGGAGCTATGGCAATGAAATTTGGACCATGTACACAGTTTTTTGTTCCAATTTTAAAAACGTCATAGCATGACCTATATTTTTGACCTACTGACCTACTTTTTTTGTTTTTTAGCTACAGCAATGAAATTTTGACCATGTGCACAGTTTTTCGTTCCGATTTCAATAATGTCATCGCATGACCTATATTTTGACCTACTGACCTACTTTTTTGTATTTGAAGCTATGGCAATGAAATTTGGACCATGTATACAGTTTTTGTTCAGATTTCAAAAACGTCATAGCATGACCTATATTTTTGACCTACTGACTTACTTTTTTCTTTTCAAGCTACAGCAATGAAATTTGGACTGTGTGTACAGCTTTTCGTTCGGATTTCAAAAATGTCATCTCATGACCTATATTTTGACCTACTGACCTCCTTTTTGTTTTTGGAGCTTTGGCAATGAAATTGCATTGGTCCATTTCTGTGATATGCATCATTACATTCATAAAAATTTCTTTCATCTTTGAACCCAGGTCAGTGCTTTAGGGCCATTGGCCCTCTTGTTTATTAATAATTGGACAAAACAAGGCTTATGACAAAACCTGCATGTTAAATTATTCAAGTATGACCTTAACCTTTAAATGACCTTTACAGTCAAATTTCTAATTATTGCATTTTGCTAAAATAGCCAAACTTCTGGTTTTATGGAGGGATTTGATCTATACAGGGACAAAACAACACTGAGAATAAAAGAAACGTGTTAAACAATTCAAGCATTACCTTGACATTTAAATGACCTTGACATTACTTGTTAATGGATGTAGTGTCTTCATGCTTGGACATAACTACTTTTTAGACAATACCTCCAGAGAAGTTTAAACTGAACTTGACCTAGACCTTTAAGGTCAAATTTCTGAATGTTGCTAAAATTGGCCATAACTTTGTTAGGTATAATTATATTTCCAAATGATGTTTCATTTGAAATCCCATCACCACAATGTGCTTCCTCTGATGTGTTTGACTTTGGAAATAGAAAAAAGTCGAGCGTGGCCCCCGCTTGCGGTGGCTCTTGTTAATATAACTTCTATATTAAAATCTTGTCCAAGCTACATCTCCAAAACAGCTTGGGGGATTTTATTGAAACCAGAATATTTCTCACCAAGCCTTGTTATATATAAAACATCAGTAGAGGTTGGGAATAAAACAATATTCAAGTATTCAAGGCCAAACTCACGGCTTTCTATTTCATTGAATAATTATGTCTTCAACCTTCATATAAGAATCTGAAGCAGAAAAACATTACTTTACCATTTACCTTCAGTTCATGCTCTATTTTTTATCTGATCTCTTTTCCACAGGCATATTTAATTATATATTTATACCAGTTTCATTTCAAAGCTACATTTCAGGGCATATGCCAGTTTCCAGTGACAGCTCTTGTTTATTTTTTTTACCGAATTTGAGTGAATAAAAAATGAAATCAATACAAAAAATGAAATGTTTTAGGTATCCCATCATTCTTTTAAAATGTTAGAACGTACTCTCCTAGCACTAAGCTTGGTGTAAAAAGAAAATTGGATGGTGAAACGATTTGAATTTTACCATCATGAGTATGCTGTTTAATCACTAGAATCACATTTAATGAACGTTACTGCTTTCTACGGGATGATAAATGTATAAATGACACAAAACATTGTTAGATATACCAACTTTGTACATGTCGAATTTTGGCTAAGTCGAAGTAATTTATTCAGTCCACTCATATTCGAGATATCGAGAGAGGACTGTATTTGTTGCTAATAAGATAATGATGTTTCCTTGCCTGCAGTCTTGTGTCAGTTGATATTGTAAGAGTTTCAGTGAATGTCAGTTTGATTTTTTTATCAATTTTCAGGGTGTGTTTCAGAGCAGTATAGTGTTCCATTTCCACAAGACTTGCCTCTTCTAGGGTACTTACAAGAACACAAGTCACTTACTGGACGACAATGGCTAATGGAACATCTGAAATCTGAATTGATAACTCCTGGAAATACTCACATCAGTGGTGTTGTGCTGATTGCTGAGATGGGTTATGGCAAATCAGCATTTGTTGGGAATTTATTATGCCCAGGATCGAATGAATTATCAGTTTCTATACAAAAGCATATTGTTGCATTTCATATATGCAGGTTTGATGTAAGAAGTACCCGAAGTGTGGAACGATTCATTAGAAGGCTAGTTGGGTTTTTTGCTATGAAAAGTGCGGAGTATGGTAACATTATTTCATTACTGCCGGAAACTTCAGTCTTGTATAACAGGGACAGCTGTGAAGAAGAACTAGAAGCGTGTTTTGATCAGGGCATTTCTATCCCCATTAAACAGCTAAAGAATGTTCCAGATGCCCCATGGATAGTGTTGATAGATGCTCTTGATGAATGTGTAAACTCTGGAAAAAGCCCATTGTTAGAGCTTCTTGTGAGTAGAATTCATAAACTTCCGAAGTGGATAAAATTTTTGATAACTTCAAGGAATGTAACTTCATTGACAATGCTTGGAAAAATGAAACTGGAGTATCTTCTTTCTGATGACCCAAGAAACAGAGAAGACATAAAAGAATTTATTCTAAAGTCATTTCCCGATTCTTCCAGTCCACAAGTGGTAGCAAGACTAATTGATAAAAGTGAAGGAAGCTTTGTGTATGTTATACAAGCATTGAAGTGGCTAGAAGATAGAGGAGATGATGAAAACATTCCAGACTTTCCATCTGAACTGAGTGATATCTATGAGATCAATTTTGATAGGCAGTTTAAGAATGCTGATTTTACTGTACCAAAAGCAATCCTTGAAATTATATGCGCAACAATAAATCCTTTGTCAAAAGTTGATATATTCACCATCATGAAATCTGAGAACACTTCATTGAACAAGCATGATTTTGAAGTATCTTTCAGTTCCCTAAGTTTCTTTTTACGAGTTGATGATAATGTACGTGTGTCTCATCAAGCTCTGTTTAACTGGCTCGTAAGTGAACAGAATATCAGGTATCATATATCACTTCAAGCAGGTCATGCATTATTCTCAAAATATATGTTTAGCACTATGGATGGTAATGGTACGAGTGATCTTGTTGAGCTGGCAATCCACGTTGCAAATTCTGACAGCCCAACTTTAACAGACATCTTGGTTTCATCAGCAGCTATACACAAAAATTTTCAAGACGGTAAATCTTTGCTTCATAAATTAATTTGGAAGACACCATCAGTGAAAGTACTGGAGCTTATGTTACAACATTGTCCAGATGTAAACATCATTAATGAAGGTAATGTCACTCCAGCTTTTGTTGCAGCAGCTAAAGGAAATATTGACCAGCTAATTTTACTGCATAAAAAGGGGGCATATTTGAACTTTACAGTTAAAGGAGATTTTTTTATTTTTCCATATTCAGTTTTTGACAAAATAGATATGATGAAAAACCAGTATTACTCAGGATACAGTCTTCTGCATATAGCAGCTCAGCATGGCCACGTTCCTGTCATTCAGTACATTCTCAATCAAAATAAAAGTCTCATATATCTGAAAAATGCTTTGGGATTAAATGCAGGACATGTTGCTTGTGAAAATGGGCAAATGAAAGTAATCAAACTCTTGTACAGTCTTGATTCTAAATTGTTCAAGTACAAATGTATGTTTTATGCTTCAAAAAACAATCATGTTCATATTCTAAAATGGCTTGTACAGAATGGAGTAACATTTAAGTGCATTTCAGATGAGGAGTCAAAAAAAGCTGCTAAGAGTATAGAAACACTGTCAATTGAAAAACTGACTGAATATGCACATGTATACTTTCCAAATGATATAGTTTTACATTCTGATATAATAAATCCATTAGATATTTGGTGGAGAGTACTGAAAATGGATCCTCTCAATATTGCTATTAGGTATGGTTCTTTACATGCTGCTAGATTTTTGATTGAAACATTTCCGACATCATTAAATTGTTGTGATGCTTTTGGGTATACTGCAGCTCTAGCAAGTTCATTTTTCAATCACACAGACCTTTTACCACTTGTTTCAAGCAATTTACAGACGGACAGATGTTGCAGAATATCAGAGCATTTGCAAGAAATGGAAAGTTTGAAACATTTACACTTACAGGAAGTGAATCGAACTTGTCCAGAAGGTAGTTCATTAGCACACTTAGTGGCACTGTATTCTTTAGACAAAGAGATAATAATATATGTCTTAAGAAATAGACTTGGCATAAAGTGGAATGACCCAGATACTCTTGGTAACTATCCAGTTCATTATGCAGCTGCAAGTAACAATATCTTGTTTTTATCTTTGCTTGAAAAAGGGACACTTCAAGAGCCAACATTTAATGGTGTCCATTCATACACAGACATACTTGCATCAAATGGATCAACAGTATATCACATCGCTGCAATATCTTGTCAAATACTAACTTTTTATCAATTGACAAATTCTCTGAAGACACCAATACCAGAGTTAAAAGACAACAGAGGCCGTGGCATACTACATTATATTGTTTTGAGACAGTTCTATGATTTTGTTGGGAGAGCTGAATATGAAACACATGCACAATGTTATATGATTTTTAATTACCTGGTAGATACTTCTAACCATGACATTACATCATGTGATCAGTTTGGCAGAAATATATTGCATTATGTCTTAAGACACGGTCATCATATGATTGTTAAGAATCTGCATATTAAACACCAAACACAATTTGATTCTATGCTTTCACAGAGAGATCATGATGGATTCAGGCCTATTCATTTTGCAATAAAAAATTATGAGAGAGGAAACCGCCCCATGCTTTTTCTTTCATACTGTGCTTTTTATGATGTTTTCTTTAAATTCTGCAATACATCAGAAAGCTTTCCAGATATACTGTCTTCATGGGAGCTTGGTATATTATATTTAATACAGACGTTGCCATTGAACTATTGCCAATACTTTGAACCATATTTAAGATATATTATGACAAAGTCCCCATACCTGTTGACAGCCATTTTAGTTTACTGCGAAAATTTAGATGTAAAGATTCTGAAACAACACCTTGTTTCAGATAGTTCCAAAGAATTTTCGGTTTTAAATCAAATTTCAATAAGTCGCCATAAACCTTTAGCTTTTATTGCATGTAGGAGAAGATTAGTTGACTCACCTTTACATTATATAGCTTTTAATTTTGACCATAAGGATTCTGTATTTAGTACTGTTGATAGTGATGTATCATTATTTTTACATTTTGTGTTCTCTAAAACCCCTTCTAAGTTTAACTGCCCAGATGAGAATGGTTACAACATTTTTCATTATTCTTTGTTAGGTGGTAATATACAGACAGCACGAATTCTAATGTGGAGAAATATTACCACAATAAATGAAAAAGTTTCACATAAAGATGTATTTTATTTGGCATTGGCATCCCGACAAAGAGAAAATCAAAAAAATTTTGTCAAATGTAGTGAAGAGGAAATGAAGCAAAATCAGGTTAGCTGTACAGATATTTTCCTTCTAGAGTTTTTTGAAAAAAACAAACATGTCTTTACATACAATGATTTTTGTAAAAAAGACTCTAAAGAGTTGTCACTTGTACACCTCCTTGCCGCAAGTGGCATGGCTGATACACTTAAAGCCATTGCTGGGGTATTTGGAATAAACATCTTAAATTGTCTGAGCAAAGATCATTTTACTCCTTTATATTTTGGAAAACTGTTTGGGCAAGACTCAGTTTTATCACCAGAAGTAAATAAAAGCAATCTAGTGTTGCCACTTACTGGGGCTGAGGAGTGGCTAATATGGTCATTGATACACAATTTTCCGCAGGTAAATAGATCCAGTTATCTGTTTTACTTTTCTCATGATATGTCACCATTAAAACTGTCTTACAGACAGATGGCTCATTGTCAAAGGTATGTGAGTAATGTAACGGAACAGACATTTACTAAAGGTGTTTCAGAACTGCCTTATATTCAACATTTGGTAGCAACTTCATTTTTTTCCATGAGATTTCAAATATTAATTTCTTGTAACCAGTTTATTGAGTATATATATTTCAACCTCAGTGACACATCGGTTACTTGTGGGTCAGTCTTGGTTAAGTTAACAGAGTGCTTTGAGAACTATCATGTAACAGAGAATGTATTAAGAATTAACATTTTTCCACTAAAGTTATTGAAAAAAATGCTCCAAAAATTATCTCCTGCTACTAAAACATTTTCCAAGTTTTTCAATAACACACAACACAGATGTACTGAAAAAAGTACTAAAATAATGATAGGAAAGAGGGCCCTTCTTAACTTGATGATTTTATTGAAAAAAACAAGTTCTGATTTGAACACATTGCTGACAGAGGCAGCTGTTCTCTGCTACATAGAAGGGGGGAAATCTGTTGATGTAGTTGTTCCATCTTCTTACACATTTTTACAAGGAAGAATGAAAAGACTTAAGTTCCAAGTAAATGAAAAGTTGAGTATGTTTAGACCGCATATGCCGCTAGTTCATGTGGACGCAGCATCTATATATGATTATAAACATATCACTATACTGAAACAAATGTTATTTTATAGAAATTTGAAAGAACATTTGACTGTTAATAAATTAAGATTAATTGAATATGGAGATGTACATGTAAAAACATTTGGTACACTACTCACTATGTTGAAAGAGCCATTTATTGATCTTAAGTAATGAATTTTAAACAGCAGTTCTTTGTTTAAGTGTTTAATATCTTTATTACATCTGCCATTTAAAATCCAAATGGAAATTATTATACTTCAAATGGAGGATCCATTAGTAACCATAGATCAGCTTCATAACTATGTTATCCAGAGTTTTTGTCTTTGATCTATAAAGTATATGTTTATCTCAGATAAATGGTTTTATGTAAGTCCGAAACCGGTATGGGAAAGATGGGTGCAATTGTTGTCCTTAGTTTCATAATTCAATCACACTTAGAAATTACTGAAAGAAAACTATCCACCCACCCACCCAGTTACATCCTAGATAATTACAACATTTGTACCCAGTCTTTCTTTACTTATTTCATGTTTTCTTAAATTATGTTTGTTTATGTACTTTATGTACTAGTTGTGCTTAAATGCTATGTTCGTACTTTTATTATACTGGTTGTTCTAAATGTGTATCATACTTAAGCATTAAGATTTACTTTGTAAAGGATTATTTAGCTAGTTAGTGTTGGGCATAAGTTTAACAGCCCATCTTTGATGATGTTTAATTATTCATGATGTTTCATTACTTGGTAGATATTTTAGTTAGAATGGTTGTGTCTTTGATCTATAAAATTACACTATCATTGCATTACAGAAAACAAAAAGAGATAATACTGATGACATTTCTATTCAAGGTTTTTTTCTTTTTTTACATAATACAAAGAAAATTACTACGTATAAGCTTAAAAGTAATGAATTATTGATATAAACTAAGATTGTATCTTATTTAAGTTGGCAAAGTACTATTTTTGAAAATATCAAAGATAAAAGTCATGACATAAATTAAATGTGGTGTTAAATATTTTTGCCCCAATGAATCGGAATATTCAACTGAAGATCCGTAAACTGGGATACAAAACTAAAACTTTAGGTATATTAACTGGAAGAGAAGATTTTTTAAAGTTTTTACTACATACATATAAGGTAAACCTATAAGGGGCCAATTTTGACACTAGGGGCATAATTTAATAACTTTGGTAGAGGACCTATAGATGATGTCATATACCAAATATCAAAGCTCAGGGCCTTGTACTTTCTGACAAGAAGATTTTTTATAATTTGCATTTTTGAAACTTCTTTTTTGGCCCTGTGACCTACTTATGCAACAGACCATAACCATTTGAACAACTTTGAAAGGGGACCACCTGAGGATCATTCCTGTGAAGTTTGGTTAATGTGCTGTCAGTGGTTTTAGAGGAGATGTCGTTTTAAGAAATTGTTGACGACTGACGACGCACAACGAAGGACGAAGGGGGATCACCTGAGGATCATTCCTGTGAAGTTTGGTTAATGTGCAGCCAGCGGTTTTAGAGGAGATGTCGTTTTAAGAAATTGTTGACGATGGACGACACACAACGAAGGACGAAGGGGGATCACAAAAGCTCACCATGAGCACGTTGTGCTCAGGTGAGCTAAAAAAACAATGAGTAGAGATCAGTCAAGAATTACTTAGCTGATATACTGATGAGCATAAGGCATTGTAGCTATTGACAAAATATGGGTGAGATCGTTTGAACCAGAATTAAAGTGCCAAAGTAGTGAATGGCACACTCCAAATTCACCAAGACCAGTATAATTTTGTTGTAGTATGAACAATCCAAAAATGTTAATGATATTTGTGTACGATTCCAGCGTTGTATTAACCACACACACAGTTCCTGAAGGACGGACGGTTAATACAGGCCATTATGAAATGTTTGTAAGGAAATTTTTTCATCCAGCAATACAACGCAAATGCCCGGAACTGATTCATGTCACACCGCTTATACTGCATGACAAGACAATGTGTCATAAAGTTAATGTTTAGGCGTGTTTTCAAAAATATGAGCGGGAAGTTCTGAAACACCCAGCCTATTCGCTGGACTAAAGCCCATGTGAATACGTTTGGGGGTGGGGGCGAGGGAGGGTGTACATTGAAGGAATGTAACATCAAAATGTAAGTGAAATTATTTGTTTTTTCAGAAAATCACCAACTCCCACTTATTTTTGACTAACCCAAGTAGTTTAAATCAAGGTCTTTCAAATAGGATGCATACTGTATGAAAGACTCTATTAAAATGCCCCTGATGACATTAATGAAGTATAAAATGAGTGGCCACTCTTGGTTGATAAGGTATATGCATGATAGTATGTTGTACTTAAAAGCCTAAATCTGTGTGACATTGATGTTGCCAACATCATGGTGAATAGAATAGCCCAACTTACTATGTATAATTGAACTAAAAGTCTTTTGCTTTCTCCTATCTGAAAGATCCTGGAGCAATTTAGGGTCATCGTTGCCTTTTGTTAACTTTCTTAACCAGATAATTATACTTATTAAGTACTACTTAACATTACAAAATATATGTTTATATTAATATGAATCTTACTTCTGGTCTGCTTATCAAAGGTAGTATAAAGAATTTCAGCTTAAACTTCTGTTTGATTTCTTCCAAACCTTGATCAAAGATATTTGCAAGTAATTATAAATCTTCAATCTTCAACAATACTGTTACAAGATAAACTGCATCCTGGTCAAGGACATTTTAACACAGTAGTACTGAAGACAAGTTCAACATAAGCAGCTGTCTCATAAATTTATTTCTGCAACAGAAACATGGCACATGATAAACAAGTACGTTAAATGATAACAATGCAACATGATAGCATTTTTAAAATGCAAAAACTTTCAATACCTCCAAAGACATTACAGACTAAGTGTATTGTTCCCACTTGATGAGTATAATTAGCTAATTTCAGTTAAGGCCATGCTATGAATCTTTAAACAAAGCTAAATCTGATGACAGTTACAAACATTAGGCAGCAACTTAACAAAAGAAACAAGAGGGCCATGATGGCCCTAAATCGCTCACCCGAGTCTCATTGCTCATGTTACAAATATCGTTATTGGTTTTTATGGGTGCAAGTTTGATTAAGTTTGCAATAAGTTTGAAGACTCTGGGTGTAATGGTACTCAAATTTTTAGCAGAAATAGTTTTACTCTACAGGTCCCAGTGAACTTGACCTTTGACCTACAGACCCCAAAAACAACAGGGTTCTTCTAATATAATTACCCTATAAAGTTTGAAGGTTTTGGGTGTAATGATACTCCAGTTACTGAGAAGAAATAGTTTTCACTCTACAGATCCCTGTGACCTTGACTTTTGACCTACTGACTCCAAAAACGATTGGGTTCTTTTACTGAGTAAAGAAAATCATCCTACGAAGTTTGAAGGCTCTGAGTAAAATGGTACTCCAGTTACTAAGCTGAAACAGTTTTCACTCTACAGGACCCTGTGAACTTAACCTTTGACCTATGGACCCTAAAAACAAAAGGGTTCTCCTAATACAATTATCCTATAAAGTTTGAAGGCTCTGGGTGTAATGGTACTACAGTTTCTCTGCTGCTGCAGAAATAGTTTTCACTCTACAGGTCCCTGTGACACTGACCTTTGACATACTAGCCCCAAAAACAATATGGTTCTTCTATTTAGTAAAAGCAATCATCCTATGAAGATTGGAAGCTCTGGGTTAAATGGTTATCCTACTATTGAGTGGAAACGGTTTTCACTCTAGAGGTCCCTCACCCCTGGACAAAGCAAAAACAGTACGTCTCCATCAGAAGGGGGGGGGGGGGGGGGGGGGGGGGGGGGGGGCGGAGACATAACAATGAACAATTGAAGGTATAGCCCTTGGTGTTTCAGAGCACCAGATTTTCAAAGTTTTCCTTACATAGTTTACCCAGGAGCCATGATTTGAACAAACTTGGTAAAGGTCCACTGGACAATGCTGCACACCAAATATCTAAACTGTAGGCCTTACAGTATCTGACAAGAAGAGTTTTTAAAGTTTTTCCTATATAACTCTATGTAAAACATGTGACCCCTGGGGCGGGTCCATTTTTGACCCAGTGGCTATGATTTGAACAAACTTAGTAAAGGTCCACAGGACAATGCTGCACACCAAATATCTAAACACTAGGCCTTGCGGTTTCTGACAAGAAGATTTTTTAAAGTTTTTTCTATATAACTCTATGTAAAACATGTGACTCCTGGGGCGGGGACATTTTTGACCCAGGAGCCATGATTTGAACAAACTTGGTAAAATTTCACTGGACAATGCTGCACACCAAATATCTTAACTCTAGGGCTTATGGTTTCTGACAAGAAGATTTTTAAGTTTTACCTATATAAATCTATGTAAAATCAACTGACCCCTGGGGTGGGGTCAGTTTTGGCCCCACGGTCATAATTTGAACAAACATGGTAGAGGTCCACTAGATGATGCTTCATACCAAATATCTAAGCTCCAAGCCTTGAGGTTTCGGAGAAGAAGATTTTTAAAGATCCAACTTTTAAAATCTAATTTTAGCTCCAGTGAACCAGAAATGCAACGGACCAGAACCATTTGAACAATCTTGGTAGAGCTTCTTGCAAGGAACATCCCAGGCAAGTTTCATTTGGCCCTTTGGTTTCAGAGGAGATGTCATTTGAATGAAAAGTTGACGACGGGCTGACTGACGACGGGCGAAAACTGTTCAGAAAAGCTCACCCTGAGCACTTTGTGTTCAAGTGAGCTAAAAAGAAATACAAAAAGAAAGAAAAACAAACAAGAGGGTCCATGGGACCCTGGGTCGCTCACCTGCCAACAACTGCTCAAAGGTTGCAAGAGTCAGTGGATGCAAATACAATTGCCAATTGACTAAAAGGGTGCAGGCAATTATGACCATGGGGTCATCTTTGGTAGAGTTTCACTAGATGTCGTGCGTCATCAGGATTGTTAAAGCACAACGTGGACTATAATGGACTGAGCCTCATAAAAAATATATCAGGCACATATACACGATACCTAACAAGTTTAAAGTTTCAAAGCAGTATCTTGAAAAATGTAGAAGTTTGTGCCGCAGTATTTTTTAAAAAATCCTGCCGTTATACAAAAAACTAGGTTGCTGTGAACTGAATGTTGGAACACCGTTCCAAACAGGGATTATGTACATGACGCATGTTCACTCTATTGCCAATTCTACTAATTATTTTAAAATCCAACCATAGATGCAAAAAATATATGGGCAAGACACAAACTATCAGCAGTAAGGCCTATATAGCAGAACTTACTAAGTTCAGAGGGTTGCTTTGACATGGATCTTGGAGGGAGGAACATGGGTTTTGAGTGTAACACATACTTATTTTAATTTTTGGTTGTAAGGGTTGCAGAGACTTTCGGTCTTTAAGTAATGTTATTTATAATACTAGAACTTTTATTAAAATACAATGTACACAATTATAAAGAAAAAGATTCATAACAGAAAAAAATGTGTAAATGCAATCTTTAATAAAATAGAACAATATTAGCCCTTCAAAATTATTTTTCCCTGACTTTTCACTAACTTTTCTGGATTTTTATTTTCCACTGACCAATTTTCAAAATTACCTGACAATTCCCTGACCTTGAAAAAAAATCAAATTTCCCTGACTTTTCAAGTCCCCTGGCAACCCTGCAAGATCTTATATTAACTCAAGTATTGTACAAGTCTGATTAAATTCAAATCAAAAATGAAGCTGCTATTGTGCAGACAAGGTCTAAATAGTTAATTTTGGCACTTTCAGGGGCCATAACCCTGGAACCAATAATGCAATAAGGCAATTTGAAGAAAGGAACCAAGATCTTATGGTAATGAAAGTGAAGATCAGACCAAAATTAAGACCACTAGAGTGCAGAAAAGCTTTTATCATAACTTGACCTAGTGACCTTAATTTCTAAGACACATGACCCAGTTTCAAACTTGACCTAGATATCATCGAGATAAACATTCTGACAAAGCTTGAAGAAGATCGGAGCAAAATTAAGAACACTACAGTGCGGACAAGCTTTTTCTATAATTTGACCTAGTGACCCAGTTTTCAAGGTCACATAACCCAGTTTCGAACCTGATCTAAAAATCATTGAGATACACATTCTGACCAAGTTTGAGGAAGATGGGACCAAAATTAAGGCTGCTAGAGTGCGGACAAGCTTTTTCTAAAATTTGAACTAGTTACCTTGTTTTCAAGATCACATGACCCAGTTACGAACTTGACCTAGATATCATTGAGATAAACAATCTGACCAAGTTTGAAGAAGCTCGGACCAAAATTAAGACTACTAGAGTGCGGACAAGCTTTTTCTATAATTTGACCTTGTGACCTAGTTTTGAAGGTGACATGACCCAGTTTCGAACCTAATCTATATATCATTGGGATTAACATTTTGACCAAGTTTGAACAAGATCGGACCAAAATTAAGACTGCTAGAGTGCAGAGAAGCTTTATCTTTAATTTGGCCTAGTGACCTAGTTTTAAGGGTGAGATGACCCAGTTATGAACTTGACCTAGATATCATTGAGATAAACATTCTGACCAAGTTTGAAGAAGCTCGGACCAAAATTAAGACAGCTAGAGTGCGGACAAGCTTTTCCTATAATATGACTTTGTGACCTAGTTTTGAAGGTCACATGACCCAGTTTCGAACATGATCTAGATATCATTGAGATAAACATTTTTACCAAGTTTGAAGAAGATCTGACCATAATTAAGACCGCTAGAGTGCGGACAAGCTTTTTCTATAATTTGACCAAGTGACCTAGTTTGAAGAGTGAGATGACCCAGTTATGAACTTGACCTAGATATCATTTAGATAAATATTCTGACCAAGTTTGAAGAAGATCGCACCAAAATTAAGACTGCTAGAGCGCAGACAAGCTTTTTCTATAGTTTGACCTTGTGACCTAGTTTTAAGGGTGAGATGACCCAGTTATGAACTTGACCTAGATATCATTGAGATAAACATTCTGACCAAGTTTGAAGAAGATCCGACCAAAATTAAGACCGTTAGAGTGAGGACAAGCTTTTTCTATAATTTGACCAAGTGACCTAGTTTTAAGGGTGAGATGACCCAGTTATGAACTTGACCTAGATATCATTGAGATAAACATTCTGACCATGTTTAAAGAAGATCGCACCAAAATTAAGACTGCTAGAGTGCGGACAACAATTGTGAACGGACGACGGACGGACGGACGACGGACAAAAGGCGATCACAAAAGCTCACCCTGTCACTATGTGACAGGTGAGCTAAAAAGGAGAAAAAAAGGGAGAAACGCCACAATGCAACTAAACCAGGTTTTCAACATTCATGTTTCAAAGAAGCTTCATCATCAAGTGCCCTGTTGCATATTGTCAGCATTTTGCAATTGAACAATTCGGGGGGAATTATGGCCTTTTGATTTTTTTACATATATAATATATAGATGAATATTAATTTGTATCTTTTATGTTTTTACAGACTGTATCTAATTAGGTACATATTATTACTAACAACAAACTTAAAAACAAAGTGCTTGACCATTTACTTGTTTATTATTTACTATAGTCATGTATCATTTGCTCTACGAAGAGGAGTGGGATGTGCCTTCACCCCACACCCACCTATAAAAGAGGGTAATAAAAAAAATCAAAATCTTTAAAACAACAAGAACTGTCACTGTAAGATGACAATCCCCCCGAAAGGTGCTTTGACCTTTGAGCTGAAAACCAGTCATTCAGGGGTCAAGGTCAAATAAATATAGGTCAGTGAGAAGGTCTTTTTCAAAGGGGGTTGTGTCCAAGTATGAAGTAATTCAATTTACTAAGAAGAAAGTTATTGGCAATGTTGAAGTTTTTGGACAATTGAATCTTTAAGGTGAAGGTCATTCAGGGGTCAAGGTCAAACAAATATAGGTCAGTGGGAAGGCCTTGTCCAAAGGGGTGTTGTGTTTAAGTATGAAGTGTATCCACTTACTAATTTGGAAGTTATGGCCAAATATTAGTTTTTGGACAATTGCATATTCAGTGGTCAAGGTCAAATTATTAAAGGTCAGTGGGAAAGTCTTGTCCAAAGGGGTGTTGTGTCCAAGTATGAAGTAAATCCACTTACTAATAAGGAAGTTATGGGCAATGTTGAAGTTTTTGAACAATTGGATCTTCAAGGTAAAGGTCATTCAGGCGTCAAGATCAAATTAATATAGGTCAGTGGGAAGGTCTTGTCCAAAGGGGTGTTGTGTCCAAGTATGAAGTAAATCCACTTACTAATTTGGAAGTTATGGCCAAAAATTAGTTTTTGGACAATTGGATATTCAGGGGTCAAGGTCAAATTATTAAAGGTCAGTGGGAAAGTCTTGTCCAAAGGGGTGTTGTGTCCAAGTATGAAGTAAATCCACTTACTAATAAGGAAGTTATGGGCAATGTTGAAGTTTTTGGACAATTGGATCTTCAAGGTAAAGGTCATTCAGGGGTCAAGGTCAAACAAATATAGGTCAGTGGGAAGGCCTTGTCCAAAGGGGTGTTGTGTCCAAGTATGAAGTAAATCCACTTACTAATAAAGAAGTTATGGGCAATGTTAAAGTTTTGGACAATTGGATCTTCAAGGTAAAGGTCATTCAGGGGTCAAGGTCAAACAAATATAAGTCAGTGGGAAGGCCTTGTCCAAAGGGGTGTTGTGTTTAAGTATGAAGTGTATTCATATACTAATTTGGAAGTTATGGCCAAATATTAGTTTTTGGACAATTGGATATTCAGGGGTCAAGGTCAAATTATTAAAGGTCAGTGGGAAGGTCTTGTCCAAAGCGGTGTTGTGTCCAAGTATGAAGTAAATCCACTTACTAATAAGGAAGTTATGGGCAATGTTGAAGTTTTTGGACAATTGGATCTTCAAGGTAAAGGGCATTCAGGGGTCAAGGTCAAACAAATATAGGTCAGTGGGAAGGTCTTGTCCAAAGGGGTGTTGTGTCCAAGTATGAAATAAATCCACTAACTAATAAAGAATGTATGGGCAATGTTAAAGTTTTGGACAACTGGATCTTCAAGATAAAGGTCATTCAGGGGTCAAGGTTAAATAAATATAGGTCAGTGGAAAGGTCTTGTCCAAAGGGGTGATGAATCCAAGTATGAAGTAAATCCACTTACTTATAAGAAAGTTATTGCCAATGTTAAAGTTTTCGGACGGACTGATGGACGGACTGAAGGACTGACGGACGGACAGTTAAAAAACTATATGCCTCCCTTCTGGGGCATAAAAAAAAAGGTATAAAAGTCATGATATTAATCATAAGTATAAATCTGACTTATTTATTACTATTACCTTAATCTGACAATGAAATCCAGGTCATCTAAGTCTCTAGTATATCGGTCTTGTAGCTGGTCTCTGTGGTGTAGATGTGATCAAGTGTGGAATAATAGTCTTTGGTTTCCATGCATAGAGGTGGCACAGCATTATTTTTGTTCTTCAAGAAATCATACAGTTTCTGGCATTTTGAGAGTTGCAGCTGGTCAATGTTCAATTAACCGTGCTACATAACTTATTAACAGAAGTGTTAATTTCATACCATATTCTTACCTTTTTATGTTACCATTATATCCAGCAGTCAAGGATAAATGTTACATTCTAAAAAATGCTACATATAAATATTTATTATGCATTTATATATTATATTAACATTGCAGAAATCAAACCGGAGCTATCAGTGACAGTGATTTAGCCCTATAACACGTCTTTGACCGTAACTCAAAATTCTAGGCTGAAAAATGCAAAAATTCTGTCAAAATGATGGTCAGTGTTATGGAACTTGTAAAGTGATATTACATGTTGTATATCAAAAATTTCAGTCTAGTATAATAACTTGAGTAGTTTCTAAATTCAAAGAAGAGTTGCACACAGAAGAGTATTTCTCTATACATTATGTAAAAAAAACAACAAAGGGCCATAATTCTGCCAAAAATGTTCAAATCGCAAAACACCGACAAAGTGCGCCAAGGCTCTTGATGATGATGCTTCTGTAAAAGTTTACTGAAAATCTCTTGAGGAATGTAGTAGGAGTTAAGCACAGAAGTGTATTTCTCTGGGTTTTTTTTTTTTTTTTTAAAAACAAAGGGCAATAATTCAACCAAAATGTATGAATCACAAAACCCCAAAAAGGACACTTTATGATAAAGCTTCTGTGAAAGTATAGTCAAAATCGGTTGAGAAATGTAGGAGTTGAGAATAGAAGTGTATTTCTCTGTTGTTGTTTTTTTAAAAACAAAGCGCCATAATTCTGCCAAAAATGTCTGAATCGCAAACCACCAAAATGCGCCTGGGCACTTGATGACAAAGCTTCTTTGAAAGTTTGGTCAAAATCCCTTGAGAAATGTAGGAGTTGTGCACAGAAGAAATTGTTTATGCCTGCCTGCCTGCCGACGTACCCCAATCTAATAACCAGGGTTTTCCTTCAGAAAACCTGGTTAAAAAAATAAAATTGAAAATGACAAATATCAACCCTTTTGTGTAAGTTACTAACAGTTCCCATCAAAAGTCCATATTCACTTATAAATATCAGTTTCTTTAATTACTACCGTCAAAATTTATTTACCAGAAAATTAACAGTACAGAATAAGGACACAGTATTTTTGTGGCATTTTTTTTTAAGATAAAGGCTTTTCTTACGGGATTATCAAATTATTTTACTTCCCATATTTCTCTTTACCTGTCAAGTAATTTTGGAATGGCCCTGATAATTCAATGTCCCAATAATACAGACTTTCAACTACTTAGATCTGAGTATTGCTTAGTAAGCCTTGAGTCTGTAAACTGACCATTACAAATCTTAACATGATTCTTCCTCATTTCAGAACAAAAATTTCAGTCTCAATAAAACAAAATCTAAAACAACAACACAATAGAAAATTTTTTCAAGTAAACATGCCTCATAAACAAAACTGATTTAAGATGCATAAAACATTAATCAACGTTACTGGTAATTACATGGTTTGCCTGGTGGCAAATGGCTTATTTGATCTGGGCATTGGGTTGATCTACTGGCAAGCTGTACACAGACTCAAAATAATGAAACAGGTCATCCGCAAGGAAATAAAAGGTCTATTCAGCAGAGGCCTATAATGGCCCTCCATCACTCGGGTGAATATAAGATGTCCTACATTATCCTCAGATCACCTAGTATTTGATTCCAGACAACTTAGTTTTTTCAGAAAGAGAACATTCCGAACAGACGCTGGCCACAGTATCTCACCTAGAGCACTTTGAGTCAGGTAAGCTAGAATGAGATAGAGTTAGCACTAACATTACAGCACCTAGTGAGGTTTAAAATCTAATAAGCCTTAAATCTGTATGCTCTGGTCAGGAAATGTCTGAAAATTTTGAAATCCAACAGGTTAAGTACTTATAGACACATGTTCACAATTCCGTTTTCACAAGTTTATTGTCTATAGTTGAAAAAAAAGGTCTTAAAACCCTGAGGAAATGAGTTTACAAGCTGACATCCAGGCTTTTAATGAGTAGTGATCTATGATAGCATATTTTCCAGTTTTGACTGCAACAATAATGACTATTATATCTCTCTGACCTACCTTCAAGTTTTGAAATATTAAGATACAGACTCAGTACTTTATCAAAGCATACAAATTTAAGCAAAAAGTCTAAATTTTTACACTCCTTTTTATGGATGGATGCTCACAGAGCTAAGAGAACAAGCACAAAAAGAATTATGTCAAACTTTGTACTGTTTAATTTATCTTAAACATGTTAATGATGTCAAACTGTCACTGCAAACTTCTAATTAAAACTTCTCACAGGATTTCAAATAGTTTTGTGCCTGGTGTCTTACACTGGACTTGAATACTAGCAACTTGTTTCTTTTCTTCTCCTCCCTAGCTCTCTTTAACTGAAATAAGGAACAGTGTGTCACTTTAGCTTAACCTTATTCATTTTACATCAACTGAAATGCAAGTTTTTTCCAACTTAAATTAATCCATCTCGATGACTGCTTCCTGGGTTCAAACCAGTACTCGCTCTGAAAGTGAGGAATGTGGAATGTCACTGGAGAGTCTCAAACCTGGTGGCATACAAACCAGCAACCTTTGGATAGGGTGTCCGGCTCTTTAACCCCTTGACCACAGCTTCTCTGTTACTTTCTGTCAAGATTTAAGCAAGAAACTCAAGCTGATCCCAACAGCACTGATTCCACATTTTTTTCATACAGCATAGCTGGTGGACATTGTATGTTTCTATAATACTAACAGACAATATTTAATAAGTTTATAAATTAAGCCATGTTATGCCTAATTTGAGCTTGTAACTAAAATGCTATCAGCAGCACTTACTATAATACATAATTTCAGCAGATATCTAGAATTGTTTCAGTAAAAGTTTTAGTAGCATCAGCAGTAATGCTCAAGGGTTTGTAGTTGTGTTATGTGTTGTGTTATGTGTAGTGTTATGTGTTGTGTTATGTGTTGTGTTAGTCTTTTTAAGGACTAGTACCAAACCCCTAATTCATGCAAAATGTCAACTTTTTCAAAGGATAGGTCAGGCTATTAGCATCATGTGCTAAAGTGTGTTAGATTTTTGACAAATTTCTTTTATGCTAGAAGATGGTTCTTATAATTATATAACTGTGTATGTGATGTTGAAAGCTCAGTACCAGGCCAGTGACTCTGTCTTTTAGATGTAAATATTTCTTTGCTGTATCAGAAACTGTTATGTATAGACTACCTTCAATAAATATTTGGCAGCAGCTGACATAGGTCTATCAGATTCTTCACTTTCTGAACTAGAGCAGGTCTCCGAACCACTGCTTTCATCCCAAGGGTTATCTTTCCCTTGTTGCTCTTCACTACTTAACATATTTCCACATGTCTGATCTTTACTCCTGTCAGTACTTGCTCCATCTGGTTGATATGAGGGTAGTGAGTTCTCAGGAGTGGAAATGTCTGAAAATTCATTATGATAAACATGTATTGTGTAGGGCAGTAAAATGAAAACTATAATCTTAGTAGGGATGTCAACGAAAATTCGAACAATCAAATCTGATTTCTGCATTTGAATATTCGCACAAAAAATATAAATTATCAAGATTTGCAGCATCATTTTTCTTAAAATTACCAGGCTTTGGAAAATGTGATTAAGCAACAGCTTTTCTGTTAGTTTTCATAACGAGGATCAGTTTAGCAATCTGAAGTCAATTGGCATGTTTATTGTTTTAACATTTAACTCTACCAGTAATTGCCACGCACCTTTATGAAGGTGCAAAATAATTCTGCTTTATGTATTGTTAATCCGCTAATGACCCAAAATTTACAGACATTGAATTAAATTTGCATACAAACTCATTTTCACAATTACTTGGGACGAAAGCGTTAGTTGCATTTTCTTCAATCAAATCATCCACTCAAATCATTTACACAAAACTAGAACTTAGTGAGTCGGACGTGTTGCCTGACGATAGCATACCAGTTATTTAACTTTTTTTCTATGGAATGGGGAATTCATAGGCCCCTGACAAAAATTAAGTATGAAAATTTACAAAGGACAATAACTAAACAAGAGCTCTACGGAGCGGCGCCAATGCAGTTTCATACTGATACCTTTTAAGTTGTTTGAGTAATGGGCTACATTAAAGTTTTTGCATCACGATGACAATGACAATGATGACAACGCCACAGCGATCATAATAGCTCGACTTTTTCTTCGAAACAACTAGCTAAAAATTGTGAATAATAAAGTTATGGTTCTTGGGCACTGCACCTCCCCACAATGAGATCTATTCACCTATGAAGTTTCAAGTTGATATCTTCAATACCTTTCAAGTTATGCCCCAGACAAGAATTAAGTATGAAAAATTACAAAGGGCAATAAAATTATGTGAAAGAAAGTTATGGTTCTTTGGCACTGCACCTCTCAACAATGAGATCTATTCACCTAAGAAGTTTCAAGTTGATATCTCTAGTATTTTTAGAGTTATGCCCTGGACAAGCAAAATGGGATGCCGCCGAGGACACCGACGCGGACACTGTAAGTAACACCTATGTGTCCCCGCCTATAGTCAGGTGACATAATAAATTATTTAATAATGACAGCTGTAAGATTTTTATATCTATTTTCTGATCAGCAAGGTGTTAATGTAAAATGCCTCCTCCTCAAAAATATTCAAAAAAGTGATGTCAAGTGTACTTAAGTTAAAAATTTTATATCACTTGATTTATTGTGAAGAAAGTTTGAACAAATCAGACTGGTATAGAAATGAATTTCAAATATGATCTAATGAATGAAACAGAATAGTTTCAATAAAACAGGAGCAAGTACGTCAAAATCGTGTGCACGGGTATTTGGACACCAAAAATTCCGACATTCAGAAACATCCACATTTCCTGTATAAATATCTGAATATATTCGAATATTCTATATGAATACCAAAATCAGTGTTTCCTTGACATACCTAATATAATCTAATCTTTGTAATCTTTGGCAGTGTAAATACATGTACAACACAGTTACTATGAATATAGCTGAGACACTTCAAATGCTTGTAAGATTTAGGGCATGATTCAGTGATGGTCCTAATCTGACAATAAGCTGTTAACATGTTTAAAGCATGATTTTTTCCATTCTTTTAAATTCTTTGCCATATAAAGTAACAAAAACAATATAAACGTGTGCTGTGTAAGTGATTTGTTGCGAATGACCAAAAAAAAAATCATTCAATTTTGTGAGATTACTTTCACTTTCAACATCTGTATGATCATTTTTATTCATCCATATGTAAACATGGACAGCTAAACATGTATTTCCTTAATTCCTTAATTTACACAGATTACATGATGAAAATTCTTACATTTACTTAAACATGTTATTTCTATTTACCTGGAGGAGATAGCCCTTTGGATCCAGACTCTCCTTTTCTTTCATGTTTCATCAACCAGTTCTGAATGAAAAACTGTTTGTCTACAGAGGTCTTTTTACTATCAGCAACTGTCTGATTGTCTGAACTAGAAATGTTCGTTGCTCCTTTTGTATATTGTAACAAAGGTTTCTGTTTAGTATATTTGTCTTCTTTTATTTCAGCTTCATTCCTAAGACCTACATGTACATCTAATGAAGTTTCACCACCAACAATACCCTTTTTCACTTTGCTTAACTGAGATGACTCTTTGTTTGAAGTGCCTGATTGTTCCACTAACACGCACGGGTCTTCATTTTGTATCTGTGACTTGTGTTTTTCCCTATACAACCTTGGTGTACCATCTTTACTCAAATATCTGAGATCACCATTGCCAATACCTTTGTTTTCATGTTTATTACCAGCGGCCATATTATCTTTATGTTGCCCATGACTGATGTCATTTCTTAAAGAATGGCAGGATTGCAATCTTTTGAATACATTTTTCTCATGTCGCAGCAAACTTACAGAGTCTGAGTTTGTATCTACAGCTTCATTGTCCTCTGAAAACAGTGACTCAGATGACCTATTTAGTTGGCCACTTTCTGGATCATTGGTTGTTTTGCCATGTTCATTACTGTAGTCTTTGGTCTGAGAGCCCTGGCTTGAGTCCAGACTCAACTTTCTTTTGTTTGTCTTTACCACACTTGATTTATTTTTTGCTTCAACTGAACTTTGTTTGTCAACACTGTATGGTGATTCAACAAAATTTTGCCAGAAAACTTTATTACCAAAATACTGGCCATCAATGACCATTTTACGAGGTTCATATGTTTTACGCAGTTCATTCTTACTGTATTTAGGCACTAAATCTTTCTGATGTGTTACCGATTCTTGCTCTTCTCTTGGCCTTCTTGGACTAACCTTGTTGTCTTTCTTTGCTATTGATTCCTTTTTCTTAAAACTGACTTTAAAATCTTCAAAAGAATCATCAGAATTATCTGCAGATAAAGTAATTACCTCACCAGTATCTTTTTGCCTAACACGATTCCCTGAGTGTTCTTTTGATGCTTTCTCTGTATACTTCTGTCTCTTAAGTTGCACCGTGTTTTTTGCAAAACTGGTATCACATTTTCTCTTGTTCCAGGAAGTTTTGTTTTGAACTGGCTTTACTTTTAGATCAAATTTCAAGGGTTCAGTTGTATGCCAAAAGTCATCTGTGATTCTCTTGTTTTCAGATCTTCCTGTCAAATTTGTGAACTGTTTGTCTGTTTCATACTGTGAAACTGCCTCATTTTCAGATCTTGTTTCAGGGTGGGTCTGAAGTATCTTGCTATCTGGTAAAGACTGGATTTGTCCTTGTTGTTTAACGGCCACTTGTTTGCTTGATGACTTTTTATATCTAGTTATAACTGGCCTAGAGCTAAGAACATTTTCAATAATTTGCTCCCCTTCCCCAGTCTGTGATGCTTGAACACTGGTAGGACATTTATTCACTGAGTCTATTGCTTTATCTAACTCAAGATTTTGAGGATGATTTTCACAAGTTTTGTCATTCCCAAGCCTGTACTCTGTTGGCAGACCTTGAAATGTTCTTGTCTTTTCAGAAACATCTGCACCCAAGCATTTGTCACCTTGAACAGCTTCAAAATCTGTCCCTTCATTGTCAAATAATGTGAAAGATTCATTTACTGGCTTCTGTGGGTGAGTTTCAGACATTTTTGGTGAGAATTCTTGCGTTTCTGGGAAAGGGCACACATCAAAGGGTTGGGTGCACTGCACTGGACTTGATACTGAACCTGTACCACAATCTTTACTTGTATCTTCTTTATTTAAGTTTTCTTCCAAAGAAATATCCCCTGTAGATTTGTCGTGAGAATCTGCAAGTTCTCTGTTTCCAGAAGAATTTAACTTAACACTTTCAGGAAAGTTCAAATCACCAATACTGGTCTTTTTGCAATCTCTAATAACTTTACTACTCAAACCAGCTTGCTCTGAATTACTCCTGTTACCGTTGTCTTCATGAGGATTTTTACACACTGTGTCAATATTTCTGTTTGCAAGGCCGGTCTCCAGCCAAGTTTTAAATTGGTCTTCAAATGTATGTGTTATGGTCTTTTTTGGAATTCTTTTTTTCATTACATCTTTTCTATCTATTTCTTGGTGAAAATCTGCACAATTTTCATCTTCACAAGGTTTAGTTTTCATTTCTGGTTCACTTTGTGTGCCACACTTACGTAAAAGCAGGTCAGTCACACCTTGTTCCAAATTTTCAGATTCCGGCAATTCCATCATTTCTGAATGCTTCCTTCCATCTAAAATTTCATATGTACTCCCTTTTGATAATTTTTTACACTCTATTCCAATACTGCCTACAGAATCATGCATCTTTGAACTTGAATCAGTTTCAATTTCAATAACAGATTTATTGTTCAATAACTCTGCAGTAACTTTTTCAGGTTTCTCTACATTAACATGTTTAGATTTTGAGATCATTTCTCTTGCCTTAAGTGTATTCAATTTAGCTGCTGGAGCTGGTAAATTGTCAAGAGCCTGTGGAACATTCCTTGTTTTTGATTTACAGACAGATATGTTTATACCACTTTCGTCATGGGCTGGTTTTACCTCCTGTCTAGTCACTTTACCACTCCTTAATCTGGTAAACTTCTCTTTATGCTCTTTGAGTTTGTCATTTTTTTCAGAACTATGAATCGATTGTTCCCTCTTTTGCTTTTCTTCAGATTGATCACATCTCTCAAGCACAATACGAATATCAGAGACAGCTATCGCATCTTTTAGCAACTCTGCATGCTTCTGTTTAGTACAATCTGACTTCAGATAAACATGTCTACCATGACTCTTGGATGCCTCTTTATGTAAACTCTTCTTCGGTTTTTCAAGCTGTTCAGTGTTGCCAATTTTTATCGTGTTTGTGATCTGAGCTACACTTCTTGAGTTGACAGGACACCTATCTGCACAAAGACTCCTGCCTAATTCTTCTGAAACATTTAAGTCAACAATATCATCTGATTTACCATCATCTGATTCAAAATTGTCATCTTTAATATCTGAATGTATTTCTATTCCTGGCATTTTTCCATCATTACCATGCATCTGCTTTACAATTTTCTCAGTTTCAATGTTTTCAACATCAATGGTTTCAACATCCATGGCACCAATTTCATTTTCTTTAACTTCACTTCTCCCAACACACTGAAATTCTGCATCCTTTGTACCATACAGCTGGTTCTCTCTTTTTCTACAAGATATAACTTTAGCATACAATTTTTCTGATCTTTTTTTACTGCCTGTCTCTGCATCAAAGTACTCTGGAGCCAGTTGGTAAGCACTCAGGTTTCGTTTCCTTTCTTCTTCAGACAACATTGGTGATTTCTTGGACAACACTTCTTTTCTTCCAAAAAGAGAATTGATACATAACTGATGATCTTTATCAATATCTTCCAAGTCAGTCTGATCGGAACCTTGACCTGTATCTTGATCTGTCTCTTTCTTAGAGACTATATCTTCTCTAATTGATTTACGATGATACTTGTCTATTTCTTCTAAATTTGTCTGGTTTACAACAACTTCAAATGGCAAAGGGTAGTTACAACTTTCTTCCCCAGTTTCTCTCAATGACAAGCTAGAAAATGGATACCCTGTCTCACTTGTTGCAGCAGTATTCTGTATCACGTTCTCCTCATCAGTATTTTCTGCAAGTTTAGAGACACATTCTCTCACAGTTTTATTTCCAGTGTGCAAAGAAATATTACAAAAATTTGCCTCATTCTCGTCAGCAGTTTTTTCTTGTTCAGTGTATTTTGAATATATTTCAGCAGATTGTTCACCATTTTTGCATGCTTCTTCTACTTGTCCCCTAAGTTTTCCCATCATACCTTTCTCAGGCAGACCACACCTTTCAGAATTTCCAGAATTTCTCATATTATTTTCAGAACATTTCTTAACAACTTTCATTTCATCTTTCTGAACACTATGACTATTATCACCATCATCTAAGGTTTCACCTGATTTGTCAGAAATATTAGTTTTACCATCTATAACTTTAGTCACCAACTGTTGCCGTTTCTTCTTTAGCCTAACAATGACATCACTGCTATTACGCAATGGTAATCTATTATTTTCTGAATAGTAGCTTTGCATTACAGATGTGTCTACATCATGAAACTGCGAGTCACCTATATTATCTTGAGATGCTTCTGATTTGTCACTATGTTGCTCATCAGTGTTAGTTTCAACTACGTATTCATCACTGGCTGTAGTAAAAGCAGGAGTGTCAACCTCAGCCAGTCTTCTGCATTTTTGAACTGGTGAAACATATTCACTACTTTCTTTCTTCTCTGAAGTATAAGACTGTAACGGACTTGTTTTATTCACACCTACAGAGACATTTTTCACAAATTTTGTACCCTCAAAGTTATCATTATTGATTTCTAAATTCTGCTGCAGATGTCCATGTGAATCACCTATTACATGTATATCTTTTATCTGGGTACTCTGAGCAGATGGAGACCCTATATTAAAACTGTCTGATGTATCTTCTAATAAAGCATTGCTCGAGCCAGACCTGGGAGCCTCTGCAGACAAACCTTCCTCTGACACATACTTTGTGGCTTCACTCTCTTCTGACTCATTATTTATGACATTTTTCTGATTTTCTGTCAGATCATGTGTTTCTTTCTGACTATCTGATACATTTCCACATGACAAATCTTTTGAAATTGTCTTTTCACAATAAGCAGGTACCTGCCTCTGATTTTTCTCTACATCTCTTACACATGCTGTTGCTTCCCTTGAACAATTATCAGAAACTGTAGTGCTTAACTTCTCATTTGAACTTGTTTGTATCAATGGTGCCTCTACATTTTCCTTCACTAGTCTTGTACTTCCCTTTGAAGAAACAACAACCAATTCAGTCTCTGTGTTCACATGCCTGGGAGGTTCTGTATGACCTTCTTGGGAGGACAAAGCACAAGAATCCTCTTCAAAACTAAATCTAACTGACTCCAGTTCCTCTTGCCACTGTGATGATGCCACCTGGAGTACAGAAATCACACAATACATCTTCCTGTTTAAAAATGTATTAATTATACTAGTAAGTTTTTAAATTTTTCTATTGCACCCTGAAGACTTACAAAACCACTATCCTATTCTACTGATAAGTCTTACATATTCTCTGTCCTTTTACAAGACAAACTGATGACTTTGTAAAATGTTCAACTTAAAGAGCTAATGGAAAAAAACAATCTGTCGAAATTGCACATCAGAAATCCCCAAAATCAAGAAGGAATGTCGACTCATCATGATCAACCCCTCACAAAAGTTTGAAGTTATCAACAATGTGCTATTCTCTTCAAAGACAGGGTCATAAAATTATCAAATGAGCATTACACAGAATCATTTGAAAATAAAAGCCAGTGATTTAATTTGTTATAAAAAACAGTCGAGGTATTGTGTGAATTTTTTTGATACTAGTAAACTGAATCCTTAATTACCTGTGACTGGGATTCTGATACCTCAGAGGGTTTGTACAGAGCTTTTACAGGGCCTGAAAACTTTCTATCTACCATTTCCTTCTCTGCAATGAAGAATGTAATATTATAGTTAAGTTCAAAAGTATAAGAACTCATTACACTGACTGATATTTACTTGATCATAACATAATGGTTATTTGAATGGTAATTATGAGGGCTATCCCAAAATAGCAATTAATTTTGGATTTTCTATAAAAGCATTCAGATGACAAAACTGGTTATACTTAAAGAAAATGTACAACAAATGGACTAAGGTTGTAACATTTTACTATAAACATGTAGCGAGATTTAAACACAAGGTAGTGAATCCATTGCAAAATGGTATTATTTTTTTCTCTTGTGCAGACAGTCAACACTGCAACGCTATTATTCAACTTTGCATATGATTCAGAGGTATTTTATTCTTATTTGTACTTGTATTCACATAACACAATTGACTCATAGATTTTAAAAAGTATTTTCTATGACTGTACTTGACTGTATTAATGTAGTATAATGACTAACACACCTTCTCCCTCCCACATTTACAAATATGCCATCACCCTAAAAACTTGTTTTGATGTGATAAACAGGTAGTTCAATCACTTCTGATGAAGGCTAATTGCAAGACACATCAAGCCTTTGTTAATGACTTAGACATCATAATCTTCCAGTGGGTTCACTAACCTGCCATACACCCAAGACATGGCCCAACCAGATTTTGCCTATTTGCAAGCCAGTAAGAACCAGCTTGGTGGCTCAGATTTGAGGACACTGTTGACATCATGCAACCAGAGATTTAGTTTAACAAGTCACTAACACCAACATGCATGGTTTGCTGATATGTTTAACCAGTTGGTTATAGCAGGCATAACAAATGCATCCTGCAGTGAGTTGTGTACTTTGAAAAAAAAAAATTGGACAACCCTCATAAATACATTTAAATTTCTGATATTATTTGACTTGGTTGAAAATGGCCTAACAAGAAAAATACCTTATAACATCATCATCACAGACCAACTTCTTCAAAAGATTTCAAAAGGAACACTTATATCAACACTAAAATAAATTTCTTAACTGAAATTCTGATCCTGTCTAATAATTCTACAAGCCATAAACATATCTGGGCTAGTTACAGGAAAAGATGTGTTCACCAATGCTGTAACAGACATAACATCTAAAAATTTTAATGAAGATACCTATTTCTTCTGGTGATGAAATAAAAGATATTCCAAGGTATTCCACATCCTTCCCAATTTCTTTACTTCTTCCCTTCTCTACAATACAAACATTCTAAAATGACAACATTTTGCTGGATAAATCATACCCTCATATGTAATGGCATTATGAAACTGCTCCACAATATTTTTCAGCATTCTTCACATCACCAAGATGACAATGAATGACATCATTTAAAATGCTCATCATTTTGAATATGCCATGAGAGAATAGGCATAATATTTTCATAATTGTGTGACATTTGCTTAATTCTGTAATTTAGAGCTAAAGGATTACAATAACAATTACAATAACGGTTATATTGTTTGTGCTCTGACTGATGCACTCGTTTTTTTTCATTCAACAAAATGTAAGATATATTGATGGATCAGAATGCTGAGTTCGCAATATATACATATATATATTTATCGATGAATTTCACACATTATGAATTGTATCAGTATGATTTGTATCGTTTAATTGAAACTTCAAGTGCCATGCCACCATCCTCATAAATATAGTAGTGTTCATAAAATAAGTACAAAGGGTGTATAATCTCTTGAATTGCATTCGTAAATAATCTCTTAACTCTAAACGTCTTCCAGTTAAAGATAACGAGCACCTACAGTTGCACCTTTTCACTGCTAAGAACCCCTGCCTATATCACAGTACAAACTAAATGACCACAAGTATGTACAGAAGCTTTATCTCCAATGAACCTTGATCCTTTGAGAGTTCCTTTGATCTTTGAAAGATTACCTTGACCCAAAACTAGCTAACAAAAGACTTTTAAAATCTATTTTCAATAATATGTTAATCTCATTTTAAACTGTATGATCACAAGTACTGGAAAAGCACTTAAAGTTATGAGAAAATCTGCTTTTTTGTATAGATATTTGATCAAGTTGTTTATCAGCATTTTATTTCTGCATTTGATTCCACAATATTGTGGAATTTATCATACATTTCTTTTTAATCTACAAATACTGCATAATTCAATGCAAACACACAGACGTGAAAATACAAAGACTGGTTTTAAGGCAAGGCTGAAGCAGAAAAAGAAAATACCTTGGTTGTTTGCTAGGTTCTTGACATCATTATTGTGGGAAAATGTGTTATCAGCACATACACTGAAACGATGATCTGCTAAAGTCTCCTCAGATTGCCTGGACATAGCTGGTGGCTGATAATCAGGCTTCCATTCTATCAAACAATTCAATTTCAATCAAAATTTAACATTACAGCTTTTAGTCTGTAAGTACTTTCTTTATACAAAAAAACCTTAACACTATGTACTTGTCAGCTTTTTTTAATATTGGTAAATACCCAAGTTATCTACTGAACAAGTATTTTGACTACATGACTTGTATTAGTAGTAAGAGTAATAAATTATATGAACAAACATACCTCTGTCTGTCACACACAAGCAGTCTAGCAAAGGTGTCACAGAAGCTACAGAAATGTTTAACAAGATGACATACCTTCTATACTCTCAAGAACAGAAGCTTCAGATGCTGGTATAAGAAATTCTTCTGCAGTAAAAGGCTGTATCAATTTCTCTAGCAAGCGTTCTGTAAAAGGTCCACACATACAATGGATCTTACTTGAATTATCTTAAGGAAGGAAAAAAAACATTACATGTATATTCTTTAACATGTAAACAAAGACATAAATCTCTTTGAGAATTCTTATCTATTTATCCTAAAGTGAATTCTGGACTTATTCTTTGAAATATATATGTATTTGTTGCTTACCACAAAGCTGAATTTCAGTACATGTATGTGTATATAAGTCAAATGTTTTCTTTTTAAAAAATATACAGTAAAGTAGAAAATGATCTACTACTGCAATGGTTTTTCTTTTTACACAACCAGCAAATAAAAAGGTCTGAAAACTATCTAATCTCATTAAAAATAATACTGTTTAAGTCATTAGTATGAAGTAATTGCTGAAAACTTAAAATCTTCTCTCTAGAGATGTTATGAGTAGGTATATTGTACCTGGAAGATATTTCTTTAGTATGAAATAACCAGTGATTACTTAAAATCTTCTCGCAAGAGATGTTATGAGCAGGTATACTGTACCTGGAAGATCTTGTGCAGAGTCCCTGCCTTCATTAAGAAAGGTTTGGGGTGGGCTTTCTGAAGGCTGTGCCATCTCTTCTAACAGCTGTGTAAGGCCTATACTCCCTGTCATACTGCTCTCAGGCTGACATGCTGCTCTATTACAACTGGAAATAAGATCACATTCAAACAACTGCACTCCTTTACACAGGAAAGCCTTTTGAAATTTATTTATAATAATTTCATGATTTAGTGACTAAAAATTATGATGACTGTTAAATTTAATGATACCAATCTCCCATGAAAAGTAAAAGAACTATAACAGTTCTAAAACACTGACCTCTCTTTTCTTTCTTTCAGTTCTTCCTTCATTCTGTCATATATTCCTTCATGCTGCATGCTAAAAAATGAAATAACATGATTCTTTTGATTATGTAACTGCAAAATATTACAAGTATACACCTATGTTTACAATTTTCATGGCATTCTTTCTCAATAATACCATCTATCATTCCCACATAGGAAAAACAGATTTACAGAATTTTCTAATGTAGATGGGTTTTATAAACTGATATTTACTTCAATGAGAAGTCTTATTTACCAGTGCTGAAATATGATGATTTACTTGTAAAGCACACACAGGAAGCATGTGAATTCCTGAAACCTTAAAATTCAAATTTTGACAAACATGTTCATACACAATTAAGTGTCTGATGTAACAGATGCTCATCAAAACCAATCTTTTTGCTGCTTATTACAGTCAGAGGTCTGAGAAAGCGTTTGACCCAAGAAGCCACATTCCTAAAACAATGAACATGTTGCTAAGTTTTACTGAATTCATTTGAATGGTGGAGGTCACTCACAACTGACAACACATGTACAATATATTGTCATCCAGGCCAAGAGTTTTTTCCGAATGCTTCTGTCTTTAGATACAACTTTTTAAATCAACCAGAATACAAGTACCAACACCGATCATAATCAGTTGCATGATATTGGTTAGAGTTTAAGATGCTCTGCAATCTTTATACTGCTGTCAATTATTTCCAAGTATGTTTATCTTGTGTTCATCTCCTTGTTAAATGCACACTTTGTGACTGGCTTCGAAAACTCTTAATAGATGGCTATGGTAAAATGGACTTCAGTGTTACTGAAAATCATCAAAAGCTAATGCCATGAGATATAATTTAGAAATCATTATCACATTGTTAAGTGCAATTAAACACTGACAGAGAGGATGATGAAAATAGAGCTATCACTAAATGTGATCAGTACCCCCAAAAGACCGCTTCGGAACTGAGGAAGTTATTAGTAACAGAATACTTTGTAGAAAAATTGAAAAAGAGTTATGGTTGTGGGCAATTAAAGATAGTTGTGGTTCTTGTACATTGCATTTCCTGTCATTGTGCTTGACCATTGTATGAAGATGCACTGAATTCCAACCAGTAGTTTTCAAGTTATGCTCTGGACAAGGAAAACCAACAAAGGGCAATAACTGTGCAAATAGTGGAGATGGAGTTATAGCTCTTGTACACTGCACTTCCTCTCATTGTGCTTGACCATTTTATGAAGTTGCATTTAATTCCAACCAGTAGTTTTCAAGTTATGCTCTGGACAAGGAAAACCAACAAAGGGCAATAACTCTGCAAATATAGAAGATGGAGTAATGATTCTTGAACAGTGCACTTCGTGTCATTGTGCTTGACCACTGAATGAAGTTGCACTGAATTCCAACCAGTAGTTTTCAAGTTATGTTCCAGACAAGGAAAACTAACAAAGGGCAATAACTCTGCAAATAGTGAGGAAGGAGTTATGGCTATTGTAAAAAGCACTTTCTGTTAATGTGCACGATCACTATATGAAGTTGTATTGAATTTCAACCAGTAGTTTTCAAGTGATGCTCTGGACAAGGGAAACCAACAAAGGGCAATAACTCTGCAAATAGTGAAGATGGAGTTATGATTCTTGAACACTGCACTTTCTATCACTGTGCTCGACCACTGTATGAAGATGCATCGAATTCCAACCAGTAGTTTTCAAGTTAAGCTCCATACACGAACAAAGGGCAATAACTCTGCAAAGAGTGAAGATGAAATTATGATTCTTGAACAATGCACTTCATCTCATTGTGCTTGACCATTGTATGAAGTTGCATAGACTTCCAACCAGTAGTTTTCAAGTTATGCTCCGGACAAGGAAAACCAATAAAGGGAAATTACTCTGAAAATAGTGAAGATGGAGTTATAATTTTTGGACACTGCACTTCCTCTTATTGTGCTTGACCATTGTATGAAGTTGCACTGAATTCCAACCAGTAGTTTTCAAGTCATTCTCCGGACAAGGTACAGCCAGACCGACCGACCAACCACAGAGTGACTCCTATATACCCCCCAAACTTCGTTTTGGGGATATAAAAAAGTGTTGTCATTCAAACTTCGGAAAAAGTCCATTTTCAATCTTCTGTTCGTCTGTAAAACTTCTGCTGTGTCAGGTTGTGAAAAACAAAGCATGCACTGGTGTATATGAAAAATGTGTTATCTACCCTATAAGTGAACATGCACACTAAGTTTCAAATCGATAGTCTTATAAATGTGAAACAAGTTTACGTCACAATATTTTGCTATTACAGGTTGTAAAACTGCCGGCTTTGGGGTGCATGAAAAAAATGTCAGGCACATCTACACTTATTAGTGAACATGCAAACCAATGTTCATATGGTCCTAAAAATGTGGAAGTAGTTGGCTTCAAGTTTTTGTTACGGAGATAGGTTAAAACCACAGAGCTGGCACTGGCATGCATAAAAAATGACTCATGCACATCTACACTTATTGATGGAAATTCACACCAAATTTCAATTCAATAGTCCTAGAAATGTGGATGCTGTTCATGTGACAAGATTTTTGCAATGAATGACTGACTATAAAATGACCAACTGTTAGATGACTTCTATATACCCTAACAAACCAAGTTTAGTGAGTGTATAACAAATGTTATTATATGCACATCTACTGTTATTGGTGATCTTGCACAACAAGTTTTAAATCAGTAGTCCTAGAGATCTGGAAGTTGTTTGCTTCTTCAAATTTTGCTATGACAGGCTGTACAACTGCAGAATATGCACGCACATCTACACTTATTGGTGAACATGCACATCAAGTTTAAGATTCACATTTCTGCAATGGACCAACCAATATACTGACCAACAGTTAGATAACTCCAATATGCTCCCACAAAACAAAGTTTGATGGGGTATTATAACAAAACTTGTAAAATCTATATTCTACGGTCAAACAAAAAAACATTTAATACTTTCCGATACCGGAATCTGAAACTGAAAAAACAAACACCGGAACCTACCAGAACTTTGGATCATATTTTGCTTGGTAACCTGGTTGCAGATCCCAGATGTTAAACCGTTCCACATAAAGAACATATTCTCCAATATCCTGAAATAATATGTTTCTATTTTTGATATTTCTGTTACAAAATGATGATACATATATATCTTATTCAAAAGACTTCTGACACAAAACCTGTATATACGTTCTCTGATGCAGTAAGAAAGAACAGTAATCAGAACAATTTGTTTAAATCTGTCTATGATGACAATAATATTGATTTGACTTATTAAAATGACAAAACAGTAACATGAAATATGCATTTCTTTCAAATGTTTTTTTTTCCTTTCATTTTCTTTTGTTTTTTGACAAAGTTTCAGGGTTTCCTTATTGTTTTATACAATATGATAAAATTCACTTAGAAGTTCTTGCTTAGCTACAAACTGATTACAACAGCACATCACTTCTCCCAAGAATCCCACCACTTTGCCCTATTTTTGGTCCCGGAGAAGTCACTTATCCTAAAATTTGGTCCTAGCGTGTCCCTTGTCAAATTTGTAAAGGTAAAAAAAGCTTTCCACTTTGGGTGTGTGATTGATTTTTTATCAATCCTAACAAAACAAGAAATCGGTGGAACCGATGGATGCTCCCCGAATAAATGCCAATTCCAAAAGGGCTATTGTTTAATATATATTTTTTTCAAAGTATGAAAAATAACAAAGGGCAATAACTCCTAAATTATGCAAAACAGAGTTACGTTTCTTGCACGCTGCACTTCTCCTCATAGAGATCTATCTACCAATAAAGTTTCATGTTAATATCTCTTATACTTTGTGAGATATGCCCCGGACAAAAATTAAGGCAATAACTCAAAAATTAATAAAGCAAGAGTTATAGTTCTTGTGCACTGCACTGCTCATCTATGAGATCTATCTACTTATAAAGTTTCAAGTTGATAACTCTTATACTTTGTGAGATATGCCCCGGACAAAAAATAAGTATGAGAAATTTCAAAAGGCAATAACTCAAAAATTAATAAAGCAAGAGTTATGGTTCTTGTGCACTGCATTGCTCATCAATGATATCTAAATACCTATGAAGTTTGTTCTTGATATCTCTCATAGTTTTTGTGTTATGCTCCAGTCAAAATTATGACGTAAGGACAAAGCGGCAACTATATGCTCGCCCTTCGGGGAGCATAAAAATTCAGTTTCTTCCCAACAGAAAGTAATTCTCTCAAACCAAAATCAAAACAAAGAAACTAAATAAAAAAAACTGGCTCAAGAAGGGGTCAACAAAATAACATAAGTGAAAAGGTTCTAACCAACATAATGAATAGAATTTAGTCTTGTCAAAAAGAGATAGATACTGAATTCGCCTGTACTACCTTAAAAACAAGAGGGCCATGATGGCCCTGGATCGCTCACCTGAGTACTTTGGCTGTAGGTTTGCTGTTAAGCAGTATTTCATTTTTTAACTGAAAATATGTAAGTGCCTACAAACCAAATATGTAAAATATCAGTCAATAAATAAAGGCTCTATGACAGAAAGTAGAAATATCTATTATAAGCTATGGTGACCTTGACCTTGACCCAGTGACCTCAAACCCTACCCATGGGTAGAGGTCCATGCAAGGAACCTCTATACTGAATATCAAAGATATTGGTCTATAAATGAAGGCTCTATGAGGTACAGTAGATAAATCTACTTTTAGCCTCCGTGACCTTTAACCTAATCCAATAATTTGAAAAAGCTTGATAAAGCTTGCTTCATGCCAAATTTTAAAATTCTAGGTCTTGTGGTTTCAGACAAGAAGATTTTTAAAGATTTTCTTCTATATTGTTATTTAAAACTTGTGACCCCTCGGGCGGGGCCAATAGTGACCCCAGGGACATTTTTCTAATAAACTTGGTAGAGGTCCACTAGACAATGCTACACACCAAATATCTAAGCTCTATAACTTACGGTTTCTGAAAAGAAGATTTTTTTAGATTTTCTTATATAACTCTTATGTAAAACTAGTGACCCCTGGGGCGGGGCCATTTTTGACTCAGAGGCCAGGATTTGAACAAACTTGGTAGAGGTCCACTAGACAATGCTACACACCAAATATCTAAGCTCTATAACTTACAGTTTCTGATAAGAAGATTTTTTAAAGATTTTCCTATATAACTCTATGTAAAACAAGTGACCCCCGGGGCGGGGCCATTTTTGACCCAGAGGCCAGGATTTAAACAAACTTGGTAGAGGTCCACTAGACAATGCTACATACCAAATATCTTAACTGTAGGCCTTCTTGTTTCTGACAAGAAGATTTTTCAGTTTTTCCTATATAACTCTATGTAAAACAAGTGACCCACGGGGCCAGGCCATTTTTGACCCAGAGGCCAGGATTTGAACAAACTTGGTAGAGGTCTAATAGACAATGCTACACACCAAATATCTAAGCTCTATAACTTACGGTTTCTGACAAGAAGATTTTTTAAGATTTTCCTATATAACTCTATGTAAAACTAGTGGCCCCTGGGGCAGGGTCATTTTTGACCCAGAGCCCAGGAATTGAACAAACTTGGTAGAGGTCCACTAGACAATGCTACACACCAAATATCTAAGCTCTATAACTTATGGTTTCTGACAAGAAGATTTTTTAAGATTTTCCTATACAACTCTATGTAAAACTAGTGGCCCCTGGGGCGGGGCCATTTTTGACCCAGAGGACAGGATTTGAACAAACTTGGTAGAGGTCCACTAGACAATGCTACACACCAAATATCTAAGCTCTATAACTTATGGTTTCTGACAAGAAGATTTTTTAAGATTTTCCTATACAACTCTATGTAAAACTAGTGGCCCCTGGGGCGGGGCCATTTTTGACCCAGAGGACAGGATTTGAACAAACTTGGTAGAGGTCCACTAGACAATGCTACACACCAAATATCTAAGCTCTATAACTTACGGTTTCTGACAAGAAGATTTTTTTTAGAATTTCCTATATAACTCTATGTAAAACAAGTGACCCCCGGGGCGGGGCCATTTTTGACCCAGAGGCCATGATTTGAACAAACTTGGTAGAGGTCCACTAAACAATGCTACATACCAAATATCTTAACTCTAGGCCTTGTGGTTTCTGACAAGAAGATTTTCAAGTTTTCCCTATATAACTCTATGTAAAATCAACTGACCCCTGGGGTGGGGTCAGTTTTGTCCCCAGGGACATAATTTGAACAAACTTGGTAGAGGTCCACTAGATGATGCTTCATACCAAATATCAAAGCTCCAGGCCTTGTGGTTACGGAGAAGAAGATTTTTAAAGATCCAACTTATAAAATCTATTTTTAGCTCCAGTGAACCAGAAATGCAATGGACCAGAACCATTTGAACAATCTTGGTAGAGCTTCAAGCAAGGAACATCCCAGGCAAGTTTCATTAAATTTGCCCCATTGGTTTCAGAGGAGATGTCGTTTGAATGAAAAGTTGACGACGGACGGACGGGTGAGCTAAAAACTCTGACTTCAATAAAGATCAGTTGTTTATGTTTTAAATTAGCTGCTGGCATCAAACAATATTTAATTTAACAGAAATGTATCTGCCCTCTTGAGTCTAGTATGTAAGATCCTGTAAGTAAGAATTTCATTTATAGTGTTGTACAGAAGGGTTTTATGAGCAAAAATATTTGAAGCAACAACTATCGTTTAACTGAAATGAATGTTATACTACTATCATTTCAGCCTTTCTGTCAGATGAGAGTTTTTTTCCCCACTGATTCCACAATGAGCTCTGATTAGAGTAAAAAGTTTCATCATCCATGTTGCATAGTGCATAAATGTCAGTGATGTTTACTGGCCTACAGTGTTACCTGTCCAAGCTGGGTTTTGAGTTCAAAAGTGTATTCATGTAAGATTAGCAAAGCTGTGTTCCAGGCACTTGGTTCAACATCCAGGTCTGAAAAACTAATAAGAAACAAAATTCAATCTCATTCCCCGATTAGTGGGTGAGGTACATACAGCCTAGAAAATAACAATTTTTCTTCTTAAAACTGATCAACATTGATGAAACAGATTTATAAAATGTTGATTATTAAAGTAAACTTGGTACTTTATTCAACTTAGTGTAACAACAATCAGGTGAATGACGTGTCATCTTGTTGCAAACATCAATTACGTCAATCAGGCGCTAAGTATTACCCTGGGTAATGACCAGATGTTACTGACAATTAACACTAATGCACGTAAGAAAGAGCCAACTTTTGTCATATAATCAACCAATTATCAATCTCGCCTGTCAAGGTTTTGACTTGGTATATTCAAACAAGTGTGTACTTCACTTACGCATTTTGAATAGCTTTATCTGAAAATACAGCTGAAATTGACAATTCTCCATCAGACACTAACATCACAGTTGACCCATACACACTCTGGCATCGTTTCTGTAAGAAAAGCATAAACCAATGAAAGGTATGAGTCATTCAGAGATACACATTTCTCATAAAACAAGTGGCTGAGCACTATAAAGTTTACATACCTTTTGTTTTTTTTAGTAGAGTGTAAACAAGGTGAAGCATGGTTAGACAACAGACAACGGACAGAAGCCAGACAACCAGTGATCACAATAGTTCACCCTGAGCATATGCTCAGGTGAGCTAAAAATCTACTGCATGCTCTTTTAGAATGGAAAAAGATCCTTCAAGAGTTTATTGCAGAACAGACACATTTGACTGAACTAATGGTTATTAATAATTATAATTATTCAGATTAAAGTAAAACAAAAAGAGGGCCATGACAGCCCTGGATCACTTACTTGAGTACTCTGGCTGTATGTCTGCCATTGAACAAACATTACAAGCAGAATAACAGTTTCTGAACTGAAGATTTTCAAAGATCTTATATCTTATGCAGTAGGAACCCCAAGGCAGGGCCCCAGGGATATAATTTGAACAAGCTTGGTATATATCCACAAAACATTGCTACATAAAAAATATCTATGTTACAGGGCCTTCAGTTTCAGACAAGATGATTTTCCAAGTTTTTCTTTTACAAACCCAGTGTAAAACAAGTGACCCCAGTGCAGGGTCAATTTTTGATCCTTGGGAAATAATTGAAACAATCTTTGTAGAGGTCAACTACACAATGCTACATACCAAATATCTAAGGTCCAGAGCTAATGGTTTCTCAGAAGAAGATTTTCAAAGATTAAATATCATATACAAATAGGACTCCTGGAAGTTATAATGATCCCAGGGGTATGATTTGAATAATCTTGGTAGAAGACCTCTAGCTAAAATATTTGTGGTTTCAGATAAGATTTTTTAAGTCTTCCCTTTATAAGTCCATGTATAACTGATTGACCATTTATGCCCCCAAGGGCATAATTTGTATAATATTGGTAGACGACTTCTTGTAAAACCTGTACACAAAATATCTAAGCATAGCAACCAGTGTTCTTGATGGAATTCAATTCCTTGAACAATTTTGTTAGAGATTTATGCAAGGAACATCCCAGCAAACTTAACCAGGTGGTTAAGGACATGTTGTTGAAAAGAAAAAAAGGACGACGCACCCCGACATGATGCGCAATGCACAAAGGGCCATTCTAATAGCTCACACTGAGCATATGCTCAGGTGAGCTAACAAGAGCTCCACTGACAGTGAGGCAACATATGCCCAATGACACTGAATGACTATTGTCTGAACCATGTATTATATAAAATCATGCAAGTTTTGAGCAGACGCGAAGTTGGTTCTACACACTGCCTCAGTGAGATAAACATCTGACCAATACTTCATAATTATCCTGAAAAGGGTTTCGGCAACATAGTGCAGGCTCAAATCTTTTCCCTAGAACTCTGACCTTGACCTTAAAATGATGGGCCTGAAATGTGGGTTCTGCACATTCTCTTAATGGAATCATGAGATAATAGACAGACAAAATACATGTATTTGTTTCTACATTATGTATTGTAAATAACTAAGCAACTTTAGCATAACTAGAATGTTGGTTGGCATTATGTTGGTTCTGCAAGTTGCCTAGAGGCTAGATGAGATAAATATATAAGTTATGACCAAACTTCCATGAATATATTGCAAGGGGTTTAAGAGATACTGAATGGAAAGAAATTCTATAGCTCATATATCTTGGATCTTTTACTGTGACCTTGACCTTAAAGTGGTGGACCTAAAAAGTAGATTCTTTGTGTCCTTCCAATGAGAACAAGAGGGCCATGATGGCCCTAGATTGCTCACCTGAGTATGACTGCTTTTAATAAAATTGTTATGGCCCTGATTAATTGACCCCAGATGACCCATATTCGACCTTGAGCTAGAAATTACTGAAACAACTTTTCTGACATATTTCCAGGTTAATTGGACTGAAAATGTTACCTCTTAGAGTGTTAACAAGGTTTTCCCATATTTGGGCTCTATGACCTAGTTTTTGACCCCAGATGACCCATATTGGAACCTGAGCTAGAAATCATCGAAACAACCTCTTTGACAAATTTCCAGGTTAATCGGACTGAAAATATAACCTCTAGAGTGTTAACAAGGTTTTCCATATTTGGGCAATTTTACCAACATTTTGACCCCAGATGACCCATATTCAAACTTGACCTAGAAATCATTGAAACAACCTTTCTGACAAATTTTCAGGATATTTGGACTGAAAATGTTACCTCTTAGAGTGTTAACAAGGTTTTCCCATATTTGGGTTCTGTGACCTAGTTCTTGAACCCAGATGACACATATTCAAACTTGGGCTAGAAATCATGGAAAAAACCTTTCTGACAAAAGTGCAGGATATTTTCACTGAAAATGTTGCCTCTAGAGTGTTAACAAGGTTTTTCTATATTTGGGCTCTGTGACCTAGTTCTTGAACCCAGATGACCCATATTCAAAACTGAGCTAGAAATCATCAAAGCAATCTTTCTGACAAATTTTCAGGATATTTGGACTGAAAATGTAACCTCTGGCGTGTTAACAAGGTTTTCCCATATTAGGGCTCTGTGACCTAGTTTTTGGTCCCAGATGACCCATATTCAAACTTGTGCTATATATCATGGAAACAACCTTTCTGACAAATTTCCAGGATATTTGGGCTGAAAATGTAGCCTCTAGATTGTTAACAAGGTTTTTCTATTTTTAGGCCTTGTGAACTAGTTTTTCATCCCAGATAACCTATGTTTGAACTTGTCCCAGTAATCACTGGGACAAACAACCTGAAAAAGTTTCATGACAATTGAGGCAAAAATGTGACCACCAGAGTGTTAACAAACTAAGTGTGGATGGACAACAGACGACGGACGACAGACACTGATCGATCCTAATAGCTCACCATGAGCCTACGGCACAGGTGACCTAAAAACTCATGTCTGAACAGATGAAAACTTATAGATTCAATGTATTTCTCAGTAAGTTTTTGTCTGTTCCGATGAAAGACCTAAAAAGTTATCGACTGTAACTGTATTGGGTATGGCTTCAGTTTTTGTGTTTTTCACCTTCAAAACATTGTAACTGTCTTAGGTGTTGCATAATGTGGTGGATTTCAAACATGCTGAAATGAAATACCAAGAACAGATGGAGAATGGTCAATAACAGTCCTGATAAATCTTTAAAGATACAGGCAAAATTTCTTTTAACTACAAGAACCAATCCAGAAAACCATAGTAGAAAGACAAAATAATTTTTTTATCAAACACACTTTTACGCTGTGTCATGCATTCTCCAAGTAGTGTATCTGTGAGATCAAGACTGCCTTAACTGACGATATCCGGACATTTCACCCCCAAGACTTTTCCTCACCTAGACATTTCTCCCCCAGATTTTCATTATACAAGACTTTTCACCCCCAAATATGATATGAACTGAAAATGGTGATATACCTATATATATTCTGGTTTATTTTTATGTTAATAATTATATAAATTATATTGATGCTCATTCAAGAAATTTAGACAATTTTGTTTTTAATGATGGCTTTTGACTATCAACACCTTTTAACTGTTCACACCTTTAAGAAGCAAGTGTTAGGATTGTTAATCAACTCCCCATGACTGGCAATATACAAATACTTCACACATCCAAGGATGAGGTGCTGATTAAACAGTATATTATGATTAAACTAAAGAAGGCAATTATTTCAAACCAATTTAATCATTTATTCTCTAACCAAATTCACGGAATTGAAACAAATACTTATGATGTCAAATTTGTACAATTTAGTTTTAGTGTTCCAGTTTTTTTGTTGCAAGTCGAAGAATTTTTTTAAAACTGAATGTTAAACAATGCTGATTTCAATTTTTTCAATAAGTAATGGATTGATAACAATTAAATTTGAAAAAGTTCAGACAGATTACACAATTTACATAAATATGCAAACTCTAATGAATTAATTACAGTTGATATAAGAAAATCAATAAATCAAAACCATAATTAAAATAGATGCAATGTGTTACAAAAGTTTGATGTTTCTTTTAACTGTAAAAAATTAATAAACTAATTGTTTTAAAATGTATATATCAGGGCCGGATCCAGAAATTTTTGACTGGGGGGGCTTGGTGACCCCCTTCTGTAGGGGGAGTTTGGGGGGCCTCCCCCAAGAAAATTTTCTAAAAAGGTGGACTAAATGGCTCATTTTGGTGCATATTAGGCATAAAAATATAATGAAATTCGTGTAAGAAATTAAAAGAAATATACTGGTATTTTTTTAAATGTTCAACTAAAGCAAAAAACATATGACAAGTTTTAACTTTTTTTTATTTTATATTTATAAAGTCCTCTGAAACAAATAATTTATCAATAAATTAATTTTCATAACAAATAACAACGTCATCACATTATCAGGGCCGGATCCAGAAATTTCTGACGGGGGGGGGGGGGGGGGGGGTGCTTTTAGGCAGGTACGGAAGGGGGAGACACCCTTCCGTAGGGGGGGGGTTGGGAGGCCTCCCCCAAGAAAATTTTATAAAAAGGTTGAGTAAATGGCTCATTTTGGTGCATTTAAAGCATAAAAATTTAATGAAATTTGTGTGAGAATTTAAAAGGAATATACTGGTATTCTTTAAAATGTTCAACTAAAGCAAAAAACAAAATACGGTATGGCAAGTTTTAACTTTTTTTTATTTTTTTATTTATAAAGTCCTGTGAAACAAATAATTTATCAGTATATTAACTGGCAAATAACAATGTGATCACAATATCATCAGGCAACTGATCATGATCAGCAGACGCTCATTTAACAACTTTATCAAATACGTCAAGGTTAATAGACGCTTGAAAACTATACATCGTGATCAGTCTGGAGAACTCTCGGATATTCATTGTTTAATATACACGGCTATAAAGTTGCGAACTTGTTATCAGTTGTTACGCAATATTGCATGACCGTTGCAAATTGAAAGGTTGATTGTGTTTCTGTTACGTGGTGAAAAGAGCTGAAAAAATGTTTGAGAGTCTTTAAAAATAAGCCCTTTTATTTTTTTACGAACGGACCAGCTGGGGGGGCTTGGGCCCCATAAGCCCCCCCGGTAAATCCGTGCCTGTATATAGTGTGCAGATATTAATCATTTTAGCAGGACAAGATTATATTATAATCCAGTGACAGCAATTACACAAATGAATTTGATAATAAAGCTTACTAGCTTTGCAGTTTCTTTGCTCATATCTATCGCAAGACTCATCCTTAAAAGGCAAAATTACTGCATTACTTTTTGTTTGTTAAGATATAGCTTCATTAGAACCTTTCATGCTTTATTAAAACTTTTTCTAATCACTTCAAATTTTACTGACACTGAATAATAATTTGTTCTGATTATAATTTAATTTTATGATTTTGTAACTTATATCTTTTCCAATTAAAAATAAAGATACAGTAAAACCTCAATAATGAGACCACCTCTGGGACCAGCAATAAGTGGTCTTAATATTGAGTTGGTCTTAAAATTGAGTTCAGATGATGACATGAAGGTGTATGGTAGATTTATCGACCCAGTGTGTGTTTTGCGTCAATTGTAGTGTCACTGAGCATAACTTATTTGTTTTATTTGTCCTTACTTTGATAACTAATGATTTGATCAGAATAATGGTCAATATATGGTTAAATCTATATAAATTGCAAAAAAAATTGTTTGGGTATACTTTTCTTTCAGAAAGCTCTGTCTGCGTTTTGCTCATTTTAGTCAAATTTCAGGAGGAATATTTTGTGTAATCAACTTGTACAATGTGTATCAATCAAAATAAAAATGTAAAGTGATACGTAAATCTCACAAAATTTTGGATTTTAGTGTTGCATTAATTCGTTTGCGCATCAATTTGTGACTATAACAATAGAAAATTTATCGTGCAGTAAGCCGCAGTCTACTCTAATAAGGGTGTCATAAACAATTAAACCAATAACTACCAACCTTAAAATAAATTATCCACACCTTTTGACCTGTCAAATTATCAATTAACACCGATTAACACGAGGTGCCCATTATGTACATGTTTGTGTAAACAAGTTTGCCGACCACGACCTTTGATGAATAGCTAAAGTCAACAGCTGCCCGTTTTGTTCCGTTCTGGTCGCGGTCGTAATTTCGAGTTCAAAAAAGGTTTGTATTTTCATTCGGGACCCGAAATTGCGGTCGCAATACGCAATATTGAGTTGGTCTTATTACTGAGTTTAACTAACAATAGAATATATAGTAAAAAAATCGGGACCAGAAGAAAATGTTCGTAATATTGAGTTGGTCTGTATATTGAGTTGGTCGCATCGTGAGTTTTTACTGTATATTACAATCATATTAATGATTTACACATAAGTGATTACTCTTACCCTAAATTCCTAATACTGTTATTTCAGTAAGTATCTTAATATTAAGACTTCAAATTACGATTTAAAAATAATGTATGTACTAATCTTTTAGTTGATTTTGGTTATTTAAATGTAATATTGTCATGGATATATATCATTTCTATTTATAATAATAAATATGTACTGGGGGTGAAAAGTGTCAATAAGTCTAGACTTTTCACTTTTCACTGGGAGCGAGGTGTCTTGCGGTTGAATGTCTGTCACCTAATTGACGGCAATCCCTTTAATAATTCAGAAAAAACTTACACAGAGAACTTTTACAACCTTCGACTTGTAGATATTACTTTTGGATGTAATTGCTGAGGCTAACCAAGGTTTATTGAAATGTCTTTTTCTGAATAGCCCTGCCATTTTTTGACATATTTTTAAAATAGGCGAATTTTCCTATGACTGCATTTGAATTTCACAGCTTACAAATAAAGCAGACACCGTAATCTTTAAGAAAAGTGTGGAGAAGAATATCTATGCCGTAAATTAATTTAGGAATTACTACAAAGCCTTTATAATAGATATTCAATATAAAGTTATTCTAATACTGTACCAGTTGCAGCAAAACATGCTTTCTTTAAGATACTTGAAATTAAGACTAATTGAGCTCGATTTCTGTGACGTCATGTAAACGTGTGTTCTTCAATTTGTACATACACAGGAAGAAGTTGACATACTTTACGAAATATTGGCCCATTAAGGGCTGAACAGAATAAATCATGTCGAAGGGTTCGAAGTCATCGCTTCGGAATGAATCCGGATATATTGAGATAAAAAGCAAGGTAGTAGAATTTGAATGTTTAATCTCAGGTGTATTCGGCAGGTGTGGCCGTAAAATTTGAGGGACTCGAGTTTTATTTTTTTATTTTTAGGGTATGACTCATCAGTCACATAATCCAGGAAAACAATCAGCTGAAATGTGTTTCTTAACTTACTGATTAACAGCAAGGATTCATTCTAACATGTAACGTTTCTTCTTGAAACTTTTGATAACCCTATGCTTAAAGTGCCTGTTTAGTGTTTACTTGTCATGCTTGATTGATTTTACAGGTAAGGATATCCATGGCAATGCTATTGGCATTGTGCAGATTGTAATGAAACTATGTGAAAGAAGGTCCTCATTCTGAAAGATGCTGTTATGGAAGTACCTCTTATTCCTTCAGCATTAATTACTGACCGAGATTAAGCCTACCCCAACTGTAGTAAAAATAATTCAAGTGACGTCTTGAGCAAATTCTGAGATATTTTTGTTCTGGTCAGAATCTCAATATAAGGTATGCGAAAGGAGAGATATTGACCCATACAAAAAATTACACAATATCTCGACTTGCGTACAATTAGTTGGACTACCCCAACTGTGCCAGTTTTTATCAGTGGACTAAACAAGTTTTATAGATTCTAAGTATTTAAAATAAATGTTTAAGTAAGGTCTTCAGTTAAATCTTGTTTTCTTTGTTATTATCTTTTATAATTTTAATGTTCCTGACACGCGTCTGTCTAGTAAAGTCAGTATTGACTTTAGGCAGTAATAAGTTGAAGTTGCATTGCAATCTTTGATATTATTATAATTTGTTTAGGTTAAATTAAATCTTGTCATGTAAAGATATTATAAAAGAAATAATGAGTTCAATCAGAGCAGGGCCTTAATTGAGATCCCTCTCTATTAAGGCCCTGATCAGAACAGTGATCTTTCTTTAAACAGAAATTGTTTTACGTGTGTACACAAATGCTTTTTCCCCAGTTGTGAAAGATATTTAAATGAGTCATGAAAGTTAAATTGTGGATGGCAGAAGTTGATGTCTTCGATATCTTCATGTATCCATTCAGGATTGTTTTTGTCATTAAAAAATGTAACGGTTCTAAGTTTGGTAATACATTTCTAAAATTTTATCTAATAATATCATGTGGATGCTTGTATTTGATAAAAATATAGGTTACACATTTAGATAGCTGGTTCCTGTACCAGTAAGCTCCTTTATAAGGCTGGCTTCATTCTGACCTTGCATGACTGCCATGCAATGCTTATTGCACTGTTACATGTAATTATTTTATTTCATAGTGCTTTTTCGATTCCTGATTCATATAAAGTCTGTGGTTTTGTATCAAAGTGATTTTGATGTAATTGGCTAAAATGACCTGATTTTCAAAGATTTGTAATTAAGAATTTGTATTTAGTAATTCTATTTAAATATATATATTGCAATTGAAACGAGTTACTTTGAGATAACAGGATAATTAGTGTAGCATTTTCTATGTTGATCAGGTTAAAAACGGTTTTCTTTAATGCAGACTAGCTTGGGTGCCCAGTCCCATTCTTGGTCCTTCACCACTGCCCTACATTGTACCCACTGGTTTTTTTGTTGGGTTTTTTTTTCAGAGTCTTATCCTCCTGACCATCTTTCTTTTTGTCTTGACAAAGTATTTTTGGGAATAAAATGACAGTTACCAATATTTGTTGATACAATTATGTATTGTAATAGAAATGAAATAAAAATAGTGATTAAAATAAAAACTTATTTAACCAGTAAATGAATTTTACCTTCATGTTTTTTTTTCTCTCTTCTTTCAATATTTTCTATTATCTAACCAATTATCAGTCTCAAGTGAGCAATGACAGGTCAGTAATTACTTTGTTATTTACTTATCACCAACTTGCTATTGCAAATCTTGTTCAGATGTTCTAATGTACATACAAACATTTATGTAATAGCTTTACATAGTAGCAAATAAAATTGCCATACATGACTCTTCCTTGACCATTGTACAATAACTTGAATAATTTGGGAAGATAATTTCTTGAATGACAAAGTTCAAGGTCAAGTAACACAACAACAGTGAACTGATAGTTGTCTTAACAAAGATATAAACAAGAGCATAAACTATGTTATAGTCTCTTACCACTGAAGTGTGATTTTCTGTTAGAATCATACAAAACCTTGAACTTTTTATATCATTTGTATTAATTTAGCTAGATATTTTTGTTGAGTAAATATTGTTTAATGTTTTATTGGAAAGGAAGTTGTCTTCCCCCCCCCTTCTTTTATTATAGTTTTGGTCCAGTACTTGAAAATGTTTTTTTCATGTCACCAAAACTGCCTGGGATAAAACTGCCCAAACAACTTGTTGTTGGATGAAAAGTTGGTTCTGTTAAAATAGGAATGGTCTTTCATTAAGACTCATTTCCTAAAAAAGGGAAAAAAGACATACAAAGGAGTGAGGCTGCTAAAAAAACGTGACCACTAAGCACTTCTGATGTTAGATTTTTTTTTAAGTGAGTTTTTAAATATTTCTGTTTCAGTTTGATGCAGAATTTCGAAGATTTTCAGTGGACAGAAGCAGTCATCAGAAGTTTGAAACATTTAGGGACACAGTTGAAAAGTTGCATTTTCTGCGAGACACACCTTTCACAATAACCTACACAGACATACATGGCGACTTGCTTCCAATTAACAATGACGACAACTTTACTCTTGCACTCTCAACAGCTAAACCAGTACTTAGGATATTTGTACAAAAGAAAGGTAATAAATTATAATCTGATACAGTTGACTGAATCACATGTATTATATAAAAAAAAACCTTGTCTTGTATATCTGACTTTGCCTAGAGATTCAGACAATGACAAGCAGTGAACATGTATTTCAAAACCAATATCTGTCCAGTTCAGTATTCTGCCATTGTTTCCTATGAACTTTAAGCAAGCTGACTTCCAATCCTTCAGTTTTTAAAAATTATACTGACTTAAAATTTGTCCAGACTTGACAGAAACATCACAGCAAGTTTTAAACAAGAGAAAAAGTGATTATAATATTTATATTTTATCAGTTCACATTTTCCCTTCAAAGATCTTCTTCTTAATAATAAACATTTTTTTGTGGTTTGAGATTTAACTAAATTACCCCTAAAAATTCTATCCAACATCTATTGAGAATAGTTCTTGTCTGTTTTATTTTTCCTAGAGCTATCTAACCTGTTCTGTTAATGTTTATACTTCTATCAGAAATAGACAATTAAATGACACTAAAATAGATAAAGGCAGAGTGTTCTGGCCTGGTTAAGCATCCAGTTCTTAATTAACTGATTAGGACTTGGCTATTGGTAGTGCATTATATTGTGAAGATTATATTGAGAAAGTCTGTTTTTGTTACACAGAAATGAAGAAATTCTCTTTTTGTGAAAGAAAGCAAATGAATATTCTTTGTGCAGTCCAAGAAATACTATTACAAAGTAGGCTTAGACAATAAAACTAAAGTTTGAAAGGACAGTTCTCTTGGTCTTGTGAAGTTTGTATTGCAGAGCAGAATTTTACAAGTCATGTCCCCCAGATATTTTGCTTATTTTGCAAACTGATATGATAATCACTTTAGTACATTTGCTTATTATCATGTCATTTGTTAATAGTTCATTTCATTATTCATTTTTGAGTCTTTCGAGAATGTGTTCTTCATTATCATAAAAATAAAATTGTCTATAATTTGACTTTATAAAGATTTAAGGACAACACTGGTATGAAAACAGTAAAGACCACAAAATCAAGGCTGTCAAAATCTTGAAATTTAAATGTCAATAACATGATACAACTGGGATAAAAAAAAAAGTTAGACAAAATAAATGTATCTTTTCTTATTCAGCTATTAAATTTTCTCTAGCTGCAGTCGGCTAGGAAATCTTTAGATGAAAGTGTCAGAAAAAGAAATATGCCCAGGCCAGATTGATTTCCTCTTTGTATTGTTACCTTCCTGTTGGGTAGATAACCTTCTGTAAATATTTGTTGCTTATCAAACCTGGTTTAATTGTTCAAACAGAAACTCCAACTACCTGTTATTATTTGTGCTTTGTAAGCCAGGGACCTTGTATCTGTATGATAAAAGCTCCAGATGATATTTTGATAGCTTCACCCTGGCTGCACCATTAATCTAAAGTGAAAGACCTGTTTTCTGTGATAACTCTTAATTGTGCCAGCTTTGAAGAAATTCTATGAATGCCTATTTTAGACTTGAAATGTGAGGTTTGCTCAACATGAGTAGATTGTAAGACCCTGACCCAGATATTTAAGACTGAATTTCTGCTTGCTTAGAAGCTGAATTACTTTAAGAGTTTTTTAGGGATTTGTATAATTATATATCCATTGTTCAAAATATATCCTGTTTTATTTTACATTGTATTTTTATCTTTATGTTGCTGTAAAATTTACAAATTGTATATAAACAGTCAGTTTTTTTAGTTTTCATTCACCAGGATTTATGCATTAATTGACCAGGACACGTAGGCTTTGTACAGAATTAGTTCTGTTACTGGATATTGTAATGAAGACATGACTTTTTTTGTAAAATTTACAAATTGTATATGAACAGTCAGTTTTTTTAGTTTTCATTCACCAGGATTTATGCATTAATTGACCAGGACACGTAGGCTTTGTACAGAATTAGTTCTGTTACTGGATATTGTAATGAAGACATGACTTTTTTTGTAAAATTTACAAATTGTATATGAACAGTCAGTTTTTTTAGTTTTCATTCACCAGGATTTATGCATTAATTGACCAGGACACGTAGGCTTTGTACAGAATTAGTTCTGTTACTGGATATTGTAATGAAGACATGACTTTTTTTATTTTAGGGGAGAACTATGCTGAGCTGAATGGCTATGGCACAGTCCAGAAGAAAAAGAAACTTTTAACAAAAATAATGAGTAGCGATACAACAAACTATGGTCGAAGTCGTATTCCAATTGGTTTGCCAGAGGACTTTCGTAGAGTGTCAGCTATCATTGATGTAGATATTGTGCCAGAAACTCACCGCCGTGTAAAACTTATGAAAAATGGTTCAGACAAACCTTTAGGATTTTACATACGTGATGGTACTAGTGTAAGAGTTACACCACAGGGTCTTGAAAAGGTTCCCGGAATATTTATTTCAAGACTTGTTCCAGGAGGTTTGGCAGAGAGCACAGGGCTGCTTGCTGTCAATGATGAAGTGTTGGAAGTGAATGGTATTGAAGTGTGTGGAAAGACACTAGACCAAGTAACAGACATGATGGTTGCAAATAGTTCAAACTTGATCATCACTGTGAAGCCTGTCAACCAAAGATTAACATTAGCCCCACAAAGGGGAGGTGTTGGAAGGTATTCACAGATATCGCAAGGGTCACATTTGTCATCGGCTTCAGGTCATTCCAGACAGTCTTCCAAATCATATGATAGTGACATGATTCCTGAGCAAGATGATGAGGACGAGGTGCAAGATTATTTAAATAAAAGCTCAAAAAGTGAGCATAGTTCCCAGAGAAGTGAACAGAGCGAAAAATTGGACAAAATAAGAAATACAGAAAAAGAACGACTTAATAGAAGTGATAGGAGCAACCATAGTGGACGTAGTAATGACAGTGGTCAGAAAAGTGGAAGTGGGAGGCAGGCTAAAGACACTGTAAAATCAAGTAATGGTAGTGGAAGACAAAAATATGAAGCAGGGGGCACAAATGGGGAAAGGGATAACCCAGTTGTCACGTTGTAATAAAACAAAAACGGAACAAAAAATCCATTTGTGCCCCCATAAGGAAAGCAATGTCTAGCAAAATTGTAGATTTTTGATATCATTTGAACTACATGTTATTCTAAACATCCTAGGTTATTCTTTTTCTTGCAAGGACCAAACATAAGTTTTTTTTTGTTTTTTTTTTAGTTTTAAGAGTTCATTATCCAAATAGCATTCTTTACTGTTAATAAACCAGTGTATAGAAATTCTATCAGTGCTGACATCAGACTTTGATGAAACGAAACTTACTAGAATTTGTAATTTATATGTGTGTCTTTTGTCTGGTTAAATCTGATACTGAAGATAAAATGATGATGCATAAGGTAATATTTATATACTTTGAAAATTAAAAGAATTGGGATAATCTTGCAGTTTCACAATGCCTTGTTATGTGTAAGTACTTTTTTAGCCAGATTTTTTAGATTTTATTTTAAAAATCTGACATTGTTTATAAAGAACTGTACAGACCAGCATTATTTAAAGTTTTAAACATAAATATTACTTCTTGAATGCTTTATGCTTGCCAGAAGTATGTGGACCATGTTTTTGCATATCAGAGTTGTACAACATTCCTTACTGCTGGTTTTTGTTTTGCTTTTCGCACAATGTTGACTTGAGAGCTTTTGTATTGGGCTTTTTTGTGTTATAAAGAGGGGCATTTCCATGGGAAAATTATGAATCCATTTTCCTTTTTAAAATTATGCAACACAAAAATGCACTGAACATATGTAGAAGTGTCTGTAATAAGAAACAAATTGTGATCACATGTACAGTTTTTATGAATGTTCATTTAAGAGTACCAAACAAATACTTAAATGAGCTAAAGTGTTACATCTTTGGATTTTAAAACTTGACATGCTGCAAGACAGGACCTCACACTATTTTGAATTCTGTTATGAAAAAAACATTCAAATATCAAAAACAGTGTTTTGTTACAGTTTTAATTTCATCATTTTACAGACCCTCTGCATTCCATGAGTGTATTTGGGAAAGGGACATTTTGGGAGTGGGGTTTAGACCTGCTCTGTAGACCCTTGGAACCTGGGCTAAAGATGATATTCAAATACAAAAGCTTTATATTAATGGACCATTCAAGGGATAGATCATTTAATACAACTAGTTTGTATGTGCTTAATGTGTAAGTTTTACTTTGTCAGTTAGGACACAAGATAAAGTACAAAATGTATTCATGTAATGTCAGATGTATTGAAACAGTATATGTGTGTGTTTGCTAAGAGATATCCACTGTTAACAGAGAATGCATTATTAAACAACTGTTTTTGTCTCTCTTTTTTGTGTAAGAAATTCTCATGTTGTCTGGAGTATGTTTTATGTAGAAAACATGTTCGGTTGTCAGAATATATTCTGTATGGGTTGTGACATGAAATTTAGCTTTTATATTGTTGGGAAAGCTATTGGTTGTTAATTGAAACAGTTTCTTCTCAGTCATTTTAGAAAAAACAAATATGGCCATTCATCAGTTTATGCTGCATGGGCATTTGGCTGGGGTTCCTGGATCTTTAGTAAAATCCAAGATATAACAGGACTTTGGAAGTTATATTCATGTTTTAAAAGACTCATGACAGTCAAGATTAATGCTGAAAACACATTAAATGATCTGGAATTGTGTCAGTTAGATGTAAAAACAAAGCTTCTTTTGCTTCTAAGATTGATACAAATAAAGAAATACCTTCCAGTACAGTTTTAATTCCAATTTTGTATATTTGAAAAATAAGTTTAAGGGACTCATTGAATCATTAATTCATTAATATCCTTTCTACAGTCTCAGCTATGCACTTAAGTTTTATATGTAAACTATTACATTGTGTAAAGTTGTTATATTTTTTTAATTTTGAAATGAAAATTGTAGTAAGATTTTTAACCTGATTTTAAAGAATTAACATTGATTTTAATCATAGCATGTTTTGAAGTGTTGTGAAGTTTCCATGTTTTTTTATACAGACTTACTTTGAGTAAAATATTTGTTTGTCTGGATTTTCTTACCCATAACACTATAACTAATATTTCATTCAAATGTATTATGTATCTGTGTTGAGCACACTTCCAGAATACATTCTGTACTTCAATTCCAGAAGTTCAGGTCCAGAATACATTCTGTACTTCAATTCCAGAAGTTCAGGTCCAGAATACATTCTGTACTTAACTTCCAGAACTTCAGGTCCAGAATACATTCTGTACTTAACTTCCAGAACTTCAGGTCCAGAATACATTCTATACTTCATTTCTAGAATACATTCTGTTCTTCACTTCCAGAATACATCCTGTACTTTAGATTCATTAATACTCATTTAAAGCTTTTGTTGCTCTTGCAGATATTTTTTTTCTTAATAGGCAGAGTATTTTCTTGTAAAAGGTTTAAAGAGGCATATGCTATATAAAACCAGCCAACTGAATGTTCTAATATTAGTCTTTGTATAAGAGAGTTGTTGTACCATTTTGGGTGAATAGACATTTATCACAAATGCCAGCTTACTTGGTTGCTATATTATAAGGAAACATTTTTGAATACATGTTTCCCTTGAAATTATCCATTAATTTACAAAGAATAAGCCAGTGAAATACAATGCTGTTTATAATTGGTCATTAATAGGGTATGTCCCTTTTTAATTACCTGACTATCTACAGAGTAATTGTGAGCCTGTTTATTTTATAAGTGATGCTTTAGTTTAGCTGTTTTATTTTTCAATAAATGTTTGAAATTACGCATGTTCATACAGTTTTGTGATTCATATTTCTAAGTTTGACTGTATAGCAATAATCATTATATCAGTAATTTTGTCTTCCATAATTCATGGAATGATCACAAAATTTGTTTCATCAGTATGTTTTCTTCATGATAGATATTGTCATTTCTCAATGATTTTCTGATTTCTGCTTAAACACGTGAGAAGTCTTTATCTTGACAGTAAGTGGTCATTCTTAAAAGAAAAAACAGTATTCCATTGAAATGTTTAAAGTTACTGGTAAAGATATTTCCATTTGGAATGATATATACATTACTGTTCTATATGAACTACTTAATTTCTGAAGAGAAGTTATGTTTCATAGTTTTATACTAACGAGAAATTCAGGTCAACCTTTGCCTTGCTAATGTCTGTAAACTGTTGCCCGGCTAATGGTGATTTTTTGTTGCATTTGCCACCATTACAGACTGTGCAGTCTGACCTTTGTCTGCACTATTGAATATTTAGGAAGTAAGTTTTCCGTCAACAGCCCAATAAATGATGAATAGATTTGTCTGAAGTGAACGATTTTAAATCAGGAAATTTTGATGATGTTTGGACACAAACAAGAAACAAACAGTTATGCCTGTGCCTAATGTAATAATGCATGAATACAACTTAATTTGATAATTTTAGTACCCAATCAAATTAAAGAGAGTGAAACAGTACAACTTACCTAAATCAGCACACTTTAAAGTGAATTAGGCAGGCTTTCACGGCCGGTGTCTTAGTTGATCAGTTGAATGTATAGTATTTTAAGTGGGGTTTAGACAAGTTTTGAAAATTATATATAAAGTGAACAACAGTTCCTCCATTCTTGAAGTTGATATGTTAATTTTTGTCTTGTAATTTGAACAAAGCTGCAAAATGAAATAATTTTATCAAGGGGTCAGCTCAAGACCATCATAAATGACTTCTAAACTTTTTTTTCAGGAATAGGAAAAAACTTTATAATTTCATTATTTACATGAATAAAATAGAGTTGCTGTGTGTTTATACACTGCATACAGTTCTACCCTTGTTTGACAGTGAACTATGTTTTGCCATTCCAGTTACAGCAACATTCTTTTGCTGAGTTTTATAGATTGATTGTAAATACACAGACTGTATATGTATTATTATTGTATATTAGAAATGAAACAGATTTTTATTTTGTAATATACTAGTCCTTTATTCATTCGATGTGTGCAAAAGATGTTAAGTGATATGTCGAAAATTTCGTTTGTTGTTAATTAACTCAGTAATCAGATTTTGAAGATTTACTTTCATTTCATACTAGATATAACTGTTTTGTTCAAATCATAATGTTATTTTTAAGGTGTGCACAATGGGTTTTTTTTTTTTAAAAAAGAAGTAAATGTTATTTTACATAATTTCTAAGGTACTCAAGCAGCTTGCTTGCTTATCTTTGTATAGTCTGTGGATATTTCTGTCTTTTAAAACACTTCGTACACAAACATTCTTTCCTTTGGAAAATAACAATCAGTACTAAAAAATCTAGGGCAAAGAATGATTGCTTTGGTTATTCATAATACAGAACTGCTTAGAAATATCTGTCAGAAAGTAATGTAAGAAATAAGAGTTTCTATGTGCATTTAAGTGTTATGACTCGACTGAGCCACCATACATCGATAAATTTTGACATTTTTAATGGAATCTTGCATTACACATCTACTTAATAATTCATTTTCATATAAGTATAATATATATAATATTGTAGGATTCATTTTTTCATCACATAAAAAGTACAAGTTTCTTGTGCCTGATGTTCCATTGTTTGGTGAAAATCAATCATTTGTCATAATAACCATAACAGACATATAAAATAAAAGTCTCTTAACATATTATGTTAGCATTATTTGAAACTAAATAATTTTTATTTTAAATGTATTATACTTCATCATGTAATGAATTTTTTGAACTTATCGGTTAGTGTCAAAGATGTTGGTTTTATCTATAGTTGTAATTGTATCAGCACACATATCTTTTCCACTTGTATTGTTGGACCAGTCTTTACATTTGTAGAAACAATTAGTGCATTTTTATGGATGTTTGTAGTTTTACAGTGTACATATCATGCCTGACTACATTCCAAGGTTGTGAGACCAGACTTTTTGCCTGTAAAACTCAACATTTGCTGATATTTTTATGTATGGAGTAAATTGTATACTTGTATATTTTACCTGCATGTAATCACTCGCATATGGTGATAAACATGTGAAAAAAAAGATGCACAGATGTGTTTATAAATTTCTATATTTTCAAAGTGTGCCTTTGATGCCTTTGTATGATAGTAGCCAAACATTGTTGTGTATGTTTGACAGCGGTACTGCTCATGTAATTTTCTGCTTTATTTCTGCTGCTGTTTCAAAGGTTGCAGCAGTTTTATGTGAAAAGTTCAGTTCAAATTTCTTGCTAATAATGGTTTGTGTAGAAAGTGAAATAGTCAGTTAACCAAGCATTATCACTGGCATAAACTCTTTAACTGAAAACTAAAATCCTATAACAGTGTACATTTGCAAACACATAAGAAGTTCCATTTTTAGTGTACCGCAGCAGTTTCTGTACACTCATACAACAAGCTAGAGATTATGTTCCCCTGGAGATGTCAGAATTGATTGTTCTTTAGTGAAACAAGAAATCCACTGCTGTTTGTAACTTTTGGCACCAATGATACAATTCATTAGTAATTATGGCCAAGTTTTTATAGCATGTGCCAGACATGTTTTATCCTTGTTTGAATTCATTTTAATATTTGATTAAAAGGGTTCTACAGTCAGTTTATACACTAAAATTCACTATCAATTATTGTGATCTTCTATTTTAATTATAAAAGCTCTTCGGTTCTTTCTGAAGAAATAAGTAGTGTAAATCAAGAAACAAATTTGAAGAATTATGAATTATAAACTGACATCCAAGATTCAGCTAAAATTTTGGCTATTAACTCATTGTCTAGTGTCTACAAAATTAAACATAGGCAAACATTGAAGACCCAGATCAGATGCCGCAATATGTGGCTTCTGATTGGGTTATTGATGTTTGCATAAAGGACTTTCTTCCCTAAATAGAATGAAATCGAAAATTTATACCAGAATCCCTTTAAATTGAAAATGAACTCATCCAACTGACAAGGATGGCATAATCCATTAGGCATAAATGGGTGAAGATATAGAAGCCAGAATCCAGCTCTATCATTTTATGTAAGAGATCATTTTCTTGTTTTCAAAAAAAATTGTTTAGTTATTTAAGAGTCAAAATTAATCCCATGCTGCATGTATGTTAAGCATTGATACAATGACTATACAATGTATGGTATTATTGTGTGAAGATTAGTTAGGATGGTAAATGTATTAGTCTTGATATGTTTTCTTTTTATTACATAAGCATATATTAAGTCCAAAGTACCTTCTCAGGTAGATGTTGAACCATCAGTTTTATTACAGCCTTTTCTATAATCTGGGCACAAGTTTGAACAAGCACTTTTACACAGTATGGTTTAAAAGCAAATGAAACACATTTTATCTTGAATTGCATTTCCATCCAGTAGTTATGTATTAGGAAATACTCTGTAGGTATTGTATACTCTTTGTAAGCCTTGTATGATTTTAGCTGCAGCTTTGTTAGGGAAGCCTGTTACTTCAAGTATACAACTGTTTATCTTATTATTGAACTTACTATGTAATAAACTGCAAATGAAATCCATGTGTTGGTAGTATTTATGACCCCTATTATTTTTAATGTTTGTCACTAAACTTTAACCTTTTTCAGGCCCCGCCAGGGGCATGGTGTTTATTGAAACATAGTGCTTGTTTTAACTTATTTTTCTCTGATTTTTCTGTTACTTTGTTTTTATTGTCGAGCCCGCTTGCGGTGAGCTCGACTTAGTCGCCACTTTTGGCGTATAGTTCAGTGTATGCGCGTCTTTACGGATTTGTCAGCTCTGTATCTTGCTCATTCTTTGAAGAATTACAAAATAATTTGGTACAAATGTTCACCATGATGGGGTTGTGTGTCCCACATAAAACTCAGGTCTGCCGCTCAAAGGTGAAGGTCACACTTGGGGGTCAGCGCAAAACCCGTGTCCGGAGCGTAACTTCTACATGCATGGAGGGATTTAAATATAACTTGGGACAAATATTCTCCATAGAGAGGCAGAGTGTTGCGTGAAAAATTCAGGTTTCTGTGGCAACGGTCAAGGTCACACTTTGGGGGTCAAAAGTCAAATAACAAAATAAAACATTGATTTGTGAATTTAACTTCTACATACATGGATGGATTTTAATATAACTTAGCACAAATGATCTCCATGTTGAGTTGAGTTGTCTCGTGCAAAACGAAGGTCAAGGTCACAAGAGGTCAAAGGTCAAATAAAAGTATTAAAATTTGTTTGTTGGCGCTGTATCTTGCTTATGCTTTAAAGTATTATGCTTAGTGGTCAGAGGATTTTGAAATTGTCGCTGCTTTTCACTTTTTGTGGTTTGGTGTATGTGCGTCTGTCAGTCCGTGTGCTTGTCTAGATTTGTCCGGTCTATATCTTGCTCATTCTTTGAAGGATTACAAAATAGTTTGATACAAATGTTCACCATGATGGGATGGTGTGTCACACGCAAAACCCAGGTCTGCCGCTCAAAGGTCAAGATCACATTTGGAGGGTCAGCTCAGTACCTGTGTCCGGAGCATAAGTTCTACATGCGTGGCGGGATTTTAATATAACATGGGACAAATGTTCTCCATAGTGAGGCGGAGTGTCGTGCGAAAAATTCAGTGTCTGTGGTAAAGGTCAAGGTCTTACTTCAGGGTCAAAGGTCAAATAACAAATTAAAACATTCATTTGTGAGTATATTTCTTTATACATGGATGGATTTTTATATAAGTTATAACAAATGTTCTCCATAATTAGTTGAGTTGTATTGCCCAAAATGAAGGTCAAGGTCACAAGAGGTCAAAGATCAAATAAAAATAACAAAATGTTCAAATAACATGAATTGAGTTTTTTAGGCACAAATGTTAATCGTGAGACTTCGTGTCATGCACATGAACCATGTCAGAGGTCAAGGTCACCTAAGATGATACAATGTCAAGATTTTGCCTTTGGTAAAAAGAGGATGTGCTGCGCACATCTCACCTATGTATACATCTTTCTCCTTGATCTTAAGCTAGTAGGTTCAGGTTTGAATTAAGATGAGCGGGCTCAACATTCTGCCCGTGGGCATGTCTTGTTTGCGTTTATCACCAATTTCAACTTCTTTTTGGTCATATCCTAGCAATCAGTCCGTGTATTCTGTACTTTGACCCATTGTAAGAATATGGTTATATTGTCATTAGTATTATCTCCTTTGGTTGAGCATTATCACATGATTTGACAGTTTTTTGTTGCACAACATCAGAACAGTTTATCCTCATCAGAAGTCATTGAAATGACTATGATTTTCCTCCATATTACTATGTTACAGACCCCTCGAGTAGGGCCAGAAACAACCCCAGGTACTTAATTTGATACTACTCTTTGATACTACTTTGGTCGAGCTACATACATGAAACATTCATGCAAAGCTTCATCAACTTTTGCCAAGTGATTTCAAACGAGAATGTTTAAAGAAAGTGGGACAAAAGATGAAATGTAATCACAATAGCTCTGGATCAGGGCGACCTAAAAAACAAGATATACAGGATCTTGTGCAATTTTTTTATCCCATGAGATCAGGAAAATGTAAGCAAGCCAATTAAAATATTCCTGGGAAAGCTGAATTAAATGCCAATGTTGTTTCTAACTGTAATATGACTATTTTCTAGTTCTTTACATCAAATGTGTCATATAATGGCAAACATATCACTATGCATTTACTTCTTGCTATAAATTAGTTGTCCATATTTACTGATATTTAAAGTAGTTACCACAGAGTTCAAATACAGATTTTCTTCCTTATGTATATAGTTAATATAGCCAAGGTAAAACCAACTTGATGGTTATTTGGTCATGTGATAAATATAATCATATAAATTTATTCATCCAGGAAAATATGTTTTAGCTCACATTTATTTAACTTAACAAATAAAGGCTCCTATAGACATGAAGTGTAAACAAGTGTTCGATGTTTTCTTTCACATGACGAAACCAACACAGAAGTATGTTTTTAGTAAAAGTGAAGTTCATAAAAGGATGAAATTAAATGCAGTGCTACAAAATCCTCAAGAGAAAATATTCCATGAGGGACACCTTGAAAGCAATGAGACATCAGGGAAAGGTCCATCCACTTCACTAAAAGCATTAAATACAAGTACTTCAATTGCTTATATGTTGTTTTATTTGCCATATTCTATAAAACTGAATAAAATTACACATCAATCTTTTCCATAAAATGGCACCAGTTTGGCCCCATAAATTATAAGTTAGATACTTTTGAATATTAATATTGGTTCAAATAAAACTTGAATGGCTTAAAATAGGGGAGTGACTTTCACACATGAAAGTTATGTATTTCTGATGAAATGTTCAATTTGTTTCTGGTAACAGTACACCCCTATTCCAACAGTTATTGTATACATGTACACAGACACAAATGCACATTAACATATGCTATGCAAGTTTAATGTTCATCAGGTAAGTCTCTGTACTGCCTCAGGTCACAGGGTCCTCTGTATTGCACAACCCATATAATCATGAAATGATATGATGTGATCTCAGGTTGGTCTGTCATCCCCACGCATTGCTCGATAGTTCGCCATCTCTTTTGGAAACACTTCACTCAGCTCCAAAATAAGCATAGCTTTGAACTTCTATAAAATATAAACAAAAACAACATAAGTTACTGTTAGTCTTCTTAATTACAACTTACTTATTGGCTTTCCAGCAGTATATATAAACTACTTGTCTGATTTTTTACTTTCAGTTATTAATATTGTTACAACTACAGGTTTTACTTAAAGTTCAATCGTTTTAATCCGATTAAAATCATTTCCTAAACATCGCTAAGCTATTAGGATCTGAGGACAACAAATAGAAGGTCACTTTCTGGAGACCTATCCATCAGCCAATCAGAGCAACGCTTCCACCCTCATGGAAGTAAATGTTCAACTTGTGAAAATCCATTTATATAGCTGGGATCCCAAACAATTATCCAGGGGCGGATCCAGGATTTTGGGTTAGGGGGGCGTAACTTTTAATCACTCTAAGCGGGAACGTTTAAATTGCGTGCACTGTGTGTTGTGTACGAGTACATCTCAAAAGGCAATGTTGTATAAAGATACGCGAGCGAAGCGAGCGAAGAAAAAATAGGAAAATATAGTATATTTTATTGTTTCCATACCAAAGAACATGTAAGCTCCGGGAATTTTAGGGGGGGCGTGCGCCGGGTGCGCCCCCCCTGGATCCGCTAGTGTTATCTGCCATGTATAAACTGTCACCGAACTCAGTTAAATTTATTTTTCAAAATCTTTCAAAATAATGAGATTTATGTTAGAGATTCATATCATTTTTTCAATAAATATTGTTATGCTAGAGAAGTTTACATGCTGTTTGAACGCGCATTGTGTACAGGTAAGCTATCGAGACGCGTCATTACCTGCAGTGTCATTGGCTGAGATATAAATAAAATAGTGGGAATTCCAGTTTATCGAGGAGACAGAAATGAATGCATCGTGTTCAGATCTAACCGTAGGTAGATCGTGAACTTCAGTCAGATTGATACAAACATCCAACTGACTGTAAAAAAAATCACCTTAAATGCATCAATTTTCCCTTTAACTTGTTCATTCTTTCCCAGTGCCTTTTCCAAACAATGTTTTGTGTAGAGGTTTGGATTCTTTCCCTGATCTATGTATCTGCAATAAATTAAGATTTTTCTTTTTTTTATAATTCATAAACATCTACTGTCTTTGGTAAACATAATTTCAAACATAATCTTCTATAAGATATCATGTACACAGCCACGTACTCATCTGACAAGAATTTAACCAGAAAGTTAATTCGCTTATCATCTTGATATACAGCTTGAAGTGTCCATACTTCTGTTAAGTCAAGCAGACATTTAATAATATCCTCACAGAAAGACAAAATTCATTAACTATGCTTGAATTCATACATTTTAGTAAGTTTTGCTTCAGACACTTGGAGGTCATTTTACTTTTACCATTCAGTCAAGCATACAGATCCACTGTTCATGGTCACTGAAAGAGAACATGTCAGCATACTCCATGTTATACATCTACTTACTCAAACACTTCCAAGGGAACATGGACATCCTGCATTTGAGATTTCATTTTGTCTATCTCCTGCATGCCTTGTACCAGAGTCTGTCTGAAAATATACATGTTATCTAACATGTTTACTCTAAGTAAGTAAATTCCGTATCGATTAAGTGTAAACAAAGTAATAATACAATAACTATCTATCATGATATCATTATCATTTCTAAATATTTTTGTATGAATATATGCACTTCGTTCTTAGTTAACATGCAATTTAATTAACTCTTATTTAAGATTCTTTATATAAATGTATGGGGGCGAACGGACCTAGGGCGAATGGACCCGATAAACGAAATTCTTACAGTTTCTGATTCAAAGCATTTTGTCCCTGGGGCTGGAAATCACTAACTATTATTCCAAGTTGTCTAGTGTTTTCTATAAATCTTTCCAACTGCTCTTCTAGGTTTTCAAATCTGTCTGCCATTGTGTCAGATTTTCTTTTCTATTTGACGGAGAACATTACCCTTACACCGTCTTACTTCTTTTTTGCTTTATAAATTGTTCAGCTGTTACTTAATATTTAATCGGATCTGAATTTAAAATATACCGTAAATAATCTGTTTCTATCCAAATAAATCTAATATTCGACCGTTTAAGGAGAAACAATGACATGCTCACGGAATAATTAGAATAATGATAATTTTATTATCATAACAATAATAATTTTTTTTTTATTATAATCGTGATGGTGATGATGACGACGACGGCGGTGATGATGATGGTGATGACAAGGACGAGGAAATATCTTGCAAATTATGTGTTTCCTTTAAGACGATAAAGATAGGCGGACAAAAGTCTTAATTAAAATCTTGAATTATATCATCCAAGGAGAGTATAATTATGGGAAATTATTAGTTGATGATTTCGGTTAAGAAAGTTATATTACAGGCCACTGTTTTTGTATGAAATGGTCAAAATTTCAAGATAAATGAGAATTTGACATTGAAAATGGGAAAGCGTAAAAAACATTTAAAAGGTAGCCATGTGTATCTCTAATACAAAAATAACCACCCCATCAACTGTTGCTGCAATTTGTTTAATATATATCTACCAGCTAAAACAAGGGACATAAGTGCAAATGTGGCTTTTTATCTAAAAAAAATTTTATTAAAAACAAAAGATAAAAATAGCATGGAAATCCAGCAGTGTCTTGCATCTTTACAAATTCATTGCACAATTACATGGTAAAAAAATACATGTGCACTTTGTAAACTAATTATTTTTTATATCCATTTTACAGTGGGAAAAAAAACCAACTTTTTCAGGAATTTCGTCATATCAAGCAGTCTCCTTTAGATGGCCTAAAGTTTGAATTTGGCCTTTTAAGCAGTTTCTGAAAAAAAAATGAATTTGTTTGATTCCATGATTATATCTATAATGTACTACGACTGTGAGGTAAACTCCAGGTATGAAAAGCGTTTAAAACGATTAAATATTAATTTAAAATATTTCCCAGGAAAATATTACTTCTTCGGTATAAACTATCAATATAACTGTATAGGGCGGACTTGAGCGAGTTTGGCTACAGATTGCTTTATAATATCTGTTCTATAAATGTTTCTGAAAACCAATGTTAACTTTTACTCCGCCATGGCAACAGTTTTTCCGGACAGTTCTTTCTTATGTAAAGCCGGATGATAAAAACTGAATTTAACTCGATTTTCAATGATAACACTTACAGTTTTGAAAAAGTGATAAGGTATACATTGATCAGGTATAGAATTTTAAATGAAATAGCTAAAATCTAAATATATAAAAACGTTCATATTAATTTTTACTGCTTACGAGCATTCAAATGGGATCCGACGTTAAATTTCGGCGATAGGCGTCATTTTTGTGTGATTTAAACATAGCCAGATAGTAGAAATTCACAGCTAAGATAAGATGCGATAAGTTTTATTTTGAGTCGGCAAGACAGTGGAACAGGCCAAAATAAGTGACATGCGCTTTTTAATCGACTATACACAAAGTAAACAAACAAATATGGCAACAACAATAACTATGATAAATTAGACATGATAACACTAAAGCAAGTGATATCTGATATAAAATATGTGAAAAGACCAGCTGGACGTGTTAAAGAACCGTAAAAAAAATGAATGATTAAAAATTGGAGGCTAAGAAGTGATAAAAATTGGAGAAAGGGTGTACTGAGCAGCAGATCCCTCGCGAAAGCACATTACAAAAATAATATAAAGCAAAGCAGTGTGACATTTATAATAAGCCCGCTGCCGTACTGCGTGCAGGCTAATCACAAAATCATAGCATAGCAACAGCACTTATATGCAAGTATCAAGCAACTCAAATTGTTTCAAGGATAAAAACAAACACAAATAATGGCAACGAAAAAAACAACAAAAGCAAAAAGCTGGGACAGAACAGAGGGCAGACCTAGAAGCAAGTTCGCTTTGCATGTCGTGTGTATTGAACGATCAATGAGTAGTATTCTTTTATTCAATCCATTGTTTTCCACAGTACTTGATTTTGTCAGATTGCTCAAAATAAAGTAATCAGGTTTATCAACAACGTTAACAGTAGAACGTCCTTAAAGGTGAAAGATTTTAAAGATTTAGGCTTTTTGAATATTGAAGAGAGATGTAGACAGATGAGGTTAAACCATGCTTTTAACATTTTTCATAACAAATGTCCTTGCTATTTAAAGAACAATTTTACTAAAACTAGTGACATGCATAGCTATAGAAATAAGGACAATTTTTATGTTCCACATATTAATGGTTCTACTCAACAAACTTTTTTTTACAATTGTATTAAAGATTGGAATTCTTTACCAAAAGAAATTAAAGGTATTAAGTCCAAATTTGCCTATAAACGTGCTGTAAAGCAGTACTTATTAGATAAAATGGTAAAATGTGAAAATTCCGAATATGTGTACTTTTAGTTAGTACATTTTTTGTAATAAGTACATTTTTATGCTTTTTTATGATTTATTAACCATTTATTTGTTTTTAAAGTACATGTAACTATTTGTGCATAGTATGATACTATGTCTAGCATTTCATCACATGACTAACAGTAACAACATCTTAAGTGTCTGGTTTAACATCATGAGACCCAGTTCATAATTCTTATTTATGTAAGATCAAGGACCCCGTTGGAAATAAGTCTTCGGACTTTACGAATTATCCTGTGCACATTCCAATCCATTTTTCTGTGATATTTTACGCTTTAACTAATTACAATTATAAGTGTTAGTAGTATTTGTGGCATCCAATTTTCTGTGATAAGCTTTTTGTGATGTAATCAAAAGTTTGTGAAGATTTAGTCAAACTCTGTGATATTGAAATATGTGCTAGAATTTATTTTAAGTAGTATTAGCTTAGACTTATGAATTTATGTCTTTTACATTGTATTTAATTGTGGACTTTATTGCACGAATAAAACCTTACCTTACCTTGTCTGTATCGATATGTTTTGGTCAATTTATGAGAATTTATGCATCTTTGAAAATTTCATCCATAACCGATCTCTTCAAGGGACGTAACTACAACAGAACATAACTTGGTCTAAAATGAAAGAAGTATTGTCATATGTTATTAATAATTATCGATAAAAGTTGGACAGAAAAAAAACATAGCAAGAGCAATTTTTGTCGTTTAATTAGATCTCATTGTCAGATGACTTCAGATAGGCAAATCATGCCAAACGCCAATGCACACTCTAAATTTTAAAGTAAAAGACTGTGATTAATTATTGATATGAAATCATTTTAAGTTTTTTTTTTTACCTTTATTTTGACATTAGAGAAAAGGGTTTTAGCCATTGCAAAATGTCTTTGAGCATTGCCAGTAGAATTATTCAAAAACATAGACTGTTGCATTCATTTGAACAAAGATTATGTGCATTAAATGGAAAAACACACTGTCTTTGCACCATTCGTACTAAAGCAACAGATAGCTCAGAAGCAAAGCCAAGTAAAGATGCTGAGAAAACTGGGAAAGAGCTAGATGTAGCACGCGAAAATCCTTATGCAGGGCTGACTTTAGGACAGAAGGGTAAGTTTTATACAAACTTAAATTTAACTTTCCTTTACCAAAGAAAAAGGCCTCCAAGAAACTTTGTGCATATCTTGAGTACAACATTTGTTTACCTAGTGAACAAAATTGACAGTTTATGAAATATGGCACCATGTGTACACTCTTCTTATGCACTTAATACACTTATCAGAAGAAAAGGCACTCTGTTTCGAATTGTAAGAATTAATCATCAGTTGTTGTATCCCTGGTTAGCCTAATTCATTATGCATAAAGAGTTGAACCGCTTTAATAGATCTGATATTTTTTGTTGTTCAACCTCTGAATGGGTTCAAAATTGTGAGACTAATCCTTGGTAATGAATTTGTGTGTAACAGGCTTAAAAATCAGAGTAGGAGTTAGTCTTTATTTCTATGTTTGTAGTTCTTTTTCAGTGTATTTATCAACAACTTCAGTTATGCAAGGTCAAACAGGTTACTAAAGATGTGTTGTTAAAAAAACAAAGAGGAGAAAGAAACAAGAACATAAATATCAATAATCAATTAATTTGTTAAAAAAATTTGAGTAAGCACCATGGTCCAGGGGTAGAGTGCAGGGATCCGGATCCAGAGGTTGCGGGTTGGAATCCCGTCAGAGGCGAGATTCTCTCACGATCTGCACATTCCTCCACCCTGCTCGAATACTGGTATGGAACCCAGGAAGCAGTCATCGAGCGTGATGAATCTTAGTTGTAAGAACTTGTATCGCAATCAATGTAAAATAAATGAGTCTAAACTAAACTAACTAAAAAAATATTATATACACATATATGAATATCTCTGTTTTTTATAATATTGTTTCTTTGACCTATATTTCAGTGAAGGAGGCTGGCAAAGATGTCAGTTATTTAGGAATATCTCTAGCAGCTGTTGGAATGTTAGGTAATTGAAATCACTTTTACCTTACCATCAGATTTATTTTGTTAGATTTTTTACTACCATTAACAAGAGTTATTGTTATTATCATTGTTATAAAGTTAATACATGTAAGCAAATCTTTCAACATAATTTTTCAACACTGGTGACCAGCTGTGAATCAAGCACACTTACTGACAGACGTAGTGTTTACAAGTTAATTAGTGAATTGGTGATAATTTCCTTAGGCCACTGGTCACAGTGACAATTTTATGAGTTTATGATAAGTGTGAAGGACGGCATTAGAGGCCAGTTGGGGTTTGGGTATGAAATTTTGGCATTTTTATGAAAAGTTATACTTAGATTTGATCTCTTTTTTTTTTTAATTATCTGGACTGATTTTTTAAGAAGTTTTAGATGTAAAAATCAGTCTAGGAAGCTGAAATTTGGTCAAAACTGACAAATTTGGGGTTTTCTGGAGCCTTGATTTAAAACTGTTACTGGGGATTGAACCAAAGTGTAGTTAACTACTAGTAGTCTGTTATATTTTTGTTTGGGAACTTCAGATTTTTCAGAGCCATATTTAAACACAGAAGATAAAAGCCATTGACTGTCAGTATGATGCAAAATCAAGAATAATGTCTTTCTAATATATTACCATAAATGATATTTTCAGATATTTGGTAGTAAACAAGTTGTTTTATTTGCAGGAGCCATGTTTTACTATATAGGAAGAGAACTGTTTGCAGGTGATAGTTCAACAGGTGTATATTCTAAAGCATTTAAAAGATGTGCCAAAGATCCTGAGGTAATTAATTGATCATGGTGGTCCTACACCTTGATTTAAGTAGTAATTTAATGATTAAAAAAAACCTGTTTGACTTTACACTAGCACATACACCAAATTTACCTATATACCTGTAATAAAATTTATTCAAGTTAGTAATATGTTGGAGGACATCAGATAATATCTACAGAAGTCCTGAAATTTTAAACCTATTTTCAGTGAGATCAACTCTAAGTATTATTTGGATGATTTTGGAATTCATTGTTTTAATCTTGGTGTTTGTCTACATTTTAAGAAGCTTAATTGGCAGAAGAAGCCTATGATGTACATTAAAGATCACTTTTAAATATTTTCTTGTCATTGAAATTCTGTTATGTTTTAGGTAATTGTAGCCCTGGGTGAACCTATCAAAGGGTATGGTGAAGAGACTAGACGAGGAAGAAGGAGACATGTTAGGTACTTGCCAAAATAAGCTAACACAATTACTTCTTGAACATAAATTCTTACATTTTTGTCTGCGTTTATATATTTCCGAAACGAAATTTGTGGGGGTATATAGGAGTCACCTGGTTGTTGGTTGGTCAGGTCAGTCGGTGGGGGGAGGGGGCAGTCGGTCTGTGGCAATTTCCTTGTCTGGAGTATAACTTGTAAACTAATGGTTGGAATTCAATGCAACTTCATACAATGGTCAAGCACAATGAGAGGAAGTGCATGTTCAAGAATCATAACTCCATCTTCACTATTTGCAGTTATTGCCCTTTGTTGTTTGTCCTTGTCCATAGCATAACTTGAAAACTACTGGTTGGAATTCAGTGCAACTTCATACAATGGTCAAATTCAATGAGAGAAAGTGCAGTGTTCAAGAATCATAACTCCATCTTCACTATTTGCAGTGTTATTGCCCATAGTTGGTTTTCCTTGTTCGGAGCATACCTTGAAAATTAAAAGTAAGAATTCAATGCAACTTCATACAATGGTCAAGCTTAATGATAGGAAGTGCAGTGGACAAATGCCATAACTCCATCTTCACTGTCTGCAGAGTTATTGCCCTTTGTTGGTTTTACTTGTCTGGAGCATAACTTGAAAATTAATAACTTGGAATTCAGTGCAACTTCATACAATGGTCAAGCACAATGAGAGGAAGTGCAGTGTTCAAGAATCATAACTCCTTCTTCACTATTTGCAGTTTTATTGCCCTTTGTTGGTTTTCCTTATCCGGAGCATAACTTGAAAACTACTGGTTGGAATTCAATGCAACTTCATACAATGGTCAACACAACAAGTGGAAATGCAATGACCAAGAGCTATAACACTATCTTAATTTCCTACAACCATAACTCTATTTCAATTCTTTTACAAAGTATTCAGTTCCGAAGCAGTCTTGCGGGGGTATTGATCACATTTAGTGATAGCTCTAGTTTATTTTGTTTTTGTCAGTTTAAGATGTTAGAAATTGCCAAGTATAAACTTATTGCAGAAGACATGGTAACAGTAAAATCATTATAAAAGTAAGTAAGTAAATTACTTGTTTATTATAGTGTACCCATTACTGTACAAAGTCTTACAAATATTTTAAGTCAAAGTGCTGAAATTCTGTTACATAATTTGTATATTTTAGTGGTGTTATGTTACTACATGTATGCATGCTTATATTGTATTACATTCTATTTTCATAGTCACTTGATATTTGAAAAGGATGGCAGGACACACATGAGAATGAAGTTTTACATTCAAGGATCAGACAAAAAGGCAGAGGTGAATTTAGAAGTTGCCAAGGTAAATTTCTGATAGATTATAACAGGACAGTATGTTAAGAGTATTTCCACCATAAGACCACTGGTGATATAAGGGAAAAAGAACTCAGACATTTGTTGTACTGTTGAAATAAACTGAACAAAACAGCAGCAAACAGCAAATTTCTCATCCTTTTAAATTAAAAATTAAAGAAAAAAATATTGATAACCTGAATATTGACCTTCTTAAAATTGCATATTTAGTATAAAATTTCTTGTTGACCATAACCATGGCAACACTTTTTGAAGACAGTTCTTATGTGAAAATTTAGTTACCTGAATAAAATGCAACATTGAATACATTGGGATACATTGAAAAGTTATAGTATTTTACAAAGGAATAGCTAAAATTTTAATATAAAAATCTGCAATATTAATTTAAATGCACACATCAACAGAATCTGAAGTGGTTGTAGGGTATGCGATGTCATTTTAAAGATTATCTGTTTTACATATTGTGTTTCCTCTTCTATTTGATCTGTCTGGGTCCTAAGAAAGGACCCAGGTTCTATGCAAGAAGCTAGAAATTTTCAGACATTAATTCTAGAATATCATTTGCTCAGAATAAGTTAAAGGGTCAATTTCCAATAAATGTGTCCGAGTGCCCATTCCCCTCCACCTTGTTTGTATTTAAAGCAGTTGTCAAGTATATGTGTGATGAAAAATTAGGTCATGTTGTCTTTGTTTTTGAAAGTATGCAGTAATGTTTGACAAAAGAGGAAATATGTTTGTACTAATTTTCTTTCAGTTTCTTCATAATTTTAAAACCCAAAATGTGTTATTATGTTTGTTACTTTTTGTGGAGTTTAAAAATCTAGTTTAAGAGCATTTAGGTAAATCAGGTACAGTATAATAAACATATAAAATTCTGACTTTAAATTTCAGGGTTACCCAACAATTTTGATTTAACAGTACTGGTAATTTCTCATTTCATTGCATTACAATTTCAGAATGACTCGGGCAAGTATGACTACAGATACCTATTTGTACAGATAGAGCAATTTCCTTACAAAACTATCGTATTAGAAGACAACAGATAACACACAGAGATCTTACATTCTAGTATCAAATATATAGTGCCTATATTTGAATACACAGGATATGTTTGATGTTCAGTACAAATATGTTAATGTACTTAAAGAGTGGCATAAAAACAACAACAAAAGTCATAGAACCTTGTTTTTTAGTACTGTGTACTGTTTTGAATCCTTAGTAGAAAATTGTAATAAAAATGTGATTGAAGGTACTCCTATAACAGAAGTCAAACCAAATTATGTTTGCTTACAAGTACTGTTGAAGGCATTTTTTTGCAGTTTTACTAAATTTTTTAACTAAATTGAATTGATTATAAAGTATAAGCACACATTCTATTGTAGATATGGGAAAATGTCCTAATATTGGGTATTGCTGAAGTTAGTTTATTACACATTCATTTTGTGAAACGTGATATTTATAGTTAAAATACGTGAAGTTGTGAAAAAAAATGAAAATAGATTAAATATTGTGGCACCTTTTTTGATAAGAATGTAAAATTTTGATTTCTTCTTTTTGCCATAGTTCTGATTACTTGTGGATATAGATATATACATTTTAAATTTATTTTCAGTAATATGCTTGCAGTTCTCTAAAATGTTGCCTGTGTATTTTGTGCAAATTTTACATGCTTTTCATTTTTTCTGAAAGTTGATTGTAAGGAAAACTGTTCTACGCTAAATGCCGATACACATTTTACACCATTGCTGAAAAAGAATGAATTATGTATTAATAGAATTGTAAATATTTTGTTACAAAAATTGCAGTGATAATGAAATACATGTATACACACAAGTGCTGAGATGTTTGAAATAAAATTTCTTTTTTTAAAGATACATCTTGTTAATCTTTGCTCCTGCAGATTATCTGGCATCCCCTGTATCACAGAGGTTAACTTGAACAGCACCTAGCATAATTTGTAAGATAATTCCAGTATATGATATGCCATTTAAGTTACCACTATTCATGACCGACACCCACTGCTGAGATTATTTTATATTGTAGTGGGATATTGCATCCCATTCCAGAGACACCACTGGTTCTTTTGCATGCTCAGGCGTACAGCACTGATACATGAACCTCAGTTTAACATCTCATCCGAAAGACAATTAGTATTGATAGTGTAGGATTTGGGGATTGATCTTGGGACCCCTGGGTTACAAGTCCAGTGCTTTACAACTGGACCACTGATCTGCTCCTATTTCTTCCATCAGCAGAAGTGATCAAGATGGTAATTATGTCTGTGTCCTGGTGGTCTGTGCATCCATAATGCTTTTACTTGTCTTAGGCATAACTCAATAACTCTTCAAAATGTTAATTTTGGAGATCTGAAAGCCACCTTAACATAATCAAATTCTGTACAGAGGTCACCTCTGTAGTAATATGGAGACATCTTAGGACTATTTCATTCTGTTCCGTTACCTGCACAAATCACATGTATTGTATATTCAGTGTTTTCTTGGTCCTTAATTCTTAAATAAGTGAAGTGCTTGTTTATTATACTGAAAAGGCTAGTCTCCCAGGCTTCCTAAATGGGACTCGACCTCATCTGGTACTCAAAACTGGCCCAATAAAATGAATGCTTTAAGTTTTGTAACCCTCACTGGAATGGTTACAGGGGTTACACAAAGTCTCTTTGACCTTCCACTCCAAAAGCTGCACCTTAACCACTCAGACACAGAAATAGTATATAGGTGCAGAAATTTCAAGACATGGTCAAGTTTGTAGGATTGAATAAAAGATAATGGAAGTGCAGAGTACCAGAACTCTAGCTTGCTTTTTTATCATTATCTCCCTTTGCATTCTTGGCCTTTGAGGGGAAAAAACTTGCTGAAAACTTACTGAATATCAAAGTGCTGATTACATATTTTACTGATCACACTAGACACTGAGCCCCTAAAACAGAAATGAAACAGATTTAGAAGATCCCTAAATTTACATTAATGATAGCATCTATTTCATAATTCATCCTACAAACTCGACGGTGTACAGACAGAAACATAAAACTAAGTTTCTGTAAGATGGTGGTGAATAAATTGATTTTTATCATCACTTTTCAATCTCAATGCAACATGCTTAAGTGACAACTATTTTAAAATGTGTAAATGTATATTGCTTCTAGATTACTTTGAAAACTGTGTTTCAAAATAACAAAATATTAAATACTTTTCTAATTACGTTTATTTGTATATAAAGTTCATGCAAGCTAACATATCAATACAAACAGGTAAATAAACTCCATTCCACAGAATTGTTACAAATATATATATAAATATTGAGTTAGGCTCAATAAAGGTAGTGTGTAAAATGACACCAGTCTGCACCAGGGCTGTATGTAATAACAAATTTGATGGAATCTAAAATAAACTTTCAACTTTCTATTTTATGCAGTCACCAAGTTTATTTTATGCATAGGTCAATATTGTTTTATGTTTACTGCCAAATCATTATGTTGAGTCTTAACCAAGATAGTATACATGTATGTCCACAGCACTTTTATTAAAACCAGTAATCACTGAATATTTCTGATCAAGCTGAGTTTCCTTTTTTAACGAATTCGAATTCTTTCTGTGTTGCAACTTATCTTCTAGATAGGCCAGTCATTAAATGAAAGATTTGTCCAGTGTCCAGCTATGAACAAGTAATTTCTTTGAGAAAATAAAAACAGATTTTTTATTTCTCTTGTTTTTTTAAACGGTTTGATTTCATATCTATGCCTTGAGAGTGATCAAAAGTTACACCAACTCTTTATACAAGTATGTCAAAAAGCGAAAATAATTAAAGTTCACATAATATTATTACACTTGTCCTTAACAAACTATAATGTAGTCTAGAGTATTTTAACAAAATGTGGCTACATTGCTGTGCCCTTAATCTGAACTCACACCCTAGAAACACTTATTCACAGCAAACTTTGACACAAGCAGAAAAAGAAACATTCCTTGAAGTGAGAAAAATATAAAGCTGACATTAAAGCCATAGTGAAATGGTAAAATTTTAATCTGCTGAAGACCAGGACATTGTTAAGTTTATATCTTCTATCTAAGTTAGTATTCCTGCCTTTCCCAATATAGAACACAGTAAATTATAGCTTGACGTGTGGCTGTGTAGCGAATTATATATATGTAGTGACAAACTTGTACACAGTACCACAAGAAAACAGACTCTTATATAATGTAATCTAATGTCACTACTCTGTATAATACAAGCAAGTCTGTGGATTGAGCTTACAATTATTGGAATGTTGTTTTATTCTCAAAATCCAAGAAAAAAAAATGCAAAAAAAGCAAAAAATCAAAAGAACAGCAGTTTATGTTCAAAACCATAGACTATAAGTAAAAAATATATATGAACAACTTGTTTCTGAAGCACAGCACATTTAAAAAGTAAGCTGAAAACATTAAAACACCTTCAACAAGGGCATACATACAGAAGGTAAAGGGACACAAGAATACCCAGTGAACAAGCATCTCCATGTTCTGATGGGCAATTATTCCAACCATTAATGATGACAAAATAGTTCAAGTTTGATAAACTCAATATAAGGCAATTACCTGGTTATTTTGTTACCCTGCCACTATCAATGTTGTCACAGTGTTTCAGTTCAGTCATAACAGATATAATAAAATCTGCTTCATTTTCAAGCACACTCTTTAGGCATTGTTTTCATTCTGAAAAGTTCATTTTAAAAAAAAGACAGAAAAGTGAATAATTTTATATTTATTAAACTATAAAATGAAAACAGGTTAGGCTTTAAGTAAACTGTTACATATAAACAAAAAAATAAAAGATATTAAAGATTAAAATGGAATTAACCTTATTAACAACAATGTTTAATTCTGAAGAAAAATGTTTACAGAAAAGTGGTATATACATCCAATGGGTAGTTTAGGTAATCTGTCCCAGCAGTCAAAACATAAAAACTAAAGTTTTACAAATGCAGAACATCAAGAATAAAAGGTGACGCAGAAATAATTTTGAAAAAACAGTAGCGGAAAACTGAATGCCAAAAAAAACACAGGAGTCAAATGAAATGGCAAGATGATGGTATGTGAACTAACGGTCAATCATTTTCAAATATCATCAAATTTTTTAACCCTTTGATGACATTGTGTTAAGTGCATACCTACATTAGTTTGTATCAATTCAACCTCTGACAACTATGTCAGGAAACTGATTCTCTCGGTTGTCTACACCGCTGGTTTTCTATACTTCTCTTACCCGTCAGGCATGATTTCCTCCCCACAAAAGGGTGATATTTTTTCTAAAACACTGCATCATTCCTTTCTGGACGGAAATTTTTAAGAAAAGCAATGCTCTAACATTAAACTGAATTTCTGTACAAACCTTATGCAACCTAAATAATGTACAATGTCTATTTCTGTTTCAGATGTATTTATGTAATGTCTACAATGCCTCTTTTTCTGTTTCAGATGTTTTAACATAAATTTTCGGTCTATAATGCCCCAATTTCTGTTTCAGATGTTTAAAATGTATATTCTGTCAACAATGCCTCTATTTCTGTTTCAGATGTGTTAATATACTGAATACAAACTGATATCAGTTTTAGATTTTTCAGTCTTTTCTTTTCAAGTTGAGTTCCAATTTTTTCCAAAAATCTTACATTCAAGTCAGTAAATGTTTCAATAATGTCTATTACACAAACACATGTGTAACAAATGAGATTACTCATAATGTGATGTAATAACAAACTTAAAAATTTTATACACATATGACTAGCTAGCTACATGTATATGGACACAGATCTGGTTTGTGTATATATTAGTAACTATATGGCTGGGTGCAAACTCTTTAACAGTTAACAATTACTTTAAAAGTTTGCTTATTTACAATGAATACATGTGTATAAATAACTTATATAATAAACAGTGTAATACACAAAGCAGAGTAAATTCTCAGATCTTTATGGAATTTCTTGATATCTAGAAAATTCTCATATTTTACTCTGGAAAAAATGACCAAGGGAGTTTTATGGAAATATAAAGAACATTACAGTACAGGATACTAGTGGAAAGTTTTACAAATTAGTTTATCAGCAGTTGTGTGTGAAAACATTACTGGAAACTGTCAAGCAATAATTATTTGTGTCAAGAACGAAAGTGTCAGAATATGAAATAAAAAAAGAAAAAAAATGGACAGAAATGGTTATATAAGGCAACTCAGGTTAGGAAAATCATGACACTAATGGAAAACTAAATTTCTTTGTCTTGAAACTGTCACTGCTCCAAGTACAGAAATGTTTTTGTAACTTTTACTAGCTTTCATCTTTATCCTGTTCAACCCTTACTGAAGGTATGAGAAAGTTGGTCACACAACCAGTGTGCTAAAACTCTACCAAGTAAATGTATTTAGAAAAGATTGGGGTAAATAACTATTTAAAAAGTTCCATTAAACAAACTTTTAAATGCACTGTAAATACACCTGAATCATTTAACAAGACAAATCAAGGTGAGTTCTGGAAATCTATTTCAAACAAACTAACACCTTGCAAAAATAAACCAAAAACAAACCATTTTGTCATAAAGCATTTTCTTGATTAGATGGATATTATATTTTTCCAAACACTAACACAAAACTTTAATTCTCATCAAGTCTACTAAGCTATTTTCCCTTTATTTCAATTTTCTGTAAATTTTTAATGTACTAGTATTTTTATTGTTTGTTTTCATAAAGACATGTTTAATGTAAGATTTATGTGATAAATTTTCTAAGCTGATTTTCTACTTCCTTGGTGCATTTTTCATCAAATTCCATTTACAATATAGTTATAAATATACCTCCGCCCTCTCACCACAAAAAAATGTGTTGTTTTTGTTATGCTTGTTTAAATCCCTCAACAAATATTTATACAAAATGTTTTACAGACATCAGGTCCTTCAGGCAAATGGATGTGTAGAAGAGGGTATGTCTTCACTGGTATTTCAAACACCTTTGTAGGACTCTCTCGACTGTACTTTATCTGTGCCATCTTATCCACCAAAACATGAAGTCCTTCTCAAATATTCAGGTTTAACTAATGGAAAAACTATCTAGAACATGGGTCAAAAAAACGATCTAGGACATTGGTCAAGACCAGATTGTGCCAGGGCAAGACACCTATACCAAAATGTGTCAAACATGGATGTCCTGTTGTTACCAGCCCAAAATTAGGGTACTCAAATGGAAATTTTGTTTTAAATAATATTAAATTAACACACAAAATTTTCACAAGCCAAAGAAATGAGAAATTTAACTGAGCATTCCCAACAAGCATTTCACACAAACTGCCAGGGGAGACAACTCCTGAAGGGTCAACATCATACAGATAATGAACAGTCCATGTCCTGACCTAATGGGAAAATGTCAATTTGTCAGCTAAAGGAGAATAATGTTGTGGTTGTTGACAGAATTCAGACTACATCTCTAAAGAAAACCTCTATGTTCATCTGTGTAATAACTTAAACCTAGCAAGTATTTCATTCTACAGGAAATTTTTAAACCTAGCAAGTATTTCATTCTACAGGAAATTTTTAAACCTAGCAAGTATTTCATTTTACAGGAAATTATCTCAAATCAAACGACAGTCAAATAAAAGCACAAGACAGTGCTCAAGACCACAAACTTAAAAAATCTGTTTCATCAAAACAAGAAGAAAATGTAGAGAAAATAAAAAATAGATGAATTTTAAATCTTCAATTCAAAGGCAAAAACAATCAACAGATCTCAATATAAATATAAAGAACAAATCTTAAATGAATATCTATTGTAAAAATACACAAAAGAAATTTTTTTAAATTTTAATTTGCTACTAAACTGTACATCAGCATAATGTTAACTTTGGTTTTACATTTAGTAAATTTAAACACCACATGCCCACAAGTTCAATCTTTAGTTGCGAAGAAGATAAAAGCTGCAGAAGCAGTTTGCATATTTAACACTTTGAAACAAGAAAAGGCAAAGACTTTTTTTAAACCTACATTCCAAAGCCTTAGTATACAGTCACTCTTTCCAGTTTCATAGTTAAGAGATGTATTTCTGCATTAAAGCTGCTTCTTCATAGATTTTGGGTCAAATTTAATATTTCTTTAAAAGGTGTTCAAAGTGACTATTGCATTACCCTCATCGAGTTAACACACAGTGAGGTGTCACAGAAATCAGTTACTCAGAGTACATGACACAAAATAGACCAAAATTAATTAATAGTGTAATGCCATGCGAAACAGTATTGTTTTTGACCTTACTCCTGACACAGAACAAGATTTTGATGCCAACCATATGTCAGAGGCATTTTTCTATCACTACTAACTCTCCGTATGTCATTTTTGGACAGGATCACAGAATTTTTTTTTTCTCCAGAAAATGTGAATGAGAAGCTTCATACAAAATTTACTTATAAGGACGCTCCAAAAAAATGCTAAGTCATATTACCTTAAGTGAACACCTGGGAGTAACAGTACAATGACCAGGACGAAAAAGACCTTTCTTAAACTGTGTAAATTGTTGACAACATTTAGGTGTGAGGTTACAGTTTAGTAGCATTTTTTTTTCTTCAATTCTTTTTGTCACTTGGTTAACAACCAGTCAACAATAAGATAATTTAACACAATATTATATACAGATTAAATACAATACACTGCTAATATAAAATTCTAAGCCTGTATATATTTTAACAACAATATCTACCCAGTGTCAAATACCCATTTTTTACAGATATACTCATAAAAACAAACAAATTATTTCCAACTGATATTAAGAATAAGCTTAAGGATAATCTGCACATTGTTAAGGTCAAATTTGTCAGCTATACCTACAAGCTTGAATAAATTTCCCTAGGATACTACAGAAACAGAAAAAAGCTACCATTTTGAATTAGAGAATTTATAAAGGTCATCTCTGTATTGAACTCTTCTACAAGCTTGCCAATTTCCCATATATTGAAAAAAGAAACTATGCTTTTGCATGCCATGTTCTTATGGTTACAATAATGAGTAATATTTTCTGAAACAAAATATATTTGATTAACGAAATTAACCTAACACTGAAGGATACTAAGTAAATTCTAAAATTAATGAATCATTTAGATTCAGTATAAAACAAACAGATCCATTTCCAGAAGATTCTAATTCACATCCAAGTAGTCTTAACATTCAAACAACTATCTTTCTGAACAATTATATTCAAGCAAATAACTAATACAAAAATGACCATTATATTTTCATGAAACTATAAACTAAGTCTGCATATTTAGTACTGAACTTTGGTCTCGTAAGATGTATGTTCAGTTGTTGTTGTAGTAGTTGCGGTGGTGTGTGCAGATCCACTACTACGACCTTGCTGCCAAGCGCGGAACAACAGGAACGTGTCAAACACATAGCACGCTGTGGCCGCAAATGTGAAAAACTGAAACAAACAAAAAGGAACATTTCATACAGTGTTAGTTAGATACATCCAATACTGATTCAAATTTGCACCACAGTTCTACTGTGGACAGAAAATTAAAGATTTCTTTTTGTTTCAGATATGTAATTTATATGTCTTTTCGAATTTAAAAGATAATAATTGGGTTTTTACACTTTTTTCTTATTAACTTCCTTTCTGCCTTTATTTTTATCACATATTTCTTATCTAATAATGTATTATTTGCTTTGCCTTGATGCTGTTTCAAAAAGAAAAACCAGTAATGTATCAACATGTTACCTGAATAAATGAACTACTAACCTAGAATCAATAGTTACAAATAAATAAAACAAGACACACTAAACAGATCAAGACAGAGCTTAAAGACAAAAGATCAGTCAAGTCAAGTCAAGTGTTAAAGATTCAAAAGAAACTAAACTGAATTATTAAAATATCTAGTAAGTGAAACAGGGGATGTTACATTTCTAAGGTATACTGAAGATTTGGAACAAAACTCTGGTTAATTAAATAAAACAAGAGGGCTACTGTGGCCCTATACCACTCACCTGAGACTCACTGTAGATACTGTTTGATTTTTTTGTTGCTTAACTTCCAAAGATATAACATGGGTCAGTATGTCAAGATGTGATTAAAATTTCTTTAACCAACATGTCTCAAATAATTATGATAAAGGTCCATCAAAGGATTATTTCTGTGAAACAACTGAAATTTGTCCAGCGGTTTTGGAGAAAATTTTCGAAGTTTTCCATATAGTCATACAGTGAAAACTTGCCAAACTACTCTCTACCAAGTTTTTTTTCACAAACAAACATTGCTTGAAGGAATTTGATAGAAATTATTTTGAAAGTGTGCATGTTGTTTCTTAGAAGAAGATTTTCAAAGTTTTCCATGTAATCATACAGAGAAAACAGGCCCAGCCCTCTGTAAGCTGTATTTTTAAGGACCAACATGGCATGAAGGAATTTGATAAAGAGCCACAGAAGAAATATGTTTGTAAAATTGTTCTGAAATCATGCCAGTGGTGTCTGAGAAGAAGATTTTCAAAGTTTTCTTCAAAATCAAATAGTGAAAACATACCTGCCATGAACATATAGCCTGTTTTTTTTTTAAGAGACCCAAATGGCTTGAAGGAATTTAATAAAGGGCCACCTGAGAAACATTTTTGTGAAATTAGTTTGAAATTGGGCTGGTGGATTCTGAGGAAAAGATTTTCAAAGTTTTCTAAATAATAATCATATACATGTAATACAAACAGGCTCTGCCCTCTGTAAGCCATCTTCCTTAAGGGAGCAACATTGCTTAAAGAATTTGATAAAGGGCCACCTAAGACACATTTTTGTGATAATGTTTTGAAAACAGACAGGTGGATACTGAGAAGACTTTTGAAGATTTCTTTCTTTATAGTTGCCAAGGAAACCAAAGTTATGTATGGAACCATCTAATTTTAAGGAATTTTCAAAACAGAACAAATGCGGAACATTCCTGTGAATTTTGATTAAAATTAGTCCTGTGGTTAAGGAGTAGATATTCTTTGAAGGAAAATGTTGACGACAGATGACCAAGGACAGTCACCCATCCTGAAAGATAACCATTGAGCACTTTTTGCTAAAAAGGCAGAGACTGTATGGATACTATATTCAAGGGGAACAAACAAGTGTAAGGCTGTACCCTTCATATGACAAAGTAACATGTACCACACTCGTGCACTATCAAAGATTCTACAATAACACAGTTTACTTGATGCTTCTTACAAGTTAGGTGACTGGCAGTTTATTTTTTAAGGAATTTAAAAACTGGAAGTTTTTGCATAATACCAGAAGTTCATTGCAGAAATTACTTGTATATCATTCATCACTGGAAGGTTTCAAAATTTTGGGTACTTTAACTAAGGGATCTTCTGCAAATATAAAATTATATAATTTTCACTGCCTCTTGATAAATCATCTATAAAATCTTGTATTAAAGATACACTGATTCAGCAGATTTGCTTGTCTGGGCACAGATCGCTGCACCAAGCCTTTATGCTGGAATACCAGAATGTTTGGTCAGTTGAAATTGATTGAATAGATATGACAACTTAGATCTTCCAAACTTTCAATACTGCTGTCAGATGGAGTCTTAGTATAAGCTTAAAGCCTGCTGCCTTTTGGCTTATCAGTTAAAGTAGCAGTCAACTGGCACTCCATGATGACTATACTCTACTAGCTAATGACAGTACTATGAAATTAACTCCCTATATATATCATGATGAAATGATGCAACCAACTGACTATCAATGGAACTTGTAGCTTTCACTCAATGTACGTTGCAGCCATTAAGCTAATATGAAAGTTGTAGCCTTTATGCTCACAATGAATGTTGCAGCATTTATGCTAAAAATGGAAGTTAAAAAAAAGTCAGAATATTGCAATATTGCAGCTTAAAATATATTCTCATATGGAAGGTTGTACCTTAACTCTCACAACAAATGCTGAAGCATGCAAACCTTCAAAAAGGTTTTAGTCTACTGTGCTCATAAAGACTGTTGCCTGGATACTGGAAAACATCAATCAAAATGATTGCACAGTAGTCAGTACCTTGTGTAATCACACAAAACAAGAGGGCCATGATGGCCCTGGATCGCTCACCTGAGTACTTTGGCTGTAGGTCTGCTGTTAAGCAGTATTTCATTTTTTAATTGAAAATTATGTAAGTGCCTACAAACCAAATATGTAAAATTTCAGTCAATAAATAAAGGCTCTATGACAGAAAGTAGAAATATCTATTATAAGCTATGGTGACCTTGACCTTGACCCAGTGACCTCAAACCCTACCCATGGGTAGAGGTCCATGCAAAGAACCTCTATACTGAATATCAAAGATATTGGTCTATAAATGAAGGCTCTATGAGGTACAGTAGATAAATCTACTTTTAGCCTCCGTGACCTTTAACCTAATCCAATAATTTGAAAAAGCTTGATAAAGCTTGCTTCATGCCAAATTTTAAAATTCTAGGTCTTGTGGTTTCAGACAAGAAGATTTTTAAAGATTTTCTTCTATACTGTTATTTAAAACTTGTGACCCCTCGGGCGGGGCCAATAGTGACCCCAGGGACATTTTTCTAACAAACTTGGTAGAAGTCCACTAGACAATGCTACACACTAAATATCTAAGCTCTATAACTTACGGTTTCTGACAAGAAGATTTTTTAAGATTTTCTTATATAACTCTATGTAAAACTAGTGGCCCCTGGGGTGGGGCCATTTTTGACTCAGAGGCCAGGATTTGAACAAACTTGGTAGAGGTCCACTAGACAATGCTACACACCAAATATCTAAGCTCTATAACTTACGGTTTCTGATAAGAAGATTTTTTAAGATTTTCCTATATAACTCTATGTAAAACAAGTGACCCCGGAGCGGAGCCATTTTTGACCCAGAGGCCATGATTTGAACAAACTTGGTAGAGCTCCACTAGACAATGCTACATACCAAATATCTTAACTGTAGGCCTTCTTGTTTCTGACAAGAAGATTTTTTAGTTTTTCCTATATAACTCTATGTAAAACAAGTGACCCCCGGGGCGGGGCCATTTTTGACCCAGAGGACAGGATTTGAACAAACTTGGTAGAGGTCCACTAGACAATGCTACACACCAAATATCTAAGCTCTATAACTTACGGTTTCTGACAAGAAGATTTTTTAAGATTTTCCTATATAACTCTATGTAAAACAAGTGACCCCCGGGGCGGGGTCATTTTTGACCCAGAGGACAGGATTTGAACAAACTTGGTAGAGGTCCACTAGACAATGCTACACACCAAATATCTAAGCTCTATAACTTACAGTTTCTGACAAGAAGATTTTTTAAGATTTTCCTATATAACTCTATGTAAAACTAGTGGCCCCTGGGGCGGGGTCATTTTTGACCCAGAGGCCAGGATTTGAACAAACTTGGTAGAGGTCCACTAGACAATGCTACACACCAAATATCTAAGCTCTATAACTTACGGTTTCTGACAAGAAGATTTTTTAAGATTTTCCTATATAACTCTATGTAAAACTAGTGGCCCCCGGGGCGGGGCCATTTTTGACCCAGAGGCCAGGATTTGAACAAACTTGGTAGAGGTCCACTAGACAATGCTACATACCAAATATCTTAACTCTCGCGGTTTCTGACAAGAAGATTTTCAAGTTTTCCCTATATAACTCTATGTAAAATCAACTGACCCCTGGGGTGGGGTCAGTTTTGTCCCCAGGGACATAATTTGAACAAACTTGGTAGAGGTCCACTAGATGATGCTACATACCAAATATCAAAGCTCCAGGCCTTGTGGTTTCGGAGAAGAAGATTTTTAAAGATCCAACTTATAAAATCTATTTTTAGCTCCAGTGAACCAGAAATGCAATGGACCAGAACCATTTGAACAATCTTGGTAGAGCTTCATGCAAGGAACATCCCAGGCAAGTTTCATTAAATTTGCCCCATTGGTTTCAGAGGAGATGTCGTTTGAATGAAAAGTTGACGACGGACGGACAGGACGGACGGACGACGGACGACGGACAACGGACAAAGACCGATCAGAAAAGCTCACCCTGAGCACTTTGTGCTCAGGTGAGCTAAAAATCCCAACTTTTACTTTTAGATTATTAAATTAATCTATGATGAGGCATTTAAGATTTCTAGAATGTGAATTTTTACTATTTTTTATAGATACTCAGGTCAGTTCTAACTAAACCTTCTGGAATTTTCTATTCTTAGGAACTTTGAGAACAATTAAGATTATAATCAAAGAGTAAATTCTGGCTGTAAAAAGTTTTGGCTTAAATATGTAATTTCTGATTTAACAAAATAGGTATAACCAAAAGTTTTAGTTGTGGGATTTATTCAGTGATTCAGGAAATGTTTTCTACACATCTGATAATACAGAAAAGCACCCGTACAAACTGCCTGTGTTCTTTGATCAGCTGGAGAATCAGTTTAACACAATCCTTAGAACAGTAGTCATTACCAAGATACTGTGAAATATTTGGAGATTCCTAAACAGACAAGATTTTATAAGACTCTGAGACAGTACCATCAAAAACCAGAAATAAACAGATTTTACTTCCTCAGAGTTTTTGGTAACTAAGGGATTTAGACAGAAAATTTTGCTCCAGGGTTGGGAATGACCAGATTCACATCCAGATTACATGCCCAAGCAAGTAAAATTTTATATCCATTTTCAGATATTACCAATTTCACTTTTCAAATATTGTCATGGGGTATCAATTTTGGTAACAATATTGTATAAAAACTCACTGTAGTTGCAGCAATAGATGAGTGCCAATTAAACCTGACTGCGCACACTATAGCAGATATAAGCATCATGACGCTGTACAATGTATAGTAGACCAACTCCTGTAGTAACAGAGGTATCAGTAAAATACTTCAATAGTGTAAACACTGTTAAAGAGACAGAAATACTTTTCCCTGGCAGCCGGTTAATGGAGATTTTCTGAGGCTTTGAAACTAAGCACAATGTTGATGGTAGACATCAGAACAGAATCTGTGTTGATTATTTTCTAAAGACTTAGATGAAATAATCTGTATAACTAGATATATTCAACACAGAAATGACAAAAGGAATCATATATATATATATATATATATATATATATATATATATATATATATATACATATATATATATATATATATAGAACAAATTTTTGAAAACATGTATCAAGTTTTATTAACAGCTGTAAAAGGAATACAGAAAGGATAGATAAAGCATTTTCCATGATAATGCCAACAGCAAAAATATAATTACCATAGAACACTGTGCTTAGTTTAGGATGGAGTCTGAAAGAAAGTATCCACTATACAATACTGAAAACTAAATGTTGCACAGGAATACATTTCCGTGCTCATGTAGAGAAAAAAGCTATATTATGAGATGCCTGTAATCATCTATCCTTGACGATATTCTCTCTCTACTAATTGTTATTTATAAGAAAGCTGTCTACACAAAGTCGTAACAAAAGATTCTTCAGGAATTTGTAGTTCCTTTCAGTGACTAATCTTCAAGAAGTTTTCAATTTTGTACTAGTGGATAAACAGAATCTATAACACAGCAAGCCACATAGTAAACTGTTGTAGCTGTAATGTTGCACTGCAAGTGACTGTCATGCAACAAGTACATGAGCCAATACTCACTGCTGCTGCCCCTATACTGCTGTGCCAATGTCCTCTTGCCGCACAGACAATGGCCGATATCAGTAACATCAAAGAATACAGCACATAGTAGACTAACTCCTAAATGTAAAACAATATCAAAATCATGCAAGTAATATCCAAAATGTAAAAGTGAAGTTACAACAAAATGGTTCATCAGGTACATGCTTAACTTATCTTTTCACTTCATACAGGCAGATATCTACCGGTAACTAAACAAAGACTGAGGAAACATTCGTATTCAAAATGAAGATATCAAAGATTCTGAAACCTGACTGGTTGGCACCTAAATGAACAAAACAGCATAAATATTGTCAGAAAAAGGTTCTGATCTTCAAATGGGCAAGGGACATGACTTCTTTTCAGTAACAAAGTAAGCTGTTTAAAACTGCTAACAGAAATACAAGCATATTTCATCTGTTACGAGAAGCTGAAATTCCCAATGACTACTGAGATTTCCTAAAAAAATTTGAAATTACACCTAATCTTACTACTGTCTACTTCTTGTAAAGTAATTATAAAAATGTAATTTTGACATTTTTTCGTGGAAAGGAAACTCTGGCTTTAAGCAGTAAGTCTGATATTTTTCCACCAACCTAGTTTATGTATTATACAGATCTAAATGAGAGACATCTGCCAGTACTCTGTGTGATAACAAAAATGATTAACAACCAATGTACTGAATTAACCACCACTGTACAACACTTGCGCCCTCCGAGGGGTTTGCCCATACTTACTGCCGTGGCACCGATAGATGAGTGCCAGTGACCCCGAGAAGCTGAGACTACCGCCGATATGAGTAGCATCAATGAGTACAAGACATAGTACACTAACTCCTGTATAGAAAGATATTTAGTTATTACCTCCAATTTTGTTATTGGGCCCTTTATGAAACAAAATCAGATTGCTGTACAGAATAGGATCACTACTTAATGAAATGCACTTTTTAAATAAAATTTGCTTTAAAATATAGCAACTAGGTTGAGTTTTATGTAAATGAAAAAAAAAATAACATTGTGGTTTTTTAGCTTGTGTATTCTTTCTTCATACAACTTAAAGGACAAGAAATCGGTAGAACCGATGGATGCTCCCCGAATAAATGCCAATTTCAAAAGGGCTATTGTTTAATATGAATTTTTTTTAAAGTATGAAAAATAACAGAGGGCAATAACTCCTTAATTATGCAAAATAGAGTTATGGTTCTTGCACGCTGCACTTCTCCTCATAGAAATCTATCTACCAATAAAGTTTTATGTTAATATCTCTTATACTTTGTGAGATATGCCGCGGACAAAAAATAAGTATGAGAAATTTCAAAAGGCAATAACTCAAAAATTAATAAAGCAAGAGTTATGGTTCTTGTGCACTGCACTGCTCATCAATGAGATCTATCTACATATAAAATTTCAAGTTGATAACTCTTATACTTTGTGAGATATGCCCCGGACAAAAATAAGTATGAGAAATTTCAAATGGCAATAACTCAAAAATTAATAAAGCAAGAGTTATGGTTCTTGTGCACTGCACTGCTCCTTAATGAGATCTAACTACCTATGAAGTTTGGTCTTGATATCTCTCATAGTTTTTGTGTTATGCTCCGGACAAAATTATGACGGACGGACGGACGGGACGGAGGGACAAAGCGGCAACTATATGCTCGCCCTTCGGGGAGCATGAAAAGGGAATTATAAGGAACATTTCTGTCAAATTTGGTTTAAAATGGCCAAGTGGTTTCGGAGGAGATGTCATTTGAAGCCAAATGTTGACGAAAAATCTATTTTTAGCCCTGGCAGCCATTTTGTTCAATGGAGCAGAACCGTTTCAGCAATTTTAATAGAGGGCTATGTAAAATATTTCTGTGAAATTAGGTGGAAAATCACCCAACCGTTTAGGAGGAAATGTTGTCTGAATTTTTTTCTATTTTTAGCTTTTGCAGCTCTTATGTGCAATGGAGTGGAACGGTTTGAGCAATTTTAGAAAAGGGCAATATAAGAAACATTTCTATAAAGTTTGGTTTAAAATAGCATAGTGGTTTAGGAGGAGATGTCATTTAAAGTAAAATGTTGACGACGGACGACTGACGATGGATGCCGGACACAGGGTGATCACAATAGCTCACCATGAGCATTTGCTCAGGTGAGCTAAAATTGAGCTACCAACAGTATAGAGCCTGGTCAGACTGCATGGATTTGCAGGATGGCCTGGCTCTATACTGGTGGCAAAAGCAAATCACTTTTGGTTCCAGCAGGTAAATGGTTAAAGGCAACACCTGTCGAACAGAGTTTTAAATCATTGATTAATCACTTAAAGAATGAATAATTAATATAGCATAAATGTTATTGAATTTATACACATGTTTACATTGAATGAATATCGTTACTGCAAAAATATGAGCTAATGCCAATAACATGAATGTTTTCAATGCAATTTGCAGTGTTTCATTTGAAAGCCATGAAACCAACTGTTACTTACAATGACTCCCCATGGTCCTGGAAGTTTATAGATGATTCTAAACAGGTGGAACCCATAGAGCAGTAGCGTAGTTATAAATGCCGACATTGTAACAAACTGTACCCAACCCCCTCCATAGGCACCCCAGTGGATCCAAACACTGGCACAAATAAAAGCAATGATGTCCAGAACCTGTATACGAAATACAATATTACAATATTGTCAAATGATTTCTTTTACTGATCATATTTTTCATTCAGATAGTTTCAACAGTTCAACAAGTAGAGCATTACATTCAATTTAACCAGTATTTATTTTACATTAATTGGGAAAAAATGCAAATTTACATTAAACCAGCATGATGACTGCTTCCTGGATTCAAAACCAGGACTTGCTCTGAAACTGTTTACTGCAGAACACCACCAGATACTCTCATCTATGGTTGGACCTCTGAGTCATGAGTCCAGTGTTAACTGCTTATCCTACAATGCCATTAAGCACAGTGAACAAAACAAAAAAGGTTTAAATGGCACATTTTCTCTGGGTCCTGTATAAATACTGAATGCTACAGAAAACTGTCTTGAGTAATGACATATAGGGTGGTCTACAGCAAACTTTCCCAACACATATCAATATCCAGCTTTAGATGGGGAGGACTATACAGGAGCACACACTGAATAGCCTTGTAAACTCAAAAAGTCACCCTATAAGTTTGAGTTCCAGTTTTGGCTGCACAGTTCCCCCTCAGATCTGATAGTCATAACTTTATGATAAAATTTGACATACATTTTTTTCTCTATAATTACATTTTGCAGCTCACAAGCTGATACAAAATTCCAGATTCTGAAATGAAGGAGAACATTGTCTTTTGTTTATGTACCAGTATCTATCAACTGTATACATGTACTTTAATTACATGTAAGCATCCATTTTTATCATATAAATTACCAACATTTTTCATAGACTGAGAACTTACACATTCAGCAATTTTCAGAATTCCCTGATATGACCTCAGATATGCTCTATCCAGACCAATCCCTTCAGAACTAGTTGTAGTTGTTGTTGACTGCTCATATGTTGAAGCCATTCTTTACACTAAACAATGTCACCCCTGAAAAGAACAGAACTTACTGCCTGATACAGTGATTCAAGGTCACAAAAACTTTTGCAGCATTGTAATATTTACACAGTAGTGTGAAATAACAGCAAAAGGCAATTTTCTTAAATGTCTTCAACACAGCATATGTTTCATATATTTAGATGTGAGGTCAGTATCAGACACTTGGGACATTGTTTCACTATTTTCACATGACTGTAGTGTACACACACAAAAAAACATGTTCTATCACTCAATCAGCAGTTTCAAAAAATGCCTAATTTCACTGTATCAAAGTACATTTTGAGAATGAGATGTGAGTTGGGGCAGAACTGCTGTACTTCACCGAAGGGTCTGCAGAAGTGTCATATCTCTCTAAAATAGTCTAAATCACCATGCACCTTACTCCAACACTAAGAACTGGGTCCTGATGGACCTTTCAATGAAGGCCTTAAAACTTTATGTTCCTTTTAACTTAAGTACCATAAAAGCCCTTCTGTCAAAACAAAGCAGTCCTAATAAAGGCAAGTGGCAAGGCAGTTGCAAGGTCACCTCATAGTACAATATGAATCTCAATTCTGTGGTCAAGATACAATGTATGTTCTGACTAAAATGAACATCCAAACATTAAACATAAAAAAAAAATCACACATACTATCAGCTAAAAAGGATATCAATACATGTATCTGAACTCTCTCTCACAATTTCATTTATATATTTCAATTAAGTTTGAACTTTACAAAAACAAAAAATCACTGTGTCACATTGATTTTCAAAACACTTAACCTATTATTCAAAACTGACATTTATAGACCATTAACTGAAATGGAAAACCAAAACAAAACCAAGTGCCAACTGATGTATCTAAAGATGATATTTTTTCCTTCATGGCTTATCAATGACACATTTAACCTATTACACAGATATACAGGATAAGAAACATCCCCATTAGCATGCATTTTTCATACATTCTGTACAGCACCCATAAATATTGCAAAAGCAAGAACATCCTAATTGATAATCCTGAATAAGTTTGACAAAACCAGGAGTGGGAAATAGTGGATTCCAGCCTCAGCAAACAAAATACATATAATAATTTTATGTACTAGTAATAGAAAACATGTAAAAGTATATGCTTACAGATTTATGAATAATGTTACACATTAAAAAAAAAAAAGTTTAAGTAAAAACCTTGCCAGTTTTAATAAAACCATTCCACAACTTTTCTATTTAAAAAAAAAAAGAAAAGAAAAAATATTCCACATTTTTTTCTAGACCAAAACTAAGAGTCTTTTAAATAACAAAATGGAACAAATCACTTCAAAAATAAGAAGTAACCAACCCTTAGCTACTTTAGTATTTTATACAGTGAGCTGATCAAGTGCACAGCAGTTGACTACCTCATTCAAAAGCTATGTATACAAAAACTTAACTGAGATGTAAATTTCAACAACCCCCACTACAACCTTATGATGGATGGCTGAACAGTTACACCTTGCCTGTGGGGGAAACAGTGCAATGTATCTCAGCTATGACACTAATAATTTAAATTTTATTTTCAAAAATGACCTTGCACATGCATACATGTAGTTTCTAAGGAAACAAGAGCCACAGCAAGCAGGGGGCACGCTCGACTTTTTCCTATTTCCAAAGACAAACACATCAGAGGTAGCACATTGTGGTGAAGAGATTTCAAATGAAACATCGTTTGGAAATATAATTATACATAACAAAGTTATGGCCAATTTTAGCATCATTCGGAAATTTGACCTTAAGGTCAAGGTCAAGTACACTGAAGGTACATTTTTATTGTCTAAAAGGTAGTTTTGTCCAAGCATGAAGACACTACATCCATTAACAACAAAGATATAGCCAAGTTAAGTAATGTCAAGGTCATTTAAAGGTAAAGATAATGCTCTAATTGTTTAACACGTTTGTTTTATTCTCAGTGTTATATATCAAATCTGTTCATAAATAATGAAAGTTTGGCTTTTTTAGCAAAATGCAATAATTCGAACTTGACTGTAAAGGTCATTTAAAGGTTGAGGTCATACTTGAATAATTTAACTTGTAGGTTTTGTCTTGAGCATTGTTTTGTCCAAGTATTATTAAAAAAGAACTTAAAATGACATTATGGCCAATATTAGCAAAATTCAATAATTTGACCTTGATGGTCAGGGCCATTTGAAGGTCAAAGTCACAGATGAATGATTCAATGTGTCAGTTTTGTCATAAGTGTTGTTTTGTCCCAGTATAAATCAAATCAAACCATAAATAACAAAAATTTGGCTATTTTGAGCAAAATTCAATAACTTGACCTTAAATGTCAAGGTCATCTAAACGTCAAGGTCATACTTATAATAAATTAAAATGTTGGTTTTGTTGTTTTATCAAAGTATAAATCAAATCCATCAATAAATGACAAAGTTATGACAATTTAAGCAAATTTCAAACATCTGACCTTGACGGTCAAGGTCATTTTAAGGTCATGGTCATACTTGAGTTATTCAACATGTGGGTTTTGTCAGAAGTGTTGTTTTGTCAAAGTATGAATCAATTCCAACAATAAATGACAAAGTTATGGCAAATTGTAGCAAAATTCAATAATTTGACCTATTGTTTTAATTGACTGTCAAGGTCATTTAAAAGTCAAGGTCAAACTTAAAAAAAATCATAATGTCGGATTTGTCATAAGTGTTGTTTAGTCCAAATATGAATCAAATCTATAAATAAATGAGAAAGTTATGACAATTTAAGCAAAATTCAATCATCTGACCTTGACGGTCAAGGTCATTTTAAGGTCATGGTCATATCTGAATTATTCAACATGTCAGTTTTTTCATAATTGTTGTTTTGTCCAAGTATGAATCAAAACCAACTATAAACAACAAAGTTATGACAATTTAAGCATATGTCCATTCACAACAACATGTCTTGTTTATCACTGCACAACCACAGGTGAATAAATTGGAATTTTGAAATTTTATGCACAATTCTGTTTAGAGCAGTATCAACATTATTAACTGTCTGTAAATATTACTAAAGCTCAGTATTTCAAATTTAAACATCAACTGTTTGAATGTTCTTTCTTGCAAGCTGATGCATAAAGTAGTATTTTCAGAAGGTTCCAAAAAATGGTGATGAACTAGTTTTTTTTTGTTTATCTGTGTGCGTCTGAAGATCGACGATTGACCAGTACATGTTCAGACTAATAGAACTTCTGATTCCTTTGAAACGTAATTTCAACTTTATAATACTGACACATTTCTACAATCACACGGAAAGTCCAGTGTATTGTAATAATTGTCAGTTGCTGTTAAACAGTTATGGAATAATCCTATGTTTAATCAGACAGCTTGTTCTTTAATCAACAACACAAATGAGTCCCTTGTAAATGCCAGAATTAAAATAACATGTATAACAAAATGGAAAAAAGGTTTGTTAGTAATACAATATTAGAGTAATTGTAGAAAAACAGCATTGCAACTGAAGTTGTTTGATAGTTTTGATTAATGAAAATTTCAGAGTTTGCAGTATATTCTGTTACTTCTAGATTACATGTTTTTTTCTTTATTTGTTTTCTTTAAAATGTCTTTTAGTGATACAAAAACACCCCTCAACATTTATATAAGCCACACTTTAAATGAACTTACATAAAAAACAACAGATTTTTGTATGACATCATGTAAAGGTAGGTACTAATTTTTCTAAATTGAAAGCCTATGTAAAGTGGTTAAGTCATTGCTTTTATCAACATGTACTTTCTATTATTGTTATAAAAACTTAAACAAGTCATGAAAAAGTGGTTTATGATTCTCAGAATCTAATGATTTTCAACTTTACAATAAGCTGAAACGAAGAGTGGCCCCTCAAAAACTGTTTAAGTGGTAATTGCTCTTGACTTTTTTAACAATGGAGCATTCACAAGGGTGATATTTCTATTTCAATTTATTCAGGGAAATATATAAGGACACATACATGTAGTTGTACTATATTGTCACACATATCACATGCATACGAAACACACAAAAATGCAACAAGAAAAGAATTCAAGGGGTAGGACCTAAATCATGTAGCTCGGTGCTTTAAGTGAGAAAAACGTGTAGTCTATGACCAGTGTCATCAGTTTTCGCATAAATATTCAGGAATTTGAATAAATTATCAACAGCTATGGGGATTTTACTTGGAATATTTGTATAATGTATATGACTACTAACTAGCCATATTTGTATGCTATATGTAGCTACTACTTGACAGAAGAAGAAATGTGTTACAAAAGAGTTATTGAAGGGATGCCAACAAAGGTGTCCCATTTTTTGTGTGAATCTGCAATATTTTGCTTCGGTTTTTCAGCTTGACCAACAATTTTGCGCCATTAAAATGATATTTTAAGTAAACAGGAACAGAATTAATCAAAGCGCTGAGAGCACTGGAGTTGTTCGGGATCTGTAATCTAGGTGTTTGAAAGCCTACTGTATTCTCTGAGAACTGTAATATTCTCAGTTAATCTGGAACAAGAGCTTAACTTTCAAAGTCAATCAACCCTGTAAGGTATTGAAAACACTGTTTTGCGCTTTAAGCACCACTTTGTGATATCATTTCATCTGTGAAGAATATCTGGCTAAGTTACATCAAAATCCTGTGAAAAATGGCTGAATTACAGAGCGGATGTAACTGTTTTTTCATAACTGAACTGTTTTTCTGAAACATTATCATTCATAATTGATACAGGCCACAGAAAGAAAAACAAACATTAGATTTAGTTCTTTTATTTATAAAACATTACAGTCAATACAATTCGTTAAATTATAATTATTATCAGGTTTACAAGACATTACTTCATACATGTACCATATTTCAAAAGTCTCAGCATTGTGGATCCTAACAGGAAGATTTTGAAAAATATGTCAATGTGTAACACCTGACCAAAAAGACGGAGCCAAAAATGACCACATGGACTCAGTTTAACAATCTTGGCAGAAGTCAGTAAGGAAATCCTTCATGCAAAATCTAAGAACTCTTGGCTGTACAAGAATTAAAATAATACTCTTTTACGTTAAACATATGAAATGGGCTGTACAAGAATTTTAAAAAAATATTCCTTTAGGTCAAACATATGAAGCCCTGGGTGGAGACAAAAATAATAAAAAGGAATATTCTAGATTTCAGATTTCGAAGCCTTATGTTTTTGATATAAAGATTTTTAAGTTTGCTTAAAAGTCTATTTAAAACATGTAACCACATAGGCTGGAACAAAAAATAACCTATCTTAAAAAATCTTAGTAGTGGTCCAATGCTATTTACAGTATGTATGCTTAGAACTATAAGCCTTGTACTTTCATACAAAAGCTATTTTCAAGATTTTCCTAAATATTTCTATATAAAACATGTGACCTCCAGGATGGAGGCAAAAGTGAACACGAAAAATAATAAATGAATTCCACTACAAATTTCACAGTACAAACTTTTAATCCAAGGGCATACAATGTAGTTTACAAAACATTCAAATATAAAATCTATTCTTCAGTGCAGAGCCAACCTCACTCTTTAATTAGGAATAGATTAAAAATTATGCAGTTTCATTCATTTGCTAGAATTGCTTTATGTAACTTTTTGATGCAGTCATTAACTTTCGGTTTGAACTTCCAATGGAGCATTGCTGGACAAAATCTTTAAAATCTAACCAATCAATTTGTATATTACAAATAACCTCCCTTGTCTTATGGATGAATGCGGAGATAGGCAATGTAACAGACAAAGAGACCTTTTTCATTTTTGATTGCTTTGACATTTAATGGGAAAAAAAACCTTAGCTACAACTGGCATGAAAAATATTTTTGTGTTTTCTTCAATACAAGATATGACTGTTTTATTATTAAGTCTTTGAATTTTAGTGTTGAATTTCCTTTTTCAAAAAGAACAGAGTGCACTCTATTAATACTAACTGGCTTGCTTTTCAAGGATTGTGCAGGTTAGTGTCCAGATAGTCAAACCAAGCCAAATATATACCAAGATCTAGCACTTAAGGTGATGAATACCACCAGATACCGCCTTGACACAGTAGTTTCTTAATATATGATTTGTCTGCAATAATATTTAACAACTTGGCTGAAAAATTCAAAAACAAACTTCTGGGGTAAGTTAAATCAGCAGTATATTCAACCATATGAATAAACACATACAATTTAACCATCCTGCAAAAAACTCGCCAGAATACAAACACTACATGCAGAGGACAAGCAAATCTGTGCCAAGTAAAAAAACAATTTGATTATACTCCAATTGTTAACTGCTAAAGAAAGCACATACAAACTTATACTAAACAACATGTAATGTCTATGGTGGTTATTGGTGGTACAATGTTTAACTGAAATCCCACAAATATTTGCCAAGACAAAGCACAAACTAGTATTGAATGGCCTCAATGTGAAGAATAAACACCAGAGTCAGACTGACGGAATGACACAAATTCAATTTACCTCCCAAAAATTCTATTCAGTTGCTGATAAACAGCATGGACAAACCTTTTATCATTTACATGTAAGAAAAATAAAAGGGCCATAACACACTGATAATTCATTTGACTAGAATACAAAAATGACATGCACAAGTAGGTTTGGTTCTTATGACTCTTACGAAGTATTATCAAAATCTTACATACGGTTGCTAAGAAAAATCATGGACAAATTTATATATTAATAAAAAAAAAACATAAAAAGCCCATACCTTAGTGAAAAATCATGGCAGTGGAATGCCGCAACAAGTATGCTTGGTACTTAGGATTCTTGCAAATTATTATAAAAACCTGAATTATAGTTGATGAGAAATAGTCCTTACAAATTGGTGTGTAATCATGACCATAACTTAGGGAAAAATAATAAGAATGGAACATGACAATGATATGCACAAATAAGTTTCATACTTACGACCCTTGCAAAGTGTTATCAAAATCTGAGAAATAGTAGCTGAGAAACAGTCCAGACAAATTTTGTCTACAGACAGTTGGATGGATGGAGGGACAGACCAACCAACTGACCAAAATATGTGAATAAAATATAGCCCCCATATCTAGGTGTGTATAAATGACAAAAACAATTATCAAATTTAATCTATCAGAAAATGAGCATTAAAAACTATATAAAAACCACTTTCCTAAAATTTACACTGTGCTTGTACTAAGGCTAAACTCTTATGACAGTGTATCTTTCTATAAATTTTAAGCACAGGGATGTCAGACAACTTTTATTCTGATTAATCTGAAAAAAAAAGATTTAAGCATAACTTCTAAACAAATGACTGTATCTTTTAAGATGGTCCATTGACGTAACTGGTTGGTCACCTAATACACTAACTCCTATCAGGATGAAGTGAACTGACCTCTGGTCTTCTTTCCAACAGCTAGACAAGCCGGTTGCTTATACCCCTTCTCATACAATGTAAAGTTCACAATCACAGATAACCAGGGTAGTTTTGCATACTCCTTTTGCCAAACTGCACTCAATTCACTGGAAAAACAATATGACATGAAAGTAAATTAGAAACAGTACATCAACCATTAATTTTTCTATTATAAATAAAAACTTAAAATTGCTTTAACTATCATACTTTCACTGAATGAACTGAGCTAAACAGTTTGAATAACTTCAAAATGTTTTAAATGCATTTTGTATCTTTAGATATATATTATTACATGTAAACATTTAATATTAACATTTCTGTCTAACTGTCAAGCATTTATACATTCAATGAATTTATTTCTCCTCTTTTTCGGTCCTTCCTGAAATTTTTAATGGTTTTTTGTTGGTTCTAGTGTGAATATACCAACTGGCAGGAATACTGCAGGAATCAAAGACAGCTGACAACTGAAGTAAAATGCCAAGTAAACAAGAGATGTTTGTATAACATATATGCCCTTCAGCGCCTTATCCCTAGTGGCAGCCATGTACATTGTAGTTTTGAGAAGCTGGGACCAAGAGTTCTATAGTTAGTAACTGATCAGAAACCAGTTTGCTATTAAAGTTCACTATGACCTTGGCCTTTGACCTAAAAAGCTATACGGGTCATCTTCTGGTTATGGCCAACCTATATACCAAGTTTCAGGAACCTGGCCCCAAGCATTTTTTAGTTATTTGTCAGAAACCGTTTTGCTATTTAAGTTCATTAAGACCTTGACCTTTGACCTGAAAATGTACAGGGTTCATCTACTGGTAACGAACAACCTACACATTAAGTTTGAAGAACCTGAAACCAAGCCTTCCTTAGTTATTCATCTGAAACTGTTACGCTATTCAAAGCCACTGTGACCTTGACCTTTGACCTGAAAAACTACAGGGTCATCTACTAGTCATGACCTACATACTAAGTCTGAGGAAGAGGGGTCACAGGATTCTCTTGATATTAATTGGAAACTAAAAGTCTACTGACCGACTGACAGACATTTGCAAATCTATATACCCCCTCATCTTCGATGGGTGTATAAAAGCCAAATCATTATGAAATATTACAGGCTAAGATCAATCAAGCAACCAAAACTTTTGTGAAGAACTAAACATAAATCATACTTACCTGATGATGTATGTAATTTAGAAAAAAAACCTGAAAATGATCTTTACCTGCTACTTTTTTAATTTTCCTTTACAAAGGAATTACCATGCTTCAGTTTCAGTCAAAATTTTAGCACTTGGTTTGTTTGGCCATTCATGGTTTTCAGATAGAATCAACTCATTTCCTGCATAATCATAGTTGCCTTTTCAATAACTGAAATCTGGAAAAAAAACATGAAAAGCATACTGAGAATATATGTTTTGCAAGCATGATGAATGGATTATAAAATGAAAATCATAATCAAGCAACACTGAACTCAAGCAATAACCTATCTTTACTTTCAATTTCTTTGTGACCTTTAAAAGAGTAATATATTTGCTTCAAAGTTTTTATATTTACAAATCGGTTTTCCACTGAATTATATGAACTACTTAAGATTACAACTGGCTACCTCACTTTCAAAGCTTCTGTGAAGATGATATAAAATTTTGAGTTTTCATGAAAAATTATACATTCTGTATCAAAAACGTTACAAGCAGCAATATTCTGTTCAAGTTTAACCATGCAGTAAAAAACTATACCATTAAAATACCAGAGACTGTAAGGAACAAAATATTGTCACTTTCACAATTCAGATTACCTCCCCTGTTCTTTTTAGTTCATTCCTACAAAAATATGGCCTTCAAAAACAAGCTGCTGCAGCTTTTTTGTCAATGCATAAACAAGTCTTCTCTAAAAATCACATTAAATGCTAATTTCAAGCACACTGAAAATTTCAATATTACCTTAACACAACAGATACCAGTTTCACACTGAAATCCAGTGACTGACAACCACTCAAACTTTAGCACTTCACTGACAATCCCAATACAACAACCTGAAAAGAGAAGTACAGTTATTCTTTAAGAAGCAAAGACGATCTTTGACAAAAACAAAAATTTCAGATGAAACACTTCCCTTAAACATCATTTGCAAGAAAGAAACTGCTCCCAAGCCCTACTTTTTAAACATTGGCCGAGGCAAATTCTGTGAAACAGACAAGTTTCCTGATCTTCAAAGACACAACATTGAATCATGACACTACACGCTTATTGTTCTTCTGCTATTTCACACCTTAAACAGATAGTGCTAGAATAGTTACCTGTCAACGCTACACTTTTTTCTGTATCCAGTGAACTGTTCATACAAAGTCCTACTGAAATTTTACAGGCAAAGCCAGTGACATAACCTACTTCCATTAGTGTGTAATTTCAAGCTCCTACTTCACATTGAAAGCGATTGAGCCTGCCCGCTTAGCTCAATAGGTAGAGCACTGGATTAGTAATCCATCAGTCTTGGTTCGGCCCCTGGGCAGGGCAAAATTTCTCCGTGACAATTGATCTCAGACATTGAGTCTAATGTTCATTTGTCTCTCACCGCTTATTCAGAGTAGATCATGTGGGAACAGTAGTCAGTCACTTGTGGAGAAATTGGCAATTACTGGTTAGTTATCCAGGAAAACCGGTTAGGTGGACTGACCGCCGAGATATAACCTATCTGTTGAAATTGGTGTTAAACCCCAAAACAAAACAAAAACCGATTGCATTTCAATACCTTTCAATAATGAAAACATTATGAGTACATCATCCTGACCACTCTGAATACCAATATCTTCATGTATTAATTATGTATTCATGCATCATACCCTATCATTAATATTTCTACCTGGTCAAATCAAGTCGAATGTGTGGCTGGCTACCCCTGTATGCTTTAGCTTGTTTTCCACTGTATATAAAACGCTTGAGATATATGCTAGTGTCCAACACTACTGTCTGAAACTGTAATTTACTGTATTTCGGACTGACTTCATTTCAAGGGCCTCATTTCAACAAGATTACGAACTTTTATGTATTGAAAAATAACTTGAACAAAACGGTTCTTCGTGTAGGTAAATAGTAAAACGATCTCAATAATCAGCTTGAATTTACATTATATTTTCAATTATAAGTTTCAATGGAAAAGATGACAAATGATATTTGTCAAGACTGAAAGTGAAAGTGATCATGTCTCGATCTCTGTTAAAATAGTGATCAAAATACACTCTTTAAAAGTATTTGTCATTGATACAGTATTAAATTTAACAAAACACTAGACTAAGTCAAATTAATTTTTGTTGTTTTTATGTCTCTATACTTACAATAATACGTAATAATCGCTGTCGTACAAATATCTTTGCTCAACTTCGACGACAAAATGGCGGTGTCCCAGATGCGATCATGACGGTGTTGCGTAAATTCCGATCCCGTGATAAATAAAAATGGATATACTCTTAGAGTTTTGTGTCTTTTTCAACGAATAATTTCTATTTTAAACATTTTTTTACTGGATTGATTTTTCTGTCTTTAACGTAGATGTTTTTTTCGTTTGATGGTTTATGTGATGGTTATATGGAAGTTGTTGGACTATATTGTTAGGCCATTCCTACGCGCTGGTACGCGTAATAAACCATGACAAGCAAAGTTTTTTCTCGTCAAACTGATTAAAACGACAATTAAACTGTTAAAATCGGATGCCATTCACTTGAAACTTTGACAAAGAAATTGTATCATTGATATTTTCAAAAAAATTCAAACCATTTTAAACATCTAAGCTGTTAAATTTCGAACTACTTCAGCAGTTCTTCGGTTTTCCAAAACCTTGTTAGATCTGGAAATGCCGGATCTAGTTGTCCGGGTCTGAGGACCCGAACAACTAAAAATTTACAACCAGTTAGGAATATCTATAGATGGCCTTCGTGATATATTCCAATGCATTAAAACTCAAAACGTGGGTTATTCTACGATAAACCACGCCTGGATACTTATTATTTCTTAATTATATGTATTCGCTCAAGATTGCTTTTACAGACAGCTAAATGAATGTTAACAATAAACAATTCTTACAGTTGTGAGTTGAAGCAATAATTTAATATCATAATCAGATTTTGTTTGATATCTAGCGAGAATTAACAGATTAAAAAGATGAGAATATTTTAGCACAAATTCACCTTGGAATTGTAGATGCCGGAATGATAAACTCTATACTCTCAGTGTAATTTGGGGCAACAGCTTATAAATAAAATATCGTAGCAAAATAGCATTATGACATATACTTACAAGCTATTCATACATACCATACATGAGAAGTAAATAGATCCTCCAAAGATAACTTACATTTTTTTTTACAAATATAGAATTAAATCTCGGATCTATTAAGATACCTGATGGCTTGGAGATAAGGAGGGTCAGTGATAATTTTACCTATTGCAAACTATTTCATTTTCATCCCCTTTCCAAGTTTCATTAGTAAAGACTAATCACTACTTGCAGGAAATACCTTAAAACCACAATCATCAGCAACGTAATTTAATTTATTGCAAAACGGCAGTTTAAGCAAGGTGATGATAATTATCAGCCGGGTCTATTTTTTTCATAAAAGGATTTTCACTTCATCTTTTTTCTTTGACAATGTGTTTTTAATACTATAAATAAATACGAAAATAAACACGTAATTCCTCATCCAGTTATTTCAGTTATCAAAAGCTGTTCTGAATGGATTGCATGACCCATTTGAAATTATGCATTGTAATGTGGACAAAGACTTCATAAAAATTTGTAATCATGTAAACATTTGAACCAACTTATTATGCAAGTACATTTTATATCAAATTTTCTCTCTTTTTTTGCTTATGGAGAGATAATAATGTTGCCATAGAACTTTATGTTCCTTAATATTTCATTTAAGTTCAATGACAGTCCATTCAAAGCGGAAGATATACTGACTGATATGATTGTGGAAGAAGTAGGATAATATTTTTCAAACTCCATTAAAAACTACAAATGATTTAAGAAATCTTACTTGTCTAATTTGCGTGTATCTCTAATTTGTTTCCTTTTAACTAAAATAATGGTAGGATGCAAATGAACATTGGATACGGCATCCAAGAATAAATGTCGCAGAGATATTTTGTTGAGTCATTCACATTTGAATGACTATATGGAGCTAAGCACATTGGCAGTTTTTATATGTACCAAGTATATACAGTTAATTTAACTGTGTGGCACAGGCTGTCTGTCAGTTGACAATTTGTTTCCGCATAACTTAGAAAGTCCTTTTTGATTTTATAAATTTAATGTTTGCATGTATTTTATATCTACAAAATTGTCAGTTTTGATTTTTTTAAATAAAATCTGCAGACTTGTGAATAAGTCAAAACCTTTCATAATTTAAAATTTACTTGTAATATGGTATTTGTATCTGACAATGAAAAGCATCACATAACCTTCCAGCCTTAAAGTCGCAAGTGTTCAAATTCATAGCAACATTTATGGAATTATCTTAGCTTAAAAAAGGAAATACTTTGGGTTTTTTTTTTCAGAAACATCAAGTTAAATATACAAAACAGAACTCTTTGTAAAATTGTTCAACATGCTTATTTTGAAAAACTTAACTTTAACACCAATAAAGAACCGAGGTTACACAATATGGTGTTAAAGTGACCCAAACTACATGTTTATTGTCTTTAAGTTAAACAAGAGGGCCATTATGGCCCTGTATCCCTCACCCGAGTATGACTGCTTTTAACAAAGTAGTACGGACCTGGTTAATTGACCCCAGATGACCCATATTCGAACTTGACCTAGAAATTACTGAAACAATCTCTTTGACAAATTTCAAGGTTATTTGTACTGAAAATGTTACCTCTAGAGTGTTAACAAGGATTTTCCATATTTGGGCTCTATGACCTAGTTTTTTAACCTAGATGTCCCATATTCGAACTTGAGCTAGAAATTATCGAAACAATCTTTTTGACAATTTCCAGGATATTTGGACTGAAAGCGTAGCCTCTAGAGTGTTAACAAGGTTTTTCGATATTTGGGCTCTGTGACCAAGTTTTTGACCCCAGATAACACATATCCAAACTTGAGCTACAAATCATCAAAAAAACCTTTCTGACAAATTTCAAGGACATTTCGACTGAAAATGTAGCCTCTAGAGCGTTTACAAAGTTTTTCGATATTTGGGATCTGTGACCTAGTTTTCGACTCCAGATGACCCATATTCAAACTTGAGCCAGAAACCATAGAATTAAGCTTTCTGACAAATTTCCAGGTTATTTGGAATTAAAATGTTACCTCTAGAATGTTAACAAGGTTTTTCCATATTTGGGCTCTGTGACCTAGTTTTTGACCCAAGATGACCCATACTCCAACTTGAGCTAGAAATCATCAAAAAAACCTGTCTGACAAATTTCCAGGATATTTGGACTGAAAATGTAACCTCTGGAGTGTTAAAAAGGTTTTTACATATTTGGGCCATGTGACCTAGTTTTTGATCCCAGAGGACCCATATTAAAATTTGAGCTAGAAATCATTAACAACCTCTCTGACAAATTTCCAGATTATTTGGGCTGAAAATGCTCTAGAGTGTTAACAAGATGTTTCTATTTTTGGGCTCTGTGACCTAGTTTTTGAACCTAGATGACCCATATTTGAACTTGAGCTAGAAATCATAGAAGCAACCTTCCTGACAAATTTCCAGATTATTTGGTCTAAACTGTTACAATGTACCTCTAGAGTGTTAACAAGGTTTTTTCAATATTTGGGCTCTGTGACCTAGTTTTTGACCCAAGATGACCCATATCTGAACTTGACCTAGAAATTGTCAAAGCAACCTTTCTAACAAATTTCCAGATTATTTGGGCTGAAAATGTAACCTCTAGAGCGTTAACAAGATTTTTCTATTTTTTAGCTCCGTGACCTAGTTTTTGAACCCAGATGACCCATATTTGAACTTGATCTAGAAATCATCGATAGAACCTTTCTGACAAATTTCCAGGATATTTGGACTGAAAAAGTAGCCTCTAGAGTGTTAACAAGGTTTTTCTATATTTGGGCTCTGTGACCTAGTTTTCCAACCCTGATAACCCATGTTCGAACTCATCTAAGATATTAATGAGACAAACATCCTGACCAAGTTTCATGATAATTGAGGCAAAAATGTGACCACTAGAGTGTTAACAAACTAATTGTGGACAGGCGGATGGAGGGACGGACGGATGGACGAAAGGTGATCAGAAAAGCTCATTCTGTCACTATGTGACAGGTGAGCTAAAAAATGAATGTAACATATAATATATGTTCCTTACTGGTTGTAAATGTTTAATTGTGTGCATGTTTACTAAAAATATTGTTTCAATGGCGCAGAATGGTTTGACAAGTTCAAAAACCTAAGCAAATTATTGCAGAATCACACAAAAAATGGGACACATTTGTTGGCATCCCTTCAATAACTCTTTTGTAACACATTTCTTCTTCTGTCAAGTAGCAGAGCTCTACACATAGCATACAAATATGGCTAGGTACTAGTCATATACATTATACAAATATTCCAAGTAAAATCCCATAGCTCTTGATAATTTATCCAAATTCCTGAATATTTACGCAAAAACTGACGACATAGGTCATAGACTACACGTTTTTCTCACTTAAAGCACCGAGCTACATGATTTAGGTCCTACCCCTTGAATTCTTTTCTTGTTGCATTTTTGTGTGTTTCGTATGCATGTGATATGTGTGACAATATAGTACAACTACATGTATGTGTCCTTATATATTTCCCTGAATAAATCGAAATAGAAATATCACCCTTGTGAATGCTCCATTGTTAAAAAAGTCAAGAGCAATTACCACTTAAACAGTTTTTGAGGGGCCACTCTTCGTTTCAGCTTATCGTTAAGTTGAAAATCATTAGATTCTGGGAATCATAAACCACTTTTTCATGACTTGTTTAAGTTTTTATAACAATAATAGAAAGTACATGTTGATAAAAGCAATGACTTAACCACTTTACATAGGCTTTCAATTTAGAAAAATTAGTACCTACCTTTACATAATGTCATACAAAAATCTGTTGTTTTTTATGTAAGTTCATTTAAAGTGTGGCTTATATAAATGTTGAGGGGTGTTTTTGTATCACTTAAAGACATTTTAAAGAAATCAAATAAAGAAAAAAAAACATGTAATCTAGAAGTAACAGAATATACTGAAATCTCTGAAATTTTCATTAATCAAAACCATCAAACAACTTCAGTTGCAATGCTGTTTTTCTACACTTACTCTAATATTGTATTACTAACAAACCTTTTTTCCATTTTGTTATACATGTTATTTTAATTCTGGCATTTACAAGGGACTCATTTGTGTTGTTGATTAAAGAACAAGCTGTCTGATTAAACATAGGATTATTCCATAACTGTTTAATAGCAACTGACAATTATTACAATACACTGGACTTTCCGTGTGATTGTAGAAATGTGTCAGTATTATAAAGTTGAAATTACGTTTCAAAGGAATCAGAAGTTCTATTAGTCTGAACATGTACTGGTCAATCGTCGATCTTTAGACGCACACAGATAAACAAACAAAAAACTAGTTCATCACCAATTTTTTTCATCGTCGGTGACCCCCTGGTACATATTCCGCACAACTACATTATGTACCGTGGGATAATTGACTGCAGATTATTCGTTTTCATGAATATTTATTAGCAAAGGGAAGTAACTCCTTGTCGAATGAGATTCCGCAATACAAATAGATACTCTTCAGTGTGAAGAGTATGAATAATGACAAGTTACTTAAAATAGACATATTTCCCAAGATTTAAACATGGGCGCGAAAGGCAAATTGTAACAAGTACTTTCATTGGCTGAGATTGCGCAAGGGAAATCTTTCTGAAACCAATGAAAGTAGGTAATGAATTATTCATGAGTACGAAATTTTACCAACCAATTGTCCCATGGTAGATAAATAGAGTGAAACGGAATGGATCGAACGTGGGTTTCCGACGATGCAATTTTTTGGAACCTTCTGAAAATACTACTTTATGCATCAGCTTGCAAGAAGGAACATCCAAACAGTTGATGTTTAAATTTGAAATACTGAGCTTTAGTAATATTTACAGACAGTTAATAATGTTGATACTGCTCTAAACAGTATTGTGCATAAAATTTAAAAATTCCAATTTATTCACCTGTGGTTGTGCAGTGATAAACAAGACATGTTGTTGTGAATGGACATATGCCTAAAAAGCCATGCTTAGGACAAGAACAAGTTTTCACTGGAAATGAAGGCCAGATAGTATAGGAAAGTGTGAAAGAAGAAGTGTGAAAAGAGAAAGGAATGTTAACAAACACATCTCAGAAAGTTGGTGTAGGCAGAGTTTAATAAAACATAAATTACTAAACATATTTATAGTTTGGAGGTTACAGTACACGCAGCACGGACTTTGACAACGAACACCCGTCCCCGCGATTTTACTGTCCGCGTTGAAGACCAAAATGACCACCGCGTCGAGTGTTCATTCGTATAAAACGCGGTGGTCAGCGCGGCCTTCCGCGGTGATCAGTACCGCGCCATGTTGCGGCGTCGGGTCACGGGGGTTTGCGGTGTCCGGAAAACGAAGTCGCAACACAATTTTACTTTCCCCTATTTTTTTTTTCAGATGAGATACAAAAAACACGTAATTATTACCAGTTGAAGTTGTTTCTTTTTCTTTTTAATACCCCATCCGGTTAAACTTTTATTTGTTGACGTTCGATGTTTGGTTGTATGATTGAGGGTAACACAGCCGATTATGAATAGATTTACCCATCTACATGCCATCTTGTTAACTTTATTGGTGCTATTAATATATTTTCAAGTCTTTAATCGGTGCCGTGCTTACGTTAATCCACTCGCAAATAAATTACACGCAAATAAATTACTAACGATCACCAAACTGCAAAAGTTAATAGATCTAATTTAATCTGTCAAAATTCAAACAAATCCACTCTAATTATGATGCATTTATGTACGAACGCTCCTTTTTGTTTACGCAAAGAATGACCATTCAAAGCAATTGCTTCCGGAAACAGCTGATCATATTTTCAGAAAATCAATTGTCTGTGTTTTTAGGTCAACACATGTTTAATTTCTTTCGACATCTGTATCGTCTAGGCGCTTGGCAAAAATTATTGATCGATTTTGCTATATAGGAACAAGCGTTTTTCAAAAATTCCAAAAACGAAAGTACACAATAAACTTACACCACATACGTACTTGAAATTTGGTTTTAATTTGACCAACTGAAGTTAGCCACAAAATACATGTAAGTTAAATAAGAATGAGTAAAAAGAAAACCACGTACATGTACTGTACGCTGAGTATGTTTAAATGCAGTAATCTCCAAGTCAGAACATTGCAGAGACGCGCGGCGATCTGTCACCGCGACATGCGGTGATCATTCCCCTCGGCGGGTGTCGCGGTGGTCATTTTAGCGGACACCCGAAATTTCGAGTGTTCAGTCCACCGCGACTGGCCACCCGGAGACGATACCGGCCCCCGCAACAATGTTAACAACGTCAAAGTCTGCGCTGCGTGTACTGTACCTTTCTGTGAAAGTGCTGGTGTAAGACATTAATTGTAGTCAGATTGAACTGAACAGGAATAGTCACTGTAATAACATTGACCTTTTCTACAGTCAGCTGCTAGTCTAACGTTGTAGACATGGTCCAAGCAAGATCCTGATTTATGTGTAGGTTAGGAAGCATGTTGTTTAAATCCTCCAGATAATAGTTCTATTCACAACCAGATCACAATTTTTGACATAAAAGTGTGACCTTGACCTAAGAGCCTGATTCTTGCATGCCACACAATGTCACCATGTCTAAGACATTTATGCCAAGTCATTTTAATTCCTTCCAGGTATTACAGAATTGCTGACATGACACAACTATCAATGCACTTTAATGAAAATTTCCTTTTAAGTCTAAGTGTCAGCTGTTACAAACATATGTTAGTAACAAAATAATATGTAAATAGTTATAAATCTTTGTTCTACCAGGTGCCTGATTTGCCACTGTAGTGTAAGTTTTGGCTTACTGTACTAAAAACTGACTAAAAATTTTGGCAAAAACTCTGCCAAATTGGCTACATTTTTTTTTTCATTTTGCTAATAGCTTGGCTACTAGATATTTCATCCCAGCATGAGCCCCATCATATACAGTACGCGCCAGGAGGAACTCACATTTTCCGCTTTATTTCGCGGACGCGGAAAAAAAAATATCCGCCGCGACATCGAGGAAAAAAACGGAATTCCTCGATGTCTCGACATCGCGAAATATCTCGGCGATATTTGACGACCAGCGCGAAAATAATTAGGGTCATAACTCACCTGGATAAGCTGAACATTTAGTGAAATGACCGTAATGAAACTGTGCATTTTACGTCTGCCAATTCTGTGACATTTGGTAAAATTAAAACCAAATTTCTAATAGATTTGCTGTGCAAGCTTACGTCGTTGAAAACGCTCGTTATTGTATTGCAAAATCGAGCAATAATTTTGTCAAGCGCATAGACGATACAGATGTCGCAGTATGGTTTACATGTTGTATGTTTTCTTTCAATATAGGAAAGCAGTTTTACCACGTGTAATTCGGAAACCACTCAATTTATTTTCTGAAAATAGGGTCAGCTGTTCCGAGAAGCAACAATTACTTTCGGTTTTGAATTGTCATTCCTTCCGTTAACAAATACGAGCATTCGTAAACAAATGCATCAGAATGAGAGTTTAATACACTTAAATGATATTTTAAAGTGTAAAATTCGCCGAAATGCGTGTAATCAGGAACTTTGTGAGCCTCGATACGTCAATTCTTACCTGTGAAAAAGTCCGCGGAACCATTTAGCGGACGTTCGCCGCGATATTTGGTGACCATGTCCGCGGCGGTGATCCTCGAAATGCGGCGGATTTGGTCGCGTTTTAAGGAATGGGTAGTCCGCGACGACCTCGAGGAAAACGAGAGTTCCTCCTGGCGCGTACTGTACGTATGTAGGCATAAAGTGAAAACAGGCCCCGCCCTTTGTCAGTTATATTTTTTAAGGGCATACATGGCATTTAGGAATTTGATTTAGGGCTACATAAGAAACATTTTAGTGCAATTATTTTGAAATTTGGCAAGTGGTGTCCAAGAAGAAGATTATCAAAGTTTTCTATACCATCATAAATATTATTATGAAAATAGGCCCAGGCCTAAAGACCAAAATCTCTTAAAGAAATATGATAACATTTGTGAAACCATTTAGAAATTGGGCAGTGTTTTCTGAGGAGAAAATTTTCAAGGTTTTTTCTTACAGTTGCAATGGCAACCTGAGTTCTTTATGGAACCATTTTACGATAAGGATATGAAAAAGGGCCAATTGAGGAACATTACTGTGAAGTTTGGTTGCAATGGTTTCCAAAATTGTTCAATCTGCATTATCTAAACTATTATTAGAATTTCTAATTATTTAGAATGATATACGCTATTGTTTGTAATGTAAAGAGTAATGTAGCCATTGTAGGGTTATATTTACATTAATCAATACGATACAAATTTTATGAAACACAATGTTTGAAATAATACAATGTTAAATATTTCTAACATACAACTTACAAAATTAGTTATCACTCAACCTTTGACAATTGTTTTAGTGACAACAGCCAAAGAGTACTTGTCAACAGTCAAAAAATCCAGTCATCAGTGAGTGATATGAATGAGCTGATGAGGCGTTTCTAAAAATAGCTTTCAAATTCCCTAGAAAGACACAAAAATAAACAAACTGCATTTGTAAAACTACGGCATTGAAAATGACCATGTATATAACTACATTTTTTATATCAAAATCTTTCTGTACCTTTGAATTCTGGTTTAATGTTTGTAGAATTGTCAATACTTAAACCGGAAATATACACAGCCTTTATGGTAGAGACGACACCGTTCCGTACCGTACTACTGATATTAACACACTATTATCTCCCCTTAAGTTTCATCCCCTTCCCTGTGAATTGAACTGAATATTATTGTATGGCTAGATATTACAAAAAAAGCTTTCTATGTATTAAATATTATATCCATCAATGATAGATAAAAGTTCATTTATAAAAAGTACTATAATTATGATATACAACGAAATTATCCATAAAATGAAATTTGTGCTATTGTTGTGGTTGGTCTATAATTAAGGAAATGTTGAATTTCTATTTTATGTCCATGACAAAAGAGTGAATAGATATGCCTTTACTTTTAAATCTTCAATCGGATGTAAATACTAGCTTTCAAACAGAAAAAGTGTGTTTGTAAAAATGTATATGTGAAGGCAGAAGACTGTTTTGTTTCCAGGTACTTCTTTCGACAACAACTTGTAGGAGTAGCAGTGTTCGAGGTCTTAGAGCGCCGATCTCCCGATCCGGAGGTCGCCGGTTCAAATCCCACCAGGTGTGAGTGTCTTCAGTGACTTTCCACATTTCTGTATTCTTTTGAACAATATGTGTTCCATAAAACAATATATATTATGTTTTAATGTTTTTCATTTGAATTGCAATTTATTTTAGTCTTACATTTTGACTCACTGAAAGCACATGCCATTCTTAAAATCTAATGTTAAATTTCCAAGTCCTAAAATACGATATCTCTTTAGATGAATTACGCTTAATTCTTATTTGATCTATGCAAATGAAGGTTTGAATGTAGTATCTTCATTTGGAAATATATAACTTCAAATCAAGATTATTTCATAATAAATGATAAACTGAGATATACTGTTCTAAATGATATAGACTGTTCTAAATCACAAGGTCCGGATGAAATTCATTTGGAAAATGGCCAATGTAACTGCAATTTTTAAAAAAGGTAGTAAAATTAAGGCAGAAAATTATAGACCGATCAGTTTAAAATCCATTTGTTGTTGCATTTTAGAAAGAGTAATAGGGAATTCAATTGTAAAATTTCTGGAAGATAATGATTTAATTACACATTGTCAACATGGTTTTAGAAAAGGACATTCATGTGTCACACAATTACTTGAATGCTTTGATGAATGGACAAAGGCTATTGATAATAAAAAGAAGTAGATAAAATTTACCTTGATTTCAAGGCAGCGTTTGATAAAGTACCGCACCAAAGGCTGCTAAAAAAGATATGGTCAGTAGGAATAAGGGGTAAAATTTATAACTGGGTAAAAGATCTTTTAACTGATAGAAAACAAAGAGTAGTTGTTAATGGTGCTAAGTCCAAATGGGGGGAGGTAATTAGTGGCGTGCCTCAGGGAAGTGTTTTAGGTCCAGTTTTATTTCTAATTTACATAAATGATTTGCCCGAAAATGTAGAAGGAAAAATCAAAATGTTTGCTGACGATACAAAAATCTGTAAAATTAAACAGAAAACAGAAGACGAAAATCAATTACAAGACAGTATATTTAGTGCATGCAATTGGAGCAAAAAATCGCAACTGGTATTTAACATACAAAAATGTAAACATATGTCTATATCTACTAACTTTAAGAACATAAATCAAGAACCAACTGAATATTTTATGAAAGATGATGAGGGTAGTATAAATAGAGTTCAATATGTTAAACCAGAAAAAAGATTTAGAAGTTTTAGTAGATAATGGTCTTAACTTCCAGGATCATTTGTATTCAAAAATCAAAATGGCAAATAGAAATGTTGGATTAATCATGAGAACATTCACATACATGTCTGAAGAAATGTTCTTAACTCTGTATAAAGCAATAGTAAGACCTCATTTAGAATATGTATCACCAGTATGGGCCCCTGGCTTAAAAAAGATATAAAAGCAATTGAAAACGTTCAAAGAAGAGCAACACGAATGGTTAAATCCATAAGTCATCTAACATATCCAGATAGACTTAAAAAACTAGGTCTTCCAACTTTAGAATATAGGCGAATAAGAGCAGACATAATTGAGGTCTATAAAATTTTTAATAAGTTGGATATAGTAAACCAAAACATGTTTTAACACTTAATGAGAAGTTACTAGAGGCCATAACAAAAAGATCTTTAAGCCAAGAGCAAGAACAGAACGCAGAAAACACTTTTTCAGCCATAGAGTTATAGATATCTGGAATAATCTTCCTCAACACGTAGTAGAAGCACCTACTCTCAATGCATTCAAATTCAGGGTTAACAAACATTGGGTTGGGCTAAGAAATAACTTCCATGCTAAGTGTTACGAATAAGCCTTGTTATGTACTATACTGTCATTGAACACTGAAAGTAGACTGTTGTTGGATTTAGAATAAGCCGTGCTATGTTCAAGCTTTGAACATTGAAAGTAGACTGTTGTTATATTATTTATGTGTGTAAATATTGTGAATATTTGTAAAACAAATTCATTGTGTTCTACCATGTGTGTGTCGCATTTGAATACACAGTGTATCAGTAAATGTATAATAATAGAGAAATCATCTATAAAGGAAGCCACCCTCAATTCGACTCAATTTGACAAATCAATAGAGATACTGGGAAAACAAATTCAAATGGGTCTAAGAAGTGTAAATGCTTATGTTGAATTCCCAACATCTGACCCTACAACTACATGATACTACATGAACTACATGATGATAAAGCTTTTATCATTTCATGCCTCTTTTTAGTTTTCGTTGTAGCTGTAAAACCAACAAGGCAGTCTGAAGGACAGCTATATCTCCTGCCGCAGAAGAACATTAGAATGGATACCAAGAGAGAAGGTTAGACCTCCCAACATGACATAGGATAATGATTTCTACGAAACATGAGCAGCTACATTTGGACCTCACATTTGTAAATGATGGAATCATGAAGATGAAATTGCAAGTTATTCAATTGATGAGATATTGAGGATATGGAAAATTTTGAAATAATCAAAATTTGTGAATGGGTGGACTTGTGATTTGTTTTTTTTTTTATCATATAATTTCATGTTTCCTCTAAAAATGTCACGTATTCACAGGCTCATGAATCTTGAAGTTTTAATGTCACAATCGGTGTTTTGCAGATTTCTCTTGAGGTATGTGCTTTCTGTCACGCTTACATTTTATATAAAAATGGTTTATGTAATGATGTAATTATGCTATAGCGTGTTTTTAAATATATAAGTCATAGAGAAGTAGAAGAAGAATGTTTTATTTGACTCAAATGGTACATTAGAAGGAGCTACTTTGATGTTGCACTTTCATAGCGGTGATCATAATTTGTGCCATGTTATTTTCAATACTTCCAAGTAATTTAATCATGGTGCTGATGATTTGTGCCCACCAATTTTAAAATCTTCCCAACAGTCAATAAGTTATGGAGAAGAAACAAAATGTAGACTTTTTATATTTGACCTCTATGTGTGACCTTGACCTTGGTGTAGAGACCTGGTTATTGCTCTATGCACATTGTCTCTATCATCTGTGCCAAGTTATTATAAAAACTTTCAAGGAGTGGAAAAGTTACACGAAATGTCAACTTTTTACATATGACTTTAAAGTGTGACCTTGACCTTGGGGGTAGTGACCTGGTTGTTGCGCTCTGCACATTCATCTCATAATGCCAAGTTACAATGTATTTTAAAAACTTTAAAGCAGTTTAACAGTATTGGAGCGGACACGAAATTCAGGACTGTTTTACATGCGACCTTTAAGTGTGAGTTTGACCTTGAGAGTAGCGACCTGGTTGTTGCTCTGCACATCGTCTCATCATGGTGATCATTTGTGCCAAGTTATCTAAAAAAATAACTTTAAAGCAGTTTAATAGTAACGGAGCGGACATGAAATACAGACTTTTTGTGTCGACTGACTATAGTCAGGGGACATATAGGTGTTACTTGCTGTGTCTGGCGTCCCATTCTGCTTGTCCGGAACTACTGGAGATATCAACTTGAAACTTCATAGGTGAATAGATCTCATTGTCTGGAGGTGCAGAGCCCAAGAACTATAACTCTCTTTTGTATAATTTTTTACTTATTGCCATTTGAAATCTTCATACTTAAGTCTTGTCCGGGGCATAACTCAAAAGGTTTTGAAGATCTCAACTTGAAACTTCATACGTGAATATATGTCATTGTGTAGAGGTGCATTGCCAAAGAACTATAACTCTATTTTGCAAAATTTTTGACTTATTGCCCTTTGTAATTTTTATACTTAATTCTTGTCCGGGGCATATCTCGAAAGGTATTGAAGATCTGAACTTGAAACTCCATAGGTGATCAGATCTGATTGTGTGGAAGTGCAATTACCAAGAGCTGTAACTCTATTTCTCACAATTTTTGAGTTATTTGCCATTTGTAATTTTGCATACTTAATTCTTGTCTGGGTCATAACTCAAAAGGTATTGAAGATATTAACTTGAAACTTCATAGGTGAATAGATTTCGTTTTGTGGTGGTGCAGTACCCATGAAGCATAACTCTATTTCGCATAATTTTTTAGTTATTGCTCTTTGTAATTGTTCATACTTAACTCTCGTCTGGGGCATGACTTGAAAGGTATTGTAGATGTCAACTTGAAACTTCATAGGTGAATAGATCTGACTGTGTAGAGGTGCAGTGTCCAAGCCATAACTCTTTTTTGCATAATTTTTTAGTTATTGCCCTTTGTAATTTTTCATACGTTATTCTTTTTCCGGGCCTACAAATTCCCCATTCCATAGAAAAAAGTTAAATAACTGGTATGCTATTGTCAGGCGACACGTCCGACTCATAGAGTTCTAATTTATATATATGACCTTTAAGTTTGACCTTGACCTTGGGCATAGAGACCTTGTTCTCTTCACATAGTCTCATAATGGTGATCATTTGTGCCAAACTATCTTAAAAACTTAAAGCAGTTTAATAGTTACAGAGCGGACACGAAATCTGGACTTTTTTACATATGACCTTGTAGTGTGACCGTGATCCTGGGGGCAATGACCTGGTTTTTTGCGCTCAGCACATCATCTCATAATGGTGATCATTTGTGCCAAGTTATCTTAAAAACTTTCAAGCTGTTTGATATTAATGGAGCGGACATGAAATTTGGACTTTTTTACATATGACCTTTAAGTGTGACCTTGACCTTGGGGTAGCGATCTGGTTTTTGTTCTGTGCAATTCGTCTCATAATGGTGATCATTTGTGCCAAGTTTTCTTTAAAACTTTCCATGAGTTTAAAAGTTATGAAGTAGACATGAAAATAGTACAGACAGACAGGCTGACAAACGGTGGCCATTCCTACAATCCCCTACCCACTATGTGGTAGGGGATTTTTATAAGAAACAATGTGATAAATGTTTTAGTTTTTCTCAAAGACGGTGATAGCATTTTGAGAAAAAGTTTTATGTGAAAGGTTAAAGACTTAGAGAGCTGACATCAGTAGTCATTTATAACAAGAGGACCATGATGGCTCTGGATTGCTCACCTGAATACTTCGGCTTTGGGTCTGCTGTTTTTTAAGGTTCTCCCTATATAAATCTATATGAATTCAAGTTACCCCTAGGGTAGAGCAAATTTTCACCCAATGGGCATAATTTGAATAAACTTGGTAGAGGACCTCTAGCTGATGCTCCATTAAAAATATCTAAGTTCTAGACTTTGTGGTTTAAGACAAGATAATTTTCAAGGTTTTCCCATACAAGCCTACATGTATGTAAAAATCAAATGACCCTTGGAGCAGGGCCAATTTTGACCCCAAGGGTATAATTTAAACAAACTTGATAGAGGTCCACTAGACAATACTACAAACCAAATCTTAAGGCTCAGGGTCTTGTGGTTTCAGACAAGAAGAGTTTCAAAGTTGTTCCTTTCTGTTGCCATAGCAACCAGAGATCTTGATGGAATTCAATTCTTTGAACATCTTTGGTAGAGCTTCATGCAAGGAATATCCCAGTTTTATCAAAGTTGGTTTAGTGGTATAGGAGGAGGAGTCGTTATGTCAAATTACTGAAGACGCACACAGCACCATGCTGGACATTGGACAATCAATGATCACAAAAGCTCACCCTTGAGCACTTCATGCTCAGGTGAGCTTAGAAAGCTTAGTATATGTAAAATTCATAAAATTTTTTACATAATATATGTATAATCGAATATTAGCTTTGTGAGTAGATATACATCCAGTTGTTTTAATCTCACCATGCCGAGTCAACGTTCTTGACCGATCTTGGGGATTTCTGATTGCACATAAGGAGGGCATCAGTGCCATACTGACAACTCCTTTTTCCTATAGGATTTCAACACACTGCCACAAAAGTTAATGACATGGACCCATTGTGTCTCCGAAAAGACTAGTGTTTCTAATGTCAAGGTTGAATCATTGAATACTGCAAGTCTTTACATTCCTGTCTGTGATATATCAAAGGATTTTGGAAAAGCTTGGCACAAATGTTTGTCAGATAGAGTCAACATGATGCAAACAGGATGCAAAATTCTCTGTTCTTCTGTACCACTAAAAACATGTTTATAAAATATAAAGTAAAATAACGTAAAATGCCATGTACAATTTGTGTCCATTCTGTAACTCTATCATTTTTTAAACAGATTCTGATATTATTCAGCACAAATGTTCATCACATGAAAACAACATGATGCGAATAAGGATCAGGTTTTCAAAGATAATGTCAAAAATCATTGTCCAAATAATTAAGACCATTGTTAGACCTTAGGTTCCTGTCAAATCTGTTACTCTGTTGTTCACCAAAGGACTTAAAATAACTTGGCACAAATGTTCACCAGATAATTTATAAACAATATTGTCACAAACTGTGCATCTGTCTACCTGTCCATTCGACATACTAGAAAATAACAAAGAATGCTGCCTAAGGACTCTGTTTCACACTAGTACATGGAAGGATTTTTAAATAATTTAGCAGATTTTTTTCCCATCAAATTGAAGGAGTTTGTCACAAAGTATCAGCAAGTCTGTTTGTCGTCTGTACTGCCAAATGATTTAAAATTTTGCCATCCTGTATTTTAGTGTCAGCACTGTATTTCAGTAGCTACATTACAGGATTTCAAGAAACATGGCAAAAATGTTCACCAGATCGAGGCAATATGTGGCACACTGTCCAGCCTTTTGTCTGTATGCAAGTTGTCTGTACCAAAAACATGCATGAAACTACATACCTGTTTCTTTGTGTTTTGTCTGTAACAATGGTACATAATTTGAAAAAGCTTTGCACAATATTCTGTCTGTCCTTCATTCCTGCTGTTGGTGTCCAAATTTGTAATTTTACTAATTTATCTTTAATATCATTTCTTTAAGCCAACCAGTTTTGCAGAAAATACCCTTCTGGTGAATTTGTCATTCACAATGACTACTAGGGAGGCATATACGTTATAGAAATCAAACTGTCCATCTGTCTGTTTCCCATCTCTTCTCCGACCTATATCTCTTCTTGTAGGATTTTGAAATAAAGTGGTTAAATATTCAGTATCAATATATATGATGGACAAATGCATGATTTGATTTGATCCATCCAAGGCCACAGTCACACTTGAGGTCAAAGGTTGTATCGCCGCCCGCACCCCCGTTTCATGAACGCTCCATATTCCTTGAACGCATGTAAGGATTTTGAAATAACTTGGTAGAAATATTCAGTTTAGCCAAATTATGGTCAGAATGTATGATCTGATTGGCTCTGTGAAAGGTCAGAGTCACACTTTAGATTGATATTGTGTTTGAACCATATATATTTACACAACTGAGCTATCGCTGCAGGAATTTAGAACATAGAAATGTTTTTATAGTGACCATCATTAGATCACCAGTCATACCACGGCACAGATTTTGATGTATATTTATTAACAGCTACTTTTAATGATGAACATTAGGAACTAGACTTTTTTGCAGCTATTCAGACAGACGTTTATGCACATTAATTTTGTATGATATGTCACAGAACCTTGTCCACACGTGTGAACTTAATCACATTGAGCTGTAACAGCTACCTATAAAAACAGTGCAGATTAAAGACCTAAGAGTGTGTTCTTAGTGAAACATAATTATTACGTAATTTCAGAAAATCGCAATTTAACTCTGTACTGACATATATGAAACAAATAATTTGGTCACACATTTTGTATAATATTTTCATATGCAGTACCCTTTTTAAAAAGATCTGATCTGTATACTGTTCAAACGATCTGACATGTATGAAATTGCGAAAATTATTGGATGAAGTCCTCCTACAAATTCCACATGCTCAAACATGAGAGCTGATTTTAGCTTGATGTGCTTCTCAAATAGTGCCAGGTGGCATTTCTAAGAATAACAACATTCAGTTGCCCATAAATAGCTTCCAGCAACTTCCTGCATGGATTGTAATATCCAGGAAAATAAAGTTTTGGAAGATTTGCTTATGAAATTTACTGATCTTTCAATGCTGTGCTGGAGAGGCATGGTCTAAAGACATTCATGGAATGTGAAATATTTCATTCCTTCTGGGGCCCATATGTCAGACAATGCTCCAAGTTACCATCTAAAAACGCATTATGACAAGGTCTAGTGAAAACTGGGTAAAAATGAAATCTAAAGTGTTTGTATGGTTTTCCACTGATCTGAGCTGGAGATCCAGATTATAACCCAAAATCATCAAAACATTATTAACAAATTTCAAAAGATATGACTGAAATGACCTCTGGCGTTTTCAAAAAGGTTTTTCACTGATCTGAGCTAATGTCATAGTTTTTGGCTCAGTGTGACATGTAAATATTCTGAGTAAATTTCATGAAGAATGGATAAAAATTATAGCCTCTATAATTTTCACATGACCTAGTTTTTGACCTCACATAACCCAGTTTTTAATCCATCCAAGAATTCCTCAACACAAGCATTCTGACCATGTTTCATGAAAATTAATCCCAAATTGCAACCCGAGTGTTAACGAGGCTTTCCATTGAACTGAGCTGGTAACCTAGTTTTAACCAAATGAGACCCAATTTCAAACATCAATTCTGAAGAGGATTCATGAAAATCGACTTTAGAATGTTCACTGTGTCATCTTGGCCTTTTACCTAGATTTTAACCCACATGACACAGTTTTGAATGCATTCAAATTATCATTAGGAAAATATCATGAGCAAGTAGACTGGATCAAAAGTGGTAAAGGCAGAATGTTCATAGTCTTCCCAATGATTTTAGGCTGGTCACCTAGTTTTTGACCCAATGTGACACAGCTTCAGAGCTTTCCAAGATAACCATAAATGTCTCTACAAGGTTTTTCTTTGATTTGGACTGAAGGACTAGTTTTTAAACCCACATGACCCAGTTTGCAGTTAACAGAAATCATCAGGGCATAAATTCAGACAAAGTTCACTGAAGATTTGGACAAATTGTGAGATCTAGTATTGAGCGGAGACAGACCTTACTTTTTGCCCAAATTCAACTGACTTTCGAACTAGAGTCAAAAAATAAGGTCTCTCGAGTGTAAGATTTTCCTTTAAACTGATGACCTAGTTTTGCACCCACATGACCCCGTTTCAGAATCATCAGGACAAATGTTTTGAGCAAGTTTTCTTAAGGCTAAATTAAAAATGTGACCTGTTCAAAAGCTTTATAGTTTTTGTTGGACAACAAAGGGCAACCACAAATGCTCATCCTGAGCAGCTTATCCTCATGTATGCTAAAATTGTTTCTGTTTAGTAACTCGAGTTTGCAATGGACTTTTGTACTGGAATTTGTCAAAGTGCCTTACATAATTTCAAATGGGTTCACGGGCAGCACTGTTAGACAATCTGGCACTCATAATGTATGTGAAGGGGTTCAAGGATTAGCAGTACCCTTACCATGTTGACAAAAATCAGATGTAGATACACAATCTGTAACCACAAAAATGAAATGAGAATTATTGTTGAAATTCTTATTTAGAGTAAAAGTTTGAAATAAAAATTTAATGAGTATGTGTTGTTTCCTTATGTAATTTTATGTACATGTAACATGTATTTAAATACTGTTTGCACATATCAGTTGAAGCTGCAATATATATCTTACTTATCCATATATATATTTTTCAGTTTCAAAATCATGTAACAAGAAGAACTGTCACTGAAAAATAACAATGCCCCTGAAATTGGTGCTTTGACCTTTGAGCTGAGGACTAGATGAAGACAAATTGTAGATCCTTCAATATTGTTTCTTTATCTAACAATTTTACCTCAACATCAAGGTCATTTAGGGATCAAGGAAAATTTGTGATTTGGAAGATCTCTCCTTAAAGGTTGTTGTGCGCAAACATGAATGAAATCAAAAACAAAAGGTCAAGGTCATTTCAGGGGTCAAGGTATGGCATTCTGAAGATCTCTTTCAGAGGGTTGTTGATAGTATTTTTGACAATTGGATCTTTGCAGTCAAGGTCATTCAGGGGTCAAGGTCATGTCAGCAGGAAGGTCTTGTCGAAAGGTGTGTTGTATTCAAGTATGAAGTAAATCCATTTAATAATAAGTCAGTTATGGGCAATGTTAAAGTTTCAGATGGAATGACTGACAGTTCAGAAACTATAGGCTCACCTTTGGGGCATAAATAGATGACAAATATACTAATATTGTGAACCTTTATTCATCGTCCAACACTTCTATTTAAAAGTCACATCCTCTATTATCCCTTGCTATATGCTGAGACCTAGTTTTACACACTGCAGCATTTCTTGTGGAATAACAAAATAAGAGAAGACAAGTACTTTTTCATAATTTATTATGAAAAGAAAAACTCAGATCCAACTGAGAGTCCACCAGTCTTGATAATAATCATCTGTACAATACCATGTAATTGATTCAAAAATAAATAATATACTCTATATTTACATAAATTTCTCTCGAAAGATTCTAGAACTATGAAACAATCAAATGAAACCAGCATAAAATAAAGCTATATGCACAACCCAGTAACCCAAATATTTCATGTCAATGGAATGTACTATACATTTCGAGGACTCAGTGAAAAACTACTGTATCTCCTTATTTCATGTGAAGTAACAATACTTTTGCACTCTAATTCCTCACTTTCGAAACAGGAAGCAAGAACACAGCCTATACAGCATTTCTAGGAAAGATACTCAATAAAGCAATTTCAAATGGACCATCATTCATTAAGTACCATAAACTTCAACTATCCCATAACAAAAAAAAATTGTAATCTAATCAAATCACATTATTGTGCAAAATAAGAATTACATTTAGGCAAAACCTAATAATGATTGTTTAATGTAAGTTTTGCTTTACAGTAAATAATACTAGTTAATTTACACAGCTTAAATTTTCAGAATTTCAGAATTCTGAATTTCACTTTACAAAGTTTAAATTTTCAGACATTCTTGACTTCAATAGAAGTCTGGCTGAAGAAAGCAACTGATCATCTAGGTCTTTTTATCAAAAATTCTCAGAAAAAAAAAGAAAAAACAGCAAACAGAATCATTAGGCTGAACTTTACTGTAATTAAACAATCTAATGATGACATAAGCAAGGATTTTATGCTTTTTTTTCTTTAATTAAGAACACATGTCTTATACTAATCAACAATTCATTTACAACAGAAATACAGAAAGAAATATCAACATTCAGTCTTTATACACAAATCACTCACAATTTTTCGAGACAAAATTCAACCTTGATGAGAGTACACGAATCTTTGATTATACAGAAATATTAACTCTTTTATAATTACTATGTACAAATTAATAGCTAAAGAGTAACAGTTCATTTCAATGAACATGAAAAAAATATATACATGTACAAGAATCACAAAATTCATGTCAAAAATGAGCACAAAAATTATTGGTCCCCAAAATAAAGGAATGAAACAAGAAATTATCACAGACTGATCATAAATCACTGAGATTTCCCACAATGCACTATTAGTGAGCTAATAAATCACTGAGATTTCCCACAATGCACTATTAGTGAGCTAATAAATCACTGAGATTTCCCACAATGCACTTCTAGTGACCTTTCTATTCTCACAAGCTTAGCTTAGCAAACTGACAAAGTATCTAGTGGCAGAATTCACTGTAATTCAACCATGTCTACAATGTAACAACCCTAAAAAGTTAACATATTTATATACATGTTTATGCATAAAAAGAGTAATGTAAGTGCTTTGGTTTTTCCTTTATAGGCAATTATATACATAAATAACAAGTGCTCAAAGGTCACAACTTGGTAGGCCTTTACTTAAATAAACAGGAGCACAAACAATGAAATAAGGGCTGTTCACTAACTCGGCCATAATAAGTCAAACTTAATCTCCTACAATCTGGAAAGTTTTTGTCCAATTAATGAAATATTTTGATATTCACTCAGTATCTGCCACTTTAGTAAAAAAATATAATAAAACACAACAATATTAGTTGTTGTTTTTCATCATGTTTTCTGTTCTGAAGGAACAGCTTTTCTCAGTACTGTTGAAGAGTTAATTTATGCACTGCACAACCATATACATACTATTTTACTATATATCAACAATCAAACTAAACTGTTATGTACAAAGGGAGCTAACATCTTTAAATGTATACAAGGGAGGTTATTTCATATAGACACAACTGACTAAATTAAATACTTTACTCTTACTATCATCTGAACGACTTTAACCTTAAATAGGAAAAACGTATGTAAAAGGGAACTAACCATATGAAACCTATGTACAAGTTCAGTAAACCAACATGAGCAATTAACTTAACCAAATACTTTACCACTATTATCCTCAATGACAAATTTGAAAAAGTTGCTATCTATACAATAAAAACTATTCAATACTTACTATACTATACATCCAAAAATGTTATAATACTTTATCAAGTAATACCTCCACTCAACATTTCAAGCCTTTTGCATACCAATTTTTGCGAACAAACAATAGATTAAACATAGATAGAAAATATTTCCTTATAACATAAAAACGTTTGAGCATAACACACACTTCAACAATCAATTTTTTTTTCAATTCCCACAATGCAAAAGCAGAATGATGATACTCACTCAAGAGCTTCGTTGTCATTATATTGTTTCTACACTAAGCAATGCTGAACACAGTTTTAACTGGTATTTTCCCAAATAAACAGGTCTCCTAGGAGACCTCAGCAAGCCCAAGATATTTAGCAGCTGTTTTTGAGTCGGCTGAATCAAGCATTTTCTCAATGGCGGATGATTCAACGCCAAGCAGGTTATGAAGCATGTCAGCACTACAGTCAAGAAATTCTTTCTTCATACTGCTGAGTGTTGGTGTAGACTTCTGTGAATCCTGCAGAAAAAAATAAAAACAATCTAAAAGATCTGCATATACAACAAACTTTTATAAACAAAATTCTGTTTCTTTATAGTACTACTTAGAAATAAAAAATATGAAATACAAAACATTTTATAACATTGCCAACATTCTATAAGCATATCAAATTGAATTGTTAACATGAAGAATATCTTCTCAACATGTCCGTCTAAAATCATATTTTCTTCTTCTCTCGTGAAACTACTTGATTCTAAGTTAAAAAATATCTGTCAGAGAACTGATGTACTTATTCCTTACTTATGTTTCTATTCCATATGACTTATGTTAATTTTCAAAGTACGCCTACCTTTGATGAGCTAGGTTCCACAGTTAAGCTGGATGACCCACTGGCCTGTGCAAGGCTGCCCAGGTTCGAATCTCCAAGCATTATCTGACCACCACTGAGACCTTGAGAGAAGAGGAGAGCATTTGCCACAGATGAGCCTTCAGTTTGACTAGTGCTTGTCATACCAAAACCTGAATACTGGGTACACTGTCACATTTCTACTTGGTGCAGACTTCATGGCTCTGGTGCCTAAAAACATACAGTTGATATTTAGAAAAGTTAGATCGATTCAAGATAACAAAAATCTGCAGAAGAAATCTGCATGTCATCTCACTGACAATGTCTACTCCTTTCAATTTAGAAACATATCATAAATATATGACTTGCATATAAAGTTTACAGAAAAAAAAATTCATCTGGAACACTAATCTCTGACTGAGCAAACAATGGCTGTGCAAAATTTCTGCATCCCACTAGTAAACTAGGTGAACTTAAGCTAATGAAATCAACTGAATAATTGAGGGATTACTTTTGTAATTCATAATTTGATCTTTTTTTCTCGGATCATAATATTTACCTTTTTCATCACCCCCATTAGAATCTTCGTCGTCGTCAAACGACCTTGGTGGAGCACCGGTGTGTTTCTTACGATGTCTCATCATGCTGTGCTTTAATGTAAATCTCTTCTGACAAATGTCACATTCAAATGGTCGCTCACCTATAAATGTGTTGAAATAAAGTTTAATAGAATAGTCTCGACTTAATGTAACTTTTCTTTTCCAAATACATTTATCATTGTGCAGCCAGAATAAAACCACACAAAATGAGGATTTTTGTAACTTCCCTTACACATACACTCACAATCAATAACTGTCTCATAATTATATTCTAATAATCAAATTAATGTATATGTAAATGAAGTTGTGTATTTCTTCCTCGAATTCCTACTTTTATCATATTCTTTTTGTTTATTAAATGGCTATCATACCCTTTGAGACAATAGGGAAAACTACAAGGAAAGTTTACCTGTATGGGATCGCATATGACGTCGCAAGTCTTGGAGGGACCAGAATCTCTTTGGGCACAACGAGCAATAAACCTTCCTCTGCATGTAGTCGGCTGAAATAACCTTCCATCTTGGTCTCATCATTTCCAGAGCCAGGGATTTCTAGGAAGTGATCCAGAATCAAGTTTATTGCAATTATTTTCCACCACCTTGTCCATATGGACAGAGAAAACATCAATGTCATTCACCTTGTTTTTCTCCTTGAGTATCTTCCAGTCGGAATCATGAGCCTCTGCTTGATGATTCAGGCAGTCCAGTCTCGATTCATACGAGGCATCACAAAGGTAGCATTTGAAAGGTAAGTCAATGTTATGTTCTTTAAGGTGACGTACAAGAACTTTTCTAGATGGAAACATTTCTTTGCATTTCCAGCATTCTGTTATTTTGTCAACATCATAATTATCTCTCTCAGGATTGATAATTCTCTCAGCTGATCCCGTGAATGGTTTGTTAGGATCACCTGGTGAGTCTTGATTTACATCCATTGGTGTTGGAGATACTGAGTCAGACATGTTATCTGGTTTTCTCTGCATTTCAATCTGGGCTCGAATCTCAGCCTGTATTTTCATTTCCATCTGAGCTTTCTGTTCAATGATTGCTTTCTGTTCTGCGATGATCTTCTCAATGTTTCTCTTCATAGTCTCGGGACTCTGTGATCTTTCACCCTCATCAATCTGAAGATTTCTGTCCACACTCTCAAGGGAGTCATCATTCTCGATGCTCGACTTCTGCAGTTCCGGGTGAGCTATCAACAAATGCGGGGCAATCTTGAGTTCTGTGGCCACTGGCTTCTTCTCTAAGGCAGGTGACAGATCAGTTTTCTCTACCTTTTCTTCTACATAATCAGTCTTAGGTATATCATCACCAGTTTCAGTGTCCATGGTATAAGATGCTGAGTCGTCATCCATTTTATCCGACGAATCAACACTGTTGTCAAGGTCCTCCTCATAGTCTTCTGTGTTCAGACTGAGGTTACTGCTGTCATCAGCCTTTGGTGGATTTTCTCTGGCTCTGATTTCCATCTCTAGAGTGGCAGGCCTTAATGGCAGTGGGGGACATTCTCTCAATATCAGCAATACTTTCAGGTAAATTTGCTCCATTATGTCTGTCTCTATAGTGCTTCAACAAGTTGCCTGTAAATGGACATGGTTCACATTAGAAATGGAGAAATATTGTACTTTTGCTTACAGATAAGCAACTAATTGAGTATTACACAAAAAAAAATGGCCATTTCCTACAAACTTATTGTAACTCATTTATCTAGTAGTGCAAATATATTCAATATAGATGTGTCTTATTCAAAGTGGGCCTCCTTGACAAAGGTACGGAATTCACACACTTCATTGTTAAATCAATCCCTAAGTTATCTCCCTTTCACTTAAAAAGGACACAAAGTCTGGTTGGTCTGTTTTGAATCTCAATGTATACCAAATCACATTTGAGACTTAGAACAGAGACTAATGGCTTATCTTTAAACTGGTCATACAGTTGGAAAAACAGGTTAAATAACAGTCTTTGAATTTACTTACTCTGAGTCGAGAAAGAACTGAACACACAAAGAGGGCATTTGTAAGGGCGGTCCATGGTCTGACGTGACAATGGGTCCAGCATGTTGACACCATGTTTACGAATCAAGTGCCGCTCACGGTTTGATTTGGTTGAGAAAGTCACAGGACATCGTGGACATTTGAATGGTTTCTGACCTAAAAAAGAGGACAATACAAATATCTAATAGCATTACAATTTTTTATTTATTTATTATTTTTACATATTTGGACATTTTCAAAAGGTAAGGAAAATAATTTTTTTTATTTAATTAAAAACAAAATTCTTCTCTTACAGATTATACTTCATCATCATCCTACAAATTCTGGTAGCAGTATCATTAAATACAGAAACTTTCTTTGCAACATCAAAGAAACAAATCTTAAATATTTTTCTAGATTCACATTTAGACAGGAAAAACTGTAACAAAATTTTAAGTTTTACCTGTATGTGTAAGTAAATGTCTGGTGAGAGAGCTGACCCATGGGAAGGCTCGCGGACAATATGGACAAGCTAACTTGTGTGGTGAGTCCGCATATGAGTTCCTCTTCTTTTTTGGAGGTGCATTATCTCCCCTGTCACTATCTGCCTTTACTGTACCAGATACTGATCCATCACCTGAGTTTTCATCATGCAACTGAAATAAAAAGATTTTTGTTAATGCTTGAAAAAATAGTCTCATAACAAACAAATGACATACGTTTATTTATTCATACATGCCACAAGATTTTGTCATTCTTTAATATCATAAGAAGCTGTTCAGGCTGTTCTTAGTACGAAGTACTAAGTACATGAATACACTGCTTACCTCCCCTTGTCCATCACTTGTCAGGTTCACACTAGGACTTGATGTAGACAGACGAGCCACATTTCCTGTAGTTGGTGCCTGGTTCACAACCTCCTCTTTAACTGACAACGCCATCTCTCGCACTTGTGATAACGCTGCTTCATCAACATCTCCTTCACGCTGAAGGTTGTCAAGCTCACGATTGATAGCTTTACAATGTTCCAGAGAGATCTGTACACCAGGACGTTTGAGCATATTCGATGGTCTAGCTGACGTTGATGCCTTAAGTGAAGTGCTGCTGATTGCTGATTGGTCGGTTTTGAAAAAAGCTTGAAAGTTGAGTGGATCTGTCGCATCAATCATCTTTGTCACTGAGGCTAAATCCGTATCTACACCTAAAAAGTTCATGCACATAAATACAAGTGTTGCAGTTATTGGACTCCACAAAATGCCATTAAGTAGGCCAGAAAATAACCCTTAAGCACTGAGAGAAACAAGAATCTTGCTTACAGAGGTGATTTTTTTCTTTAAAGAAATAATCAAAACAAAGGAACTAGGTACACAGAATTTTTATGTATTTGATGAAAGTAATGCAAGTACACTTGCGGCATGCAAATTTAAGAATTAACTTATCAATTTTCACAGGATTAAAGATTTTGACAGTTTCTATTTTTCATTAAACAATCCATTTTTTATGAGTCTAAACAGCTACAAAGCTATAAATAAATATATTCACTAAGACAAATCAACAAAAGGATTTGCTCAAAAGTTTCAGTTTTTTAGTTAATATTTCTAATTTCATCGAGTAATCTTCCATATTTCAAGTAGTTCTACATTGAGCAAACCCTTTAAAACAATATGTAAACTTAATGAAAATAACAGTTTAACACAACAGAAGCATTTGAACATAATGGAACAAAAGGATGCAATCAAATAAAAGCTATAATATCAAAGTGCACCTGTTACTTACAAGTCAACATCTGAGGTCTATGAAAAATAGGAGTAATTAGAAATAACGTCAATACATATCTTTTTTTTCTTTTCTTTTTGAAAAAAAAACTTACATCATTTACATTCTTTCAAGAAAAAAAGTCAAAATAGTGCCAACAGGTAGAATTTCATCAAGAATCTAAGATGGTAGACATCACAAACACCAGCCACTTTTTCTCACATTAACTTTTTTCTGCACTTAGTTAAAAACATAAAATTTTAGGTTTGTTAGTACTGAAGTAACATAAACAGCTGTGATGTAACATAAAGATGATTTACCTGCATTAATTTCCTTCTGTTTTAATTTATCATGCAGATTTTGTATGGTTGCCGACACTGATTTACTTTTGTGCGGAGCCTGGTAAGGATTAACAATACGGGAGTGGAAGACAGCTTTATTCTGGTTCAGCTGGTACCCGGCTATTCCAGGCATTGCTTTTGGTGGCAGTAGCAACTTCCCTTGCTGGTTCAGAAATGGCATGGAAGCCAGCTGGGTTGAAATTGCTGGGCTGGCTCCAACAAACTTGGAGTGAGACTTGCGCAGGTGACGTTCCATAGCCCCAAGATCAGAAAATCCCATTGGGCAATACATACACTGAATAAAGTTCATTAGGCTGAAAGGAAAGATGAAGACTGAATATAATGAAATGTGTTTTTTCAAGAAAATACTTTTTTTTTCTGCCTACAGTTCAGCCTTCCACTTGTACAACAAAATACTGCTTCTGTATGTAATCTGTTTTCTTTTAAAAATCTTAATTTCTTGTCTTATACAAATAAAATCTATAAATGTTTACCTTAGGGGCAATCGGTACAGGAATGGCCTGCTTCTTCAAGGTGAGATCTATTGGGGCCTCATCAGATGCTCCTTTCATAGGTTTATCAAACTGGTTTGGTGATGTCTCCATTCGGAAATCTATGGCTTCACTGGTAGGTTTCATACTGAAATCCAGTGGAGTATCTTCTCTATCAACTGGTTCCGTTTTGATAACAAGAGGACTTGGTGCTGGTGAGGTATGAGACAGTGGCGACAGATGACGACTAGGAGAAAAATGACGACTAGGAGAAACATGGCGGCTTTCACGTCCTAGAAGACTTTCTGGTTTAGGAGTAGAATGAGCCGCAGGTGGCTGTGGAGTAGAATTTTCTGACCGGCAATCTGTCAGCGTCTTAGAATCATCAGTATACAGAGGGATACCATCATCAGAATTGACTGATTCAGTATCAGTTTCATCATTTGCCGAATGTTCAATGACCTTGATGTAATTTTCAATATGATTGTTGTTGATTTCAGGATGGTGTTTCTGGACGTGTCTCAAACAATTCAGCTTGGTACAAAAGCCCATTTCACACAACTGACACTGGAACGGTTTCTGTCGACCACTGTTGTGAGATCTCAGATGATTCTTTAATGCTCGGAAAAACTTGAAGTCAACACCACAGTACTTACAAATGGTGTCAGGAGAATGGAAGTTATCTAGGGAAGCTGACTCCTCCAGGGCAAACTTGTTTAAGTACACAGATCTTTCTATTTCATCCCTTTCTGTGATACCATGCTTTTTCCTGTTAAAAATATAGAAATTTATTATTTTAATGCAAACCTGACATAAAGAAGAAAAAAGGTGACCCACAAAGGTGTATCTAATGACAAGTTCACTTAGATGACTCTTCCGCTACCAATATAATTTCTATAATAAATGGAATTAACAACACAGATCTAATAAAAAGCTTAATATCCCTCTAAAACCCACCTAACCACCTCAGACACCTATAAATTAAAGATATGACTTTACCTGATATGTCTTTCACAGTTGGCTCTGGTGGTGAAAGCAAAGTCACAAACAAGGCACTGGAATGGTCGAGCCCCACTGTGGGTCCTCACATGACGAATCAGGGAGCTTTTGTCAGCACTGGAGTACACACACAGATTACACTGGTATGGAGAAAATCCCAGGTGGGTACGGATATGGCCTGAAAACAGATACTGAATACATGTACATGCTGTATGACTATTTCACACTTAAAAACACCCGACTGCTTAACTATGAATCTATTTTCTAATCCACCTGCATAAAAACTCTTCTGGAATATAGACAATAATATCTAAAATTCTGGCAACTTTTTGTGTTGAGACTTTGTTAAAAGAAATTGTGAACTGTAATGCACACCTCAAAAAAACAACAGGAATTATTTTTCTGTAACAAAAACTATCTTACAATGAAAACATGCCCAAAATAAATTAAAGCAAGAGTACTTCACATACACCTTTCAAGCTACACAAAGACATTTGGAAAATTAATACATACTGTTTGGATCATGCATAAAATACATAATCATGACAAAGTAAAGTAACCAATAGTAATGTGATAAAGTAATCTTTAGTCTATAACTCTTTAGTAATTTACTTATCAAAGGCACGAGTTTCTTGAATAACACAATAATAACACAAGATTTCCTGTCATGTACAATAACATGCATTCAACATACAATTAACATATCTCATTCAATACAAATAAATATCTGACACAAGCCATGTGCATCATTTCACTTACAAAACCAATGATACATTTTTTTCTGCATTCCACAATGCAAATACATTCAAACCACAGATACATACTTATTCCTTCTTTCCTTCTTCATAATCTTACTGAAATAACAGCATTGCATTAGTGTCAGACATTGTTTAACCGTTACCCTGCTGAAGGCATTTGACTCTGCAACTAGTGGAGACCAAGATCAGCCTGCACATCCATACAGTCTGATCATGGTCTGCACTTTTTGCCATTCAGTCAGTAATTTTTGAATAAGGACCCCCATAAACAATTAATGTACCCATCCAAACTGAAAGATGGACAACTTCATTTTCAATATTTAGCCCGGTTAATTCATTTATAAAGGTAAAACCTGCCGACAATAATCAGCTGATACCTTAAATACAGCAATTTAACACTCAAGAATAATGACAGAAACTTACTTTTGAGGGTCTTGTAACTGGAGAATGTGTTCTCACAGTACTTGCATGAGAGGTCACCACCTCCAGAGTTCATCATCTTGATCTCGCTGATCTCTTTTTCCGGTCCACCAAACACACCAGCATCTTGTGTCTGCTGGGCAGTAAGTGCATGCGATACAGATGAATGAGCTGGCTTTGGTGTTGATGTTGCCATGCTGGACAATGGGGTGTATCCTGATTGAGGCTTGGATGGTGAAGTGTGGGCAGGGAGTGGTCCACCAGGTAATCCCTGCATCAGTAGACCCGGGCCCATACTAGGCAGCATGTTCATGTTTGTAGCAACTTGTAACATTTTATGAAAGTCATCTAAAGTTGGCTGATAGCCAGGCGGGAACATTGGCAGATGGCCAAACATTGGTGAGACTCCAGGAGCAAATACCTGACCCAATTTAGCGAAGTAGTCCTTGTTAATATTTTTCTCTACTTTGACAGGTTTTGGTGTTTCTTTCTTTGGTGGTGCTGGTGAAAGCTGTCTCTGGTCATGTTTTTCATCATCATCTTTCAGTAAGAACATGGCGAGAAAGTCTTGTTTTGTTAGGCGTTCTGGTGTCAAGTCTTCATCACCTTTCTCATTTTTAGCAGAAGGCCGGATATCTTCAAATGCTTTATCTGAGAGATGTTTTAGCATGTGAGCATGGAATTCGTTGACATCTGCATAATCACATTCACAAATTGGACATTGGGTGCATTTGTCTTTCGTATGGGAATATGTGTGTAGGATCAAACTAGATTCACATGGAAATGCTTTTGAGCAAATTTTACAAATAAAATCAAGGTAAGTACTGCTAGTTAGTCTTGAATTCTGTTCAAAATAATGCTTTGCAATCAATGGAAATTTCTCCACTGAGAAATCAACAAACGTGAGATCACTGAATCCGACTTTGAGCTCTGTTCCGTCTTGCTCATTGCCGCCCTCTTTTTCAGCAGCACCTTCTTCAGACATCTCTTCTTTGCTTTTTTCTGTGTGTGAAATGAGACGATGCAGGCGAAGTTTATGAGGATTCTTGAATGTAAGGTCACACTGAGTGCAATGACTCTGGTAGTTTGGATGCGACTCTAGGTGGGATTCTAACCCATACTTGCACAGGAACGTCTTTGGGCAGGCTGGACAGTGGAGAACCTCTTTGTCCTCCCTTTCTTTGCTCTGTGAAATACACAGAAAATAATATTCTAATGAATTCAGCCATAGAAAATGACAGTGGCAATGAGAAAATGATATTTCAGATTTCTAGATATTGTATTACAGTTTCTTGTCAGATGTAGGTAACAAATATTGGTAAAATACATAAATCTGCCAAAATTTACATTTTATTATTCAAAAATTAGACAATGTAAGCAAACACCCACATCACATCCTCTGCGGAAACTCTTTATTTCTATGATGAACTTTAGGAATCAAGAAAATGTTACCAAAATGCATTATTAGCCTATCAAAAATGTGCTTGACACTAGTTTACATAAATGACAAATAAACTGGTTTTAAGTATGCAGAAGGTATCCAACTCTCCCTTCCTAAATACCAAACCCTCACAATATAGTTGCAAAACTTTGCCTTATTATAAAATATATCATATTCTGACTCATCAACCTTTTCTGAAATACAAAAACATAATGGTTTATGGTAGCCAATAAATTATCAAAGTCAGTATTACTTTGAAGCTCGATAATAAAGTTTAAAATTATAACTTAAAATTTTTTTTTCAGACAAACCTCTTCTAATTTTTCCTCCTGTAGCTGTTCCTCCTTACTTGGAATTGTGGGATAGCTACATGTATGTTTACTTGGAGATGAACTGCTGACATCACTTTCACTGCCTAATGACTGTCGCTTAAATGGAATCTGCCAATCAGCTGCAAGCTCACTTCCGCTATACTGACGTTTCATTCCTGGAACTAACGGTGGGATGACTTCAGAAGGACGGCCAAACACAGACTGCTGAGAATGATTCGGCAGGTTTTTTAGAATATCCATCTCAGTCTGAAATGACTTCATTCGATCACCCACTGGTGAGTTTGCCTGACTTAGAAATTTTGTGAGTTGCTGTCTCCAGGCAGACTTCCCTCTACGCATCTGGTTTAAACCTGGTGCTCCAAGAGATTTCATGTTCTCTTCTTTTGTATGGATACGAGAATGTCTGTGCATGTTTCCGTTTGTTGTAAATGACATGTTACATACCTTGCATATAAATGGACGTTCACCTGAAGAGAAAGTAAAGCAAATTAAAAATCTAATCATTCCCTAAGTAAAATATTTTTCATTGGTTTCTTTTATCTGTCAATTATCAAATCTAAGCATTAAATGTCTTTTTTTCTCTTACTGCAAATTTCCTTTAAAAATCTAAAAATAATTCACTTAAAAATCATACTTGGATAAAGAATGCAAATGACAAAAGCTTACCTGAATGAACAAGCATGTGTCTGTCCAAGGAACTCTGTGAACTGAGAACTTTGCCACAGATTTTACACGAGTTTGACTGTGATCCTGACACTGGTGTATTATGGGAACGTATATGAACTGTTAAGTCATGCAGATTTACCAGAGATACATTACAAACAGGGCAAATAAACTTCTCCCCGTCTTCATCTGACACTGGCAAAATCTGAAACACACAAATATTATGATTCTAATTTTTCAGTTAATATTTATTCCAAGACTTCTGAATGTTTATGTTGAAAAAGTTAAATCTTTCACATATAAGTCGATAGATATTCTTACTTGGTACAGGAGTTCTGTGCTTCACCATAAAGATTTCTGAATTCTGTTATCAATATTTAATATTTAACTGTATCTTGATATCTACTCCCAACCTCCAATTATATGAACCAATCATAATCTGACCAGGAAGTGACAACTCCTTGTTGCTAGGAAACTGAGCTCAACTGTCAAATGAGGTGTCAGTATAGCCTGTCAATCAATGTAATGTAATTATCACCTGTTGCTGTAACATTTCAACAGGTACTTGCCACTCTATTACTTAATTGCTGCAATTTAAATGCCAATATCCACTCAAGTAGAAGTACTTCAACAGTATAGTCACTGTGTATTGCAATTCTGAAAATGACTGATTTTCTATGGCTTTTCATCAAGTCCTCAAAACAACAACCTAATGTCACAAATAAATGGCACATCTTCCATGATGCCAACTAAAAAAGCTTAAATTGTCAAATTCCTCACCAAAATGGTCTTGCAAAAACATTACAACTTCATGCAAAATTTCACTGTTGATACAACAACTTAAGCTTCAAAAAGTTCTCTCAGAGATTTCAATACAGCTGACAACAATGACATAGGCAATGTGTTAAATGCTTATTGAAAGGTTCAGTTGATAAAAGATGAAGAGATTGCTATGTTTGTGCAAGTAAAGGTATTATTGCCCTCAGGCCCTTGACCCTTATCCTAACACAATTGAGAGGCTGAATTTTTATTGTACCCTAATTGCGTGACAAGTACCTGGGAATTAAGTCTAGACACATGTCAAAATGAACAAACATTACAAAGTATCCCAAAACATTGCTCATTACAAAAACTCACCTACAATTATTTCCTTTTGTTCACAGAACTTGAAAATCCTTGTTAAAACTGTTATTTCTGTCACCTTCCATACAGCTTATGTTTTGTAATTTGATTTATAATTTCCTTTCCTTTTTAAGCAAATAAAAAAATAACTGTCTCCTAGGAAGGAAATTCTTACACACTTATTATTATAAGAACACACACACACACACACAAAATCTACCTTGCTTCACAAATTTATCATTAATTTTTGATGATATAATATTTATATACATGATCACAATAAATGCAGTTACAATTAGTATTTTCAGATAAAAAATAATAATTAGGTTTTGGAGCCTGAAGCAAAATTATTCACTGCTAAAAAAACATCTATGATTACACTTGTCACTTGGGCTAATTGATGACCTCAAATCAATCTGGCTATATTTCTTTTTATGGATGAAAAGCTGACATTTGTGTATCTAAAAAAAAGTAGCATCTCTGGCTGACTAAATTTTCATGACTACAAAACTTAAAAAAATATATTATTTGTACAATACAAAAAAACAACAACATTTTTTATAATGTAGATCTATATTAATTTAGCAGAACCACTTTTTATTTTTATCTAGAAAAATTAAAGGGCACTGGTTTTCGGATTTTGTATGTTTTAACATTTTCTTCTTCATCATTTTATAAACATATTGTCATATTGAAAATAAAGAATTTTTACAAAATTTCTCAGTATCATTTTAATGCAGAAATATAAACATGAAAGATACTTAACAACAACATATATATAAATCATTCACCAACTTACTTCAAAATAACCATTTTATAAATTAAAAAAAAAAAGATTATAAATTAGTATCCTATTCCACAATTTCATATGTTATTAAAATTAACATTTAGACCTAAGTGTCAAGTTGTTGTATAAACATGTTTCATGTGTGTAATATTATTTGTTTATCATAACTTCCTATTTCTTATAATAAATTTCATACTTCCAATAAATAATTATCGTTACAATTTCATTTTATTTGTTGATGACTGGATATATATATTTCTTTTTTATATACTTTCATAATTTCAATCTATATTTAAAAAAAAGAAAGAAAAAAATTTACCTAAAATCTTTTCACTCAATGTCTCTGTTTATCCATATGAATGGTAAGTGTACTTAAAAAATTTCCTTCATCTGGTAACCACAAAGAACAATTGTAAATTGTGACTAACCTCTGAAACTGTCTGTCTCTTAAAAACTGACCACCTAACAACTAAAATGAACCCATGTCCTTAACGAAAATATAGCAGTAAAAATTCAATTATCAATTACCTTGGCCAGTGTCATTCCGTCCAGTAATTGTAACCGTACACAAAAAAAGGTGTGATGTCCAAGGAGAATGTGACACTTTCAAGTCGTTTTTAGATTCTGTATTGCAACCCCTGAATCCCTCTAATATATTGTCCAACCTACCTTTTCATGTCCAAACATACCAATTACCACCCTCCAAATTGATTAACACCCCATCAAATGTTTGGCATTTCTTTCTTTAGTATAAGCCAATGCTGCTAAAATCCCCTAAAAGGTATTGTTGATATTACATATCAGAGATTGTATGGAAGAATTATCACAGTTTTTGATGTCATCAGATTACTTTATTGTGTGCTAAACATCTCTATTCAAGTTCCGACTTGACATGTATTCAATCTGTTTGTTGCAAGAATTGTCTGTTAATAAGAGCAACTTTGATCTTTAATGAACAATATTTTGTGTATCAAAATATGTCTTTGATATACAGTCCCCTGTAATCAGATGCTAGTGAGCAATATTAATATTACCCCATATATCAAAGTTCCTTTAATAATAGTTGCAAAATTTACCTGTTATATATTTGTACACCCGTTAACTTGTGTTATAATTTATGTTCTATGACAACAACAAAAAAGTTGTACAGGTTTCTCGCAATGCCATTGAGGAAATTCACCCTCATGTGAATTTTTTTATTGTTCATCGAAAAATATGAAATATCAACAAAATAATTTTGAAGAACATAATCAAGCACTTTTTTTAACTTCCAGTTTATGTATCTAGTAATTTGTTTAGGGTTTTTAAATTTCCTGATTAATATTTTAAATGACAGAATACCTTTCATACCTCCAATTACTGGTTGTATAACTTTTTCCCTATTTCCCTTTGAAACTTAGGTAATCTTTTATTGTTTTATTTTTATTATTTTAACAAGATATCTTGAATCTTCAAAACATCCCATTTACAACTAATGCTATAATGTAAGCTTATAAACTCTGGTTATTTTGAAATTTTCATTAAAAAAAAAAAAAATTTCTTGTCACATTCTATTGTAACAACTTTACTCTTTAGAAAAATAATCTTTGAAAATATCAAATATTTTGTCCTCATTTTCTGATACATGATTCTGGATGCCTCTATGGTTTTGAAACAACAAATTTGCAAATGTGAACAATAATTAATGATGACAAATTATTACTTGTTATAATATTTGAACAAGCTACAAACAAGACAAGGTAAACCATACACAACGTTTCGAGCACTTTGAAGCAGAATTTTAATTTTTTTTTAAGGAACAACAACTGCATCTTTTCTTCTTTTTAATATATAATCTTGAAATATTTATCGCTCGACAGATTATCATACAATTTTAATTAGAAACGTTTCAAGCAGCAAACAACTGTTTTAGACTTTAACTTGTTTTAAAACTTTTATTTCAGTCATCAAGCCAGGTTTACGCTGCAGAAGAAATCAAATTCAGATTTTTTTTTTTCTATCAGCTTTTGTAAAAATATTTTCTAAAACTTTAATTCACATTTCTTTCAGCTAAGCTAATTAACAATAGTGCAATAACTTTATATTTTAAAACAGGCATTCTAAAAGATATGATTAAAAGGGATTGATATTATTACAATAAATCATTTTTAATAAACTATGTATCATTATAAGAAATACTATTTACAGGCTACACAGGGCAGCAGGTCACATGACTTGGTTTTGAGAGACTGGTTGCTGTTACATTTCATGTGATTGATGAAGATGACATTTATACGAGTCAAGATTGATCTCGGGACATTGACAGATGAGCTATCCATTCTGCCATAATACAGAATCTGATCACACAATAATATTTTTTTCTTCCCCTTTATATCTTATAAACATTTCTTCATAAATTGATACATTGCGCTTTCTGTTTTTACCATGTAAGTTCTTAATATGTCTTGTTTTTACACCTTACAAACTGTAGTGATTATAATATTTCAAATATATAAAATCCCTTGTATTATCAAATCTTAATGTTTTGTTTTTCCTTTCATTTTTTTTATTTTTTTTTTCAAATGAAATATCTGCCATGACAACATTTCATTCAATCTAAAATGAATGGTTTACTCTTTTATAAAAAATTGTGTCTTTTTAGCACATACAAATATAAGAATTATATAAGGATGTGCCAAAAATTACTAATCTACATTTCCCAAGACTTATGTTGAATATCTTTGATTCAATTCCATTCTTATTTTCAATTTTTGAAATAGTATCATTTCATTCTTTTATACTTTTCTGTCTTATACTTTCACTCCTTATTAGTAATGCAGACTTTTTTACTGGTACTCCCACTCTTATCTGATGAAGTAACATTCAGATGAATGAAACATTACGACTCATAAATTTCTTTTGCTTAAATAATATTTAAGAAGTAGGCCTGGAAGATATACTTAAATTTTCAAAGACATGTTGGGGCAAATTTATCAGAGAATTAACAGCAACTGCACATGGCTGTTTCTCAGCGTTTGACAATGTCTACGGAAATCCAGCATCAATCATTTAAACAATGGTCATTAGATCGACCAAGCAAAGAATAACGGTAATGCATCAAGATAGCTGATTGTCTTAGTATAAATAACAATTCAGTGAGTCAGTACGCCCTGTACCGATTGGTTTATGCTTGAACATGACCACAAAATTGATTGATGTTACCTTTCAACATCAGTATAAGTTAGGGACATCAATAACAATTGATGATGAAGCAAAATGATTCTGAATTTGAGGTTGACATATTGTTTTATTTGTCATCTACATTTCTTTCCATCTTTCCATAATCCAGCATACATTAAGCATTAGAATATGTCATTGACTTCTGAACTTATTCCATTTATATATGACACTGTGACATTACAAATTATGCATCATTATCAGTTATAATAATTAATCAGGAACTTAACAGGAATATTCAAAGACGTCTCAACACAACTATTTAAAATAATTTATACAAATTTCAGGCAAAAGTAAACAAAATTATTATCTAAATTTGATGAAGATTTCAATCAAACAGAAATAGATATTTCTTCCAAAAAAACTTATTAGTTAGGATATACTCTTTCCTGGTCTTCAATTATCTGTCACTTTGTTGCTAATCCCTGACTCTAGCAACAATAGCTAATCCTATAAACAAGTCCAGTTTTATCTTTAGCAGAAATGTTCAAATGTTAAACAGAAAACATAACGGCAAAGTAACACTCCCTGTCTTCTCTCTAATCTTATTGTAAAGGAGGATTTTATGAGAAAACTTCTGATGAGCTTTTAACAAATACTTTTAGCAACAGAAAGCTTATTCATTTGATTCCTCTTTTATCAAAGTTTTTTTAAAAATCAATAAAAACTTTAACTATTAAAATACCAGAATGTATCAATTTCTTTAAGACAACACAAAATTTTACTTACAGACTATCTGATGTATTACTTCCATAGAGAAAAGTTGTAAATTAACTTTTTTACTATTAATTTTTAGCTATAATCACAAATCCCCGCTTTTCTCCAAGACAGAAAGGGCACTTCTGAACATACACAAGACAGCAGAGCACAGGAAATAGTGAACCGAATGAAACCTGTCATATAACTGTACAGCTGTGCAATATGTATTTGTCGACCATACACACAAGTGACAGTCTCTGCGGCGAGACTCAGCAGCTACACCTTAGGGCAAACGTAGGTAATTACATCACATTAGGACAAGAATTAGCAAGGTGATATTGAAGACAGATATAACTGTATCTAGACATACATCACCGAAATGGCCAAGACATGCTGCACCAGGCCTGTGACCTTATCAGCCTTTGGCATAATACTGATGTTGCCCAGGCACAGAAAGCTGCAAATATTGACATTTGACAATGGTTTAAAAGAAACAAGGATGTAAATACAGTCAAATAAGGCATATTAAAATCTTCAAGGCTGCATCTGTTTTCAGAAGTTGAAAGCCAATTAAGTCCACACCCTAGCTTTTTCTGGAATGAAGAATGACCATTAATTAACATGATATAAAACCAAAAAAATAGTTTTCTCATTTCAAAGCACTGATTTTAGACTGATTGTTATGATAATAATTGTATCTTGTATTTTCATCTTATGACAGACCATAAAAACACATTTTATTCATCTGCAAATATTTAATGCCCCAGTGCAAACAAAACCTTTTCACTATTTACTCAGAATCTGTGTTCATCAAATGTGTATTTTTTATTTCCCTTAGGGCAGAAATATATTTTTGTTTAATTCAATATTTTATTTCTGTTTCATACACAGTAATTAACTGATCAATGAACTTAGCAGTGGTCTCCTTGGCATTCCTTGGCAAAGCTGTACTAGGTAACATGTTCTGTAAATCACACTGTTGTCATTTTTTTAAGGCATTTGTATGACAGATATTTTATTCTCCCTTAAAAAGCACTCTTTTATGCCTATATGTAAAATGCCGAACTTGTCCACTGAACTTGTATTAATGAATATTTATAAGACTGATTCAGAAATGGGAGGTTCTGATGACATTATAGTAAACTTTGGTGAAACACAAAAATCCTGTAACAATGACCGACACTTCCTTGAAAGAACACATTTTTTTCAAAAAAATCTATCATTAATTTACTGTCATGCATTAACTTTAAATACTTCAAAATATGCAACTAACATTTGTGGCTGAGACAGGAGCTGGTATTTTAAATATGTAAATTAGATCATCATGATAAATTATTTATCCTGCTCTGAGACAAAATGCAACCGCCTGAATCCTAATTATTAGGAAATGTAACCATAAATCCTAAAATCTGCATGCAATTATGGTACATAATAAGTATTATTTTACATAAAATGTCAAGCTTTTGCACATATAATTAAAACATGCACCATAACGCGTGAAGCTAAAAATATGATTCATGCAAAATTATAGAAGGTCACTCAGGTGCAAAAAAAATTTCAGTATCTCATATGTCTGAAACATCCTTGATGATGATTCAGTGCCGAAATAATGTTTCTTTAGTATTTCCATACTATAAATACGTCTAATTTTGAATAAATAAAAAACAACAACAACTACCGATTCTTCTTTCATCAATAATTACCCGTACAGAAGAATTTAACAAAAAGAATAATTTTGTTGGAACTGCAAAGATTACCAATGTTTCTATAATAAGAATAGGTGATCTGCCGCTGAGTGATACAGAAACTGAAATAAATATAGCTGAAATATTAGTTACCACATGTGAAAAATCAGCTGATCAAATCATCTCTTAACAAAGGGAAAATTACAGACAGAAAATGGTGGAAGAATCATTTTCCTGATTATCGCACACTTCATGTTAATATCAAAATTTGTCTGTTATGATTTTTAATAAGATGCTTGATAGCAATTTGTAACTTACATTAGCTTCATTGTTTTTTGTTTTGTTTTTTTAAATTTCAGCAGCTGATAAATGTTTTGTTTCTTAAAAATACTTTGCTTTTGTAGATAAATTTGATCAAGTAATTCCCCACATTTGCTACAAACCAACACCAACAAGCTAAAGGTGAATAAAGGCAAGGTTAGAGGTCAAGATAAGAGGTCAAGGTTAGGTGGGTGTCATGATTACAGAATGTAAGGGAAAGCATGCAAGGCTGGGTTAGGAAATATCTGTTAAATATTACTTCATTATGATTTAAGCATTATACTTGTTAGAAAAGTGCCCTGTTTATAAATCAGATTACACACTTTCTTACATTTTTTTTTTTTCAAATGAAAAAAAAGTGTGTATTTACACTATGAACAAAAGATATGAAGTTTATAAGCTCTACCTTAATTTTATTAGAAACTTAAAAAAAGAAAAATTAATAGCTTTTAACAATATGTAAACTTTTTCTACAAGTACTGAGTGTGAGACCCTCAAGTTTACAGGCATGCATTGTACCGCATTCCCCAGGGTGACTTGTCTTGGATATATGCAGGAATACATTACATAAAGTACACTTGAACGATACCTTATGTCTTATAAGTTCACTAAGTAATTCTTCTAGATCATCAAAATCTGAATCATAGTCCAGATTTTCATCATTTTCGGCCATCTTGTTCTCCAAATTCTGAAAATGCAACATATGATTAGACCTAGCTGCTACTTGTACAAAAAAATGGCAATTTGAACATCCTTCCATTTCCTGTAACATACACCCAACCTTTTTCAAGGTTTAACAAATGCACTTTATTTGGGTAAGTAAGGAGTTGAAATATAAATCTATAGTTAAACTGGGTAGAAAGATTATTGAAATTAGTCTCCCTTTAAACATAAAGTTTTAATTTACGGGCTTTAAGATAGGCAGAAGCTATAGACAGAGAAGAAAGGAAAATTCCTATTATTATCAAACATAGCTAACTGGTATTTGTTCTGTATTCAAAATATATCATAATCCTGCATAAAATCTTTCCACGAGCATGGTTACTGCTGTTAAAATTTTCTCAAGATTAAAAAGCTTGCTTGCCGTTTCACTGGAATCTTCTGCAGTAAAATGACTTACATTAAAAAATCACCACAAAAGCGTGTTAGATTTTATGTCAAGGATTATCCAGTCAAAAATGCTTTAAACTTTAGCCCTGATTAGTGGTACAAAAAAGGTACAGAAGGTGAAAAGACAAGAAAACTTCACACAGTGTCAATCAAAAAGAAATGGTACACATATTACTGAGAAATCTACAGAAACATCAAATTCTACTTCAAACAGTGGTAACCACAGGAAGTGGTTGTCATGGTAATAACTGGTTGTTAGGCACCATGTATAAGGTGTGAAGGAATGGACATTTTAAAAACTGAACCAAAACTAAGGTAAGGAGAAATGTGTTAGCCAGCAGATCTGCAAGAGAGAACATTCTGTGTTTTTTCTAAACTATTTCAATCATGAAACCATTTCAATCATGATGGAAATCCGTTTGCTTACATCTTACAGAATACAAGGTAATTTAATCGGAAACCACATTGTTTATCACTCTTGCAGTCTTTCTGAGAGTAAGTGTATAGACATAGGCAATGAAAAAATAGCCTACATCTACGAGAACATACCCCAGTGTCAAAACACTCAAAAAAATTGTTTCTCTTCTTTTACAAAACCAAAGGAAAAGTGGAAAACCTCACTCAAAAACTGAAATTGGTGACTTTGGAGATCACACCTTATAATAAATGTCTACATTACCCTGGTTACCTTTGTTCCCCTTCTCATAACATTCCCGCCTGAAGATACGCTGGACTTAGAATTTTCATCAACATTGGATGGAGTGGTAGGTGTTGCAGCTGGGGAGGGGGGTTCACTGTTACCGCTAGACAGAGTGGAAGACATCACTGGTGATGATGAAATTGTTGGTTTCTGGTTTGGAATGCCTTTGCTTCCATTGTCTGAACCTAATGCAGACTCTTTGTAAGATGGAGTCCCAAAACTCGGCTTTAATGGCTCAGGTCTTGGTATTTGAGCAAAACGTGGAAGTTCTTTATGTATCATAATACTGTTTGGTGACTGAGGACGTAATTTGTCAGATATGGCGTCATTCTGACAAGGTTCTGTGTCCATTACAAGAGGAGCAAAGTCTTCAAAATCAGCATCTTCATCCTGAAATAACAAATGTTCAGTCTTACTGAATTGCTTAAAAATAAATCATATCATTCAATTATTTCATCACACAAAAAAATATCATACAAAAAAATAATAATAATAAAAGAAGCTTTGAGCCATTATATGCTTTAAATTTTTCATCACAAAAAGTTCAAGTTTCAAAACTCACTTCTCACAGGAAATTTTTTAAGTACATTTTAAATTACTAAATTATTTATTTAATGATTCATTTATTGATTTATTTAATGATTCATTTATTAAATCAAATTCTTTTCCTTCTACATTGTCTTGAGAAAGTTTAGTTCCCCATTTCAAAAGTGAAATAAATCATTTTATATGTTACCTTTATTGAAACTCCCATAATTTTATTAATATTTACAAATCTTTCGATGTCCTTATTTCAAATGATAAAATCTTCTGAAACCTTTTCTAGTGCTCTACTATATAAATACAAAACTAGACGCAATCACTATTTACTCATCTTTATAACACCCATGAAATAAAGCATCGCTTAAGAATGCAATCCCCTATTCATAATTTAATAAAAGAACGCTTTGCCTAAAATCACAATTAAAGGAGCCATACTGGAGACGCGGGCGTAGTGTCACGCTATACATCGTCCTTTATTGGAGGCTTCTGTTACAGCTTATTAACCAATTAGAACAAATTAGCTGGAAAAACTGGCCACAAAACAGCTCAGCAAATATCATAATAAAGGAGTCATCAGTATCACACAGAGAAAAAAAAAGAAAAAAAAGAATTTAATATAAATGTTGTATTATTTTGGTACTACTAAGTACATTATGATCTTTATCAGTACAAATCATTTACTCATCATTATTTTAGTCCTAAACCAAAAATTTTAAGGTGTTTATATCAGCAGATTTTATCTATTTTCTCTGTTCAACTTTCCCTTTGTCACTCTTGCTTTAAAGTATTTTTGGTGTGTTTTTTTTTCTCTTGTATAATCAATTTTACTGTTATTTACTATCTTTCTAGTAAAAGTTTCTATGCAATCTCCTTTTCTTTTGTTTTAGCTAACTAACTGTCTGCTTATTTTATAATAGAGCAAAAATCTTGACATATTCTCTTATCATATTATCTTACATGTACCATGACGAAACACAAAAGTAAAGGTAAGTTGATGCGTTTGGTACTTAACGGGTTTCTTTCAATAAATTCAATAGTGCATTGATATTTGCTAGGCAACATGGGATCAAACTTTACGAGATACAGATTTAAGATTCTTGTGAAGTTGAGCCATTGAGAATATGTCGCCCTTGTCAAAAACTTCCCCCCACTGTACTAAACAACAACTAGTCTTTAAATATACACTTGTTAGGCCAAATAAGGTATATCAATGGTTCTGATGATGTATAAAGTCTGAAAAGCTCAGAACAATATCCTGGTTAATATCTAGTACATCTGAGCATATATTTCTTTGAGGCTGTTGCAGTTATGAGATTTCAAATTCTAACTACTGTTAAACATTAAAACTTTTATTACCGATGATCTACCACGAAAGAAGAAGGCCAAGAGGGGAATTTCAACATCAATTAAGACACCTATTAAATAAGTTATTTTCTTTAAATTCAGACTGCTTATATTCATAATACAACTATAACTACTATATTTCAAATAAAAGATAATTTTTCTTTTAAAAAATCATTTTGTCAAGGTAAAACAAACAACCTTCAGATATTTATTTAAATTATTTTCCTTTGATCATTTTTTTTCATCTGACCTTTATGTAATAACTACATATTTCAAAATGCTTTCATAATTCTTACACCCCATAAAAAAGTTACTTTGTAATAATTCACCACCTGTGCTTTTAAGGACTGACAATTACCAATAACTTAGTGATATTAATAAACTACCTTGATTTTTATTTATTACCATTTTACTGAATTTCATGTGATGGTTTCCTTAAATGTAAGACTCAAAATAATAATGGCAACAGAAAGACAACCATAAAGCAAGTTACACTATAACATTTAATCTGGTTTAAAACTTTCAGAAAGGACAGGAACATTTTGCAAACTTGGCTTCAAATGTGAATAAATTACAGAGCTTTAAAACAAAGAAGAATTACCAGTTTAACCTAATATCATAGTTAATGTTCCAAATAAGCATTTTTCAAAGGTGGCCAAATTTTTTATAGTATATGCAATACACATACAGCCAAACAGCTAAGAAAATATTTCAATATGGCCTTAGATCGATAGGTAATGATGCTTACATGGAGACGTTCGAAAGTTGAATTGTATGTACATAAGTAAAGTGTATGTTATCTTGATCAGCGTCACAGCTCTGAAAATATTTACTTAATCTTGTGCAAACTCCCTAAGAATCCAAACAGAGCCATTCATCGGTTTAAATTATGTTTAGTCAAAGCAAGCCCAAACTCGACTAAGGTGCTGAGGTATTTATTTTTCAATGAATGAGAAACCACATTACTTCTCAATGTTAAGTTAATACCATATGTAAAGAATCAGAAGAAAAAATCACCATAAATGGATGCAATTTGGAGATCAATTATTACTAAGGATTTTTCATGAATTACTCTATTATACTGAAGTATTTTTCAACACTGAATCAGCACACAGAATAATTACCGAAAATACACTGCAAAAAACTGATATAATCATACTGGTTACTTCAATAACTGAATTCTGAAACATTTTTTTTCTTTCTCCAATTTTAAGTAATTAACCTTGAAATTTCAGCACATATAAGGTAGGCTGTGCAATTTTTATGGACTTCATACTTGATTTATTCATCTTTTATATTTTCAGCTTTATAAGTATTGTACCCAATTAAAGAATGAAATGAATCCAGTCTTTATATTAACAGTAATTTGACTCAATTCAAACTTGTTTCATCTCTGAATACTTTCTGGGCCAAAGAAATAATTGGTTATCCTTGACGCTCGCTATTTACCGTTACCTGAAACTCTAACCAAAGGATGTAGCTTGACAGCACAACCGATACAATTATTGGGAAATTATCATTATAAAAATTACTCAAGGATTTTAATCGGAAAATGATTTATCAAAAAATTCTTCATAATCACGCAAGACTTCTGTATTTCAAAAGAATTAGTACAATTGTATCAAACTTATCTCAATCAGATGCAGTGAGACGACCCCTAAGTCATCATGATTCATAATCCTACAAAAATCTTAACTTAACTTTTGTGTGTGGGGTGACAATACCTATGAAATTTTGTTTGTCATCTTCCTTTGATTTTGAAATTCCTAAACACTCTTTTGCATAACTTCATCACCTTAAAAACACCCTATCAGTTCAATGCTTTTTAATATTCTTAATTTCTCATCACCAATGTTAGCAGACAATTAATCTTCGCTCTCCCCTGCACTGTAATAAACTCTCCCCCTACTTCACTGCTAATATATAGAATCCACATGGTAGCAAGGCTCACACCAGTGACCCTGTTTCAGATAAAGCAAATAACTAACTACTGACTTAAATATACCAGTTTCATACCTGTGAAATAAACCTCAGTTTTCTGGGAAAAATTCACACTAAAATTTGTTGCTAATCTCAGGGAGATGAACTGCATACAAGAAATCATGCAAGCTTTAATTCACAAACATGATAATGTTTTCACACCCTTAAATTCTTAAATGAATCATCCCTTATTTAATTTAAGAAGGTATTTCACATCCTGGTACATGTGCACTTGCTGACGCAAAATTACTTTATTTGACATTTACTTCTTTTAATATAACTGGAAAGAAAAAATACACACTCTCTCCTCCTGAGTTCCATTGGAAAGACCATGGCCGTTTGTCACTGCGATAGGAACTAGGATTTCTTCCGTGTGATTACTTCCAATATCATCTTCATATGCTGGAAATATAAAAATAAATAGCTTAATATATTAATCTCTTCACTGAAAAATACATTGAAATTTTGTCTTTGTCAGAGGAACTCAGTATATTGGCCGTGTCGTGAAATTGCCAACAATGTGGTCAAATTTTCTATTTTCAGTTTTTTTCACTTTCAGATGAAAGACTGTTTTGCACTTTTTATTGCAATCTGGCTACCAGAAGGTACACTAATAGTGGAAAAAGCAATATACTGTACAATATTTCTGTTAATCAATTTGACACCAAGAATGTTGATCAGACCTTGTAAAGAGCAACATGCAATACAGTCTCAAGTTTGTTGTGTGATCCACATCCATGGTTCAGGCAATGTGATCTTAGAAATTTAACTAGCATTTTTCAAAGACAGCGCATTATCTTATTTTGGAAAAGCCTGAAAACATCGTGTATTTGCAGAAATCGTTAACTAGTTTTTGACGTCAAACTTTGCCGTGGTTTTCTAAATATCATCAAACTGACCAGATTGTTGATTTTGTCAAATCACATCACATATGATTGTGTCTTCAGCTCTTTTAGAGCATATTCAAGTACAACCTGAGGGCCAGATTTCAGTCTGTGTCCCAACTGACCTGCATGCAAGGGCAGAAATGTAACTTCTTACTTCAAGGCAACTATCATTGTGACAATACATTTTTCTGTGTTTCTGCATTTCTGAAAACTAGTACTGCATTAAAATTTTCTAATCAATGTATTTTTTTTTTCATCTGTGCACATTTCAAATCAGAACACTAGCCCACAGTTCTGAACCCTTACATGGCATTGTGTGATTCAATGCAATTACATATTAAATCATTACAGATGAATGCATGTCATACAGCATAATCCGAAGCCGACTTCAAATATCTTAAAGCATTTTATTCAGCGTCTGACATGCAAGGTTATTCAATTATAATTACGTTTAATCATTATGATTATTATAATGCTTGTTTCTTACATCAGACACAGATCTGATTTGGCAAAGGGCGATGTTCAAGTTATAACAATAATTGCGACATACAATATCAATGGCCAATTTGAAAAGATGCACCGTCTTCGTGCAATTATCTTACTTTAGGTGCAATTCAAGTAAAACATGTACATTCTGTAATTGCATTTTAACTACTACTGGTTCTTCTAAACACACTCCATAATAAAATTAGAAAATATTTCGCACGGTAAAAATAACAGCTTTCAATCACTTTTAAATGCTTTGTTCAACATGCAAGTTACTAGGCCAGCTTATTCACTGGATAAGAAGCAATTCTTATGAAGTTGCATTGGGAAAACTGCCATTTCTTTCACCTGTTGATTAATTTCATGAGAAACCAACAATCCCTTTTCATTATAAGGTGATGCTACAGACAGAATATTCAGATAACCCTTACATAACTAGAGTCAAGGAACTGTCACTTGTTGCATACAATTTCAGAAGTCAGAGAGATAACCCAATTCAGTATGGTCACAACTACAGCAGATAAAACTAATGATGTGGATAACTACTTGCAGATAGGACAAGACTATCAGAAAAACTGGTCCCATCACCTGTATAAACTCCCAGGACCAAAGTGAAACATCTTGTTTAGTATTCACTCTTTCAATTACACCTGATATTCATGATAATATTATCAATTATTCATTGTATTGTATTAACCCTTACCCTGCTGGAGGCAACTGGCTCTGCCTTTGCGACCATGCAGTGCAGACCAAGATCAGACTGCACATCCATGCAGTCTGATCATGGTCTGCACTATTTGCCATTCAGTCAGTAGATTTTCAATAAGCACTCCTATAAACAATTAATACATCTGTCCAAATTGAAAGACAGACAAGTCCATTTTAGATATTTAGCATGGTCTGGGTTATAATGTCGTAAATATTTCAAATGAAAACAGAAGAACTGCAGCTTTTCAACACGAGTGTCATCAAAGATAATGAAAAAAGCTAAAAAAGTAAAAAAGAATAAAAGAAAAAAAAAAGTATGACAGCAAAGTCTTTTACACTTACAAAGTGTAAAATATGCAATAAAATTTAAAAGCCCGTTGTTTTTTGCAAATAAATATTTACATTTCAGCAATTTGTGAATTACAAGCAGCTGTGAAATCTTCTTCAACTTCAAATAAATGCAACAATTTGTAAGGCGAAATTCTTTTGAAATGGATAAATTGTCAACATCTTCGTAATGTTTTCAAAGATCTTAACAAAATTGAATAGTTTTGACAGGAAATCCAATAAACCTTTCATGCTCTTGTTTGTTTTATCAAATGTGAAAAAAGGGAGCTTAAACATCGTTTCCCCCTCTCATGCAAAGAGACTGGTTTTAGAACAAGTCTATGCAAGACAAAAAAACTGACATCAAAATGAGCTGTAACCCAGTCTGTATCCATGGAATTCTGGTATTTCGAGATCAAATCTACCCGAATCACATCAATAAATTTTGGATACAAGATACTTATTCAATGTCCCCAAGTGCTGAAATTGATTTTATAAGTACAAGTTATGATAAATTATATCACAGGGATAAAATTTTATTGAACAGGAGAACAAACAAATTACTTCAAATCTATGCAGACAGTGTACCTCCTTCAGCAGGAGATGAATCAAGAACTCAAATAACTCCATAAAAAGTTCAAGATAAAACTTTTGAGTTATCACTCAACAAATTGAGGATGTAATCCTTTTAATGTACTAAGATGCACCACTTTTAAAACAAGGCTTTTCAACAAACGTGTGGGGAAATTTTGTTTGCATTGACCATTTAAATAACTGAAGACTGTTTTCTCTCTTCTTAGTGACCTTATAAACTTCTGCATGGCCACTTTCATGAAATTTTCCTGAAGTGAAGTCTATTGCTATTTATCATGGTGCACAAAAACCCATACATAGCAATTAAATAAAATAAGATACATGACTATTTTATTACCGTTCTTATTATGAACCTTGGTTAGTTACTTTATTACAAACTTGTAGTAAGGAGAGTTGTTGGGGATGTCACTGATTCCATAATATTTATACAAAAAAAAATTTAAGTTCCTTGAGGGACTCGAGCCCTTGCTGGACCCTCTTTAAGCAGTCAGACTGCTGAAGTTTATTGACGAAAACCACTGACCAAGCCCTTTTTATCTTAATCAATCCATATTGAAATAATACAATAAAATGGAACTCCACTGCTCTAATAATTTAAAAAGTTAGTTATAACTAAGCATAAACTGACAACAGTTCACCAGACTGCCATCTTTTTCTAGCTAACTTGCTGTTTGGATAATAGAAAAAAAAACAAAAAACTTTCAATGAAACACATTATCTTGATTGCACAAGGAACTGAAACAACCACTGTCATGGTGCCAATGACCCCCCCCCCCCCCCCCACCAACAACCCCCCTGATGCCTCTTTGTCAGTAGGGTACTGATATATAGGAACATGTAACTTTATGCCATGCACTAAAATTAAGTATGAAAAATTACGAAGAGCAATAACTCCAAACTGTGCAAAATAGAGTTATGATTCTTGGGCACTGCATTTCTCTTCAATGAGATCTATCCATCTATGAAGTTTCAAGTTGAATACTTTTTGAGCTATGCCCCGACAAAAATTAAATATTAAAAAGGGCAATTACTCCAAAATAATGCAAAAGAGAGTTATGGTTCTTGAGCAATTTACTTCTCCTCATTGAGATTTATATATCTATGAAATTTCAAGTTGATAACTCCAATACTTTTTGAGTTATGCCCGAGACAAAAATTAAGTATGAAAGATTTCAAAGGGCATTAACTCCACAATTATGCAAAAGAGTTATGGTTTTTGGGCACTGCACTACTCCTCAATGAGATCTATTTTTCTATGAAGTTTCAAGTTGATATTTTCAATAGTTTTTGAGTTATGCCCCAGACACAAATTAAGTATGAAAAATTACCAAGGGCAATAACTCCACAATTATGCAAAAGAGAGCTATGATTTTTGGGCACTGCACTTCTCCTCAATGAGATCTATCCATCCAAAACCTGATGGCTGGAGGAGTACCGGGAAGGTCTGGCTTCATGATTGACTCTTTAGCAGTAACTGTTATACATTTAGAAAATGGGGTAGAGCGCAGGGCTCTGGATCCAGAGGTTGCGGGTTCGAATCCCGTCAGAGGCGAGATTCTTTCAGGATCTTCACATTCCTCCACGCTGCGCGAATACTGGTACGAAACCCAGGAAGCAGTCATCGAGCGTGATGAATCTAAGTTGTAAGAACTTGTATCGCAATCGATGTAAAATAAATGTGTCAAAACTAAACTGGTTTTCTACCCTTCAAAACGCTCTCCAAAAAGAAGGTGCACCAAAAAAGAAAACATGATCATTTGGACCGAAATTACCGACTTTTTGCAAATATTTTACGGATTTTCAAGCTGGAAAAAAAATTGTCTGACGGTCCACCCTCGTGTATAATACGCACCCCTTTGTGAAAACTGAAAATTCTTGAAAAAAAGTGCGTATTATATTCGGGCATTTACAGTAAGTTCCAATACTTTATGAAACATGAAAAAAATTGTCTTAATATATATTGAATCATTTTCCTCGTCATTTTTTGCAGTCTTTTCAACCACTTTAACAAGCTTAAAAAGGAAGTAAAAGATAGACGAGGGGATTCAGATAACCCATCAATAACCTAAAATACTTGTTCAATAGATTTAATACTCCTTTATGATATGCAATGACAGCCTAGCATCCTGTCCAAACATGCCCAGCCTCCCAAGCTATTTCAGCTGTTGAATAGAATATGTAATTATTCAACAAAGATGATATTAGAATCTTGACACGTAAGCTGGTGAAATATGTATAATCATTGTGAAATCTGGATGAAATTTCAGTTTATAAATTAGTTGCTGACTTGAACAACAATAAGGCTGTGGTACTTGTGATCAACCTATTTCAAGCCTCTTCTGTCATGATGTCATATACATATAAGAAAGTATTGAAAATATGTAAATATGATTTCATAATGAAATTAATATAAAAATTCACAACTTCATGGTTTTAAAGTTCTAAAACTTTAAACTTTGCTTTATCTTATAAATTGCCATTCTGCCTTTAAACCTTTAAAAATCTACTTCATTAAGATTGTCATGTGGGAGGGGAGGGGGAACAATCTCAAGACACTGATATAAAAACTTCTTTTTTTCTCTTGCAACAATTAAATATATGTGAACTGCTAAAGGAAGCAAAGGACTGCATGCTATCAATTTCACTCCCATTAGTTCAAAAACCTAATTAATATCATTTTCAAAATGAATACGGGGTATATAAAACAAATTTTAGTATTCAGTCACACTAATGGGACCTCAAATTTTTTTTTTTTTTAAATAACGTTCATTTATGAGACAGCTGAAAAAACAAAGAACTTTTCAATTCACTTGATTTTTCACATAATGTATAATTCTTAAGAATTTAGTTTACAGATACCTTCCAAATATCACCTAACAATTTTGATGTAACTTGGTACTTAAAAGATTATTCACCAGCTTTTTGCTTAGTCAAAATTAAAAAAAACTGACATCCGTAAAGAATATTTATCACTGTTAGAATCAGATAATTCTTTAATTTAGACCCTTTCCCAGGAGGTTACATTTATAACTAATTATCTTTTAAAAAATTATGACGCTGTTTGCTATCAATATTAAGAAATTTGATCTACTCGTATATTCAAGGCTGCATTCACCAATTTTCAAAAGCTATGGGCGTATGAATAAACAAAGCCCCACTCAGAGTCGCATCTCTGTCCCTCGATTGATGTCTAACGCATCTTTTATGAGGAGTAAAACATTATTGTTCACCAAAAGGCGGCAACCCATTATAACTTTTGTTGTATTTCTCTAAAGCGAAATATAGTTTCATCATTTGAAAAATGAATTTTTGGCTAAAATCAATACACATATTGATTCTGACTGAATGGTTTATGATGAAAAAATTTATGAAGTTTACGATTTCTTTGTCAAACTCTTGAAACTGCCATCAAGCTCAAGAAATTTGAGATGAAGCAGTTTTTTCTTGATTAAGAATAAGGAAAGATGACATTGCATCTACACCTATTTTATCAATAGATTTACGCACTAAAATGAATTTTCATGACAAATATATGAACACTTATCTTACTGTATAAATTACTACGTCCTAGTGCACTCAAAATATGAAGGTGGTCAAATGCACTTAATTATGACAAATACTTACAGTAGTGATTAAAAATTTGGTAAATTGATAAAAATCAACTGCACCTTCCATTACGAATTTGTAGGAACGCAAGTGCAAGAGAAATTTTATCTTCACAGTATCAGATTGCATGACCGGAAACATTTACTTCAGACTCCCAATAATCCATCCCCTAAACAAAGTCAGTATTTTGAAATGTAATTATATGTATCAAATTCTGCTCGCAACTTGAACATCTAAAACACATCTTGATCAAAGCAACACCCATTCAGGACCTGAAACCGAGGGAACTTGACAAGTTCACTTGATTACAAGGTGAAAGAGAACATATTCTGGGGGCGGGATCGACATGCAAGCCTCACTATGAAAAATTGCTTTATCTCATGATTTGGTTATTCCAATTCTGCACATCCAAATGCTGCTTCAAACAAATTCAAATTTATTAATTTGACACAACAAAGGTTATGTTTAGATCTTTTTGCTTGAGGATGAGCATATCATTAAGTCAAGTTACAGAAAAAGACATCGATTAAATGTGCCAGGCTCGAAAAATTATCTTTTTTTTCTATCAAAGCATTGATGTAAGCCCTTTCGTTTTGAAGCGTTTCTGAGTCATGTATGTCACAATTTATGAAATAGTTGTTTTTAAAAACCACAAAAGTCTCTTAAATCTTAGTCAAGATTCCGTTAGAGATAACATTGTAGCAATTTCGGGCAGCCTCACAACTTGGCTTAGACAGTATCAACCCACAGTCGCCTTCATGGATGAAAGCTGATCTCCTAGAAGATTTTAAGTGGTTTCCACACACTAAAGGGTATGGGAAAGGCAAACAAGCCATCATTCATATAAAGGGGCTAAGCTACATCAGTTAACAGGAGCAGTAAAGTACAAAGAAATTCAAATGTAGCGGGAGATCGTTATCTTACATTCCTTATACAGGTATTGCAGTAATAAACCAAGGTAAATGGTAACCAATCAGGGACTCTGGGGTTGTCAAGGATTAGTGATTATGCAACGCTTAAGATAAACCAACATAATAAGCTAATCAGATAGTGGGCCGATTGCTTTATAACTGATGTTGAGACTCCAGTTAGGGTAACAACAATTATATCATAAGGTTACATGAATAATATTTCATTCAGCCCCACAAAATACAATCAAGATAAAATCTTCATGATTTTACAAGGTTGTAAGATTTGCAAGATTCTGTCATAAAATGTTTTGACAGCATCCATTTTTGTGTCTCAAGGACCAACGATTAAGTGCTCAAAGGAAATGACTTCTTGAAAAGAGCTCTTTATTCTCTATAAATAACTGATAAAGCTAGTTGATAAATGATAGAAACATGCAATGGAAGAGGGCAGGTCAAGTTTTCAAGAACCCAGTTTTAGTTTTTGAACACCCAAGTTAACCAAGGCTGCTAAATTTTAATACAAAGGAATCTGAACAAGTGTGTTGCTATTTTAAAAAAAAAATCGAAAGTTTTCATGGACTAGCAAAGATTTTCTAACCATCACAATATTCATTAACCCTATACTGACTATTACCAATGAGGTTTACTGTACTTTTCAACTTAATATATCCTAACAATGTATTCAACAAGATTTGCTCCCTGTTTCTTTAATATAGTTTTGGGTTTAAGGTAAAATTTCCATCTCCTAACTTAAGTATAGCTGTATTAGAATGCTTCTATAACATCCTGTAACTCTACTGAATCAAAACAAAGCTGTCCCTTTACACTGACTTCTGAATGGTCAGTAAATATCCAGAGGGCAGATCATTTTGTGTACTGGAATGTCAAAAATCACCTGGCTGTGATTTAATTGCATTATTAACTACCATGTCCATTTTTCTCTCATCTTTAACTCTTTCAACATCAATATTGAAACAGCTTCAAGAAATAAAGTGTGATAAAAATCTTGAGAAAATTGGACAAAGATGCACTTATGTCATGACAATTAACAATCACAAACACCTGAGGGTGATAATTAAAGAATTTCAATGAACAGCCCACCTTGTTCTTCTCAGTGTTCTTCAGCAATGACCAAGGAGCTGAAGTTTTAAAATGAACAGCAATGATTGGTTAACAAGTTTTTCTTCAAATTCTATTGACCAATCAAAATGGTTGAAACTATATAGACCTACAATGTCATTATTAACTGTAACAGTGGCTATAATATTATGAGAAGGCATACTGACATTGAATTAAAACTTACACTTCGTGACGATTCATTCCGTCTCAGTCCTTCTTTTTTTAATGAAAAAGACTAGTCTCTATCTATTTTTGCCAGTTTTTTAAAAACAATTTTTGGTGGTGGTTTGAGCTGGGGATAAAGATGGTTAGAATACACTTCCTAGTTACATCCATAGAGTATAAATCCTTCGCCAGAACCTGAAGTAATCTTAATCTTTGCTGTGTAACCATCCATAATCAGTTTTTAAGTACCATTACAATTCAATTACAAGCATTTCTAGAGCAGGTATCTTTACTTCAACATAAAATACTTATAAATTATCTCAACACAGTGTCCTTCAATAAATTCTTAAAATGGTTTGATTAATTTCTTTCATACAATAAGCTCACTTTAGTAACATCAAGGACTTAAAGTTCAGCATGATATAAAACAGACAAGAAAAAAGACTTTAAAATTTTTTAAAAAACAAGACTATTTTGTTGCAACTTCCTTTTCCAGCATCATGCAACCATAGACCATTCTGACAATGTATGATGCGTCAAAATGTCACATGAATTCGTTCACAATAACGAACTAAATCTCTACTATGATGCCTTCATTCAGGTCAAGTACAATTTTGGAGCTTTGCCACAGCCACATTAGGACTGTTTCAACAGTGAAGGAAGTCAAAATAATTCTATATATAGAACGAATTTCTGTTGAATACATCAAGAATACAAACACAGTATTATCTTTCTTCTTAACCATTATAATTATCCATTTTACCCAGTTTTAAAACAAATAACTTTTGTTAACTTGACCTTCCTAAAGTTTCATTGTAATACAAGAACATAGGGACACTTCACATAAATGAATTTAAATTTAAAATACAGACACAATATGAAGTATTCCCAGATAGAAAGTTTCATCATCTCTGTGTAAATATAACTTACTTACACCAACATGCAATTTCTTCTATGTTCATAGTCAATCCTCTTTTTCTGAGAATCAAATCCCACAAACCATTTTAGTAACTGCTAAAGGATTTGTTTTTCTAAATATGGCCGCCCGTCTGCATCCATAACCGTGACGCTGATACATGCAGCAGCCCGCTCAAATTTACATCTTCATCTTGGCCTATATTTCACCTGTACAGGTGTAAACTACGGTATCTCCTTTAAAAGCGATCTGTGTTTACTTTCATACTACAAGTGTAGATAGTGCAGTTACACCTGACTGGTCGCTGTATCAAAGTTAACCAGTCATTCATGTATCGTATGACAGATTAGGATGCTGGTTGTCACATGTGACCTTTCTTAACATTTAACTTTTATTTTCATATAGTAAATAAGCTGGTTTAATATTTAGTTTCATTTACATTCTTATACATTTTTCATATCTTAATTTATTAAAACTATTGACTTAATTACCTTGGCTAAAAATATGACTCAAATTACCTTGGCTGAAAAAACACAACCACTATATATCACTACTTTACAAGTCATGACAATAACGTGGGATTGTTTAATTCATAATGCTTACATCAACTGAAGATAGTTAATATCATTAACACGGTTCCTGGAAAATAATACCAACACTATCCTATTTAGTTTCAGGTATGATGATGCATAAATTCTGAAATTCCCTTCCTGATTATCTGATTAACATTATCTTATGTTTCTTAACAGATCAATTTCATTTAATTTCAAATAATCTCGGGCCCATTTGTTTTGTTTTTTTGTAAATATTCTGCAGAATTTTGAGTATGAGAAATCTTTATGAGGCCTTTTGCTCCAGCTGATGGGAAAAATTTCAAAGATAAACTTCAGCAGACAAAACTGCCAGCAAACAGGATCTGTTGAAGCTGAAGATAACCCAACTCATACTGCAAGGCCTCGTATCAAGCTGGCCTAACTGGAAACATAAAACAGTTTCTCAGCAGCAGAAACCTCCTATCAGCTGTACACGTAGTTACCAAACTTAAGTACTCTTCATAATGAAGGTTTGTTTGTTTGTTACTGCAAAATTTAATGTTTATCAGTGACAAATACCGTGACATCCTGTCAACTCAAGCAGGGATGCTGGGATAGCTATGCGACAGTCTGACACAAACAGGACAAGAGAGATACGTTCATCTCCAGGTGTATTCAATAAGATTCATTCTGCGTCAACATCCTCTAGTCAATCCAAACTTGGTAGGTAAAGGGTCATAATACATACTGTTATGAAGACTTCATACTACAATCTAGCAATAATAAAATTCACAGCATCTTAGTGACAATAACAACTCATCATATTTTGTGTTATGACTGTGTCATGTTCTAGAATCTTGAGAATGAAACTTACTTTTTGTTGTGCTGATCTGGTGACATAAGTTCTGTTTGAAAATAGTTTTACTCTGAGCCTACATAAGCTCTTGTTCAAATGTCCTCCAGTAAGGCAAATAAGGTATTTTGAACATAGATGCTGATCCTGTTAAGACTGATTTCAAAAGTCCTTTTTCTTCAACTTAAAATTTCACCAACTGCTTTAGTTTAGGCATAATTAACTCAAAAACGTTTGTCAATATGTTTCTAACTTGAAACACTTCCTATGAGAAAACAAGTAGTGATGAATGTTACCTGATTCAAACCACAAATTTGCTGGCACAGCAATTTTGTGATGAAAATTGATTCAAATTGACCCAGCCTCTCTATCTGAAAGAGGATCCTCTATCAGCATCTAAAATATGGATGATGTTCTCATGACAAAGCAGTCTGCTGATTAAATAGACACACATTATGTCGCAGACCACCAGTACGAACCACAGAATAAAAGAATTACATTTCATCCCACATTGCCCATACTGAGCATTAAACATTAAACCATCTATGCCGAGACAATGCTCCATAAGATTTCTACATCCTGGACGTCATATAAATCATTCAGGGATCAACGAGAGTTCTCAAACACTGCTTGTCAGTTTCATTTGTCCTGGAATATTGGTAAATATAGAACAAAAGTTGCATCGATGTTCACCATCAATAAATGATGCTACCAATTGTTACCGATGCTTAGAAACAGAGTTTGAAAAACAGCTCCTTTAAAACATATAATTGATCTTTTTAATGGATTCCACTTTACTGCCCACTTTGTTCCATTAGGTACAAATCAAAGTTATGTCTTATAGAATGCATAAATACTGAAATTTCTCGCTGATGTTTAGAGATCAGAAATAAAAAACTGTTATCAAGGATACACTCAGAAGATTCTTACTTTAATCATCACTCCTTCCTTTATTTATAAGCAAAGGAACATTTTTAGACCAATCAATCATAATGTACATGTAAAAAATTGTGAACTATCTTTTACGATACTAAACGTTTTTTTGGTTTTTGTTTTGGGTTTTTTTTTGGTTTTTTTACGAAGACACAAACTTTGCAAAGGACTTTCCAATATTAAAATGGCTCTTTAAGAAGATGAAATGTGTTTGTAATTAAAGTAACCAAGCAATTACTACCCTCTGTATAAAGTAAAGATTATGTTCAAATTTTCTGTGTACACAGTAGATTTATGGCAATGACAATACCCCTCGCACAGAAGTGAAAATTACATCCATAGAAGCTTGTAAAATTTTGTTGTTATAGTCGAATGCCTTATGAAAACAAATTATCAACAGCATTTGCTGCTTTTGAAAATCGGCAGAACATTATCCTGGATGGCTTTTATTAAACTGGGCTCAACCATCTTTATATAAATAGTTTACCATCTCAAATAAAAACAAAATAATCTGTGAAAAAATGCTAAGGCATAATACAGCTTTTAAGATGCAATCAAAACAGAAGGGCACCAATCAAATGAGAGTATTTTACACACTTCACTTTAAGTGTTTACTATTTACCTTACTAAAAATGTTTGGGCTGTTTTAATATTGAGTAATCATCATGAAAATAAGAACTGCACACTCATTCAGTCACAGTAAGTTTAATTTCATGACCTGTTAAATAAATAAATGCTTTTTATTTCAAAATTCAGATTTTCAGAAACATTTATTAATCAACATAATTGAGACTTTATTAGCCTTTTACATAATGTAAGTTAAACCTTCTGCACACAAGAGCTGCTTCAATTAATTCATATACCGTAAAAATTCTATTTATAGCCCGGGCTTTTATTAGAATCATAGATTGTTTGAAAGTTGGGGTTGGGCATTGATTGGAGACACACCTTCACAAGACAAACCTATTTTCTAAGAAGGGCTTTATAAATCTACTCGCCCCTCATAATTACAAGAAGAAATCGAATCCGGAGAAAGAGTGGATGCTGACTTATTGCAGAAAACGCTAAAATCTGTTAATTTCCGCTATTACCGTACATGTAGAGTCTGGTATGTGTGAAAGTTTGCCGAGCACAGGAATAAAAAATAAGTCTCGCGCATGATCTTCAGGACTTTTCATCAGGAAATTGGGAAGTGGCCCTGGCCTTTCAAATTGGGAAATTTATGCGCGATAATTGTTCATTTTGGGAAATTTATGAGACATTTGTTTCTGCAACCGGAAATAAACACCGATTTATCTCCCCTGAAACGGAATAAAATCCAGACTTTCGGAACGCTTGACTGTTTCACTGCGCATGTTTCTACTTCTATTTACTGATAACTACTGAGTAAGAGTCTATCGGAACTTAACGGATAAGACTGGTTTTGCGTAACATGGGTACCGTGCGTTGTTCGGCTATATTACGACAAAAAAGTCGATACCAGACAAACGCTTCTTCCGGAAATAACAAATGTAAACAAATTGATCGTTTTTTAAACTAATCTAGGGGGAATTTCTAAGATTTTGGGAAATCCTGTCTTGCATTTTGGGAAGAAACTCTGCCACAATTGGGAAAAATTCTATATTTTTCGGATTGGGAAGTGGCCGAATATCGGCCTCTGTTATACAAGGATGAAAAGCCCTGATCTTTACTACTTTCTTACAGCAAAAATACGGGAAATAAAAGTAAAATAAAAGGGAAATAAGTAAACTTGAATTGTAAAGGTAAGCTCAATTTTGCTTAAATTGGGGGATGGGCGTTAAAAAGGGGCAGTTGATTTTTCAACTTTGAGCAGAAAAATGGCTGTTTTTGTCCAAAATATGGGGGTGGGCGTCTATTAGAGGATGGGCTATAAATAGAATTTTTACGGTACTTTATCATTTAATTACAAAAAATTCACTTTTAATATTTGTTAACTTTTTTTCTTTTCAAACAGCTCTTAACTTCAACATTTTTAACAGAACAGGAGGAGCAGTGGTCGAGGGGTTAGAGCACTGGACTCCCGATCTGGAGGTTGCTGGTTTGAATCCCACCAGGGGTGAGAGTCTACAGTGACTTTCCACACTTTCAGCGTGAGTACTAGTTTGAGCCCAGGAAGCAGCCATTGAGAGGGATTAATATAAGTTGGAAGAACTTGCTTCCCAATCGATGTAAAATAAGAAAATTTATACTTACACTTGCTTAACAGAACAGGAAAATTTCTGAGCGAACTACTAATCAATGAGAACATGACAAGTTCTTTTTTAAGAACAGTTTCATTGCTGCCTGTAGAAAAGAAAAAAACAAGAAAGTCTGATACCAAGTCAAATGGTCACACACCTTTCGAACACTGACCTGTCCATAATTAATAAGTCGGAAAATCTTTACAACCATAGTAATGATTGATAATCACCTGTCAACACAACCTGTCAGGGAAACTGAGCCAGTACATTTTTTATTGCTTTCCTTAAATGCTTCAAATTTATTGACAGAATTTTTACCTCATCTTGGTATACTTACAATTTGGTTATGTCTAAAACCCTTCAGGTGTAAATTTCAGTTTGGAACACTCATATCCAATGAACCTTAATCAGTTGAAAGATACAGGAAAAAGAATTAAAATTAAAGGACATTAAGATTCATTGTCTGTAGGGGTCTATATTAAAAGGAAGATGCAAAATCTCTGCAATTTTTAACAGTGACAACAATTAGTCTTGAAATGAATGCAATCATGGCATCTTTTAGTATTTTATTTTGTGTAAGAGAAAGAAAATAATGACTAAGGTACAGGGCTTGTGCTCTAGTGCTTGTGTACATTTCTAAAATCAACACTTAACAGTATCCTTGTTCAAGTCTTTTCACCTTGTATTATGTGTGGCTATCTTTATGACATCTTTTCATCAGTTCTAATGACTCACGATGGACCTGTATTGTTCAGTCCTTGTCATCACGATATTCGTGTGCCCGTTTACAAAAGACTGATCACCTTTATCTGTATCTGTTGAAATCTCCGTTATTAAGCATCATTATCAAATTCTTCAAATGACCGAAACATCATTACAATGGTATTTTCACCAATATAAAAAGACGAGGAAGAAATGCGCCAATATACCAACTAGTTTTGGAGAAATTATGACTATCACAGATAAACCTTACAGATAGCACCTATAGAATTCTGACTAATAGGCTTGTAATAATCATAATTATATGTAATTTCTTTCTTTTTAATAGGCTTTTTTCATAACCTTTGGTAAAGATATCTTAAAAGATGGACCCCTTGCATTTATCAAATGTTCGTCAGCTATCATATTCGTTCCAAGACCGAGTATCTTGTACCAATAAATGTCATTTATGAATCATTCTCTACCACAGCTTGGTTGGTAACATCATAAAATTACCTATTCTTAATTATCTGTTCTCAAACATTTGTAGCTATCATTAACTAATGCAAAATGCAATTGTCCTTTTTTCTTCCTGCAAAATAATGCACCAACTGACAATGTATGTTAGCTAATAGTTTTATGGAACTGTTCATGTTCATGAATTTTCGTTGTTAATTGAATGACCTTGTTGTTGATAGCTTTTTAGCTTTTTCTCTGTGTTACTGGTGCACATGACAAGTGCAACCCCTGAGCATCCATAATGTACAATGTATTGACATATATGATACCTGCACAAGTACATCGACACTTGAAGCAATGATTGTATTAATTGGCAATTAAGCATCATTATTACATGATGTAAGGAATGCATTCGGAGACAGAGAGCTGGACATTACAACATTACACATACACAATCGACACATGCATCATTAGCTGTTTAGCAGATGATGTAATTTAACATGGGTTAATGAGGTCATACACTTTGCAAATGTCCTTAAAAGGAATAAAAACTTGCATTTCAAGATTGAACTGCTATTGTCATGTTCATAAATGGAGGACTGACAAAACAAAACTTGTCTGTAGCCATTAAAACTGTCTTTTTTTTCCCAATCTTATTTATGTTCGGAACAGTCTTATCACAGTAAAATGGCCCCAATGTCATCTTCTTAGATTTCATCTGCAGACAAAGACTAATGTATTACAACCCTACTGACGAAACAATGACTACATTCCAAACCATTGTTTTTGTAATTAAAAGCCTTAATACCTGATAATTTCACCTTTTCATTTATCTACTGATCAGGTATTGACAACTTAAACCATGTATTACAAATCACTTGATACCAATTAACAAAAGAAGTTACCCCTTCATACCCTGATCTTCTCTACGAAAGAAAGTACTGATGTCAATCTGGTCTTAAATGGTCCGTAAAGTAGATAATACCAACTCCTCCGTCCATTGCCTCACCATCTTATCTCAATTATTAGTTTGGCAGACAGGAGCCTGCAGAACTTAATGATAAATATCTTTTAAAAATTCAAAGTCATTGTTCTATTGTTATGAATCATATTTAATTGTTTTAGGCAGAAGTTCTTGTTTCCCTTTTCGTACAAAAGTCCACATTTTGTTATCTAATACCATCTCTCTTTCCATCCTGCCAATGAAAAATTTGGAACAGAAGATAATGGCACTAATCATGCAAGGAGAAAACAATATCAGAGGGATACCTAATTGCTCCAACAATAGCTAATATAAGAATCAACTTGTGCTAGGTGTTAAACATTAACAATAGACTCCTATTCCACCATTGTTTCGGTAAATACCTACATCCATTCATGTTCATTCTACCTACGACCTTCTATTATTTATCTCAAAATACTTTAAAGAAGAGGGGGAAAGTAAAAGATCACTTGAACAACTCTTTACAGATTCAATGAAGCTCCCCGAAAGTTGAACAATAGCGCTACAATGTGATAAACTGTATCTTGTTACGAGAGTTTTTTCACTTCTTCCGATTGAATTCCTGTATTTTGACAACCGCGCATGAGCTTGCAAAAATTACTTCTTTTGGTATGTCATTATCTGTACCGGTAATATGTATATATATTTGTTTCTTATCACAGCGTAACCAATGACTGAGCAGAGCTACTGGCTTACTTTCTCCATGGCAAGGTCTTCATGCAAAATTATTGTAAGTAGAACTAAAAATAAAGCAAGAAGGAAGAGATACAAGCTAGGCTTTATTACAGAAGGAACCAATGTAGTAATCTACAATATAGCAGGTATCCATCCCTATATTAAGCTTCAAGATAAAAATGGCGATTTTTTCCATTAACAGGTCAAGATCTCTACTTTCTACAAACATTTAAAGCACATGACTTGCTGATGAACAGATGAAAGTTTAAACCATTGATGTATATACATATTCCATAAATCTTAATCCGGTCCAAGTTTTAATCTTTAATAATAATAGCTGGGATGGATTGTTTTCCTTCTCAAGCGAACAAAAGTGGTATTAACTCTGTATTTTGGCAGTGAAAACAAGATGTCAGTTTGCTTAATAGGATCAAAATTTTACATCAGCTTTCATGAAAGTATTGGTCAATACAGACAGACAAGTTAAGGCACATCAACACATTAAAAACTGCCCATAACTATGCAGTATGATCAGATAAGGTTTAGCATAATTATGTTACAAAAATATATTCAATGGCAGATTAAAGCAATTTTATAGAATTCCAGTTTATAGAGTGCTCCTGAATGTTTCTGATAAACGGTCAAATTCTTCTAGATATGTGTATTTGCTTTGGAACACCCTCTTTACAGTCTGAACCATATGAGGCAGTTTACCGAACTATTGTTCTGAGACACAAGGACCAACACTAGACCGCCAGGAGAAAATGTCAACAGCCTCACATAAATGTTCGTGTTTGGCGGCTGGGCTCAAACAATTTAGTGCTGTAATGATTACAAGCCAGAGGCCTTAATCAGTAGACTGTATTTCTGATTTTTCACTTTTTAACCAATATCTAATTGCTTTTATTTTCTAAGAACAAAAACAAATTTAGCTTTAATAACAAAGTCTTCAGATGTTTTGACATATTTTGATATAATTCAAGGTAAAATTCAAAATTACATAACAGATCATAATTATTGGTATCAAATTTTCCAAATTTCTGTAATTCAATCTTCGAATTCATTCTACAATTTCGATTTAGCAGTCTTAAAAGCTATCTAGTTTGCTTTTTCATACTGATGGATTATTAGAATAGTTCTGCCTTTCTGTAATACATCTATCGTAGGACAGAAGTTCAAACAAATACATCTATCATAGGACAGGAATTCAAACAGAAGTCAGCGTGAAAGTAAACAGCTTTAAGATTTTAATTATGAAAGAAAAGTATCACTTGAGGCTAAAAATCATGAAATCAAAGAAATATTTTATTAAATATTTTCACTATGCTGGCTGTAACTTGTTCAATTTTCAGTATAATTGGCCAGTATCTCCAATTTGCCGTTATATTGTCCGTTGAATAACTGGTTGCCATATTGAATTGAATGGACTGTGATTTTAATTGCCTCCATATCAATCTCATCTCCAAAGGGGGACCTTACTTAAGTGATAAAATAACAAGAAATTAAATAGCTACAATAAGAAATACAAATTAGTATTGAAAAACATGATGTGTTGATAATTTGTAACCCAGGGGCAAGGAATATTGATGATTGAGATAGAGATGGCATAAATAAGTAATTGTTGGTTACACTTACGGAAAATATGATAAAAACATCAAACATCCAAAGTCTCTTGTTTATGACAACATTACATCAATAATTGGTCAGCGTTGTATTTTTATGATCCGTCAGATATTTCCCCAATCAACTTTTGTTGAAAGTCATAACAAAGTGCAACAGAAACCCTTCCATAACAATAAACTTTCATGCAAATCTGACAGAGCAGTTTAAAATGTCCTCATAAACCTGAACGATTTACAATGTTTTCTAAGTTATTGTGTCAAACAAATAAAAAGGAAATTTTATTCTATTCAAAAAAATTGTATCAATAATTTGCCACCTTTTTTTCCTATTTTACCAGTTTCAGTAAAATGAAAAAAAAAGTTATCAAAATGTTGAAGTATAAAATTTCTGTGAAAAGAAAACTGTGATGAAAATTATGATATCTTGTCAGCACATGTCTTTATAGTCAGAGTGTTTTGCCCTGTGCTTCAACAATGGGGCTCAATGACAGGGATGTAGATAACATTCAAGCTGGACATCATTTGAATACCTGCCCTGAATCACCTGTAATCACATACAGACAGAAATAATGTCCTACAATAAAAAAACAAGAAGCGCCGCAATGCGACGAAAACCAGGTTTTCAACGATCAAGCATTGATGTGACAGGAATTAGGAAGAAATATGGTAGTGAAGTAAAAATGGTGCTGTTATTTTGGTACCAAAACAGAAAGTTGGTTTCAATAGTTCAAAATAAAAATAAATCAGATACCTGAGTAGCAATGCCAGGCTGTATTTTCATGTAAGCTACACACATGCCAAGTTGAGTATCAATAGGTCAAAGTGTGCTGAAGTTATTGAGTAGAAGCTGAAAATTCTATTGTAAGCAAGTGACCTTGATCACAGACACCTTGGCAGCAATCCCAAGCTGCCTCTTAATATAAGCTACCCATATACCAAGTTTGGGGTCAATAGACCAAAGCAAACTAAAGTAATTGAGCAGAAACTGAATTTCTATTTTTAGCAACAGTGACCTTGACCTTGATCAGAGACACCTGGGTAGCAATCTTAAGCTGCCCCTTGATATAAGCTACCCATACACCAAGTTTGGGGTCAATAGGTCAAAGCAAACTCAAGTATTTGAGCGGAAGCTGAATTTCTATTTTTAGCAACAGTGACCTTGACCTTGACCACAGACACCTGGGTAGCAATCCCAAGCTGCCTCTTAAAATAAGCTACCCATAAACCAAGTTTAGCATCAATAGACCAAAACAAACTAAAGTTATTGAGCAGAAACTGAATTTCTATTTTTAGCTACAGTGACCTTGACCTTGATCACAGACACCTGGGTAGCAATCCCAAACTGCCCCTTGATATAAGCTACCCATATACCAAGTTTGGGGTCAATAGGTCAAAGCAAACTCAAGTTATTGAGCAGAAACTGAATTTCTATTTTTAGCAACAGTGACCTTGACCTTGATCACAGACACCTGGGTAGCAATCCCAAGCTGCCCCTCGATAAAAGCTACTCATATACCAAGTTTGGGGTCAATAGGTCAAAGCAAACTCAAGTATTTGAGCGGAAGCTGAATTTCTATTTTTAGCAACAGTGACCTTGACCTTGACCACAGACACCTGGGTAGCAATCCCAAGCTGCCTCTTAAAATAAGCTACCCATAAACTAAGTTTAGCATCAATAGGTCAAAACAAACTAAAGTTATTGAGCAGAAACTGAATTTCTATTTTTAGCTACAGTGACCTTGACCTTGATCACAGACACCTGGGTAGCAATCCCAAACTGCCCCTTGATATAAGCTACCCATACACCAAGTTTGGGGTCAATAGGTCAAAGCAAACTCAAGTTATTGAGCAGAAACTGAATTTCGATTTTTAGCAACAGTGACCTTGACCTTGATCACAGACACCTTGGTAGCAATCCCAAGCTGCCCCTCGATAAAAGCTACTCATATACCAAGTTTGGGGTCAATAGGTCAAAGCAAACTCAAGTTATTGAGCGGAAACTGAATTTCTATTTTTAGCAACAGTGACCTTGACCTTGATCACAGACATCTGGGTAGCAATCCCAAGCTGCCCCTTGATATAAGCTACCCATACACCAAGTTTGGGGTCAATAGGTCAAAGCAAACTCAAGTTATTGAGCGGAAACTGAATTTTTATTTTTAGCAACAGTGACCTTGACCTTGATCACAGACACCTGGGTAGCAATCCCAAGCTGCCCCTCGATAAAAGCTACTCATATACCAAGTTTGGGGTCAATAGGTCAAAGCAAACTCAAGTTATTGAGTGGAAACTGAATTTCTATTTTTAGCAACAGTGTCCTTGACCTTGATCACAGACACCTGGGTAGCAATCCCAAGCTGCCTCTTGATATAAGCTACCCATACACCAAGTTTAGCGTCAATAGGCCAAAGTTAACTCAAGTTATTGAGCGGAAACCAAAAGTTGACGCCCGCCCGCCTGCCATCCGACTTCAGCATTTCAATAACCAGTTTTCGTTGAAAACCTGGTTAACTAGCATTTTAGGTAATTCTGCATTTTGCCTTAATCTTTCAAACAACTGCAGCTTTCAGACACGTTTTACTTAAAACTTATGCAGAATATTAAATTTGTCATCGTAATCACTTCATTGCTGAATGATGTTAAACAAATTTCAATAAAAACCCAGAACCATTATAAGGTATTTAAGTTGAAATTTCATGGTCACAAATCATTTCCTACAGCATCTGAATCCAGTCAGCCATCCACATCATGTGAAATATAAAAAAAAGTAAAACATATTCAAATCTCAGGCTTTCTCTAACATCTCATTTCAGAATCCTATTCATTTCTACCACACCATAACAAAGTTTTCCCATTAAGCTTTTGAAGAATTTCAATTAAAGCATTTTTAAGTCGACGGAATACAAATACAAGTTTATAACAAGTTGTACCATGAGTATTTCAGCATCATCAATCTCTTCAGCTATTCTACTTTTTGTCTAGTAAATTTTAACAGGTGGGTTGACTCTTCCTTTAACCCTTACCATACTAATTATGTAACATGGACTTGTCCATCTTTCAGTTTGGACAGATCCATTCATTGTATATGGAGGTGCTTACTGAAAATTTACTGACTGAATGAATATAGTGCAACATCCGTGCAGTCTGACCATGGTCTGCACTAGTTGCAAAGGCAGAGTCAACTGCCTTCAGCTGGGTAAGGTTTAATATTAATCAGAACTTTTTCCGCTTTCACCCTTCTAGTTCTCTACAATGTATTGTCTACAACTCTTAAAAAGTCAGTTTAGTGGTAACTAAATCGGATGCAAATTTTTTTTCAATCTGTTGTTCATTAAAAATGGGACTTATTTACGACTAACTGTGGTTAGTGAAAACTTCTTCATCATTAAAAACACTTATTTTATATTTTTCTACACATCCTTTATTTTTCACTTAAATAATACAGGAAAAAGTGACGAATAATGTAATATGGCTAAGCTATACTCAATAATAACTTGGCTAATGATGGATCAGTTTTTGGTGGTTTTAACCAATCACATGAAATCCATTATTCTTTAATATCAAAAATATGTTACATGATATTCTACATTTATATATATATTTTTCTTTTTTTAAATGAAAAACATGTTTTTATTACTTTGATAATGCACAGCATTCCATGTCATGGAAAATGCAGGATGTAGATAAACCCACAAAGTCTGATGAAGGTGATTAAAATTTTATAACAGAGTTTTTTTATCATTCTGGATATGTATAAGACGCATTCAATTTAAAGAGGCATACCCTAAAATTTAAGTAGCGGTATATTATTTTCTTAACAATCATGTATAAATGTGAATGGTATTGAATGAACATTACCCAATGTCAAGGTGTCAGTCGAAAATACTAATTTCAGCTGGCAACCTGTGCAAACTTATTTTAGTCTTCATGAAGAGTTGTTGTTGTACAAATTTTCGGTGGATAGCCATTTATTACAACTGCACATTTATTTGGTTGCAATATGCCTTAATGAAACATTTTCGAACACATATATTTCTTTAAATTATCAATTATTTTTTATTGTAAAGAGAATGAGCCGATAAGATACATATGCAGTATTTCATCGGTAAATTTCAGGGTACGTCCCTTTAAACAATAACACATCAACCTCTCCACTAACGACCAAATTTGTTTTATTTAAAGATGTATGAATATGATCACCGATTTGAATGATTACCGTGTATCAAAATATCGACTTCTAACCATCAAAATCTATGATTTAACAATGCACTGCAATCTGGTTTTTTTCTACGTATTGTTTCAAAGTATGAGCTTGATCCAAATGGGATGTAGTGTATTCAAGCGTCAGACAATGCAGCAATCATGCGAACCGTTCAAAGTATCTAAATATCTATCAGATTGAATACAGGTGGCCATTGTGTGTGCGCAACTACATCCTCGTATTGATAATCTGATTTTGGCAACTGATGAACTTATAACTGTGAGAATTGAAGCTCTATTATTTGAAAATACTTTAAGGGATGAGGAATGTCTATAAAAAATATCTAGTCTGGATGACTTCATTGACAATTAATATATAGAACTCTAGCCAAAATCAATCAGACTTAACATATGATGGAACACAAGATAACTTAGATTCTGGTTTAATGTGATTAAAAATGCTACAATGATGAAACAAAATCTCTTATACACCTGAGACAAAAAATCTCTCTAACATATAGTTCTTCTGTCTGAGAAAGTAGTAACCATTCCTAATGCATAAGTTGGAAAAAAAACTTGCGTAGCTATATCAGCAATAAGGCAGTTCTTGTTAAACTGATTTAAAATTCCACAGACATGCTTATCTAGCAATACTAAAGAAACCTGTTGAAAACAGCAGTAATACTTTCGGTTACAACAAAATCTTAAAAAACTTCTCACTGCCTTTTTGTTGCTTTTTTTTTTTTTGGTTCTCATGACTATTATTCTATTTAAACAAAATTCAACTTGTTTTCAAATTGGGCAGGCAGTTTACCTACTGTTTAGAGAAATACAAGACCAAGACTATTTAGCATCTAAGAAATAGCCAATGCGTCTCATTAAGAAATGAAACAAGATTAACAAAGTACATATCTTCCTTTCTCAAAAACTTTTTTGAAGATCCATTAACCTATAGTGATACAGGTGCATGTATCAAATATTTTAAATGTGTAATCTGCAATCAAACTCATCCTAGGAAGAAAAGGAAAACCATGTGATTTACACTTTCGAACTTATTAAACTTACAATGTATGTGACATTTTTCTGTTTACACTCAGATACTTGATTTGGACAACTGTATTGATCTTCCAAGTTCAAATTACTTCTCTTCCTATCATCCTTTTAAACTGAAGTTGCCAGCTATTCTTAAATATTGATGGTACTCAATAATCTCAATAATACAGCATGATCAAACACGAAAAAAAAAATGTTTCTTGCTGATATACAAATATAGAAACATTTTTTTTTTTGCTTAATGATTTGTTTTATTAGCTTCGTCAGTTCAAGTGCATAGAAAGATTGCAATTTGGAGAAGGCTTCCTAGTTCACGACCCTTCATACATTTCGTTGAAACTGATATGCCTTATCTTATTCAGAAGTTCAGAAAAAATCCTCTTGACAACTCAAAGGAGCAAACATTCCTTCTCCAAGACAAGCATCATCTTGGATGAAACCATGACAACCAGATGGGGACTACTACCCAAGAAATACATCACCTCATCAGTCTATTATTTCTTTCCGAGATAGAACTGTATTTTGTTCAATACATTTAGATAAAAAGAAAGGAAGTTCTGAAAAAAAAAATTCACTGAATCACAATAAAAATTCTAGAAGGTATAGCCAATAAATATACAGCTTAAATTATATCTAAAACAAACAAGACATTTCTTTCTCAATCCAAAAATAATATACAAGCCCTTGATGATGCACGTCCAAGATAGGGGATCTTGAGAGTTTGGAGATATACCTTATCTCTGCAAGCCTTGCTGTGTAAACTTAAAAATTTTAATGGATGTCAGATTGTAGTGTTCAATTTGAATCACCATGTTTGCAAAGTTATACATTTTACCAATATTTGTTTTCCATGACTGCTGTTATTGAAGATGTGTACACAGACTGATGGGACTTCTTTCATGGAAAAGAGAGTATTTGACCACATTAAGTAAATTTCTATATATTTTCATTGCATGCATTTGGATATCAGAACATTTTGGGCCTCTGGGGCAACTAGGGTTGGGGTGAAGTGGAAGGTTCAGGCCTGGAGCTATCTGCCGCAGTAGAATATCTGCTTTAAAAACCAAAGGTCAAGAGACTGAATCCAGCTCGGGTTCTTTTTTCATAAATCCGGGTTAAATTTTGTAAGCTTTGGCTATTAATAATACTCACATGGTAACATAAGTGAAATGTATTTTTCTTTAAAAATTAAAAAAGCAATGTGTGTTAACAATTTTGTCATGTAAAGTTTTCATACAAGTTTGCATAGAAATACAATCATAAGCTGCTGATGACTGGCACAGCAATTATGATAGGTGTTGATAGCACATTACATACTATGTTTCAAAAACCTCAAGGATACGCCACTTTACAATAATTGCCAGTCATTTTTCAACCATTTTCTACTTCAACAAAAGATGTAGAAATTACACGATTTACTGACAAAACTTGGTGACAAGGTTTAAGTAAGCACTACTTGCTAAAAACACTCAATGTAACACCTGGGTAATTGGCAGTATTGATAGGCATAACAGCTTTTTGGTATAATGATGCAAAAATAATCATTAACTTGAAACAGATTCAACACGACTGTAACACTGAAAATTACAGTGAAATTTTCAACTCCTGTAAGATTTCTTTAAATACAGATTTCTTCCTGTCAATTTTGTGTTCAGACAAGGATCATGTTAAGACAATGTCAACTTTTTGATGGCTTAATCTTAGTAATACTACCGGTAGATATATTATTGCATTGCACCACAGCCTATAGCTTAAGGTCTTCAGCGTACACGATTTATATACTGTTACAGGACGTGTACGCTGAAGTCAACGCCGTAGGGAAAGTCTACCAATAATCGTGCCAGGAATCTGACACGTTCGCATCAATTCATCAAGCATGCCATTGAGTAAAGTGAACCATATCCTGATAGAATTATATATATATTTTTACTAAGCCCAATATTAACACATAAAAAACTAATTTCGAACACAAAATGCCTTAAAGTTTCCGATATGCTTTAAAATTCAGTACACCGCCGCCATCTTGCCAAAATGTTTGACCACGTGATCACGAGAATGACCTCCACGGGTTCATCAGCGCGGACGGTTAAGAAAACAATGCCATGTGCTTTTAACTCCGCAACATTTGTTTACAAGTATCCAAGAGAATAATCATTGAAAGAGTGTCATAATATAGACCCAATTCTTTCTGTGACACTTGTCACTTGTCAATTTTATACATGTATAGTTTCATTACTTCTACAAACAGGTGCTGTCAAGCAGTTCGTTTACGATTAAGTCTAAAAATAGATAGTCATGTTTGTTTTCTAAGCGGTTCGTGCGGTTACGTCATACGAGATCTCGCGAAGCTTCTGACAGTAAGTCGGAGAAACTGATATTTCTCTGCGAAACAAGCAATTTAATTGTATTTATTAATATTTTTAATAGTTTAAATGGTATGAAATGATATTGAACTCATTGTTTTATCGAATAATGCACAAGATTAAATTGTGAAATGGGTATTTGCGAGGTAAAACGACGTTAAAAGTATGTGTGTTAATCTGGTTAGGTTTCGCAACGGGTCTGATCCAAAACTTTAATGCCGCATCATGTAAATGAACAAAATGTTAAAAAAGCGGCTTATAAAGTTTTGGAAGCCAGAACTACACAGCCTACAACTTTCATTATGACTAACAACTCTGTATGAAACATTTACTCTATTTTTGTACAAAAAAGCATGAGGATAAAAAGAATAATTATACCTATGTATTTTTCTAACTTTTGACCAGATGAAATGTCACCTGTTAGTGGCTTTTGACGTTTTGTAGTCTGTCTAAATGACACCAAAATTAAAGACATTTCCTGGTAATGAAATCTGCTTTTTTAACTGCCTCTTAAACACCTAGAAAAAAAAACGTTTGACGGACATTGCTTCTTTTCATGTTTTCAAGCCATCTGTTATTTCGGACACTAAAGAATCTTTGCAGTTTAGTAATATCAGGAAGTTGCAACGCATTCGTTCCCGCCATGTATACTCCATCACTCGGCGCTTGTTTGTTGTTATTTATTTGATGAATAGCAAGCATTTCTGTAACTCAGATTGATGCTGAGTTTGGAGTTACCGTTCTTAGTACGGACTGTACCAAAAGAGCATGTACGCAAGTTTTTAAAGTGGAAACGAAAATGCTGCGATTTTGTTCACTGAAAGTTAGCTATCGTGTATTTATTTCTTGAAAAAGAGCAGGCAGTCTAGACAGACTTCTCTAACTAAAATAAATTCAATTTAGTCCTACAATATTTTAACTGATTTACGTATCTTTATTAATGCTCAAGTTATTTAAGTTTGTTTTCAGGCAAATATTGCAAGTTAAAACAGGAAAACGAAATCGGCTTTTTGTAGCATGCCTATTCTCCGGGATCGAAGGCATTATGAATCTTTTACATCATTATAAAGTTGCATGTTTGACAACGACCAACACAAACTTTCAATTAAATACAAAGTCAAGCACCTCTTTAAATATACCAGTCAATTTATTTTATGAAATCGATGCGAGATAAAAGATGAAACGCGGCGAGTTTCTTCGATAAAGTCTTGTCATCATCTTCCCGGAGAGACTGTTTAGAACCTCTTGAAATTTTCAATAGGCAGACGAAGAAATGCTGTAAATTAAAATGTGTTATTTAGGAGGTAAAACTATCTGCATACTACTGTGCAGACTTTTATAAACAATTCGTTTATTCCACAATACTAAATAATTCAGAAACTTTTTTTCAGTACATAATTGGGCCTTATATCGAGTGAAAGCCGCCCATATGGGGTATATAACTTGTTTCCCATCAGGAGTGACACTCTGCAAACATTAGCATCTTAGCGCTTTGATCCCTCCGACGGAGTGCAAACACTGCTCAATATAGACTCACACCGAGGCTTACCCTTGTAAACATCACATCAGATATGGATTTCAATTTTCGTTTTCAAAACTTTCAATGAAGAATCGATAGATACGTAGCAAATACAGAGGCAAAAACAAAACAGGTTCCAGGAATATTTAATTGATTCTCCCTTATGGGTCTGTAAAGAAATTCAAAGTAAATAGATAAGAAAAGTAAATGACAATTTCCAACTTAAACATTCGTAAAAACCTGAAAAGCATCCGTCTCTGATAATATAATAGTCCTTTTAATTTCGGTTACTGGACAAGAACCGTTTCCCGCGTTGGCAACTGGGACCTTTTATCACCAATGTAACCACATTATCAACAATAAGACAATTAAAATGTTTGTCAACCCAATAACAGGATAACATCTCCAAGATTTTTGTTGACAGAGATCGTGAAATTCGTATTTATATAGGCTGTATGTTAACGTATCAGCAACAACATTCAAAGAGCTGTTCAATAATGTTGATATCCTGTCCGTGCTATATCTAGAGCTATAGCCCCTATATATACATTGGACCGCAAAGATGATGACCAGAATCATCTTCGGTCTGTTTAAATTCTGATGTAAATATTTCTATGAATTTTAATTTTTGAAAAAGATTAATGGGTGCAGAGAATTTTAGTAGAATCTAAAATCTACTTTCTGTTCAAAGTTGTTATGTACTCACACCAATCGGTCCGACAACCTCAGTAAAAATATTACAACACAAAAGTATTTTTCTTTTACTTACTTTTTTACATTTAACCTACACTTTAATCCCCAGTGGATTTTCAGTAATGGTCTATGGTAATGGAATAAAGTGTTGTATTTCCAGAACGGTCTGAAGTTCTGAGAGCCACAGCAAATGCCTATTCTCTTCTAAGACACTGAAACACGATAACGCACTAAGGAACCATCATGACATTTTCAAATAGACAATAGGCTGACATGAGCAATACACTACAAGCAACAGTATTGCCATCTGCATTGCTAATACGAAAGCATGCACATGACACCCCTAACATGACCCTTAAACTTGCTACCATAATGTCTAGTTAGATATCACACAGACATAGCACCTGTGATCATGTTACTGCAATCAATTTTTCGGAAACTATATTAGGTATGACGATGTCTGACATGGGTGATTACAAATGAGTTAAACACAAGTTTTCATCTCCTTATATTGGTGATACAGCGGAAGGGAAAACTTTATCAGTGAAAAATCAATGCCGAACCGAAACCCAGGGATTAAAGCCCGCGATAAATTTATTGAAAGTCTGGATTGAAATTCCGAGACAGACGACAACTTCGAACATAACATTGATTTTAGGATGCTTGATGGTGTTTACTTAAACCTGAGCGGTGACAATTGACGAGATTTACAGTGATTTAGATCATCTCATCAACTCGTTTGTGGCCCGTCGTGGGAAGAGCCTTTATAAAACACCAAAGATCATAGATGACTAAATGTTACCGAGAAATTGCAGATATTCCAGTACACCAAATACACGTTAAACAAGGTCCCCAAAATGGCATGGACACTTATATATTTTTGCATATTGTATAAGATCCATCCTCACAGATGTACAGATAGTTACACATTTTATTTCTTGTAGGCATACAAAAAATAGTCTCATAGTTTTCTTGTGCAGAAACAATTATTACGTTTTGTGCATCATAATTGCTTCTGATGCCCCAATCATTAGCAGTCCTCAACTGGTCCTTGGTAACAATATAATTTCAATAAACCTTTGTTCAGTATTGTGTAACACGTGGATTGAAGCAAACATTAATAATAGCTTTTTATTTAATAAAAGTTTATTAGAATGTCAATATCTTCAACGGGTGTTAAAGAAACTATCGTCGAATCAATGAAGGTATTCAATTTGCCGTTCTGTACCCGGTCAAGTCACTGCCGGCCCGCATCCAAGATGTTTATATCGAGTATATGGTTAGTTTTTGGTCTTATTGTTTGACTTCAGTTCATACTAAAACCTGCTTTCAACATCACCCTCTGACGACAAATTAGTTTACTTAACTAGGTAAACACACTGCATTGGAATTTGTGTACGATAATTCAACACCAGAGTGGTAAAGCAAACAGCGGACACAAGTTTTGTTTAATCCTGTACTTAGTGAATGTTGCGTGGAAAAGACGCTGATCTGCCCCTAGGATGTCTAGTCAACGGATGAAGCATGGACAATTAAATGGACTGACGTTAGGCTACATAAAAGTGTGCACAACGACGTCGTGATTAAATATGGATTTCTGGAAATGAAATGGTTTATTAAAACTTTATTTATTGAATGCTACAGCTCCTGTCAGATGTTCACTTTTTAACTTTCTAAAAGTTACTGAACATTGGCACCGAACATGGGTCTTTTTTGGGAAAATCTATGTATCTATATATCAGTAGAAGTGATTTAAAGCATTACTGTGACCATTCTTTTCTTAAAACTGTGAAAGACTACAGTGATAATTTGAACCTCCAACTTTGCATGAATTTATAATATAATTGTACAGTTTAAACTTGGCCTTGTATCAATGTTTTACGACATCTTTGATAAATTATTAAACACGTGCAGCTATCAACTGTCTTGACTGCTCAGATTCTCTCGTGGTTTCTAACATCAAATTATGCTAACATGCATTCACGGACGTGTAATTTGTGGATGCATTTTCCGCTTATTTGGGATGTACAACATCCCTGCACGTGCTTATGCATAATGTATCAAAGCAAAGGTATTCAACGTTCTTACTTGTTTAAGACATGCATCATTGTTTAAGCTTTGTCCGTGCAGCTGAGTCAAAATGCACTACGATATTTTTTTTAATTTATAATTCTATTTAACGAATTCTTCTTTGAACACGGTATGGCGTAAAATACTCTGGTTTTTCAGATGTTCAATCTCGCATCATAAGTCAAGGAGGCGATTTTATTGCACTTCAGTCCCTAAAAAGATGCTATCTCAGACTCCCGTGACTGAACAATATTCCATACAGTTAAATAAATGAACTGGGTGTTTTACAATCATTCGTTAACTCTCTCCCTAACTGGTCATGCATCAGATCTCTGCCTTTATAGCTCTTAAATTTTTAACTTACATCCTGGTTTGATAATTTCAATTTAAATCATTACATGATAAATTAAAGTTTCTATATAATAGAAAAAAAACATCCCCTAAATACACATCATGCGTCGGCATGAATATACATGTACGGTCTATGACAACTCTAAATATTGGCAAGGCTTTGATCTACATGTATATAATCTTCATTTAATACACAAAACAGATACTCTAAAAAGCTAATATCTAAAATACAGGTGAAAATCACTCACCGAAAATGGGTCTGGGTTTAGCCTGTTTTCGCCTCGACATGATGCCTTTCCGAGTGTCAACAAGACTCTAAATGAACGATATCGGCAAATTTCCTACAGCACCAGGTATAGAAGTATACCTGATGATTTAAGAGGGACACAGAGGGGTGTTAAAGATAAGTAGCAACTTGTTTTGAGAAACGTTAAATTGTCCTGTTATACGTGTTTTGCACAAATCTACGGGGTTTAAATCTGTGATATAATGCTTTTCACTCAATTAGATTAATGATATTGTGTATTTATCAGTGGCCATGACTGAACAATTTTATTAATGATTTTTGAAATTCTTGATTTGATAGAGATCTCATCTTTTTGTCTCGACTTAATTATTTCTGTAAACGGGAGATGCGTTTGGACCATCATCTCAGTGTGACCTTTTGGCTTTAAATGGAGTCTAGATTTAAGGCCTTTCAAACCCCATTCATATTTGGACTTAAAAGAATTTGAAGTTTTACAACAAATGTGTATTCCAAATTTAGGGTATGAATAACAATATTATATAACTACCAAGAGAGTTTGCACATTATTTATAGTGCAAGAAAATGCTGTCGTACACAACCAGTATTTTTTTAAAACAAGTGCAAATGAACATATTTTTTATTATTCTTATTCCTGTTTTTTTTCTGGCAATACTTAAATACTTAAATCAGTTAATGTTTCAGCGTAATATACATTCACACATTCATCAGGCTAAAATAGGTTGGGATTAAGACATAACTGACTGCTATAGTTCAACAGGATAATCCTGGATTTGCGATAAGCAATGTTTCAATTCATCACTGCAGCTTAGAATTTCGAAAAATCCCTGTGATACACAGTTTGCAGAGGATAAAAGGAAACAATACAACGACAATTCATTTGTTCAGTTTTCTTCCTCTGTATTTAGTCATAAATCGGATTATTTTAATATAGATGGAATTGTACTGAATAAAGCGGTTAAAGTATTCTTAACAGAGAGAGAGAGAGAGAGAGAGAGAGAGAGAGAGATTGAAACACATAGCTTAGTTTAAAAAATGTAACAACTCAGTAGAATATCTGATCAAGAAAAACGAACGCTAGATGAAAGAACGGGTTGACGAATGAACGGAGAAAGAAAAGAACGAATGATTTAGACAGCACGCATCTCCTTCCGCAAACGCTAAATATTACTAACCAACTATTTATCCCTTTTGCACCCCTAGGTTTTTATTGAAAAGATTCAGACGATAACTTTGTGAGTAAAGAATCAGTGTCAACATAATAACGGTATTTTTTCTCGGCGTTTTGGCGAGGTTGGAGATTACAATAATCATGAAAACTCCACGTGCTTTCTCCCTACTTTTCGCCTCTATACGGATTCTTATCTTCAATGAAACAAAAGGAACGTATCAGGCTACAGCGTGACAATAGGTTTCTTCACCTGTTCAGTTCCTTTTATTATCAGCAAACTTAAGAGCAAGTTATTTTCGATTTCAGACATTCAAAAATTTGGAACCTGTTCAAAATTCGTCCATCCAATCAAGTGTGCAGTGTAAAGTAAGAGGCAGATAACACAAGCTCGAGTATACCTAACTTCTCCTTTATTTGAACTTCGATTGCAGTTTCTTTAAGAAACTTGGCCCACAAATAATGAAATCATCAAACAGGGAAGTTGCATTTTAATATCTTATTAAAATATCGATGAATTATCAATGACATATCCTATTCTGATAGGCTTGCACGCAACTGCAATTAGTTATTTTGGGAACTAGCGTGAACAAACGTGTTCCCAAAAATGACTTTTCAAAACAAAAATCATAATACATGTAAGTAAATAATAGGATATCATGATGTGTGGTTTGGGTTGAAAGCAATTAATCTAACACCTTGAAGCACAAACATAGGCAATGGTGGTTTGGTCTACTTTATGTCATTAGACGATGGAAGCCGTGCGGTGTGGTCAAGGCAGACGACATTGTTACTTAATCAGATAAGCAGACGACAAGGTTACCCCAGAAATGTTTCTCGTATGTCTTGCACATGCATTTTGGATTACTATTGGTAAAATCGTAATTTGTGGTTCTCTTTAAACTTCGACATCATGACATGCACATTTATAAGAAAAAAAGTTTATAGGAGTTTTTTTTTTATTGATGCAGGAATTTGTCTTAATGAATCTAGGTGTTATATACTGGTTTCTGGTCATCTTTCTTTTGTTTTTCTTTATTCGATATTCGTTGCACGTCATGCTCGTTAAAGTATTTCTCAATTTTTTGTTACACGTTGCATTTTTGTTTGTGAAATTCAAAACTTTTCATCTGAAAATGTTCCCATTAATATCAGTACATCGGTTTACTCGGAGCTTCAGTCAATAAATCACGAATTGTGTATGGACTCACCTCCCCGTATAAAGTCAACATCATTATCAGAAAAGCACGGTTCATACAATGTAAAACGCGCATCAGAAGTCAAAACAATATCAAAAGAAGTTGTCAGGAGTCTATAGCTATTGACCCCGTATCCAAAACCATTTAAAACGATCATTTATCTGACATAAAAGATGCGATTTTATGCTCACAAAAGTCCGCTTTTAGAAAAGATTTGTTTGGAGATTTTCTCGTTAAGTTTAAGTACCAGTCAATTAAGATGTGGAAAAGCTATTTTAGTCGGGTACTCAAAGGAGCAACATCTTAAAATACTGCAAAACATGAAACCCAGACCATGGAACAGTGAGTTTGTTTAAGAGATCAGGTATCACTAAAACAAGGGGTTGCATTGTGCGAGCGCATCTTAGGAGCCCGTTAATTTGTCACCGGGTGAAGTTGGGCTCCTGTAGCCCCTAAATAGATAACGGGATGTGATAAGCAGCACAGATAACAGTGATAAAAAGGACAAGGGATCAGATGTCAGCAAAATGATGAGAGGTTGTCAGAGTTTACGTGCGATAGTTTCAGAGTAACGAGTTCAGGTTGATAAAAATAGATCAGTTCGTTCCTCTTTTAACGTGCACTGTCAGCATCAGCAAAAGTTTGCAACTTTTGGAACAGTCACAGCCAATCTTTCCTTGCATGGCTGTGTGAAAAGCGCGTCTAGTTACGCTGTATTGAAAACTCTGTCCGAGGAGGTAGGATACAATTAGTCAAATATTGCGGACGAAGCAGCAACAGCAAGCTAGCTGTACTCAGATATGACAATTGGTGATGTCGAAATTTCTATATCAATTTCCCTCTCGCAATGCCAGGTAAATAGCACATGTTGTACTGCCTTAAGAACGGAACGAATCAGTTCAAGGGAGACAAATCTTAAACCGTTATTGTTCTGCATTTGGACTGATCGAGAGATTTTCTGTTCTTTCCCTGTGAAGTTCGATGCATGAGTAATGTCCGTGCCTCTCAATCAACAACACTTCCTACATCTTTCTCTCCAAAAATGTTTCTTCGACAAAACCAAATAATACAGTAATCATAGAAAGAAAGAAAAAAATGTATCACTTATATTTACTACATTTTTGTCGGTTTGTTCCGTCCTTAGTATATAGTCGTTCTATTGCTAGTACTTGGTTTTAACAAAGAAACGTGATTATTTTACAGGTTGTAGCAGGGCCTCAATTAAGGCCCTGGTTGAAGTATGCGGGTAAACTGAGGGTAGAAGTAGGGTTGGATGGCGGGAGCATTTCACATTCTCGAGTGCCAGTGAATGCTGGCAGAATATACGTTTGTCTTTCATCTAAAAGTTAATAGTGAAGTGTACGTTTGGGGATGCAAATGTTTTCAATATATGACATACGTGTTCTTTGCCCAGACTGAACAAATGGAACGTGTCTAACTTGAAAACCAAGCTGTTCAATCAAAATACTGCTCCATGTCAGTAAGGTGGGGAAAAATCAGATACTGCAGCTTTCACTAAAAATAATTCCTCGTATGGAAAAACATTTCAAGGGAGATAACTCCTTTAAATCTTGAGTTTACCAGGCATGTTTCTGGTTGCACAAGGGCAATGTTAAATGATATCTGTGAATGTCTTCAAATGATCTGTTCGTCAGGAACTTCATAGGAAGCAGTTTTAGTAAGATACTCTGTACTAAAAATTACCCGCATTAAAACAATTCTGGATGCCTATTTTTCTGCAAGACAGCAAAATTCAAATCACAAGGGGAAATAATGATACTGCTACAGCTGTAGTAAAATAAATGACAAAGTTTCAAAGACAATCAACAACAGATAAATGTGATAATAATTTATTTACACTGTCCTTAAGGGCTGACAAAAGACATAAGATAAAATAAATATTTTCTTCTACACATAACAGAGCACATTCAAAATATATTATGCTACAATATTTGAATGAAACAATTAACACAAAATCAAATTTGGAATGTATTTTTTTTGGTTCCTATCATCTGTAAAGCAGTTTTTAAAGAAAACTAATTTTACTCCTAAACTGGACTTTTTTCAACTTTAGTGATACCATTTTTTAGTAAAAAATTATTGATTTTTTAACTGTGCATTTAATGTTGAGATTGTATTGATGTCCATGTTGACTGTGATCTTTACTAGCTGCAAGGGTAGAAGTACTTCTTGTTACAAGGACATGAAAAAAACCCTGGCCGAATGCAATATCTCCCATGGTATTAAAGTTTTCACTGGTGCTATAAACTTAGCTGAGTCAGAGTTCTGTTTAGTGTTTTACTAGAAATCTTGAAATTACAGTATTATTACATATCAACACTGAATACACAAGAACAAATTTTACAAATACTTACACCAACAGAAGAGAGGGTGTATCTAACTGAATCTGATGACTATCAATCAAACTTGACTGTTCTCCATAACTACAGGGCCACGGAATGACTTTGGTCAGATTTTAGAAGCCACAGTTATAACCTTTGTTTTGAACTGAGTGACTAAGTACATGTAACTGATGAAATCAACAAAAAATATGAACACTGAACTTCATGTACATTAGAACTGATTACTGTTCATACACACTTGCAGACCTATTATAACACCTGTAGCTGAAGAAATAAAGGTTTTGTTGGGATATTTGCAGAGAAAAATATGTCAGAACAAAAAATTCGTTCTCCCAACTTTTAAAAATGTTCTTCTGTACTGAGTATGTAGAAAATGCCCTGTTTTAAATCTGTAGATGTCAAATAAATCCTGTCGATACAATAAAATAAAAATAGAAAAATGACAGTAAATAATATTAAAATACTTGTTCGCAAGGACGGATTTTAAATGGACAACCAAACAAGTGGGAAAAAGTTATGTACATGTTTATATAAATAAGTTATTAGTGAGTATACATGAAACAAAGAACCATAGCAGAACTCAAAACTCTTGCTTATATTGGGTGCAAGATTTTAGGAAGAATCTATAGTTCATGGGCATGTATATATTACTAATGTGTATATTATTTCTAGAAGTAAACAATATGATATACATTGTAGTTTTGAACACTTAAATATCAAATCAACCTCTATAAAAGCTACTGTAAAACCTTTTTTATGATTCAATCATTTTAAGAGAGAATTTATGCTGTATCTATTTCTAGTAAGAGAATGATGACCTACTGGCATTTATCTTTGTTTATTTCAACTTTAGATTTTAACATTTTAGCACTAAAAAAGCATGACAATAGATTTTACACTGATTTCAAAACACAGGTAGGGATAGAATAAGAATGCTAATAATATAAATTGAAACCAATAAAAATGATTCTACAGTAGCCACCCTGATTTACAGCACTCAAATAAGTCATTAGAGATAGACCTTGCAAGAAAAAATATCAATCACAGTCATTTCGATAAAAATGGTCCTTCTTAACATAAAATCAACCAATTCTTAAAAGTAACAAAACACACTTTCCTCCAGAACACTTAAAATGCTTAAACAAGATCTAATTACAGCAGATTTTTAGATCATGAGCAACCTTCCAGCTGATTTTTTTGAGATTTAAAAAGCTGTGTTCAAATTTTTGGTTAACATTTTGCAAGGCTCTTAAACACATGCTGATAATATCCAATTTTGGAACTTATGACTGTAAAATTATCAGCTCACAACCTATAAATTCCTTTAACTCTGTATCTATTGAGGTGGGTGGGGTATATCAGTGTTGAGATCCATTGAAAGAATGTCCAGTCAAGGAGAAGCCAGATCCATCTAGACAAAGATCAGCACCTAAGTTTGTAACAGTTATGCCAGCACTTAAATCTACAGTCCTTCCCTCTTTCTCCTGAAATAAAAGGAACAGTCAAACATTTATATAGGTAACTTTTAAGATGACTGAATATTTTGTCAGAACAGAAAAAAAACAGATATTATTTGCTCTTCAGCATACAGACTAATACATAAAACAAATGTTATAATAAAACAGTTACAAGCAATAAGAAAGTAACATTAAAACACTTGGCTCTCAAATAAAAACCACTCTTTGAAAACTATATTGATATTTACTTTACACCTAGCTTTGAAGAATTTTATGTTTACGAAAGCTCTGGACAGCAAATTTAGGAGATACTTGTTGTGGTCATTGTTTTTACCAGGTCTTAATTATTACCTATCCCTTTAGAAAACATTTCTGTGGCACATATCTGATCACTACAAATCATCTAGATGATCATAAATATATTACTAAGTCACCTAGAACTCATTCCAGCATCAGGTAAAAGACTGAATATGTAAAGAAAACTTCCTTTTGGTTGTAGTTTAGTACAAACTAGAAAAGCCAGTACTTAAAATGTGGCTGAATCTTCATTACATCTGTCGACTTACACCATTTATTGTATCAGTTTTATGTATACCTTTCATGGTGATTTTAATAGAATTTTGTAACTCAAAGAAACATATCAAAACTCTTCTAAATAACGTACAAAGTTAACATATAGAAAGGTAACACCCTTTTCATGGGTCACAACTATGCTCTTAATGAGCATTCCAATTTACTAATATTCAGAAAAAAACAATGGTTTCACAAACTGGATTTTACACCCACTAAACGCAAATCAGCTAAGGTCATGTGGGAAATTAGAAGACCTTATGCATATCTAAATTTAGAACAAACGGGCTTAGTTTATTGCAAAAGAGATAAAAAAAGAAACACTGAAAGAATATGCACAGACCTTATACACATTGTTTAGCTGTCCAACATAATGTGGACTAAATGGAACGTATTAAAATCAATGTTGTCATGTGACAGACACCTCAGTTTAGAGCGATTTCTTTTAGAAACGCAAGTTCACAAAAAAACAACTTACTGCTCTAAAGTCCAGGAACATTTCCTTGAAAGACATGAAATCACTAAAGGTGAGCAACATTTCAAATATTTCGCCATCTAATTCATCTTTTCTTTCCCTGAAATATTTCAAAGATAAAACACTGCATGGAAATCAACACAAGACAGTTATTCTTGTCACTTTCTTAACCACTACTTCTACAAAATATACTAGGAAGCAATACTCTATCCAAACGCAGACACAAAAATTAGATTTCTCACACTGAGTTTTAGGTTTTAACACAGGGCTTAATACCAAGATTCTAAGTGAGAGTTAAAAACATCTGACTGTCTTCAACACCCTGATAAATGATGGGGGTAGACCTGAGAAATGTTGAGGGGCAAACAGCCTTATCATATAAAACATATACAAACAACCATGATAATAGTTCTAATATCAACTAGGAAACAAGGACTTATAACACAAAATACAAAGTACTTACATAATTTGTTTAGAAAATTCACTCATACAAAATCCTGGCAGTCTTTTAATTAATTCTTCTTCCAAATAATGTTCAACTAAACTAACCTGAAAAGTATTGTGGACACAATTCAACATATATGTAATGGCTGTAAGTTACCAGCGTTCAAACTGTCCTCAAAACATACATTTGAGATATTAAAGTGAATTTACATCCATAAAAGCTTGAACAAAGTATTATGTATTGTTTAATCCTGTGTTATAAAACATATAAAAGAACCACCATGTCATAAACTTTTCAAGTGTACACTAAACTTGTGATATTTCTACAAGAAGATATTTCATAGCATTTAAATGTTGTTCTTAGAGTGGATCCAATGACACACTACAAGCAAAGCATATCTAACATTCACAACATGTAAACTTTGTTTTCTGCACACAATATGGTAAAATGTACTTCTTGTATAAGAACAGATATATACATGTATGTAACTATCATTGCGTAGTCTGAAGTTAAGATAAATCTCATTATTTAAAAATAAAAAAAAACCAACCATACTGGGATACTTATTGAGTTTTCATAACTATATGCTTGAGAACTTAAACTTACATATTCTCTATGAATGTCTGTGTATATAAATTTGTTTTCCTCTGTATCATCAAACTCATTGTAATATTTTTCTAAGAAGTCATGTTGCATGGTTTGAAACTCATCTTCTGAAAGTGAAAAGAAAACTGTGACAAGCATTGAGAATGTAGCACATTTTCTTCGGTCAGATACTCTCAAAAATTAAATTGAAATTTAAATCATTTTCAGAATTAAATCTTGTCTTGATTACTTCAATAAGAATCATTCAACTATGAAAGTACAATATTATATACATTATTTATAAAAGTATTCTCTTAGCTGCAATAATCAAGTGACCCCTAGGGTGGGGCTAATTTTGACCCAAAGGATATGGGTACCAACAAATTTGGTAGGGGTCTTGATGGCGATCAAGTATTCCAAGTCTGAAGGGAATATCTTCTACAGTTTTTTAGAAATGGACCTTAACAAAAAGGTTAACCAAGAAATTCTAAGTCGAAAAAAGGGCATAACTTTGCAAAAATAAATTTGAGGGTTATCTGCCATTTAGAAATGGTGTCACATTTTGATAGTGAACAAGTTTTCCAAATTTGAAGTGAATGTCTTTGATAGCGTCTGAGGAAATGTACCTTAACAAAAAAGGTTAACCAATGTCAACATAGGGTCATGACAATAGCTCTTCTTGTTTTCTTCGAAAAGTACAGCTTAAAAGGATACAATCACTGATGAAGGGAGATAAATTTGCTGTAATTCAGTGATATTCAGAATTCAGTGTTATCGCAAAGGTTCTGAATCAATTAAAAAGATTGACAAACAGAAGCCATCCACATTACTAAACATTGTTACATATGCAATAATATTTGAAATAGTTAAGTTAATTATATATATCATAGACAAGAAAGATGATACTGTATATGAAAAAGTCTTACCCATAATGATATCTTCAATGTGACCAATGACTAGATCAAACTTTGTATCTGATATACTGGAACTGAAAACAGACACAGAATATGTTTTACAACAAAGCATCTTAAAAAAAGACTTTACTACAGTTTACAGTTCTTCCATAATATGTACCAAGAAAATGTGAAATCAGAGCTGTGGGTGGTGGTGCTACCCATAAAGTTGCTTACTCAAATTCAAATTAATTTGTAGTATGCCAAAGAATACAAAAAAGAGGAAATACTAGAGTTTCTTTAGGTCAATGGTTTCTACTTTAAACCTATTAAGGTAGTGGATTAAATGCTAAATATTTTGTATTCATTTTGTCAGATACTAAGCTGTATGTGCGAGAGATGAGATTTTTTCAAACATTTTCAGAAACAAAGACTTCATACAATCCACTCTCTTGAAACTCGTCAAATAATGAATCATTTAATGTTTGGTCCAAAACTATCTGCATTCTAAAAGATGGATACCTTGATGTTGCTAGGTCTTCCTCTTCAAAAGTGAGATCTTCCACCTCCATGGCATCTGTGAATGGAGGAAACTCTAATTCATTTCTTTTTTGTTGTGAAAAATAACATTGACATTCTTGCACAAAAAACTTATGACTGAGAGTCATGTAAGTCTGTACAGTTCAGTGAACTTCAGTATGTACACAGTTACATGACTCTCAAAAATAAGTTTTTTTGTAAAAAGAAAATTTTACAAGAAAGTTACAGTATAGGACTATTATATAGAGATTATAGTTCCAGGTACAGTAAACTGTACCAGTAACATATGAAAATGAATCTACCAGTCCTGTTAAAACTGGTTCTTCGAAAGCATTCATAAGTATCTAATAGGTGTTAATTCAGTTTTTTTTTTTTATAATTTTGAAAAAAAAAAAAAACTTTAAGGCTTCAGTCAGTAAAATAGAGTCGAGATATGTTAAACTGTAGTTTGTAACCTGGGGCCTAATATATATTAGTACTCAGTTGTAAATAAAGTATAAAAGCCATGCTTTTTTGTTTCAGATAAAACAAAAAATAATTTAAAAGAGATGTACTAGCACAATCCCTGAGAATTCTTTTAGAATTTTATAATATTTTTTTTCATTTTAAAGTATTTTGGTATCTTTGCACAGCACTGCTTAGTTACACCTATACAATACATGTTTCTCCACCCACTGAATAGTTTTATACAACATTTTATCCTTTATTTTAAATTCTCAAACCTTTCACACCACCTAAAGAAAATATGAAATAAAACTTACATGAAAAACATACAGCACTCATCCTTTTCGAAGTCAAATCCCAACTTTAATTCAATTCTAGAATGACCTTACTTTATATATTCATACAGTACAGCATGAACAAACTGCTCGCGTTAGAACAAGTTGCCACAAGAACGGATTATCGTTCTTGTTAAAGATTGCACAAAACAGTCCCCACCTATGTGTGAAAAACTTTAACAATAGGAAATAGATCAAGCTTTCAGCGATGGACATTAAAATAACACCAGCTGATACAAAAATACGGAGTTTAAAACACAACAGCAACTGAAGAGCCATAAAATAATACTCCAAAACATTTATTATCAAGGGAGGTTATTCTTTTGTTTACATGGTTATTTCAAAATTTAACGCAAGTTGTATTCTACTTAAAAATGGAGGGATTATACTAGAATGAAGATCTGCTGCAGATGATTTTAAAAAAAATAAAAAATCTGTTGTGTAAGAAAGGTGTAAAAATACATACCGTTCTGATTTGTGTTTTCATTTCCTTCTCCAAAATTGGAAGCCATTTTTAAACAGGAAGTTATGAGATATCCCACATTGCGTTGCGGTTATTGTTGAATTACAATAAATAAAATCTTTATGCCATACAATATCACAGCGTCGGTGGTGTAAAGGTTAGCATGGTTGCCTTCCAAGCAGTCGATCCGGGTTCGATTCCCGGCCGACGCACGTTTTGTTTTCTCTGCAACCACTATTTTCAACATTAATTTTGTTTCATTTCCATAATGAAAAAGATGTATACTACTCAAAATTTGATAGGGGTCACTTATAAGAATGTGTACTGTATATTTACTACATAAGGTTAAAGGTTACATTTCTTGTTGTGATTCTGAAAATATGTTCATATGACAACAGTTTGGTACTAAAAAATGAGTAAGTCTGTAAACCGTTGAAGCGTGACAGAGGCTGAGCCGTGGGAGGGGTACGACCTATATGGGATAACACAGACAGGAGATAAAATGGAATTTTTTGGAAAAGTCAAGTCTATGGCCTGAATTTTGCTTTAATATCGCGTGTGGTCTCCGTTTGCTTGGATTACTGCTCTGCACCGCCTTCTCATGCTGCTAATGAGTCTCCGGATGATTTGTTGTGGGAGTCGAGCCCACTCGTCAAGAAGGGCCTGCTGTAGCACAGGGACCGTGGTTGGCTGGACTGGGCGAGCAGATATTGCAGTCTGCAGCATGTCCCAGGCATGCTCTATTGGACTTGAGGTCTGGAGACCTTGCTGGCCAGTCCATTCTTTCTATGGCTGCTGCCTCCAGGTACTCGTCGGTGACACTTGCCCTGCGAGACCGGGCGTTGTCGTCCATTAAAATGAACTCAGGGCCTATAGCACCAGCGTACGGACGTACGTACACATCTAAGATCTCATGACGTATCGTACAGCCGTCAATGTGCCGTTTTGAACAATGTGCAAGTCCGTTCTTCCCTGCATGCTAATGCCTGCCCACACCATGACCGATCACCCGCCATGACGGTCATGGGTAGCAACACATACGGGTGCCAAACGCTCATTGGCGGATCTCCATACCCGCACTCGCTTATCAGTGAAGTCCACACAAAATCTAGACTCGTCAGTGAACAGCACTGGGGTCCAGTCATGCAGCGTCCACCTGGCGTGATCGCGGGCCCATTGAAGACGTGCCTGGATGTGGTTTCGCGTCAATGGGATTCGAATTGCTGGCCTTCTAGCCCTCATGCCAGCTGTATGAAGACGGTTCTTGATGGATTGAGTCACGGGAAAGTCTTACACCAGTGGCATTCTGGAAGTCATTTTGGAGGGCAGTAGCGGTAACAAAGCGCTGACGTCGCGCTTGAATGACAATAAACCGGTCCTCACGCTGAGTTGTGGACCTCTGACGCCCTCTGCCATGCCTATGCGTGACATGCCCGTAAGTTTGAAACCGTCGCCACATCCTGGCAACAGTGCTCTGGGACACCCCAAGGACACCTGCCACGTGCCGTTGGGAACGCCCAGCTCCCCCCTCCTCCCATTCATCTCCTCATCGTCAATACGCCGTCTTTGCCGTAGATTTGCTATGACCAGTGCAAGCGAAGTCTGTATAAAACGGATGTGTACATGAATGTACATGCCCGCGGTGCACCACTTTTCCAGGGATATCGCTTTTCCCGTGAATCTCGAGCCATGTACAGGTAAACAATCAAAATCTGCTGGACAGGTCGGCTTTGCCATATGAATAAACTACATGTATGAGAAAAAATCAGTTAGTTATCTTGAGGTTATCCCTATGAAATTTTGAGTAGTATATTTGGAGTGAACTAAAGTTTGACTACATTTTTTAACATTATGATCTACCGCTTCAGCAAAGTGTCGATGTTTTCAAGATCTCAACAAAAAATAACTATCTATCTGTCTTCCATTTCAATCAAAGCTCTCACGAGGATGGAGTCAGTAGGCGCCTCAAGCCACTAAGAAATTTAAGAGAGAGTAATGGAAAAAAAGACGTATATAAAAGAGATTTTATATGATTTAAAACAGGAGGAAATGTACAGGGCATACATGTGTTATGGTGAAATATGGTCAATATGGCTAACTGGGTAAGTGTGGTCAGAGTGACAATAAATTGAAAAATCCTTGTAGTTACAAAAAATGTTGTGTACCGAAGATTAGCTTGTGTGCTTTGTATATACCTAAAGAATTTTTATATTTTAAAATTCTAGTTTGAAAACGGGTGAAAGTTTTATTTCTGGATGCTCCCGGCGGACTCTGGTAAAAAGCACCGTCAATATGATAGAACTTCGTTGTGAAGCATTTATGTTTAGAAAATTCACTGCTTTAGTTTGGCTTGTATTTGCTTCAAATGCAGATTTTCGTAAAATAAATGCCTAAAAACGAAAATGCTCCCCAAGGATTCAGTTTCGGAAATGCTCCCATGCGGATTCAGAAATGAACTGTCTTGTATATGAGTATAATGTTGTCGTTAAATAATTAATGAAATTTATAGACATGTTTCTTAAAACACTTATTTGAGTCAACAAACTTATAATTAATACTTGTGTACTTATACATCAAAGTTAATTAAAATGATAATACTGCCCACAATCGTCATAAAGAATAAACCAAATAAAAGTGAACTCTAGAATGCTGAAAAACGATGTCAACACCCTATCTGCATGGTTATTTTTCGTAGATCACAAAATGTGCTTGAGGCACTTCAGAAATAAATTATCAAAATGATCAGTTTTGATTACGTGACGTAGACAACTATAGTCGATCATTCAGAACGTAAATCAGTTCAAAAAGATAGATTGAACAAAACGTACTCTGAAGTGTGGTCGTCAAAACCATTACAATACTGAGAAAAACCTATAAAAATACAGGAAAAAGTACGATTCGTCGAGAATAATTATCAGGTCCTGTATATGAATATGATGTTTTTAGAATAACTTATATATGCACCGAGCAATGTAGGAGAGGTTACAGAAAACAAAAGTAGGTGCTTTTATATCCGCTGACATCCAGGAACAGTGTCAAGTTATATATTCTGTAAGTGAAAATAATCAGCAAATTTCTTTTTAGCAATTTGTGTATGCATTAGTGTGAACATTTGCATAAATTTGCGATAATGTTATGTTTTTGTTAATTGGGCGGAATTATAACTTTAAGTATAAAATAACTGGTAACTTTCCAAACAACGATTATGTCATTTTTGAGCAATGTTCTACATAGTCTACTATGAAAAAATCTAAATGATTTAAGTATGGTCTTAAAAACCATCCATGTGTGGGGATAAGCCATTTCAACTACACTTAACGGAACTTCTTACTCAAGTTTTTCTTTCTTTATTTATTTATTTATTTATTTAAACACATTAAAATTATATAAAAGTTCACACAAATAAAAGTATATTTGACTTATTTTGTATATTTTTTTTATGACAAACGACCTTTTGGATGATTAAAACTACATTCGCTCAACGACTGGAAGTCGTAAAACTTGCCGTTTTCGCAACATGTTAATCGAACAGGTTGTATGAATAATAGAAATAAAAATAAAAAAGGTATATGGTACAGTTTTGAGATATTCAGCTAGATACACGTCCTGAGTGTGTAGAATGCTGTCACATTGTTTAAGAGACCACTGATGACACATGCCTATCAAAATCTGTTTTTATGAATCTCTTCTTGTGGGGACGTATCAAAAGGCGTAAATGATTTTTTTTCTGGAACTTTTGCTTGCGTAAACTTAAACTTTCTTTTTCAAACAAAATTGATTTATAGAAAAGGTTACACAATATTTCGACTCGTGTAAAATTACGTGCAGAGAAGAATCCATTTTTGACGCAAAACGCTTACATTAGTGATTTTATTCAAATTCAATTAGTTCTTTGATCTATGTCACCAAAACCTCGAGTCTTCACCTGCGACCATTTTAAAGAATAATGTTCATTATGTATTAAAAATTGAGAATGGTTTCCAAAATTATATTTCTGTCTTTTTAAACCTAGTTATCATGATACTTATTCGCTGAGGCTGATGATATGTGTAAGCTTCGGTTTCATGTCATTGGTGAAATGGTAAAACTTGACAACTTTGAAACCTATCATTGAATCTTATAGGGAAGTCACTGCTTAAAAATTGTTAACTTTGAGAAACAAAAGGGTCAAGATGGTCCTGTATAGGTCTCCCAAGTACTATAGTGTCCTTATCGAAAACATAATTATGAAATATTATCTGCTATGCTGATACATGTAAATGAGCTTTTAGTCAGACGACATATTTTTTTATGCCCCTCCCCCCGTCGAAGATAAGGGGGCATATTGTTTTGCAAATGTCGGTCGGCCGGTAGACACTTCGTTTCCGATCAATATCTAGAGAAACCTTAGATCAACCTTCCTCAGACTTGGTTTGTAGGTTGGTCATAACCAGTAGAAGACCACTTTAGTTTTTCAGGTCTTTAGGTCAAACGCCAAAGTCACAGTCACTTTGAAAAACAAAACGGTTTTCGATCAATAACTATAGAACGCATGGGCGCAGGTTCCTCAAACTTACTTTGTAGATTGGTCATCACCATTACATGACCTTTATAGTTTTTCAGGTTATCAGGTCAAAGGCCAAGGTCACAGTGACCTTGTAAAGCAAAACGGTTTCCGATCAAAAACTATAGAATGCTTAGGCCCAGGTGCCTCAAACTTGGTGTGTAGGTTGGACATGACCAGTAGATGACCTCTATAGTTTTTCAGGTCACCAGGTCAAATTCACAGTGACCTTGAAAAGCAAAACGGTTTCAAATCAATAACTATAGATAGCTTGTGCCCAGATTCCTTAAACTTGATATTTAGATTGGTCATGACAAGTAGATGATCCCTATAGATTTGCCGGTCACCAGGTCAAAGGCTGAGGTCACAGTGTCCTTGAATAGCAAAATGGTTTCTGTTCAATAATTATAGAATGCTCGGGCCCAGCTCCACGAAACTTCATCGGCAGGTTGATCATTGCCAGTAGATCATCCATATATATTTTGGGGTCATTAGGTCCAGGTGCCTCAAACTTGGTGTGTAGGTTGGTCATGACTAGTAGATGACCTCTATAGTTTTTCAGGTCACCTTGTCAAATTCACAGTGACCTTGAAAAGCAAAACGGTTATCAGGTCAAGACCAAGGTGACCTTGGAAAGCAAAACAGTTTCTGAACAATAACTATAGAATGCTTTGGTTCAGGTTCTTCAAACTTGGTATGTAGGTTGGTCATGACCAGAAGATGACCTATAAAAGTAAAATGGTTTCTGATCAATAACTGTGAAATGCCTGGGCCAAGGCTTCCTATACTTTGATGACTGCCTCTAGGGATAAGGTGCTAGGAGGGCATATATGTTTTACAAACATCTCTTGTTTCCATGTTACTTAGTTTCAACCTTGAGACAAAGGTCATCAAGACACTCCAAATGTTCATACACTTTCTTTTTAGCTGATTTTTTATTTATGATCCCATCACCTAGAAGAAACACTCCAACTGTATCTTGTAAAAATTAGGTAAATCTGTGACCTCTAAAATGTTCACATAGTATTCTATGGCTTTTTTAATCATACACAGACGACTTTCTGCTTAAATAATTAAATCAATAAGACACAAAATTCTGGTTAAGTTTCAAGATTTGGCCAAGAAATGGGACCTCTAGAGTCTTCACAAGATTATCCACTGATCCAAGTTAGTGACTTGGCTTTTGAACCTGTGACCCAATTTCAAATTCTCCCTGGCGCTAAAAGACCAAAAATACTGACCAGGTTTCACAGAGAACGGGCTAAAATGTGACCTCCAACAATGTGTTTGCACAGTTTTCCATTGTTATTAGCTGGTGGCATAGTTTAATAACCACACATGACCAGTAGAATACTAATAAAAATTAAGGAAACATTAGAGAAGATCCTGAAGGTTGTAATCACTGATCTGTCACAAGTCTAGGATATTCACAGAGCATGTTTAATGGGATCTGTAGAAACATTACAATAAAAATGTGCATTTAAGGCATGTGAAAGCTCTGTTTGAATGATACTAGCAATTTAAAGACTGTTTCCATTCAGTTATTGGTTACCTGACTCAAGTAACCCAGAATACTAGAATCACAATCCTGGAATCCATAAAGCTACTGAATAAAAATAGCTTTTGTTATGAACTTTAACAAATCAGTATGTCAGTGGATACATCTTAAGCTTTATTTTGGTAACTTTAAGCTAGAATGGGACATGTCATTGGAACTTTGTCAAATCACTCTCCAAATCACCGTCTGTGATGAAACTACAGACACCGTCAACAGAACCCATTCACAGTCAGGTGGAGTCAGGCAAATGTAGCCCAAGTGCTAGAACCTAGCTTACCTTTCAGCTATATGGGCCATGTTCAGGCAGACACACTCACCTCCTATGAATAATTGAACTAGGCACATAAATGCCTTTATTGTGTAAGTGAGACAACAATCAAAATTTCTACATTCATTTTTTTTTATTTCAATTTATAAAATTTCTTTATTCCCCATATTAACAATAAGTTAAATGCCACATGTAATAAAGATAAAAATAGAGGCTCAAAGAAAAACAAGTAGCACATACAATGCACTGAAGAAAGAACATTCAAGTTAAAACACAATACACTACAAGTGAGTGTTTCATGACTATTCTGAATGAGCAAAGCTATAACAAGAGCCATAATGAAACTTTAATTGCCCACCAATGTAATACTGTCTTTGGTCAAATATAATCTGTCATTATAAGAGAGGAGATTTTTTGCTGTCTTGTAGATCATCAAGAAAAACATTCTGATCAAGCTGATATTTTGGTCAAATAATAGGATTGCAAGATTGCTTACATGGTTCTCCCCTAACCAAGTATGTAACATGATGTGATGTCGTTTCAAACTGGTACTAATGATCATGAAAGGAAACATTCTGATCATGTTCCATTCACATGTGACAAATAATTATTTCATGTGTGCTACTAAGGTTTTCCAGAAATCTGAGCTTGTGACCTAATTTTGACCCTAAATGACCCAGTTTCAAACTTACCTATGATATTATCAACAAACATTCTGAACAACTTTTAAGAAGTAGAGTCAAAAGTATGACCTTCGGAGTGTTCACAAGTTTTGCACTGATCTGGGCAAGATTAAGATTCAGTGGAAATTCTGGCCTCCTTAGTGTTCACAACGTTTTCCTTTAATTTTACCTAGTCATCTAGTTTTTTTAATCCACATGACAAAGTTTTGAACTCATCTGAGAGACCATCACTGCATATATTCTGAATAAGTTTCATAAAGGCTAGATAAACTACAACTAATCACTGAATGTGAATAAAACCCCTGCAATACCTCCATGTCAGAGTATGGGGGGAAATAAAGAAAGCATCACTCACATCTATACTTACTGGTGAACTTGTACACCAAGTTCCAAACTGATAGTCCTGGAGAAGTGGAAACTGTTTGCATCATAAGATTTTGCTATGCCAGGTTGTAAAACAGCAGTGCACACACTGGTATGCATGAAAAACATGACACACGTCTACAGTTATTGGTGAACAAGCACACAAAGTTTCAAATCAATAGCCCTAGAAATGTGGAAGTAGATCGCATCACGAAGTTTCAAACTGATAGACATATGTGGATGTAGTTTGCGTCACTAAGATTTGGCTATGATGGGCTGTAAATCAGCAGAGGGTGCATTGGCGCACATGAAAAATGTGTCACGCATGTCTTCACTTATAGGTGCACACACACACACCAAGTTTCAAATGGATAATCCAAGAAAGGCTGATGTTGTTAGGGTCACAAGATTTTAGCAACAAACCAACAAACTGTAGTAAGATGACTACTGCATACCCCTGTAAACAAATTTGGCAGGGGTTTAAAAAAAGTTGCCTCTAGAATCTTCGCAAGCTAAATATTGAAATCCAACAACAGACAAAGGCTAAACACAAAAGCTCACCCTGAACTTACGTGAGCTAAAAAGAAGAACCAGTTTATCACAAAATTATATAAATTCACAAATAAAATAATATTGGTAAAAAAATTTGATTTTTTTTAAAGTCATTTCTTTTATATCCAACAGAACGCTTAATTATACAACTAGACAATCTTTAAATGAGGACATTAAGCTACATGTACTTTGCAATATTTAAGGTTTCTGTTCAAACCACATATATATGTACACTGAAAAGTCCTGGAACTTGCTGTAAAATAGTTTTCAATTTATCAAGGAACAAACTGTCAGAATAAACATGTATAAACTTGTACATATGGTGAACATAAATAATTTTAAGGAACAAACTCTCAGAATATATGTAGTCTTGCACATTTGGAGAGCATAAGTAACAACATTAAACTGATTATTTAACAACAAAAACATAAACAAATTTAAAATTCGGTTGGAATGTTCAACCTTCATAGCAGAAAAATAACCAGCAGAAAAACAGGAGCCTTACTTCACAGTAAAATATCAATTTTTTTCAATATTGGATCAGATATTGCTGTAAATGTCCGACTTGTATCTAAACCTGACAGACAATAACTCAGTCAATACAAGAAAAGCAGGGCCAATAAAGAGATGGAATGATTTGATTGTGTGTCTGATAAATTCTTTGTCACCATATTCAGAGATCTGCATTATACGTCTCCGCATCAGCTGATTAGTTTCATAATGGTCTTGCTTAATGTCAGTGAAGACCATTATGTGAGTTTATTCATTAGATAATTATTGTGTGGTTTCATACTGGCCCAGTCATTGGTCCTTGGCCAGTCATTCTTACCCTCCCTCTTTGGGTTCAAGTCATTTCAACAGCCCACAGCCAAAACAGCCAGAATGGACTGGCCTGATTGATTAAATTATAAACAATTTCTATTAATTAATAACATTAAATTACTGCTGCAGTAACTATTCAGTTAACAGATCAAAAAACTTTTGTGTATGACACTGAGAAGAAAGACTACTGTTTATTTCAGACAGCAATAATATTTTACTCTGCTGTTGTCAATGATAACAACTGAATGTTCTGATATCGACATCTGTTAAATTTCAAAATTAACCTTTTGATTTTTGTCAAGACAAAATAAAGACATGATTCTGTGAAGGGAACAGAAGTCCTATTAGATTCAAATGCATCATCTAACACCACAAGGGGCTTGCAGTGGGCCTTGTTGGATAGGAGAAATGAGACTGGACAGTTGGAATGTTATACCATGAAGTTACTGACATGATGTGACAGAATGGATGAATTGGATTAATTAGTGACATGACATAAAATGCAGATTCTTGTAAGCACCTTATTCTCACGGTGAAAGTTCCGAAACGGGTCTGAAGTACTAGATGTGTATAAATGATAAATATTGGATTTCTCTATGTTTAAAGCCCTCCTATTTACAATAATACATGTACAATAGTCCAAAAGGCAGGTGGGGAATTAGCATTAAGGGGCTGCCCTTTTTTTTCCTAATATTATCAAGAATCCAAAAGACTCTGCTGGAAGGGCAATCTGCTGGATATTAAATGTTTCACAATACAGGCTGATGCCAACAACTTCAGCAAAGATAAAACTTGCAGAATTGCACCGTATATACTTTGTGTGGTAATCCTTGGAAATAACAAAAATGTTTCCATGTTGATAACAAAGAAGTCCATTGATTTTTTATCTCCTACATGTCTACAAAACAGAAACTATTACATCAAATCTGAACAACCTTTAAAATATCACATTTTACAGAACAACAATAACAACATTCACTAAAAGCAAATAAATATATTAACATTAAAGATAAGACAAATTGTTCTTTAAATATATACATCTAACTTCATGAAATAAGAACAAAAGAAAATAGCCTAGTGAAGAAGAATATGACTTAATACATTTAAATCCTGCTGCCATGGCAACAAGCAAGGGAATTATATATACAGCAAAACATTACGCAGACCACACAGTCACATAAGACTGTTTTTTTTTATTCGGACATTAATTTTGTACAGTATCTTTTGCTTAAAGCTAAAAAGGTTAGAATTTAAAATGCTCAAGTCAGTGGGTATGACAAAGCTAGCATATGAAGCAAAACATACAAAAGTAAAGAAAGTGAAATATCCTGAAGCTATGTAATACTATATCAGTGTGTAAATCTCTTAATACTGCAGCTAATGTTATAATAGTAATATCAACTGGAAATTCTGTTTTACTGGCCTAACTATACTCACTAGCAGAATTTTGTAGAGATATACAGTCACAGCAAAGGACATGTGCAACATGGAAAGGATTAAGATTGTCTCCAGGTCACTTGTCTGGTTCCCACTCCCCCAAAAGGACATGTGCAACATGGAAAGGATTAAGATTGTCTCCAGGTCACTTGTCTGGTTCCCACTCCCCCAAAAAGACATGCGCAACATGGAAAGGATTAAGATTGTCTCCAGGTCACTTGTCTGGTTCCCACTCCCCCAAAAGGACATGCGCAACATGGAAAGGATTAAGATTGTCTCCAGGTCACTTGTCTGGTTCCCACTCCCCCAAAAGGACATGTGCAACATGGAAAGGATTAAGATTGTCTCCAGGTCACTTGTCTGGTTCCCTCCCCCAAAAGGACATGCGCAACATGGAAAGGATTAAGATTGTCTCCAGGTCACTTGTCTGGTTCCCACTCCCCCAAAAGGACATGTGCAACATGGGAAGGATTAAGATTGTCTCCAGGTCACTTGTCTGGTTCCCACTCCCCCAAAAAAATGCTCCTCTGTGAGAACAGTCAGGCATTTAGTACTTATGTATAGGTTATAAGAATTCAGTATTCATTTCAAGGTATAAATTTTTTAAGTAAAATTATCAAAACTTCTAAAGAAAGATTCCTGACAAAATGATGTTATTTTACAATTCTTCATAAAATGTATTATCAGAAAAACTACAATGATATTTCTACGTAAAACCTGTATAAATATATGGTGCAATCAGGGACCGTATATTAACGTTAATAGTAAGTCCCAGGGTGCAATCATGCATTACAAAAGAATTTGATTTTCAATAAACAATATTATTTGTATATTATTTTTTCTTTTTCTACATTTGCACTGATAAATAAATACTCTGATAAAACCAGTTTTGAGTGACATGTGCAGATACAAATGTGAGACCACAACTTTTATCTAAAAAATGTTTCTTATCAGCACATCCGAAGATCAAAGAAAGTTAACCTCTTTCCTTGGATCTATCTTTTGTATAATACAGGGAACAGTACATACATAATAATACCAACAAAAATCAACAAAGCACAAGTATCTAAGTTGGTTTTTTTTTTTAAACCTGGATTTCATTTTGTAAAATAATGCCCTTTCTTAGAAAAGACATAAGAGTCAAAGGTTTCTAAACAAACCATAGATATACAAATAGCCGAACACCTAAATCAATAACAATGAACACATTTTGCAATCTCATTAATTCAAGGCCAATTACACTTCTGTTTCAGCATGGTCCCAGTGTAGCATTAAATACATTTGGGACAAATGAAGTCGAAAATGTTGCAGCACTAATTTGTGTATGAGATCTTTTTCAGAACAAGAACTCTCTATAATGTGTAATGTAATGAACAAATTTATTTTTCTTTTATATTAACAATTTTGCTGGTGTAAGTGAAACAGAAAGACTGGAATAAATACAGCAGTGACTGAAGGACAAAAGATCTGACCTAGGTCAAATCTGACCGAAATAATCTAAGTTTATTGATATGTTTCACGAACAAGTTTCTGTTTATCTGGTCAAAGATGATCATTAAAAGAGTTGGAATTGTTTCTACAAGGTAAGTGCTGCTAAACTTTCAACCCTGAAAAACTGTTGAAAACAGCTCATGTACATAGAATGTTAACTGTACTAGACTGGAATAAGACAAAGACATATTGTTAAAGTAATTATCCTTTGTACATTTGTAGACTTCTGTATCACTGCAGTAGAGGTTCATTCTGAGCGCTACTTTCCGAGTTGTGACGGGAGTTGATAAACAATGTCTCCTCTTCTTCTTCAGAAGATTCAGAAGGTGCAGCACGTACATCATTGAACCATTGCTTCGTCAAGTTTGTCATTTGTGTCTTAGCATCTCTTACCTCCTAAATACATAAACACACAAATGTTACACTAACTTTTCTCATTACCACATAATCAATGACTGGTTTTAATGAAACAGAAACGACATGTACTTGTAAATACCTAGATACAATTCTTTAACATGTCTGTAAAAAGTAGAAGACAAAAAAGTAATTACAACCACTGTAAGTAAATTAAAAACAACAATTACAGCTCACTTAATAATTATTTCTTCCAAATTATATATTTAACTGATCACTGACAAATGTTACACAAAGATGATATACATGCAGTATATACATTGAGGAACAATGGCAACAAAATCTTCTATTAGTTTCATCCTGTTGTGATTACTGTAAGTTACGATCTCAGTCAAACAAACAGAAATATTGTTAAAGTTTGATAATCATAATTTCATAATTATAAAACAGTCCAGTGACACAAACACCAACCTGCTGTGTGAATTTCCTTGTGAAGAAAGGTATGAGATATCTGACATCTATTTTAACAAACCCCTTATGTGAAGGTTTAGCAAAGCTGACCTCTGCCTCACTTTCTGTTATCTCTGACAAATGCTCACTATCGACCTGTATCACCCTGAAATACACAGACAATTCAAAGTTACTTACTGTAAATTTCCCTACAAAAATATGTTGCCTCCTTTTATGATGATTTTATAAGTTTAAAAACTAACTACATGTACTTAAAACTTATGGCCTCACTGGAAACTTGACACCCAAGGTACCAGTAATGTACATAACTATAAATAACAACACATCTAACACCATAACATCACTAGTATGTAGGACATAATGAATAGTCCATATGACATGATTAATAAATAATTGACATGGCATGATGAAAAGTCTAACTGGCATGATGAATAGTCTATATGGCATGATGAATAGTCTACATGACATAAAGTATAGTCTACATGACATTATAAATAGTTTACATGGCATCATAGATAGTCTGCAGAACATGAAGTAATGAATAGTCCATATGACATGATTAATAAATAGTCTACATGACATGATGAAAAGTCTAATTGGCATGATGAATAGTCTATATGACATGATGAATAGTCTACATGACATGAGGTGTAGTCTACATGACATGATGAATATTCTACATGACATTAAGTAAAGTCTGCAGGACATGATGAATAGTCTACAGGGCATAATGATTCTCATTAAGAACTGGTGCAAATGCTGACAGAATGTTATTCTGTAACCCATATATTCTACATCATCATTATCATACCATCTTTAACCAAAGTATTAAAATCAAATGCCCACTGACTGGACAAATATATGCCTGTCAGGTACTCAGTTCCCAGAAATAGGACAGTACTTTTGTCACAGCCTACACACACAATGTCAATGCTTATTTTGTAAGACTTTGTTCAATAACATTGCCAAGAACACCTGTTGATGCAAGAGGGCTTTCTTGGCCACAAATTTATTTTTGAATAAGTATTTCAGAAATATAACCTAAAAAATATAGATTGAAAAACACAACAGTGTAGAAGAGTAAATGGTTTATAGCAGATTTAGCATTTTATTTCAACTATGACATTTTCAACCTGTTGAATTCTGGTGCAAAATTCATAACTCTGGCACCTATATAAGCAATCAAGCACAGTGACCAAACTGGATAAGAATTGTTCAAGTTAAGGCAGAGGAAAAATTTCCAAAGAGACCACTTTGAGACCTTGTCATCACCTGAATAATACCTGACAGCAACCACTAAAATTACTGTAAGAGTGTCATTTTTGGCAAATAAAGAGAACACCTTGCTTTCTTAATGTGTGTATGACTAAGACAAAATTTTGATGTTGTACACAGCATTATATTATAAGTGACAAATTCTACAATATTCTTTCAGTAAGTCTGGATATACCTGACAGGTATACCTGAAATATAAACAGTGGAACAGTAAAGAAAAGGGTTGCTCACTTCAGTATACTTGAAATAAACACTGTCAGTTAAGAAAACCACTGTGCATAAGTTTGATACCTGTTAAATAGCACATGTTATAGAAATAAGCATCTAAAAAGGTGAACTTCTATATGTGGTTGATTTTTTTTGTCTTTTTGTGTGTGAGGGATTTTCACTTCTCTGTTCATCATACAGGCTAGGGACAACTGCCTTTAGGACTACTTTCAATGTGACCACTTTGATGAGCATATCTTTAAAATTCATCTAACTACTACACTGCTTAGTACCCATAAATCACTGTCTCCCAGGGCTATGATGGTGTTAGGTACATGTATTATGATTTCTCCTCAACTGAAGAGCTTTCTCTCTTCATCAAGTGTTAGTTTGATCACAGTTTTTTTTAGTATTATACACAAACATTTCCTAAACATGCAAAATGACATGGACTGGCTGCACAGCCCCTAGATATGTCATTAGTTCTGAAAGGACCTTTTCTGTTGACACCCGCAAACAGCTGAATACTGCATGTAACCCAAACTGTACCTGTCAATACTTACAAATCTACTTTTAAGAGTCATACCAGCCATATGTACTAGCTGGTCACTGTATTCTGTCTGTAAGATGATTCATGAAGCTTTAACCATGTTAATAAGTGCCACTTTATTTTATGATTGCCTCAGTACTTTTTTTGTACAAAACTGCCACAGTTTAAATAGAAAAATGGCCCTCATTTTGAAAGTATGTTATAATCTTACCCCTATTAAATCACTATCTTAAAATCTGCACAGAAGTAGAATTATTTGTATCTCAGGGTTTTTTTTTCAAAGAAAATTCATAGCCTAATCAGCAAACATGGTTGTTCTGGCTGATTGTGACCCCAAAGGCAATCATTACTTACAATTAAATTGTTAAAAGCAGAATTTCTAGAAGTGAATGCAAAATGATTCTATCTGTTTCTTATTCATCAGCATTCACTTTCAATTAGCAGACTAGTCTGCCGATGTGATTAGTATTCCACATTTTTCACAAAAAAAAAAAAAAAAAATTGTTGCTTTTAAATTTTCAAAGTACAAGTACACACACATCTTGATAAAAAGCAATTATGTCTTTGCCAGATAAAAAAGTATCCTAAAACAAGAACTGTCACTGTAAGATGACAATGCCCACCAAAGGTGCTTTGACCTTTGAGCTGAGAACCAGTCATTCAGGGGTCAAGGTCAAATAAATATAGGTCAGTGGGAAGGCCTTGTCCAAAGAGGGTTGTGTCCAAGTATGAAGTAATTCCATTTACTAATAAGGAAGTTATGGGCAATGTTGAAGTTTTTGGACAATTGGATCTTCAAGGTGAAGGTCATTCAGGGGTCAAGGTCAAACAAATATAGGTCAGTGGGAAGGCCTTGTCCAAAGGGGTGTTGTGTTTAAGTATGAAGTGTATCCACTTACTAATTTGGAAGTTATGGCCAAATATTAGTTTTTGGACAATTGGATGTTCAAGGTGAAGGTCATTCAGGGGTCAAGGTCAAATAAATATAGGTCAGTAGGAAGGCCTTGTCCAAAGGGGTGTTGTGTACAAGTATGAAGTAAATCCACTTCCTAATAAAGAAGTTATGGGTAATGTTAAAGTTTTTTGACAATTGGATCTTCAAGATAAAGGTCATTCAGGCGTCAAGGTCAAATAAAGGTCTTGTCCAAAGGGGTGTTGTGTCCAAGTATGAAGTAAATCCACTTACTAATAAGAAAGTTATTGCCAATGTTAAAGTTTTCGGACAGACTGACGGACGGATGGACAGACAGACGGACAGTTCAAAAACTATATGCCTCCCTTCGGGGGAATAAAAAGTATAATTTTTTCTTTCTTCATTAAAAGTTATGAATTATATACATTATTCCTGACAATTGTAGATCTATCTGAACAGAACATGAAATTTTGTGTAAAATTGATACAGAAATATTTGTAAGACATATCCAATTATTTTAATCTCAAGCTATACCTAGACAACTTAAATATTATTATGTGGATATTTCTTCAAAGTTACCTAGTTTGATCTTACATGTAAGCACCCAGCTGCAAATTTAGTTGAAAGAATATGAATCAGACTGTGACATGACCTTGACCTTGTAACAACAAAGGTCTGATTACTTTACCAGTACTTGAAAGTACTTTTTCTACACAAAAGCTCATACAGACTTGTTTATCCAGGAGAGTAAGCAAAGTAAACAAAAATACAAAAGGACAGAAAAGACAAACTCATTTTTATCCCTAAACTAAAATTTGTACATGGATATTAAACCTCCCATAAAATCTATGAAGGTAATATTCTGAAATATTTACCATTTCCTTGGTCTTGCTGAGCGAAATTTCTCTCTCAGATTTCTTTCTTCTTTTCTCTTTTTTCTCAGCTTTTAATAACTGAAAGAGAAAGAGTTATGCCAAGTCAATGAAAAATACTTGATTGTTTATAAAATGATTTGTGCTAACATTTGCATAGATATAACTTCATAAAAACTTATGATGATCTTTACATACAAGTGAACAAATTACAGACAGATGTGAAGTTCTTGGTTGGATGGATATTCTTTTAACTGCTTTTCTATTTCTCTTTACAGTGACTTTGAATTAAATAAAGAGATTCAATATGTGATCTCAAATGATAACTGCATATAAGCTATTTACAAAGTTTCAATTCAATACGACACTCCTAGGTGAAGTCAATGACTGGAAACTGTTTTCTATTTTACAGTCACCTTAAACACAGGCCCTCTGAATGCAATCCCATGCTATATTTCCATACAAACTACCTACAGACGAAGTATCAATATTGTATAGCAACCCATTCCCTTACTTTACTATCACTGAATATAGATAAAAACCAGCAGAATGACTGACCAACAAGCTGACTCCAAAATATCTCCCATGAGCTAAGTTTGTGTGGGTATAATAAAAAACTAGCATTCTTCTATACAAAAAGTGGGGATGATTTTTTACGGAAAGCCATAAAATACCAGTAATGGTTTAGAGGAGACGGGTGGGAGTAAGAGGTGTGTGTGTGTGTGTGTGGGAAGGGGGGGGGGGGGGGGGTCGGATGAATCCTGTTCACTCATCTACAGGGGTCATCACTGCAAAATAACTATAACTTTACTTACTTTCATCATAGGCATTGTAGATCCACCCAGGAACAAAATAGTAAACAGTACAATTATGAGCGTTGTGGTAACAAGCACATAACGTTTCTCTGGTGTCTCCAGCTCTAAGTGAAGGCTCAGAGCAAAGGCAATTGCTCCTCGTAACCCTAGAAAATAACATTATTTAAACTTGTCTCTTCTAATGATTTTATCTAAAAATTTTTGTTAAAGCTCTGTCCTTCCTTTCTATTATAAGCCTTTGATGCCAGTTTTGGTCTTGGGTAAGAAAGACTTTTTACAATGTTTTTGCCTGAAACAGAATATCTTTTTCTTTAAGTTTAGTAACTTATTTTAAGCACTGATTACTGAAGATGTTATTTCATAATATATTACTGGTTTCAGCGTTAATGTAACAGATGTAGTTTGAACAATGACTTCACTACGCCTTTCAGTAAACATGAATACCAGAACACCAGGAGGCAGTCATCATGAAAAGTGAGATAAAATTTCTCTACGGGTGATAGGAAATTGAATAAAATCAAGGCAAACTCTTACCACTAAACCACATGATAAACTGCTGTTTTTTGGTAATTTTATGTTCACGGAAATAGTTTGAGATGAAAGACAATGGGAATATGTTGACAGCTCTACCAATCAATATCAGTGCCTGAAATGTACATATATGGAAATCAATGCATAATAAAATGGAACACTAGCTCAAAACCATAAACTTTATGTGTCACAAGTTTTTGTTACAAAATAAATGTTTTGTGCAAACATCAGAATGTTTTCTGCATTTGTTTTTAGACAGGGTCATCCTTATAAAAATTGCTCTGACAAATAGAACAAAAAGTTTTTAATGTTTCTCACTTGACTACAAATACAGGTATATTTAAAGACTTTCTGCAAACAACTATGTAATTTACCTACAGTTTCATTACTAAATGTCTTCAATTCACACAACCATGTAAACCTCTTCCTTTTAACTTAAATACTATTTGCCACAATTTTTAATAAGACAACTTACTCAAGAAGTAATAAATTCAACAATAGAAATATCATTGCTGATAAGACAATGATAACCAAGTTAAATATCAAACAAGTAAAAATGTAGAAATTATGCAAAATTTACATGTAAACAATTAAGTAGATGAAGGTAATTCATAATCATATAAAAGTATATGGAAATGTCAGCTATTTGTATTAAATACAGACTGCTCCATCTACATAACTTGGTTTCTCATTTTATTAGACAAAAGTAAAAAACACTGTTTTGTGTTTAAGAAAATATGATACAAATTAATGACAGAAATGGCAGTGTTAACTGCCTAACAAAAGCAAATGTTCAAATTACTGACTCGGTCATCTAAGAATCCAGATAATAAATGTATAACTATCACTTTACCTGCATCTTATCAAGATCCAATATATGTAATGATGTAACTTCTGTAAACTATGTTATTGTGATGTAATATTACATCTAAATTTACAACTGTGATTTATCACATATTGAATTATGGTACTGGATTAATCAATACTGAATTAAAATGGCAACCAGTGCATTCTTTAACAACAGCTGCAGGAGGAAAAAAGAATTAGACCACAACCAAGGCTGCAATATGCCAAATCTGAGAGAAACATGATATATACATTTACAGTAGTCTCCAAGATAAATATGTTCATGAAATTCAAATAGAAAAACAATGTATCCAAAAGAAAAAAACTGTTGTAAAGAATGAAATGGCTGTATTTAAGAGTGTTTTATTCACTTACTATACTCCATATAACTAGGGCAGGCTTGAAGACAAATTTGAAACTAAAAAAGGCCATGCCTAGGTATGCAAACACACAAGTTTCTGGAAGCAAACAAAGCACTATTAGAACAAACACAAAATACATAATGTGAGATTCTCATTCCAAGGGCTGTAACTCTGTCAAGTCTGCAATGAGGCACCAGCACTAGCTAAAACATAAAAAAATTCCTTGTCTTTCACATCTCACATCATGTACTGATGGCCTAACAGAGTACAACAGATAACACATGCTTCAAACACTCACTGTATTTAAAAACAAAGGCTGAAAAATTCAAAACTAGTTCTTTTAGAAAATCAGTAATTAAGAGCATTAAATATGACAAACAAATCAAACTAATTTGTTTGTAATCAAAGGCTTTTATAACTGCCTTAAAACAAAATTCTCTTATTTTACAGGAGTTATATTTTGTTAAATAAATTTTGATAAAGTAATGAAGTCACAAGTTTCTCAGTGAATATCTGAAGAAGGGATGGGAACAAATAATGAATCGGTATTCAAATAATACATCCTGCATCTTCCAATAGTACATGTAGATATTACAGAGACTTCCTGAAAATCTGAATATCCTAGCTTGAATGTTTTCCTTGGTCACATTAATTTGGGATGGTGTATTCTTTCAAATGGTGCAAAAATTACAAAAATTAGCAGTTGCAGTATTCTTGTCTATTATCTCTATTTACCTTTAAATCTATTGTATTTCCATTTGATTTCAGATTAAGAAATCCTGATATTAAAGTGGCAGATTACAATGTATACTGTGTAGTACATGCATGTTCCAAGCGGGAGAACAGTATATTCCATTAGCTTCATAATTCATAAGCAATTGCCATGATAAAGGTTTATGTACTGTATATTCTATCAGTTTTCATGATTCATAAGCAATTGCCATGATAAAGGTATATGTACAGTATATTCTATCAGTTTCATAATTCATAAGCAATTGCCATGATAAAGGTTTATGTACAGTATATTCCTATCAGTTTCATGATTCATAAGCAATTGCCATGATAAAGGTATATGTACAGTATATTCCATCAGTTTCATAATTCATAAGCAATTGCCATGATAAAGGTTTATGTATTGAGTATATTCCATCATTTTCCTAATTCATAAGCAATTGCCATGATAAAGGTTTATGTACAGTATATTCCATCATTTTCATAATTCATAAGCAATTGCCATGATAAAGGTATATGTACAGTATATTCCTATCAGTTTCATGATTCATAAGCAACTGCCATGATAAAGGTTTATGTATTTGGTATATTCCATCATTTTCATAATTCATAAGCAATTGCCATGATAAAGGTTTAAGGTGAGTTCAGCTGTTTTATGTAGTAAATGACTTCTGAAAAATAGGGGTTGTAACATAACAAGACACACAGCAGTGTCAGTATGCAGACCATATACAGATATTTTTTGTGTACTGATAATAAACTGACAATATAATTATTTGCTTATTAAAGTTTCACTGACATGGGTTTGGGAAACGCTTGATTTCAAATACAAAGAAGTACATGTAAGTGTCGAAGATGCTGCTTAAATTGAACAATACATCAAGCATATATTCACACCTAGTGGAAGCCATTAATCCATAGCAATCAGTCATATACAGAAGTGTTTCACTAACTTTCAGTAAGCAAGGGCATAGGCATTTTAAAGGAAGAAATTCTGCTTTATAATATAATGCCATGATTCAAATTAGAAGTTCCAATTCAAATTTTTAGCAGATTCATGAATATTTGAGCATCTGGTCCCATCCCTAATCTGAAGCAATATTGTACGAATAAAATATATGTTTGCAACAGGCATGCATCACTTTGTCACCAGTGTTCAACAACAGTTAATTATGTAACTGGGAATCAATAAAAGAAACATTATACATGTATTTGCACAATATGCAGGTTGATTTTTTAAATGTTAAGAACATTACAACTGATTTACAATCCAATAATGATGTACTTACTGTACCTACCTTGACATACTAAGCATCTAACCTTTGGTTAAGCTCAATTTTTATCTTAAGATGTTTGCAATGTGCAGTTGTTGGCCACCTATCTAATCTAACTTTATAAACCTGTCCTGCTGATCAACTAGAGTAACCTATGAACTCCCTTAACTGTAGCATGAACAGAAAAGTCAAGAACATCTTAATGACTTAATTTAGTTTCAAGTTTAATGTATCATAAGACAACCTTGTATCTGAAGACAACCTGCATATGTGCAAATTTAAGATCAATGAATATTACAATATGCAAGCATTTATGTTTTAATATTAAGCATCAGCATTGTAAGCTGTGTTGTAAAGTTGTATCTGACATAAACATTTTACCAATTCTTTTTTCCTGAAATTCACAGTTTTATTTTTTTTTCAGCTGTATATGTAACAAGATGCTATGCAGCTAACTTGTATAAAAACCCTTTTCCCAGTCATTGCTACATAAATTGATTTCAACTTTATGCCTCAGTCTGTAATGGGTTTGCAAACTAAAATCATGTATCTGCATGTACTTACAGGAAATATATGTAAACAGCTAGTCAGCCATTGATAACATCTAAACAATGCATTTCAAATCTGTTACAACTTTCTGCTTTTTGTCTTGACAAGAGATGTACAATTCAAAACAACACGTGTTTGCCATCTCTCTAGGCATTTAGATGTGAATATTTTCCTACTGTTTTCCTACTTTTCCCCATAGTTTCAATTTCATGTCTTTCCCCAGAAGTATAAAGGACAGACAATAGTCACAACACAGCCAACATTGTAACATCTGTATAACTGATACAATCATGCCCCAAGAAAAACTTGTATACTGTAACTGCTGGAATGAAACTTCCATCAATACAGAATTACAGATAGTAAACTCATTGATCACATGCACATACTTCAGGTGTGTTAAGATGGCCACTCATGTATTCTTTCTATGTCCCTTTGTTCAGATATATACCAGGCACGTCACTTGAGTCAACCTGATATCATTTGAATGCATATATATTTTCTAAGTGTATTAAAAACATTAGTATATTTCTAATGCAAAAATCTTGTAAACTTTCGTATAACTGTGTAGGTTTTTAAAGAAATTTTGTTTTTTCTAGAAAATAAAGAGAGTTTTCCTGTAATACAGTTGTTGAATAGTTCTGATTCAAAATTAAGAGCTTGGTACAAGACAACTGGACTAGGTGTTTTCATATTTCATGAAGTCTTAGTTCACTCTTACACCTTGCCCTTGAAATGGTTTTCACTCCATTAGACTATAAGACTAATTCCTTACAGAAGAAAGTTATTGGAAGGATAAAACACAACAATGCTTGCATAATGTACATCCATACAAAAACCTAACCTTCAAAACCAGAAATACAACTAATGAACTACAATGTTAGACAACATGTTAGTAGGTTCACAAGCAGTAAGTGGCCACTTACTATTGCCCAAATAACCAGGGCAGGTTTGACAACCAGCTTAAAACTAAATATTGCCAGTCCTAGGTAGGCAAACATACAGGTCTCTGAAAAGAAGAGTAATTATTGGAAGGTTCTACAGCACTAAATTGTGTGACAGGATCAAGGTATATGTAAGCAATTTCAAACACAGGATTACATAGCATACTTAATATTAATAAGATTTAAATATATTAGTTCTAAGGGAGACAAAGTAAATGCTCAATATTAGAACAAATGAAAAGTTGCAAATATTTTAAGGCTGGGCTTCTGCCTTTTCTTTAACCGGAGTTTATTAAAGACTACTCGACACTAGATATCTATGTTTCAGAAAATAAAACTGACTGGAATTTGAACAAATGTCTTACCTGCCATGAAAGCTATAGTTCTGAATGTATGCTGCACTGTGATCTGTGTGACAGGTGAAAGATTGAGATGTGTGTAATGAGACATGACTATACCACTCATTAATATAGCCATTATACCTGAAAAAACAACAGTCACTTTCAACAAAAGATGATATTACAACTTTAACTCAGATCTGATTCAAATGTGTATTTTTCTTATCTAATTAACTCTTTACAATAAAGTTCAGCACATACAATTTCTTGGTGTATTTGAAGGCTCTAACATTTATTTAATACCAGACATTGCATGAAGGCGTCAATGTTTGATAAAGGCAGAATACCTAGAATGAGCCTATCTCAAAATGTTTCTTGACATTTTTCCTAGGATCCAGTGGATGTATTAATGTTCACTTTATTTTCTTCTCTTCTGAACAACTCCTAAAACAAACTACCAACTCTCTCACTCAATCAGACAGGTCAGTACTACTGCTTCAACCCTTAACCATTGATCAGTCAGGAATTACAGCGATTCAATGATCTATACAACTTTAGTTTAATCCATCACTTCTGTAACATACCAGACAGATGAAGTCCCTCAGCAAGACCATATGGCAAATATGAAAACACCAACATCATTCCTATTTCTAATGAAGGTGTCTTCCTCAGATCAATAAATTTGAGTAACTGTTTTGTTGTTAAGGATATAAAACTTAAAAAGTCCTGGCTTGTACAATAAGTTCATAGAGAAACAGACTTTACTGATTGACATTTTAACCATCTGCTTTTTTTTATGGAACTAGATCTGCCAAAAAAAACAATAAGATTACAATAAGCAAAAAGGATGAAAAACATTGGATGATTTTAATAAAACAGGCAAGGAGTACTTTTTCAAAGATGTAAGCTATGAAGGTAAAATCTAAGAAGTTTTGAAGATACTAGCAAGATCAAAAGCATTTTTTCCAATGACATATCTGAGTACAAATTTGTTCACAAAGCAACAAAATGTTCCTAGATGTTGAAGGATACAAGAGCACTGACAAGTCCAGAGAACATGCCTATAAGACTGGAACCAAAAAACATGGCTAGAAATCTGAGCACGGCTTTAAAAAATGCTGCTGACCCTGTGACATGTGCCATCTCTGGACTTTCAAACTCCAATACAGTTCTGAAATAAATGTAATATAATTATTCATTCAATTATTATGCAAGAGTGTAAGTGATATTTAAAAAAATATTCAGAGTTCACCGATTCTAGAGCTATTTAAAGTGATTGACTCACAAAATTTTGCTGAAATTTTTTATTCTTTCAAATTTAAGAGGATTTAATATACTATGGAAAAAATATAATATTATGCTTCTATACACCATGAAAATTGAAAAAAAAAGTTTTGACTAAACCAGGATTCGAACCCACGACCTTTCGGTCAGTAAAATATGAAGCGACGACTTAGTCCACTGAGCCACGGTGTCTAGTTATTAGATTGCCTCAAAATTAATAATATAACTATATATAGTATTTACCCCGTGACTAACGGGGTAAATTTTTTTCCGATAAAAGTGTGTAAAACTTTATGTTTTGATGTTTTTCTGTAACAAAAACTGAGTCAGTTACTTAGTTTAAATATGTTCTTCACAATTAAAGCAAGAATTTCAAGATGTATAAACATTTTCTTTTTATCATCGTCTGTGAGTCAGTTGCTTTAAAACTTCTTTTATGTCTTTTTTCACGGACAACATTGTTCATAAATTTTGAAATGTCTAATCCCCCATCATACTTATTCTCAACTATAACATTCTTTCCCTTTTTTCCACCTCTGTATTTTTTTTAAATTAGCCATCCACAAAATTGAAATATTAATTCTTTATTATGCAGTAAGAAAGACTCCTTGAATACTTATTCCCGAGAAATTTTTAGTTAAATGTTGTTTGCAGTATGATTTGGTTATTCAGAAGAACCTGTAACTCCTTTGCTATGTAAAAATAACTTGTGAAACATTGTTCAAATGTTTATGCTTACAGTGTCAGAGTGATAGCAACAGCATCATTCAGAATACTCTCTCCAAACACTAACATGTACAAGACTTCATCAACGTTCAGAGAGTGAAATATAGCCAGAGTAGCCACTGGGTCTACTGCTGAGATCAGGGAACCAAATGCAAAACTTTCCACAACTGTAAACTCATATGCAACTTGAGCCTGAAAAAATATTTATATCAACCTTTGTTTATCAGCAATGAAATACATACTAGCAGTAGACTAAGTGGAAACCACAGATGTTTTAAACCATTACTTCTGGTGATACAATCTGTGAACCACTACCTCTGATGACTCATTCTGTAAACCACTGTCATTGAAGATAGATTATAGCACCTTCAGTATTGGGTAATACAAATTTGTTTTGTCATTTCTGAAGGTAGTACTAGAAAAATTTCTTAAAGATTTTTAGAACTTGCTAAATCTTTGGTCTAATTTATCATTTGTGCTAGTGATAAAACAGCCTGTAGTGTTAGAGACTCTAATGAAAGGAATATTTTCAGACACTTTGATAAATTATTTTAATAGATGTTTCTTGAATGCTCGGTTATCTTAGAGATTTTAGAATAGTTACTAGTATAAAAACATATGTATAGAGAGAGTAACTATTGCCTTTGTGGGCAGCTTTGGTTTGAATAGTAATCTGGAGTTAACAAACAACTACTTTCTACAAGAAATTTATTTGTGAGAATTAAAATACTCTTCTATTCTAAAACAGTAGAACAGTTGTTTACAACAGAAAGAAATTCCCAGTAAAATCTTAACTGTCTTCATACCATTGCTTTGTCTTATTCTGTTATAGAACTGCCTTAAGTCATCATAAAGCATTTCCATTTTTATATATTTTGTTGTTAGTCTTGTTATTGTAAAGTTTTTTTGATTGTTTTTTTTCTTTCACTATGCCTTGTTCAAAACACAGTAGATAATGAAATAATTCAACAATATAGTCATTTTCAGACAAAATTTTTGGTTTAAAGACAAAAACACTAATATCTTTTTCATACAAATTCAAAATTACCAAACACAATATATTATACAAACATCTTACTTTACAAATAAGAAATAGTTCTGATTCAGACAGAAGCTGCTGAAAATCACTAGGATAAAAAACAGTAAAAGAAATGACACATTTTACTGGTTTTAATGTGTACAGCATATCAAATCCAACTATCTAATTAGGTTTAAATTACAAGGAAATAGATAATTTCAGATATTTAAATAATTAATATTATTAACAAGGGCAATCAGCCAATTAAACAGTAGTATTGAGAGGTGATTGGACAGTTTGTTGGCTAAAATGCATTTTTTTATTCAAGGGCCTTAACTCAGCCAAAAATCATTCAACCGAAAAACCTGTAAGACATGCGCAAGTACCTGAGGTACCAATCAATACAGTAACATTTCATTTAAAATGCTTTAGTAGTATATGAGAAGTAGTCCGGACAAACTTTAAAAATAAAAATCATTAAAGGGCCATAACTCTGACAAAAATCACTGAACTGGAAAATGCTGATGATATGCATAACTACACTTGGTACTGATCATCCCTGTAAAGTTTGGATGAAATCGCACCAGTAGTTTCTGAGGAGTAGTCCGGACAAGTTTTGTGATGGACAGAAAGACAGACGGATGGACAGACAACAGTCAGATGATGGAGAAGTGATCCCTATATGTCATGGCTACTTTGTAGCATGTCGCAGCTACTGTGAAGCCTGCAACACAAAAATCATTATTTGGCTAAAATGCCTTTTTCATTCAAGGGCCATAACTCAGCCAAAAATCATTCAACCGAAAAATCCGTTAGACATGCGCAAGTACTTGAGGAACTGATCAATTCCGTAAAATTTCATTCAAATTGCATTAGTAGTAAATGAGAAGTAGTCCTGACAAACTTTAAAAATAAAAATCATAAAAGGGCCATAACTCTGACAAAAATCATTGGACTGGAAAATTCCGACGATATGCACAACTAGACTTGGTACTGATCATTCCTGTAAAGTTTGGATGAAATCGCACCAGTAGTTTCTAAGGAGTAGTCCCGACAAGTTTTGTGATGGACGGAAAGACAGAAGGACAGATGACAGAGAAGTGATCCCTATATGTCGCGGCTACTTTGTAGCAGGCGAAACAACAATATTTAAGTTTTACTGCTGGATAGATAAGGAATTTCTCAACTGATCAATGAACTTTTTAATAAAATTGATGCATGAGCTGCATGCATGATGCATTATAACTGATTTGAAAAAGAACTCCAGTTTTGTAAATAAAATTGATATGTTATGATAGAAATAAAATATGTTTAAACGAAAAAGTACAAACAAAAATTTTATCACTAGATTCCTCCACTTTTTTAGTTTTTTAAATGTTTGAAAGAGTGTAAATACTGTCTCACAAAAAGTTGTCTCCTTATCTTCTATTACTGTTTTACTTAAGTGTGACTAGTACCTGTCCTAGAAGGTACACCCCACCACCAACAACCATAGCAGATATAGTTGTACCTATTACTGCAAACACCAGGATGGTTCCTATATTCTGGAAGAAGTTGCCCTGTAAGAAAATCATCAGAGTTATTCACAGTCTGAACATTCACATACTGAACTTTATGAAATAGTCAGGGGTATTTCTTGAAAAGATTACCATTAAGAGTTTGCTTCTGTAAAAAAAACAACAACAACAAAAACTAAAGACTCTTTCAAATCTGACATAAAACTATTGTCAATGGCCAGATCACTAAGCTCTGAGGGACATTTCAGTTAAACAATATATCCAACACCAGGAAGGCAAATAAATTCTGTTAGGTATTTCTCTTTCTTTTTTTTTTGGTCAAATCAACTTTTATGGGGATTGGTCCATTCTAGAAGTGCCTTCCTCAAGTTCTTGGGGTGAGATATTCTTTTCACTGGAATGGCCCTGACCAAACAGTCACAAGGTATATAAATACTAAAAGGGCACTGCTTGATGCATACATACAAACTTTACTAACCAAACTATCTAAATATGCATAAATTATGAGGACAAACCTTGTGAAGATTGTATCCAGATTCAAATATGATGGGAGGAAGAAGAACAATAAAGAAAATGGTTGGTGAAAATGCTTCCTCTTTCTGAAAACAAAATAACATGGATGTTAGATAATAAATATTTCCTACAGCACACTGTTTGTTTAGAGACCTGATTTACAATTCAAATGGCCCATGTAATAAACTGAGTAATATATCAAGGCAGAAAGGTCTACTTATAAACCAAAAGACCTCTGATTTTAAAGATGAGTTTCTTATGACAGAATTAATTTCTCTTAACACAGATACGACTGGATTAAGGCCACCATAACAATGTGTGAACAATCTGCGAAACATCAAGCTGGAAAATCACGGAGTTATTTTTCATTTAACCTGTCTTGTCTAAAGGTTCAGTTATAATTCTACTTATATCTTTTTATATCACTTTGTAAAAATTCCTCTTGATTCCTGTGCACTGTTTTTCCCCTGAGTAGATGATATATGTTTATGAAATACTTTAAGTTTCATTTTCCTAACAAGTATTAATACTTAAAATAATTAAATGCACTGAAAGATCAAATTATAAAAGATTTACAAATTCCATGTAAAGACAAGCCTATTTCACTGATATTCCTTACACATTTCAGCAATTAAACAAGAAAACATTTTACTTATGTATAAACTTTTCAAAAATTAAAAATACAGGAAGGATGCTAATATTTACTGTCCAATTTCCAAACTTGAAAATCTTCAAGACTAGGCCTATCAGAGCACCTGCAATAAAGATAACATCATAAAGTCAAACTAGCTTAACTGACATGCATCATTCTGCTACCCTGTTAAAAAAACAAAGCACAGCAGAAACAAAACTCAGAGCATTGGAAAAGTTCTCAAGATCATGAGTGTCACATTTTCAGACAGTTCAAAATAATAGACTTTTAAGCAGCATCAAATGATAACATTTTCAACCTATTTCTATATGACATTTTTACAAGGTACAAGACAATTCATAAAGGATTGGCATGTAATTACAGTGAAAAAAAAACTGAAGTTCAGTAATTCTAATTTGTTGTATTATTTTGATTCAAGTCTTTGAATGCCTTTCTTATTGGGCAGTTAAACAGTAGAAAACCTAAATATTTTAAGACAAAGTGATGGTACATGTAGTTTTAACAAGAGCTTACCAACTAGAACAACTGCAATACTTTCTGGGAGGTAGTGAAATTTTGTCTGTAACAGCAAGTGAGTCATCAGAATACATATTGCTGGAAGTAAACATCAAAAACGCATGTAACATAAACTGTACATGTTGTATTGACAACTGGCAAATGCATGTTTTTTCTTCATCAAAATCAGATATTTAAAATGGTATCAGTCTTCATTCTCCTATCAACAAACAGCATATGCCACTATTCACTTTAGACTAAGAGCTAGGTGCCTTCCATTTATGCAAGTAATTGTTTTATATGTCTCATTGCTGATAAATAGTATTAACACACTGCAAAAGTCCTATTCTGAAGAAGTAACGACTTCAGAGTGTTTGTACTCTAGCTGTGTCACTGTATAATGCTCCCACAGTAATTTTAGTTCTACAAGTAGAGCTGTTTAATACCCTTTGAATGATTCAAGCAATAAGAAAATTATTTCTATCTACACAATGAATTTGTGAGATGTGCAGATTAAATTCAACTTTAGTTACTACCAGTAGATTTTTGTGTAAAACCATATCATCTCAACACTGAGAGGAAAAAACGCCTAATAAAGCAAGAAGTATGATTATTTGAAGGCAAATTTTTCAAGTTTCAAAAATTCAAATAAAATTCATACTTATACAGTCAACTAAAAAAAGGTGAGCACTCAACATGCACAAAATACTGGATGGAACTTGAGAACCCATCCAGTTGGATTAATAAAAATTGCAAGAACATCTTTAAACAATGTATTTAAAATGAGTCTTACATATTCTACAGGAAAATGTCTCAATACTTTTTATCACTTACCAATAACAATCAGTATAAAGAAGATATTAAGGCTGCTCTTGTGTTCTTTTTCTGACTCTCCGACATCTGGCAGATCTGGAGGACTGTTTGTTGGCTTCACTGTTGGTTTGGCAGTAGCAGTGGTAATTGTTTTATTTTCACTGAAACAATAACATTACATTTCTGAAACAATAATAGTATCACACCAGACCATTTAATTGTTTCCAATTCATTTCAAGTTAGGACCAGGTGAAAAATGAGCATTTTAAGCATTCCTGTGCATACTACATGTATGATAGCCATTTTTGGATACCCATGTCCATTATGTTAGTCTCCATTAGTTTCCATGGATCTACAATATAGTGATAATGGAATAAGGTACTATGCGTATCCGACGATGGTGCATAACACAAAAAGAAATACTGGTACATATATCTAAATAACCATTTTTGACAATTACATGTAATAACCATTTTAATAAAACCATTTTTGGAAGCAACATACTGACATCCTGGGTTTTTAGAAACACTGTTTAATTTGATTTGGTATTTAAAACATGTCTTCATGCAATCAACATATTTAATAATGCTTTTAATGTCTCACCATGACTGTTAATTTAAAAATTTTGAGCAGTCTTTGTCTCACAGGAGTATGACTTTGGCACATGTACTTCACAGGATGATTCTATTCCATAAATTGAAAACTAGGTGGTTTCCAACAGAGAAAATCAACCATTTTCATCATTAAGAAAGGCATGTTGTATTATTTCATGTCTTGAATTAAAAATTGTAATAGTAAAACCCAGTTAAATAAATGTCCAGATAATTGATTCTAATGATGACATTTCTTTACAGGGGCTTCACAACAGATGTTTTAACATCATTTTCATATTAATGACTCATATCATTTGTTTTACCTAAAATCAGGTTATTTATGAAATACATAGAGAATAATACAGTACACACCAGGAGGAACTATTGTTTTCCTCGAGGTCGGCGCGGATTACCCATTCCTTAAAACGCGACCAAATCCGCCACATTTCGAGGATCCCGGCCGTGGACATGGTCACCAAATATTGTGGAGGACAAATTGCTTCTTGAAACAGCTGACCGTATTTTCAGAAAATCAACTGACTGGTCTCCGAATGACACGTGTTAAAACTGCTTTCCTATTTAGAGAAAACATAACCCTGCTGAGACATCTGTATCGTCTAGGCACTTGGCAAAAATTATTGATCGAATTTGCTATATAATAACAAGCGTTTACAAAATTTCAACAACGAAAGTATACGATAAACCTACACAGCAAATGTATTTGAAATTTGGTTTTAGTTTTACCAAAAGACATATAATTAGTAGACGTGAAATGCACAGTTTCATTATGGTCATTTCATTAAATGTTCAGCTAATCAAGGTGAGTTATGAACCTAATTAATTTGGCGCTCGTCGTCAAATATCGCCGAGATATTTCGCTATGTCAAGACATCGAGGATGTCCATCTTTTCCCTTGTTGTCGCGGTGGGTATTTTTTTTGCTGCGTCCGTGCAAAAAAGTGGAAAATGTGAGTTCCTCGTGGCACTTACTGTACAGTAGGTTAGTGTCTTAATATGAAAAAGTTAATCTGGCAAGGCATAGGAATTTAACGGGTGAGCCTATTATTACAATAGGTGTGGATTACTCTATAATATCAATGTCCCAAAGCCTCTTTTCAATTACTAAAATAAGTGTGATGAACCAGCAGTGTGACGAAACCGCTGTAATTCATGTTTTTAGGGGTCATTGCATGTTTCAACTTGACAGAGTTATTTTTTTAGCTTGTAGTTTTGAACCTAAAATGTGGGCCATTTTGACTCGAAATGTGGTCCATTTAAATTGGGCTGTTTTGACTTGTATCCGGTGCTTGCAACTGTTTTAAGCTTGAATATCCACCTGATTTACCAAGAAAAGATAGTATTTTCTGTCCAATAATATGAAAACCAATACAGTTAATGGATTCATTTATTACCTCTCTGAGTTGTTTAAAGCTTGCACGACAACTTTTTCTAGCAATTCTTTTTGATCTTCAGAAGTAACTTTCATCCTTGTCTTATCTTGTCCTTCGTCACCGTTGGCTTCAGATCCCGTGTCGCACATGACTGTTCCAACTAATGCAACGGTCAACAGGATCAAAAGATTCATTTTAGTATTTAATATTTTTATAAAAAGATTTATGGGATTGAAAATTAAGATAAATGGGCTCCAATATTAATCAAACTGTGCATTTTGTTTCTGACGTCTCAATCTGTTACATTCAAGATGTAAACATGTAATCGCCGGAAGTTGTTATAATCAACCCAACGGGAACTTAGTACGAGAAATCATACAAGAAAGCAAACTGGTCTGACTTCAAAAATGACTTGGTCACTTTCAGTAGTACGTTCAACCAAAATCAAAATGAAGACCCAAACCAATTATGGGACACGTTCAAAGCTGAGATCAAAAGGTTATCATTCAAACACATACCGTCAAGACAATGCAAAAATAAAGCTGATTTACCATGGGTTACTCACGATATTGTTAAACAGATTAGGCAAAGGAATAAACTCTTCACAAAAATAAAAAGGTCTCGGTCACAGAATTGTCAGAACATAAAGAAATTCAAACATCTTAAGGCATCAGTGCAAAAACAAATAAGAAATGCTTATTGGTCATATCTAGAGTCAATCATCTTCTCAGATAATACAGATCCAGGTCATAAGAAAAAGTTCTACAACTTTATTAAACACAAAAAAACTGAAAACATAGGAATTGCACCACTCAGCTCTAATGGGCATACTTACAGTGACCCAGTGTCAAAGGCGAACATACTAAACAAACAGTTTGAATCAGTTTTCTCGAAGCCTTCACCACTCAGTCTCAAACAAATAACTAAAAGCTCAATGTCATCACTTGGTCACCCGCCCATGGCTCCAATATCCATCTCAGTTCAAGGAGTTGATAAGTTGTTGACAGGACTAAACCCCCACAAAGCCCAAGGTCCAGATGAGATTTCACCTAGGTTACTCAAAGAGCTACACACAGAGATAGCACCAATCCTTAAAATCATATTCCAAAGATCACTAGACACAGGTATTGTTCCTAAGGATTGGAAACATGCCATCATCACACCAGCATACAAAAAAGGGTCAAAATCAAAACCTAGCAATTACAGACCAATATCACTTACATGTATAGCATCAAAACTAATGGAACACATCATTGTTTCAAACATAATGGATTACTTTGACAAACACAACATACTTTGCCCACAGCAACATGGATTCAGGTCAAAACATAGCTGTGAGACACAGCTCATTGGCTTCACACAAGAAATAGCTGACAACCTTGATCAAGGTCAACAAACTGATGTCATAGTCATGGATTTCAGTAAAGCTTTTGACAAAGTAGACCACCACAAACTCATACACAAGCTGAAACACATGGGAGTTCATCCACACATCAGTTCATGGATACAAAACTTTCTCAAAAACAGATCACAACAAGTACTAGTGGAAAACAAGGTCTCTGACAGGCTCCCTGTGCTTTCTGGTGTCCCGCAGGGATCGGTCTTAGGTCCATGTCTCTTTCTCGCATACATCAATGACCTACCAGGAAGTGTCAGGAGCCGGGTGTGTCTATTTGCCGACGACACCATAGTTTATTTAACAATTAAATCACAAGCATCTGCACAAACCTTACAAAATGATTTGCACAACCTTGAAATATGGGAAAAAGAATGGTCAATGGAATTCAACCCTGACAAGTGTGAAGTTCTCAGAATACACAGGAAAAAGAAACCGGTCATCTTTCCTTACACCCTACATAACACTAAACTGAAAACCACAGAAAATGCAAAATACTTAGGAGTTACAATAAGTAGAAACCTAAACTGGTCATCCCACATAAACAATATCAGAAACAAAGCAAAAAACAGCTAAAGGTTCATCAGACGAAACATCAAAACACAAAACAAACAACTCAAAGAAGCAGCATACAAAACATATGTAAGACCACAGGTTGAATACTGCTCAACCATATGGCATCCATGGCAAAAATATCTCACACACAGAATAGAAATGGTCCAGAGGTCAGCTGCAAGGTACGTTCATAATGACTACCACTATACAAGCAGTGTAACAAACATGATCAAAGAACTAAAATGGTCAACTTTAGAACAAAGGCGAAACCATGCCAGCCTGGTCATGCTACACAAAATAAAAAACAATCAGGTCAATGTTGATCACAATCACCTTACAAACACAAGAAACAGCAAATTCCTCATTCCACAATCAAAAACACAACATCACATGAACTCATTCTTCCCAAGGACTATACGACTCTGGAACGAATTACCGACCGAGATTAAGGCTACCCCAACTGTGCCAGCTTTTATCAGTGGACTAAACAAGTTTTATAGATTTTAAAGTACTTAAAATAAATGTTTAAGTAAGATCTTCAGTTAAATCTTGTTTTCTTTGTTATTAACTTTTATAATTTTAAATGTTCCTGACATTCGCCTGCCTAGTATAGTCAGTATTGACTTTTGGCAGTATTAAGTTGAAGTTGAAGTTGAGAAATGTGTAACCGTTGTGATTTGACACTGTTTGACCTTAAATAAAGTATATATTTTAATATGAAAATTCAAGAAATCTTTAATTTAATAAGAAGAACTGTACATGAAAAAAGAGCAGAAAATCAGAAACATTAATGAGTATACTCAGGTCAAAACGGCTCAGTGGATTTTTATCATAGCTGCCAGTGTAAAACGAGAATAAAAGTAACCGGTGTTCTTACATTTAAGACACTACTATAGTGTCAGTATACAAAATTAAGAACAATACCAGAAAGGATCATAGAAACCATTGGTTTACCAGACCCAATAGGAGCTGGACTGATCTCGACAACTATATGAAGTATATGAACTATATAAAACCAAAACGGCCCAGTCAGAACAACCCACATTTCAAGCCGAAACGGTCCACATTTTAAGTCTAAAAATACAAGTTAAGAAGTAACTTCTGTGAAGTTGAAACGTGCAAATGACCCCAAATAACATCAAACTCATTTCAGTCGGAAGAAAATAATTTGATTTCAGATTGCATTGGAAAAAATATGATTTATGAACATAACAACAATAATACAAATGGCAAAGTATATCGCAACCTTTTTTCTGTACAAACCCAGTAAAGAGATTTTTTCTTGCCATCCTAAGTTAACTCTCCTAAAAAAAGGCAATTAACTCTTTTTTAAAAATCTATATGAATTACAATAAAACATATATATTTTTACGGGCCGTTTTGACTCTTATTGAAATTTGTATAAGAATAAAAACAAAACTGTTGGCCGTTTAAAGTAAAAACGTGGGACGTTTGTCTTTTGAATTCTGGTCCGTTTTGATGGTCCGTTTTGATTGACAGCCAACATTAATTATCTGCAGTAGGAAATGATTGTGAGTTGAGACTGGAACCAATACATAGTTCCAGGTTTAGGGCCTGACATGCTGAGGGAACCATAAAGGAAAATAGAATGAAAAAATTCTGAAATATAGAACAGATTAGTGAATTGAATTTAAATTTGAACAATGAAACTAACCCGTTTAAGTAAAATTGATTTCAATCACTTGTCAAACTTGAATGTAAAATTAAAAACCTTTCTCGAAAGAGCTAGAGTACTTACAAGTCTTTAACAAGAAGTATTTTCTTTAAATAAAATTTTAAATGAGTAATTGAAAACAATTTGAAGAGTGTATATTTCCCCTTTCTTTTTGGTAAATTGTTCACAGCAGTGATCAACAGTGGTCTTAACATGTATTTGAAATCTTATAACACTGTGAAGAACAAATAAGTTTTAAGGAAAAAAAAACCACTTTAAAATCAATTCTCTTTTTCAACTACAGGCCTCTTGAATCTTATTTCAGTTACATCTGCGGAAAATCTCTTTAGGGTATTTTTTTCTTTTTTGTAGTTAATTACGTCTTAGTCCTGTGAAAGCTCTACGAAAGCGTTTTGTTACACCTTGATCAAATGGAATCTGAGAATGTTGTCAAAGTTATACCAACGAAGCAGCAGCTTTTGACTACGAAAGGAAGGGTTTCCTGTACAGAAAATGGATGCACAAAAAGTTTTGCTCACAGTGGAGCATTAAGAATGCACACGGTGAAATCACATGGACTGATCAAGGTATGAACAAGTACCGGAAAAAGAAGATTTTTTCAGACAAATGATACAAATCTTGCGGATTATAAATTAAATAAATAAATAACAAGCGATCAGTATAACTTGTTAGAGGAAATAGTTCCCAGTAAAGGACTCATGGCTTAAAACTTGAATCAGTCATCAGAAATATATTTTAGATCTTTAGGGACGATACGGACCATGGGACAATACGGACCAGACGATATGGACCATATTTTGGGATGATACGGACCATATTTTGGGACGATACGGACCATGTTTCGGGACGATACGGACCATGTTTAAAACAATTATTTTCTACTGAAAAAATGTATTTTGATAACAAATGTACTGACTTGAGGGAGATAGGATTTTAACAAAGGCAGTGTCTAGAGGTACGGATCCGTACCCCTAGACCGGCAGTCTAGAGGTACGGATCCGTACCTCTAGACAATACTACTAGGAATGTCTAGGGGTACGGACCTTTTTTTAATATATAATTAAGCATTAATTTACGTTAGAAGAAACTCTGTTATAGTGGTTTTGACAGTTTTTAGTGTTTAACAGACTAAAATTATCTAACAGTGGCAATGACTTTGATTTTCAGTTCCCGTTTCCAACGATATAATGCGAGTAATCCGGAATCCAAATTTGCTTTCGAAAAGAGGAACATATCGTTGTCATCTATTTTCAAACAGAGAGCGTTCAGTTATAACTGAACCTAAATGTGTGTGACAAATCACCTATTTGTGATACATACTAATGATTTACTGTAGATTTTTTTACCATAAAGATCGTTGTCGTCCAGCAGGCTCATTAACACTGACAATTTGAGAAGGTATCTGTTCGAGTAACGTGTATAGTCCTGAAAAGGACTTTAAAGTAGTCAGTACTACTTACTTCGCTATCATGGTAAGCAGCGCGTCTCTGATACTCTTAGAGAAGTATTTCTCTTGCGATAGAACTACCTAGAATCATAAAAAGCAATGTTAGTACTTATTTCATTAGCTCATTCGGTCTTTTTGGCTAAAAAAAAAGGGCCACGAAGAGAGTTCCTCCACGTGGTGTGGCCTGGATGTAGCTGAACCTAATATTTTCCCATTATTTTTGCATTAGAATGTCAGAAGCTATAAAAACGGTCATTTGTCATAAACATTTAGGTTCAGCTATAACTGAACGCTCTCTGTTTGAAAATAGATGACAACGATATGTTCCTCTTTTCGTAACAAATTTGGATTCCGGATTACTCGCATTATATCGTTGGAAACGGGAACTGTAAATCGAAGTCATTGCCACTCTTAGATAATTTTAGTCTGTTAAACACTAAAAACTGTCAAAACCACTATAACCGAGTTTCTTCTAATGTAAATAATGCTTCATTATATATTAAAAAAAGGTCCGTACCCCTAGACATTCATAGTAGTATTGTCTAGAGGTACGGATCCGTACCTCTAGACTGCCGGTCTAGGGGTACAGATCCGTACCTCTAGACACTGCCTTTAACAAAACTTGCTTAAAGAAATAGTTTCTACTAGTATTTTGACTGAGCTGAGTATTTTACGTTTAATTAATATGACCATTTAACGCTTAATCCCTTGATATAGACAGTGAATATGATTCCCCAGCAGCCCAACCCATATTTAAGTATACATTCACAATCATTTCTGTCTATTCTCTTACATGTCATGCTGTTTATCGCACCTTAATCAACACTGTTAATACACAGATTAACAAATTTAAAAAGGCGTTAAATTGACGATCAACTGCGTAAGGGTATATTGTCGATCAGCGTGAAAATCTACACACCATTCTCTTTTAATAACTTGGTTGTCAGAATAACACAATTAAATTAAAGACTTTTACTGGAACTTTAGAAAAGAAATAATCAAAAACAAGTGTAGAAACACTGCAAAAAGCAGTTAAAAATACTCATTAGTATTTTTTTTTCTTCAATGTACAGTAATTTTTAAAGTACCTTATTTAACACGATTATTTAAGGAGACAAATTCTCAAGATTTCTTGCTGCTTCACTGGTTTTAAAGCAGTTTTTGTGCAGATAATAACAAACGAATCTTGGTATTATTGGACCTGGTTCCATTTTTATAGTGTTTTCGTCATAAAACAACATTTCTTTAGAATATTTTTCGAGTTGCTAAAACTGCTATGTGGTTCCGATCTATAAAAATTCCCGTCATAATTCACTATGACAGGCTGGAGTGACAGATCACTGGGTATGACTGACAAACTCAGTGAAAAGCACAAAGCTGCACTTGTAGCTTCCATTTTTTCATGATACTAACAAGATCCGTAATACATTAATCCTGGTTCATGAGAGCCTGGGGTCGTCTTTGATAAATGAAAGACTAGTATGTACCTCCTACATGTAGGTAGGACGCTAAAATAAACTCCTCTTTCTTTCTTTCTTTCTTTCTTCCTTTATATATTTATTTATATTGGAGAAGTATATTTTTCATTGTATAACCATAACACGGTTTCTTTTTTTATAGACAAAATAACATTTGTTCGGGTTGAAACCATACGATTGGCATTCTTAAAGATTTCACTTTTCGTACTATTACATTAAGTAAAAACTAATATATATAACCGAAATATGAAATGACGATATGTATTAGTGCAGTTGTCATCCGGTTTAGATTGTTATGATTGTATGTAGGTTTTAAAGGTAACTGTGTCAAAACATTATGTAATTACTTATAATATTGTGGGAGTTACATCCGATCAGGAATTGTAAATGTGCATGTTGTTACGTTTGAATAAAGCAACATAAAATCATAAATCGTTATTTTTTATGTCAGTATTTTAGGGAAAAGCTAAGAGTTTTTTTTATCAAAATACATTTTTCAGCAGAAAATAAAAATTTTAAACATGGTCCGTATCGTCCCGAAACATGGTCTGTATCGTCCCAAAATATGGTCCGTATCGACCTAAAATATGGTCCGTATCATCTGGTCCGTATTGTCCCATGGTCCGTATCGTCCCTAATTCATTTTAGATGTGCTATGCAGGGTTTGAAGTTTTTTCAGCATGCATTCAGAAAAAAAAACGTTCACCCATTTTCAGGCCCAAACTAGAATTTTACATTATAAAAATTCTATACGTAAATACAAAGCACACCAGCCAATCTTCGGTGCACAACATGATTTTTTATAACTCTACAGATTTCTTATTGAAAAAGATAATTTTACCTTTCAAGCGACAGAATGTTGACAAAAAAAGTCCGCGTGAGAGCATAAAACCGGACCCCATAAAACAGGTGCGCGATGACTTAGTATCCTACCATTGGCTTTAGAATAAATAAACTGACTGTTATTTGTAAATAAATCTCATAGATTTGTCAATGTAAAATCAATCATATTATTTTGCTGAATGATTGATAGAGTTTAACATCCATCTGATTCTGTAAACAGTAAATATCAGCCGCCAAAGCATGCCTAGGCATTGATTACAATGAAATTCATTCAGATACAGAATTTTTATTTCAAGTAGACAGTTGTGTCTAATCAACAGGCATTGTATACAGGCTGTGTACTTTAAGGCTGCTTTGAATGCACCAAATTCTGCTGATTTTGTAGTCAATTTTAATCTGATTTTAATCTGGAGTTTGCTTCATATACAGAGCGTGTAGAAATCACTGTCTCTACAGATAAGCCAAAATACAGTTTCAGGATAAAACCTGAATCATTACAATGTAAATTGTTTAAACAGAGCCATCAAATAGTTGTATGGGAAAATCCTTTAATGAAGTACATAAAAAGTTTACCTAGTCAGTAGTGGAAATACACATGCTCGATGTACATGACATGTGTATTATAAAATTCAGTAAATAGCTTTGTGAGATTTCCACCACTGTTTTGGTCTGTGGGATTGTGAATGGAATCTGATTTTGCCTAAAAATCTATTAAGAATATGTGTACATGTACTTTGGAATATTTCAACTATATTTTGAAAAAGTCCATTCATTTATTAGAAGTTCATAGGACAGTGTACAGTCTGGGCTTTGTAAAAGATCTACAATATAATATCCACCAAATAAGAATTATACTCTATTCTTAAAAAATAACTCCAAATACACAGTTACATTTTATATATTTTGACATAATAAACAGGGTATCTTATATAATATAAGCCTTCATCCATTTTTCAGAATGAAAGTGACAAATGTTTATTCCACAAGAAAAAAGCCTCAGACACTGCTTTATTTCATTTCCATTGTCCAGTTAACTTGTGTCAGTATGCAGAGGGGTCAAAGAAACATTTCAGTGCCTATGGTCTTGTCAAGCAGGTTTGTAGTAACTTTGTAGATTTGTTGAATGAAATGCAGATAAATGTTGTAGAAAATACATTTTGAATATCAGTTAGTATGTAGAAAATTGTTAACACTTATAAAAAAAATGGATAATAAGGTTTGTCTTTCATTAGTTATGTCTTCCAAAATTTTTGGGAGACATATTGTTTTTGCCTTCGCAGTCAGTCTGACTGTCGGCATTAAGCTTGTCCACTTTTCACAGGTCAGACTGCTGGTGGGATTTCCACTAAACTTCACAGGAGTGATCAGTACCAACCCTAGTTTTGCATTCCACTGGCACGTTCCACTTGGCTGCACAAAATGGCCACCAATGCTAAAAAAGACAAATCTTGTCTGGCTTTCAGAGTTCAAACTGCTGGTGGGATTTTGAAGAAACTTCACAGAGGTCAAACTGCTGGGGGTATTTCGATGAAACTTTACAGGAGTGATCAGTACCAACCCTAGTTGTGTATGTCATTGGCACGTTCTGCTTCACTGCACAAAATGGCAACCAGAGCTAAAAATAGAAAAACCTTGTCTTGCTTTTACAGGTCAAACTGCTGGCGGGATTTCTACTAAACTTCACAGGAGTGATAAGTACTATCCCTAGTTGTGCATATCACCAGCACGTTCCTCTTCGCTGCACAAAATGGCCACCATAGTTAAAAATAGAAAAGCCTTTTCTGGCTTTCACTTTTCCCCCCATTTTGTGACATTAAAAAACAATTATTTTTCCACCAGACTGATATTAAAGCCCTTCAGGAAATATGGACAAGTGCTAATGACATACAATGTAGTTCAACCCCCCAATACAGGATACCATGCTGTGTTCACTCATAGACCAACACACCAAAACAACCAGTCTCCTAGAGGAGGTGTTGGCATCTTTGTCCACCAAGACTTTGACTTTATGCGCATTGATACTTCTATGGCAGATATTAAATGTGTTGGTGTTCATATAACATCTCCATCTATATCAGTATTGAATGTATATAAACCTCCACAACTTCACCTGCGTTATATCTGTGAACAGCTCAGTTTGATTCATAGCAGTTTACCAACTTCACAACCCTAGTTGTGCATATCACTGGCACGTTCCGCTTCACTACACAAAATGGCCACCATAGCTAAAAATAGAAAAGCCTTGTCTGACTTTCACTTTTTCCCCCATTTTCATCACATTAAAAACAATTATTTTTCCACCAGACTGATATTATAGCCTTTCAGGAAACGTGGACAAGTGCTAATGACGTAGTTCAACCCCACAATACAGGATACCAAGCTGTGTTCACTCATAGACAACACACCAAAACAACCATTCTCCAAGAGGTGTTGGCATCTTTGTCCACAAAGGCTTTGACTTTATGCACATTGATACTTCTATGGCAGATATTAAATGTGTTGGTCTCTGTCTGTATCAGTATTGAATGTTTATAAACCTCCACAACTTCACCTGCATTATGTCTATGAACAGCTCAGTTTGATTATTAGCGATTTACCAACTTCACAAACAATTGTTCTTGGTGACTTTAATGCACCAGTGTCAGCTAATGAGCTTGAACAAACCATGACTAACTTCAATCTACTTATAACAACTCTCACTGCAATTCGACAAATGCTGATTGATCACATATATGTGAAAAACCTTGCAATTGTACAATCTGGAACTGTGCCAATTTATTACAGCTATCATGCAATTACATATGCAAACATTCAGATCAACAACAACACAGAGCCTCTATGAACAACTGATAGATCAAATTCCATCTGTGTTTGATAGCTTAAACTACTTCTGATATTCGACACCAGTTGTCACTAGGTAACCAATATCTTTACTTTCTGATTGTAAAAACATGAAGTATTTCCTCATTTCCACATCACTTTTCAGCTTCACCTACATGTACATCTATTAAATCTGTTTAAAACCAACTGCAACTTATGTTTTGTCTTTCACCCTGCATACCAAAAAAACATGCTGCTTTTCCATCTGTACATAGATGGGAGAATATGTTTTTGTGACAAAAACCTCTTCTAGTTTTAAATGTCTTTGCATCAGTGAGATTTTCTTGGGAACTTCTCACATTAAGAGCAAACCAGAGTTACCGGTACTTGTATTTTTTTGGTTTCATTTCATCATTCTTGTTTGCAGAGTATATTTATTTCAACATAATGTCCAGATTTGATAATTATGCACTGAATGTTACAATTGATACACAGCTGTTACTAAATCTGATCACCTGAATAAAGAAATTCCTCCTCTGATTACAGCATTACCTGAAAGTACACGCATATAGAAGATATCCGTGTAGTCGCTGTGGTTCAGCTTTCATACGAGAATGTGAGTTGAAGCAACACCAACAGCGCTGCGGAGTTCTGTACCGCTGTGGTACCTGCACAGTAAGCTACACCACAAAAGAGGCCCTTCTGACACATTGTAAGCGACAGAGTCATGTGTATCCAGAGGAATATATGAAACAGTTGAAACACAAAATAGAGAAAAAACAGTGAGTATTTGCACAAGTTTTCATGCCGAAAACAAAATCAGACACACAGTTTGGTTCCTGTTACTATTAATTTTACTTGACCACTTACTGACTTTTTTTAGCCTTATAGGATTAGTCTTAATGTTAATGGACAACTTCTTCAGTGAGAGATTTTGATTTTCCACACTAAGTGTACTGCCTTGTTTTGATGCCTAGATTATACATCTTCACTTGTTTGTTTGCCTTATATTTGTCCCGCTTGCTCAACCCTTTTAATCTGTATGGATGCTTCAATTGTCTTAAATGGTTGGTTCATTTTTTTTTCAGGGTAAGTAACAAGAAACATAGTCAAGTACAACCAGTGGTTACTATCATCACCCAGCCTATGTTACTGGTGCATGTACAATCAAAGGAACCAGTCAAACAGTCAAGACATATACAACCTAAACCAGTCAGTCAGCAGTCAGAAAGTACCAAAACAAGGTCAGAGGTCGTCTCTCAGAAAAACGAAGTGAAGGTCACTCATAAAAGTATGTTACCAGAAGCAAGACAAGATGCTTTAATTCAGACAGATATTTATGGAATAGATATGTTGTCTGTGAACCAAAATACAGTTCCAGTTCACAAAACATTGTATTCTAAAAATACCCCATTTGTAATGCATAAGACAACTCAGCAGAATTTGTTAGATAATACAGTACATTCTGAAAATCATAATGGCACCGAAAAGCAACATTCATCCCTCAACCTAAAGAAATCTCCACCAAAACACACATTAGTAAAGAGAAGGTACAGCCACCAGAAGGAAATGAACCCCTCTTCACCAAGAAGGAAGAAAATGAAATCCTCCACAGGGATTCAGACTTCAGTCAGTTTAACCAAGAAGAAAGGTACCCCTACAGTAAACAGCACTCAGACAACAGGGGACTATATCATAGAAACTGCATTGAGACATGCAAATATTCAGATAGAGAAGAAAACTGTTGCATTACAAGTAACACCTCAAAAACCTCATAAATTTTACCACAGTCATTTTGAAAAACCTAAACCTGTTTTGGTAGATTCATTTAGCCAAGTAAAACAACAGAACATTCGAGCAGAGACTTCCCACAACTTGGCAGAAAGCCAAACAATGACAGATCTGCCGCCATCAATATCAACACAAACTCTTCAGTCATACCTAGTAAACCTACAAGAGAGGCATGGCAAAAATCATTCAAGTCTTTCAAGTAATTTTAAACCAAATAGTGTACATTTAGATAGCAGTAAGTCTTATTTAGTGGAAAGGGAAACAGAACTTCCAGGATATGGACAAAAAGGTGAAATAAATGATAATGTTGTCCAAATTTATGGACAGAATCTGGAAACTTCTGTAAACTATGTTTTGCCCAGTGAATCAAAACTGGAGGGAAAATCTAAGGCAGGAACTGAGATTACTTCAGAGGTAAATGCTAACAGTCCCATTTACACAGCAGTACCATTGGATAAGGCTCACTCAACAGCAGGTAACAAGAAAGTTCTGGAGCATGTTGGTGTTGTTCAAAGGAATGGTATCAGCAATGCCACAGGTTCAGATGGTAAACATACAGTGGACAGTTCAAGTACAGAAAGTGATACAGCAACACTTGAGGAGGGTTACCTTGCAACACATTGTCATACTTCAGATATGGAAGCACAGACTATGTCTGCATCAGAATTTGATGTTCTGCTTCAATCCAGTGGTATCTTCATGAATAATTCTGATTTCCTATTTGATCCCCTCCAGAATGGGAATCCACGATCAAGTTCTCATAGAACAGAAACAGAGCCAGCTGAACTGGCTGGTGAACTGGACTTTCTTGATACACATACTGGTACCATTGATATGAACACACAAACTGTTGATTTCAGTTTATTTGAGAGCTTTGTACCAATTGATTCAAATACTCAGACAGGTGGAGAGGGTCTGGATTTTCTTGATATGGTCATGACTAATATGGAAACCCAAACATTAAATGAAAATGATTTAGCAAGTCTTGGACTTCTGGATAATTCACTGCCCTCCCATGACATGAATGGTGCTGAATTTGATAAAAAGAGAAATGCTGATAAAGGCAATCAAATTGCCATTTCTGTTAGTGCAGAAAACTCCTTGTTTAATAAAGAATCCAAGAATTTAGGTTGTGAAGGTATTAAAAACAACAGCTTTGCCCAGAGCACAACAGTAACAACATGCACAAGCCCATGTTTCTTTGAAGAAACTCAAGGTCAAACAAGTAACAAAACTAACATAAAAATTCAAGCTTCTGTAAATACAGTGCCCTCAGACAACAGTCTTCTGAGAGAACCAGATGGAAAAGTTCAAACAGAGACACAGACTGTGTCTCAAGATATTATAGAACCTTTACTGCAGACTGAGACTCAGACTCAAGTGGAATCAGCAGACACAGATTTTGAGACAATAAATATGCAGACCCAGACTACATTTGATGATCTACAGCAGTTGTGTGATTGGTTGCAGTGAACAGTTTCAGTTTTTTATCATTGAAAATAAGGTATCTTTATAGGGAGCTTCTGGCAAGTATTAAGAGACTTTCTTGTGACTTTAAGTGAAAAAAACAAACAAACAAAAAATATGGTGTCTTCAATTGCTGATACAGTTTCATTTTCAAAAGATCATGTTTATAACATTCAAGTCTGAAGGAAGTGATAGTACTACCTGTTTGGTTCACAAGAAGTGAATTACACTATCAGAGTAATTTATAAATAATTTGAGTTTATTATAAACAGTTCCTGTTATGAAAGAGTGCAAATTAAAGACCTTGATGACAATGTATTGGTCTTTAAGGCAGTGAATGGAATTTAATACATTTTGATTAACTGCTGTATTCAACAAGCAAGTGATTCCCTAGTTCTTTTTTTTTTTTCAAATTATTAACAATTAAGATTATCTGTTTTCTTTAATACTTAGTTAATTGATTAGCCATTTTGTATTCTAAACATAAATAATTTACCACACCAAAACAAGGGTAGTTTTGCATATATATGATTTTTGCTAGTGAAATTCATTATTACTCATTGACATACTAATGGTGACTGCATTACATTTCTAAAAAAACCCTGAGGTCAGAAGTATCAGTCACTAGAACATTAAGGTCAGTGTTATAATTAGTTAAGCTGAGGTTTATAGTGTAGCCTATCATTGTTGTCTTTCCAAGTACCTGCTAGCATGTAAAAATATTTCAATATTTTTTGAGGATCAAGTGCAGTTACTTATTACTGGTAGCTTTTTATTGTGAAGAGAAGTCATATAAATTATTTTACAAGAGTTACTTGTCTATTCAGATTATTTTTCAGTTGTTGAATTTCTTGTGTCATCTTTAGAATGTTTTAATTCAGACCTCAGAGGATGATGTTTCAAAGGTCAAATGTCAAAGATGCAAAGATAAAGCTTGTTATTGAGCTGAAGCTTTGTCATTAGTGTTTAAGCATTACATTTAACCAATGCATGCTTTAGAGTAGGCTAGTTTAAGATATTTATTCATCTTTTTTGTAAATATTGTATTCAGATTAAGATATTTATGCATCTTTTACATAGAACATTGTATTCAGGTTAAGATCTGTACACTTTAAGATTTATTTCTGTAAGAAGCTTTGCTTTTTCTTCTCAGAAATGACAACTATAGTTCAAGAATTCAGCTGAAAAGGGGGGTTCCCACTGGAAAACTGTTAAAGCAAAAAAAAACAAAAAAAACTGGTTTCATCATATCAGCTACAACTTCTTATCCTTGTCTACTTGTCAAAGACTGTAGGTACAAGAGAAATTCACTCCAAACCAGTTAGAAAAAACACTAATTGCCTAATGTGTTTGAAACTGACACTTTTCACAAGGGTTATGACCAGCCAGTACATTTGTGTCAAAGAAACAGAGCATGTTTGGCTAAACATCACTGTGGCTTTCAAAAACCATAATATTATTATATATATTTTCCACTGCATATGGGCCCTCTGTTGACCCTTGGATGCTATATTGTATAGCAGTAGGTATATTTACTTATTTCCTATAAGACTTGGTATGTATTACTCTGCAATCAACCATTCTCTACTCTAGTTGAATAGTGAAGACCGACTACAAAAAAGTTAAATGATAGCAAATGTATTTGATATGTAACTAGCTTAGTTTATGAATACTCATATATTATGCTTCTGTGCAATATTATATTATGATTTGTTGCTAATGATATTAAATATTTATTTACCGGTATTTTGCCTCTATTGTTAAGCTTTTCATTCTTAGAAAAACAGCTTTCCATTTGATCAAATCAACAAAATTTCACAATTACTTTCTCCCCACTAGACACACGTTTGGTACTGTTAAAACCCAACCACTTATATTCGATAACTGGCATAAAAGGAAATAACCAGCACTAGATTAACACCCACAGTGTGGCCCCAACACTTCTAGTGCTTAACCACTTGGCCACAAAGGCAGACCTTTTGAAGCCTTTACTTCTGTTCTAAAGGCTAAAAACATCGGAAACTTACACGAGCAGTGGAGTAGGCTTATAGATTGCAGGTCATCAGGTTTTTATCCCCTAATATGCTTCGACGGATATGGTAATAAGTCTCCGTCTGTCCCACATTTTTGCCTGGAGCATAATTCAAAAAGTATCTGTGATATCAACTTGAAACTTCACAGGTGGATAGAACTCATTAAGGAGGAATGCAATGCACAAGAATGATAACTCTAACCTTCATATTTTTTCAGTGTTATTTTTCATGCATAATTTTTGTCTGGAGCATAACTCGAAAAGTATCCAAGATACCAACTTGAAGCTTCGTAAGTGGATAGATCTCATTGAGGAGAAGTGCAATGCACAAGAATGGGCAGCCCAAGAATGATAACTCTAACCTTCATAATTTTTTTTAGTTATTGCCCTTTATTTTTCATGCTTAATTTTTTTCCAGAGCATAACTGGAAAATTGTTTGAGATATTATCTTGAAACTTCATAGGTGAATATATCTCATTGATCTCACTGGGGAGAAGTGTTGTGCACATGAATGAACTAAGCAAATACATTCAGCAGGGAATGGCCTTGTCAACATGGCTCTTGTTAAACTTCAAACTCATCAACAAGACAAGAGCAATGAAAATATTTATTTGTTTACAATATGACAAAGAAATGTACAAGACATACAGCATGAAATGATCAAATGTGAAACATGATATGAAGCTGCACTAGACATGATATGAAGTCAGCACGAGACATGATTGAGGGATATATGAAATAAAGCAGACAGACGTACATCAAGACATTCAGCAGCTGAAGCACAAGGTAACATGAGGCAGTGTGAGGGCATGTGGTTGACATAAAGAAGCTTGGCACAAGACTGGACAAAACCTTAACAATTCATATAGACTTGGTCAAGTCTTGCACCAAGCACTTACATTATGACATGAAGCAAGTCAAGGCAAAAATATCGTTTAACTTTAACTCAGTTTAATGCCTCTATCAGTCATACCTAGCAGGCAGTTTACCGAACCTTCTTTCCTAAGAAGGACTGCACGAGGGTTTAGCGTGAAACTGTTGTATCTGACATATTCACAAAAAATCACTTTTTTGCATGAATACATCACTATCCTGATTATACATCTTCTGAATAAATATTAAGTATCAAGTGTAATAACAAACTCTTAAATTGTCATATGTGTGAAAATGTTGTATCTGTTATGAAGCAGTATAGTTAGCGTGAAACTATGGTATCTGACATGGTGCAGATACCATAGTTTCACACTAAAGCAGTCATGATTAATAAAAAAAGAGAAATTCTTGTATCTGCAAAATTGTTTTTAACAATATTTATATAATAACCCAAAATCATCATTGATTTTTAATAAATGTTTGGGTGTAATTCTGTTTTATAATTTTAAGTGAAAAAATATAAAATGGCAGATACAATAGTTTCACGCCTAACATTTTACATGAACAATGGAAAAATGTTGTATCTGCATTAAAGATTGTGTTTATTAATATATAATAATGTTGTAAAGATTCAAAAGGTTGATTGTAAGTAATTCTAAGAAATATCATTCATTGGTAAAATACACTTCATGACCTATAGGCAATGATGACATCATTGATGACATCATAAAGTTAGAATCTATATAGAATCTACTTATATTTCTCAGTACAAGCTTTTGAAAGATAAATAGAGAGAAAAACCACAAAGATGGCCAGATTTTATTACTATTAATGTATTTGGTATGAATTAACATTTATGGAATAAGATGTTTTAGATCAGAGTGCTCAGATTTGTGTGTTAGTGTTCGTGGATTCTGCCACAGGCATTCGGCACATTTGTCTTGCCAATAATGGTCAAGTTATCATAAAATAATCTCCCTTTGATCATCAAGACCAAAATAACTATCCAGCACCCGTTTACTATATAATATTATATGTTATTTGGGTTTTTGAGTGATATATGTGGATATATTACCTGCCAAGATTTTATATCACCCGAGCCGTTAGGCGAGGGTGATATTTATCTTGGCAGGTAATATATCCACATATATCACTCAAAAACCCAAATAATAATTTTATTACCCTTCCCCTGCCGAGTAAGACGATTTAAAAAATCATTGCTGTTTCAAATGAAACGTCGAAATAAGATTCCCTTTAGGGTACCCCTTCACCGCAAAAATGACGTCACAGGATAATTTGTGCTGGCGAAATGCGGTATTTTCCCAGAAGTGATAATTATGTTGTTTTGAATATTGATTTTATATCTTTAATGAAAGCCATAAATTGGGTTAGTATATGCGCGCATTCATTACAGATTATTTTCATTATTTTTATTTCAATAGTTCATCTGTAGATCTACATGAAGTTTTTGCTTTTGTACCTAACGAATGTAAACAAGAGAAAAGGAGTAGTCTGTTGAAGACACTTTTTTGTTATAAATATCAAGGTTTGGCGAGGTCATATTTGTTTCAAATACTGATGAGAATATTTATCACTACTCTATTTTGGTAAATATATATTTTTTTAACAATTAAAAGTGTATATCGGAATTTACACTTTACAAAATCGAACCGTACGCGCATCGTCACAACGCATGTTGTTTACAACGTTTACAACATGGGGTACCAAAAGGGGGAATTTAATGTGTATATTACCTGTCTGGCTCGGTAATATCAATTTCTTTCGGCGGATCAATAGCCAATCAAAAAAGGAGAAAAAATCTGGAAGGGTTATAAATATATATATTATATGGTAAACGGGTGCTGGATAGTTATTTTGGTCTTGATGATCAAAGGGAGATTATTTTATGATAACTTGACCATTATTGGCAAGACAAATGTGCCGAATGCCTGTGGATTCTGCAATGTGAGTATATATTTATCTTTCCTATATTTTGTACTTTTAAATGCATTACGGTAACGCTTTTTTGCTTTTTTTTTTTCAGGGGGAGGGATTTAAGATTATGTCCTTAAAGCGACTGACTCACAAAATTTTGCTGAATTTTTTTATTCCTTCAAATTTAAGAGGATTTAATATACTATGGAAAAAATATAATATTATGCTTCTATACACCATGAAAATTGAAAAAAAATGTTTTGACTTTACCAGGACTCGAACCCACAACCTTCCGGTCAGTAAAATATGGAGCGACGACTTAGCCCACTGAGCCACGGCGTCTAGTTATTACATTGCCTCAAAATTAATGTTATAACTATAGTATTTACCCCGTGACTAACGGGGTAAATTTTCTACCGATAAAAGTGTGTAAAACTTTGTGTTTTGGTGTTTTTCTGTAACAAAAACTGAGTCAGTTACTTAGTTTAAATACGTTCTTCACGATTAAAGCAAGAATTTCAAGATGTATAAAGATTTTCTTTTTATCATCGTCTGTGAGTCAGTCGCTTTAACACTTATCATTTAGAATCAGTGAAACACTTATAGATTTATTTTCCCTCCATTTGAACAAAATAATGAAAAAATATTATGACTTGTACTGTAGGCCTACTGTACTGTGCAGATTGTTATTCATATTTCATACATTACATTACATTTTGTAATCATAATATTCACTTTAGGGGGATATTCATAAGAGATTTGGGGCCTTTAATTCTTAGTCGCTGTTATGTTTTCAATGAGTGTTGAACTCATCGTCTTATTTGCATTATGGCGCCTGGAAAACAAGCACTATTGATTTTTAGAGCTGGTGTCACAAAACAGTACCATAACACTTTTCCACTCAGTAGTTCTTTTAGACTTTAGACCAAATTTAATTTATAAAAATTATGGAGTAGTTACAAGTCACATAACTTCATAACACTGCAACATTTTTTCTTTTGATAAAAGAAAATATCCAGTGTGATTTTTTCAGTACTGACTTTTTGTCAGGCCTTTCTGCTACAGTTGGTCTTTTACAGTGCCATTTTGCAAATAAATTCTGGATTAGTAATGTTTCAGAAACAGAAAATTTATCAGAAGAGAGAAAAATGCCAGCCTCATTTTGATGTTCAATCCAACAACACATGTCCTGCAGTTCCCGAGATCTTATTCCTCTTTCTATTGACAAGTATAAAGATCTTGTAAAGTTGTGCTTGGATGACATAATACCAAAGCCCCACCACATATTTTATGCTCTGCTGCCCCATGAAACACAGGCAATAGATGATAATTGAGTAAATTTGACTTTTTTAAAGCAGCTCATCCATGAGTAAGATAGTAGAACTTTCTATCTGCTGTTTAATCTGCAGCTGCCAGTAAACATAAAAACAGACTTTTAGTGGGATACTGCTTGAAAAAAAACCATAAATGGGACATCTAGGAGGTCATGTATATTTAACAGTCTTGACTATAAGGAACAAATAATTGTTCACCTGTTCGAAAAGGTGCATTGTTATTGAATTGACCTGATTTACTGGACTTCCATTGTTTTATTTCCAGTGCATAATTTTATTTAAATATAATAGGGTTGTGTTTTTATTTTTTTGTGAAAGGTTTTCAAAGTATATTGTTTGTTTGAAACATTTTGCACAGTTTAATCATTTTTGGATTCTTTTATGTCATGAGTCATAAGAAATTATTGTCCTGCAAGAAAAATCTAAAGTTTTATCTAAGATGTTTTACGAATAAAGGCACCTAGATCAATTTTACAAAAGTTTATAATTATGTCCACAAGACGTTCTTGTCAGTGACTGTTGTCCAGGAAAAGTTTCGTTAGAAGAAATAATTAAAGTATTGGAAAATAGGTAAACAGTCTTTAAACAGCTTATTGCTTTCAGGAAAATGTTTTTCTTTACAAAAGTACAGTTTAAAAATATTTTTAAAAGGATTTAACCGTAGACTTTTGACATGTACAGTATTGTAATTTTATCGACACGCTGAAGTAGCACTGATGATTTATTGTTGATCATTAACCTTGTTCTCTTAATACAATGCCATGATAATACATACAGGTTTTGTTGACTACTCTTAGACTAGTCAGTGTATGGAAGCGGTAATCAGATATCATATATACTGAATGACAATACTTTGAGGTCACTGGAGGTTGATAATCATTTGTGACATTCTGCATTTTGGACTTAAGTAGTACTTTCTCCAGAAAGCAGCCAAGAATTATGACAAGATTAATTTTGATGCAAAGCATCAAAGGCGGCGCACATGGTTTTGAAATAAGATAAATAATAAGTGTATAAATTAACCTAAACAATTGTACACGTGTGTAGTACATGTTGTACATTTTGATGATACAATCAAGTTATTTACAGATGGGATGTAAAAAGATTTTAAAGGGGGACATTTGAATTATATCCATGTTTTAATCACTTTTATTGAAAATGTGAAATCATGTGAATTCACTTTTCTTCAACAAAATGACCAGATATGAATGACTATATTCTCATAAAAAATCATTTGATCTTTCACTTTTTATGAAAATTGCATATTGTCTCCCTTTAAAATTAAAAATTGGGATAATAATCAAGTGTTCTTCGTCTGCGACACAATTCAGCACTTGAATATTCCAAATGTCTACTTTTGCTTTATTTCAACAATCTATACCCTTTTAATGATTTTAGTCTGTTTAAATCCTACTGTTTTGTGTCTTTTTCTGATCTATCCTGGTTGCGCAACCATGATAAACAGGATATAATCCAATTTTTACAAACTCAGATTTTCAATCTACTTCTTGAAGAAATGTTATGTTTTCATTGTTTATATTGTACGCATAAAGAAAATACCTTCACACATGCACATGCAGTGGTCATAAGCCTTCAACGTATATTAAATACTATACTTTATATAAATTTGCTGCGACTGACCAAGGAACATTTTGGAACCATCGATAGCACATTAAGTAAATTGAAACAAGGATGACTTCAGTGATCGGAAAGTTTCAAAAGGGTTGCTAAGTTTACTGTCCAAAGATTCTAGGCAGCCCAAGACATGTCAAAATTTCAAATTTAAACCTTGAATGACAATTCCAAGAATATGTTTTTCTTCCCACAGAGAATGAGAATTTGAGATCCATGGACGGTTATTTCTGTAGAAGAGAACTGTAGAAGAGAATGGTCATTATAAATTAATTAAAATCACCTCGTAATCTTGCTTTTTCCCCGGTCTGTGTTTAAGAGAAAATTATATCTAAGGAATTACCGTCTCTGGTAGGAAACGGGAATCGAATTTTTGTGTAGCAGTAGCAGTGTGAGTGTATTTCTGAAATTGGAACAAAGAGAGCTGCCGACCTGACAGTGCTTCCGATAGGTAATCAACTATGGAGTACACATTCTCCAATAATAGATGAAGGGCTTTACTACTAAATATTTTCTTGTATGCATAATATTCCCAGATTTGGTGAAAAATATACCAAGATACTTGTCTCTGAAGGTGTGTCCTCGATTTTGAAATAACAATTCCTATGTTATCGACATCCAAAAAATAAAACCTTACATGTAACACCTTTGTTCGAATTCCACTTTTCACAGTATGGTATTACATCATTTTAAATATTTTGTAATTTGTCTGCACTAGATAACACCCAAAGAACAACTGGTACTCTATCATATTCATGGTTTAACGGTTTAGTGGCGTAGTGAATAGATATGTTTTTTTGTAACTATAACGACTGAATTGACTCCAGCAAAGTAAGAGTGTTCTTCAAATTCATCCTTGTGTCTGTATTCACATAGACAGTCTCATTCTTTATTATTGCATTAAAACGACAGATTTTGTACAATTTCTGTTTTCAAGTTAGTTTATACAAATCAATTTTATTTCGATTGTGACGAAAGCTTTTAGCTAATAGAACCATTCTCAAATCCGTCCCTGGAACCAACCAGTACTAAGTAATGAGAATAAAGTTTCTTGCTGAAGGAAATAACCGATGCCGACACGGCCGCTGACGGGGTTTGAACTGGTGTCTTGACTAGCTATCCTTAGAGTACAAGTCCGACCTTTTAACCACTCGGCTTCACCTTTCTTTATATAGCTATAGTTGAAAGAATTAACAAAGATTTGCATTTCAGATTAAGTAGCAACACACTGCTAGATAAATGCAGTGAATACACAAGTACTTGCAGCGCTTTGATTTGTTTTGGGAAAAGAAATTAAATCTGTAATTTTTGCATCAAAAACTTTTGATTAAAAATACAAACTTAGCTGATTTGGATCAATTTTTTTTTTAAATTAATAAATACGATTTATGAAGTGACATATTTTAAGTGATGTACAGAATAATTGGATTTTTTTACATTGATAATGATCCAAGATTCTCCCAAATTGATTACGTCAGCGCATGGTACAAAATGAAACACTATTCCAATATAGGCGTTGCCGTTCTCGGCGCCGCCAATAAATATTATTATTTAGCATAAACTTCTTCAAACTAAGCTCATTGATTTAATTCTATGTTTTGCCAGGATATAATCTATTTCGGCAAATACAATGTATTATTTCATATTGATTTGACAAGAGATAATAAGTGACATACTTCTGATGTATTCATGTAAAGTTATATGTTTACCTCACTCTGTAAATTAATTTTGTTTTTATTAATTGATAGAGTGTTTTTGAAAAGCTATGTCATGATACTTTTATTTGTGGACGGTTTGAAATATTTGTTTGCAAGGTACTGTTGGCATAACGTGCTGTGAAACTTTTACAATGTATTAATTATGATCAAGGAAATATAATGCCTAAGCTGTAAAATGTATATTTTTGCTAACTGAATGTAAATGTTCCTTTTAATTGTTTGAAAAAAATTGTGTTATACCTGGGGTTGTATTCATTAAGCATTGTAGTTTAAAACTGAATATATTTCTCAAAATATGAAAAAAATATCTTATCACAAGGTCAAGAAAGAAATGTACAATATTGTTTTATATTAAATTTGTTATTTACTTCAAGAATATCTTAAAATAATGTATAACAGTTTTTAGTGTACGATATATAGGGCTTAAAAATTTTTAACTTGAGTAAAAATATCTAATATTTTTAATAGATACTTAAATATGAATATGACCCCAGGTCTCAATGTTTCTGTTTGCTGAATAATAGAGAGTGTTACAATTTTTCAGCCAATAAATATTTCCTCTGTTTCTGTTATGAGAAATATGTTGTTATCTTATTTCAAAGTCAAACACCAAGTGGAGGACCACAGTCAAGTGGTATAATGTCCGACTCTCAATCTGTAGATCACAGGTCCCAACCCCACATGATGTGAGACTTATCTGGTACTTTCTCATTCTATTGTGGTGCAAGTACTGGTTGATTCCAGGATGCAGTCATCGTGCAGGATTAATATAAGCTGCAAAATCGTGTTTTTCAAAGATGTAAAATAAAATTTCATATGTTTAAACTAAAGTTTAAACTAAAGGCCATATTGCTCATGTCTTACAGCTGCTACTGTTTAATCAAATCAGAAATTATTCACATCTAAGACATTTTCTGTAAGTTTTCTGCTATGATGCAAATTTTTTGCTATGATGCTTTACGAATATGTGCAGTGGAAACAAAAAAAATGAATTCACAAAAAACAAAATAGCACAGATCCCCAAAAAATGCAGATACAATACTTTCACACCGAACAAGTTAAAGGTAGGATATCCTCATTGATATTACTGATTGAAAATAAATGAAACATGTCTTTAACATGGAATCTCTCTATTAAAAAAAATGAAGCAAATATTTATAATTTCCCTTTAATAACTTTGCAGATACAATAGTTTCACGCTAAGCGAAAATGCTATTTAACAGTAAATATTAGCGCGAAACTATTGTATCTGACATTTTGATGCATTTCTTTAAAACAACACATTTAAAATCTTCAAATCTCTGCTTAGGTTAATTGTGATACATTAACTGTTTAGATCCTTTTCTATATTTAATATAGTTAGAATATATGCAGAGAAAATCAGTTTTTTGTTTCTCCTGGACAAAAATGGAAAATGCAGATACAACAGTTTCACGCTAAACCCTCGTGCAACAGACTCACTGTTTAAGTGGTAAAGTTCGCGACATGGAAATATTCGTGATTTTCGTGAATTGATTAAAATCTAATAAAGATATTAGAATCGAGGAAATTATTCATTTAATTATTAATTAATTTAACTATCTATTTATTTGTTTGCCTTTCAACTGGGAAAAGTGATTTAAACAGCTAGCAGATTATAATGCAATTAATGATTTGGGATTCACGAAAATTTCTGTCCGCGAAACTTCTTAAAATTGTTATTTCTTGAGTTTTTGATGCACGAAAACATCCACTTATACAGTACATTGTCCATTAAGAGGTCAATAACATGGCACAAAACATTTCAAATTCAACACTACTTTAAGCAGGCACATGTTATGACATGATGTGACATGAGGCAAGTGAAAGGAACTGATGCAGAAGCAGATATACAATATACAGGTACTTCGTTATTGTCTTCAATGTGAAGACTCACTTGGATACTGTCTTCCATGATTCATTTAAAAAACTTACACTAAACATACATTCTAACTCACAAATCCTTGAACACCTCATAAAAGCAGTTACCATACTGCTTAAACTACAAAAACAATGTAGTAGGTTACATAAAATCTGTCCATATTCAATTCATTCTTTAAAACCTGTATTTAACAACAGAAAAAAAATTTTAACTGAAGAAATCCCATTCCTCATAGATGAACAGTTACATCATTGACTAATTTCTGCATCATACATCTATCCTGTAATTCTATTAAATAAAGGCTCAAGAAAATAAATGAATGACTGTGGTCCATAAGTAAGTAATCATAAGGGAGACTGCCGCACTATCTGCCAGCTATTCATTTCCATGCATTCTTCTAACTATCAATAACGCAACTGTAGCACTTTCACTGTTATAACATAAGGCTATTTAACCAATCACAACAAGATCGTCATCCGCCTTACTGCCTAAATCACTTTCTGCAGTTTTCATTTTCTTTGATGGCGTTCCTTCGTTAACATCATCCAGTTTTCTTTTCTTGGCAGTGACTGGTTCATCAGGTTCATCGTCATCAACTATCATCAGATCATCATCTTCCACTTCTGCAAGGCAACCACACACCATTTTTTTAAGAAAGACATAAGTAGATTTTCATCATCATAATATGGAAGAAAGACTGGCTTTCATAAATGATTATGTACCTGGCATTTCACTCTCTTTAACACAATCAAATACACCTAGGATAGATGACAGATCAATAATGTTTCGACATGACAACATTCTTCTCAACTGTATAGTTTCATTTATCTCTATGAAAAATGTCATCAGACTGATTTACAGAGTACTACAAGGACTGACAAGTTTTTGGTTCACCCTTTTGAAAGACTATCCTTTAATAATTTTAATTCTCCATTTCTTAAAGAATATCCCTATAGATTAATTTGCTCATGGGTGTAAGTTTCAAAGGTAAAAATGATATTTAAGTTATGAAAGTAAGTGGTAATAAGAAGACTGAAAACAAAAGATTAAACATCAGATATGCAGTTTAAAAGATGTAAAAAGGCCCATTCATTTGTACATGATGCCACGAAAAAAACAATTCTCACAAGATGTTACCTCTAGAAAACAAGTCTGAACTACTAAAGAATTTAAACTGTCAATAGCAAGAATTAAACCATTAATCAAAGAGAAATACTTAGAGATGCTATTTGACAAACGGGAAATACAAAAGTTTACAATGTCATGAGAAAATCAGGGACTCACCTATTTTTGAGGTACTGGGTCCCACATTATCACCATTTGTTCTAACATCACTTTTCTCTTCAGAATTATCAGCTTCAATTTTGGCCTGTAATTCTGATACATCCCCAACAATAGCAAACTCCTGGTCATCCTCAAGCTTGTCTCTGAAATAAAGAACAAACAAACCTCCGGTTAAATCAACATACCTCCAAATATTGCAGACCATACAGAAGTTTCTTACTAATGAAGGTCTTGTTAGTAATAAAACAGGGAAAGTGATAGTGGCAAGGTCTTCAATTTGCCCTTTCTGCACACTTCAAAATTATTGTTCCTTATATAGAAACTTAAAGAAGTGTTTACAGATCCCAACTGCATGAGTATTTTACAATCTCTGATTCTATAGCAACCAGTAATAATCAAGAGACGAATCAAAACTAATACAAATAATTTCAAATAAAACTTAGTTATGAAATACATATCTGCCAACTTCCATGAACCTAGCTGAAACAGTTGTTGAGTGACCGCAATATCAAGAAACATGTATACAAAGGAAATCTCAATCTTACTTGATGTATTTATTACTGTCAATCAACACACAGATTTCTGATGGACATAGCTTCTGTACTTTTTGAGTAACTGCACTATAGCAAGATAACATGTTGGGAAGACAAATAGATGAAAACACAGACATGAAGTTCCAGGTCACTTGTGTGCAAATTTCCATCTACCTTGATGTGAAATTTTACCTTGGTGTTTTTTTAATTACTGCCAGATTCATAGTTTTTAAGACAGTCAGATAAACACACAGATGAAGAGGAAAGTATAATTAAGAGAGTATATATATTTTTCTGGAATGGCTCTTACTTGTGAACAATGATCACATTGAGATTATAGTTCTGTAAGAAGTCATCACACTTCAGTACACTTTTGTTCTGTATACCAAATTCACAAAGGAACTTGTCATTGTTTTCTGAAATATTAAGGAAATATGCACTGTAAAATGTACTCTGGCAGCCTAAATTCCTCTGAAAAAAATGTTAAAGCCAATATTTTTATGAGTTAAGAATTATACAGAAAACATACTGTTTAATCAACACCAGTTAAAATCAGAATAATCTAGTTTAATATGAAGGGAAAGATTTAGATCAAGCTGCATTTAAAGTACATATGCCAAATATATCAAAAAGATCAATATTAAGTACCCACCCCCCACATGCCCCACCCTCCCAACACCAAAAAATGTAAAAGTATACCCTCTGTTTCTCCTTCTTCACTTGAGATTATTATTGTTCCTGAAAACGAAAAGTGAAAAATACTGTTCACTATCAGCACATGGCAAATACAGGAACTGGTATCTGATAACACTAGACAGTCAACTATATGAACCCGTTACCAAAAATACCTTAACTGTGAAATGTGCTAGAGGTTATACTGACATAATAAAACAAGCCAATTCCCAACTGACAAATTCTGAAGCCATCTCAATTAATGTCAGTAAATGAAGCACAACAGGATGCATGAATAGGGTTAGCTACTGATTTTATCAATGTGCAAATAACAAATACATACAAAAACAAGAAATGTGTCACAGACACGAATGCCCCCAAAACAAGGCAATGTTTACAGTCATGGTAGCTTATAACTTGAAGTTACTTTGATCATTTGTGCAAAAAAAAAAATTGCAATCTTTGAAAACTATAACTGCCACTGCACTGGCGCCAACACCCCCACATGCCACTTTTTCAGTAGGGGAACATGTTAATTTATGCCCAGGACTAAAATTATGAAAAATTAAAAGGGCAATAATTCCAAAATTATGCAAAAAGAGTAATGGTTCTTTGGCACTGCACTTCCCCTTAATAAGATCTATTTATCTGTGAAGTTTCAAGTTGATGCCTCCAATATATTTTTGATTTATGCTCCGGACACGCAAAAATAACAAAGGGAGATTATTCAAAATGTTAGTGAGCTGGAGTTATTGTGCTTGTGCACTGCACTCCCCCTCATCAATAACAACCTTTATTCCAAGATTGAAGCCAATCCCATGTATACTTGGTGAGAAAATGGTCGGAAAAGGAAAACAGAAAAGGGGAGAATATTCAGAATTTAAGTGAGCTGGAGTTATGGTTCTTGTGCATTGCACTCCGGCTCATCACCAACAACCTACATTCCAAGTTTGAAGTCAATGCCTTGTATACTTTTAGAGTTATGCTCCGGATAAAATGGGGACGGAAGGACAGACAACCGCCTGAAACTGGATAGGGGGCCTTTTCTTTTGTTTAATAGAGAGCCATTGGCCCCTTATTCATTTGTTATGGAATGAACTCTGTTGTTTGTTTGTTATGTTTACAGTTAGATGGCCCCCTATTTATTTTCAGTAGTGTGGACTGATGGACAGATGGACTGACTGACTGACAGACGGATGATTTGATTACTATACGCCTCCCTTTGGGGGCATATGAAACCAAAAATAATTACACACACAAATAAAAGCAGCAGAAACAAGAAATGTCTTTAAAAAAGACAATCAGCGGAGTTTGTAAAGAACATTTTGATTTATTTCTAATCCGATTCGTACAAGTTTACATGAAGTTGAAAGGTACCAATGATTTTGTTTTAAGTGGGTTTTACGACCCACCAACACAAATTTAAAAGTGCTCAGGTGAGCTAATAACACACAAAATAAGAACTGTATTCACTTTATTTGCAAGATCTTTAAATGGAAACCAAACAACATAAAGGTATAAGGTATACTGTAAAATTTTGAAAATAAGTACATGTGATTATAATAAAATTAGTGGCTGAAATATGCGTTTATTTTCCATATGCGCTTATACTTTAGTGTAAAAGTATGTGCTTATTTTCCATATGCGCTTATACTTTAGTGTAAAAGTATGCGCTTATTTTCAGTATGCGCTTATACTTTCGGGTAGCTGCTTAACAATGCATTAGTAATACTACACAAAAAATAATCCTCTATGTAATCACAATAAAAAGAATCATTCAAACAGTGTATCATTTTCTTAATGAAGGGAAACACAACTGATTTCCTTAAAAAAACATATTAATTTGACAAAAAAACTAAGTTTTCATAAAAAAATATTTCATTTACTAAAATAAATTAGTACGCGTATTAATTTGGTCCCTTCAAAATCATCTGTGAAGCCCGCAATATTCCAACATATTTTAGGCCAGTAAACAATAATCTATCGTTTGAATCTAGATTAATTTTTTGTTGTTATGCGAACTTTTTGTGGCATTTTAACAATTGGCGGTTTATCACTATCGGGTTTAATGTTAAGTTTCATACTTGAGCATCATTAAATGCAGTTTTGCCCTTTTTAAACATTTCAAATAATGGTGCAGATTGGAAGGACATAGCTCATAACAATATTTATTGCACTGCCTTATTTTCATTGCGTCACAAAATATCGGCCAATAAAATGCTAGTTTTTAATTTTCCCGCTGAATATTTATGTTTTGGCGCAGCATTTCATTGGTCTAAGCTTCTGCAAATCTAGGTCAAAATCAATTTTAGACAGCTCCGCTGAAAAAGTAAGTCAATTATATCACAAAATTTGTTTACACCCCTAAATGTGGGGCTTTCACCTACCTTTCCCATCATCCACTTCTACATCAGGGGCCACCATTCCCAGTCCACCTTTCAGAACCTGCAATATAATGCGAAGACAAAACTTTTTTGAGGAGAGATGAAACAGACTCAGGCACTGAAGGGATTTTTTATCCGATACAGTTTATGCAGACAATACTATAATTAATCAAAAACATATCAAACTAGATGAGCACTGCTTTAACAAACTCTATTAAAAAAAAGCATAAATAAAAATAGGATATTTTTCAAAATATACAGACCCACTGCAAATAGGAAGAAGACTGGCAGCACCAATGGATGCCACCCAAATGCACTTTGTCCATATTCATATTTTAGTAATGTTTGAACCAGTGCTTTATTTATCCAACTGAAAATCTAGTGAAGCTTCACATAATGTTTTCTTGAATTACAATGTTCCTTATAAAAAGCTCCGAAACAAAATTGGTCTATTTAATAATCTAAAGGTCATGTGAAAATCAACCATTTGAAACATGCGGACGATATGTACATCCCCTTCTGCTTGTGTACATGTAAATTTAATAAATGAAACCACTGATTCCTAGGAAACAGCTCAGAAACCAAATAGGTATATTTTACAATCAAACGATCATAACCATGTGAAAATTATCTTGATGGAACATCAAAAAGTATGCATATGCATATATATGTGTCCCCTTTTGTGAATGAAGCTTCACAAAATGTTTAGTTGAATTTAAGCCATTAGTTCCTGAGGAATAGCCCAGAAATTAAGCTGACCTGTTTACATTCACTTTTTTTATATCTGACATTATTACCATGTGAAAATTATCTGACCAGAATATCCCAATAACATGCTTATTTCCTCTTGCGAGATAAGCTTCACAATGTTTAGTCAAATTCAAGCCACTATGAAATAGTCAGTTAGTAATTTGCAAGAACTTGGCAGATTGACAAGCAATGATATGCACCCCTCTTTATGGTGCATAAAAATACTTCTGATAAACTGAATGTTTCTGCTGATTCCTCTTTGAGCTGTAACTGCAATGTCACATACAAAGTGTCAAATACCTACATGTTCATCCAGATGTTTTATCGTCATTTTCTGTGTGTTGAGGACTACAGTGACTTCATGTTTCGGTGCACAAACGTAACATTTAGGATTTGGCTTGTCAAGAGCACAAGGAACTAACAGTCTCTTCCTTGGATTGGGATGTCTGTTTAAATATACCTGTAAGGAATCAAGTTTGAATTTTAAAGACATCAGTAAGATTTACATATTTTTTATTCTTTCTTTTCACTTCAATAAAATATCGTAAGTTTACCACTCATAACTTTTCTCAGTCAATATTCATAATCATTTCCAAATAAGGGCTCAGTGAAAAACTGTTGTATCTACTTCTTATGTAATACATGTTTACAATAGTTTTTCCCCGAGCCCTCAAAATTTTCTGATTACTCCCATTTGCAAACATTTCAAGTCTATAAATGTACTGATTCTCAAAAATTAATCCAGACCTATTGATTACTGATTCTTAAAGCTGTCATTTTTTTTTCTTTAAAACAAACCTTTCAGCAATATTTTTGCAGCATCTTGTGCAAAATGGTGGAAAAAATGTGTATATATGTACATAGACTGTCAAAGTACCATACTTACAGCTTTACAGGATTCAATATTTCCAGAAAGTATTTTGAGACTCTCCATTACTATAATACCAGCTATTATGGCATTGGTTGTAGCTATTGCAGGTATAATGTTCCCAGCCATTGCTAAAAATAGAATTGATAAATTATGTAAGGTAAGTGAAGGAAACTGGCATTTGAAAGCATATTTACTGATAAAAAAGTTTTCCAAAATATTTGCAGACATGTTATGTTAAAGTCATACACAGGTCAAAGCAATTGCTACTTGGCTCAGTGAAGTAAAACATTTGTTTGAGAATTATACCTTATTCCTATTCCATAGAAAAAATGCTAAAAGTCATCCACTTTATTTCTGACAAATGCAAGAATTATAAAACAATAAGAAGAGCTGTCACTCCATGTGACAAATGCCCCTGAAGGATATGCAGAATAATGCTTGCCTGGTTGCCAAAATTCATATTGCATGACTGAACATGTGATCCAATCATGGTCCAATATATAACATTTCAAAGTCCTACACTCCAGCACAAGAACCTTTGTTGTGTTAACATGGTCAATACACAATACAGATACTGGCCTGACACAAAATTGAAGACATACACAAATTTTGATTATGTTTCACATTTACCTTGAACAGAGCAAACCAAATCATTTGTTCTGCTTATCGACCTCTTGTGAGGAATAGAAAATCAATACAATGGTAAAGAACTTTCTGTAAAAGATGAAAGTATTTCTGAAAGATGTTTACAAGTCTTTTTCACTTACATTTGATATCAAATCTAGTTTTCTCAGGTATTCCAAATATATGTGCTCTGATATTGGCTGCACTGGCTACAAAGTCCATAGCTGCTTCATCATCCTGGAAATAGTACAAGCAGTCCTTTGATGTGACATACTCTTTCAAAAATGTTAACAAGATGCAATACTGAAGACTTGTATACAATATCTAAAATCTCTAGCTTTGGGATATAACTTGACTTAAGCGCCAGTCTTACATAAATGGCTTTATTTAGCTGCAGAACTGGTAACATCTTAAAGAGTATAATTTATCTAAAGACTATCACTACAATATATGGAAAATAAATAATTTAACCTGAACGTTTTAACTAATTATCATTTCAAAACGAAATGCAATACACACTTTCTCAGGTTATGAAAGTCTTTTACAATTATGCTTACTATAATTAATACTGTAACAGGTATGCTGTCATTTTTTACCTTATCCCAGACTAGCATTCCACCATCACCCTGTTTATTGAGATCTGTTTTGAGTGTATCTAAACTTTTGGCAAATATATCAGCACACTCTTGTATAGACCACTGTCTCTGGTCCCTTATTGTACCCTGTGGAACTGTTCCTTCAACTGAAATTTCCACACCTTATCATTTATTAAAATGTTATTAACTTTCTGAGAAATACAAAAAATGAAAACCAAATGCAGTTTCTTAATGTTTGAAAAAAAACCAAAAAACTTTAATACCAGACTACCATTTCTCTCCACTAAAGTTCTTGAATTATGCATCTGACTATAGCTAAAAAAAAAAAAACCAGTATAATGAGTCACTGAGATTTACTCTCTGAATTCTTATTATCCAACTGCTTTCTACACTGCTTCTGTTCAAATAATATTATGAATTGAGTGATGTGAGCTTACCTGTATGAGGAAGACTGTTCCAGTCTAAAGGTAAAGGTGGTCGCCTTTTCTTCCATAACGCTTCCATAGATAACAAATACTTTATGTCATCTCGAAACATCTGAAAATCAACACATGTAACATATATTAACAGCAAGACAGACACCTTTACTATACATACTGGTATCAAGCTTAATCCTAAATGCACTGTTTTAGAATTTCTGAAAACCATTTTTTACTGACCTTGTACCGTGTGTGTACTATTGACTGCTATACTATGTGCAAAGTCAGAGCAATCTGTACTTGTTACCTTGGCCTAAGAGAAAAATTCTTTAGTTAAATTATTCAAACAATTATAAATTTATAAGCTTCACTTTCTTCAAGAATACTTATCTACCTAATTATGTTTTAATAAAGCTCCTTTGTAATCTTCCCACTGATTTAAAACAGGAGAAAACTGAACATTTTCAAGTCTCTCGATAAGTAAAGCTGGGTTATCCATTTTAATCTCTTTTTGGTGGGAGAACTGGTATGAACCCAAGAAGCATTCACTGAGCCAAATTAAGTTTCAATCAAACTAATCTCTCTGGATCTGGATATAACAATAATATGCTTACCTTATGGAATAGTTTTTCTGGATCATATCCAATTTCCTGGGCCCAGCCTCGTGTAGATTTCCTCTGTATACCTCCTGTAGCACCATCTTTGGCTTCCGAGTCTAGGGCCTTCTGCCCTGCATCAGCTGTTTATAAATAAAATTATTTCTCTCTGATTTAACTGCTTATGAGCAATACTGTTATTTACTGACAAATCAGGAAGCAAGAGATAAAGAATTGTTTTAGAACCTTTTAGAACTGTTTTAAACAGATGTAATAATTGTTTTTACGGCTACAATTTTTTCAGTTTATTGATATTCGATGGCATATTAAAGATCATTGTCAAATTGCAGTAAGATGTCCTCTTCCTTACAAATGAGCTTATTAGTGCAATAACTGAAGTAACTGCCCTACTCCTAAGACAACCACATATAACAGTAATCTTGAAATATGTTCTCTGAAGCATTTCTTAGCCAAGCAATGCTAGAACCGACTAGAAAAATCCAAGACCAGAGTATATATATACTGTGAAATCATTTAAATTCGCTCGGATGAAATTTCGCGGAAACGGCAAAAAAAGTGCGTTCGCACGGTCCTAAATTCGCGCATTTTAAATTTCAGATTCATTTTTTTTTTTATCAACATAAAAGCAGACGACAGCTGCATAACGCTGGATCACCACCGACGCGTGTATACGTGTCAATTACCGCGGTCCGCTTTCGAATATACAAACTGGCAGGTCCAACTGTTAATTGACGTTAATTGACACAGGTTAAGTGTACACAGATTAAAAGATCGATACCGACAGGTCTTTTGTAACCGGTCCCTACTCAATTACGATAAAAAAACATTGCCGCTTGCGAAAATTAACTTTACTAATAAAGTAAACGCTACAGACAAGTGTTCAACAACTCAAGAAAATGCAAACGAAACATACATGTACTTAAAAAGAAAACAAAAAAAGTTTCATTTTAATTTTGCTTAATATTTAGAATTTGCCAAAACATCCGATTATTCAAGTTATATTGGCTGAAAACAACAACTAACGGTCAAAAGTGATTGGAAAATATATGCAGGTATTTCGGACAGGATCAAGATTCGGATAACGTAAATGTTTTATTAGTTTAATAAAAGCGCGGTCTTAAATTCGCGCATTGTTCCTAGCGCGAAATACGCGAAAATTCGTCCTACGCGAACAAAAATGATTTCACAGTATATACTCTTGTTCTTTGCAGGCAAGGTGGGGTACTTTTGATATTAATGTTCAATTTTAAATAACCTGTAGTCTGCCTGAGTGCTTAAAATAATTAACAGATATACCAGTTAGTTCAGGATCTTCTGTATCAGGAGACACATCTTGATCTGGGTCCTCCTCTCCGAACAACTGACTGAAAAATATACAATAAAGTAGTAAAGTTTGTGTATTCAATAGTCAATAAAGAATTGAAGCTTTTCTATTTAATTATCAATAAAAACCAAAGCCTGTCAATTTCTTGATTTAAATTGACATGCTCTAAAGTTTTCGAGTATTCTATCTTTAAAATCATGTAAATTTTAATGTTATTGAATGAATTATTGTCTTATATCAAGTTGTTGGTCAAAAATTCTAAAAACTGCAGGTTAACTTATTTCATTCATATTAATCTTTATAAAGAGTTGTTGTTGTATAATTCTGTGAGTGGATAGTCATTTATGTTACATGAATACTTAACAGGTGTCTCAATGCCTAATGGAAAAACAAAATAATGTTAAGTTCTTCTTGAAAGTATCAATTATTTTGCATGTTATAGTGACTGAGACGATAAAATAGAAATACAGTATATCTTTGGTTAACTGGCTAGGTTAGGGCATGTCCTTTTAAAAACTAATAATTCTTAAGACTTAGCTTTCAGACAAGGTTAAATCACCTGACACTCATATTTATATGTGTCCTTTGCTCTTCTCATTTTTAAAAGCACTATCATAGGATGTTTCTATGTCCAAAACTATAAATCTGAACAGATATATTTTGTAGAATTTTTGAAAATGTTACAATGTGATGCATACTGGTGACAGAGATGGAAGAATTAACTAGGTACCTAATATAAGAAAAGCTTTAGAAAATGAAGAACCAGTTATGTCTGAATCTGTCAAGGTTTTGAAAATGAACATAAATTAATCAGTGAAGTGCTTTGTAGTTAGAAAGGTATGAATTAAACACAAAATCCAGATGGTACAGTAAAAAGATCCAAATTCAAAACTGAAGCTATTGACTGATTGAAATAGAATTTATTTGTGAAAAGTGTCTAGATTTCTTAAACATTTGTAACTTTTGGCATTTTTATGTTATTTTTAGAACTTGTTCTAATTGGCTTGAGGATGAAAAAGGCTGATAATCAAAGCTAGTACAGGAAGACAGAGTAAAATCTGTCACTCAAATATTACTGAAGACAAGTTCCATTTCTTGTTAATTTGTGAAGTATATACTGATATTTCTTCAAGTTACATCCCAGAAAAATATGTTAAAAAAAGTACAGTATATAAGTTTAATACACTTATATTCTAGAATATGACAATGTTATAAAAGCAATTGCTACATACATCTATTTGCATCTTATTTGCATTTAAGAAAATAAACTGCTTGACACAACAATAATACAGTTGTAATAATGTTATTGGATTGGTCATTTAATGTATTAGATATGCTTACCGGTAATATAGTTCACATTCATTTGTTCACATGCAAATTTTATATATTTTGCTTTGTACAGATGTTCTGTATGGGCCGTTGGCCTTTAAACAAAATTTTTATCACTGTTATTACTATGACTTACTTGAAGAGGTGTTTAGCCCAGACCACACAGTGTATAGGTTCAGATGGTGTGTTTCTGATAGTGCAGCCAGGAAATGTCTTCTGTGGAGGTTTTGGTATACATTCATAACACTCTGTGACACCCTGGAGGTCAGAAAGTAACAACGGGTTTGATATACAATGTAAGTTCATCTGTTAACTGAAATGTGGAACAATATTTTCCAGCTGAATACAGTTGGAACTATTTCTAACTCAGAGGTTATCTACAAATTCTAAACAATCAAACCTACAAAGAAATAATTATATATGATTACATATTAAAAATTTTCCAAGTTCTATGTTAGTAAAAAATTAGAAATCACTTGAATAGACATATTTTAACAAGTTCCAACAAAATGGTCATAAAATAACACGTATTTTCCACACGCTGGAAAATCTGGAAACTAAATGTTATTTTTAGCACCAACTTAGACAAAGTGTACAAAATCTTGAAGTGACCTTTAAGTAAGTAGGTAGATATAATTTCTTATCTCGTCTTGCTATATTTTGGAGTAAGCATTTTCAAGGTTTCAAAATCAGCTGTGAAACTGTTTAAATCTTTCATACATCTGTCTAATAATACCTATATGATAACAAACACAGTTCTGGGGAAAAAAATGTATACTTTTTTTATCGTAGTGACTTGACCTAGGTAGCCAGCAGATCCACTCTCTATCAAAGGTCTGTCTGCTGCCAAACACATACGATTTACATGGTTTCTGGCAGCTGTAATAGAGAAATCAACATTTAGAATTGACTGCCAAACATCAACTGCAAATTCTGAGTACTTCTTTTGATGCTATGACAATTTGATTCTGCAAAATGTTCCAGGGAGACAACACAAATGATTATGAAAAGGATAGAATACAGAGTATTCTATAAAAGAAATAATTTCTTAGATCTGCAAACATTTTGTACATTGTACAAAAAAATTTAAGAGTTCTACAGTCTACACAATACATTATCATATAAGAATAAAAGGTAATCATTAGGTTTTATGCCATTCATAAATGCTTTTAACTTAAATGTTTTCTTCCTTATCAATAATTATGATACTCTTATATGTCTAAGTTTATACTTCTGTGGCTGAGTAAAAACCTGCTTCAATTAGTTTGCTCAACTACATCAAGGAACTGATTCTTTGGTTCAGTACTGTAAATCATTTGTTTTTCCTGGCTCCTCATACAGAGGAATTTTCTTTTTTTCACAAAACACATTTTTCTGTAACAAATGCAAGTTCTTAAGACCTGTAAATTTTAAATGACCTGAAACATAACCTCATTTGATGAGCTTGTGCTGTCAACTTGCCTTAAGAAAAACATACCCCTGTTATCCAAAGCATTCATGACAACATCAAATTTCTGGAAGAAATCTATGCCATAGTCAGAGCTCATTACACTGTCATGGTAAGCAACTATCTTGGCATCAGGGTTAAACCTCAGGGCACTTTCCTTGGCCACCTACAAGTATAAGACATAGAGTGCAGTAATTCTCAAGAAAACTCTACAGGTGGTAATACACAATATATGACTAAGCAGCAGTTCTTTTCTTTAAAGATATCAAAGATGGTCATTAAATAAACTCCTTAAGAAAGTAAAGTTTTTATTTTTTGTTTGAGGTTTGGCAAGATGCGAAATTACAAAAGATTTGGTTTAAAAAGCAAAATTACTTTAATTTGCTTAGAGTCAATTTCACAATTAAGGAGAGATGAGCCTGGAATAACTACTGCATTTTTTACTTATTATTTATTACCCAGCAACAGTAAAACAAAAGTACAAACTAATAATAAGTCTTGATTTTCTCACACAGCATGTGACTTAGGATTGTGACTCACAGTTGAGCTGCATTAAGTTTATACTGAAATCATAGTGTTTATTTTTCATGGTTTAAACTTGGAGAAAACATGATGTTTTGACAAACTAAATTGTTTATGCATTTGGTAAAAAACTGAAGAAATGAAAAATAAATGCTTTCTGTCTCTATTAGTGTGACCAGCACACCCTTCGTTAAATATTTATAAACAAACAACAGCTAAAATAAGGAAAATGTCTCTGAGGCTGCCTTGAGATATTTTTGAGAAAATTTTGCGCTTCTGAATTTCAAAATGTACCAAAATTTACCACAGTTCAATACAACTTATCAGGTTTTCAACTGGCTAAATTTCTTTTTCTGTCTTTTTTTCAACATGCATGGGAGGGTTGAATTTATTTTCATTTGATACTTCAAAAGACATCATTTACAGTCCACCTTCAGCATTAGGAATTCTGCATGAAAACAGAGGCTTATAACAATTTTTCTGAATTTATTTTCTAAATTCTACATAAATTTTACAAACAACTGATTAAACATATGCAAAATCAGCTGGAAAAATAACAATATCATAGTAAGAGTAAGACATTTAACTTTTGCAACATCGTATGGTAAAAAAACTGTACATGAGACTTCTAACAGCCACAATCCTCCTTGATTACATGTTCTTCTATTTAGTAAACAGGAGGACCTATGGAATTCTGAATTTTACTGGACCTGACACAAGATTACTAGACCGGTGCCAGAGAAAAAGTTCACTGATTTTTCTCTTTTGCTGATTACTTTCAATTTTGCATTTTTTTTAATGACTGGTTTTGTCTCCTAATATAAAGTCCAATGCTTTAACTGTTTAATTTAACAGCCTTAAATTAGTACATAAGAATACATGTAACAGTTCAATTCATTGAAGAAACAATAAACATGTAATAAATGGGTGTTGGCTTTCCGGAGACACATCTTACAGAGAAGTTATTTCACTTTTCTGTTCTGGTTACATGTAGTATTTCAACAATTTTGAAGCAGGATTTAAGTCCATAATTTTTCTAATTTAAAACCACTATTTATGGTACAATATAATGACTAAAATTTCAGCTTTATTACATACCTGTGCTTTTGATTTACCAACATGCTCCTTTCTAAACAAAAACTGCCTGTTTAAATTACTGACATCAATTGTGTCTAAATCAATCTGAAAAAGAAATATGGAATTTATGCAATTCTAGTTACCAACTTACCAGTCCATTTCTAATTATTAAAAAAGAGTTTAGAAAGCTAAATTGGCAAATACTGACTATACTATAATGAAAAATAATAGACAGGTGGTCAGGCTAGAGACCAAGTCTTCAGTTTATTTATTAATTTCACAAGGGTCCTGCCAAAACTTTAACAACTAATGGGAGACAAGCTTTAAAACCAGGTTTATTTCAAAAGGCCTTATGCTTGCAAGAAACTTGGCCAAATTTTACGGATTTCATCTATTCCTCCAAAGCTGTAGTACAGACGAAAGTTTTACCAAAGCCCTGCACTGAGTCATCAGTATACTGGTTTACTTTAAAGCAGCTCATTCACAGTTGAACGGTAGAAAACAAGATTTTTCTACTCTCACTTGTTACTACTGGCGAAGTCTTTGTTTTCTGACAAAAAAACTCAGCTGGTGTAGGATACTTTGCAAGGGAAAATGCATTTTTCGCTAACACCGGATTGAGGAATTCCGGATAAATATAGAATACAGTATCCCTGAAGCAGGCGCTTGCTGTACCAGGTGACACGTTCCGCAACATGGCATCTTAACCACTCTCGGCACAGGCATTTGTTTCATGAATTAATGTCCCAAACCACTATATAACCAACACAAAGACTTAATTCAAACAGAATTTTTCTAATTTGAACTGACCCGATGCAATATAACTCTTATTATCTCAGATAGTTGAATCTTTTTTCTAAATATAGCAATCAATAACTCTATTGAAAGTGAAACCATTTATCCACAGCACCTCTGATTTCTCTCATGTTTCATCACTTGTTTACAAAACATTTCATGACACTACTTCTGGTCTCTTATGCAAGAAATAGAAATTAGACGTTAAATTCTTCAACAAACTCAATCTAAACACCTCAATTAAGGTTCAGATTTATTGTATAAATAAACTGAAGTCTTTAGTGGACTTTATTATATATTTTTTAATGGATCCCACAGATTAACTCGAATCAGCTGATTACTTTCATTTTCAATATAATGGCAACATTCTGATAGCGATGTTTGGAAGGAAAAAGCAAAGTGACTCTCAGATTCAATCTTGTGAACTTTCCTACCTTGTGCTGGTTATATAATGGTTAGGGACATTTATGAAACATATGGCTGAGGTTTTTGGTCCAATATTCATAAACAGATAATATGTGAGCGCCTGTGATCACGGGTGAATGTGATCAGTCATGTGACGGCACACGAAAATCGAATTCTAAATATAGGTTTTAAACAGTTCGTACCACTATAGCCTCCCCATTTTTTACAATCACAAAATGTTTCATTTGGTTACAATACATCTGTAGATGGTATTGATAAACGTAACACACACAGAAAGTTAAAATCAATATCTTGGACAATGACCATCTGTGACAAAGCTGTTTTAATTACAACAAAACCTCGAATGATTGTAGACCTTTCCAAAAACAAAAGTTTAATAAACAGACTATCTTTTAAAAAAATTTACTGTACAAATAATTAACTACTGATAAAACACTTACTTTAGATATTTTGCCAAAGGTGGTCAGTTGACAACAAACTACAAGTACAAAGAACGTTAAACATGTTTAATTAAATTTTAATAAAAAAAATCAAATTGAGTATTTGTCTACCGTTTCAATATTTACAAATCCAGTGAGCACCAAGTCTTTTAACAGTTCACATCCAATTCCACCTGCGCCAACAACAAGAACTTTACAAGAAGCGACTTTTTCACGTACATCATCTGCGAGAACTCCAACCATGGACGCGGCCATCTTTCGGGAATGACTAAAACAATGCTCTCATCACCATCGTCACATATTCGATGTGAAGAGATGAAGCCTTTATTTATTTATTTATTTATTTATTTATTTATTTATTTATTTATTTATTTATTTTTATTTATTTATTTATTTATTTGTAAAAATAGAAACATCAGTCTCGATAAAATATCAATGTAACTGATTGAATTCAGGGCCATAAAACTTTATTTAAACTTACTTAGAAGGAAGAGACATTTTATTTTGTTCACCTAGGAATGATTCTTTATTATACCCCCCGACCCACCCCCCCCCCCCCCCCCCCACACACACACACAGTGCTATATTGGATTCACTTTTTGTTCGTCTGTCCCGTTTCTTGTCCGGACCAAAGCTTCTGTTTTAAAATACCTTGCCATATTTGTTCACCTTGATGAAATGGTTTGTTTTGTGTAAGACCCAGGTACATAGCTAAAATTAAGGTCTAGCTAGGTCACTGTCACTGGCTAAAGCTAACATATGTTGATTATTGACCTTTCCAGTCCACAACGTCTACATGCATGGAAAGATTCTAAAATACCTTGGTATATTTGTCCACCCTGGTGAGACAATATGTCGTGTAAAAATGATCCAGGTCCATAGCTCAAAGGTCAAGGTCACTGTCACTAGTTAAAGGTAAAAATGTTGATAATCGACCTTGTTCGGGCGATTACCTCTCATTGCATGGAAAGATTTTAAAATAACTTGCATTTTTATTCACCTTGATGAGTGGACACTGTTTTACATGTGAGACCCAGATCCGTAGCTCAAAGGTCAAAGTCACAGATCAAAGTTTTAAAAATTTGATGAAAGACCTTGTCCGGGCCGTAACTTCCCTATAGAAGGAAGGATTTTTAAATTTGCACAAAGTTAGTTTTTTCTTATCTTAGCTAAGCTTGACTTGATATTAAAGAATGAATTTTTAGAAAGAAGATAAAAAGAATAATTCAAATGTATGAAGAACAAAAACTTAGTTCAAGGTCTCTAATTCAGGTAACCATTTTTTTACAGTCTGAGAATGTTCATTTGTAAGATAAAGATATGTTCTATTGGTAGTATACTGGATTAAGACATATGCATGAACTTTCATGTTATTCAGGAGTAATTATTTAATTCAAGCATATTTATAAATACTTCGGCCCAAAAGTCTTCTACAAAACAAGGCATCAAAGTAAAAACGTATATTTCTACACTTAAACAATAACTCAAGTAGCAAAATTATCGATGATTACAACTGTTAAATTCTTATATAGCAATACATGTATTCCGTTTTAATGAAAACATCTTTCACTTTTGATACAGTCGAACTCCTTTGTAACTAAATCCACTTTGGTTTACTGCATAGGGGGATGGCTGGCATGTCCTCAACAGATTTGGAGTTATGAAAAATTAGTTCATTTATTTTATCAACGAATGAAATATGGGTCGTCATTCGGATGCGTTTGAATACGAGTGTGAAACCCACATTTTATTTAATGATAAAATACCATCAGAGTGTTTATTATCTCGATTCTTTTTTAAGTGCACGTTATTTTAACTGTAAACTTTTACACAATCTTTCCCCAAAGTAAAAAATGTTCAGTTTACATTATATATATGCACCCAATATTTCACTTGTGATTCAGTATGACTGGAGATATTACCCGGGAGATATTACAGCATTTGTTATAAGATGTAACTTGACAAAATAAATCTCGTATAAAGGAAATGAAGATAGAAAACGTATAATGTAAAACTAAATTAAAATATAATAGTCATTTTTATAAAATATAGCCTTTTTATTATACTGGAAATATTGAAACTTATGTAAAAATGATATTAATGCCAAAGTACATTTTTTAAGATTAATTCATACGCTTAGCAATAGGTACGAAGGAAAGATGAACCTTTTAGTTATCGTCAAGGTTCGCTGTCTAAGTCTCACCGGATAAGCTTTTCCAGTTCGACACCACCAATGAATCTTTTTAGTCTCTGTCAGTTCTGCGATTCTGTTGCTATTGAAATGATGAATGATGTTTTGAAACAAAGTTTGTAACACTTTTTGATGTCTAAATAAAGTAGGAATAAATATTGCTCATAAAATTTGTTTTAAATTTAGAATATGAAAAAAAGTATGAAGCTGCATGCTTGTATGTGTGTTTATGTCCGGCAACTTGAACACATTTACAATATTGGCCGTATGGTTAGGGCGTCCGCCTTCAGATCGAGCGGGAGATCGAAGGTTCAAATCCCAGTCAGTCGAGACTAGGTTAGAACTTGAGGAGAGGTCGATTGGTGAGTCGCCATCTAGTAAAAAACTAGAACTGTGTCCATAGGACACGGATGCCCCCACTATGCATAAGTGCTCATAAACAAGAGCATGTATATCCTGTATGTAAGATTTTTTCTGTACATATACCTAAAATGACCTACAGGTAACCTTATGTACATGATAAATTAAATTACAAATGTAAAATTTATATGTTCAATTATTTATATGGTATATAGTGAAAAAATCAACAAAGGGCCATAATTCTGTTAAATATGGTCACAGCAAAAATTCCTTCCTTTACTACCATCTACACATTAAAGCTGTTCATCCCTGAAAGTTTAAGCAAAATCTGCCATCCGGTTTAAGAGGAGTTGCCTTCACAAAATTTCTATATGGTATATAGTGAAAAAATCAACAAAGGGCCATAATTCTGTTAAATTTGGTCGCAGCAAAAATTCCTTCCTTTACTTCCATCTACACATTAAGGTTGTTCATCCCTGGAAGTTTAAGCAAAATCTGCCATCCGGTTTAAGAGGAGTTGCGTTCACAAAATTTCTATATGGTATATAGTGAAAAAATCAACAAAGGGCCATAATTCTGTTAAATTTGGTCGCAGCAAAAATTCCTTCCTTTTCTACTATCTACACATTAAGGTTGTTCATCCCTGGAAGTTTAAGCAAAATCTGCCATCCAGTTTAAGAGGAGTTGCGTTCACAAAATTTCTAGTGAAAAAATCAACAAAGGGCCATAATTCTGTTAAATTTGGTCGCAGCAAAAATTCCTTCCTTTTCTACTATCTACACATTAAGGTTGTTCATCCCTGGAAGTTTAAGCAAAATCTGCCATCCGGTTTAAGAGGAGTTGCGTTCACAAGATTTCGGGACGTACGGACGGACAGACAGACGTACGGACGGACGGACGGACAAGTGAGAAGGGATTGGGGAGGTACTGTGCGCACAAAAGATTGGTATCTCACAAGCCAACTTGCCTGGCCCTTTCACTAGGGGTGACACTATAATAAACAAAGCCTTTACCAAATACATTTATTTGGTTTGTATTGGGTTGTTTTTTTTCTTTCACCAGCTTTTATATTTTGCCGTCTTAGTCGGACAGTTTGCTATTAATCGTTCCTAGATTTAAGCAGAATTTTGAGGACATTTCTTGGAGAAAGACTCACGTCATATTCTATTCTTGAATTGACACACTCAGTAGGAACGAGACTAACTGATATAAAATACGTTCAAATGTGACGGATTTTTAGTGGTACCTCAAAAGCAATAATAATAATAAGCTAGAATAGCTGCCTTGCAATTGCTCAAAACATATTTGTACATATGTGTGATTAGAGCCTCTTGCCCAGATAGTGTACTCAACATTAGAATATAAACAGTGTTTATTTGAGCAGCTGAGACTAAGGACACGAAATATAACAAAACGAAACATTCATGAGTTTATTGTAATACAAACTTGGTCCTTTTCATTTAAACACAGTAAAACATGTCTGTATTTTAGTAAGTAAGTTATGGCCAAAAACTCCCAGGAGACATCATAACATGTCCAAGTATTTAAGACACGAAATTCATTTTACTACTAGGTTATTTTTTGTACAAAAACTCAAAACAAAATAGAGACAGGTATTCTACTGTCCAAACAAAACCAAACACATATTTACAATATCTGATAGCCAATGCGAGTTATCTTTTTATAAGATGAGGGTTACTGTCCTTTACCATAACTTTTCTCCGCGTTGATCCTATAGTAGGGATTGAACTGTTACTATCAGTTTCCACAATAACAACCTCAACCAATTCAAATAGATGTCTACAATCTTGTTTTCTGCTATGGCAAATATATTTCGATGAAAGAATAAATAAATAAAAACAGTGTTAAGGAAATTTTGGATCATTTTGTCGTCGTTTTTAAAGCTTTTTACTTAGCACTAGACTTGACAATCGGGTTGTCAATGTTCATATTTCAGATGCAACAAACCTTAGTAAGGATTGCAGATAATGTGATTTTTTGAAAACAGTTTTACGATCATTTCTTTTTGTTTACTTTTGATGAAATCCAATCTCGAACCGCGGCTGGATCATAGGCGTATGGACCAAGGCCTTGGTAACGCACAATCCCATCTGAGACGATGTACAAAGATTCTGGCATGGCTGCGTATTCAAATGAAGCGGTATTTTTCATGTTGTCCATCACTAATGGACAATTAAGTCCATTCCCAAGTAACAGTTTAGCAGCTTCGAGACGATGATCAATACTTTGATGATATGCTATAGAATAATCGTTACCTTTGAGTTCCCAACCGTCCGTTGCGTGCGCTTCTTGTACATAAACAGTAACAAAGTCGACAGAGTCGGCAAAATCGGTCACAAGTTTCTTGAACTGGTCCAATTTTGCGATAAACGGGGGTCAGGTGCAGCTGCCAAAGTTAATGACCAACATACGACCAGGTTTTTCGAAGTCTAAGAGATTTAAACGTTTCTTCTCCAACGACAGAACTTCAACATTTGGCGCTTTCATGCCTGTCTGCAGACGACAAAGGGCTTTCCGGTACCGCACTCTCCACATTACTTGAACAGTTTTCAATGAAATATTCAGAGATGTACCTTTTTTTAATAGCAGCATGCGTAACTTCTTTGGTACTAAAGACTCTGGTAAGGTGTTACATATTGGAAATATAATGCACGAATTGACAGTCACGGAAAACAATGCAAAACACGTTTTGATCGTTGACACAAGGGCAGCCCTGCACACGTCTGCTGCAGTAGTCATCGTTACTGTAATGTTAAGTATAAAGTTTTTAGTACATGTATTTGGTAACAAAACATTTAGTCCACGTAAATGCTATAATGTATGGATGAGAACAATTGAAGGGATAAAATGATCAACCTCTAACTGAAAGTCTCCGATTCGAATCACGTAAGAGGGTCACCTCTGCGTTCCTCACTGTGTAAGCAATGACAAGAACCTCGGAAGCAGCAGGTGTGGCTAAAACAAGCTGCAAGAGCTTTATCGATGTAAAAGTAAATAGGTTCTAACTCAATTGACAGTAATGTTGATGAGAAACCATTTATGAAAGAAACTGATGCCACAAATAGGTCAATTTAAATTCAACAGTTAATGTATACGACGATATTACAACGTTTATAAGCATTCCGACAAACAGTATTCCAACACCATGTGCACATGTTATTCCCACAACAAAGTATTTGACTGACGACATGGGAAAAGGAACACTCAGACCTAAGTTTTGGATTGTTTGTTTGTTTGTTTGTTTTTGTTTTTACTTATTTTGAACAAATAATACTTTTTAAATTCCTGCACTGAACAGATTCGGTGTAATAATTTATCATAATGAAATTCTTTATATAATTAAAAAAGACGTCACATACCCTAACTGAACGTCTTCCTGCTGGTAGTAAATTAGTTTTGTAGATTTTACGTATTTAAATTGTAAAACTCTATATGTTTTTAATGTATTCGATCTGTTTTTAATATAATTGTTATCATTCAACGCTGCATTTTATCACTTTTGTAGAAGAGAAAAACTGTCTTCAAAACATGTTTCCTATGGTAATGATCGTCAAGAAATTTACATACAGAAGGCATTTTTATGAACGACGATATTTAAGCTAACAATATTACACTTTAACCTTGCATTTGAAGACGATGAGAAAAATGTCCATTTTTACTGATTTTCAATTTACTTTATTTCATTAGTATAACAGATGTCCGAATGACTCTTTTTCTGTTTCGACGGTCATTTTGACGTTGTCATCTAAAAAAATACATTTAACGAAATATTGAGATAATTCATGATTGCAAACTTATTCACTGTTGCCTATGTCTGTACTTTTATTACATCTAAGTCCGCAAAATATTTCCTAAACTTTGAAGCAAATGTACGCACAGTGTCTGCGCACTACACTACCACAGATCGATTAATATTTTTGATGTTTTTAAAAGCCCTACTATTCACAAACTCGGTAAAAAAATAAAAGTAATATAAAGAAGAAGGTACTCACACATCATTTATATGTATTTTTCATCGTTGCAAAGCCCACTCTACTGACACTTCACTGAAACGCAGACGTAACCAAAAAGTAATTAGAACATTACTCTGATGTTAAAAGTCAGGACAGTTCAATAGGTAGGTCAATTTTTCAGCAAGATATCAAGGATTATCGTATGAATGGATGGTGCATTTACCTTTGATATTTACCATTCTAAATAACTAGGCTACCTTTAAAATGAGAAGCTTTGTAAAAAAAAGCTGAACGGACATAAATGGCATCCTAACTGACGTATTAAGAATGTGTTCTATTTTAAACTCAAAAACACTATGCAGGGGGAGTTCTAAAAATGATATTTTTTTCCAATGAGCTTTGTTTTATCTTAACGGGCAGCACCGGGACAAGGGGCAATCTGCAGAATAGACGTTGGTACGAATTTCTTTTCCCCAAAAGATACTTGTGCTGACTTTTAAATTTGAATCATTAGATCAAGTTTTCAGTAAGGATCAAACAGACAGTGTCGGCTCAATGGATTGGCCATCAAAAATGTGGTACTTTGTTCAATAGATTAATCATTTTATGTAGACTTTCATTTTTTTGTGGTATGTAGCTGAACATTTCAAGAATGGTTTATACATGTACATAAGCTGACAGGAGCTAACATACCTAGTTCTTTCAGCATTCTTTTTTTTTTTTTAAATTTAAATTGTTTTTTCATTTAATCTGTTTAACTCATAAATGCTGAACGTGGATAACAAATTTCTGTCTCCAGAGAAGCATGGGTGATTTAAACTTATTTTCACATTGGTTACCAATGAATGTCCTTGAAAATCCAATATGATTTCGATAAGATTAATAGATGGACAATGACTAGATGTTAAAAGATAGGACAATTCAGTTAAACGTAGGTCATTTTTAGTAACAATTCAAGCGTTATCATATGGATAAATCAAAACAGTCCATCCCACACATTATTTCCATCAAACAGTTTTTGAGTGTTTAAACTCCATTGAGAAATTATTCTTACAACAACAATGTACATCAGACCAGAAGGACCTATCCGGCATTACAGACTTTCAGAAATATACATGAAATACTTTTAAGGACTTAGAAGAACACAAAGACACAGCTATGAAATGCACATTTCTTTATTCTTATAAATTAATGTACAATATATCACAGTCTCTGAAACAATGGGTATAAATATTTGTAGACAACAAAAGAAAAACAAAAAAGACAATATATTTTGTGCAAAAATGCAATATTTTTAATAGAAACAGGGAAAAAATCCACCTACTAACTCTAGTTAAAGAGTCAACAAAAGAAGTGCACAATTAAATCTTGGATGATAAAGTCATGGCTGCAATGTTTTCTGTGGCATTTACCAATATACTCCATTATTTTAACAGGATACAGACAGCTGAAATCTTGAAATCTACCAATAGTGTGTCAAAACTGAACCAGAAAGCTTGCAAAGATTAGCAAGTTATTTTTGCATTAAAATGAAACCTCTAAGGCAGCCAATAACATGCAACATAAAACAGGTCAACAAAAATAACACTGGTACTAAAATTATGAGCCACATATAAGTGGTTTATTAGTAAGGTTTCTACCTAGCTTCTTACATAAATTAACATAGTATACCTTGAATAATGATATGTTTATACACATCTCTTTACCTTTATTTTTATCCAAGTCTCCTAACCAGTGAAGATAGTTTTTTGCATGCATGAATTATTTTCAAACATCTGCTGTTTTGTTAGAATAATTGCTTGTATTACAAAAGGCCGACTCATTACCATCACTAACAAGCCTTTGATATTTTAATTGCTGGATGAAAGTTTGAAATAAAAACCTATGTTTTGAAAAAACATGTCCAAAGGCCAAATGATATGACAATTATATCCATAATAAATACATCTAGAAATTAGACATTACCTTTGTATGAAAACATGATATAATAAAATAATCCACAGTCTTCATACACAACATCATCATCTGGATGGTAATTCCACAGAGCTTAAAGAATGTAACTCTTAATGTACCAAACATGTAACACTTTCTCCAATATCAGTATCAACTATATTACAAACTTGAGGTCCAACTCATTTCTGAATAATAATGATTCTACAAAATAAAACGAAGAACAATTTTATCAATAAAGAGGCTCTCCAGCAGTATATTTGAAAAATTAGGAGAAAATTTGGGAGACAAATTACAGAAAACTAGGAAAAATCTAGGTAAATCTAGGAATGTTAAGACAAAAACTGGACAAATCTTACCTTTCCTGTTTTTTTTTTTCTATTTAATTACTTTTATTTATTAAAGTACTGGGACTGTTTAGCTGACTGCTTCTGTAGTTATACTGTACTTGTAAGCATTAGTGAAGCACAGTCCAACCTTTATATATCATCTGGGAAGGCTGGACAATGCACTAGATGCTAGACAACACTGTCAGCAACACAGACTGTCAGCTAAACATCATCAGATTGTATTCTGCATGAAAGTCTCAAAAAACAATTTTAAAATCAGTACAGACCTTTCTTTTAAATTACTTCCCTGAAAAACAAACAAACTAGGAATACTAGGAGGTTTTTAGAAAAACCACAAAAAACTAGAAGCACTTTAGAAAAACTAGGAATTCTGGATTGCCTGAATATAAGCTAAAACTTTCCTTCAATAAAAAATTACTTAGCAGGCAATACTTGTTTTTCCCCCGTACAAGACTCCTCTACAAAAATATGTGACTCTGAATAGCAAATCTACTATAACATTTGTAGGCTAAATAAAGTTATGTATAAAGTATGACTGACACATAATGGATTGGTTAACAAAAAATAAACAAAGTGATGTGTGACTTTATCCTCGAGTTGATACTATGGTTTAGAATGTTATTGTTAACTAGTGAACAATTAATTGGCTCTAGTCTTCCTACACAATATAAACATCTAATATGGTTTTTCAGTAATGCACTTAAACACCCATTGTTATTCACTAAATTAACTATATTTAAACTTGTCTTTCAAAATATCCATTGGCCACTTGTTACCTCCCTATTTATCTGCTGGTTATTTCTTTGTCCACAATAGCATTACCTATAATGTTAATTGTTTGTCCACAATAGTATTACCAATAATATAATTGTTATTTCTCAGTCCTCAACCACATTACCTATTATGTTATTTCTCTGTCCACAACAGTGTTACCTATAATGTACTTGTTATTTCTCTGTCCACAATAGTTTTACCTGTTATGTTATTTCTCTGTCCACAATAGTTTTACCTTAAATGTTATTCCTCTGTCTACAATAGTATAACCTATATGTTATTTCACTGTGCACAACAGTGTTACCTATAATGCAATTGTTATTTCTCTGTTAACCACAGCTTTACCTATAATGTTATTTCTCTGTCCACAATAGTGTTACCTATAATGTTATTGTTATTTCTCAGTCTACAATAGTATAACCTATATGTTATTTCACTGTGCACAACAGTGTTACCTATAATGCAATTGTTATTTCTCTGTTAACCACAGCTTTACCTATAATGTTATTTCTCTGTCCACAATAGTGTTACCTATAATGCAATTGTTATTTCTCTGTCCACAACAGTGCTACTTGTAATGCAATTGTTATTTCTCTGTCCACAATAGTTTTACCTGTAATGTTATTTCTCTGTCCACAACAGTGTTACCTATAATGTTATTGTTATTTCTCTGTCTACAATAGTATAACCTAAATGTTATTTCACTGTGCACAACAGTGTTACCTATAATGCAATTTTTATTTCTCTGTTAACCACAGCTTTACCTATAATGTTATTTCTCTGTCCACAATAGTGTTACCTATGATGCAATTGTTATCTCTATGATCACAACAATATGTCAACCATAACATAACCTCTAATGTAACTCTTGTTAGCATTACCTACAATTTTATTTCACTGTCCACAATGGTGTTAACTATAATGTAATTGTTATTTCTTTGTCCACAACCGTTTACCTACAATGTAAATGTTCTTTTTTGTCAGCCATAGTATTACCTATAATGTAATTATTCCAGTCTCAACCAAAAAATCCTGTATATTTTTTCTCTGTCCACAGCAATTTTATCTATATAGGCTGCTTAATATTAATCTGTAATCAAATTACACCTGTGTCAACTTCCTGTTCTGTCCTGTATATTTTTAATCAACTTATTTACTTTTGTTCATATCCCTGTATCTTGTTATTTCTACCACCACTATGTTATCTAACTGTACTTGTCAACAGCAATTTTATCTATATAGGCTGCTTAATATTAATCTGTAATCAAATTACACCTGTGTCAACTTCCTGTTCTGTCCTGTATATTTTTAATCAACTTATTTACTTTTGTTCATATCCCTGTATCTTGTTATTTCTACCACCACTATGTTATCTAACTGTACTTGTCAACAGCAATTTTATCTATATAGGCTGCTTAATATTAATCTGTAATCAAATTACACCTGTGTCAACTTCCTGTTCTGTCCTGTATATTTTTAATCAACTTATTTACTTTTGTTCATATCCCTGTATCTTGTTATTTCTACCACCACTATGTTATCTAACTGTACTTGTTTGATTGTTTATTCCTTTGTTACTTCCTTCTTATATTTTGTCTCTCTCTAGCTATAACTTGTTCCTCTCTTTGTCCACTAGTTACTTCTGTCAGTATCAATATATGATGTGTGTTGTCTACCACATATTTTACTAGTTGATTTTTGTGCATGTCTTTGTTCTGTGCTTTCCAAATGTCTGTTAAAAAACTGTCTGTTATTGCTCTGTTTGTAGTGTCTCAGACCTGGTTCTCTTATGTAGATGGTGAATGATCAGTCTCTCCACAGGTATATATCTACCAGTCTGAAATAGAGAAATACAAGATAATTTCTGACAGACAATTTACCTTTTTTATATGCAGAATTCTTTTTCAACATGTTGCACTTGTTCAAAGAAAACTTGAAAAAAAATTTCAGAGTTATTCAGTAAATAAATAGTAACTTTCTTTTACCGAACTCCTTCTCTCTGGATTTATATGTAAAGATCACAATGACCTTTAAGATAAATATAGAAAAATGTGTATGTCTAACAAAAGAGTGAATACAGCAACACTTGCTACAAACAACGACATTTCATATCAACACAAAAGCAAAATATTCAGTGCTTTATGGATACAGAAATAATTACATGTAATATCAAAAGGGCCAACTTTTATAAGTATTAAAACCATCATCTGCACTGAAGAAATCAATATAATACTCCTGTGTTAATACTTAGCTGTCACCTAATTCCTTCAAAGCTATGGCAGGCAGCATGATATTTAAGATGATAATTGTCTGTTGCAAAACCTCCCTAGGAATTTCACCTTAGTATCCATAAGCCCTTTGTTGTGGCATATTGTTCAGACTATTAGGCAGTTGAGGAAGTATTCCAAATTAAATCCTTAAACTGTGTGAGTCTTTGAAGCTGTTATAACTGACTTGCCAAGAAGCACATAACTGACCAATTTATTTTACCAGCACTCGGCTGCACTTACCTTAACATTGAGTACTGAAGTTAGCTCCCTTAGTCTGTAGAATTTGCCTTGATCTGCAGGTGTATACATTAATCTTTTTCCCTTGTATGTCCCATCTGTATCTCCAACTGTAACAGGCAAACACAGATAACATGCCTACACTAAGGCTTGGTAAGATTTTATCACACAATTCTTATACTAATATTTCTAACGAAATTTATTCATTTGTGTTTGGTTTAATGTTCTTCTTTTGCTTAATGTCCTTCAACAGAGAACAGTATTTCAGTTACAAAGAAACCAAAAAGACCTTCAAATGATTTCTAATTTCAAAGTTTTGATAGCAAACGTAAGCGCAAAGAACAGAGGCTGTTACTAATAAGTTTAAATCTCTACATACCTGGCTCGTCCATTCTTACACCTATATACATCCTTGCATCATACTTCTCTGGGTTTAACTTGCCCTTAAACTTCACTATCCCAGTGTAGTTCAGGGGCTTTAGCACTAAAATAAGACTAAAATGGAATAATATACAATCTAATGAAATCCTTTCTTTATAACAAAAAATATTTTATCTATATCTAAATACGAAAATACTCATTAACAAAATCAAAGATATATTTATTGAGAAACCTTATAGTAGTGAATAAAGAAGCAATTGGCAAAAGAAAAACTGGAAACGTGTCAAAAGGAAACAGATGCCACAATTGTCTGTTGGGGCCTTAGGGGTGGGGGAGGGGGTGGGGGTACGGGGATAATTAACTAAAAGATTCAAGAACTATCATTCTTATTCTGTACTTCATTTCATATTAAAAATAACATGTTGCTATGTAAAACTTTAAACTTGATCTGAATATTTATTGAAGTGTACAGTAAGTTGTATAAGAAGGGAAGCATGAAAATGAAAGTTTTACTTTCTACAAGAAAGAAATGAAAAGGGCCATCATTCAAGTAAAATATGTGCAGGAGAAATTCCCGTCTGAACATTCTAAAGACCTAGCCTGTTATTTCAAACCAAGTTAAATGAGGTAAACATGTAAGAGTTCTTTTTGGTTAAATATCCACCACTTAGTGAGCAATACAAATGGCTGTTTTTAAAAATTAACACTAGAATTCTTTTTTTTTATAGCCATTACACATGTAGGTGGTTCATTTTAGGAAAGTCTAAATGACTTTGGGAAAGTTCTAATGTTGGAGGAGGAGTTGTCCACAAACAAGGAATTTTCTTTGTTCAATATAGAGAAGGATCATAATTGTGCGTGTATAGCACATACTTTTTCTACTGAATTAATTCATTTTAACCTCTCTAGAACTCATGTGTTGCTCACAAAACCACCACAGGCAAACAAGAACTGTCACTGTAAGATGACAATGCCCCGAAGTGGTGCTTTGACTTTTGAACTGCGGACCAGCCATTCAGGGGTTAAGGACAAATTAATATAGGTCAATGGGAAGGTCTTGTCCAAAGAGGTTTTGTGTCCACGTAAGAATGAAATCCACTTACTAATAAGGAAGTTATGGCCAATGTTTTCAGACGGACTGACAAATGGACAGTTAAAATCTATATGCCTCCCTTCAAAGGCTTAAAAAATATGTATAGGAACCAAAATGGCAGAATATCAACACTTTCCTGAGTAATGTATGCTTCAACAAAATCTTGTCAGAGTACCAAGGCAGATCTCAGATGTAGCAAATGACATCACATCAAAAAGATCAAGACTGAACAAATAAATTTTATCAAGCATTAATACCTTTCTTTTTTCCATATCTAGGGGGTTTCTGGGGAACACTAATCAGCACCCTATCACCAATGTTTATAATCTCTGACAATACAATGTCTTTTTCTCGAGCACTGACTCCCTTTAGTACAAACTCCTGTTCTGATGTCATTTCTTCCTCGAAATCTGATTCTGATGAAAACACTGAATCAGCATCACTAGGCAAAGGTCCTTTGTCCTGAGATGTTTTCTCTCGTGGAGATTCACACATTCCTTTGTCATCATCGGCAGGACCTATGCTGTAATCTAATGAAGGTTTTAATCTGGTATTGACATGTTTCTCAGATTTATAAGTTGTAGTGTTTCTAGGACTCAGAGTAATATCAATATCGAAACTATTTGTCTTCCTTGGTAAAGGTTTAGTGTACACTTTATGTGCCTCCCTATATGATGTTGTCCTATGGACATGAGCAATGTTTTTCTTTGTTGGTTGCGCCATGGCTGAAACAGGCCTTTTTCTCTTATCTGGCAACTCTGTCACCATCTGATTGAGAAATCTTTTGCTACCATGTGACTTGTTACCATGGTCACTATTTTGGTGGTTTCCATGGTGATCAGATTCAATGCCATATGGATGGTTGTTGATATCAATGTCTCTGTCTCTATGGTGAGGATTTGGGTATGCACTCTGAGCCCGAGGTGGAGGGGCTGAAGATGCCCTGAAGTCCATTTCACCTGAGGAACATGGTGTTGATCCAGCAGACCTAGGAGAGGGTTTAACAAGTACACAATGATACAGAATGTGTTTTGTTTTCAACTACATAGTTATATTTACTATCTACTGAAGAAATATACTTAAACAAAATTAAGTGTTACATAGAATAAATCATTTGGCCAAAAATTGTTGTTTCATGCAAAAAAAGTTACCCCCTTTAACTTGTAAAATATAGCTTTTGTGCTGGCTTGTGCTAAAACTAACTATTATCATCTGAACTAATAAAAATAAATTGAAAAAGAGATGTGGGATGAATGGATTAGCTTATAATTAAAATATCTATGCTTGTCAAGCAGAATCCGTCCAATTATTATTTTTCAAAATTCTTTAAAATAATGAAAAGATCAAAAGATGGACCACATTTATTGCATTATCAACAGATTGGATACATTTTAGGCTTCATAATCGTAATCTATCTAGAGACAAAAAAAATCAACCCTAGCATGTAAAGAACATGGTTTTACCTTAATGAAGTTGTTGAGTTTCCCTCGCTGAGTCTGTCTATTAAATGCTGTATTCTGTGTACATGGTCAGTGTCCAAGCTATCATTTAGGACACCAATAATTTCCTACAAAAGTCAGGATAGAAAATCAAACACTCAAATTTCCACTTTACAAGGTATTTTGTTTCTCTAGGAAAATAAACAGAACAGTTTCATTAAAATAAAAGGTCAAGAATGCACGACATCACTCACAAGTGAACATTCCTTTCAAGCAATTCTCAAATCAACCAGACGAGCAAACATGACTGAATCAAATGTTCTAGGTTGCCTATTGCATAAATATCATCAATCTGGCATAGTAACTTATACAATGCTTTCATTTTCCTTAGATGTTTGTAATTAGAAGACTAAATAGAGTTACCTACCTTTGATAAATCTAAAGCTTTTGTTTTCTGTGTCACAAGATAATCCTTGCCATACATTAATTGTTTTAGTGACTGAACCTCACACTGGGCAAGTTTTAACTCTTCTTTAAGCACCTCTGTTTTAGCAATATCCTGTTCTGTATTCTATAAAAAAAGAAGAAAATATTGGCTGTATTTGTAAAGTACATTGTACTGTTTAGTATAAAATACATCGGTTTACAGTTTGTTAAATTTACCCTGTAAGCATTTTACTTTTTCACAAACACTGAGGTTCAGGTTATTAAATTATCATTTTATGTACATATTTATTTTCCTGCTTTAAAAAAATACCTAAATTATTTATGGAAAAAAGAAATACTTACATGCCTTGGACTGGAAAAAACAACTAAGAAAACATGCTTGATTTTTAAAGAGATTTACAATAAAATATGTTTTGTGGACTAGTTTAAATTAAAATACCGTACAGTAGTTATATGATTCAAAGGCATGAATAATCATCACTTTACAAAAAATAATAGTTAAATTATTCAAAACTTGTAGTCTTGTACCGTACCCTGAGTCTGTCCTTATATTCTCGTACTGCTTTTCTCGCCGCAGCCAGCAGGGCATTTTTCTCCACTATCTGTCTTTTATGATCCTGTATCTCCTTTTCTTTTTCTTGTATTGTGTCTTTCAGTCGTGGTATAGTCTCTAAATTCTGAATTTATAAATACATATTGTCTAATTTTACAGTAGAATTGCATTTACTTTCCATAAATACTATTAACTACTGGTATATCAATGAAAAGATATTCCTCTACACATTTCACGCTAATTCCATGTAAAATAACATCAAAAAGCAGTAACTTTTAACAAAATATTTGCCTATGAATGATCACAAAACAGGTAACAAGACACATGAGCTATCTTATCTCTTTAAATATAACAAAATCTTTTGCTTTTAAACATTTCTCTGCACAATAACATAGGAGCTGAAGTTATGTTGAATGCAGCATTTACAAACATGTAATCAAATTACTTTTTTGTTTCTATCACACACACTTTCTGTATGTATTATATGACATATTACATTTATGCAAACTATGACATGCTTCTTCCATTTCTAGAGAAAGATCTCTTCTACACCTTGTGGCACTGCTTGCACTTTTTAAATTATTTGGGTAAGTATTTGTTAGTGTTCTTTACCCAAAAACTGACAATGATTTTACCTTTTCAATATTTTCGTTCTTCATTATTTCATGTCGAACTTGTATCTTCATATCTTCCATCTTCTCCTCCATGTCACGGATTCGACTGTTTGCCGTCTGCAAGGTACATGAATATTCATCAAAATTTTCCATTTCAATTTTGCCCACTTGATATCACCAACAGTTAATTAAGATATACCTTTATTTTTTTATTTTATTTTTTTTTTTGGTGGATGGTGGGGGGGGGGGGGGTGTCGTACAGTGCTCTGTTATAAAGCCATATAAGAGCACCAGGAAGTGTAAGTGGCACTGCACCTATGGTACAAAATGAAGGTGACCAGAACCCATACAGCAAGTCTAATGCATATGTAATGGTATTATAAAGACAAAAAGAGAAAGTAATAAAGTCAAATGGCATGTACATTTAAAACTAATTGTCAAATTATGGACATGTACACAGCATCCTGCATATCAAGTCCTAACTACAGCTTGTAGCAAGTTTTATCTGTGCTGCTTCAAAATAGTCAGGGAGGTTTAACAAAGGAAGGCTTCTTGTGTTCCAACAACTGGGTATCTGTATTAGAACAGCCACTGTATCAGTCTACCCAAAAATGTCCACTTTACCAACCAATGTTTATATAACCTTCAATAAATTATTACCAGTAACTTCTTCCACAGACTGATACCCTATTTTAACTTTCTCATTTGTTTTGATTTGCATTAGGACAAAAAGAGCTGTCACCTGAAGCCCCCTATGTTAATTAGAAATCCCTAAAATCAACATGGGTGATCTACCCTTAGATCCTAGACTGATATCATGTGACCTTGACATTTGATGCAGTGAGCCATAATACCTATACAGGCCCTCTATAAATCATGCCTTAGCATCCAAGTAAGTATGAGAGACTTGGGTTTAATTGAAAGACAATTTTAAAGGAAAGTCTCTGTGACCCTGACCTTTCATGCAAAGTGTCTAAAATCCACTAACCATGCAAAACCTACCTACCAAGTATAATTAAAAGTTAGAGGCCTATTTTTTAAAGTTATTACCTGGAAACCACTTGGTCGTACAGATAGACCAACAGTCATTTACAAAGTAACATATCCTAATTTGTTTAAAGGGGCCCATAACTAGTCTAGTCCTTTGTTTTGATGATGGGTGAAAACAAACTAAATGCTGAAGGTTACACAGGTAAGTTACCTCAATCTGTCTGTTACAGTCATCTATATCTTTGTTCAGTCTCTTTATCTCATTATCCCTCACTCTAACCTGTTGTCTGCAAATACAAGATTTACACAATGTGAATTTGAAATAATATTATTATACTTTTTTCTTCTATATTTTTCAAAGTTATTACTTTCTTCAGATTGCTTATTTCAAATTAATAGTTTTCATCCACTCGACTGGTTCCTGTGTTTAAATGCAGAACTGGTAGATTGTTTTGAAAGATGACAAAGATGAAAAAAGTTCTAACACATTTTGTACTGGTAATAACAGTAGTCTCCCCTTCTTCAACTGCCCTAGTTAGTTATTTGCATTTCACATTTTTCAGTGGTTGACTGAAGTGTAATATTTCATAATTTTCTGATCAACTTCCTGTTGTGAGGGCCTTGACAGCTCAGTGGTATGAGCATCTGCCTCTGGTTTGGAAGGTCCCAGGTTTAAATCCTTGTTGGAGAAAAGTGTGTTTTAATGGACAGAGACACTATTGCCACACATGCTCAATTCACCAAGCTCTAAGTGGGTTCCAGCAATGACATTTTAATCCATTTGGGAGAATTTTATACCTCACCTTCAGTGCCCTAATAAATAAAATGTCACCATCTTCAAGGATCTCCAATGAAGTACTTACATTGTTGATTCCAGATTCTGCTTAGTCGTTTCCAAAATCAGCTCAGCTTTTTCAACCTCAGATGCTGAAGAAAACAAAAATACTAACTATCAACAAAAATATTTAACACCATAGTAATTTTTGGGAAATTTAAAGAAGAGTATACAACCAAAATAAGACAGAATCACATTTTTGGATGTTCCCTATTTTCTGTTCTAAGGGAAAGAGATCTTAAAAGACCAAATAATGATTTTGTGCTACACAGTAATTTTGTTCTATTGCCATTTGTTTAATCCTGTTTTGACTACATTACTTCTGCTATCAGATCAGTATCAAGGCTACATAAAACTCCTTAACTGATGTCAATTTTAGATCCATTTTTTCTTGTTTTAACGGCATTCAATTTTTCAAATAGAGTTTTGGAAATGAAAAAAAAGCCAAACTTTATTCTGCTATCACGGACAAGCGATCAACTACTTCACAAAGTAACACCATATAAGGTTACAAATTCTTCTCAATTTTACAAATACCATTTCACAAACACACTTTGATTATATCTGAGAAATAGTTAAGAAGAGTTACCTTTCCTGACATCCATTTTATAAACTTACAAAATTCAGAACTCTTTCCTTAACATACAAATCAAGAAAATATTTTATATAAGTAAAACCTTGTATAAGTTACCGTAGCTAAGATATTTGTAACTGACTATAATTAAAAATAAAAGTTTCGAAAGATAAGAACAGGGTAATAGTTTGTTTTCAATGTTTGTCTTTCAATACAAAGTACCCTCATACACTATCTACCATATTTCAGTTTAGAGCAATTCTCCTATATATCAGTCCTGTTATTGTATTTTCAATTAAAGTTACAACCTGAGCTGTTCATTATAGCCTATCACATATCTTTGCACTCCCAGTGAATGCAAAAACAAATTCATTAAATGTCATAAATCTAAACCAGACATTAGACAAACTCTTGTATGTGGAGTGTGAAAACATATTTCAACCATATCAACCCATGCATCATTTACCTAATACAGACATGTGCACTGTTGCAGATAAACACGTGGTTTGTATCACAACAAATGCCAAGAAAATATGTAAAAGTCATGTGCTCGTTATACTACTTCTTTGGTCAGTGACAGAGTTTGATTCAAATATGCCAGTCAATAACCACATTGTAAATCATTCTTATGCTCCTACTGCCAAATTCTGAAATTCTAGCACAGTATCCACTTCCTAACCTAAAAGTTGATTAAATGTCACATCTGCTACTTTATATATGGTAAAAATTTAATTTTTTTCTCAATATTGTCATAACCATTAACACTCAGCTGAGAAGCTTCAAATCTGATGTCTCTCTCTATTTGAGTTCATTTATCATCGGTATCAGTTGCCCACATGACCGATGCCCCCTGCAGAGATTTTATTTTTAGGTGGATAGTGCAAGATGCAGAAATTAAGCATCCCATTCCAGAGACACCCCTGGATCTTTTGCATGCTCAGTGCACAGCACTGATACATGGGGCCTAGGTTTAACGACTCATCTGAAAGACAATTAGTAATGTTAGTCGAGGAGTGAATCGAGGGAATCGATCTCGGGATCCCTGGGTTACCAGTCCAGTGCATTGATCCACTCCTCACAGAGAGAGACGAGAGTCACAGTATAAGTCATATATACAGTACATACTAAGGGTGAATGTGAAAATGTTATAAGTGCTGTAAAATTAAGAGGCAGATAGCATTTATTCCCATTCACCTCATCAAATTTATTCATTACAAATGTAGTAGAAGCCCAATAAGGCACCTGTATGCCATGCTTATCAGCTTGCTTTTATGGCAACTTGGTAGAGTATCAAATCCAGCTCAGGGCAAGTAGATTTTTCCAAGTTAAACATACTAGATTTGCGATAATATATCACTGTCTCCAAAGACAAATCATTATGAACAAAAAGCTAGAGATTATATGTCTCTTAAAGGGGAATGTCTTAAGTGTCTAAATCAACATGACAGAATGGAATGCTAACTCAAAACCAAAAACTTAATCTATGGGAATTACATATTAATTTTTCAGGTATTTGTCCTTAAAAATTGAGAAGTTTTAATCTTTAATTATAATTAACTGCTGCATTTATTGTGAAGTCATAACACTTTTAAACTGAAATTTGACCTGTAAGTAAATATTATTTACATACAATTTACAAAGCTCCCTCTCAGCAGGCATTCTATTAATACTTGTTTAGCTTGATGGATTTGGATTTCCTTTAGTTAAAAAAATATGTAAAATGTTATTAATATCTAAATTCAATTTTGATGGAGTTGAAATGAATATACGGATACAGTAATGATATTTGACAAACACAATGCTGAAATGGCCCCCTGCTGTTTGTTAAGGAAGTTATTAATATTTTTTTCTGTTTTGTTGTAACACAGCATTTTTGTTTTGTAGACAGACTGGTATACAATATATATTTCAGGACAGAAATAGACCCCTTTCCTTTTAATATAAGAGACTGCCAACCTCTTGGGAAAACACTAACAAAACACAGGGCTCAAACCTATGACCTAGAGATAACCTCAGAAATATTGAGAGCAGAAGGACATCAAATTGCCTATTTCAGAGTCATGGGCTACGAAAATGGCTCCTTGACGACACATACCCTAATCACATAACACAGAACAAAAAATTAGAACTGTATAAAGCATATACAAGTAAAAAGGTGAAATTTTAGGTAGACGGCAGAGGAAAACACTAGGAGATCATAACGAATGTTATCAAAACTAATTATTCCATGACACATTAACACTGTAAAATATTTGACAGCAATTTAGGCTATAATATCTTCTCTGGTATCTAAAATTGTCAGCCAAGGTTACAATATCAGCAGATTAAAGACTTCTCATGTCAATAATCAAGGTGAAATGACAAAAATTTCAGGTCAAAATCAATTTCTATGCTCATACAAGCTTGTAGAAAAGTAGATAAATATAGCAATGTTAAGACCAATTTTCGCAGTAATTTGAAATTGTGACTTATACACAAAACCTCTACTGAAATCACTTAACTAATCATGTTAGTTAGAATCAGTATGTTTTGAAAGTTGTGAGAAATAACTATTCATGATCTATTTAAAAGCCTTTGGCAGAATAGAAAAGAGATTCCCCAAAGTTATCATTATTACCAATATTACCATAATTATAATTAACTATTATGTTTAACACAATAATTATGTTAAATGTTTAATGTACATTGTAGTTTCATCTGTTAGATTATTTATCTGACATCGATTGGGAAGCAAGTTTTAACAACTAATATATTCATCCCTCTAGATGACTGCTTCCTTGGTTAAAACCAGTACTATCGCCGAAAGTGGGGAATGTGAAGAGCCACTGAAGACTTTCACCCCTACTGGGATTCGAATCAGTGACCTCCAAATCAGGTACTCCAGGGGCTCTCACCCCCCAACCACTGCTCCTCTTCTATTATTATTGTTGGTTGCAAAACTGTCATCAATTTTTTTAGTGCAATCTTAGCAGAAGCTCTGCAACCAATTGCTCTCCCCTTTCTTCTGACTTACTAATTAAATAAGGTCATCTTTTTTTCAAGAACATTGTTAAAATAACTTCAGAGCTTTGTATGTTGTCTGGAAAAATTCAACAATACTTGTATTTATGCATCTAGACTCACTCAATTCTTTCAACCCTCTCTATGCTATTTTGTCCTAAAATGTGTCACATCAGTTGTATACATTTTGACTCTTCCCCAGCTTATAGAAAATAAGCTGTCTAAATATGACCCAAGTCCGATCAAGATCTACAGTACTGTATTTGTTTTTTAATCCCTAAGTCACTAATATAATTATAATATGATAAATACTAAAGAGGTATGACAAAATACCATTATGCATATTTATGTCTTTTTTTAGAATTTAAGAAATCGTTAAACATTCTACAAACCTCTGATTTCTAAATTTCTCATCCTGTCATCTTTGAATCGTATATCAGCCTGCATTTTCTCTATCTGTTCAATCTTTTTCTTATTGTCTATACGTAATCTGTCTAAAGACTCGTTTGTACGCATCAAGTTTTTGGTTGCATCACTCTGTCCGGCCATAAGCTCCTGTAACCTATTCTGTAGTATCTGTAAAAATAACAATACATGTACCCTTTGGTTGACCACCATGAATTTTTTGTGAGTGATAAAGATCTATGTCAGTCAATTCAGATAGTCACTCGTAATGTAAGCTATTGGAATAAATTTGTTCACAATGTGCATGAGCTAGTGCAATCATGTTGTGAGCCTGTTGCTGATTTATTGTTAACTTTCATGCATTATGAACAATTTTAACAATCTTTGAGTCAATTTATTTGACAGCATTTTCATTTAATAACTTAGGATGTTTTCCATATGTTTTCCTATATCAAGTGTATGTCAAGTTCAAAATTAGTCTGTTAAACTGACGGTCGGTTAAATTCTGACCCAAAATAACTTTATTTTTTTCATATCTTATTCAAATTTCTGTTTTATTTAAAAAAATCTCTCAGTTACGTCTTCCTGCATGGAGATACTTTCTTGAAATAGTGAGTCAATTTCTTAGAAAACTGATTTAAAATTTAACCGACTGTTAGTTTAACAGACTGTTAAAGTTTTGAGCAACCGGCCTGGTCTTTAACCATGGTGACTACTCTCATTAACCATGTCTTAAACAATAGCTGGCTACTGCTTTTCAATACAAACCATGCTCTGTTTAAATTCTGATACATTAAAATATACCATAGGCATGGCCATGGTATAATTTCCATGGTATATCAAGACCTCAGACACCAAAAGCAGGAGCATATTCACACTTTAGTGTGCAAGTTTTATTTTGTAGTAAGACTTTTGATCATTTAAGATATAAGACAACCATCATAACTGAGGACAGACAGCAAACTAAAACAGGTAGGCAACTCACAACAGTAAGCAGAAATTTTTTACACAGTCCAGTTTTCCAATTACAGGTAGCAAAACATGTCATATCCATTTCTATGAAATTTCTACTGTCCAGTTAAGGAGGGCATTATGGTCATGTCATTTATTAAAATCATAGCCCATCCCTACCTGCCAAAATCAGGCGTTCACCTACTTGATCATGTTCAACTGTTAAGGGTTAAACTTGGTGCCACTTTCAATTAATTTGCAGGTCAATTAATGACCATCCAATCAAATTCAGTTATGGTAATGCTGGATAACATCAGATATAAAAATATGCACATTCAAAACACAAAGTTGTGAGAATTTATCAAATAATTGTTTTAAAGATATGGTGTATAGGTTTCCAAAAAGGCAAAAAAAATTAACAAGAGGGCCATGATGGCCCTGGAGCGCTCACCTGAGTACTTTGCCTGAGGGTCTACTGTTAAGCAAGCATCAGATGCAACATTACATTTTCTAACTAAAGATATTTAAAGATCTCATATTTTATACAAACAAGAAGATTTTCAAAGTTTTCCCTATGTAAAATAAGTTGACCCCCGGGGCGTGGCCAAATTTGACCCCAGGGGCATAATTTGAACAAACTTGGTAGAGGTCCACAAGACAATGCTACATACCAAATCTTAGATCTCGGGGCCTTGTGGTTTCAGACAAGAAGATTTTTTAAGTTTTACTATATAAGTCTATTTAAAATTCATTGACCCCCGGGTAGGGGCCAAATTTTGACCCCAGGGGCTTAATTTGAACAAACTTGGTAGAGGTCCACAAGACATTGCTACATACCAAATCTTAAGGCTCAGGGCCTTGTGGTTTCAGACAAGAAGATTTTTAAAGTTTCACTATGTTAAATCAGTTGACCCCCGGGGCAGGGCCAAATTTGACCCCAGAGGCTTAATTTGAACAAACTTGGTAGGGTTCACTAGACAATGTCCCATACCAAATCTTAAGGCTTAGGGCATTGTGGTTTCAGACAAGAAGATTTTTAAAGTTTCACTATGTAAGCTTATGTAAAATTAATTGACCCCCGGGGTGGGTCCAAATTTGACCCCAGGGGCATAATTTGAACAAACTGGATAGAGATCCACTAGACAATGCTACATGCCAAATCTTAAGGCTCAGGACCTTGTGGTTTCAGACAAGAAGATTTTCAGAGGTTTCAGAGGAGTTGTCATTTGAATGCAATTGTTGACGGACAACAGGTGACAGGTGAGCTAAAAATATGACAAAAAGATGCTTTTGGTTAACACAGATATATCATATTTATATTGATGTTTTTGCGGGTAGCGTAAATTATGCCATAGCCAGATGAACTTTCCATAATTATGTCAACCTCACAAGACAAAGTATAATTTACGATTCCCGCAAAAACATCAATATAAATATGATATATCTATCACTTAATCCTGGTTTGACTATGGTTTTAATTCTTATTTGTCTCCAAACATTGCATGTCAAGCTAATACCATTAAAAGTTTATTAGAAATAAACTTAAAATCATTTTTTTTTTTTAAATCTTCATACGAATAGAATATTCGTGGTAAGTTTAATAGAAAAGCACTGAAAAAATAAACAAGCCACTCACAATTAGACCAAAGACCCATGATGGACTGAAGTGAAAATGATGGACCATAGTAAAAAAACAGATTAACTCTAAAGATCAGAGGTTGTCTCAGGTCTAAAGAAAAAAACATGAAATAGAATAAATATGTCAATCAACGGAAGACAGACTTTTAGTGAACACTGAAGAATCATTCTATCACTGCCACCAAGGTATTCGTTAACTGTATTGTTTCCCAATGAATGACCTTGTTTTGTATAGCTTGTTTTGTGTAGATGTCAGGCCTACAAAATGCAGGTGGACACATGCTTATACTAAATAGTTTGACTAAACATCATAGTTTTATGTGGGTAGAAGTATTTGAAAAGCTTCATAAGATGGGAAGTGCCTGAAAACAAGTAATAAGATCTATACTTCAAAATTACACTTCATATTTGATTTATCAAAATAAGCCCATTTAGAGTTCTGACACTGGCATGTTTTACCTTTTTTTGCTTTTTTTTTCAAGTACACCACAAGTGTCCCTCTCAATTTCCATTTTACAAGCAAACACTTTCACCCAAGGTGAAATCCTCTACAGTTTATTCATTTAAAGAATTTTGATTATTTTGCAATTTATCAAATTAAAATTCAAAGTTGTTATGACATGCAAAATTAAACCTTTGGTGAAATAATATTTGTACAGTTTATTCACTTAAACAATTTTGATTATTTTGCTATTCACCCAAGCAGTTAAGTTTCAATGCTGTTCTGACATGCAAAATTGCATGTTACATTAATAATTTCATTTGTTTTAAAATCAGCATCCTAAAAATGTCTGATTCTGAGGTCACTTGGGATATTAAGTTAGTGAAAACATGCACATTACACCTGTGTGGTAAATTACTGTCTCAAAGCCATCGAAACAAAAGTTCAGGGTACAATTTTTTTGTCTTACCAACTTATTGTTGTAAAATAAAGGGTACACCATACATCAAAACAGTATTGTGTGATTACAAGACATGTTTAATCACTTTAATGGCTTTTATGCATCTATGTTTTGCCCCATGGGGGGGGGGGGGAGTGGCACACATACAGGGGACTTTTGACAGAAGACAGGTGGGAACTTGAAAGACAGAGTGTTACGGGAAATGCTTTTTGGCCGAATTTTAGATCCCCCACATGTCATTTGGTATGTAAAGCATTTCCCACTGTGGAGATTCTGACAAAGTGCCATAGTCCCAGGTTGGGATTTCAACTCTGAAAAAGGAAAAATGTTAAATTCCCTTGGGTCCCTGCCACCCCCTCTCTGGGGCAAAATATTGATAGGCTCATAAGGTAGTAGTGTGAGTGATATTGTGCACTGTGCTAAAGTGTGACTATCTCATAAAGAAACCTATGTCATTCATATATCAAAACAATACAATTTTAAACTACTGTATTTTCTAATATGGCTTGTTTTCATTTCAAGGAATATTTAATTTGCATACTACAGCTTTCTTGAATGATGTCATAATGATGATGAAACTACAAACTGTATTGAATTCAGGTGCTTTCAGTTCTAAAAAAAAATCAAAAAAATCTTGGTTTCATTCCAAATTCATTATTTCTAATAATATTATGGTCAACAGTGGACAGGATAAATTTATGAAATTAAGCAAAAAATAGAAAAATGATATCTGTTTATAAACATTCTTGTTAACAATTAACACCTTAACCTAACAATGATGCTGAAGACATCATATAATATGTCTGAAAAGTAAAGATTTTCAATATAACATAGAATGACTGGATACTGAAATTATGAGATATATATATATATACACTTTTCCCGCCCTACAGCATCCTAATTACATAGTTTATTGTACTTCGCTGACACATTAAACAAGCATTGTTATGGATACAGCACGTAAGATATGCATGTAAAATAATAATGGTCGGTGAAAAATACCGTAAACGCTCGAATATAATACGCACTTTTTTTCAAGAATTGTCAGTATTCATAAAGGAGTGCCTATTATACACAAGGGTGAGCCATCAGACAATTTTTTTCCAGCTTGAAAACCCGTAAAATACCGGCCAAAAGTCAATAATTTCTGTCCAAATGTCAGATCATGTTTTCTTTTTTGGTGCACCTTCTTTTTGGAGAGCGTTATAAAGGGGAGAAAACCAATGTCATTAGTATGGAAAGTACGGTATTATAAAAGCCGTTATAACGCTGTTTTTTTTGTTTTTTTTGTGTGTTTGTTTTTTTTTTTTTTCCTAAATGTATAACAACTGCTAAAGATTCAATCATATAACCAATGCTTACCGGTATTATGCCCGTCAATATTCGCACTCACACAATTATCGACCAAATAATTGATAAAGGAGTCCTCCGTATATTGTTAAACAAACATAATAATTAGGGTCGTTTGATCTCGCGATAATTACGAGATGTTTGTTAACACATCCAAAAGGTATTGAGAAGGTGTTGACACTTTGAGATAATGCCATGTTTATTCGATATTTCCGAAAGAAATAGTTTCTAGCGCTAATTGTCCTTAATGAAATAAATAGTTAAATGCAACCGTAGCGATATTCAAGCGATGTAATTGTTACGCGCACCAACAATGGCCGCTTCCTGAATGAAAACATGGACAGATGGTAACTCTATTTCCAGACGAAATTTGTGTGCGTATTATATTCCAATGCAAACTTTTTTTTTCCAGATCTTGAGGCCAGACCAGGGGTGCGTTTTATACACGTTAGCGTACAATATTCGAGTATTTACGGTAGGTACGTTTTTTTTTTTGTTTTTTTTTTTGGGAGCCATGACCCTTGAGCGTTATACTGAGGTTAGCGTTATAACAGGGGCACATAGTAATGGGGTCCGAGTGTATATACAAATTGTACATCTCAGTCCTTACCTCGTTTTCTTTCTTTTCATTTTCATATTTATTTTTAAACTCCTCTAATTCTACAATCTTTGACTTCAATTCTTGTTTCTCCTTTTCCCTGAAATAAAAAAAAAAGATTTTAAACCTGCAGCAAGACACCACAGAACACATTCTATACTTACCCAATCACTGCCAGACATACTTGGAAACAAGTCAGCAAATGATTATTTTTTACTTAAAAAAAAGTTCATGATTACAGTTTGAAAAATCTTACCCATTTTTCTTGTTAATGAAAATGTCATGAACACAATTTAAGTTAAAATTAACTGTTCATTTGCTGAACATTTATATCACAAAACATGAAAGATATGAAAGATTACCAATCACAGAATACTAAATATGATCATACATCATTTGCAATATGATCAATAATCATTTGCAATGCCAATATACATGTGATCATTAATCATTTGCAGTACAAAAAATATTTGTGATCAATAATCTGTTTTGTAAATTCTTCATCATAAATCATATTCAATAAATGAGGTTTAAAGTAACTATACAAACAGGTTGGGGGAGTCTACTTGTATGACCAGAGAATTTGAAAGAACTATATATATTGCTCTTTTTCAGTTAACAACTTTAACAGTGGTAAATGCTATTGTTTAACAAAGACATATGCCAGAAAATATCATATCAAAACCTACATTCTGTAATCTATTTTCAACAGAAAATGTTTACACTGAAAGTGTCATTAATATGACAATTTTCTGTTGACAGAATTTGTCAGAGCCAAATGTTTTTGTAACAAAATAACTATAAAAAATGTCAGAAGTTTGGACTCTAGCAAGAACATATTCTTGAAGCAGTCTGTCAAACCAGACTTTTTTCCCTGTGCATCAAAAACCTAAAGTAAAAGAGTGCAGCCTGTATACCAATTTGGAAATCAAAATTGTAAATGAAAGTTGAAATAATTCTCGATAATATTATTGAAATCTATGCAATGGTTATTATGTCTGGATGGATAATTTGGACACCTCTTGAAACATAAATGAAGATTAGATGAATCCCATCAAAGGTTACAATGATATGTGCCCGACTGAAGATAGACAGTTTAGCTATAAATGACTGCATGATGCTAACACCAAGATGAATACAGGCCAATATCTAAGCCTTCAATCTAAAGATAAAAGCCTACTAGTTATCAGACATTGTAAAAATATGTAAACTATGTTCAAAAGTCCTGTAGATGTCCCATCATTCATGCAAAAAATGTCTATGTAATGCATAACGTATCCTCTATGCTGAAATAAAAACATGTTCAATAACTTTTCTTAAATAGGCACAGTAGTGCTTTCCACCTAGAAAGTTACTTTATTGCCCAAATTTAAGACAATATCAAAGCCAATAATGCAGCAAAGACACAGCATGCAGACTTCAGGAATGGAGCTGACACAGAGAGACATGTTTACAGTCAGGAAATACTTAACGTAATGCTTGCTAAAAAAGTGCTCACCACAGTTCCTGATCAGCTTCAAAACTTTCCCTAACTTTATCAATTAGAACTTGATGATGCCAGTCTTTTCAAACCACGTACAGGAGAGCCTGTGTCCTTCGATAAGGCAGAAAACACTTTTTTCCAATTATTCGAACTCATTCTTGGAATTTTTCCCCCTGTACTCAATTACCAGATATTCATACAAGTGTCATTAAATAAATGTATATTACTGACATTTTCAGTAAAATCCTCTCTTAATTCTGTCCCATTTAAATATCCACTGGAACAACTGAATTTGAAAGTAAATTAATAGTCTAAAGGTGTTGACTGAGATTAACACATTAATTAATTAACACCATCACTTAAAACCATCTTAATTCATATAAATGACTTATATTCAAGAGCTTTAAGAAACTCTGATGTTATTTATTTAGAGCACAATTCTTGCAGACACCAACACTTGTTTCCAAATCACTTCAATTCGCCAGTTGTTTTCGAACATTTCATATTTTCTTGAATTCATCAGAATATACATAATTATTAATACTTTCAGCACAATCCAGTTTACTAGATCTTTTTTTTTTTTTTTTAAATCAAATCAATTCAGATTATTCTTAAAAACAGCATTTTTTGTAAGAATCGTCGCTATTTTACTGTCAGTGAAGTGAAAAGAATGATTTCCCCACACAGAGTATCTGGTATATTATTTCATTATTTACACATCAATTAATGAATCTTTTCATTTCACACACTTGATACCCTTTGTATGTGTCAAAATGTCATTATGTGCATTAATATGTTAAAATTTTGATTAAGGATGCAGTTCACGTGCAGATATTTCAACGTATTTACAGTACACAAACAAAATTTCAAAAGCTAATTTCTATACTTGAAATGCTTGCACATGATTATTTACTTACATAATCTCATACCCTGACATAATGATATTCCATAATCTTAAATAATTTGAATTTATAAAGAATCATATACGTGCTTGTGAATTGCCAATGCCCAGGTGAGAGCATTTCATAATAAAAAAAATGATATATTCACACAGATTCTTGATTTTAAAACAGACATTTTGACTGCTGTTACAAATAAAAAATATTTGAAAACAGGTATTGAAAATTTTCTTTAGAAAGTTTCCCATAACCTTAATTGACAACAAGATTGATTTATAAATCCATTAAATACATTGACTTTAACTTATCTTTTCTACTCACAACAACTAAAAAATGCCTGGACAGTTTGGATCCTCAATAATATGATTGATACATTCAATTAACAGACAACACCCAAAATTTAGAAAACAAGGTTGGAAGAAATAGTCACACTTTCCAAGGATAATAATCATACATTAATTATTTTATATTCCTTTGACTTCATACATTACATTCTTGATTCTTCTTGAGAAATAAGTGAAACCCTTGGATTTAACTCTCCATAAAAATATGCTTAATTATCAAAACCACTTGAAAGGAAAAAAAAATCAACTTTCACAATACATTAATATCCACCTGGAGACTTCTCAACTAAAGAACAAATCCATTCATTAAACATTCTCTTTCTCATATCATGCTATTTTCAACTAACAGTAGCAATATGGCTCTTTTGTCACTCGAAATAGTATTTAAAATCAAATTTAAATTTCAGGCCCTAACAACTAATCTCTAAATTCTACACCTGACAATTCAATGAAGTAAGGTAATGAATTTAATTCAAGGTAACATGAGTGGTTCTTTCACTTGCAAAAGCATTACAGTCTAATTTACAGGAAAACAAGATCACTTTGATATGAAATACCTTATAAAAGAAAATAGCAAAATATTATTTCAGACTACATATCAATTCTGAAACTCATGATAAAACATAGTAAGACCTTAAAATAATACAGTAAATTGTCTGCTGTTGTATTTAGACAACGAAACCCTCGAAGGTAAATGCCTTTTAAGTAGAAACTAGAGCTATTACTAAATGTGATTGATACCCCGGCAAGACTGCTTTGGAACTGAGGAAATTATTAGTAACAGAATACTTTGTAAAAGAATTGAAATAGAGTTATGGTTGTGGGCAATTAAAGATAGTTGTGGCTCTTGTACACTGCATTTCCTGTCATTGTGCTTGACCATTGAATGAAGTTGCATTGAATTCCAACCAGTAGTTTTCAAGTTATGCTCCAGACAAAGAAAACCAACAAAGGGCAATAACTCTGCAAATAGTGAAGATAGAGTTATAGCTTTTATACACTGCCCTTCCTCTTGTTGTGCTTGACCATTATATGAGTTTACATTGAATTCCAAAAAGCAATTTTCAAGTTATGCTCAAGACAAGGAAAACCAATAAAGGGCAATACCTCTACAAATAGTGAAGATGGAGTAATGATTTTTGAATATTGCACTTCCTCACATTGTGCTTGACCATTGTATGAAGTTGCGTTGAATTCCAACAGTTAGTTTTCGAGTTATACTCCGGACAAGTAACAACCCAACTGACCGCCCGACCGACCAACCAACCACTGGGTGACTCCTATACCCCCAAACTTCGTTTCTGGGGTATAAAATTGCAACTCTAGCATCCCTTTAATCATGGGGCTGATTTAATGCTACTACACAAACATAAGAAGAAATATTATATTTTCTAATTGAAGATTTTCAAAGATCTCATATTTTATACGTCAAATAAAATCCATGGAGCAGAGGAGATGTCATTTGAGGCCAAATATTAACGAAAATCTATTTTGAGCTCTGGTGGCCATTTAGTGCAACAAAGCAGAACAAGGTAAGCAATATTAATAGAATGTTATTTAAGGAACATTTCTGTAAAATTGGGTACAAAATCACCTGTCCCTTTAGATGGAGATGTTGTTTGAATCTTTTTCTATTTTTAGCTTTTGCAGCCTTTATGTGCATTAGAGCAGAAAGGTCTGAGCAATTTTAGAAAAGGGCAATATAAGGAATATTTCTATCAAGTTTGATTAAAAATTTCTGTACAGTTTGAATGGAAATGGCTAAGCATTTTGAGACGAGATGTCATTTGAAGCCAAATATTGATGAAAATCTAATTTTATCTCATGGCCATTTTGTTCAATGGAGCTAAATAAACTGAGCAATTTTAATAGAGGGCTGTGCGAGTAACATTTCTTTGAACTTTGGTGGAAAATTACCTTGCCATTTGGAAGGAGATGCTGTTATCATTTTTTTTCTATTTTAAGCTTTTGCAGTCCTTCTGTGCAATGGAGTGGAATGGTTTGAGCAATTTAGAAAAGGGCAAATTAAGGAATATTTCTATCAAGTTTGCTTTAAATACCTTGTGGTTTAGGAGATGTCATTTAAAGGGATACACAGGGAAATGAATGCCCAAAAAATTAAAACTGATATTATATGCTCAAATCATGTTCAATATGAAAAACTTTAAATTCCCAGTATGTTTGTCCATATAAATAAAGTGAAATGCAGGTTTGAACGTAAATATTTGGACGCTATTGAACAGAAAGTAAAACATGAATGGAATCACCGATTTATTTTTAAATAGGTCACATGACAAAAACAACCAATCATCATTTCTCTTAGGTTGCTTTTTGCCATAGATCACGTGACAGGTACTGAAAGGTACTTCAACCATCCAATCATTCACTGCAAAATTTAGCGTGAAATCTATTTCTATCTAAACCCACCTGTGTCAAGTTAGGAAACCACCAGGATTTTCATTTAAAAAGAGGAAATCTTTGTTAATGGGACTGATCATTGTATTTATTTTCGATCACATTTATAGTATATTGATTGAAGAAACGAGAAAGAAAGAATGAAACTTTTGCCTGTATATCCCTTTGAATTAAAATGTTGATAAGGATGCTGGACACAGAGTGATCACAATAGCTCAACTTGAGCATTTAAAAAATGATCGAAGACTTAAAAATTCCAAAAAAAGTTTTCTGTTCAAAAAATTTGTCACACGAATATAATGATAATAGGGACCAGTGTTCAAATAACTTTAAACATGAAAGTATTACTTATTACAGAAATGAAAAACCTGTTACTGTCTAGTCTACACCTTCTGATAACTGTATAAAATACAACATCTGACAACTGTGTCAGGGAATCTATTCTTTGGCTCAGTGGTGGGAGATCTGTGTTCAAATCCTGCACTGGGTTGTGTATTCTAAGATGCATTGCATCTTCCTGTTATGGACTTTCATGTTCGTAAGATGGAGGCTCATCTAGGGAAGACCTCTCCTGGACTTAGTTATAAAAATAAAATAAAAAATAAAAATCTTTTTCAAGATTTCTGTCTGATCTTCTGATTTAAAATAAATACACAACACCATTTCTCATCATAAATGATGACTTTCTCAAGACGAGATATGTACAGTCTAGTGCACACCTTCCAATAACTGTAAAAAATACAACCTCTGACAACTGCATCAGGGAATCGATTCTCTGGCTCAGTGGTTAGAATGTTGGTCAGTCACATGGCAGAACAGAGTTTGAATCCTGCTCTGGGTTGTGTATCCTAATAAGAAGCATTGCATCTTTCTGTTATGGACTTTCATATTCCTAAGAAACCCAGCCATTTTAAAATGTCAAGGTTAACTTTTAGGGTTGAAAAATTATTACGTACATTATCATATGAATGAAATAATTCAATATCTTTTTCAAAATTATAATCCTTTGAAGTTTAAACTGTGTTTCATGAAGTATTTGTCATAAAATTTGAAATGTTATGGGATGGTGTGACACAGTAAGAATTAATTCCTTTGCATGAAGGTCAAGGTGACCCACAGGAAGTCGAAAACATTTCTTACAGGGTCAATATTTCAATAGTATATTACAAAATTAAAGCTAAATATGTACCAGAAACCCTCCCCCACCCCCACCAAAAAAAAAAAAAAGAAAAAAAAAAAGCCGTAAAAAGACTGATCAGAATTTGACTACAGCAATGCCTTTTCCAAAAGTGAAAAGTGGTGCAAGAAAAATCACTCTACTGAGTCCAAAGTCTGAAGTATCATATTCTTTGTAATGGTGAAATTTTTACCATTTCAATGTATGCATATCCAAACCCATTGAAACAGCCAGTGACTGTCTCCTCTGGAAAGAGTTATAGAAAGGAGCAGGTGACATAACTCTGTGGTTCTGTACATCTTTACCGGTTCCATGCACAGGAGAGGATTCCCCTTGTGTACTGCTGTCCCGGGAGCCAGGCAATGGTGAGCAAACAGAGTTCCTTCTATAATCTGATGCAAGAGGAGGTGACATGCTTTCTTCTTGTTCCATTTTCATAAAGTTTCTAATTCATTTATCACTTCAAATATTTTCCCGCTATTTTATTTTAGAGTGAAGTAATCCTTTTGCATCAAGTTACATAAAGTCTTTTCATTTTAATGTAACATAAGTTTTCTTTTCAAGGATTGAATTTCATAACTCATCGATCTATTCAAATCATGGATATTTGATGTCATTGCAAATATATACAAGTGTACCCACTAATCACACTTTTTGTAAACATTATAATTAAAATGTATTCTTATAACAAACAAATTGACATTAGTTCATCATTTCACTTCACCATTTAAGAGGAAATGCATAGAAAAAAAGATGTTATCCAAACTGTTTAGGCAACTTCATATATAAAACACTCTTAAAAAGTAAGCATTTTTATATACACCATCTATAAAATTGATTCTTTAACTTAAATCTCTTTCAAATAGTTTTGCTCTGATTTAAAAGAAAATATTTAAAATAAAAGGGAAAAGGCTTAGTGTGTTAGATGTTTTGATTGAATTGAAAGTCTTTGAACCAGAATAAAAGAGCATTTGTATATTTTAACTGGTTCAGTGTTTATGAAAGGAATATTTGAATATATTGACAAATAAACTATTATTTTTCATGTGAACTGATATTCAATAAATATATATTTTTCATTCATTGTATGTGTCACAATCAATTAACACTATTTAAAGATCAATAATCGGAGAGTCTTTGAAAAAGCAAGATTTATCTTCTCCTTTTTTATGAAATATGAGATTTCTTTATTTGGAGGTTTACACTGAGGATCAGATCAATCAAACTATAAAGGTTCTTTATGTACAGATTTTTATTATAATATGCCATTTTACTTTTAATTTTGCAATAAACGGAAGCATTATGATAAAGTATTAATTATACGTACAAAAAGCTATAGCAGTTATTATAGAATGAAATCTCAATCAGTATGAAGATATTTCCTATTTCTGGAAGTACCACTTATTTATATATTGATTTAGATAACAGGGTGGCCTGTTTAGTACATAATCACTATACCATGAACTATATTGTGAGGTTTTCTGATTTAAAGAAGGCTCAGCTTTTATATTTTCTGACATTTGTTGTTTATTTTTTCTCTGAAATCACTAAATATTATCAGTACATATTAAAAGTATAATTCTGTCATTGTAATTTTTAGCAAATGCTGTTGTAACTAAACGTCTTTCTAACATGCATGAAATTTCATATTTTGACGTAAGATAAATGTGTTAGCAGCTAGAAACCAGCTGTTTTTTATTCTAGAATAAAATATAAATGGTTCATATGCACCACTGCCCCTCTCCTAATATTTTTTGTGAATTACAAACAGTATATTTCAGATGCAAAAATTTATATCACTTGCGCTTTGTACTTATGATTTCAACTCCAACATATCTGAAATCTTGCCAATATTTTATTCAATGATGAAATTATAAGGACACATTTATATTTTCTTAATAACTATTTAACAAAGCTAATTTAGGATCTATATTAATTAAGCTATCATTTTTCTTTTCCATGTTGACATATACTGATGTACAATCCTGCAAACAGCAATATGAATAAATTAACAAAACATTTACATACGGTACTTCTTATCAGATCTTTAAAGGTATGTACTTTAAACTCTTTACAGACAGTTTAAAGGGACATAACCTAAAACTTTCCCGTGTTATACTGCACTATTGTATTTTATTAGCTTATTCTCTATAAAACTGAAAAATAATTGATAATCTAATGAAGAACATTTCCTTAAGGGATATATAGGCAATCACATAAGCGTGCATATGAAATACAAGAAATCGGTAGAACCGATGGATGCTCCCTGAATAAATGCTAATTCCAAAAGGGCTATTGTTTAATATGTATTTTTTTTAAGTATGAAAAATAACAAAGGCCAATAACTCCTAAATTATGCAAAATAAAGTTATGGTTCTTGCACGCTGCACATCTCCTCATAGAAATCTATCTACCAACAAAGTTTCATGTAAATATCTCTTATACTTTCTGAGATATGCCCCAGACAAAAAATAAGTATGAGAAATTTTAAAAGGAAATAACTAAAAAATTAATAAAGCAAGAGTCATGGTTCTTGTGCACTGCACTGCTCATCAATGAGATCTATCTACTTATAAAGTTTCAAGTTGATAACTTTTATACTTTGTGAGATATGCCCCGACAAAAAATAAGTATGAGAAATTTCAAAGGGCAATAACTCAAAAAATAATAAAGCAAGAGTTATGGCTCTTGTGCATTACACAGCTCCTTAATGAGATCTAACTACCTATGAAGTTTGGTCATGATATCTCTCATAGTTTTTGTGTTATGCTCTGGACAAAACTATGACAGACAAACGAATGGACGGACCGGACCGGACAGACGGACAAAGCGGCAACTATATGCTCGCCCTTCGGGGAGCATAATTATCTCCAAGGGTTTTCAGGTTATGCTCCAGACAAGATTTTTCTGATAAGGGAGATAATTAAAAAAAAAGGGGCAAAATAGAGTTATGGTTCTTTAGCACTGCACTCCGTGTCAATGCCCTCTACCACTGTGTGCAGTTTAAACAAATTATGTCCAAGGGTTTTTAGGATATGCTCCGGACAAGATTTTTCTAAGATGGGAGATATTCAAAAACAGGGCAAAATAGAGTTATGGTTCTTTGGCACTGCACTCCGCGTCCATGCCCTCTACCACTGTGTGCAGTTTAAACAAAGTATATCCAGGGGTTTTCAAGTTATGCTCCGGACAAAATTATGACGGACGGATGGGGAGCATAAAAATGGCTATAACTACCCAAAAATGCTAATACAACAGCGCTCTATATAACGACTAATATTAAAACAGGAGTTTGCCAGTTGTGCTTGCATGCTTGAAACATGTTAACCAACCAAGGCTACTTTTTATTCTTTTTCTGGTTAACGTGAATGTATTGAAAAAGTGTCCACAGGACTTAGGTTCAAAAAATAAAGAAAGAAAAAAAAGCATGTTTGTGTCAAATGAAAACTTAGAACAAGATGATGGCTCTGGATTGCCAATAGTGACCCCAGGGACATTATTTGAACAAACTTGGTAGAGGTCCACTAGACAATGCTTCATGCCAACTTTTTTAAAACTCTAGGTCTCGTGGTTTCAGAAAAGAAGATTTTTAAAGATTTTCTACTATATTGCTCTGTAAAACTTGTGACCCCTTGGGCAGGGAATAGTGGCCCCAGGACATTATCTGAACAAACTTGGTAGAGCCCACTAGACAATGCTACACACCAAATTTCAGACCGCTGGGCTTAGCAGTTTAAGACAAGAAGCTTCTTAATTTTTTTCGTTCATGTTGCCATAGCAACCAGAGTTCCTCCTGGAATGGAATTCTTTGAAACACTTTAGTAAAACTTCATGCAAGGAACATTCCTGCAACGTTTTATCATCTTTCACACAGTGGTTTAGGAGATGTTATTTAAAGTTAAAAGTTGATGATGTACAACGGCATGATGGACACAGCTTGGCGATCACAAAAGCTCACCTTGAGCACAAAGTACTCAGGTGAGCTTAAATGTGCATAATATACATCACATCCTTCATTTCATTCACATATTCATATTCTGCTAGAACACTAGCATTCTAAATAGGATTTGTACCCATCAGGAAAAGTAGAATTTTGAAACTGTGATTTTATTTTTTTTTCTATTTTTGGAAAAATTATATCAGACCAGTTTTGATCTAAACCAATAAATATTGAAGTAGTAGACCAAGACGAGAACTCTAATACCTTCTATATGCAAAAAAAAAAAATCAAACTAATGGGAATAATAAAACATTATATTATGCAATCAGGTTATATTTTGCATTCTGTGTACCTTTGCACAGCTCATACATCAATACTCTGAAACTGCACCAGAATAAAAAGATTAAAGTCTTCTTTTCCTTTTGAAATTTCACCCACCATCAAACATGCATTAAGCAATAATACAAAAATCTTAATTTATTGGAAACCATAAAAGTTGATTTACCCATAAAATTGAAGAAAGTCCTTTGAAAGTCGTCAGAAATAATCAATTTAAACTTTCATTTGATCGCTTCTGTAGACGTAAGCTATTTACCTGTACTGTAAACTATATGGCTGATCTTCATAAATTAGATTCTTTCTTTCACAAGGCTGCATCCCTTTTTAATATATAATTTTTTAATCTCTACTTTGACACTGAATGAGGAAGATTAAACATTTAGTTACGGACTACCCAAGTTATAAGGAAGTTGATTTCAAATATTCTCGATTTCATGAAGTGATTAAGAGCAGTGGTCAAGGGATTAGTGGGCAAGACTCATGATCCAGAAGTCACATGTTGAATTGAAACCAGGGTGACTGAAAATGGGTTGAAGTTTCTTTGTCTGAATGCATGCTGAAAAAATCTTTCACCCGTTTTCAGGCCTAAACTAGAATTTTACATTATAAAAATTCATTACATAGAGTACACAAGCCAATCTTCGGTGCACAACATGATTTTTTGCAACTCTACAGATTTCTTATTAAAAAAAAGACCATTTTACCTTTCAAGTGATGGATTGTTGACAAAAAAATGGTCCATGAGAGAGCATAAAACAGGTGCGCAATGACGTAGTATCCTACCATTGGGATATGTGAAACTAGAATTATACAGAATTATGCTACATACAAGATTTTAATTGGAATCAATTCAACAAAACCTAATCTGATAGAATCCTATATCTAGATACAAACTGAGCAAGATATTTACAGACCTTTCAGATATTTTTTTCTTCTCCAAGGCCTGTTTTGCTATAGCAGCAAAACTTAGCTTCACTGGTTTAGGTTTTACCTCAGCTGTCAGGTTACTGATGGACTCTGTCCTATCCAGATTCATATTAAGTCTACGTTTAGCGACAAGGCTATTTGAAGAATCAGTTCTTTCTAATCGTGAATGTTTATGTTTTCCACTTCCATTTGATAACAGGCTGCTGTTGGAATCCGCTCTCTCCATTTCAGAGCTTGTCAGTCTGCTGTTAAACTTCCATTCCTAACTTATCAACAAAACCTTTCTCCAGACATGAGAATGTTTTTCTTCCCTCCTTTCATAAAGTTCATTCATAATCATACTTCATTCATTCCATTAGCACCAGTTAATATTTCATACAAGTTAACAAAGGCTTTCAAGCTGTATTGACCATTATCCATTGTACCATCAGTTCCACTCAGTGTGATCTGCTGTATTTTCCACAGTAACAGGAAATCTTGTAAAGTTAAATTATATACTTACTTTTGACAATTAGTCTGCACTCTTACCTAAGCATGACAGATTTAAATGAAACTATCCCCATGTGCAAACATCTTGTTAGAATCCATATATATATTTTACCCTTAAGTCATAATTTATTGCAACAAGCAAAAGTCAATATGAATTTTGCAGAAAGATAATATTCCTTTGCTTATATAATCTTGTTACAAAAACCCAAAGTAAACATTTTACTGAACTGAACAAATAGCCTGTCTGTATATCAATTTTTGGGTTTGAAAAAAGATATTACATATTCTTAAAAACTGCTATGCCATGTTACCTCCTATCTCACACAATTTGATCATATTTGTATTTCAGTATATTTCTGACTTCTGGAAAAATATTTTTAAACCTTCAACAAACACTTTCACACTTAATCTTTAATTGCTAAAAGGTTGGTGTCTTTACACAAATTGATCTGAGCTGAAATTTGAAACTGACAAGCTCTCAGGGAGTCAAGTAGCGGGATTTAATGACAATTTAAACTTGGTGATTTCACAAAGTATTCCATAAGCCATCATAAATTTTGGTATTAACATAGAGGCTCAGTTCATACTTTAAGAGTTTGGATTAATTTCCAAGAGAGTTTTGCACTTTTATAAAAAGCTTTATCAATTTAGTCGGCTTAAGATATGTTGACATTGAAGTCCCTTAACCCCTCCTTGCAGTGATGTGCCAGTTAAATTTAAGTCACATTAATGGACAAAATCTTGAAATTTGATTAAATTGATTAATTAGTTTCAAAATAATCTTTTACCTTAAATATTAATAGATTTTAATAACTAAAATAACTGCCTGTGTGCAATCTTTATTTTTTTATCATTTAATTTATTAAATTATTGTTTTACAAAGTATTTTTTTCACATAATGCAAGAAAAGTTATATATTTACAGGCTATATTAAATGTTTCAGAGATCAATAAATTTTTTTTTATAAATAATATCTGATACCACAACTACTTTGAACTATAGAGACTTAACACAAGTAATATGCATTAAAACATATCAACTTCTCGATTTTTTCATAAGAAGTTCATGAAAGTGTTATAACTGTCAGACATTCGATGGTGTAAATGTCTGAAAATCTGCATGACCAAAACAATTGTTGTTATACCAAAACATGTCAAAATATAAATAAATAAAAATAAATGTGGAAAACAAATTTCAAGTTGATTTTGATGTTTATTAGCAAATCCACAATGCACCTTCAATAGACACATAGTTGTATAAGTTGTTGTATATATGTATAATCGAAGTATTTCTTAGGAAAAGTGGATACTTTAAGTAATTGACAAGTTCCATTTTGCCTGAGTCATGCAAAAGCAGAGTATGAATTATTGCACAAGATTTCTGATCACTTCAACTATATTCCTGAATGTTTCCTTTTGCTCTTCTTACAGCCTTAAACATTAGCACGCAAGCACCACACAAACAATTGATTGCCTCCGTCTGATTCTCAAGTCTGATTCTCAAGTTAATCGTGCTAATATCCAGTATAAACAATTAGAGCAGGTTAGGAAAATGAAACACTGAAAAATCTCCAAAGAACTGACATAGTCATCATCCCTAGTGTAATGAAACCAAAACCAATACTTTCCATCCCAGATCGAATGTGTCACACTTTCAATATTTTTCCATTTCTACTGAATCAGGTATAAGCTATTAATTGATTTTCAAAAGTCTTCTTTTGAGAGGGAATGATTATGGCACAACTGTGTGTTAAAACGTAATAAACAAAGCTTCATGTCTATTGTTGATTTCATCTGTATTGTAAACCGGGTCTCAATATGTTTTTCTCTCCTGTGTCAAGAAATAAAACTTGATTGAAGTTTCTGATTGTATTTTCCACAGCAGGAAAATAAACCAAATTTGGTTCCCTTTTATCATTATCATAACAATATTTTCAAGGTCAATGTCTACCTGTAGAAAATAAACTTTTAAAAAGAAAACCTATTTTCTGTACAGGTACAGAACAAAAATCCTAAGTGAAATGATCCCTAGGTATATAGAGAGAAAATGAGGTAATAAAGGTACTTCTGGTTTCACAAACTTCCTTCTGTATTAGAAAGATGCAACACATCAGGAAACAATCCATGTTTACACTGCATTCAAACTGAAGCCCAAGACAAACTGGCTTTGAAAAGAAAGTGAGCGAATGAATCAATTCTAAATTGCAGTTCCCCTGCAATATTCTGATCCTAAGGATTAGTACAGTTCAAGAACTGTTCTTGAACAGTCTGTTATGACAGTTCTTAAAGACTGTTCAAGAACAAATTTCTTGAACTATTCAAGAACAGCAATTAAGTGCTGTTCTTGGACTGTTTAAGAGCTCAAAAAGTTCTTAAATAGTTATTGACACATTCCAGAACATTTTAAAAAAGAACTGTTCAAGGGGGGAAATAAAGAGAAATAATTCTTAAAAAGTTCTTGAACAGTTCTAGAACTATCAGTGTGCTTAAATGTTCTTATTCAGTTCTTGAAGTGTCAGAACAGATTAGGAGTTATTACTGATGTTTAAGGACTGTTAAAAATTTGCTCTTTACACAGTTTCATGTTTCACAACATTTTCAAAACACTATAATACAATGGTAGGATACTACGTCATCGCACACCTATTTTATGCTCTCCCGCAGACCATTTTTTTGTCAACAATCCATCGCTTGAAAGGTAAAATGGTCTTTTTCAATAAGAAATCAGTAGAGTTGCAAAAAATCATGTCATACACCAAAGATTGGCTGGTGTACTTTGTATTTATGTAAAAAAATTTTATAATGAAAAATTCTAGTTTAGGTCTGAAAATGGGTGAAAGTTTTTTTCAGCATGCATTCAGAAAAAAATTAATATTTTAAGCAAATTCCTTAAGTGCCATAGACAATGCATAGTAAATGATAGTGAAAAGCAAATTACAAAAGCTCACCCTAAAATAAGCATGAACACAGGTAAGCTAAATTAAAACAAAAACTAATATTTAATAAGTCTCAAGGGCATTCAAGGTTTCCAAGGTATAGAAAAAAATCAAATACAATTTTACTCTTAATTAAAACTGCACAAAGAAGATTTGAAAGTGACATGAAAGTGACAAGCAAAGAAGGCAGACACATTGAAAAATAAGAGTCTACTCCAATCTGTAAGACAGTAAATCATGGCTTATCTTTACAATGCAAAAAACGGTAGTGATAGCCATAGACAAATATTTGGTGAAAGGTTATGTATATAGAATCTATCAAACCATATAATCCATGGTAAATATTTATACAATTTGTTCCAATAATTTTTAAACTACCATGCATTACCAAGATGTGAATCCAAATATGAGCGCTATCACTGGTTTTTGGTTATCTGATGTTGGTAATGTGGCTTAAGTAGACAGTATAAAAGGGGTAATTCAGTTCATATGAAACATAACATAACAGTTAACAGTTCTGTAATTTTTAATTTAAACCTATTTTTAGTACTATGGCAACTGGGAAATAATTTTTAAAGTCAACCTTACTCCCTTAATACATTATAAGTCTACCATTTGTTTTGTTTAATGGTCTGTATGCCAGACAAGTAATTAAAGCACAACAGTCATTGCTTGCATGGAAAACAAGTACAGTAGAACCCCTCCAAACCAGCCTACCCCCTCCAAACCAGTTTCCCCTCTAAATCAGCCGAATTGGCTGGTCCTGACTGTTCCTCTACATATGTCTTTACTAGGCTAAAAAATTCGTCATGCATTTAAAATCATCACACTATAGTTTTTCACATGATGCCAACTTTGATGGCTCACCAATAAAAAATGTCAATTTTCAAGGTGCAAAAAAACCCCCCAAAAACATATGAATTATCAATGTAGATGATTAAAATGTGATTATTTGGATGATTTAAATGCCTGATGCAGGTTTGCTGATTAGTTTATATTGATCAATTGTCCACTGAATGCATAATAAATGATTTATACTGCAAATGATGATAAATAAAACGGCAAAGTAAACATTCATTATTTTGGTTTAGCAAGTGGATTATGTTAGTAGCAAATATACAGTTTGTCATTATGATTATTACATTACATTATTGAATACCTTACCTGCCTACTTATTTGTTGTTTTTCTGTCTTTGAATCATGAATGTAGACAGTTTCACTTCACTTTCTGAGATTCTGTCAGAAAAATCCTCCTTACCTGATACCATTCCAAACTAGAACTATCGCTGAATGCGATTCATACCCCCACCAATGCCCTTGACAGAAGACGACATGGAAAGGTGGTTAAGGGAATAACTTTAGTGGCACAAATACATATACATAAAAAGAAATTATCTCTGGTGAAAAAAACAAACAAATTGTACAGGTAATAGTATAAATATATATTGTCAAATAATGTTCGAAACAGTTACAAATAACCTTTCATTTTCGTGAATATCTGTTCTAGTTTCAGAAACATTTAAGTATTAATGGTTATATCAGAACATTTTCTAAGCCTAAAAGGGGCATAACTTGTGTCAGAATTCAATGGAATTGTAGAATTTTCGTCATCTGAGCTTGCTTGTAACCATTCATATAAATTTTAAGTTTCAAGTAAATATCTGTTCTGGTTTAAGAAATATTATAGTAAAAAAATTTAAAGACATAAAAATGGACTTAACTTTGTCAAAATACAATACAAAGTTATGCCCCCCCACTTTTTTTAGTTATGAAACTTGACCTGCATATCTTACTTGCGACACTTCGTATATATTTGAAAATTCAAATGATTATCTGTTCTAGTTTTAGAAATATACAAGTACATGTTAAAATTTCAGAACATTTTCTAAGTCAATTTTTGACCTTCAAGTGTGGCCTTGACCTTAAGCTGGCACAAGGGTAAGATGGGTTCTGCACATTGCCCAGTTGGGGTGAACATTTGAGTCAAGTTTGAAGAAAATCCTTCCATTAGTATAGAATTTATAGAGCGGACACGACATATTGTCTAATATTTGATTGTAAGTAAATTAAAAGACTTAAAAAGGGGCATAACTTTGTCAAAATGCAAAACAGAGTTATGAAACTTGACCTGCATATCTTACTTGTGATACCTCATATATCTTTTAAGTTTCAAGCAAATACCTGTGCTAGTTTCAGAAATATTCAAGTACATGTTAAAATTTAAGAACATTTTCTAAGTCAATTTTGACCTTCAAGCGTGACCTTGACCTTAAGCCGGCACAAAGGTAACATGGGCTCTGCACATAACCTTGTTGAGTTGAACATTTGAGTAAAGTTTGAAGAAAATTCTTCCATTAGTATGGGATTTATAGAGCAGGACACGACATATTGTCTAATATTTGATTGTATGTAAATTTGAAGTCTTAAAAAGGGGCATAACTTTGTCAAAATACAAAGTTATGAAACTTGACCTGCATATCCTCATTGTGACACTTCATATATATTTTAAGTTTCAAGCAAATACGTTTTCTAGTTTCAGAAATATTCAAATACATGTTAAAATTTAAGAATATTTTCTAAGTCAATTTTTGACCTTCAAGTGTGACCTTGACCTTAAGCCAGCAAAAGGGTAACATGGGTTCTGCACATCCCCTTGTTGAGGTGATCATTTGAGCCAAGATTTAAGAAAATCTTTAAATTAGTGTAGGACTTACAGAGCGGACACGACATAATGTCTAATATTTGATTGTTTGATATTTGACCTTGAATTGTGACCTTGACCTTGAGCTGACACATGAGCAACATGGGTTCTGCACATCCCCTTGTTGAGGTGAACATTTCAGCCAAGTTTGAAGAAAATCCTTCAGTTGGTATAGGATTTATAGAGCGGACACGATAATGGAGACGGACGGACCGACGGACGGACGGACGCGACAAAGCGAATCCATTATAGCACATTTTGTGGTGGGGGTATAACTAGACAAAAGGCCCAGTCCTAAGCTAGTCCTGTTTGGAAAGTTCTAATGTAAAATGTCTGCAGTCATCAAAACTTACTTGCTGTTTCTAGATTTGAGGTCATTTTTTGGTGAATTTTTGACACAAAATTGCAATGAATAGTTTCCCTGATTTTACAAAGATAAAAATTTCTAAGTACATCAAAACTTTTAACTTTAAACAATTCATCTTGTTTGTGTGAGCTTATATTTAATAAACATGATTCCGAGTGAAATAGAGATTTTTGAGAACAATACTAATGGAAATCGTTTAATTTTATTTCTACAAATTTCACCTAGAAATTATCTGGCATTTTTAACTACCTTGTTCCTGATGATCTACTGATATGTAGCTGCTGACACTGTTTCATCCTTCATCAACTCCTAATAACTTGATTAATTCTTTTCTAATCCATTTGGGAATGATTTCAGTAAAAGGAATATATTTTGAAACAAGTTCAAAAGTCAAGAAGGAAACATTTTGTGATTCAATGTAAATGAAAATTATCCACTTATTGCTGATCAAAAGGGAAGTGCTGTACTAAATGGTACAACTGTTTATATCCAGATTGTACGACTGTACTAATTTAAAAGTTAATTTCAACAGCTCTTACATACTTACATGCCATTATTACATAGTGAAATCCACTTCTGTTTAAAATGAGGCTGATTAAATCCTGAGGTGTCTAGATCCATGCCAACTGCTTTCAAGTGGAATTAATACAGTTCAGGTGAAAACAAATCACTTTCAGGCCATACAAGGCTGAATATTGATATAAAATGATGACAAGTGTTTCAAGTTATTGCTCTACATGTATATTAATAACTTATTTTTTCATATTAATAACTAATACAACATCTAAAGAAAATGTCTGACAATATTTGTGATGCCTTTAATAAACTGTATGCCTCAATAAGTTGCACTATAACCAATTCTCTGTTTCAAGAAAAGCACATTCGTGATGTATTCCAATATGGTTGAAGTATAATTTTTTTCACAATTAAATCATTGAGAAAATCCCCCACCCCATCATATTGCCATGGTATCAAGTTTCATTAAAACTCAATTTTGAGGTAACTCAATCAGGATTTATGATAGCAAAGTTGAAAATTAATATGAAATAAAATCCATTTCAATCCCCATGAACTGAACTGAATTTTCAAATGAATAAGAATTAATTCATGAGAACTGACCAATACCCTAGGTGACATTATGCATTTAAATTTTCAGTTTTAAAATTCTTTTAAAGGTTACATTAATAGTAAAGCTGTAGCATGTCCAACTCAAAGCTTTAACTGACTCATAATAAATGAATAATCTACAAATTTGATGCACAAAAGATGTAAATCCGACTAATTTATAAGCAATAAGTCCACTTAGAACTTTGGAGTTTAAAGTGTTTGAAAATATTTTACAGTTATTTCTCCTGTGACATAACCATAGGAATTTCGTCATTACAGGTTGTCTGGCTTCAACAATGCCGACATTTTTATGCTGATAACATACCAACCAGTGAAATAATTGTGACCAATTATGATGACATTGGCACTCATCTTTATCAAACTATTCGTCCTCAATGTTTAATAAATATGGAGTCTTTTTGTTAAAGCAACAAAAAAGACCTATGATAAATGAAGTTATCCTTGTCATTCGTCTCAAAATTTTATTCTAATTGCAATCATGAACATTCACTTAAAGAAGTTTTCAAAGTGTCACCAGTATGACAGCCAAGCAAATTTAGGGGTTGGTTTGAAAATTGTAAACTTACAAAAAAAAAAAAATACACAAACATCACATAGAGATGCTACAGTAGATTTGCTAACAAGTTTTCCATATTTCAATTATCAGGTGACTAAATAAATCCGTATTAAATGTTGTCTTTTATTTTAAGACTTGCGTTAACATTTACAACAACAACTGTACAACAATATAATACCATATAAATGACATAGGGCAAGTACAATATATTAATGAAATCTCATTATAAAATCAAATTTGTACTGAAAAGAAATAAAATAATATCTCAAACTTATAATAATATTTTGTGAAATAACTATTTTCAATTAGTTTTTTTCTCTGTTAGAACATCTAGATTTTGTCAAGTCCACCTACGTAATTCAGTTGTAAGGGTAATCACTGTAGAAATGCTCAATCACTTGAGATATGAAAGAGTTGTTTCCCATGTTTCTTGTAGGTAAGCTGGTTCTTACTTAAAATCTTTCCGCTTTACCTTGATAAAAGTTCTTGCTATAACTTTTTTCTTTTGAAACAGTGACAGAAATCAAGTTAGCTGCAAGATTTTTATAAGCAGGAATAGTTTTTAGCAACAAAGATTTTTTTTTGAAAACTAACATCCACTTACAGGCCAGGATACAGAACAATAGGTAGTGGAGCACATCCTCAGGACTGGTGTGGGTATGGGATTATAAAGACTATTTTTAGAAGGAATGCTTTCATCTTAGATCCTGGCCTGTACTTGGCTCTCTTCAACAAACTAATGGAAGTGGAGGGAGGCCAGTTCTGACCCAAGAGCCATGATTTCAAAGATTTTGGTAAACATACACTAGATATTGCTACAAATCAAATATGTTAGCTCTAGGACTTGTGGATTCAGACAAGAAGACTTTTAAAATGTTTTTTCTCTGTATTTCTATGTAAAATCAAATGACTTCCTGGGTGGGGCCAAATTTGATCAATGAGCCATGATTTTTAAAAATCTTTGTAGAGGTCCACTAGACAAAAGTACATATCAAATATCTAAACTATAGCCCTTATGGTTTCTCAAAAGAAGACTTTTAAAAAATATTTCCTACACAAGTCTATGTAAAATCAAGTGAGCCCTAGTGTGGGCCCATTCTGACCCCCAGAGCCATCATTTACAATATACTGGAAAAAGACCACTAGATGATGCTATAAACAAAATATCTAAGCTCTAGGCCTTGTCATTTCAGACAAGAAGATTTTAAAAACTTTTTTCCTTTATAACTCTTTGTAAAATCAAGTGACCTCTTGGACAGGGTCAATGTTGACCCAAGGGCTATGATTTGTATAGACTTGATAGAGGTCCACTAGATAATGGTACACACCAAATCTTATGGTTTCTGACATGATTTCTGTCATGAGATTTTTAAAAAAAATTCTATACAAGTCTATGTAAAATGAAGTGACCCCTGGGTAGGGGCCAATTCTGACCCCATGGACATGATTTATATGACTTTCTGCTACAGACCAAATATGTCAGCTCTAGGCCCTTCTGGTTTCAGACAAGAAGATTTTTTAAGTTATTCCTTTAAATTGCCATGGCAACGCAACCAGAGTTCTCCATGGAATTCTACTTTTTACATAAATTTTAAAGGTCAATCCTGTAAAAATTTATTGCAACTGGTCCAGCTGTATGGAAGGAAATGTTGTTTGAAGTTAATTGACGGACAGATGATGGACGGACAAAAGAGAATACTAAAAGCTACACATAGCTGACCTTGGGTAGGGTGTGCTAAAAAGAAACTATGAAAAGAAGTTAAAGTCCTTGTAAGAAATTAACACCACAAAAATTTAGTAACAAGAGCCATGTTACACATGGTTAATCCCCCCACCGGGAAGAAGCTACCTGAAGGTTGTACTTTCAAACACTCAATGTAATAACGTTTGAAGAAAATCCCACAAAAGATAGGCAAGGTATAGTTATTGTTCTTGCAAACTGCACTTCCTACCAATGTGCTATGTCAGTGTATTAGGTTTGAAGAAAATCGCTCAAGCACTTTTGGAGTTATGCTTCAGACAAAGTTTTTCAATTAAATCTGACAAAGGGGAATAATTCTAAAAGTAGGCAAGGTAGAGTTATTATTCTTACACACTGCACCTCCTCCAAATGTGCTCTTTCAGTATATGAAGTTTGAAGAAAATCACTCAAGTACTTTTGGAGTTATGCCCCGGACAAAACTGGAATGGACGCACGCACGGACGGACAGAGACCATTTCTAATATCCCCTCCGCCTTTTGCGGGGGGATAATAAGTTCAAGAATTCAAGAATTAGATATACATGTATATGCTGGGATTTTTAAAATGCAAACAAGTAAATCTGATAAAGGGGAATAACTCTAAAAAATAGGCAAGGTAGAGTTATTGGACTTGCACACTGCACTACCTACCAATGTGCTCTGTCAGTGTGTAAAATTTGAATAAAATCCCTCAAGTAGTTTTGGAGTTATGCTCCGGACAAAATTTATCAAGTAATTCTAATAAAGGGGAATAACACTAAAAATAGGCAAGGTAGAGTTATTGTTCTTGCACATTGCACTACCTACCAATGTTCTCTGTCAGTGTATGTAGTTTGAATAAAATCCCTCAAGTAGTTTAAGAGTTATGCTCTGGACAAAATTTATCAAATAATTCTGATAAAGGGGAATTACTCTAAAAATAGGCAAGGTAGAGTTATTGGACTTGCACACTGCACTACCTACCAATGTGCTCTGTCAGTGTATGAAGTTTGAATAAAATCCCTCAAGTAGTTTTGGAGTTATGCTCCGGACAAAATTGTTTTGGACGGACGGACGCACAGACGGACGAAGGGCATTTCTAATATCCCCTCCGCCTTTGGCGGGGGGATAAATAACAAAACTACATGACTTTTTTTTGTGTACCCAGGACAGGACTCGAACCTGCAACCAAACCACTTGCAAGGCAAAAGCCACCAACTTAGCTACCCAGGCAGGTATCACTTGTATTGGTCTTCTAACAAACTCCCTTGCTTTATCAGAACTTATCCTTGAATTCTCAGACTAGAGATAATTAAATTACAAGGAAGTATATGCCTGGCATAGCATTACACACCAATCTCTTGAAGGCAGAAAAATCATGTACCCAGAGAGGGACATAAACCTATGAATTTCTGCTTGCAAGTCACATGCTCTACCAACTGAGCTACCCAGGCAGGACTAAGTGTAACAGTACAGTAAACAAGAGGGCTACAATGGCCCTTTTATCACTCACCTTAGTACAACTGTAACTACTTTAATTCACACACCAGATATCTAAACTACAGGCCTTGTGGTTCCTGACAAGAAGATTTTTATAGTTTTTGACTATGTCAGTCTATATAAAACCAAGTGATCCCAGGAGTGGGGCCAATTTTGATTTTTAGCCTGGGTGACCTTGACCATAGTGACCTAAAGTCCAACTCATGGGCAAATGTCAATGGTACATACGTACCAAATATCTCAGATATCAGTCAATAAATACTTAGTCAGTGGTTTGTGAAATTAATGTAATATATTTCTTAAATTTTGTTTTGCAAGTGAATTCATATTAAAGAATTCTGTTTGAAAACTGAAGATTAATTAGTTAACTTCAAAAGTTTCAATTCATAATTTGAATTACTATATGAATATTTCATATCCAAGGGCACATTACTGCAAAAAGCATGGACTGATTCTCCCTTTAAAATATTTTTCACACACCAATGCATTATGTAGATTCAGTTTCAGTACAGTCCTGTAAAAGCTGTAAAAGTTCAGTTTACTGCACTTAGTATTATGTAATATTACATAAATCATTAAATAAAACATATAAAAGTATATATATTCTAAACCCAAGGGCAGGTAACTCGAGACTTCACCTCTTGCCAAAAAAAACATGTCATGCACAACTACTCATCATGTAGATTTTGTGCATTAAGTTTCATCTTAACTAGATGAAAACTCATAGAGGCAAAATTAATGCAGGGGATCCCTGACACAAATATGAAAAAAAATGTCAACAATAGAAAGCTACATACCAAATTTCAGCTTCACTCGGTTCTGGATCCTCCAACTCTACTAATGGCAAGTCTGGAGGTATATGTTGCTCTGCACTTTTCTCTTTAACACTTTGCTTCATTGTCTTTCTTTCTAAATTCCCTTGTATCTTTGTATAAAATTATTCACGGCATACAAAATTCTGACTTCGAATTTGTATGAGCCTCACACAACACAGGAAGACCACAAAATTGTGTAAGGTCTTTAAATCTTTTCTTGAAAATATCATTCAAATATAGAACTAAAAGTATCATTCAGATACAGAACTTATCTCAGTCCCTTTACAAAAGTCTTACAGGACCAATTAAAAAAGCCCCCCAAAAAAACCCCGTGAAACTCCAAAAGTACTAATATCGTATTACAATAAATGGTGGAATTCTAATTGACATTGTTTATACAAAACAAATGTCACCATATCAATTATTCATGTAAAGCACCATTCATTTACCTAAGCTTGAAAATTATGTAACTGTTAAATGCTTTTCCTTGGAGCCGATAGATCTGTCAGGTATTCATTTATGCTCCAAAATAAACATTTACTTTCAAAGAGAGTTCAATCTTTTCATTGTAATTTCCCTGTTTTTCACTGAGCAATGTTTTTCAAGAGGATCCCACTATTTTGGTTTGACAATTAAACACTTGCTTCAAAGATTTCCTATTATCTGGACTCATACTTTGTTAAAACATTCAAACTGTAGGCAAACAGGAAATTTTGACACAAAATAATGATCCAGTTTTTAAAGAGAAACTCATTAACATTTTGCACTATCAGAGAGGGAAAGCCATAGAAGTGCTTTTTGTTATCAGAATATGACATCTTCAAACCTTTAAAATTTAAATGCAAATATTTTTAAATCAGTTTAATTCAAACCATTTCAAAAGCGTTATGTTGTCACAAACACATGTACCGAGGAAATCTGCATTTGAAAAAAAAGCAAAAATGGCAGAACACTTTTGATTATTCAATGGTAAAATACTTGCCTATACTTAATTAAACATGGAAAATACATTTATATTTGCTGAAAAGATTTTTGACAACTTTTTCCAATATCAAAATGTAAAGAGGTGATAGAGATTTTTGTTTGTATTGTATCATTAACAACAGAGCCACACATGCTTTTAGGTAAGGGTTCATACCTTTTATTTTAGTGTCTTTAACAAGACTTTTAATTAAACAATACAAGTAAGCTTAAAACAGCTGCTGTCAGTTACGTAACTTACTTTATATATTAACAAGCCTTCCACTGAATATTATGAAAAAGTTTAAGGTATTTTAAGTTTCCTTCAATGATTGTGTCTTCAACCTTAACAAAATTATTGTAAACACTTTTTTCATTTTTCATTTTGCCACAAACTTTTTTTTTTTCCTGTTAAAAAAAGTATCAGTTTATCCACCTACATACCACACTTATCCATGAAACAAAACAATTAGCACAATTTTTTTCACCGTCTGTATTTGTGGAAACCCGTTAATCAAATATTTCCCCTTCTGATAGACCTATACATCTTTGGAATTCATGACAGTAGGCATTTAACTCTATTTACATGTTTCGAAAGACCCATAACAATATTAAATTATTCTCTATTTAAAATCAATAAAATCTAGAGTGTTTAATTTACAAAAAGAAAGCTGTGTAATTTCACAGGAAGCCATTAACAATGCTGGTCACCATTAAGTTTACAATAAAATTCAATAAAAACAGTTTATAGAAATGCCACATCACGTATTTGAAATTTAAACAAATGTCATCAAAAAATTTCGAAAGTGAAGACATTAAAGTTACATAACTTATATTAACACTTAAGTACACCGACTGAAACTCTACATGTATTTTGATAAGTGGACATGGGTAGTAAATAATGTATTCCATGTGCCTTGATGTAGAAATCTGCTTTTGATATCATGAGAAGCAGTAAATGAATGACGTTACCAATAAGATGACTAAGTTATTATCTATATATCACTCTTCTACTAACAGTAATTAAATCTGCATGCAACATGTAACTTTTTTCTTTTACAGAAATTAACAAAAGCACAAATGAATGCAGCAATATCATGACACCCAATGTCTCATGTCCCAATGGAGCAATATCATTACACCCAATGTCTCATGTCCCAGTGAAGAAATATCATTACACCCAATATCTATTGCCCCAATATCATGACACCCATAATGTCCAATATCCCAATGGAGCAATATCATGACATCCAATGGTGCAATATCATGACACCCAATGTCCCATGTCCCAATGAAGTAATATCATGACACCCAATATCTATTGCCCCAATATCATGACACCCAATGTCCAAGATCCCAATGGAGCAGTATCATGACACCCAATGGAGCAATATCATGACACCCAATGTCCCATGTCCAAATGTAGCAATATCAAGACACCCAAGGTCCCATCGCCCACCAGCTTAGCTCAATAGGTAGAGCACTGGATTTGTAATTCATGGGTCCCTGGATCAACCCTTGGGCAGGGAAAAATTTCTCCATGACAATTGATCTCAGGCATTGTGTCTAATGTTCATTTGTCTCTCACCGCCGATTCAGAGTAGATCAAGTGGGAACAGTAGTTAGTCACTTGTGGAGAAATTGGTAATTACTGGTTAGTTATCCAGGAAAACCGGTAAGGTGGACTGACCGCTGGGATATAACCTAGATGTTGAAATCGGTGTTAAAAAAAAACAAAAAAACCAAGGTCCCATGTCCCAATGGAGCAATATCATGACACCCCAAGTCCCAATGGAGTATTTGAGCATTCTGTCCAAAATGTGCTTTTTCAAGTTGCAAAGCAGAATAATTATACAGCATATGATTCAATAGGGCTAGAAAATGTTCACTGCCAATAATAAATCAACAAAGGGCAATAACTCTCAAGACAGAAAAATTGTTCCACATTCCATCTAGAATCATTATTCTAACTGTTTTCGCATATCCATTACTTTTGAATTCTCTGACAATGAAGCGGATGAAACATTTACAAACTATCATATGCTTTGTTACTGCAAATGTTAATATTTGAGTGAAATAGAAGAAAACCTTTGCAATCAATGACAGATTTTGTATGTTTACATGAAATGTGATCCCCCCCTTTGATGAGAACCATAACATAATTGAAAATTTAGTAAGTTGAATTCTTGGAAAACTGTATTCATAATTTTACCCATGTAAGAAAACATCATTTTACTACCCCTGTGCAAGATGAGTTTTGTGATGCCCTTGAAGTCACATAGCTTACAGTCACTCTGACATCATTGGCAATTCTATGAAATCTATGAAAGATCTCTGCACTAATATTTTAATAAAAGGAAGCAAACTGAAAATGTCTATGTTATAAAAGATATCAAAGGAAAGAATATTATATGGATTTGAGCATTGATCCCACCAAAATGCAATAGCCCTTAGGCCAGATCACCTCAAACACATGAAAAATACTTCACTGAATAAGATGTAATATCCACCACAGAATATCAGTATTGACCTCAACTGTATCCTCAGTCAGATTTTAAAGGTGATATCCACAAGAAAATATCAATATCGACCTCAGTTGTCACCTCAGTCAGTAATTTAATTTCTTTTTAGTGGATATCACATCTTATCATATAGCCTATAAATAGTTTAGAAATGTCTTTCTCTGATTGGTGCAGGCGTAACTTTTTGTAAACAAGAAATTGGTAGAACCGATGGATGCTCCCCGAATAAATGCCAATTCCAAAAGGGCTATTGTTTAATATGTATTTCTTTTAAAGTATGACAAATAACAAAGGGCAATAACTCCTAAATTATGAAAAACTATTCTTGCACGCTGCACTCCTCCCCATAGAGATCTATCTACCAATAAAGTTTCATGTTAATATCTCTTATACTTTGTGAGATATGCCCCGGACAAAAAATAAGTATGAGAAATTTCAAAAGGCAATAACTCAAAAATTAATAAAGCAAGTGTTATGGTTCTTGTGCATTGCACTGCTCATCAATGAGATCTATCTACTTATAAAGTTTCAAGTTGATAACTCTTATACTTTGTGAGATATGCCCCGGACAAAAAATAAGTATGAGAAATTTCAAAAGGCAATAACCCAAAAATTAATAAAGCAAGAGTTATGGTTCTTGTGCACTGCACTGCTCATCAATGAGATCTATCTACTTATAAAGTTTCAAGTTGATAACTCTTATACTTTGTGAGATATGCGCCGGACAAAAAATAAGTATGAGAAATTTCAAAGGGCAATAACTCAAAAATAAATACAGCAAGAGTTATGTTCTTGTGCACTGCACTGCTCCTTAATGAGATCTTACTACCTATGAAGTTTGGTCTGGATATCTCTCATAGTTTTTGTGTTATGCTCCGGACAAAAATTATGACGGACGGACAAACAAACAGACGGACGGGACGGATGGACGGACAAAGCAGCAACTATATGCTCGCCCTTTGGGGAGCATAAAAAATAAAGGTAAATATCAGAGCTTATTGACCGTTTTTTTTTTTCAAAAATATATTTCCTGGAAATCCCCTGGAAATCATCTGTTTATAATTTGGACATTTAAGGCGAAACAACTCACTTTTGGGAAAAGATGAAGGCCGTTTCGGCAAATTCCGGTGTGTTCGTTTGACAGCCATATAAGAACAAAATGTGCCATATAAAAGCTATTTATAGATTATATAATAAAACAAATATGGACTTTTTAGCTGGTAAATATGATGTGATATGTACCTAAAAATTCACATCATATTCACCAGCTAAAAAGTCCATATCTGTATAATATTCAATGCCTCAAAGTCAATAAATAAATAATAATTTCACCTTCAAATTACAGAAATGCACAGTTTAAACAAATTCATTGCAGCATGGCATGGTGCAAAACATGTTTTCTTCTATAATAAGAATAGAGTTACCCTAGAAATTCCATCCATATTTATGACTTAACAGTAACTCTACAATATATCTACTGATACCAGTGAATATCTCTGTCTATATACCTCAGGGGATGTGATATTTGCCTCCACCTTTGGCTTGGTAAATATCACATAGACCAGGTTAATATACAGGGATATTCACCCCATCATCTGCTGTAGTAAATTTTGGAGTAAACTTATGGTATTATATCTGCAAGCAATGCTAGCTTTTTATGCAATACAGCTTACAGAAAATTTTTTTAGAAACTTTTAATCAAACAGAAATTTAGTGACTAACTTTAATAAATATGTGAAGACCTACACAATAAATTCTTTATACTCTTCATTTTTATATCAATAAAATGTTTCAGTATTGTAAAATTATTATCTTGTTACAAAGATCAATAAACTTTATCAAACATTTATTACCACAATTACAACAAAATAATCCAAAAATAAACATCAACTGCACACATGGAATATAAACAGCAATTTGCAGTTTAAATATAAACCAAAACCAATATCGAAAAAGCAATATTAATGAAAAAATCCAAGTTTCCTGAAATAACTAAAGAAATTTCTGATTTCATCTGAAAGCATACTTCCAGGCTTGATTATACTGCCAAGTCTGTGATAAATCTTTATATTACTTATAACAATATCTGTTCAAATAATTTTTTTTAAATTAACACTGACAGGTCGCTTCTTATCATTTGCACCTCAAAACAAATATTGACTCAAACAAGTGAACAAAGAGATTCCACCCAGCAAAACATAAAATCTCCCTTGTAACCAAGAGATTATCAAAATATCACGTCTGAGACAACGTTTTACCTGGACTTCATTAGAATGATTTTCAACAAGTTTTTCAAGTGGTGTATCGATTAATTATCGATCTAGCAGACAATGACACATAATTATACACTTACCATTTGTTAAGCAGTTTCTAGATTGCAAAATTACCACCAATAAGAAATCACCAACCAGCTATTTTATCAAAATTTAAGTTTGTTCTGGTAAAGACAACATAATTTGTGCTGTAGCTCAATCACGAATGTTTCAACATTCGAGATGCAGAGATTAAGTAAGTAGTTTATCTATTTTTTTAAATCTGTCTGAAAGACTGGGTCGGTAGTTAAGGATTGTGCATGGCCCAAGAATTCTGGCTGTTAAACTAACTCTAAGTAAAACAACAATTTGAGTAATTCTTATTAAATGTAATTTTTGTCCCCTGCATATGCTTTCAATATAAAAAAAATAAAAAAAAAAACAGAATTCTCACACTATCTGTATTTTGCCAACAATAGACAAAGAAGGATTTGACCTTGACCTTGAATTGACATTGATACATCCTATCCATTATATATGGCTAAATACAAGCACGAACCTGCTGACATCACTGCAAACTACTTTTGGCTGTTCTTGTCATTGTAAACTTCGATATTTTTTAAAAATATTTTATAAGTGAAATACTGTTATGCACTTAATAATTACTTTGATGTTCATTTATGATAGAATAATAGATGTTTGCTAATAAGTTAATTATTAACTATAAAAATGACCTTGTTGTTGCAGGGTAAACGGAATAGCCAGACAGGGGCAACAACCCATGAAAAATGACACGGTAAGTAGTGCACATACTTGTGTCCCATATATAAATATACATACATGTTAGAATTGAAACAGATTTTACAGTTTTCATGATCTACAATCGAATATATCATGGTTTCTCGTTCAGATGTGTAATTATTTAATCACTCTGGCCTAACGCCTTCATGATTAAATTACTTCCACATCTGAAACAGTGATATATTCGATGGTATATCACACAAACTTAAAATCTATTTCCTAAATAAATTAATTATAATTATGAAATTCATTTATACTATATTAGGTTTTCTTTAATGCTTTATTAAGTAGAGCTAGGACTGGGATAAGAGCCCTGCCTAAAATTATGCTGATCCTCACCAATTGTGACCACAAAGTCAGCAGGAAAATCCATAAGACAAATCAGTATTCACTGACTGTTCTTAAACTGTTTCTCAATTGTTTGTCACTGTCACCGTGACCCATGACCTTAATAACCAACATTGGTAAAGAAAATGTAATAACCAACTAGTATACCAAATTTGAAGACCTCTGACAAAGATGTCTCCAGTCATTTGGTGGAGACAATAGATTTTTTATTGCATAAATGTATGCATAAATAAAGTATTAAGTATTCAAAATATTTGCTCACAGCGAACACTGCCTGCAGGCAGGCAGGCAGGCCAAGGCTGACTTAGTGAATACAAATTTCTGTGGGACCATAAATAATAATTCCTGTGACAGCATGAGAATAGGTTTATGTCACGTTTAAGCATAATTAATTGCACATTTATACAATCAAATATTTGTCAACTTAAGTGTGGAAGTTCCTTTATGCTGTTTTCAAAACTAAACCATTTATGCAGTAATGCTATAAAGTACAGCAAACAATTTAAAAACTTTCTCAAATAACACTTTGGGGTGAAAAGATCTATAATATCGATAAACTTTGTGGTTAATGATTAACTTAAGAAGACTTGTTTCCATATAAAACAAGAGGGTTATCATGGTCTTATCTCCTTCACCTTGGAAAAAAAAAAACTTAAAAAACTAAAGATGTGTCCATAGGACACAGATGACCCCACGTTCCGCTGTATTGTCACCAAAAAATAAAGTCTAAAAAAGTTTTTTTTAAAGCTTAATCTGGAGGCATAACTATGCATCAAAATACCCAAGTGCGTAACTTCACATGCTGACAACTTTTCTTATCGAGTTTCATGGCTCTAGCAGTTATTCGTTTGGACTAACACACGACACAAGTCTTTAAATGCTATTTTTTGCTTAATCATTGGGCACAACTCTGCTGATCTAAAATAAATTTGCATCAAAATACCCAGGTGCATAAGAGTACATACTGTCAACTATTCTCAAAAGATTCATGCCTCCAGCAGTTATAAGCTTAGTGTTACATGCCAAACAAGTCTAAAAATGCTATTTTTTTATCAGTCATGGGGCACAACTCTGCCAATTTAAAATAAATTTGCATCAAAATACCCAGGTGCATAAGTTCACATGCTGACAACTATTCTTAGTTTCATGGCTCTAGCAGTTAGAAGTTTGGAGTTACACACAACACATGTCTGAAAATGCTATCATTTGCTTAATCAGGGGGAATAACTCTGCCAATCTCCAATAAATTTGCATCAAAATACCCAGGCTCATAAGCTCACATGCTGTCAACTGTTCTTAGAAAGTTTCATGGCTCTAGCAGTTACACGTTTGGAGTTACAAATGACACAAATCTGAAAATGCTATTTTTTGCTTAATCAAGGGGCATAACTCTGTCAATCTCCAATAAATTTGCATCAAAATACCCAGGTGCATAAGTTCATGTGCTGACAACCATTCTTAGAAAGTTTCATGGCTCTAGCAGTTATACATTAGGAGTTACACACGACACAAACCAGTCTATGTACAGACATAGGATGGACGGATAAGGGCAAATCTATATGCACCCCCACCCTCCCAAAGTGGTGGGGGCATAAAAACTGTGACTGGCCAATGACAAACATGCAACCACTATGAGTTTAAACCATAAGCACTGGATGTACAGGTGAGCTTACAAAATTTATACGGTTATGAACCTAATCAGAATTTCAAAGAAAGCTGTAAATGATCGAAGTAAAGCTGTACAGTTAACTATAAACTGTAAATAATTGATTTTAATTAGATAAACTCTGCTTTAAATTGTATGAACACAGTACTTTATTTCAGTATTTTGTAACAGTATTTTTGGAACAAACTTATAAAATGTAGAAATTCAAGTGGCTTTAACTATATATGTCCGAGGTACTAATTGTTCATAAGACCTTAAAAATTCAGTTCATAGCGTATGTTACCATACAAAAAGTACCCTTAAGTGTCTATAGACAGAGCAAGTATAAAATGTGTTTTGCAAAATGTTTCAAATAAAAACATGATATCAAAGAACTGAAAATCCTAACATCACAATAAGCCATTTCTACATCATTGAATTATAAAGTACTGAAATTGGGATGTCACTGGATTTTCAAATTAATTTCTTAACAGTACCTGAAAACTCTTTCTTATGTCTAGGAATCATGAAATAAAATGATACCAACATCCCCCTTACATGTATCAGAAATCCAAAATATCAACAAGCATTGTGTACTCAGCTAAGCAAACATAAAACAATAGGATGAAGAGTATGTACTCATAAACCAGAACTATGCTTAAAATTCCTGGATTCACTCATTCTTTAGTAATTGACTGAAGAACATTTTATTAAGTTAAAGCCCCTGTGACCTTGCCATTTGATGCACTGAGCAAAAAGTCAATAGAATTTATCTACACCTGCCAAACCATCCTGTACAGTTTGAAGGATCAATGCACAGTAGTACTTCTGAATTACAGATCAGAAACTATTTTTGCACTGCAGGTCCCTGATTCAAAACAATCCAGATAATCTACTGATCATCATTTCAGCCTAACCATCCTGGAGTTCATTCAAATGCCCTTGAAACATTAAGTTTTATTAGTTTTACTGAGTTATTGACTGGAAACTATTTCTAAGTATTGGCCCTTGTGAACTTGACACTGTGGGCCCAAAAACAACAGGATACATCAACAAAATATCATGCACAACCCTCCTGTAAAGGTTTAAGATCATGGGCCACTTTGAGCTTGACCTTTGACCCTGTGGACCAAATAACAACACAGGACAACTACTCATCATGCCCAAACATCCTGTAAGTTTGAAGTTCTAGGAGCAGCTGTTCTCAAGTTATTAACTTAGAACCATTTTCAAAGTAAAGGCCTGAGCTTGATATGGTTCATCTACTCATCATGCCCACAATCCTGTAAAGTTTGAAGTTCCTGGGAGTAGCTGTTCTCAAGAGTGTGATCAGAAACTGTTTTTAAACTCTGGGCCCCAGTGAGTTTACCCTTTGACCCTAGGGTCCATAAACAAAAGGACTTTTCTACACAAGATACCCAATATACCTACCAAATCTCAAGTCACTCTGCTAATGCATTCTGCAGTTTTTGACTACGATGGACTGACAGACTTGAGTAAAATGTGGGTCATTTTTTTTATTATAAATTATTTTGAATAAAGTGGGTGACTCCAAGAAAATTGACATCATGTATCTATACTTCACCATCTTCAGTGACTGAGCAAAATGAAAACTTAAGTTAAGTTAACTTAATGCAAGATAACATGAAGGAAAATTACAAAATTTCACCTCTTTAAGAGAATGCCATGAAATTAATTGTAATTGATTTAATTAGATATAACACATAAATGGTATTATATACATGTTCTGTGTTTTGTTTAGTTTGGTCGCATGTTTTTGACAAATTATCAAACTATATCCTCTGCTAGATACCCACCTCACAAGACCAGCAGAGAAATCCTTGTTGGGGATAAATATTTCCCTTCAACCTGTACATTTTAAAACATACTGAAGTTGAAAATGTACAGTATAATGTTCTACCATTGCTGACTGGTTTGTAAGCAGCACTACTGACCTATGTGCAAAGGTGGCCTGTCTACAGTATCTACATAATGTTCTATTAAATGTGCAAGCTATCACACCAGTAAGTATCTATGACCTGTTACCAGTTTTACTGAAAAAAATGCACCATCTAAAAAGTTTTATAACCCTCAAAATAATCAACCTCCTTTTAAAATAAGTAAGATGCTGGATATAAACTTGAAAACAGGCTGTACTGTTTTTAATTTGTTTCTTCTCTTCTCTTGTGAGATACATACTTATATAAAAGAACAAATAATCTGTGTCCAAAGAAACAAAAATTAAAACCATTTAATTTACATAACACTATTTTATCAAGATATCAAAGCATGGTGAATCAAATCACCTTCTGACATTCTTCAAAGAATCTATAAACCTGACCAAACCTTGTAAGGGTTTAAAGACGTATTTTCACTTGCAAAAGTAAAATACTAAAATAACACAACTGTTAAATGTGTCATGACTATTCTTCCAATGAGCTCTTATTCTTAATTCAGATAATGGACATTTACTATGTTTGTAATAAACTTAAATATGCCTTGTATTTTGTGACATCCCACATGACTTAGCTAATTTGCTTTTAGCTGATGTGCCATCGAGTTACCATAGTGAAACCACTGGTGTCTCCTGCAGATCTGTAAACTGAGGATATATTCAGTGGTATAAATAATGATTGTATTCGTCACAAGCATTATAATTACAATGTACTAAAACAGATTTTGTTATTTTAGAATATTTTATCTTTGTAAGTGAAACTGGTCTTTTAAAGGGATATAATTATGAAAACTTTGTCTAACAAGGGCCCACCAAAAGAATCAAATGTTGCAGGATAAAATAAAATGTTACCTAAAGCTGCTTGTCTTGAACAAGGAGACACTGAATAAAAATGAGAGATGTACACAATCGGTATAACTTGTGTCAATGTAATAGTAACTTGCATGATTATTATAAGAAACTTTAGAAAGAGACAGTAAAAATCACTAGAGGTAACAGTATAAAAGGCAGACTACTCTATTTAAATAATTTAATTTTATTTAATAATTGAATTACTCTCTCTCGAATAACCTAATAATAATTATCTGTATTATAATTATTTGTAAGCATTAACAGCTGTCAAGTCAAAATTTATATCTGTTTATTTTGAGTAACCTAATTTGGAATAGTAAGCTATGAAAATAATAAAATAGAAAGCTATGAAAATAGAAAAGGTCATCGTGACTAAGGAAAATTATAAAGGCTTATAATTTTTCTGCGGGAGATAAATCTTATGAACCTGTATATCTGAGATATTTTATCAAATACTGACTTTTCTCACACTGCTTAAGTACATTTTAAACTCATCTGCATAATGTCTTTATTTCTGTCTATCATTTTACAAAAATATATGAAAAGTATTTAGTACTTAAATCTGGAGTTATAAGATGCAAACTCCAAGTTTTGTGGATGTACAGACAGACAGACAGATGACAATGGATATGGAGAAAACTTTTAGTTCATTTGAAGAGACTCTTCTTTGTTAACTATCATTTTTCATAATTAAATGAATGCAATTTCATCACTGTTTCTCAATAGACAAGAAGTTGGATAAATAAATGGATGAAGAGAAAATTCTAAACCTTTGAGCATAATCTTAATAATGTTATTTTATTATCATAGGATGTTAAAAAATTTATGAATTATTTCAGGATAAAGATATTCCAGACGGACAGACAGATGGATGAAAACATTGGTGAACAGCAAATTTTTAACTTAAACGCAATGTTAATCTTTTGCTAAAATCCATTATACTTATAAAGTTTAGGAATATAACTTCAACTTTTGTATCAGCCATTGCAGGATATATGAAGCACCTACAGACCAATGAATAATAGCAGGACAAAACAAACATGCATTATCTCTATTCTATTAAGGTAGGTATCATTATATCATGTTTCATGACAAAGCTATTTCTTTTTAAGAAATCACGACAACTAGATTTTCTAATGGACTGACAGACAGTACCCAGTAACCTTTCAGTCTTCATCATCAGTGATCTTTTCACCAGAAGGGTACTACAAGCACTTAGATGATTAAGCAACCAGAAACTTTCACTTCAGACTTTATGATTAATCCCTGCTCAAGGACTTACCTTGTATTCTGGCTGAAATCAAAACTTGGGACCCTTTATACTACAGCCCTGCAATCATTAAATTATCTGTAAAATTGAAATAAATCCTCACCCAATAAACCAATATCTACAGTTGACTAAGTTTTTGTTCACCATGACATTAAAACATTTGAATTGGACCAGCACAATGGCCTAGAACCTAAGTAACTTGATTTCTGATTTGTGAAAATATTTAATTAGTCAGTTTGTCTTTCAAGGCTACTTAAAATCCAGAGACCTTTGAAGCACAAGTAAGTTTGCACCATTTCTGTTCAGCATAGCTCAACTAAATAGTAAATACTGAGTTTGAGAGAGCAGATTCTTGTTTTAAAGGGGCTGTGCTCCAGATGACAAAAAAAGAAAGTTTTCTTGTATTATAAATTTCTTGTAATATTTATGACTAATGCTTTAAAAATAACTTACTGACAAAAAATAAGTCAAATAATTACATTATAAATTGATTTTTTTCCCTTTCAAAGTGCTATACCATAACGCGACGGTATAACTATATCGAATTAGATTTAAAGTAAATATCTGTAATATCACATGCGGCGATGGTGCTGACAGTAAAAGCGTTGGAAATATTTTGTTAAAATGAGGGTCCAGAGTTCAAATCAGGCTGGAGCAAAAATATTTTTTTTATTCTATTTTTACTTTTATAATCAGTTTTGAAGTAAAATATTATGTTGTTATAATCTCACGGCATCTAAATATATAATTTATGAAAATTTTTTTTTTATGTCAAATCTGGAGTACAGCCTCTTTAAAATTTGTGGTAAAGATGAGTTTTCACAGACAGGACATTATCGATATGAATAAGAAAGAAATCTGACCTTTTGTAGTACTGTACCCTCAGCTGTTCTATAATAGTGTAACTGTTCTATATATTGTAACTGTGCTATATAGTGTAAATGTTCTATATGGTGTAAATGTTCTATATAGTGTAAATGTTCTATATAGTGTAAATGTTCCATATAGTGTAACTGTTCTGTATAATGTAAAAGCTACCTCGGGATGGTAGGCTACTGACGTTACAAGCACAAGGTTGATTTTCTCATGTCAGAACACTAGAAAATCATTTCTGTTATAAAACATTATGTATTTGACAACAGTATTAGTAATTTACTTACATATCTGCCGTCAAGGAGACCGACGACTGACTGCTTGTCCTCCTTAAATTATTCTGCTCGGACTCCTTACTTGATGTTCGTTTAAATGACATTATTTCTTGTTAGGCTTATAGCAGCCAGTTTTCAAAAAACAATGACAGACCTCTTTAAAAGTGTACAGTTTTGGCAATCCTCTGGCACTAAATACCGGTACTACAAGACACAATTTAAATCTCTAAATGTCTCCATAATTATTTCATAATGATGTCGATTTATTTCGCACCATTCAGAGTCCTCTTACGGAAATCTTACTGTCTACCAAGTGTTTCACAAGTTCCACAATATATTAGTATCAAAGAACATATTTCACTAAAGAACTTTATTTCTGTAATAGAACTAGTCCTCTGCATGTGTAAAATGATTACTCCTTACTGAATCTTACGTAAGTTTTTTTATCCACTTTTAGTCCTTCTTATTCAAAAGAAATGAACATCACTTGTCACATTCAAATTATAATCAAAAGTGATGTGTCCTTGAAAATGTCGAAACATTTAAAAAATTTAAAAAAATGCATTTATCAAAAAATCAAATTAAAAAGAAATGACAGGTTATGAATAAAGAAAATATTCAGTCTATCATAAATTTTAACATATATAATTGAAGAAACTATCAAACAAGGTGTCTCTAACTTTCAAATGCCTTGTAAAATTTAATGATCCCAGGGTTATATTTTTTTCCTATTTAACTTGAAGGAGAAATTGTTAGATACATTGTGAAATGGGTTGTTTTCTTAACATATTATATTCTAATAATGACCTCCAGTCTTTTCAAACAGTCCTACCAAAAAATGTAACAAACACTAGACTTTTTCAAATAAGACATATTCAAGTGTAAAGAAAATATTATGTTTTCAGTTCAAGAAGGGGATTATATGCAAACTTTACAGAGAAAAGATCTACAAGCTTTCAAATATTAGAATTAATATATTTTCTTTCAGGACACCTGACAGGTAGCTAGGTTACAATTTCATTCATTTTTAAATAAAATTAAACCAGACTGCATCCATGTGTAGGGCATTATTTCCACAACAGATCAAAAATACTTGAACTGCAGTACCTTCTTACTGTATACGTGAATAATTTTGCTCTTGAAAGAAAGTTTACAAGAAGTATTCTGCAGATCACTTGTATGTAACACACAACAACCTTAAATTAATCAAATTCTCAAAGAGATTAATTTAAATTAATTTTCGTAAGAACAGACCAGTCATGATTCATTGTGATAAATGATACATACTAAGGGAGACAACTGAATATTCTTAAGGTACTTGAAATAATTGTAAGATTTATGTACCATGCCATCCTAAATAGGCTTTACCCTATCACAAGATTTCTTTATTTCCACTGCATACTTGTTCTAAATCAAGCTGTCATAATCTCTAGCAATAGAGGATATCCTTTAACCTATATATTTAAACACAGTTCTTAATCGACATCAAAACATCTCTGTAAAAATAATCTCATAAAATATCTTAAAATTTCCTATTTTTTTATTTTCCAGGTTAAAAATAATAGCAAGAAGTAAAACAGAAGAATGTAACATTATTTAGTTTTCTAAGTAAACTGAAAAAAGGGGCAGAGAGCTCCAAAACAAAAGAAAACACATAAAAACATAACAAACAAACAAACAAAAAGGTCTTTTTCATCTGTCTCACCCCTTCAAGGTAAAAAAAATCTCCTTCAATGCTTACAACATGCATAATCATTCACTTGTTCTACTGCTTTATACAGAAGAAATTGTACATTTGAAAATGGTTAAAAGTGTTCCTTTAACATTTTAAGTATAAATGGGGCTGACAGGAAACTAGATTTGGACACAGCAAACTGCTCATATAATCCAGGTACATAACAAAGAAGTGTTGCAATATTGTTCTGCTTGATTATTTTTTATTGTTTCCAAACAAGGCACACCTTTCATTGTAGTTTCATTATATAGAATGTCATTTTTCAATCATATAATTAAAAGCAATTAAATTTCAATCTTGCTGTGCTCAGAAATCTTTGTGTCTTCACAATGCTCTTGGCTACATGGTAAATTTATCAAAATCTTAGAAGAAGGAAGAGGTAATACAATATGGGTTGAGAATTTCTTATTACAGGGCAAGGGTGACAACTTTCAGATAAAGGGATTAAGCAGGATTTGTATGAGCCCTTGACAAATATCATACCTAGGCAACTTTAACCCCTGGTCATGTCACTCTAAATTAACATCATTGATTACTCAAGCAAAATAACTGACATAAATCTTGCAAACAGTCTGAAATATTCAGCCTTGAATTAGTTTTGCTAATACTGTTTTATCTTTGTATAATATATACTTCATCTGTTGTATGTGGAGAATTTTTTTTTGTCAGAAATTCATTGTACCTACCAGAAAGAATGGAAGATTGCAGTCTTGGGCCTTAGACAAGTTGACAATCAAGCAAGTTCAATAATTCAACCACCACTGAGGTGAACTGATCAAAACAGAAGATCAGATGTAACTAGAGCTATCACTAAATGTGATTAATACCCCAACAAGACTGCTTCAGAACTGAGGAAGTTATAAATAACAGAATACTTTGTAAAAAAATTGAAAAAGAGTTATGGTTGTGGGCAATTAAAGATAGTTGTGGTTCTTGTATATTGCATTTCCTGTCATTGTGCTTGACCATTGTATGAAGTTGCATTGAATTCCAACCAATAACTTTCAAGTTATTCTCCAGACAAGGAAAACCAACAAAGGGCAATAACTATGCAAATACTGAAGACAGAGTTTTAGTTCTTGTACATTGCACAGTTATGTTCTGGACAAGGAAATCCAACAAAGGGCAATAACTCTACAAATAGTGAAGATCAAGTTATAGCTCTTGTACATTGCACTTCCTCTCATGGTGCTTGATCACTGTATGAAGTTGCACTGAATTCCAACCAGTAGTTTTCAAGTTATGCTCCGGACAGGGAAAACCAATAAAGGGCAATAACTCTGCAAAAAGTGAAGATGGAGTATTGATTCTTGGGCACTGTCCTTCATCTCACTGAGCTTGACCATTGTATGAAGTTGCACTGAATTCCAACCAGTAGTTTTCAAGTTATGCTCCGGACAAGGAAAACCAATAAAGGGCAATAACTCTGCAAATAGTGAAGATTGAGTTTGACAACTATGTCGAGCTCAGCACAAGCGGGCTCGACAAAAATCCTCTGACCACTAAGCAATATACAGCAGGGACAAACAATTTTGATATTATTATTTGACCTTTGATCTCTTGTGACCTTGACCTTCATTTTGCTCAAGATGACTCAACTCACCATGGAGAACATTTGTTATCAGTTATATTAAAATCCATCCATGTATATAGAAGTTATACTCACAAATGAATGTTTTAATTTGTTACTTGACCTTTGACCCTGAAGTAAGACCTTGACCTTTACCACAGACACCTGAATTTTTCTCGCAACAATCCGCCTCACTATGGAGAACATTTGTCCCAAGTATATAAAAATCCCACCACGCATGTAGAAGTTACGCTCTGGACACGGTTTCGAGCCGACCCTCCAAGTGTGACTTTGACCTTTGAGCAGCCGACCTGGGTTTTGTGTGTGACATACCACCCCATCATGGTGAACATTTGTATCAAACTATTTTTTTAATCCTTCAAAGAATGAGCAAGATACAGACTGGACAAATCTAGACAAATGCACGGACTGACGGACACACATACACCAAGCCGCCAAAAGTAAAAAGCAGGGACTAAGTCGACCTCACCACAAGCTGGCTCAACAATTTCAAAATCCTCTGACCACTAAGCATAATACTTCAAACCATAAGCAATGGTATAAAGAACTTATACGCACAAATGAATGTTTTATTTTGTTATTTGACCTTTGACCCCTAAATGTGACCTTGACCTTTGCCACAGACACCTGAATTTTTCAAATCCTCTGACCACTAAGCATAATACTTAAAACCATAAGCAAGATACAGTGCCAACAAACAAATTTTAATATTTTTATTTGACCTTTTACCTCTTGTGACCTTGACCTTGACCTTCATTTTGCGCGAGACAACTCAACTCAACATGGAGAACATTTGTGCTAAGTTATATTAAAATCTATCCATGTATATAGAAGTTATACTCGCAAATGAATGTTTTATTTTGTTATTTGACCTTTGACCCCTAAGTGTGACCTTGATCTTTGCCACAGACACCTCAATTTTTTCGCACTACACTTAACCTCACTCTGGAGAATATTTGTCCTGAGATAAATTAAAATCCCTCCATGCATGTAAAAGTTACGCTCAGGTCACAGGTTTTGCACTGACTCCCAAGTGTGACCTTGACCTTTGAGAGGTGGACCTGTGTTTTGTGTCCAACACACAACCCCATCATGATGAATATTTGTACCAAATTATTTTGTAATCCTTCAAAGAATGAGCAAGATATTGACCGGACAAATCTAGATGGACGCACGGACGGACGCACATACACTGAACTATACGCCAAAAGTGGCGACTAAGTCGAGCTCACCTCAAGCGGGCTCGACAATAAAAATATTTACTTACACAATTGTTTTAAATGAAGGTGAGTATGAATGTGTCTGAAATTTCTCTGCGTCAAAAACATTTGGCATGCTTCCCCTCCTCAAGTCACGGAGTCGTGGAGTCCCAGCCTGCTCATTAGGTCTTGATGGCCCTGTCAACTGCAGATGACTTGTAGAGGATGAACGACTACTTCTTCCATGATATGGTTTGATGTTTCCCACTGACTTAGATCGGTTAACTCTTGGTTTTGTTGCAGACATAGAAAATGCTTAGTGAATTTTCTGAGTATAAATCTTATTTTCATGTAAACAAGTACTGATTTTCAGTAAGGTAAGACCCTGAAGGCTATAAATTATATGTGTTTGAGAGCTCAGTTAGTAAGAGTAAAATTTTCAAATCTGTATCCAATGTATGACTTATTACTGTCATGAATCTCTTGCTGTTATGCTCACAGTGGAGCCTTCTTCACTGAAACATTTATTTCTAAAAAGCTCCAAAACATTAGTTAAAAAATACGTAAATAAGTCAGAATTCACTGCAGTAAAATAACTGCAGCTGTACAAATTCTTATTGCTTTCATATCTTTCTTGTTTCTTGTGTCTCCTCACAATCTTCCAAATCTGCAATAAAAAAAACAACTATCAGTATGGAACACTAAAAGCTATTAGAGTTATTTTTGTAACCAGCACATGTTGTGGTAAATAAAGCCTGCAATATAGTATGTGCACAGAAAAACAAAAATCAACTTCCATCTTAATATAATATATACTATAACAGTCTTGCAATCAAATGTGAAAAACAAAATTCCTCCCAAAAGCTGCACTCTTGATGTTTATAGTAAACCAGTCCTGTCATCTAAATGTAAACAATGCCATCAAGTAGGTTTATTAACAAATGTCACCAAAGTCAGAAAATTGTTTTCTTTTCTGACAAACACCCTTAAAACTTGCACACCACCGTGCAATCTTAAAAACATAAAAGATGAAAAACAGGAGCACCATGGAGTGGCACCAATGCTCAACTGTTTTATTTATCAGAAACGGGGTATTTTAATAGATTTTAAGTTTGAACTGAATAGGGTATTATTAGATATTGAGTAATTGTAAAGAAATCATGAAAAATCTACAACTTATATCTACATACTGACCCATCCAAAAAACTACAGAGATGAAAAAAAAAAACCTTTTTAAGGGGAGTGAGGGTGACCCCTGGGGCGAGGTGGATGAGGTGGCCCCTGCAGAAGAGTTGTGAAAAAAAAAAGGGGGGGGGGATACCAATGGAGCAGAAGGTAGCAGGGAAAGTAACTACCTATGGGATTATCCAATAGGTATTATTTTCTAGGCTATGTGCTTTCCCATAAGAAGGTTTTTCCTGTATACATCTTTCCAAAACCAAGTGACCTCTAGGGATGGGATAATTTTGACCCCAGGGATATAATATGAACAATCTTGGTAGAGGTTTGCTAGATTATGCTTCATATCAAATAACAAAGCTCTGTGTCAACCAGTTTTAGAGAAGAAAAAATACATGGAACCTTGGTCAAATGCCTCATCAAAAAATGTGTGTGTGTGTGTGTGTGTGTGCGTGTGTGTGTGTGTGTGGCTAAAAGCAACGTCATAATTGAAAGTCTAACACCTAACTAAATTTGTCCTCAGATTTGCTTCTTAGGTAGCATTACACTAAATTACATTGACTGGTCATTTACCTCTGGATTAAAGGTAACATTAAAAGATCAATCAGATTAACATAAAATACCTTACATAATCCATTTAATAACTTACTTGACAGAAGACTTAAATGAGTGTAATCCATACAAAAATATAAACAATCTGTATTTCATAAACTGTTTGTAATTCAAGCACAAAAAATATTGTACAAAAATTTTAGTAAAAAACAGTCCTCAGATAATTAAGTTTTTAATACTATCTAATGGTATCTGTCTAAACATTCTTCTATATCCTCAATGAGAAATGTAACTACCAGTACAAAATGTAACAGTGAATGTTTTGGTAGATTAATGCAACTGAAAATTTTTTTAGCTTACAGTTTTTATATGATGTAGAGCGATCACAATGTCTGAAAACTGAATTTCATCCTCTACTTGTTAACACTAAGAGCTATTACAAAAATCACAAACCAGTCACAAAATGCAAGTAGAAACATGGAGAAAGGTTAAAATTTTCAGACTGATAAATTGTTTTTTTCAAAACCTTTATGTTTATTTATAGTGTACCATGGTAATCAGAGCAAGGATAGGAAACAAGTGCAGAAAGGTGAATCTAAGTATACCGTAGTTCTAGTAAACAGGGCCTGTTTACTTAAGTTTGTAGTATGCCAATTTTTTTTTAGTTTCAATCCTAAAGTACCTCTTGAGTTACTGTAGCTTTTGTATACACACACAAAGCTCATGATAAAAGATATAATATTCATACAAGGCAAAATTAAACTTATAGATGCTTGTAATCAATAAGACAGCAAATATCAGTAATTCTCACCTGAGAGTTGATGACAAGTTCAAGTTGCATTAATCCTTTCCAAACCAACTTTAGCCACTCAACAAATGACACTCTTCTCACTTTGTTACCAGTGCCTGCTTTCTTTAAAGGTACATACTCAAAGCCTAGAAAACAGACAATATTGGAAAGAACTCTAACAGCTGTTGACTAAAAATGCAAGAACCAAAATCTAGCTACATCTACCATTACATAAAACAGAAGTTGAAAGAACCTGTCTCTACCACTGACATAATACATATGACATAAGTTGTAAGGACATATGTCTATAACTGACATAAATTGCAAGAACTTGTCTTTATAACAATGATATAATATGACATGAGTTGCAAAAACCTGTCTCTACAACTGACATACCATATGACAAAATTAGCAAAAACCTGTCTCTACAACTGACATACCATATGACAAAATTAGCAAAAACCTGTCTCTACAACTGACATAACCATATGACAAAAATTAGCAAAACCTGTCTCTACAACTAACATACCATATGACAAAATTAGCAAAAACCTGTCTCTACAACTGACATACCATATGACAAAATTAGCAAAAACCTGTCTCTACAACTGACATACCATATGACAAAATTAGCAAAAACCTGTCTCTACAACTGACATACCATATGACAAAATTAGCAAAACCTGTCTCTACAACTGACATACTCTACAACTAACAAAAAATATGAAATAAGATGCAAAAACATGTCTGTACAAGTGACATAACATATGAGATAAGTTGCAAAAACCTGTCTCTACAACTGACATACCGTATGACATAAGTTGAAAAAAACCTGTCTCTACAACTGACATAACTAACTTGCAAGAACCTGTCTCTACATGTACAACTACTATAACATACAACATAATTTGCAAGAATCTGCCTCTACAACTAACAAAAAATATGAAATAAGATGCAAAAACATGTCTGTACAAGTGACATAACATATGAGATAAGTTGCAAGAACCTGTTTCTACACCTGACATAACATATGTCATAAGTTCCAGGAGTTTGTTGCTACAACTGACATTATATATGACATTACATGTAGTTGCAAGAACTTTCCTCTACAACTGACATAACATTGGACATTAGCTGCAAGAACTTTCCTCTACAACTGACATACCATATGACATAAGTTGCAAGAACCTGCCTCTACAACTGACAAGGCGTAAGTTGCAAGAACCTGTCCTTACAACTGACATACCATATGACATAAGTTGTAAGAACCTGTCTCTACAACTGACACATTATTTGACATAAGTTGCAAAAACCTGCCTCTACAACTGACACAACATATTACATTAGTGGCAAGGATGTAACTAACATATGACATATGCTGAAATTTCTTGACAGACATTGCCACTGCAGATTGTATTAGCTGGAATGATTTCTTTCTTGAGAACTAAATGTTTTCTTGGGTGCCAAATTACACTTTGACAAACAAGTCTCAAAAAGCTTAAAGAAGTGTTACTATATAGCTGTCTCTCACTGTGTTCAAGTGGTTTGGATTGCTAACCTGGAAATGTTTAATTGTTTATATTACTGGTGTTGAAATTATTTTGTGTGAGTTGAAAGTCTACCTTTAATGCTTTCAAGCAGAGATAACTTCAATTTTCCTGCATAGCAAAAATCTCATTGAAGCTTCTTCAACCAGACTTTAATAACAGTAGGAAACTTTTCACAGTGATAAAAAACTCTTTAAATATCTTTTAATAAACTAGACACATTGCCAATACAGTATGATAAATTGCAACCAGTTGCTTACAAAATACATTTTCTATCAAATTAATCATTCATAAATATTCAAACTTCTATCTTTCAATTAAGTGTTATTTTTTCCTTTCATGCTCTTATCAATATTGGTAGTTGCATCAAATCAAAAACACATATTGTCTTAAAATAGCATGGAATCTTACTAACAGAAAAAAGAAACTGTAAAATTTGTAATAAACACTCCTTTTTCACATCACACTTAAATTAAAAAAAGAAGATGGACAACATTAATATAGTAAGTCATCTAAGTAATATGTTTCAAAACCCAGTTAAAACTATTTTTCTTGCACTTATGAGTACAGGTGATTTTTTTTCTGATTTCTTTCTTTTACTTAGTGTAACCACACTGAGTTGTATAGGCTGAGGATGTGGCACTTATTAGGAATTATATGGCAAGTTGATGCATTGCTTTGCTAATAGCCTTGTAACAGGATGCACTAAAAAGCAGAAAAATATGACAAGAAAAATACATTAATAAATTCTGTTTTGTGGGGAGTCTTTGTTTACCTAGATGGCCTTAATTTCTTTTTGACTTCATAAATCAAATAAATCTGACTTTATTATGTCAGATAAAAAGGCAGCTTATACTAAGATCTCTGAAATGGGAACCTGTACACAAGACAGCCATGGAAGCCACATGTTGCTCACCTAAGTACTACCAGCCATATTGAAAACAGTGCTGAATGTGACATCATACACACAAGGGTAAAAAATAAATAATCCTAGTTTTTTTTATTAATTCCATGTTGAGACAGGTATACTGTGCTAAAAATATGACCATTTTTTTTTTACCTATTGATATTAGCTTGTAATCTAGTGACCATGTTTCATACTGTTTCATACTCATTTGTAAGACTGTCAAACAAACATTCTGACAAAGCTTGAAGAAGATTTGGTGAACCATCCACTTACCTGGTGACATAGTTTTTTACTCGGCATGACCCAGGTTTACAGTCTTTCAAGAAATTCAAGACAATCATTCTGTGCAAGTTTCATACAGATTGGTTCTTAATATTGACCTCTACAGTGTGTTTAAAAAGTTTTTCACTGATCTGAACTATTGACCATGTCTATGACCTATGTCGTCCCGTTTCAAACAAATTATGAAGACAATATTATAAAGTAAGTTTCATGAGGATTAGGTAAATATTGTGGTCTCTATAGTGTTCACAATGTCATGTGTTTTCACTTTTTATTTGAGCTCCTCACCTAGTTATTACCTGACATGATCCAATTTTGAACTTGTCAATGCCCATCAGGGAAAATATTCTGAACAATTAAGTTTCAAAACTGTGGCCTCTAGAATGTTCACCAGGCAAAACACTGGCAACACACAATCAACGATGAACGATTTTAAAAAATACATAAATTAAACATTAGAAATAAGATAACTAATGAAAAAAAAGTCATTTCTGAACAAAGCTTGAAAATAAATGAATAGTTGTGAATATATTATATAATGTTTTCAAAAAAGTTCTACCTTCTATGGGGTTATAAAAAGAAATAAAAATGATAATAAAACATTCAGGACAGAAAAAATAGTTCCATTTCTTTAACTAACTTTAAATAGTAAATCAAAGCTCATAAATATGTAACATGACATACAAATCGAAAATCGAGGGCTAAGAGCAAAACTGTTGTATCTCATTCTTATATACAGTGCAAATAGTTTTGCATTGAACTCTTGAAATGTAAATTTAGCCACTGTTAGACCTGCAGACAAATTAAAAAGTTTTAAATTTAGTCAGTTCTATTCTGAAAATAAAAATAGAGACTAACTTTATTCCATCATGATATCCATTATCAGGATCTTAATACTAATATAAATAAACTTATATATTTAGTTGTATGCACTTACCTCCAATTTCTCATTTATCAAAAATCCTGAAACATTCTCTTCAATAAAAATGTTTAAAAAAAATTAGTTTGCATAGCAAAGCGACTGAATATCTTAATTATGCAAATTTGTGGAAAAAAACTTTTCTCTGCACGTTTTCTTTAAAACTACTTAACCCTAGGTAAGCAAATCTCCTTATTAAAATTTAATCTGCCACAATCATCATGGATTACTTCATACCATTGCAAACATATTAGGCCCAATTTAGAATTATTTTCAGTGTTTTTTTTATTCCCAACCTTAGATGAACTTGTTTGTTTGTTTTTTGACATCAATTTTTAATGTTTCATTATGCCAACCAATCAGAGCTTAGTTTACATCCCAACCTTAGATGAACTTGTTTGTTTGTTTCTTGACATCAGTTTTTAATGTTGCATTCTGCCAACCAATCAGAGCTTAGTTCACATCCAATCATGCACTCTGAGTAACTCTATGATAGTTCCAGTCTTTGCAATTGTCTTTCTTATCAAGCCCATTTATAATAAAGCTTGGTATCCATTTTTCTTCAAAACAAAGTTGGCTCTTTGCTCAGACTGAAAATGCTTTTAACATATAACAATATGTATGTCATTAAAGTTATTCAGTTTAAACTTTTTCCTTTTACATTGACTGGAAAGCAAGTTCTTTCAACGTATTAATCCCTCTCAATGACCACTTCCTGGGTTCAAGCCAGTACTCGTGCCAAAAGTGAGGAATGTTTGAATTAAACTTAGATGACCTAATAAGCACTTCTGAATAAAATGCTGAAATGGACTTCCCAAAAGCCACATGAATAAACAATTTTCTACACCAAAAAGGTTACTATACTTCACACAGCAGTACTTAAGGTAAAAACTTATAATTTGTTTACCTTTCTCCTCAGTTAGCAAGACTTGACAGCCTGCAAACTTATCTCAATGCAAAGACTTCCATATCATTCAAACACAATTCAGCGGAAATATCAATTACTGGCACAACTTATCCATTACCGGTATCTTAGTATTGACTTACTGTCCAGTGTAATACATGCTATGCTTTTACAAAGGTGATGTTCACACTTGTCACAATGTTTATCCCACAATCCGTACAGCTATATCTGTAATAATCCATAATGAAACATTATGATTACAATAAAACTAGTTAAACAGAAACTGAAGAAAATAGTCAAGTTAGATAGGATTTTTTGAGGTTGGGTGGGGGGTGGGGGGAAAGAAATCAACATTGTCCCAAAGACCTACAATACCACAGATTAGAAACTCAACAGAGTATGCCATTTTAAGCACAACAAGTTTTCAAACTGCTTAATAACAAATGATAATCTTATTTCAAAATCATAATCATCTTATAAAATGATCAACAGCAAGAAAGTGGATTTATCTAGATATGAAAAGTTTCTTTTAAGAGTTTACTTTGTTGACAACAGTACTGATATCATGATCAAAACTAAGTGTTATGGTCTAGTGCACACCTTCCTATAATTGTATAAATACAACCTCTGACGACTGTGTCAGGGAATTGATTCTTTAGTTTAGTGGTTAGAGCGTTGGACTGTCAAATGGGAGATCGAGGTTTGCTCTGGGTTGTGTATTCTAAAATGCATTGCATCTTTCTGTTATGGACTTTCATGTTCGTAAGACTAAGATAGTTGTGCAGCGGTGCAAATGATTGTACTCAAACAGTTGAATATCGTGCTAATTTTTTGACTGGTCGATATCCAGCTTCAGAAAAAGGTAAAGGCAGCATCCAACCTGAAGTCACAACAAGAACTGTCACTGTAAGAAGACAATGCCCCCGAAGTGGTGCTTTGACTTTGGACTGAGGAACAGTCATTCAAGGGTCAATGTCAAATAAATATAGGTCAGTGGGAAGGTCTTGTCCACAGGGGTTTTGTGTCCAAGTATGAAGTAAATTGACTTTCTAATAAGGAAGTTATGGCCAGTTAGTTTTCGGACAATTGGATCATCAAGGTAAAGGTCATTCAGGGGTCAAGGTCATAAATATAGGTCAGTGGGAAAGTCTTGTCCAAAGCGGTGATGTGTCCAAGTATGAAGTTAATCCACTCACTAATAAAAAGTTATGGTCAATATTAAAGTTTTAGGACAATAAGATCTTCAAAGTGAAGGTCATTCTGGGGTCAAGGTCAAATAAATATAGGTCAGTGGGAAGGTTTTGTCCAAAGGGATGTTGTGTCCAAGTATGAAGTAAATCCAGTTACTAATATGGACGTTATGGCCGATGTTAAAGTTTTCGGACGGACTGCGGACGGACTGACGGACGGAATGACGGACTGACGGACGGAGAGTTAAGAAAATATATGCCTCCCTTCGGTGCAAATGGAGTAAAGTTTACAAGGGGAAATAATTTTTCGAAATGCAACAAAGGGAAATAACAGCGAATTAAACGACGAATGATCTCTGAAACAGACGCTAATGATAGGGCCTATGATAAAGGGAAATGTGTGCTGCTTCAAATCTGCATTCGAAGCAAAAACAAGCCAGATAAAAGCAGTGAATTATCTAAATATCAATCAGTTTTACTTCTGTTGTACGAACAATTTTTCTATTATATTAATGGTGCCTTTTTTGTAATTTATATTTATTTCCAGAGTTTCACATATGCAAATACTGTGTTACTGTATAATATATATATATATATATATATATATATATATGTTTATATAATATAAGTGTTTGTTATTAACATAAAACTTCGTAGCATACCATACTATTATGTATTAAAGTGGCATTTTTGTTCAAAAAGAAAGAGAAAAACAAATGGTCACGAAAAATACTCGAAACATGATATATGTTTAGAAAAATTGTAACTTTCAACTGATAGAGACACACAACGTTTTCCTTCAAAGTTCATAAAAAAATTATCATAGACTGGGCTAGTCAAAAAAGACTTTATCATCTTGCAGCTATGTTCAATAGGAATAAAACTGTTATATGCGATCATTTAATTTAGCTATAACTTTAACGATCCCTGTTTTTCTATGATTAAAAACAAATGACTAGCGTAAAATTCAAATCGGTAATGGTCAATTTGAACATTTATGTCACCTTAACACATTATTCTCCATAGACTCATCTGTATATATTTGAATGACTTACATTCTATCTACTTTATAATTTAGCCCTACTAGATGGAAGAGACAAAAACAGTTGGTACAAACACATTTTCACAAAAATATGGAAAGGGAGACTATCCAATTAAGTCAATTATTTAGTTATTATGCTCATTAATCTCCCTTTAAAACATCTTTTTTGCAATTAAGAAACCTGGAATGAAGCTAAAGTGAAAAGAAAAATTTAAAAAGGACAAAATGAGCTCAGTGAATTTTTCTTTCTAAGAAGGGAGATAAAAAAGTGGGAGGAGGGAGAGGGGACGGGTTAGATAGTGCCAGTCATAAACACTAAAATCAAAAAATGCAAAAACAAACAAAAGAAAACAGTTTAACTAAAGGATAAAAAATTAAGAACTAATGAGCAAATTTCTAAAAGAATTACTCATTGTACCAAACTTGAAAATGTCTCCATTCCTTTTCAAAATAATGGATATTCATTGTTTTATTTGCATTGAATCTTTCAATCTTATACAAATAAAGAATACTCTTTTTCAGGCCTTCTAAGTTTGGTGGTCCCATTTTCATTTTACATGAATAAATATAAGACTTGCAGGTTAAGAGAATTTTGTTTAATACCTTTAGAAAAGTAATTTTACCAAACGAAATATCTGTGACTGTCTAATCTGTATTTATATTTTCACACTTTCTTTGAATCCAGAATTTAACATTTTGCCAAAAAGAATTTATCATATAACACTCATAAAATAAATGAGTTATAGTTTCTGGAGACCTTTTACAAAAAAAGCAAGAATTATTGTTGATAAGCCCCATTTTAGCTCTTAGGTAATTAGTTCCCAAAATTCTGTGGTTAATTCTAAACTGCAGCCACTGAAGCCTTGAGTCTTTTGTACATTTGAATGGTAGGATATAAACATCTTTCCAGTTGAAATTATTCAGGTTCAAGATATTTGACCATATCTGTTGGGAGGTGGGCTTGACACCAGATTCAATGAGTATGTCATAAGTAAAGCTGCAACCCTTTTCTTGTTTAAAAATTACCTAAGCTATCAGGGGTTGTAAAGCTGTTTTTTCCTGTTTGGATTTGTGAGCAATATTAAGGGTATTTGAATACGTTGGTGCTTCTTTTTACCAGAGTCCACCAAGGAGCATCCAGAAATAAAACTCTCACCCATTTTCAGGCCTAAACTAGAATTCTAAACTATAAAAAAATCTTGAAGTATATACAAAGCATACAGGCGAATCTTCGGTACACAACATGATTTTTGGAACTCTACAGATTTCTTATCGAAAGAGACCATCTTACATTTCAAGCGACACGGTCCGCGTGGGAGCAAAAAGCAGGTGCGCGATGACGTAGTATCCTACTATTGTATAAACTTTTGTCCAAATGCTATAAAATACATAGTTCGTTCACTTTATAGCACTTGAGTTTTCTAAGTAGCTCTAGGAGTAGCGTTAGCGACTGTAGTTTTCGTAGTACAAAATTTACAAAACTGAAGGATCGATTGTGTTTGAATCGTCATTTTTTAAAGTTTCTCGAGCTGCACACGAGTTTTATAATGTTTATTCTCGTTTTTGCATTGTAAGTCTGCTCTAGAGAATAAAAGTTTAAACAGGTAAATAAAAACAATCAAACTGAATCGTTGCGTAAATAGGCCAAGTCATGACCGGGTGCACAACGTATATTCTAAAAGTAGCAGTGACTTGTATCAATGCGCTACAAATAACATAAGACAGAAAATTGTAAAAAAAATCTCTCTAAAACCATTGTAGTACGAGAGATACTGAATTATTAGATAATTTCTATACTGCTAAATGATCGCTGTACATCAAAATTGGTAAATTTTATTTTATATATTTGAATCTATAGATCTGTTTGTTTTGGTGGCAGAAAATTCTGGTCGTTGATAGGTGATTTGACAATCGATCCAGTGATGACAAACAACAAATTATGTCAACTACCATATTTTTTCCATATTTTGAAAGTGGGTGCGTCAAAAGACACGTAGTATGTGAATATTTATCAATTGGGGGAGTTTCTTAGCACGCATAGAGGCTATGAAGTGAAATCTATAGCATTATGAAACCTAAGTCGGTCGCTACGCTCCCTCCATTCGATTTCATGCACAAGATTTCACTTATAGCCTCTATCCTATACGCAGTGTGTACATGTATGCTCTTCGAGAAGTCGGTTTAAATTTTAAGAATATTTTTGAGAGCCAAAATTCAAACAAGAGGGCCATGGTGGCCTGGATCTGCTGTTGTGCAAACAGAAGCGATATTACAAAGATCTTATTTTTTTATACAAATGGAACCCATGGGACGGGGCCAATTGTGACCAAGGGACTTAATTTGAGAAAGCGGTTTGTCATCTGAAGCAAACTGTTGACAAAAATCTATCTGCATTTAGGGCATCATTTTGTGCAACGGATTGGAACCATTTCAACAATGCTAATAGGTGGCTATATAACGAACATTAACATGAATTAAGCTGGGAAAAGAATCCTGCTGTTCAAAAGTAAATGTCATTTGTACATTTTTTTCGCTTCGCCACGGTGGCACCTAAATGCAATAAAGAAAAAATAATTTGAATATTTTCCTATTTTCAGCTCTTGCGGCCTTTAAATGCAACGAAACAGAACCGTTTGAACAATTATAGAAAAAGTAATTATATCATAAAGAATGTTTCTGTAAAGTTTGATGAAAAATGTCCCGGTGGTTTCTGAGCAGATCTCATCTGAAGCCAGATGTCGACAAAAAATATTTAGCCCTGGCAGCCATTTGAGCAACGTAGCAGAACCATTTTTAATTAATTTAATAGAGGGCTATATAAGGAATATATCTGTGAACTTAAGAGGCAAAAGACCTTGCGGTTTTGGAGATATCGTTCGATCTTAAAAATATTTTAAGCTGTGGTGACCCTTACATGCTAAGAAGTAGAACGGTTTAACAAGAGCAAAGCTTTCCAGAAACAATGAATGAACGAAAAAGTGCAGAAATCGCAAAATGACTAAACACGGGATAAGCTTAGAGAAAGGAGAAAGGTACATACATGTATAACAGAAAAAAGACCTTTCAAGAAAAATATTACTTAGCGAACATTTGGACATATGCAGTAAAAATACAGTGAGATTTGATAGGTGACATTTTTAACATAAAGAACACATACTAGCTGCTTCATAAATGTTTTCGAATCGCTGTTTGTAAGACTGTGGACAGTTTTACGTCCCTTGGAATAACACGTTGAAGTTACTTCCCTGTTTCTAGAATAACATCAACGTCTTTAAATAGCTCTGCGCATATTTAGATTAGTGATAAACGTCCCTCGGTGTATATTTTTAGATATAATTGCATAATCATAACACTCATCACGTGAATCTGTTATCTGATATATGCGCATTGTAGTATGTTCAAAACGATCGTATTCAAATGGTATTGTAAATTCGAACCCAGCCATTTCTTATTTGGTGTTGAGACTATAAAAGGAAGATAGAAGGCAAGTACATCGTAAATTTCATTTTCATTTTATTTTGCGTTTTTTTAAGGTTTCAGTAGGCATCTCTACAGGGATAGATAGTACTGGTGATCAATTTTATTTGACTTTTCACGTGAAAAATTTGTTGCATGACATGTAAGATGGGTGGCATGATAACTGAACAGTTCAGACATTAACAAATATCTGGGATATTAAGTAGACTGTAGGTCTTCATTATCCAGACAGGTCAGGCAGATCTGTTCCAGAGGAAAAAATGCCATATCTTTACACTGTTCGAAAAATATGTAAATAAACATTCATTATAGTGACTTGAATCTTGGCTGACATTCATTATGAGTTTTCTCCCCTTACCACTTTTATTTTTATATTTGTCCTGATCACGTTGAAAATTTAAAAAAAATGTCAAACTTCGAAAAATCACAGAGGACATGAATGTGCTTCTCTCTCATCTGACCTATTTTCGTCATATATTACGTAACAAATACACTTAAAGATTTGTTTGGTCTGGCCTTATTTTCTTTTCATCTTATAGTCGAGTTGAAAGGCAAAGCTTCTCGGTATAGGAATAGCTTTTTTATATACAAAACTTGCATTTGTAGGAATCTTGCAGTTTCTTAGCCATTTTAACACTGCATTTCAGAACTTAATTAGTATATATTATAAATCAAATTTTTCAATAAGCCTATTTGACTTTCACAGCCAGCATTTTAGAAGAATATGGTCAAAGGAAATGCAAATCCACGCTGCAGTAAACCGTCTGCAAACAGACACATATCCAGCACCAACAGCAGATCACTGCATAACAGTGGTAAACCTCTGACGTTTTCCCGCACTTGTAGCGTGTCTTCCGCTAAAGCGAGTAAAACAACACACTTACAAGCAAAACCACAAACGTTTTCCCGTCCAGCAACCGCGCCTTCTGCTACAGAGAGTAAGACATATCATCTTAAAGGAAAACCACAGACAATTTCTCGCCCTGCCAGCGTGTTTTCTACTTCAGCAAGTACGACACCTCACCAAAAAGGAAAACCACAAACTCTTTCCCGACCTGCTTCCGTGCCTTCGTCTTTTTTGATAAACAAACAACACCATATCGTAAAGCCCAAGACATTTTGCAGTTCAGCTACCGTGACCTCGTCACCATGTGACCACACGGCATCGCCCAGGAAAACCAACTGCTTTTCTCCATCCAGCCACAGGTATCTGTGCCTCATTCTACAATAAATAAACCACAAGCATCAAAAATGGAATAAGAAGTCTTCCTCGTCCTGTTACTGCACCTGCTATAGCTAGGAAGAGCGAAACACGCCAGCAAATTAGAAATGGTGCGGAACAGGTCCTAAATGGAAAGAATCAGTCGTCACTCCCGTTCGCTAAAGCAATAGCGCTGGGCCCATGGAACGTCAATCCTTACCAAAGCGGAAGTGCTCAAACAACAAGTCCTTCAAGCGTACCTACACCAGGTAAAATAGAGAAGAAGCAATCTTTAAAGGGAAACGCCCCGGTTTCTGTCCCCAACTTAAAAAATGTTTCGTGTTTTTCTTGCAGTAGGAGATTTTCGGATCAAAATGAACTCTCCCAGCATCAGCGTGATAAACACGGGTCAAAAACGCCGGCTAAACTTAATACAGTGCCCGCACAAAAAGGAAGTGTGAGTTGCTCTAAGGTGCAAGAGAAGCTTTCACGCAAAAGAGAGTTTATTGCAACATCAGAGGGACGCTCATAAGATGGAAAAGCACCCAGTATCATCGTCAGATACGAGGAAACGGTCTTATGAGTTAACCGCAGACAAAAAGCTTCAAATAACCCGAATCAGTCACAACAAACTGAAATGCTTCGAGCTAAAAGAAAGAAGGAAATCGACGAATTTTATAAATCAAAAATAGATATCAACAAAGATGAGAAAAAGGCGTCTGTTAAGATTGTCGACGATACACTTTTTAAGATCATGTCCCACGTGCAACATCAGAATGGTGGTGAAATATACTGCCCGAACCATATAAAGGCTGGCAGTTATCCGGTCAACACTAAAATTGGGAAAGCGGACGAATTCGACACAAATATCCCCTTGAAACTCGGGAAGAAGGATGTCAGTGTACGTCGTGATGGGAAGATAACTTACGCGTATCTTCAAGTACGTTTTAGCTTTCCTTATTTTATTTGTACATGTGTTGTTAAACTGGCTTCGAGTAAGTGTTACTTTTAACTGTATTTGATCGCTTATTTAGTCAAAATGTCTACATCATACCCATTTACTAATATTTGACTCTTAAGAGCATACAAATCGAATGCGTTGCGTTTTACCTTTGATTGAAACTGAATCCTGTAAGCTTGAAGGGTCAGGGTTACTTGTTCTTGCAGGGATATTTTGGGGGTACAGGGAGTTTTTTTTGAAAATTCATAGGGAAAGAATCTTGATAATCTCCCGTTAGGCTTTTTTGATGTTCAAAAGGCAGTATATAACAAGAGTTTTCTAATATGTGCAACTTTACCAAAAATACAAATACATAATTCCTTTTACTTGTAGAACGAGCATTCAACAAATATGAATGTAAAGTGTGGACTTACCGAAGTGAAGAATGGACCGAGAATTCCTGATGGACACGCAGTGGCGTCTGTCCGTGGTGGCATAATACCTGACACTTTGAGACGCGGAAGTGACGTATTACCTCGAGAGATGAGACAAGATTTATACCAAAAGATCAAAACTGCAATAAACGACCTGCATTTGAATCGTAAGTAAATGCAATGAAATCTGAAAACGAAATACTTGTTGTTTTCTTTAATTTCTGCAAAGATTAAACGACTTCTATAATTAACTCTTAGATATATCAACTTAAGATTTTTTTTAGCTCGACTTTTTTGAAAAAAAAAAATCGAGTTATTGCTGTAGTCATGGTGTCGTTGCCGTCCGAAAACCTTAACATTGATCATATTTTTTTTATTCCTTGATGGATTATCTTCATACTTAGACACAACAACCCTTTGGACAAGACCTTCAAGATGACCAGACTAAACTTGACCTTGACTCTTAAATGACCTTCAAATTCAAGGTCAAAATATTGAATTTTGCTATAATTGGCCATAACTTTATTATTAGTAGGTGGATTTTCTTCATGCTTGGACACAACAACCCTTTGGACAAGACCTTCAAGTAGACCAGACAAAACTTGAGCTTGACTCATAAATGACCTTCACCTTCAAGGTCAAGATATTGAATTTTGCTAAAATTTGCCATAACTTTATTATTAATGGGTGGATTATCTTCATACTTGGGCACAACAACCCTTTGGACAAGATCTTCAAGTAAACTGGACTAAACTTGACCTTGACTCATAAATGACCTTCACCTTCAAGGTCAAATTATTGAATTTTGCTAAAATTTGCCATAACTTTATTTTTAATAGGTGGATTGTCTTCATACCTGGACACAACAACCCTTTGGAAAAGATCTTCAAGTGAACCAGACTAAACTTGACCTTGACTCATAAATGACCTTCACCTTCAAGGTCAAATCATTAAATTTTGCTAAAATTGTCTAAAATTTTAGTATTTATGGTTGGATTTGATTTATACTTGGACAAAACAACACTTTTGACAAAACCGACATGTTGAATAACTCAGATATGACCATGACCTTAAAATGACCTTGACCGTCAAGGTCAGACGATTGAATTTTGCTTAAATTGTCATAACTTTCTCATTTATTTGTAGATTTGATTCATATTTGGACAAAACAACACTTATGACAAATCCGACATTATGATTATTTTAAGTTTGACCTTGACCTTTAAATGACCTTGACAGTCAAGGTCAAATCATTGAATTTTGTTAAAACTGGCCATAACTTCAGTATTAATTGTTGGATTTGAATCAGACTTGGACAAAACAACACTTATGACAAAGCAGACACGATAAATTATTCAAGTTTGACCTTAACCTTAAAATTATCATGACCGTCAAGGTCAAATAATTAAATTTTGATAAAATTGTCATAATTTTGCTGTTTATGGTTTGTTTTGATTCGTACTTGGACAAAACAACAATTATGACAAAACCGACATATTGAATAACTCAGGTATGACCATCACCTAAAAATGACCTTGACCATCAAGGTCTGATGGTTGAATTTTGTTAAAATTGTCATACCTTTCTCATTTGTTTATGGATTTGATTCATATTTGGACAAAACAACACTTATGACAAATCCGACATTTTGATTCTTTCAGATATGACCTTGACTCATAAATGACCTTAACCTTCCAGGTCAAATTATTAAATTTTGCTAAAATTGTCCATAACTTTCGTATTTATGGTTAGATTTGATTTATACTTGGACAAAACAACAATTATTACAAAACCGACATATTGAATAACTCAGGTATGACGTTAAAATGACCTTGAACTTCAAGGTCAAATGGCCATAACTTTGTTGTTATGTATAATTATATTTCCAAATGATTTTTCATTTGAAATCCCTTCACCACAATGTGCTTCCTCTGATTTGTTTGCCTTTGCAAATAGGAAAAAAGTCGAGCGTGGTCCCCGCTAGCGGTGGCTCTTGTTTCTATGTAAAGTTATAAAAATCAATAGACTGAAGCACTGAACGGTACAAAACATTTAGATATTTAACCTGTGCAATATTTTTTTTTTAAATACACTTATTAGACAATCATGTTTTATGTTTTGTCAATATCTCACCTAAGCGCAGAATACTCTTGGTAAGTTTTTGTAATACTTTGTCGTCCGTCGTATACCCCTTAAAATGACCAAATTAGATTTAAAAAATAACATGGGAACGTTCTGTTTGTATTTAAAAATGTTCAGATATGTTTCGGCTCATTGAATAAATATATCACAAAAGCAGAAAAAAATAAAATGAAAACTTTGAAAAACCCACTGTCAAAAGAAAGAAACAAAAGAAAGAAAGAAAGAGGGTAGGTAGTATGTAGGTAGGTAGGTAAGGATAGGGTAGGTTAGGCAGGTACTAAGTTAATTAGGATAGCAGGGTAGGTATGTTAGGGTGGGTAGGTAGGAGGTAAGTAGGTATGAATAGGGTAGGTTAGTTAAGTAGGATAGTAGGGTACGTAGGTTAGTAGGTATGTTAGGGTGGGTAGGTAGGAGTGTAGGCCAAATTTTGCCCCAGGAGCTAAAATGGGTAGGGGAGGTTACTTCTTCTCTTAAACCCAAATGCATAAAGCTTTACATCTGTCATTGTCTAAAGGACTATAAAAACATTACTGGACACTTTACTGGCTATACCGGAAAGTCAGATAGTTAACATGAAATTTATAAGAAAATACCTTAAAGTCTTCTTTTTTTGAAACCACTAGGCTTTTACCTTGTTCTTTTATTTTGCCAAGACATTGTCTAGTGGACGCCATGGTCATTATAAACCACGCCCAGTTGGTCACACTTTTTACATAGAAATACATCAATACATATATCTTTAAAAGTCTTCTTATATCAAGTATTAATTACTGTCTTATGAACATGTGTACCCAAATGTTCAAATTGTGATCTTTGGGTCATCAATAGCTGAAGTCTGTGGTTTATTTTTGACTGCGCTTCCGAGCTAAATTGATATCTGTATTTACACACTGATACAATTTTATTGAAATTGTTAGGTAAATAAGTTTTTAATGTGAGGGTCTCGGGACATTGACTGGATCTACCTTTTGTTTCTGATGTCGTTATAATGAGACTTAGGCCGCATATACATTTCGAAAGCGCTGCATTTAACCTTTATTCTAGATTGCTTGTATAAGCTATAGTGTTAAAATTTTGATGATAAATGCAGTTATTACAAGTTCAACGCAGGCGAGCAATACGAGATCACAATGAAGACGCAAACTTCTAATTTTCTTTACTTGTGCAGATTTCATGTTTGTTTCAGATGTTCATCTCAGCAGAGACTCGCACGGACCGGCCTTAACCATGACTATTCATCCCAACAAGCATACTCCAGTCAAACACAACATCAGTGTTGACGTGACCGTTTCGTTACCATGCGATGAACCAATCCAAAACTGGCCACGTAAAGAAACGAAAAGGGCATTCAGCGAAAAGCTAATTAATGATGTTAAAGAAACCGGTACACATCTTGTGCCGAAGAAAGATGAATTTTGGTCGGTGTCGTTTTCTAAGGCAGAAAGAGAATTATTCTCCCGGATTGATGAAGGGAATGGTTGCAGGAGGTTTGTTTACAAGATGTTAAAGAAGCACCTACAAACCTGTAAATCTCGTTCAAAGAACGATCTTCCCGGACTCTCGTCTCATGTCCTAAAGGTAAAGTTCGTTTGTCATCGATACGCCAAAGCTGCATTTATAAACTTCAGCAAATATATGATAGCCCTTGAATGCATTAGTCATTCATGCAGTGCTGTACAAATTTTGTATTATTCATCTCATAAGATAATGCACGCTTTAACGTACTGTATAAAGTATTGGAAACATCTTTTCATGTCATTTTTTTTTCATCTTCCTGTAATTGACATGTCATACTTTGCACTATAATAGTGTTGTTTTTTCGTCATTTCATATCTTTTAAAATACAAGAGACTGATCCACATGTTGCATTACAATATTTGATTAATTTTCAGACCCAGTTACTGTGGTCCTGTGAGAAACATTCGGCGGAAGGATACTGGAACCATGACAACCGTGATCTGTGTCTCATTGACGCCATGAGTGATCTTGAGAAGACTCTTCGGAGTGGCAGTTTACCGGATTATTTTAACAAAAATGTTGACATTTTGAAAGGCAAGGACCGAGCAGATCTTCAAGAAATGGCAAACCATTTGCGTGACGAGAAGTGTAAACTCAAAGAGTAGTGACAATTATGACTTCATATCATATTTTGCGTCAAGGTCTAATTTTGATTTGATGTTAATTTGATTTTGAAACCAGATTATAAAGTAGACTGAAGATAAATTTCACATTATTTTGACAATTTCAAATTGTGAATTGTACCCATCAAAAAGATTTTACCCGTGCTCCATCTGTAACTGTTACCAAAGGTCCGCTTACTTTTCGAAGTATAAACTCTTCTCCAAGACTGAGTAAGTTTTCCCTATATAACTCTATGTGAAATCAAGTGACCCCTGGGGCGTGGCCATTTTTGACCCCAGGGTCATAATTTGAACAATCTTGGTAGAGGTCCACCAGATGATGCTTCATACCAACTATCTAAGCTCTAAGCCTTGTGGTTTCAGAAAAGAAGATTTTTAAAATTTTTCCTTTTGGTTGCCAAAGCAGCCAGAGTTCGTCATGAAATTGAATTCTTTGAACAATTTTGGTAGAGCTTCATGAAAGGAACATCCTAAGTAAGTTTCAGAAAATTTGGCCAAGCGGTTTCAGAGGAGATGTCATTAGAAGGAAATGTTGACGGACGCACGCACGGACCAACTGAACCCAGAATCAATAGGGTTTTCTACTCAATAAGGGCAATCACCCTATGAAATTTGAAGGCTCTGGGTGAAATAGAACTCCAGTTATTGAGCAGAAACGGTTTACACTTTTCGGGTCCCTGTGACCTAGACCTTTGACCTACTGACCCCAAAATCGATAGGGTTCTTTTGCTCAATAAGATAATAACCGTATGAAGATTTTAGGCTCTGGGTCAAATAGAACGTCAGTTATTGTGCGGAAACGGTTTACACCATTCGGGCCCCTATGACATTGACCTTCTGACCCCAAAATCAATAGGGTTCTTTTACTCAATAAGGGCAATCACCCTATGAAGATTGAAGGCTCTGGGTCAAACGGTACTCCAGTTATTGAGCGGAAACGGTTTACACTCTTCAGGTACCTGTGACCTTGACCTTTGATCTACTGACCCCAAAATCAATATGGTTCTTCTAAAATTTGCATTGAAAGCCGCAACTGAAGTAATATGGAGAAATGTAAATGCAACTTTCAATGTATTCTTTTACTTGTGCGAATCATTTGATAACCAGTATTCTTGGGCCATAATCCGACGATTGCCGAATTCGCATGACTGACACATTGGGCTGAATTAAAACTCGGCTACATCTTACGAAGAAGTATGTCAAAATTGTTTAAAAAAGTCTATGCAAAGCATTTACATTTCAGATATTTCATAGCGGTGAAGAGCTGTTTATTTCAACACGACAATATCTCCACTATAAGACAGACATTTGTAAGTTCTTGACTGTAGTCTAATTAAGACAGTTTTACAGAGAACTAATCATAATAAATAAACACATTCCTAAATTTTTCGAAACCTTTAATTGACACTTAATATACATAATTACATGATTTTTATTAAAAAGGATTCATTCCTGTAATCAATACACTGATATATGATAACTAAATATATCAATATATAAAATATATTGTGAGTCAAAATCCCCAGAAAAAAAAAGCTTGTATGTAGATTTGTTATGTCTGTTTACAAAGGTATTTAGAAATTTCAACACATTATTCACTAGTTTTATGGTTTTGCTCTATATAAGAATCATAAAATTGAAGAAACAAGTGGTTGCGATGTACTACTGAACGTAGTTTTTAAGGCATAATAATGATTTCTTCTGAAGCTATGCTTCAGAAAGAACGGAGTGACTGACAAGCGAAAACTGACCTTGACCCAGTGACCTCAAATCCCATCTAAGGGTAAAGGTCCATGCAAGGAACCTACATATCAAATATCGAAGATATTGGTCTATAAATGAAGGCTCTATGAGGTAAAATAGATATATCTTTTTTAGCCTGTGTGGCCCTTACCCAAATCTAATGGAAGCGGTTCATGCAACGTTTCTATATTAAATATTTAAAATATCCTGAATGCCCTCTGACAATAACCTCTATGGTTTCAGACAAGAAGATTTTCAAATATTAAATATTTTACATAAATAGAACCCCCGGGGTTGGACCAATTTTAACCCTAGGTAAATAATTCGACTTTATTTGGTAGAGGACCACTAGACAATGCAACACTCAAAATATCTAACCTCTAAAAGCATAGAGTTAAAGATCCTAATAGCACAGCGTTATTTAGGAGCTGGTTTTAATCAAACTGTCCTTCACTATTTGTTCATTCAATCGGCAATATCCTGCTTAAAAGTAAGTATTTACCCATTCCCTCAGTCGGTCATCAAACAGCTTTAATACGCTTGACCAGCAACTGAATAAAAATCAACTGCTATTATTTACTTGACTTTATTTACTTAATTTACTTGACCAGCAATGTGCTCTAATGACTATCATTTCGATTTTAGATGACATTTTTAATCAAGTGGTAGCTTAAAAATTGACATGAATACCAGCGATGCTGGTCAGTATGTGCTAATTAATCAATGCATGACAAAAACAACACCAGTACCATGATAATATTTTTTCATAATCATCATCAAAATTATTTCAATCAATATCATCATCATTAAAGGTCAAAAACGATTTGCAACAACTAGATAATCAGCAACACAAAAGTTATTACCGTTATAATAACAAAAAATATTACAATCATCATCATCAAAAACATTTGAAACACTTACACTTAAACAAGAAATGTTTGTAAAACATACATGCCCCCCCAGCAGCACCTAACTGCTTGTGGTTGGGCCAAAGCGTTCTCTAGTTCTTGATCAGAAACCGTTTTTAGGATCAAGGTCCCTGTGGCCTTGACCTTTGAACTAATAACCTCCAAATCAATAGGGGTCATCTACTGGTGATGACCAACCAGCATACCAAGTTTGGTGCTAGGTCAAAGCATTCTCTAGTTATTGATCGCAAACCGTTTTTAGAATGGAAGTCTCTGTGAGCTTGACCTTTGACCAAATGACCTCAAAATCAATAGGGGATCATCTTCTGGCGTTGATCAAGTTTGGTGAACCTAGGTCAAAGCGTTCTCTAGTTACTGATCGGAAACCGTTTTTAAGATGGAAGTCTCTGTGATCTTGACCTTAACTAATGACCTCAAAGTCAATAGGGATCATCTACTGGTGATGACCAACCAGCACACCAAGTTTGGTGAACCTAGGTCAAAGCGTTCTCTAGTTATTGATCGGAAACCGTTTTTAGGATGAAGGTCCCTGTGAGCTTGACCTTTGACCTAATGACCTCAAAATCAATAGGGGTCATCTTCTGGTGATGACCAACCAGCATACCAAGTTTGGTGAACCTAGGTCAAAGCGTTCTCTAGTTATTGATCGGAAACGAAGTGTCTACCGACGGACGGACCGACCGACATTTGCAAAACTATATGCCCCCTCATCTTCGATGGGCGGCATAACAACAGAAACACTAAAACTGTGATCATCATCACTGTTCAATATAATTAGTTAATTATTACCCCATGGAAGTAAGGGTAATTCAACCCTCGAAATACTAATAACAACATCGCCTAAAAACCTTGGCTGTTATTTCTTTTTATCATGTCAGCATTTGACTTGACGTAATGATAAATGCCAATACAAAAAACATGCAAAAAATATTACAAGTGTCTATATGGCTATATAGATCAAGTAACATCTCATTTGCAAATTATAATGAACAAATACAAAAGTCACAAAATGGCCTTTAAAATAAAATATATAATTCTACAATGCTATAAGCCTATAACACAACAAAGCGAGGTTTACCAGTTCTTTATGCACATGGATAAGAGTAAGCTTTTCAATGTGAATGGCGTTGATAAGATTTTCATTTGCTTCTAGTTGTTGACAAGTTCTTATAACTCAATATGAATGTATATAAATCTATATAATCATCCTTGTGAGTAAAGACATTATTAAGCTCTGATAACCGAAGATAAAATCAATGAAATTCTTGAAAGTCACCATTGTTGTCATGAACATTATAATACACATATTATTCAGTTTTACACAAACAGACATATTTATGTTTCAATTATACATACATCTTAATTAAACACATAATCAGAGTAAAAAAGCACGTCTTTTTAAGATATTCTTCGGCCATCGGCTGCTAGGAAAAATGATTTGTTTCTTTGCAGTAACGACTGTAATAAATCGCAGGAGTAAGTATAGTTTTCTGTAATAGCCTCCTACTTCTTACTACGTTCAGTCTCTCTCTCTCTCTCTCTCTCTCTCTCTCTCTCTCTCTCTCTCTCTATATATATATATAGAAACGTATAAAACCCTGAAATTATTTCATTTCCGACATATCTTAATACAGAAACTTGCGCGTACTGTGTAAGATAACTATGCATCAAAATACTTAACTATTACAAAAAGTACAACTAAGAAAAAACATCTAAGGAATGTACAATGCTACATATATATTTCAAACACTCAAATATTTATCATACATATTCAGATGAGGGTAAGGTTACAATTAGAGAAAAATATACAATTAAAAATAATAATAATTATCTATATTTGTGTGTATATACAATAACAACATCTTCAGTTTTTGTCCAGTTGCGCACAATATGAAAATATACAACTCATAGAATAGTTTAGTTATAAATAAACCTTACCAGAACAATAAACCTTACCAGAACAATAAACCTTACCAGAACAATAAACCTTACCAGAACAATAAACCTTACCAGAACAATAAACGATTATGAACGCAAATTTGATTTCAAAACCTTTTTTTTTAAAACTGAAGACCACGAAATACCTAACAAAAGCAAACATTATTTTCTCAATTATTTACACATATGAAAAATAACACACACACACACACACACACACATTTATAGGTTGTTCGATATCAACAACTGTATAATAGCTGAAAATTCAAAAGCAATGTTCTCTTCGAGAATAAAACAATATCTTTTTTACATAAATATATAGCTATTAAGTGTGAAAAAAAGTTCCTCACAAAGTAAAGTTGAATATGGTAAAATCAATTTGACTTGTCAAGTCAAATATAAAATTTATAACTATACTAGATGGTATATTTTCATTTATTTCTATCTTAGACTTGGAAGAAGTCTTCGTTACTTCTTATTTACATCATTTCTGAATATTCACTGTTTTCAACATTTATCTTATGTTGACCTTTGAACTGATTTTGCTATGGTTAAGTTGTAAAAATATCTTTCACACAAAAAAGCAATGCATAATACATTTAACATTAGAGTCAAAAGTGCACAAAATGTCATGAGCATTGCAGTTTCAAACATAATTATGTTATGTCGTTTATCTTCCTTATTAAACCTTCTATTTTTCCTGCTATATAAACTATAAACTGCTGTTTGTACACGAAAGGAAAACAAGAGGGCTATGATGCCTGTTAATCACTCGGCTGAGTACAAATGCAAATATTTTAACTATTTTAGCATTTTTGGGCATTTTGGGAAAATGTCACCTCTAGATTTTTAAGAATTTTTTTTTCATATTGACCCTGTGACCTAAATTATTTGTACTCAACCTTCATATCATTAAGAAAACAAATCTTTCAAATTTTAACAGCATTTAGGCAGAAAAGGTGGCATCTAGTTTCAAAAGATAAACTATTACCTGACCCGATGGCCTAGTATTGACCAGAAATGACCAATATACAAACTTGACCCAGATATCATCAAGACAAACATTATGACAAATTTTCATGACATTTAGGCAGAAAATGTGGATTCAAGAGTGTTAAAAGCATTTCTTTGTTTTGAACCTGTGACCTTGTTTCTGAAAAAAAGGCCTATATTACAACCTGACCTAAATATCATTGAAACAAACATTCCGGCAACATTTCATGACATTTAGACAAAAAATTGGCCTCTAGTGTCTAAACAAGGTAATTTTTTTCGACCCAGGGACCTAGTTTTTGATCCGATGTGACCCATATTCAACTATTATCTCAGTATCTTAAGGACAAACATTCTTACAGGTTTTCATTCTATTAGGACAAAAATTGTCTCTAGAGTGTTTTTGACATAGTTTATTTACCCCAGATGACATATTTTCAAACCTGGCCTTGATATAATCAAGACAAACAGTTTGATAAATTTTCATGACATTTGGAAAGAAATTATAGCCTCTAAAGTGTTAACAACGGTTTCCTATGTTTTGACACAATGACCTACTTTTCAAACCCAGATGACCCATATTCCAACTTGACTTGAAAATCAACAAGATAAAGATTCTGACAAATTTTCATCACATTTGCCAATAAAATGTAGCCTCAAAAGTGTTAAGCCTTTTCTGTTTTGACACTTTGACCTAGTTTTTGAACTAAATATTATCAAGATAAACATTCTGACAAGTTTTATGTCATTTTAAACAAAAAAAGTGGCCTCTAGAGTGTTAACAAGGTTTTCCTTTGATTTGGTCTTGTGACCTAGTTTTCAGTCCGACATGACCCACATATGAAATGGTCAAAGATTTGTTGAGATAATCATTCTGATCAAGTTTCATGATAATAAGGTGAAAAATATAAGCTCTAGAGTGTGATCGAACCAATTGTGGACGATGATGGACATTCAATGATATTAAAAGCTCACCTTGGACTGTGCCAAGGTGAGCTAAAAAACTAGGCATATTATAAATTTTCTAATATACATGTTCTATCGATAGAATCCATCGAAATATCATTGGGTTCACTTGCTTAAAGATTTCAATTAAAGTAAATAAGGAGCACTTACATAAAATGGCATTTTCCGTGCATTTGCTTTCATTTCGTATTACTGTTAGAGGGGCACATAGCAGGATAGCACGAGAATATTGTTTAACCGTACAACTTAGGAAAATAAAAGAAGGTACTCCACCTTGGAACTAATAGATAATCCATAATAAGTTTCAGTAAATTGCTTTTGTCTGCCTGGCTCCATGACACACAATTTTTAAAAAAAATGTAAACGGCCAATAACCTGGTTTATGCTGCCTAATCGTTCGATACATCGGTAAAAATATCAGCAATGGCTGAAGGTGAGGTATTTACAATTTGTAAAATGATCCCGATAAATTAATGATACGCATTATAATATCAATAATGATATCATATTTAGATACCTACTGATTGTAGGTAGATGGTAGATGTTTAACTGGACTTTTTATTCCATCCTCGAGTTATAGAATCTTTCAGCATCTTTAATATGTATTTATAAAATGGCTTGCGTTGTGTACTTACGAAAAAATATACTTAACTACATGTCAATCGGCCGGCATTATGTATCCTTTTCTCTGAGAACTCCCATATTTACCACAGTATATACTCACCAGAAATATCAACCACAGAATGCTTTAGAACTATGTAATAATAAGTTCAATATATACCTGAAACTCTGCTTTTCTGCTCTAAAGTCTGCTGACACGTGATTACCTAGTCCTAGTGATTACCTAGTGATTACCTTCCTAGTATTCAACTGTTTATGCTGGCGTACCTTTCCGAGTCTCTAACAACTCCATTTCATCTTCCTGCAATAGTTCCTCTCCAAGATCCTTGGATTTCTTCAAGAAATCATCGAGCTTATCTTTAATGCATTCAAGCTCTGTCGACTGCGTTTCTTTCACCGCAGAAATCATAGACTTATAAACAGTTGTGACAAATTTTTCATCTTCTTGTTTGAACACTTTCTTCGAAATAATCTGAAATGCACCTGAGATAATATCAGAAATAACCGGTGTTGCCTTTCCTACAGATTCCAAACGATCATTCACAACGTAAAATTTAACCCATAAGTGGATTCTGTTTAGTTCTGTGTCAACATCTTGCCAGAACTGTTTTGAAACAAAGCGTTTGCCTCTCAGCAACAAATCTCTGAGCTTAATAGGTTTAATTATTCCTTTAGCATTGTTAACTGCAAAGTTTACAGTTGTGCGAGAATTCTCCATGAAGTCACATATATCCAACAACCTTTTCAATCTGCCTTTCATTTCTTGAGCGTAAAGCAAAGCCCCAAAATTGAGAACTTGCAATTTCTGTGTAACTGATTCAACATCCTTTGCAGTTAAGCCTTTCGTTTTAAGTTGACTGAATTCTCTTTTCAGTTTTATCACTTTACCCTTGCGTTCATCTGAAGTGCCGGTAACCATAGCATACTCTTGTACAACTCGTTCCCTGGTGGCTTTCAGAACATTGGTAAATGGTCGTATGTGCTTGGTTACGGCCACTTCACAGTGTGGACATCGTTTGTAAAATCCCTTTTTGTCGTCATTTTGCTCTGTGTTTATGAAACGACTGAATTTACCTATTTCTAAAATACAGTAGCAGTTTGGTAGTTGAATGAAAACCATGTTGTCTCGAAGTGTCTCTCCGGGATCAAGTCTGACTTTGTCTTTTTGACATATAATACAAAAGCACTTTTCTCCGCAAATCCCTCTGCATTTTCCATGAGATTCCTTGCATTTCAAAATTTTGTTACATGGTTGAGAGCATGGATTTATTTCGCATGGCTCGTTGCAGTCTACCGTGCACTTGATCTTGTGTTTACTACAGTTGAAACGACACGGATCATGACATGGTGTGCAGTCTTGGTAACATCTTCGTTTACAGGCTTTGCCATGAGAACAACTGAACTCACAGGACCGTGTGCATGGTGGGCATATTTCGCTACACGGGAAAGAACATTTGTGTCCGCATATTAGAATTTTCCGACAAGAACCATCACATCCTTTATGAATTCTTCCCTGAAAACACAACCCACATGTTCCAGAGCATTTGTGTTTGCAATCCAAAAAAGTTTCACAAGAAACTTTGCATTCAACTGTCGACGGGTCTTCATGACATTTCATAGATTCTTCGTGACCACATTCTAAAGTTCGCGTAACTTCTACCTTACATTCGTTTTCGTGGTGTCCCTCCTGTGTGCATTCTGAACATTGTCTGCTGCAAGGATGTCCGCAGGACAAAGCGGATTTGCACTTTTTTTTACACTTCCATATGTAAGGATCTATATGACAAGGCATCCTTGCTTTGTGATCACACATCGGTACTGTTTTTTCTACATATGTGTTACACTGCCCACATGTTTCATGGCAAAGTTTTGTACATTTATGTCTGTAAATGCATATTATTCGTTCACATGGATAGTTACAAAGAGAACTCTCATGGTCTCTGTCGACTGGGTGACAACTCTTGGGACATAAATGGCCACATGACAATTCAGCATTACATGAACGACTACACCCCCCTTCAGGCACATTCTTAAAATCTGCTGCAGTTTGAACAAATGTCACCATTTCAGGGTGATTCTGGCATATAAGCTTCAGACCACTGTCAACTGATTCTTTTTCTCTCATCATTCTGATCATTCTTTCCCACATTTCACTGAACTGTTCGAGAAGACTGAAGTTACCGATAACATAAAAGCCTTTTTTTGCACGAGACAAAGATACACAAATTCGATTTTCTATCCCAACAAATCCAATAGGATTTTTGTTCTTTGGCATGTTTTCAACTAATCTGCTTCTCACCAGTGACAGCAAGATAATATCATTTTCCTCTCCTTGAAAATTGTCAACGGCTGTTATGCGAACACCATCGAAATCTGACTTTGGCATTTCCTTACGAAGAAGTAAAACTTGTCCCATATATGGAGTGATGACTGATATTTGGTCCCGTTTATATCCTTGATTAAGTAAATATCGACACAATTTAGCTAAATACTTTGCTTCATGTGGATTTGTGTAGCTTGTGGAATCTGCCATACTGACTTCCTCTTCGTTATGATTTATAAACTGAAAATTTTTGTCTATGCCTTTTATGTCTTCATAACTTAGAACACTTCTATGATTCCGCAGATTTGGGTACAGGCTTTCGTGTGTAAGTAATACAGATATCTCAGGGCGCATCCTGTGCTGTTCTTCTAAGGTGACACAAGGAACGTTGTTGCACACCATCCTCTCAAACAAAGAAATATCCATGTGATACTTTTTGGCGAGAGCATATACGGTCGTTGATGGTCTGAGCTGTTTGTGATCCCCTATCAAAATTAAATGCTGACAACTTTCATTTAAAGTTGTAACTATATGTGATTCTAGAACTTCAGCTGCTTCTTCTACAATTATTATTTTAGGACGAAGGCTCTGAAGGATTGTTCTATATTTGGCTGCTCCTGTAGTGGTCATTCCTACAATTTCAGAATCCTTTAAAATCTCAATTGTTTCCATATTTCTTACTTCTTGTAGCTTGTCTGTGGCCTCGTTGAACTCTATTTCGTATTTCTTAACATTTTCTTTCAAAAATTTTCGGTAGCTTTCAATCCAAAAGGTATACAACTTTTTTCTTGCCTGATCGGATAAATCCCAAACATGAGTCAATTTTTCTGCTTCTTGACTAGTGTATGGTTTAGCCTCTTTCAACATTTGTCTAATCTTTTTGGCAAATGACTTTTCATCATAGTTTCGAATCCATTCGCCATCATTTTTCTCTACCGGCTTCTTTTTTTGTTTTGTCTCCATTCTCGGTGTTATAAAATCTTCGTCTTCTTCGTCAAGTTCCCTCTCTTCCTCTATGTCCTCAGTATCAACTGCATCACTTATGTCAGCAGTATTACTACTGTTGTAGATATTCTCATCAAGAACTTCTTTTAGATCTGAAGTTTTCTGAGAAAGACACAACCAGTGGAAAATAGGATTATTGTTAACCTTTTCATTTCGTTTTAGCTGCATAAGCTGTCGTCTTGTGTCACTTCTGGAGGTAAACTCAATCAAGAGGTCAGCTTCTAAGATAGACCTTTTAGTTTGATGAAGGAGTGCTTCAAGATTATGTCTACTGACCGGATGTATATCTTCGGTATTTTGAAGAAGAATATGTACGCTGGTCACAAGTTCTTTAACCCAGGCTTTGTAAAGCTCAGCCCTTTGCAATGGTTGGAGAGAAAATATATCATCTAAGTCTCGTCTGTCAGTCATTGGAGTGACTTCTTTCACAATGAATTCTACCCATATCTGTTTTATTTGCTCGTGTGGTAATAAATCCACATTACTTTGTTGAGAATTATAGACACCAAGCCAATTTGAAAAACATGACTTAAGCTCCTTTTCTGTATGAGAAGATTCGAAAGCATCTTGCTGAGCTTCTGTCATAAAAGGTTGCAGAGTTCTGTATGACACTATTTTTGTTTCTAACTTGGTCATTTCATTGTTAAATAACAAAATTGCTTCTTCACATTCCTTCAGTTTCCTTTTACACTGCGCATCGTTCTCGGATAACCTGAAATTCCAGTCCCCATTTTCCTTCCTCTGTTTTTTGACATTTCGCAAAACGAATGGCTCGATTGTTTCATTTTTGCATCGTCCACCAATACGTACAATTTTGGTTCTCCCTATTGAAAGAAGACCCTCTAAAAACTGATCAAGAGCATGGTTAGTGAAGCATACTACGAGAATCGGGGGCCCTTCATTCCGGACTTTCCTTTTGTCTGTCGAAACTTCTGCTGATTCATTCTTCATTTTCCAGAATGTTTGATTATCTAATAAAAGTTGTGCTATCTTCAAGCCAACATATGTTTTTCCGGTGCCAGGTGGACCTTGAATTATTGCTAGTTCTTTCGTAATTGCTCTCTGTAATGCCTCATACTGTGACGAATCTAAGCCAAGGTCCACAGCTTTCGGCCACTGTCGAGTATTTAATACAGGGAAAAGTGCTGCGTCACTGTCAGCGATAAGTAACTTTGAAAAATTATAACATGGTCCTCCAGGGATCAGAAGATATCTAGGAGGCTTCACTGTTGTTTCACATCTCACCAAATACTTTTCAAATGGCATAGTGCCCTCAATTTCTTGAAGCCCTTCCAAAATGAATCTATACGCTTCAAAGTAAGCTAACGTTTCAGCCATAATGAAAACGTTATTTCTCTGACTTTCAAAAACATCTCCGCTTTTTTCAAAGTGAACTTCAAGCTTTCCTTCCTTTAGCTGCACATCGTCTCTGCCTGTAACGGTTGCATACAAAATAGTATCAAAACTATCACTTGACAAACAGAGAAGCGAGCCATGTAATAGTCTTCTCGATGACGCCCATCTCACATTCTTTAAGTCTGATGTGTCAAACTGTATGACATGATTGATGCCTTTCCCGGAACAAACTGGATACATGATTCTCACCGAATTATACAGCTTCAACTCTTTAATTTTTCTGACATTTCCGCCAGACATAATACAGTCACGATATTCCGAAATTCCCTTGCGCAGTGGTTGTAAATAGTCTTCCCGCAGAAGCCGAAACTGAACATCAAGATATGTGTCAAGGTCTTCATACTTACCCTTCACCTTGTTTGCTCTCAGAAATGGTTTCTCGTCCATATGAAGATCACACAGTTCAGGAAATATTGGTATTTCACGGAAATAGTTTGGCGGCTCTATTCTTTCTTCCGTCTTTTGACGCCCTTGTTTAGGACGCTTTTCTATCATTTCCTTATTACATTTTACCTTTTCAAAAAGTGTCTCAATGCTCTCTAACTCTGATTCTGTGCTATCTAGCGATAGAGTCTCTGTGACATTTCTAATAGCATTGATTAAACTTTTGCACTTACCTAGTGAAGGACTTATAACTGTCAGTACTACTTTTAGAACAGCTATGATGTTCAACAGGAACCTTTCAAGATTGTTTTGTACATTCCATATATTTTCTAATTTCTGGTCCTTCATACTTAAATCAAAAAGCAGCCCTGTAAGATTTCCTAACATGTTTGATTCTACCTCTCTTAAGATGTTTCTTAAATGTGCTCTTTGTGTTGAACGTGAAATAATACTTAAAATTCTGACAACATAATACACTGAATTTGGTTCTAATGGTTTCTTCAGTATAGTTAAGAAACCTGCTGACACTTTATCAATCTCAAGCAAAAGTGTGTCGGGTTCCTCCTTCCATTTCGAAAGGTCTATTAGCTTCGCCTCTGAAAGTGTTTGCATTCTGTCACCCTTTGCTACACGTCTGTTGTCTCCGTCAATATTTTCAGAATTACCACAATTTGCTCTACTTTTAGCATAATCACGCCGACGATGACTTTCACCTTCATCAACATCTCGCATATCAAGTTCCTCCAGTCTTCTGTCGGAGCTTTGGTATCTAGAACCTGCCGCCCTGCTTCGGTAAGGTCTTCTATCTCTTGCTCTACCTCTTCCTCGTTCTTGAAAGTTGCTTGTACCAGTCTCACTATTGTCAAAACCATGAAGTTCTGACGTTTCTCTCCTGAGACCCCTTACTCTTCCCCTTTGAGCTAAACTACCACGGGCTGATGACGCACGGTTTGCTCTTCCTCTGCCCCTCTGATGATGTCTAGGTCTAGTGCTCAGCTGATCATTTACAACTTCACGCTGTTCTCTGTGTTGTCCTTCATCTTCACCTTCATATATAATCAAGAGCGGATGCTTGTTATCATCTAAGCTTGGCTGCTCGATCTCTTCGCTTGTTGCCATGGTATCTTAGTTCAAGAGGAAAAATAAAGTAAATTATGCTTATGCTATACAGACTTTATATAGTTGATTTATTTGTACACTGGTGGTCATTCATCAATATTGTAAAGTAACAATCTACAAATGAAATTCTTTTAATAATGCAAATGTGTATTCTTAATAGTTTTTGTTTTTAGTTTTCAAGGTCTTGTTTTCTCTAGAGAGTGATTAGAATTGTTTTGCAACATGATCTTATTCTGCTAGCTGTTTCAGTTTTAACAACAGGTGTGTAGCGATAATGAAATCAGGAAGTAGGAAAGATAAACTGACGCTACTTTTTCACAGTGTTAAGTACGCGTAGCATGTGATTGTACAATGCCATGTCTTGGTTTATTTATTCCGGTAGGCTCTGAACTAACGCGATCCACCTAATTAAGTCATCAGTTTGGGGTTAATTTGACCGGACTATATAAAGCAATACGTACTTCAAAGCAATTGTCTAAAATGATCAAAATGTTTACACTATTTGCAAAAAAATTAATACTAGTGACATCTAAAATTGGAACTCTGGCATATTCTATAAATGAAAGTAACTGCTCTCTAGAGTTTGTCATAAAAGTAAGCTACATAAACGATGACTTTTATGGTCATCGTGCAGTCGTTTTGCTAATATTAATACTTACCTAGATCTATGTGAGTAAACAATGAGTGAGCATGGAGAAAGAATAGGTGTTGAAACGTTTCCTTCAACCCATCAACTTCAGTGAGGAAACGTTGGTTAAACAGTTTGACTCAGTATGTCTCTGGAATAAAAAGTAAAGTAAAGTAAAGTGCTTGTTTATTATAGTGTCGCCCTTAAAACTTCTATTTGTGTACACATTAACTCCCCGATTCCTTATCCTGTGTGCCAGGCGCTAGGCGGACAGGCAATCGGTAACCTTTCTTTAATTAGCTTGCAGCTCACAACCGGTCGCATCAAGACAAGCCCCTGACAGGACTCGCTCCGTAAGCGGACGCCTTAACCACTATGCCACGGCGACGGAATATTTCAAAAGAGCTTATATTGATAAGTATTTTCACATTTATTTACAAATTTCCAGAAAATGCGCATGTTTCCTTTTAAAAGTGATGTCAAATAGAGAGCTGAACTGTGAAGGGACGAATCCCGCATTTTTTCCGCCGTACTATATTAACGTGACTCTTGAACAGTCAGTTTCCTGAGCAGTGTTTTCCCCTTAATGTACGCAAACGTCAATATAAATATACGATATTTGGCTACGTTATGAAAGATAATCCGCTCGTATACGCTATTCTGTATCTATATACCTACGTAGGCTCGAAGTGTGAATATGATATTAGTAATTTAAGTTGAAGTTGTATTTACCTGCTAAATATGTCAGCAAAATGAAACCTGAGCCAAAAATAAGGTCTCGTGATAAATCCAACTGTTTTCCGAAACGCTAGTTTCAACACTTTCCGAGATATAATTAGAACGTTTTATAAAAAAATTTAATACTAAGGCTTTGTGACTGGCCTTTGGACTTCTCGCACGCTAGTTTTATTCAAGCTCAAGATTTCGGAAGTGTTACCTCAGGGACTTACGGAATACCGTTAGGGCCATCATGGTTAGACGTTATAATCCAGAGGGCGACAATGCGATAGTGCGATAATGCCATGGCGACAATGCGATAGTGCGATGGTGACAATGCGAAAGTCATATCGTACTGTCGCCATCGCATCATCGCATTGTCGCCATCGCACTATCGCATTGTCGCCATCGCACTATCGCGTTTTTGCATTAACGTACTGTTGTCATCGCATTATCGCACTGTCGCCAACGCGTTATCGCACTGTCGCCATCGCACTATCGCACTGTCGACTATCGCCTTCCGTTACACATGCGCACATCGTTTTTTTGTATGTAGTTGGACCCAGATAATATTTATTCGGAATATAATTTTGTACCTCACGTGTCATGCATTGCCTGTCTTAAACAAAATTATATTCCGAATAAATATTACATTCGTTGTAGATATAATTTTGAACCTCACGTGTAATGCATTGCCTGTCTTAAACAAAATTATATTCCGAATTAATATTACCTTCGTTGTCTGAGTCGGACATCTTTGAAATGAACAACAAATATGACTAAAACACGAACTGTGACAAACTATAGGCAAACTGTAAATAATTTTAAAAGTGGGTCCAACTACATACAAAAAAAACGATGTGCACATGTGTACCGGAAGGCGATAGTCGACAATGCGATAATGCGATGACGACAATGCGATGGCGACAGTACGATATGACTATCGCATTGTCGCCATCGCACTATCGCACTGTCGTCATCGCATTATCGCACTGTCGCCATCGCATTATCGCATTGTCGGCATCGCATTATCGTCCTCTGGATTATAACGTCTAACCACGATGGCCCTAACGGTATTCTCTAGGGGCTATATTTGTTTATTACCTGCATACCAGCAAAGCGAAATCAATACCCCCTTGGTATACTGACATCAACTTTCTTTCGAACAGGAAGGCTATGGAAAATGCTTGAGTATTGAATTTCACAGAATAAACATCTAGTAGTTAGCATTTTTATATCGCCTTTATATTTCATCCGTTTTATGCAGTAAATTAATTGCAATAATTTGTGTACTGTTGAAGTTTTAGGCTAGCATAAACATAATTCCATCTAGTACCTGTACTATGTGACACACTGGAACAGACATCGAAAATCAAACTTTATTGGTCAAAGTTGGGAAGTGATTCCTGGCTTTTAGTAGCTAATGTATCTGACTTTCAAATTTTTTTTGAGTGGGTCGGGGTGTTCTTGCATTAAGCCCAATAAAATAAATACGTTAAACAGCAAGATAACAGAAACAGACGGTAAATGAGCCTAAGATGGTGTTTTGTCCATTTTAAAAATCTCTCCATGTAAAAAATATGTTTTGCAGTACAATTTAGTGTTTTGTCTCACCGGGGCATGGTCGGTGAGCTTTCAGACTACCTGTCTGTTTTATTCATCTTTGAAAGGTCGGGTTAAAGTAGTACGAGGGATGATCCATAATAAACAAAGTCGCTCTTGCAGAACCAATACGGAAACCAAAACATGAACAAAATTAATAATCTGATATTGGAACAGTTCGGCTACAGAAACTTAGCATTTGAATAGAGTAATCTAATGCATAAGTTTTAGACATTTAATCAGGGGCAGAATCGCCGATTTGTTCCATACTAGTGCAAAAGGTCCGTTTGTTAATGGTGTTCACCGGTGCTCGTTGCGTTGCAATGAAACGAAAGGAGCCATGGTGACAACATGGGAGACACATTACTTTAATTTACATATAGTGAAAACATGCAAATCAAGGAATTTTTAGATCATTCCTTGCAATAAACAGTAATTAGGTTCAATAGCTGCAAAAAATGCGAAAAAAAAATTAATTAATAGAAATACAAAAGGGCTATGATGGGCCTGGATTGTTCACCTGAGTATTTTGGCTGTGGGTCTGCTGTTAAGCAAACATCAGAACCAATTTAACAGTTTCTGGATTGAAGATTTTCAATCCTCTTAAATTTTGTATAAATAGAATACCATGATGCAATGCCAGTTTTAACATCTGGAACATAATCTCAACTAGCTGTTTGTGAGGAGATGTCATTTTAATCAACATGCTGATAAAATCTATTTTAGCTAAGTCTGCCATTTTTTGCAATGTTCAGAGTGGAACAGTTCAAACAATTTTAATAGGTATATATATAACAGACAGTCCTGGGAAATAAGGTGGGAAAAGATCTTGCGGCTCAAAAGCAAATGTTTTTCTATCTTTCTATTTTAAGCTGTAAACCCCCTACATTTGAATGAAACCTTTGAACTCATACAAGAAAAGGAAATATAAGGAATTTTTGTGAAATCTGCTACAAAAAGTCCGTGGGGTTTAGGAAGGAAAGTTTTTTTTCTTCTGTTTTTAGCTCTTGCGACCTTTAAATGCAACGGAGCAGAACTATTTTCAGCAATTTTAGAAAAAGAGCAATATAACGAACATTTCTATTGAAAGATAATTTTTTAGCTCTAACAGCCATTTTATGCAACAAAGTGGAAACAGTTGAATAATTTTGGTAGAAGTCTGTATAAGGAACATTTTTGTAAAAATTTATTGGAAAATGACCATGCAGCTCAAGAGGAGATGCTGTTTGAATAGTTTTCTATTTTAAGTCTTCTGAAGAGCAGAATAATTTGAGCAATTTTTGATAAAGGCAAAATAAGGAACATTTCTGTGGTCTGATGGAAAATAACATAGGTGTTTGTTAGGAAATGTCATTTAAAGCCAAATATTGACGAATTTCTATTTTTAGCTCTATCTGTACAACGGAGTGGAACCATTTGAGCAATTTCAATAGAAATAAGGAAAGTTGTATGAAATTTGGTGGAGAATGACCTTGCAGTTTAAGCAAAAATGTTTGATATTTTTTTCATTTTTTAGCTTTTGCTGCCTTTATGTGAAACGGAGCAAAACCATTCGAGCAATTTTAGAAAAAGGACAAAATGAGTAAAATTTATATAAAGTTTGGATGAAAATGGCCCTGCAGTTTGTGAGGAAATGTCATCTGAAGAAAATCTATTTTTAGCTCAGGTAGCCATTTTGTGTAACGCAGCGGGACCCTTTGAGCAATTTTAATAGTAGGCTATATGAGGAACATTTGTGTCCATTTAGTGGAAAATGACCTTGAGTAGATGTTGTTTTAATATCTTTATATTTTTAACTTTTGCAGCCCTTATGTGCAATGGACAGAAAACATTGAGCAAATTTAGAAAATAGCAACAGAAGGAACATTTCTACAAAGTTTGGTTGAAAATGGCCTTGCGGTTTGTGAGGACATATCATTTGAATTAAAATGTTGACAATGGACGATGAACGCCGAACACAGGGTGATATGAATAGCATATGCTCAGATCAGCTATATTGAAATTTGTCAGCTGCAAAGCGGTAGAGGAAAAACAAATAATCGTAACACAGTAGGCATGCATCGACTTCCGTATTTTGTTAATAATTTAGGCCGCACTACCTGTCATTGATAAAATATTGATCGATTGTGCAACAATGTTTACATTCGGTAATTAAATACAAATTTATAAGTCGTTGCATGCAATAGATCTATTTATAGTTTTAGATTTTTTTCTTAACAGAGTTATTGTATAGCTTGAATGCACATCGTATATGAATGCAAATTTGAAGTATTCCGAACACCTGGCCAGCCTTTGCCTTGGCTAAGATCAAATTACTTCATTGAATATGTTCATAATATTGTTGCTCTGCGTTATTTTACTGATAAGCGGCTGTGAAAATAACTTATAAAGGTCCCCGTTAAAACATTATATGCGCAACAGATACCCTTTGCTAAAATAATATACACTATATAAACATTTTGATAGCTTTGATTAAGCCAAAATCGCGAGTAGATATATTGCTTTCATAAAAGCTTAGACCACGTCAGGTTTTATTTAACTCTTTTGTGTTGTTTAAGGGTTTCATCAAAAAGACCTAAATTTCGTTAAATTTTTTTGGAACGCCTCTGTACATGTGATGTATTTGAAAGTGACGTGGACGAAGGCGGAAACAGTACAGAGAAAAATAACATTCCTGTACCCATGTATTCAAAAATATAGGCTTAAAATTGCGACAAAATAGAGAAACACAATAACACACCTATATCATACATCCAGATGACTAATGCAGCATCTAAGTTTTCCTTTTTACAGAACACAAACCAAAATTTCCGTCTTCACCTCACACTAGTTTCTCGTTTATCAAATATGGATACTTTACAGGAGATATAAGCCAATGAAATATCTCCTACTTTCGATTTTAGTTCTAGGAAGAACAGTATGTTAGGTCGTCTAATTTTAGAAAAAAAAAGGCTTTACGTTTTCCGAAAATGTATCGCTAACTGACAATGAGGAAACGACTTAGAGAATATTGACTATGCCGTTGACTTAATTCACCGCCTCCCCTACCCCTATTTGAAAATGCTTTAGTGACAAAGTGGAAATTTCAAATGTAAACTTTAAAAGATTTAAAATGTTCGGCAATGCAAAAAGCGACCGACTAACAGAATTTAGCTTAAATATGTTTTTTCTTAAAAATTAAAGAGAAGTTATTATGCTGGCGAAAGTTTATGCTTCTATGTACCATAAAGACTGAAAGTAAAATATTTAAGTTCAACAGGATTCGAATCCCCTGCCTTTCTGGTCAGCAATATTGTAATTGGCGAGCTTAACTACTGAGCAACAGAGATAAAATAATACCAAATGTCAAAATTAACGACATAGTCAAAATATCTACCCCGTGAGTAACGGGGTAAATATTTTACTGATTAAAGTGTCTTAAAATATTATTATATGTGTTTTTGTAACAAAAAATGAGTCAGTAATTTATTTTTGACATCTTCACAACCAAAATTTTTATATGTCGCTTTAAAATTAGGAGAAAGTTTAACGCCGGTAAACATAATTCACAGACTGTTGTGTTAAATGTTGACCTCCGATAACGGATAATAGCGTGTTAAACCTGTAAATTTCTTATCTGCCACGACAGAAAAATTAATCATATTTATCAGCAAACTTACTTGAAACTAGCCTAATAAATTTAGGATTTTATTGTTCCCAAAACGTTACGCCTAATTTTAAATGTCATTTTTGTGCACGGAAAATTTAGCGACAACACTACCGTGGGTTTTCTGTTTAAATATAAAATAATTCATCTTCGATTTCCTCTAAACATCGAAAGAATATATATGTAATTACTATTTTATTAAAAAAAAAAAAAAAAAAAAAAAAAAAAAAAAAGAAAGAAACTCTAGAACTCTATCAAAAATCCTCTCGACGTCTCTTCGACAAGTCTGATTTGTTGGACTTACATGAAACATACAAAATCTGAAGCCGAAAATAAACCTCTTTTCATCACAAGTATATTTTTGGCCTGTAAGTTTTGGTGCAAATCGGTGCCCAACAGATTACATATCCTTCGAACGACTGACACTTTTGCAAGTATTTTCCTAGAGACCCCCTACCTCCAAGTTTAGTCTCTCAGTCCGATTGGGCACTAAACTGGGATATTTTAACCTTATGAAAAGGTGATTTAGTGGTGTGTGACATAAATTCGCGCGTAAGAGCTCGTGATTCTAGAAAATGACGTCATGCGCAGGGCGTCATGACAATGTATGCTCGGCCAACTTAAAAAAAATGGAAGGAATGACCCAGTTTCAGTGAATCCAGCATGAATAGCTTTGTCTCTCTCCTCTACCTTGAATGTTCATCTTTTCGAAAAATACAACATTTTGGCAGGACAGGTCACGTGACACGCACCTGCTCAGAATATGTGTTGGCGGTAGAAGACAAATTTTCGATTTTGTCGAATTTGCACGGACATACGTTTTTAAATGGATACAGCGGTGTCCAAAATTCGTCCTTGACCTTGATCACGTGACATCCAGTATTTTGCCATATATACTTTTCAATGTTGAGGCCGAGTCCATATTTGGGAAGTTAATGTGGGATCTACGGAGGCCTAAAGGTGCCATCTTCGCGAATACGTTTTATTTACCGTCGTCCAAAGGATATGTAAAGAATGAAAAATTCCCAACACATTTTGAAACCTATCTAATTTGTACTCTGAAGGTGGATACGGACCATTTAAAAAATTAGCACGATATTAAATTTGGACTATCCCACACTAAAATATACAGAAGTAATAAATCATTCCGCCGCAAATCACCAGCTGCCAATATTTTCCTTGGATATCTAAATAAAAACAAAGGTCTTGAACATTTTGCAAATGTCAATCAATTAAGCAATAATTGTGCTTTAAATCAATATTTGTCTCATCAAATTGAGTCAAAGAATCACCTAGAAAATTAATAAAGACTCTTACCATCTACTTGCCGCTACATATTTTTTCGAATGAAAACAGTTTTTATCAGCTGGTACCGTGTACAGCAGCTAACACACATTCAGAACGCGGAAACAATTTTTGTCCGTTCGGGTCCGGGTGACGGAAGATAGTGTGGCAGCTGTCATTATTTCTCGAAAGAATATGTGGCGACGAGTAGATGGTGAAAGTCTTATTAATTTCTAAAGTAATTCTTTGACTGAATATGAGAAGATCGATATTGATTTGAAACATTCGTTTTAAAACCTGTCGCGTCAGCGACAAGGTTTAAAGTTATAACTAAATTGCAAAATTTCATCCCGGCTCATCCTATAATTTCTCTATTCAGACAGAATGAAGCCGGGCTTCAGGGATGACGTATGTCTTCAAAGCCGAGTCATGGGGGAATTCATTCGACTGAAAAATAGTCCTTTCAGAAGCGATGAATTTGAAATTGGTAGTTCTTATAAATACAGTCATTTAAATTGGATTTTCAAAGAAGGTTATTCCACAGTGAGAAAATTGACGATAAACTTTGAAAAATCTTGCGAAACAAAAGTATACCGTTTATGTAACACGAACTTTTAACTTGACCTTTCCGCGGAATAATCGGAGTACTTTTTGTGTAGACGAAAAATAACAAAAACAAAGAAGTGATCAAGTGGGGACCAAATGTTTTGTGAACTGAGGTATTTACTTTTCTATTTTTTATTCTTTCAGTAAAATCGTGGTATTCTGTTTATAGCAGTCATTTTTACATTTGTATCATTTGTTGAAATAAATGTCTAATTTCTTCCCGCCTTGTGAGGTGGGCACTTCAGATTTAGAAATTAAACGGTGATAGACTACTGTAAATTCAGCAATGGACAGATCGAATTGCATGAGTTTCTTGAAAAGGACATTCTGTGCTGTCGTAGGAGAACGCTTTTTCTTTTAATTTGACTAGCAGCATGCTCCCAAGGTAATAAGTCATGTATGTTAAGAATATTTGCAAAAATCAGTATCACGTGTAAACAATTCTATTTGTAACAGAAATAAACTTTCGAAAAAATCATAATAGAATTATAGATTGCATCTTTAAAAGGTTATAAAATTATCATTCAAAAGATTTTTACGCAGATCTTAACATGCATAGTTTCAGGATATTGCTGCAATCATGTATAAAATCATTATTTGGCCACGTGTTTGGTGCATGTAGGTCGCGTGTTTGTATAACATTAAATCATCCAATGAGAGGAAGGGTTTCATCTCTGACCTGGATGTTGATTTTTCATGTATGTAGACAACAGAAGTTATAATATTAAGAGCTATTTTCTCGAAATTCGCTGGAAGGTATAAGTATTATTTGTTCATTTTTAAAATGCACACTTAACTCTTTGAAAAGATAGTTAAATTACTAAAATCGGCTGAGTATATAGCACCTGCATTGACAAGCAATCGAGGAAAGTTTGTGTATTGCGGCCGCCATATTGGATTTGCCGATAACAATGTCAACAAACAGATCTGATTTAAAGGTGTGACAGTTTTCAATGACTTTCTACATTCCTCACTTTCGGCGCGAGTAGACTTGAATTCATATCGACCATTTAAAAAAGTTATTTGGACTAGCTTGAACCCTCGTCCAAAATATTGAGACGTATAGCGCGGATTTGAAGCTAGTTTTTACATTGGTCAAATCCGCTATAACATCTAAAGATATGTTTTTACAAGTCCATAGTAAAATAAAAAAATAAACCTGCACTATCAAAAAATTTCCCACGTAAAATGTAACAATTACTGCTTTGTATTCCAAATTCAAGCATAAAAATATATTTTCCTTCTCAAAAACAACGTATTCTACTTTTAAACAACTTTATACAATGTTGTGTAAACAGCCTCCATATTGGTGTGTACAGCGAAGAGCGAAAACTCCCCGCAGCGGTTACTTCCCCTGATCAGTACAGTAACCACTGCGACCACAAAAAAGAATATTCCGTAATTCTAGCATAAAATCACTTGTTTTTCCCGTTTCGCCTGTGTTTTAACGAGAGCAAAAAGGTGTGTTAACAAGGAAGTTCTCGCGCTTACGCGCTGTTATTACCCGTTTTCAATTATGCGCGTTACAGGGCCTTTGTAAATATTGGACGTGGGTTATAGTGGTGGCAGTGGTTAAAGTAGCAAAACGTGACGTAACCGGTGCGAGGAGTTTGCGTAGAGCGGTGGTTATAATAACCGAATTCTTTAGACGAAATTTTTAATGCGTGCTTCTGTCTGTGCATAGATCACTAATAAATAAAATATTTCGTTCAGACTAATTTCTTATTATGTGTTACTAAGTGACGTCACAGAGCAACTTGGAATTTCCAATATGCGGGGTCAACACTAAATGGATTTCATGTACTTTTTCAAATAAATGGATAAATGGCTACTTATCGGGAGTAATTTTTACATATAGTTATTGAGAACAAATGCTTCCGTATTTTATGTAGCCAGTTGTTTTTTGTAAAAAAAAATCATTTTAGACGTGATTTACTGTTAAATTCAAATCGACTCGAGAAGGGTGTCGATTTGTGGTATAGGAAATTCGCCAGTTAGAAAAAGACTTCGCATTTTCTGACAAATGTAAAACTGTAAAAAAAATGAAAATGCGAAGTCTTTCAATGAAGGACTAGTTTGAACCAATGAAGCACTTGCTGCCTCTATCAATATAAAATACAGAAGTTTAAACTAAACTGGAATTTTAAAAACTCTAATATTCTGCATCAAATCCAGCTAACTAATTTTCATTTAAAATTCTCAATGTTCTTGTATGGAAAGAAACCCTTTATCGAAGATAAAAGCCTTGTCCTATCATTATGACAATAAATTTTCTAAAACTTAAGCAGACAATAAGTTCCTGTAAAATGTTACGCTTGCCATGCTAAATATCTAAAATGGACTTGTCCGTCTTTCAATGTGGACAGATCCATTAATTGTTTATAGGGGTGCAGGTTGAAAATTTACTGACTGAATGGCAGATAGTACAGACCATAATCAGACTGCACGGATGTGCATAACATTTTGTTATATTTAATCTGTTTTTTTCAGGTTTTGTTCAGTCACATGGTCTCTGTAAAAGGTGACAGTGTGCCAATTAAAGCTCTATGTACCTGGCTGATGACACTGTGGAAAAGTGTAAAGTACCAATAAGGCATGACATATCAGCAGAAATGATAACAGTTTGACTGCAACAAGCAGAACAGCTGTAGAGGTATACGAGCCACTTTTTCCAGCTATTAGGAATTTCATACATTTAGTTTATTTTTAGTTAGTTTATCTATTAGACTAACAAGTACGAAAATGCTGCATGAATGCTGCAAAGGAGAGAGCGCGACCCTAGAAAAAGGAGTGGTAGGGACAAAAGGTGTTAATACGAAGAAGTCTCTGAGAAAAAATAATTTTTATTGCCAAAACAACGTAAACAGCATGTATTATACAGATGCATCATTTTCATAATGTTTTAGATGACAGAACGCTCTGAAAGCATTGCAGAGTCTGAATGCAGCACACTGATAGTTAGCTGCTGTTATATGAAATTGCAAAGATGCAAATGTTTTAGTGAAATAGTAGTTCAACGTACAATACCATAGAATACGAGCTGGAACGGATGTTCTTGCGCATTGCAGACATGATGGAAATGATGCAGGTCATGTATCTGGTATGAAATAAAAAGACGAGCACGACAGTACAGTAAACTTCCCCTATTAAGACCATTATTTTTTAAGGAGGAAGACATTCCTGCTGTCTATTTTGAAAGCAACGGAACATACTGAACGCCGAGAAAGTCTTCATGATAAGGCAAAGTTAATATTGAGGACTATGAAAAGCAGAAACTTTACTGGTCTTAATACAGAAACTTTACCGCAAGACAGAAAACATTAGCAAACTGATGTATGTACAGCATCCTGCAGAATGGGTGGTGTTTAGTTCTGGCTTCCAAAACGTTAAATGCCGCTTTTTAAATATTTTGCTTTTCATCTGATGTCCTGTAACAGTATATATATCGTGTACGCTGAAGACCTTAAGCTAGGAGGTGTTATGTGACTGTGTTACACATGAGATGATTAAATCATTTGGATATGTTTTGAGCAGGACAGGAAATGTGCTAAAATAATAAGATCTGTTTCAAAATGTGTCTTGGAACTGACACCGACACCAAAACAAGAGGACCAAATGGTCTTGGTTGGCCCACTTGAGCATATGCTACGAGTTTTTTTGATTTGACGAAGTGACCTATGACCACGTGTGACAGTTATGAAATTATCAAAGATTTCATGAAGGCAAAGATGCTGACCATGTTTCAAAGAGAATTGTTAAAATCTGACTTCAAGAGTGTAAACAAGGTTTTCCTATGATCTGACCATGTGCCCCATTTGAGCCAGTTACGAATTCAACAAAGATTTGATCAAGGCAAAAATTCTGATCAAGTTTCATTATGACTGGGTAAGAAATGTGGCCTTTAGGGTGTAAATATTGTTTTATTATCATTTGACCCGTTTCCTAGTTTTTGATCTGATGTGATCGAGTTACGAACTCTTCAAAGATTTCATCAAAGTAAACATTCTGACCAGTTTCATTAAGTTTGGCTGAAAATGTGATCTCAAGAGTGTAAGTAAGGTTTTCCAACGATTCGACCCTGTAGATTAAAATGGCATAAATCTTAAGTACATATTACAATAAACACGACATTTAAAACACAATACATTTAAAATACACGTTACACGAATATCACAGATATGCCACATGCGAGAAGTGCAATACAGTCTTTGAAACTTATGCTCAAGCTTTGCGACACAATTGTCAGTTTACAGGTTTATCTTCATAATGCTATTTTCTTATAAATAATCGACTGGATAACCATTCAACTTATACGCCAGTTAAAAATGCTTCTTCCTGTTCCATGTCATTCGATTCATAGGTGTTCTGGAACATGTGCGGAACATGTTCTGGACAGCGAATCGAGCACGGTCAAAAAATGTTCCCGGATTGTCGACCGAAGGGACTTTTCACTTCCGACCAATAGTGCAAAAAAATAATACACACAATTCTATACAGACCTCTTTCGTTAGTGTTGTGGTCGTTATTATTCGTTTTTCATACGATTTGTCTACCGATACAGATACCATGACATTTTCTGCATTTTGTCTATAAGTTTGTGCTAGCCATTTAATGGAAAGGACTAAAATGTTTCATATCCGACAGTATCAGTACTTGCCAAAACCATATGTTGTCCTAAAAGACATTTCGGATTCGAAGTGTTGAGCAAAATATAATACTTTAGCTCTTAAAAAAGCAATTGCTTTGCTACTTTGCCTGTTATCATTCTTTTTTTTCACAGCACAACTTCTGCTTATACATTTTGTGCGAAGCCCATAAGCAATGGGCTCCGAATCGTCAAATAATAGTTGATCGAAAGGAAAAAAATCATGTCATATACCCCCATAGCACATTTCTAAACCCATAACAGTATGCACGGCCCTGACGGGCCGCGCAATAAATGTGAATTCTAAAATTTGTTTTCTTAAAAAGTGGATTTGTTCAGCTCTTTTCAAGTGTTACTTTCAAATTTGTTTTATTAGACTGAATACTCTTAAAAGAGATTGAGGTAAGAGTGGTACTGAGTAATGGTATTAATATTATCATGCATTCATGGAATTTTGAATTACCAAGTATTTATAAGTTCAAATTACATTGTACAGTGCCACACAAAAAGTTCTTTTTTAAGATTTATGTTTCGGCAGTTTTAATGTTTAATTGAATTCTGAGATATTCTATATTGCAGTGATGATAACTCCTTGATATTTTCATTTTTTGCATAGGATAATTGGGTTTTCACGTAAAGTAACCACAGTTTGTAATACCTTACATTTAATAGGCTATTCAGACAGCCCTGGACTGTGCATAACCATTGCTTGACATCATTGAAGTTAAGTTTCACGAGCAGTTACAATAAAAAACATATAAGGTAAATGCTAGAATAGCAACAATGAGGAACACCTTCAAAACCTTTCAAAAATGTTGTAGGCCTCAGTAGACTCTTGACATCAAGTAACCCTCAGGATTCCATAATAAAGAAAGATGTGAAATATCCTAGATTGATAATGCCATTTATCCGTCACCAAAGTGGGAGAGTCTAGCTTTTGAGCTGTCCATCTGTCAGTCTGTCATTATGTCTGAAAAATTTAAGTTGCCATAACTTCCTTATTAGTAAATGGATTTGATTTATACTCAAACAGAACTTTGGACAAGACCTTCCCACCGATATATACTTATTTGACATTGACCCAAGAATGACCTTGACTTTGAAGGTCCAATTGCAAAAAAATACTTGATATTGGCCATAACTCCCAGACAGATTTAAGTCATGATTTTACACAACAACACTTTGGGAGAGATATTCAGAATGGCAATTTTGACCCTTTTTAAACTTAGTTCATCTTTGCATGCATCAACCCTTTGAGATGAATCATCCAAATGACATTTTTTTAACTGGACCTCTAAATGACCTTGATCTTGAGGTCAAATTGTCCAAAAAACCCAACATTTTTGAAGGATCTACAATTACTCTTTGTGTGGTCCAGATCTTAAAGTTCTAGGCACCATTTTGGGTGAATGATCATCTTTCAGTGACAGTTCTTGCTATTTATAGATTCTTTTTTTTCACTTTTCGGGAAGTTGAAGCCCATCTCCTTCAAGATATGTAAACAATCAGTTTCTTCTGGACAATGATGGCATTAAAAATATTCTCTTTCGAAAAGAGAAAGAAAACAGTGTCATATGAAGACAACAAAGAAAAATTCGTATGAATGAACTGAAATAGTTTTATTTCATGGACACTGAACAAGGAGTGAAATGCTTCTAGTCAGAAAAAAGAGATAATTCAAAAGTAATGACACTATATTTGTACATATAGATGGCAGTTTTTGCTGGGTTTGTAGACATGAATATAAGTATTTTCTTGTGAACAATGATGACATCATGTTACATCTGTTCGTTTAGAAATGATGTAGAAAGCAGTGCCAGAAGAAGACAATATATAAAATCTCACTGAAGTTGGTACTTCCAGTATCTAATATATTTCCTCCTTTCAGGAATTTCCTCTTTTGATGCATTCAGCTTATAATTAAACCATCTGACCATACTGACATCAGTTTCAACTTTTTTTGCTAGTTGAAAATTTCTCACTTTTTGCAACTACTTTTGTAGCAGTTGCATGACAGTTGACGTGTGACACTTACAAGATACATAACTCTGACTGCCATTTACAGTGTTAATCCTCTTTTTGTGCTTCAAGAAAAGGTTATGGTTTCATGTTCATCCAGTTTTCATTTCTATGAGTAATAATAGAGGCATTATCATCACACAATTGTCATCGTGATGCAACATACCAGTGCACAGGTCATCTGGGTCGTGTATGGCCTTTTTTAAACTCCATATTCAATTTCCACACATTTATATAAAAATGCTTGCACAGATTTCATTCATATTTGCATGTAGATGTGTCTACATATGGTTCCTACCATTACACCCCTTTTGACTTATTTTCTACTAAAATGAAATTTCTGCACATTTAAAGAAAAATGCTTACACAGATTTTTTTCATATTTTGCATTATATGTATCTTATGAAACTACAGGTTACTTGCAAAATTGGGCAGTACACCTCGAAATTTTTTCAGAGTTTTGATCTTTATAGACTACATTTCTGATAAAAACCAAAATGTCTTCACATTTATAGGGTTATGTTTTGTAGCACGCTGTTCATTAAATAAATGTAACAATTATACTGCTTTTGACATTCCGTCTTCCTCTTTAATTTTTTTCATCTGCTTATGATACATGGCTGGGGCAAATGTGTCCCATGGACACATTTCTACTGAATTGTTATTTTTGAAATAAAGATAATGTTAACCAGTATTGCTTTCTTGTGTTTATGGTAAACTTATTGTCAGCTAAAGTTTTAGCCCCTCTTTACAGTTGTATTCATATCAGAGTCAGTTTACCTTCCTATAATTACTGGAAAGAACCTGTACTAGACTGCAAATGTTACCAGTAAACTACCAACAGAACTTACAATATTGGTCAGTATCCATAAATCATGGTTGGTATAATAGTACTCTTGTACTTTTCTAGAACATTATAGTTGAAGTACCACAAGGTTTTAGAAAAATAAGTGGAATAGTCGATACTAAATTTGATAAGTGTTGAAAATGATCAAGATCAATGATGGTCAGTATTGAATAGAGCGTTCAGTAATTATGTACAAAAAAAATTCCAGTGAGGTTGGGCTATAAGTTATGGCAAGGCAGGTAAAAAAAGAAAAGATTTTTATCATATTCAGTTAATGAGACTAACTCCAATGGACCTCTGTTGCACAGAGATAAATTCTCTCGGATAAGGGTATTGCATTACATGCATGTATCCATTACTTGAAAACATAAACCCAGCGCTACGCGGCAGGTTTTGCAGAACTTTCAGTGCTTTGATTTTATATAGAAATCCAAAGAAAAACATGGGCAGCTGAGGTGATTTGCGGTGGAATGTTTCATAACTTAGGGGGCTTGCACAGTGTGGGGTTTTTGTTTGAATTTGAACTAAAATGAAGAAACAAGTATAAACCCTTTATATCAAGCAGTATCATTGACAAGGTGAAGAACTCGAGAAATGTCATTATGTTTTCTTTCAGTTCCTTCGGACAAACATAAATTATTTATCACCTTACAATTTTATAACTTTGTTATAAAAAAACAACAAACAAAGATATAGGAGTGGTCAATACAGGCATTCATTTGTCCCATGTAGACGGAAAAAATCTGTCGGCATCAATAGGTGAATCCCTCGGCATGAAAGTAGAAGAAGGACGCTTATAAGGATAGTAAGAAAGCTTGCTCTTAGAAGTGGTTGCTTTAAGTTTGCGAACGGCCCTAGCCTCCACTTGCTTGAGACGTTTTTCGTCCTCACTGTCTGAACCAAGAACTGGCTTTTCATATTCATTTACTGTAAGCCAGCCCCCGGGGGAACTATCAGCTACTTGAATCAACTTGTTTCTGTGTTTTAGCTTAGTGAGAACACTTTTCACTATTTCAGAGACTTCTCCGGGAGTACGATGTCTGTCATTAGCAACCACTTCTAAACTACGTTGGATGTCAAGGTTAAATTCAAACTGAATACGATTAGCCTCTTTCTTGAATTTAACTGAAGAAGAGTCTTTAATTTTCAGATTCAGATCATTTCTAAAATCCTTTAATTGTGTATCTAAATAATCCCTGAATAAAGAGAATGCTTCTATAGCAGAATCCCCCGGGGACTTACCAGCTGCTGTAAGGTTATTCCCTCTTTCTTCACCGTTTCTTTCTTCGACAGTTGTCCTATTTGGCGGTAAAAGCATTAGATGACTGTCTTCCATAACTGAACAAACTAAACAAGTTTTAGTTTGAATGCCTATAATTATGTGACCTCGAATGGAGAAAAATCTATCACCAGCGGTTTATATATGAACCGCTAATCCGACATATTACCATATATGGCAATATCTCGTGCACATTACTGAGCTAAGTTATAACACAGATCGATAATAAATAAATTTTTCACCACTCTTAGTAATCAAAATGTTGTGTTTCTTCTTCGTATTAAACAAATGCTTAAACCTAAATGTCATCTTTTAGAAACTGAATCACCCTACTAAAAAACTTTACGTCATTTTTTCATCTGTAAATCACACTTTCAGAACATTACTCTAAACATTGACAGATCGTTCTTCTTCCGTTTAGTTTGTCGAGAAGTCGCAACGGTGTTTTTCACCTGTAAAGTAGATCTTTATTCGAAGAGAAACGCAACGAAGTGCATGCATTCATTAAATAACCTTTGTTATTTGTCACTCACCGGTATAACTATATCGATTGCTCTCAGTAAACTAGCAAAAAAAAAACAAAAAAAAAACAACAACAACAACAACACAACAGCAGCTTTTGTTCCTCGCGCTAAGAAAAAAATACATTCGATACAAAATAGTGAATCAAACTTATTTTGTAGTAACAAGATGTAAGCTTGTGCATACCATTTTTTTCCTCTCCGGAAACATTTCAAGTATTGAAACAAGTTTTAAAATAAAAGTTTTTCCTTGTGCTATACACATTAATACGACCAGAATCGAGCCAAAGCTGTAAGTTGTATTCAAAGAGATTTTCTTGAAACTTCTAACATAAAAAAGTGCGCCCATCGCTTGGTTGCCCGTTTCCTGGGCCTACACACATGCAAAGCTCATGAGACAAAAAATACATTCAATCACTGACATTGTGTTGAAACTCGCATGTACTGGACAAGTGATAGTCTTTATTTTAGCATCAAAACATTGTCCCCAAGGGATTGTCTGTTCTTACCCTTGTATAATATAATAAAGATGTATAAAATCATAAAAAGAATGAATCAATAAAATTGCAGTTAAAACTTTTTTCAGAAAAGAACAAACGAGTTCAAAGATTTTTTTTTCTAATTCGACAAAGTCATTACGTCTTGCTGTGCGCACGCAGTGGTTTGGAACATTACGGTTTGGAAATGGTATTCAATAATGGTTTAGGCTTACGCAATTCTTAGCCTGTAATAAAAAAACCGACAGTCCACTATATAAATATACACGTCATCAAATATTATATATTCACTCTATTATAAACTTTATGCAGAAAATACTCTGACAACGGGCAGCCTGCTGGCGTTTTTACAAAGCGTTACATCGGTTATTCTATTACTGACTTTATCTGATTCAACAAAGAAAACTACATAATTTTGAATACATCTAAGTATTTCCATCCCTTTGTAATAAATGCTCATGTCTCTTCTGTGCGACTTTCTTTTAGAAAAGGAACCCAAATCGAAGAAAGCCGAATACTTTCACATAATCACAGTAATCAATATTCGGCTGCACCTTTACATACTTTGTCGAGTCCTGAAATAAAAGTCGGACATATGCTCATCTGGATAATTGAAGAGAGATACACAATAAGTATGGGATTCATTGTCCATCAACGTTTTGTTTTATACAAACGCTTGCACATAAATACTGATACGCTGTAACCTCAAATATAGGGAAGTAGCAGTGGTCCCTAAAACAAAATATTTACATTTCAATTGCATATGCAACAATTACACCATCGCAATCAAATTCATTCATATCCTACAAAAATTGCACAACGTGATAAGCCCCTGAATTTCATTTGGGTGGATTGAGAAATTGGTTATATTTACAAAATGTCAATTTTTTTCGCTACAACTTGATAAGCCTTATAACGTCACTAGGAAAATATTTTCATCTAGTTTATTTGAAACTTTATGCAGTGTAAATCTTGACATGCAAAACGGATTTCAGCGGTACTTTTTCCCCTCAGAATTTATTGTAAAAAATTGTGATGAAATGATCGTTAATATAAGTGTTCATCCGCATTAGAACCATCGACGGGAATGCGGCGGATGAATATATTACATTATATATGCTTTGATCAGGTTTATTTTCCAGACAAATATAAGGCATGCATTTTTCAAATATTTCACTTGCACGTGTAAATTTCTATTTAAAAATCAGTTTATAGAACGATAATTTCTTTTATAGAAAAAGACAACTGTTTATAGTTTACGTAACGGAGCAGTGTTAATTAGTACATAATGTGGAAGAAAATTGTTCAGTGAGGGTAACGAAAAACACATGTAGTTTTGTCCTTGCAAGTACTTGCAAAATTGAAGATTCAGGTAAAACGTTATTATACCCCAAGATAGAATACCTGGGGGCAATATTAGATTCCCGTGCGTTGGTCGGTCGGTCGGTCCGTCTCTCCGTAGACAAAATTTGTCCGGACTGTTTCTCAGCAACTATTTCCCAGATGTTTATAATACTTTACCAGAATCATCAGTACCAAGCATAGTTGTTCCTGTCGTTTTCACATCCAAATCCGATTATGTTTCATATTGCCTTTTGATATTTTTACACATTAATTTGTCCGGACTTTTTCTCATCAACTATAATTCAGATTTTAAAATACTTTGCAAGGAATCATAAGAACCAAGGGTAGTTGTACATGTTATTGCTGCGTTCCACTGCCATGAATGTTCACTGTGATATGGGTCTTTTTTTTTTAATACATGCATTTGTCAATACTATTACTCAGCAACTATTTGTCATAATTTAATGATACTTTGGAAGAATCATAAGTACAAAACCTACTTGTGCATGTCTTTGTTCTGTTCCAGTCCAATGAATTTTCACTGAGTTATGGCCCTGAATATTTTTTTACAAATAGAAGACAAAAAGGTTGTCCAGTGTAAGTTTGTCTGTGCTTTTTTCAGCAAATGTTAATTGGGGTATAATCAAACTTCTTTAGTACTTAGCTACCTCATCATGTAGTGTTTGTATTGATTTCTATTTACTTTTTTGCAGGATGGTTAAGTTTTGGGTTTTTATTCATATGGTTGACTTAAACTGCTGAGTTAACTTTCGACAGAAAGTTGAGTTTAGATATTTTCAGCCATTTTGTTTATATTATGGCAGATAAACTATCAATGTGGAAACTGCTGTGTCAATGGTGTATTCATCATCTTTAGTGGTGCTCTTGTTGTTTTCGGAAATGCATAAAAATGCATAAATGATAAAACATTTTCATTTGTCTTTGCTCTTTACAGAATTGTCTGACTGAGCGACGGCAGAAATATTGTACATGATTTCAGTGATATGAATAACATTTTATTGCCCGAGGGTCATTTGTACAATTTTGTTCGAACAATTATTTTGATAAGATCTGTACAGATAAAAGAATATGAAATGACGAAGTTAATTGAATTTCACGTTTTTGTTTGTGAATGTTACTTAAACGTTTGTTTTATCAGCATAATTTTATATTTCATAATAGATTCAAACTTTGATTTTCCCGGCCTAATATCTATCATTTTTTGTATGTGCATACGTTCTAAAACTTATCCAAAAAGAGGTTGCAATTCATGTTTTTGAAGTTATACATTTTTGTGAATTACGTAAAATTTTGTCGATTTCAACCACAAATTAAAAAATATGTGGCATTTTTAAAATACTTATTTTGTCTCATATATTAAACTTTTAATTGAAGTGAAGTTATATGAAAACAGTCGAAGCTGTTCACATCTAACCTAGATTGATTTGCCAGGATTTACCTTTTTCAGGTCTTCTACACTTAACAGGAATTCAAAACGTAAATCATGGCGAGGACAGAATACAAAGGAACACTTTGCAACGCTGAAGTCACTCGAAAAGGTATTTATTTTCGCAAAGTATTGTTTCCATTTTTATATGACGTAATTGTTTTTTAAATGACTTATGCAAAAGTATCTATTCTTTATACTGTTGCTTTATTTCTCTCGAGGAGGATCAGTGGTTGAGTGGTAACGCTTAGAAAATGTAATCCAGGGATCGCGAGTCAGATCCCCTGCACCTCCACTGACACTATTGAGCGTGTCTCGGATGACACGAAACACAGAGGTCCCGTGTTTTATTGGTAAGTTTCATTCATTCATTCATTCATTCATTCATTCATTTCACTCGTTTGATTGTTTATTCATCACAGTTTCGTTCGTTCGTTCGTTCGTTCGTTCATTCATTCATTCATTCATTCATTCATTCATTAATTCATTCATTCATTCATTCATTCACTTTACTCGTCTCGTTTGTTTATATATTCAATGAGACCAACAAATGGCACCGGTACATGGAACATCAGTCTTTACGTTTCGTGTGATAGACAATTAAGTTTTGTAACTTGATAAGCGAGGGATTCGAGCTTGCCATCCTTGGATTACAAACCTGAGCGTCACATTTATATACCTACAACGATATCAGCTGAGGTAATCAGAATCAGTATGACGAATATCTATGGAACGCCTGGACTGCCTGATGTTAAAACCAATGTCATATGTTGTTTGCTGTCTTTATAATGAGTCACACTCGTGTTATGTTCTGTCAAATACATTTTTTGCGGTTATTCATTCATGCTATTCAGTTGCAACCCCGTTTTATACTCTTTTTAGATAATTATAATCAGTAGGTTAGAATTAGGGGCCTGTGTTATGTTAAGTAGACATGATGTTGGGTTAATTGAATATGTTAGCTTATTTCAGTTTTAATGTTCAGTTCAATACTCTGGATGCTCAGTTACTAAAACATTATGATCAGTTATCCTGTACATGTACTTATTTTCTGTATACTGTTATGCTATGTTGTCCAAGGTGATTATGTTGGGTATAGATTCAGTGATTGGTAGTGGCTGTTAAATAGTGTGTCCAATGCTTATATTATATAATATTTACAGTCATGTATGATGTTCAGTGTATCCAGTATATGAACGGGTTCAAGCTCGTACTGTAAAGTTATAATTTCTTTTTATGCGGTCACTCCGATGTTATATTCTGTCAGTGAACTGTTTAACTTGGTTTAAAAATAATCATACTTCGTTATGTCAGTGTTAAATGTTATTGAACTATAATCATGTGCTGTCCAAACTAATCATTTTCTGTTTAAGTTTTCCATACAATATAGTTCGGTCAAGATGTCATTATAATAAGTGAACCCAACGTTTGTCTGGGTTATTTTCATACTGGTTATTGGTGATATATATCATCTTAACGGAACATAATTACCTTTGCTCTGAAAAGCATATCGTATGAGTTGAATTTAATGACCTCTGCACTGAACAACATTTTTTGTTAGCTTAATATTTCTACCTTTCCGTCGAACAGCCTACTATTGTAACTGAACAAAAGGACTTAAGCACCCAACAGCATATCATTGTAACTGAAAATAATGGAAGTATTACTCAGTAATACACTACCTCTGCTAAACATAATCATAGTAGCACTCAGTAGTTTATTTTCGTGTCAGAACATAATAAATCATCACTTAAAACATATGATGATAAGTGAAAATAATAACTAGAAATCTCCACGACAAATTAATTTAGCCAAACATAAATTTGTTACCACTTAATTGTTATTTGTAAATAAATTGATTTATTTTCATCCAGCAAAGATTTTCTTCTTTTTAATGTTAAAGAATATGCTAGGCTAAGGAATATGATATTTTTTTCCCAGTTTCAAATTCAATGTTTTAATAGCATGTTCTTATGCATTTCAGAATTCTTACTTTTTATTGCGTTGGTAGTAGCTATATATATTGGGTCAATGGCGTGGATGGATTGCAGGAGACTTGTTGTTAACTCGATAAATTCGGTAAGTCACAAATATGATTTGTGACCTTATTTAGAAGGTACGGATAGGAGGCTATTCTCTGTCCTGTTAACAAGTATAATAGCACCCTTTTAATGCGACTGGTCAAAGTAATGGAAGCATTACAAGTATTTATCAGTTATATCAAAATATGTCAGACGGCTATAGATTATCAAAATTAAACATTTGTGTCTGTATAATATATTATATTCTTTACATCTATGGTCTTTGAAAAACTATGGTGGCTGATTTACGCCATATCGTATTTTCGCATTCTCGAGGCGAAAAAGCGAAAATACGACAAAATTAGGCAAAAATACGACAAATAAAATGAGTCATGTTTTGTCTATTTGTCGTGTTTTAACATTTTCGTATATTTGCGTTTTCGTATTTTCGCTTTATCGCATTTTTGCTATTTCGCATTGTCGCATTTTTACTTTTTCGCATTCTTGTGTTTTCGCTTTTTCACTTCTTTGCTTTCGCATTCCAGTTACGCATGGGGAGATTTATTACACAAATGCCACATGACACAGTGCACACGTGGAGTAATGGAGTGAAATTTAACAATAACTTTATCTATCCATTTTTGTTTAGCCATATGTATGATTGATGTGCGCATGCGCTTTTACAACCGGAATGCGAAAAAGCGACAATGCAACAAAGTGAAAAAGCGAAAATGTAACAATACGAAAATGCGAAAATGCAACAATGCCAAAAAGCGAACACGAAAGGACGATAAAGTTTGACGTTGTCGTATCTTCGTGTTTTCGAATTTTCGCCACGAATAAGGAAAGACACAGCAGATGAAATGCGAAAACACGACATATTTTATGTGTCGTATTGTTACCCTTCGTTTGTCGTCGCCTCCAAAATGCGAAAAGTTGAAAACACGAAAATACGACAAAGTTTGACTTTGATGTGTCTTTGTGTTTTCGCTTTTTTTGGATTTTGTGGCGAAAAAGCGAAAAAACGACGTGGCGTAAATCAGCCACCATAAAATACAGACATCGACAGCAACATCATAGAATCGGCATTCAATGCGGTCATCTTTTACAAGAAGGGATCAAAGTATATTAAAAATTTGAGATATCATAAAAAAGGGTAATTTCTCATTAGCCGAGTGATGTCAATCTCTGGTAGCAGGGCCGTAAGACGGTAAAAGTTGTCGTTACTATGATTCGATGCAGGCTGTCAAGCGGGCCCTGCTTTCCCCTACTTTTGTAGAAATGCCCTACTAGCTCTAACACATTTTAAAAGAAAAGTTAGTCGATATGATCTGAGTGTTTTGTGTGCATGTGTGTGTGTGTGTGTTTTTTTTTTTTTTTTTTTTTTTTTTTGCAAAATATAATATTTATCATAACATTTTGATCTCTCTTTTCAACAGACATTTACAATTTAACGCCATTTGACTTGTTAAGGTAGGAAAAGCAGTCCTACTAGCCTTACTTTTTTGAAGTATAATCCATACTTTTGCCCTATTTTAACCCTACTTTCTTAAAATTTGGGTCACTTAAAAGCCTGTTGAATAGTATATATTAGGATTGTCATTTGTTTGTGCGCCCCCACAATTACTTTTGTTTAAGTTCACGATAAAGCGATATATGATAAAAGATACAATACTTACAAGATGGTATTTACATGAAATTTGTCAATTATTCAAGCCCAAACCGTACTCGTTCTGGTCGTAATTTTGGCTATGTTAACACAACACTAAGTCGTGTGCACAAGTTTAGGACATCGAATGTTACTATATGTGCCATGATTTGGCGACCTTCTCAGTGGTACCACAATATTAATTTTTTATATAATGTATGCTACATATGATTTTATCCAAGTATCTGTTTATTGACAGTGAATTGTTAGTGGACATTTAGAACTATGCCGCACCCTCTGCAAGTTTTATCAAATTTAAATTCTTACTATATATTATGTTGATTTATATTCCTAAATCTTCTTTAAATATTAAATGAACATTTTCATCAATCTTAAATGCGCTTCTTTCTGATACATGACGGTTGCATTTGCCACATTGTTAGGCAGCTCATGTTCACCACTCATTCATACAATGATAACACAATGATGACAAGGAATATTGGACTGTTCAGTGTAGAAAACGTGTTTAATGTAATAATTTAAACAATTTTTCAAAATTATTTATATATTCTTTCAAGCTTTATTTTGAGAATAAGTAATTTTTATTTTATCTAATATAGTTTTACTAATTGTAATTAATCTTTCAGACAAATACTATTGAAGACATAAGACCCGCCAAAAGATACACTGTTTTGTATTACAATCCCTCGACCTTTTTAGTCAAGAATCGAAAATATGCGGCATCTTGTGATTTTCAAAAATGTGAGTATAACAATTGTGATATGACGTTTGATAAGAAATATGCAAACAGAAGTGATGCAGTCATTTATGATGGTATATTTATGCCGAGAAAAGGTTTACCTTTTATACGCCCGCCTGGACAAATTTGGATATTCAATGCCCAAGAATCGCCTAAGAAGTATCACGCGGGTGGAAGCTGGTGGTATAGAAATCCTCAATATGTTTTTAACTGGACAATGACTTACAACATTAACAACACTGATATATTTCTACCTTACGGCGAATTACAAAAACAGAGGAAAGAAGTGAACAGAAACTTTAAATCGATAGCTCGGCAAAAAAAAGGAACAGTGTTGATGATAGCGTCAAATTGCCGCCCACCGTCAAGAAGAACGAATTATGTAAGACAGCTAAAAAAATATGTGGACGTAGAGGTTTTAGGAAGGTGCGGGAAAAAATGGAATTGTGGACTGCATTATAGGCACGATGATAAATGCTTTAAGCTAATAAACAACTACAAATTCTACTTAGCGTTTGAAAATGCGATGTGTCATCAGTATTTTTCGGAAAAGTTTTTTGAGAATTACAATTACGACTCAGTAATGATAGTACGAGGTGGTAGCAAAGGAGAGGCTAAATCTTTATTTCCAAGTGGGACATTTATATCAACAGAGGACTTTAAGAGTATAAAACAACTCGGAGAATACTTAAAGAGTATTACTGTGGATGAGTATGCAAAGCTTTTAGAAAGAAAAAGTCAGTATTATTCAGTTAGTTATAGAGAAGTGTATCAACGAGCATTATGTAATTTATGTGAAAGAATGAACTTTCAGGACAAATATGCAAAGGTCATTAAGGATATGAAAGCATGGGCGTTTCAACGAAAGACTTGCCTCAGCCATAATGAAGTGAATGATATTCATTAGATATATGACCATATGCAAATACAACGATAATTCATGTATGAGTTCTACCATCTGCCCTTATTCAAATTCAGCGTTGGTACATGTATGACTACGTCATTGAGTAATCGACATTTTTACTTTATTTTATAAGTACTAAACTTTTATTTAATTAGTTTGAAATTTGTCTATTATTTATATGTGAACCCTGACTACAGTTTTACTTGTAACTGAGGTATCTGTTTCACAGCAGAATACCCAGAGTTTAGTTTTGATGAGCAAAAAGAAGCGGAATCTGAGTTTTGTAACCAAAAAAAAATTCAAGAAAGTAATAATATTTCCATCAGATATGGCATTAATTCGATACTCTGGCGAGTCACTTAATTCGTAATAATAATTAAACATAGGTTTTTCTTGTCCAATAGTCTTTCTAAATTCCTTTTCTTAATATGGATCCGTTCATCGATCTTTAAGATTATTTTTTTTCTAAAGATAACAGAATGCCAAGCCGAATGTAAATTAAGCACAGTGTTCAGCTAAAATTTCGTTTTATGCATCTTAATATAAAAAAACTAGTTTAAACGCGTCCAATTCATATATTTTACTTAGAATTTTTGATGTCTTAACATAAAGTCAAGCTTATTGTCTATATGGCCCAACATTCTGTACGACACCCTTTCTGAAAATTCGATTAATGCATAACTTACCTTTTTTTTGAAAGTCCAGCCAATTATCGATATGGCTAAGCATTCAGCTTGACGTTCTTTTTCACATTATCGTTTTCTAAATGTCGAACATAATGTTGAGCTGACTCAATAGAAAACAAGAGGGCCAATGGCCCTAAAGCGCTCACCTGGGTTCAAAGATGAAAGAATTTTTTATGAATTTAATGATGCATATCACAGAAATGGACCAATGCAATTTCACTGCCATAGCACCAAAAACAAAAGTAGGTCAGTAGGTCAAAATATAGGTCATGAGACGACATTTTTGAAATCGGAACGAAAAGCTGTACACACAGTCCAAATTTCATTGACGTACCTTTAAAACAAAAAAGTAGGTCAGTATGTCAAAAATATAGGTCATGCTATGACGTTTTTGAAATCGGAACAAAAATCTGTACACATGGTCCAAATTTCATTGCCATAGCTCCAAAAACAAAAGTAGGTCAGTAGGTCAAAAATATAGGTCATGCGATGACATTTTTGAAATCGAAACGAAAAACTGTGCACATGGTCCAAATTTCATTGCTGTAGCTAAAAAACAAAAAAGTAGGTCAGTAGGTCAAAAATATAGGTCAAGGAATAATGTTTTTGAAATCATCTTGAAAAACTGTACAAATGGTCAAATTTTATTGCCATAGCGAAAAACTGAGAAAAAATGTTTGGGCGGGGGTGGGAGTGAACCCCAGGGGAGGGAAATGACCCCACTGTGATCACAGTGCATACTACTAAATATCTAAGCTCCAGGCCTTGCGGTTTCTGACAAGAAGATTTTTAAAGATTTTCCTATTTAACTCTGTGTAAAACATGTGACCCCATGACCCAGGGGCCATGATTTGAACAATCTTGGTAGAGGTCTACAAGATAATGCTGAACACCAAATACCTAAGCTCCAGGCCTTGTGGTTTCTGACAAGAAGATTTTAAAGTTTTTTGCTGCATACCAAATATCTAAGCTTCATGTGTTGTGGTTTCTAACAAGAAGGTTTTTGAAGTTTTCCCAATGTAACTCTATGTAAAATCAAGTGACCCCAAGGGTTGGGCAAGTTCTGACCCCAGGGTCATAATTTGAACAATCTTGGTAGAGGTCCACTAGATGATGCCTCATACCAAATATCTAAGCTCCTGGCCTTGTGGTTTTTGAGAAGAATATTTTTAAAGTTTTTTCTTGTGGTTGCCATGGCAACCAGAGTTCTGCATGGAATTGAATTCTTTCAACAGCTTTGAGAGCTTCATGCAAGGAACATTTCAAGCAAGTTTCATTGAAATCGGCCCAGTGGTTTCAGAGGAGATGTCGTTTGAATGAAATTGTTGACGCCTCAGGACGCACGACGCACACCGGACATTGGGGTATGACAAAAGCTGACTCTGGCACTTTGTGCTAAAAAATAAACAATGAAAAACTAATGTCGAACTGAATGTTTATCCTGCTCAACATTTGACTTGATACCGAAAAAACAAGACAAATGCATTAAACCAATGTCCAGCTGAATGTTTACCCGGGTCGACATTTGACTCGATACTAAAGAAAAAAGATAAATGTATAAAAGAATGTGGAACTTAATGTTTATACACGTCCACGTTAGGCTCCACTTTGAGATAACAAGACAAATATATAAAACGAATGTCGAGCTGAATGTTTATCCAGGTCGACATTTGACTCGACACTGAGGTAACAAGACAAATGTATAAAACGAATGTCAAGCTGAATGTTTATCCAGGTCAACATTTGACTCAACACTGAGGTAACAAGACAAATATAAAAACCAATGTCGAACTGAATGTTTACATATTTTGCTATACATTGAGATAACAAGACAAATGCATAAAACAAATGTTGGGCTGAATATTTACCCACGTCGACATTTGACTCTATATTGAAATAACAAGATAAATGCATAAAACTGGGCTGAATGTTTACCGACGTCGGCATTTGATGTGACACTGAGGTAACAAGTCAAATGTATAAAACAAGTGTCGAGCTGGAGGTATACCCATGTTGACATTTGACTCGACATTGAGAAAACAAGACAAATGGACAAAACGAATGTCGAGCTGATTGTTGATCCAGATCGGCCTTCGGCTTGACATTAAGATAACAAAATAAATTCATAGAACGAATGTCGAGCTGAATATTGACTGAGATCGACATTCAGCTCGATATTCATAATTGAAAACAAAATAATCGGAAGACGAATTGCGAGCTGAGTTTTGAACCAGGTTTTTCAGTCGACGTTTCGCTCGAGGTTTGGAAAATGGCAGAAAAAAAAACTTTATTAAAAACGAACCTCGGGTAAAACTTTGATTGCTTACCCTAACTTCACGGATTTATAAGAATGATTTTCAGTCTTAGAGTTTACCAGTACAGATTTTTGTTTTAAAATCACACTGCTGTTTGTACTTCTCTTTATCAATATAATTTCGCTCTGATCTATGTATCATTTACAATGATCTCCCTTCATTCTGCATCACATATCTCTACTTCCAAGAATTAACTTCAGTTCAGTGCAAGCTATGTACACATGTTGAATATATTCATTTTAAAAAAGAAATGTGGGTTCTGGGTTATAAAAAAATCCGAATGCTTAAAATAGACGGTGGACGATGGTAGTAATGATCTCACAAAGCAGCTCTGAATACAACTGTAAGTGAAAATTAAGATCTCATGTGATCGATTCTTTGTAAATCAGGGCGATCTGAGGAGTACAGCTATTGACTTAAACAAACATTTGTTGTTACGAATCTTTCTTCCATTACCAAATATTTACATGTAACTAACAAACTTTAACTATTACACTCGTAGGCACAATTCATTAAACTTTTCAATAATTATCGTGTGATCAATATAAAACAAGTCTTTCTTCTTAATTTCCTTGTATAATTGAAGATCAGCCTTAGGTGTTATCCATTTTGAAAACATAGCATAATTACTGCTCGTCTCTATTTGTCAAATTCATCTACGGAAAGTAGTTTACTGCTTGCTAAAAAACTGTCGCCTATTTGACTTGATGTTGTTCTCCGAAAAAAAAAACCCCGGATTGATTGCAATATTCTTTCAGGAACAACCTCAAACCTTTTATTCGGAAACACTTGAGTCACAGCTATTCTGGATTATTCAAATTCTTTCGGCGTGGACAAATAGATTTATGTTATTGAACTGAGTTTCTAAAATAACTTGTACCGAGCTTCTTATGTATTCTGTGCGAAGGTAATCTTCTGCAACATTTTTTACCATATAACACTTACATGGTTGACGCATGTATATATCAGATGTTTAGAAGAAATACTAAATTTCTCAATCCATTTGTAAGAATGTTCGTGCCTCTTTTATAAAAGGGATTCAAATCGACGCAAGTAGATACTATTGTCACATTGTCAAAAGACGAAGTATTCGGTTGCAGCTCTACATATTTTGTCGAGTCCAGATATAAAAGACTTATCGGACATAAGCTCTTCTGGATGACCGACGAGAGATATACAATTATTATTATTTGTTTATTTGGAGCTTAGTTTTTTAAGGTTTATGGAGTGTTTGATATACATTTACATCTTAAGTGGTTTCCATAAATTTTTCACAGAATCTTTAAGACACAAAGACATATTGCATTGTCAGGTATATACATATATATATATATAGAATTTCCATGATGAATTCAGGTTCTATACGGGACTTCAAACATGTATTTCTTTACACTAATTTCGAGGTAGAATATTCGCTAAATAAAAACGCCAAAGCTTTAGAAATAAAGCATTGGTTGGACAGTATTTTTCTGTTGTTATGTAACACTATTATTGCCCGTGGCCTCCACGTCAGAAGTGGATCACTCTTTTACCCATACCAAAAAAATCTAAAGGATATAAGTCTGTCGTTTGCCTTCTCGATTTTGTGCTAGTTCGTGTTAATACAGACCATATATTGTCAACAGTGACTGTTGCGACAAAATGTATAGATGCGAAAACAATGTGATATTTAATTAATAATTGCTCATTTTAATGTTTAATAGGTGTTTGGAATACATAGGGGAAATTTAAAGTGGGTGGAGGTTTTCAACCCAACATTTTTCATTTACCTGTAAAATATCAAATTGTACAATGAATATTCAATTTGAACATGCAGACAGTCAACAACCGGGAAACCGGTTTGCATCCTTCGCTCATACGGGTGACAAATGATCATTTACATCTGAAGACTTAGAAACAATACACTGTTATTTTTACTAGTGAAAACATTTAATAATGAGCTTCGTTCCTTTCATTACATGATTAATAAACAAGGATCTACAACGAATTTAACAAACCATTTCAAAGTAAGACAGTGCTTAAATTTCCTAAGCAAAAACTTTATCTTTGTGATTAAGGTAAACCGATTGAGGAAATAACACAAAATGAGTAAATTCCTTATGTTTGTTTACACCTGTGATTACCTTTGATACCAAAGTTTTGGTAAATTGTGCAAACAAAAAGTACTAAAAAAAGCTCAGCGTTGCAATTGGCTTGTAAATGAGCATGAACACTATTTATATTTTAGTAGAAATATAAAACGATTCGAACCGCTAGGTTTTACTTTCTACAGACGCTGCGGATGAACACATATTTACCGAGAGCGCCACCACAAGTGTTAACAATAAATTTTCAGAAAATAAGTACAATTAAGATCAGCTTTGTTTCTTAAAGATTCTGGAGGGAAATTTATGGGAACAACTTAAGACGTAAAGGTATATTAAATACTCCATAAAGGTTTCAAAAAAGCACACACGAAAATAAACAAATGGGAAAACGTTTTTATCGAGTTACGTCATCAAGCAGGACATTTTGACTTTTCGAAAAGTAAATAATTTATTCGTTCGCTCAAATGAAATTCGGGGGCAATCACGTTGATATATTTCCTATGGGGATATGATTGGCTTGCAATAGTTTAATCGTTGTACATGCAAATGAATTATAAATATTTTGTTATAGGGACCATGGCTACTTCCCTATATCTGAAGATACTGCGTTATGTTCAGACATTATTAACTACCATTCTGCAAACCAATTTCAATTTTTCTTCGAATTTAGTACATCATTGCTCCTTATCTTCTTATTAATAAACTGGACTTGATACATCATACAGATGTTGTTCACCGACACCAAAACACCCGGCTTTGTAATTTGTGGGAAGGGTTTTTAAATATCCTTTATCGTATGAACATACCTTGAAAAAACCTGGAAGAGTAAAGTCTTGATATGAGAAACAAAACAGACCCAATGTTAAAGCTACGACCAAGTGCACCAGGAAACCACATGACCAAGTACACACGAAAAACTAAGTTTCAAATGAAATAAGGGGAAAGTGTATATTGGCCTTACAAGTTAAAGGTGGTCTTCAGATTTATTTCATTTTTAAAGACCAATTTTGATTCCATGGCCATAAGAGGAAAGTTTTGCTTGGGACTTCCAGAAATTTCTCTTATACGAGAAGCACTTGTTCATGTGGTTTCAAAATGCATTTGGTCATATGGAATCCAGATGCACTTGGTCATGTGGTTTTCAGATGCACTAGGTCATGTGGTTTCAAGATGCACTTGTTCATGTGGTTTTCAGATGCAATTCTTCATGTGGTTTGCATATGCACTTGGTCATGTGGTTTCCAGATGCACTTGGTCATGTGGTTTACAGTCGTACTTGTTAATGTGATTTCCAGATGCACTTGTCCGTGCCGTTTGCAGATTCACTTGGTTATGTGGTTTCCAGATGCATTTGGTCATGTAGTATCCAGATGCACTTGGTCATTTGGTTTCCAGATGCACTTGGTCATGTGGTTTCCAGATGCACTTGTCCGTGCCGTTTGCAGATGCACTTGGTCATATGGTTTGCAGATGCACTTGGTCATATGGTTTCCAGATGCATTTGGTCATGTAGTATCCAGATGCACTTGGTCATGTGGTTTCCAGATGCACTTGGTCATGTGGTTTCCAGATGCACTTGGTCATGTGGTTTCCAGATGCACTTGGTTATTTGGTTTCTAGATTAGCTTTAATTCAAAGTCTATTTGACAAAAAAAACTTTTTTTTTAATGTAATTTGATAAATTAGATTAGGGTCTCTACATTTGGGTTGTGACTATAGAGGTCTGAATGCTGTAACAGTTAAAGATTCCCAACCCCTGCCAAGAATTGATGATGGTATTGAGGCATTGTCTCATTCGAAACGGTGGTCTTGTCTAGATATAAATCTGGTTATTGACAAGTTGATGCTGATGAAAAAGATAGATATAAAACTGCATTTTCAATAGCAGGAGGTCAACAGTGGCAATTGGAAAGGTTACAATTTGGCTTATGTAATGCTCCTGCCACATTTACACGTTTAATGCAAATGGTGTTCACAGGTATTTTGTGGAAAACTGTGATCATATACTTAGATGATATTATCTGTCATTCTAAAAGTTTTGCCACACAATTTGATAGTTTGGAAATTGTATTTCAAAGGTTAACATATGCAAACTTGAAATTAAATCCTAAAAAGTGTATACTTTTCCAAAAAAATTTTCCAACATTTCTAGGTCATACTATCAGTGAAAATGGTGTGGGCACTTCTCCAAAGGAAATTCAAGCAATTAAAGATTGGCCTACCCCTAAAAATGCCAAAAAAGCAAGAAGCTGTGTTTCTTTAGCTAGTTATTACAGGTCTTATGTATATCAATTTGCTAAAATTGCTAAACAATTGCATGGATTAGCCGAAAAGTAGAAAGTTTATTTGGACACCTGAATGTGATAGGTCATTTCATGAACTTAAAAAGGCTTTAACAAATGCCCTTATATTAGCATTTCCAACAGAAACTGATCAATTTATTCTTGATTGCGACGCATCCCTCTCAGCGCAAGGAATGGTTTTGTCTCAATGTATTGATGGAAAAGAAAAAAGTTATAGTATATTATAGTAAATGTTTTACAAAAACTGAGAGGCGTTATTGTGAACTACTTTCTGTAATAAATGGAAATAAATTTTTCCATCATTATATTTATGGCAGACATGTGATAATAAGAACAGATCACTCAAGTTTAAAATGGTTGTTAAATGTTAAAAATGTTGAGGGTCAATTGGCAAGATAGTTAACTTTTCTAAGTGCTTATGATTTTACAATTGAACATAGAAGTGGTAGAGTACATTCAAATGCTGATGTATTGTCAAGACGTCCTTGTCCAGAGGAAAATTGTAGATATTGTACCAGAGTAGAAGAGGCATAAAGTAAAATTTCTATGGTGTTTAGTGTACAGATTTCAGATAATGATAAAATAAATTCAAATATGGCATTTAGTGATGAAATTTGTTCTATCGGAGACAACTCAGTGTTGACTGATACTGGTACTAGTAGCATATTTATCTCTCTTGTCTTGTTATTGATATTTATTCTTGTACATTGAACTGTTCTATCAAATTCTTGTATATGGATGTTGATGATAGGTCTTGTTTGCTGGTTTGATTCTGTTGATTCTGATGAATCTAAAATGACAAGTTTAAGAATGAAGAGAGTGAAAAATGTTTAAAACAAAACACAGGTGGTTTTAGTAATATTATAAAGGGGGTTATTTCAGATAGTTGTTCTGTTAGCCACAACATTGACAAATGTTCATCGTCAAAATTTGATTTAGATAGTTTTTCACATAGTAAAAATACATTACAGTCAAAAGTAGATGTAGCTAGTATATCTCTGGTAAAAGATACTTATCAAAAAGATAAAGATGATATTTTGGTAGGATCCATTGATGTACCTAGTACAAGTCAGGCAAATGATAAAAATGATAATCAGTGTATATCTGGTCAAAATGATGTCGTCAACTTTACAAGATTTTGATTTGGTAGCAATACAAGATGCTGACTCAAATATTAAATTGATAAAAGATTTTATCAAGAATGGAATAAACCAGATTGGCAAAAAGTTTCTAAATATGATACTGAAGTTAAATATTACTGGGCTAGACTTAATTCAATGATACTTAAAACAACATTTTGTACAGAAAATGGAAAGTGATGATGGTTCTACTTTCAAATTACTTCTTGTTATTCCCAGGTCTCATAGAGAACTTATTTTAAAACAGTTGCATGATGGGAAATCTGGAGCTCATTTAGGTGTAAAGAAAACAACATAAAGTAAGAGAAAGATGTTTTTGGTTCGCACTTCGAAAAGGTGTAGAAAATTGGAGAAGGAAATGTGATGTAAGTAATAGTCGCAGAGGTACATTGCGAGCATCAAAGGCTCCACTCCAAACATATAATGTAGGCACACCTAATGAAAGGATAACTATTGATTTAATGGGTCCTTTTGTAAAAACCAATAAAGGAATTAAATACCTTATGGTTGATGGAGATTTGTTTAGTAAATGGACAGAGTGTTATTAAATTGAAAATTTAGAAGCTGGCACTGTTGCTAAAATTTTAGTAGAAAGATAAATTAGTCACTGGGGTTGTCCATTGATATGTCATACTGATCAAGGAAAAACATTTGAATCTATGTTGTTCTTAGAAATGTGCAAATTACTAGGTATAGAGAAGACACGCTCTTCTGTTTTTCACCCACATGGAAATGGTTTTATAGAGAAACAAAATTCTACCATAATAAATATGCTTAAACCTTATGTCTCATCCAATCAAAAAGACTGAACATGTAGATCTTGTTATGATGGCTTATAGATCTTCTATTCAGTCTTCTACTGGCTACACTCCGTCTATGTTACACATCGGAAGAGAAATAAAATTGCCTGTGGATATGATATTTGCTAGTCCAGAAATTGATATGCTTGAAAAAGAACAAAACAAAATAAAATTTATTATAAATCTTGAGAAAAAGATAAATAAAGTACACAAAATATCTCGCAAGAATCTTGATATTGCAAATCAAAGTGTGAAAACACATTACAATGTTAATCTAAAATTCAATTCTTTCAAATCTGGAGACAATGTTTGATATTATTATCCGATAAGAAAAAAAGGGTCCATGTACAGTTATTGATAAAATAAATGATGTTTAATATGAAATAAAAGCAAGTCCTCAAGTCAAAGCAAAAATTGCTCACCATAATAAACTTAAACTATATAATGGTAGAAATGCTAGAAATTAATTTATAAAAATTAATAATAATGATCAACAAATTGATTCAGTGGAATAAAAGATTTTTTTTAATATATTCTAATTGCAGAGATTCCAATGTTGATTATGTTACGACATTTTCTTTCCGGCAAAGAAGCCTTGTTTGAGTCACCTTAAAGAACAACACAGTTGTGTTTCATTTAAATGTAAAAATGTAAGAAGATATATCGAAAAAACGACAGCCCTCACAACTGCAGGACTAGAAAAGAAGATTATATATTATTTAATCAAATGAATGGGGAATTAGGTGAAAGAGCTGAAAAGGAGTTGGAGAAATTTATGGACAGAGCAGAGAAGAAATTATGTATTGATTTAAATGACGTATAACAACAAGAAAACAAACAGAGTCAAAATTATTCGTTTCAAAGAAAAATGCAAATTATAATTTGCCAAATTTGTCAGAAAGTGAGGAAAGTGATAGTGATGAAAGTGAAAGCAGTGATAGTGAGAATGATAATGATAGTGATGAAGAATTTGTTTTGAATTTTTAAGAGGAGAATTTTCTTAGAAAGTCGAGATTTATAAACTAGATGAGTTTGAAAGGATAGAAAAAGATAAGGAACAGGAGAAGGAGAGAAAGGAGAAAGAAGAAGAGGACAGAAAGAGAATAGATAGTGAGGTGGAGAAGAGAAAGAAGGAGAAAGAAGAAGAGAGAAAGAGAAAAGAAAAGGCGGAGGAGACGAAGAGACAGGAAAAAAAGAAGAGGAGAGAAAGAAAAAAAAGATAGTGAGGAGAAGAGAAAGGAGAAAGAAGAAGAGAGAAAGAGAAAAGAAAAGGAGGAGGAGACGAAGAGACAGGAGAAAGAACAAAGAGGGAAAGGTAACTGAAGAGACAGATATAGATAATGAAGATGTAAATAATAACGAAAATACAGAGAAAGAAGAAATAAGAGGAGACAAAAAGGCAAAGCAATTTAGAAAAGAAAATTATATTAAAGAAGATAAAAATAAAGAAAAAAATAAAAGAAAGATGTATAAGAGACAATAAAACAGAACAAATTAAAACAGTTGGAAAAAAGAAGAATGATGACGGAAATAAAAAAAAAGGAAAATAGAACAGCATTCACAGAATTACAAAATGAAAAAAAAAGTAAGAAAAAAAGACGACCATGACAAGGAATTAAGGGACATTGACACAGTTGTAAGGAAATGCAATGAACTGAAAAACAGAAAGAGTAAGTTAATAGCTGAAAAGGAGAACACCATAACATTTGAAGAAAACAGATTTATTTATGAAATGACAACAATAACAAAGAAATTTAAAATGGAAAACTGACAGATAAATACAAAAAAAAATTAATATAACCGAAAACTGATAATTACAAAAATAACTTATCACTGATATCACCGAAAACTGATATTCATGATTGAAAACTGATATAACCGAAAACTAATATTTGAAAAAAAATGATACCTGCTAATCATGAACGGAAACATGACATGGAGCTCTGGAAGAAAATAGCAACCATTAACATTAAACTGTAACATTTTAAATTTAACCTAAATACATGAACAACAATTTTGGACACAATTTGTGCCGTTGTTAGTTACTTTTTTTTTGTATATAAAGAAATTAAAGATATTAATATTATATATTGCAGTGAAATTTTAAGAAACTGAACATTGACTTTATTTCTTTCATTGTTATTTCAACACTTATTTACAATTTGTTAGATATGTTAACTTAAATTTCTGAAATTTCTTAATGTCTATATTCCTATTTAATAATTGATAGTGCAATTAAACTACTTGTTTAAAATTATTAAAATTTATATGCATTGTCATTATATTATATTTATATATAATATTTGTGTTACATTGTATAATTACCTAAAGTCAATATCCTGTTATGATTGATTGTTTATATGTTCTTATATTTGTCATTTTTCTACAAAACTAAATATTGTCTGCAATTAGTCCGCCATTTTGTTAACTATTAATATATCGTGACGTCACTATATACCCAGTTTTTGCGAGAAACCCTACTTACATTTTGACGTCATGTAAACAAAGAAATCGTATAAATAGCACGAATTTTTAATTAAAAGGGATATTACGGAAAAGATAACTGAAAAGATTACTGCAAAGATACCAGATAAACATAGTTGAAATCGTAACTGAAATTGATAGAAAATGAGAGATAAAGTATTAAAGGTATGCTTAGAAATATTTATTCTGTTTATACATGTATTTGCGTATTAAAGTAAAACCAATTAAAAGAAATAATTAATGTTACAAATTTGTTGTAGATATTTTACAATCCTGACTCGGAAGCGGCCTGACAGTATATTGGTTTTCTTATGCCAGAACTTGGATTTCTGTCGAAATGGATCGCGTGACAATATCATGCTTACTGTAAATTATTTGATAAGCTGTCATGAAATCATATAATACCTGAAAAATCCTTGTTATAATGGACTTCCCTGCAAAAACAAATAAGTAATGAATAGTTCAAAATAAAAAAGCCATATGAAAACGACAAATTATCTATAATTATGTCTCCCCCCAAAAATGGCGGAGACATATTGTTTTTCCCCCGGTTGTCCGTCCGTCCGTCCGTCTGTCTGTTCGTCACAAAATCGTGTCCGCTCTGTATCTTCCAAAGCCCTTGAAGGATTTTTATGAAACTTGGGTCAGATGTTCACTTCATCAGGGCGACGTGCAGAACCCACTTTGCCGGTGTGGTGTCTCAAGGTCAAGGTCACACTTGGAGGTTAAATGTCAAATGCCACAAAATCGTGTCCGCTCTGTATCTTCAAAAGCCCTTGAAGGATTTATATGAAACTTGGGTCAGATGTTCACCTCATCAAGGTGACATGCAGAACCCACTTTGCGGGTGTGGTGTCCCAAGGTCAAGGTCACACTTGGAGGCTAAATGTCAAATGCCACAAAATCGTGTCCGCTCTGTATCTTCAAAAGCCCTTGAAGGATTTTTATGAAACTTGGGTCAGATGTTCACCTCATCGGGGGAGACATATTGTTTTTTCCCGGTTGTCTGTCTGTCCGTCCGTCTGTCCGTCACAAAATCGTGTCCGCTCTGTATCTTCCAAAGCCCTTGAAGGATTTTTATGAAACTTGGGTCAGATGTTCACCTCATCAAGGCGACATGCAGAACCCACTTTGCGGGTGTGGTGTCTCAAGGTCAAGGTCACACTTGGAGGTTAAATGTCAAATGCCACAAAATCATGTCCACTCTGTATCTTCAAAAGCCCTTGAAGGATTTTTATGAAACTTGGGTCAGATGTTCACCTCATCAAGGTGACATGCAGAACCCACTTTGCGGGTGTGGTGTCTCAAGGTCAAGGTCACACTTGGAGGTTAAATGTCAAATTTTACAATCGTCTGATTCAATACTGCCTGCAGCAACTGGCTGGGGGGAGACATATGTTTTTGTTCAATCAAAAACCATTTCTAGTTATGTATTGCATTTGAAGTTGACAGTGTATTTTATTCAGATGACACGTCACTGCAGTACGATAACTGCTGAAAAGCGTTTGGTTAAAACCATATGTTAAAATTATAAAGAAATTAAATGCGAGGAAGCAAAGTACTTGGTATTTAATTTGAGATTTGTCAGACTTTAATCACTACGCTTCCACTTCTAGGTTCGTTTGATGTATTTCGATTTATTGATGTTAAATTGTACTTAAAAATAGTTGTGTTTGACAATTTCATTTTTAGAAGACAGGTAAGCGCGGCAAATTTTTTTCGGGTAAATCATTTTCTGTTCTTAAGTTGACAGTGTATTCCTTCTTTAAAGAAACAAATAACTATTTTGTTTAATTTTATTATAACTTGTGACTTACAATGCATCATCTTTTTCATAAAATGATCTGTTTTACTGCATGTCAGTGCCTTGTGTTTCGTGTTTATTGTTTGACAAACGTTTTATATTCCATCCCGATTTATGGTGGCTTTAATTGCCAAAATGCATTTCTCTCAAACTTTTAAATGTTGCATATTATAATGAAGCTTTACACGCATTTATATTAAACATATCTAAGCTCAAAATTTATGCATATGAACACTTGAACTATCTAAATTATATGTTAGAAAACGTAACACCGGCCTTCTACGCCAAAGATCATCGAACCAGTAAGACATGTCCATGAAGTAACTGAACTAAATTGGCGTAGTGATCTCTTTCATTTCATAAAATAATATGCTTCATTTGATCTTTCCATTTTCAAATTTATTTTTTTTTAATATTATTAACAATCCAGTAATTTATACCATTCAATCATTATGAAGAACGCGGGGGTGGGGGCGGACAAATATAAGCATGCATCAGCTAGATCATAATCAAGGGGTAGATAAACATGTAGATGTTACTGTTATTAATTAGATAATCAGTTTTTCGTTTAACTTAAACATGTATCCTGCTAGCGAACAGTTCTGAATAAGGCCTTATAGGTACGGAAGAAAGCAGGCAAAGCACCTTTCACATACACATCTAAAAACTGACAGGTCAGTTAAGTCAGCGAGTTCAAGATAACTCCAAATATCATGAATCTAATTCACAATATGTTGTGGTGTAATGGTATTCAGACATATAAGCATTTTCATATAAGACTCTAGCTTAATATTTAAGGTTTCATCTCCTCTGCTAAATGTTTACCTTATGCTTCTGAAAAATACACACTACATTGCATAGATAGCTGCATATAGCTACTTTTTATATCCAAAACAACAAATAATTAGTAAGACAGCGATGAGCTAGTACGTTATTCTAGAGCCTACGTTCAAAATAGCTATGAATGTCTCGGTATCTAATTTACACTATATTGTACAGTTCAAGATTCCGATTTAATAAGAGAATTCTCAATACCAAAGCATGGTGTTTTTACTAGTTTTTAAAATGTGTATAATATATTGTAATACCGCAGATAAATATGATGATATCTGACTGGTTAAGAGTATCTGTATACGAAGCCGTATATAACTATTTTCGCTTTTGATCAAGGTGTGACAGAGTTAGTCATCTTAGATATCATTGTTACCCTTGTTAACATCTGTATATAACATTTATTGCTGTTTGTTGAAAAAAATGTACTTCTTTTCTGAAGATGTTCATTATCATTTCGTTGTTAATCTACTTTTTGTTGTTGAAATGTTGTACTAGTCAATCTGTCACATCATGCTATTTTTGCCAAGGTTTGACAGAGATGGCACATGTTGATATTTTAAATTCCGGAGTTTTTTTTACAGAGATATATAAATTCATAATTTCAGTAACATTTTTGTTTGTTTTTGAACTTTGCAACTTTAAGTTTTCTTCTAAAAGAATTTCATCTACATTTTTAGCTCATCTGAGCACAAAGTGCTCAGGGTGAGCTTTTCTGATCAGTCTTTGTCCGTCGTCCGTCCGTCCGTCAGTCCGGCCGTCCGTCGTCAACTTTTCATTCAAACGACATCTCTTCTGAAACCAATGGGCCAAATTTAATGAAACTTGCCTGGGATGTTCCTTGGATGAAGCTCTACCAAGATTGTTCAAATGGTCCATCGCATTCCTAAAATTAGATTTTAAAAGTTGGATCTTTAAAAATCTTCTTCTCCGAAACCTCAAGGCCTAGTGCTTAGATATTTGGTATGAAGCATCATCTAGTAGACCTGTACCAAGTTTGTTCAAATTATGACCCTGGGGTCAAAACTGACCCCACCCCAGGGGTCAGTTGATTTTACATAGATTTATATAGGGAAAAACTTAAAAATCTTCTTGTCAGAAACCACAAGGCCTAGAGATTAGATATTTGTTGTGCGGCATTGTCCAGTAGACCTCTACCAAATTTGTTCAAATCACGGCCCCTGGGTCAAAAATAGCCCTGCCCAGGGGGCAGATGTTTTACAAAGAGTTATATAGGGGAAATTTTAAAAAATCTTCTTGTCAGAAATCACAAGGCCTAGAGATTAGATATTTGGTGTGCGGCATTGTCCAGCTGACCTCTACTAAGTTTGTTCAAAACATAGTCACTGGGTCAAAATAGGCCCTGCCCCGGGGTCATTAGTTTACTTAGAGTGATATAGGAAAAAGTTTAAAAAATCTTCACATCAGAAACCAAAAGGCATAGAGCTTAGACATTTTGTATGTAGCATTGTATAGAAGACCTCTACCAAGTTTGTTCAAATCGTAGCCCCTGGGTTAAAAAAAGGCTCCGCCCCAGGGGTCACATGTTTTACATAGAGTTATATAGGAACAACTTTAAAAATCTTCTTGTCAGAAACTACAAAGCCTAGAGTTTAGATATTTGGTGTGCAGCATTGTCTAGTGGACCTTTACCAAGTTTGTTCAAATCATGACCCTGGGGTGAAAACTGGGGAGGGGGGGGCATTTGATTTTACACAAGGACTTACATAGGGAAAATTAAAAAAATCTGCTGCTCTGGAACAGCAAGGGCTAGAACTTTAATTTTTCGTTGCTATGTTTCCCTCAAAGCCCGCCCTTCTGATGAAGACATATTGTTTTTGCCCTGTCCATGGGTGTCTGTTTGTCTGTCTGTCTGTCACACTTTGTTTCCTTTCAATCACTTGAGTACGAGTTGACCCAAGGCCTTCAAACTTCACAGGGTTATTGCCCTTATTAAGTATTTTGTTTTGAGTTTGTAGGCCAAAGGTCAAGGTCAGAGGGACCTCTAGAGTGAAAACCGTTTCCACACAAGTACCATTTTACCCAGAGCCTTCAAACTTCATAGGATGATTGTTTTTACTTAATAGAAAACCATATTGTTTTTGGGGCTAGTATGTCAAATGTCAAGGTCACAGGTACCTGTATAGTGAAAAGTATTTCTGCAGAGTAACTATAGTACCATTACATCCAGAGCCTTCATACTTTATAGGATATTGTATTAGAAGAACCGTATTGGTTTTAGGACTCAGGTGAGCTATTTAGGGCCATCATAGCCCTCTTGTTCTAATATTTATGACTCTCATATTTGTAAATATATACTAGTATTTGCCGTCATATTTACTATACTTTTGTACCACTTGGGTCTGTGACCGTCTGGTTTAAACCGAAATAAATATAACGTATACAAAACCCGTATATACTTTGAGCAACAGTTTTCCCGAAAAAGCCTCGACACTTTCTCGATTTCTGATTGGATACTCATTCTTATAGTTTTGTTTACATAAAAACAAAACGTCAGCTATCTTTTTTCTCGATACAAAAATCTAAACAACAGTAACTTCACTTATGAGTATGTCCTGTAAATTAACGTCCAAGAAAATGAAGAGATATCAAAATTGAAATATAATTTTGTGTGATAAAAGCCTACAGTATAGAATAATAAGACTAAGCTACCCGCTTTAGGTTCAAAATGAACGAGCAAAACTTATATTTGTGTTTCATTCACACACAGTGAAGATCTTTCATCTCATCGAACCTTTGAATAGACTTACCACGGTGCATATCCATATCAGTACCCTCTTCGCTCATGCACGGGTCATTCTTTGCTGAATATATAGCGGCGATGGAAAAGAGTCAGGAAAATATACACTCTACTGACGAAAGAATGTATGTCATCTGCAAACGAAGTTTACCACGGAACACTAGAATGTTTTAGCTGTGTGTTTCTTGTTTTCAATTACTGCAACTCCAAAATAAGCGACACAAATCGAGATGTCTTGTCTCGACCCGCGCCTTGACATGTTATCTTGGCTTATATGAACCAGTGGTTTGATTATGTACACACCATACATATTACATGTATTCATTTATATATTATTTTCAAACAAATGGCAATAAATAGTGTGAAATATACGTAAAATTTATAAAAACGCCCTACTATCGGTTTTGCAGCGACACGGGTTACCTCTTTGCTGTTGATGTAACCTCTCTCATTTTTTTCTTTTAGGCACGGGTACCCTCTTAGCACCGTGATTGCGATTTATCTGTAATAACAATTAATGCAGTAGTCGAATTCGAAATAAAAAGTTATATATATATAAAAAAATAAAACAATATTTTTGTCTAGTATTACTTCAATGCGTGCCTGAAAATCTATGTATAGCATAGTGCTTTACGTCTCCGATGTTAAGTCCTTTACCTCGAATTTGTATGCAGTCATTGTTGCAATAGGCAAATTAAGATTTTCTGACTGTTCATCAAATACTGTTTAATCCAAGAAATAATATGTGTAAAACAAAGTTATGGCACCTTAAAACATTTCATTTCTTTTCAGATCTAGAAAACGTAAACGGTTTTCAATATTGTGGCTGCATTACCCCCCAAAAATACGCTGACTCTTCTAATATTGTTTTCAAATTCGCAATATTCAACAGAATAAAGGTAGTGATAATTTCATTCCTTATACGGGTACCGGGCGTTATTATAAGTTTCTTAGATTAATGACACTATGCCTCACTAAGTAAGGCAAATGTTCAAAAACTACCTTAAATGCTCTTAATGTAGCAGCTGTTTTTATTCAGTAATTCAGTCTTTGTAAATAAAGCAGCACATGTATGAAATAGTGGTTATAATGGCGAGTCTGTATTGGGTGCATGCAAATCAAATTAATGTTATTTAATAATGCTGAATAAATACGCATAAATGTGTGATTCATTTCAGACATACCATTTTCAAAACAAAACACCTCTTCTTAAGTGTCTATATGCCTCTCGTGTATGATGAACTCGTCTATCTGAAACTAAAGGAGACACAGTATTAATATATTCCCGCTAACTAAGGTGCACAGTGTCGGGGTTACGGGTTAAGGGGAAAGAAGCAGTAGTACGACATAGCATTACAAGAAAACAGCTGGTATTGATTGACAACATGTACGATGCAATGAAACGATACTACGATATTGATGTCTAAGACGTTATTACACAGCTAGAATACGAACGTCCGTGGTTTTACCCAGGTGCTCCCCCGTCCCGACGGGCATATGGGATCTTCCTGCACCATTAAAAATGAAGTTGTCATACGCCCTTATGTGTCGGCGCGATGTTAAAGAAACAAAGGAACAAGTTCAAACAATTTAAAACAATTAATTTTCAGTTTTACTTTGGCAACGGTAAATATGAACGGTCGGAAAATCGCCATTGCTTATTGCGACAATAATGACTTCGTACTGACTACATGCAAACTGAGTCAAATGACTTACATGTAAGAAAGGAGACGTAAAGCATTATATAATGATATAACGCGTTTTCTTGAATCGTATTGAATTAATAACCTCGAATTCGACTACTGCATTAAGTGTTTTTATATCGCAATCACGGTGCTAAGAGGGTACCCGTGCCTAAAAGAAAAAAAATGAGAGAGGTTACCTGTGACAAAAAATATCAACAGCAAAGAGGTAACCCGTGTCGTTGCAAAACCGAAAGTAGGGCGTTTTATGAATTTTACGTATATTTCACACTATTTATTGCCATTTGTTTGAAAATAATATATAAATGAATACATTTAATATATAAGGTGTGTACATAATCAAACCACTGGTTCATATAAGCCAAGAGAACATGTCGAGGCGCTGGTCGAGACAAGACATCTCGATTTGTGTCGCTTATTTTGGAGTTGCAGTAACTAATCAAAGCACTGAAAGTACTGATGGGGGCGAAGAATGAATACAATGAAGAGTTTCAAAAGTAACAATTCCTTTGCAAAATGTTGGAAATTGTCTGATCGTGTTTCAGTCCTTTAACTTTAATAATACCGTAACTTTTTTTGAAACATCAGTATCGTGGAAACCTTGAAGATACAGAACTGAAACTTTGCAGACACAGTAGTTGGTAGGACGCACATGACTCTCTATCACATTTTCTAGTTATTGTCCGTTTTAGGAACTACGACTTAAATAACAGCATTTAAACGTTTCACCAGTGCAAGTGACATATTTTACCGGTACTAGGGAAACAAGATTTTTCATTTACAAAAATAGGTCTCTGAACTTAGGAACAGCATTTTGCTTTTTACATTCAGGACAATCACCAGTGCAAAGCAAAAAAAAAAAACACAAAACTAATAATATTTTGAAAGTTACAGCCTTTAATACATGAGCTTGTTCATTTAAAAAAAATCTTAAGAAGCCTTGGTGATCATCTCTGAAACTTGTAGATGTACCATGTATTTTGAAGTGTAATGGACCCATTCTTACTACGGAGGTAAAAATTTTTTTTTTCATGTTAAGAAACTTAACAACACACAATGTAATTTTGCCTACATAGTCATCAGCAGGAAGAGATTTGAAAACAGACAAGAACACGAGGTCAATATAACATTTACTCTAGAATATAAAATAAATGAGATCAGACTAGTATATACCAGTGGTTTTATGCATAGGAACAAATTAAAAAAAAGTAAGCAGAACTGTAAAAGACAACATAAGTTCCACTCACATACATTCTTCAAAGAAAGGACAAGACATTTATATCACTTTTTTAGGTACATGTAAACCTTTCTTAATGTCATTCAACAACTGTGCATAAAGGCTACTGAGAGACTGGGGATTCGAGGCATCGCAAAATTAAATGTTAACTAAGACTACAAATGTATTTGTTTTAGGTTAATTTATTTCTGGATGATTGCTATTTAAGGAATTCAGTTCTGCTCTGAAAATTTAAACTAGTCTAGTGCACAGTAAAATGTAAATAAACCTTGTACTTATATTTCCAAATCAAGACCTTATTCAAACAATAAACTGGCCACACTTTGCATCATATCATAGAAAAAAAAAGTTCACGACAACAAAATGAAATAAAAACAAAATTAACAGAAAAGATTTTTCTATAACTAAGTTACAGTTTTTCTAAATCTGAGCATCATTTTTTCTGTGATATACTTATTCTATCATGTTTATGCACCTTCATATACAAGAAGTTTTCATTAATTATTCATCTATTAATGCACTTGTCTTCCTATTGTATAATGTTCTTGTGATTTTGGATACTAGATTTCCAAGTTTCAACAATTTTAACTCCTAAAACTTCACTGCCTTGCTTTTCGATCTCCAAATGAACTGATCCATGTTCTGCAAACCACAGTGGCAGGGTCATCACCAAGAGCAAAGAAGAGAACATCTGCTGGCAATACCATGACAATGTATCTTGCAGTAATAACTCTGCCTTGCTGTCTTCCATACTGACCGCAACTACATGCAGTTCCTCAAATGCAAAGCCTGTTTCACAATTCTAAAAATTATGAAAAAAAACAACAACTGGTGAACAGGCATAAGTACACAACGTTAAGTCAAAATATCAAAAGATGTATTCACTGAAACTTTAATTGGAAATACATGGGCAATCAGTGATCACATGTGTCACCTGATGATAGCCAATTAAGCAGTTGCATTGAGAGGTGATTGGACAGATTGTTGGCTAAAACGAGATTTTTATTCAAGGGCAATAACTCAGCCAAAAATCATTTAACCGAAAAACCTGTTAAACAAGCCCAAGTACTTGAGGTACATATCAATCCTGTAACATTGCATTCAAATTGCTTCAGTAGTATAAGAGAAGAAGTCCAGACGAAGTTTAAAAATAAAAATCATTAAAGGGCCATTACTCTGACAAAAAACATTGAATTGGAAAATGCCGATGATTTGCACAACTTAACTTGGTACTGATCATTCTAGTAAAGTTTGGATGAAATTGCACCAGTACTTTCTGAGGAGTAGTCTGGACAAGTTTGTGACAGATGGACGGACGGACAGACAGACAATGGAGAAGTGATCCATGCATGTAACGGCTACTTTGTAACATGTCGCAGCTACTGTGAAGCAGGCAACACAAAAATCATTAACGGGCCAAAACACCTTTTTATAATCAAGGGTCATAACTCAGCCAAAAAATTATTCCACTTAAAAACCCATTAGATACGCGCAAGTACTTGAGGTACTGACCAGTCCTGTAACATTTCATTCAAACTGCGTTAGTAGTATAAGAGAAGTTTTAAAAAATCATTAAAGGGCCATAGCTCTCACAAAAATCATTAAACTGGAAAATTCCGATGATATTCACAACTAGACTTGGTACTAATCATTCCTGTAAAGTTTGGATGAAATTGCACCTGTAGTTTCTGAGAAGTAATTTTTGTGACGGATGGACAGACTGACAACAGAGAAGTGATACCTATATGTCGTGGCTACTTTGCAGCAGGCGACACAAAAAAATATATAGATCACTGTAATGACACATTAAGAAGGCATTGTAGTAAAATACAAGATAATTGTGGAATTAATTTAGATAGGTAATAATTATAAGTAAAAAATTCTGCATAGAATCGTATTCAAACTTCACAGAAATATTGTTCAAATATATTTTTATTGTAGTTATTATTTTTAGGTTTGTTTTGAATTTAATGCCCATATCATATTCAATAATTTATCAGAGCGGGCAGTTTATCTAACCATCCTTCTTTTATGGCCAGTCTCCATAAGAAACTGCCAACATTAAGGGCCATAAAGTAATAAATGTAACATAATAAGGTATCATACAATGAAACAGACCATAACATTTTGATACCACATCTGAAATTTATCAAACATACCTTAATTGATGTTTGTACAGTCGTGGACAAAGTCTAATTTTCTCACATCACCTTTGTTACTTCCACAAAATCCCAAGTGGCATCACAACATGTTGCATCCCACTAGAGTGTGATCATTGCCTTCCGAGATACATCTTAATGTGTAACTGTTTTATTGAAACATCTGTTCCTTTGACCTTAAACATTCTCTGGTTGTCTTCCTGCAGGATGAAATAATCAGTAAAAATATCTGAACTACTCACTGGTTCAAACTTGTTCAAACATAATGACCTATATTAGGCAACCTATATGTACTACACATAACTTCCACTAAGGAAGTCTAATTTCATTAATTTTGAGTTTTATGTACATATTAAATAAATTTTTAGCCTCATCTAGCACAGGCAGGTGGTTTATCTGTCAGACAATGATCGTTTTATAAATGTGCCAGTACTCCACTCCTGATCTCTTTGAGAATCTGCAGCCTTTATTACATATAGCAGGGCTCAAACCAACTGCCCCCTTTTTATTAGTAAAAAGGTTTTCAAGTGAGTGACTCTAACCAACTGACCTGAAGTAAAACCAAGACAAAGGTTTAATGCAAAAGATAAAAAATATTACAATAAAACATCTCTAGCATTTTTTACAGAATGTTTGTTTTTTATTATGATATCTATCAATATAAGGTTGTATGATAACTATGGAATTAGAATAAAGACATGTTAAACATGAGAAATCTTATAAATTTGTTTTGTTTAATCTTACACAACTCACCTCTATAATCATACCCTCCGTACACACAGACCCTTTGTTTAACCATAGGTCAGTGAACTCTAACATGCAGAGTAAGAGCAAGGGAGGGGTACTTCCGTAGAGACGTTATCACAGTTAACTCTGTGCTCCTCTGAGTTATCATATTATTTGTGATAAACATGTTTGTTGCTTGTGTTGCAACAAGGTAGGCTGGTTTGTCATCCCTCTTCAAAATTACCTCCCCCAAAACAACAGTTTCCTCCTTTAGGCTGGTGGTTTACCTGTCAGACCATGATTATTTAAAAAGTCACATAACTGCATAGGCCTCCATCACATGACCGTGCAGTCTATCACTTCCATTAGGGCCCTTGTAGTGAGTGGCTTGTGCAAGTGCCATAACTTGTACTGGCATCCCATACGGGCCACTTCCTTTGTTTACTATCTTTAGAATGATGCTCATCTGGAACAAGAGTAAAAATGATAAATAATAGTAATGTTCTATAATTTCAGAGTCAATTTGTTCTTTATTAATCTTTGGGGTTCAAAGGTTAGGAATATCAGGTTGTTTCAGCTGCACAGTAAGCACATACTTACTGTTACCATAATAAGGGTAAACAAAAAAAAAGCCAAATAAAACATGGTAAAAGTGGAATGAAACTTGTGATTTGGTGACCACCAACCATCTCACATACCATCACAAGTGTTTACAGTGCTTTATCTTAAAAAGTCAGCCTTGTCAAATCATTTCTCTGTTTAGTTCCTCAATGTCTTTGACCCATTCTTGCAAAGAAAACATTAAGACATTTTGCCCAATTTCTCAATGTCACAAATTTTGAGATAACAATTGATCAACATAATTATACAAAAAACAGAAAACACGTGATAATTTCAAAGATGATTTCAATTTAAAAAGCAATAACTTATCCTATGCAGGAAAAAATGCTTCTTTTATGGTATTCAAAATAATAGTAATGAAGAATAATTACAATTTCCTTTATCTTTAATGCCTATATTAAAATAAATGAGCAGACAGAAAGGAAATGTAAACAAAAAATACTTTGAATCTAGTTTAATGTATTTAAGCTATCATTTTCATATATTTCGAGCATTAAATCTTCATCTTGCAAGTTGCTTATTTTTATTATTTGTGTTTCTCAGCATTGACTGATACACATGAAACAAAAGAATGACAATCTTCCTTAAATTGGGTTAAGACACAGTGTTTTGTATGTTAATTTGTTATTTGTTTGCAGATATGAAAAATAATTTTATGCAACTTCAGAGAAATAAGTAGTTAATAACTATGCTATCAGTCATATGGACAACTGGTACGATAAAAAACCCTAAATGCAGACAGAGTTCTTTGTAGTTTTTTTTGTTCAATGAACACATACTACTTTTGAGCACAGGGACATGGCTCACTGGCCAAACGGTAAAATGTTTGGTCAATGTGCTGTTGTGTCACTGTGCTTTTGAGGGAAGCAAAATTCAAAACTCACAAGGCGCAACTGACTGAGTTGCAGTTCTCTTCATTCTTTTTCTAAATTAAGAAAATAAAGTTGTTCCCTCTTCTGTTTTTTATTTCAGAATATGCAACTTAACCAACGTAATGGGCCCACAGTCACTTGAAGATGGGAACTAGTTCCCATCTCTGTCTCCCGCTGTCATTATTTCTCGAAAGAATATGTGGCGACAAGTTAATTTTGAGTGTTCTTATTGAATTTTAAGCTTATTCTTTCACTTAGACAAATATTGATGTGTAGAATACACTTGTAATTATCACTTAATTGATAGGCACAACCAACATTTTACAGACCTTTGTTATTATTGAGAAAACCAAGGAAAAACTATTGACAGTTCTGATACTTTCACTTTCACTTTAACTAGGCTACAATCGGGGATTCCATCATAATGCAGAACTTCACTTCAACTCAATGAACAGTCTAGCGGATAATTCAATGACTAGTTCAAACGTTTTTATGCAGAAAAGGCACAAAGCTCATGAAATTTCTCCTCCTTTTCTTACAACATAACTTCCGGAATTCCCATTGTCTAAATTTCGGCGTTTCGATTGGCTGATCTATAAATACTTAATCATGTAAATGTTTTTTGCAAAAATGATGCAATATGTCAAAACAGTCATGTCGACAATATACATTCAGAACCATGTTTATGGCTCGATATCTCCGTATCTTAAATTTGCAACTGCCAAGATCTTGTTTTGTCTCTGTTATAAAATGTAATTCGCCGAACGATTAAGTTTGAAGCCTACAAAGAAGGTTGACCTACTTTCTAGTACCGATGCGTGACATTCAGAATAAATTTAAAAAGACTACTTACAATGCTGTTTTATTTTATTAATTATATCCTCCATTACAATTCGGCTGCACGATCCAAAATGACCGTAAGCTAAGAAATATGATCCGACATTGCGAAATCAATGCGCGTAATCACTTTGTTTCAGTAAAAAGTGTTCGGTTTTTGGTCTTATTTGAAAATAAAAATAAACACATAATAAAGAAGAACCTTTATCAAAGCTGAACAAAAAGTCCATCATTGATTAACAATTTTCAATTCATTTATGAAAAAATGATCGAACTATTTCGAAGCGTAGGATTACTACTTCTCTGAAATCTAATGTGAAATGTCTCGATTTTCCTGAAAATTTGGCAAGCATAGTTATACCTTTGGAGGGCGAAAGTATTCGCCCCCCAAAAACAAGACACATAACAAACAGAGACACAGCTAAAACATTCTAGTGTTCCGTGATAAACTTCGGTTGCAAATGACATACCTTCTTTCGTCAGTAGAGTGTATATTTTCCTGACTCTGGTCCATCGCCGCTGTATTTTAAGCAAAGAATGACCCGTGCATGAGCGAAGAGGGTACCGTTTTAGTAAATTTCGCAAAGAGGGTACCGATATGGATACGCACCGTGCTTACGCTGCCTGTTACGTCAGGTGTAACTCACCAACAGCCTTTATAAAAATGCCTTTCAGGCTGTCAGATAATAGCAGATGTCTGTGAGAAGGGCTTCCATTCAATACAATGTCCCTATGCAGACTCTAAAGGACAGGGTACTTGGCAAAATAGACCCTGTGACTCTAAGATCTGGACCACTTGTTTGGTCAAGAAGAAAAAGCAGTCTTCATAAACAATCTAAAGTACAAAGCGAATTTAGGCTGTGGGTATACAGGTAGTGAAGATAATACCATATTGTTTTCAGTGTCTCACTTGGAGGACAATAATTCCTTTCAATATTTATCTTTATAAATTATACATTTTTTATTAATTTGTATAATATTTTATTTCTTTTCTGTTGAAATTGTACTTCTTTATATACGATTTCAGGCCCCGAAGTTATCACCAAAGCTTCAGAATATGCAGCCTACCTTGATAAGAGGTCCAAAGACCATCCTGTCACTGGAAAGGGGTACGATGGTCTGAAGTCAATATGGCCTGAACTGAGGACATAAAACCCAAAAGATCTAGCCCAGGAGCGTGCTCAGGCCACATCTGAAGAAGTGGTTTAATCATACTTTGACAGTTACTGTTACTTTATGTGTCTCTCTCAAAAGTGTCCTGGTGACAAAAAAATGACTTTTTTTCTTCAGACAGGGACTTGATTGCTCAAAAACAGGAATCTGAAAGTAGAAAAGAGCATAGAATTACTACTAGTAAAATTGTCAGGAAAATATCTTGCAGTCCAAGCTGATGAGAAAAAAATCAAAGAGATCTCCACCAGCAGGGTAAAACAATGAAGACAGGTAAAATATCTAAAATCAAATCTGAAACAAAATCATGATTTGAACCTGTCTGGTCTTTTTAACTTTGTTCTGAATTCTCTCCCTAATTCTTTAGACTCTGAACATAATTACACAGAAAGGAAATGTGTATGTCAAAGATTCGGAGGAGCTCAGAAACACAGTTTCCATAAATTTCGTAAAATGGGCTAAATGTGACGTTTAAGGTTGTAACCACTGGACACACCTATAGTTCTGCTGTGTGTAGAGGGTTGTCAGGCACAACGATAAATGTGAATGTCCCTGTCTTAAAAACCCTGAAGAGTAGTATCAATGTGACAGACATTCTTTGAGAAGAATTCTGAAATGATTATATTGATTTTTCTTCCAACAACGTAATCCAAACATGCATTCTGCAGTGAAACTCAAAAAAGAATAGCTTATTCCTCTCAAAATGAAATTAAAATTTGAGTACTATTAGTTTGGAAAAATATGATTATGTTTTTAATATAGTTTAGATATTGTTTTTTAGTCTGTTATCATATTTTAAGTAATCAAATAATGGATAATAGTTATGTAAAATCTGTATACTGTTTAATTAATTACAGCAATGCAATGATAGTTTTTTTGTGTGAAAAACTTGTTTACAGTTTAAAAAATGTTTTAATTTTTACAAAAAAGGCAATAATTCCGAATAAAATATGAAGTCCATACATGGATACTGTATAAAAAGATTTTTTAAAAATATTACTTTTCAAATGCAGAACTTTTTGCTGTTTTGGAGTATGCTTGTACTTTATATTGATACAAGGTGAAGGTCACAAAATAGGTGGTGTTTCCAAAATGGCGGCGGTTCTGAGAAATTGTCATTGTTTTTCAGTCATTCTTATTAATTACTGGGTACATTTTACATTCTTATGTTATCTATAAGATAACGTACTTATATTGAATGATTAAACTGCACTAAAAGAGTTTTATTTATAATATTGTCTATTAGATCTATATATGTAATGACACAAAGTCGCTTACTATTACGAAACTGATATGTCAACGCTACTTAAGTAAATTCATTTCCGAATTTTCAATTTCTATCATCATTGGTCCAACACAAACCGTAATTTTTTTTCTCAGAAGTCAGCTGTCAGAGTATTTAACCCACAACGACAAGCATTGTTCAAGTAAATGTTCTTGCTTTCATCAATTGAATCATAAACGTGAACCAATAATGACGTCATAATATGACGTCAATGAAGTTTATACAATTGATAGTTATGTATAAGTTTGTAGCATTTATAAAAAAATAAATCTTATTCCAGAAACACTGACGATATGGTTCTTAAATATCAAAAACAAACTGTTTGTGAAAAAAATCACGTTCGGTTTATTCTGGAAATAACATAGAATAACACGAAAGAAAGAGGTCTATAGATCTACCTCGCCAAGAATCTATATAGCTCTTACTAATATTATTCGTTTTACAGTTGAATATTTCTGCTATCCATTTAACAAAATAGTATTTATCAGATTGAAATAATATTGTATAGTCATGTTTGCGAATTTTTATATTTTGTATTTTATTCACAGGTATGCATTCATCCCAATGTAAAAATAAAGGAATCATGCTGAAGTACACTTTCAGAATTATACAGTTCTGACTTAAAGACCTTTGAAAAAAAATGGCAGGGAATAAGTCAGGAAGTGTCGGCACTAGGTTATGCGTGCAGGTCTGAAAAAGCAGTGAAAAATGAGCAAACATGAGAAGGAAGGCCACAGATTAGATCTAAGGAGAAATTGGAAAGAAGAAAGACGGGATGGTGTACATAAATTGGTGCAAGCCAGAAGTCCTTCAGAATAACTGAGCTCCTCGGAAGTTTATCTGCTTTCAGTGGGATTGAGGGTGGCTCAGATACAGATGTACCTGGTAAATCTTTAATTGCTTTCATAAATATTTAACAATTCCATGTCGTCTGCTTTTCTATTTTTAAACTTTCCCTTTCTATTTTATTCTAGGACACTTCATTGAAATTAAAACATGTGTTGTACTTACATAAACTTTCTAGTAACTACATCGTCAGCTGAAACAGTAACAGTATTGTTCTTGCATTTAAATCAACTTAATTACTAGCAATAATTTGTCAGATAATAGACACTTATCCCATTTACATCCATCTCTCTGTGTTCGAGTCGCTTACAGCAAGAAGCATATGTTCATAATCGACCTAGATTTTTTTCTAAAGTAAATCTTTTTTTTTGCGAAGAGAGTACAAGTACACCCATGTACTCACACTTTCTGACGAAGTGAAATAGTAGATAATGAACACTGTGTTAGTGATTTTATTATTTCTTCTAAAAGAATGATATGCAAAAAGTTTCATTGTTAACTTTTCCAACTTCATTGTTATGTCTTTGCATTATACAGATTGTATGCACTTTATCAGTAACACTCCGCGTAAAAACAGTGTAAATTATAATGAACAGATGGAAGAGCCAAGTGTTTTGTCTGCTAAAAGTGGATATGAAGAACCTTCTCAGCAAACACATGCTATTGACAAACCTACTATAAGTACAAAGCGTCCTTCTGATAGTAGAATGTAAGTACAAAGAGCAGTTGTTGTTCAAAAAACTGTTGTAATTGACATGTTCTGCTTGATAAGATACTATTGCAGTTACATGGAAGAAATAGTTAATGGAAGTCAAGCTTAGAATTCTTTAGGCGACTGAGAACAAACTGAATGAGCTCAATGCTAGAGAACTGCTGTACATAATTAGCGAGCAAAAAAGTTCAAGTGGTATTTGGAAAAGTATAAAAATGTGATGTAGTTTGTGTTTTTATTACTACCTGTCAATCTATTTAAGCTAAATACTGCTGTATAAAACAATTTCAAGCGTTAATTTCCATCCCCTTGTTATTCTCCCAGTGCTTACATCAGCTGGCGAAATATTCTTTCAATATTCCAATCTTACATGTTGGAATCATTTACGGTAATATATCATTTATCAATAGACTATGAATATTCGTCTTGTCATGGTAACTACTGCACAATTTACACCATTATTGGAAACCCTGTAACGATGAAGCATTTCAGTGTCACTTAGGACTTCTATGCTGAGTATGGCGAAAATGCCTCTCATTTCGCACAGAAACAAACAGTGCAGCGGCCATCTTCAATCCTAATGTTAAATTTCAACATTAGGCTAAGGGTCGATTACTTTAGTGGACAAATTGTCTGTTAAAGTGGACGTTATAAGATGACCGTTAACTGTGAGGAACAGAATTTAACGACTTGGTTGAATTTAATAGTCGGTTAATGTATTTAACGGATCGTTAAATTTAAAAGAGCTTTGAGGAACTGGGCCCTGCAGCAGTTTGAATTCTTTAACACTTTTGAAGAACTTGCATACACAAGATGTTCATGGCGAAGGATGTATAAGATAAACGAATTCTAGGGGCAATGAACATGATCCGGGTTGTGTTGTATTCAACATACATTCTAGTCGATTTCCACACGACTGCTTATGGTTAAGTAAAGATCATTCAGAAGCAAAAGGAATCGTGTACATTTAAAATTATGCTAGTGACCAGGGTAGCGTTTTACTAACGTACTTGCGCTTAAAATTTACTGTAAGTTAGAACATACGAACGACTTTTATGCGTAAAGGTGTTTTACTAAAAAATGCGTACGTAAGATTTTCTTACGTTTTTACGTAACTTTACGCCGAGTTTTTGCTGCCTTAAAATTTACGTAAATATGGCGGACATTTTGTTGGGAAGAAGAAGACAGAGAACGATGGCACGGAATTTTAGAGAAAGGACTGACTGGCTGGATATTTTGACAGAGAAGGAAGTGCGGGAGAAATATAGGCTTAGTAAAGAGAGAATTAGATGACTACACGAGCTGATAAAGTATGATGTAGCACCTAAAACAAGCAGGAGTCACCCAATTAGTTCTATAACAAAAGTTTTTTTTTCTATTAAAATTATTATTAATTTCATTATTAACAGTTTTATTAGTGTACAGCCTCATAATGCATCCACGTTGTACGTGGACGTAGACAATTTTTGTGCGATTACTCCCCTTAGTTGTCGTTGATCTTGACCCGAGTTGACAACAACCTTGATATATCAGTTATTCTAACACGATCTAAAAATAGCATATATATACAAAGAAGAAAATAAAATCGGGTTATCCTAAAGTATACCGCGCGCGTGCGCTTGTTGTTTTGGCTGTTCCGTGAACAGCCGCCACCCCACGTATAAAATTTTTATGAATGAAAGTCACGTGATGTTTGTAAATACTACCGTAGGAATTGTAGTATTACCGGCGTACAACAACAACAAAGTTCGGCTGCAAATTGGCACAAAATTTTGTTTGAACATTTAATTTATTAGTAAATTGCAATTTTAGTTCGAAATAAAAAGGAAATTATCAACTGATGAAAAGTGTGTTTTGTTTATTTGTTCATTTATTGGATAGATCAACTTATTATGTGGAAGCCAACTCTTACATATATCGGGGGAGAAAATTTTAACGGCAAAACCCAGGGGCGTACCGCGCAAGTGTTTTTACGATCGTAAGAAATAGTTAACACTTATTTCACAATGTGGTTTATTGTTTGGTCGTGTTAAAATCGAAATAATAAGTATCTAGTTGTGGTTTATCGTAGAATAACCCACGTTTTGAGTTCTTATGCGTAGGAATAATGCTGTCATAGTCAAAATAATTCAAGTGACGTCTTGAGCAAATTCTGAGATATTTTTTATGGGTCAGAATCTCGCTATAACGTTGTACGCGGAGGCGAGATATTGACCCATACAAAAAATTACGCAATATCTCGACTTGCGTACAATTAGTTGGACTAAATGCTGTCATAGATCCTAAAGTGAACTGTGAAACTGTATCCGATTGGTTGTGATGTCCGAATAGTGTGAAGATAACGACAGATTATTTACAGAAACTCAGTAATTTTAGTCAGTTTGAAAAATAGATTGCATACGAGAATGGAAGTAATCGTTAGAGTGTAAGAACTGCCATTGCAGTACCTGTAAATATTTGCAATTCAGTTTGACTTTCCATCATTATCCTTGTACTGTCAATGATACATCAAAGTCACATACAACTGAGAACAATGTCCTAGCATACAAATAAACTTCTGTCATATCTCATTGTTACAGTGTTAAATTTTAAAAAAAGAAATAGTTTATACTGTGTCAGTGTATGTGAATTCATTTTATTTTATTATGAAAGCTGTAAAAGCTTATGGAATCACTATTCAGTTTCTGGGACCAACAAGTATACTATAGGTATCACTCTCGAGAAAACAACAGATGGGTGTTGATTTGGTTCAAACTCACGCCAGGCATGCGTTCCTGTGATCACAAGTCCGAACTTCTAACCACTCAGCCCATTGTACTTTCCATTTTACTTTTATTGGTGTATAAAACATGATAAAGTTATTAAGTAAGAAGTGTTGATGGTCTAATCATCAAAACAGTACTTGCTGAATTAAATCTTCAGATATTATCCTCACTGACTGCGTGTAATGACAATGTGTTCATCTTGATTGAATTACCTTTACCATTCCATGTCAGTATGTAATTATGCAAATTTTATCATTTGGAGAACCTTGGATTCATCGTAGAAACGCGTAATTCAGAGCCATATCAATGAGGTCATATTTTCAAGAATATGCAAACTGCGCATGTGCGCCACCTAGCGGCCCGTTGGTTGTTGCTACCATGTGTAAGTAACCACTTATCATATTTTCTCTTGTCTCTTCAAGTTAATAAATTGAATTTGTTGGATACTAGAATTTGTGTTCGTCATTCACTATATAAAGAAATCAAGAAACACTTCCACTTGTGATGCACAAAGCACCCAGGGTGGTTTCTTGAACTATGGCCTTTTTTGCAGCATTACCTTTATTCAGAGGTGGCCTATATGTCAGGTTTGACTGTAAAATGCATGTTAATCTTAATAAAACATAAGCTCTTTACCAGTTTTTTGAATAAGGATTACCATACACTTAATCTTTTCTTAAATAGTAAGATCGTGGAACATCTAGTAAAACTCATATTTTTTTTTAAATCTGAAGGAAGTTATAGATAAAATTGACAGTTTGAATCTTACACCAATTTATATTATACTGCATTTCCAAAAATATAGAGGATATTTGTTTGTTTTTGTGGAAGATGAGAACTTATTTCATCGAGTGAACACCATATGTGATATTTTCACGAGTGGCGCAGCCACGAGTGAAAATATAAACATATGGTGTTCACGAGATGAAATAAATTCCCATCTTCCACTAAAAAACAAACAAATTTTCTTTTTATTTTATGCCAACACGTCAAAAATGGGTATTTTATGACATTTTTACTCAGGGCCTTCAATAAATTCCCCATGGTGAGCCCCAAATCAGTTAATGCGTACTTTGGTCAAACCGCACAAAAAAAGTGCAGACAATCTCCAATATATATGATAACTTTACTTCTGCTGAAATAAACTGAATACACTTTCATCAAATAACATTTATTTTTCTCTACACAGTTTATCAATATTTATTGAATTTTAGCCATACATACTTTAATTATAAAAGCGGATTAATACCGAGTAATATTCAATCAATTGAATTGAAAGTCGGCCATATTGGATATTGTCCATGTGAGTTATGTAAACAAATCAGACATTTTAAATAATTTATGGCGAATTTCATCATTGTTCACAACTAGTTAGGCTCAGGAATTCAATATTATAACTGGATTTAACAAGGTAAATAAATTTCACTCGCTGTCACTGTCTAAAATACAGCGGATTCTCTTGTATTTACGTGATAAAAAAGTAGTTCCGGCACAAACAGTGGATTATCAAAATGGTAATTTCACAGATTCAAAACCGTGGATTATCACTTTTATCTCACTGATATTTCCCTATATTTCATTGGTAGGCATAAAATAAATTTTGTTATTACATTGCATGTCTTCAAATTACAGGTGACAGCAGCTGTAGACCTTAGAGTGAAAAATATACAATTTCCCACTACTGCTGAAGAGCTGGCCATGTACATGTTTTGTTTTAATTTATACAGATTCACCCTACAACCAGACAAGAAATTGCATTTAACAATGCACATAGTAGAACAAGAATGGTAGTGGAAAGAGTCTTTGGCATTTTGAAAGGTCGTTTCAGGTATGTTTACAAAATTTGTTTTATGAAAATGTGTATTATATTTTGAAACTGTTTTCAAGAAGAAAAAAATTGTTTTCATACATTGATTTTCAGTAACAGCTATGCAAAAGAGTCTCAAACATTTAGATTTACAGGTATGTTAAACTGCATTGGTATATACATTTATTAAATTTAATATATATCAATTCAAATTATGAACATTAACAATTTATCACAGATCAGACAACAAATAACAACACTGAACTGTAAAGGATTTTCATAGAAGAATAAATATTTCACTATAAATAGAACAGAGTATTGCTGTGAGATCTATGAACTGCAACTGTAGAAACCTAATGATACAGAGTAATTACATGTAATATAAACACCTGTGTAATACAGCCATATGTACTTAAAGATACAGCAGAAATACATGTAGTAAAAATTGTGTAACATCAAAATCAATGCTTTATACCAGAGGCAGGCTGATTTATGCCACAGACAGACTAAATGTTATTTATTTATATTTGTAGGTGCCTACACAAGACAGGAGGTTGTCTCCAGTTTTTACCAGAGAAATGTGCACAGGTGTTTGTGGTTTGTGCTAAACTTCACAATGTGTGTATTGATGCCGGCAGACTCTAGAAGACATTGAGAATGACAATGAAAATAATAATGACATAGCTGTTAATCATGAACCAAATGCCACGAGAGCTGGAGAAGCTCTAATAAATACATTTTAATGCCCCAACTCAAGATTTGCCCTTGTCCGTCCGTCCGTACGTACGTCCCAAAAAGTTATGTCGCCTGTAGCTCCAAAAGCGCTGGAGCTAGAGTCAAGAAACTTTACAGGAATGTTGATCAGCATATGAAGTTGTGCACCTGGGGTTTTCCAGTATAGATTTATTTGGAACTGTTAGAGTTATGGCCCCTTACTTAGTCAAAATAGTAATTTTCAACTTGTGTCGCCTGTATCTGCAAAAGGGCTGCACCTACAGTCAAGTTGTTGGAGACAGTATTTTGAGTCTTCACACCACAACAAGTTTCTTATAGTTGTCATTTTGCTACACCAATCCTATTAATGATTCAACGTGTATGACTATCTCTTGGCCATATTGCTAGCTATATGAGTAGCTACGTTGAGTGGGGGCATCTGTTTCCTATGGACACATTCCTAGTACATACTAAGTCTGGAAAACTCAAGGCTCAACATTGACAGCAAATAACTGACTGAGAATCTCATTAGTCTTCTTTTGTTCTTCAAGAATTAGCTTTAAGGTTGCTTTTTGATCTTGTAGCAAGGTAATTACTTTTTCTGTATCATCATCAGCATCTGAAAAATAAACAACGTAAAATTTTACATGTGAAAAGGTAGTGTAACTTTTTTAGTATAATCAGCACAAGCACATTAGGTTAGATAATTATTTGATGTTTCTCACTGCCTGTCTAAAACAACATTTTCTGTTTAACTCTGATGTCCATATTTGCCTTCTGTAGTAACAAACTATACAGAACCAACTTGATGATGAACAAGATTTGTAAAATGTACATTTACCTCAGACAAACTGGGCTCCCATTATTTTAATATGGCAAATGTAACTTGACATGGCAAAGATGCCAGATATATATATATATAACTTTCTATTCTAAAACTTTTCAAAATGTTCTGTTATCAAAAGAAATCATAACTGTCTAAATATCTAACAATATGACTGAAAATCATATTCAGAAAACCAGTTACATACTTTTTTTCTTTTTTTTCATCAGTATGCCTGCTTGTTTCATACGAAGTACCCTCAGATTCAGTAGTAGCTGAAAATATAATCATTACATAGTGTATCTGTATTGGAACATTTTATAGATAATGTATATTCTAAGTATTGTTATGAGTTTCTATGTACAGTTAAATCTGATAATGTTTTATTTCCTTACGACGTAATGATATTCAGTGTTAATTTCAAACTACATGTAACTGTAAACTAAAAGTTACACTGTCATCAAAAATAGTTTTTGGAGTTGAAATTACTTCATTATCATAATATCATAATATGTCATAGAATAATAATTGTCTTGTTTAGGGTAATACAATAGCAGTCTTATAAAATATTATTAATTTGAATGTGTGACCATGTTCTTGATCTAGATAACTCACTTTCAAGGTTGGCCTAGAAATCTTTAGATAATTTTTCTTTTTTTTTTTTTTTTTGAGACTAGATCAAAATTTAGCAATCAGAATAGCTTACCTGTCTCCATACTTTCAGTGAAAGTATCCAGTCCACAAAAGCCACCAACTGCCACTTCTCCGATGGCTTCAATCATCTGAAAGAGGTAAAAAACGAATAAACATTTATATTCAGTTGCTCCTGTTAAGTTCAGCTTAGACCATTTAGTTTACTTCGATTGTAATACAACTTCTTACAACTAAGATTAATCAAGCTTAGTTATTGTTTCCAGGTAATCGTTCAGCATTTAGGAATTTGAAGATCAAGGTAGAAAATATCTCTGCTTCTAGTGTACTAGGATTTGAACAAAGAACCTCTGGATAAAAGTCATACACTCTTCCCCTTGACTACTGTGCATGGTTATCACAAATCTTTGAATGATATCCATGTTAGTGTAGCTAGGCTTATTTTTCGGGTAAAGAAATGCCAAAAAGTGGTATAATAAGACAGAATGACAGACATTTATACTTGAAATAGAGTAATGATGACAAGTGAAGTATTCATAAAAACATTTGTATTACTCAAAAAATATCAAAGGTGCGTACCCTTGGATTGATATTTAGTAGAAAATAAAAATCTTTCAAGATATTACATTCAGATGCTCACTACATTGAATATCAACTATAAATTTTGTTCACTCGTCTTTTACAATTATAAAACTGAAAAATGATGAACATTGCTAACGCTTTCCAGCATGTTTATATGAATATTAACTGTTAAGTGCTGTGGTGACTTAAAACCAAATATATTTGTCATTTTCCAAAAAAAAAAAGAATACTGAAAAACCAATATCAAAGTTTTCTTTTTCTGTTTTTAATATGGTTCTTTTTTTACAAAAATCTTTCAAATCTGTCATTTTGAAAGGTTTTTCATTTTTCATTAGAATGAGAGGACAAGCACCTTGAATGTGTATATAACATACTTTCAGTACAGAACCATTCAAAAGTATATTTATCATTTTCTTTGATAATAAATAATAATATAGATTTGTAAGTGTATTCATTTTTTAAAAATTCCATATAAGACCACTGGTCCAAAATTACCTAACCTTCTCATCCCCATTCATCTAGAGTGGGGGCTGATCCACCACCAGTCTTCTGTGACTGATGCCGCCTCTCCCTTCCCTCTTCTTCAATGCAGATTTCATATCTGACAATTGTTTCTTCATTTCTTCCACTGTTCTGTGGACAGTGCTTTGTGCATTAGCCCTGCCAATAACATTTAAATAAATGAAAATTGACTTATTCAGGCATTGGATAAGCAACCTCTTTAAACTTCTAAAAGATTTTGTTCATATAAATTATTTTATTTGATTACAGTTTTCCAAACTGAAGGTAAATACCAGAGGGTAGGCATGTGTGTCAGACTTCTTAAAACTTATTGTCAATTTCATATAAGTACTGTACTACAGTAGTAGATTGAAAAGTTTGCACAATTTGTCCGAACTTGCTTGTAAAGTTGAAATCTTAAACGGTATAAATTACAAACATAAATGTAACTTGAAGATTAAGAGCAAAAATATTTCATTTGTTACACATGTGTATGAATCGGATATTAATTCTTTGGGACCAACTTGCAGAGCTGAACTTTTTTAACATGTGCGATATAAAGTTTTTTATCACTGACGACAGACTAGATAAAATTTGAAGAAACCCGGTATTCCTCCCTTTTTCCTGAAGTCCATAATGTGTATGCGAATATTGTTTATTCACAATTAGCCATCAAAAAACAGTATATATTTGTAGGAAAGACAAAACATGTAATTTTCCTTTCTGAAATTCAGACTGTACCTTTCTTGGATCTTCCGCCAGGTTTGTTCCTTGTCAAGATTCGTTAACGCTATGTCAAGGCGTCAATCGATGACACTACGAAATTCCAGGTAGGAAATTTGTAGTTCATTGATTTCAGCCTTGGCCTTGTTCAGCTTCCTCGTCCGTTTTACTGCGCTGGAATCCATGTTGAATGTAGATGACAGACGACAGTTTGTTTTGACAATTATTCCCGCAACGCCTCTTTTTCACCTCCATTGAAGAGTTACGAACTATTCAAACGTACGTGTAAGAAAAAAACTTACGAATGATTTGTAAAACGCAATTACGATTTACGTAACTTTAAACGTAAGCGTAAAGTTACGAAGAATCTTACGAAAATCTTACGATATGTTAGTAAAACGTTACCCAGGATTTCAAACAATTACCATTTTTTTCGCATCGGCAAACTTTTATTTTCTAATATGGACGTAGTCACCTTCTTTTATGTTCATCTATGATAAAATAATACATATTTGCTAAAACGTAAATATTAACTATAAAAATGACCTCACTGTTATCATATTCTCAAGGGAAATGAATAGAGGGATACACGGAATAGCCAGATAGTTACACGTCTGTAAAAATAATAAGTAGTTCACATACTTTCGTTCCTTACGTTTTAGAATTAAATAGATTTTACAATTTTTGTGATCTACCGTCGAAAATATCACGTTTTCTCGTGCAGATGCGTAATTATTTAATCACCGAGGCCTACAGCTTTCGTAATTAAATTACTACGCATCTGAAGTCGAAACAATAATATATTCGTCAGAAGATCACTCAAATATCAAGATTTTGACTTCAGACTTAAGACTTAATCACGAGAAGCAATGAGTGATCAAAAAATTACACATCTGTTCAAGAAACCGTGTTTGACGGTAGATCACAAAAACTTCAAAATCTATTTCCATTCAAACACGTGAGTATATTGAAAAGGGGCGCACTTATCATGCCATTTTTAACGGTTGTTGTGCTTGTCTGACTATTCCATATACCCAGTTGTTCATTTCCCAGGTAAAAATGAAAACAACGAGGAAATTTTGAGTCTATCAGTTAATAATTTACGTTTTAGCAAATATTTATTATTTTATTATAGATTAACATCAATGAAGATAATTGAATCCACTACACTATTTGACCTATAAATTAAAAAGAATCTAAGTTTACATAGCCGAAAGTAGTTCACAGTGACGTCAGCGAGCTCCTGCTTGTATCATTACGTACATGATATATCACTGTCAATTCTTTCTTTGTTTTTGGAATGCAGATAGTGTTAAAATGCAAATTCTGCCTTTATTATGCTTGAATGGCGTAAATTATTGAATTATGATTATAAAAGTAATTTTCTTCTTAAATCATTATATGTTATTACATATTTCAAATGAAGCTTATTGGAGTATTTCATGAAATGAAAGATAGAGATCAGTATGCAAACTTCCATCGGCTTAGTGCATGGACGTGTCTTGTTAGAGCAGTCGGCAGGAACTTCAAAAATGTAATGATACATTAGTAAAGAAGAAAGGGATTTGTATGTAGAATGTAACATAACTTGTAGGAAAGGATTAAGAGTCAACTAGATTAGAAAGCAACACACTTCTATACACTAAACAACGAAAAGCGGCATTTATGCGATCGAAGGAGGCAAATAACAAAAAGACCTGTGAGTATTTTGTAATGATTAGAGTTAAAATTAAACACAAAATTTAGCAGAAAAAATGGAAGTTGTCATCAAGCATGATGTTTTTATGACTTCCTTGGCCGTAAAAAGTCAAACTGTAGTTACAAAAATTTAACAATTTTTCTATTAACTAATCCAAACTTCACATTGAAAAGACCTCTTTGGAAGATAATCTTATAACATATATTTTATTGATCTGAATATGTTTAAATCACGATCTATCAATTTTCCTTGTCACGGTAGCATTTGTAGTTTGCCAAAAATAAGTTATTTCAATTTTAATTAATGTGAATGATGTCCAAGTAAGTCGTATAAATGAGTTGAGCGCAGAATAGAATGTAACTGTAGGACGTGACATAAATTTAAACAGTTTCTTTTATTCATTTTTCTTCATGATGAACCCAAAAGTTAGGAAAGGACAATCAAAAATCCCTTCACACTATGGGGTTTAAAAAATAAACATCACGCTTTAAAGCATGATATTTTGACACAGTCCCGCGTAATAGAAAATATAATGTGAGTTTATATAAAAAAAAGTGTTAGTTGTAACTACAATCTGAGTATAAAAAGACAAAAAATGAAACACTGAAAACGACAGTGGAAGCAAAATAAAAGACATTAACAAAGAAACAAAGAAACAAAGAAACAAACAAACAAAACACATGCACAAAAAAACCCAAATAGATAAGAAACAACAACAAAAACATGTGCAGCAGCAGCAACAGCAACAAAATATAATAAAACTAAACAAAAAATCACCACAAAAAGGAACAAACAGGACAAAGGGTTTTTTTTTCGATATGCCAGGAAAAAAACTTTGTCTTTTAATTGACATTTTATTTAAGATTAAGCGGGAAAATGTGCGTCTTTTATGAAATGGTGTGATGGTTTGAATAATGAAGAAACATTTTGAATCCGGCGCAAACGTGTCACGAAAAAGGAGGCGTTCAACCGAAATATATTTAGCAAGGGAATGCAGTAAAATTATATTTCAATTACTCAAACGAAAGGATTATAATCTACCGTTTCTACTGAAAGGCATGAATGAAAATGTAAAAGTTCAGAGGTAGATTACAATAACTAATTATTTGTAACTATCTCATATATCAACGTACCCTATCTTGTCTTTAGATCGTAGTGTAGTGTAGTATTCATAACACTTAATAAATGAGATCCAAATCTGTAGAAGTAAATAGACAAACAGGTGACAAATACAAAGTAACACGCTAACAAAAGTTTCCAAAAAAGTAAGATAGAATTTGTGCTCGTCCTACCCCTTTCCACACATTGTCTATTTTACCATTCTAAATGCGACATATACACACTTATTGGAGAGGTCATCAAACAGTTGCAGACGTCATCCTTCTTTGCGTATCGAACTGAAGTTAAACCTCAAGATCTGAAGCCCATATCTTTAGAACCAGTCTCCAATAATGTTTGTGCGCATGCTGTGTTTGAAAATACGAATTCAGGAAACAAAATATCAGTATATTATGTTGTCAAAGTTTTCTTCTAAATGACCTTTCACCTGTTAAACCTTTGCAAGTAGTTCAAAGAGTTGCAATTGGAGCAAACAATTTCAAATATTTGGAAGGCATGACATGACAACTTGAATTATTGTCGTGTTTTCATTCGATTTAAATTAAAAAGCTGATAGACTAAATAAGACAGGCATGATTTTTTAAAGCATGCTGATGAACCTTTGTTATGCTTCATTTTAAAGAAGCTTATTTGTAGTTATTTTTGTATGAAGTTTTCCAACACAGTCATATCACAGAAGGGTAGTTTACATTCTCTCTTTATGCTTGATAATTAGATAGGATTCACACCTAGTGTATGATTTTTCTATTAAGTTTTCTTTTGCACAAATATTTAGGACAACGCTTATAAAGAACAGTCACCGTGTTTGAGTATAATGGAACCTGGCATGAATTATGTCTACCATTTGCAGCTAACTGAGCCGAAAAATTACAAAAAAACTATGTTTATTCGCAACAAATAAATTCAGGTCATAACTAAACAAAGACGATCATCTCCATAAAACTGCAGGGAGGGTTGGTTTGTTTACAAACAAATGATGCATCACAAACAAACAAAACAGTATGAAATCTTATCATGTTGAACTATGTAGTAAAAGATGATTATTGAAATAGCCAGTGGAACCGGAAAAAAAAACGAAAGAGAAACATGCTCATTAACACAAACATGAATTTAGAAATGAAATAAAAACATTTCTATGCACACAATGCCTCTTGTAATTATTTTGAGGGTTATGTTTCTTGAAAATATAAGAAGTAAATTAATACAACACTGCTATTTTTATCGATATCATCATTAACATCATCATGATCATCATTATTATTTTATAATGTTTACACAGCAAGCTTATAACATCAATCAGATGTTTTGACTAACTACGCCACTAGCTTAAATTCACAGGGAATAAAAGGTAGGATAAAAACTCCGAAATTATATTTATTGAAATACATTTTTAATTATCCGGAAATACATAATGAAGGCACATAGTTTAATGTTGAAGAAGCTAGTTTTACGTATTCCTTGAAACGACAAGATATTTGCAAGGAATGAGGATTTTAATGATTTAACCTGCAAACCTAAACCCGCTCAAATAAAAGTATTTAAAAGAACTGCGTTTTTTTAACATATGGAACGAAGCATAGAGACTTTCGAAACAACAGTTTTAAAACGAACAATAAAAGTAACTTTGAAATATTTTTTAAAAAATGTGCCTTGGTTATTTTTGTAGATGCAGTTTAAACTAACAAGACACCAAATAAAACAACACTTTGAAACAAAGGCTGAAGACAAACACGCATCAATTAGTATTTATTATGCAGAAATTTGATGCAATTTCATATATCTACAATGACAGGCTACCATAACTTTCTGAAAATATCTTTATTCGGATACAAATATTTCGAACTAGGAAAGCATTTTGGCAGCTTACCACCTGAAAACGAATTTGACAAATTGTTTTTGGATCATGATTATTCTTATGACGTCAGTACTAACAAATAAATATGTATGTGATGAACTGATGTAATCTGATTTAAAATTACCAAATCAGAAAACAAAAGACTAAACATTTAGTTGTTAAATCAACATTTGTTTTAAATATAAGCATAAAGCTAAGTTTAGTCCAGGACTGAAAAGAAACAAAACGTCGTCTCAAATAATAAGAAAAAGGCTCAGTCGATACCTAGCGAGACATTAATACTTTTGCCATAGAATCTACAGATAAAATAGCAAAACAAAACGAAAATTTAAAACACGAAAGGTTATTGTAACAGATATTATCATATATATCATATATAAGACCTATGATACGTGGTCTTTACATACTTTGATGATACATAGTGCGCAGATTTATGTGATATGCAATAATTTGCTAAACACAACAAAGAAACGATAAATTATGTATTTTGTAAATTAGCTTGGGTTAAACATTAAAAGACTAAATAGGACAATCTGTTTATCACGCATTTAAAAATCAATCAAACCAAATTCTTATCATACAATGTATGTATCACATACTTATCTATTGAAAAGCTGTAATATCAAAGCGCTTTTTTACAAACATTAAAACAAATCATGTGGAAATATTTTACAGCAATAATACAGATAGGTACTTAGACTACAAAAGTGGTTAACAAATACAATAACACAAAAAGTAAAGTAGTAACTCTGATAATGTGTACCACTAAACTATTGTGGAACTAGCCTGATGTGCAAAATTAGTGTACATAGCGTTCATAAACCGAAGATTGTGTCCTTTTTTAAATAAAAATAACACTCTTGCGGATAAACAAATCGACTTCCACAAAGACACATAATGTGAGGACCATTTTTTGTGCTCAAAAGTATTGTGCATAATAATGAGGAAGCGTTAGCTCTTCCTTACTTTCTTCGGGTACATCGCTTTGCGCCAGTGACCGCAATATCCGGAGAAGTCGGTTGGTTTCCTCGTCGTTACAGAAGATGAATTAACATGTTACGATACTGGAATAGACTTCAAAAATTGCACGGAATCGATTGACAAAGAAAGTGTTTGAAGCAGACTTTTGACTATGTCATAATAACTGGGGCAGTGAAATAAAAACCGTAATGAACACGCTTGGCCTTGGTGAATATTTCATAAACAGATCAATTGGCAAAGACAGGGTTAATGATCATTGCAAAGTGAAGTGGATATCAATATATATAAAATAGAATCATATCCCAAACTTGCGGTATACAGCCCTTAAGTATCAAAATGGATAGATACGCAAATGAACCACTGCACGAGAGAATATGCACATAGTGTAATAGTAATGAAACTGAAAGTGAAACACACTTCTATTTTTATATTTGTGATTTGAATTCACATTCTTTATAGATAATCATTAATTATTATGTATTAGTATTAACTCACATATAGAGTGTCTTAAACATAATATCATAATACTTGATCTTTTAGTGTCTTTGACCTTGTAAAATAATCCATGTACATGTACACGTGCTTAATTTATTTTTATATTAGGCGACTTAAAGGCCAATGGGGGCGGGTGTAAAATTGTTATATTAGTAACTAAAGGTTAATTATCATTATATTATTGAATGTTTTTATATTTAAAATATGTCACTGTATTAAACAATTAACTTAATTACTTACTTAAAATAACACAAAACGTAGTAGTATAAATGTAACAAGCAAATTCGTAGAATTTATACGCTTCGCTGTAAAATGTTTATTACTGTTTTGAATTGAGTTTGAAAAAAAACCCCTCAATATTCATATTTCTTTAATACAAATATTTGGTTTAAAAAAATGTTGGGTCATGAATAATATTATGCCATGGAAGTTTTGCTGCGGGCACAGCCATTTCTGTATTCTTTCTGTGCCCAGCAATAACAGATGGAAGCCAAAAAATAATAAATAAATAAATAAATGAAAAATAACACTTATCTTAACTAGTACTGTGACTTAGTTTTTTAACCCAACCCAAATAAAATTTGATTTGGGATCAAGTAAGAGTAAACTCGAGGGAGAAAATATTTGTTATTCAAGAGATCCTTCATAAAAATCGACAATCAACAAGCACACAGATTGCGTGACTATCTAAACTTACGAGAAAGTAACGAACTGCGGACTCACAAGTTCCTTGATAAAAATTTGCAAAAGACATAAATTGTTATAAATCAGCATTACAATTCATGAGTTTGAATACAACGCGCTCATTGATTTCACCGTTGTTGTCAAAGAAAATGGTAACATACAGATTTTTTACTGTGGTATTCATAAATGGGTTAGAAGTTTTATATCTACTATTGAATTTCAACTATCCATATCAAAAGCTACATACAATGATGGGTTGATTTCAGTGAATCTGGCGGCGTTTAGCAGTGTATTTTGCTTAAGATTAATATTGAAAAAAATATCCATATTTTCATAACAGCATGAAAACCGAACGGATGTTGGTTAATCTGATGAAAAGTAAGTTTCCTTTCTGTTTGCATTGAAGCATTTGAGACTCAATCGTTTTTATCAATCTGATATTATGAATTTGATGTAAAGATCTTTCTGTGATTTTGTTTTTATTTTGACTAAAACAGAAACCGGGTTTTATACCTAAAATATTTATGTTCAGAATAGTTACTTGAATGTTATTTTTTTCAAATTTGTTCAACAAAAATGACTTCAAAGTATACCAACTCTTCTCAGGGTTTTACTTTTTATAATAAGATAATTTACATATTGTAAAATAAGTAGTTTTTATAGCTTACAAATAATTCTGAATACCAAATTTTAAAACAATCTGCAAATTATGGATTGATTTGTTTCTACTGTCTAATTTTTAAAACAAGTTTTTCAAATTCATTCTGAATAAAAAAGCAACGGCTTGTCTAAATACATTGGGTAATACATAAAATATAGACTACCAAAGATCTCATATTCAATAGAATTGATACCATTTGATATTCATTTGCCGGTAAATAATGAAAAAAAAAGTGCCAAGAGTACTGCTTCGTAATGAAGACCCGCTAATCAGTTCACTTTGATTATTACAAAATCATGCGAAAATCGACAATTTGAAAGAATTAAAGTCAAAACTCTAGAAGAACTCGGACCTTCTTCTAAGACAAATTTACTTGTTAGACCACTTTTCATGGCTTATAAGCCGGTCTATCTTGTATATCTTGCCGGGTACAAGTCATGAATGTTTAGTAAAAGGCCTAAAAAGCAACATTCATTCACAAAAACTGGCCGATTCCCAGTTGTAGAATGAGTACAATAATATGATAATGGGTCAACTTTAATACATTCCAAACAAGTGGATCAATCTTGTTAGGTTCGATGGAATGACTTTTTCAAAAAAAGCTACTTTTGAAAACGTTAGGTACTCTAGAGATGTGTTTTTTCCATGCTCAAGTGTAAAGCACTGATACAGAATACTTTGGTTTAATGTCTCATCCCAATTACAGTTGAGGAGCGGAGGGGTTGGGGGAGGTGTGCGTTACCACTGGTCAAGTTAATGGCATCTAAAGGAGGTAATGGTCTCTAAATGCAGTTAAAAAAATTTATATAACTTTTCACGTCATTCGAGTCACCCTTTTTGAACACGGGCACAATTACACCCTCTGTCCATTTATATGGAAAAAAGACTCTAAAATAATATTAAATAAATCACAGCCCACATCAAATATCTACAGATGAAACAAGTATTAGCATTTCCAAAAATGCTTGAAATCGCCGTTCAGCCATGCATTTCGTCTTATCCATAGATGAATGTATTTCATGTTCTTCATTCATTAATTTGATAATCTTACAACATGCTTTGCACTGAAAAGCGAAGTTATATTTGATAATTTTCACACAGAAATTATAAAGTAGATTAAATATACATTGTAATTTTTATTGTAGCTGGACTATTTTTGAAAGCAGACGATTTGGCTTCTTAATGAAAAACATATCGCCCTAACCCTAATGAAGCATATATAAAACACGGAAAAATCCTGATCAAACTCCTCGCACCGGTTAAGTCACGCTTTGCTACTTTTACTGTACTAATCAGGGGAAGTAACCCCTGCGGGGAGTTTGTATCCTGATTAGAACCGCCCGGAAGCAAGCATTTATTTTTTTCTTTAAGTGCAAGTTTTGGAAAAAACAAACAAACCATACTCTTATTTAGACTACATTCTCTAGTTAAAAATGACATGTAGCAAAAAATATTGCGATAATCCTGTGTTTATCCTACACCAGCCTGAAGACTGGTCCTGAGATCGTACATTCATGATGGTATTTTTCAGTTGTAAGAATAAGTAACCCGACAAACATGGCGGTTGGGCGAGTCCATTTACGCATCCCTTGCAGAAGAATTTTGACGTCCATTTTGTTATCATGTGATATGAAATGCTTTGCTTTGATTGGCTAAAGGCAGGCGGTGTACAGGCAAAACTGTTCAAATCTTGTTAATTGTATATATCGCCGTCCAGGTTTAAATGTACGATCTCAGGACCAGTCTTCGCCAGGGACGGCGATAATAAAATAATCATTTAGTAAACAGTCTGTTCCAGAAGCTTTATTCGATTATAAGGATTTTACAGCTTTACGGATCTCCTCAATTGTTATGGGTAAATCTAACTCCTCGAACCTACAATCTGTTGAATTAAAATCATGTTCATTACAAAACGATTTACACCTTAAATTTTTTGATTAAAAAACATTGTTAGATAAATTTTCAAAATATTTCTTGAAATCTTCCAAAGTAATATCTTCTGAAAAAGACATTTTCTTTTTCTTAAAATGAGACCAAAATTGTTTTGGTTTGTTAATCGTAATTTTTCAATTTCAGAATATTTCATCTTTATACAGGATTTCTATTTTTACGGGTTAAATCGTTAGAATCTTTTTTACATTTACAAACATATTCTGCATCTTTACAACAATTAAAATTATTCAATGCATCTAAATAACAATTTTTCAGTATTCTACCTTCATCATCAAAGCATTCTGCAGTATTTGAAGTAAAGCTATCAGTAAATGAAGCATTATGTTTTGATTTATAATTCTTCTCAAAAAAGTGGGTAAGCCACGCCCCTTATTAAGCAGGTAAATTTCTTTTAAACATTATTTACACACCCTCGGTCAGCAAAATCAATATCAGTCAAGAATTGATTAAATTCATGTAATTTTGCGATTAATCTTGCTTTGAATGAATTTTCTAGAATACAATCCCATACATCTTATACACAGTTACTTTCTTCACGGACGGGTATACAGACGTTTGTTTTCAACGTTTACAGGTGCATAATCACTAAATTCGTTGACAGATTGGTTATCAAAAGAAGTTATATTAGAAAAAATAACTGTATTCCGTCAAAACATAATTGATAACTGATGCTCCAGTTTGTGAAACGTATTTGTTCATACCAATATTAAAATCATTATGCAGTCTTCCGTTAACAATATGTAGATTCGTTGTTTGATAGTTATGCTCGTTCTAAGATGGTAATACCTAAGTGTTCAGTGTTTGTTAAGAAGTTTAATCTTCTTAAAGCGACTGACTCACAAAATTTTGCTGAAATTTTTTATTCTTTCAAATTTAAGAGGATTAAATATACTATGGAAAAAATATAATATTATGCTTCTATACACCATGGAAACTGAAAAAAAAAGTTTTGACTTTACCAGGATTCGAACCCACGACCTTTCGGTCAGTAAAATATAGAGCAACGACTTAGACCACTGAGCCACGGCATTTAGTTATTAGATTGCCTCAAAATTAATGTTATAACTAAAGTATTTACCCCGTGACTAACGGGGTAAATTTTTTACCGATAAAAGTGTGTAAAACTTTATATTTTGATGTTTTTCTGTCACAAAAACTGAGTCAATAACTTAGTTTAAATATGTTCTTCACGATTACAGCAAGAATTTCAAGAGCTTTATGATAACGTTTCCTAGCTTTATTAGATTAAGGCCAGATGAAAAATAAGTTCTAAATATTAATTGATACCTTTCAAAATAAGGTTATTATTTTGAAAAACAGGTGCTTTGGGATATATTGTATATTTTCCTGTTGGGGTATAAACAAATGACCCGAAAATTATTTCAAATGTTAATACAGTATATTCCATGCGTTTCTTTCAAAAGCACAATATGGACACATATTACAGAATAAATGTTATGTGGAAAAGGTCAAAGAATGAGTTCCTAATGACACTAAAACAATTAACACAACAAGCGCTCGCTCAGTTTATTCTCACACATGTTGTGACTGGAAAAATGCTGCAATTTAGGCGATTTTAATAAAACTGAATATGCAATATTTTGCTCAAAGAATACCTTGTGAACCGAGTAAGGTTAAAAATTACTGGATACCGAATGCCATCCCATACTAAACCTAACAAATTAAGGAAAACAATTGGAAAGGAAGTTAAAGCAATATATAATAAGTTAAAGGTTTGTTCCGCCACGCTGCGCGAATACTGGTATGGAACCCAGGAAGCAGTCATCGAGCGTGATGAATCTAAGTTGTAAGAACTTGTATCGCAATCGATGTAAAATAAATGAGTCTAAACAAAGGTTTGTGAAAATTTCACTTTACTGACAATCTTAACAGCTAACCGCCTTACAAAAACTACCCGAAAAAGAAGAAAACGTACACTTATTCAACAAAACGGTGATAACTACACGTAAAGCTTACAAACTACTAATTTCTGACTCTTACATTTGTTTCAAATTTTGATGTATTTTAAGTTTGCGACAACTATTATGTTAATTACAAATGCGCCCTAAAAGCGGCCTGCAATATAGGTGGTTTATCTTGAACCATATTACTGTCTGACACATTTGGAAACAATCCGTGTGTCATGACAGAACAATTTATACTAGTATTAAGCTTAAAAAAACGCACGACAGTCAGACAACAAGGGCACACGATGAAAACATAATCTTAGTCTGTTAATAATTTGGAGCAATTCCGGAAGTGATACGAAAGCAATATTGTTTTGTTTTTCTTTAGATATTCTACTCAGAGATACCTTTGCGCTGGTGAGCAGTTAACTCATTCAGAATTTAAAGTGTTAAGAGAAACGTTTAACTGACTAGCAATAAAGTGATCAAACTCAACATTTTCAAGAAAATAAGAGGACTGTTCATTTACATCATTGTGTTTTACAGCAGAGAATACCTGGTACAAACGCAGAGAGACCGCCGATAATGCAGATTTCGCAGAGAGACTGTCCATATAGTCATGCATCGTGACATTGCTGAAAGTAACTCGATGAAAATACTAATGTGAACGAATGTATCAAGTGTCTACAATTAATGCATGGGGTTTAATATGTTTATCACAGGATAAAATGTCAGTCAACGACCTTCGTCCTGTAAAACTTATCTTCCTGCCTTTCTTCAGTCGGAAAAAATAATTCCGCCCATTCATCTTTGCCAATTTACGCGTGAATTGTCATACATGAAAGCTGCATGAAAGGATCGTAAAAAAACGTAAAAATTTTAATCGGGTATTAATCTTAAATGTTCATAGTAGTTTTGTCAGTGCGAGAGCCGGATTTTGCGCAAATAAAAAGCGACACGCACTTTCTATCGTTTACACTGGTATGTGTGCCAATTTTTCTGTTGAAAAGTTGAGTATACAATCTATCGTCAACATCTATGTATGGTTACATTTTACCCTCGCAAATTGCAAATTCAAATTCACAGTGTGCTGTGTGAAGTAGCGATACTTATAGTCGTAAACACAAGACAGGACATCTGGCAACGAATAGAGTCCATACACCAAAGACAACGAGACTTTCAGTTATACTGTAATGAATTGTGAATAACATCGTCTGACATTTTATGTCATTTGTAAATTTAACTTGACCAAGTACTTGGTTAGAATATTTGAAAATAAACTATAAGACAGCAATTTTTAAACGAAATTACCTTATGTTAGAGCCGTATGCATACATGGTTGAACCAGTTAGATATACATACCTGTTAAGTCAAGAAATATAGAATTCTTCAGAAAGGATTAAATACATACACTTAACTATATATTAACATTTCAGTATGAAATCATACAACAAGGACAATCAGTGAAAATACAATCTGAAATGCATAACATGTAAACGAAACTAAGGTACATGATATAAACCTGTCAAAAGTCATTATATGAAACATGGAAGCGGATCAGTTACCGAGTCGTACCGCATAGGACTTATTATCCAGGGCTCGCAAATTCCACAAACACTATAAATTAAGTCTTGGGTGAGAGTTAAACCAAGGTCCCATGTATTAGTGTTTTTAAAATGTGATGCTATACTCCATAATCTAAAATAACCTCTCTTCTAGGGGTGTCGGGCAAGCAGGAAACTGGTTTCGATTGTTAATACACTCCAATACTACATATAGTTTGATTCTATTTTTTTCCGTGTGATAAAGTTTAGTTTTCAATGGCGTATTGCAACAGCTCTCTCCATACATTTCACATGACCATCATCTAAATATATTATAGTTACAGGGAAGCAATATCCCACTTTTTGTGTTACATTTCTTCATTAAGCTAAACAATCAGATCTGAGTCATCGGCACCTATTTCTTCTTATTTGCAGTTTTGACTGTAGTTGCAGCATTTCTAGCGGGAGTGAATATTGGAATACAACGTGGACATGTTTTCAGTCGCTCTTACATACCAAATCAAATGAAGGTAATCTAGTTTCTTTTATTTTGTTAAGGCCCTCCTCTCAAAAACAATGTGACATAATCATAGTGTTGCTCTTGTCCGTACGTCATGATAAAAACATGTTTAACTTCTGATTCATCTTTTCATTGCTTACCTTTCAAGTTTTACAAAAGAATAACTACATGTGGACAACTTTTCGTTGTGTCCTTTTTTTCAGAAAAATATAACGTTTTTTATTCTTCATTCATTTTCAACATAAAAAACATACGACCTACATGTATAAGACACCGTTAAAGAACCAGTGTTTTGTGATTATTTTATTTATCCCTCTTTATGGTTTTCTTCTTTTATTAACATAACTATCTAAATCTGATAAAAGGAATAATGTTAGCACTGCACAGCCCCTACATCTTTCTCCCGCAAGCTTTAAGCTCGGACAAGAGCTTCACATGAATTTGATTCACAAATTTTCATCAAATTAATGTGACACATTTTCTATTTTCACGTGCTAAATAGCCTTTGATCTACTATGTACAGCTAGCACAGAAAAAGTTTTACAGTTTTAACACATACTTAACTGTATTCGTTCTCCTTCATAAACTTTTAGGAAAGATTAAAAGTAACTGCGAATTGTAATAGCACCAAAAAACATTGGTAATTAGAATCAATATTCTTGATTCGAAGGCATATACGACCGTTTTTTATTTCGGTTAGTGTTTATTCCTTTTGCAAAAAACGAATAGAAAATAAATTCAGGAAAATCAATCATTATTTCAAAAAAACAAAAAACAAAAAAACAAACGTTTTGTGAGCACATTTTCTATTCATTTCACGTAATGCTGCCCAACCTAACCAAGGGGTACACATAAAACAATCACAGTACAGATTATGTAAGAAAAGTTATTTGTAAGAAAATTTGTATGGACTTAAGCATATTGACTGAAGCATAGTCAAATTTATTTAAGAAGTGGTTTTCGATCAACATGATGTTCAGTTATTTTAGAAAATCAGTTAAATTCACAAAAACCTTCTTTACGGCCTTTTCTAAACTGTCAGATTGCTGTTCAATCAATCTTCAATTAGTCTTTAAAACCGCAGTGCAGAGCTTATTTGTTAAATAGCATTTATCATTAGAATGTAGTTTACCTTTCCTAAAGCTAAAGTCTCTTACTAAGGACTGTCTTCCTTATTTCACAAACAAGAGTTTCAATAGATGTTATGACACAGAACTCGCCGTTGACTTCATGCTTTCGTTTTAATTTATTTCTCGAAGATTTTTTTATGTTCTAAGAACAAATTATTGTTCGAAGAACTTACGCTTTGCAAAATTCAAATGCTTCAGTTTCTGAAATAACATACATTCTGTAACATATAACACACGATGCTTGGGGTTGCCCTACTTTTCAGTTAAATTAGCAAACTATCACTCAATAAGCATATTGTCCTCTGGGGTGATTTCAGCCAAATAGTAGCTGCTTATGTGGGTAATCAACGAGGCAAATCATTTTATCTAAGAACACATTATAAGAGATTGACTGACGTAAATGTTCACTGATTTGGTGAAGAATTGACAGCTCATTGATGATTGAAAGGTAACCGACAGAAATATGGGCGGGAAAAGATACGAGCGAAAGGTCGGTACAAATACAGTTTATCGGCTTTTTTTGCCTCGCACCGACAAAACTGCCGTGCTTTGAATTTACAAAGCGTTAAACTTAAAAATGATAACAAAACCGACCTGCCTGTTGGTACTAAATGTTATAATTTCAGATGATCATTTAATAAGCGTTTTTGAGCACATAATACAATATTTCATTTGCGATACTTTGTTCTATTAATTTTTATTTGTTTCAGAATCAATACAATACGTCTAGAAGAGCTGACATTAACGGTAAAAGGTACACTGTCCTTTATTTTAACCCATCAACATTCTTAGTAAAAAACCGAAAATATGCGGCATCTTGTGATTTCAAAAAATGCGAGTATAACAACTGTTACTTGACGTTTGACAAGAGCTATGCAAACAAAAGTGACGCAGTCATATTTGATGGTATATTTATGCCGAAAACTGGTATAAACTTTACGCGTCCAGCAGGGCAAATATGGATATTTAATGCTCAAGAGTCACCAATGAAGTATCATATGGGTGGCAATTGGTGGTATAAGAACTCAGAATATGTTTTCAACTGGACAATGACTTATAACATAAACAACACCGATATATTTCTACCTTATGGTGAAATACAAAAACAGAAGAAGGAAGTGGAAAAGGATTTCAGATCAATAGCTCTGAAGAAAAACAGGACAGTATTGATGATATCGTCAAATTGTTTTACTCCGTCTAGAAGAGCTGACTATGTCAAGAAACTTAGAAAATTTGTTGACGTGGAGGTTTTAGGAAAATGTGGAAAGAAATGGGATTGCGGACTTCACTACAGGCACGATGATCATTGTTTTCAGATAATAAATAAATACAAATTCTTTTTAGCATTTGAAAATGCCATGTGTCACCAGTATTTTTCGGAAAAGTATTTTGAGAATTACAATTACGACTCAATAATGGTAGTACGAGGTGGTAGCAAAGGAGAGGCTAAATATTTATTTCCCAATGGGACATTTATACCAACGGAAGACTTTAAGAGTATAAAACAACTCGGAGAATACTTAAAGAGTATTACTGTGGATGAGTATGCAAAGCTTTTAGAAAGAAAGAATCAATATTATTCAGTTAGTTATAGGGAAGTATATCAACGAGCATTATGTAATTTATGTGAAAAAATGAACTTTCAGGACAAATATGCAAAGGTCATTAAGGATATGAAAGCATGGGCGTTTCAACGAAAGACTTGTCTCAGCCAAAATGAAGTGAATGATATTCATTAGATATAGTCTGTGCTCGCATATAACCATATGCAAATACAACGATATTACATGTATGAGTTCTCCCATCTGCCCTCATTCAAATTCAGCGTTGGTACGTGTATCACTATGTCATTTAGTAATCGGCAAAATTTTTTATTTTTCTATGCATGATGTAATTTGGCTGGAGGTTTAGAAAATGATAAAAAAAACTTTATAAAAACCGAACTTCGGGCCAAACTTTGATTGCTAATCCTATATTAAAGTTGACGGATTTTTCAAAAAATGTTTTTCAATCTCAGAGTTTACCTGTATGGTTTTTGTTTCAAATTCACGTTGTTGTTTGTATACTTCTCTTCATCAATATAATTTCGCACTGATCTATGTATCATTGAAAATTATCGCATTTCATTCTTCAGCACATATCTCTTCTTCCAAGAGTTGACTTTAGTTCAGTGCCAGCTTTGTACACATGTTGAATATATTCATTTTAGAAATGAAGTGTGGGCGCTAGGTTATAAAAAACCGGATGTTTAAAATAAAACGCCTCTTGCTCAAGTCAGCTGTTAGTGAAAATTGAGATCTCATGTGATCGATATTTTTGTACATTCGGGAGTACACCTCAAACAAACATTTGTTGTTAAGAATCTTTCTTCCATTACCAAACAGTTAAATATAAATAACAAACTTTAACTATTACACTGTCGGGCACAATTCATTGAGCTTTTCATTGATCATCGTGTAATCAATATAAAACAAGTCTTTCTTCTTAATTGCCTTGTATAATTGAAGATCAACCGCAGGTATTATCCATTTTGAAAACATAACATAAACACTGCTTGTCCGTATTTGTCGAATTCATCTGCGGAAAGTAGTTTACTGCTTGCTCAAAAAATGTCACCTATTTGATGACTTGGTGTCGTTCTTGGTGCCGAAAAATAAATCCGCGGCTACTATCACTTCTCTTGATTGTAAGATTTTTTTTCAAGGAACAACATCAGACGTTTTATTGGGAAACACTTGAGACACAGCTATTCTTGATTTTTTCAAATCCGTTCGGGGTGGACAAATAAAATTATATTAATGAACTGAGTTTTCTAAAATAACTTGTTTCAAGCCACATCATGTATTCTGTGCGAAAGAAATCTTCTGCAACAATTTTATCACATAATTCTTTCTATTTAATTTGTTTTAAATTCTAATGTGTGAGCTTTGGCAGACTTTTTAATCACCACATCTCCATTTTGAGGCTCGTTTGATGTATTTCGACTTATTGACGTTTAAATGTACTAAAAATAGTTGTGTTTTGACACAAGACAGGTAGGCGCGGCAATTTTTGTTGTCTAGTAAATTATTTTATTTTCTGTTCGTAAGTTGACAGCGTATTCCTTCTTTAAAGAAACAATATAATTATTTTATTTAATTTTATTATAACTTGTAACTTACAATGCATCATCTTTCTTTTTATGGAATGTTCTGTTTTACTGCATGTATGTGCATTGTGTTTCGTGTTTGAGTCATTCTATGTTTTCGCCACATTTTTAAAAGAACAACCAGCAATTTTTCACTGTCATCCAATTTCAGTTTGCTTTCATTTATTGAGCATGTGAACTTATTCCTTTTGTAAAACCAAAAGATGCAAGCTTAATGAGTTCTAGTTTTGCAAAGGGAAGTATTCTTTGTAACTGGTTGAAAAGAATTTTGTCACTCATGTTACAGGAGTTTCAATTATCAATGAAAATTTTCTGTTGATTATTTTATGTTTCTGTCATAAAAAAATCAAAAGTTTTCTTCATGCATTCCTAAAATATTACTATCCTGTCATGCTGTTCTCTGAAATACAGAAAATTCTTATGCTTTAATCAATAACTCTAAAATAATCCCAAAATTTCTTATGTTTTCTAAAGTTTTTATTTTTTTGCCGGAATCCTTCAAATGTTTAAACATACTTTAAATGTAAAAACTTGTGTAAATGATTACATTTATATAAAAAATCCCGTTATTTACTAGATGATATGAATTTAATTTCAGACTTTTTCTGTACTGTTACATGAGTGACAGGCAAATTACATGAAAGACATGTTGTTACAGTAGTGACAAGAAGATCGAAAAGAAGTTATAATCTTTATTGATTTAATGCTGTTTACAAACAAACAAAAAATCAAAATAAACCAGAAATATCTTCTAAAAAAGTATAGATACGTTTCAAAATGAATGCCCCTTAAGTGTATAGTTTTTGGACATTGGCAAATATTGAATGCATGTAGTAATTGAATGTCCTATTTCCATAACAGTTCAGGCAATTAACAAAAAAAAAACAACAAAGGTTGAGTTTAATGTTAAAAGTGTCACTGTCCTTTGCTGTAAAATAAATAAACTATTTAGTTATATTTACTATATATTTATTCCATTTAGAGTAATTTGTCATGGCCAAAACGTTTTGATATTGAATTTATGAGTGTATTGATGTTATTATTTGCATTATTTTCAGAGGCATTAAAACTAATAATTACAAATGTTACCCTAAAATTTCATAACTGCAACACTTTTAACTAATGGCAAACTTTCTTCTTCATCTGAAGATTTTGTATGTAAAAATTTCATTTGTTACAAAAATGTAAGTCAGAATTATTCGATGAAAAAATGGCTATATAACTTTGCTTGTAAACAAAATAACCTATATGCAAACTGTAAATTGACATATATCTATATGACCTTGACCTCAAAAGTCAAATTGTCAAAAATACTTAATATTAGCCGTATCTCCCCTTATCACGAAATAGAATAAGTTCAAGTTTGAACACAACAACCCTATCAGAGAGATCTTCCAATTGAAATATATTTGACCCTTAAATGACCTTGTACATGAGGTTTAATTTCAACAAAGAACAAAAAAAAACACTTCTTTTGAATGATTTTTCTTCATCTGGTCCTCAGCTCAAAGGTCATGGCACCACTTCGGGAACATTTTCATCTTTCAAGGACAGTTCTTGTGTTTATTTCTTTCATATCCTTTGTTTTACTCTTTACTGCCTTTTTCCGTTTTGACATTTCTTTGCTTCCCTTCTGTCATATATTTCAGTAACTTCTTTTAAGCAAACTATTTGTGCTGTTTATATTTCATTTTACATTTCTTTTAGTACGCTTCTCGTCTGTTTTGGTGTGCATCTCTGGCTAGCCCTGTTTTTTCAGTGATGTTCAACATTTCAAACACCCATTTTTCTGGAGTAAAAAAAACTCTTGATAAATATCATGTCAAGTCAACAGTCTTTCTTTTCATAACAGAAACTGATACCGAACGAATGTGAGTTGTATTCTTCACGCCCGGAAGTTTATTTAACTGTTTGAAATCTTTTGAAATCTGTCTTACTCATACATAAGCTTATAATTATGATTTACGTCAAAAAAAATAAATAGAAATACTCACTGCTGTAACAAATTTAGTCACTCAATGTGCTAAATGTTTACCTTATGCTTCTCAAAAATACACACTACATTGCATAAACAGCTGCATATTGCTCATTTTTATATAAAAAAAAAAAACTAGAGCTATCACTAAATGCGATTAATACCCCTGCAAGACTGCTTCTGGACTGAGGTACTTATTAGTAACAGAATACTTTGTATAAGAATTGAAATAGTGTTATGGTTGTGGGAAATTAAAGATAGTTGTGGTTCTTGTACAGTGCATTTTCTGTGTTTGTGCTTGACCATTGTATGAAGTTGCATTGAATTCCAACCAGTAGTTTTCAAGTTAGGCTCCAGACAAGGAAACCCAACAAAGTGCAATAACTCTGCAAATAGTGAAGGTGGAGTTATAGCTCTTGTACACTGCACTTCCTGTTATTGTGCTTGATCACTGTATAAAATTGTATTGAATTCCAACCAGTAGTTTTCAAGTTACACTCTGCACAATCAAATCCAACAAAGGGCAATAACTCTGCGATTACAGAAGACGGAGTTATGATGGTAGAACACTGCACTTCCTCTTATTGTGCTTGACCATTGTATGAAGTTGCACTGAATTGCAACCAGTAGATTTCAAGTAATGCTTCGGACAAGGAAAACCAACAAAGGGCAATTGTAGTTACGGTTTTTGAACATTGCACTTTCTCTAGTTGTGCTTGACCATTGTTTGAAGTTGCATTGAATTCCAACCAGTAGTTTTCAAGTTATGCTCTGGACAAGGAAATCCAATTAAGGGTAATAACTCTACACATAGTGAATATAGAGTTATGATTCTTAAACACTGCACTTCCTCTCATTGTGCTTGATCATTTTATGAAGTTGCATTGAATTCCAACCAGTAGTTTTCAAGTTATGCTCTGGACAAGGAAAACCAATAAAGGGCAAAAAACTCTGCAAATAGTGAAGACTGGAGTTATGATTCTAGAACATTGCACTTCCTCTCATTGGGCTTGACCATTGTTTGAAGTTGCATTGAATTCCAACCAATAGTTTTCAAGTTATATTCTGGACAAGGAAAACCAATAAAGGGCAATAACTCTACAAATAGTGAATATGGAGTTATGATTCTAGAACACTGCACTTCCTCTCATTGTGCTTGACCATAATGAAGTTGCATTGAATTCCAATTGTTAGTTTTCAAGTTTACTCCGGACAAGGAACAACCCGACCGACCGACCAACCAACGGGTGACTCCTATATACCCCCAAACTTCGTTTCGGGGGTATAAATAGTAAGACAGCGACGAGCTAGTATGTTATTCTAGAGTCTATGTTCAAAATAGCTATGAATGTCAAAGTATCTTATTTAAACTATAATGTTCAGTTCACGATTCCTATTTAGTTTGAAAATTCTCAATAGCACAGCATGTTGTTACTAGGTTTTAAAAAGAGAATTTTGTTGAAAATGTAGAATGTATTGTAATACCGCAGATAGATATGACGACATCTGACTGGTTAAGACTATCCGTATACGAAGCCATGTATAACGTGAGCGAAATCCGCATATACCGTGGGCAACGGTTTTCCCTAAAGAGTCTCGATACTTTCTCGATATATGACTGGATACTTATTCTCATTGTTTCGTTACATAAAAAACTGCAGCTATCTTTTCTCTGGATTCAAAAAATTAAACAATAGTAACTTCCCTTATAAGTTTGTCCTGTATACAAAAAATGAAGAGATATCCAAACTAAAACATGATTTTGTGTAATAAAGGGCTACAGTATAGAATAATAAAGACTAAACTACCCGCATGAGTTTCAGAATGAACGAGCAAATTTTATTTTTGTGTTCCATTCACATAATGTGAATATCTTTCTTTAAATACACTCAAGCTGCCTATTACAATCAGCGGAACTGTTCTTTTGTTTGTTTGCCGTGTGGTCTGTAGGAATCTATAGGTGTTACTCACCAACGGCTTTGATAAAAATGCTTATCAGGCTGTAAGAGAAGAGCAGGTGCTTGCTAGAAGGCCTTCCATTCAATACAATGTCCCTATGCATACACTAGGGGACAGGGTACTTTGGGCAAAATAGACTCTGAGACACTAAGACCTGGACCACTATCATTGTTTAGTGAAGAAGAAGAAGCAGTCTTCATAAACAATCTAAAGTACATGGCCAACTTAATATACTAGTATGGACAAACAGGCATTGAAGATAATCCCTTATTTTTCACTATTTCACTTAAAGGGAAATTATTCCTTCCAATATTTATTTTATGACCGGAATAAAATATCTATAGTCATCTAATTTGTATAATATCTAATTTCTTTTCTACTGAAATTGTACTTTTGTCCATACGATTTCAGGTCCTAAAGTTATCACCAAAGCTTCAGAATATGCAGTCTATCTTGGTAAGAGGTCCAGAGACCATCCTGTCACGGGAAGGGGTACAGTTGTCTGAAGTCATCATGGCCTGAACTGAGGACATAAAACCCAAAAGATCTAGCCCAAGAGCTTGCTTAGGCCACATCTGAAGAAGTGGTTAAATCATACTTTGACAGTTACTGTTACTTTATGTGTCACTCACAAAAGTGTCCTGGTGACCCAAAATGACTTTTTTCTTCAGACAGGGACTTGATTGCTCAAAAGCAGGAATCTGAAAGTAGAAAAGAGCATAGAATTACTACTAGTAAAATTGTGTCCGGAAAATGTATTACATACCAAGCTGATGAGAAAAAAAATCAGAGAGATCTCCACTGGAAGGGTAAAACAATGAAGTCAGGTAAAATGTCTAAAATCAAAGCTAAAACTAATTTATTATTTGTACCTGTCTGGTCCTTCTAAGTTTGTTCTGAATTCTCTCCATAATTCTTTAGACTCTGAAAATGATTACACAGAAAGGTATTGTGTATGTCGAAGATTTGAATCGGAGGAGCTCAGAAACACAGATTCCCTTAATTTCGTAAAATGGGCTAAATGTGACGTTGATGAGTGTAAACACTGGACACACCTAAGATTCTGCTGTGTATAGAGGGTTGTCAGGCACAACGATTAATGTGAATATTCCTGTCATAAAAACTCCGAAGAGTAGTATCAATGTGACAGACATTCTTTGAGCAGAATTCTGAAATGATTATATTGATTTTTCTTCAACAACGTATTCCAAACATGTATTCTGCAGTGAAACTTAAAAAAGAATAGCCTATTCCTCTCAAAATGATATTAAAATTTGAGTACTATCATAAAGTTTGGAAAAATATGAATATGTTTTTAATATTATTTAAATATTGTTTTTTAGCCTGTCATTATATTTTTAGTATTCAAATAATGGATAATAAATATGTAAAATCTGTATACTGTTTAATTGATTACAGCAATGATAGATTTTTTTATTGAAAAACTTGTTAACATTTTAAAAGCTGTTTTAATTATTACCAAAAAGGCAATAATTCCAAATAAAATATGAAGTGCATACATGGATACTGTTTAAAGAGAGTTTTTTTAAATCTCACTTTTCAAGTGCAGTACTTTTTCTTGTTTTGGAGTATGCTTGTACTTTATATTGACACAAGGTGAAGGTCACGAAATAGGCAGTGTTTCCAAAATGGCGGCGGTTCTGAGAAATTGTTTTTCAGTCATTCTTATTAATAACTGAGTATATTTTACATTCTTATAGATCTATAAGATAACGTTCTTATATTGAATGATTAAACTGCACTAAAAGTGTTTTATTTATGATATTGTCTATTAGATCTATATATGTAATGACACAAAGTCGCTTACTATTACGAAACTGGTAGGACAACGCTACTAAAGTAAATTCATTTCCGAATTTTCGATTTATATCATCATTTGTCCAACACAGACCGTATTTTTTCACTCTGAAGTCAGCTGTCAGCGTCTTTTAATCCACAACAACAAGCATTGTTCAAGTAGAATGTTCTTGCTTTCATCAATGGAATCATAAACGTAAGCCAATAATGACGTCGCAGTATGACGTCACTAAAGTTTGTACAAGGGATAGTTATGTTTGTTGCATTTATAAAAAAAAATCTTATTCTAGAAATACTGACGATAAGGTTCTTAAATATCTATATCAAAAACAAACTCTGAACAAAATCACGTTCGGTTTATTCTAGAAATAACATAGAATAAGACGAAAGAAAGAGGTCTATAGATCTACCTCGCCAAGTATCTATATAGCTCTAACTAATATCATTTGTCTTACAGTCGAATATTTTTGCTATCCATTTAACAAAATTTTATTTATTAGAATGAAAACATATTGTATAGTTTTGTTTGCGAAAATATTTATATTTTGTATTTTAGTCACAGGTATGCATTCATCCCAATGTAAAAATAAAGGAATCAGGCTGAAGTACACGTTCAGAATTTTACAGTTCTGACTTAAAGACCTTTGAAGAAAAGAAATCTGGCAGAGAATAAGTCGGGAAGTGTCGGCACTAAGTTATGCGTACAGGTCTGAAAAAGCAGTGAAAAATGAGCAAACATTAGAAGGAAGGCTAAAGATAAGATCTAAGGAGAAATTGGAAAGAAGAAAGACAGGAGGGGGTTCATAAATTGGCGCTAGCCAAAAGTCCCTCAGGATAACTGAGCTCCTTGGAAGTTTATCCGCTTTCAGTGGGATTGAGGGTGGCTCAGATACAGATGTATCTTTAATTCCTTTCAATAATATTTAACAATTTCATGTCGTCTGCTTTTCTATTTTTAAACTTTTTATTTTAATCTAGGACACTTCATTGAAATGGAAACATGTGTTACACTTACATAAAACTTCCAGTAACTACATCGTCAGCTGAAACAGTAACAGTATTGTTCTTGCATTAAAATCAACTTAATTACTAGCAATAATTTGTCAGACAAGAGACACTTATCCCATTCACACCCATCTCTCTGTGTTCGAGTCGCTTACTGCAATAATCATATGTTCATAATCGACCTAAAGTAAATCCTTTTTTTGCGAAGAGAGTGCAAATACACTCATGCACTCTCACTTACTGACGAAGTGAAATAGTAAATATTGAATACTGTTTTAGTGATTTTATCATTTTTTATTGGGCGTTTAAAAATAGTATGCAGAAAGTTTCATTGTTAACTTTTCCAACTTCAATGTTATGTCTTTGCATTCCACAGATTGTATGCACTTCATCAGTAACACCCCGCGTAAAAACAATGTTACTTATAATGAACAGATGGAAGAGTCAAGCGTTTCGGTTGCTGAAAATGGATATGAAGAACCTTCTCAGCAAACACATGCTATTGACAAACCTACTTTAAGTACAAAGCGTCCATCTGATAATAGAATGGAAGTACAAAGAGCAGTTGTTGATCAAAAAACTATTGTAATTGACATGTTCTGCTTGATAAGATACTATTGCAGTTACATGGAAATGACAAAAACTGTACAAAAATTAATGGATACTTCTCTTAAATGGGATTTATGAAGTCTGTCACACATTTCAAGATTTTAAGTCAGTTGTTATTGATGAAATTTTACATCGCTTTTTTCTTATATATTATATTATTATCTCCAATTTTCAGTGCACAGTTTATTAAAAAGTCCGATATTTTGAATTTACTGATGCAATATATTTTTTCTTTCATTTTAATCTTTTAAACCTATTTTAGTATCAAATTCCAGATATGCTAAACGACAGAGAATCAGAAACGATATTTTGATGGACTACCAGATGCAATATTTTAAATTTCAACATTTAGCTAAGGCTCGATTACATTAGTGGACAAATTGTCTGTTAAAGTGGACGTTATAAGATGACCGTTAACTTTGAGGAACAGAATTTAACGACTTGGTTGAATTTAATAGTCGGTTAATATATTTAACGGATCATTAAATTTAAAAGAGCTTTGAGGAACTGGGCCCTGCAGCAGTTTGAATTCTTTAACACTTTTGAAGAACTTACATACACAAGATGTTCATGGCAAAGGGTGTATAAGATAAACGAATTCTAGGGGCAATGAACGTGATCCGGGTTGTGTTGTATTCAACATACATTCTAATCGATTTCCACACGACTGCTTATGGTTAAGTAAAGGCCATTCAGAAGCAAAAGGAATCGTTTACATTTAAAATTATGCTGGTGACCAGGATTTCAAACAATAACCTTTTTTTCGCATCGGCTAACTTTTATTTTCTAATATGGACTTAGTCATCTTCTTTGATGTTCATCTATGATAAAATAATATATATTTGCTAAAACGTAAATATTCACAGTAAAAATGACCTCACTGTTATCATATTTTCATAGGAAATGAATAAAAGGGTAAACAGAATAGCCAGATAGAGACACCACTGTAAAGTAGTTCACATACTTGTGCTCCTTATAAATATATATACATTTTAGAATTAAAATAGATTTTATAATTTTCGTGATCTACCGTCGAAAATATCACGTTTTCTCGTGCAGATGCGTAATTATTTAATCACTGAGGCCTACAGCCTTCGTAATTAAATTACTACGCATCTGAAGTCGAAACAATGTTATATTCGTCAGAAGATCACTCAAATATCACGATTTTGACTTCAGACTTAATCACGAAGTGGAATGAGTGATCAAAACATTACACATCTGACCAAGAAACCGTGTTTGACGGTAGATCACAAAAACTGCAAAATCTATTTCCATTCAAACACGTGAGTATATTGAAAAGGAGCGCACTAATCATGCAATTTTTGACGGTTGTTGTGCTTGTCTGACTATTCAATATACCCCGCTGTTAATTTCCTAGGTAAAAATGAAAAAAAAAAAAACGAGAAAATTTTTAGTCTATCAGTTAATAATTTACGGTAGCAAATATGTATTATTTTATTATAGAATAACATCAATGAGGATAATTGAATCCACTACAGTATTTGACCTATAGATTAAAAGTAGTTCACAGTGACGTCAGCGGGCCCGTGCTTGTATCATTACGTACATGATGTATCACTGTCAATTATTTCTTTGTTTTTGGTCAGCGAATTGCGGATAGTGTTAAAATGCAAATTCTGCCTATGCCCACGTTCTTTATTATGCTTGAATGGCGTAAATTATTGAATTATGATTATAAAAGTAATTTTCTTTTAAAATCATTATTTGTTATAACATATGTCAACTTCCAAAAAATAAACTTGGAAAGGGAACGATCAAATGAAGCTGATTGGAGTATTGCATGAAATGAAAGATAGAGATCACTATGCAAACTTCCATCGGTTAAGTGCATGGACATGTCTTGTTAGAGCAGTCAGCGGGAACTTCAACACTGTGATGATACATTAGTAAAGAAGGAAGGGTTTTGTATGTAGAATGTAACCTAACTTGTAGGAAAGGGTTAATAGAGCTAGATTAGAAAGCAACACACTTCTATGCACTAAACAACGAAAAGCGACATTTCTTCGATCGACGGAGGCAAATAACACAAAGACCTGTGAGTATTTTGTAATGATTTGACTTAAAATTAAACACAAAAACTAGCATAAAATATGGAAGTTGTCATCAAGCATGACATTTTTATTACTTTCTTGGCCGTAAAAGGTCAATATGTAGCAAAAATTTAACCAATTATTATTAACTTATCCAAATTTCAAATTAAAGAGACCTCGTTGAAAGATAAGCTTATTATATATGTTTTATTGATCTGAACATGTTTAAATCACGATCTTCTTGTCACGGCAGCCTTTGTAGTTTGCAAAAAATAAGTTATTTTCAATTTCAATTTTTGTGAATGACGCCCATTTAAGTCGTGTAAATGAGTTTGGCGCAGAATAGAATGTAACCACAGGACCTGACATAAATTTAAACAGAGATATTCATTTTTCTTCATGATGAACCTTAATGTTAGGGCAGCACTATCAAAAATTCCTTCACACTATGGGGTTTAAAAAAGAAACATCACGCTTTAAAGCATGATATTTTGACACAGTCCCGCGTAATAGAAAATATAATGTGAGTTTATATGACAAAAGTGTAAGTTGTAACTACAATCTGAGTATAAAAAGACAAAAAATAAACCACTGGAAACGACAGTGAAAGCAAAATAACAAAAAATATAAACAAATAAACAAAAACACATAAAAAACAAATAGAAAAGAAACAACAACAAAAAAGAAGCAGCAGCAACAACAACAATAACAAAAAACAACAACAAACAAACAAACAATCCCTACAAAAACAAACAAACAAAAGGAAAAGTCTTTTTTTCGATATGCCTTTTAATTGACATTTTATTTTAAATTAAGCGGGGAAATGTGCGTCTTTTATGAAATTATGTGATGATTTGAATAATGAAAAATCATTTTGAATCCGGCACAAACGTGTCACGAAAAAGAATGCTTTCAACCGGAATCAAGCAAGGTAATGCAGTTAAATTATATTTCACTAACTCAAATGCAGGGAGTATAAATTTCATAGTTCAGAGCGCTTAGCACGGAGGTAGATTACAACAACTAATTATTTGTAACTATCTCATATATCAACGTACCCTATCCTGTCTTTAGATCGCAGTGTAGAGTAGTATTCATAACATTTAATAAATGAGATCCAATACTTTCGAAGTAAATAGATAAACAGGTGACAAATACACAGTATTTTTGTCTCAACATTTTCTATAAAACGCTAACGAAAGTTTCCAAAAAGTAACATATAATGTTTCCTCGTCTTACCCCTTTCCACACATTGTCTTTTTTAACATTCTAAATGCGACATATACACACTAATTGAAGAGGTCATCAGACAGTTGCAGACGGCATCCTTCTTTGCGTATCGAACTGAAGTTAAACCTCAAGATCTGAAGTCCATATCTTTAGAAATAGTCTCCAAAAATCTTTGTGCGCATGCTGGGCTTAAAAATACGAATTCAGGAAACAAAATATTAGTACATGTTGTCAAAGTTTTCTTCTAGATGACCTTTCACCTGTTTAACCTTTGCAAGTAGTTAAAAGAGTTGGAGGAAACCATTTTAAATATTTGGGAGGCATGACATGACAACTTGAATTATTGTCGTTTTTTCATTTGATTTAAATTAAAAAGCTGATAGACTAAATAAGACAGGCATGATTCTTTAAAGCATGCTGATGAACCTTTGTTATGCTTCATTTTAAAGAAGCTTATTTGTAGCTATTTTTGTATGAAGTTTTCCAACACAGTCATACCACAGAGGGGTAGTTTTCATTCTCACATTGTGCTTGCTAATTAGATAGGATTCACACCTAGTGTATGATTTTTAAGTTTTATGTTGCAGAGATGTTTAGGATAATGGATGTTTAGGATAATGCTTATGAAAGAACAGTTACCGTGTTTTTGTGAGTATAATGGAACCTAGAATGAATTATGTCTACCATTTGCAGCTTAATGAGCCGAAAAATTACAAAAAACTATGTTAATTCGCACTAAATAAATTCAAATCAAAGTTTTATTTGCACGTTTATCGCCATCATCGCAATAAAACTGCCGGGAGGGTTGGTTTGTTTACAAACGAATGATGCATCACAATCAAACAAATCAACATGAAAACTTATCATGTTGATGCATTTGTAGTAATATATAATTATTGAAATAGCTAAAGAAACCTGAAAAAAGAGGCTTATGTTTCTTGAAAATATAAGAAGAACATTAATTCAACATTGTTATTTTTATCGATATCATCATGATCATCATTATTATATTATAAATTTTACACATCAATCAGATGTTTTGACTACACCACAAGCTTGAATTCACTAGAAAAAAAGGCAGGAGAAACTTGAAAAAATAATTGAGAAAAACTCTGAAATCATATTGATTGAATTTTAATTTATCTGGAAACACATAAAGAAGGCACGTAATTTAATGTTGAAGAAGCTAGTTTTACGTATTCCTTGAAGCGGTAAGATATTTGTAACATATATATAAATGGTGATTTTAATGATTTAACCCGCAAAACTAAACCCGCTTAAACATTTTTTTTTGAAAAAAAAACTGCGTTGTTTTTAACATATGGAACGAAGAATGGCCTATAGACTTTCCAAACAACGGATTTAAAACAATCAATAGAAGTAACTTTGAAATAATTGTGAAAAAAATGTACCTTGGTTATTTTGCGGTTTAAACTAACAAGACACCTTGAAACAAAGGCTGAAGAAAAACACACATCAATTAGTATTTGTTATGCAGGAATTTGATGCAATTTTATATATCTACAATGACAGGCTACCATTACTGTCTACAAATATCTTTATCCGGATACAAATATTTCGAACTAGAAAAGCATTTGGACAGCGTACCACAATGGAATGTTATTTCAGTAAAAATTACACAATGCCTGCTTACTGTTACAATCTATTCATTGACAGTGCTATTGTGCTTACTGGTATAGTCATTATGCATGCTGGCATCTTCACCACGCTTGTTGACAATGATACCCTGCTTTCTGGAAATAACAACTGGTATGCTGTTTAGGCTCTGCTGTATATATCATAATTTTATTTGACTGAATGACAGTGCAATGTGTACTTTTCTATTGCTTTGTTACAATGCTCCCAGAACAAAATGTACGAAGTGACCACACAATATGAAAGATGTAATCAGCCACTAAGTAAGTATAATGTCAATTGCAAAACTGCACGTCACATTTTGATACCAGGGGGCGAACGTTTGGTTTGTAGTTTTCACAAAAAGATAACGGAAATCTCCGGCCTATGACGGAATTTGATTAGCTGTTGCCTAAACCATTTCCCATCAGTTAGATCTTCATACATGTTCGGATATCCTCGGTATCTTTCCGATAAATAAATATTCAAATTACGGAAAAACACGACTACTTTAACATAGCACCCCCTGTTGTCAAAATGTGACTTACAATTTTGAATTGACATTATGCTTACTTCTATTTTGCCTAGTGCCTGATGACAATTTCTATGTTGGTTGATTACTTCGTGTATTTTGTTCTTAGATGCATAACAAATGAACCAAGATAGCCACGGCATGATGAAATATACCAATACGCAACATTGAAGTGTCATTCAGTCACACGATAATATGATACATGGATCATAGTCTAAACTGCATTCACGTTGTAACTTCCAGCAAGCAGTGTATCATCGTCAACAAGCGTGATTGAAGTGCCAGCATGCATAATGACTGTACCCGTAAAGACTATAGCAGTGTCAGTAAAGAAATTGTAACAGTGAGCAGACATTGTGTAATTTTTACCTTAATAACATTCCATATACCACCTGAAAACTAATTTGACAAATTGTTTTTGATCATGATTATTCTTAGGTCGTCGGTACTAACAATTATGTATGTGATAAATTGATGTAATCCGATTTAAAATCACCAAATCATAAAACAAAAGACTAAACATTGAGTTGTTAAATCAACATCTGTTTCAAATATAAACATACAGCAAAGTTTAGTCCAGGACTGAAAAGAAATACAACGTCGTCTCAAATATCGTCGATACGTAGCGAGACGGTAATACATTTGCCATAAAATTTACAGATAAACTACACCGTGTCCAATCGTTACAATAGGAAGGAGGATTTATTACGTATCCGCAGTCGTGTTTTTCATGGATTTAGAAAGGGGTGATTTAAATATTTTCCTCATTATTTCTTCATTTTTTCTGTCTGTTTTTTGTTTAATGGTCTAAGATGACCTTCAATCAATGTAGATTCTTGCTCCAAAACTGTTTTGTCTCAGAACTTTGCCATTTTCAAGATCATTCAGGAAAACCTAGCGTTAGAGAGAAAAACGCTTGATTTTAGCACGATGTATTGAAGATTTCTTGACATAAAAGTATCAGACAACTTTATATTTTGTTTGGTTTACAAGAATTTCATAGTAAAAAGTGATTTTAATTTAAACTTTATCCCTGCGTTTCCAAGTAAATACTGATATAAACGTTTTTGCTAACGAAACACATGTAACGTATGCGCAGTTATTTTTGTGACGTACGCGGAGCAAGGATTCAATAACTTTCAAGTACCTTTTCTCACTGTAATTGACCAAATAATAAATAACTAGATGTATTTTATATTTTTATTCTTACTATGAAATTCTTGTAAACCAAAACATATATATAAAGTGATAATGGTGATAATGCTTTGCCATCAAATAGGATGACTAGAGCCAGTTCTCTGCTTTACACATCCGGGTACTTTTTAAAGGTAGTATATCCGTACTTGGGTGTAACTCAGATTTTATCGTTGAGCTATATGTAACTTCAAGATTAAAAATTACAAAAACTAAAACATATAACAAAAGAAACTGTCTTAATTTCCAAGACCTATGGCCTGATAAGTGCATTTTTAACGATTCTAATTTATTAAAGTTGTTAGGTTTCATAACAAACGACTTTAAAGTCAGAAAGGCTCTAACGATAAAGTCCGAGTAACGATCGAAAACCGAATGCTTAAATTAGTTAGTTACTGTTATCTGATTGGTTAATGGCTAGAATGACGTCATGCTTAAGCCGAGAATCTGCTTCCTTAAAAAGCTTTCTTTATTTACATTTGATTTTATTAAAAATCTTCATCAAATTATCTTTTACACTCTACTATGAGGAGGCACCGTGGTCCAGGGGTAGAGCACAGGGCTCCGGATTCGGTGGTCGCGGGTTCGAATCCCGTCAGAGGCGAGATTCTCTCACGATCTTCACATTCCTCACCACTGCGCGTATGGAACCCAGGAGGCAGTCATCGAGCGTGGTGATTCTTAGTTGTAAGAACTTGTATCGCAATCGATGTAAAATAAATCTAAACAATGTACCTTTTAAATTTGATTTCACAGAAATCTTGTTTTTGTGATACATGACGCGGATGCACAAGCAGAGATAACATATTTTAATAGTTTGGAAAAAGCAGAGTATAAATATTACCATACATAAAACTCAACAGAGCATTCACGATTCAAACTGCAGACACTATATTGCTGTATTCAGTTTTAATGAGCTTCGAATTCTCACATTCAATGTCTGCTTTTTTTGGGTTAATCAACAAACAACCTTGCACATCCATAATAAGAATACATACAAGTTGACAAACAAATTGCTTAATCATTTCACATAGGTATTTTATGTTTGTTTTAATTTAAAACCGCAGGTTTATGATTTTTGACTTAATACATGCGCACATGCGCTGAAAATACCTATTTAATACCTATTTAATATTTTTGGGAAATCCCGGATATATACAACTCGCTGATTATTTTTGGGGCATTCATGGGAGATTTTCATTTGTCGTTAGGGAGAAATAGTAACGTGATGCTCGTTTGGGAGAGGTGCAGCTCGAGAGAGGTGAAAATACACAGATTTCCAATGAGGGGTGGGGGGAATCAAAATATAGTTATAAAGAGGATGCCGGGGAGGATTGACTGTATATTTAACATATTTGTCCACAATACTTACCACAAGTATAATTTACACACTACGGATATCAGATCAATAGGCTCAAAACTGAACTTGCATGTCCCAAAGCTAAGAACAGTTTTTTTAGGAAAAGTTTTGAATATTCTGGAACTAAAAACTGGAACTCGTTCCAGTCTCATTAGGCTGAAACCCTCTCTAGCTTTAAAAGTAAATACATTGCATACTGGCAAATTTTTTCTATTAATCTCAGATATATGAATATTTCTTAACGCTTTATAAATATATCTAGTTATTTGTTATTTGGTCAAATACGGTGAGAAAAGGTACTTGAAAGGTACTTTTACTAAATAAGGGCAAATTTGTAGAATTTATATGCTTCACTGTAAAATGTTCATTACTGTTTAGAATTGAGTTTGAAAAAAAAACCTTTCTTTGATACAAATATTTGGTTTAAAAATCTCCAAGATATAAAGATAGTAATTTTAAATGAGAATGAAAGTTGGATCATGAAATATATTATGCTATGGAAGTTTTGCTGCGGGCACAGCCATTTCTGTGTTATTTTCGTTGTCTAACAATAACAGATGGAAGCCAAAAAAAGAAGTTTATCTTAACTAGTACTGTGACTTAGTTTTTTTAACCCAACCAAAATAACATTTGTTTGAGATCAAGTAACAATATACTCAAGAAAATATTTTGTTATTCAAAAGATCCTTCATGAAAATCGACAATTAAAAAGCACAGAGATGCGTGAAATCATACGAAAAGTAACGAGCTGCGGACGCAAAAATTCCTTGATAAAACATTTACAAAAGTCATTAATTGTTGTAAATCAGCATTACAATTCATGGGTTTGGATACAACGCGCCCACTGATTTCACCGTTGTTGTCAAAGTAAACGGTAACATACAGATTTTTTCACTGTGGTATTCATGAATGGTTTAGACGTTTTATATCTACTATTGAATTTCAACTATCCATATCAAAAGCTACATACAATGATGGGTTGATTTCAGTGAATCTGGCGGCGTTTAGCAGTGTATTTTGCTAAGGATTAATATTGAAAATATCGATATTTTTGTAACAGCATGAATACCGGACGGATATTGGTTAGTCTGTTGAAAAGTAAGTTTGCTTTTTGTTTGTTTTGAAGCATTAGAGACTCAATCGTTTTTATCAATCTGATATTTTGAAATTGATGAAAGACATCTTTCCGTCAATTTGTTTTATTTTGACTAAACAAGGAACCGGGTTTTTATACCTTAAATATTCATATTCGGAAAAGTTTAACTTACTTTAATGTTAAAATTTTCAAATTTGTTCAGCAAAAATCGCTTCAAAGTATGCTTACTCTATCAGGGTTTTACTTTTTATAATAAGATAATTTACATATAAAATAGTAAAATAAGTACTTTTTATAGCTTACAAATAATTCTGATTACCAAATTTAAAAATAATCTGCTAATAATGGATTGATTTGTTTTTACTGTCTAAATATATAAGTTTTTCAGGCTCAGTCTAAATACACTGGGTAATACATAAGACATAGACTACCAAAGATCTCATGTTCAATAAAATTGATACTAGAAAATTTCATTTGCCGGCAAAAAAAGAGAAGAATGTTAGGTACTTTAGAGATGTTCCAGAGACATTCCAGTTTTTTTCCATGCTCAGTGTATAGCACTGATACAGAATACTCCAGCTTAATGTCTTATCTACATGACAGTTGAGGAGCGAAGGGGTTGGGGTTGGGAAGATGTGACCAGCGCGTTACCATTGGACAAGTTAACGGAATCTTAAGGAGGTGATACCTAGCTAACGAAATTTGTGCTCATTTTTCAATGGTAAACCATTCTTGAATGTGGACAGTGTTTGTTAACAAGTTTAATTTTTTAAAATTTGTACTTTTACGTGCTTTATGATAATGTTTCCTAGCTTTATTAGATTAAGGGCCCGCAAAAAATGTTAAGAGTATTTTCTGATACCTTTTAAAATAAGGTTATTATTTTGAAATGTTCTAGGCACTCATTGAAAAAAATGTATATTGTTACTGTTTGGGTATAAACAAATCACCCGAAAATTGTTTGAAATGTTGATATAGCAGATTTAATGTGATTTCTGTATAACAAATCTTTGGAAAGCACTATGTGTCCACATATTATAGAATAAATTTTATATGGAAAACATCAAAGAATAAATGAGTTCCTAATGACACTGAAAACAGTCAATATCACAACCACTCACTCTGTCTATCCTCAGTTATTGTGACTGGAAAAATGCTGCAATTTTGGCGATGATTTCAATAAAATGAGTATGCAAAATTATGGTTATAGACGTCATTTTGAGTATATGCTGTACAAGTGACGTCTTTGCAAAAGGCATAATGATACATATTATTATTGATTTGAAATAACGTGTAAAAATATAAAATAAAAACCTATAAATGTAACGTGACATTGTATTTTAAGTATGTTAATCATTCGTTATATAATTGCATTGAAAACGTATTCTATCGATCATTGTATTATAACATTGTATACGATTATGTACAATATCCAAGTCAAAATAAAATTCTGTTCTGTTCTGGTGAACCGAATAAAGTAAAATAAAGTAATTACTGGATACCAAATGTCATCCCAAATTCAACCCAACAATTAAGGAAAGCAAGAAAGACTGTCGATATGGTTATGCACCGTGACATAGCTGAAAGTAACGCGATAAAAATACTATAGTGAACGAATGTATCAAGTGTCTACAATTAATGCATGGTGTTTATAATGTTTATCACAGGATTACACTCGCAAATTGCAAATGCAGATTCACAGTGTGCTGTGTGATACTAATAGTCGTAACCACAAGACAGGACATCTGGCGACAAGTAGAGTCCATACACCAAAGACAACGAGATTTTCAGTAATAAATTGTGAATAACATCGTCTGACAGTTTGTCATTCGTAAATTTAACTTGACCAAATACTTGGTTAGAATATTTAAAAATAAAATATAAGACAGCAATTGTTAAAGGTCATGGGACATGATTTTTACCCTCGAGATTCTCGTACGAGAGAAAAATATATATATTTCTTAGACAGTTTTACTCAAGTTCCGCACTTAATATAGATCTTAAAGATGTTTTTGTAGCAAATTAAAATCCATAAAACACACACTTAGCCGCGCGCACCTGACATGCGCCAAACCGGAAATGACGCACATTTATTTGATTACAGAATTAAAAGATACATCAGTGAAAACATGTACAGATTTTTTTACAAGCAACTGATTCAAAAAGATTTTGAACATGCTCATTTTTATCCCTTATAGTGTTTACCCTGTCCGTGTGTGTGTGTATGTGTGTGTATTTGTGAGTGTGGGGACGGAGGTGGGGGCCCAAACAATAGATAAATTTGTTGTGCATGGTTGGATTTCGAAATGATTTGGCATAAGTGATCATCATATAAAGTCGACGTGTCGCGTGCAAGAAACATGTTGCTCGCTCAAAGGTCAAGGTCACAGTGGACACTTGAAGTTGAGCTTATTGCGCGGCCCATCAGCGCCGTGCATAATGTTATGGGTTTAGAAATGTGCTATGGGGGTATATGACATGATTTTTTTCCTTTCGATCAACTATTATTTGACGATTCTGAGCCCATTGCTTTTGGGCTTCGCACAAAATGTATAAGCAGAAATTGTGCTGTGAAAAAAGGAATGATAACAGGCAAAGTAGCAAAGCAATTGCTTTTGTAAGAGCTAGAGTATCATAATTTTCTCAACACTTCGAATCCGAAATGTCCTTTAGGACAACATATGGTTTCTGGCAAGTACTGATATTGTCGGATATGAAACATTTTAGTCCTTTCCATTAAATGGCTAGCACAAACTTATAGACAAAATGCAGAAAATGTCAAGGTATCTGTATCGGTAGACAAATCGTATGAAAAAACGAATAATAACGGTCAAACCACAATCGAAAGAGGTCTGTATAGAATTGTGTGTATTATTTTTTTGCACTTTTGGTCGGAAGTGAAAAGTCCCTTCGGTCGACAATCCGGGAACATTTTTTGACCGTGCTCGATTCGCTGTCCAGAACATGTTCCGCACATGTTCCAGAACACCTATGAATGGAATGACATGGAACAAGAAGAAGCATTTTTTAACTGGCGTATAAGTTGAATGGTTATGTAGTCGATTATTTATCAGAAAATAGCATAATGATGATAAACCTGTAAACTGACAATTGTGTCGCAAAGCTTGAGCATAAGTTTCAAAGACGGTATTACACTTCTCGCATGTGGCATATCTGCGATATTCGTTTAACGTGTATTTCAAATGTATTGTGTTTTTAATGTTGTGATATGTACTAAAGATTTATGCCAATTAAATCTACAGGGTCGAATCGTTGGAAAACCTTACTTACACTCTTGAGATCACATTTTTCATCCAAACTTAATGAAACTGGTCAGAATGTTTACTTTGATGAAATCTTTGAAGAGTTCATAACTCGGTCACATCAGATCAAAAACTAAGAAAATAAAACAATATTTACACCCTAAAGGCCACATTTCTGAACCAATCTTAATGAAACTTTTTCAGAATTTTTGCCTTGATCAAATCTTTGTTGAATACGTAACTGGCTCAAATGGGGTCAAAAACTAGGTCACATGGTCAGTTCATAGGAAAACCTTGTTTACACCTTTGAAGTCACATTTTAACAATTTTCTATGGAACATGGTCAGCATCTTTGCCTTCATGAAATCTTTGATAATTTCATAACTGTCACATGGGGTCATATGTCACTACGTCAAATAAAAAAAGCTCAATACGCATATGCTCAATTGGGCCAACCAAGACCATTTGGTCCTCTTGTTTTGGTGTTGTTATGAGTTCCAAGACACATTTTGAAACAGATCTTATAATTTTAGCACACTTCCTGTCCTGCTCAAAACATATCCAAATGATTAAATCATCTCATGTGTATCACAGTCACATAACACCACCCATTCTGCAGGATGCTGTACATACATCAGTTTGCTAATGTTTTCTGTCTTGCGATAAAGTTTCCGTATTAACCCCAGTAAAGTGTCTGCTTTTCATAGTCCTCAATATTAACTTTTCCTTTTCACGAAGGCTTTCTCGGCGTTCAGTATGTTCCGTTGCTTTCAAAATAGACAGCAGGAATGTCTTCCTTCTTAAAAAATAATGGTCTTAATAGGGGAAGTTTACTGTACTGTCGTGTTCGTCATTTTTTTTTCATACCAGATACATGACCTGCATCATTTCCATCATGTCTGCAATGCGCAAGAACATTCGTTCCAGCTCGTATACTATGGTATTGTACGTTGAACCACTATTTCACAAAAACATTCGCATCTTTGCAATTTCATATAACGGCAACTAACTGTCAGTGTGCTGCATTCAGGCTCAGCAATGCTTTCAGAGCTTTCTGTCATCTAAAACATGAAAATGATGCATCTGTATAATACATGCTTTTTACGTTGTTTTTGGCAATAATTTTTTTTTCTCAGAGACTTCTTCGTATTTACACCTTTTGTCCCTACCACTTCTTTTTCGAGGGCCGCGCTCTCCCATTTGCAGCATTCATGCAGCAATTTCATACTTTTTCCGTATATGGATAGTGTGAAAAAGTTGTTCGTGTCCGGCTCATAACTTTGTTTTGCATGTTTGGATTTCGAAATTATCATATTGAAATCGAAATTGGCATAAGTGATTATCATATGAAGTCAACGTGTCGCGTGCAAGAAATATGTTGCTCGCTCGAAGGTCAAGTTCACAGTGGACATTTGATATTTGTGCTAATTCCTTAAATGGATATAGTGAAAAAGTTGTTTTTGTTCAGCTCATAACTTCCTCATGCATGATGTAATTAAAAAAAAATGTGTTTATTTTGTCTCTCCCGCATCTGGGGGAGACGTGTTGTTTTTGCCCTGTCCATCTGTCACACTATGTTTCCGCTCAATAACTTGAGTCCTATTTGACCTAGAGTCTTCAAACTTCATGGGATGATTGTCCTTAATAAGTAGAAGAAGCTTATTGATTTTTGGGTCAGCCAGTCAAAGGTCAAGGTCATGGTGACATTTAACTTGAAAATGGTTTCCACTCAATAAGTTGAGTTCTATTTGACCCAGAGTCTTCAAACTTCAGAGGATGATTGTCCTTAATGAGAAGAAAAAGCCTATTGGTTTTGGGGTCAGCTGATCAAAGGTCAAGATCATAGTGACCTTATCTATTGCAACAATAGTACACCTTTTTATACCACGGCCTTTTTCCGACACACTCATTCCTATTCCCCAGTTTACAATTCCTCTCATCTATTCCGTGCCAGTGTTTCAATGATGCGCTTGGGGAGACATGCCTTTTTTACAAAAACGTCTAGTTATCAAATGATGACAACAGATCCCAGCCATGATAATTTCTTGATTCTTGCCCATAATTTCAACACTTTCAGCATGCTCATCATGTCATTTTAGTAAGGTAGCAGATGTTGAATATGGAATTATCAAACAAGGCAGGTGAGCAGCAAAGAACATACATGAATGTTATAGACATTTATAGTGGGCTACAGGTATGTGTGCCTTGATATAATTTTAAATGGGCGCAACAGATATAACAGTAGATTGCTACGTAGGTTTTATCCCTTACCACGTTGTTGCCTTGATGCAATCTCTTAAAGGATATTAGAGAAACTGAAGACTTTATACTTGTAAGAGACTGCTGAACTTGTCTTTGAAAATGCACCACTTACGTGTTCATTTAGTTTGTGTCCAGTGTCATTTAGCGGGGGCGTCTGTGTCCTTTGGACACATTTCTTGTTTTAAATTTACAATTTACAGCATGTTATTTTTTAAGTGTGCCTTTACTGTGTTTCTACGCCACAGCCAGAAATTGCAGCGGAAACTACCGATGTCGAAACGGAAACAGCCGATCATCAAAAACACGTGTTTTCTTATCAAAAGCAATATTTTCATAATTATGTAATTTAACCGTTTTAATCAGTACATTATGATTATTTTAAATAGACAATGTTGTTATACCCGTGTCCAATGGCCTTTAAACAAATCTACCTTATGTTAGAGCCGTATGTATACATGGGTGAACCAGTTACATATATTATTTACCTGGTAAGTCACCAAACAGAATTCTTCGGAATGAATTATATATTATTACGAAATACATAAAGTTAACGGTATAGTAACATTTCAGTAAGACATAATATAAGAAAACAATCAATGAAAAAACAATCCGAAATGCATAACATGTAAACGAAAACTATGGTACCTGATATAAACCTGTCAAAGATCATTATATAAAACATGGAAGCGGATCAGTTACCGAGTCATACGGCTTGTTATCCAGAGCTCGTAAATTCCACAAACACTATAAATTGTGTCTTGGATGAAAATTAATACGAGGCTCCATGTTTAGGTGCTTTTAGAATGTGATACTATACTCCATAATCTGAAATAGCTTCTCTCTTCTAGGGGTGCTGGACAAGCAGGAAACTCGTATCGATGGTTAATACATTACAATACTACTAATTGTTTGATTTTAAATTATGTTGGACATGCATAATTATGCTATCAACATTGTAACAGGTTTTTTTGCGTGATAAAGTTTTATATTCAATGGCGTATTGCAACAGCTCTCTTTATACATTTCACATGACCATCATCTACATATATTATAGTTACAGGGAAGCAATATCCCATTTTTTGTGCTACGTGTCTTTATTAAGCTAAAAGAATCAGATCTGAGTCAACGGCACCTATTTCTTCTTATTTGCAGTTTTGACTGTAGTTGCAGCATTTCTAGCGGGAATGAATATTGGAATACAACGTGGACATGTTTTCAGTCGCTCTTACATACCAAATCAAATGAAGGTAATCTAGTTTCTGTTATTTTGTTAAGGCCCCCCTCTCAAAAAGATTGTGACATCATCATAGTGTTGCTCTTGTCCGCACATCATGATAAAAACATTTTTTAACTTCTGTTTCATCTTTTCATTGCTTCCCTTTCAAGTTTTACAAAAGAATATGTGTAAAACTTTTCGTTGTGTCATTTTATTCAGTAATTATGTATGCTATATGTCATTTTCTTCAAGAGACTATAGAAGAACAAATATAATGTTTCTAACTCTTCATCCATTTTCAGCAGAACTGTATTAAAACACATACAACCAACACGTGTAAGAGGAAACAGTGTTTTTTGCATTATTATAATTATCCCTCTTTTTTATGATTTTATTTTTGTAGTAGCGTAACCAGCGATATCTGAAAAAAAGGAAAAAGGAAGGACTGCACAGCCCTTCCATCTTTCTCCCGCATGCTTTAAACTTGGACAAGAGCTTTACATTAGTTTCATACAATTTATCATTAATATTTATCAAATCAATGTGAAGCATTTTTTTATTTTCATGTGTTTAGCTAGCGTTTGTCTAAACTCTGTACAACTAGCACAGTAAAGTTTAACAGTTCTAACACATATACTAAACTGTATTCTTTTTTCACAATAAAATATCAGGAAGGATGAAAGGTAACTTGCACATTGTAAGAAAACCAAAAATATTGATAATGAGAAAATTAATATTTCTGATTCGAAGGTAATGACCCATACGATAGTTTTGCATTTCGTTTTAGTGTTTAGCCTTTTGCAAAAAAAGGAAAAGAAAATAAATTCATGAAAAAAATTCTTTCAAAACAAACGTTCTATGAACACATTTTCTATTCACTTCACCCAGTACTGCCCAACTATTTAATACATGCCTAACCAAGTGATAAACATGCTACCATCATAGTACAGGTTATGATATGTACCCTAAACTATTTGTAAGACAATTCGCGTGGACTATAAACTGAAGCATTTTCAAATTCATTCAAGAGCTGGTCTTTTATCAACATGATGTTCAGTTATTTTGGGAAATCAGTTTAATCTATATATTTTCACTGAGCCTCCAAAACCGCAGTGCAGAGCTTATTCGTTGAAATAGCAGTTATCATTAGAATATGATTTACCTTTCCTAAAGCTAAAGTCTCTTACTAAGGACAGTTTTCCTTATTTCATAAACAAGAGTTTCAAACAATGTTATTATGACACATAACCCGCCAATGGCTGCCATTGATTTCATGCTTTCGTTTTCATTTATTTTTCGAATATTTCTTAATGTTCTAAGAACTTATTGTTCAAAGAACTTACGCCTTGCAAAATTCAAGTGCTTCAGTTCAGTTTCTGAAATAATATACATTCTATGACATATACGGCACGATGCTTAGGGCTGTTCTACCTTTCAGTTAAATTGGCAAACTAAGACTCAATCAGCATATTCTCCTCTAGAGTGATTTCAGCCAAACCGATATGTGCGTAATCACAAAATGTCGTAATTTCAGATGATCATTCAATAAGCATTTTTAGCACATACATATTTAATTTTCGATACTTTTATATAGCGAAAAAAAAATTAATTTGTTTCAGAATCAATACCATACGTCTAGAAGAGCTGACGTTACCGAAAAAAGGTACACTGTCCTTTATTTTAACCCATCAACATTCTTAGTAAAAAACCGAAAATATGCGGCATCTTGTGATTTTCAAAACTGCGAGTATAACAACTGTTATTTGACGTTTGACAAGAACTACGCCAACAGAAGTGACGCAGTTATATTTGATGGTATATTTATGCCAAAAGATGGTGTAAAATTCAAACGCCCACCTGGGCAAATATGGATATTTAATGCCCAAGAATCCCCAATGAAGTATCATATGGGTCACAACTGGTGGTACAAGAACTCAGAATATGTTTTCAACTGGACAATGACTTACAACATAAACAACACCGATATATTTCTACCTTATGGAGAATTACAAAGACAAAAGAAGGAAGTGAAAACAGATTTCAGATCAATAGCTCTGAAGAAAAACGGAACAGTATTGATGATATCGTCAAATTGTAATACTCCATCTAGAAGAGATGACTATGTCAAAAAACTTAGAAAATTTGTTGACGTGGAGGTTTTAGGAAAATGTGGAAAGAAATGGGATTGCGGACTTCACTACAGACACGATGATCATTGTTTTCAGATAATAAATAACTACAAATTCTACTTAGCGTTTGAAAATGCGATGTGTCATCAGTATTTTTCGGAAAAGTTTTTTGAGAATTACAATTACGACTCAGTAATGGTAGTACGAGGTGGTAGCAAAGGAGAGGCTAAATCTCTATTTCCAAGTGGGACATTTATATCAACAGAGGACTTTAAGAGTATAAAACAACTCGGAGAATACTTAAAGAATATTTCTGTGGATGAATACGTAAAGCTTTTAGAAAGAAAGAGTAAATATTATTCAGTAAGTTACAGAGAAGTGTATCAACGAGCATTATGTAATTTATGTGAAAAAATGAATTTTCAGGAAAAGTATGCAAAGGTTATAACAGATATGAAATCGTGGGCTTTTGGACAAAATGCATGTCTTAAAACTAACGAAGTTTATGATATTCATTGATTTGTAATTAACCGTTTCATACTATTATTATTATCGAGGATTTTAATATTTTATTTTTCAAACATACAATGGGCTAATGAAAATTTCAATTGTACACAGCACACGAAGTAATGCACTATTTTATATTTGTTAATATTAAAGGTCATAACTACTTGTGCAGATAAAATATAATCTAAATGTCGGGCAATGAACACAGTTTTCTACTGAATAATTAATGACTATAACATTTTCTTAGAGATGGAAATCATTCTCCAAACATCTATTGACTTACTATGAAAAAACGAAAAAAAGTTTCAGCGTTTGGAAATATCTGAAATATTATGATTAATGTCATCATAAATCATGACATAGGTAATTAGTGAAGTATAAAGTATTTTTTCTTGTCAGTACTATTCTTTATGTTTGGAATATAACTGGGCATTGTCCAGAGATTATCAACAATGTTGTGTAATTAGACATGTTCAGATTTATTTCACTTTCCAATAATAACAACTTTTATATACTATTTATAGCATGCAACATGCTGTATAGTTGCGAGGTTGTTGTGCGATCAATATCCATTTTGTAAAATTTATTCAATATAAAACACAGGTCCTGCAATTCAAGGAGGTTTCTACGTCTGTAATTTTGATAGGTAGTTGGTACTTCGCAATTCGAAATAATAATAAAAAATAAATATGAAAATAAATAAATAACAAAAATGATAATTAAAAAAGAAAAATCTGAGAACAGATATTTCAGTCCGGATTAAAAAAAAATACAGGCAGTTAGATAAGACGCACGAATTAAAAAAAAAGAATACTGAAGGATATTGTTTGAAGCTGACAGCCGACATTGCTTATGATTATGATGATTATTATTATTTCTAAGTAATAGTAGTATTTTATAATTTTTGTTGATGTGAAATCAGCAAAAGAGCAGAAAAACTCCAGCAGAATTGTAGAATAGCAGAACAACTCAAGCAGATTAGCAGAACAACTCCAGCAGAATGGAAGAGTAGCAAAACAACTTTCAAAAAGACAAAGTCTAATTGAGTTTTATTTATTTATTTTATTTATTATTTATTCTATTTTTTCCCTCTGGTCAAAATTCTGGTGCGTGAAATTATTCTATCAGCCAAAATATGAACTTAGAACAAAATAAAAAAGACAAAAATATCTTCGAGAAAAAACAGCAGAATAGTAGAACAACTATAGCAATTACTTCTTTTCAGGAAAAACTCCTATTTGAATTTGCAAAAATACATACTGAACCCCTTTTATTATTGTTGGTCGTTGACGCCTCGTTCAAAGATATTATTTTTTAATTGTGATCAACAACGTATATTTTAGGCCGCTACAGTTATGTGGCTAAGTCACTAGTCTGTCGGGTTGGCAACTTCAAGAACATTTTATATCTATCTATTTGAGCTTATTTATCGTCGGTACCGGTTGCCCATGTGACCGACGCCCCCTGAAGAGATAAGTTATTTTATGTTGTAGGGGTAGTGCAAGATACAGAAAGCATCCCATTCCAATGACACCCCTGGTTCTTTGGCATGCTCAGTGTATTATAGCACTAAATGGGGCCTCGGTTTAATGTCTCATCCGGAAGACTATTAGTAATGTAAGTGGAGGAGCGGGGGATCGAACTCGGGACACCTAGTTTACCTTTTCCAAAATTGTTTAAATTATGACCTGTGGGTCACTTGTTTAAATAGGCATATATATGGAAAACTGCAAAAATTTGCTTGTCTGAAACTACCATGTTTTTGGATTTGATATTTGGCCCCTCTGGTCATTAATGGCTCCGGAACAAGGGTTCCTTGATTTGATAAAGACGTGTGTAGAAAAAATCTTCGAAATTCTTCTTCTATGAAACCCGAAGGCCTTAAATATTTTGCTTGGAGCATCATCTAATTAAAGGTCTACCAAGATTGTTCAAACGATGCCCTTGTGGTCAAAACTGACCCAAACCCAGGGACCATTTAATTTTTGTAAAGGCTTGCATAGAAAAAAAAGAACTCTTCTTGTCATTAATCACAAGGCCTAGCGTAAAGATATTTGATTTGTAACATGGCCTAGTAGACCTCTACCAAGTTTGTTTAAATCTTGGTCCTGGGATCAAAATTAGTCCTGCTTCTTTGTCACCACGGTTAAAATAATTTTCATTATAGAGCCTTAATTTATTGACAGATATTTTAGCTATTTAGTATACAGGCGCCATGTATGAATCTCTGCCATTCACTCAGATCAAAGTAAAGGTAAACAAGGCCAAAAATGGATGTTTGTACTTTCTCCGCAGAGTCTTCATTTATTCACCGATATCTTAGGTATTTGGTATGAAGGTACCTTGCACGGACTTTTACCACTTAGTGGGGTTTGCAGTCACTTGGGTCAAGGTCATAAATGCTACAAGTAGATTTTTCTTCTTTCTGTTATATAGCCTTTATTTACTGACCGATAATTTTAAATATTTGGTTTATTGGCACTTCCATGAACCTCTATCATTCACTGTGATGAAGGTTGATAAGGTTACAAGTTGATTTTTCTACTTTTTATTATAGAACCCTTATTTATGGACTAATATCTTAGACATTTGGTATGTAGGTACACTGCTTGGACCTCTGCTACAAGATGTGCTTTGAGGTCACTTGGTCAAGGTCTCAGAGGATTAAAAAACCTCTGCCTAATTTTATACTGTTATGCTCGCATTTGATTCAATTTCAACCAAACGTTCACAAAACGTTTATGAAAAATAGATCTCCCTTTTTCACTGATGCAACATGATCCCATCATGGGTTATAGAGTTATGGCCCCTTAGATTTGGACTCATGTGAGCGATTTAGGGTCATCATGGCCATCTTTTTTTAAGGTACCTCTTCTGTTTAATGTAGAGGATTACAACAAACATTATATTTCTTAAACGTATAATACAGGAAAAATTACACAAGTATGTTAGAAAATAAAGCAACTGTGAAAGACATAAAATGGCGGTTCGATCAAAGACTACTTTCAAAAAGCTTTATAAAACGCCATTAAAGCTGCTGTTACCATTCCGCATGTTAACATCAAGTTAATCGGAAAAGCGTTATAGTGAATAAAGTATGGATAGAAAACTTTTGAAAATGAATATTGACTGATGTATTCATATTACTGTTGAGTTTTTAAAAGTAATGAGCTATCGGGAGTTATTTTTATGTCTATATAACGTAAAACAACGTCATGAGCTTCAAATTTTAGTTCTATGTAAAATTCACTCTTTTATTCAAATTTTCGAACACATGTCCTTTTTAAGCATGTCGAGCCCGCCAATAGAAAACCGCCTATGGGGATGCGACAGTGAAATGGAAACTGTGGGAAGATGATGATGGAAGGACAAGACAGGCATATATGATATCCCTTTCAGGAAGCATAACAAATGAATCACAGTATTTTCAAATTCCCAGACAAGGTCTATCATAAATATTTTGGACCTTTGAGCTGTCACTGTGACCATGACCTCTGAGCTAGGAATCTGGGTCTTGCACGCGACACACCATCTCATCAAGTTGAACAAATGTGCCAAGGAGTTTTAAATTCTTCCATGCAGGGAGAAGTTATGGCCCGAACATCTAAATTTAGGAACTTGGACATGGCACTCTGACCTTGACCTTTAAGCTGGGAACCTGGGTCTTATATGCGACATACCGTCTCATCAATATGAACAAATGTGCCAAGGTATTTCAAAATCTTTCCATGTAGGGAGAAGTTATGGCTCGGACGAGGTCTACAATAAACATTTTGGACCTTTAAGCTGTCACTGTGACCTTGACCTTTGAGCTGGGAACCTAAGTCTTGCATGCGACACACCGTCTCATCAAGGTGAACAAATGTGCCAAGGTATTTTAAAATCTCTCCATGCACAGAGAAGTTATGGCCTGGACAAAGTCTAGAATCAACAATTTGGATCTTTGAGCTGTCACTGTGACCTTGACCTATGAGCTTGGAACCTGGGTCTTGCATGCGACACATCGTCTCATCAAGGTGAACAAATGCGCCAAGGTATTTCAAACTCCTTACATCCAGGGAGAAGTTATGGTCCGGACAAGGTCTACAATCAACATTTTGGACCTTTGAGCTGTCACTGTGACCTTGACCTTTGAGCTGGGAACCTGGGTCTTGCACGCGACATACCGTTTTATCATGGTGAACAAATGTGCCAAGGTATTTCAAAATCCCTCCATGCACAGAGAAGTTATGGTCCGGACAAGGCAAGCTGGGCAGAGGGACGGACGGACGCACGCACGTACAATCACCGAACTGTGGTACCAAATGTGACGACTATGCCGAGTTCCCTGCAAGCGGGCTCGACAATAAAACCAGAATTTTGTAGAAACTAAGTTACATCCATTTTCACTCTACACATACAAGTCAGTTGTTACTACAATGCCACCGTGTATAGCGTATTGTAGAAATTTTGCTCATCCATTTAAAGGATACAAAAATTTGAAAAAAAGAGTGAATTTTACATGGAACTATTACTTACTTCCCTTTTGGAAGGTTTTACACAATTGTCATATATCACTTTAAGTCACTTTCAACAACTGCTTACCTTAACAGATATTCATTACAACTTGCCATTGTGAGAAAATCATACAATTTTTTTTTTCAAATCAATTAAAAAGTTAAACAGTAAAATATATATTTTTCTTGCGCAAAATGCGTATCCCTGGTTTCAAAAAAGAACACAAAACATCAAAATGGTATTATGAATTTTAAATGTCTGTGGTCGTAATTTCTGCGCGCTTTTTTTCCAAAACGTGATCCCAGTTTTAACCGTGTATGTGTGGAGACTTCATTATATTCTAACGTCCGTTTAAATTAACCGATGTAAACAATGGACGTAACTCTTGATGTCTGATTTGCGATATAAATACTAAAAGCTCTTAGTTCATCACCGACAGTCTAACGAGAGGATTTAAGAAGGATTATTGGAAAGTTTTTTTATGTTTTATAAAAAAATAAGGTGCCAATTCAATGATAATTTTATTTTTTTAAGGAAACTTTACTTTTAACTATCTGAAATCGGTTCGGAAATAGTATTTTCTTTAGGTCAATGTTTTTCTAAGACCTCTTAGCAAGGAAAGTAAAAATAAAAATAAAACAATCATTAATCTTGGGCTACTGAACTACCAGTAGCAACATCTTCAAAGAGACTATATAAAAAAAAATATTAAAAAATATAGGATATGTCATCCCTAAAACCTCGTAATGATATTATACACAAACTGTATTTTAGGCAACTAAACGCTAGCAGCCTTCAATATTTTTACATGCACAATACACCTTTTTAGACATGTAAACTCAAACTCTCTTTTATTTTATCATTGCTTCGAATCGAGTTCAAAAATGATTTATTCTACTAAATAGTTTAAAGTTAACGCCGCTTTGTCGTTTGATACAAACAACCTTAAACTAACAAATACTTCTTTTTATGAATTTGATCAAATACCCATATTGTTTCTGTCAATAAAAATTTGAAATGAGTTTAAAAGTTTTTGTTTTTAATTTTGGACTTTAAAAGACTAAAAACTAGGACATTTTTCTTTTAATTATTTAGTTCTGTTAACCTTAAGATCGTAGGACCGCTACAGTTCGACTACTAGGACATCAGAGCCTGTTTCCTCAAAGCTCTGTTAAATTCAACGATCCGTTAAATGCATTAAACTGACTGTCAAATTCAATCAAGTCGTTAAATTCTGTTGCTCAAAGTAAATGACCAGCTTTAACGTGCACTTTAACAAATATTTTGTCCAAATTAACTGACCCATAGCCCAATGTTACAATTTACAATGAGGGTTTAAGATAGTTGCTGCACTGTTTGTTCATGCGCGAAATGAGTAGCTTTTTTGCCAAACTCAACATATAGAAATCACAAGTGACTTTGAAAGACATCATTACATATTTTTCAATATTAGTATAAATTATGTTGTCGGTTTTCTCATAAAGGCGAGCTAATAGAAATAAAGCTTTCATCCAGACAGCAATTCCTTCTTGCCCTACGTTTTTATGCCACTGGAGCAATGTTTAGTTATTGTATAAAAAGTACAGTTTCGAGGGTTATTGACAGCATTACAGATGCTCTAGTAAGAAATGTAAACACTTGCATTCCATTGCCAAATCCTGACGAAAAATTAATATAAAATCCTTAAGCGTCCATGGTTTTCCAAATGTTATCGGTTGCATTGACGGGAAACATATCCAGATGCAAGCGCCTAAGACTGACGAGGTATCCTTTGTTTACAGAAAGGGCTTTCACAGCATTTCTGTACAAGCTGTTGGTGATGATTAAGGTAAAGTACAACTTGTTTCTGTCAGCTGTTATGTCTATTTATAGGTCAAAATCGCTTAGGGTATAAAAAGTGTGATTTAGGCTGATGCACCGGCTCCGGGAGGTACATGTCAAGGCGTACGGATCAGTATCGATACGTCTTTTGTTGTTTAAATTACAGTGTTTATAAAAAAAAATGATAATGTGTCGTAGAAAATCAAGACAAACGCACTGCCAAAGCAGAAAGAAATTTGACACCCACATTTTTGTGATTTGATGACATAAAAAACCCAAAGTTGTAATAAGGATGTTCTTGTACTGTTGGTGTGCCAAATCAGTCTAAGTGGTTAAAATGTGAGAGTGATTTAAGTGTTAAATGCGAATTGACAAGGAAACATAACAGCATCAATACCAGTGTTGGTGTTATTCAGTGCATACAATGTTTGACTTTTTTTAAAATGTGTTTTACTATCTTAGAGTATATTTTTAAAGATTTTAACTTAATTTATTTTACTCATTAAACACTAAGCCTAAAAAAACGGACGAATGAAATTGTTTAAAGTGCATATTTCTTCGGTCTTGAAATCATCCTTGGAGAAGTTTTACAAATACATTCGTTACAGAAACGGAAAATTTGATTACATGAAATAGCTAAGTCATATCTTTTACTTCTTTGCTAGTTGCTCTAAATCAATAGCACACCTGCGTCAACAGGCAAACCTGCCTTATAAGTTCACAATCCTTTTCCGTCCTGTAGTTAAACAGCTGATCAAAGAATATGAATTGATAGATCCAAAAGGAAAGAAAAATGAAAAGTGATTTCCAAGAAAGGCGTGTCTTACTAATATATGAAGCAGTTTAAATTCGAGTAATACAAAACGGCACACAGTAATTTAAGCTCCATGCCTATGGATATTCCTTGCACGATGACCTAGCCATATAAATTTTTATTGCTACTAGTAAAGATTTCTCTACAAACACGGAGGTATAAGATAATGCATATGTCTGTTATTAGTTATAGTACTTTGTCAAGTATGAGTTTATGTTTTATCAAATTAAATCAACGTTCGTAAAGATAATTTTTTCAAGTTTATAAGTATTCTTAAACTTGCTACACTATTATGTTTAAGCTAAACACAGTTTAAAGCATTATTAAATACATTGGTTAACTACGAAATTTAAATGTTAAAGTTATTACTCAGTTTAAACTGATTTATTATGCATTGATTGGGAAGCAAGTTCTTGTAACTCACATTAATCATTCTAGATGACTGCTTCCTGGGTTCAAACCAGTACTCGCACCAAAAGTGAGGAAAATTATTTTCAGGATAGTTTACAAGTGTAAATGCCAGCTGGTCTGGCTCACGTCACGACAGCTATGTGCTTCGCACCTTAGGACTTCGTAAAAAGCTTGAAACGGAGAGGGGTGGGGGGGAGGCGAGAACAAAACATTTACTGAAGTGTAAATACTGGGGAAAAGCGGGTATGTATGTTTATAAAGTAGATATTGTATCAGTCAAAAATTATACAAATGAATTCATACATTAATAGCCTTTACTCAAATGAATATTAATGCTTTAAAAAAATCTCCGTCCTTTCCTTCAGTAAATGGAATTTATGAAGTCTTAATTTGTTTAAACACTTGAGAAGAAAAAGTCAAAAAGTATTACGTAATCATCCGTCATTTAGCATATTTAATGAAGTGCAAATGAATACTCTTCAAATTTCTATGTTTTCTGTCACTCCAGGTACCCCAGTAGGCCACCGATCTTAGTGACTGACACACTAGAAAAATTAACATACCAACAAGCCCACACAAGAACACGAGTTGCGATCATGGCGAAGGTGAAACGTCGTTACCATGTGTAGCATTCTGAAGCATTTTTTTCTTTATACCTCATTTTAACTCATAATGTAAAGCAATAGCTTATCATTTCTGTTTAGATGACCGAAATATATTCCACCATACCAAATACAACGACAAGAAACCAAATGCATCCATATGAAACATAAAACTCCAAGCAGCAGTAATTTCCCTTTCAGACGCAGGCACGTGATGATGGTCGAATTACACTTTTCTTTCAAATGATTTCCTTTAATTTTATGACTTCCAGACATGCAAAATCGATGTAAATCCCATAATAACTAAACACAGTAGAGAAAAAATGCATGTGTATGTGTCTCTTACTGAGTTTTCTAGCACACCATATATTCTGGATGCACTAGAACAGATAACACATGTGTACGCACTGGTCAGTGCTGGTGGTGAATACAGGCTGTACCTTATCCGAACTTGCTGTGGGGAGGACTTGAAAGAGTAAAAGATAATCTGGACAATAAAAAACGAAAGCAGTCCAAATGACATCTATTTTTGGCTGCTTGGTAGCCACGTCACTAAGATTAGGGCGCAGGGTCGCTAATGTAACACAGACGGTACTGAATAGACTGTAACATACACAGTTTTCTTCAGTTCTAAATAAGTAAAGTCTTCAACATTTCGTTCATACCTGAAGTAAAATTTGACTGCGAATGTGCATAAAAATGCGAATGCATGAAAGAGCACACTGACAAAAATTTAATCAAACGAATGGTTTAAGTTCAAGTTCCTTATGTTTCCGCTTTAGTTGTCCGTTTGTACAATCACAGGTTTTATTAGACATTACAAATACAGTTTCTTTTAAAATAAGTTATAAAAGAATTTCGTTTTTTATTCTTCATGGTTTCGAATTCGAGCGGACAAATTAAAAACTTGTATAATTCTTATAATGACAAACCTTTTGTCACATGCATTGTTAAGAGGGGTAAAAGGACTTTAATCTCGATTAAGAAAACTTTTAAATTATCGCCTTAATTTTGAAAATCCGTCGTCATATACATTCCGATAAAGTGACTTACAAGTCACTGACTCTTTTGAAATGCTAATTCGTGAGGTTGTATGAATGTTCTCATTTTACTCTTAATTCAACGTATTTAAGAAGTTTCTGAATTTTCACCGTTTTTGTTGAATAGAACAGAAAAGAAACTATTCAGTTTTGCACAAAATTTATAATCTGTGTATAATCATTTTATATTAAAATGTGCAAAAGGTTTACAGTTTTAGGTATAGTGGCTGATTTTTGCCTTTTCGTTCTGTCGTAACGGGACAGAACGACAAATGTAGCATTTGTCGTATTGGCACGCCCATTTGAAAATTTGTCGTTGCGTGTTTATTTGATTTTACCCCGCTGGTCCGACAGAAAGAACAAAGTTTTTGGGGCCAAGACGACATCAAAGGGACATATACAAGTGCCATATTGGCGGGATTGAAATAGCGTGTTGGCACCCTTAAAATGTCATGTTATTGTGTTTGCGAGACGCCAATACGACTGCCGTTCTGTCGTCCCGGTCCTCTCAAGATTTCTTTCTAAGAGCTTCTGTTTTCCTTTCTTTGATACCGGGCTAAAGCTGGGTCGACCACGAGACGCCATGTCCTGGTAACAACAAATAGTTTTTTTATCAATGATATTGTCAAAAAATAGAAAGCGTATTTCAGGCAAAAGGGATATCAAATCGACATTGAGGCAAGTTTCAGGTTTATTTCAGATCAAGCAGAACAAATTCAATTATTTTCTAGCATTTCTGTCCGAAAAGAGATTAAACAGTAGGTTGTTGAACTTGTAAACATTCAATATGTTTTTTTTTTAAAAACAACAACAAAAAACAATAACAACAACAACAAAAACAACAACAAAAAACGTGTCACTGTTCTGTGCGTATGTGTGATTTACATTCTTAATATTAACAATTTTCAAACCTCACGATTGCCCTGTGTTACAATTCACGACTTCCCAGAAAGGCATCATGTGCCTTGATTTTGTTTTTCTTTATTGAGTACGCTAAAAGGAACCCGGTGCTAGATAAGAAAAAGATCAAATGTTCAGTCAGGTATAGAACAAATACAAGAGAAACATTGTGGTCAAACGTTCAGTCAGGTATAGACAAAAGCAAGAGAAACATTGTGGTCAAATATTCAGTGATGTATAGAACAAATACAAGAGAACATTGTGGTCAAATGTTTAGTAAGGTATAGTACAAATACAATAGAAACATGGTGGTCAAATGTTCAGTCAGTTATAAAACCAAAACAATAGAAACACTATGGTCAAATCTTCAGTCAGTTTTACAAAAACAATAGAAACATTGTGGTCAAATGTTCAGTCAATTATAGAAGAAATACAAGAGAAACTTTGTTCAGTGAGTTATAGAACAAAAACCAGAGAAACACTGTGGTCAAATGTTCAGTCAGGTATAGAGCAGATACAAAAGAAACACTGTGGTCAAATGTTCCTTCAGTTGTAGAACAAATACAATAGAAAGATTGTGGTTAAATGTCTGTATATGTTTCTTTATGTCAGATATATCGTCTTTATCCATTCATAGTAATGTATTTTGAGGGTTGTAAAGCGTGCAATCAACCTTTTCCCTTTTTCTAGATATCAGGGGCAGTTGTCTACGTTCCGCGGTAAGAAGCAACGTGAATTCCCTCTGAGGGAGCCGGATGGCTTGCCGTGAATCTGCAAAATTTTTGTTATTGCTTTACCATATATGTGTAATTTTATACCACAGACAATGAATTTTTCAAACAAGATACAAACCTTCAGTCGATTTCCTGCACGTATTCAAAAACCTAATTATTATGAGATCATGATTTTGATATAATATCACTGAAAGAGATAAGAAGACGACTTTAGTAGCTTTAATTCTCAAACATTCAACAAGATATATGTATATGCAAAGTTAAGGATGCTGCAAGGCTATGAACTAATAAAAGATTCGCTTTCTTTCATACTTGAAATTCTGATTATCACAAGCAGAGGTGAAGTATTCCCGGTAAATTGTTAAATACCAGATAATTTTAAAAGGCCTGACAATTCATTATTTAACGGTATAAATGCTAACCACGCGCATTTGTGATTCATGACAAAATTTATTTATTTATCTTATTTCAATTTAAAAAAAAATTGTGGCAGTATGTTACTACAGGAAGAATCTATAGAAATTTGACAATTTCACACTTCTCAAAAATGGTTCTCCTACGCTGTGTAACTATGAACTGCAACACCCTATTTGAATTATTATTTTTTGTGGATCGCAAGATACAAAAGGATAAAATTATCATATGTGTGAAGTTGGTCTGCAGTTCGCAGTTCGCAATTCGCGATTCGAATTGCGAACTGCAAACTGGCATGCAGTTCGCGATTCAAACTTGAAGCTTTTCAGAGTTTTGCTTGTGAAAATTTATACTTACTACTAACTTCATAAACCAAAAAAAATAGTTCTAAGATAGAGAAAATAAACATAAGTCCAATTGCAAACTAGCATGCGGTTCGCGATTCGAATTGCGAACTGCAAACTGGCATGCAGTTCGCGATTCAAATTTCAAGCTTTTCAGTGTTCTTCTAGGGAAAATTTATGACTTACTTCATAAACCAAAAAGAAATAGTTCTTAGTCGAATTGCAAACTAGCATGCGGTTCGCGATTCGAATTGCGAACTGCAAATTTAGCATGCAGTTCGCGATTCAAACTTGAAGCTTTTCAGAGTTCTTCGTGTGAAAATTTATTACTTACTGACTTCATAAACCAAAAAGAAATAGTTCTAAGATAGAAAAAAAAAACATAAGTCAATTGCAAACTAGCATGCGGTTCGCGATTTCGAATTGCGAACTGCAAACTGGTCTGCAGTTCGCAGTTCGCAGTTCGCAATTCGCGATTCGAATTGCGAACTGCAAACTGGCATGCAGTTCGCGATTCAAACTTGAAGATTTTCAGTGTTCTTCTTGGGAAAATTTATGACTTACTAACTTCATAAACCAAAAAGAAATAGTTCTAAGTCCAATTGCAAACTAGCATGCTGTTCGCGATTCGAATTGCGAACTGCAAACTGGTCTGCAGTTCGCAGTTCGCAATTCGCGATTCGAATTGCGAACTGCAAACTGGCATGCAGTTCGCGATTCAAACTTGAAGCTTTTCAGAGTTCTTCTTGTGAAAATTTATTACTTACTAACTTCATAAACCAAAAAGAAATAGTTCTAAGATAGAGAAAATAAACATAAGTCCAATTGCAAACTAGCATGCGGTACGCGATTCGAATTGCGAACTGCAGACTAGTTTGCAGTTCGCAATTCGAATCGCGAACCGCATGCTAGTTTGCAATTGACTTATGTTTTTTTTCTATCTTAGAACTATTTCTTTTTTGGTTTATGAAGTTAGTAAGTAATAAATTTTCACACGAAGAACTCTGAAAAGCTTCAAGTTTGAATCGCGAACTGCATGCTAGTTTGCAGTTCGCAATTCGAATCGCGAACCGCATGCTAGTTTGCAATTCGACTAAGAACTATTTCTTTTTGGTTTATGAAGTAAGTAAGTCATAAATTTTCCCTAGAAGAACACTGAAAAGCTTGAAATTTGAATCGCGAACTGCATGCCAGTTTGCAGTTCGCAATTCGAATCGCGTACCGCATGCTAGTTTGCAATTGGACTTATGTTTATTTTCTCTATCTTAGAACTATTTCTTTTTGGTTTATGAAGTTAGTAATAAATTTTCACAAGAAGAACTCTGAAAAGCTTCAAGTTTGAATCGCGAACTGCATGCCAGTTTGCAGTTCGCAATTCGAATCGCGAATTGCGAACTGCGAACTGCAGACCAGTTTGCAGTTCGCAATTCGAATCGCGAACAGCATGCTAGTTTGCAATTGGACTTAGAACTATTTCTTTTTGGTTTATGAAGTTAGTAAGTCATAAATTTTCCCAAGAAGAACACTGAAAATCTTCAAGTTTGAATCGCGAACTGCATGCCAGTTTGCAGTTCGCAATTCGAATCGCGAATTGCGAACTGCGAACTGCGAACTGCGAACTGCAGACCAGTTTGCAGTTCGCAATTCGAATCGCGAACAGCATGCTAGTTTGCAATTGGACTTAGAACTATTTCTTTTTGGTTTATGAAGTTAGTAAGTCATAAATTTTCCCAAGAAGAACACTGAAAATCTTCAAGTTTGAATCGCGAACTGCATGCCAGTTTGCAGTTCGCAATTCGAATCGCGAATTGCGAACTGCGAACTGCGAACTGCAGACCAGTTTGCAGTTCGCAATTCGAATCGCGAACAGCATGCTAGTTTGCAATTGGACTTAGAACTATTTCTTTTTGGTTTATGAAGTTAGTAAGTCATAAATTTTCCCAAGAAGAACACTGAAAATCTTCAAGTTTGAATCGCAAACTGCATGCCAGTTTGCAGTTCGCAATTCGAATCGCGAATTGCGAACTGCGAACTGCAGACCAGTTTGCAGTTCGCAATTCGAATCGCGAACAGCATGCTAGTTTGCAATTGGACTTAGAACTATTTCTTTTTGGTTTATGAAGTTAGTAAGTCATAAATTTTCCCAAGAAGAACACTGAAAATCTTCAAGTTTGAATCGCGAACTACATGCCAGTTTGCAGTTCGCAATTCGAATCGCGAATTGCGAACTGCGAACTGCAGACCAACTTCACACATATAAAATTATCAAACATTTTATGACTTTGCTTCGGAAATGCCGAACACACTTCACCGATGTCTGTTAAACGAATCGTCAATGTCTAGTGATAAATTTGAAAATGCAAAACAACGATGGCGGATCAACCGAAACATACTAGGAAGCGTGGTCGTCCAATCTTACAGGCATAGTTTGCCTTTTGAATTTTAGCAGACTAAAACATTGCAGATTTACTTAACAGACACATATAATATTGTCTTTGCACTCCAGTGAAATTACAAGAAATTGCACTTAAGGACGGTCCTATAAATATTATATTTTATTTCTAAAAAATAACCTTTACGTATGCAAATACGCATCTTCCGACTAAATGCAGGACATCGGAGCAATTGCGGTGAAGTGACAGAAAGCAAAAGGGATTTTTATATCCGTTGATTTTTCTCTCTGGCAAAGTGTAATAATCGCATAAACTGGCGATAACTTTACATTTTTGTTGATTGGCGGTGTAGCGTGAGATTTGTAAGACAGTGAAAAAGATCTTACGATTTTCACAGAACACCCGTGATAAATGTAAGACGTGACAAGTGTAGTCTGTAATTGATATGTTGCAATTCAAAGGTATATTTCAGCATACACTTTCAATGTTACATAATTTTATAATGTATCATTAACAGAAATACATGATTTAATGAATAAATTATAATGTAGATACATATTTGAATGGTTGTATTTTAATGAGATACACATTTGAATGAATGTATTGCAATAGGGATAGATATCTGAATGAACGTATTATAATAGAAATATGTATTTGAATGAAATGAAATATATCTAAAAAGGCTCTTATTGGTGCAGATATACAAGATATATGCAAATAATTTCAAGTTAGGTTTAAGGTGTTAAATTATCTATTTCTCACGCAGTCAAAAGTGATGTATATCGTTTAAGCATTTGTCCTGCATTTTCATGCAATTAATAGGCGCATAATTTTCATTTTTTTACAATTTTATTTCTCATTAATGGACACGTTAAAACGTAAATTTCAGAATGCTCTTTAAAAGAAAACGTTAAATACCAAACTCCCTCGAAAATAAAGATTCAATAGTACATATTTTATAGGGCTGCATTTGCAAAATAACATACATCGTGCGACTTCTGCAGACTTGGAGTATATTATCTCGAATATTTCGTGCAAGTAAATTTGAGGTCAGTTTACGTTGCTCAAGTTAAAGGTCTTGATGGTGTTGAAACTATGTTCAGTACGGGGGTGTTTCATACAGACACTAACGGTGCATTAACCAGAAAAGTTAGGCTAAGTGATTTTATCCGGCTAATGCATATTTGATCATCCATCGTCAGAAAAAGCGGCCTTTCGTTAAATGATAGTTGATCTATTTACGGATCAAAGTCCACCTCGATCTAACAAAAACCTCAAGTACTTTCAAAATGAATTTGTTCTGATAATTAAATTTATTTTCTTTTTTTCAGAGAATTATTAATCTGGCATCTGGTATTTCTATTAGAAAAATCAAAATATCAAAATATCTATGTTTTAAAAATCATTTCTGTTATTTCATTTTCTTCTTAACTTGCTTAACTTGACAAATAACCAATTTCATATAAGTTTATTTTTAAGTAAACCACCGAGTTAAATTAAACGCAACTGAACATAATTTCTTCTCTTGTAAGATCCTCGCTTGGATTTTTATCTCTGTGTGTTGTGCAATAATTCAGATACCGATGACACTTATTAGTAAGGAACCGTAATAGGTAGTCGCACACATTTAATGTTTCATGCCCATAACCTATTTTCGGTCCCAGTACATAACCAGCGCTATTCGTTTACTATGTCATCTTTGTTCATTCACAATGTATATGACCATTCCTTTGATTGACAGGGACAATAAAACAGGTGCGACATAATCAGCCCGTGGCTAATCGATAAGATTTTAAACAAAGATCGATAATAATGATATTGTTTATGTCGTTGTTTAAAGCATCGTTTTACAGAATTTTCAACATGATTTTTAATAAATTGAAATCGTGTGTACTTTGTTGAAATATAAAGATGAAAACGAGACCTAATTCTTAAATAAACTTTTCAAATAATTGTAAATTTAGCGAGCTCGTCAGTGTTTTTTTTTTTATTCAACCTGATTTTTTTACAAAAGAAACCCAACGTTGTATATTGTTCAAAGGTAAAAAAACAAACAAAAAAACTGTGATCATTTGTTTAATAGTTCATTGAAATTTCATACTTCTCGTTACTTCCATTAAAAGTTGTAAAGGGGTTATTTCTAGATCAAAAGGTAACATATCTCGATAATTGCAGTAAACACTCCTTAAAGAACGGTTTCTTTGATAAGTACGAACTTCGATGTAAAGTAGGTTTGTTAGCAGTCATTTCATTAGCTGATTATGAAAGGTTTGTCAAGCGTCCTATTGCCTGTCTCCCCTTCATAACTCTTCATTAATTTTATCTTTAAAGTGTATCAATCAAGCAAACAGCGAACAAATGAACTAACAAAGGAAGAAAAGAGTTATTGAATTTTGTGTCTTCGCAGTTTTGTGTAAATGCTCAAAAGAAATTGACCAGTTCAGATTTAAATCTCATCTGGCTTAACGTGCATAATTTGAAGGCTCTCTTCCTTTCAATAGATTGTAAATGAAAATTGACTCTCTGCATGACTCCTATAGAGACTATTTCGCACTTTAAATCTGTATTTACGATAAATGTGAATTCAATGAACGACGTTTTGAGTTGTGACTAACTGTGGTATGATATACGGTCGTTTCAAAGAAGGCGCGGGGTGCCATTGTTCACACATAGTATTATTCAGGCCTTAGAAGTGACAGCACTAAATTCATATCATCTACCGTTGATCAAACGCCAATGGTCCCTACTTACCTTATAGACAATCAAAAGCGCTCAAAGCACAAAAAGACTGTCGACTTGATACAAAGCAAAAGTATTTCTTTTGCCATTGTTAATCAGCTTTTTTTAATCAAGAAAGAATTATAAGTATACATATAATGGGAGCACAAAAAAGAATTAATTAATTCGTTCGTCTACCCGTTCTTTCCATCCTTCCTTCGTTAATCCGTTCAAACAATATAATTATGTGTCTGTTAGTAACGTTTCTTTGATAATTTTGTTTTTTGCTTGTATTTTTATCCAAATCTATTATCATTGTATCAACCGTACATACGTCGATGTGAGTAAAGTCAAAATGAATGAGCCTGTGTTGAAACTGACGTGTCTCCCGATCCCTGCCTTTGATTTTGGGTAACTAAAGACTATCGGGTCGTCTCCGTCAGAATATAAACTAATAGTTATATATTACAGGCACACGCATACACCGATTGCTTTTCTTCCTAGAACTCCAGTAGTGATAAAAAATACTAATTAATGCATGTCTCTCACTTCATCAGGAATGAGACAGGGCTTGGGTCCAAAAGCCCAGGCTTTTATATCCGTTATGACCTTTGCATACTTTTCCTGAAAGTTCATTCTTTCACACAAATTACATAATGCTCGTTGATACACTTCTGTATAGCTAATGGACTGATATTGACTTTTTCTTTCTAACATTTTTACATAATCGTCAAGTTCAAGATTGTTTAAATATCTAGCAAGGGCTTTTGTCGTCTTAAAGTCTTCTGTTGAAATGAATGTCCCATTAGGGAATAAAGAGCTGGCTTCTCCTTCACTACCACCTCTGACGATCATTATTGTATCATAATTGTAATTCTCATAAAACTTTCTCCGTAAAATACTGCTGGCATATGGCATTTTCAAATGCTAAGAAAAATTTGTATTTATTTATAATCTGAAAACAATAATCATCGTGTCTAAAATGAAGCCCGCAGTTCCATTTCTTTCCACATCTTCCTAAAATCTCGACGTCGACATATTCACTAAGTTTGGCGACGTAATGTCGTCGTTTTGAATGCCGCATTACAATTTGAGGCTATCATCAATACTGTTCCATTTTTCTTCAAAGCTATTGATCTGAAATCTTTTTTCACTTTTTTCTTCTGTTCTCGTAGTTCTCCATAAGGTAGATATATGTCTGTATTGTTTATGTTATAAGTCATTGTCCAGTTGAAAACATATTCTGAGTTCTTATACCACCAATTCCCACCCATATGATACTTCATTGGTGATTCTTGGGCATTAAATATCCATATCTGCCCAGTTGGACGCGTAAAATTTGTACCATTTTTCGGCATAAATATACCATCAAATATGACTGCATCACTTCTGTTTGCATAGCTCTTATCAAACGTCAAATAACAGTTGTTATACTCGCATTTTTCAAAATCAGAAGATGCCGCATATTTTCTGTTCTTGATAAGGAAGTTCGAAGGATTATAATACAGAATAATATATCGTTTTGTTGATCTGCCTTTGCTTGCCTGAAAGATTAACAGCAACTATTAGTAGTATTTTTTGACAACAAATCAGCAATACTACCTTATAATTATGAAAAATACAAGAAAAAAAGTATATTTATGCCCCCAGGCCTCGTGACTGTAAAAGTTTCGAAATGCTCGGACTAAAATTTACATTAAACAGTTTTCTATTAAGTGTGAATTTATTTCTCATTGCTGTCTCCTGAAGAAGAAAAAAAGAAAAAAAGCTTCTTTAACAAAACGAAGTGAGCACATTGAAAGTTTTATACATGTAAACACGGGGTTGGGTCATATGTCGCACTGCTGGTAAGGATATTATCTCATTTCTAAAACATACATTATCCTTCAATCCTTCAGTCACACCTGCTCTATGTTCATCAAATAAAAATCTAATCAGAGGTTCTCAGTATCATACTAAAATTCCCGTATCGAAAAAATGCTCAAAATATTTATATGTATTGTTTATAACTCAACCTGTTTTTCCTTTGACAGACCTTACAAGCAGAACATTATATAATTCTGTAGAAACGCGTTTTCATAGTTACATTCAAACCTTAGGGAACATAAGACAGGATAACAGTTGGAAACGAAACCAAAGCCTTATTATCCGATTGCAGCTTCATCAGAGACATGCACATAATGCTTTATTTCTGACTTACCACTTTCAAAGAAAATTTAACAACGCTGTCAAAATGCATCCACGTCGTTATACAAATATGTATTGCAGCTATAACTGCGGCAAGCATCATCCATCCTGAAAACAATAAGACCGTTGTACATGTGTATTAAAATACAGATAACAATTGTATTTGCTGAAGTTGCTACTTAAAAAAAAAATCACTTTACAAGTCTGTACAAGATTCTGTTATTTTCCGGAATCGTTGTTGAATGAGACTTATCATGGTTCAGTGATATATATTTCAGATGTTCATTACAACCTGTTTTTGTAACTGTAGTACTCGGCAGTTGTGGCATGATTATGTAAACTGTCATTAATTTACCATAAGAAACTGAAATATAGATATCAATCACTCGCCACTTCTCGTCCAATTCCGTACCTTCATGAGTGAGTGACGATTCGGATGAAAAACCGCCTAAACATTATTGATTATTTTTGGAATTCAGTTAAATTATAATAATTTTGATGTTTGTTTTGCTTTTCTGTCTCATATTTATTCTCTTCTACCGTGAGTAGTTTAAAGGTTCTTTTCCTTTCAAATAGAGGGTTGCTGCATAACGCGAAAAGCAAAATATGGCTGCGTGAAGCTTCGCTTCAACACGACAGTAATTTTGATTGAACAAATTTTCTTTGTACTGAAGAAATAACTTCGTAACTTTTTTACCTGTTCGCATTCTCTCAATTTTAAAGATGACAATGTCCAGTCTTGTCGGCTATATTTGTTTTGTTTTGTTAAGAGCTGTTAAGCAAAAGAGAGCTGAAAATGGAAAATAATTGCGAATTATTCAGGAGCTTTAACTGTTAACTTGTTACAATACATTCTTTTCAGTTAAACGGTTTGTAACAATATCACACTCTTTGTGTTAATTGCACTATGTTCTTATTATTTACATGTTTATTTCAACCATTTTGAGTTTATAAGTACACATTATTGAAATGGTATTCGTTCAACAGCTTATGAATTAACTTCTTAAAACTACGTATAAGACGCGTTGTGACGTCATATGTAATGCCGATACGATCGGTCTTCGGCGATACGGCATGAAACCCGTTCATTATGAACCTATCTTGTTCATTTTTTAAAAATGCTTTTATAATGGCCTTATCACTGGACTCAAGTAAGTCCCCTTGGCCATCAGAATGCGTCCTTACACCAAATGACCGTCCTCAGCTCAAAACCAGGCCATCAAAAAATCTTGATACTGTCATTAACTAGTCATGCATTTTTTTCAGTGGCGTGATGTTTCATCGTTTACAAAAGTACATAAATAAATGCAATATACTGTGTAGGAAAAAATAATATCTCTTAAGTAGCCATTGACAGTGAAAAAGACACAAGCCATTTGCAGAACAAACTTAAATCAATCACATTACGAGCTATCTTTAGAGTTATTTACTGACCATAATATATCATGGTATACTACTTGGAACCTGCTGGACACGTTCAGGCGTTTCAGAAAATATATATTTGTTCCGGCTTCTCTACGCTTTACAAGAATGTTTAAAATTTCATTTTCGTTTTGTGTTATCTATGAAAATTATACTATCTCCATTGATTGTGTTGTTGCACCATTGTCAGTGAAGAAATACAGGAGCTGGTGAATTTGTCTTTCATAGCGTTTTTTATTGATTTTTTTTGTTTTGTTTTTGACATTTACCATTTTCCGACTTTTAAAATATTAAGTTAATTATTACTTGCTAAATTAAAAACGATACTTACTTTCTCCTGCAAACTTTCCAAGTCATACACGTCATAAAAGGAAATGACGTATCTCACGCTTTCCAGTATTTCACGTTCTGTGTTCTCTGGAAGTGACGTACCTGATATGTTCCAATATAACACGTCCTGTGTTCTTTGATGTGGTTTTTTTAAACTTTAAACAATTAACAACCTGACCGTTGATTTGACGATAAGTCGAAAAGTAATTCCAAAATTTAAATTTTCTTTAATGAATGAATATTGTTAACATACATCGTTTTGAGAAAAAGATCACTAAGTTTTGTCACATATGATTTTTTGTAAGGGTCAGACTTTTTTTGCCGGTGTAAAAACTTGGTAAGTGCAACGTTTTAATTTCACGAAACAATTTTATTTTGTCTAATAATTGAGCGAAAACGCCCCTGGCTGTGATGCTAATTATGATGAAAAAGATATGAAATTGTCCCAAGGTAAAAATATAAAAAGTTGGAACTCAACCTAAGTTGCTGTCAAACTATCTTACTATGATCAAAACACGTTTGAAATGAACAGAACAAAACAAAAGAGACCAAAATTTATTCAGCATTCAATATGTTCACGGCCATAAAACAAGATAACAGGCACATTATAGATGTTATATTTTAGAAAAATCAGTTCTGGCAATGTTTATACATGTATTATGAATTATAAACGCATAAAGATCCAAACTGCATAACTTTAACACAACAATCAGAGAAAATAATTAACTGTGTATTAAGACTACAATAACATATTTTACATCGTTTCCAATAGACAAATTCAGTGATACACCCGAAGTAAACAAGTGATATTGGTGTAATTACTTAAGTGGGCAAAATAAATAATGTAAATGGAAAATTAAATGAGTATCTACATTTGAGCGCATCGCAAATTTATCTGGAAATATTTTTACAAAATGTATTTTTTGACAGTAACGTAATAAATTTTTGTATTAAAGGACAACGGAAGAGGTGAAATTACTAACTGCTTTGAAATAAGGACGAAAAATTCAGAAATTCTAAAGTATAGAATATGTGCTTTCTATTTATAGCAAATATGAGAAAGTTTCAAGTAACAAATTCATTTGCAAGTCAGAAAATCATCTGAATTTGACGTTATATACCATTTTATAACATAGAGTTTTTTTTAATTAAAGTTCAATATCCTATGATGACATTTCAAACAGTAAAAAAAAGTTAACAAAACAAACACAAGGAGAAGGTCTAGAGACAAGAGATAAGCACGATTTACGTAAACACCTTTTGATAACGGTGAAAATTGATGTCAGCTAATGCTAAATATAAACTGTATAATCTATGTGTTGCAAAGTGTAAAACTACAAAACTGTATGTCGTTGTTTTAAGGCGTTGAATTATAAGTACCTTAAGTTTTTCCAACTTGTTCATTTTTTTTAATTCAGAAGTTCCACAGAATTAAACATCCTTAGTCTACCTATGAGATTCTCAGAATATAATGTTTTCATAAATCGTTGTATATATGAGATTCCAATACACAATGGTATTCATCTTCTAGTTTTTGGCATTCGCGACATTTCCGTTCTTCAAAAGGTACAGAAAACGGTCTTGCCCACCTACCAGTCTTAAAATGTAGTTCGTGTGAAGGAACTCTTAACCGTGTGAGCGAAACACTTACACTAAAATAATCTAAGTAAGTCGTTACTTTTGGTTTGGTAACATTTACCTCGATTTTCCATCTTTTGCAGTAACTGTGATAAATCTATAATTTTCTGTAATTTTTCAGCAGACTTTACTAGCACAACAGTACCATATGCATGCAAAGACAAAAATGCTTTGAGCATCTTAACATCGATACCAGACAAGTTGTTTTCAGAATACATCCGAGCCTAGAAAATAAGAAGGGAGTTAAGCAGTCCCCTTGTCTGACCCCGTGCATACAAGAGTATTCCTCACTCAATTTGTTTCGATATTTAACACTTCCTTAACAGTCACATATGAAATGATATGTCTTCTCTTAACCCTTACTTTATTAATTCATAGCACAAAACTCTCTCTTATCATATGTTATAAGTTTTCGTGTAATCAACAAATAGTGTAAAGAGTTGTTTCCCTTTGTTAAAATGTGCGAAATAAATCCATGTAGTAACACAAATATATTGCCACTTATTGGACTTAAATGTGTAGATTTTAATTTTCAGCCCATGATTTTTAGCTGATATTTATAAGAAGTTTATCCTGTCAATTATTTCATATCCGACCCGATAAAGGGGGGGTCGTATAAATTTTGTTTTTAACGGCACATGCTACGTCATGGACTACTTTTTTGTTTATAATCAGAAGGAAATGATTAAAATGGTTGTTATTACAAACAGAGACTACTTGAATAAATACTAAGTATTTCAATATCTAGATCTTATAATATAGCATGATCATTTAAGGAAAAAAAATATCGAAATTTTGGAACTATTTTTTGTGTATATGTTCACCTGGCGGATAACCTTGGCATTTGAAACACTTAAAAAAGATAGGTTTTCAATATCCTAGTAATTTATTGACAAATGCAAGATGTGACAGGATAAATAGAATAATAGGTTAGTGTCTTAAAAGAGAAAGTTTATCCGGCTCGGCTGCGGAATTTATCGGGTTCGCCTTCGGCTCACCCGATAAATTCCTACGCCTTGCCAGATAAACTTTCTCATATTAAGACACTTACCTATTATTCTCTATGTATCTATACAGCATTACAATGCAATACAATAGAAGTTTTCTCCCGTTTTAGTGCTCCCTTTTTTATGAAAAAGGGTGTACAAAACAGGTATTAACACATGATTGCCATGTGCATAAAAGTTTATTTGGGCTGAGAATAAGCCGAAGTACACGTTTAAACTTTTAGAAATAGTTCTTTTCTTTATCTTTTCCTATTTTTGTATATTTTTCTCGTAAACATCATCAAGTGACATTTTAGTTTGCTTTCAAAGGTGGTTGTTCATGCGTAAAAGTTTACTGCAGTAAAGCAGCAAGATAAAATAATGTAGAAATAAAGTACATGTAGTTTAAACAAACTGCTACAGTAATCCTTCAGTAGAAAACTGGATTTTAATTATTCTGTTAGAAAGGAAGCCAGCTTCTGAAAAAAATCATTCGTTTGATTGATGAATGGATGAATAAAGCAAGAAAGAACAAGAGACACAAAAAGAAAGAACGAAAGAAAGAAAGAAAGAACAAACGAAATGAAGAAAAAAGAACAAAAATCAAAAGAAAGGAGGAAGAAACGAAAAAACAAATGATAAAAAAGAAAACAAAACAAACAATAAGCAAATGAAATGAAGAAGAAAGCAAGAAATTACAAAGAAAGAAAGAAAGAAAAGAAAGAAAGAAAGAAAGAAAGACGTAATAGATAAAGAAAGAGCGGAAGAAAGAACAGAAGAATGAGCTTACAAACAAAAGAAAGAAAGAATATAAACATACAAAAAGAACAAAAACTCTAAAGAACTTCTGTATAAAAAATTAATTTTGTGTTATGAGTTTGACTCTTACTTTTGCAATTGTTCGCACAATTTCTTAGAGAGATTCTGACAATAAAACTGTAATGATTAAATTTTGTGACCTTGCTTTACTCCCGCATTACATTATCTAGATTGAAAAACTTCTTATGGTACAGATAAACGTGATTTGTCGTTCACATGACCGTTTATTTGTTTTCAATGTCAGATATTTTCTGAATTGAACGTTTATGCTTTGTGACAACAACAACTTCTAAATCTTTGCTTCTTTAGCGTGTATCCATGCATAACGTTGTAGTAGACAAGCCGGGGGAAATCTATTGAACACTTACAATTATAACTCAGGTTGAAATGCTACGGAAGCCCTGGAGGGACATTTATTATTTATATGTTATCATTTATTAATTCTAAGTTATAATTTATTACTTATAAGTTATTATTTGTTACTTATAAGTTATTATTTATTTGGCATGGCTTCGAGCGCATCATTCGAGAGCATGCTCTTTTGTGAACAAGACGTACAGTTATTTTTCACAGAAATGGAATGAAGCTTCCCTGTTTCATCGAAATTAATTGTGTAAGTATTCCTTATGAAAATTATGTAAAAAAGAACCTTAATTTTGATAATACATTTCGTACATTTAAAATAATACATATAAAGGTGCTGCTAAATGAGTATAAAATAATGTGTCTACCTAAAACATCTGTAGTATTATTTAAAAACAATTCAATAGTTCTTACTCTGTTTTACTACATATTTTAAATACCATACACCATATAACCCCTCAAAAGCTATAAGATGAGGAGTAGAAGTCTGCTTTTTCAAATCAAGTACTTATATAATGCATTCTAAATACTAACATAGAAAGCCGACTGAAGTACAGACGTATATTTAGCAAGCGTTTGAGATCTCCAACAGCATATTTTAGAATATGAAATACCTTATATGTACCATTTGTAGAGTAATTAAATATAGATTTCAGCAGAATTTAAGCTATAGCATAGTATATAATCCAACTAATGAAATACTTACCTGATTCATGTCACTTTCCTCTTTTCAGATTTCGACGGCCGTGCTTTTGTCGTCTTGTCTGGCTTTTATGTTGACAATAGACTTGTCTATGGTAACAGGGACCTCATATGTGCGATCAGACAGTCATGATGCATTGAACACACTTCAGAAGATCAAAGAGTATTTTTTCGCGGGATTTAAATACTGTGAAATTGTTCTTATATTATACAGATGTCACAATATCAGCATAAGTATTCGGCATTTAAAACGCATTTTAAAAGTAAACAACTTTCGCCGTCGAAATGTTGAAAGTACACCATTTAAAGACGTTAAGAATATAATTACAAACGAAATTCAGTTAAGTGGACAGTGTATTGGCTACAGAAGCATGTGGCGACGTTTGGAAAATGATTATAAAATAAAGGTGAAAAGAAATGAAGTAACGCATATAATGAAAGAAGTAGATCTGGAAGATGTTTTATCCCGTAAAGCCCACAGACTAAAGAGAAGACGGTACAATGTAAAGGGTCCGAATTTCGTCTGGCATATAGACGGTTACGATAAACTAAAACCATTTGGGTTCTGCATTCATGGGGCTATAGATGGATATAGTCGTAGAATAATGGAGCAAGTAACAATGACCCAAAATGTATCGCATACTATTATCTTGATACTATTAAGAAAATGAAATGTGCTCCACGAGTTATACGAGGGGATTGTGGAACTGAAAATTCGAATATTAGCTTCATACAACCGCTTCTTCGCTATTATCACAGGGACTCATTGGCGGGTATGAAAAGTTTCATGTACGGGAAAAGTACTTCGAATCAGAGAATTGAAGCGTGGTGGAGTTACTTAAGGCGACAGGGAGTCCATTGGTGGATTTATAAATTGAAAGATTTACGAGATCGCGTTTTCATCATCGTACTGTTGAGTTTTAGATGAGCACATTACAAGGTGGAAGCCGAACAGATATCTAACGAATATAAATGAACTGTTGCCCCTGTGAACGCCCGAAACCAACAAAATCAAAACAAATATTTATTCACTTTTAGCGATTAGTATTTAAATTTGAGAATGCATTTTGCTCCACTTGTCATTGAAACCTCGTCTTTTAGGTTGCGTCTTCCAGTTGTACAACTTCATGCAAATGCGAATGTGCTTTGTCTTCTGTCGATCGTCATTAAAATATTAGAACATGCAAATTTTCTTTCGTATGTATACCTGTTATTTCGTGTGTTTTACTTGTACCTTGGTGATGGGAATTTATGTATGACCCCTTACCTACTTGCGTTACATTTTACTACATTTGATACAAGTGCTGGTGTTTCGGCTTTAAGTTGCAGCGTGCTTTCGTCATTGTTTGTTTTTACTTATTCTCTGGTCCTTCGGGATCATTTACATATATATTTACACTTTACTGCTGCAAGTGTCATGTGCTGTGTGGCAGCTGTAAAAAAGTCGCCCCGTACTTAACTTCAGAGTAGTTCACTCCACATTTATCTCCCTTGAAATGTCAGAACCAGTGAGACTGTAATTTGTGGAAACCCACAGTATATACATGTAAGTCCGTGACTGAACCATCCTTTTTTATGGGGATGTGGATTGTACGTCTTGTTGTGTGTGTGTGCTAAATGAATGACAAGGCGCAGCCGTCGTATATTACTGGTTCTGAGATATGTATGCGTTCTATATTGATACATGTACATGTATACTGACTACATTGAAAATCAAGTTCTGCTCAAACCAGTGCTAGTGGGTGAAGTGGTGTTTTTACCACTGACAAACAACTTCAATTTAACAGAAAGTTGCTATTTTAATTCAATGTATAATTTGTTCAGGAAATCCCCTTTGATCTGTTCCAGATGATATATAAAGACAGCGGTATATATAAATGACAGCAGTCCCATTCAAGGACCTGGGCCATATAAACATCAGATAATGCATGTCCATACCATATTCACATTATCTGTTTCCCATAAAAAAATTCTTCTGCAACTCTAGTGAAAGTGAGTTTAGTGTGTTTGTTCATGAAAATCCTATGCTTTTTGCTGCAGCACTGAGAGATATTAACAAAATCATTTTGATATAAAGTTTTTCCGCTTAAGTATTTTTTAACCGTGAACACCAGCTTGTTAAACTTTTATTACAAGCAGTTATACACTGGATTCAGAGCTAAATCAATGTTACTTCCTATTAGTAGCTAATCTTGAAAAACTAACAATAATTAACAACCATGTATTCACTTCTAGTAACCCTGACCTTGAACCACGAGATCTCGATTGTTCACACCTTAATTCATAAGTATATATGTAAAACGAATGTTAAACATATTCCAGGAGATTCAAAATTATTTGAAAGTGCAAGTTTCAGGCAGATAAAATGTCCAATTGTATTTGGCAAAATCATTTCTATTCGTTGAAACAGTAACTTGACAAACGGGACTTCGAACAGGTCAATAATGTTCTTTAAATGACCTAGAATTGGTAATCATAATCTAGCTAAAGGTATATAAGAAAATGCAACCACTCCGACAGACGGACCAAAGGACGACCAGCTAACAGACACAGTGACCCCAAAACTTTCACCTCCAGGGGTATAATTGTTATCAAGCCAGTTTCATTTTTTGTAATTTTTATTTTCAAACGAAGCCCAAATGAGCATGAACATTATAACTCACAACAGTAAGTAAGGCAAAACAAAATATAAATCCTTAAACATTATTAGAAACTGAACAAAATAATAACAAGTGGGTCATGATGGCCCTGGAGCGCTCATTGCCGCCAACAAAGGAGAAAACGGGAACAATTAATAAATGATAAGTTATAAATTATAAGTAATAAATAATGCGTTATAAATAATAAGTAATAAATGTCCCTCCAGGGCTTCCGTAAAATGCTCCATATGGTATGTTGAAAATATTTTTTTCTGCGTAAAATGCCTGCTTCAGGTGCAAAAACCATTAAAATTATACAACGAAATGGTAATTACTGACAGAATCGTTAAACTGTAAAAAACTAAATCGTTTGTAAGACTCTGTCCGAGACCGTGATCACTGCGCATTTTGTTGATTTATCGGTGTATGAAATAACATTTCGAGTTAGCCAACTTCTATACTTTTTACGCAAACTTAAATTTAAAATAATATAGGAGATTCAGCCAGGAAGAAACTAATGGTAGAGACTGTACGCCCACTTACGTTATTTCAAGTTAATGAAAGATGATGGACAGATAATTTTTTCATTTGTGACTATTTACCAGTGGTGTGAGAAAATCATTAACCTTGAAGCGTAAATGTATGACAGAGCATATGCAGAGGAAAGAATTGCGGAAAATCTTACAGCCTGAACCATTATATTATAATATTCCACTAAAGTTTTATGAAAAAATATAAACCACTTGTACATTTCAGACATGAACTAAAAGAGAGACTATTTTTTATAGTGTGTGAGTTCAAATTTCGCTCGGTACAAATGCTTTTAAGCCACGAAGGAAGGCACAAAGTAATCGAATCGTTAGTCTATCCGCCTGTCCGTCCCCCATTTAGGGCCCGCTTCATATCTAAAGAACACCCGGAAAGATTTAAGAATTACTTGGCCAGTTGAAGGACAGAACGCTTGACTTGGTTGGTTCTGTCCAAAGTCAAGGTGTTATATCAGATCAAAAGGTGCGTCCGTCCTAAATTTTGTGTCCGCTACATTTCTCTTGAATACTTAGGATTTTAAAATTATGTCTTCATGGAACAAACTTGATATGTTATCAATGCTGTTTATTAGTATTGTTTTATTGTATGTGATAGTTTAATGAGTTAGTATTTTTTTGTTTTTATCTTATATTTGTCAATGTAAATGGCCAAAGGCAATTAATTTGCTGACACGCAAATAGATTTAAATTGATAAAGGAAAAAGCTTTATGTTGCGACCTTATATACCAATTTATACATTATATTGCTGAGTCCGTTATATATTTAGCGTAAAGAAACTGTAAAGTGATCTGAGATGACCTTTTTGGATACAATTAACCAGTTTATCAAATGAAGCAAACTGTGTTAACGTAAATTTACGACAATTTTTTGAGGCTCCAACTGAATAACCCCGTTTATTCAGCCCCTCATCTGAATGAGGGGGTCGGGGTCATCCCCTTCATACTCTACATTTATAGTAAATACATCATATATCATACATATGTCATAATATATCATACATATGTGATAATATCAAGATACATATTATTTTAATATACACGATTCCACTAATATGCACATTATTCATAAACAACAATATATAATGCAGAAAGCAATTGTTTGGAATAGTATAAGGTCAACACATTTTTATATTATCATTTGTCATTTGGTACATTGTCATTTAGAGTGTAGTTTTTCAATTAATAATCTTACAGTTAACCAGTTATCATTTTCATCTTCTGATAAATTTGTATTTTTTTATAAGTATTCCTTGCTTATTTAAGACTATTTCTAAAACCAAATCCTGTAGGTAACAAGCTTCTCCTCTTAACAAATATATATATCTTTTTAATTCTAAAAAAATATCGTATCTAAAATCATTTGCTTCAGAACCTAAAATAAAAGATTCACAACAGATAAATTACCAAAATTATGTATGGTGTCTTTCAGATATTGAAACAGAGGGTGAATTTTGACATTCCCAAAATAAATGTAATAGTGTTTCTTCTTGACAGTTACAAATAGTACACATTTTATTATTTACAATTTTCATTTTAAACAAAAGTGAATTTGTTGCTTAAAGTCTATGAATAATTCTTGTCTGGAACCACTGAATATATGAATCTTTGGTACAACGGAATACATAGCTGTATATAAAATTCTAATTAATGTTAATATCTATAAAACACGAGTTTCATTTTCCTTGACTGATCGGTACATCTGTATTTTTACCTAGTATAGTTTTAAAAACAAGTTTGTATTGTTATTATACATAAAATAGGTTTGATATAACAACTTATAATCGGGTATTGAACATTAAGCATGTCATATTAAGCTTTTGCATGTAGAATTTTATTGCCTGTTTTAAACTATGATATTAATTAACTTGTTTGTTTATAACTTGTTCTAACCAATTAATATCTACAAATTCACCCTGTAGATTAATAATATCCTTGACAAATCTTATTCTTTTATCATAAAATGATTGCATATAAATATAACTATTTCCTGCTAAGAAACTATGGTTTTAAAAAAATGGCATATGTAATATTTGTTCTATACAATCTATACACAGTTTATCTACAAAGACCATGTAAGCTTTTAAAACGTCAATCTAGAAAGCATTTTTTATCTTACTAGTTATCAATTTACAAAACAGTTTCCCATTACTAAAAACTTTGTCAATAGTAAACAGTCAGTTCACTGGCTTATAACATTTAGTACTGCTATTACTAACATATCTTTTAAACCATCTTATCTTTAATAAAGAATGCATATAACTACAAATATCAACCATATTCAAACCCCCTTCTTTATATATTTTGACAATCACTGATTGTTTTATTTTTGCCTTTCCTCCCCATATTAAATCATTAAGTGTTTTCAAAAAATGCATTATTAGGTGTGAGTAAACTTGTAAAACAATGAGTAAATAAAGGAAGCAAGATTGACTTAATGACAGGAATTTTAACATTCTTTTTTATTTCCTTTACAAATTACTATCCTTTCCAGATGGTGTTTTATTCACTTTCCCAGGCAGCTGATCATTTTTGAATTTGATACTGAAATATAAATGTGACCTGGCTCTTATTCGATCCGGTCACGAACTAGATACTTTGCAAACCCGGAAGTCGAAACCTGTCCTGGACCAGAATTTCACCTAAGGAAGACTGGGAAACTAGCACTTGGTTCTCGTAAGAACACCAGAACACCTATTTGCTCGACAGAAAAAAAACACAAGGTTCACCTTAAAGCTCTCTCTCTCTCTCTCTCTCTCTCTCTGAGTTTACTTAAGTTCTCATGAAATTTAAATTTTCTTGAAATGAAACAAAATAGTTGAGATTATATTTCTTATAATATATTAGAGTTACAGATAATGTCGTAAAATGGGCACTTTGTTATAATCAGATATGCTAGAAATATCTGCTTTCCCATCCTAACTCACTTTAAAGATAAAAATAATGGCGTCTATTACTCTGCTTTCACTACACACACCTAATTCGTTGCTTTTCATCTTTTTCACTTTACATAAATCAAAAACATAAAATTGAATGCAGCTTCGCTTTTCCGAGAGAAAGCAAACCACGTATTAATATTTAGTCAGCCATTTACTTGTTGACGATCCACGCCCTGTCCGCAAAAAAAAACCTATATTAAACCAGCATAAAGGTAAACCAATCTTCTATGTGATTAATTTAAAATTCATATAAAAGTTCTATTCAATTCTAATATATAGCTGACTGCATGAGACTCATTACACATGCAAGATCTAGCAAACTATTCTTTTTGAAAATATCCCACATGAATTGCTGTGGCAAAAATTTTGAAATGAAATTTGAATTTGAATTGAATAACTGATACGTCAATCTGTGTTAAGGATTTATGCCTAGCAAGTAAATATAATTAATTTTCAGAATTTGTATGGATTGTAAGCTCAATGCACTTATAGTGAAATTTATATACGACGCAGTAGTGTAACAAGACACCATTTCAATGCATTGGTATTAGTTAAAGTATTTTTCTTTAATTTTTATTTTCATGCCTCCGCCTGAGTAGGGTATTCCGAAAAGAACTGTGTCCATAGGACACGGATGCCCCCACTATGCATAAGTGCTCATAAACAAGAGCATGTATATCCTGTATCTAAGATTTTTTCTGTACATATACCTAAAATGATCTACAGGTAACCTTATGTACATGTTAAATTAAATTACAAATGTAAAATTTATATGTTCAATTATTTATATGGTATATAGTGAAAAAATCAACAAAGGGCCATAATTCTGTTAAATATGGTCACAGCAAAAATTTCTTCCTTTACTACCATCTACACATTAAAGCTGTTCATCCCTGGAAGTTTAAGCAAAATCTGCCATCCGGTTTAAGAGGAGTTGCGTTCACAAAATTTCTATATGGTATATAGTGAAAAAATCAACTAAAGACCATAATTCTGTTAAATTTGGTTATCTGCCATCCAGTTTAAGAGGAGTTGCGTTCACAAAATTTCTATATGGTATATAGTGAAAAAATCAACAAAGGGCCATAATTCTGTTAATTTTGGTCGCAGCAAAAATTCCTTCCTTTACCTCCATCTACACATTAAGGTTGTTCATCCCTTGAAGTTTAAGCAAAATCTGCCATCCGGTTTAAGAGGTGTTGCGTTCTCAAAATTTCTATATGGTATATAGTGAAAAAATCAACAAAGGGCCATAATTCTGTTAAATTTGGTTGCAGCAAAAATTCCTTCCTTTACTACCATCTACACATTAAGGTTGTTCATCCCTGGAAGTTTAAGCAAAATCTGCCATCCGGTTTAAGAGGAGTTGCGTTCACAAAATTTCTATATGGTATATAGTGAAAAAATCAACAAAGGGCCATAATTCTGTTAAATTTGGTTGCAGCAAAAATTCCTTCCTTTACTACCATCTACACATTAAGGTTGTTCATATCTGGAAGTTTAAGCAAAATCTGCCATCCGGTTTAAGAGGAGTTGCGTTCACAAGATTTCGGGACGCACGGACGGACGTACGGACGGACAGACGGACGGACGGACAAGTGCAACGCTATATGCTCCCCACTTTGTGGGGGCATAAATATAGAATGTTGTGAATCAATATTAATTTTTCCCCTGACATTAAATATATTTTCTTTTTTAAAATATGCATTTTAAATAAATAATAAACGAAATAAACATCAACTGCATTTTTCAAATTATTTTCAAATATCCCAATGCAATATACCTGAAAAATTCGAAAATTGAGAAAAAAATGTTCAATCTAGGTAAAAATACTGTAAAATGAACTAGCACATTTCAACTGCATTGTTAAAAGGTATAGCTTTAAGAGTAAAATCAAAACAGCAGTTTTCACCTTGATTGATGTAATGAGTAAAAAGAAATCAAAGGCATGACTTTGACTTGAAAAGTGCTAAGCTGCCTGTTAATACTGCTTTTATTTCTTAAATAATATAATTAATAAAACACGTTTTTCCATTACGATATACTTAAGAACTTGGAGAACAATTCCACTCAACGTCCAAAGAATAATCAATGCCGTAATTGATGAAACAAAATAGATGATTCGGAAATTTCGTTTAAAAGAACAAAACACATTCCAAATGATATTTTTATTAAACACAACATATATTTGAACACCGCTCCAGGAAAACCGGGCTTAATGACATCTCAGTTATGACGTCGAAAACTGTTGACGTCACTTGTAAACACATCGCTTACTACTTTCGCTTTGAGCAAGTTTCATTTTAAACACTATTTACGCAATTTCTCGGTATTTGATCCCGTGCTAGTGAATGTAAAAGATGGATAGTGAACTTGAGGTGAGTAAAATACATCGGAATGCCAATATTTTATTTAATAGCCTATTTGATTTCTTATTTTCTGACAATATTGATTTGGCGCACTTTTTAGGATTTCGCGGACTTTTTACAAAACCATTTTTAGAAACGATTTTAATGACATAAAGGCAAATTACAATATTTTCGATTGATACTTAGGTTTTACTTCTTATTTTAAACAATGTTCGGTGTTGTTGCAAACGGAATTGTTTTTAAACCATATTTAGCCATGAAGATTAACTGGCAACGTGTAAGTTTATTTAACGATGAAATAGATCCGTTTTTTTTTTTAAACCTTGTTGAAATTATTAACTGATTCAACACAATCAGAAATAATTTGATGAGTGCTAAATTTCTCAGTTGCTTGTCATTTGGCGGGCACGGCTAAAACTACATATAAAACATTTACTACATGTCATGTCAGTTGTCAGTTTGGTGTAGTGGATACAGTGACGGCCGCTCAATAGTTTTGTATATTTTGGGCACGAGTTCGAAACCCGATCGTATCTATTTTTATGTTTTTTTTTATTTACTCAATATGTATAATATTTTTATAGACATATATATCCTAAACCAGTCCGCGTTACATTTAGTGCTTACTTAAGAAATCACTTAATTTTTAAAAAGTTTACTAGATCTACGTGAATTTATATCATTTTTTAGATTTTCATCTAGATCTAGATCTTATACTGCTTTTGAAACAATACGGGCGCGAGCCATCCTTACCTTTTTGTTGTTGTTGTTGTTGTGATAATCCCTACCGACTCGTCTGTTTCCTTTAATTTTTATTATGAACTGCCTGGTTAGAAATCTGGGATCATATTCATAAAGAATCTTGGTCGAAATCTTTACGTCAAGTGACTCTGATTAAAAATAACGCTTATTTAAATATCATTCAATCAATTCAATTAGATGGGTGGATCTTTGTGTATTTTCAGGAGCTGGAAAGTTTGTTCTCAGAACATTTTGGGAGAACACCGACTGCCTCGCAGGCCAGCGTCGATCTAAGTGAAAACGAAGCAAGTGACAAAGAGGTGGCTGATGAAGAAGATGAAGACACTTGTAGAAATGATATAGATGATCGGGTTCAGAGATTCGTTGAAGAGCATGACAACAGCAGCAGCAGTAGTAGTGGGGAAGATACGGAAGTCGATCCCGACCTTGAAAGACTTAAACAAATGAGAAGCAGAGGGTGTTGCAATAAACATTGCATTGACACTTTTACAGACTCTGAACTTTGCTGCAACATTTTAAACATTAGAGAAATGGACAAGTCTGAGAAGGAAATGGTCATCATGACCTCGATTATTTCCAACATTAAGAAGGAAACAACACAGCGTGGCAAAAAGAGGCAGAGGTCACACTATGACTTTACATTTAGGGGCCGCCAAGTTTGCAAAGCGGTGTTTATGTTGGTGTTCGATGTAGGTAAACATGCACTGCAGAACATTATGAAACACGTTCAAGTAAACGGTGTCGTGCCACGTGTACATAAAAACGTAGGTAAAAGACCTGCCAAGTCCTTGCAGTTTGAGGATGTCCGAGCTGTGGTCCAATTCATAAGCAATTACGCGGATGAGATTGGTATTCCCCAACCAGCAGCACCACGTGGTCGTGACGGTGATGCTCCAGTGTATCTCCCCAGTGATACCACGAAGGTTGCTGTTCACAAGTCATACATAGGAAGTTGTGCAGAGACAGTTCCGATAACACGAGCGGTGAAGTACTCCACATTTAATAATATCTGGAGATCATGTCTTCCGCACATTAAAATAGCAAGTCCACGTGATGACGTCTGTGCAACGTGTGAGCAGTTTCGAAAGGAAGTTATGGACTCTATCTCTGAGGAAGAGAAGCTGGAGTCTACCCAAAAACTACGCAGCCACGTACAAGCGGCCCAAAAAGAACGTGAGATGTATAACACCTGTGTGAAACGTTCTCGTGAATCTAATGACACTGATCGGTACATCCATTACACTTTTGACTTCAGTCAAAATGTGTGTATTCCACACCATGCACGACAGATGGGTCCTGTATATTTTACAACATTACGCAAGATCCAAATATTTGGCTTCCGTATCGACAACATCCCCACACAACTCAACTTTCTCGTTGATGAGAATGAAACGATCGGAGCAGACGGAACAAGCACACACGGCCCGAACGCAGTCATTTCTATGATAGACTGGGCGATGGAGACAAGGCGTAATCCCGGAGAATCGGCGTGTGCCATACATGCAGACAACTGCCCAGGTAATGAAAATTACAAAAAAAACTAACGACAAGTTTATTCTTCATTAAATCATGCATAACACTCATCGCCGATTCAAATAAAAAATGCATCGTGTAAGGTGTAAACAGAAGTAGTACAGTTTACACAGACAGATAGTACTATTTTTAAAATAATCTTTTTTATCATTAAGTATAATAGTATTCATATTTTCGGATAAATGTTGACAGTGTTCTGTCTGACACATCAAAATACCGAAGTTACTAAACAACAACATCAACAATAATGATAATAACTGCATTTTACCCATATAGCTGTACCCGGCTATAGTAATAATAATAACAACAACAACGAAGTTGTAAAATTGTTATTTTACAGGGCAAAATAAAAACCGCTACATAATCGGATATCTGTTATGGCGTGTGATGACTGGGAGACACGAGAAAATCGAGCTAATGATGCAAATTCCGGGTCACGCCCGTTGCTTGATTGATGGTGGATTTGCTTTACTAAAGAAGCTTTATCGCCGTTCAGACTGCGACGGAATAGACCAGCTGGAGGCAGTTGTTAACAAATCTTCAACAACAAATGTTGCGGTCCGGTATCCGGCCTGGCAGTGGCGAGACTGGCGATCATTCCTCGACCCAGTCATACGATCTATTCCCGGCATTCGGTAAATAAGATTATAAGTTCCTGGATAAGTTGAATTCTTAGGTTATAAACGATAATATGTAATAATCAAAGTAATTAAACCAGCATTATTTTAATGCGAACAGGTTCAACTTAAAAATAAGAAATGGTTTCGTTTTGCATATAATCATTGGCGAGTTGTATTAACGGTATTTTTTTCTGTCTATTGCACAAATTTTAATAGAAATATGTTAGATTGTAAGCTTGGTAGTATATGTTTCATATCTATATTTTCTTATTTGTTTTTGTATCGTTCCAGCAAATACCAGTATTTTCGTCTGAGTGCACAAAAGCCTGGCGTTGTTGTTGTCCGGACTTCGAGTGACAGTGAAGAAATTGAGGTGCAGGTGTTACGCCCCCGTGCTCAGTTCCCTGCCAGCTTACCACCTGTTCTTCCTGCCGGAGGGCTATCCAGGCAGAGACAGGAATATTTGTACAAGAACGTGCGTCCATATGTCCGTCCATCTTTCCAGGATATTACTTGCCCAGCTACTGCCACTGACGACAATCAGTGACTTTTTTTGAAAGTTCATATGTGCAATGCTTTTCAATTTCATTGAAAAACCATTAACGATTTAAATCTAAGTAAATTAACAGTCATCTTTATAATGTTGTGTGCTTGTAAGTTTATTCTTATAAGGAAGATGAAACCATTGTTTCCTGCGAAATGGACATGACATGTAAAAAATGACGTCAATACGACGTCGTGTTAATTTCCTCATATATTATTGACACCTATTGTGTTTAAATCGCCATAAAATCGTTAAAATCCACAATAGCAAGAAACGGTTTTCAGTTTTTTTACCTGCAAATATTTCTGTATTCATTTATCAAAAAAACTAAAAATCGAAATTTTTGTCATTAAGCCCGGTTTTCCTGGAGCGGTGCTCATTTATAAATATACAAATCAAATAAGTAAATCTTTTGCCTGTTTCCCTAACAGTGTAGACTGTTGAAGACATATAAAGTTACCTAAGCGTTTTTTTCGTTTAGCTTGGCAATTTTTATGGGATTTATAGGTACATTTTTATAGCGATGAAAGAAAGCGCTACATGCATTTAGATGTTGAATACATGTATGTCCAGAAATCATTAATGAATTACAAATCAATATATAAATCCATTGTTAAAAGATATATATGCTTAAAATAGAAACATGCTTGTGGTTACTGGTACACTTAAGCAGAGGAAGAGCAGTTCCTATAAGGCCGCAGGGCCAAAGGGTACTGAAAAATGCCAGACGATTTCTAGAGGAAGTTTACATAAGTAAAAAAAACACCATTTCCATGAATAACGATTTGCAGCTGGTCACTTAAATGACGTTTATTAAATATATCCTGTTAAAAAGAGATGATTTATCTCAATTCAAATGTTTTGATCTAGCTAATCATATATTATTCTTTCAGGGAAATTTAGCTAAAACTATTCTTTTCTATTCTTTCTCAAAAAGTCACACAAACTGACCTCAAATCTAACAACGGCAAAGGAATTTCGATGACAGTTGTCATTAGATTTATTTTCCATATCATCACTAAAATTCATAAATTTTGACCTGTATCGTCATTGATTATGATTCAATGAAAGTTAATAGGATACTTAAGTAGCTAGTGGAGATAGATATATTATCAGCACAATCCATGTTAACACAGGTGAATACGAAAGTACTTTGACGTTCTGTTGGAAGCCGTATGAATTTGTCAAACGTCAAGAAACTGAATAACAACTCTGATTATTTCGACCAGAGTCAGTCTACTATCACCATTCTTAAATATTTAACCTCACGCCTTCCAGACATCTGTTGAAATTTAAATAGAATTGTATCACATAAAAATTCACTGCTGTAATACGAGTAGCAACCAACACACATACACTTGTATGTTAAACTCGTTAGATGACTAGGATTCATGAAGCATTCTGTAGCCAAGATAAAACCAATCTTTATCTTTCTTAGCCTTGTATAACTGAAGTTCAACTTCAGGTTTTAAAATAGCATTTGCTGTTTTTGAATACATAGCGTATACAATTTGTTCGTCCGTATTTGTCAAATTCATTTGCAGAAAGTAATTCACTGCTTTCTCAAAAAATGTGGCATATTTGATGACCTGGTGTCGTTCTCCAAAAAACAGACCCCCGGCTACAATGACTCCTCTTGATTTTAAGATTCTTTCAGGAACAACATCAAACGTTTTATTGGGAAACACTTGAGTTACGGCTATTCTGGATTTATCAAAACCTTCTGGAATTGACAAATAGAATGACGTTGTTGACTTGCGTCTTCTAAAATAACCTACATCGAGCCACATTATGTATTTTGTGTGAAAATAATTTTCTTCTGCAGCAAGTTTCATGACATAATACTTAGCATGGTTAATACATGTATATATCGGATATATAGAAGTAAAATTAGTTTTAGAGTAAGCTTTTGAGCGAAAGATCCTTTCAATCTTTTTAAGATTATGGAAAGGCCACGCAATTGTTCGATTTATTTTCAATATTTTCGTCGTCTCTAACGATGTATTTCTAATTTCAGTCATTTTATTAATGACTTCTTCTGACTCTGCAAAAAAGACCACAGGATTTCGAAGGTATCTAATTACTTCCATCCATTTGTAGTACATTTCTGGGTCTCTCCTGTGTGATGTTCGTTTGGAAAAGGGCCCAAGGTCGAAGAAAGCTGATACCACTGTAACATCGGAGTCAGGGGAAATTTTGGACCGGAGTTCTTTATACCGTGTGGAGACCTATATAGTATGAAAATAAGAAAATAATTTATTATGTTAATTGGAATTTGTGTAGATTTGTAAAAAACTAGAATAAACTTAACCAAAACAGTTGCGACAGGAAAAGTACTTTCCTATGAAATCTTACAGAACCTGATGCCAGGTATTTTGAGTATCTTGAGCTCCTTCAAAAATAATAATAATGATATCTTTATTTAAAGAAGGTGATATATTAAAGTTATACATGAAACATATATAGACCTTATTTACGATGTGGCCTTCTTAAACAATAGATTAAACACGGATAATACATGTTAATTATGCATTCACAGCTTCACAGATACACCATAAACATCGACAGGCACTCAAAGTTATATTCATTATGTAATATCAATTAACAAAAACGTGTGCAAAAACGAAAAAAAAAAATAGTGCATACGTCAGATCATCAAACACACTTTTCAAACTGAAATAATTTCAAAATACTGTATCCTGAGCTAACTGTTATCATTATCTAATCAAGTGATCATCGAACATTTTAAGGAACATTATTTAACAGAGAGTAAATAACAGCCTCTTGTTCAAGATAAGACATTAAATGAAACTAATGAAAACTTTGATCGAAATCTACGTCGACATTCTGGTATACCCTTATCTCAAAGTTGAGTCAGAACTTTGATAAAGGTAACAGAATCCCAAGACGGTGTAAATGACACAAATTTGAATGAATACATCAAGAGATAGGATTAAATCATTACACAAACCTTGTATCTTTTTTCAGGAGTCCCTGTATAAGTTGTCCATATGAAAAAGTGTATCACCAGTAACAGTGTCATTATTATGCTCGTGATACTAACACAATGATTAATTCTTCTCAATTTCCTGCACAGCACTATCATAATTTCGAAATCTTAAAGTTCCTTCTTTGCGCAAGGCAAGTTTTCTAACATTTCTAAGTATTTGGTTTGTGTGTGTGTATTAAATGACGTAAAATGTATATGCCAATTTTTAATGCTTGTAACATCCTATACGATTAGTTATTATAGTATCTATCCTTAAACTGGCAAAAAATGAATACGGGTTTGTGTGTTAATATTGAAATTATTCATTGGAGAAATTCACACTCTAGTTTAAAGGGACATACCCTACAATGAAGCGATATTTTTCAGAATATCACTTTTACTGGCTCATTCAAAGTCAAATATATAATTCATATTGTATTAAATAATAGATAATTTAAAGAAATGCGAATGATCTTCTTTTTTCTTTTAAGCATTTAGGCACTTAGAAAAAGGTTAACTGAATAAATGGCTATCCACCCAAAATGGTTCAACACCTCTTTATAAAAAGACTACGTTTACCTGTTGTCACTTAGACTATTAGACGAATACCTTAACATCTTGGAATTATCCATTCAATATCATTCACATTTACATGATTTTTTAAAGATCAAAGTACAGAAAGTACTGATTTGGGGGGAAAGTTTAAAAGGTTACGGAAACACAGTCAAGACTTCAGTTTTACACTGAAGCAGAGTATGGGTATGACAATTGATACTCTGTTTTAATACAGCAGGAAAAATCAGCCAAGCAAGAAGTATTTTTAAGAAAGGTACACGCTCGTGGTACAAAGACACATGAAATCGGGAAAGTATGCTTTGACAATTCGAGTACAAGTACTGAAACGCCGGTTAAGTGACTGGCTTTGTATTGTAATTTGACGGGAAGGATGCGGGCGCAGAAATCTTTCTCACATGACCAAATAAACAAAAATGTTGAATCTGACCTCTACGGCATAAAGTTTACCGCCGGTTCCTTTCTTTCATGAATATCAAATGTGCAAAATGTAAAGCAATTACAAATGCTTATGATCCTAATAGATTACATTTAAGTTCAGAGTCAGAAAGAAGCCTAAGTGCTCGTTTTCGAGTGTCTTTTTCCTTGCTGATGTTTTTCTTCTCAACTTCTTCAATCTTCTTTCACTTGACAGTAAACCGGAAGTCAAGGTGAAATAAGACGGCCTATGACCGAATTATAACAAATGTTCACTAATGTTATACAATTTTAAGCAAAATGTAACACCTGAAAGTCTATAAATGGAAGAATTTACATGAACACTGTTGTTAAAGGTATGCGAGTTTTCATGCTCAATATTTTGAAAATGCTGAGTGAGGGTTACTTAAAATAATCACATTTATTTGACATATTACCTTTGCATACTAAGCATGAATATTATAATCCAGATCGCTTTTAGTAAAGGCTTAGCTCTAAAAACTATGCCTGCATTTCTTTACTAAAGGGGAGAGAGCTAAAGAAAAAAGTAGACATTTCACAATTGTGCAACTTGTTTGAATAATGACTTGCACTTTGGTAAGGGAAGAAACTCACAGAAGCGCTAAAGAGAAACAAGGTTAAACTTATCTCAAATGAGGATCTGATGCAGCATTCAAAATGATAAAGATGATATACATGCAAAAAAAATACAAAGACAAGTATACAGAAACATTGTAAGATAAAAAAAGTATTCCGTGTTTCAAAGATTAAGGATACGTAGAATATGTTGTGTATCAAAGTTATATGTTACTACTTTCCTAAACAACTGTATCCGCGTTTATGTTGTGTTACTAACTTACTACTTACTAGACATACAAGAATAACGTTAAAGAGATATAAGAATTTATTTCATGCTTTTCAATTGATTATTGAAATATATCAGTAGATTAAATCCTGATAATCTAACTGTTTCAAACAGTGAAATTATCATTTTGATAATTTCACTGCTACGGAACTACTTTTTTCCCTTCAATGAACCCCATATACATGTACAAAAGTACAACTTGAGTTGTCTGCAGCCGTTGATCCGTGTTCGCCGATATTAAGCCATACAAACGTATCAGGATGCTACCTGACAGTGACACTGATTCTAATTAATATGAATTAGGCAAATAATATACCTGTTATGATGTTCGTTCACTAGTTTGATTTAAATCCTTGTTTTGTTTATAATTCCCACACACGTTGTGAATGAAAAAAAATGGCGGATTGAACTGAGCTGACTTCGATTCACACGCAGTAATTCAATAGCTTTATCAACCTAAAACTGTTGTTTACTCTAAATAAATTTACAAAACGATTTCTTCTCTCTGTTTGACATAAAATAATAAATGAATAAGACCCTGTCTAGTGAATTATATATTAAAAATGAGAGTTTATCTGGAACTATTTTTATTACGAAATATACATGTGTTAGCACGTGAAGAAGAAGAAAAGTGGGGCACCAGACGGGGAACACTTGGATAGGTAAAACATTAAAAATGAGAAATAATTCAAATAATCCATTGAAAAGCATGAAATAAAAAGAAAATTTGTTTGTTTTTGGTGTAAGATCGAAATTTATTTCATCTTGTGATGGCAAGGATTAAATATTTTCACTCGTGGCTGCGCCACTCGGGAAAATATAAATCCTTGCCATCACTCGATGAAATAAATTTCGATCTTACACCAAAACAAACAAATATCCTCTATTTATCACAACTTATATTTACACCTACAAGCAAAACAAAGCAATGGCTCATGTACATTATGTATGTTAAAAATTACAAAAATAAACTTTTTTGCATTTATAAACCAGTTTGCAATTGAAGAATGCATACACCCATTTGTTGCCTTTAATTCATTTGCTAACCTTTCGAGTTGGTTAAAACAACTGAACTCTCGTAAGAGTGGAAAAACCTTTCTTATAATATTCAAGGTACATTTTCAGGAGATTTTCAGCGACTTGAATTCGAGTGCGTTTTTGAACATCCGTCGGAAAATGAGACATCCATTAGGCAGTGATGTGTTGGATTTTTACCTTGTGGTTTAGAATGATTTCGATAATGCACATTTTTGCTTTTCGTTTTTAAGTTGTGTCTGTTTTTACTGTTAAGTAGATGCAAAGGTTGATTGTTACGTAATATAAGTGTAGATAGAAAAAAACAGGCAGGTAGACAGGTGGAAAGACAGACAATATCTGTAATGAAAAATATAGGATATAAAATCGGGAGATTACTTTAATATTTCAAGCAGAGGTTATACAAGTACCTTAACATAACGCTAATGCATACTAGACGCAGACAGCTATTATTCAGTATTATATAAGCTAAGGTTAGCTTTCTAAAATTATCTATGGTATATAGGGATACATCATTTACATGAAAAACATGCAAAATGAAAAGAAGATCAACATCATACATACTATTATAGTATTTCTTTTTTTCAAATTTCACATACAGAGGTCATCTTCAGCAGTTCTCTTCAGGTATATCTAAAAGTAATTTAAAAAAACAAAAACAAAAAAAAAACAAAAAAAACAACAAAAAAACAAAAACAAACAAAAAAAATATAAGGAAACAAAAAAAACCCCAACAAAATCATAGCCGTAACAAATCATAGTCGTAACAATATCAGCAATCCGTTAAAACTTTATAATGGAGCGGGGACAAATTGTAATTCAGTGCACTGTGGCAAGTAGCGATGAAATAGAATGCTTCTTAAATACAATAATTATTGAATGATAATCTCGAAAGAAGATAAACATACACGAAAAGCAATCTTTATTAGAGACATTCCATTTACAGAAAATGTTTAACGACACGTGCACAGGGCACCAAAAAGTTAATCTTTATCTTCACGTTGACCTGATTCCACCTTACACTGTTTACTTGACATCTACAATGGCGTCCTGCGAACTGGAATTCTTCCAGAATCTTGGAAAGAAGGCATTATTATTCCTTTTCCAAAACCTAATAAAGATTTAAGAAATCCTTCCAATTACCGTCCTATAGCTCTGACAAGTTGTCTTTGCAAAACCATGGAAAGAATGGTCAATTCCAGACTTGTTTCGATTCTTGAAAAGAAAAAACTACTCACCTGCTTTCAATCCGGCTTTCGAAAGCAAAGAAACACATTAGATCATCTAGTTAAATTTGAAACTCTCATACGAGAAGCCTTTATAAAAAAAAGAACACTTTGTTTCTATCTTTTTTGATCTTGAAAGTGCATATGATACTACATGGAAGCATGGCATGATGCAGGACCTTCAAAACTTCGGACTCAGAGGTCGACTTGTCTTTTTTATTTCTTCTTTTTTAAAAGACCGTTAGTTCAAAGTTCGTGTTGGTAATACACTTTCCGATCCACACGAACAGGAAATGTTTGTTCCTCAAGGTTGTATCCTTTCTGTAACTCTTTTTAGTGTTAAATCAACAACATTGTCAAAGTCAACCCTGGTATTGAGTGTTTTCTTTATGTTGACGACTTTTGTTTTTGTTACAGATCCAAACACATGTGTATCATTGAAAGACAATTACAACACGTTTTAAATAATTTACACCAATGGTCAAATGAGAATGATTTTAAATTTTCAAAAACAAAAAATTAAAGTGTTTGCATTTTTGTAAACTTCGCAAACTACATCTAGATCCTGATTTAACCCTTGATGGCATACCAATTGAAGTTGTGAAAGAATTTAAATTTCTTGGTCTTATATTTGATTCTTTTATTCCCCACATCAAATATCTTTCAGATAAATGCCAAAAAGCTCTTAATCTGTTAAGAGTGGTTTCCAGTATGGATTGGGGCGCAGATCTTAAAGTTCTTCTGAGACTTTACTGATCTCTTGTATGATCTAAACTTGACTATGGATGTATAGTATAGTTCAGCAAGAATTTCTTACAAAAAAAAAATTAGACACTATTCACCACCAGGGGCTTCGACTGGCACTTGGAGCTTTCAGAACTTCTCCGGTTTCTACCTTATTTGCTGAAGCAAATGAACCATCTTTATCTTTGAGAAGACAGAAACTTGGTCTGCAATATTTTCTTAAACTCAAATCAATTCCAAATAACCCCACTTACAAAACTGTTTTTCATCCTCTGTACACAGATCTTTTTCAAAAAAGAGACAAAACCATTCCTCCATTTAGCTAACGAAGCAGTCCATTCCTCAAATATCTAGACATAGACTTCGATGACATAGCAATAACTAAAATACCAAGCCTTCCACCATGGACTTGGAAATCTTCACAATTTATTTATGATCTTGCTAAAGATAAGAAAGATACAACCATTGCTGAAATATTCAAAATTAAATACAATGAAATCAAAGAACAATATTATAATTATGAATATATTTACACAGATGGCTCCAAACAAAACAGCAGTGTAGCTGCTGCAGCTGTAATAGCAGATGAAACTTTTTCTTTTCGTCTTCCTGATAATTCTTCTATCTTTTCAGCTGAACTTAAAGCAATTGAACTAGCTTTGAATTACAAAACAGCAATGTAGCTGCTCAGCTGTAATAACAGATGAAACTTTTTCTTTTCGTCTTCCTGATAATTCTTTTATCTTTTCAGCTGAACTTAAAGCAATTGGACTAGCTTTGGATTATATTGAAACTGATGATTATTTTAGATATCTTGTTTTCACTGACTAGTTATCAGCTATGCAAGCCCTTGATCATGAAAATACTGACAATCTTCTGGTTGTTGATTTGTTACAACAATTTTCTAATCTTCTTCAGGATTCTGAGATAATATTTTGTTGGCTCCCTACCCATATTGGAATTCAGTGCAATGAGGCAGCAGATAAAGCTGCCAAAACAGCTCTAAATACTGAGGTTTTACCTTTCCATGTTCCTTACAGTGATTTTAAACCCATTGTCAATAGTTTTATAGAGAAAGTCTGGCAGACAACTTGGGAAGATCTTATGAATCAAACAAATAAATTGTTTTCTATTAAACCTAACCTAGGAGAGTGGTTGTTATCTTATAGACCATCACGCAGAGAAGAAATTGTCCTTTGTCGTCTATATATTGGACATTCTTACCTCACTCACTCTCATCTTCTGAAAGGTGAACCTGTCCCACAGTGTGTTCCTTGTTTTACAGATCTTACCATTAAACACATTTTTATTGACTGTGTGGACTTTGCTCCAGTACGAAATAAATATTTCAATGTACAAAACATGCATGAACTGTTCAATTCTGTTCGGCCAGATTTAATCTTTAAATTTTTCAAAGATATCAGCATTTTTAACAAGATATAATTCCTTTATTTTTTACATATAGCACTTTTAACTACATCATATTTTACATATTATTTACAACTTTTGAACTTTACATCATTGCAACTTTTTAACAAAATAGCTACTTCTTAGTTCTTTATACAATATTATTTGCGCCCAAAATGACCATAGTTGTCGACGGGCCATAAACTCCATTCATTCATTCATTCATTCATTCATTTATTCTTCACGTTGAATGGGGTAAAAGTGTTTGCCGTGCTGTAATTGCTATTCATGTACCATTAAAACTGCACATTACCTAGAGTTGATTTGCCAGCAGATAGATTTTATTTTGCTTACCTAGTTAAAACAGGTATCGTGTTAAACTGAGATGTATATTTAAATTTATAACACCAAGTTTTGTTCTTCATAAAGAAGTAAGTGATTACATTATGAAATTACCTTTTCTACAATAAATACCTAAGAAAGATATACTTACTTATGATAACATGTTTTGTTCTTTGCATACAATGTGTTATTTGTATATTTCAGAAGGAAAATTGTCGGTCCTGTCAAAATAGCAGGAGGGAAATTGTCTGGAGTGTAAGAAATTGCAAAATTGTATTACACGGCAGTCGAAAAAAAAAGTCTAAAAAAATCAAAATGCAATTTATCAAATAAAATGCCATTTATCACGAGTAGATATATCAAGTAAATATATTTTCTTAATCAGTTTACTACATCCATAAGAGACCAAATCAAATAGGAGACCGTAATCATGCGGTTAGGTATTGAAAACTTACATTTAAAATTCAGAAATTGGTGCAATCCCACTCAAGCGATTCAAAATAACCATATGCTTTAGAATGTGTAAGCTGATAACCGAAAATTTATTGCCCATTGTGATTGTAAGAAAAATGAAGTTTTGAATTTGATTTAAAGCTGTTTGATTTTAAAGAATGGTAGACCGTTATGTGTTATTTCTAACGGTTTTCATAGTGCTACAATGGAATTGCTTGGCATCGGAAATAAATGCACCAAATACAGTTTTACAATACGGTATACAGAGCACGGCAGACAGATATCAGTTCCAAATACTGTGCATAATCATGTCTGTGCTTCATGAGGATGAAATAAGCTCCGTGAGTTGCCTGGACAACATTCAAGAATTTAAGAAATACAGAGTCATTACAATGCAACATAACTCGGACAATGTGACCGAAACTTTTCCATCCGGTGCTTGGATATTTGTTACTTCGTCGTTATTAAGAGCACAACTGGAAAATAAGTTTTCAAATATAAATGAAAACAAATTTAGAATTTTCCTCGTTGGACAGAGTGAAATGCTAGTTAAACGAAAACATTATATAGCGTACGATTATCAGTCGATTTTTGAATTAGAAAATGACAAAATGATGCCTGTTCTGGAATATCTGCGGTACTGGGATATACTAGCAATATGTGGATATAACATGAACAGTCATTCTGGAACATTGGTTAAAAATCTGAAAATGCAAGATGACGATTATTGTTTGTCAAAGATTGCATGTGATATTTATAATTCAAGTGTTGTGCAACAATTATTTCAAACTTCATATGTTTACCAGCGCTTTTCAAAACTTAAATCCTTTCAGAGAGTTCTTGGTGCCGTTCCTGTTCTAGACTGTCATAAATTTTATCAGAATGCAAGGAATTATACAACGACCTTTCCTGCAGTAACTTTGACATTGGATAGAACAAACCATGAAAGCTCTGCAAACGTTATTGGAATAAACTACTTCTCTCCCACAGAGAAACTGCTGATTGTATTGTATTTATTTACCGTATTGTATTTGATATTGAGAAAACGATTTTGCAAACACATTGGATTATCAAGAGTTTTCAGGTTTTGCAAAGGAAAGCATTTCTGCTCAATTAACTTATTTAAAAGAGCTCGATCAAGAAAGCGGAATAGAACACTGTACAGAACGTAAGGTTATTTGACATTTTGAGCTTTTCTCTCAATTTATTCAAAAGCTTAAATTTTTTTCTTTCATAGTGATTTTCAAATTATTTGTCTGCTAACGTTCATTTTCAAATAAATGTTTGGACTTGATATTATAGGAGAAATAACTTTTTTCTCGTTATTACCAGAAAATTGTCCTCTAAAATTCGAGAAATCTATCTCGAAATAACGAAATTTTTATTGGAGAGCTCTAAATACAGAGATTATATTCAACCTTTTAAAAAACGGAAACAGATACCGAAATTGACTTATATTTAACCAAGTCCTTTTAAATCATACGGGTCTTATATCAGGAAAAAAATAAAGCGTCTTAACTCAAGTACTTTATAGTTAATAACCGCTTGGAGATACATTTTAAAGAATATTGAGCATTGCTTACTTTTGTACTCTGAAAACATGTACAGAAGACAACACCACATTTTTGTTCAAGTGCACACATTCGTTTCTTTAAATTAGTAGTGTTCAAGCTCGCATATGCGTGATGTCTGGCAGAGGCTAGAGGTATTAGTCCAAAACCCTAAATTTCTCTGTGATAATTTCATCGTGGGTATTATATCTTAAAAAAAAAGTCATACTCAATAAAAACGCGAAAACGTTGTCAGTATCTTGTGGAGAAATTTGTAAGTTAGAATCGCTGTGAAAACAAACAGACCGCTGGTATATAACCTACCTAGTCATATAAAAGTTGCACTGACAAGTTTTAAACGAATTTTATAAAATAATATTTAAATATTAAACGGAAAATTTTAAAGTGATAATATCTTAACTCAGTGTTTTCTTGTGATCATATGGAAATAAAAAAATGGCTGCAGTAATCGAAATTGATTTTGCGTTGTTAGATTTAAAGTCAGTTTTGGTGATTTTTTACTCAAAGAGTTAAGTGACCAGTTTCAATTTACCTTTAACATAAGCATATTTGAATTAGTACATCGAAACATTTGAATTCAGACAATGTCTTTATCTCAGTATAATGAAAATATTTGAAAGAGAGCAAAGGTTGTTTTTTTTTAAGGAAACTAACGGAAATTGTTTGAATGTATTTCTGTCATTGTTTGTCATGAATACACTACACTGCGGCTCCCGCTGAACTTACGGTCCTAAATACTCCTTAACACGACTTAATCCTATCCCACCTGTAACTACTGCGTGCATTTTTTTGTTTTGACTGACAAAAATATATTTTCTTTTTTATCTTTATTAAATAAAACATTTTCACTTTAACCAGATATAGTTACTGTTTGACGGAGAGAAAAACAAAGTTAATTACATTAAAATTTGAATATCTTAGTCTTGCCCATAGTCACATTATATGTTGAGGTAGCACTGCACCGCGTATCTTTAATAAAGATTTTTTTTTGCAATAATGAAGACACATAATTTCTTTAGTTACGCATTTTTAAGATTGCATGAATATATTTGTCCAAGATAAATATATAAATATTTAACCGATTAAATAGGTGTGTAAGTAATATTTTGAACAATCAAAAAACAGTAACTGTTGTGAGATCAAACAGTCTTTTACCATTGATAGACTAAATAACGTTAAATGTAGCACACCTTTTAAATTTTGAAACGGAAGAATAGACGTTGCTTAATGTAGAATATATTTTTCGTTCATTTACTGGCAAGTTTAATAGCATGTTCTATTCTTTGCACTTGAAAAAGGTTTATAATTAACCGAAGAATCCTTTGGTTTTTTGCCAGATTGCAAGTTTGACTGAATATGCAGATATAAAAAGGTCTTAAATGTTCCTTTCATTTTGCAGCCACTGTATCTTCTGTGAATACACAAATCAGAAAGGGTTGTTCTGTTGTAAAGTTTTTTTAATTAACTTTTTACAAATTGTTTACTACTAATCATGTTTACTTTAAATCTCTCCCTCTCTTTCTTTTTCTCTCTCTCTTTCAAAAAAAGAAGAAAAAAAGAAAGAAACATGTGACGATGAAACATGATATTAGTGAATACATGGACTCCCTGTTGTGTTTATCTGAGCTTTTGTTGTTTGGGAAAACTAATTTACATAAATGTCATGGTGCGTATTATATTTATGCAAATATTGTTGAGATGAAAACATGATTATTCAGTCGAGCCTTTTTAACATTCTCAGCTTGATGCAAAAAAAGAGAGAAATTTGAAAATGAATAACTACTTGCAAATCTGGTCATTGACAGAGACTATTATTAATATATCAGCTTTTTTGACACTCATGTTCATGCTCAGAAGCATCTGAAAGACTTCAGGTTCGCCTATACCTCAAAATCTTTATAGCACATATGGGAGTAAATATAGACACACCGTTCACGGTATTCGTGATAAATGAAGTGTAAATCCATATCCCACGTATTGCTTTGATGACAGTGCTATATCTAATATATTTCGTCATAAACAATTTTGAAAGACAACTTGGTGGAAATATCTGAAATAAGATACATGTAGTCAGTTATAGCACCTTTCTACTCGATGAACTTAATGACACGATATGTTTCGGAGATACTTTAACTTTGATCACACACTCGGGCTGTCTTCCGAAATTGCGAGTAGACGTAACAGCAGAATAGGTCCTTTAGACTGAAATAAATACACTTTCTATCTAGACTCTATAAATACAATTAAGGCGTCAAATACGAATTCAGCACCAAACAAAGTTTATCTCACGTACTCGAACCATTACCACCGTACCACATATGTAGACCTTCTTTTTAAACGTTCAGTTGTTTTATAAGATTGTTCTAATGTTTAACTATATATTCTTACAGACTATTCGCTTGACTTTAATCGAATCGGTATACCCCAGTACCTAGTTACAAAACAAAAATTGGGCTCTTCATAATATATGATATATGCTCATGCATATCACAGTGACCAGAGGTTGTTGTGTTAAAAATATAACTTCTCGTAGTCAGCAAAAGATAACAACAAAAAAAACAAAACAGACAGAGTATCTTTAATTTTGGTTTAATGTAACTGGAATCTCTTGAATATCTTTAGATGAATTTGAGCATAATCCTGAGGTAAGAGATTCTGATACTGAACTTGACCTGTAACTTCAGCACACCTCATGTCAAACATTCATACAATCTGCGAAAAAAATGCAAAAAAATACATTAACGTATTTATATGACTGAACAATACAAATTATGATTATCACAACAGTATCATAACAGACATAACCTTCAAAACTTAGGAATTTACTGGAAGGAAAGCGATATTTTTTAGCTTACAAAAACAACCTGTATCAAATCGATCATCATTAAATTGTAATTACAAAAAAAAGACATATCGCTTTTTGTACTACCAATACTTTAACACGAGTTAATGTATAATGACTAATTGATATGTGATCATATTAAGAGTAAAGTAAACAACACAGAAGAATTGTCACATGAATTTGCATTTGTAAAGTATTGAATTTAAATAATTGAATTTGCATAAGTCATTGAATTTCTTTAAGACATGGTTGGGCGCATTTTTCACGTACACGTAAATTTTGAAAATGAATAAGTTTAGTTTTTTTTTTAATATTAGGGTATGAAAATTTAATAAACCCTCCTGAAAACGCTATCAATCTCACTTCAACGCAGTCGCTGAAACGACATAGTTGAACATTCAACGAAATTAAAAAAGAAATATTGCATTTAAAGTCGAAAAAAATGTGTATCATGCGAAAATACAGAATATTTGAATGACGGTTATTTTCTGGAATGATGAAAAACTGCAGAAACTATGTCAGTATAAGTCAATATGATTCATTTTCTATACTTCCTTTCCTTTGAAAGAATAAGGCTCTTCTTCCTTATATGGTATATGGCTATTCATATGGTATCTGATTCAATACTGACATGTAGAGGAATTTTACTTTACGTGCTTAAGACATTTGTTATACAACAGTTATTCACCAAAATAGCATTTATACTCGTTACTGTACAAGTAAATGTCTGAGATAAATAAAATTACAAGTCAATTTAAACAGACAAAGAAAATCAATACAAATGTGTGAGAATACGATAAATTCACTGGTTTTGGTGCAATATATGTCGCATTATAGAACGTTCGTAACGCAATATTCAAAATCAGAAAATGCGCCTGAATTTACGACCTATGTTACATCAGTTGAAGTCAAAGAGGTTTTTATCAAAAATGAAGGTAAGGTCAACTGTCATAACTGTATTAGATGGAAGGCAAAATTTGAATCCGATTAACAGGGGTTGAAAAATGTTACTTAAGCGGTTCGTCTTGCTTAGTCCACTAATATGAAAAACGTTGAAAAATCCTGAAAATCCTGATGCTCGATACACAGAAAGATCCTGAATTTATTTTGGGGAAAAAGTCCTAACTTAAACAAAATAATGAAAGATGGATACCTAATGTTTCGACAGAGTACCAAAAAGATGTCAAGGTTTACAACAGCCAAACAACTTTTGAAATCATATCCAAAATACGAGCAAACAATCAAAACGGGTGACGAAACGTGGGTTTATCATTATGATGCAAAAAGTAAAGTTATTAACTAAAAACAAGCACAAATGCGAAAACGCTAAATGCATGCAAACCGTTAAGAAAGTTATATCGGCGGTCTCTATAAGTTAGAAATGTCACAGTAACATATTAAACAAAGCCCGTATTGTCACGGGCCTTTTGGGATTAGAGAAAGTCACCGTCCTTCAACATCCCTTTAGATCTGCTTCAAGTTAGCTATTTCAGTTTCCTGTAAGTGTATTAACACACTTATCTGGGAAGAGATGCTATTCGAAGAATGCCACGGGATCTGCCGTTGACCAGTTTCTTAAGAGTATACCAATACCAATCGCATCATTTATGGAACACCCTTCTTCCACTTGACAGTGCATCGCATAGCTTGGAAACCAACTTTTTTTTGGAAGCTTCTCTAATTTTCAAGTTAGACAGTCTTATCAAAGAGTAATAAGAAAAAGAAACTATTACGGAAGTCAAATAACAAGAAAAATAAAAACATAGCTAAACCATTCTTGTGTTCCGTGGTATACTTCTTTTGCACATGACATACCTCCTTTCATCTGTAGAATGAACATTCATTTGAATACTGTCCATTGCCGATTTGTTTCCAGCAGAGAATTTCCAGTGCATGTGCAAAAAGAGTACCGTTTCAGTAGTTTTCGAAAAGAAGGTACCGATATGGATACGCACCGTGGTATAACACCGCTACAAAGGACAACCGCTTAACAAAGAAAGACAAGTAGTGTACGTTCAAGAATGAAATATGTAGGAAATGACATCACAACGTGTTACGTAACTGGCCAGCATTTTAGTCAACGGGATATAAAAAAATCGTACATGGCAGCCCATTAATTTCTCTCTTCAGATTTTTTAATGACTTCATCTACCATTTATTATATTTGCATATTGCAAGGCTGAAACTACGTTGTAATAAAAACAAAAACATTAAATAATGATTTATCTATTGAAATGGGTTGGTTGATTTCCTGTGGAGATTTTAGGATACATTTAATTATCTTTGTTACTGAACTATTTGCATGCCGCGGAAAATGCAATAATCCACTGGAGCAACATAGGACTGAACTGGCAATGGATTTCTTCATCAGTGCTTTATCGGATAGTACCTCAAGATCTGGAAATAACAAAAGATTTATATATTTTAATTTTCAAAGTTTTCAAAGTTTATTTGATGAAAACCAATAGGTAATAGACCCATGAGAGTAAGAATGTACAGTGTAGTAGTAGCACTAGAAATAGTTGTAATTGTAGTAGTACTAATTGAACAAAATTGCTTGCGGAGACATGTGTGAGTAAATTGGATGGATATCAAGGAACACTTGTTAAGTGGACCGACCGCCGGGAAATGACAAAAATGAGGTTGAAACTGGCGTTAAACAATAATAAAATAAAAAAAAACATAAGTAGTAGTGAGAGTAGTGCTATAACAATTACAACTTACAGTAATTATATTCATATAATTTTAATAACATGTTTCAATAAAAATAATCTTTGAACAATAATTGAAGATATTAATAGATCGTCGAGCACATTGTCTCTGACGAACGTTACCAAAGTCCGCGTGATCATAATAAGATGCCCACTTCGATCATGGTCTCCTTGACTCGTTTGCCGTTGCTTTAAGCCTTAGACATTATCGCCGGTTTAAATACTTATTAGACAGATAGAAATTAAGTAGTCCATTTTTACAATCATTAAGGAAAAAAATTAAAGAAATACTGCAAAGTTTTCAGAACTAATTTCATTATTTTTCCAAGTAATTATTTTTGTAATCCCCTCAGGTTTCAGTGAGGAACATTCGACTGTATCTACTTGTACTCAATAGTCCTTCTGAGAGAGTAACCACTTTTATATTTTATGGTAGATAACATCTTCTTGTTTTCGTGTGAAACGAACACCAAGCACAGAATAAATGTTTTGTAGTATTATGTAGCAATTTCATTTCAAAATGCGTTTTAGCCCGAAAATGTGTGTATGAAAACATGTTTCTTCATAAAAATACAGCAGGTACAGTAGATTACGACTACTTGTCTACAAATCTTTTACTTCTACTGGTACATTAGTCTCAAGTTTTGACATTACAAATAGAATCTATGAAGTAAGTCTAAGAAATCTAAGTTCCTGATTTATGTTGTACCTTAGCAAAGATGGAAAGAAAGCATGCACACAGGTCACATGTTACCCAGATAAAATATTGTTTGATAATAGTCCTCGTGGAAAATTGAAGTACTCTTATAAATGAGATAAGAATGAGAAAGTAAATTAAAATAATGTATTTAATAGATACAAACAGTACTTATGCTTTACTTTGTTGTCATGGAAATGTATTAATAAATCATTAGGCAAACTTTATATATTTTGCTATTTTTGTAAAACAAAAAGGTTTTTGTTCTGTTATCAGAGTAGCAATAAAACAAGAGCTCCGCTGAAGCTGGACAATATACAGCGAAGACAGCTACTGAAAGCAGAAGAACTTTTTCACGATTAATAAACACTTATCAAGAGAAACGTTATTAAACATTTTTTGTTTATAAGGGCAAATTAAAGGAATGTCTGCAAATAAGTTCAAAATGTTTATTGTTTTCCTGATGAGTTCTTTAGTCATATTTTAGCTAACTAACAGCCAGTCCAGCAGATTTTATGGTGAATGTGGTATGCTTCCGAAGTACCAGAAGTGGCTTATAAGCATCCTTGACCATCTTTATTTTCAAATTCTTTTAAGCAGTTTCCAAATATTTCTGCAAAACAGAAATTACTAATGAACAGACAATGCAAACCTGATGGACCACCATGCGCATAACACAATTTGTCCCTTCATGCGTATAAACTTTTCTGCCAAACAGTTTAAATTCCTTCAATCAATTCAAGCGTTACAGACACCAAATTTCACATATTATACAAAGGGGATTAAGTGTGACAGTGAGCTTGAGGCGAACCAGCCTAAACTTATGCTCAGCACACCGTCTCAGTATGGTTAACATTTCTGCCAAATAATTTTCAATCGATTCAAGAGATACGGAACGAACAGGAAATATCACATATTAAATCATAATGGCACTCTGCACCCTGTCACATAATGGTTACCATTTCTGCATAGTTGTTTGAATATACTCATTCATATACTCAGTCTGCTTCGATCGGTTCAAGAGATATAGAGCTGATACAAAATTTATGACCTGAAATGAGAACGACTTAGTGAAACGATGACTTTTATCCAAAGTAGCTGGATCCCGCGCTGTTCACATTTTTCAGTACGGTTAACATTCCTACCAAGTAGATTTGTTTGCTTCATCGGTTCAAGAGATATATAACGGACAAAAAACTTTACACATTAACATGACTAAGGGTGACCTTGACCCTGATCTGAGTAAGTTGAAAACTGTGCTCTGCACATCATCTTATTTTGGTTATCATTTCTGCCAAATAGTATTATTTGACTAAAAAGGTTCAAGAGATACAGAGCGGACACAAAATTTGACACATAGAATCATAATGACTAAATGTGACCTTTACCTTAACCTGAAAAAGTTATAACTTCCGCTTTGCATATCGTCTCGTTATGGCTAACACTTCTGCCAAGTAATTTCAGTTTGATTAAATGGGTTCAAGAGATACAGAGCAGGCACGAAATGTGACATATTAAGTCAGAATGACTAAGTGCGACCTTGACCTTAATCTGATAAAGCTTGAAGCTGCGCTCTTTACATCGTCTTATTATGGTTAACATTTTTGACAAGTAGATTCAACTTGATTAAATCGGTTCAAAAGATACAGAGCGGACACGAAATTGCTAATGAACGGACGGAGGACCAGGGGCATAACAAAATTCGTCCTTTTGGACGTATAAAAAGAGAGAAGGCACGAAACATACCCATTTTCAACTCAAATGAGTTAATAAGCTTTTGTCGCCATGGAAACAGATTTAATAATACAAGAAAAAAATGCAAATTTCATTATTTAAATACTTTTTGTAAAAGCCTCGATGTGCATATTGTCAGGAGATTCCGCTCGAATTTTTTTGGCAGAGTTATGGGCACTTAGTCATTTTTATGCCCCCGAAGGGAGGCATATAGTAATCGCACTGTCTGTCCGTCTGTACGGTAAAATCTTGTCCTCGCTTCATCTCCAAAACCGCTTGAGAAATTTCATTGAAACTTAACAGGAGTGTTTGTCACCCAGAAGTTGTGTATATCGTCAGGAGATTTAACTCGATTTATTTTTGGCATAGTTATGGGCACTTAGTCATTTTTTACTTTAAAATCTTGTCCTCACTTCATCTCCAAAATCGCTTGAGGGATTTCATTGAAACTTTTGTGTTTGTCACCAAGCCTGTTTGTGCATATCGTCAGGAAATTCCGTTCGATTTATTTTGGCAGAGTTGTTGGCACTTAGTCATTTTTTCTCCAACTTCGATATTAAAATCTTGTCCACACTTCATCTCCAAAACTGCATGGGGGAATTCATTGAAACTACACAGGAATGTTTGTCACCAAATCTAGATCACATATTGTCAGGAGTTTCTGGCTCGATTATTTTTGACAGTGTTATGGGCCCTTAGTCTGTTTTACATAACTTCTATATTAATATTCTGTCCGAGCTACGTCTCCAAAACTGCTTGGGGGATTTTATTCTAACCAGAATGTCACCAAGCCTTGTTATACATAAAACATCAGTAGTGGTTGGGAATAAACAATATTGTCCGTACTCAAGGCCAAACTCACAGCTTTCTGTTTCATTGAATGATTATGTCTTCAACCTTCATATAAGAATCTGAAGCAGAAAAGCATTACTGTGTACTTTACTATTTACTTTCAGTTCATGCTCTATTTTTTGTCTGATCTGTTTTCCATAGGCATATTCAATTATATATTTACCCCAGTTTCATTTCAAAGCTACATTTCGGGGGCATACGTCAATTTCCAGTGACAGCTCTTGTTTTTGTTATGAATTCAAAAAAAAAACTTTTTGAGCTATAACCCTTTGCCTAAAGTATGAATGTATCATTAAGCGTATATCTTTGTGACATAAACTTGATAATTTCTGTATTTTTACATTTTTCATTTTTTATAAGATATATATTATATGATATTAAAATAAAATAAAAAAACATTATCTAAACACTTTTACATATAACGTTCTAGTTATATTTTTTGTTAAAAATTGATTCAAATCATCCAGTACGAGATTATAAATCTTTGTCATCACTGAAATATAACAAGTAGCAATTAGCTTTGACCTGGACATTACAGCTTTTTCAATTTTGATAAATGTCCAATTTAAACATTAACATCACAGTCTACTATTTTAAAACAGAGCGTTTAAAAACTGACTGTTTCAAACAATATTAATTTCATTTTCACTGGACATTTACTATGAAACCTGATAAAGAAAGCAAGGTATTGAGTGCTTGTGCTAGATTTTTTCTTAATTCTAAAATTCTCCCGTTTCCATGGAAAAGTGGCGTTCCCTTACGGACCTGGAGGTCGAAGGTTCGAATCCCGTCAGGGGCTTGTTCTGACGAGACCAGCAAAGTAGATAAAGAATGGTTACTGATTGCTGTTCCCTTTGGTGCCTGGCACATAAGATAAGAAATCGGGGAATTAATATGTACAACAATAGAGGTGCTTTAAAAGCCAGGGAGACTGCATCTTTCCGCAGGGGTGACACTATAATAAAGAGCGCTTTACTTTACTCTATTTTACTATTCTAAAACAGGTTTAATCTATTACATATTTATAAGGCATATGTAAACGGTTCAAAACCTTTGAATATCATTCTATATGGAAACGGCCAGTTGATTAGAAACACAAGTTTCAAATTAAAATGTTTCACTGTATACTTGCTCATTCGACTTATAGATAATTTATCATTTGCTTGAGCAGCCATTTTGCATCCTGTACAAAGGTAACCATCCAAGTTTTTCGGATAAAACGCATATATATTTGATGTCATGGAAATCAATATCAACAATTATATAATATTCATGCTCAAAGCTTAATGACGTCATTATGGGGACAAAATATCGGTTAAGACAAGAAAATATAAATCCATTTAATTTCTATCACATATCAAAAAAAGTCTTGAAAGTCTGGCCATTCAATTTTGAAATTGTATAAATATCATTTGTCTATTATAGGCGGATGCACGGGAGAATACATCGGCAGTACCCGATATTTTACGTTGTGTAAAGGAAGAAAATTTTGTAAACGTTTGACTACGAAACATAGTGGTGGTGTAAAGCACCCGATGTTAAATGATCTAAGGGAAGCAAACCTTGCATGCAAACCAGTGATGTAACCTGGAAGATGTATATTCCTCTTGAATCTCATTTTGATACTTTGAAAAAAAAACCACATTGTTCTATAAGAATGTCAGTCAGTTTGTATCAGGCAACTGCGTTTGCGAGATCGGTATAGAGATTAAAGAGGAATACTCTTAAACTTCGAGAATTGAATTTTTTTTAAATCATGTAAATGTGAATGGAATTGATAAATCATTACCAAATGTCCAAAGTTCTAAGGATAACCGGCAAACACTATGCACTAATCTAATTCTTTACATAGAGTTTGTGCAGTTGCAATAAATGGCTGTCAACCTAGTAATAGTACAACATTTTGTTGTTTATCCTTAGAATTTTAGATAGATACCTTTACATTTGGTTATGATGAAACCATTCACATTTACATTTTAAAGAAAACGTAATACTCAAAATTAAAGGTAAGCATCTTTATTCTCTTCACCGATCTCGCTAGCGCAGTTGCATGACACAAACTGACATTCTGACAAGACAATGTTGCTTTCTTAAAGTATCAAAATGATATACAAGAGGTTTATTCTTTATTTTTCTAATCAATTGTGTGCAAGGTTTGTTTCCCTTAGATCACTGAGGCCATAGAGAAGAGACATCGGGTACTTTACATTACTCGTGATGTTTTAAAGTAAACAATTTGCAAGATTTGCTTCCCTGCACAACGTAAAAAATCGGGTATTGCCGATGTTTTCTCCCGTGCATACAGATGCTTTAAAGAATCTCATTGCAAGTTCAGCCCTGATTTGCGCCAGATGATTATTACATTTTCGTGGCATGCAATTAGTTTAATTACAAAGATCGTTGAATATATTTTAAAAAATCCATAAAAAATCAATTAACACATTTTAATAGATAAAACATTATATTGATTATTTTGACTTTAATACAACGTAGGTGGAGCCTTGCAATATAATAAAATGGTAGATGTCTTCATTGAAAAATCTGGTCAGTAATTAATTGGCTGTGAAACGAAATGAAACAAAAATGTACAATTGTGTTATGATCCGTTGACTGAAATGCCAGTCAGTTACACGTCAACGACAATATTCAATTTCCTACATGTTTTATTTGGCAAATTCAGTTTTGAACGTACACTACTTGTCTTTCTTTGTAAAGGGGTTGTCCCATGTAGCGGTGTTGCATTTTGAGTGCGATTAAAATCAGGAGTGAGATGCATTGTTTCTTGCTATTTAAAACGTTAAATAATTTATCCGAATTACATTACACATATAACCGTTTGAAAACATTTTTAACCTAAGCCGTAATAACTGAGTATGTAAAATACAAAAGTATTCTTTCGGAGTTGATAATAATTTGAATCACACCAGATGCCAAGCCCTGGTATTTCATAATACAGAACAGTGACGATGATGATGATGATGCTGGTGAGAACAGATGCTTTTAGGAAATTCACTTCGAATAATCATAGAGTGTTGTTAAAACATATTATTTCAGTGGACCTGAATTTTACCTGAAATAAAGAAGGATCCGGTAGGGTGGAAATATCTGCCTTTTTTCGTAAATTCTCATTCTCAAGTTGAAAATGATATTCAATATGATAATTATATTGATTTTAAGTAATTAAAATCCGGTTTTCAAATTTAATAGGTACGGCAACTGGCATCTAAAGACTGGAGTGTTAAGCTTAGTGTATTATGAATATTGCTAACCTCAACAAGCACTATTTCTCATTAGAAAAGGTGAAGACGAATTAAAATACGGATTTTGGGTCGCCAGATCTTTCCAGCACAAATAAATTGCTTAAATTGGACGCCTATCAAAAAACTACCTTCAACAAGCAGCAGTAATGTGCTATTTCATATAATGTCATGTTTTGATCATTGAAAGGTGAATAAGCTAAAAAATCATCCGCTTTCAGAAGTCCATGAATGGAAAGCCTGCTGATAAAGGAAAATTATTTCTAATTCGAAATAGATTAGAAATTTGTTTTTCTAACTTGCGTAGTATCGGTAAAATGTTCCATGATGTTGCTGCCTTTAAAATAACATTTGTTACCCTTTCATGCAACTTTCAAATATTTGTATCTTTGTATACTGTATGCGAAGACGAGGGAATTCTTTTGAATTTAATCGATGCCGAGTACATAATTCAACATGCCCAACACAAACTTCTGTAATTGGAAGAATACAAAAAATACAACTGAAGTTGACGTCCTAGTCGTGATGAGAAATTTACTCAATATTCAAGAATTCGATGAACTGCATGGCACACTGAGGTGTTAAAGCGTAATATTATTATCAATATGTAACTGGCTTTGTAATGTAATTTGACGGGAAGGATGCGCGCGCAGAAATCTTTTTCACATGACCAATAGAACAAAAATGTTGAATCTGACCGCTTCGACATTCTCGCTGATTACTTACCGTTGGTTCATTTCTTTCATGAATATCAAATGTGCAAAATGTAATTAAAAAATGCTTATGAACCTATTAGATAACATTTAAGTTCAGAGTCAGAAAGAAAGAAGTGCTCGTTTCCGGGTGTCTTTTCCTTTTCATAGCAAGTGACCAATGAAATGTCGATGTTTTTCTTCTCCACCAATCTACTTTCACTTGACAGTAAACCGGAAGTCAAGGTGAAATAAGACGGCCTATGATCGAATTTTAAAAAAAGTTCACTAATGTTATACAATTTTAAGCAAATTGTACTCCTGAAAGTCTATAAAGGGAAGAATTTACATCAAAACTGCTGTTGAAGGTATGCCAGTTTTAATGCTCAATATTTTGAAAATGCTGAGTCAGGGTTACTTAAAAGAATCTGACATTTTACCTTTGTATACTTAGTATGAGTAGTATAATCCAGGTTGCTTTTAGTAAAGGCGTAGCCCAAAAAACTATGCCTGTATTTTTTTACTAAAGGGGAGAGTGCCAAAGAAATAAGTAGATATGTCAAAATTGTGAAGCTTGTTTGAATAATGACCTGCACTTTGGTAAGGAAAGAAGCTCACAGAAGCGCTAATGAGAAATGAGGTTAAATTTATCTCAAATGAGGATGTGATGCAACATTCAAAATGAAACAGAAATCAATACAAAAAGAAAACAATACAAAAACAAGTATATAGAAACATATTAAGATAAAATATATGACACGTTTCAAAGATAAAGAATACATAGAATATGATGTGTATCAAAATTATATGATACTACTTTCTTAAACAACTGTATCGGCGTTTATGTTGTGTTACTAGTCATACAAAATTAACGTTACAGAGATATAGGAGTTTATCACAACTTACATTTACACCTACAAACAAACATGACTTTTTTCACACATAGGAAGATGTGTGTTTTTAGATTTAATATAATCGAATCCTGTGATTGAGTTATATTTACTGAATACTGGTTTTGTTTATGTCATGCCTTCAGAATATTCCCCTTTGTTAACTAAACAATGTTTCAAGCGTTTGATGTTTGATCCATAATAATAATAATAATAATAAAAATTTCGTGGACGGAGGTATACCATGCATATACGGGAAAACAGCTGACCCAAAAAGCTAGCCGTAATGATATAAGCAATAATGGAGCAGGGATTAATTGTAATTCAGTGCACTGTGGCAAGTAGAGATGAAATAGAATCCTTCTTAAAGACAATAATTATTGAATAATAATCTTGAAATAAGATAAACATACACGAAAAGCAATCTTTATTAGAGACATTCCATTAAGAAAACCATTTTTATCACACGTGCGTAGGGCACCACAAAGTTAATCTTTTTCTTTACGTTGAATGGGGTAAAAGTGTTTGCCGTACTGACTGCTATTCATGTTGCATTAAAACTACAGTTTACCTAGAGTTGATTTGCAGATAGATTTTATTTTGTTTGCCCAGTTGAAATAGGTATCTGTAACACCAAGTGTTGTTATTCATAAAGTAGTGAATGATTACAATACGAAATTGCCTTTTTACAGTAAAAACCTAAGAAAGATATACTTACTTATGATAACGTGTTTTGTTCTTTGCGTACAATATGTTATTTGTAGATTGCGGTTGGAAAATCGTCGGTTCTGTCAAAATAGCAGGAGAGAAATTGTCTGGAGTGTAGGAAGTTGCAAAAATGAAAGTTAAGGGAAATGTTCAGAGGGAGAATTTTTCGACTTCAAAAGGTTGTATTACGATGCAGTCGAAAACAAATCTAAAAAATCAAAAAGCAATTTACCACATAAAATCCCATTTAAAACGAGTAGATATTTCAAGCAAATATATTTTCTCATTCAGTTTACTACATCCACAAGAGACCAAATCAAATAGGAGGCCGTAATCATGCGGTTAGGTATTGATCTTAAATTTAAACTTCAGAAATTGGTTTAATACCACTCAAGCGATTCAAAATTACCATATGGTTTAGAATGTGTAAGTTGATAACTAAAAATGTATAGCCCATTGTGTTTGTAAGAAAAATAAAGTTTTGAAATTGATTTAAAGCTGTTTGATTTTAAAGAATGGTAGACCGTTATGTGTTATTTCTAACGGTTTTCATAGTGCTACAATGGAATTGCTTGGCATCGGAAATAAATGCACCAAATACTGTTTTACAATACGGTACGCAGAGCACGGCAGACAGGTATCAGTTCCAAATATTGTGCATAATTATGTCTGTGCTTCATGAAAATGAAATAACCTCTGTGAGTTGCCAGGACAACATTCAAAAAATTAAGAAATACAGAGTCATTACACTGCAACATAACTCGGACAATGAGACTGAAACTTTTCCATCCGGTGCTTGGATATTTGCTACTTCGTCGTTATTAAGAGCACAACTGCAGAAGAAATATTCAAATATAAATGAAAACAGATTTAGAATTTTCCTTGTTGGACAGAGTGAAATGCTAGTTAAACGAAAACATTATATAGCGTACGAATACCAGTCGATTTTTGAATTAAAAAATGACAAAATGATGCCTGTTTTGGAATATCTGCGGTACTGGGATATACTTGCAATATGCGGATATGACATGAACAGTCATTCTGGAACATTGGTTAAAAATCTGAAAATGCAAGATGACGATTATTGTATGTCAAAGATTGCATTTGATATTTATAATTCAAGTGTAGTGCAACAATTATTTCAAACTTCATATGTTTACCAGCACTTTTCAAAACTTAACTCCTTTCAGAGAGTTCTTGGTGCCGTTCCTGTTCTAGTTTGTCAGAATTTTTATCAGAATGCAAAGCATTATACAGCGACCTTTCCTGCAGTAACTTTGACATTGGATAGAACAAACCATGAAAGCTCTGCAAACGTTATTGCAATAAACTACTTCTCTCCCACAGAGAAACTGCTGATTGTATTGTATTTTTTTACCGTATTGTATTTGATATTGGGAAAACGATTTTGCAAACACATTGGATTATCAAGAGATTTCAGGTTTTGTAAAGGAAAGCGTGTCTGCTCAATTAACTTATTTAAAAGAGCTCGATCAAGAAACGGAATAGAACACTGTACAGAACATAAGGTTATTTGATATTTTGAGCATTTCTCTCAATCTATACTAAAGCATGAAATTTTGTTTGTTCTTTTCTTTTATGGTGATTTTAAATTATTTGTCTGCTAACGTACATTTTCAAATAAATGGTTGGACTTGATATTATATGAGAAAAATAACATTATTTTTTTCTCGTTATTACCAGAAAACTGTTCTCTTAAATACGAGAAATTTATCTCGAAATAACGAAATCTTTATTGGAGATATCTCAATACACAGATAATATTCAACGTTTAAAAAAACGGAAACAGATACTCAAATCAACTTATAATTAGCCAAGTCCTTTTAAACCATACGGGTCTTATATGAGGAAAAACATAAAGGGTCTTAACTCAAGTATTTTATAGTTAATAACCGCTTGGAGATACATTTTGATGAATATTGAGTATTGCTTACTTCTCTACTCTGAAAACATGTACAGAAGACAAGACCATATTTTTTGTTCAATTGCACACATTCGTTTCTTTAAATTAGTAATGTTCAAGCTCGCATATGCGTGATGTCTGGCAGAGGATAGATGTACTAGTCCAAACCCCTAAATTTCTCCGTGATTAGTTCATCGACGATATTATATCTAAACGGTCATACTTAATAATAACTCAAAAACGTTGTCAGTATCTTGTGGAGAAATTTGTAAGTTAGAATCGCAGTGAAAATAAACAGACCGCTGGTATATAACCTACCTAGTCATATAAAAGTTGCACTGACAAGTTTTTAAACGAATTTTATAAAATAATATTTAAATATTAAACGGAAAACCTTTAAAGTTGAAAAAGCTATAAAATATCAAAATTATACTGATTATAAGTAATTAAAATCCGGTTTTCAAATTTCACAGGTACTGCAACTGGCATCTTAAGACCGGAGTGTTAGTGTATTATGGATATTGCTAACCTCAACAAACACTATTTCTCATTAGAAAAGGATGAAGACAAATAAAAAACGAGTTTTGGGTCGCCAGATATTTCCAGCACAAATAAATTGCTTAAATTGGACGCCTATCAAAACACTACCTCCAACAAGCAGCAGTAAAGTGCTATTTCATATAATGTCATGTTTTGTAATCGTCCACTAGCAGAGAAAGATCAATGAAAGGTGAATAAGCTCAAAAATCATCCGCTTTCAGAAGTCCAATGAACGGAAAGCCTGCTGATTATGGCAAATTATTTCTAATTGGAAATAGAATTAGAAATTTGTTTTTCTAACTTGCGTAGTATTGATAAAAATGTTCGATGATGTTGCTGCCTTTAAAATTATATTTATTACCCTTTCATGCAACTTTCAGATCTTTGTATACTGTATGCGAAGACGAGGAATTCTTTTGAATCTAATCGATGCCGAGTACATAATTCAACATGCCCAACACATACTTCTGTAATTGAAAGAATACAAACAATACAGCTGAAGTTGACGTCCCAGTCATGACCACCAATTTACTAAATATTCAAGTAATCAATGAACTGCAAGGCACGCTGAGGTGTTAAAGCGCAATATAATATCTAGTACTAGTAGTTACCATAAGAAATCTCCAGGAAAAAACAATTCAGAATAAATCAATTTTAGATCTTATATGATACATACATTTTACAGACTCATAGGTGGTTAAAATCATGACTCGACCAAGAGTCGAACCCAGTCGAACCCAGACCCTAAGGTTACATGTGTGAACACCCTAGAGTCTGAGGTACAAATCCACATGGTTAATTGGGTAACAGATCTGTTGCCAAAGTTACTGGAATAGTTCAGCTAAAATAATTAATGATGAATGACGTTGATTTTTAAACTATGATTTTTACATCTCTATCAGATATATAATCAGCAATTTTATTCTTTATGTACTTTTGTTAATCTACAATTCACTGACACCGGCAACAAATTCTGAACAGCAGTCAACCTACAGTGTGACTACTACCAGAAAGAGGGTTAATTTGACCATGGATAAAAGTCATTATGTTCTAATTAATGGAGATAAACGAGTATTTTTGCTACGGATCGATGTTCAGTATAAAATGAAATGTTTAGAGAAAGGAATAATATTCAAACTTAGCTTTCTTCATACTTTTAATGACTTTTTTTCCTTGTGCATCAACTGAAATATATATATCAGCCACAGATTGATATGTAGACGGATAGAAGTTAGTGCGTTCTTATTACTGGAGAAAAAAAAATGTTTACTTCCACCAAACGATGTTCAGTTTAGGAAAAACATTATTCAAACATGAGTGATTTTGTACATTAAATGGGATATTTATGGTGTGCATCAACTGAAATACGCCTAACAGTCGTGGATAGAAGATTTAAATAGGATAGAATTAAGTACGTTCTATTTAATGGAGAAAGAAGAAATAATTATTAACTTGAGCAAGTTAGTATGGAACGCCACAGCTGTCTTTTGTGCACGCTTTTCGTGGTAACTTGTCAGTGGGACATGTGAACTTCTCTTTTCAGCGTGTTTACATGTCAAGACATAATGTTGACTTGCCAAACTGTCATTTGAACATGTCTATCGACAATGTTATATTGTTAAAACATCGTTTTATAATGTCAATATGGCATGTGAACTTGGCGAGACTCTGTAATAATCTGTTAAACCGAGATGTAAATTTTCTAACTATAATTTGAACATGTCTATGTACTGAGTGATATTGTTAAACAACGACTTACTATGTAAAAATTAAAAACGAAATGCTCAAACCTTGGTATGATAATTTCAAAGAACATTTTAACTTGTCTAAATATCAATTTAATATGTCTATTATCAATGTTATCTTGTTTGAACAATATTTTAAAATTTCAAGAAGACATGTTAACTTGTCAAGATATAATATAATTATTTTAAAGCGCAATGTCCAAATATCACTTGAATATGTCTAAATGACATTTGATATTGTCAAATTAATATCTTATTATGTTAAAATTCGTGTTAACTTTTCAAGACATTGCTATATTATGTTACACCGCCATATTAAATCGATCAAGTATTATTTGAATCTGCCATCATTCCATGTGATATTGTTAACATAATGTCTTATTATGTTAAAACAACAAGTGAACTTCCCAAGGCTTCGTATTAATATGTTAAACGACAATGATGACTTGTCAAACTACCATTTGAACATGTCTATGTGCCATGTGATATTGTTAAAATAACGTTTTATTATGTTAAAAGAACAAGTGAACTTCTCAATGATTCGTATTAATATGTTAAATGACAATTTTGACTTGTCTAACTATATTTTGAATAAGTTTTGTGCCATGTGATATCGTTAAAATAACGTCTTGTTATGTTAAAAGAGCATATGAACTTCTCAAAGCTTCGTATCAATATGTTAAATGTTAATATGTAATATGTTAAATGTTAAATGAATAAGACATTCTGTTAACAATATCACATCACAAGTCAACATTGTCGTTTAACATATAAATGCGAAGCATTGATAAGTGTACTTGTTCTTTAAACATAATAAAACGATACGTTAACAATATCACATGGCACATAGACATGTTCAAATGGTAGTTATACAAGTCAGCATTGTCATTTAACATATTGATACGAAGTCTTGAGAAGTTCATTTGTTTTTTTAACATAATGAAACGTTGTGTTAACAACATCACATGGCACATAGACATATTCAAATGGTAGTTAGACAAGTCAACATTGTCTTTCAGCATATAAATACGAAGCATTGAGAAGTTCACCTGTTCTTTAAACATAATAAACGATACGTTAACAATATCACGTTGCACCTAGACTTGTTCAAATGGTAGTTAGACAAGTCAATATTGTCTTTAAACATATTAATACGAATCCTTGAGAAGTTCGCTTGTTCTTAAAGTATAATAAAACGATACGTTAACAATATCACATGGCACATAGGCATATTCAAATGGTTGTAAGACAAGTCAACGTTGTCTTTTAACATATTAACACGAATCCTTGAGAAGTTCGCTTGTTCTTTAAACATAATAAAACGATACGCTAACAATATCACATGGCACATGGACATATTCAAATGGTTGTAAGACAAGTCAACATTGTCGTTTAACATATTAAAACGAAGCATTGAGAAGTTCGCTTGTTCTTCAAACATAATAAAACGATACGTTAACAATATCACATTGCACATGGACATATTCAAATGGTTGTAAGACAAGTCAACATTGTCGTTTAACATATTAATACGAAGCATTGAGAAGTTCGCTTGTTCTTCAAACATAATAAAACGATACGTTAACAATATCACATTGCACATAGACATTTTCAAATGGTAGTTGACACGTCAATATTGTCATTTAACAAATATACCAAGCATTGAGAAGTTCACTTGTTCTTTAAACATAATAAAACGATACGTTAACAATATCACATGGCACATAGACATATTCAAATGGTAGTTAGACACGTCAACATTGTCATTTAACATATTAATACGAAGCATTAAAAAGTTCACTTGTTCTTTAAACATGATTAAACGTTGTGTTAACAATATCACATGACACGTAGACATTTTAAGATAGTATTTTGACATTTTAACAGTGACCTTTTTTACATGTTCTTTCGACATAATAAGTTGTCGTTCTAACATCTTAAAACGGCATTTATACATATTTGGTAATACGTTGACAATTTAACCACAAGGTTTAGCATGTTTACATAATATCTTGAGAAATCCACATGATCTTTTGACAATATAAAACGAAGTTTTAACATTACAACACAGCACTTTGAAATATTCAAATGACTGATTGACAAGTGAACAATGTTGCTTTGCATATTAACATGATACGGAGAAAAGTTGGCATGTCAAACTGACAAGACAACGTGAAATGCGTCAACAAAAGACACCTATGGCGTTCCATATGTTAGGTTTCAATAAACATGTTTACAAAAAGTAAATCTTATTTTCAGAACAATATAATAAAAAAAGAAAAACTTGAAATTGTGATTTGCCTCTATGGACAGAAATTCTGTCCACGGATTGAAATTAATCTTTTTCCAAATCAAGTAACGGTTAGCTATATACAATACTGTAACAAATACACTGCTAAAATTAATTAAAGGAGTGCAAATATTTTATTGCGTAAATTGCCCATCATACTAGATATCCGCTGCAAATTTCATTTGTAGGTCTCTACGGTCAATATCCTCAAGAAACCCGTGCACTTTACAATAAATTACAAAGCATGGGTATTTTGTTTTTCTTTTTGTTGTGTAATCCCCGAATAAAATTTAGACTTTTGCATGTGTACTGTTCGTTCACGATAGCTATTTGACAAAATGAATGTTTAAGTGGAACTTTTTACTGTATCTACTCTTTTGACAACGGTCCAGGGTGTGCGACGTCATTTAGCAACTACTGATGTTGCTCGGGCGAAAATGGATTTACGCAACGTGAGGTGGCCACCGTTCTAGACGTTTCTCGTAGCGTTGTTGCCAGGTTGTGGAGTCGTTATCAGGAGACTGGAGAATTCACAAGAAGATCTGAGGAAGGTGGTATGGTTTGGATGCCCGAAGACCTGTCAGAGGACCAATACTGACCGTAGCTCACCGGGGAGCTCGCTTAGAGTTTGCACAGAAACACGCCACTTGGCAACTGCGCCACTGGCGATCTGCGCTTTTCACAGACGAGAGCTGCTACTATGTTTCGACCTGTGACAGGCGTGTGAGGGTGTGGCGTCGCCGAGGAGAGAGGTATGCGGAATGTAATATTATTCCATATGGCAGGTTTGGCGGTGGGTCAGTTATGGTGTGGGCAGGGATATCCATCGACGGGCGGACAGATATTTATGTGATTTCAGGAGGTAGTCTGACGGCCCTGAGATATCGGGACGTGATCCTAGAACCAATAATTAGGCCATTTGCTGGTGGAATAGGTGAAACTTTTCGTTTAGTGCAAGATAATGCCGGAGAACACACTGCAAGAATCGCCAAGAACTTCTTTGATGATGAAGGTATTGGGGTCATAGACTGGCAAGCGAGGTCTCCAAATCTTAACCCTTAGTAGAGAATGTCTGGGGCATGTTTTTTCGTAGATTTTCGGCTTCCGTACCCTGTGCAGAACGTCCGTGAGCTTTCTCATGCTCTTGTAGCAGAATGGGATGCCATACTACAGGATATGATCAGACGGGTCATCAGGAGCATGCCCAGACGATGCAGAGAGTGCCTAAACGCCCGAAGGACGTTTCCAGGCCTGAATCTGCTTTTAAAGACATTGTTTGTTCTCCTGTAAGACCACATTTCAAAGTTAATTTGATAGTGTTCATATCCTGGACACTGTCTCTGTTCAGGAGTGTGCCTGTTGGCGATGGAAATGCCGATTTGTTTTTGTTAAAAGAATGATTTTGTTATTTCTGTAAAAGTTATTCATAAATCTACTCAATGCGTATGGTATTTTATAAATTATATTGGCGCTCCTTTAATTAATTTGAGCAGTGTATAATGTTAAATAATAGAAGAACAGAACAGAACAATCGCTAGCAATAAGAATTAATATTGAGCATTTTATATTAACGTATACTTCAAAATTTCATTAAACAATAATCTATCTTCTCAATGGGTTAATATGATTGTCCTAATCCAGTTTACGATTTATTTTGTCTGATACAGTTGGTTGCATAAAACACGTTTCCAGTAATTTGGAAGCAGGCATTCATTTTCAGGTGCCATTGAAAAGCAGCTGTTAATTCACAGAAACGTGTTTTGCGATGTATTTGAAACCGAAATATAATAAAATTGCTTTCACTCTTTAATAAATAAGAATAAATATATTATAAATATTTTCTTTTTTCAGTGGAACAGTGGTACCCGCCCTATACTCGCGAGTTCTGTTCCTCGCTCCTCCACTATTATTACATATTATCTTTCAGACGAGAAATTAAACCGAGATCACATGTATCTATTCTGTACACTGAGCTGGGAAAACAACCAGACGTGTTTTTTTAATCTCTCAAAATAATATTTTTCCGTAACATTCATTTATTGTGTTCATTATCGATTTATATGAAAGAATCCTGCTTTTTCTATTTTATTTAATACATTCTGAATTCTATTCGGTAATTTCAATCTTCTTTACACGGATGGACCTCTATCCGTGGCTGACGTGCCATTTCTTATTGGCTATATGTCACTCAAAATATTTTCATTTACTTGATAATTCGAACAAATATTTCAATGCTTATTGTCGGTTTATAGAAAACATAATTTAAAAAATCTATGTGTTCATATCGAGTTCAGTCCGCAAATAAATCTTCAAGACAAAACACTGGATAAAATTTCTATACACTGATAGAAGACGTGCTATCCATAGACAGAAGATTTTTGTCTGTATAAAGTCATATATTAAATATCTTTTTCATAGCAAATTCATTTACTACAACATATTATATTACACTGTAAAATTAACAAATTGAGTATAGTCAGAATTAATAAATGTGTTCTAATATTTGTAATGGATTCTGTATCTTTTGTAGAATAAAATTTTTTTTAACTTATCTTATGATACGTTTTAGGAAAATAATATATTAAGTAGACGAGGTGCTTTTAACAGAGATGTTTTTATAAAAACTTATCTTAGAAAGCATCGCATAGATATTTTTGAAATCGATTATGTAAATATTTGAGTCCCAACAAATACAAAGGTAATAAAACTTTTAATGTGGAATGTCTCGCATTTTGCTTGCAATGCGTGTCTTACTTTGAAAGATTTTGATGTTTATCAAAGGATTTAGACCATTAGAGGCAGATCAAGAAATTTCTTGCATGTGAAGCCATTAAACATGAGACTGGTTGTGTGAATTAGTTTTAATATATTTTCAGATTTTCTGTTTATATCACTTGTGTAAGACTTTTTTTGAAACTGTTTCCACATGAATTTAAAATGATCCTGTGTTAGATGTTTAACATGTTTTCATAATTGTCATTTAGCTCATCTGTCACGTAGAGTGAGCTTTTGAGATCGCCTTTTGTCCATCGTCCGTCCGTCGTCTGTCCACAATTAGTTTGTTAACACTCTAGTGGTCACATTTTTGCCTCCATTGTCATGAAACTTGGTCAGGATGTTAGTCTCATCAATTTCTTGGAGGAGTTTGAATATGGGTCATCTGGAATGAAATACTATGTCGCATGAGCGAAAAATAGAAAAATCTTGTTAACATTATAGAGGCTACTTTTTTAATCTAAATATCATGTAAATTTGTCAGAATGGTTGTTTTGATAATTTCTTGCTCAGGTTTGAATATGGGTCATCTGGGGTTAAAACTAGGTCACAGAGCCTAAATATGGAAAAACCTTTTTAACACACTACAAATGAAATTTGCAGCAAATATCTAGTATGATGGGCAATTTACGCCATAACATATTTGCACTTGTCACAAATCTTTAGGATACCTGTAGATAATTTTATTTTATCAATGTTGTCACAACAATTGTGTTAACTCAGTATATGTTTTTACTACTGATCTACTGTGCTCTATCAACTGTAGCATTACACTGGACAGTACTGTTGTGGTATGATTTTATCAAAAGTTGCAGAACTGGTTTTGCACTACATGTATATAACGCTCAGGCTTTATGTGTTTAATCAGACTTTAAAACTGGTTGTTTAGAGATGACCTGAGGTTTCTCCTGAAAGAAACTCCGACATAGATGTCTAGTAGATAACCTGACGCTTGGGTAAGTACTACACTTTTATTATTTTTTACCATAAATTTTGTTTTTTAAACTAGTGCTTGGCAAAAGAGTTTTGTTATTTAAGATATTCAGAATTTTTTGAAGCAGTTTTTGTGATAAATTTGTGTGTGTAATGCTGTATATTTAGTTATGCAAGGTTGTAATTTGAGTTTTAACCATATTTCATGTAAAATGGAGACTCTCTTCAAGACACATGTATCTTTTCATTTTTCAATTTATTTTGTGTTTTATTGGGTATTTTCTGATATCCTGATTTGCAAAGCAATTTACTATTACTGGTGCTTGTATTATTATCTCTCAAGCGATTTTGCATTTTTGTTAGGTTGAAAGTCGAAGGTTGAAGTTTAAAGGTAGAAGTTTGAAGTTTGAGGTTGAAGGTTGAGAGCTGAAGTATGTATGATGATCTATACTTAAAGACGTAACCACGGTGGTGAACTGGCCTTGACATGGCAGCATCACGGAGTTTATTTGATGGACGTTGAAGACGTCGGAGTTGTGTCACCGTGTCCGGTGTACAGTTGGTGGTGTTTCACGGTGTTGTATTAAAGTATTGAAATATTGGTGAAGTATCCACGGAGTATATTTCTTTTTTGTACAAATGTACAGCGGTTACAATTTAAGTAGTTCTGTGAGGAAGCTACTGAAAATATACTGCTGATTAGAACAAAGACTACTACAAGTGAAATTTATTTAACCAGTTTATACTTTCATTGGAAGTGACTGTCTTACAGAGATAACAGTGATAGAGGTTGACTTTTCTTGATGTGTCTACAAACATTTAATGACTTGACTACATAGTGATTTTGCATAGATGATGTTCTTTAAATTTACCTTGTGAATTAATTTTACATAATTATGAAATTGATTTAAATTTTGAAAACTTATTTGTATTTTGTTGTACAGTAATAAGAAAGTACCAAACCCCCCTCTGCGCCTATCCTGACTTGTAACATTGGTGTCAGATGTGGGATTGGTCTATCATTATTACGTCTTTGTAGTAAAAAAAACAAATGTTTCACACTATGTTTTCTTTTTCAGAATTTTTCCAGAGTACACTTTAGACCCCAGAGTCAGGTTGAGTATATGTGAAAGTTACAGGGATCTTCTATCAGGCAGAAATGGTGTCACGGCATCTCATTTATGTGGTGACTTTGACTTGACGACAGATAGGGTTTGATTTTCTTTCATTGTGATGGTGTTGTATAGAGAGCAGTAGCTTAATATAGATTTTGGGTTACTTCTTACATGATAATGTCATAAGGAAGTGCTGGAAAATACACACTGGTAATTCTTATACTTATTGACAAGTGTTTGTTTTGTAGCTTGAAACTTTAACTGCGTTGTACTTTTTATTTTCATAATGGATGTCTTAACTAAACTTACAGATCAAGGGAAGGCACTCGGGTATACAGGTGATGACTTGAAGGCTTTCGTTAAGGAACAGCAGGATAGACAGAGGGAAGAGAGGCGGATAGAATATGAGAAACAGAAAGAGAAGATGGAGCATGAACGATTATTGAAAGAGATGGAGGTAAAAAGTTCACTGAAGGAGAAGTCGGTGAGTACTGAACATGTTAAAGTGCCTAAGCTTCCACCTTTTGAGGAAAACAAGGATCAAATGGACTCATACTTAAATAGATTTGAACGATACGCTCAAGTTCACAATTAGGAGAAATCTACATGGGCTATAAACTTAAGTGCTCTTTTAAAAGGGCGAGCCCTTGATATTTATGCCATGTTACCTAGTGAGAAAGCAATGAACTATGATTTCTTAAAGTCAGCATTGTTAAAAAGATTTGAGTTAACTGAAGATGGCTTTAGAAACAAATTTCGTACAGCCATGCCAGAAAGTTGTGAGACTTTTTTGCAATATTCAACTAGGTTGTCAGGGTATTTAGACAAATGGATTGAATTGTCTAATACCGGCAAGACTTACGGTGGCTTTTATGATTTGATTGTAAGAGAACAATTGTTGAATGTCTGTAATAAAGAATTAGCATTATTCTTAAGAGAACATGTCCCTAAGAATGTGGAAGAGATGACATTATTGGCCGATCAATTTAGGGAAGCACGAGCAGTCAATATTGTCACGCTGTGTTTAAACACAGGCGGAAAGTTCCGCAGTATAGACTCGGGAGGTCATGGCTACAAAGGTCAAGGGCGACCGGTCAAGCCAGGTAAACCTAGTTTGGCGAATAAAGGTAAGAGTGACAAAACTGGTTTTCAAAGGACTGAGAAACGTTGTTACCGTTGTGGTCGTGTCGGCCATATTGCTTCAGATAAAAGGTGTCCAGGTTGGTCTCAAACCAATATAGCAGCAGCCTTAGAAGGTGATAGAGAAAGAAATATTGCAGAAAATAGAAGAGAGGGAGGTTGTGTAAATAGATATCGCAATAATTATGAACCATATGATGCAGCTTGTGCAGCTTTCATACCTCTTACAAACACACCGTCCATTTTTACAGCAGGTTTCAATACAAAAGTAACTGCTTCTTCTAGTGTCTTTATGCCAACAGCTACTGGTCAAATAGGTGAAAAAATGGTTACGGTTCTTAGAGATACTGGCTGTAGCGGAGTAATTGTAAAAGAATCTTTGATTGAAAGAGATCGATACTCCGGAGAAAAACAGATTTGTATTCTTGCTGACGGTACTCAGATTAAAGTTCCTATAGTACATGTTTTTATCAAATCTCCTTTTTTACAGGCGAAGTGACGCATGGTGCATGAAGTCTCCATTGTATGATGTCATAATAGGAAACATTGCAGGTGCATCTGATCCAATGTGTGGAGTACAGAATGAAACTATGCAAGCGACAGCTGTAAGTACACGACAGCAAACAAGAAGACAGTCTGAAGATACTGCTTACAAGTCTTTAAAAGTTCCAGGACCGATCGCTGATGAGGTTGGACCAAGCGAATTCATAAAAGAACAACAAAGTGATGAGTCACTGGATAAGATACGACCATTGGCTAAGTCAGGTAAGATGTCCAAAAGGGCTAAGTACGTTATACGTAAAGGTTTAATCTACAGAGAGTTCTCCTCTGATACAGTTGAGTTTGGCAAAAGATTTTTACAAGTTGTTGTCCCTCAAAAATTTCGAGGCAAGGTTATGAAGCTAGCTCATGAAAGTATTATGTCCGGTCATTTAGCTACAAAGAGAACATTTTCAAAGGTCTTGTCCGAATTTTATTGGCCGGGGGTGCAGTCAGAGGTCAAACAATACTGTCAATCATGTGACAGTTGCCAACGATCAATACCCAAAGGGAGAATAAGGAAAGCACCATTGGGTAAAATTCCTTTGGTTGACGAATCAATTCAGAGAGTAGCCGTAGATATTGTTGGTGCTTTAGAGCCTAGGTCTGAAAAAGGGAATCGTTATATTCTCACACTTATGGACTATGCTACAAGGTACCCCGAGGCAGTAGCTTTACCCTCAATTGAAGCTGAGCGAGTAGCCGAAGCTTTGCTTGAAATATTCTGTAGGTTAGGTGTACCACGAGAACTTTTAACAGATATGGGGTCACAGTTTACGTCTGACGTTATGAAGGAGGTCAGTCGTCTTATGTCTATAAAACAATTGTCAACAACCCCTTATCACCCGATGTGCAACGGCCTCGTTGAGAAATTTAATGGCAATATGAAGTTGATGCTAAAACGCCTTTGTCTCAAACGTCCAAAAGATTGGGACTGCTATCTAGATCCGGTACATTTTGCATACAGAGACGCCCCACATGAAAATTCAGGTTTCACCCCTTTTGAGCTTATATATGGTCGTTCTGTTAGGGGTCCCATGAGAATCTTAAAGGAGTTATGGACAAAAGATATTAATGATGAAGAGGTAAAAAGCACATATCGGTATGTAGTCGACTTGAAAGATAGATTAGAGTATTGTACAAAAATTGCTCAATCAAATCTTGAGAAAGCACAGAAAAGGTACAAATCACAATACAATAGGAGAGCAAAGGTTAAGCGTCTGAAAGTAGGTCAAAAGTTGCTTCTTTTGTTACCATCGAAGCCAAATAAGCTGTTGTTGCAATGGCAAGGCCCATTTACGATGGTTGACAAAGTCAGTGAGTTGGATTATAAGATTCAGAAAGGAAGTAAAGTTAAAACATTTCATGCTAACATGCTGAAATTGTATGTTGAGAGACCCAAAGCTCTTACAGGTTGTGTGTTTGGAATTTCTGGAATGGCTGTAGTTGACATTGATGATGAACCAGAATTGCAAACAGATGGCATTGGTATTGTTGATCCACCAACTAGTTATCTTGAAACTGACAAAGCCACAAGAGAGTATCATGTATCAGATCACTTAGCCCCAGAACAGGTTAGTGCTCTGAATGATTTGTTGGAAGAATTCACTCAGGTGTTGTCTGTCGAACCAGGATATACGAATCTAGGTAAACATGATATGAAGCTCACAACAAATGTACCTATTAGGTCAAAGCAATATCCAGTTCCCTTTAGTTTAAAACAAACTGTAGTCGAAGAAGTTAAGAGCATGTTGAAACTTGGAGTGATTGAACCCTCGAACAGCGATTACTGCAGCAATTATTTCATAGTAAAAAGCCCGATGGAACAAATAGGTTTTGCATAGACTTTAGACCGTTAAATAGAGTTACTGTTTTTGACTGTGAACCAGTGCCAAACATGGAAGATATTTTTGTCAAATTGTCAAAGTGCAAGTATATTACAAAGATAGACCTCACTAAAGGTTATTGGCAGTTACCGCTTACTGAGCAAGCTAAACCCTTAATAGCATTTCAGACCCCGATAGGTCTCTTTCAATTCACTGTTATGCCGTTTGGTTTTGTTTGCGCATCGGCAAGCTACACAAGAATTATGAGAAAGCTTCTACAGGGTATGTCTGACATTGAAAACTTCATTGATGACATAATTTTATATACACTAACATTCCCTCATCATTTAGTAGTCTTGAGAGAGTTATTTACCAGGTTAAGACAGGCAAATCTAACTGCCAAACCAAGCAAATGTTATTTCTGTTTCAAATCAATTGAATGTCTTGGTCATGTGGTAGGAGATGATAAATTACAACCACAGCGAGAAAAGTTGAAGGCAATTGAAAATGCTGAAAGGCCAACCACAAAAAAAACAGGTTAGAGCTTTTTTAGGGCTGATTGGTTTCTATAGAAAGTTTGTTCCCCACTTCTCAACTGTTGCAGCTCCTTTAACCGATCTTACGAAAAAGGGTTGCCCAAATAAGGTAGTTTGGAGTGTCAAGAATTTTCTTTTCAGTCCCTCAAGAAAGCCTTGTGTTCCCACCCTATTTTGAAACTACCAGAAATAAACAAACCTTTCATTCTTCAGTCAGATGCGAGTAATGATGGACTTGGAGCTGTCTTACTTCAGCTGGAAGGTGATGAGCGTAAGCCAGTAGCATATGCTAGCCGCAAGTTGAATCATGCAGAGAAATCTTATTCAACCATTGAAAAAGAATGTTTAGCATGCGTTTGGGCTATTGTTAAATTTCAGAGATATCTTTATGGTCAGGAATTTGTACCGGAGATGGATCATCAGCCTTTGGCTCATCTGAAAAAGGCAAACATGAAAAATGCAAGACTAATGAGATGGTCTTTACTTTTACAGCCTTATAGGTTCAGGATTGTTGCTATTACTAGTAAGAACAATGTCCTAGCAGATAGCTTGTCCAGGATGTAAGTTAAACTGTTATGCAAAGATTTGTATTTACAAAAGTGCAAGCACTTTCTTAAGATAGGGGCGTATGTCACAAATCTTTAGGATACCTGTAGATAATTTTATTTTATCAAGGTTGTCACAACAATTGTGTTAACTCAGTATATGTTTTTACTACTGATCTACTGTGCTCTATCAACTGTAACATTACACTGGACAGTTGTGGTATGATTTTGTCAAAAGTTGCAGAACTGTATTTGCACTACATGTATATAACGCTCAGGTTTTATGTGTTTAATCAGACTTTAAAACTGCTTGGTTAGAGATGACCTGAGGTTTCTCCTGAAAGAAACTCTGACATAGATGTCTAGTAGGTAACCTGACGCTTGGGTAAGTACTACTCTTTTATTATTTTTTACCATAAATTTTGTTTTTTAAACTAGTGCTTGGCAAAAGAGTTTTGTTATTTAAAATATTCAGAATTTTTTGAAGCAGTTTTTGTGGTAAATTTTTGTGTGTAATGCTGTATATTTAGTTATGCAAGGTTGTAATTTGAGTTTTAACCATATTTCATGTAAAATGGAGACTCTCTTCAAGACACATGTATCTTTTCATTTTTCAATTTATTTTGTGTTATATTGGGTATTTCCTGATATCCTGTTTTGCAAAGCAATTTACTATTACTGGTGCTTGTATAATTATCTCTAAAGCGATATTGCATTTTAGTTAGGATGAAAGTCGAAGGTTGAAGTTTTAAGTTTGAAGTTTGAGGTTGAAGGTTGAAGCTCGAAGTTTAAAGGTTGAAGCTTGAGAGTTGAAGTATGAATGATGATCTATACTTAAAGACGTAACCACGATGGTGAACTGGCCTTGACATAGCAGCATCACGGAGTTTATTTGATGGACGTTGAAGACGTCGGAGTTGTGTCACCGTTTCGGTGTACAGTTGGTGGTGTGTCACGGTGTTGCATTAAAGTATTGAAATATTGGTGAAGCATCCACGGAGTATATTGATTTTTTTTGTACAAATGTACAGTGGTTACAGTTTAAGTAGTTCTGTGAGAAAGCTATTGAAAATATACTGCTGATTAGAACAAAGACTACTACAAGTGAAATTTATTTAACCAGTTTATACTTTCATTGGAAGTGACTGTCTTACAGAGATAACAGTGATAGAGGTTGACTTTTCATGATGTGTCTACAAACATTTAATGACTTTATTACATAGTGATTTTGCATAGATGATGTTCTTTAAATTTACTTTGTGAATTAATTTTACATAATTATAAAATTAATTTAAAATTTCGAAAACTTATTTGTATTTTGTTGTACAGTAATAAGAAAGTACCAAACCCCCCTCTGCGCCTATCCTGACTTGTAACAGCACTCCTTTAGTTAATTTGAGCAGTGTATTTGTTACAGTATTGTATATAGCTTTTTATTATATAGTTCTGAAAATAAGATAAATATTAATATCATTAGAGCGTACAAACTTTTATACGCATCTATCGGGTGACTCGTAAACGTTTCATTTAATGCACATTATTGATATGCCTGATATATATAATGTACTTTTTGTAAACATGTTTCTTGAAGCCTAACATGCTCAAGTTAATAATTATTTCTTCTTTCTCCATTAAATAGAACGTACTTAATTTTATCCAAATCTTCTATCCACGACTGTTAGGCGTATTTCAGTTGATGCACACCATAGATATCCCATTAAACGTGCAAAATCACTCATGTTTGAATAATGTTTTTCCTATACTGAACGTCGTTTGGTGAAAGTAAACATTTCTTTTTTCCTCCAGTAATAAGAACGCACTAACTTCTATCCGTCTAAATAACAATATGTGGCTGATATATTTATTTCAGTTGATGCACAAGAAAACAAAATGTCATTAAAAGTATGAAGAAAGCTAAGTTTTTAAATATTATTCCTTTCTCTAAACATTTCATTTTATACGGAACATCTATCCGTAGCAAAAATACTCGTTTATCTCCATTAATTAAAACATAATAACTTCTATCCATGGTCAAATTAACCCTCTTTATGTTGCTGATTATATATCTGAAAGAGATGTAAAAATCATAGTTTAAAAATCAACGTCATTCAGCATTAATTATTTTAGCTGAACTATTCCAGTAACTTTGGCAACAGATCAGTTACCCAATTAACCATGTGGATTTGTAGCTCAGACTCTAGGGTGTTCACACAGTTAACCTTAGGGTCTGGGTTCGACTGGGTTCGACTCTTGGTCGAGTCATGATTTTAACCACCTGTGAGTCCATAAAATGTTTATGTCATATTAGATCTAAAATTTATTTATTCTGATTTTTTTTCTTGGGGATTTCTTATGGTAACTTCTAGTACTAGATAGTTATATTGCGCTTTTAACACATCAGTGTGCCATGCAGTTCATCGATTACTTGAATATTTAGTAAATTGCTGATCACGACTGGGACGTCAACTTCAGCTGTATTGTGTGTATTCTTTCAATTACAGAAGTATGTGTTGGGCATCGATTAGATTCAAAAGAATTCCCTCGTCTTCGCATACAGTATACAAAGATACAAAGATCTGAAAGTTGCATGAAAGGGTAATAAATGTAATTTTAAAGGCAGCAACATCATCGAACATTTTTATCGATACTACGCAAGTTAGAAAAACAAATTTCTAATTCTATTTCGAATTAGAAATAATTTTCCTTTATCAGCAGGCTTTCCATTCATTGGACTTCTGAAAGCGGATGATTTTTTTAGCTTATTTACCTTTCAATGATCTTTCTCTGCTAGTGGACGATTACAAAACATGACATTATATGAAATAGCACTTTACTGCTGCTTGTTGGAGGTAGTTTTTTTTTTATAGGCGTCCAATTTAAGCAATTTATTTGTGTTGGAAAGATCTGGCGACCCAAAATCCGTATTTTTATTTGTCTTTACCTTTTCTAATGAGAAATAGTGTTTGTTAAGGCTAACACTATCCATAATACACTAACACTCCGGTCTTAAGATGCCAGTTGCAGTACCTGTGAAATTTGAAAACCGGATTTTAATTACTTATAATCAGTATTATTTTGATATTTAATAGCCTTTTCAACTTTAAAGGTTTTCCGTTTAATATTTAATTATTATTTTATAAAATTCGTTTAAAAACTTGTCAGTGCAACTTTTATATGACTAGGTAGGTTATATACCAGCAGTCTGTTTATTTTCACTGCGATTCTAACTTACAAATTTCTCCATAAGATACTGACAACGTTTTTGAGTTATTATTAAGTATGACCGTTTAGATATAATATCCTCGATGAACTAATCACAGAGAAATTTAGAGGTTTGGACTAGTACCTCTATCCTCTGCCAGACATCACGCATATGCGAGCTTGAACATTACTAATTTAAAGAAACGAATGTGTGCGATTGAATAAAAAATATGGTCTTGTCTTCTGTACATGTTTTCAGAGTAGAAAAGTAAGCAATACACAATATTCTTTAAAATGTGTTTCCAGGCGGTTATTAACTATGAAATATTTGAGTTAAGACCCTTTATGTTTTTCCTCAGATAAGACCCGTATGATTTAAAAGGACTTGTTTAATTATATGTTAATTTATCTGTTTCCGTTTTTTTTAAACGTTGAATATCATATGTGTATTTAGATATCTCCAATAAAGATTTCGAGATAAATTTCTCGTATTCAAGAGGACAGTTTTCTGGTAATAACGAGAAAACAATAATGTTATTTTTCTCCAATAATATCAAGTCCAACCATTTATTTGAAAATGTACATTAGCAGACACATAATTTGAAAATCACCATGAAAGAAAAGAACAAACAAAATTTCAAGCTTTAGTATAAATTGAGAGAAATGCTCAAAATGTCAAATAACCTTACATTCTGTACAGTGTTCTATTCCATTTCTTGATCGAGCTCTTTTGAATAAGTTAATTGAGCAGAAATGCTTTCTTTTACAAAACCTGAAATCTCTTGATAATCCAATGTGTTTGCAAAATCGTTTTCTCAATATCAAATACAATACGGTACAAAAATACAATACAATCAGCAGTTTCTCTGTGGGAGAGAAGTAGTTTATTGCAATAACGTTCGCAGAGCTTTCATGGTTTGTTCTATTCAATGTCAAAGTTACTGCAGGAAAGGTCGTTGTATAATGCCTTGCATTCTGATAAAATTTCTGACAAACTAGAACAGGAACGGCACCAAGAACTCTCTGAAAGGAGTTAAGTTTTGAAAAGCGCTGGTAAACATATGAAGTTTGAAATAATTGTTGCACAACACTTGAATTATAAATATCACACGCAATCTTTGACAAACAATAATCGTCATCTTGCAATTTCAGATTTTTAACCAATGTTCCAGTGTGACTGTTCATGTCATATCCACATATTGCTAGTATATCCCAGTACCGCAGATATTCCAAAACAGGCATCATTTTGTCATTCTCTAATTCAAAAATCGACCGATAATCGTACGCTATATAATGTTTTCGTTTAACTAGCATTTCACTCTCTCCAACGAGGAAAATTCTAAATTTGTTTTCATTTATATTTGAATATTTCTTCTGCAGTTGTGCTCTGAATAACGACGAAGTAACAAATATCCAAGCACCGGATGGAAAAGTTTCAGTCTCATTGTCCGAGTCATGTTGCAGTGTAATGACTCTGTATTTCTTAATTTTTTGAATGTTGTCCTGGCAACTCACAGAGCTTATTTCATCTTCATGAAGCACAGACATGATTATGCACAATATTTGGAACTGATACCTGTCTGCCGTGCTCTGCGTACCGTATTGTAAAACTGTATTTGGTGCATTTATTTCCGATGCCAAGCAATTCCATTGTAGCGCTATGAAAACCGTTAAAAATAACACAGAACGGTCTACCATTCTTTAAAATCAAACAACTTTAAATCAGTTTCAAAACTTCATTTTTCTTACAATCACAATGGGCTATACATTTCTTGTTATCAGCTTACACATTCTAAATTATATGGTAATTTTGAATCGCTTGAGTGGGATTAAACCAATTTCTGAAGTTTAAATGTAAGTTTTCAAAACCTAACCGCATGAATACGGCCTCCTATTTGATATGGTCTCCTGTGGATGTAGTATTCTGAATGAGAAAAAATATTTGCTTGATATATGTACTCGTTATAAATAGTATTTTATGTGGTTAATTACATTTTGATTCTTTAGATTTGTTTTCGACTGCATCGTTATACAACCTTTTGAAGTCGAAAAATTCTCCCTCTGAACATTTCCCTTAACTTTCATTTTTGCAACTTCCTACACTCCAGACAATTTCTCTCCTGCTATTTTGACAGAACCGACGATTTTCCAACCGCAATCTACAAATAACATATTGTACGCAAAGAACAAAACACGTTATCATAAGTAAGTATATCTTTCTTAGGTTTTTACTGTAAAAAGGCAATTTCGTATTGTAATCATTCACTACTTTATGAATAACAGCACTTGGTGTTACAGATACCTGTTTTAACTGGGCAAACAAAATAAAATCTATCTGCTGGCAAATCAACTCTAGGTAAACTGTACTTTTAATGCAACATGAATATCAGTCAGCACAGCAAACACTTTTACCCCATTCAACATAAAGAAAAAACTTAACTTTTTGGTGCCCTGCGCACGTGTGATAAAAATGGTTTTCTTAATGGAATGTCTCCAATAAAGATTGCTTTTCGTGTATGTTTATCTTATTTCAAGATTATCATTCAATAATTATTGTCTTTAAGAAGGATTCTATTTCATCTCTACTTGCCACAGTGCACTGAATAACAATTTGTTCCCGCTCCATTATAAAGTTTTAACGTGTTGCTTAATATTAGTACGGCTATGATTTGTTACGACTATGATTTTTTTAAAATGCATTCAGATATTCCTGAAAAGAACTTTTGAACAAGACCTCTGTATGTGAAATTTAAAAAAAGAAATATCATGATAACAGTATTTATAATGTTGATCTTCTTTTCATTTTTCATGTTTTTTTTTTTATGTAAATGATGTATCCCTATATAACATAAATAATTTTAGAAAGCTAACCTTGAGCTTATATCATACTGGATAATAGCTGTCTGCGTCTAGTATGCATTAGCGTTATAATGTTAAGGTACTTGTATAACCTCTGCTTGAAATTTTAAAGTAATCTCCCGATTTTATATCCTATATTTTTCATTTCAGATATTGTCTGTCTTTCTGTCTGTCTTCCTGTCTGTTTTTCTGTCTACACTTATATTACGTAACAATCAACGTTTGCATCTACTAAACTGTAAAAACAGACACAACTTAAAAACGAAAAGCAAACATGTGGAATATATAGCACTTTCTTCGATACAAGTTGCCTGTTAATTTTGAAATAACTTGTAATATTAAATTCATTGTCATTTTCTTAACCGGTAAACTTGTTAAGAACTGTAAGGTAACTGATATTTTTTTTACTGAAGTTGCACCGGGCATTTTTCAGTTGTTATCGAACTCATTCTAAACCACCAGCTAAAAATCCAACTCACCACTGCCTAATGGATATCTCATTTTCCCACGGATGTTTAAAAGCGCACTCGAATTCAAGTCGCTAAGCATTTCCTGAATATTACAAGAAAAGTTTTTCCACTCTTACGAGAGTTCACTTGTTTTAACCAACTCAAAAGGCATAATACGTTATATATACATTGAAAACCAGGTGCATAAATATTTTTCTTCAGGTGTGTGTTAATGCCAAGTGGAATATTTTGTTGATGCTGTGACGATAGTCTTCCTAAGCTGGAGGGAAACAACGTTGCATCATCAATGTTTTTAAGAATATAATACTAGAAAACATTTTATAACTAGATTATTTCAGAAATAATAACATTAAAAAATGGCAAATCAGAACTATTTAAACCAACCCTAAGTGGAGACACCTGTGTTAATTTTGATGTTTAATTTTATATACCTAATGTAATCCATATGTTTTAATAGACTAAACAGAATGTACATGTGCGTATGCTAGTTCATTTTTAACTAAAGAAAAGATTTGCAAACCATTGCAGTTATTCCAATTGAAAGCCCTAGGGGTCATTCACATGCTTAGATTTTTGTAGTATATTTGGGAACAAAAAGGTGTCCACTCTGCAACACTTACTTAAAGTCTAACGATATAAACTAAAAATAAAAGCAAGTATCAACTCTTTTGTAACATTTCAAGAAAATTGTTATTTCCTGATAACGATAATAAACTATTAGACCGAGAGAGAGAGAGAACTTTCAGCTGGAGCCTAAACTATCCCTTATTATTGTATTTAATATTAAAACGTTTCCGCTTCTCTTTGTATGTTCTTCTTTTTTTCACTATCATCATGAAATTTTGTTACAGTATTTGTCCTTATAATGTCCAGGTTAAATTAAGAATTGGGTCAAGAAGGGTCAAAAAGTAGGTCACCAGGTCAAATTATACTAAAGCATTTTTGTTGGTACTCCAGAGAAAATATTTTCTAAACACTCGTTCTGAAAAAAATTAATCATTATCTATTTTTTATTTAAATAAATAGTTCTGATGCTAAAAATAACTTATGTCGGTTGCGTCACCTTTTTTCACAGATAACATTTTATAAAAAAAAAAGATGAATATGTCAGAAAATATTGATATACTAAAACAACTAAGATTTTTAAAATTTCTGATTCTATAAAAATTCGTAAGAGTTTCAGTGTAAGAATGCAATACTTTTTTTTCTTTAACTATTTTGATTTAAATTTATCCTAATTTTTACAAATCTATATTCATTCCAATTAACATTTTTGTGTTATTTAGGTCTTAACACGATGTACTCTAGTCGAGAATAAGATCCATTTCTGATGTTACTTTGGTATCAGCTTTCTTTAACATTTCTGGAACATTTTCAAAAAACCATCACACAGGAGAAACGTACTACAAATGGATGAAAATGTTCAGATACATTCGAAATCCGTTGTCTTCTTTGAAGATACAGAGGAAATTATCAATAGTATGGCTGAAATAAGAAATACATCTTTAGAGATAACGAAAGTAGTGAAAATAAATCGAACAAAAGCATGTCCATTTCAGAATCTTAAAAAGTTGAAAGGATTTTTGGCTCAAAAGCTTACTCAAAAAAAAACATTTTTACTTCTGTTCATCTGATATATGCATAAGTCAGTCATGCTAAGTTTTATGTGATGAAAATTGCTACAGAAGAAAATTATTTTCACAGGAAATACATAATGTGGCTCGATGGTGGTTATTTTTGAAGACGCAAATAATATTGTTTAAGCGTTTAAAGCTTGAACAGGTTACATGGGAATAACTCTCGCGGGTAGTATGTGCAGTGTAGAACGGTAATCCTGGCATTTAGCCAGTCCTTTTGCATCAGCCATTGTGTATACCTGGAGGTCAAATTTTTGGCAGGGTTTAATTTTGAAAAAAAAATTACATGTTTATATTGCATTTAAACAAGAAATTTTTGTCTTGATTTATAACTGAAGCATTACATTAATGGCAGGAAAACAATCGATTGTTATAGTTTGCGTATTTGATCAAGATTGCATCAGATTTAAATGTTTAATCCGTATTCACTGAAATATATTAACATTCCAGTAAGTGTTTGGCTTTCATTTTCAAGGAGATCTGCATATTTTATTTACCTCGAATATTTGTATTTTTAAATAGATCCTTATTTTATTTAAACGGTTAACTTAAAAAAAAAAAAATAAAAAATAAAAAATAAAAAATAAATAAAAAAATAAAAAATAAAAATAAAATAAATAAACACTTCTAAATTGCTAAATGTGAAAAACAGCTGTACTGGAAACAGATATTTCATGCTACATAAGTATACAACAGATATTTATTTATTTTATTTTACTGTTTTATTTACAGTGTCACAGAGTACTACTATCAGCTTTAAGTTTGATATTCTGCATCACCCACGAGAATAAGTTGGTAAAAGGTGGAATAGCATAGCAATTCATGAATGTATTTAATTTAGAATTATTTAGAATTATAAGGATTCAATGATCAGTTTATTTATTTGTTTGCTAGCTTTGTATTGCTAGTGCTAACAATATTTAATTATACAAAAAAATCCTCATTTGTGTACATTTATTGAGCTGACTAAAAACGCATTTGTGCACATTTATTGAGCTGACTGACGACAGCTAAAGTATGTTTTATTGCTGTATACACATTCATTATATGTTACCTTGAATTATAAAATGTGCAAACACAGATTACAATTTTTGGTTTATAGTATTTTGATAAGGCATTTTTGTTGCCTTCTATATTCTGTTGAGTACTACGTTGATATTTAATTTGAGTGTGTTTACCTATTTAATTTGTTGATTGCCCATAAACAGTTGCTTATTTGGCTTCTGTTGGTAATCATATTGCAGCTGTTGGCCTGCTTGCATCCTTAATTGTGTAACATGTGTTGGAATTTGAGCAGTTTTCATCTCTGATCTATAACTTCAGATTGTTTTCTTGTATTTTTCACTTGTGCATTTTCTACAAATTGAATTGTTTGATTGCCCATAAACAGTTGCTTATTTGGCTTCTGTTGGTAATATTATTGCAGGTGTTGGCCTGCTTGCATCCTTAATTGTGTAACATATGTTGGAATTTGAGCAGTTTTCATCTCTGATCTATAACTTCAGATTGTTTTCTTGTAATTTTCACTTGTGCATTTTCTACAAATTGAATTGTTTTATTGCCCATAAACAGTTGCTTATTTGGCTTCTGTTGGTAATCATTTTGTAGCAGGTGTTGGCCTGCTTGCATTGTAATATGTGTAATAATTTTTAGAAGAATGTGTAGTTATTATTGTGTCTGTGACTTGCATTTTCATTTTAAAGCATTTTGATCTCTTTTAGAGAATTTTTATACCAGATTCAAATGTCAGATGTATGTATAAATAAAAAGAGTGCAACAACTTTACAGATGCCGGCCAAGAAAAGGAAGATGTCCCAGGAGCAGGCACACCAGAAACCTGTCACACTGTCCAATGAACAGCTTGATGAAGTTGCGCAGAAAGTTGTGAAACAGTTAGAAAAGTCCTCAGAGAGGCCAGACCTTGTTGCCGAATCAGGGCAAACACTAATCCAGGAGCTAAAGCCAGTGGGTCCAGCAGACGTTTCACTGGGTCTGGCAAGGTCGCCAATTAATATAAATGTTTTACAGGAATATTTAGAGCATTATCCAAATAGAGCTGATGCTGCAGAATTAATAAATGGTTTTAAGTTTGGTTTTAAACTCCAGTGTGACGGACCAAGAGTCGAGTCCTCCTGTCACAATTTAAAGTTCGTTATTCAGAATCCTAATAAAGCATTTAAAAAAATAATGAAAGAAGTAAAAGCAGGGCGAATTGCAGGGCCTTTTAAAGAAAGACCATTAAAAAATCTCAGAATTTCCCCTATTGGCCCAGTACCGAAAAAGTATGGCTCATGGAGATTAATTCATCACCTGTCTTATCCAAAAGGTTCAAGCTTAAATGATAACATAGATAGTAAATTGTGCACAGTGAGGTACACGTCTCTTGATCAAGTTATTGATTCACTCAGTTTACTAGGATGTCATACCCTGCTCGGAAAAATTGACATAGAAAATGCATTTAGAATTTTACCTATACATCCCGCTGATTTTGACCTACTGATTTTACATTAAATGGGTTTTATTTCATTGACAAATGTTTGCCCATGGGCTGTTCCCTTTCCTGTGCCCTTTTTGAAAAAATTTTCAACTTTTTTAGAATGGTTGGTCAGAGCCAAGGAACCGCAGGGCGTGGCACATCATTATTTAGATGACTTTATTTTTATGGGCAAGCCAAGCACAAATGAATGTTTTAACCTTATGCGTGTCTTTCATGAAATATGTAACATGTTAGGTGTTCCTTTAGCTGATGAAAAGACTGTCTGGCCAACGGAAATTTTACCATTCTTAGGCTTTGAGCTGAATTCAAGTCTCATGCAACTTAGAATACCTTCGGATAAACTTCATAAGCTGTCAGAGTTGCTTACTGTATTCCTTAATAAGAAAAAGACAACCTTGCAAGAATTTCAGTCTCTGATAGGTTTACTAGATTTTTGTTCAAGGGCTGATCCTTGTTCCAGAGCTTTTAACAGGCGTTTTTATGATGCAGTATGTGGGGTGGTTAAGCAAAATCATCACATAAGACTTACACGCACGATAAAGGAAGATCTAAGGTTGTGGCTCTTATTCCTCGATCTTTTCAATGGTTCTTGTATTTTTCCAGAATTGAATTGGTCAGACCCCTCTGTGTTACAATTGCACACAGATAGCTCGGGAACATTTTCTTTAGGTTGTGCTGCAATCTTTCGTAGGCATTGGGTCTTTATGCAGTGGCGCCATCAGTGGTGTGGGTCGAAAATCATGGCTGACTTGTCCTTTTTAGAATTCGTTCCTATAGCTTTAGCATTTCATATCTGGCTTCCAAGTTTTAAGGGTAAAAAAATTATTTTGCACACAGACAACAAAGCGTTAGTAACGATTTCAAGCAAAAAGTCATCTAAATCTAGGTATGTTATGTACCTTCTCAGGCCATTTGTCTTGAATTTGATGTTAAATAATATTCAAATAAGAGCAGTTCATTTGCCTGGTTTTGATAATGGTGTTGCCGATTCTATTTCTCGGAAGCAGTGGGGCAGATTCCGTCGTCTGGCACCAGACGCCGACCAGAAAGCCACTTTGGTTCCAGACAGCTTCCGGATGCTGCTCTCTGGGCTGAGGCAGACAGATTGCTAGACTCAAGTTTATCTGATAGTACCCATAAAGCATATGCAAATGCTCTCGAAGTTTTTGATAATTTTAGGATTAAACATCAAATGGTTATCACCTGGCCACCGCCAATAGAGCAAATTGTAAGATTTATTGCATACAATTCATTGATTAGCCGGGCACCAAGAACAGTTCAGCAGTATGTATCTGGTATTGCATTTCATTGTAAGATAAAAAATGTTGAAGATGTTACACAGAAACTTATAGTACGTAAGCTTTTAAGTGGCCTTGAACGACGTTCGTCAATGAATGACAGTAGACTTCCAGTCACTTTTGACTTGTTAGAGAAATTGGTGGGAATTTTGCCGGCAATATGCTCGTCAAAGTATGAAGAAGTATTGTTTAAATCCATATCATATTCCTCACAGCTTATTTTGGGTTTTTCAGAATAAGTGAGTTAGTATCTTCAACATCATCCAGTTTTGAACATGCATTATCATATGATCATGTTACAGTTGGTCCCGACATGCTACGTATCTATGTTAGATCTTCGAAAACGGATCAGTTAGGTAAAGGTGTTTCGGTGCAGATTTTGAAAACCGGGGGCCAGTTAAAGCGGTTCAACAGTTTCAGTTGATCCGTCCTTCGTTTCCCGGTCCTTTTTTTGTCATTTTTCCTGTCAAGCCTGTATCACGTTATCAATTTAATGCCGTGCTTAAGAAGGCTTTAGGTGCATTGGGCCTCGCACACATGAACATTAAATCCCACTCTTTTAGAATAGGGGCAGCCACTGAAGCCGCTTTGGCAGGCTTATCACACGATGAAATAAAAAGTTTAGGCAGATGGCAGTCTAATGCTTTTAAAAGTTATGTCAGAATTCCTGTTAACAAAATTATTTCACTGAAGTAAAGTACTTATAATACTGTTTGCGCGTTTTATCGCTTGCTTGCTTCCGCAATACTCTTAAGTGAGGTATGTGTCAAGTCTCATTCTGCTGCAAAAATTCTAACAATAAAATATTTAAGAATTGCAGCACCAAAGAAGTGTATCTGGATTATTGGTTCGTCAATTATCAAGTGGGCGGCATATCACGCTCGGGTAAATCATATGGGTGGATCCCAGCTTGATCTACAACGTCATAATGTCTCGTTGTTCTGGCAAGGAAAGGGAGGCATGAGGTGGTATCAGATTTATAGTTCAATACATCATTTGTTGACATTTGTAGGTCGGCCAAATACATTGGTTTTACACTGTGCAGGCAATGATATTGCTCATATACCTATTTTGGTATTATGGAAACGAATACTCAGAACAATACAAATTCTTAAACATGAAATGCTGATGTTATGGTAGTATGGTCACAAATTTTACCAAGGCTGCAATGGCGCAATGAATTAAGCCATCAAGCTATGGAGAGAGCACGCAAGCGCCTTAATAACTACGTAGCCACAAAAGTGCTTGCACTTGGTGGCAGGTACATTCGTTACCCGGAAATCTCTGAATCCTGTTCAGATATGTTTAGAGAGGATGGGGTTCATTTATCCTTTATGGGAAATGAATTATTTCTGTACAGGCTTCAACAGGCTCTGCAGGCATTTTTGTTAAGTGGCGCTTCTGTGTCACCTTTGGCAGGGGAGAAAATGGCCCATGGCTCAAATCCTAAAAAACGTATTGCTTCCATACTTGACAGTTTTGTGGTGGCGATATGGCCGAATTTGTTATTATCAAATTCAGCCATGTGGCGTGTTTAGTATTCGCCACCAGTAGTTTTGTTGTAAATTTAATTTAAAGAAATCAAAATCAGCATCTGTTCCCAGGGCTTTACTTCGCTCTGTTTCATATTCAGATAATTCTTTATTGTTCCTTCTAAAATTCATGTGAGCCTTGGCCATTACTCTAATTCAGTAAATAAAAAAGTATATATATTTTGGTATATATTTTGTGTTTTTATACGAGTTATTTTTCATGTAATATTGTTTAAGCGTTTAAAGCTTGAACAGGTTACATGGGAATAACTCTCGCGGGTAGTATGTGCAGTGTAGAACGGTAATCCTGGCATTTAGCCAGTCCTTTTGCATCAGCCATTGTGTATACCTGGAGGTCAAATTTTGGGCAGGGTTTAATTTTGCAAAAATAACATGTTTATATTGCATTTAAACAAGAATTTTTTTTCCCAGCCCTCCGCACCCTCTCTTATATTTGTGCACCCTACTTAATATTTTGAATGTTATTTTTTACCAACCAACTTTGTTTGTTGTTTTGCTTTTCTTTTTTGTGTCATATTTGCAGGATGCTGGAAACACACGTCATGGCTCACAATTAATTTTGCTGACAAGAACTATCTGGAAAGGACATTTTTGGCACGTAACAGACTTAATTGATGGCGCAGCAGACACACGCAGTGTTCAGTGACATTCTATAAATTTCTATAATTTTCACTTACATCTATTTACAATTGTAATTTAGAGGATCTAAGAAAGCTTTTGTTCCCAGAGCTTTTTTAATAAACAACGCCATTCTATTTGTCAATGTCAGAAGGTTTGACGAATCAAGCCGTCACTCTTGTGTTTCCCAATAAAACTTTTTCCCGCGCTCAAAAAAATATTCTATTGACAAGAGATGTCATTGTATCCGGGGCTTTGTTTTTCGGAGAAGAATTCATCAAATAGGTGTCATATTTTAAGAAAACAGTGGTCTAATTTCTGCAGATGAATTTGACAAGTACAGACGAGCAAATAATATATGCTAAGTATTCAAAATAGGCAACAACTGTTTTAAAACCTGATGTTGAATTTCAATTGTACAAGGCCAAAAGAGCGAAAAATTGGCTATATCTTGGTTAAACGATGGTGCAGGGATACCAGTAATCTAACGATGTTTAGTGATGGTTGCTATACGTATTTCAACAGTGAATTTGTGTTTATTTCATATTGATTAACTTTAGCTTCATACTGCAAACGTCGTCTGTAAGACACCTCTTCCTGATACGGAAGTTTGCAATATTTTTGTTTAATTCCAGTCAAAGGCTCCTAAGAAAAAGCCCGTACAAAAAAAGTGTTGCAGAAAATCAAATGCCTTAAAACTCTGAAGATGATAAATCTGGTTTGTGCTTACAATACGTATAACTCCTCTTGTTAGTAAAGTTTTCGTTTGACTTCCGTTTGATTTCCTTTCATTGAGTTCGAAGAGCAGACACCGCATTACAGAAATATCCAAGTGTTTCTTAAAGAATTTTGCACAGACTTGTATTTTGTTTAATAAATTTGTAATTTGGAGAGAGTTTGTTTCTTCCTAGTATTTGCGTTTATTACAAAATTTCCTGATCATTTACTTTGTTTTACCAAATGCTGTATTCATTCTTACGCATTTGTTATAAGTAGAACTCCGATGGCCGTGGGGCAATATACGCCTGAAGGAAACTATTAACATTGAATGACCTTAGTCCGAAACATTCATTATAAGAAAGTTTAGAGGACTAAGATTGTTGATTCCAGACATTGTCACAGTGAGATAAATATCTGACCTATTTCTATGATATAATTTTATCATCTCAATAAAATTAACATTTTACCAAAGTTTCATGCGTATCCTTCATGCGGTTGAAGAGATAGAGAGCGGACAAAAATATTGTTCGAAACTCTGCATTGTAGCCCGCCTGAACTGCCGTGTTTATTTCGATGTTTAATCTTATATACGTTATGTAATCTATACCTTTTAACAGAGTTAAGAAAACGTACCACGTGTGTATGTTAGCTCATTTTCAACTAAAGAAAAGATTTGCATACTGTTGCAATTTTCCCAAATGAAAGCCCTAGGGGGTCATTCACATGCTTAGATTTATGTAGCATATTTGATAATAAAAAAGTAAAAACTTTGCAACACTTCCTGAAAGTCTAATGATATACTCCAAAAATAACAGCAAACAACAACTCTTTTGTAGCATTTCAAGATAATTGTTATTTCCTGATAACGTAAATGAAGACAGAGAGAGAGAGAGAGAGAGACACAGAGAGAGACAGAGAGAGAGAGCTTTTTCTTTTCAGTTGTAAGATAACTTTCTAATTTTCTTTCAGTTTATTCATTTAAATTGCCAGATAAACAGTCTCTATACACGACACCAAATTATTATTTATGCCTCGAATATGCCAAATTTTAACATTTCAACTGGATATTAACCTAGATCTTCAAAAAACACATATGTGCTATATCTGATTATACTTATTACTGTTTCATAATTTTACCAAAGTTGTCATTATCGTAACCATTATCATTATCACTTATATAAGCATCAGTTAAAAGCAATCTATCAAACTAACAAATGCTATCAACTTAAAATCGGTGATTCAATTAACCATCTACAATAGAAATGTTCAACAACTGAAAATATGGTTACAGAGAAAGGTTTTCAAAAAAAGCATAAACACGAACACAACTTCAATATAAATTAGGAATATCGTTCACAGGATCAGTAGAATTCTCCCAAAACCATACATTAAACTTCTTGAATCGATTTAGTTTTGCTTGATATCCTTTTATCCAGTTATTATGCACAACAACAGCATTTTTTCTTTTCATTTCAGAGAATAATTTGAAATATTGACGATCTGATGGAAATTTTGTTTCATTCAGTCCCTTAACACGTAAACCCCTTGTCTTTCTTATGAGTTTGTTAATAACAGGTTGGTCAGCGTGTGGACGTAGTGCAAGCTGACGTGTAAGCTTTCTGAAAAACTGTTTAGTTCTTTTGTTGCTTCTCACAGCCATAGTTCCCGGACAAAATTGTTTAGGCGCGTCAAACTGCATCCATATATCGTAGTTCTCTTTGAAATATGAAATAGGATTTCTTACCCAAACTGTGTCAGTGTCCGAAAAAATCACGTTTTTCCGACTTTCCAAGTATTGAAGAATGTATGTATGACGCCTTACCGAGATATCGTTAAAAAGTTTGCTTCCAAATGAAACAGTTGCATTGATTTCTTCAAACGTGCCCATATATGTTGTAACCTCTCTCAAATCAAGATTTTTAAGCTTCTGATAAGCTACTCTATCCTCTGTTATAACGGCAACTTGAAGCATAATATGTAGTCTTTTGTATGCTGCAAACCAGTTAAAAAAGAAATCACTATAGCCGTTGTTGATAGTCAACATTACTGTCCAGCTATACTCTATTTGTTTTCCGGCTAAGTTTTGACTAGCAGTTGTCTCAGAGTTGTTTTCTGTTGTTTCCGTTTCATTAAATTTTACCTTTTCGATTTCCAGAGTAGTCTTAGTTTTAACCGCGTTCCTAACAGGACCTGAAGTATTATATCGTATAACTTCACTGTCTTTAACAAGTGTTTCATCACGAACATGTGTTTGATCTTGTTTAATTACCTCGTCATAAGTATTTGTGTTTAATTCAGATATCTTTATTGTCTCACTTGGTGGTCCATATAAATGATTCACAATCAAAAGGCACAAAACAATATATCCTGTAACTAAGTAAAAACATATTTTTCCTTTTAGTCCTCGGCGCTGTATTACAATAAGATCTAGAACATACTGATAACAGGTTAATTTACCAATATACGTCATTTCAGCGAAGATACCGAATGTGGAAGGGGTGCGCGCATCTGACATACAACCCAGTAGTTACAGTTAGGTGAAAGGATCAGATTATTGTAAGGATTACTTTAAACAACGGGGACCAAGAACACCTTCGATTTTCATACTGTACTGTAAAGCTGTTTTTGATTAAAGGGATCAGTTAGTACCGGTGTTCAGTAGTTTGTATTCATTTAAAACACGGCTTCCACAAACAAGCTACTGTCACTGCAAATTGCCGCAAAACCCTCTTCGTGACTTTTTTCAAAGTTATAAGCTTGACGCGTTTTACCATTTCCCCACTGAGTAGAATTACCAGCTGTGAACCGAAGGCTTTAATAGACAAAAATTGAGAGAAAACAATCTGTCAATATCTCTGTTTTAAAGCCTAAGACTGCATTTTACTCTTAAAGAGATTGCGTACATCTAGGATTTCTTCTAGGTCTAAATGCGTTTAAGAGACTTTAGGCTTTTGTACAATTTACCGAGTCCAGGTTTTGTAGTAGTTGACATTTCTTTATAACACCGTCACAAATATAATCGCTTTTAGTGTATTGCGTCTGTTGACAAGACTGACTTATTTACAGTTGAGACAATAGTGATTTTTTTTCTAGAATTCAAACGCAATACTTTAACAATTAATATCGATGAAATGTGACATTTTTCACAAAAGCATCGATATAATGAATCGGGTAAGTTTGACAATGATAAACAGCTATCTCGAATCTTGAATGGACTAATGGCGCTAGCTAGACGATGGGATTTACAGTAACCAGCTGGCCCACTGTTAAGAGAAATCATTATATCATCGGAACCAGACCAAAACAGAAGATTTTAAAAATAATAAATTTGAATTCATTGTTGATTGTCATCGATCAGTCGAATAGTTATAATTGTAATTTCTCCATTTTTCTTACCAAGAGACTAGTCTTGTGGTTCGTACAACAGGTAAATAGAGGATATTTGTTTGTTTTGAGTAGATATGGAATATATCTCATCGTGAAGTGATACAATTAAATATTTTCACGAGCGCGTAGCGCGAGTGAAAATATAAAAATTGTATCAATTTGAGATGAGATATATTCCATATCTACGAAAAACAAACAATTTTTTTTCTATTTATTTTATGCTAATACCAATAAACTTTTAGAACTGTTTCTTTGCTTACACGCGTACGGATACATGATCGTGAAACTCAAATTCAATACACAGTCCGCCATCTTGAATTATACATGACACATAGAAACATGTTGCATTCTAACGATTTATTTAGTCTACACCTAATCACCAAACAAATCATAGAAATAAGGAAAGATCTACCTGTATATTCATCTTCATTTTCCTTCTTTTACTATCAACATTTTGCTGCTTACAGGGCAATCATATAAAATATGGCCTGTGCAATGACGAATCAAAATTCAGCGCCAATGCAGAGGTTAATCTTAAATAAATGCCCTTACAAGATCTAGATTCTTCCATAGGTTGATCAAGAAGCAATACAAGTCATCACATTTTCAAATAGCGTAAATCCAGTGTATTCAAGTTTTCACGTTAAGTGCCATCCTGTGTTTATGTCTTGGGGAATAAATTGTTCGCCTACGTCAGTATTCTGAAGAGTGTGACGTATAATTAACGAAATGGCATACAGTAGGATTCTCGATATGGATCGGTCTGTTGTATACATACAATGACTCCTTAAAAGTCGGACTCTGGATTTTATGTTAGAATTTATTTTTATATCTTTTATATTACTTGTAAATTTTAATTGTGGTTACTGAAAAGTAGTTCGGCACAGTGACTGATATAGAATCTATATCAGTCACACTGTGACTGATATGGAATATATTTCACTGATAGAACTCCGTGTTTCATTGGTTGGCATAAAATAAATATATAATATTTGCAATTGATACGTTATGTTTGGAATGTATGTAATGTATACATCATTTTCAGTTATGGTCTTCGTTGTATTAAGAGTTACTTCTCTTGTAGCTTTGTTATAATACATGCAGACATTTCTCATTATTTATCAATGTAAAAAAACACATTGACATTGTAAACTTTATCAGCACTTACCATTTTAGCTCGACTTTTTCGAAGAAAAAAATCGACCTATTGCAAAACTCATGGTGTCGTTGTTGTTCCCATTCCAGTCCGAAAACTTTAACATTGATCATATTTTTTTCTTAATGGGTTGTCTTCATACTTTGACACAACAACCTTTTGAACAAGACCTTCAAGCAGACTAGACTGAACTTGACCTTGATTCATAAATGACCTTCAACTTAAAGGTCAAATTATTGAATTTTGCTAAAATTGGGCTAAATTTTGTTATAAGTTTGATTTGATTCATACTTGGACAAACAACAGTTGTATGTCCTTGACCTTAAATGACCTTGACTGCCAAGCCCAGGTTATTGAATTTTGCTTAAATTGCCATAACTTTGTTATTTATGGACAGATTGAATTCATCCTGGGACAAAACATCACTGAGAATAAAACCGACATATTGAATTATTCAAGTATGACATTGATCTTTAAATGACATTGATGGTGCTAAAAGTGGCTATATCTTAGCTACTAGTGGATGCATTGTCTTCATATTTGGACATAACTACCCTTTGGACAGTACTTTTAAGAATTCCAAGTGAAATTAATATTGACCTTTATTTGACCTTGATCTTCAAGGTCAAATTATTGAATATTTCTAAAATTGACCTTAAATTTGTTATTAATGGACGGATTACCGTTAATAAAAAAAATAACGTTATCACAATGTTCACACTAATGCATACAAACTTTGCCAGAAATTATAAGTGCTGTTCAATTTCACATATCATGACAGGGTTTTCGCATGTAAACGGACATAAAATGTCAACTTTTGTTTTATGTAACTTCACTGCAATCGCTTAGATGTCCCACATTTAGTCTAGATATGATGATTTGCATACGTAAAAGTTAATAACGAAACAAGACATAGTATTTATAGGACCGTATTTATATATATGTCGAGCACAGTATATCTGTAAGTTCTATTCCAGTAAGCTCTGTTTGACACTGGAATGTTTAGAAAAATAGTAAATGTATTTGTTAAGTACATCTGCAATGTTTAAATCTGCTAAAACCCAGAAAGCAAGCAATACCTTTAAGAATCATACTGCAAGTTTCTCATCGATTGCTTTCTTTTCTCGTCCGAAGAACAAGCCCATTTCCCATGACACCTAAATTAATAGACGATTTTAGTTATGTCCTATCATGACAACGTTGCATAAACAGTAGACAAATAATCATGAACTTTTATTAACTGTTATATCAGTCTTTACCAAATATGTTCTCTCTTTATTTTAAGTCAAATATCATTATTGTAATACTATTATCATAACTAACATCAAACTTATGGTTTACCAACATAAGGTGCCGGGATAACGCATTGTGTCATTCAGAGTGTCACCATTCCTTTTTTGTTCCAAAAACAGGGAACTTCGACCTGGGGTTATACACAATATTTATAGACCTAAAATCTTTAGTAGTTTTAAACTTATGTTAAGAATACAAATGGTTCAAATCTGATCAGTTCCTAGACATATCAATTTCCAATCAGTTAAAGATTTTTGAAATGAAAATTCAAATTTGGAAAAAAAAGAATGTCTACTTACTGTCTTCGTACTGTCCTCAAACTGTCTACTTCAAATATATCGTCTGCTTTCTGTCTACATACTGTCTTCGTATTGCCTACAAAATGGCTATATATTGTCTACTAAAAATGCACCGTCTGCTTATCGTCTAAGTCTTCCTACTACCTACAAAATGCCTACATACTGTCTACTTAATATTTATCGTCTACTTACATGTCTTCATACACCCTACAAACTTTCTAGACACTGTCTTCTTAATGTTTTCGTCTGCTTACTGTCTACATACTGTCTTTGTACTGCCTACAAAATGTCTACACTGCCTCAATACTGTCTATTTAATATCTATCCACTGCTTACTGTCTACATACATAGGTGTTGTTGCGTTCCAGCTCCGCCGTCGTTACAGGGCATTTCTCCAACCCTACACGAATATCAACTAGAAAGATAAAGTCATTAAACCATTTTTATTCTTTTATGTCTTTCTCTGGCATGGGTTTATTTCAAACACAACATTTAATGCAATATATATAATATTTTATATGAATAATTTCACAAACCCGTTGTGTACGCAAAATCTGCCACTTGCCCTTACTATTGTCTGCATGTGCGAGACGTTATTCAAACAGTACCAAAATAAAGGATAAAATAAATGATAGCCTGTGGTTACTTTCACCTTCTGTAAGAAAAAGAACAATTTTCAACAATAACTTTTCGCGATTAAAATTGATACAGCTAAATGATATAGAAATGTCAACATCAGCAATAAAATATATTTCACTATATGGTTTTTCTGTGTCAGTTAATCAGTAAAACTACACTTAAATATGATAATTCAACGTTTACCTGTTTTTCTGTATTACTTCAGTGAAGTTGCGTGTTTTGTGATTTATGTTATCACATAATTCAGAAGTTTTAACAAAGGAAACAAGTTGCATGAACTCGTAGGTATTCACAGACATATGAAAACAAAAAAAGCAGGAATGCTACGCCTATTTCTGGCACCTTCAGGAAACACTTTTTTATGTATCATATTACATGAAAAACGTTCCAGGTGGAAAGAACAATTTCTGTACTCAATAAATGCATCAAAATCCAGTGCAATTCTTGTCATTTATATTCTCCCTCGCAATTTTCAAATCGTTTTTGGTATCGGGGACTCCATGATGTGTTGCTGTAGACAGTTTCATCAAATTAATTATCTGTTACCCAGCGACACATACGTGCTATATACGCGAGGGCGATATCACGTAGACTAGATTTGTTGTAAAAACAACCGTGACATGTGATGAAAAGCATTGTATCTGTACTTAGTAAATGATACTTTGTAAAATTCGAATCTTCAAAGTCCAGATTCTTCAGAAATTATGTTTATTTTTACCAGTTTTAAACTTTTTAAAGTTTTAAGCAGGCGGTCTTTTTGTTGTTGTTGTTTGTTTGTTTACCTACATGCACATTGTAAATAAACAATGGAAGGTTACTGTGTAGATAAGTGACTGGGGTTTACTCTGGTGGGAAAAAATAGTACGGCTCAGTGAAAATTATCTTTTGTAAATTTCACTCGTGGTTTATCAGAATACTATCTACTGTTATATTACACTTAATCACTGGAAAGTACGAAATACAATTATTTATTTTATGCCTACCAATGAAATATAGGGAAATATCAGTGAATTAAAAGTGATAATACACTGTTTTGAATCAGTTAATTACCATTTTGATAATACACTGTTTGTGCCGGAACTACTGCTTGATGAAACTTCAGGAATTTCCCCACCACAAGAGAATCCGCTGTATTTCAGACTGTGACAGCGAGTGAAATTTATTTACCTTGTTAAATCCAATTATAATATTGAATTCCTGAGCCTAACTAGTTGTGAACAATGATGAAATTCGCCAAAAATTATTTAAAATGTCTGATTTGTTTACATAACTCACATGGACAATATCCAATATGGCCGACTTTCAATTCAATTGATTGAATATTACTCGGTATTAATCCGCTTTTATAATTAAAGTATGTATGGCAAAAATTCAATAAATATTGATAAACTGTGTAGACAAAAACAAATGTTATTTGATGAAAGTGTATTCAGTTTATTTCAGCAGAAGTAAAGTTATCATATGTATTGGAGATTGTCTGCACTTTTTTTGTGCGGAGTAACCAAAGTACGCATTAACTGATTTGGGGCTAACCATGGGGAATTTATTGAAGGCCCTGATTAAAAATATCATAAAAAAACCATTTTTGACGTGTTGGCATAAAATAAAAAGAAAATTTGTTTGTTTTTCAGTGGAAGATGGGAATTTATTTCATCGAGTGAACACCATATGTTGATATTTTCACTCGTGGCTGCGCCACTCGTGAAAATATCACATATGGTGTTCACTCGATGAAATAAATTCTCATCTTCCACAAAAACAAACAAATATCCTCTATATAGTTATGTTTTATTGTCACAAATCAGGTCATAATATACAGGGTTTTATTAAAGAGGCTGTACTCCAGATTTGACATAAAAAAATTTTTTTACATTAATTATATATTTAGATGCCGTGAGATTATAACAACATAATATTTTACGTCAAAACTGATTATAAAAGTCAAAATAAAATAAAAAAAATATTTTCGCTCCAGCTTGATTTGAACTCTGGACCCTCCTGTTAACAAAACAATACCAACGCTTTTACTGTCACCACCATCGCCGCATGTGGTATTACAGATATTTACTGTAAATCTTATACGATATAGTTATACCGTCGCGTTACGGTATAGCACTTTGAAAGGGAAAAAATCAATTTATAATGTAATTATTTGAGTTATTTTTTGTCAGTGAGTTATTTTTTAAGCATTAGTCATAAATATTACAAGAAATTTATAATACAAGAAAACTTTCTTTTTTTGTCATCTGGAGCACAGCCCCTTTAAATAACACATGACTAATGAATGGCTGTTAATATAAAGATCAGTTTAAAATTACCTTTGGTAATTCAACAAAGGTTTAAATTTCATTTCACTACATAAAGTACAGGTATTTTACATGATGTATTGTATAAAGAGTATTATTGGCTTTTTTCTCCATTGAACATTGTCCTGTTACATACATTAATGTAACACCAGACCTGGCTGAATTTGTATGATAGATATCTTTTCACCAAGGATGTATTGTTCAAACTTCAAACCTAACTTAAGTTATAAATATTTTTCTTGTTTGAGTTAAGAGATGATAACGTTCTTTAAAACAGACTTGATTATTTCTTTTCAGTTACATGGCGACTTAGAAAACGCCTCAGTTTTATATCAAGGATTTTGTTAAGACCACCATGAACTTGTTGTAGAACATTACACCAAGTGTGCAAAGACCGTAGTTCTTACTTTGATACTGTGCTTGTGATTTCGATAACTACATGAAATTCTAATAACTGCGCATAAGGAAATAGACACAAATACTAAAAGACACAAATAGTTGCGAAAAGGAAGACCATAATTATAGGAACCATGATATAATTATAGGAACCATGATATAAAGTGATAAACTAAAGAAAGGTGAACAAAACTTCGATGGATAACAAATATAATCATTATGTCTGTCATTCTTGCATTTAGGCACTTTAATATCAGACAATTGCTCCCCTTTTAGCGCTATGCTTAATGATAATGGAAATATCACATATACATTTATGTGCATGTTTACGTTCTCAAACACTCAAAGGATGAGCTATCAAGTTTTGCTTTAAGATTTCTTTTAATGCATATGGATATAAGATGAAGCGACTAAAAGGACAAAAATGTTTTTACTTAGTTATAGGATTAATTATTTTATGTTTCTTGTTTGTGAATCATTTGAATGGACCACTAAGTGAGGAAATAAAGATATCTGCATTAAACTCAAATGCTTATGACAAAGTAATTAATCAAGATCAAACACACGTGCCTGGTGAAACAATTGGTGAAGGAAATGTAGTTATACGATACAATACTTCAGGTCATGATAAGGCTACTGTTCAGATTAAAACTACATTGGAAGTTGAAAAAATACTATTTAATAAAACGAAAACAACGGGAAACAACTCTGAGACAGCTCTCGACGAAAACTTAGCCGCAAAGCGATCAGAGTATAGCTGGACAATAATGTTGACTATCAACAACGGCTATAGTGATTTCTTTTTTAACTGGTTTACAGCATACAAAAGACTAAATATTACGCTTCCAATTGCCGTTATAACAGAGGATAGAGTAGCTTATCAGAAGCTTAAAAATCTGGATTTAAGAGAGGTTACAGCAAATATGGGGACGTTTAAAGAAATCAATGCAACTGTTTCATTTGGAAGCAAACTTTTCAACGATATGTCGGTAAGGCGACATACATACATTCTACAATACTTGGAAAATGGGAAAAACGTGATTTTTACGGACACTGACACAGTTTGGGTACGAAATCCTGTTCCATATTTCAAAGGGGATTACGATATATGGATGCAGTTTGACGCGCCTAAACAATTTTGTCCGGGAACTATGGCTGTGAGAAGCAACAAAAGAACTAAACAGTTTTTCAGAAAGCTTACACGTCAGCTTTCACTACGTCCACAAGCTGACCAACCTGTTATTAACAAACTCATAAGAAAGACAAGCGGTTTACGTGTTAAGGGGCTGAATGGAACAAAATTTCCATCAGGTCGTCAGTATTTCAAATTATTCTCTGAAATCAAAAGAAAGAATGTTGTTGTTGTGCATAACAACTGGATAAAAGGACATCGAGCAAAACTTTATCGATTTCAGAGGTTTAATCTGTGGGTTTTAAAAAATTCTACTGATTTTGTTAATAGTAACAATGGTTTATATTAGGCTGTGTTTGTCTTTTGCTCTTATTTAAAGCGACTGACTCACAGACGATGATAAAAAGAAAATGTTTATATATCTTGAAATTCTTGCTGTAAGCGTGAAGAAGATATCTAAACTAAGTTACTGACTCAGTTTTTGTGACATAAAAACATCAAAATATAAAGTTTTACACACTTTTATCGGTAAAGAATTTACCCCGTTAGATACTTTAGTTATAAGATTAATTTTGAGGTAATCTAATAACTAGACGTCGTGGCTCAGTGGACTAAGTCTTCGCTATACATTTTACTCACCGAAAGATCGTGGGTTCGAATCCTGGTTAAGTCAAAACTTTTTTTTTCAGTTTTCATGGTGTATAGAAGCATAATATTTTATTTTTTCCATAGTATATTAAATCCTCTTAAATTTGAAAGAATAAAAAAATTCAGCAAAATTTTGTGAGTCAGTCGCTTTAAAAAAAATCAAAAGCTGAACATTTCTAACTAGACGATAAACCGAAATTTTGAAGTTGATATTTCTTATCACTGATAAACGAGGATAATTGTAACAATAATGATGACATTGCTAACACAATTAAACTGTAATAAGTAAAATCAGTAAATATAAATGTTTCTAGATAAATAATGGTAACAGTTGTTCTGAAATAATTTGTTTTAGAATTTAGATGTGTTTCTTAATTATCCATCTAATATTTATATAGAATTGAATAAAACTCTCAGAAATCAATGGTTAATATTAGTCATAGAGATAATATTTTTTAGGAATGATAGACTACTACTTAGAATAGTATTAGTTATAGTAACACTACTTAGAATAGTATTAGTTATAGTAACACTACTTAGAATAGTATTAGTTATAGTAACACTACTTAGAATAGTATTAGTTATAACAACAACAACAACAACAACAACATAAACTTTATTAAACTCAAACCTATTTACAGGTACATGAGTATACAGTACATTTACCAAACAAAAGTTCCATAATAATATCACGTGACAAGTGGTATTTGGGGGGAAAATACCCAAATAATTCAGTAATACATTATTTGATACTTTGTTGATAAAGACTATAAGTTGACCTAAAAAAAGAAAAAGGAATCGAGAGTAATTTGTATCAAAAATAAATAAAAAAAGGGTAAAGATCTCTATGGTTATTAACACGTTACAATAATCAAACACAAAATTGAGAACAAAGTACATGAAAGACATCAGTTGTTCTTATTTTTTCCGTTTACTATTTTTTCCGTTTACTTTTATTTTGCTTAGAGATTACAGTTGTGTAGTGTTCTATGTCAGTGTGGTTGACAAGCAGGCGTGTTACACGTTCTTTTTCGAGATGTGTTTAAATTCAGAGATAAATACATATTGTAACGGATTATATTCGGATGTTTGTGTAAACAGTATTTAAAAAGATTCACTAAATGCATTCAGTGTTGTGTTTAACTGCGGTTAAAATTTAAATGTGTACAAGTAAACCACGTTTTTCTTTGACTACCACGAGATTCATGTGAGATGCTTTCGAAGAGATATTACAGTTTGTGAAGTTATATAAACATTATACTGACATAGATAATTGTGGGCTAAAAAAGAGCAGTGTTTATTTTGAAATGTAGGCTACATGCATAATACTAATAGATAATGGACATGAGTAACCTTTGACAGTAACACTGTGAATAACAAACTATGGTTTAACTGTTTCCATGACAATTTTGATATATTTGCAGACTTTTTTAGTTTATTCCAGGACTGTAGATTAATAAGTTCTTTGAATTTAGCTATATTAGGATTTCTATAATAATAAGGCTTTATATAAGTGGTTCTAGCCTGACTGAAAAAAGGACATTTTAGCAAATAGTGAAACTCATCTGCAATGTCATTTGATCTGCAGAGTTTACAAGTTCTATCATTGATATCAGTATTTGACCATCTACCAGTTTCACAAGGGAAATGATGATTTGCTGTTCTAAATTTAAGTAGTTGTAACCAATCTTTCTTATCTAAGTATAAAATGTAATTCTCAAGTTGTATTGATTCTTTATAAAGTAACACAACTTAGAATAGTATTAATTATAGTAACACTACTTAGAATAGTATTAGTTATAGCAACCTTTTTCAGTATTATTATAATTATCGGTATGAAAACAATCTTTTATGAAAATCTAACCTAGAATGTGTATTTTATTGATGACCTTTAAATACTTTGTAACTAGAAAATAACTGTAGTGATATTAAAACTCCAAAGAAGGAGCATCATAGTAATCTATGAAATTATGCTTTCAATATCTTATATATATTTACATCATTTATATTTAGGAAATAGATTTTAAGTTTGAGCGTTCTACCGTCAAATATAGCACGGTGTCGCGTTCAGATGCGTATTAAGTTAATTTAATCACGAAGGCCGTAGGCCTGAGTGATTAAATAATTACGCATCTGAACGAGATACCGTGCTATATTCGACGGTAGAACACAAAACTTTAAAATCTATTTCCATTCTAACACATATGTATAGTTATAAGGGACACAATTATGTGCACTACTTATCATGCCATATTGAACGGTTATTGACCCTGGCAGGCTATTCCGTTTACCCCGCTATTCATTCCCCACGTGAAAATAAAAACAACAAGGTTATTTTAGCTTATTAGTCAATAATTTACGTTTAAACAAATATCTATAATTTTATCATAGATGAACATCAAAGAAGATAATTTAGTTTATAACAATATTTCAGTATAAAATATTTTAAAACAGTTTTCGGTTTACAATGACAAATAAGAACAGCCGAAAGTAGTTTGCAATGACGTCAGCGGGAGCACGCTTTTATTCATCGTGCTCTAATATATAGAGGATATTCAAGTTTTTTCTATAAATACGGGATTTATTTTCATCGAGTGGTATGAAAATAAATATTTCACGAGTGGCGATAGCCACGAGTGTAATATGATGATTTTCATACCACGAGATGAAAATAAATCCCGTATTTGTAGAAAAAACTTGAATTTTCTGTTTATTATATACTTTTCTCTTTTTTTGACCTTAAGATTCGAAAGAATTCCCCTTTAATTTAGTGTATTGGCTGAATTTAGAAAAAAGTAGTCCGGCAAGACACCAGTGAAAATACGGAAAATATGTTTCACTGCAGTGAAAAATAAATTTTTACAGTGAAAATACGGAAAATGAAAATATGCAATTTATTTCATCAATATTTCTCAATATTTCATTTATAAGTATATAATAAATATGATATATCACGCTCAATTCCTTCTTTGAATATATAGGCTATTTTTAGATCGTGTTAGAATGATTTACATATCACAAAATAATTACAAAAACAGTTACTTATAATACGTATGCAGACCTTAAAGGTAGTTTATATGTTTCCATTTTTAGTAAGTCCTACAAAATTTGTGTTGGAATATGAGTTCTAAATTCGATTTTTATTCATTTTCATTTGAATGTTATGCTAGCACGATATTCGATATTCGAATTCGGATGGGGTTCTTCTATTCAATAAGGGCAATCACCATATGAAGTTTGAAGGCTCTAGGTCAAACGGTATTCCAGTTATTGAGCGGAAACGAAGTGTGACAGACGGACAGACAGCCAGACGGACAGGGCAAAAACAATATGTCTCCCCCAGAGGGGGGAGACATAACTAATTATGGCATGATCATCTATGTATGTGGTTACTAAATGATGAGTAGAGCATCAAGGTAAGCAGTGCCTAAATAAAAGATCATCCAGCAGTTTTCAATCCTTGAGCCCCTGTGACCTTGACCTTTGACCTACTGACCCCAGAATCAAAAGGGGTTTTTTACTTAATAAGGGCAATCACTCTATGAAGTTTGAAGGCCCTGGGTCAAACGGTAGTCTAGTTATTGAGCGGAAACGAAGTGTGACAGACGGACAGACTGACCGACGGACAGGGCAAAAAAAGCCATTTTTGTGTTAAACTTTTATCAACTGTCTTTTTTTCTGTCAGCATGGCAATATTGCGTTCTTCAAGAATCGTCTTTCTAAAATTTATTGCTTAGTTTGTCAAAGGGCGACATCTGTTACTGGTTGAAGTTAAGTTTTGTCCAATGGCATTGCAATATTTTTAGGTTAGTGTTATTACTAAAACTGAAATAAAATCGGTCATGTGCGTTGCAGCTGGTATATGCTGATTTTGGAAAATACTGCAATGCGATTGGACAAAATATAATTTCAGACCAAAATAAGGATTAGTCAACACAATTCACTGGTTCAGTAATTTAGTTATTCAGACTTAAAAGAATAAGCCGGTTAGTGTTCAACTGAATTGAGTTAATAAAGATGGTACCAATTTAAACCACACACTTAAAGGGGCAACCATATCAAAGCAAACTTTAAAATGTATCAAAGAAGGTTCAGATTAGCTCAGTTAGTAATCATTTGCAAAATAAAGCTTCGGTCTGTCAAAAATACAAACGTGTGAAGATAGCTTAACCTACGTCATTAGAAATTCCGCTTAGGCCGAAATGAGTGGCATCCTTCTATATATACGTCATTTGTGAATTTCGTGAAAGCAAGAAATTCGATAATTTATACATTTTTAATGATGTAAGGACACGGGACATTCGACTTGACTAAAGGTTGTGCCCGAATGTCTTTCAACCATTTTAAACTCGCAAACAGTTTCGTGGCAAATGACATGAGGCTTATCAGAAACTTTAAAAAATTGAATGTTGTGCCGGTGCATTTTACATTTGCAACACACTCAATAAAAACCTCGTTTGAATGTCATAAAAATGTAAAGGTTATATTTTCTCGTCCGTCTCTAAAAGCGTAAGTTGAGACTAATTGCTTTAGAAGAGTCATACGTCAATCTTGTATTTTTTGTCACATGCCTCCACTGTTCATGCTTTGTCTAATGAAAGTTTTGAGTTTATTCGAAGACGGTTCAGTTTTCAGTAGCCCTTTCTTGGTGGAAAAATAGTTTAAGCTGCAAAGTCTAATTCGTTTTTGAAAACATTGAGACTGCAATCTCTTGTGATATTTTTTCAGTAATAAATGAAAACAGTTCCTTTTATCTGCTGGTTTTATTTGCAAATCCAATGTATAAAGTAAAGTTTCCTTCAACGATTGTTTTTTAACGTTATCCTTCACTGAGAGGATTTTATACTTACCAGCCTGACATGCGCAGTTGAAAACAGCAAATTTATTAGCCTTCTGTTTGCTTATTATGATGAATATCCGAAGACATTTTCAAGTTTATGGCCAGTATTCTTTTCATTTTTAAGCAAGTATTTAATGTCAAGTGAGCAAAGAAGGACTTTTTCTTATTTCTAGATTGCAAAATCAGCGGTGTTACGACTATCGCACCAGGTTTGAACTGTTTGTCTGGTATAAACAACAATACAAATGCCTTCAACATCAAAATAAGCAAGGAAGCAAACTTTATGATTGTCGCACTTCTTCGAAAGTTTGATGAAAATTAAGTAGAAATTAAAGAACTCAGTCATTAGTTGCTGCTCGCCATAAAGGCCTATTGCCCACGAACACCTGAATAAGCACCTTCTCTTCGGGCGGGCAACAACAAAATGACTCATCTTTAAATACAATGTAACATATACATGTGAGTACAATAAACGGCACTAGGACTAGGCTTACAGAGGCACTCATCTAATACGGGCTGTTTCCCACAGAATAAATCATACATGGAATATTTACACAATGTACATATGGTTGTTCATATAAACCTAGCAACAGTTTGTCAAAGTTTAAAATTAGGACGCAAAAAAGATTACAGAAAAAAGCTAAGCACAAGAAAATATTACATAAGTTGGATACGTCAAGCTTGAACGCTACGGAATGCTTCAGTTCATAGACATACCTAGTTTTCATAACCCCCTCCACGGTCATGACGAAACATGCTACTGTCATTGCAAATTGTCGCAAATCCCTTTGATTTCTTCGTGAATGTCTTCAAAGTTATTAACTTGAAGTTCTTTTTACTATTTCCCCGTCATAGTTTACATTGTGTAGAATTACCAGTTATGAACAGTAAATAGCTAAAATTTAAAAAAAGAAATCTATCAATATCTCTGTTTTTAAAGTTTAAGACTGCATTCAGCTATGTATAGTTAAAGTGTACACCTATGATTCTTCGGTCTAAATGAGCTAAAGAGTGTACAAGCGTTATTGTAGAAGTCTATGTACAATTCACCCGGTCCAGAGCTTCTTAAAGATTACATTTCTTTATAATACCACTACAAGAATAGTAGTGGACAAAGCTGATTTATTTACAATTGGTTGTTTAGTTGTTTTGTCTAGAATTGAAAATTTATTCACGGTAGCCAACCCAGTCCTTCTACACCAGCGACATGCATTAAAACATGACATTTCCATAAGATATTGAAGAAAATGCAAGGAGTCCCTAATTCACACTAACAGGTCAAGAGGGTTTAGAATTTATCGGAGACTTCAATGTTTATGTCTCCTGCAAACACATTTTTTGTCTTTCTGTCCCCGTCTTTGCTCCATATCTGAGAGATTTCTTCAATAGTTTTGTTCTTTGTCTCTGGCACAAACTTCAACGTAAAGAGGAAAAACAGTCCGAGTAAAACTGTGAATGGCAGAAAGGAAAAATCTCCGAGACCACTCTGAAATACACGCATCACTTATGAATATGATGTTAGAATTCAAATGCTATACTTTTTACAATATTAGCGAGAAATGATATTCTTCATACACAAAAAAAACATAAACATAATAAATCGGGTCATTCTGACGTAAATAAACTGTTATCTTGAATATTGAATGGATTGACTAGTGGTGCTAGCGCTCATTTATTTATCAGAAAGTACAGGATGAACCTGACGAACTGACAATGTTAAAAAAAAACATTATGTCAACTTTTATCCATAACAAAAAGCTAGATTTTGAGAAAACGTAATCTGAACTGATAGTTGATTATCATCAGTTAGTTCACGGATTAAACATCAGTTTCTCTATTTTCTTTATTAAGAGGTTGTTGTTAACTCGAGCGTTCACTAGATGAATCGTAGCACTAAATCTTCATTATTCAAACGCCAGTACCTAAAAACGCCACTTATGATCATCCCGCGTCTTCAGTGAAAAATGTGAAACCTGTGACGATATCCTGACAAGGAATAAGGCACGCATGAAATATACAGCATGCACATTGTGTTGTTTCTGTGAATCATACCAACCTGCATGTAAGGGAAACAGTAACCAACAGCAAAGTTTGCCATCCAGTTTACTACAACAGATATACTCATAGCTGCTGGGCGCGGACCTTGTGAAAACAGTTCAGCCACAATCAACCAAGGTATAGAACCTGAAATATTAATTAACATGAATAATAAATGTTCTGTTTGTATTTATAGTGAACGTTTGATTTCAGTAGCATTGCCAGTTATAGGGACAAAGACTGACTATGTTTACATGTTAGATATAAGAGAAGAAGAAAATTAAATTCAGTTTTAACAGCAATACGAGCTTTTTAAAGTTTATTTCCTATTTAAAGCAGGTATTTTTCTAAACCTTACCTTCCTAAAAATAAGAAGAAATATTATACTGACCTGGACCAACAGCAAAGAATACTACATACATCAAAGAAACAACAATGTTCGCAATCTTCAACCAGTCTGCCAGATACTGTAATACATAAAAAAACACTGAAACCTTGTAAAAAACAGGGTTACATCTCGAAGCAAAATAAGACACTGCCAACTGTATATACGACGAGATGACGAAACTCAGGGGACAGGCGTCTTCAGTTGTTTTCACAAAAGGCCGCGAAAAAAGAAACAAGAGGGCCATGATGGCCCTGGATCGCTCACCTGAGTACTTTGGCTGTAGGTTTGTTGTTAAGCAGTATTTCATTTTTAATTGAAATATATAAGTGCCTACAAACCAAATATGTAAAATATCAGTCAATAAATAAAGGCTCTATGACAGAAAGTAGAAATATCTATTATAAGCTATGGTGACCTTGACCTTGACCCAGTGACCTCAAACCCTACCCATGGGTAGAGGTCCATGCAAGGAACCTATATACTGAATATCAAAGATATTGGTCTATAACCGAAGGCTTTATGAGGTACAGTAGATAAATCTATTTTTAGCCTCCCTGACCTTTAACCTAATCCAATAATTTGAAAAAGCTTGATAAAGCTTGCTTCATGCCAAATTTTAAAATTTAAGGCTTTGTGGTTTCAGACAAGAAGATTTTTAAAGATATTAAGGGCCCCCGGGGCGGGGCAAATTTTGACCCAAGGGCCAACATTTAAACAATATTGGTAAAGGTTCTTTACACAATACTCAACACCAAATATCTAAGGTCTACACCTATTTGTTTTGGAGAAAAATTATTTTTCATGTTTTTCCTATATAAATCAATGTAAAACAAGAGAACCCTGGGGCGTGGTCAATTTTGACCCAGGGGACATAATTTGAACAAACATGGTAAACATCCACTAGACAATGCTACATACCAAATATCTGAGCTGTAGGCATTGAGATTTTCAGTAAGAAGATTTTTAAAGATTGCCTTTTTTAAATATTAAGGGCCCCCGCAGCGGGGCAAATTTTGACCCCAGGGCCAACATATAAACAAGAGGGCCATGATGACCCTGGATCGCTCACCTGAGTACTTTGGCTGTAGGTTTGCTGTTAAGCAGTATTTCATTTTTTAATTGAAAATATATAAGTGTCTACAAACCAAATACGTAAAATATCAGTCAATAAATAAAGGCTCTATGACAGAAAGTAGAAATATCTATCATAAGCTATGGTGACCTTGACCTTGACCCAGTGACCTCAAACCCTACCCATAGGTAGACGTCCATGCAAGGAACCTATATACTAAATATCAAAGATATTGGTCTATAAATGAAGGCTCTATGAGGTACAGTAGATAAATCTATTTTTAGCCTCCGTGACCTTTAACCTAATCTAATAATTTCAAAAAGCTTGATAAAGCTTGCTTCATGCCAAATTATAAAATTCTAGACCTTGTGGTTTTAGACAAGAAGACTTTTAAAGATTTTCTTCTATACTGCTATTTAAAACTTGTGACCCCTAGGGCATGGCCAATAGTGACCCCGGGGACATTTTTCAAACAAACTAGGCAGAGGTTCACTAGACAATGCTGCATACCAAATATCTAAGCTGTAGGCATTGAGGTTTCCAGTAAGAAGATTTTTAAAGATTGCCTTTTTTTACATATTAAGGGCCCCCGGGGCAGGGCCAATTTTGACCCCGGGGCCAACATATAAACAATACTGGTAAAGGTTCTCAACACAATACTCCAGACTAAATATCTAAGGTCTAGTCCTATTAGTTTCGGAGAAAAATTATTTTTCATGTTTTTCCTATATAAATCAATGTAAATCAAGAGAACCCTGGGGCGTGGCCAATTTGACCCAGGGGACATAATTTGAACAAACTTGATAGAGGTCTACTAGACAATGCTACATACCAAATATCTAAGCTGTAGGCATTGTGATTTCTGAGAAGAAGACTTTTAAAGTTTTCCTTTATAAGCCTATGTAAAATCAATTGACCCCAAGGGTGGGGCCTATTTTGACCCAGTGGCTTTGATTTGAAGAAACTTAGTAGAGGTCCACTGGACAATGCTGCACACCAAATATCTAAACTCTACGCCTTGCTGTTTCTGACAAGAAGATTTTTTAAAAGTTTTTCCTATATAACTCTATATAAAACAAGCGACCCCTGGGGCGGGGCCATTTTTGACCCAGGAGCCATGATTTGAACAAACTTGGTAGAAGTCTACTAGACAACGCTGCACACCAAATATCTAAACTCTAGGCCTTGCAGTTTCTGATAAGAAGATTTTTTAAAGTTTTTCCTATATAATTCTATGTAAAACATGTGACCCCCGGGGCTGGGCGATTTTTTACCCAGGAGCCATGATTTGAACAAACTTGGTAGAGGTCCACTGGACAATGCTGCACACCAAATATCTAAACTCTAGGCCTTGTGGTTTCAGACAAGAAAATTTTTTAAAGTTTTTCCTATATAATTCTATGTAAAACTAGTGACCCCTGGGGCAGGGCCATTTTTGACCCAGGGATCATGATTTGAACAAACTTGGTAAAGGTCCACCTGATGATGCTTCATACCAAATATCTAAGCTCCAGGCTTTGTAGTTCTGGAGAAGAAGATTTTTAAAGTTCCAACTTTGAAAATCTATTTTTAACTCCTGTGGCCTAGAAATGCAATGGACCTGAACCATTTGAACAATTTTGGCAAAGCTTCATGCAAGTAACATTCCTGCCAAGTTTCAGGAAGATTGGCCCAGCAGTTCAGGAGAAGAAGTTGTTTGAAGAAAAAATTGACGTCGCACGCACGCACGGGCGGACGACGGACGACGGACGCCGGACATCAGGCGATCACAAAAGCTCACCTTGAGCACTTTGTGCTCAGGTGAGCTAAAAAAACAGTGTATTTACTTTGTCCGAATAAAACTTGTCAGGTAATGCAGAGTAACAAATGGGTTCTCAGTTTTTGTGACGTTTCTGTGCTTTGAATTACATACACTGGACGAATCTGCTGAATATAATGAACACTTGTTTCCACAGATGCAACTGAACTGTTTCTTAAAAAAAACTAAGAAAACTATGTGAGCAAGATTTACAGAGGTTTAAGCATGTTGTTACCAGACATGGGGTAATCGTAATCGTGTAATCGTAATCGATTGCATTTAATTACAATTTGTCCATGTAATCGAATGTATTCGATTACTTTTTAAAAGTCGATTACATTTAATCGTAATTGTAATCATTACCTGCATGAAAAGTGGTGTAATCGTCGATTACAAATCAATTACTTTGGCATAGAAAAAGACTTCATTTATGGAACTGCTGTATTATATACTTGTGCAAATACGATATTTCATATTAAAAAGTACTGCAAAGTGCACTGGATGTAATATGTTAAACTAGTTTTACTTTGGACAGATTCAATTAAAGGTGAAATTTATTTTACTGAAAAGTTTTACTTTTCTTAAGTTTCATTTATAACTGAGTTATTTAATTTTACTGTTTGACTAAAAACAATCCTTCAGACTAAGTTATGATTTAATTATATCCCATAAATATTTTCACCTTTTGTTATCAGTAACAAAAAACTTTTATATTCTGCCTGAGGCTTAAACAAGTATTTGTGAAATCAATAACTGATATTGTACAATAACACCTAGTTTGCTGTCCCCTTACTGAAGATAATTGGTATAATCACTCAACAAAAGTGTAAAACCAGTTCATGATTTTCTGTTTCATATAGCACATATTGTGGTTATTGCAATTCTGTCTGCACAGAAATCAAGTGTTATGGCTTCTAAATTTTTTAATATACCACCAGATGCTAAGGGAATTACAAAAGCAAAATGCAAACTGTGCAGTTCTTATATATCTGGTTCAACAACAAATCAAATCAAAATTTCCGTGTTTAGCAAAAGTGGCTGCAAAATATTTGTCAATACCTGCTACATCAGCCCCAGTTGAGCGAATGTTTAGCATAGCTGGCAAAATATTTCGTCCAAAGCGCTGTAGACTGAGTGATAAAACATTTGAAAAATTAATTATGATAAAATGTAACTCACACATTTAAATTTAGTAGAAGACACATGTCAGTCATCCTGGTTACTTTGTAACATTTTGCAAATTGTGTGCTGCAGCTGTGTTCATGTTTTTGTGTAAATAAAAATGTCAGTGCTATTTGGATCTTTTATCTGATTATGTACTGCTATGATCACAATGAAAAGTAATCGTAATTGTAATCGACTACATTTTCAGAGTAATTGTAATTTATTCGGTTACAGTTTAAAAAATAGAGTAATGTAATCGTAATCGTACTCTAAATTTTATTGATGTAATCGTAATTTAATCGATTACATTTAGAAGTAATCGACCCCATGTCTGGTTGTTACATCCTTTCAAACGCAAGAAAAAAAGGTTAATGAAACCAAACTGGATAAAACAGAACAGTACCGTTAACGATAAAGATAATGTGATAAGAATGCTAAAGATGAACATTCCACCAAGACCGCACAAATGTAACGTCCGTCGCCCTATCCTGTCCATCAAAGGAATCGTTATCATTGTCATGATAATCATGGTGCCTCCTACACCAGAAGTTGCGTGTGCAGCCGTACTTTCCTTCAAACCAGCGTGTTTAAAGAGGTTAAACGAATAGTAAAATATCTGAAAAAAAAACGAAATTATTAAAGGTGTTAAGGCAGATAGTGAATGAATGAACCCCAGAACACAGAATGTGTATCATCATTACCGCCACTTCTAGTCCATCTATATATCTAGGAAAGCAGGTTAAGACAATGTAAAAGGTTAAGCACAGGCGTACTAAAGATGCCTGTATTTTTCTCTTTTTTGAGCCAAGGCAGCAAATTTCCGATGTCTGGGTTATACTACTATTTTGTCTATCGCGGGCAGAAATAATCTATTTGGCTAAGCATATAGCAATGTGAACATCTGATTTTTACAATTCCTAAAGAGAAATGGCGTGTGTCAAATTGAAATACTTGGGTAAGTTCTGGTTTGAATGTATATGCAATCACAAGTTCGTCACTACGACATAAAATTATTGCTTACACCAGTAACTTTAACCACAACAACCAATTAACATACCGCATTTATTCCCGACAGTTGTTGTGAGAGCTGCATTACCACACTAATGATTAACGGCTTCCTTAGTGATTTCTTTCTGAATAATCCAATGATGCTCAGCTGAAATTGAAGAAACATTAAACATATGCATGTCAATTATGCCACTTTTGACTTTGTTAGAAGAATGCTATAAGAATTATTGCAAAAGTCCTTGCTATCAAATCAAATATAGAAGGCATTTTAATATCGACAGGTTTACACAACACATCTGTTGGAAATCAGTATTCTACAAGTTTTCGAGAGTCCTTCTTTTAAAATTGTATCTTCAAATACTTTACATTTTTTTGTTATTTAATGGGAACATTTTATTTGAACTTTATTCTACACGCATAGCAAAAACTTCACACCTTTTTGATAATCTGAAATTAAAGGATAGAGGTGAATCCTCAGGTCAGACCTTGGTCAGTATCAAACAGTTGATTATAAAGTGATTGGCAGATTAAGGATTAAGGCAGATTAAACTTCAGTCCCGTTCACATGTCCAGTTTTCTTTCTTTTTTATTAACAGAATCAGCAGAGAAACTGTAAGTAGCAAGAACGAATGCCTGCAACTGTTATGTTACAAGACAGTAAACTCCGCGAGTAACTTGAATAAGAACTGTACTTACAGATTCTTCCGCCTTGTTGGTCCTACTTTCTGATTTCATTTCTTCAATATCATACTCTACATTCAATGTCCCTCGCAGTTTCTGAAGAGCTGAAAAACAAATGCCTTTAATTATAAAGATCGCTGTCATAATTTGCTCTCTGTTTCTGGTAGGTATTCACCACTGAGCTGTTTATTCTCTTTACTTGAAATAAACAAAACTGGTAAAAGATAATGAAACCAAACGGATGAATACAAAATAGCCGTTTAGTCCATACTATGCTTCAAACAAATTATAATCAAAAACGCTGTACATGTCTTAAGAAGACAACGAAGAAGTTCTGAGTGTTATTTGACATAAATCTAAAAGACTGATAGACCTTTTGCTTTTTTTGACTCGTCGAGTCTGTGTGACTGGATATCGCTGACCACCTGACAGACACAATTGTACGTGTTTTTAAGTTAGTATTTGTAAGACAAGTCTCACTATAATATATGTTGTTGAGTGTACGTAGACAGAAAGTAGACAGTTCGTAGACAGTAAGTTTGAAAACTCAGTGACAATTTATGTGTTCTTCGGTTTTACACAAACGTAAACTGTTCCAAAATTTTACGATATAGAGAATGTCTAAGAACTGACTCGAGTTAAATCGTTTGAATTCTTAATTTGAAACTGCTAAAGTTGTTTAGGAATACAAATGATGTATGTTACCCTTTCTAGCTTGAGGTTCTCTGTTTTTGGTAAGCAACAGAAACCTGGGAGTCTCGGGACAAAAGGGCATGGTGATAATCTGAATGACACAAGGAGTTATCCCAGCACCTGGAATAAGTGTTATAATAATTATCATAATATTGACAACAGTTATGATAAATGACTTAGTTATTGAAGACAGCACATGTAGTAAAGACCAATCTTGCTTAAGGTGCACAAAAAATTATGTTAATTTCATTACGGTTTATGTAACGTTGACATGATGACTAGTTACTTAAGTTAAGTTCCATTCATAAAGGCTTTGGGAAAGGGCTGTAATCATTAACATAATCCTGCTCAGAGATAAAAAGAAAGATATATCGAAAGGCATGCGAAGCTTCTTGCTCCGGTTTGAAAGCGACGAATATGAATATTCTAGTAGTAATTTTATTCTTATTCTGATGTACAAAATGTACAGCGAAATACTTTAAATGTGGTTCAATGCATACAAGCAAAATTTTGAGACTGTAACCATTTTTAGGGGATAGCAGGCAATTATATTTGAAAATGCAGATAACAAGAAGGCACACAAATTCTACTACGACCAACCTCTGTAATAAAATGGCTGTTCTGATAAGATCTTTTAAAAACTTAAATAAACGAACCAAGAAGGAGATTCCAAAATTCCGTGTTTCCGAGAATTTCCGGAAATCCGAGCACCTGGGATACAAGTAGTCCTACAACCACACCTAGCTGGTGCAAAGTACCCAAAGCACCACGGATATGCGACGTCGATATCTCGGACAGATACACTGGCGTGAGGCCCGTGAATAAACCTGCAGATATTCATAAATGGGAGATAAATTATTAATGACGCCCCGAGCGTGGAAACCGCCTATTTGTAGAAACAGTAACTGCAGAGACCGTGTGTCTTATTAAATGGGTGTAAGTCGTCAGAAATCATCTAAATGTGTCATGACTCTAACTTCTTTCTAAACAGATTTAATCATCATGTAACATATCAAACGCACGTTACTTGCTTCCGAAAACCACAAAAAATATCATACCGAAATAATCAAATAAGAAACAAATATTGCAACCCGACTAAAGGGGCTTTTAAACTGTTCCAACTAAATCTCATAAGTTATTGAGACTGTTTTATCCCATTACTCATCACAAAATGATATCTGAGGACTGGTTTGACGCTAACCCCTCGAAATATCGAAAATAATTTGATCATTGAAACGATTAATCGAGACTTATCTATCCTTGACATAACGATTTATCGAGACCGATAGACCAATGTTTTACGAACTATAGAGGTCAATCAGATCCATGTATCACTATTTACCAAACCTAACTAACTTAAGTTAACGTGGGTATTCAAGACCGATTTAACTTCATGACGACAAATCGAGATCTTTCGTGAGGAATTATCAAGATCGATAAATTTTAATATCGCGATATTTAGGACACATACACCTGACACACCTTTTAGGCTATCAACCAACTTACAAAACTAAGAGAGTATATACAAAATCAGATATCAAAATTTCTAAAAGTTACATTAAAGTGAACACACTATTTAAAATGTCTTCTTTCAAAAAATAACATACCGCATGATATGCCTACTAGGAATCTTCCAACAATGATCATCTCATAAGAACCAGCGGTTCTACTAAGGTACATCATCACACAGGCTGCTATACCAATAATGTTGTTAATGATCATTCCAAATTTTCTGAAAACGAGTGTATTTTTATGAAGAAAGCTTTCACAGAAATCAACTTTAATCTTGCATCTTATGTATACTGGCTTGATGTTTTATCTTGAAGGCATCGTCATAAAGGCGTCTTCATCTAAGCTGAAACTGTCTTTTATTTTATCGTGAAAGAAAATTTATAAAGGCATCTTCATTTAAGTTCAAACTGACTTTTATTTTCAAACAATCGTAATTATTTCAAAATTAGGACTGTCGAAGCGATCTCAGTAAAAAATTGTCACAACTACTTTCTTCTACTACTAGCGAAAAAAACGCGAATACGTTTGGAGGGATATCATGAACAAGCAAAGAATGTTAATACATTCAATGTTAGTTGTGCATTTAAGTAAACAAACAATAAAAAGGCATGAGGAATAAAATTTTCTTATAAAAGAACAAAATTAAAAGTCTATATATCATTTAAGTATTCAATACCAAAATTTTTAATGGAAATATGCTCCAATTTTTAACGTTAGTATAGGTAGTATTTTTAAATGAGTTTCAATGTTATATACCTTCCGAAAAAGTTTGCCCACCAACCTGCCGCTAATCCGCCAATCATCCCACCAACAGCAAAAATAGCAACAATTAATGCATAAAGGGAGGTAATTGTAACATCAGACATCTGCTTACCCGTTCGGCCATGGTGTGTGGAGTTCATGAAACTCTTCATTTGCTAAAAAGGAAAAATTATGTTATGATAATCTTATTACTTTTACAAAATTCTAGATCCCACTTCACTTATTACTGCAGGACATATCAATAAACTGATAGAAAATTAAATAAAGCTCTTGAGCAAAAATATAGTACATGTACATACTTTCTTAACGTGAAACTTGGTTGTAAGAATTTCAATACTTACTTAATATTATTATTATTATTATTATTCTCATTATTATTATTATTATTATTATCATCATCACCATCATTATTATTATTATTATTATTATCATCATTATTATTATTACTATTATCATTATTATTATTATTACGTGTTGAATAAGAAACAGAGCACACTGTAAAATTAAACGCAACTACACACTACCATTTAAAATTGAAAATGCCATGTCAGTACAATGCAATGTAAACCACAGAATCTGACTTGAAAGTATGTGTCTTACCATTTCTGGGGCATTGATAACTCCCGTGTTGTACCCAAACTGTACCGAACCCATTATGGCTGAGAGAACAGACAAACACAACTGCCATGTGATTTTCTGGAAAAAAAAGAACCATCTATCAATTTTAAAATTAATAAGGTGGTTATATTCTAACAGCATACAACTATTGTTCAAAAGCGGCTCTCATCTTTAGCTGGTGAATATACTTGGAACTGACAGGGCACGTCGCGTTTCCTTTGATAAATAATAAATAATAATAATAATAATAAAAAGAAACAAAAGAAATACTGTTGATGACTGCTTGAAAGTTATTATTATGTCTACCTTACATGAGTTTGAATAATCCTCAAAATGAGAGAGTGAGAGAGAGAAAAAGAGACAGACAGACAGAGAAAGAGAGAGAAAAAGAGAGAGAGAGACAGAGAGACAGAGAGAGAGAGATGTATACTTACAGAATTAACGGGCATAGCCACTGTCTTACTGGCGTCGATACTATTGAACGGGAGATGTTTACCATTAACTTGAACATTATCGCCATCTAAAATCTTCTTGCTAGAAATAGTTGGTCCTCCATTTAATTCTGACATGGCGTCATACTCGTCTATTTTACAATTATTTACAACACTTCCGGTCACTTTCTCTGTTTGCTCATATGTCCGTACGCCTCCCATTACCAACAGACCACACGCCAAAAAGAATGTACGGATAAATGACCTGAAACATTTCGTAACAGACTGAGATTGACTTATGAGACAACTTACCAACCTTTCTAACAGAGATTTATTTGAAGTATGGTGACATTTCATTGACAATTTTTATCTTACGGTTGTTTGCATTTCGGGTCAAAAGTGCGCAGAAGAACATATTATGAAATGACGTGTCTTAGATCGCTTCACTTACAAAAGTCGTCTGCATTTGTATGACAACCTCTTTCTGATAACACCGCCAAGACAGGTAATGGTTTCGTTGAAATTGATGAAAATTAAAATTAGATTACATTTCGCGATAAACGGTAATGTGTCGCTTAGTACAGAGAAGATAGGTGGAATACCAAGGGCTCAGGAAATCCAGGCTGACATTCTGTTTTCGGTTTTGGCGAAAATGAAACTGGTTCATTTTTTCTATGAATTTTGCAAAACATGATTAGTACTTAAAGACTATCACAGACGACAATTCTTTTGTCCCAGTTAAATTATTATCTAATAAGAATATCTTTGAACATTCCAAATCAAGCCTACAAATGGCGTTCAAATTTATTGGCATTTGTCATTTACAACGTTATTACAAACAAGACAAAAATTAAGTGTATTGGAGAGTAAAGATATGTTATCTGTCCGTAGATATGTCTTTTCGTATTTGCACAGCTTTTGAAAGGTAAGCGTCTTACCTAACTAATAAAACCCATTATCTTTTTACGTGCCTGATAAACTGGCATATTTGTTTTATATCATCGCGATCTTCTGTGAAGTCCTCTAAACTAGCACACGTGACGGCAGTTCAATTACTGAATATGTGCACTGGCGCTCTGCTGACACAACTATTTTAGCGACAAGACAGTACAGATGATGAGGTACGATTGATAGGCCCCTCCCACTCGCACTCTATTTAAGACAAAGAAGTTCGCATTTTTTCGACTTATTACTTATGGAAGGTCTGCATTTGAGCAATAAAAATATAAAAAAATACTTAATATATGATTTATATCTCCCGTGTTCATGATATAAAACAGACACACGAATAAACGCATTGAATAACTTTTTCTCCATCGCCGCTTTAAACGACACTCATTTTAATCTTTCTAAAAAGACTACACCGGATGTCAACTTATGGTAATCTTAATGAACAATTATTTTCTTGTACATTGAGGTTGCAGCAACAGTTGCTAGTTCTGTTTTAGGGTGACTGGATCCTGAAATCTGAACTGAGGACAAATCCTAGAAATAAGAGCATACTGCTCCTTAGATATTTTACGAGCCCTATCAAACGATAATCACCTTTACGGCGAATGACTTTCTTTAATTAAATGTCAAGAGTTTACTTAACCATGAATAATGCCAAGTAGCTTTCAGGCCATAATGCGAATCTAAAGCATCGGATTCCTGGCTCTACTTGTGACGTTCAGTGTAAGGTAAACCTGAAAAGCTGGCTTGTATGAAAAATCGAATCCTTAAGTGTGTTCTGTGTTGTGCTTTGACCAAGAAATTTAATTTACATTTACATTTGAGTTACAGGCTCTTATTCTGTGAAAGCAAGCGCTGGTTCAAAGCATACGACCAGTCGAGTTGCGTGAATTTCAAGTCATATATACAGCTATAAAATTTAATTAACAACATCTTAAGGCATTTAGTTTAGATATTCATCAATCAATTCTCTTAACACCCATTTAAGTCAGGTTGAGCTATTTCTAGTTTTTAATTAAGATTATATCTGAACTGTCATTTAATTTTAGGGCTAAGTTTAAAATCATTTAAACCAAACAAAATCGGTTTGAATAAGGTTAAAACAGAGAATTCATTGTAAGACAATGCAATCTTTACAATTCCTTGTAAATAATGCTTATAATATGGCAGAGTCAAGTCACTAGGACATCATTGTTCCATTTCATTTTTATTATTATCATTATTATTCTTCTTATTGTTATTAAACAACTTTCATTTTGCTCGATCGCATTTTAAGCTTTTCCAACTTCGACACATCGCTCTTGAGACACAATCCTTGAAGGGACCAGTCAATTTTGTTGGTTTCCAGAAGACGCAATCTGAGGCCTGGCTTGGATTCGAGCCCGGATTTAACTAATAAATAACTGACAAATGTAGGTAAAACTTACACTGAAAATACTTTGTTTTCAAACAAAAATATAACTAACTTTTAAAATCTTACTTGCGTTGGAGATGTCTCCTACCTTTTAATTATGTCCGGATTTGTGACCAGGACAGTGAAAATTTATGCAAGGCAATAAAATCTTTATAAGATGCATACCCTTACTTACGACACTTGGCGTGCTATTGCTTTTGTTTTAACGGCATTTAACTGTTAACAATATTTTCTGACTTAGCGCTGCAATTCACACAACGGCGTTAAATATTGAACATTTTAATATTCATTTTAAATGTTCAAAAGGAATAATACATCAACGAAACATGATAATGTCACCAAATACAGTGTGTTTTAGCGTTTTTATTCAGTTTTTAAGTACTCACTTACATAAAAATCGAGTGTAAACCTTTAAAAATTTGATCACGTGACTTACTTCAAGGTTTATCGAAATCGGTCTCTATTTTTAGAACAGAATATCCTAACTACAGAGGATTTCAGAACTTCATCTGTACACATAACATAGTAGTTTATTGTTTTGTATACCTTTTTAATATAGTTAATGTCACAGAGAGGGTAGGCAGTGACAGATGACATGAAGAACGGACAGGTTTGGGTGAAGAGAGGGGTGAAGTTACCGAGACAATTTGAGCTGCACATAACACTTACCGTAGTAAGTTCGAATCACGTTCGTCCGTCTATTTGATATCACGAATCAGCTATCTAACGTAAGTTCAATAGTTGTAACACGAGCCTTTTCCGTCGAGTGTCCAATTTTCTTGAATTATTTATGCGACAGAACTCCATAGATCATTAAACCTCTAAGATCGGTGGCATTGGCATTGATCTGACACCAATGCGCACAAATGTTCGTTTTAGATCTTAAATGCTTATTTTGGCTGCTAGAATATGTTACTTGTCTGTGATAGTTAAAGTCTTACAGGCAGAGATGTGGCGAACAGTTACATATCACCTGTCAACTATTTTTTCTGACATTAATGGGTATTTACTGTATACCTCTGACTGGCCATAGTTACATGAACACAAGTTAGCCCAGTAGGCTTCATTACTGCTTTGTTAAAATACATTAAAATCAGCGCCATACGTAAAAATTTCTTTTGAGTTTGTCCAGTGTATCAGATGTTAGATGATACTGAACCATGCGTAAAATGAAATACATGAAATCGTGGATTTTCAATATCTTTGAGTATTACGATTTAATAACCACAAAGAGCTTTAAATGAAAAGATTGCGTTGATTCTATGCTAAGTATGGTTAATTTGATGCACCTGGAGTGGGGCAATAACGTTGAGTTGATGAAAATCTGGCAATTTTTTATTTTCTTTCTCTCGTTTGAAGTACGAGTTTTGACAAATGAATGAAATGAGCTCAACAAACGAAATTCGACAGTGGACAAACAATAAAAATTCAAGTTATTCCAAACTCGAATAGTGAATATCGAACATTCAAACACAAAAGATTAAAAGTCGGAGGTCGAATTTCTTGCAATTACAACATTCAGACACAAACTATTGAAATTCGAATGTTAATGTCGTGCTAGCACAACATTCAAACTTCAAGTGATATCGAATTCGAATGTCGCGCTAGCACAACATTCAAACTTCAGGTGAAATCAAATTCGAATGTCGCGCTAGCACAACATTCAAACTTCGGGTGATATAAAATTCGAATGTTGAATGTCTCGCTAGCACGACATTCAAACTTCAGGTGATATCAAATTCGAATGTTGAATATTGTGCTGGCACAACATTCAAACTTCGGGTGATATAAAATTCGAATGTTGAATGTCTCGCTAGCACGACATTCAAACTTCAGGTGATATCAAATTCGAATGTTGAATATTGTGCTGGCACAACATTCAAACTTCAAGTGATATCAAATTCAAACGTCGAATTGCATGCTAGCGCAACATTAAAATACAATTTGATAAATTCGAATGTCGTGTTAGCGCAATATTCAAATACAAATTGATAAATTCGAATGTCGTGCTAGCTTAACATTCAAATACAAATTGATAAATTCGAATGTCGTGTTAGCGCAACATTCAAATACAAACTAATAAATTTGAATGTTGTAAGTCGTATGATGAGCTAACTATATACACATAATTCTAACACAGAAATGTAAAAATCTGGACATCGTCACCCTTTAAACGAATACTTTCAAAACCGTCTGGGCTACAATGATTAAAGGTTTTTGTTGAAACATTCATATCTTGTTTTCGACGCATTTCAACTTTTTTAGCATTATTTTCTCTGCATAAGGAATTTGCCTCAGATATTTATTATATAAAACAAATCTCGGAATTGGTTTAATAACAGAAATGTGATCTGAGTTTAGATTGAGCATGTGACATACAAAATTTGGATTCTCCGGCCGAAATCTTCTATCATTTTATTTCGGTTAAAGCGAACGCGCCAACATACGACTAAATAAGTTTTGGTTAAGTCAAATTTACATACAGTGTATAAGTATCAAATAAGAGGGATAGATAAAGTATACATGTATATTCATCTCAATTAAGAGAGATATGTACGCAGATCCGTTATTCGAGTATTCAGAGTATTTGTATCTTCGCTGTTTGCACCATGTTGTGTTCTTAAAAAAACTTAACTTAAAAACCAGTACAAAGGGACCCTTAAAAAGCAAAATATGGTATAATCAGTTTCCCTGGCTCATTCTACAAATATAAAGATGTAAGAAAACAAGATTCGCACGACACTGGCCAACCCAAAATCACAGGCTGAGGCTCTTCTCAAAATAGTAAAACCATGGTCCATGATGAGTATGACTTATTTAACGAATATAATATTATCATGGGACTCAGCTTCAAGTGTAATCAAAGAATTCTCAGGAAGTATTTGCATTCCTGCATGTATGCAGTTGAGCCTGCGTGCGAGCTAGTGTGCGTGTGTGGGTGTGTGCGTGCGAGCTAGTGTGCGTGTGTGCGTACGTGTGTTTTTCTTTTGATATGATGAACATTGTTTTAATTTATATATTATTGATGTAGATCAGAGAAATCTGTCTTCACGCAAAATTCTGTATCATCCCTTCGCCTCTTGAATATTAAGTTGTCGAAAAGTACACATAAAAAAAATATGCTAAGAACAGAAGGTTTATGTTGTTTATAGCTCCATTAAGACCATATCAAACCATCTTCTAAGGTTTAAACTTAAACGGGTTATGACGCGATGAAATAAGAAAAAGGTTTACCTGTGTATGACACCTGAAGTCCATCCGCTACATCCTATATGTTGTAAATAAATCAAACTTTCTGTATGTCTTTATTTCTATAGGTAACTGTACATACTTTCACCTACAGCCTGGATTATTTGTATACTTATTAGCATAAACGAACAGAAGGGCTGGTCATAAAATAAACTACTTAAAATTTACTTGTAATACTTTTCTATCTTTTTTTGCGTTTGTTAGGTTTTTATTTTTCCGTTTCTCTGAAACAAGGGAATACGTAATGAAAACATAGATAATAAAGACTAGTGATTAATTCTGTTCTATGTGGCTGAAGCAATCACAGGTGTGAACAAATGAAGAGATACATAAAGAAGTACAGATTTGTTTTTGTTTTTTTTGTTTTTTTTTGTTTTGTTTTTTTTTGTAGGGGGGGGGGGGGGGCGATGGGGAGAAAATCCAGAAATCTATTCATAAACTCTGTTTCAGTCGGTACCTCTTTATCAGTCTCTTCATTCGTTCGCGTTTGTGAGGTAGTCAAATTAACAGAACATTTTTTCTACGGTATTGGGACTTTTTAAAGTACAAAATACCATTTCTACAACCATCCTGCTACGTGGTAACTATTTCTCATATCATCATTAATCCATGCTTGTTCGGTACATAGGTTGCAAGATCAAGTTGTTTTCATATGAATACACTCTTCTGTATTGTTACAATCAAACTGCTACCTCAAACATACATAACATTTATTCAGATGCATTGAACATTTCTAGACAAGTACAAGATACTTCAAGAAAAGCAACGACGACGGCCGCCGTTTTGCCACTTTTGGGGAAAAACATGGAAGAAGCTAGACAACACGGAAAATGTAGAATAACACTTCGAATACGTATTCTTAACGGGAACTGGTATCGCTACCAGTATCAATACTTTCGAGTGGGTAAAAAAAACACCAAAAAACAATACCTTCTTGGTATCTGAGGTAAAGAACAAGTTCATGAGGTAAGGGGCCATTCTTTCTTTCCTTGAGTCTTAAATCTGAGAAAAACAAGGGTCTAATACTTGGAGACAACCCTCAATATCACGTAAATAAACAATGCTATTCTAAAGTTGAAAATATGTTCTGCATCTGACCAGTTTGAGCATTTTTTTCGATAATACTGAAACTACAACACAAGTGGTCACGTGGTTTTATACATAGTATTAGATTTTTTTTATTTATGTATGAAATAGGGAATGCGTAAAAATGTAGCATATTTCTTGCTTCCATTTACCCGACGGAAATTGGAATAATTTAAGACATTTGATATGAAATATCTGGTTCATGTTCTAGATCTATGGTGATTTTTTGGGGATGAGCAATTGTTCATTTAAGTTCATTTTTCAATAGTGTAAGGAATCCGAAATGAAATGTAAAAGCAGTAATAATCAATTTCTTTGTACATATATTTGTGCAACACAATTCATAACTACGTCCCCGTTCAGAGATTTGAAAAATCAACTAAATAACAACTATTGCATGGAACAGTATGTACGTGAGACTTCTATAAAACCTACTACGTCGATAATTATAATTGTATTTTTCTATGAGCCTTGTCGAAAACCATCCGACAACATTTTTTAATTTAACTATTCTTATATTACATGTTTCGCCTCGCTTGCGCGGGTCCCACCTAATAAAGACTATACATATTTCAGTCCTAAACCTTCGTATATCGAAATAAACAATTCACTTTTGCGTGACCATGCCTTTAAATGAGCAAGCTGAAAGGTACTGTTGTATGAGGGTTGTCCCAAAAGTTTGCGCACACACCAACAATTTTAAATATATCACCAAACGTCCATTTTCGATACTACATCATATCCGTCAAAATCATTTACAAATAATCCACGACAGCTGTCCGATGTAGTTAGAATAGCTCTTGTAAGCGATTTTGATAAATTATTTACACGAACTTCAAATACATAAGATTTTATTTATATTTTAAAGCGCATGCTGGTTTAAGAATAGTTGGGTACATCTGACAATATAAAGGTAGAAAAATGGGAGGTAGATCTATAAAATTTTTCTGAATATGCTCAAGACGCCACTTATTTATTTTGAGTGGAATTGCAAAGTTGATTAATTTTTCCACATATATACTATTTATTGTGATTTCTTTCTCTAAAACTGATCCCAAAATACTTCTCATCTGAAAAATGCACTACTAACATTAAAAAAATCAAAAATCAAAAATATAATTAGGCCACACCAAAATGATCTCCTGTTCGTCGGATTTCCCGCATCAATTTTCGAAGAAATGAAAAAAAAATATTTTAATTTTTTTCTCACCGCCCGCTCCTGTCGTAAAATTTGCACTGGGTCGAAATCGCCCGGTGCGAAAAAAAGTTATTACTTTTGATTGTAATTTATAGTGCAAATTTCTACAGAACATGTTCTTCTGTTTAATACTCAGTTACGCAACGCGATTATCACTATTCCGCGCGGTAGAGACCCGTTACTGGGCGTTAGGTAATGATTTGCTCGATTACCAAATTGAATGTCGTATTTTTGGATCACATCATAAATCAACAAAGGAAAATAGCCTCTTACGTATTTGTTGTTTCCTGTCGCGAGGCTGATGACAATAAAGCCATTTTCCCACCGACTGCAGTAGAAATACCTCTTAATGCAGACTTCAACGAACTGTTCAGAGCTGCAGCCGTGTATTGTAATTTAAATGTGTCTGGAGCATTTCTCCAAAAGTGTTTCATCTAGCAACTTGAAACTTAATCGGTGGATACAGGATAGATCTCATTAAGGAAAAGTGCAGTGCACAAGAAACGTAACTCTTATTTCCATACTTTCTGAGTTGTTGCCCTTTGATATTTTTATGCATATTTTTTTTTGTCAGGAGAATAACTAGAAAAGTATTTGAGATAGAAATTTGAAACTTCATAGGTGGATAGATTGCATTAAGCAAAAGTGCACTGCACAAGAAAGATAACTCTTCCATTTATAATTTTCTAGTTATTGCCCTTTGTTATTCTTCATACTTTTGTTCATACAGGCGTTTTATATTAACAAATTATGTTCACATGTATAGGCAGGTTCCTTTTAATATCCTCTAACATTGGGTGCAGTTTGGGTCACTAGGGATCATGGTCAAGGGTAACTAGAAATAGATTTTTACAATTTTTATGCCCGTGCCATAAAATGGCAGGACGGCATGTAACATTTACCCTGTCGGTTGGTTTGTCCATCCGTCTGTCCGTGTCAAATTTTTTGTCCGCCTCATATCTTTGTCATACATGATGAGATTTCGGAAAAAAATGATATAAATGATCATAATATGAAGACAATGTGCCGCGTGCATGAACCATGTCATTTGCTCAAACGTGAAGGTCACAGTGGACACTTAAAGTTTATGCGTAGATGTTAGTGTCTGGCTTATAACTTTGTCAAGCATGACGGGATTTTAAAGTAAATTGGCATAAATGATCATCATATGAAGACGACGTGTAACTGGCCTCTTGATCATTATACTTGATGTGCACTCTGCTTATCTGTTCCGAACTGAATTGTTAAAATACATGTATATATGTAGAGCTGTTTTTCTCAAAAAGGCTTTGTCATGTTTAAATCATTCTTTTGAAATCGATAAATTAAAAGTAGTTTTAACATACTCATTAAACGCTGTCATGGTTTACATTTTTTTTCTTCGCTCTTCGCTCGCTCCACTAAATGACTGATCAGAAAAAAAATATTTTATTTTTTTTTCGCTCGCTCGCCCCATATTTTTCTCAAAAAAAATCCGAAGAACAAGATATTAATTTGGTGTGGCCTTATGAAGTAGTTGCACTAACCTCTCTATATAATTATTATAGACTACTTTGATGACGATACTATATCCTTCTCGAGAATATGACGTAACAAGGTTTGTAAACGATTTACAAGAAAAAATTCTTTTGCATTTTTTCACATAAGCTGAGTTAATAAAAGATGAAACTTAGATCAGTTGGCACTTGATTCTTATATCTCACGACAGACTGCGCATCTTCGTTTAACCAGAATAAATGATTCCGTTACATTGAAAATCTTTAGTGGAAACACTTGGTTTTGATTTTTGTCTAGAGACTAGTTCTAGATCTAGTTTTTGTTTCTTTTTTATGTGTGGTATAGAGCTACATGTAAGAAATAAGTGCTTAGTTACATCTGATAAAGGGGTTAGTTTTACGGAATAGCGTTAGGGCCATCGTGATTAGACGTTATAATCCAGAGGGCGACAATGCGATAATGCGATGGCGACATTGCGATAATGCGATGGCGACAATACGTTAATGCGATGGCGTCAATGCGATAACGCGATAGTGTGATGGCGACAATGCGATAGTCATATCGTACTGTCGCCATCGCACTATCGCATTGTCGCCATCGCACTATCGCATTGTCGCCATCGCACTATCGCTTTTCGCATTATCGTACTGTCGTCATCGCGTTATCGCACTGTCGCCATCGCATTGTCGCCATTGCACTATCGCATTGTCGCCATCGCATTATCGCACTGTCGCCATTGCACTATCGCATTGTCGCGCTATTGCACTATCGCATTGTCGCGTAATCGCACTATCGTATTGTCGCGTTATCGCACTATCGCATTGTCGACTATCGCCTTCCGGTACACACGCGCACATCGTTTTTTTTTGTATGTACATAGGCGATTTTTACGAAATAAAAACAATTGCAGAAACATAAATTGAGTTTTATAATACGGAATACCGTTAGGGCCATCGTGGTTAGACGTTATAATCCAGAGGGCGACAATGCGATAGTGCGATAATGCGATGGCGACAGTGCGATAATACGATGGCGACAATGCGAAAACGCGATAGTGCGATGGCGACAATGCGATAGTGCGATGGCGACAATGCGATAATGCGATGGCGACAGTACGATATGATTATCGCATTGTCGCCATCGCACTATCGCGTTATCGCACTGTCGCCATCGCATTATCGCCATCGCATTATCGCGTTATCTCACTGTCGCCATCGCATAATCGCACTGTCGCCATCGCATTATCGCACTGTCGCCATCGCATTATCGCACTATCGCATTTTCGCCCTCTGGATTATAACGTCTAACCACGATGGCCCTAACGGTATTCCGTATAGTTTACGTTTGACAAGTAGGGCCTAGGGTTTTCTCTTTTTAAGGAAATATATTTTTGACAGACATTGAACATGACAGAAATACCAAGATATGGTTGCAGTTGCTGAATCGAATAAAATCTATACCATTTCTGTAGACGTCTTTACCGCAAAAGATTCCTAATACCGGGCCGAGTTGTTTTAAAAGACTACATATTGTGTTTTATCAAAATGGCGTATATATAATCATTTCAGGTCTCTGTTGCAATTTAAGATGCGTCTGAACCTGACATAAATCGAAGTGTAAAAGCATGTCTCGAAAAGGCCTTATAAGAGTTATGGGCTGTCTTTGAAAAGTTAAATGTTTAGATAGATGGAGATCTGGAGCGCTGAGACATTTGACAGGATAGAAATGGATCATCACCAAATTATGTGTAAGATTTCAAAAAGAATATCAGACCTAAGAGCTGATGTTGATCCTTGCTCTTTGCATTCTAACAAAGGCAACAAATCGTTCCGACATACATGTACAAGTTCGAAGCGTTCTTATTTTGCAGTCGAGGCATTAGCTTTAGAAACAAAGATGAAGTTTATAGATGATATCGTGCACAGGTATAAAAGCTTTAGTCTAGACTTGAAGCTCCAGATGATCACACATTGACACTCTTCCTGACTCAGACTGATTTACAGTACTGTGCAGATAACATTGACAAAACACACACACATTGCTGAAATTGAACAGAAGTATTTATCCTAAACTCCTTCGACCGTTGTTTTTATTCACCTGCTACATTGTTAATTTTTTCTTTTTTCATTTTTACGTCCTGCAATGACAGTTCCATACTCATCTCTACATGAACTTGACATCTCAGTTTTAGATATCAGATTTAAACTCTTCCACTAAGTCCACACAAACCAAAACCTACTGAATTTCTCCAACAGGGGTTTATCGAGCTTGCTAGACTTCCCAGATCCGAACCTACTATATTCTCTGGCGACCCTTAAAATATCAAGCGTGGTCATGATCTAGACAATTGCGCACATTTTTTGACAAGTCAGTCTGTAAAACAAAAGACCTTTGTAAAAAGGAATAATTTGTGTTCTACATACTTAAGTAGAGATTGTTCAAAATTCCAGCAGACTTCACTTCATGGCGAGGTTCGAGATTTAGAATCTCACTCTGAAGAAAATAGTGTATATTTCTTAATTGTAAACTTATCGGAGTGAATCACACTACATGTATTTTTATAAATTCAAGTCTGTTTTCAATCCAGTTTGATTTTACAAGTCTGACTCTTGTCCTAAACGATCAATAATTGTACCTGTTGTGTCTATTTCAAGTTACCCTGACAAAGATTTTTTTTAGTTTACGCCCTTCTTGACTCACTTGCTAACACATGTTTCATTATCGAAGATACACGTGAAATTCATGCATATCAGACTGTTTTACTATGCAGGACGAGTACCTTTTTTACCCGATAAACGATGGACTTTCTGAGATGAAGTTACACTCTCAGTGCGCTATTCTTAACCTATCCAACAATAAAACCATCAGCCGTTCATCGTTGCAACCGCTTAAGGACAAGGCTCAGTACGGACGAATTATACCACACTCATTATAATTAGTTTATTGAGGAAATGATACAGAACGACCATGCTTAGACAATTCCAGTTTCTGACGCAACGCCAAACGCAACGACGGGCATGTTTATTTGTAGAACATCAGGGCGTCTTCAATTCACAGACACTGACAAGCTTTGGGAAATATTTGGCTGCAGTGCAAAGTATAAAGACAGTTCTGGTAATAGTCATTTATAACAGAGTTCTGACCTTACAAGAAATTTGATTGAAGTTCTTTATAGGTGAAGGGATAATGTTTTTCCCTTCACATATGATATTAAGTAAATGTTCCATCAATTCAAGGTTTACCTAGAATATTTACCTAGAATATTCTGTGGTGGAAAGATGCGGGTTGCACTTGAATATCATTATGGTCTTTCATTCTTATACAGCAATGTCATCCCTGATTGCGAGAACTGCCCTCAAATAAGTATCCTCAGACAAAGATGTCTACTTTGGTTCAGACGAAGTTCTATCAAGTGTGGCATGATGGTTTAAAATCGGTTCCCTCGGTTCAGGATGTCATCTGTTTGATAAATCGTAGCAAACTTTTGTGAAATAAAGATATTTTAAATTAACACAAGATCTTGATCATTTAATAATGGTACTGAATCATGTACATTTTAGCGACTGACCAGGTGGTCATACAGACAATTATTAAATGTGTGATGATTTGCCGGTTGAACGGGCTCATAGTAAAATGTGCGTAAAATTTGACCCTTTTCAATTCCGCGTCACACTGAAAGATAGCCCTACCTATATAATCATAGAAGAGTTTTGTCAATAGTTAAGTTCTGTCTATGACCCACTCTTTGATCTGAGTAGGCAAGCAGCTACTCCAGACTATAAATACAATTCAAATAGACTTGGACACTCCTTAAACTGATGAGTCCAATCTACATGGGAGAAATAGAGAAATGGCCTTATTACACTTATTCAATATAGGTTAGAAAGTGTATAAACCGTATGATTTCGGAACTTTTTTGAATAAAAAATACAATTATCTTTTACCCATCATTACTCAATCTGTTAAGTGCTATTTTATATTCGATATGTTCTGTATTCATGGATTTACGGTACGGTTTCATTCAGAATTCGAAAAGTTGCGGCCCTTAATTAGGTAGAGTCCATATGCAACTGAATTCATGCGAACATCTCTTGAAAATTTATATTTCTTAGAGGACAAGAATTGAAGAATCATTTTACAGTAGACTTTTTTCTATAGATCAACTGAAATTGAAGTTTGTATTTATTAATTGTAAGAGTAATCAGTTTTGTGACCTTTTTTTCTCATGCAGTTTTTCATGTAAACATGTAAGTTTATCGCCTGAAAGTTGATTCCTTTGTCTCATGGCAGATTGCGCGTATTCAACCCCACATAATCTTTAAGATGAGTGAAAATATAAGACACCTTTGATGGTGAGTATCATTTTCAATTGAAAAGCTGGGTGCATAGTAGTTAGTACAACAAAAAAACAAAACAACTTCATTTTGTTGAGTTTTTAATAGAATGCAAAATGATGAACATAAACAATACAAAAGTACAAAAGTAAAATAAAAACAGTTTGCCATTTGCATTTCTCCAAAGTTCTCGGGCTTGGCAACAACGTGCAAACACAGCAAACACAATTGTCTGAATTGATAAAAAAAGTTGAAACGTGACCAGGGCATACAGGCCAATCCCGTCTAACTGGGTATTTTTAAAACAAAGTTACAAATGAACAGAAATCATGAATTTATGGTAATTGTTTCAAGATGGTTCCTGATTTCACACTGACGTTTATGGCGGGTTATTTTTGTCATACCCTGCTGGGTATGTGAGTGTGTAGCCAGCCGGGCAGTTTGGTGTCTGGCAACATTTTCCAGCGGCTGGAGGATCCAAATGGCAAGCACTTGGCAACTGCCAGTTCAAGCACCTATAAGATAAAGTGTAATCCTGGCATTGCTAAATAGATAATTTTGCAACTTGTAAGAGGTGAAAGGCAAATTGATTATATATCATGATCGGTCAGCTAATGTTAAATGCTAGTCATAAGCAACATAAAAAGGGTAAGTTGTAGTAAAGGGCAAAGCTGCCAGAGATAACAGATTCGAAGTCGGTAGGTGGATTTTGACCGAGGCTACACACAACATGTCTTTCTACTCAACTACTGGTCATTTTTTCATGGCGACCATGGTGAAGCTTATCAACAATGTGAATTAATGTGCAATATATAACTTTATACGTAACAGGAAGTTATGTTTCAAAAGTCCCAACTTACAGGGCTGAACAGCTGTATTGTCCAGTAGCTGCATTCACACACTGGCAGTTGTATTTACATCCATCTCGCCATGTCTCTCCTTGCTGATACAGATGGTTGTTATAAAAACAGCCCTGTGTGCCACCTAGAAGGAAAGCAAACAGTTTTTATCTATCATGGCATACTTCCTATTTATAAGGTCATCCTTTGGAGCTTTTGTGGCAAATCTTGTTGTAAACATCTTTGCTCTAAGATACCAGTCTGACAGGCATTTAGTAAGTAGATCTGTTTTTAAGGGAACAATATGTCTCCCAACACTCGACTCCTCAGTAAATGTTGATGATATGCAAAACTGGGCTTGGCACTAATGACTTCTGTTATGTTTTGTTGAAATCAGCCGGACGGAATAGGCGAATTGCGCGGACATTGCTAAATTGGATACATGAAGAACAACTACTTTGCTTAAAGTCAGTTAATCTGAAAATGTTGAAGTTATGCACAACTAGGCTTGGCAATGATTTCTTTCTTCGAAGTTTGGCTGAAATCCGCAAAATGGTGTAGCAAAAATAAAAGATCGAATGCATGAAGGGCAGTAACTCTGCTAAAAATGAACCACAAAATGCCAAAGATGCTGAACACTATGAACACTTCTGTGAAATTTAGCTGAACTAAGTCCAAGGGTAAAAGAATAATAGGGCACATTGAATGCTAAAAGGTAACAGGGCAATAACTGTAATGAAAATTAATTAACTTGAAAATTTTAAAATAGATGAAACTAGGCTCTAGCTAACACTCCAATGAAGTTTTTTTTTTGTTGAAATCTACAAGGTGGTAGTTGTTTTGACAAACCCATTGTAAAATTGAATAAAGGGCAAAAGCTCCTAAAATTGCAGATGGAATGCCCAACTATACTTGGCATTGAAAACATTTGTAAAGTGTGATTGAAATCCACCTCATGTGTCAGAGGAGTTGTCCAGACAAACAGACAGACAGCATATAATAAATATGTGCTGATAAAAAAATTCATTCAATAGTAACCGGTTAACCAACTGGTCATAACAGACCATTGCAGCACCAAACTAACTTCCATCTGTCAACCTCATTGGCGAATGCCTAACCACAAGTCTCCAGTTATTTATAACTTATCTTAATAAAATGTAACTTCGAACAATATCCTGCAAGAACGGACTACTTCTTTGTCAATTTATGGAGCTTAAGTTAAGTGGAAAAAACTTCGATTTTTTTTCGTGGACAGTGAAAAACATAAAAGCGAACATGCACTTACCTGTCATAGTACCACTCCCAGAAGTTCCAGTCCCTGGAAAATAAATTTGTTCTGTTGATTATAGAAAAGTAAAAAAAAAGTGAGTTTAAAAGTCATCACAAAATACAAAATACAAAAACTTCCGTGTGTCCATTAGTCTGTCTACTTGTCTGTCTGCCTGGTGTGTGAGCACCACTCACACACTTTTTTTTATGAAATCTGACCATGATACGGTAATAATTTACTCTACTGACCTGTGATTGTGCCACCACCTGTTCCGGAACCAGTTCCTTTAAGATACAAAGTCAAGCTTTTATTATAGAAACCAGAAGTTACTTAAATTTCATGTTACTGAACAGTTCAAAATCAGAACCAATATTTGTCTCCGTTTTCAGTTCCGATATCATTATATGTTGAAACTGTCGTGAAATGTAGTCTGACCCTTCGTTCGTCCATCTGTCTTTTATGGGTAAATCTCTGATAACTAGTAATAAGTGTAAATTGACGCGATTTATTCAACCTTGAATTCAATAAACTATGAAACTGACCATGATACGATAATTATTTACTCCACTGACCTGTGATTGTGCCACCACCTGTTCCGGTACCAGTTCCTTTAATATACAAGGCCAAACAGAAATCAACAACTAGAAACCAGACTTAATTTAAAAAACACTGTACATATACCTTAGGTGACCGCGTGGTATAAGTTTTGTTTTAAAACGTCAGAATGAATACTTGTCTCCGCATTCTGTTCTAAAGTCATTACACAATGGAACTGTCCTGCAATAGAGTCCAACCCTCCGTCCGTCCGTTCGTCTATCTTTTTTATATGAATTCTCAAATAGAATTAACGCAGTTTAATCAACCTTAAACTTGACAAACTGTCAAAGCGACAACAAATGTATTTTATACTCAACTGACCTGTCATTGTGCCACCGCCTGTTCCGGTACCAGTTCCTTTAATATACAATGCCAAACAGTTACATACAACTCAGACTAGAAGCAATGAATATTTCATAACGTGACCACTATTGAAAAGATATGATGTTTCTATTGTTGTTTTCAAAATGTTTTCTTTATTTTCCAAAACATAAAAGCTTAAATAAACTAAATCTGACCTCCAGTTCCGGTACCGGTTCCAGCACCAGTGCAATCTGGGACACCGCAACAGTCTCCTGGGGCCTTTTTCAGAACACAGCCTGCCGGAAGCTGGTAACTTGGGCATCTAAAGAGAAATTGTTAATCCTATATAAAGTGCCATTTAGAAAAGAAGAAATCACGTATATGGTCTTTATTAGAACTATCTATAAAACTGTTCAATAAACACCAAACTCCCTACAAAGACACACCTCCGACGTTTGAATATTAAGTTGAAAATTGAAAAGAAGAATTAATAACATACATGCTATTCGCTTGGGGTAAAATGTAACCTCCGACCACGTTGAATGATTAGATGCATTGTCAACTTCCACCCGATATATCTTCAAATACTTCTGAGTACCATAGTATCTTAGAATAGGACGAACAATTTCAAATATGTGACTGTCCTTCCGGAGTACCGGTAGATTTATAAATAAACTGGCAAACTTCAACACTAGCGATGCAACTGACCATTTTAGCTATTCATAAAGCCCTTTATTAATTTATTTTTACAAATAAGATGGTCATTCACGTGGCTCGCTGATGTAGAAATGATCGTTCAGCAGGCGTATTAGTGAGCCTACCTGTCCACACATCTGTAGAAACCTGTCTGTCCGTTCACACAGGTACAGTTGTAGTTGCAGCCGTCTACCCACTCATCTCCAGCAGGATAATATTTGCCATTGTAAACACATCCGCCACCTGCAATGTGAACATGTGTATCCTGTAGTTCTGTTTTCAGTATTCACAGTTTTCCTTGCACTTATAGTCTTATCATACAGAAAAGCTGTTACAATCTGCGTTTTAAATAGTCCACCCTATTTAGTAAGTTGAAAATGTACTATACTGGTACTTAATTTTTTTAAGCAAATGGATTAATTATTTCTTTATCATCACCACAAAATGAAAGATATAAAAATATGCTGTTGATAGATTCAATGTTATAAATAGTAGAAATTTGTAAAATACGAAAGTGTTCAACATTTATCTGTTATTTGATGCACTACCCTTAGAATAATTTTTAAGATATGTTAGATGTTTTCTAGGTTGACCTGACCACAAGCAAGGTAGAAATCCATAATTAAGGACACCCCACAATTAAAGCCACTTTCTGAACGAACCGTGACTGTCCTTAATTGAGGATTTGTTTTGTTTTTCAGCTGTTTATCTAAGCTAGGTTAATTTTTTCAGTTCATTATTTGATTTAAAGATATTTTATGCATACTTTGTTATAAAATCGGCAAAAAAAGAAGTTTCAACTTCTACACAAAAAATACTTTGAGTTTAATATTCCTCATTCTTAATGTTTCATGGTAAAATTCATTTGTAAATAAAAACATAAGCTTCTGAGAATAAAATCATCGTTAAGTGTTTCTTTTTACTATAAAACAGATCGTCTTGAAGACAAAACACTTACTGAATCCTGTGAAGCCCGATCCTGGAGCCGCTGTCTGGAACCCGGTGAATCCGCCACTACTTCCGGTACCCGTTCCTGTTCCGCTGCCCGCTCCACCTGGTAAAAATAACAAGATACTTAGCAATGTCAGGGACATAAAATGCATGCCCATAATGTTTGTGTATATCTTTTAACTCTATGTCCTTCAAAGGGCATAGATCCAAAACAGAATTTAAACGCTATTTGTTTGCCTCTTCTGTTAAACTTTCTTTTTTGTTCTGTTCTGTTCTGTTCTGTTCTGTTAAACTTTCAACAAGTCACAAAGACCACCAATAATGATAAAAGCTTAATTAATAAATATAAACATCAGACCGAAACACTTGTCACATCAAATAATTTATTCTGAAAACAATGAATGGTCTGTTCTTTTTATAGGTTTACACTATTAAAATTGTTCAAATAAAAACATCATGCACAAAAAAAATTATAAACAAAACGTCTTGTTTGAACAATGGAAAGCAGAAATATCGTTAAAATTTAATATACTTCTATTTAATTTTAATTTAAAACTGAAACATCTGAAATACAAATTTTTCTTTGAAACAAGTTTTGTATTGTTGATTCCTAACATGTGCAAAACATATTTTCAAACTCGGCTGTTGTCTGTCTTTTGAATTCTGCAATGCTTCTTGAAGTACTTGGGACTTTTAACTTCTTTCATACCAAATGTCCCAATAAAACAAAAAAACGCAATGCGTCTATAGGAATAATTGCAATATCTGGTTTTATACTGTTTAAATCATTTCATAACTTGTAATTTAACCAAACACGAGAAAAAGAATACAAAAACTGGCAGAGATAGTTGGATTTCAACTCATGCCCGTAGAGACTGGCAATGAATAATTTAAAACACATGAAGGCTATGCAACGTCAGAAGACCATTTCGTTTAGCTTACATTAATAATATATTTTGTTTATCTAATTTATCTTAATTTTTTTATTTAATGATATTTTTCTTTTTGTTTTGATACACATCAAATGGAAGTCTCAACTTACCACAGTAGCCACAGAACAAAGCACAATTTTTCTTTGCCCAGTCAACATATGGATCTAAACATGCCTTCTGTGTGTACTCGGCGCAGTTTGTCAGCACGTCAACACATGAACCAGTCATGCCAGTACCTGCATCATTGAAACAAAATATAAAAGGGCCTTAAATGAGAGAAAAAAGACACAACTTTTTAACAGTAAACGGTTGCTTAGAAGAAAGTAATTGTGAGGAACAACAACTATTGTTTAGTGATATAACATAAACGAAGTGTCTTATAGATCTGATGCCTTGAAGGGCACATATTTTTGTAGATAGAAAATTTTGCAGTGATACTATTATGGTTCAACATGTAAGTATACAAGAACGTTTTTAAAAGCCTACCAGTTGTTACATGTGCCTTAATACTTCAAAACTGTTTTAGTGTCATCATTCAAGCTTTATGTAATCTACTAAATATCAAATTTACTTTTATTTCAATGCGTCAACCAGCCGACTCACGTTTTGAATAATTGAGTGTGTCATAATTAAATGTAAAACATCTTCAGTGACCATTCTATTGTAACACGCAAGAAATTAAACATGACATTCTAAAAATATTAAAACATTATTATTAATGCCTTTTTATTTGCTTGCAAGAAGTAATTTGGTGTTAGGGAATAAAGATTAGTATGAACCAAGCTTATACAAAACAAAAGGGTCATAATGGCCCTTTCATTGGTCACCTAAGTACAACTGCAACTAAGTTCAGTCAGACACCAAATATCTAAACTCGGAGCCTTGTGGTTTCTGACAAGATTTTTTAAATAGTTTTTACCTATATAAGTCTATATAAAACCTATGTCATCTGAAACAGTTGTGGATGTTGGACGGTCGGAAGGACGCCGGACAGCCAGCGATCCTAAAAGCTCGCATAAGCTGTTCCCAGGAGAGCTAAAAAGTCATCAAGGGACTTGTGTTTAACCAAGTTCAGAAAATAGGAGGTTTACCCGTGCCTGTTCCGGTTCCTCCAGTTCCGGTTCCGGTTCCAGTTCCACCAGTTCCGGTTCCGGTCATTCCAGTACCCGTTCCGGTTCCAGTTCCACCAGTTCCAGTTCCGGTCATTCCAGTACCAGTTCCAGTTGTTCCTTTTCCATTTGGAGAAAAAGAAAGTTACAAATTATTTAATTCATCACAAAAATATTAACAAGTATCAGTATTTTCGAAGTCCCTCATTTTAAAGATTAACGAAGTAAATAACTTAAACACTCTTTGATTCATGTTTAGCTAAATATGAAAACGTCTATGTAATTTATATTGTCAGACCTTATTCCCATCTTTCACACAAGAAATCTCCAGTCAGCTGATCGCTGTCAACTTGTGACCATATTTACTGATTTTTTGGTCCGTTGTCTAATATTCTTTAGCAAACAGTTTACCTAGAAACCTCAAAATTAATGGCAAGCAGTATAAGACTGTTAAGCTTTTCATATTTTATGTACATGCTTGTAATACTCACCGCATTTATTACAGTGCTTTCTGCAGTTGGTATTCACCCAACCATCATACTGTGGATCTGTACACACTGTGCTACTGTACTGGTCACAGTTGGGTATGGCGTCCTTGCATTCCCCTGTGGTAGTTGACCCGCCAAACAGAGGGTTGGTACCTGATTGATATAACGCTAAATGTTTATAAATTCATTTAGATTTTCTTTTTGGGTAAATTTAGATTTGCTTTTTAAATGTTGCAAATATTAAACAAACATTTGAGAACTTTCTCAGCTGTAATTATTACAATGTTATGTATTGTAGTGTTATTGTAACATTTTGGAGCCACAATTGAATGTCGAGATTTTACACAAACATTTAAAATGTTTTGTTTGTAATTGTCTTAGTACTTATTCATATTTTTGTGCGACAATCTGGACTCCTTTGATGCGTTTTAAAAGAATCGGTATGAATGTCAGAGGTTTAAAAATGTTAAAAAAGACAAACCTCCACCACAGTAAGCGCAGAATTTGGCACAGTTCTTTTGAGCCCAGTCCTTGTAGTTGGGGCCGCAGATATATGCTCCATATCCGGCACAGTTAGACAGTGTGTCTGCGCATGTGCCAAGAGATGACGTTGGGTCACAGCGGAGAACCTGGCAACAAGCGTCGTTTGGATCCTGAGCAAAGTGGCAACCATTTGGAACAGATGCAATTCTTTGACACCTACAATTGTTTCATTAGGTAAGTTGATCTACTTTTGAAAAAAAAACCTTTAGTCCTCTCAATCAATACTGTTTTAAAAGGTAATGGTACGCGTGATTAAATGTAAGTAATATGGAAAATGACATGCTAAATACATTTATGGCCTTCCTTATTTGCTCTCAAATATATTTTACAAAGGCAGCCTTATTCAGACATGCAGAGAAAAAACTCAAACTCGAAACATGGCAAAAGGTCTCCTTTCAGAAGATACTTTAAGTAACATTGTAGCCAGGAATATACAGAACTACTTATTAGAAGAAATGCTAGTCCCTGGATAGACCTTCGTAAATTTTGAAGGCCTCACCTTTCAGTACATCTGTACATTCCTTTGCTTGCGTCAGTACATTCGCACTCATAGTCACAGCCATCTTGCCAAGTGTCACCTTGCTGGTAGACCTGGCCCTTGTATAAACAGGCATCTGCAAAGTATTTTACAGTCCAGTAGTTTAACATTAACTATTTATAGCACCATGCACATATACATGTTATGTCATCACCAGCAATTCTTTGCTGAATATTAAGAATCTGGATTTTATTCACATTTTATATTTTAGGAGCTTATTGAGTTCTTGTCTCTATGATACTTTAAAGGTGTCGAGATTTTCTGATAAATACTTTGGTCAGAACGCTGAATGAAGTGACTAAGATGTCAACAATTACATTTCATATGATAGATTTGACAATTCCTCTTCCATTCCGTTTACCGTAGGACAGTGTTAAATTAAACCGTTATAAAAGCGGACACAGAACTAAAATTTGTGTTTTACTCATATGCCTATAACTTACTTGCATATCCTGTCTTGGCGAGAGAGGTGGGATCAACGTTTGGTGGGCGACCATAGCCTACGAAGGAACCAGTGAAGCCTTGTACTCCACTTCCGGTTGCACCAAACGCTGTACTCTGGCACTGTGGCACTCTGCAGCACTGTGGATCTTTGGGGTCAACAACAAATGTACACGTGGAAGGTACATTGTCATATTTAGGACATCTGCAAGACAAGGCACACAAGCATTTAGCTACACCCCTGTCCAGACAGTATATCAGTTCAACAATTTGTTTCTGCTTGTTACAGTACATGTTTATTTCAATAATTTTGGGGCACACTTTCTTTCGTAGATGTACAAACTATACTTCCACCTTATTCACTTACTCTGATGGTATTTTGTCATGTGTTTATTATGAAAAGTATGACCATAGCCTATATATTTGTGCAGTTACTATCAGCAGATAATTCCAATAAAGTCACGTCTTCTGTGCACATGTATGATTTGCTATAATTCTAGCGTACTCATATTCTCTTGTAAATTCTGACCCTGTCAATCCACTTAAACACATAAAACGTCTCAAAAGTGGATTAAACGAGAAAAAAATGATAAGATTTTGAGTAAGGAGAGACGGACCTGTCAGTACATTGGTAGTAGTGATTGGCAGCATCCTCACATCTACATGTCAGTCCACAGCCATCATTCCAAGACTCTCCTTGTCTGTGATAGTAGCCCTGGTACTCGCAGAAAGCTGAAAAGAACAACACAGATGAATTAGGCCTCAGTTTGTTCAATTAACCGCTACAACGCCCTTCCTTCAACTGATAATCTGTATTTATTTTGTTCTTTTTAAAAATCTAGAGTGAAAATCAGTCAGATAGGCCTGTAAATGCGGTTGAGGCTTAAAGGAGACGTACGTTGTAACTAGAGTATAAGAACAGTTACTGAGACTGAGTTGCCAACTGTTTTAGACTCAAACAAATTTAATCCTTTTGCATAAAGGCGGTATTTTTTAACAAATTCGTAGCCATTTCAACAATAACACTATTTCAGTGTTTTAATACGTACAGGAAAAGTAATATACATGTAGTTATTTACATGTACTTTCTTGTACATTTCTAAAAAGATATTATCATATTTTGTAGTTTAAAAGCTGACAAGATGCTGTACATACCGGCCCCGGCTACCGGCGTAGTTTGAGCAAACAGTGGTGGCAGTGTAGTAACTGACTGGGTGAAGTCACAGTTAATTGTCTGGCAACATGAGTCGGTGGGATCAGGAACAAGTTTACACTGTTGGGGAATGTTAGTGTAAGCTGGACATCTAAAATAAATACGATTTCAACGTTAAAAAATTCCGAGTAGCAGTATGCAGATATGCTTACACACAACTTATTTGCCAAGTTTTTATCCTAATCTTTTGAATAAAATGGTCATCTTTCAATCTGCTATAATCCATTCTATGAACAAATGCCCGACTTTTTAGAAAAGTAAATCAGGACCAGTAATAAAATATTTTGGAATCAGTTTGCAATAATTCAGCCGATGGACAAAAGCAGCACTGAGTTCAGATTTTATCTAAATCGTATTTTTAGAGAAGTTTTTGTTTTGCTGTATAAAAGTGTAAATCAGATTTATCAAATGTAAAGAGCTCGTGAAGTGCACCTGTCTGTACATCTGTATTGTCTCGACGTGGCATCCACACACTCACATCTGTACGTGCATCCCTGGTCCCAGGTCTGACCTTGTGCGTATACCATGCCATTGTACACACAGCCAACTGTAAATGATACAAAACTAGCGTAATACGTCAAGTCTCGGGATGTTTTCATATCTGTCTTCTTTCCCGTGAATGGACATTAATACATTAACAATTTAAGGTGTCGATCTTAACAGAAATTTTTCTTCCTATATATTATAACTTAGATATCGCTTGAGGTCACAGTCAAACATTCATACAAAGCATTTAATTTCATTTTTTTAATTGAGTTGTAATGTAATTTTCTAGACAAAAGTTATATTTAACAGAGAAGCGTTCTACTTGTACAATATCCCATCGAATATGTTTGCTTGTCTTAATAATATGCGGTACACGTCTGGTTGTAGCTTTATACTTTTTTTAGTAAAGGTTCTACCTCCGGATCCCGTAATTCCGCCTGGCTGACCGGGAATTGGAGTTGGATTCATTCCACTGGTTCCACTTCCAATTGATGGCATTACAGGGCGTCCGTAGCCAGTGAAACCTTTGCCGTATGATGGAACAGGAACAACAGAAGAACCACCAGTTCCGGTTCCGGTTCCTGGTTGGCAGACTGGTTGTCGGCAGCAAGGGTCATTTGGATTGTCTTGCATCGTGCATGAGGATGGCAAATTATTGAAAGTAGGACATCTAAAAATATTTTAATTACTGTAGTCATTATTTTGACAGCAGATATTTTTCTGTTGTGTTAAAAGGGGTTTTGCGTCTGAAGCATTTGGTAATTCAAAATCACATTAGAAAAACGTTTAAACGGTTTTTGACGTCAGTCTCTCACATCAATTTACATCGAACAGATTTATTATTTTCAAAACTGAAGTAGGTAAAAACATTTAAATGACCATTAAATCACCTTCACTTACTTGGCCGTGCATTTGTACTGCCCTGAAGTACCGTCCATACAGACACAGGTAAAGTCACAGCCATCATCCCAACGTCGTCCAGATGTATATAACGTTCCCTTGTACAAGCAGCCATCTGTATTTTACAACAGAATAAGTGTGGTCAATAGTAATTTTAATGCAAAAATGATCCGAAGACGACAGTTTAAGAAACGTAGCCTACACCCTTGAAAATATTACACAGTATTCAAAAAAGAACATAAAGTAACAAACGTGAAAAGTTGAGATTTTTATTTCATGTTCATGTTAAGGGTCTAAGTCGAAGTCCTTAAACCTTGGCAGAACACAACGTAAACGTGTGGCACATGGTGGACATTTCGGTGGCTGATTTGTGCCATGTCGTATGAGCGGGTTTTTTGGAGCGAAAGGTCGAAGCCACAAAAACACGAAAAACATGACTTTGTCGCGTTTCGACCTTTTGCATTTTCACCCTGCCAGACGATGACAAGAAAGGTACAGTTTTTTTGTGTGGCGAGGCAAAAAGGCAAAAAGGTCGCAAACGCGTTTATACGACGTGGCACAGATCAGCCACCAAGGACAGGTATTCTGAACGGAATGAAATTAACACAAAGATATTATTTCAATATTTGTTATATTAAAAGATGCAGCCATCTGTAGTACTTCCGATTTTGAAAACAAAAACGAATGATTCAATTGCCTGACTTCGCAAAACCTTTACAAACTGTGATTAGCGTTTTGTTTTATATTTTTAAATATTTTTCTTTAGATTGTTGACTTGAACTGAAAAAAAAACTGATTCATGTGTGCACCAGGTTATTATTGAAATACCCACTAAGTGAGCCAGTTATTTGTCCGGGCTGTGCTGTGGGTATCGCTCCTGGGGCAAGGGTTTGCCCTGGGGCTGGGGTTACCATGGGTGATGGTACAGGGTAGCCACCAATTGTTCCTGGTATTGTTTGGGACCCGGTAAACGACCCTCCTGTACCCGTACAGCTGATCTTTGGACAACAGTCGCCCTTGACCTTCACTTGTGTGCAGCCAAGTGGAAGGTTTACAACGTCAGCACATCTGAAGAAACACGTGGTATGTATCAAACGTGGTGGAGACAGATATTGTATGCATTTGTTGGTTAAATGCATGCGCAGCCATATCTAAGGCGATGCCTCCATAAGTGTATTTTATCTCGTAACTTTCAAACATATATGTAAGGAAATATAAACACGTACAGGGTAAGCTGTGCCTTTGAATGCCTATATTTTAGGTTCAAACAACAAATTATCAGAATAACAAACTTTTAAACGACTTTATTTAATCAGTACGATCAGAAATTTAAAGAAAACAGATACATTCAAGTCTTACAGCGTTTGTTTGTTGTTTTTTAAAACTAAGATTCATCAAAGTGTCAAAGTAATTCTATTATATTCATTTTTATCTTTGCCATGATACAGGTAGTTAGAAATTATATTTTGTAAATGCTTACTTCTTCTGACATCTGTAGAAACCATACTCAGCGTTCTCACAGACACACTCTAACTCACACCCATCATCCCATCTCTGTCCTTGTTTGTAGGAGTTACCATTGTACACACAGAAATCTAAAAAAAAAACTTTGATCATAAAAAGCCAAAGAGGCAGGTCATCTTTGAAATAAACACTTCTCACCAGGGGTAAGAGTCTACAGTGACCTTCTGCATTACTCACTTTCGACGCGAGTACTGGTTTGAGCGCAGGAAGCAGTCATCGAGAGCGATTAATATAAGTTGCAAGAACTTGCTTCCAAATCGATGTGAAATAAATAAGTTTAGATATAAATTTAAATAAAGATCTTTTTTGTGATCAACTAACAACATTTACTATTATTTCATTGTTTCACAGCTACTACTGCGTTAATAATAGTTAGTTTTGTGTTATGAGTTGTAAATAACTACTTACCGTTTGGTCCTGGAGTCGGAGTTGCGTTAGCTGAAAATAAGAATATAAACATACAAAACTGGAAAACCAAATGAGAACTTTCACTTAAAAAACCTTAAGACTTATGTTTAAACGATGTGTCAACTATAACTTTATAAAATATAGTAACATTATTACTTGATATTGCAAGATAATTCTAAAAAAAGATACTAGAGATGTGTCCATAGGACACGGATGTCCCCACATTCAACTGTATTTGCACGAAAATCATGTGCTATTACAGGTGCGTTAAAAGTATGAAAATACTACTTTTTTAGCTTTATCAGGGGGCATAACTATGCTGATCTCCAATACATTTGCGTCAAAATACCCAGGTTCGTAAGTTCACATGCTGACAACTCTTCTTAGAAAGTTTCATGGCTCTAGCTGTAATATGTTTGGAGTTACACGCGACAGATGTCTAAAAATGCTACTTTTTGCTTAATCAGGGATATAACTCTGCGGATCTCCAGTCAGTTTGCTTCAAAATACCCAGGTCCATAAGTTTACATGTTGAAAATTTTTCTTAGAAAGTTTCATGGCTCCAGCAGTTATACGTTTTGAATTACACGCAACACAAATCTAAAAATGGTATTGTTTTGTCTAATCAGGGGGCATAAGTCTGCCGAACTCCAATCAATTTGCATCAAAATACCCAGGTCCGTAAGTTCAATTCTGATAACTATTCTTAGAAAGTTCCATGGCTCTAGCAGTTATACGTTTGAAGTCTAAGCGATCTACGTATGGACAACGGGCAAACGGACAAGGGCATATCTATATGCCCCCACTCCCCCAAAGTTGAGGGGGCATAAAAACGAGTTAACCAAATAGTTTCTTGAAATTAGAGGCTACTAGTATATAGAAAAAAAAAACTTAAAAGATATAGAACACAAAACGGAGAGAGCGTAGTGTCCGTCGGAAATCTACAAGTAATTTCTGTATAGTTTCTATATAGTTTATTTCACCCACTGCTTTGTCATGTAAATTTTAATTACTTAATGATGTTATCTGGATATAAAGTTTTCTGAATGATTAAATATATAAAGTTCAAAGAATTGAGCTTCCGAGCATTTGGATAATTATGTAGGTCAGCATTAATAGTTAGAAACACATATTTATAATTATGTAGGTCAGCATTAATAGTTAGAAACACATATTTATAATTATGTAGGTCAGCATTAATAGTTAGAAACACATATTTATAATTATGTAGGTCAGCATTAATAGTTAGAAACACATATTAATAATTATGTATATCAGCATTAATATTTAGAAACACATATTTATAATTATGTAGGTCAGCATTAATAGTTAGAAACACATATTTATAATTATGTAGGTCAGCATTAATAGTTAGAAACACATATTTATAATTATGTAGGTCAGCATTAATAGTTAGAAACACATATTTATAATTATGTAGGTCAGCATTAATAGTTAGAAACACATATTAATAATTATGTATATCAGCATTAATATTTAGAAACACATATTTATAATTATGTATGTCAGCATTAATAGTAAGAAACACATATTTATAATTATGTAGGTCAGCATTAATAGTTAGAAACACATATTTATAATTATGTAGGTCAGCATTAATAGTTAGAAACACATATTAATAATTATGTATATCAGCATTAATATTTAGAAACACATATTTATAATTATGTAGGTCAGCATTAATAGTTAGAAACACATATTTATAATTATGTAGGTCAGCATTAATAGTTAGAAACACATATTTATAATTATGTAGGTCAGCATTAATAGTTAGAAACACATATTTATAATTATGTAGGTCAGCATTAATAGTTAGAAACACATATTTATAATTATGTAGGTCAGCATTAATAGTTAGAAATACATATTTTAATTTCCGTAACAGTTTTTAAACTTAACATATTTTATAAGAAACGTCATATATGTGCATATATTGATTTCATGGTTCAAAGGTAAAAACAGGTAACTTACGGTTGCAATATCCGCAGAATTTGGCACAGTTGTCTCGGGCCCAACCAACATACTGAGGGTCACTACAAGTTCCCTTAGGGTACCTGACACAGTTGGCATCCCTGTCAACGCAAGGGGGTGGGGTCGTGGGTGCAGTGGAACCTACAAAAACAATTTGGAATTAAGGAAGACCGTGAATTACATAGTGTATCATGATATATTTCTTGTGTTCTTGGTTTTCAAATTTGATTGACTTCTTCCTCTTTGACGCACATTTCAAGTACAATGTACATAATTTATGTTAAGCCACATGATCTCTACCATTCCTTTCTTTATTATATCTATACCAGTCTACCAGATTCTATCCGTGCCGTGCTATCCGCGCCGTGAACTGACACTAAACATGAACATTTGTTATACAGAGGTTATACTTACGCCTCAAATTTCACACACCTACGACTTAAAAGTGAACTTTAACCCATTAATGCTTAGAATCTACAAAAGTAGACATAGGCAAACAGTGCAGACCCAGATCAGACGCCGCAATACGCGGCGTGTGATCAGGGTCTACACTGCATAAAGAACGTTCTTTCCTAACAGAATGAAACTGAAATTTTATACCAGAAACCATTTTTATTGAAAATAGACTCGTCCAACTAACAAGGATAGCATAAGCCACTGGACATAAATAGGTTAAAACAATTTAAATGAAATAAAGACTCTCGTTACAACATTTTCTCTGTAGAAAAATAATTTGATAGAAAAGTTAGTTTTCATAGCAAAGAACAATAGAAAAGTAATGCATAGTTCCATGGTATCGCGATGTGCAATGGATACCGCTACCCCTGGATTACATGTCCAGTGCGTTACCACTGGACTTTTGTTCCGCAAAAAAGTCACATGCATAACCAGTATCTTGATATCATTTCATTGGTGACTTTATAAAAGAAAATCATTCTCCACCAATGAAACAACGCCTTTCATCGAGAAGAATGAAATAATATCAAGATTCGTTTCCATAGTGGTAATAGCTTCGAAAATTAGCTTTGACGAAAATTTCATTCTCACCTGCTCCCTTTCCGGATAAGGTGCCGCCACCTGTGAATTGTCCGAATTGTTTGTTGAAAGTACAGACTGGTTCCTCACAGCATTTTCCCGCGGGTGTCTCCAGATGACATTCTGAGGGAAGGTTATCGTAGTGCGCGCACCTATAGGGCGTGTGAAATTATAAAAGCCGAATCATTCAATCAGCCTCATATCAATCTAAATCTATTCTCTACGGCGATATACAAGATTCTGTAGTGATCAACTAATAAAAAATTGTTACAAGATAGAGTCTGTATACTATCTCCAGTTTACATTGCATGAATATCGGTTTGTTAACACTGTACTTACGGCAATAGAGCTAATTCACATATGTACATATATTTATTTTACTGTTTAAATCGCTTCTAATGTCAACAGAGAAGATTAAGACCCGTTAGTTCTTACTTACACTGACTGGCAGGTGTACAAGCCGACTGATCCGTCCTGACAATAACAAGTCTTATCACATCCGTCCTGCCACGTCTGGCCCTGGTAATATGGCTGACTCTTGTACATACATACGTCTGCAGAATACAAATACGTCACGTATGCTGCTATACCTTAAGTAACGGTCATCGAAGCGATGGCACATGTCTTGTTACACCGTAAATTTGATTGGAGAGTGGTTGATCCGAACCTCTTATCGACGTTTGTGATCCTCATTTATTTTATAGTAATTAAACAATATTTAAGTTTAAAGAATACAACAATTTACCTAACTAGAAATCTAATCATAAAGAATTAAGATTCGCATGAGTAAATTCTTAACACACTCTTTATTAAAAAATATATGTAAGCAACAGAAGAGGGGACAGCAGGAACTCGTTACTTACTGACTCCATTATATTTGCCAACTGTCTGTCCGTTTGTGGTAAGGTGAGTTCCCTTGAAATCACAGACCGGTTCCAGACAGCAGCCACCTTTGTTGACTAGTATACACTGTGGCGGTAAGTTGTAATATAGAGGACATCTGGAGAAAAGACATACTTAAGTCAACAATTCTGTCATAACGAATAAAGAAAAGTGTATTTTATATAAACAATTTCTGGTGAAAAGATATTTTCCACCGGCCTGTCAAGAGGAACACAGAAAAATCTATAGAAATAATTGTCAACCGTTGTCGATTTCGTTAAATGTAAGTCTCCTCCATTTGTTATCTCTAAATTGCGAAAATATTTTAAACAAGCTACTAAGTTTTCGGTTAAAACAGGGGATAGGAGACCCAGAATGCTCTGGTAATAGATAATTCCTTATATATCAGATTTAAAAGCCCAGCAGACGACAATTTGACAAACAAATTAAAATCGTCGAAACTGAAGTAGAAGGAAGTTTCAGGGCTAGCGGGAATGGAAAATTAACCGGATGGGGAAAAATGATTGCAAAGCAATAATTACAGCAAACAATCACAATTTTCGAAATATTATAGATTCCTGAGAGCTTGAAAAAAAGAATATGTTCAGCATTATAAAAAGATCTACATTACTTGTTGTAACAGCTGTATTTTCCCTGAGTGGCATCATCGCATGTACATTCATAGGCACATCCGTCATCCCAAGTCTGACCTTGGCTATACGTTTTTCCATTGTAAAAGCATTTACCGACTGAAATGTATATATTTCTTTTGAAAATAAGAATCTTTTAAACCGTTGAAAGAGAAAGGTAGGAAAATGTTCTGCTGTCTTAATCCAATCTAAAAATTTAGTCTTTTTCTAAAATTGTGCAATCACGATTTATCCTGAAATTACTGCTAGAATTTTCAGAGCAGCATTTATCTTCAGAATGTCTGTTCCATCCCCCTTCCAGGTCGAGCCACTGCCATGAACCTATTAACCTAAAACCCAGTCATTTTTAACCATTTTCTTAGACAAGTTACAACAACAATCTAGAGTTCTTGATTAATTGTTAATTACTCGGTTACTTGTTAACGTATATATTTTAATCTGCTTTGACCTACTGACCTTAGTACTAACTGAGCTTCACTACTTAACATGACAAATATTGATAAAAGTTAAAAGGTTTCCTGCCGGGAGAAATTAAAAAAAAATCCAGATATATAATTTATGTTCGTTGAAACCATTTTTAAAGCGACTGACTCACAGAATTTAGCTTATTTTGTTTGCTTTAAAATCAAAGGGAAGTGAATATAATGTGGATAAAACGTAGTATTATGTTTCTATTAACCGTGAAAAGAATGAAGAAAAAAAAGAATTTGTCAGGAATCGAACCCATGCTCCTTTCAGCCAGTAAAGTTCAGAGCGACGATCTAACCCACTGAGCCACAGCGAACGTTAAAAACGAAAAGTATCTACCCCGTAACGGAGTATATTTTTTACCGATAAAAGTGCGTAAAAAATTTTTTATGACGTGTTTCTTAAACAAAAAATGAGACAGATATGTTCTTCACGATAATCACCAAAATTTCAATATTTTTAAACATTCTCTTTTTTATCCACCGTTGGCCTATCTGTCAGTCGCTGTAAAAGTGAATTGAACTAACAAAACTGATAAATTCTGAATGGGGTCATGGTGGTAAGGAAATATTCAAAGTTTTAAAGCAATACTGTTAATGGTCTGTGATCAATAATCTGTGTTAAAAAAGAAACATGATTTGACAAATTGAATGAAATACTGTATAAACTCTTTTTTGTGTGAAAAGTTAAACACTGAAATATGGCTGCCGATTAATGTCACGTGATTTCAGAGGCCATACGCTGATAACATCAAGCTCCACACAGCGGTTACTTCTCTTCAATACTTCAGTACAGTTATCTTTTCTGAAGAATGAAGGGGAGATCACTGCGAGGAGATTGTGATAACATAATGCGGGAACCGAGAGGGATGTAGTCAATCGATCAATGCCGAAGTAATTGATACTTTACGACTTTTATTCTTTTACAATTATTTTTTTTAATTTCAAGACGATATTCTTTTATTTTCTTTAAAAAATGAATATGTGTGCACTTCTTATTAATAATTTATTTAAAATGACTAATGATTGAAATTCATTTAAAAAGTGAAGGTCATCAATGAGACATTGCACTTTGAGCCAGTGACTTGGAAATCAAGATGTGTCATTTTCTTATCATCATGATCAACCTATCAATTGAATTTTAAGGTTATAAGTCAAGTTGTTCTCGAGCAACTAATCAACTTAAGGTCATTGTGACCTTGAACTTTTTCGCTGCAACATCACAATCAACAAGAACTGTTATTTTATCAACCCTTGTAAAAGATCTTTTATTCGGCTGTTCTTTGTTTAAATACAAGAATTCGTACATTCCTTAATCATTATACCATTTTTCGAAAGACGGGTAAATTATTCAAACAATTTCAAGATCTTAATTGTATATATATTTATATATTTTTTCAATTCAAATGATAGATCTGGTCAACAAATCAACCTTGAAAGTATACTTACAGTATCCCGTTAGAACTTGTTGGGTATTTCCAAGACCTAAATGTAAGAAAATAGAAATATTACACATCTACTATATTTAGCTGTAAAAACCAACAACATATCTTTATATTACTGATAAACGTACACACTTCTTTCTATAACCCAGTGCTTAATCAAATGGACAAAAAAAAACGTTAAAAGGGCACTGCTAATTTGAAATAGTTTGTTGTGCTTTGGAGTCTATTTTTTGGAGTTTCTTTAGAATGCTACAGAGAAATTTAATAAAAATAAACCTGATTTCCTTTTTTTAAAAAATCCCGATTAACTTACTGCAGAATCCACAGAATTGTCGACAGTTGTCCATGGCCCATGGTTTAAAGTCATTGCACGCACTTGGAGCATATTCATGACAGTTAGGAATGGCATCCATGCATGGTGGGGGTGCGGTTGACTTTGCGTCTACAGTAACGTGCAAAATGTTAGCAAAACAACTCAAATGGCAGACAAAGTGTAATCCAGATCTAATGAGATTAAATTTGCTGTTAAACAATAAATGCTAGTATGTGAATAGGGGAAACGTTCGCATCCTATTTATGTAAGTATCAAGAACTTTATCTTTTCTGGAACATTTTATGTTCAGTTTTTATTTATTTTATATCTTTATGTAAGGCAATAAAAAGGGCCTAGAATAAGTATTTCAATAATCAGTGTTGAATTAAATACATTTACCTATTTGCCTGATCATAAGATAACATTCAATGGATTTGCTTTTGGGGTTATTGGTTCTCATATTGACTTGAAGTGACGCAAACAGATTAGTCATTTCCAAGTACTTACCGGGGCAGAAACCACAACTCCTCTGGCAGTTGTCACGGGCCCAACCGGCATAATCTATGCACACCGCTGGAATATCGTAGGAACCACACTGACTATTCTGGTCCTGGCAAGCATCGGGTACTATGGTCGTACCTGGTCTTGGGGTCAGGGTCATTCCAGTTGGTGGTATTGCTGAAAGGGTAGTTAATAAATACGTCATTATTCTCCTAATCAAAAGTATATCACACTGACTTGATGTTCGTTTCGTAAATCTGTATTCATAAAATATGCATAGAAATGCAAGAATTACGCTCACTTTCATCTCAAATTGAAACTAAAAGTGTAAGAATGCGATTTCAAAGTAAAGTTTGATGTCCTGTCTTTTTAATAAAATGCAACTGAAAGAAAATATATTGGAATAAGGTTTTTCACGTCAACTGAGATTTCTTTCTTTACTATGTTTTTAATCAAAGCAGGTGAACAAAGACGCTATGTGAGAGAAAGACACACCAAATCGCCAATATACATGTCGTATAATATATATTTCTAATACATGAAGAATGTCATACCTGCACACGCCTGGCTGTTGAGAGAGGCAGTAATCTGTGTAAGTTTGCTGAAGTCAGTGACAGTAAGAACATGCGTGTTGTCTGGGTCGGTGGCCATTGCGTTCAGTTCGGATTTGTCAACACCAGATCCAACTCCAACTGCGAAAACCTGCAGAGAAAAAAATGCGGCCATGACATATCAACGACTACCAACACTTATATCTAGGTTGCCGCTAAACTGTGAAAATGGTGACATTTTCAAACAATTTCAAGAACTCTAGTAGACTTTTGCTTCATTGGCCACTGTTATTGCTAACATAATTTATATTCTAATGAAGATGGTGACAGCTGCTGAAAGCTCTCAGACTCGTAGCTCTTACGTCTATTGTCTGTCATACTGTAACTGTCAACATACGTCTATTGTCTGTCATACTGTAACTGTCAACATAACTAACAGAAGAAAACGATTCTGTAAATTGTGTTTTCAAAAGGGATTATACCAAGGTCTAGAATTACTTTTTCTTTTCTAATGAATGTTATAACTTTTACACACGTTTCAATAATGATCTCACAAATGACACTGAATGAATAAACACACGTTATTTACAGCTATATGCAAACGTGTCAGTTGTGATATATATAAATGACATTATTTTCAGTCAGCTCTTTCATTAATACGGGTAAAAGGTTCAGTTGTCTAAAAAAACCTGAACATAAACTCATATCATAAAAAACTTCATAATTCAAAACTTAATGTTTTCGTACAGACTTCTTATATTTTTCCTCTTCCGCCTATAATAAGCTCACTTATTATAGAGCGCCGTCGGCAAGCCTGAAAGTTGAGTATGATAGACGTTCTATGTATAGGATCTGACACGAGTTTGCATTTAATTAAACTTTTATTCAACGAGTTCAGGAAAATGTTATTGAGCGAGTCTCTGGTGAGCTTAATGACATTATTCCTGGACGAGTTGAATTAAAGTTTAACCGAAATGTTAACGAGTGTCTTATTCTTTTTATCAAATGACCAAAAACAACCGTAAATGGGTCTTAACGTAGCTATATTTATTTGAACTATACTCAGTAAAGGTTACAAAACATCTGCCAAGAAAGTAGTCCCAAATGAAATGTCAAAATATGTTGGAAATACTGAGCATAGAAGACATCTCTTTGAAAAAGGACTTCTATATAATAACAAATTTTAAAGATGCCAATAAATAAAAATAACAATTTGAAGCAATAAGTAAACGCGTACTATTTTGTTAGCCGTTATGAAACACCCGTATAATATAAACAAGAGGGTCATGATGACCCTGGATCGCTCACCTGAGTACTTTGGTTGTGAGTCTGCTGTTATGAAAACATCAGAAGCAACATTACATTTTCTAATCGAAGATTTTCAAAAATCTCATAATTTATACAAATAAAACCCATTGCGCAGAGGCAATTTTGAACTAGCAGTTTGTCAGAAGATGTTATATGAAGCAAAAATGTTGACAAATATCTATTTTTAGCTATGGCTGCCATTTTGTGCAATGGAGTAGAACGATTTGAGCAATTTTTCTTAGGTAGATATATAACAAACATTCCTCTGAAATAAGGTAGTTTAAGACTTTGCTGTTCAAAACTAAAAGTCCTTTATATATTTGTATTCTATTTTATTCTTTAAATGCAACGGAGCAGAACTGTTTGAGCAATTTAAGTAAAAGGCAATATAAAAAACATTTCTATAAAGTTTGACGAAAAATGGCATAGCAATGTGTCTTTTGAAGCCAAATAGTGACAAAATTCTATTTTTAGCTCCGGAGACCATTTTGTGCAACAGAGCACAACCATTTATTCAATTTTAATTGGGGCTATATAAAGAACATTTCTGTGAATTTGGTGGAAAATGACCTTGCAGTCTATGAAGAGATGCTGTTTGATTTTTTTGCTCTATTTTTAGCTTTTGCAGCCCTTACGTGCAATGGAGCGGAACGGTTTGAGCAATTTTAGAATAGGGCAATATAAGGAAGATGGAGCGGATCAGTAGTCCAGCTCGCCCGCTTAGCTCAATAGGTAGAGCACTGGATTAGTAATCCATGGGTCCCTGGTTCGACCCCTTGTCAGGGCAAAATTTTCTCCGTGACAATTGATCTCAGGCATTGTGTCTAATGTTCATTTATCTCTCACCGCTGATTCAGAGAAGATCATGTGTAAACAGTAGTCAGTCACTTGCGGAAAAATTGGTAATTACTGGTTAGTTATCAAGAACAATCGGTTAGGTGGACTGACCGCCGAGATATAACCTAGATGTTGAAATCGGCGTTAAACCCCCAAAAAACGATCAGTAGTCCAGTGGTAACAAGCTGTACTGGTAACCCAGAGGTCGCGAGATCGATCCACCGTTCCTCTACTAGCATTACTAATTGTCTTTCGGATAAGACGCTAAAATAAGGTCCTATGTATTAGTGCTGTTCACTGAGCATGCAAAAGAACCAGGGTATCTCAAGAATAGGATACTTATTGTATCTGCACTATCCTCCACAACATAAAATTACTAATCTCTGCAGGGGCATCGGTAATCTGGGCAACCAGTAATGACGATAAATAAACTCAAATAGATAGACTGGAATATTTCTGTCAAGTTTTGTTAAAAATCTCAGGTGATTTTGGAAGAAAATGTCATTTGAAGCCAACTATTAAAGAAAATCTATTTTAGCTCTGGGGCCATTTTGTGCAATAGAGCCAAACGATTTGAGCAATTGAATAGAGGGTTACATAAGAGGCATTTCTGTGAAATTTTATTGCAAATAACCTAACAGTTTAGGAGAGATGTTAATTGTTTTTTTTTTCTATTTTTAGCTTTTATAGCCCTTTTGTGCGATGGAGCAAAACAGTTTGTGCATTTTAGAAAAGAGCAAAATAACAAACATTTTTGTCAAGTTTGGTTAAAAATGGCCACGTGGATTTGGAGGAGATGTTATTTGAAGCCAAATATTGATGAAAATCTATTTTAGCTCTGCTGTCCATATCGTGCAATGGAGCGGAATCATTTGAGCAATTGTAATATAGGGCTATGTAAAAAGCATTTCTGTGAAATTTGGTTGGAAACAACCTTACAGTTTAGGAGGAGATGTTGTTTGATATTTTATTTTTATTTTCAGTTTTGCAGCCCTTTTGTGCAATTAATGGAACGGTGTAAGTAATTTTGGAAAAGAGCAATATAGCGAACATTTCTGTCAAGTTTGGTTAATCTGGCCATGTGGTTTTGGAGAAGATGTCTTTTGAAGTAGAATGTTGACGACTTACGACTTACAACGGACGCAGGATGATCCTGAGCTTCTGCTCAGGTGAGAAAAAAATATCTAATGATTATATTGTATTACAAACAACACTTGTCATTTGATAAATAGATATATCGAGGGGTGAAAGCGAAAACGCTCTAAATGCTATGAAATTTAAGAAGCAAATAGGGCTTTTTTCATTTACCCATCTTTCTTAAAGTTCTATATGTATACCTGTACTCCAGCATCTCTTAGTTTTTTAGCCTCTGACAGAGTTGTTGGTCGGTTTGTCGATCTGCCGTCGGTGACGACGATGGCAATGTTGGGTACACCAGGACGATCGCCGTTACCTTGTGTGAACATTTTAGTGTAGGCATCCTACAGTGAAATAAAATTACATCAAAATAATGTGAAATAACTTATAACTATTTTCTCGGGCTATCTTTCTGTACATTGTTATATCGATTTTATTCATTCTTTAGCGATTTGGGAAACTAGCCTTTATATATTATATAATCATTTGATGAATTTGATGATTCAAACCAAAAATCGCGCTGAAAGAGTGGAATACAAAATGTCACAAAAGACCCTCAACCCTGGTGGGAGTCGAACTAGTCACCCTTTTTAATTATGTGTATTGATGATGTATATCATGAACATAATACACGATCAACTGTAACGACTCTTACAAATATGCGATTAAAAAGCTAAAGTGGACCTTAAGAGCTTGTCCTGTATTGGTCGTGCCTCTTTTATAAGGGATGTTGCTGATTGCATTGTCGACTGCTGTACCGTCACTGTATTTGTTCAGGTTGAACTGTATGTAAGTCCTGTCGCTGAAGATCTCGGTACCAATGCGCACCTTGTTAGGTCCGACATCGAATTTTGACGTAACATCTCGGACAAAGGAAAGCATCTTGTTGTAATTTGTTTGACCGATACTGCCAGAGGAATCCAGAATGAAAACAATGTCGGCTTGTGCAGCGCAGGTTTTTGTTGTGTTAACCACAGGTTTAGAAACTGAAATATATTACAGTTTAAAGCAATGGTTCAATACTTAAAAATATTTTGCTTTATCAAAACGATATATTTTACTGACACTCCCTAGTAACGTTTTTAACAATGAAGTGATTTCAAAACATGTTGTCTAACAAACTAAATACATGTTTGCTCATTCAGTCTAAACTGGCGGTTATACACAGTAGGAATTCATTTTTTCCTTCTTGACACAACCGAGAGCGCAATGTTGAAAGATGTTATTAAATGGGTATATTCCTTGACGATAAAGCAATCTAGATATTTACCTTCACAAGCTTTGGTTGACAGAAGAGCCTTCAGTGACTTAAGGGCATCAAAGTTGTCGGCGGCGAACACGTGGGTACTGTCTGGGTCAGTTGCTATGGCGTTCAGTTCTGCTTTTGAGACGCCGCTACCGATTCCAATGGTCAATACAGTAATACCGGCATCTCGGGCCTTCTTGGCCTCAGCCGCTGTCTGTGTCGGGTTTGCAGACTTTCCATCGGTCACGACGATGGCCACATTCGGTACATTTGGTCGGTCACCTGTTAATATTTCAATATGTTAATGTTTATATTGTATTTTATGTCTGTGTTGTGTGAGCAAACAGTTTCACTTAATATGATTACTCTGAAACTGTTTGCTTATACATATTTACACTATTCAATAATTCATTACGACTGTGTGTAGTTACTAGTTAGCAATAAAATAAGATTGTTTGTTTTAACCGTTCACATACATGTTACTAGCAAATTTATGTCGATGCTTCTGTCACGATCAATTCAGTAGAATTAATTTGCAACTTCTATATCCCCATGTTACGCTAATGATGGTCAGAGCCCGAAGTACAATTATTAAAAACAGAATACATTCTGCAAGAAATTTAGTGTTCAGTGGCAATATTTTTTTAAAAGTTTTTAGCTACTATAAACTCCTGACCGTGGGCTGCTGAGAAGCTGTCAGTTGTCATGAATTTGATAGCTGCTGCTGTGTTTGTTCCGCCGGAGTGATAAGGAATTTTATCGATGGCGTTCTGTACAGCCTGGCGGTCATGGTAAGTGTTCATGTTGAACTCAGACTTGACGGTTGACTGAAATGTGTCCACTCCAACCTGCACAGCCCCTGATCCGATGTTAAAGCTATTCATCAAATCATGGACGAATGATTTCACCTTTTGGAAATTGGCTGACCCAACTGAGCCGGAGGAGTCGAGGAGGAACACAATGTCAGCCTGAGCCTCACAGTCAGCTTTTGGTGGTGGTGTTGTCGGGGGCGGCGTTGTAGCTTTCACTGAAATACAAAACATACAAAACATTATAGGCTGGGGTATACGTTCTGGGAAAATGTGTACACGAATGTTAACGTTTTTAACGTACATTGTCTTAATATTTTTGTGGTGAATTGATGTGACGTCAACAGAGAGTTAAAAGTTATTTTGAGACCTGCGTTTTCTGGAGATTTGTTGCTTTAAGATGCTTTTCTATACAAAGTATATGCAAAATAACGAAGTATTGAACACGAGCATGTAAGAAAGTATCATGTACCTTCACAAGTCTTTTTGGACAATGTTCCCTTGATGCTGTCGAGTGAGTTGAAATTTGTTACTTGGAACACGTGTGTTGCGTCAGGATCCGTAGCCATGGCATTCAATTCGGAACGCTTTGCACCTGAACCTACACCGACGGAGAAGACAGTTATGCCAGCCTTGCGAAGAAGAGCAGCCTCAGAGGACGTGGCAGCTGCATTGTTTGACTGACCTGTAAATAGTAGAGGTCACACACGTATGGATTCCTTAAATTTGGGGAAAAATACTAAAAGCAGTCCCTATTTCCATAATTATTTATGAATGAAAAATCATAATCTAATTTTACTATCTTGTTTGTGTTTTGTGTTATCCCATTTACTTATACATGTAAGTGTATGTTGTGTCATTTATCAAGTTTGACTGTTAAACTGGATGCATTCACATTTTCCCCGAAAAAACGACGCGTGCTAGTTTACTTTAAAGAGCCAGAGAATTTCAGGGGACATAACCAAAACTGCAAAGGTGACGACAGGAAACTTGTTATAAAATTGTAATCAATAAATTTGTAGCAGTTAGGATTTTAGTTCATTTACGTAGCGACAAAAAGCTCAGATTTAGGTTTTCTGCGCACCATTTATACTTACCATCAGTGACAATGATTGCGATTTTAGCGGCGTTTGGTCTCATTCCGTTCTGTGTGGAAAACGCCGTCTCGCGAGCGTACTTAATAGCCTCAGAAGTGTGGGTCGTTCCAGAAGTATATCTGAAGAGACAAAGAGATCATTCAAGGAACTTATACGTACAAACAAAAGCGTGTCACCTCATTTTTTCGCGTGTACCGTAAGTGACTTTTGTGTAGCTATTAGCACTATACAAAGGTACGCTTTGTAAAGCTACTACTTTCTTGTTAACTCAAGAAGTTGAAACTTTTTTTTATAGATCTGTATGTGTTTCTAGATTTGGAGAATATTTGGCCTTCTTTCCACTGTAATTAGATGCTTCTAATTCAAAAACGTGAGCTGTGTTGTTTGTGAATAGTTTCTCCGTCTGTGTCTCATCAAACGGAATTTATGCCCTTTAAAATGTATTCTCAAATAGTGTCAATATGCCAGTAATAGATTCTATAGTAATCTGGCCAATAAGCACAATTTTGGACACCCATCCAAGTATTAACAATGGATAACGTTGCTTAACTTGCTAATGTTCCTAGACTCTCTAACCATGCCCCTAAAGAGCTAGCCAAACAGTGAGGCTGTTGAAAGTGATTTATTCTATCCGGTGTCCACTACACTCCTCCCCTCTTTAACCTTCAGAAGCTGGACATCTACTGCACAGCTTCCTACAGAAAGACCGTTCGGCTCCAACCGTGCAAGGGACTCAACTCAATTCTGCACTTCCAGTGCAGACATGGAAAAGGGACTGGCGAAGATTCGTACAATTACCGCTGCCACCATTATAGTAACCTGGCCAATGAGCTCAATTTTGGACACCCATCCAAGTGCTAACCAATTGTAACGTAGCTTATCTTGCTAACGTTCCCAGACACTAATTATGCATGTCGCTGTTATTATACTTCGACTTTTAGAATTTCAAGTTATAACTTACTTGGTGCTTGAAACAGCATTCGTGATTGATGCTTTGTCCGTGTATTTGTTAAGATGGAATTGTAGGTAGGTCTTAGAGTCGAAAGTTATCAAACCGATATGTGTTTCGGTTGGACCAATGGGGAAGCCGTCAACCAGTTTCTTCACGAACTGTAGCATGGTGTTGAAGTTTGTGGCACCGACGCTGCCAGAGGCGTCCAAGATGAAAACAATATCCGCTGGTTCCGTGCCGTTACAGCCTGGAATAAAATGGAAATCGGGCATTTTTCTGAGTACGTGATCGCCCTTGTACGCTGTATTAACATTGATGTAGGCACGTAAAAAGCTAAACGCTTAACAATAAAGATATTCTTCTCGCGGTAAATATTAATAAGCAACTCTATGAATTTGTTTTTTCTTCTGACTTATTTCGGGTTACTATATGTACAGAAAACGTTTTTTCAATTATAAAACATATGTTTAAGCTGTTCTATTTGAGAAAAATAAATGACCGTTGTAAAACAAACATATGAAAAAACTCCTTTTCGAGACAGATTATAAATTCACCTTATCCCTAATGTTTCAAGTTTAAAAATAGAAATTGACTTTAAAATTGAGAATCTTGTTTATTAAACAAAGCGGATAAATTGTATAAAATTGGATCGCCGGCAACCAAACATTCCCCGAACCATTATCATTTGAATTATAAGCTTTTTGTTTCGTTTTCAGATTACAAGTAAGAATTCTTCACGGATTATTTAGCCCCCCTGCAGTAAAACTGGTGTTTTGTTAAATTTGAGAATCAAGGCCTCTTAACTTACTCTATTTTCTCATTTATGCGCTATTATTTATACAGAAGTACTTGAACTGAACTGAAATGTTGAAATTACCTGAGGCCAGAGTCGTGGGGATTGGTGTTGTTTTTGGTGTTGTCGTGGTCGTGGGAGGTGGAGTAGTGGGACAGGCCTTAGTGTTACATTGTCTCGTCTCCTTGGCACTTCCTGTACACTGAGCACCTCCATTGGCAGGTCTTGGGTTAGTACAGGACCTCTCCCTGAACTGCGTGCCTCCTCCGCAAGACTTTGTACAAGGAGAGTAGGAGCCATATTGTGTCCAGCCTCCGTCAACTATACATACATTATCACGTGAAAATTACGCAAGAAGCAAACCCATCGAGAACCTCAAAATTCGCAGTAAAGCTGAATATGTTTTAATGGTAAATATATTTGATGAAAATGGATAGACACCCATCTTAAACTATATCCAACAGTTTGAAAAATCAAACTTAATAAGATGACAACATGATCGGCAGTGGATTTTGAACCCTTGTTCTCAAATATTTGGCGGTAACAAAGAAATTATAACTAGAGTTGATACAGATCACGTTGTCAAATGAGTTTAGTTTCACGGTATATGATATTCGATTGGACAGAAAACCTTACTTTTACAGGCTGTTTTCTTGAGCTCAGCTTGCAGGGTGTTCAATGCACTGAAGTCTGTCACTGTGAACACGTGCTGGGCGTCAGTAGCAATGTGACCAAGTTCTGCCTTGTCCACACCGGCACCGATACCAATTGCAAATATCTTAAGATGAAACATACAAACAAGACTTTGTCAAAACATACTGCGTTTGCTATCAAAATAAAATTGATATTGCCAGAAAGATTTTATTTTTTTAATGAAAAGGGAAATCTTGCAAATTTCCCTTCACTGGAAAATTCTCTTTAAAATCGTTCAGTTTCGGCCTCTCTACTACACTGTGAACGTAACCTTTGTTACATTCCTATTCTTTCGGCGAAAAAAAAGGCTCCTAACAGAATTCCTACATTTCTAACCTGCCTCACTTTCGATTTAGAAAGACGTAATATATATCGGTATTTAACATACTGACTTGATAGCATGATTCTACTGCTCAGGCATGCAGAATGGTCGTAATGTGTAGTAGATTTAAACACAAAAATAAATGAAAGTTTATATATATAAGTTTTTATGTAAAGTTTTATGTATGAGTCTGACATTTGTTAAGCATCTTGTCTGTGCCATTATTTCAACCTGCTAAATAAAACTCTGTAAAATGCGACTGTTATCTGCATTCTTATTTATCTAATCTCTTTACCCTTGATAAAATAGTTCATGACCTCAAAGTCAAGGTCAATGCGAAAAACGTATCGGAAACACTGGAATTACTTAGAAATAAAAGAAATTCAATACACTGTAAGATATATTTACCTTAGCATTCATCTGATGCAGTTTTTTAGTTTCATCAAGAGTGAGTTGGGGCATGTTAGATTTGCCGTCAGTCATAACAATCAGGATGTTGGCGACCCCGGGACGATCTCCTGATGGCTTAGTAAAACTATTGGCCTCGACATACTTCAAGGCAAGATCTGTGCGAGTACCGCCAGAGTGGTAACTGTTGCAATAAAGTGAAATAATATCAAAGCATATTGTTTTTTAAAGAAAGGTTTGGTTGATAACTCTTTACACTCTTTTATATACTTGACAACTTCTCAAAAGCCAAATATGTCACTGTTTCAATGATATTTTCGGTTAGGAAAAATTTGAAAAATAACAAGTCGTCCAATTATTAATTTATCAATATTTATACATTTGCTTCAAAACTTGAGTCTTGTAAGATATGGAAATAAAACTATAAAAATCAACCATTAGATTCATGTCTTCTGCGTGTTTGTAAGCGGGGTCAGAATGATAAAACGAATTCGTTGCGATATCAAAGTAAACGATTTCTAGGGAAATAAAAACTACAAAATGTCCAGTGACAAATTTCTCCGGTCTCAAAAAGAGTTCTATTTCCATGTACTTGAAAGAGAACATAAACATTTCTATTTGATATTCAGATACGACCGATCAAATGTGTTGTCTACGTTCAAACACCTCCGCTAGTTACGCATTTTTCCTGCTGAAGAATAGTAGATATATAACACCTTGATTTTATCTCTTATATACGTAAAAAGTACATAATTAGATATGCAGATTTGTTAAAAGTCGTAAAGCTTTACAGGGAATAAGTAAGCAAAAGGCATTTTTCCACATCTACTCATGTCTCTTTAATCCACTTTTTTTCTTGGCACGTTAAAATGTACATAAAATGGTAAAACTGTCCTGGGTAGAAGTAAACACAATACCTACCCTATTTTATGAATGGCAGCGACGAGGTCATGTTTATTGCTGTACGTATTCAGGTTAAACTCATTGTGTGGTGTTGATGCAAAGGTGACCACACCAATCTGAACATTTCTCGGACCAATGTCAAACGCTTGCCCGAATCTTGCGACGAAATCCAGCTGTTTTTGAAAGTTTGCTGAGCCAACAGAACCGCTCGAATCGAGCAAGAATACTATATCGGCGGGGTTAGACCCGCAGGCTGTGGACAAAACAGAATAAAAACTGTGGATTGGTATGTCTTGTTTTACATAAAATTTTCAAGTTTGTTGGCGATCAACAAAACGCACAAAAGTTGGATGTAGTATCTATGGAATAATTATACTACATTCCGAAGCTCAGCTTTGAACTGAGTTAAAGTTTTGAAATAGAATTGTCTATATACGGTAATTATTTTCGATGAACAAAAAGTTTAAATGCGTCTTACCTCTCTATTTATACCCGTCGTATATTTGACATTGCATGACCTTGATTATTTTCAATTATTTTATGTTCAATTGAATTTATTCAGGCATCTTTTACAATCAAAGGAAGTATGACAGGCATTTATCCTTTCAAAGCATTTGTATTATAAATCGAAACATATTTTCCGAAACAGAAAATCTTTTATAATATGCAATTAATCACTTTTAATTTCATTTATATTACATTTTACACCATAAATAACAACATTTTAATAAAAGAAGTAAAAATACGTATTGTGAAAACTTACTAGGAGCGGAAGTTGTTGCAGCACCCTGGGCCCCTTGTTTGCCCAAAAGGGCCACAAGGGCTACCAGTGTTATCCTGAACATGTTGCGAAGCGAAGAAGTCCGAGTAGATTGTGGAATGCTGTTTTTATACCAGGACAGGACCCTTGATAACAGGCGCTCTTGGAGATTATGAAATCTGGGTTAAAGAGTCGGGCTTATCACAGATTTGGATAGGAACATCCGTTTAAATGAGGAATTTTGTTTGCAAAATATGGGTTTATCTTTAAACTTGATTAATACAGAAAGACGAATGATCAGTGTTTCAAAAGGTTAAATGGTTGTAAATATTCTTCCTTATATCACGGTTATGAAAAAACAGTTTGTATCCAGTAACCTTAGCCGGAGGTCACAGGCAATAACGTTCTCGTAACTGGAGCATAAGTCAGGACACTTTTTTCATTTTCGTCGAAATTCATCATGTTATTTCACCACTAAATACGTTCAATAATAACACTTTATAATTTTGTACAGAAGCGAGATAATGCTTAGTTTTTGTGCATAAACTTGGAAAGTTTGTAATGTCCACATTACGTGGTCTTCTGAGAGTGACTAAATTACGTTTTTCTAGGGGTAGGGGGACATTAAGTTATACCATCATTAGTCTCTTTTTGGAGGGTCAATATGAACTGATACTGACTTGATACTGACTTGATACCGACTTGACATTCGACCTTAATAAGAAATAACATCCAGAATATAAATGGTGTTAAAAGGGTTTAACTGTTTTCTTTTCACACAAAAAAAATATAATAATAATGGTTTGCAAATATAAGTTAAGGTGAGAAATCACAGAGAGAGACACAGAGAGAGAAACAGAGAGTTATTTTGTTTTGGATGTCCATATTTAAGTTTCTGAATATTTCAAAGGCAAGAAAGACATAAAGAATTCAGAGACTGTGAGAATTGACTGATCTCGAGGCTAGATTTTCAGGTAGGCATTTAACGTCAGTTTCGTATGAACTAAATTACAAATAATATTATTGGTTTTACTTGTACAAGCCTGTCCTGTCCTCGAAGTACATTACTTAAACAACTGGTTCAGCTAGATACCACTTTATGTAAAGTTTAAAATCTATGGGGGTTTTTTTCTTATAAAAAAACTACGACTGAACAGTGTGTGTTTGATGGAAGCGTCTACAAAGGCTGAATAGCAGATCTTTCCGTTGATTTCTAGACTTGTCTGGATTTGTTTGCATACCAGTGCGTCTCAAAGGTAAAGGCTAAAGACAACGTTTTCAAGAGTAGATTCTGGTTTTTAACCTTCACACCCAATGCCCGACTTGCTTAACGGCGATATGTTACTTTATTTACTTCATGCAGGGGTATATTTCCATTGTAAACAGTATTATTTAAACATATATTGAGAAGATATTTATTTAAGACTGTTGTTAACAATAAATAAAGAAATAATATCAGTAACCTAGAGATTTACACACACTCTAAAAATTTACTGTTATCTTGATTTTTTTATTAAACAATATCTATTTTCGGAAAATATTTTTGTTACGTTTTTTTTCTTGCGGGAGTTTTCAGTTTATCAACGCCATGACAAGCTTCTTTAATTAAAAATGTTCTGACGAGAAAAACATAAGCCGCTTAAGGCTTATGTTCTTGACACTTGCATTTGATCTGGAAACTGATGTCTGGGCATTGTGAGACCCCCGGTTTAGCGCCATAAAAGAAGTCGCCGTAATGAAAAAATTCAAGTCGCTGTGACTACGGAGCGATATTTAGCAAAACAACCCTCAAAACTTGGTACATTTTGTCTTGAAGACTTAGAATACCTTTTTCGTTATTTCGATCATTTCGTAAAGAGAGAGAGAGAGAGAAAGAGAGAGAGAGAGAGAGACTCATTTCGTAATAGGTAAAACTTAAGGGCTGTCTTTCAAATGTATTGTTTTACAAAGATGTCCACTCAAAATTATGAAAGAATATGTGTTGTTTTTGGTCAGTGTGATTGGAGGCAGAACCTGATTTCGCAGTATCGGACACAAAACCTTCTGTTGCAGTATCGGACACTGAACATTATGTAGCAGTATCGGACGCAGAACCTCAGGTCGCAGTGTCGGACGCAGAAACCTCAGGGCGCAGTATCGGACGCAAAACCTTTTGTCGCAGTATAGGACGCAGAACATTTGGCCGTAGTGTCGAACGCAAAACCTTATGTAGCAGTATCGGACGCAGAATCTTAGTTCGGAGAATCGGACACAATCCTTAAGTCGATGTATCGGACGCAGAACCTTAGTTCGCAGAATCGGACACAAAACCTTAAGTCGATGTATCGGACGCAGAACCTCAGGTCGCAGTGTCGGACGCAGAAACCTCAGGGCGCAGTATCGGACGCAGAACCTTTTGTCGCAGTATAGGACGCAGAACATTAGGCCGCAGTATCGGACACACAACCTTATGTCGAAGTGTCGGACGCACAACCGTTTGTCACACTACCGGATGCAGAAGTATCCGAAACATATCCTTATGTCGTAGTGTATTTTCGTCTAGATATCGGCTCAATGTTCGACAATGCTTTAACAATCATTGTTTATGTGTCGGGTTAAAATCAGATGATTATTATCATGTGTGTTAGATATATCTAGATGATTTAAAACAAAAATATTTTTCTTGTTTGTTTTCGTTTGAGAATCCGTGTATAGCTATCTTATGATTTTGCAGTTTATGTTTAAACAACACGCTTGTTCAAGTTTGTTTTAATTCACTGAAGGAGTATTCATTTAGATATTTATATCACTGGCTATTTCTACAATCGGATTTTCAAGTATCGTGCATTTCAAGTTTTGCCAGATATAGGCCCTGAAAATATTTCTTCTTGCTATGAATATATTTTTAACGCGTTTCATCAATATCACAACACAAACTAAAGAGTTGCCTGCTTTCATTAAATGTTTTATTAGGGACTGCTGTAAGTAATTTGAAAATGACCTATTTTCTAATAAAGAAGGAGTATTGAAATTTGAATATAATGATAACGTGCCGTCTCGAATGGTATTTTATTGTTCATAACCAAATGATTAAAGGTAAATGGTTTTTTAATAAATAAAATCTACGTTCAACATTTTCTTGTCTGAAATAGCAGCTTTTTAATCTTTGTAACAATTCAAAGTTTATCGTTTTCTTATGCTTGTAAAGTTACCATAACAAAATCAGTAGAAATGGGAACAGAGAGACAGGTTTCTATGTAGAAAACATCATCGGAAATTCAGAGTATTTTTGTTTATCAAAATCATTTGTGATAAATGACTTGTTCTTCTCTGTCAAAGGACATGCTGTAACATATTTTGTTGTAACAGGGTTGTCTTTATCAGTCTGGTTCTGAAGTACGAACTATCACTATAACATTATCTATTCAAGGGTCTGTTTCCTGTACAGGTGGATTTCTGAATGAAAAGAAGACAAGAATGAATTAATTCAACTCCAGCGCTTTGTTTTAGAAAAGAAATTTGAAGTGGAAAACTTTTGGTTTCACTTTAAAGGTGACCGCCTAAAACAACCTTCTTGCTCTAAATTTTAACATTTGAACTCTACGTAATTCTTTGTTTTAATCGTCTCTATAAAATATAGGAAATTTCAGACGAAGGATTAGCTTGCGTTCGTTAATGAGGACTTTGTCACTGATTCTAGAAAAACTTAATAATGGCGGTTTTCCGAGGAGTTAGAAATAAACTTAAACCGTTTATTCAGGACAATACAAAACACTTCCTCTGAACTGATATATTAAGCAAAGAAATTCTTCAGCACGATAAAGAAACATGAAATGAAGAAAAAAATAACTGATAAGAAAACTATCACACTCCTCGCAGTGATCTCCCCTTATTTCGTTGGAAAGATACTGTACTGGAAGTATGAAAGGGTAGTAACCGCTGTGTGGAGTTTGAAAAAAAAAATATTTAGAGATCATCAAAATAGGCCACTTAACCAAGAAAACGATTTTTGATCACTGATACAATGTGTTCTCTAAACGTCTCATTGAATAAAATTTGAACAACGTGTCGCATGTGAAATAACTATGGGAATTATCAATGCTGAAATATATTTAGGATCGTATCAGCAATTGTCATATTATAAGAAAACAAAATTAATATAACGAGATAAAAATCTCATTATTACGAGATCCTAAAGTGATAAAAATAGCAACATATTTCGTAATACCGATAACAATTCATCGAATACAAGAAAAGTATTGTGAAAAGTTGTATCAATATTTTTTTGTCCCCCGCCTTTTCGAAGAAGAAAGGGGAATATAGAAATGGGCTCCGTCCGTCCATCCTTCCATCCGCCCGTCCGTCACACTTTCGTGTCCGGTCCATAACTAAGCCATTCATCAACAGAATTTGAAATAGTTTGGCACAAATGTTTGTTATAATAAGACGATGTGTCATGCGTGACATCCATACCCCTACCTCCAAGATCAAGGTCACACTTGATAATCAAAGGTCAACATTGTCTGTTGGAGTGTATATGTCGTGTCCGGTCCGTAACTTTCTCATCCATCAAGGGATTTTGAAAATACTTGGCACAAATGTTCACAGTAATGAGACGACGTGCCATGCACAACACCCAGACCCCAACCTCCATGGTCAAGGTCACTCTTAAATGTCAAAGCTTAACATGGTCTTTTATAGGGTATATTTTGTGTCTGGACCATAACTTTTTCATAGATCAATGGATTTTGATTTTACTTGGCACAAATGTTCACAATGATAGGACGACGTGTCATGCGCAAAACACTGACCCCTACCTCAAAGGTCAAGGTCACACTTTGAGGTCAAAGCCTAACATAGTCTGTTACAGGGTATATTTAGTGCCCGGTCCATAACTGACCACCAGTCAGATTTACTCAACAGGGGGATTACCGCCTACTCCAACTATAGCTGTTGGAGCTACTGTCATGATCATAAAGATTTTTTATCTTCTTGGCCGTCTAATAAATGGTGTTGTTGGAAAAGGTGAATTCCTAAGCATTGATGAACAAAAGCCATTAAGGAACAGTATTTTTAGCTCGACTTTTTTCAAAGAAAAAAATCGAGTTATTGCTATAGTCACTTTGTCGTTTCCGTTCCCGTCCGAAAACTTTAACATTGATCATAATTTTTTATTAGTGAATGGATTGTCTTCATACTTGGACACAACAACCCTTTGGACAAGATCTTCAAGTAGACCAGGCTAAACTCGACCTTGACTCATAAATGACCTTCAACTTCAAGGTCAAAATATTGAATTTTGCTAAAATTGACCATAACTTTATAATCAATAGGTGGATTGTCTTCATGCTTGGACACAACAACCCTTTGAACAAGACCTTCAAACAGACTGGACTAAACTTGACCTTGACTCATAAATGACCTTCACCTTCAAGGTCAAATTATTGAATTTTGCTAAAATTGGCCATAACTTATTTGTTGTTGGATTTTAATCATACTTGGACAATACAACACTTATGACAATCCCGACATTATGATTCTTTCAGGTACGACCTTGACCTTAAAATGACCTTGACAGTCAAGGTTAAATTATTGAATTTTGCTAAAACTGGCCATAACTTTGTTATCGTTAGATTTGAATCAAACTTGGACAAAACAACACTTATGACAAAGCCGACATGTTAAATTATTCAAGTGTACCTTTAACATTAAAATGACCATAAGCGTCTAGGTCAAAGTATTCAATTTTACTTAAATTGTCATAACTTTGTTGTTTATAGTTGAATTTGATTCATACTTGGACAAACAACAATTATGACAAAACCGACATGTTGTATAATTCAGGTGTGACCATAACCTAAAAATGACCTTGACCATCAAGGTCAGATAATTGAATTTTGCTTAAATTGTCATAACTTTCTCATTTATTTATTGATTTGATTCACGCTTGGACAAAACAACACAAACAGCACATCTGACATTTTGATTCCTTCAAGTATGACCTTGACTTTTAAATGACCTTGACAGTAAAGATCAAATTATTGAATTTTGCTTAAACTGGCCATATCTTTGTTATTTGTGGTTGGGCTTTAATCATACTTGGACAAAACAACACCTATGACAAAGCCGACATGATAAATTATTCAAGTGTGACCTTTACCTTAAAATGACCATGACCATCTAGGTCAAATTATTGAATTTTGCTCAAATTGTCATAACTTTGTTATTTATTGATGGATTTGATTTATACTTGGACAAAACGACAGTTATGACAAATCCATCATTATGATTCTTTCACGTGTGTCCTTGACCTTAAAATGAGCTTGACAGTCAAGGTCAAATAATTGAATTTTGCTAAAATTGGCCATAACTTTGTTATTTGTTGTTGGATTTGATTCATACTTGACAAAACAACACTTATGACAAATCCAACATGTTGAATAACTCAAATGTGACCATGACCTAAAAATGACTTTGACCGTCAAGGTCAGATGATTGAATTTTGCTTAAATTGTCATATCTTTCTCATTTATATATGGAATTGATTCATACTTGGACAAAACTATACTTATGACAAAATCCGACATTTGACAGGCAAGATCAAATTATTGAATTTTGCAAAAATTGGTATTGATGAATTTGATAATTATATTTCCAAATGATGTTTCATCTGAAATCCATTCACCACAATGTGCTTCCTCTGATGTTTGCCTTTGGAAATAGGAAAAAATCGAGCGTGGCCCCCGCTTGCGGTGGCTCTTGTTAAAGTTTTCTGATCCAAGCATTGGAAGAGACAGTAAAAAGAGAAACCCACAACATTTAAGAGTTTGTTTACCAATCCAAGCCATCACCGTTACATTCTTACTCACATGTGAATGTCCAGCTCCATTCGAGAGAAAAATGTACCCTTTAGATTTAGCATTTGGCTTAACTGCTCACAAGTCTCAGGACACTGTATTGTTAACCTCGAACTACCTCCGAACATGAAGTCTTTTATGCAGGGTCATGCTTATACAATGCTCGGCAGTGCAACGTCACGCGATGGTTTGAAGTTAGTCAATTTTACTTCAGACCAAATCAAAGTAAACAAATCGGTTCTAGTAGAAATGGACAGGCTGCGTGAGCACCGTACTTTCAGTTGGGAACATCCATTCGAAAACTTGGACCCTAATGCAAGTGTGCAAATAGGTTTTCTCAACATTCGTTCCCTTAAAGCCCACCTCTCAGACTTCGCTGCCAAAGACATATTTCAAGATTGAATGCTCTTTGCTTAACAGAAACTCACACTACAGAAAAAATGTTCTTTAAAAGGATTCTGTGGATACTTTAAGCCGACACAACATAGTCTAGCAATGTTCACTAAAAGAGAGTCAACTGATTTTGAAAATAACAGTTCCCTCCTGTTTATGTCTAGAATAGTTTCAGACGAAGGTAGAAACTTTCTCATAGCTGTTACTTACAGACCACCTCAATTCAACAAAAATGTGTATTTACTCTCCTCTCATCTGCCATCAATGCTATACCTAAGTCACATAATATTATACTTGGTGGAGACTTTAACTTGATGCTTGATGATCTAGTTGTGATTAAGTTTTGCCATGATAATCAACTTCGACAATATGTAGAAAAGCCAACTCATCAGTTGGGAAGAACATTGGACCTGATTTTCGCATCTGATAACATACATTGCACTAGTAGGGTGATTCCAGTTTTTTACACTGACCATTTTCTGACTATTTTATCTGTTTTCTAAATGGTTTGTATTGATTTGTATTTGTCACATTTTGTGGTTTTGAAATAGTGATAACAACTACACAAATGTATTTCTGTTGACACATACACAGGAGTTATATCATTCTATTTCTTTAATGAATTTATTGTTGCATGTGCAGATCTAGCATTGATAAGATTTTGCACTGAAAGTCCAGATCCATACCTCAATCTTTTGAAATACCACAATTTTATACTTCATGTAAAACTTTCCTTAGGCGGGGGACATTGGTGACTCTGTTACAAATTCTTGTTTTAAAAAAAGAATATTACCTCGTTGTTACGTGATATTTGTTTCGTAATCATGACATAAAATCTTGTATGATGGAGGTATGGATCTCGAAATTACAACATAGGATCTCGTAATTATGCACTGCTTGTAATTGCGAGATAACAGGTATTTCGTTATTACGACTTGATACTGGGTCGTAATAACGAGATACTTACGAGAATATTTTTTTGTAAAATGACACCTCGGCTTCCGTAATAAACAAATATTTAGAAAAAAAAGTGATTCGAATGTAACTTTGAGGTTATTTACCCAAAGAGGGTGTAAATTTATACGCCTATGCCTGAAAATATTTAATTCAGGGAAAAAGCGGCTGATGGATATAATTTAAAAGGAACTGCTTTAAAAAATTCTTTTCTTTTTTTACTTTTATACTTCAGACGAAATGACTGCTTATATCTAGCTCAGTGAATAGATGTAAACAAATTTTGAAAAGTATTTTTTTTAATACAACGCAATAAATGTAAAATGGATGGAATGTAACATATGACTTCAAACAATATGATAAGTAAAGTTTATCATACATCTTATATTTCATGACAGAAATAAGATGTTTATAAACAAATGGATTTAATTAAGTCTCCCCTACAGGTAATATGTGGAATTTGTCCTGAATAAATGTTCGTCTCAAAAGAAGGCTTTAGGTGCGTCTACCAGTTAGTTTCACACAGAGAGCTATATGCAAACTTGCATAAATCACTTTCGCATTTTTTTCACTTTTGCACTCAAATACGTATCAGTGCACATTTTACGCCCCAGACTAGAGTATCATTTGCACCAGGCACAAACATCTACGAAATTTACAGATCAGACCCAGTACCTCTTCTGCTAGCCAACACTAAACATTCAATAAAAACAAATATCTCTGTATTTGCCCCTTGCTTATATACGTTTCTCACCCCGCTTTGTATTTTTCCAACATTTGCCCAACATTGCTCAGCCACCGATCGCAGGGGAAAAGCTCATTTCCAATTTTCCTGAAGGGTGTTTCCGTTGTTCAAGCGTAGAAAGATTGGTGTCTCCACGTAAACGTCTGACCTAATGTTGTCTGAAATCAAAGCACTGAAAGGAACGGATCATATATTCTGTATAACAGGATTGTAGCCTTAAATGCTTTCACTTGTAAAGTCAGGTTATTTGGCCCGGATACCAGAAACAAAACTATTGTTGTTTCTCTCTATTATCTGAATGGAAGATATAAGAAAAAAGGATTAGTGTCATTTAAACTGCCAAGCTAAATTTGTAGTCACACAGTGTTTACTTGGAGAGTGGAAAATTGAATGAAAATAGCTCCACGTTAATATACTTCGCTCCTGCATAAGTAAAGAAACAAGGCCTTGTGATACAGATATTGATACTCTGCCAAACGTGGATAACATGACCTACAGGATGATATCATGTTTTCAATCTCTTGCACTTGTACAATCTTTAACAACCTTTCGGAATACATAACTACAATGTAATTGAGTATAATTTTATCATATTTTGGTATCCAATACACATTTGCAATTTGTATTTTTTTGTCTTCGCTTTTCGATTTAATCTGTTTGCACCGATTATGGGTGTCAGGCGTGGTATTTTTAGACATAAACTTTAGGTACTTTTGTAGGTCGCTGTGTAAATTGAGTTATGTCACAACGAATGTTTAAAAATGCTCAGTCTTATTACACAAAATAAGAACAATAATACAATGTTAGTCTCCTTATGCTTATTACAACTGTACACTTTAATCAAAGTACTAAATTTATGACAGAATCCATTGTAATTGTAATAAAAATGTAAAAGAAAATACTTAATAATAAAGTTATATTTAAAAAAACAACCTTTGACGTAGGTAATACAAAATGCAATTAGATAAGTTCCTTTACATCTACTTATGTAAGGAAATACTTCTTTCAATTCCATATCATTTCGAAGGCAAAAAAAGTTATAAATGCATGTAATGGTTCCGGACAAACCTTGTTTTCACTAACATTGGCAAAAATTGGTACTCACAACAACAAGGTATAAAAACATGAAAACAGAGATGAACAAAATTATCAGATTATAATTTTAACAAAGATAGGACATGTCCTTTGGCCTTTGCTAAACAAAAGCCTTAAAAGGTTATATACAATAGATCAGAGAATGATAGATTCAAAACAAATTTATGGCACAGGAGAATGCTTCTCATATTAAAACAAGTTCAACGAATGACAAGTGAAACGTTGAAAAAAACACTCAAAAAGTACTTAACTCTCTTGAACAGTGTATATAGATTTTAGGTGAGAGTTTTAGATGTCTGGTTATGTCATTTATCTGTTGTGATTAACCGAAACATGTACATTTACAGAAAAAAATACACAAATTAAAGTTCGCTAAAATACACTATTCATTCATTTTCAGTGTTGTTTTACAACGGTGTTTAGTTTTTTCCTCTGTGCCAATTACATAAAGTTCCGTTCCTCCAAAAACATATTCAACACGTAAGTCCTGCAACTCTTCCGTCGGATTAATGTTCATGGTTAAAGTACCGACGAAGTTACCTCCCTCGTCTGTTGTGTATTTTAAACCGGAATCGTTTTCTGTGCTGTATATTTTCAGGGCTATTGACTTTTGAAAAGGTATCGTTGTGTGGTAGGTAGTTATTAATGCAAAACCGTGAGGGATTGCCGTTCCTTGCTTTATAAAAGGTTGGAAAACATTGTTACAGCGTTTGCCGTCTGCTGTTCGTTTTTCCTCATCATGCACCGAAAGATCGAACGGTGGGGTTATTTCTGCTCCGTAAGTGTAACGTAAAATTCTGTTTGAGTAAAATGTACAGGTTTTAATGAAAATTTATGATATATGTGAAGTCTCACAAAAACTATCTACTCTGAAAGGTCAATATCGCCGCTTTCTAGAATTTTTACGTATATTGTCAATGTTAGGAGGAAACTCGGTCTAGTAATGTATACCTAAAAATACTTATCTCGTTTCATATACAATTCATTTAACGTGGGGGAAAATTAAACTAATTTATCAAAGTTTTCCATGACTTTACCTTGAGCAAATACTCTCCGGCTGTCTGCCAAATATGACAGCGCCTTTTAGAACCGCAAGCCCTGCCTCTTCCGGTATAAGCACTTTAATCACGTCACTTTCAAATCTACAAAAAATGGGAAATCAAAGATTCTAGAAATAAATTTTATTTATTATTATAATTTTTACACAATGTGTATATATGTGGAAAATTATAATCAGTTAGTCCCATCAACAGTTTCTTTAAATCTGACTTATTGAGATGAAATCATTAGGGCATGTTGATCAATTACAATAAAATATGTTCCCGATGCACATCTCTATCTCAAAAGGATCGTCGATCATTTCGTCTACAACGAAATGGTGTTGTAAATCCTTTTTTCTGGACGACATTTTATAAAATTAAGTTACGACAATCTGAGATGAGAAGTTTAAAGGTAAGATATTTTGTTCATATTCCTATTTTTTACGAAGTTTATCTTTGTTAAAATTGGACATTTCCAATCAGTGATCATTCACACAAAATGAAAAAAAAGACATTGTTAGAAATATAAAGACAATTATGTCTGCAATAAGATTAGAGTTAGAGATGGTTAACAGAAAATAAGTACCTGTTTTTTATCGAATGCTGAACATAGGGAGACTCAGAAAACCCCCCTACCATCAAAATCAAAGATACTGGCCGTGTAGCCTCCATTTTGCTGACGTCATTGATACACTGCGCCATCTGGTTGGCGACTCTATCAACAACTTTTTCAAACAGGCCTCTAGCCTTATCTGCCGATATTTTGAGTTTGTCTCCCGAAACTTTCATATCCTTAAAATGGGTACTGTCTGCTAAAGCTTCTCGGAAAGGCTTATTAACATATTTTTTGGAAACCTCAAACAAGGAAAACGGAAGTTTGATGTTGAATGTATTGTTGGTCGTTGTGTCAAGGTTTCTTTTCACGATTTCAAATTCCTTTGTTAGTTCCAGATAATCGCCGCATTGTCTGTAAATAAACAGGAGAAAGTAGAAGCCTTCTTACACAATGCATAAAAAGTCATATTTATGTACGACATATCTCTTATCATCAATTTTTGAACACAAAATACTGTTGGGCTGATAAGTAAACTTCACGTTTAAATGTTATATCAACTCGGTACAATTAAATCAATAAGGACTGTCTGATAATGATATACGTCGGAGGTTGATGATACCAACATTATACCTACTAAGCCACCAAAGGCCGAAGCCTGTTTGTTATAAGAAATATTGCGAAACGCACCTGCTAGATTGAAGGAAATTCATTACAGGGAGATAATCATGTAGACCTAAATTGCCTTTACTTTTTTCCTTGAAATCTCAGTTTGACAAAAAATAACTCGAGTAATCGAGCTGGTTTTAAATTTGCAACAATTAGGATAAAAAATATTTCGAAATCACAAGCTAGATTTAACTTATTTTATATCTTTGATTCTTAAAAGTGACTTTGACCTTTGGGCAACTGGCCCGGTTCTCGCACACCCTTGAAAAAGAGCATATTTGTATAGTTATTTTAAAATCACTCTCTGCATGACATAGATATCGTCCAGACTGCTACATCTGATTTATTTTCTACCTTTGACCTCTCAATGTGACTTCTGAACAACGGCTCATGTCCTTACATGTGAAGTTCTTGCCAAGGTAAATATATAAGCAAAGTTGTTTATAATCATTCCATGTATGACAGACTTGATGCTCAGACAAACTAAATTTCATTTAATATTTAACATCTTAGCGTGACCTTTATATTGCAGTAGAACTAATTATTAGACACAACACTATCTTGTCCTGGTTGACAACTGCGCAAACTTGACTTTGACCTTTGAGTAATAGACTCACACACAAGAAACATCGGACGGACGGGCGGATGGACGAACTCAAGGCAGCATGTACTGACGCACATACATCGACCAGCTATTGTGGAGTCAATTTCGAGCATCGCCAGTGCACGTGACAATAACAACGTGTCTGCCATCGTATAAAATATAGTTCAAAGGTCACGATCAGGTGTAAAGACAAGTAAAGTTCATCAACACAATATGCTGGACATATTTCATAAAAAGTAATGCGTACACAAAAACGTTATGTACTAAATTTTACAGGTTCGAAAGTGAATGTATAACAAAGCCCTGATTTTTTTCTGGGATAGAAAAAGTAGTAAAAACAAACTTCATTATACGCTTCCCCTGACTTACTTGAACATAAATTCGGACATTCCTAATGGAGAAACGATACTGGCCAATAGTTGTATAAAGTAGGAATCCACAGCTGCCCCACCCCAGGGTCCGCCACAGGCTCGGTGAACCTCACGTAACTGGCCGTTCTCAAGCTTCTCATGAACCGTAATGTCTGCTGTTCCTCCTTCATAAGGAAATGTCAAACTGATGTCACTTCTATTGCACTGAGTAAGTCTTGAGTTTACAAGACGTTAATTGCATGAACATTATTACTGTATTATTAATAATACATGTACAAGCAATATGCAAATAATCTATTGACGCATGTGTAATGCATCCACTGAGAACGTGAAATTGTGGGGCATATGCAATTATGAAAACCGATTAAACTGAATCTCTTCCCTTCGTAATAACGGGAATGACTTACTTTGCTCCGTATCAGATGCATATATCTGTAGATAAGGTATGTATTTGTTACGTTTTCTAATGGCTAAAAGAGGGTTCTATGTAAGAATTTATGAAATATCAAGTAGGTAGTCATGAGTGAATGTAACAAAACGGTGTACACTGTAATATACCTCCAAGGTCTGCGATCATGTAAACTGTTCCCGGCGCTGCAAGCGCTGTGTGAGCCTCGCCTCCGACGGTAAACTTGTCAACAGGAATATACTGGCAGAAAAGCGATGCCGCCTCAGGTTCCAACGATATTGTTAGATTTTTATCTTTTATTCCAGCCTAGAAGTTAAGTGCATGTACTAAGAAATTAGAGACATTTGAAAACAGTTTTGAGTGGAGACCTTCACAAGAGTCCAGCATAAATCATGCAGCGATTTTTTCATGTCACATGCTCAAAGTGATGGAAATCGCGTGGACAAAAAAAAACACTTGTAAGTTCTGTGCACGGGCTACAATCGGATTTTGAATACTCAGAAAAGATCGAAAAAATATTTAAGGGACAAATTGATTGGTGAGGCTTTTATCTTAATATAGAGTTAGATTGCTTCGTGTTTTGAACGCGATTGCCCTATCGTCGAGATACTTATTGTTAATGCCTCTAACCACGCAGAACATGTCTGTGCTTTAAAATACATTGTAGCTATATCGCCGACATTTCTCTAAGAAAGTTTTTGTCTCTTAAAGATCACTTTTAGGCACATCGGCTTCCTTACCTTCATCACCAGGCCTTTATTAGAGCAACATAAATAATTTACCTCGGAATAAGAAAAATTTGGCAACGGCATATAGCACATACATGATATTGATGTAACACCTTGTCTTATTACAGATGAGTTCAATACCAAACTGACGAACTGTTCAAACTGCGCCAAAAGAATGCCATCGATGCCCTCGGCATTCATACATTCTACTTCTATACATTCCATGTTTTCACCTTTCAGTGTGATCTCTAGAATGTTACAAGAATCGAGGAGTTTCACGCCAAGGCAGAAATGGTGAATTAATTAATTAGTTAAAATGTAGCTGGCTTGCTACGGAAACCTAACTTTATGGTGTCGCAAAAAACACCGTAAACCGTTTTTGTCCGAATGGGCCAAAAGTCGTAAATAATTATCTAATTGTTCATAAGTAGAGTTTTGCACATAGTAAAAATTGTTGTAGTGGTTATGGCACTCTCCGCGCAATGCAAAGAGACCTGTGTAACATGAAATCGTCTTTATACATGAAACTTTACTTAAAGTAGAAAAAGCCGGCTATACAGCTATTTTATAACATAGAAATATTTCTTTAGGTTAGAAGCAATAACACTTCAGTGTGTGACATCAAAATTATCTCTGCGTTTAAAAAGGACAAACTTTAACTCGAAATTCAAAACAAAGTCCAACCGATCAATTTGTCAGTTCAATAACTCTCGATATTTCTCTAGGATTGTAAATCTTATGTACCGATTATAATTCATACATGGAGCTATCAAACAGACAAATAACGATATTTGATTTAAATACCAAGCTCAAGCAAATGTTTTGTTATCTCTTCCATTAAAAAACACCCGATTTCCGCCATTTTGAAAATGTTGTGAAAACTTAGCTTGGAAACCGCTACACATGAATCACGGTGGACTACTTGCTTCTGTTGTAGAAAGATTCCAAACTTTAGCGCCTTACATGATTCCGGTCAAGTTCATCCTAAGATGCTGGGGTTTGCTTTAGAAGTTATTTTTAAATCTTAGTTAGTTAAAACCTAATCATTTCATGGGAAACAAGCTCTTGCAACTCATATAAATCTCATTCAATGACAGATCCCTGGTTTCAAACCAGTACTCGCGCCGAAAGAAGTGGGGACTGCGGAAGGTCAATGGTAAATCTCTCTTCCGGTTGGAATCGAACCAGCAACTTCGGGAGACTGAGACCTACGTATATGCTATGCATGAAAAAATATTCTATGTATAAAATATGTACCACCTTACGGTTTTTCTAAATTTAGATAACAAAAGCTATTTTCAAGGAAACCCTTTAAATACTTTTGCGTACAACACAGCACTTTATGTTGAATTTTACTATTGTTGGGACCCCGTCTGAAACTACTACTGTAATTTTCTCTATTGATTTAACTATTACAATACAGACTTAAGTCAACTTTGTGAATGTTTGTTTAACCTTGCTTACCAGTCTCGCAGCTTGCCTCATGAAGTCTTTTGCGTTGTCACTCCAAATGGCGGGAACCGTTAACACATATAAAATGTCGTCTGGTTTAACCGGTGTCTCTGTCCGGTCTAACTCATCTAGAAGACTATTTTTTAGACAGAGTATGGACTTTGAAAATACTTCAATAGCGGGCAGTTCTTTATTTTGTTCATCTTTAATTGTTGTACTCGGCGACAGTACCTGCAGGGAAATTGTAATCAAGTAACTCCCTTTACTCTGAAAGACGTGCCGGATATATGCGAAAAACATGGTCCTTAGTCTTCAAACTTAGCTTTATTATTTTGATTAAATATAATTAAAATAATGAATGAAACAAAATGTAACTAAAAACACCATTAACTTACGTGTACAAAACACAGTTTGTCATTTGCATGAAGAAGAGGGATTGCTCTTGCGGATTCATGGCGTATATAACTGGATTTTTTTATGTAACTGAACACATGAAAAACTACTCCAATGCTTCAAAAACTGAGTTGATGTGAGACTTCACTGGTTAAAACATTCGTGTACTTTACCATGTTTTTCATAGAAATGCTACAGTGGTGTGTGTGCGTGCGTGCGCGCGCGCGTGTGTATTTTACCTTCAGGTCATGTAACTTCATCTTAAACCTTTTGAAGAAGTACCATTCTTTATGCTCTTCGTCTTCACAAAATTCGCAGAATTTTCGCTCTGCCTGTAATACAAATATTACAAGATTACTAACTAGATGGGTGTTCAGTGGAACACTTGTGTCGCCCTTGGGTACTCTGTTAGAATAACTAAAAAGGTAAACAAGAGCCTGCTGGGGTTGAGGGTGGATGGGGAGTCAAGTACCTATGTATTAAAAATTAAAAAAAAAAAAATTGGGCCCGAGTGGGGGTGGGGGGTTGAGGTGGGGGGGAGGGGAGTAAAGTACCTTTGTTTAAAAAAAAAAAAAGGCGTGTGGGTGGGAGGTAAAAAAAATGGAGGGGGGGAGGGGGGTGACTGGTTGGGGGGGGGGGGGGGTGGTGGGGGGTTTGAGGGTGAATGGGGAGTCAAGTACCTATGTATTAAAATTTAAAAAAAAAGGGGGGTGGGGTAAAAAAAATGGTGGTGGTGGGGGGGGTTTGAGGGTGGATTGGGAGTCACGTACCTATGTATTAAAAAAAAATAAAAAAATAAAAATATTGGGCCCGGGTGGGGGGGGGTGACTGGTTGGGAGGGGGGGGTCTGAGGTAGGGGGGGGGGGGGGAATAAAGTGCATATGTTTTAAAATTAAAAAAAAAATTGGGCCCGGGGGGCGGGTGTGTGTGACTGGTTGGGGGAGGGGGGTTGAGGTAGGATGGGAAGTAAAGTACCTATGTTTTAAAATTTAAAAAAAAAAAAATTGGGCCCGGGTGGGGGGAAATTCCCATGCAGAGGGGACAGTGGGGGGGAGGGGGGAGTACTTACCCATCTCATGTCAGTTAATATTTTATTTCTAGGCTTAAGAAGTTTTTTTTCCTATATATAATTTTAAGCAAAATCAAGTGACCCCGGGGGTGGGGCTAACTGTGACCCCAGGGACATGGGTACCAACAATCTTTGCAGGGGTCTTGCTGGTGATCAAGTATTCCAAGTTTGAATGGAATATCCTTGACACTTTTTGAGACATGGACATAAAGAAAAAGGTTAACCAAGAAATTTTAACTTGAAAAAGGGGCATAACATTGCAAAAAAAAAAATTGAGGGTTATCTGCCCTTGAGAAATGGTGTTGTCTTAAGTGATACAATTGTAAGCATTACAACTGGAAAGTTTGATGAAGAAACATTAAGAAATGGCATAGTTATAGCCAATGTTAAGTTTTCATGACAAAATCCAAGTACAAAAAGGGGCATAACTCTGTCAATTGTGACCTTGACCTATACATTTTGGCATCATCACGACCCTGTTGCCGTAAGCAATATAATTTGGAAGTTTGATGTTGAAATGTTAAAAAATGGCAAAGTTATTCCCAACGTTAAGTTTTCATGACAAAATCCATGTATAAAAAGGGGCATAACTCTGTCAAATGTGACCTTGACCTAGAAATTTTGGCATCAACCTGACCCTGTTGTCATAAGCAATACAATTTGAAAGTTTGATAAGATAATGTTTAGAAATGGCAAAGTTATAGCCAACGTTACGTTTTCGTGACGGACCGACGGACCGACGGACAAAGCGATCCCTATGTATCACCTTTTCTTCGAAAGGGCGACACAAAAACGCTCAAAGTGACTTTGATTTTGCACTTACTTACGTTTGTCACTGTCGAATCTTTAGGATGGAGACGATCTCTTATAACATAAAAGTAACACAAAAAAATCCAGTTTCACTTACAAAGATATAATATACTTCTATATCAGGATTATATATGTGATACAACTTTCCTTTTTTTTATAACGGACATGATACCCTGGTTATGTTTGTAATACCTTTAGATCTGCATATAGTTTTTATGACTACTAACCTTTCCGTATCTAATTTGCATTTATATGATGTATCATCAAGTTAATCCAACTGATATGTTTTTTTCAGATTTGTAGATTTTGTGTTGTATTCAGTTGTTTAGATAATGGGATACTCGTTACAAGCACAATTATAGTATATAATTTGAAATTATAAATTAGGTAAATCATGTCCTATAAATCAAAAGATATCTGAATGAAAGTTTAAAAATTGGTACTTAAGACCAGATTACATGTTTTCCAGCTCCACAATCTTGAAAAAAAAATGTTCTTTTGAGTTAATGTTCGGTCTAACTTCAGTTGAACTAAGTAAAACCCTAAGTAAAAACCTCTTTAAACATATCTGAGTTAACTGGATAGTATTTTCATTTCTGCTAAAATATTCAGCTATTATTTCACAAAATCTTTAGCATTTAGAATGATACAGTGAATCATTCGTATAGTATAAAACATTAACCCACCTCATATCCAAAGCTGTCTATTTTTCCATCCTTGTCAATGAGAAGACAGGTCGGAGTTTTCATTGAGGCTACTTGATTCTTCCCGTCATTCCACGTTTGTGGTGCCGAAATTTTATGTGTAGGATTTTCTGGACTGTACTCATGCTTAAACTGGAATGCATAGCCACTGTAGGTGGTACCGAAGTCTATGGCCACAACAAGAAGAGGGTTTTTTATAAGATCCTCCATCCTGTCATAAAATGTGTGGAGTCATAAAATACGGCTGCAAACAGTTAAAATGCGTCATTCTGAATACTTGTTAACGATATTACAAAGTTCGCCGTTATTTTCCGGTAATTGGATGAAGCGGGGAAAATGAGTGACTTTACGACGGGAAAGGAGTATTACCAAGTTTTGTGTGAGAGCGGATAAGACTCAAGTGGACACAACTGACATCGAGAACCGTTCTGAGATGCTAGAAAATAAATACTGACACAGCATTCAACAGATAAAAGTATTTCGACAACAGTGACAAATCTTTTCTTAGGATCGAATTTTCAGTTGGTCTGCCTTCTACTCCAATGAAAGCAGATAAAGATCAATGCATAGACTACTTGCAGCATTGGTGGAAGGACTACAGCGCCGGACTCCTGGTCCGGAGGTTGCTGGTTCGAATCCAATGACAGGTGAGATTCTTCAGTAATATTCCGAATTCCACATTCCGGCGTGAGTATTCTTGTCTGAATTATGAACAAGTCATCGAGCTGCAAGAAGTTATTTCCAAATCGATGTAAAAGACACAGGTTAAAAAAAAAACTTCCAAAATTTAAAGTTACCGCCATTCACTTGAAGTTTGCTTTTTTGGGAAACCAGTGTATTAGGACTTCTCAACATGATTGAATTTCAGTTTAAATCATTTTTTTATTTAGAACAGGGCGTAACTGCAAACAATATCAGTTCAATCGTGTTTTCTTACTAGAATCTGTATTTTCCGATTATACAAGTACATTTATTTCCAGTTTAAAAAGATCTATCGCTTTATATTGGATATCGAAAGTAGAAAACCTAACTCAAAATAAAATACAATGAGGATAGAACAATATTTAAATCTTTAAATCAACATCAATGAATAACATTTCGATACTAAAACAAACAAGCAAAAAATACGAAAAATAAACATTGAATTTAATGTTTTAAATATCGATCAGGCAGAGACGTATATAACATCTACGTCTCTGGATCAGGTTATCACACACATCAGTCTATTTCAAAACAGGAGGAAGTAAATTGATATGATAGAAAATGCGTTTTTCATAGATAACTTATTCTCTGAAGAAACTGATCTTGATGAAACAAATAACAAATAAACCTTGAAAAGTTTACAAACTCACCTTTTACTCAATGTAGCCTTATTTCCATCACCAACACTATTTTCTCATAACCCGATTTAGTTTACGTAAATTGTTTACCTACTGACTTAGTATTCTTCATTTACTATTTCTTATACAATGCACCGGTTTGTTTTTGACATATGGCGGGAAATATTTTATCAATATGGACGGTTTCATTGAATGCCCTGTTTGTAGGAAACAGTTTACAACAACTTCCATAAACGAACATGTAAATCTTTGTCTCAACAAGGGAAAACTGGAGAGTAATAAAGATGCCAGCGATCAGCCAACGAGAAAGCGAAAATTGCCATCAACTCAAAGTGGGTGGGGTTTTCTTATGTCAAATGATAAAGGTATATCGACAAAGAAATCGAAGCTCACTGATAGTAAACGGACCAACAGTGTTAATTCAAAGATGGAAACGGATGCACAGGTAATAACAATTGATGAGGAAGTTGATTCAGAAATGAAAACAGACACATCTGGAGATCAAAGGGAAACAGATGTTCCTGGGACAGTCATGCAAGCATCACGCAATAAGTTGTCATGTCAGAGCAAGGATAAAGTGCAGATTGCTAGATCCGATTGCAATAAATATGTTGAAAATGTTCAAGTTGATATGTCTGTACCATTAGCTGAGCAGATGAGACCTGTGTGTTTTGAGAACTATATTGGACAAGAGAAAGCTCTGGGGAAAGAGAAGATGTTACGGGCACTACTGCATGGTGACAGTGTCCCATCAATGATCTTGTGGGGACCACCAGGGTGTGGAAAGGTAAAGTTTTTCAGATTGGAGCACATTGTATCTACAGCAGTTAAGTTTTTATGTCTACACTTTCGTCAAAACAGGAGCTTAACTTAACATTTAACTGCTGTAGAATTCTAAGATATTGATAAAATTCCATTTTATTTATATAGAAATGGTGATTGAATATGATTTAACCAAAAATGAGAAGGGAATTCAACAGAGCATTTATTGTTTTTAAGGTACACAGGTTATTGGGAGTGAGTATGTAAATATCTGTCATTGGAAAAAGTTTAGTTGAAATTTTAATAATTTGCTAAGATATTCACTTGTTTGGACAATTTTTTCTTTCATCATGAAAGTTTTATCAGATTTTGATTTCTGTACTTGTTAAATTATCAATGTACAAATGTGACAACGGATGTTTTATTTGGACAGTTTTCTGCTGTTTTGATCATAAAACTTAATAGGAGTTTTGCCATGCACAAAATTACCTGAATATATCTCATTTCATTTTCAGACAACATTGGCAAAAATTTTATCAAAAAGATGTAAAGGAAAATCCAAGTTTGTTCAGCTTTCTGCAACATCATCAGGGGTGAATGATGTAAAGGAGGTCATCAGAAATGCCAAAAATGATTTCAAAATGTTTAAGAAAAGGACTATTCTTTTTTTAGATGAAATACACAGATTTAACAAACTTCAACAGGTAAGGTAACATCAGATGCATAAAGTATAGTTTTCAAGCTTTTGATTGTGTTTGTGTGTGTAACATAATTTAACAATGATTCAGTAGTCTTTATAATTTTCCAAAAATTGTCATGGCTCAGGGTTAAAATTTGGCAATTTTTTTGGACTCGCAAATTAAAAATCATACTCTCAAAAAATGAAATATATATAATTTTTTTTTATTTCAAAGATAACAAAAAAAAAATTGTTTACTCTAAATGTGCAGAACGAAATAAAGGTTACTACCCACCAAATGTTAAGCAGATTATCAGCAGTCTTTCTTTTACACAACAGTCTAGAACTAGCTCCAAAATGAGCACTTTCAATGGTATACAGTAGTTATACACAACCTGCTGATGGGCGCACCTAAAACAAGTGTGCAATACTTCCTGCTCATCTGGTGGAGACAACTCTGAAAATTTTTTGAGTTTCAGTGAATGTCACTCGCATTTTTCAGATTTTACTCGCATTTTGCAAGTATGCGAGCTTAATTTCTGACCCTGTGATTTGCAGTGCAACAGAATCTAGCCTTATGAAGTTTTAGGTATATATGAGACACATGGAAAGGCATCAAGCTCTTGTTTAAACAAGTCTTCAGGCATTCTTGTATGTAATTTATTCAAGTACAACTTTAAGGAAAATTATGCAAGAAGGCAGATATCTTGTTTCAAGATAAAGGTTGAGTTCAAGAAGAAGTAATATTCTTTCTTATCATCATGTAAGCATTTACCAGAAATTTAGCGAAAAGAAAGCACTTTGCAAGACAAATCATATTGTTACCTAGGTCAGTTACATAAGTATTTTAGTACCATGTTTATACCATAATAGTAATGGTGGCTATTTCCTTTTGTTCTTCTGGCAACTGTGTATATCTCAGATGCACTGCGCAGATTATCGGCAAGGCATGCTACGCAAGATTTTCCAGTCATGTGACTAAGCGAATCCTGCTGTAAATATACATGTAAATAAACGTGTCTCACAGAGGTACAATTTTCATAAACAAGACTCGTTCACTGTATCACATAATTACAAATTGCTATGTTTGTTTCAGGATAGCCTGTTACCACATGTTGAGGATGGGACAATTACCCTGATTGGAGCTACCACAGAAAACCCGTCCTTCCAAGTAAACTCTGCCTTGCTCAGTCGTTGTCGAGTCATTGTCCTGGACAAGCTTGATAATGAAGCTATCCTGACAATCCTGATGAAAGCGACAGAAAAACTGCATTTAAAAGTTGTGGAAAAAGATTGCCAGCAGGATGACAGTGAAGGGTACAGCACATATTCTGATAAACTGAAAAAAAAATCAAGTTTTGTTAAGTTTGAGATTCTGTAATATGGTTGTTTATTGTAGAACTTTTTTGAAAGTGGAAATAGATACAACAGTTACTGCCTAATTTCAGTACTTATGAAATTAATAAATCATTAACAATTGAAATTCCAAAATAATTAGTTTTTGTAAGTACTTAACAGTTATTAATGTTCCTGATAGGCCCTGGTACCCCATTTGCTGTTATAATTTGGAAAGTGCTTTAAGTTTGCATATTGAAGGATGTTTGCTTTGGAGAGGGGATTGTTGAATAGAGGTTTAAATGCATATTTCAGAGTAATATTTGTACATCTTTCATTTTAGAGTGTTTATAGAGAAAGAAGCATTAGAGTTTTTGTCTGCTGTTTGTGATGGAGATGCAAGAGCAGCTTTGAATGGATTACAGATGACAGTACAGTCACAGATTGCAAAATCTGGCCAATCACATACAGTTTTACATCATAATGGGTCTATGAAACAGACAGAAAGGGATGCAAAAAGAACCGTTCATGTTAAAATATCCACAGAAAATGTGAAAGAAGGATTACAGAGGTCACATATAGCTTATGATAAAACAGGTAAGGCAGTGATTATATTCTGTAAGGCATACCTGCCATACGTCTCAGATCGTCTTGGATTGTCCCAGAAATCGAGGGCCCGTCCCGGAAAGACACCCGATGTCCCGGAAAACATGAAAAACGCACATACCTTTGATCAGGCCAGTCAAATTTTTGACATGCCATTAATTCTTAAATTATTTGTTATGATAATATGTTCCAATTTGGCGAATACACCGCGTGTCATTGATAATGTCCAGTTAACAAATTACCGCAAACCCAAGTTGAGGGAGAGACATGTGGACTTCTCATTAGAATTAGATTAATATCTTTGGAGATAATCAGGGAGATATAAAAGGGTAATTGATATTTAGTGCGAAAATGGATTAAGTCTGTGTGATTTATTTACCTTCTAGTATTATCAACTGGTCATTTAATTACTCTGCTAGTATTGTTTTGGGAACTGGGAAGTTTGTTAGGCAAGCAAACCAAAAGTAAAAGCCAAGATAATCCAAGTACTTTGAAAATTTGATGATTAAGGCACAGTGGTCCAGGGTACTTTGAAAATTTGATGATTGAGGCACAGTGGTCCAGGGTACTTTGAAAATTTGATGATTGAGGCACAGTGGTCCAGGGGTAGAGCTCAGTGCTCCAGATCCAGAGGTCGCGGGTACGAATCCCATCAGAGGCGAGATTCTCTCACGATCTTCACATTCCTTACCGCTGCGCCAATACTGGTATGGAACCCAGGAAGCAGTCATCGAGAGTGGTGAATCTAAGTTGTAAGAACTTGTATCGCAATCAATGTAAAATAAATGAGTCTAAACTAAAATTTGATGATTGTCTTGCCCATTTACATTGATCTTTTTTAAGTTGATCTGTTACTTATCTTGGGTCTTTCATTGAAGGATAAGGAACTGAAGGTTAATACTATTCACACTTCTGAAAAAGTGATTCATGGCATGATACTACTCACACATAACATGTCTTGATGTCATGATGTATTTTGAGGATTTTCTGAAAATATAAATAAAGATAAACTAAAATACAAAACAGTTACTACTGTCATTTTTCATTTTGTTTTTATAACCTTTATTAATTGATGGGTAAATTATTGCTTAAAGTTTATAATGAAGTGAAGTCCAAAAGAAAAAAGTGTTCAGCACGTTTTAGTGACTCATGTTCAGGCAGCTAAAAATATATACAGATAAATGTTAAATTTTGTGACAATAAGTTAAATCTACTGATATTTTGACCCAGATCTACTGGTGAAGGCTATAAAAAAGTTGACATACACTGTGCTGTATTTTTGGCATTCTCATTAAATGGTAGGATCATCACAGTTACTTTGTAGCTACTGTCCTTGTGCAAAGGTAGCATGAACAGTATGGGCATGATTTATGAATGCCTTATTTCTAACCTATTGTTTTCTACAGGAGAGGAACATTATAACACTATCTCGGCTTTGCACAAATCTATGCGAGGCTCAGATGACAGTGCTGCCCTCTACTGGCTGGCAAGAATGATGGAAGGGGGTGAAGAACCATTGTATATTGCACGGAGGTTGATAGAGTTTGCAAGTGAGGATGTAGGTATGGTTGTATACCACTGCTTCTTTCCCTCCCAAAACTTTGCAGCTATGAGAAAATTGTATCTGCATACTGTCGTCCAAAAATTGTGACATGCATTGTTTCAAGTTCCTCTTTAGCTACACCCCTGAAACTCAGTGTGTGATACATTTAAGGATCTCTCATGTTTTTGAGGTTTCAATGGGATAAACCAGTACTCTGGCTACTGCATTTGCAGTTAATGGCCTGAGGAAGATATCAACTTTTTGAATTTTTCAGACCAGGATGTTATTTGTGGTTTACTGATTTATACTAGGGATGGTAGTGATTTCCAATTTTAATTCTTGAGTACTGGGTTATGCTTCAACATTTAATTTTCATACAAAGAAGGAACATTACAAAATATCTCTCTGTCATGGCAATGCATTTTTAACATTTCATAAGAAAAGAATTGTGATTATTCGTCTCAAATGTCCACTACTTGCATTGTGCACAGCAGCACAATGGTGTTGAATTGAACATATACTTGTAAGTGACCTTATGTGTTGTTGTGAGATGGCAGTCCATGACTCTTAAGTTCTTCTCTTGTCTGTGGATTTTACATTACATGGTTGATGCTTTAAAATGTCACATCAGTGACCAATAGGAGACATGCCTGTGTTAAAAGCTAGCCTCAGTTGCACTTCAGTGTTGGCAGCCCAAAAGTGACCACTTGGTATGGGAGCTGTGTGATTCTGAGGTTTTTCTTGTTGGAATAAAGTATTTTTAGGATGGGCAGCAAAGAAAGGTACTACAATAATTTGGTCTCAAGACTTCATCACATTATCTTTTGTCAACTTACCTTGGACTGTAATTAACTGTGAGCATGATCTGTAAAATATCAGGCATATCCTTATATTCAGACCATCAGGGATGATCTCATAATTCAAACATATACTCACACATTCTCTCCAAACGCAGATTAAATATAGATTTTTTTCACCTCAACATGATGACTTCCTTCATACATTCATACATTGTCATTTTGTCAGATGAATACTATAAATGTGAAATATAAGTTTAGATTTTTAGATACCGACCACAGCAACCAAATTTTGTTTATAAAGATAATAAATGTGCACCTCCTTTTTCAACACCAGTGATTACTAGTATATGAAAACAATAACACAGATACACTACAGGAAAAAGTATTGTCATCATAAAAACAATCTAGAATGTTATTGACTAAAAAATAATGAAAACTTGAAAAAATACTAATTACCAGAGGCTGTTCCATGAAATTATTCAGCTTATTCTACACTGAGATGCACCACATATGTACAGTTAAACAGGGATCATGTATCTGCATAAAAAACACATAGATATTTATGTTGTGGTTTCTTATGTTTCATTTTTTATTTATTTTTTGTTTATTAATAAATACATCAATTTTGGGCAGTATCAGAGTAACACCAATTGTCATGCTAAGCATGATTTATATATATGTTCTCAGAATGCACAAGTCTATGATATGGAAAATAATTCAACAAAAAGTTCATGTTTTGATAGTTACATGGTAAAAAAAAGGAATATGGACTGAAAATCTTTTATGCCAGTGATGAAAGATTTTAGACATATTTGTATTTTGTTGGTTTGTCTGTTTCAAAGAAGGTATATTTGAAAAAAAAAAATCATGAAAATTTACTGGGGAAAGCAAATCAAGAAAGACTTTAAAATCATTATACTATACTTCTAAATCCAACGGATTGATTTGAATGCTGTGATGTAATGAGATGGTTAAGGAAGGTCATTGCAACCTTAAACTCTCTGCGTAAATGGAAATAAATGACAGAAAGCAATGAACAAAATTTAAGTTGCTTGTTTGTATCTTTTTTCTTTCATGCTGGTTTTCTGTCTTAAAGTCTTCAATAACCATAAGGGATCAAAAAGACAAATAAATGAATGATTGAATTAGTTTTATGCCACAGCTAATTGATTGTTAATGCTAACACGTACAGCAAAAATTAACATTAATTTTTGGCTGATTTGAATTTTGAAGATCCTTTTGATTCCATATAGAAGGATGAATTATAAAATGCCTTGGCATAAACTTTCACCTCCTATCAACTGACAGTCTTTCAGCCCCTTAAGTACTTTGATTTTTGTTCTTTATATTTAGGCCTTGCCGATCCACAGGCTTTGATGTTAGCTGTATCTACATACCAGGCTTGTCATTTTCTTGGGAGACCCGAGTGTGAGGTATGATATGGGTTTATTTATGATATTTTTATATATTACCTACTGGTATTTTCAAAATACTAATTTTCATGAGAAAAGTGTTGAATATTGTTCAAATCTTTTTAACAGACCTAGTTATTAGTAGAGTTTAAAACTTTACAGGAAGCTGTATTTGAATTCATATATCTCTTAGAAGTGAAAGAAATTGGTGTTTACACAATTCTTGAGCATTCACTGTGTTTTCAGCATTTATCTTGAGCAGCATGTGTCTTTGTCATTTACAACACTTACAAAACTTTAACTTCAGAAACCTCTTGCCGAATGTGTAGTGTATTTGTCAAGAGCTCCAAAGTCAGTTGAGGTGTACAATGCTTACAGCAAAGCCAAGGCTTGTATACACAACCATCAGGGACCTCTGCCTGGGGTGCCCCTACACCTGAGAAATGCACCAACCAAACTGATGAAAAATATTGGTATGTGGTACAACACGTTTTCTGCAAGTATGGAAGTGCTAAATGTGTAGATCAAAGTTGTATTATCATATAAAGGGAGACAGTCATATTATACTTTGCTGCACTTTAAATACAAGAATTCATGTTACTATGTATAATTTTCATATCACATTTCGTACACACATTCAGGCATACTAACTTGGTCAGATAACTCTAGATCTCTCTGATTGACTGGGTGACCTAATATTTTGCAACCAGTCACATCTAAGATCAGGCACCATGGTCCAGGGGTAGAGCGCAGGGCTCCGGATCCGAAGCTCACGGGTTCGAATCCTGTCAGAGGCGAGATTCTCTCACGATCTTCACATTCCTCCACGCTGCGCGAATACTGGTATGGAACCCAGGAAGCAGTCATCGAGAGTGATGAATCTAAGTTGTAAGAACTTGTATCGCAATCGATGTAAAATAAATGAGTCTAAACTAACTAAGATCAGAGCTCAGTGCCAAAAAACAGCACTTGAAAAACTTCCATTTTTGGACTCTAAATTTCAATCTATGACATTTTGGGAGATGTGTCGTGGTCTGCCTACTAGTGTCAAAAGGCTATATAGACCTTGGTAAAAACAAATGTAGTATAAACTTTAATAATCTTTCTTTATGGGACTCAAACGTGTTTTTGTTATCCAGGCAATCCTGATTTAACAGAAGTAATGATAATGTTTAAAACAATATCATCAACATCATAAATATTGTGCAAGCCATGTTGAAGACACCTTGACTTCTTTTTCAATTGTTTCTCTTCTCAATAAGCAATAATGTTTGTGCTCAACCCTTTAAGCAGGTCTTTTCTTGAATTTGCATGTCCAGTACTGTCCTGTATCATCATTCAATAAATGTTGATTTTATGCCTGTAAAGGGAGACATATAGTTTTTAAACTGTTTTGAACTTGGACACAACAACCCTTCGGACAAGACCTTCAAGTAGACTAGACTGAACTTGACCTTGACCCATAAATGACCTTCACCTTTAAGGCCAAATTATTATGTCTCCCCCCAAAAATGGGGGAGACATATTGTTTTTCCCCCGGTTGTCCGTCCGTCCGTCCGTCTGTCTGTCCGTCACAAAATCGTGTCCGCTCTGTATCTTCCAAAGCCCTTGAAGGATTTTTATGAAACTTGGGTCAGATGTTCACCTCATCAAGGCGACGTGCAGAACCCACTTTGCGAGTGTGGTGTCTCAAGGGCAAGGTCACACTTGGAGATTAAATGTCAAATGCCACAAAATCGTGTCCGCTCTGTATCTTCCAAAGCCCTTGAAGGATTTTTATGAAACTTGGGTCAGATGTTCACCTCATCAAGGCGACGTGCAGAACACACTTTGTGGGTGTGGTGTCTCAAGGTCAAGGTCACACTTGGAGGTTAAATGTCAAATGCCACAAAATTGTGTCCGCTCTGTATCTTCAAAAGCCCTTGAAGGATTTTTATGAAACTTGGGTCAGATGTTCACCTCATCAAGGCGACATGCAAAACCCACTTTGCGGGTGTGGTGTCTCAAGGTCAAGGTCACACTTGGAGGTTAAATGTCAAATGCCACAAAATCGTGTCCGCTCTGTATTTTCAATAGCCCTTGAAGATTTTTATGAAACTTGGGTCAGATGTTCACCTCATCAAGGTGACGTGCAGAACCCACTTTGCGGGTGCGGTGTCTCAAGGTCAAGGTCACACTTGGAGGTTAAATGTCAAATTTTACAATCGTCTGACTCAATACTACCTGCAGCAACTGGCTGGGGGGAGACATATGTTTTTGTTCAATCAAAAACCCATTTCTAGTTGAATTTTGCTAAAATTGGCCATAACTTTATTATTAACAGTTGGATTTGATTCTTACCTGGACAAAAAAACACTTATGACAAAACTGACATGTTGAATTATTCAGGTATGACCTTGACCTTTATATGACCTTGACTGTAAAGGTCAAGTTATTGTATTTTGCTTAAATTGTCATAACTTTGTTATTTATTTACAGGTTTGATTCATTCATAGACAAAACAACACATATGACAAAACAGACATGTTGAATTAATCAAGTATGACCTTTAAGTGACATTGACAGTGCTAAATTTAGATATATCTTTGCTATTTATGGATGTATTGTCTTCATATTTGGCCTTCACTACCCAATGGACAATGCCTTCAAGAAGATTAAGCTGAACTTTAACTTGACCTTTATTTGACCTTGACTTTCAAGGTCAAATTATTGAATATTGCTGAAATTGGACATAATTTTGTTATTAATGGATGGATTTGATAATAATAATTCTAAATGATGTGGCCTTTGAAAACCCTTCACCACAATATCCTTCCTCCCATGTGTTTGCCTTTGGAAATAAGAAAAAGTCAAGCGTGGCCCCCGCTTGTGGTGGCTCTTTTTTTAATAGGAGAAAATTCACAGCCACTTCATCAAGTTTTAACACCATGAAATCATACTTGATAAATGAAGAAACAATACTTCTGTTTATTTCAGGTTATGGGAAAGGTTACAAGTACAACCCTGCACATAAAGGACTGGTGGAACAAGAATATTTCCCTGAATGTTTAGCTGGAACAAACTTTTTCAAATAAAATGTCTTAGTCATTAGATTTTTTTTATGTTCACTTTACTGAAACAATATAAAGTTAACTGTATTTTCATGTAGGAAATCTCTTTACTTTGTCAAAGAAAGTCTTGTCCCAGTAACTCTACCTCCTTCCCAAAACTGCGGCAGAATTAAAAATGTTACTGCATTTACCAGATGTACTAGAAATGCCATGGTTAATTGATTAAGCTAACTGTTTTGTTTTGACTTGAATGTTAGACAAGCTATTCCAATTTGATTGTTCAGTTATTTAATTGTGTATCACAAAACCAAACACTTCCGAGAATGAATAACCAGAAACTTCTGAGTTTCTGTATCTACTGACAGCTGGATGAGGCAATGAGGCTCTGGTTAGGAACACACTTGGTGCTTTGACTAGGATTTGAACCTTGAACCTAGGTTTGTCAGAAGTTACTTTTAACTTTATGGGTATGAATATGATACACAGTGATGGGATAAAGCATCAGAGTAGAAATGATAAGCTTCTCAAGCAAAATCAACACTAATAACTTTAATTACAACATGCTGTCTTCATTGCTTCAGTTTATTTGTTTTTTTCACTTAGAGAAGGCAAAAGCAGACCAATTAATGCAGTTTGAAAACCAAAAATACCAGCTTCTGTTCAGACATTCCACAGAAAAAAATTAGTTTAGCTATAAATTCTATATAGCATACATTTCTAGATGTAAATACCCGAACTCAACACACTGGTTATGTCACGCCTTCCTACTTTAGTTTCTGTACTGATCAGGGGAAGTAACTGCTGCAGGGAGTTTGGTAAATACCTTGGTTTGTTTCAGTGCTAGATTTACTTCATGGCTGCAAATTACAACTGAAGCTTGCTATTTGCCAACTGGTCTGGGTTATTTTGAAGTTTTCAGAACAACGCATATTGAGTTAACACTGCCTTTGTGTTAAAACATTCACTGCCTTTCTGTCAAAATCATAAATTTCACCATCTGCTAAATAACCCCATTTTTCTCCTGAGGTCATGACGACTGTAGTTACGAAAGACAGAGAAACAGAATAAACTGTGTCCATAAATAGTGATTTGGTTATTCCTGGGTACAGCTTGGCACTTCGACGAGGTTTGGCTGATCATTGTAATACGTATGACAATGCATCATTTATATTACTGTATTACATATTCGTATGAGAGATGTATGATAATTGCCTTTCATATAGCTATATTCCAGTTTTCTGTCTACTTTTTAGGTTAAAAAATAGTTAAATATATTAAATGATGTAGCAAATGTGAGAATTCTACTACTTTTTGAAGAGAAACCTTGTATATGTTCATAACACTTTCATCTGAAAGTATATCATTCAGCCAGGCAATTTCCTTGCATGGCATTAATGGCAGTTGAATGTTCCTGTAGAATGCATATACATGGCTCACAGCTTAAAACAAAAAAAAGAAAAAGTTAAAGGGGGGATGCAGCTAGCTTTTAGACTGTTGGTGACAGCCGGCAGTCTAGAAACACAAAACAAAATCAGGCATTGTCCACTTTAACACTGATGCATTAATGCGCCCACTCTGGTGTATCCACATGTTCAGACCAATATGGGACTGATCTTGTAATTCATAAATAGTCACACATGCTATCGGAAAGTGGTATATGACAGTATTTTTTGTTTCATCATTATGTCTTCCTGCAAACATTGTCCTATTGTCAGGTGTACACTATAAATATGGAAATTATATTTAGATTCTTCAGTACTGAGGACAGGGACCAAAATGTAGATTAATACAAATAATATATGTGCACCTTCTTTTTCTACGCCACGAAATGTACGAGATACAAGAAAAAAGTTGTAATGTGTGGTTAGGAAAAAAGTAGTGCAGTCATAAAAAAACTGTCTAGAGTAGTGCAGTCATAAGAACAATAATCTAGAATGTGGCTGAATATGAAAAATTGGAAAGCTACCAATATTAAGCTTATTAGCAGAGGCTGTTCCATAAATTCATTCAGGTTATCCCACACACAGATGCTCAACATAATATTATGAAAGGTTAAACAGTATTACATATTCAGAAAAAGACACACTGATAATTGTTGTGGCATTTAAAAAAACATGGTCGTTTAGGTATTGCATTTTCTTTTTTTCAGAAACATGCATTTTGTGCATTATCAATCTAACACGGACTATCATGCATCATGCTAGGAAGAACGATTTACCTATATGTAAAGAGAATGGACTAGTCTGTGAGAATGATAAAGAGTTCAGTGTTCATGTTTTGGTGACAATATGGTTGAAAAGTAATGCAAATTGAAAATCTGTTTTGCCAGTGGTGCAAAATTTCAGGCATATTTTGTTTTTGTTGGTATGTTTGTTTCAAAGCAGATAGTATTACATTAGAAAAAAAATGTCAGAATCATGATAATATATTTCTTCAGGCAACTGTTTGACTTGAACACCAGAATGTAATTCGATGGTCAAGAAAGGTCATTGCAAAATTAAACTTTCTTTGTAGATTTCTTTTGTGGTCAGGAAGTAAATGATAGAAAGCAATGAACAGAGGTTTAACTTGTTTGTTTGTTAATCTTATTTCATTCTGGTTTTCTCTCTTTAATGTCTTTGATATTTTATCATAATAATATTAATGATAATACTGTATTAGTATAACATATATCGGTAAGCGAGCAAATAAAGACAAATAAATAAATGATTGAACATGTTCATACCATGGCATGGCATGCTAATATATGTGCATCAAAAATTAGCATTTCGGTGAATTGAAGACTCTTGATTTCAAACAGAGGAATGATTATGACAGCAAAATGTGTGCCTTAGCATGAGCATTCCCCTCCTATCCAGCTGACAGTCTTACAGCTCTTGAGAAGCTTTGATTACAGCAAATGCCAGTTACATACTGCGGGCAGCTAATCTTTGAGGTATTTTCATTTATTTATCAAGGTTGCTTCCCTTGAATAAAAGCAAATGGCGTGACTGCATTTACTTCCCTTTATAATCGTTTTCTCCATGCTGTAAGCGACAGTTTGTTGTCAGTTGAAAACATGGCTCAAAAGAGAGAAGAAGTGTTATTGAAATCTAGCGAGGAATTTATTTCTTTACAGGATGTATTGTATTCTTTTAACAATAGTTTAAGTGAGGAACAAGCCTGGGCAGTGTGTTATCAGTGTGCACAATATTTTGAGAATGATTCTTCCCAGGATAGTTTCAGAGATCTCTATTATTATGGAATTACTGCAATTAGATTATCAAAAGAAGGGGATATAAAGATAGATGTAAATTTCAATCAAGGGACAGGGAAAGGGCCTCCTAGTAAGTAATTATTTTAGAACAAGCAGTGTTGTTGAAGATATGAAGATAATTGGGTAATTAGCAATTTGATAACAGATTTTTAGTAGAAAAAATAAAATTATTATTAACTTACATGTATTAACAGATCTTACATTTTTTCAGTGCTAAAATTACAAAGATGTGGTGTATGTGTTGTGTTGAATTATCATAACTGTGGCTAAATTCTTGTGATTTTTTTTGTCTGTGATAAAAAATGTTATTACCCAAAGAATTTCACAAATTAGCAAAGGTATGGAAGTTTGAAGTGTGCAAATTCTAGTCCAAATAATTGGGTGTTAAAAAAGCAATGTTTGTTTGCTAAAGGCAAATAGCTTCTGTGAAAAATTTGTTCAACCATAACATAAATATGATAGAAGTTATCTGACTGACAGGTAATAATCTAAGAGTTTTACATCATTCTGAAGAAATTTTGGTTGTGCCAATATATATTTAATCTAAAATTGATTCATTGTCCTTTCAATAAGCCATCATGATACTGTTTCCACCTTTAGCTAACATCTAGTTTTTGTGATGGTCATATTTGAATTAAGGCCCTGTCAGTTTAATATTTTTAATGTAACAAAATGTCTTCATTTACAATACCTCAATATTCTACACACTTGCATTCAGCAGATCCCGCTCAGATATTTTGGCACTATACATGTATTTCAGGCTGTAAGGAAGCCATCAGTCATAATATTTAATGCCAAAAGTAAAGTATATCTTCCATCTGTATGAAGTGTTCCTGGCCAGAAATAGGACGGAACGATCAAAGTTAAAGAAATTCCATGTTCATGTCCAGTTCTTTTGCAGATTTTAACTTACCAACAAAAACCAGTTGTACATTAAAATGTGAAGTAAAAATTTATTTCAAATAAGAATTTTGCAGCTGATTACACTGGGCAAAACTTTTAGATATTAATAATTTACTTGAAACTTCAGAAAATTAAAAGAAAGATTACGCACGATAGCATTGTACAATTTGGCATTTATATTTGTGTGCCACAATTTGATGTAATCTTTCCTTTCATTCTTTGAAGTAAAAGATCAACAATTTTCCAAAATATTCTTTTAATTGCCTATCCAAACAATTCCTTTATTCATCTAACCATTTACTAATACAACAAGAAAGGGTTTTAATACAATATTTCAATACTGTGAAAGTATTTGGCCTTGCTTTGAAGGCGATAACTTTTCTAAGAGGATTTGACAAAACTTTGAATACACAAAAGGTTTCTGTGTTAAATACAGCTTAAGATATCAGTTTGTGAATTATAAGTAGAAAGGTCACCAGTGTTTTGGTAAAAGAGTCACAGAAATATTTTTACTTTATAATATAAATGTATAGTAGAAATAATAGAAAGAAAAAGTAAAAAGATATATTTTTGTTAAAGTTTATCAATACTTTAGATTCATTTACAATGTGACAGCTGGTTGAATATAAAATACATTTAACTGAAGATGTTTTTGTCTTTAAAACATTTTACATAATTGGCTTTTGTTGAAATAGTTACGAGAATAGAAATACAATTTAGTATCTATTTGTGGAATGAGAGCAAACTGATTTATCTATACATACAAATAAAAGGGGAGATAGGTTAGTATGAACTATAGAACATAAATTGCCATTCAGTCAATAGATACGAAATTACTGAAACTATGTAGGCAGAAAAAAAAGCTATCACATTGTGTCATTTGCATGACACATTAACTGTTACAGAAATGTACATACACAGCTGTTTTAATGACAAATTAACATAAAGTCTCATTATTTGTTCTCTTCAAAGCACCAGTCCTTAAGCCAGAGACACAATTTCCCCATGGATTAATATATACTGGTCTCTGCCAATGTCTGCTGCTGGATGTAATTATAGAGGAATTTCTGAAACCAGCACAAATATTTTGAGAGTGATATTTCTGCCTTATTCAGCACTTTGGTTCAGACTAAAATCAGTCTTGGTAATGTTATCATTCTATGATTTTATGACAGTATCCCTTAAAAATAATTTGTACAGTGGGAAAGTCAATAAATTTCACTTATTGTAGTACAATGTGCAGTGGGGAAGCCAAAATTTTTCACTTAGTTGTAGTATATTGTTATTTAAAGATTAAATTTTAACTATTTCATATGTTTTTGGTATCTGAGAATTTTTTTAAAAAATGATTGAGACAAGACTCACCTGCAGAAAAGTTTCTAGTTCTGCTTTGTGACAATACAAGTCAATCAGTCATGCCCAAAAATTTAATTACTCGTACCAAATCATTATAGGGGAACTCCAAATAAAGATTGAGAAAATGGTAGCTTTTAGGAAACTTTATGTTAGCAACAATTTATATATTTTGAAAGGATGTTACAACATCCATCAATCTTATTCAATGAAATATTTATGAGGGGTTTATTTGTACTTTAAATATTGCTTAATGTCACTAAAGAATCCTGTCTGGTGGGAATTTTACATCAGCCCAGTTAATTTAGCTGAGTTGTATAAATTAAGTTACTGGGTATATGCGCAGGTCGTGCAGAAATAAAAGCATTCTAAAAAATAAAATACAACATTGAAATTGAAACAGCTTCTTCAAATAATTTATGATCAAGTTTTTTATATGTGCTGAAATATTTTTGTTTTCTTGCTCTGTACATAAAAAAAAGGTTTTCTGGCTCGTTGCATGTTTGTCTGTCTTTTTACATGTGATGTATTTTACTGTATTAAAACATGCTGTAACAGTTTAATGCTAAAGAAAGGTCACAGTGACTTTATGTTACATATAATGCTTGGATATCTCATTTCAAATAATATATATAAAGTTAGTATTATCACTACATGCTAGGAAAGTTGAAGGACAGAGCTAGATTTTCTTATATACATGTACTGAAATGTAGACCAATGTTTCTCCGTGTGATTCTATTATAACTTTAAAGAATGTTGTCGTTTTTTGCAGAAGTTCCATGTGGTAAGAAAATGAGACTTACTTAGATTATAGAAGTGAATCGAACCCTTTCACTTACACACTAAATTTGACATAACAAAGAAGTACAACTTTCTGTGAGTTGTCTTTGAATGCAAGGGACTCTTTCGGGCCAAACAAGTTCAAACTTTAAATCCTTCCCTAGCGAATGTAAATGCAACATGATCCCGTTTAAATCCATCAGGCAAATAAAGATCTAGCCTGCCTTACAATGCATGTGGTATTTTCCGCATTGTGCATTTTCATTTTGTCAAACTAATCTTTAAGATCAACATGTAAACTTGTCATTTAGAGTAAACACAGAAGTATTGTATGGTCAAAATTACTCTTCATAAAGGTAGTAAACATGTAGCTTTTAATCTAACCTTTTTATTTCTTTTCTGACCCTCGCTGTGAGCAGTTTCAGTAGGTTTCATTTTTGTCTATGCATGGTAAGTTTTTAAGATACCAGTATGTAAAGGTATATAAAAATTAGGCAGTTTCCAATCCCCACACCCACCACAACCCCTGTGACCAGTTAGTACACTTCCAGCCTATTAGATCAGATGACATTGGTATGCAAAAGAAGTGTAAGCTACCCTTATGGAAGCAAGAAGCTCCTTTTCCAAAATCTTTTCCTTAAGTCTAAAGATGAGAGAAAAATCCCCACTTCTGTTGGTATTGTTGTACATGATGGGCCTGTTTCTTCGTCCATGTACAGCACAAAGAATGCATGTCACAGTTGGCATGTTGGCTTGTTAACATACCAAGTTCAAACATCTTTGTGACATGCAGCCTACAAGATTCAAAACATGGCAGTTCACAGAACTACAGCCCCTGTTGTACCATGTTTTTCCTACATATTTGACAGTACTTAAATATTTTCTCACAAGACTGGTTTGTTCCTTATTACTAACTTTGTGATACATGTACATGTATATTGTATTTTTACTCTAGTTAATCAATCCTGTAATTTGAAAGAATTACAAGTAATTCAAATTCTTCTTTAACTTCTCTTTGCTAACAAACAACACTAAATGACTTTTGGATTTACATCAATAACATTTCAATTTAATTTTTATAGTTTTACTCCTGAATTTTTCTTCTTTGGCTGTTCCATGCATGTACTAAGAAAAGAAAATAATACTTTTAAGTACACAAAGTAAACAATGTTTTTTAGTTGTTTATTTTGATCTTAAATAAGAAATACTTGCATAATGGACATACGTATTAAAAATCCACTGCTCAGGTCAGGTTTTCCAGCTGTTTTTTTGCAGCACGTAATTACACAAATTTCTGAGTTGTGCTATGAACATTTTCAAACACCAAATTCTGTTTACCTTTTTAATATTGGTTCACCGTTTAGCAGTTTTGTGTAGTCAGCAGTTAGGTATATTAAAGTGGTCAGCTGTAGTCGGCAGTCTGGTGTAGTCAGATGTTAGGTGTAGTCAGCAGTCAGCTGTAGTCAGTAGTCAGTTGAAGTCAGAAGTCAGCTGTAGTCAGCAGTCAGCTGTAGTCAGAAGTCAGTACTTCAGTGCTTTATGCTACGGTGATGTGCTCATATGAGAATCTGGCAGCATTATTCTGCTATTTTTTAATGATTTTCCTATTGAAGTGTAGACTGTCATTTTCATAAAATGCAAGGTACATTGTATGTCTGTTTAGGTATGGTCTGTCTTAAAGCACTGCACCAAGTAAGGGGCAGGGTTCAAATTTAGCGGTCGCAAACTCGCAAAATGCGAGCGAAAATGAGAAAATGCGAGTGCAAAATTTAAGCACTCGAAATAATTTGCGAGTGCGCCGGAAAAACGACAGACATCCCAAGTTCTGACTTATCCGAAAATCCACGTTTGCCGGTGCGTGAAAAAATGTCCCTAGCACCGGTCACGTGATCGCTCTACTTGTAGACGCTTGTTGAATTAATCCGGTATACGTTCATCCGATATTAAAGCGCGTAGATGACTAAGACTATTTGTTTACAGGTATGAAACCACCAATTCAGTCAAATAATGGCGTCTAGAAATAGTTCTCAGTTTTCTTGGCTATTTTTAACATTTTTGCCCTAATCTGTGTATTTTTTTGCTGGAATCATTTTGTTTGACTATTTCTGATAGTGTGGTAGCAGTTTTATGCTCATATGCATTCAGAATAGAATTCACAATGTGAAATTGTTTCACATACCCCAATCTGAAAATTAGCTCAGATTTTTTGTTAATTTTGTTAAGTTCACATGAGCAGAAATATCTTTCTTGTTTGAAACACAACCCCCACATTTTTTGCTATTTTTCATGAGTACAGATATAGATCTACAAGAATATGTAAGTTAAAGCTATTTAAAAAAAAGGTTTTGCTATGTTTTACAGCTCTGTGAACTTTATGAATTTTATATAGAATAAAGAAGGAATCTATTTGGTGGTTTCACACCTACATTTATTTGTCATACAGTCAGTGATACAACTGTTTGTCTGCAACTTTTCACGTTTTGTAAATATTGCTTAGCTAGTAGAAAATTGATTTTGCTAGTAGAAAAAATGGTCACTAGCAAATATTTACCAGTAGACAAAAAAGTTAAATTTGACCCCTGAAGGGGTATTCCAAATTGGAATTCACCAATATTATCAAAAGGTACAGTGATTTTGTTGACAAACTGATCAATATGACATACTTAATCGGCAGTGATAAAACTCATGAAAATTAGATTTAAATGGATTAATATCCATGTTGATGTTCTAACAATGTTTAAGTGGGTCCCTTGAAATCAGAGAAAAGTAAACCTTGTAACACAGTTTCAGTTTCGATAAAAACGTTTTTCATGTTTGATATGACGTTCAGGAATGCGATTTTCTTCACTACCTGATTAACATATAAATTTGAAAATTTTAACCTATGGAATTTCATTCAGTGGGTAATCGTTGTAGGAGATATTTGATTATAGCAGTTAAATACCAGATATATCAAAAGAAAATCTTTTAAAAGGTGAACTTAAATCGTTCAGTTGTTCAGCTAGATCAAATGTTGGTGATGCATTTGGCTATTTGCACATTCTTCAAATTAGTTTCTTTATTTTTTAAGGTTCTTTGTGCATTCTTAAAGGAAATTAATTTTTTGCTCCCCACAGCTCTTCCTGTCTGTTTACAGATAATTTGATTTTTGTGAGTTAGGATAACAGGCCCATGATGATAAGTAACATAATCAACAAACAGTGCATTAAAACATATATGACGGACGACATGGGGAAAAAGGGCTCTCAGGCATTATTTTTGGAAATTGAACTTTTTACTTATTTTGAACGAATGATATCCCAGATTATTATCTGAAAGTTTCAGCTTCCTTCATAGAGCAAATACGATATACTGTCATGTTAAAGAGGAAAATAAGGCACGATTGATATGCCTTAAAATAACATCACATACATGTACCCGGTAATCTGACGTCAGATTCTACATGTATCTAAGTTAATGGTTTGCGTTAAATTAATATGGTAGATTTTATATAATTATTATTAAACTTTTTGCAATTTATTGTAAAATTCTATGCCTTTTCAGCGTATCGCAACTTTTTTACTAAATTATAAACGTTATCATTCAAAGTTGTGATTTATTTAGTTAATATCATTTTAAAATAACAAAGAAATGTCTCCAAAACCTGTCCCCATGGTAAGAGTCATTAAGAAATTTGATTCAAAATAGGTATTTTTATGAAAGCCTATCTTCAGTATTTCAATTTGTTACTTAAACTTTGTTTTTGAGGAGGATGATAAATTTGTCATCATCGCTGATTATCAGTTCAGTTTACTTTAATAGTGAAACAAATGTCTGAGTGCCCTTTTTCTCAATGTTGTCAGTCATATGATACTGTACGTATAAATAGGTATTTATCAAAACCCAGTTTAATAAGCTGCTGCAACATAATATCATGTTGGAAGCATAAAATGCAGATCAGAATATTCCACCAGTTGCTTATCATAAGATGTGAAGTGTCATACGATGTACACGTAACTTTAAAATGTGTTACAAAGATTACTATCTGAGGAATATCATCTTTCTCAGCTTCCTATATGGTGAAAATTCTTCCTTAAAAGGGTATCTGGGTTTACTTTGATAGTACAATTACTTGTATATGTTTGATAAATGTAAAAGTGTTTAACACTCTTTCACCTGTTTGTTTGCACTTGATATACAAGAGACTTTAATTACCCAGTTTGATCAAAGCTAATTGTCCAAGGCAAACAGTTATCCCAAAACTACATTGGAATGTTATCAACTTCCGGGACTGTTAGTGGACTGTTACCCATAAAGTGTCAATAAATACCCACAACGTTGATAAATACCCATAATTTGTCTTTTCATTTTAATACCAGCAGGAGTTAGTCTTAAAAAATAAATCTTAGAGTGCTTCAGGGCTTACTTTTAGACAAACTGTATGCTGAATACAAACAGAGTTTGGTCTGACTAAGAAAATCTTTGAGTTGTCTAAATATCTAGCCTGAGGTCACAAAACCCAAGGTCTGTAAGATTCAGATATTTAACACAGACCGCTCAGATTGTTACCCCATTGACCAGGTTGTGTTCTAGACTAAAGTATGTTTACAGGGTGATAAAACATTAATACTTTAAAGCTGTTGGGATATTGGTCCTAGTGGAAGGTTTTGGACTTTGCTAACTTGCTAAGCAACCTTTCAATGTTATCTTGTCAGCAGGATTATAAACAACAATAAATGTAATGGTCTGTTTAAAGTGTTAACCAATAAAGTCACAGGCATTGATGGCTCAAGCTGAAGATTAAACTGGATACACATTAATGATTTGATATATAGTGTGGTCAAATCTAAATGTCCACTTGTGCTAGTTGACCATGTTGATAAGTCATTCAGTTCATGAAGTCTTTGCCAGTTATTGCAGCTTATTCACCTTATGCATGTCCACTTGTGCTTGTTCACTGTGCTGCTTGGTCACCCAATGCTATTGCCCATTTGTGCTACATGTAGTTGACCTGGCTGCTTGGTCACATAATGTACACCAGCTTATGGAAATTGACCATGCTGCTTGGGCACTCAATGCATTCTGGCTTAAAATTGTGCCAGTTGACTGAGTTGTTTGGTCTACAAGTCCATTTCATTTTTGCTAGTTGACCTTGCTGCTTTGTCACCATGTGCATGCCCGCCTCTGCCAGTTGAACACGCTGCTTGGTCACTCACTGTAGCTGAACACTTTAGCTTATTTATCACAATTTTCTTTGCCAAAGCAGTCACCATGCAGTCACATTTTCATTAGTGTTGTAAAAAGAATCTGTTAAGTGTTCTTCTGAAGTTCAAAAAAGTTCAAATAGAGATCAGATGTATAAACTAAAAAAGACTGTTGAAACTGTTACAGTCACTGGATACTAAGTCATTATTACAGGGCTATTAGTGTGACTATAAAATAGGAATGAAATACCCATTACCCTGTCTTAAACCTGTGACTTTTGTCGAATAAATTTACCACACAGTGACACACAGTTACACATACAAATTTCGTACCCTGTCACCTGCTGTTGCCTTTAAATCTTAACATCAGTGAAAAAATGTAAGTAAATCATCAGTAAATTGAAACTTAATTAAAAAAAGTATTTTACCTGTTACCCGTGTTCTTATGTTTTTTATCACTTATGAGTTAATGATGTTATTATTTATTGAATACCTGCTTTTAGTATAAGTCTTACTCATTTTCAAATTGGGGTCAACAATTTCATGTGTTATTTAATAATTGATTTAATATAGGCCCTGTTGTTTGTTCGAGGGCAGTCGTATTGAACCAGAGGCCAAAGGCCAGTATGACTGTCTCGAGGACAAATAACAGGGTCTATATCAATTCAATTATTTAATGACAATTTTATTTTTTAACAATTCCAAAATTGCTCACCCTCCATCTTCTGTCATCTGCTTGTTTTCATGAGAGTTGCAAGTTGTGAAAAAAAATCTGCTATTCACACAAATAGCATACTAAGGCAATATACAATCTTTTTGGGTTGTCGCTAAACAAGATAAAAATTGATAGAACAATTACAAATTTTCCTAAATCGAGACACTATCACTTGGAAAAGAAAATGGCTGCCGTTTAAATTTGAATTCTATGGTCCCTACCACATTGTTTCAAAAAGAAATTTTATAATAAGATCAGTTGGGTTTGCCAGCCATCATAACAGAATACACTGTTAAACAGAAATCAGAAATTGATCAACTGAATTCATAAAGGTTTTCGTGATTTAAAAATTGATTTGTATTACGTGTTTTACTTAGTAATTCAATGTCGCTCTATGTGATCTGGAATTCTCCTGTTATGCGTATTCCTTGTTCACTTGTACTTCAGTTTTTTGTTAAGTATTTGAGGAACGTCTTTCATGCTCCTCGTATTTATCTTTATTTCTATTTGTTCTATTGATTTGATGATTTAAAAGTACATTTAGAAAGCATAAGAAGTTTTATAGCCACTTGTGAAACGATATACCATCATATTTAAAGCCATTTGTCAGGATTTTGCTCGTTCACGATTGAAATGAACTTAACCAGTATGAAATATATATCACAAATTAAAGGAACAATTTTGACCCCTGTGTGTGTTGTAAACTTAAGACGTAAAATGTCTTTCCAAAAATTTATTTTCCTCTGTATTCTAAACAGGATTTGATCATTTGACTTACAGTGTATTGAACAGCAGACCTCGTCTCTAAAATCTTAGAACAGATTGTAAGTTTCACTTAAAAGTTCGTTCAGATACATTGTACAATTCAGGTATTGCCAGTACTCACACACTTAAAATACCTTTTTAAAACATCAAGAAAAAGTTCCAGTTACTATACGAGTTTAATTTCCAGTATGTTAGATTGTCATGAAGATTGTTCCCGACTGAATTTCATGTGTGGCCAGGTCTTTCTTTTTTATATCTATAGCATGATACATGTATATCTAAAATAATGACACTTGGCATAACTGTTTGAAACATAGCTTGTGGAAGAAATAATTGACATGTTAGTCTTTGTAATTAAAGATTGTCCTATTTTAGATTTTTGATGACAGTTGTCAGTCAAGAGACAAATCAACCAAGCACAGTTTACATATGTTTTTCTGGGATGAATGACATAATTATGACTGCTAATTGCTTGATGTCGAAGGTTTAAACTCGAAATGGCTCTGTGTCAATGGTTACTGTCATGTTGTGGGTGATAAGATGTAAATTAGGTGGTTGAAACCATAATTACATACTCAATAATTATGCCATTTATGTCAGTTAACATGCCTGCTGTGTGTGTGTGAATAAAATGGTTCATTAAGACCTGAATCTGTGATAAAGCAGCATTTAACCTAAAATGCATATTCAGAAGTTACATAGGGAGCATTCTGGCCAAAAGAAATGCTGACTTCACACAAGCTGTTTTCTTATACACATAGCCCAGCTTTGGCACAGAGATGACTCCTAGGGGACTGGTTGACAGCTGGGTCTAATATCCAAGGGCTTCTGCCTCTAAAAATAATGACCCAACAACCATATAACTGGAAGTTTTTACTCCTGATATAATTACAAAAAAATGTAAGTGATATTTTGACAATATTTGATACATGATTACAACTTAAAATGAATATGATTGCAGCTACTAAAATGTTGCTTAAGGAATCAGTTTAAACAAGATTGGAGAGCTATGTACTTAATAGGATTATTCAAGATATAAAAATGAGTTTGACTGTAAAATTACTTAAATTTCATAGGCAGTGATTACTTGAGAAAACTTTATAGTTGTCTTAGATTCACATGATTGTCATAACATTATCTAAATAATTATAGAGACAGGACGGAAGATTATACTTTGTAACGGACTTTGCACAAATTGTAACTTTAAATCAGTGGAGTCAGAATATCATTTTTACATATATGTAAGATATATTCACATATTACATGAAAATGTATTTTATTACTTCTTGGCCAAAATTGACTTAGCAGCATCAAATACAAAATAAAATGTTAATGGAAAACTTAAGTTTCTAACAATTAAGGCATGTAGACTCAGAAACACTGTTCATTAGAGGTTTATTACATTTAGAATGTAACATTGTACACCTTTATTTTTAATTATTATCTTATACTAATTTTATTAATTTGTTTATATTTTGTTGTTTTTTCAAGGCAAAGGCATGTTTGTTATCATTTTGCTATGTTATATTGCTATTTTTTTAAATGTCTTAAAACACAAGGCAGTAAAACCAAACATTTACACCTAAAAAACTGCCTTCTCATTTGCAGTGACCACAATTAATTTTTTAAAAACAACTTAAGGGTTTTCAAGGTAGATGAGTAAGTGAAAGTCTCTGTTTACAATTGTATCTTATATATTTTTGTGTTGATTTAGGATAAAAGCAAACTGATTATGGTGAGCATTTTTCTATTTGTCATAGTGGAAAAAGGTCAAGGTATTAGTATACTCTTTGTCTCCTCTTCAGCTTCAGTGTGATTTTTGTTGCTAATTACTTCATGCAAAAGCTTAGTAACAAATTTAATTTATCTTGGTCTCACAGAGGTTACTGCTATAGAAAAAGAAAATTGTACATGCCGAAAAGGTAGTCTTGCTGTGCTGAATGTAAATTATATATAGTTACCTTAGCTCAGAAAAAAATTGGGTTTAATTGTTCCAGCTGATTAAGCTGCTTAAAGAAAAGTCTTTAGAAAAGACATTCTTGCACCCTGATGTCACTTACACAGAATTATTTCATTCACAAATATGTATCTTCATTTTGTTACAATTTTATATAGGATTTACAGATTTAAGTTCTTTCAAGCCCTGATAAAAGGGGTCTGATGTTTTATTTGAAGGACCATTGGGTAACTTTATCCCAGATCTAAAATGAGCGCAAACAAAAGAGTGTTTATTCACAAAAAGATGCACAAAATCTTGATAAAGTATTCAAATAACAGTAGGTGTGATCATTAAAGAATTAAAGGATCTTATGGATGGTAATCAGTGTGAAGAAATTGCTTGTGTTCAATACTCTAAAGAAGATAGTACATTTAGGATTGACATTTGAAGCCATTTGCATTGAAGGTATAATTTGAATGCACTGATGGACTAGACCATATCTAGCCTATGTAGCCTTGTGCACTGCATACAAACACAGACCCTTTTGAGTTGAATTGTACCCTTATTACAGTAATATCTGTTTCAAGACTGATGTATGAGTTAAGGGTGTACAATTTTGAAAGTTACCTGTACAGAATTTATGAATATATTTGTCAAATTGTCAGCAAATATTGTCAGCAAATATCCAATGCTGTTTGGTAGTGTTATTATGTATCTAGAACATATTTTTTCCACCTTGTTCAGTTTTAAATTTCAGGGTATTTGTCTCACCTCAGCTGTAGACCTATCAAAAAGACCATTTACATTTGTGGCCAAGATAATAACAGCCAGTTTACAGACATGATAGGCTAAATCACAGTGAAAGATTAAAAGAGAGAAAGTGTATTCAGAAAGCCATAATTATTATATTATTTAAAGATGACTACCAAACACTACTGCATTTTAAAAGGAGTAACAATGACTTATTCTGTCAAGAGACTTTTTTTCTTTTCCACCAGTGACAAACTTTTTAAGGTATGTGTTGTTATGTGTTGTTTGTTATTATGTTCGATCAAAGGCTTTGAGACATACAGGTTAGTGGAGGTCTTGAAATTAGTGTCTTTAATCAACAGAAATCTGATGACTAACCTGTCTTCTGTGACTGTTGGCCATTAACTCAACACAGTTGAATGTCTCAGCTCAACAGTTCTGTATTCTGATAACATCTTACTGTAACAATATATATAAGAACAAATAGCCTCTATCATTTGATTGGCCTGACATATACACATGATATGTATGACAAATAAAATAGGTTCTCTTTTATACCTTGACCTTGATCTACTGATATATATGTCACAAATAAATACAAGGGTGATCTGAACTGCTGAGTCTCTGCTGGTGGACTGAGTGTTTGCTAAGAGTTGCCTGTTGTTCACAGTTCAAGCATTGATTCCATGAAACCTGTTCAACATCTATTCCCCAATTTCTTTGAATATAGTTAGTAAAAGTATCATGAAGCATATTTTTGACCACTTGGCCAGTTAAAAGGAAATTGGTATATGATTGTTTCTGACCTCAAATGCCATATTATCTGCTCTTGAACAGTTTCTGTTGCCTGTATACTTGTATGTATTGAAAATATTTCTGTGCTTACTGTTATACATGTACACCAATTTCATGTTTCTGTTGAATCCAGCATTTGGCATTTTGAGAGAAATGTTAGGGAATTCAAAGAGATATTGCTGTATCGATGTTCTAAGTGAGTTATGTTTCTGTTAAAAGATTCTAAATGGGGAAGTGGATTCTTTGTGGTATACTTTTTTTTTGTGAATATTTGATTGGCGTGTGTACAAACTATTAACATTGCAGGAATCTGGAGAGAAAAGAATATAGGAAATCAATGGCGTTACCCAACTTAGACATGATAAATATAGGCATTATACTCTCTTAGGGATCTAGCTTATGCTAGATGAAAACAGATTTTAAAGTACAGATCAGCCACTCGAAATGCTTGATTGTGGATCAACGAAGTATAAATAGTCACTGATTTCTAGAAATTTAACCATTCAAAATGAGAAAGTTGTTTCAGAATGGAATACTCAGCACCACATACTCAATGGAAACACAAAACTGCCATGCTTTTTATGCCAATGCAAAATAAGTTATTGAAATGTAATAATATCTGACCTTTTTATTGTTTTATATTGTATGATTTAATGCAGAGTATAAGCTTTCTAAGGTGGTTCTAAGGTATTTTAATGCGGAACTTCATTTCTAAACTTAATATGAGAGAAACACCACACACATGATAAGACATAAACACAACACACATTGGGACGGTATGCTTTTGTCTAAATAGGAACTGTATGCATTTGTCAACTTGATATGACATAAATGAAAAGCAACACACATTGGAACTGAAGGCATTTGTCAACTTGATATGACATAAATGAAAAGCAACCCACATTGGAACTGCATGCATTTGTCAACTTGATATGACATAAATGAAAAGCAACACACATTGGAACTGCAGGCATTAATCTGTTTGATATGACATAAATGAAAAGCAATACACATGGGAACTGCAGGCATTATTCAGTTTGATATGACATAAATGAAAAGCAATACACATGGGAACTGCATGCATTTGTCAACTTGATATGACAGAAATGAAAAGCAACACACATTGGAACTGTAGGCATTTGTCAACTTGATATGACATAAAAAAAATGCAACACACATTGGAACTGCAGGCATTTGTCAACTTGATATGACAATAAACTAATGCAACCCACATTGGAACTGCAGGCATTTGTCAACTTGATATGGCATAAATGAAAAGCAACCCACATTGGAACTGCAGGCATTTGTCAACTTGATATGACAAAAATAAAATGCAACACAAATGGAACTGCAAGTACATGTTATTTCATTAATGACATAAATGAATTGCAGTACACATTGGAACTGCATGCACTTGTAAACTTAGTATGACATTTGAGTAAGATAAATGCACATTTGCTGTATAACTGTTGAACAATGTGAGTAGGAGGCAGGTATGGTGATGCATCATGTAAAAGCATATTTAAAGTGATGCCTCAATGTCTAGCTTGTTTAATTACTTGTATGACTATCAGTTTTAGTTTATTACATAAAACTATGTTAATTATTACTGAGTCAGGTCTGATTGCAATGCAAAGCAGTACAGTACATTATAGGGAAGTCACAAGATATATTTATTAAAGTAACAAAAGGCCATTTTCATGTTCAGACCTTTGCATGAACAACATTTTTTTTTTCTTTCTGATAATGATATTGCATATACCCATATTTAGTATGACCATTAAGATGGGTAAACTTAATGAATTCTTAACAACATTAAACAACATTATCTTACATTAAATCTCAGGAGAGAAAGGCATGATGACAACTGTGCCTTTTGGCCTGTATAAAGGTCTTTTATCTTGCAATGTAATTAAACTGCTGAAAAGACTAAAATGGAGACCCCTGTATTAGTTGCTCAGTATTTGGTCAGTCGAGACCCCAGTATTAGTTGCTTAGTATTTGGTCAAACAAGACCCCAGTATTTAATAGTTGCTGAGTATTTGGTCAAACAAGACCCTAGTATTAGTTGCTGAGTATTTGGTCAATCTGATTTTCCACTGACTCTTTCAGATCTGATTTTAAATACTCAAGTCTTCTCAAGAAAGTTTCAGATTGTTTAACTTTATTATGTGTTTTATTAAGGACTGGCTTGTATATTTAAGTAGGAAGTTTGTGAATGCTGACATGTTTATTGCAACCTGGGTATATCCTATCCTTGAATGGATATATGTGATACTTGATCCTACAGTATGGTAAATATAGGTCATTATTTCCCATGTTCTAGTGAATCATGAATTATGTATTATTGTTTGTCTTGCAAAGTTTAAGTGAATTTGGATATGTTGTTCTTTGTGCAGTTTAACAGCAGGGATCCAGGCATCATTTTTGTGCAAAGGTTTCTGCTCAATAACTGGAGTTTGCATTGAGATATTGCAATGAAACTTTTGATAGGTGTATGCTCATTTCCTAGATGCAAAGCTTGGCTTTGTCTTCGAGGTCAAGGTCGCTGTTATGAAAAATTGTAATAAATGTTTCTGCTCAAAAACTTGAGTTTGCATTGATCTTTAGCAATGAAACTAGATGTGTTGGTAATTTTTCTGAATGACAAAAACCACTAGGGACATCACTCAGGTCAAGGTCATGAAAAAAATGGTTTCTACTCCAAATAACTTGAGTTTGCATTGACTTATTACAATGAAACTTTCTGTTTATGTACCTTTCTCATCAATAAAGCTTGGGATTTCTCTTGGGATCATTAGACTGAAGTCAAAGTCATTATTACTATAATTTAACTTCATTAACTTGAGTATGCATTGACCTACTTTAATGAAGCATGTAGATATATCTTCCATAGAGACCAGATGCATCATGGATTTGCACACTTGATCACTAGGCTCAAGCTCATTGTTTTTGCTTGAAATTTGTAGTTTGGATTGACTGAATGCAATGAAATTTGCTGTAATTATATCTTGGGATTACTTTGTAATCAAGGTCAAGGTAATTTTTTCTCAAATTAAAGATTGGATTCTGCTCCAAAGTTTGAGTTGGTATTGATCCATGTCAATGCAGATTGCTGGGTATGTAATTTATCACAGAAGAAATTCTTTAAGTTAAAACAATCTGTTGCTGTATGTTTATCTTTTTGTATTCTTTATATGTATGTCAGATATTTGATAAGCTCTATGACAAGAGATCTTTTTTCCTGTTTTGTCAGCATGAAGACAGCTTTATAGATCTGTCAACTGCCATTTTTCAAGGTAATCAACTGTCAAGCACCATATTGCTTTGTTAATTAGAAACATTTTAAAACATTGTTGACTACTGTCATGATTATTAATGAAACTAGAAGATGACAAATACCCCCACAACTGCACATGCAGCAGAAGCAAATCTTGAGTTACTATAGTTACTGTAGGAGCTTTTATGATAACACATGTAATTATGAAAATAGGGCACAAGGTTTTCTTAGAGTTTGTGTTGAGTGTTGCATGTTTTATGCTGTTCCATCAAACTGAATCAGGTTATTTTGTTTTGGTTTTGGTTGCTATTGCGGCATTGCCTTTAAATTCAGACCAAACTGGAATAATTGGAATGTACATGTAAGACGGTATTGACCTTAACCTACTGAATTTTAAGGCATTTGTGACCAGTTTAGACCCAGATTAGTCATAAATGGGGAAGAGTACAAGTTCAAGGGACAATAACTCTGCAAAATATGTCTTGCACATGCATCTACATTGCCTAGTGACCATTCCTGCCAAGTTTCATTTCAATCAGTTGAAAACTGAAGGAGGAGTTCGCGATGGAAGGTAAAGATGTCAAACGTGGCACCCCCCTGCAAACTTCATTTGCGTGGGTATGATGATTGGTACCTATCTAATCATTATTGTGCCGATTTCTTTATTGTTATTGTTGCAAGTGTATAGAGGCATTTTTCAATGATAAACTTTCCACTTGTATCGTTACTCTATTATCTTATTGAAAAAAAGTAAAGTACATCCATAAATAGTTATAAATACCAGTGTTATTGTCAATAGTGAGTGAGAAAAAAAACATTGAAGGCTTGAATCTGCATACTTGTATCTTAGAGTGATTTGCCCATTCCTCAGTTGAGTAAACTGTTATGTTGGAATAGTGCTTGAGATCACTGCCAGATCTGTATAGAACTGACAATTAGTCAAAGAAGAATCAAACATAGTACAGTACTTTGGTCTGTAGCCAAATTCTTGGACATTATCATCAGACAACTGTCTTACTGTACCTGTTTATGATTTAATAAGTAATGTCATATGATGCACTACTGTTTTGAGAGCATGCACTGTTCAATGTAGTTGTTATTTTGTTATGAGGTTAACTATACAGTAGCCAAGGTCTATGACAACACATAGTAATATTATTGTTCTACATCATTATTAAACCCTAACCATGCTACTTATCTTAAATGGACTTGTCCATCTCTAAATTTGGACAGATCCATTAATTGTTTATGGGGGTGCCTATCAAAAATTTACTGACTGAATGGTGATTAGGGCAGACCATGATCAGACTGCATGGATGTGCAGGCTGATCTTGGTCTGCAGTAGTCACATGCCTCCAGCAGGGTAAGTGTTAAGGCATATACATGTATCATTATATTAGTATCTGATACTTGTCATTAGTAATTTTTTTGTGTAGCTAATATAAATATTGCCCTGTGCCCAAAAAGATATTTTCATAAATCTGTCATTTCATAAGACAGAAACAGACAAAAATCTATGTGTAGGCAAGTAATGTTAATGGAGGAGAGTGGAATTGAACTAACAACTCCTTGACTGCCACTTCAGTCCAGTACCACAACTAAGGAGCACTTACCCACTTCTTTCATTGGACCATTAGGACAAGTATTGATAAAACTTGAGAAGCCAGCTCAACTTTGGATGAAATTGAAATCAATAACTGAAAAATATCTTCTGCTTGCTTAAAGGCAGTGTTGCTCCTTTCAGGACAAAGTAACCAAATAAAAGTCCCCTGCAGACATATTTGTAGTGTTGAAATCTTTAGAATTTGTTTTCTTTTCACAGTGGTGCTAATTGTTAGCACTTACACTTTGTTGATATAACGTTAGGGTCAGTGGCTTGAGGGCACGTAACATATTTGCATATATCATATAATATTATGTTTAGTTTCTTCTGATCTATTTACAAAGCATCTTTTTTGGCAATTTACAAGAGAAGTGATCAATAAAGAGTGAAAAAGTAGCTAATAAAGGGCAAAACATTAGGGCATTATTGATACTTCCTGTTGAATGTGTGGGTAGTGGATATCACTTAGTACACTATTTTACATTATTGTAAAGAATCATACTTAGATCTTTAAACAATACATGATTGTGCATCTTTGCAAGGCACTAACTTTATACAAATATTTCCTTTGAGAGTGTACAGAAAAGCTCATTTTTCTTAACCAGTCTGTTGCCAAATCTGTTGTCTGTAATTTATCTCTACCAGACATACTTTATGAGTAATTGATAAAGAATATTTTGATAGAGAATACTATATTATGTTAACCACAGAAGAGAAGAACCATATACAAGACTATTATTGCCTTGTAAGGCACTAACTCTGATGCCACTGAGGACTACGGGGCAGGGTCTGATCCTGATCAGGTAGATGCCTTTGAGTGCATTACTTCAACATTCTTGCAGGTACCCACAGCTTGAAGTCAGAGAGTATTGAATATTAGCAAGGCAGAAGAACTATTAGTAATGTAACTTAATCAGGTCATATCAAATTAACAAATAACTGAGTTTGTCCAAAAGAGATTTAATGTTGGTGGTGTGTTTATGAAATAGCTGATATAAAATACATAAATTTGAATACAGCATTAAAAATTTTGTGAGCAAAATTGAGACTGAATTGTTTGTTACATAGCTACACTTAGAGTCGATAATGACCAATGTTAGTAAAAGTCTTGAGATAAATATTGATTGGTAAGATTAAAGGGCGGTTTATAGGTTCTAAATATTATACACCTGATTAAAATTTACATTTTTGGTTGTAATCGCTTAATTAATTTGATAAATTTTACAATATTATCTAGACTTTCTGTGTAAAACTCGGTTTATAATGTTTACAGCCTGTTACAACAGTGGCATACTGAAGTCCAGTCGATTTTACACTAAATTGTTCTATTCATTCTTTTACTTACTGAAAATAATCAATTTACATCTAAATATTGTAGATTGACAATTTGTGCTCTTGTAAATTGAAATTAGAAACACTAAACACTACAAAAACACAAAATCAAAAAATATAACGAGAAAAAAATCCTTGACAAAATTAGTCATTTTTCTTTATCACAAAGATTGCTCTCAAATCAATAATTTTTAAGCTGTGAAAGGTAAGTTATATCCTGTAATTGATCAAATGATCGTGCGGTTTGATCTGACGCCTAGTTGTTTAGTTACATTCTTTTCGTGTTTAAGCTAATTTTAGATGCATACCCAAGCTAATTTTGGACTTATTTTGTCTCTAGTAAATTTTCTGAGGTCACCACCCCAATCCTGTAAATATTTTGGATTCTGTTGTGAAAAAAAACTTATTTGTGGGTTGATTGGAATGTATTGGTTTTATCGGGACAAGAAAAGATCTGTCAGTCGGGTGTGAATATATTGCTGTATTGATTTTTAATTGGCTACCTGCTTGTTTGGTAATATACTAAAACATGTCAAAAATATATAGGAAACTTATAAATCAAACATCCTCATTAAACGCAGTTATAATTTGATTATTTATGTCTATACAAAACCACTGAGAATGACCATCAGGGCGTGATACCACCAGAATGCTAATTGGTTCCTGACAATACTGACAAATATTTAGTCTGTTATGGTCAAACATAATCTTCAGGGAACACAATAACATTAAAGGCACATTAAGCTGTTTGCATCTTCCAAGTTTGGTAAACATTTCGTACCCTGTGTAATTTATTTACTTCATAGGTTTTGACAAATACTGAATGAGGGCATACAGTTACTGTATTATGTACATACTGTAACTTTTAAGAAGTTCTAAAATTTTTGACTGTGATCTATCTTACATGAAAAAAGTGTTAAATAATTGTACTTTTTACTTCAATTAAAATGTTAAATTCTCAGTAACACCAGGGTTTGTTGTTGTTTATTTTGGTAGCAGAAAGATGGTTTTTCACTTCAGCTCAGGGTGTTCTGTCTCTGTATTGTGAGTGATTTGACAGCCATTTAAAAAAAAAATCTAAATGGAGGCAATGTAATGTTATTCCTGTGTTTTATTTCTATTTCCAGAAAAGAGAAGTTCATTTTCACTCAGTAGAGAGTTCAAAACAGTGATTACTCCAGTAGATGTAAGTATACTAAAAATATCACTACAGTTTTACAGCAGTTTTACAATAGTCCTTTGTAAAAAAAAAACTGCTTTATAGAACATATTGATAAATGATAATTGTTGAATGCTATAATTAAGATACGTTCTTTAGTGGTAAATGTGATTCTGTGTTTTGTTTGACAATATTAAGTCTTACCATGATGGTTGAGTATGTTTCTTAATTGCAAGCAGCAAATTTTGCCACTATATTGCAGGTCAAGGGCAAAATATTTTTAAGGTCAAATGATTTCCATTAATTTTACTTGAACAATTGAGAATCAGTTTAGAGCCTTGAACCTTGTGAAGAGGTTGACCAATACATGTACAATCAAGAGAGACAACTCTATATTGAAAAAACAATTTTTGCTTTTGGGTGGCCGGGCGGGGAGTGCAAACATCTGTGTGGAAAATACTATCATAGGAAACAGTTACTGTATTCTGAATTTTGTGCAAAATGTTGCATCAGTTTGATGTTGTTGGACCAGAAATACAGACATTGACAGTGTTTCAAGAAAGTGTTTAAAAGCAGTAACCATGGTCATACTTGCAAACCATAAAAACCAGAATATAAAGGCTATTGTCAGACAATGGTTTAAACAGTCAACCATGTACTGTTGATGAAGATACGGTTGCATAATTATGAGATTATAATAAAAGTATTATGGTGTTACGGTCTAGGACACACCTTCCTATAATTGTATAAATACAACCTCTGACAATAATGCGTCAGGGAATCAATTCTTTGGCTCAGTGGTTAGAGCGTTGGCCAGTGTCTCGCTAGAGATTGGAGTTTGAATCCCGCTCTGGGTTGCGTATACTTACATGTTCGTAAGAATGGTCACACTCATGCAGACTATGGTTGGCATACTTAAATTTAAGCCTCTCTAACTGCGAAAATCTGATAATGAAAACAGTTTCTACATCTCTACAAGCTGATCTACATCAAAGGTCAAGGTCATATTGAGTGAACTTAAATTCAGCATTAGCTATCCTACTTTGTTTATATATTAATGCTCTCATTATGAAATAGATACCGTGTCATTGAAACTATTTCAGTAATTTAAATGGGTTGCCTAATTTACAATGGTTATAATCAATTAACTTATTTATCATTGCATCAATTCAATGTAGGAAAAGATAAATTACACAAAATACTGGGATATGGGTTTGACGGATAAAGGGAAGAACTAATAAAGAAAACTAAAATAGAAATTTCTCATGAATACAAATGAAGATGGATGAATATTTGAATTAGGTTTGTTTTAATAGGACTTTCTGATGTCTCATTTTTCAAGATTTTGTTATCGCAATAAATCTTTTCCTGATATTTTCGGGTTTTTGGTAGAATCTTTGAAATTGCTTTTATGGGACATTTAGACATTATAATCAGGACAACAAGAGCCTTTGTTTCTCGTATGATCTTTTGAATGCCATGGATGAATATTCAAACTTAGAAACAATAATATGTTGATTGTTCACTTCTTTTTTTTTTCCTAATTCATGCAGTTTTGAATGTTAATATACTAGTTTGTCACTCCAGATATTTATCTATGCTTCCAGAATTTTGTGTAGTTTCCTGTAAACAACATGTGCTAAGTTTTTGTCAAATTATTTATCTTACATTTGTTAATGAAAAAGTTTCAGAACAAATTATTTGAATTAGACCCAGTTGACGATCAGCATGAGATAGAAGTCTGTAAGTCTGAATTTCTGTTGTCTGAATTTGAAACCACAGATTTCTGGTGTAGGAGTCTGCCTGGCACTTCCTAACAAACACCATGGCATCTGTCCCATCTTGCTGCTGGTCTGGATACCTGCAATCCTGTATAACTAAACCGAGTAGAATTTATTTGATTTTTACCGAGCGGAGCTCAAAACAACTTATAAACAGCTTATTATCTTAAATTTATGCAGTAATTGCACAATTGCCTAAAAGAGGAAATTTTCCTAACTCATTTATTTAGGTTGAAGTCAAGGTAAACTGTCAGAGTCTTGACTACTAAAATGGTTGAAAGTAAAATGAATTATTACATCATCTGACATGCACTTGTTACAAAATTACCAGTCATGTGTACAAAAAATTTAGCTGAATTTTTTCAAAGTTTTGTCATGTGGTTGAGGCAATTATTTAAATGTGAAATGCAGTGATAAAAGAGAAATTACTTAAACATTTATATTCATCATAAATAAATTCTGCAATAAAATAGAAATTACCTCAACATAAGTTTTATTATAAATATATTCACAAGTCGTCGTTTACCAGTCTTTATGGCAGTAAAGTTGTAACTGATGAAATAAATTCTTTCTGTATGGCAGTAAAAAAAGAATTACAGAAATTGTGAAAACATTACCCTGGATTGCGTGGCAAATTTAAGTGTTACATTTTTTAACGCTTGTTTCTAACACATAGTATTTAAGGTAATTATGTTATCTATCTATTTGAACTTATTTATTGTCAGTACCGGTTGCCCATATGACTGACGCCCCCTGAAGAGATTAGTTATTTTATCTTGTGGGGGTAGTGCAAGATACAGAAAGCATCCCATTCCAGAGACACCCCTGGTTCTTATGCATGCTCAGTGTATAGCACTGATACATGGGACCTCGGTTTAATGTCTCATCCGAAAGAGTAGTAATCATGTTATTATTCTCTCAATTGTTTTATACCCACAGGTACCTGTTACCCATATGGCCGCAGTGCCCCCTGCAGAGTTTAGTTATTTAAGGTGGTTGGGGATATTATGCAAGGTAGGGAGCGGATGTGGTCCAGTGGTAATGCGCTGGACTTGTATACCGGGGGTCCCAAGTTTGATCCCCCGCTCCTTCACTAACATTCCTAATAGTCTTTCGGATGAGACGTTAAACCGAGGTCCTATGTATCAGTGCTATACACTGAGCATGTAAAAGAACCAGGGGTGTCTCTTGAATGGGATGCTTTCTATATCTTGCACTACCCCATAACATAAAATAACTAATCTCTTCAGGGGGCGTCGGTCATATGGGCAACCGGTACCGACGGTAAATAAGCTCAGATATGCAAGGTATTCAGAAAGCATCCCATTCAGGAGACACCTTTGGTTCTTCAATTCCATGTTCTTAGTGTAGAACACTCATATACATGGGACCTTGGTTTTCATCCGAAAAACAATCAGTATAATGCTTCTTGAGGAGTGGAGGATAAAACTCATGACCCCTGCATTACAATCTTAAGTCCAGTGAATTAGCAAAAGGCACCAGTTACTGATATGACCCAAATAGATGAGTACATGTGTATTTCACTCAGGTAATTTATATGTTCTTTGATATTCTCTTTAAGAACAAGATAAAAAAGTCCTTTTGTATGTTTTTCAGGTTCGACAGGCTCTGGGAACTGCAATATACAAGGCCCTGGACTATGGTTTGAGTGCGTCAGAGGAACCTCACCTCAGTGCTGAACTAGAGGCCCTGATAGAGGCTCTGACCGAGGAGCATCCTACAGATGATGATGAAGGTATAGATATAGAGAGAGATTCAGACAATGATAACGAGGACAGTCAGGGACAAGAGCAGTCAGTATTTCAGGAAATCATTGATGTAAGTGATGGCGGTTTTTCCTTCAAAGACAACCACTTTAAAGTTAAAAGTTAAAGTTTGCTAGGACAACAGGATAAACATAATGCATGTATTTGGTGCATTTCAGAGTTTCTTCTGATGAATATTCCATAAATTCAAATAGCCCCTCTCAGAAAACACAAAGATTTCACTAACTGGATGTGATTTCCACTAAATGCAAATCAGTCATGGTCATGTGGTTAGTCACAAGACCCTAGACAGATCTTAATTTATATGAACCTAAAGAATGTCTGAGAGCTAAGTTAAATAATGGCAAAAAAGTTGAGAAAAGACTAAAAGAGTAGAGGCACAGTCAATACACTATCGACTTGGTGGACAGTACATAACTATTGACAGAATGGATGAAATGTAGTTCTTTAAATTTTTCTCTCGTTATCTACTTGTCAAATGACACAATGTTTATATAACATTTTAAGCTTACGATTATGAAAATTTAAAGGTTAATTAAATGAGCACACCGCCAACTTGAACAAGCATTTGTAAATCATAAATACTTTATTTTGCTATTTATTAAAGAAGACAGTTCATTAATGATATAATATGGTAACCATTTAAAATTGTTTAAAAGATATCTCCACATAGGTTTGGTTACACAGTAGAGCGATAACTAAAATTCTCAAGTTTCAAAATTTTCATCATTTTTCGTCCGGTTTCTATTTAATTTTGGACATGAAAAGCATCAGAAGTTTATAATTGTTTACAGATTTAGAAATGAATTATTGTCGTGAAAATGTTTGACATGAATTTTTCCCAATGAAAAATTATGAAAGCCTATTTCTTCAAAGGTTTCTTAATATTGTGAAGTATACTAACGGTATTACCGTATATACTCGCTTATAAGACGCATTTTTAGGAATCATATTATAAGGTTGTCGAGGGGGGAGCGTCTTATAAGCGCGTCCTTCAAGAGAAAAAAAATCCCAACAAGAATCTGGCTTCTACAGTCAAGATTTCGTCAAGTGTTATGTGCTGCAAACTGTTCAGTAACTTACCGGGGCTAAACAAAAAATAACAAGGCAAAAAATTACCATTCCTGTAGAAATTAATCAACGACTTTTAATTAGTATGAATAGTATTGCTAGATGTTCTTGTTTTGGTCTAACAAAGGCTTATTTCTCCTTTTTAGACAGCGTCAGTGCTACTTTCATTTCAACATCAGCCATTTTGCTAGGAGTGCTAAAGCGCATCCCGGGCCGTACCGCACCGTATTAAATTTTGCTCAATCGGCGTATACTACTCGTTCTTTCTTTAACATTATTTTATGTTTTTAAATAAAAGAATGTTTGGCAATAATTTAATATTTCATTTTTTTTCAATTAAAACATCACTCTAAAAACTGTAAATCGCAATTATTGCTTCAAGTCACGCTAACAATAATGTTAAATTCTCACATTTAAAAAACTGTGAAATTTAGTAAAGGGGTCTCACTAATGAACAGACTGTTATTTTAATGATTCGCAGGAGTTGATAGCCGAGACCCTTTTACTGTTAATTGTCTGGCATTGTATATTAATTATACGCCAATTAGATGCCAATTTTCAGCAATTTCTTATTGAAGAACGTAATTGTTGTATAAACACAACCAGCTTGTGATTGCCTAATTGTGTCTTCTATTGATTGGTTTGAATTTGCTGATTGACAGTTCAGTATGCATGACTACCTGCTCAGACCGCAACATGATTGGATAATATATCGATATGGGCATGTTTTATTGCTGATACTGCCGTTGGCGTTAGTGAGAAAATGGTTCGTGACTGGCAATCCAAACAATGTTAATTGATGAATGTGATAGCGCCGTCGGTAAAAAAAAAATTTCGCGGTTGAAGTTAAAAGTGAAAGACTCGGTAAATGATACGGGAAATAGTTTACCGATCATGACTACCTGCTCAGACTGCAACATGATTGGATAATATATCGATATGGGCATGTTTTTTTTGCTGATACTGCCGTTGGCGTTAGTGAGAAAATGGTTCGTGACTGGCAATCCAAACAGAGTTAATTGATGAATGTGATAGCGCCGCCGGTAAAAAAAATGACGCGGTTGAAATTAAAGTGAAAGACTCGATAAATGATACGAGAAATAGTTGACCGATCATTACTTGTGCTACAATACGATTTAGGACATTTCAGCTTGCCAAATTTTAACTGTGAAGTAGTGAAACCAATAAATTGTCAATTGGTAATTATGGCAATGTGATGAATTGTTAGTGCTACGGCTTGTATGATCATACCTTTAGGTAATTAAGTATTAAAAAATAATTAAAATACGGTACCGGATGTATACAGTTGCTGTAAATAAATGGATGTCACTGTATTTGTAGGAAGTTTTTCTTGGGGTTTAAGAAATAGAATTAATTCAGACCTTGTCAAAAATTTAATAAAATATGTTAAAATTATTTTGTTTAAATATTTTCAAAATACCAAAAACAAATACAGCAGTTGGGTTTCCAAGTGAAAGTTCAAAATTGCATGAACCCCATGACCTCGGACGATGTGAAAATCTGACCGCGTCTTATAAGAGGGTCAATGCAAAAAGTACATATTTTCAACTCAAAGTTAGGGGTGCGTCTTATAAGCGAGAGCGTCTTATAAGTGAGTATATACGGTAAATGTCTGTGTTTAAACTGTCTTCTGAATATAATAGATGATGGATTAGATGGAATATTTGGCCCACGTTTTCAATTGACACCTAAATAATGCATATTAAACATATTTTATGATTCGCAATATATTTTAAGAAGTATTTGTTGTGCTGTTCATTGTTGTGTTGAAATTTGAGGAATGAAAAGACGACAGTCATGATAAATAAATACAATAATAATTTAGCTTAGGTCATGCAGAAATGCACATGCTATGTTAGCATAACCAGTAGTGGCTATTAAAATTTCTGAAATAATTTGTAAATGGTGCCAATTGTTCACGCAGTCTCTCGTAAAATTATTTGAAAATGACATATATATTTGATGAAACGAAAAATTTGGCTGCAGATTTTTATTTCATAGTGCCGTTACATAGCACATGATGTGCTCAGTAAATAAGTCTTCATGCAGTATTGCCTTGTGTTGAATGCTGTAACATTCTATTGGTTTCACAGCATTATTAGATATAAGATAATTAGGTATGATCATGATTTTTCATTTCCTTAAAATTTATTGTCAACCTGGCTAGCTCTGTTGGTACAGCATACATCAATCCACTGGGATCCACCAGGGCTAAATTTCTCCGTGATAATTGATCTTGGTCAATGCCTCTCAAGGTCATTTGTCTGTCACCTCTAGCTGGACCGACTGCCAGGATATGACCAAACAGTGGTTGAAACTCGCATTTAACCCTAATAAAAACAAAGACTATAATCTTAGACTATTTCGAGAACTGCTGCAGTTTGTTTGATTGTTTGTTCATGCAATTCGATTACCGGTTAAATTTCGAGACTTTTAATGCTTTGATGAAATCTGATATTAGTGTATCTGAAACATGTTTGTTTATGGTCGATCTGTAATCACTCTATAGTCTTTAGCCACTCACTGGTCATGTAGTGGTGAAAAAATAGCCCCAAAAGGCAGTACTGTCAGCTTATACAGTCAGTGGAGTTAGGCAAAGTTCTGCATACCAACATTAGTGTAAGATCTCCAGTGACCCATACAAGCAGAAATGTTTTATGAGAGCCTGTGACATTCACTGAAATTTTTATTAGGTTTGTGCAAAGGCTTGCTAAACAGTTATTTGACTTTGAATGATAAAGTAGTTTTTAATCAGGTGAAAATATCAAAGTGCATACCTGAGAAGAGAATTCATAAAAAAACTGGTTGACAGCTTCAGGATAAATGTGACCTGACTCTTAGCATGATCATCACGCTGTATTGTCATTTCGTAGTAGCTGTTGTATTTAAATTGTCGCATAACAGAAAACAAAATTGCGTTTAAAAATTTGTTTTATCTGTAACATGACATTGGTTAAAGGGATACCCAGGCAAATGAGTGCCCAAAAAATTAAAACTGATATTATTTGCTCAAATCAAGTTCAATATAAAGAACTTTAAGTTCCCAGTATGTTTGTAGTGAAATGCGGGCTTGATTAATATTTGAACGTTCTTTAACAAAAAGTAAAAAGTGAACGAAATCAACGAGTTATTTTCAAAATAGGTCATCGTCGTTTCTCTAGGGCTGTTTTTGCCGTAGATCACGTGACAGGTACTTCAACTGTCCAATCATTCACTGTGAAATTTAGCGCGAAATCTAAATTTTCTATCTAGACCCATGTGGGTCAAGTTAGGAAACCACCCCGTTTTTCATTTAAAAAGAGGAAATCTTTGTTACTAGGGACAGATCATTGTATTTATTTCAATCACATTTATAGTATATTCATAGAAAGAATGAGAAAGAAAGCATAAAACTTTTGCCTGTATATCCCTTTAAAGTCCAAATATCACATCGATTTTACTGCTAAATGTACTGATAGAATAATGATCACACCATGTTCTGTTGACTTTAAAACAATGTTGACACATGTCTTTCTTTCGTATTCCAGTCATTTCTTCATGAAAACGCCTTTCTTATATTTTTTTGCGATATCACTGAAAAAATGACTACACTGTATTTAATGTTACATGTTCATTGATTTAAAAAGCAAGCCAGGAAGGATTTTGGTACAAATAAAGATCATTTCCACTGGTAAGACATATCTTTCTTGGTTTTGTGATCCTGCGTTTATAAACTGCTGTTTATCTAACAAAATTTCAACTTGTCTTTGTTTGATTTTAGAATGTTCTAAAAAGATTTAAGGGTCATGTTTGAAGAGTAAGTTCAGTTAATGTTGCAAGGTAACAATAAGACTATTTGCATGACTATTTGTTGCAGGAATAACCCCCATTGGACACTTGTTCAAACAGAATGTTATTGTTTTTCTTTTGCATGATAAGGCTCCTGTTTCCATACACTCTATCTCACTTTTGTCTAAACTGATTTTCAGCAATAATTTTTACCCTGTTATTCCTGGTAAACTTTAAGACCAAGTTTCATGACAAGCAAGCATTCTGAATACTTCAGACTATACTTCAGTCTATATTGGATGTGTAGGAATTATTCTTTGGACCTAATCAAGATGTGCAACTTGTAATTTCCAGTCTCTTGAGTTAATGTTCTGTTTGTTTGTATAGGCCTCTGTTCTTTGTATGAATTTTAAGTGCATTAATAATTGCAAGTTTTTTTATCATATTTTAAGTCCACTTCCCACATTGGTACATGAGGAGCAATGGTTGAGGGGTTAGAGGGCCGGACTCCTGATCCGTAAATTGCTGGTTCAAATCTCACCAAGGGTGAGAGTCTCCAGTAACATTACACATTCCTCACTCTCAGCGTGAGTACTGGTTTGAAACTAGGAAGCGGTCATCAAGAGGGATTAAAATAAGTTGTAAGAACTTGCTTCTCAATCAATGTAAAATGAATAAGTTTAGACTAAATTGGTACACTTAATGCAGTCCTTCTTAAAGAAACATGATCCAAACCATAACAAGACAGGAAATAGATCTGTCATTGTTAAGAAGGTTACGCCTAGAACACTATTAAAAACTCCCAACACAGGCAAAGGTTACGACAGAGTAATTGATAAAGAGTTAATTATATTTTTTTATAGTTCAAATTAATAATAGATTGCATATCCCTGTCAAGTTGTAATATCTGTTGAAACACCTTTACTCCCACATTACACTTGATCGCCTTATTATTTGAGACAAAAGTAAAAAAAATGAATTCTTTCAACAGTTTTTCCCTAACTTCTTTTCAAATAAAGTAAAGTAAAAAAGATAATTGTAATATAAAGGTCAAGGTTGAAAGAAAATCAAGGTCATTGTCTTGTAGTTCTACAGAAAGAAACATCTAAAGATCTAGAGACTGAGCTATTACATTAAATGAACTGGTAAAAAATAAAAATCTGTATATTCAGATTTAAGTATACAGGACGTCCGGTTCCAATTAACTCACAGTGACCTGAAGGTCAATAGAAAGGTCAGGGATCCAGTCACAAATATCTCTCTTTTTTAACCTGCTTGCATAAAAGTAATTACTAATACTGGACATTTTTCTGGGAAATCATAGATCAGTAAGATTTTCCATTTGTAAAGTTTTGTCAATAAAATGTCTGTCTTCTTCTAATTTCTCGCTAAACAGATTCGCCAACTAGCTCATATGGAAACAATGTTCAGGTACAAAAATGCTGATTCAGGAGAAATAAAAATAATTGCCTTTAATGATCCTTATTTGGACATGATGCTATTGATTCTTGAACCAGTCTGTGAATAAATTCTAGTTAATGATAGATAGCAGGTTGCCAAGTAAAAACAAAGAAAATCAATTACAAACAAGCCCTCTGATGGTACTAAATTGTCTGAACTATTTTTCATAATTACCCAATACTGCTTACACATGGGATAAATATATTGATGTTCATTAAGTGTCTGCTCTTTATGTGTTCCATAATGTCTTCACTTTCTTATTGGGCAGTGACTTGGAATAGACCTAACTGTTCTGGCAAGCTTGTCAATTTGTCTGCTTGCAACTGCCGTGAATATTTTAACCTTTACAGATCAGAATTTCTTTACTTGTCATGTGTCTGTTGCTTCCAGAAACAGACGCAAAACCTATTTTTATGTAGAAGTACGTTATACAGGCATAGTGTTTGTCCTACTTCTCTAGCCAGTCGGAAAGCAAAGATATTTAAATTTCTAATAGATTTATCAGTGAAGAATTGTGATTTCTCAACTTAATCATGAAGAGCGCTGTTCTATTTCCTGTAACGTGCCAAAACTCGCCTGTGCTGTTGTGTCTATACATAAGTGGGAGTGGTTCACTTATGTATAGGTATGTTCCAAATAAGGAAGTCAACAAAAAAAGTGAAAGATCAAAATGGGAGGGGCAAAAACTAAGGAGGAAAGAGATTATGAAGTGAAAAATTCAGCATTAAGAAACCTCAGTTGGTGCTACGCTCACTGCCTTCAATTTCTTAATGCTGAAGATTTCACTTTACAGCTCCTATCCTATACAAATTACCTGAAGTACTGTTATAATTTGAATGCAGGCATCACTTAAATAAGAATTAAATACCCTCTTTATCTATATTTTACCTTATGCAAAATTGCCAGAGTAGCATAGCTTTAAGGAATGAATTCGAATCCTCAGATCCTACCATCATAAAATGTATTTTATAAGATTATATATATAATTATAATTGTTTAAATCTTGCTATTAGAGAAACAAAAATGGCTTTTCAAAGCTTTGTCATAAAATGTAGTATAAATTTAGGCACTCTGACTCCTTATTTACAGGATGTTGTTGTGATGAATGTTCTGTAAGAAATAGATCAATACAGAATCACTCAAGGAATCTTGCTGAGCATAATGCTTCACGGTGTATTACAGAAAATTGCTGAGACTGCAGTTCTTATATTTATTGATTATTGATGAGTTAAGGTCAATTTAGAAATAGCTATAGATCTTTATGGGACACACTCGACACTGCATGTGCCTGACATAGATGAAGTCAAACAGTAGCAATTTAAAGTAACAAACAGACTGTCTTCTTTGCATGCACACGGCTTTTAAAAACTTTTTTTTATCAAATTAACATCTGGAATTGTCTTAATTTACATCTGAACTACTTGTGCTTCCTTAGAGTTCATAATCTCTTTGTGTAAAAGTCATGCACATTTCACATAATCAGTTCAAGAACAGATTTAATTAATGGAATATCTGCATTCACCGTGTTAATTTCGTTCTTTTCTTATCAAGCATAATTATAATTTGATTACTGACTAAAATCAATAGATAAACTGAGCTATACTGGTGACAGTCTGCTTAACCTAAATAAAGTTTCATGAAATTTGAAGTATACTGCAATGTATACAAAATATAATTTCAACCAGTTATCATGAACTGTAAGATTGTCTGAAAGATGTCGAACTGACAAACTTTATTCATTGTCAGAAACCCATGTTCGATCAGTTCTGTTTCATTCTATTCATTGACGTAATCTAGTTGTACGGAATATGTACAGGGTTAACCGACGATGACGTTATCAAGATCTGAACGATTTTGACAAGTGTTGGTCATGTTGTTTGACATTATTATAAAAAGTGTAAATTTTGATAGTAGAAGAAGTTGTAAAGACAATGACTGCCAAGTGCTAGACATGCATAACATGAAGAATCCTCACCAAAATTGTTAAATTAGTCTAAATGTCTGCATGACATCTTTATCAAACCTTCCAAAAGTTCTGTGATAAATCATGAAAGAAAAACATCGTAATTTACCCCTGAAGAAAGTTAATAATTATAGTGCAGTGAATAATTGTCTCAAGAACACTTCATGTACAAAAAGTACTGTCTAAACTGGTTCATGAACTATTATTTACAATATAAAACTAATTAATTCTCAGGTCATAATAGGAAAAGACAACTCTTCTTTGATATAAAGGGAGGTAAATGCTGTGTAGTTCAATATTACACTGTCTTAAAATAGTAATTATTGTTATTATTACATTTTTTTGAATCATAACATTTAAAGTAGTATTAAAAACAAATTATGAAAATAGGAAACAACTTTATGCATCAAACAACTTTATGCATCAAACAATCAGATAAAGTCATTTAAATAGTTTTTAATGTAACAAAACTGAAAAAGAAATGCATAAATATATTGCCTATAGGAAATAATAATTTAAAAATATTTGTACTTTGAAATTGGTTGATTTCAAGATTGAACACCACTTTGGGTGTATGACATCTGAAATTTCACATATCACCAATCACACAAAATTGAATCTGTATTAAATGATATAATGGTCATTTTTGAACAGAGCTTCAAATTGCTGCAAATAACTACCACCTCTATGAAAATTGTGGTACTTAAAATTGCTTACTTGTCTATTAAATCATGTCTGGACCATTGAATTAAAGCTGAAATTGTGTTAAATAAAAGCAATAAAAATCAGTCAAAAGCAATAAAAATCAGTATATCTTAAATGTAAAAAGAATAATAATTGTAATGATTGAAAACATTTCCAGCTATCCGATTTCTCGGGGTTGTTGGTAAAGTGAATTATAATTTAGGTGGAGGGGTTGGGGTTTATCTTGTTGATGTGTAAACTTTATTGCCAAAAGTGTAAAACCAAAGTGTGGAAACTGTTTTCACATTCTTTACGCAAACAGATTAAGTTTAACATTACTTGCATAAATAATTGTGAGAAAATGTGCACATTTTATGTAAATCATCCCACTATAATTGATAGGCTTATAAGGTATGCTGCTAAAAATACTCATCTGACAGTGTAGATGTCACTTTATAATGAAAATTAATGACATTGCGCTCTTGTTGAAATGAAATTTTTTGTCATTTACAGTCTAATTTATGTCTTTTGAGTTTCACTAATGCTTGAATGAAGTTCAGCAAAAAGAAAGTTTGTTTTAGAAGAAAGAAAAAGTAATACATATTCATGGTCATTCAAGACAAATTTTATGCATAGAAATTAAGAAATATTGTAATTGCATGCTATAGCTACTGCATATGATACATTTATTATTGCATCCTGATGAGGTGAATATTTGCCTAATGTGGTATTTACCAAGGCCAAACCAATGCAAGCGATTTTAAAAACACAGAATTATTGTGAAGAGATTCGAATGTTCGGAGTTTAATATCCTCAGTCTAAGACTGACTCACGAAAATTGACAACAGTTACTTGAATAAAAGCCAGTAACTTTAGCTTCAAAAATAAACCAGGACCTCATCAAAATGATGAAACTTTTTAGAAATCCGAGAATAGACACGTAATTGAAACTGAAACTTAAGGTGGGATCTATATATATTTCCAGACAACATCAGTCATAAAGAGGTATTTAAACTCAAGTTTCCATATCCATGAACTGTCCTGTTTCACCTTGAAAATGAAGATAAATATATTTCATTTTCCTAGAAATGAGTCAAGCTGAAATAAGCAGAAAGCATGAATCTGTCTGTATAAGTACCGGATCACCACGTCATATTGTCATACTTATAGAGCATGACACTTCTTAGTTGGTTATTTGTTGTTGAAATTTTCAGTATCACAACATTGAGTTCATTAACAACTATAAAACACCCAGATTACCAATCCTACTCTGCTGCTTCCAAACCTGACTGGAATCATCAGTGAATTGTGTTAGTACTGTGATACTGGAGGAGTGGGATATCATCCCATGAGATCGTGTTGTCAGTGCCAAGATGGGCACACATGCTACAGTGATACCCAGAATTTTAATGCATACCATGATCATTTTGAAAATAGATTTTTAAACATAGAATTAAAATTTTCACTATGTTATCATTTTGAATAAATTTGTTATGAATGACTTCATACATTTCTTTTCATTGTAAAAAAAAAAATCATGAAATATTGACTTTTAAAAATTTTTTTTTTTCTTTTTTTGATTCAGTATATAATTTTGGAGAAGAAGTTACTTGAAGCATTTATGACTCATAAAAGTAGAACATTAAGCCCATTTTTTGTAGTATAATTTATTTGGCCTCCTTTTGTGTGATAGGTTGCAAAGTTAATTACTTCCCTTTGTTGTTATAAAAAAGTTACCTTAATTTTCACTATTTTACATGTCATTATTCGGCAGATTTGATTTTATAAAATTAATTCAATACAGATTTTGAATTTATATTTAAACATTTTTTTTTTTATTAGACCCTCATTGATAATATATTTAATAATCAGATAGATTGAAATCAGATAAGGCATGGGTACAATGATACGCTTTTTCCTTTTTTGCCATTGACCTACATAACAACAATTTTTGTGGAATAGAATGTTTATAATATATTTTGATTTGATGGTATCTGTATATGCTGGATAGGAATTTAATTTATTTACCTAGTGTATTTACATATGAGTGTAAAATATCAAATATCATAAATTATGCAGAGGAAGTGGCCTCTCTCTAAACATTTGATAAAGAGTTGTAATATATTATATAAGTTGCCGCACAAATGAGACATTTTGGTATGGCCTAGTTTGTCATTGAAAGTTGCAAAAACAATAATGCCACCAAAATTTCTGCACAAAAGTACTAGATGGTGACTCTCATTAACGTTATTAAAAAGCATAAAATTTAACCTCCCGCTAATCCTTTCATTTTAGGCCAAAGGACAAGTGGTCATGACAAGTAGAAATAAGTAAATCTTTTGATCTTGTTATATAACTTTCACAGCTTATTGACTATTATATTTATTGATTCAGACATTTGGAAATAATACAGGAATTTATGTCCCATGTACGTAATAATCTACAAATATGAATTGCTATGACCATTAGAAAAAAGACTAACTTAAATGATCTCTAGTTTGAAGGTAAAAGGTAACACAGCTAGCCACTCACTCTTGGACACTTACTCATTATAGTTTAAAAGTTCAAGTACCAAAGTACTGAAAATGACAAAAATTACCAATCAGCTAATATTGACATATTCATCAAACTTATTTTCTACATGAGGTGAGTAAATTAACACACGATCATCACAGAGCAGTGAATTGCCCTTTCACTTCAAAACCTGAAAGTTAAAAGAAAAAAGACTTTCTTTTGGTCTAGGTTAACAAAAAATATTGATATCAGAGTCTTAGGGTCTTACAGCTTTATTCATCTTTTATATCCAAGTGCTGAAGATTTCTTTATTAAAACCTAGCCTGATGAAATGTCACAAATGCTCCTATACTCTTCTTGAGTAGAAGAAATGTCTGCTGACATGTTTTTTCATTGCCAGTAAAATAGATAATTATGCAGTACATCAATGGTTAAGTCTAGGGTATGTCCATTTAAGGAATTGTCTGTTACTTTTTTGAGATCCAGTCAAGGAAGGAACTGTCTGTTACTTTGTTGAGATCCAGTCAAGGAAGGAACTGTCTTGTTACTTTGTTGAGATCAAGTCAAGGGAGGAACTGTCTTGTTACTTTGTTGAGATCCAGTCAAGGAAGGAACTGTCTTTACTTTGTTGAGATCCAGTCAAGGAAGGAACTGTCTTGTTACTTTGTTGAGATCCAGTCAAGGAAGGAACTGTCTTGTTACTTTGTTGAGATCAAGTCAAGGAAGGAACTGTCTGTTACTTTGTTGAGATCCAGTCAAGGAAGGAACTGTCTTGTTACTTTGTTTAGATCCAGTCAAGGAAAGTCTCTGAATAAAGCCATTTATTTATTTTTTTTTTTACGTAAGAAATTGTGTCATAATTTTATGAAGAAGAGTTTGTAGGGCCCGTGACACTAGGGAAAACGTGGTGTAGCAGTTTGAAAATGTGCAAGCCTGGATTGAAATAGATAAGAAATGTTTGTTTGCAGTTGGTAAAGTGATTTTTATGAAAAAATATTTGAATGCCTCTTCAGCATAAGATTACAGAACACTTCATATGATTTTCACGACACTTGTCTATTAGTCAGTTGGTTTAATCAGATGTTGAGATTAGGCAGTTAAGGTATTTTCGGTGATAGACTGTGTTTATTTTTTGTCGAAATATCATCAAGGACAAGTAAAAGGTAGATAGCTGTAGAAGTATGTTAAAACTTGCATTTTGTATAATGTATTTGTAAGTTTTAAAAGAGATATTGGACAATAAAACTGTCACAAAATCTCGTTATATTTGGAAAGTAATGATGTGTCAGGTATTTAAACATTCAAAAAGTTGTTTAATTTTGAAGTACTTTAAATCTTTAAAAACTCCCATGCAGAGAGTATCTCTCTTGATGACATGATATTTCCCATGGAAAGCTAGTCTGAATCACCTATTAATGTGAAAATATTTAAGATTCCCGAACAAAGTGCATTATAACTTATGCATTTGTAAACAACTCCTTCTATTTAATGCAGATTCAGAATATGGGTCTGTGCCTATTTTATGAATTGTTGAAATATTTTCTTGCTTTGGTATGATACTGGTTTTATTCGTTCTTTCCAAAACTCAGACGTCTAGTTGTGACATTCTAATAACCCATGATTGCCTCCAAAAGAATTCAGCTAATGATGTTTCAGAATGTGGGGTTATAATTTAAGAATCAGAAAGTGTTCGGTTTGCTGAATGTTGCAGTTCTTTGAAAATGTGAACAAACAAATCACAATTGAACAAAATTACAATGAACTAACAGGCGCGTAGCTGCCTATATGCGAGTACGCAGCTGAATCCACATTCTTTATAGGCTAGCTACGCGCCTGACTAAAGCATTCTTCAGCCTTCTCAGTACATTTTGCTTTGGTAAAAGATACTAGTCATCAAAATTGCAGTTTTATAAATATTGATCAGGTCTGTCACTAGAAGATTCAATGCATTTTGACTGTATTTATTTAACTTCCTGGTTATGAGTCATTTATTCTCCAGGGAATCTCAAGTTTAAGGTAGCAGTGTTCAACCTATTTTGACAGTAGATTATTACCAATAGACAACAGTTCCAACTATTGAAATGGTAAGGTGGCAGATACCAGTTTCACACTGAAATTTAGTGTCTGACAACCACTCAGACTGTTTGCGCCTCACTGACAATCCCAATACAACAACCTGAAAAGAAAAGTACAGCTATTCTTATAGGACTGAAGACAATCTACAACAAAAAACTCAAATTTCTGATGAAACACTTCTCTAAAAAAATCAGCTGCAAGAAAGAAACTACTCCAACCCCCACTTTTCGACCCGTGGCCGAGGCAGATTCATTGAAATAGACAAGTCGCTTGATATTCAAAGGCACAAAGTAAAGTCATAACACTACAGCTAGTGCTAGATACCTGTCAACGCTACACTTTTTTCAGTATCCAGCTCACACAGCATCCTACTGAACTTCTTCAGCCGAAACCACTGACATAACCTGCTTTCATCAGTTTCGAATTTCAAGCTCCTACTTCACACTGAGTGCATTTCAATACTGTTCAATAAGGAAAAAACTTAAAGAACCTCATCCTGACCACTCTGAATACCCATATTGTCATGTATTAATTAATTTAGACTTCAGCAATACACATATTAATGCATCATACCCTATCATTAATAATTTCTACATGGCCAGTTCAAATGTGTGGCAGAAAAACTGGTATGTGCTACCTAATATATTGAAAGCTCACTGAGGTAGGTAACTTGTCAACCTTAGTAAGGGAGGTAACTTTTTAACCTTGGTGTTGGCTGGTATACTGATAGCATGATATAAAGACTTCCTTTCACAGGTACAGGTAACAGGTGCTTGTGTAACTGAGGTAACAGACTAAGTATAGGTTTAATTCTGTATTTCAGAACTGTACAAGACGCCTGTCAAGTCAACAGAATGCTCAGTTACACTACAAGGCAGTATGTCGAGCATTGGCAACAGAGGCAACGGAGCTTGTTACATTCCTGGACAACATCTCTAAAGGACAAGAGGTTAATTTTTGGTCATCATATTCAACATTCAGCTTTTTTCTTTTCTTTTAACCTAAATATTTAACATGAATTTGGAAACAATTTTTTGCAGTCTTCCTGATTTTTAACTCTAAGCTTTTCACCCAGAAATATGCTCATTATAATTTTAGTCTAGTCATGACTATATATGTTACTTTTATTCATCATTGTAGAAGTTGGCAAGTACCTCAGCAAAAAAACAGCCATCAGTGGATGACCTTGAGAGGTCAGATTGGGTAAGAATTATAATACATGCAGATAAACATACCTTTTGGATGGCCTTGAGAGGTCAGATTGGATAAGAATTATGATACGTGCAGATAAACATACCTTTTGAATGACCTTGAGAGGTCAGATTGGGTAAGAATTATGATACATGCAGATATGCATACCTTTTGGATGACCTTGAGAGGTCAGATTGGTTAAGAATTATGATACATGCAGATATTCATACCTTTTGGATAACCTTGAGAGGTCAGATTGGGTAAGAATTATGATACATGCAAATATACATACCTTTTAAGTGACCTTGAGAGGTGAGATTGAGTAAGAATTTTGATACATGCAGATTCTACAGTTCAGATAAACATACCTTTTGGAAACAATTTGGTCGTAGCAGCTAAGTAGAATGTTTGTTGTTAGTAACTTTAAGTTGTACTCTCACATGCCTTCTTCAAGATGTTAAAAAAGTCTAAAGTAGGTAAAATAAGTAAGGAGAGCTTTTGTCTACAGTCAGTGCAAAATAGAAAAGGTTACACATTAAAGAGTGTTCCTCTTTTGACTGCTTGTGAAGCACTGGATACAGCTTTGTATAGGAAATGACACATTCATTATGGAATGCTCCACCCATGATATTTTTTTATCCTGCTTTGTTATGATTGCACTGAGAATGAGTTTCACAGCAGCAAAAGTATCATAGGAAATGTTACATTGCTTATACATCTTAACTACACAGGAATAACTTATCATACAGTAAATGTAGAATAAGTCATTCCATGGGTCCAATATATTCCTTCTGTTTTTGTATGATATTTCCTTGTACAAATAGGTTTTGTGATATGCATGTATAAAAAATAATTTGGAATTGATTTTAACCAAAACCTCATCTACCTGCCTACCAGACATTACGTACATTTCCCAGTTAGTTGCAGAAATTCTGTAACAAAGAACAGGAAGACATAAATCATAAGTTTATTAAATTGAGAAGCTGTTATTGAATTTGGTTGCATAGTCTCAATAAAATTATTTGACTAGAATTACTGAGACAAATAAAATAGAAACAGACAAGGTTTTCAAACAAAGAGATATGTCAGTAGAAGGATTTGAACCAAGGACCCTCTTTAAGGCTGACACCATGGTAGAGATGTCACAGTGACCTGAAGTCAGACATTTTATTGTTTTGACTTAAGAATGTGGGTGAGACAGGTCTGAAATTACAAGAAATTTGAGGGAATGTTTAGTACATACACACACAGAATTTTGAAGAAGCAAAAAGAGTACTCACTGAATATATAATTGTTGAAATAACGTAAGGAAAATAGATAGAATATTGCATATATCCATACTGTAACAGTAAAGAAATATTCTGTTTCAGGCAAGATTATGGGTACAAATTATGCGAGAGTTGCGACATGGTGTTCGGTTGAAAAAGGTAGAACAGGTACATCTTCCGCCAGTGGAATTTGAACTTACGCCATTCGAGATTTTGTTGGAGGATATTAGACTAGGCAGATACAAACTCAACAGAATTATGGTAAGATAAAGTCTGTACATGGCTCTCACAGGTGAAAAATGTGTAACTTAGGTTTGATATGCTTTAAAGAGGAAGTAATGGTAATAGGAATGATTAAAGAGAATTCTGTTCAACACTTACACGTCCACAGTGTGTGTGTTATTAAGTCTTGAGTTATATGTTAAAGAGGCTGTACTCCAGAATTGACATAAAAATATTTTTTACATAAATTAAATATCTAGATGCCGTGAGATTATAACAACATGATATTTTACTTCAAAACTGATTGTCAAAGTCAAAATAGAACAAAAAAAGTATACTCGCTTCAGCTTGATTTGAACTCTGGACCCTCATGTTAACAAAATTTTACCAACGCTTTTTCTGTCACCACTATTGCTACATGTGTAATTATAGTTATTTACTTTAAATCTTATATGATATAGCTATACCGTCGCGTTACGATACAGCACTGTGAAAGGAAAACAAATCAATTTATTATGTGATTATCTGACTTATTTTTTGTCAGTTAGTTAGTTTATAAGCATTAGTTATAAATATTACAAGAAATTTAAAATACAAGAAAACTTTCTTTTTTTGTCATCTGGAGCACAGCCCCTTTAAAGACAAAGGTTTAGTCATAAGGAAATCAGGAATTATCAAAGTAGTTATTTAAGAATTAAAAGGTTACATAAACTGCAGTGTATCAGACCTTAAATGCTAAGAATGAACCAGATCCAACAAAACTTATGTGTAGAGTTATTGGTTGCTTCATAATAATGTAACAACCTGAAATGTTACGTATGAGACATATTTTTATTGTTTTGTAGTGTTTTTTATGCAATGAAGTGATTCAGTAAAGAGAAGCTTAGAGCTTATTGTGATAATGGCATTAGTTTTTTTTAAAGCATGAAGCCATGAAAAACAGGCATGGGCTAATGTGTTGCATAAGTTTGTTTTGTGTGCCTTTGAATTAATGTATCGGTTTTGAAACTTTATGATGTAAATCTGCATGCAGTTTTCTAGATATCCTTTTTTGCTTGCTAACACAATGAATACATTGCTGTGTAATTAAGTTGAATTCTGATTGACCTGCTGTGTGTGATAATGCATTACCTTGCATGATAGTATGTTTGTACCTGTAGGTGAATGGTGACATTCCACGAAAGGTCAAGGACGATGCCCATGCTGTCATACTCGACTTCATTCGATCCAGACCCCCTCTCAAACCTGTAAGTTCTATAACACTTTAACCAGCAAGTTTTCACACACTTACCAGAGAAATCTAACAAGAATATTCTCTTAGACTAAAACATAAACAATCTAACCACTCTAGCAACTCAAAATTTATTATCTTTTTTTACAAAATTTATTACTTAAATTAGGCAATTATAAGTTCATACAAAATTTATTCTTTGTTTTCGTATTTCTGTTTTCCTCAAATATGATTGGTTTGCTTAGATGGCTTTCTTTCTCAAATTTGGCATACCTACTGTTTATATTCTAAAAAATGTGTATTTACATAGACCTCTAGTTTCAATTAGGAAAAATGTTGCTATTCAGTATTGTGTTCAACAGCTTTTGTGAAGAACAATTTCCTCCTAATTACGTGTTTATATTTGCTGCACACACCCTCCTGTGATTGTTTTGTTAAGAAGGAACTTGCAGTTACTGTAGGTAAAATACAGAGTACTTTCTGATGGAATATATTGTAAGATGGAATGAATATGTGATATTATATTCAGTCTCACAATGTTTATTTTATCAAAACATACAAGTGGAAAAAAATAAGAGCAGAAATATCTGCAGACTCAAAATAATGCATTTTTTTCATATAGTAACATTAAAGGTCTTCACAAATACAAAACAGTCACAGATTTAATAAGAGGCATTACCAGTATGGGAGTGAAAATCTGGTATCTTTTGTTCTGTTTCTTGCTCTGTAACAGTTTTATAGACTATATCAGATAGTTAAACATAAAAAAGTGTTAATTGATAAAGGAGATTACCTCTGTAAGCAATTAAGGTGGCAGACATATGTCATGTTTATATTATGTCTTCCTGTAGAACAGACATGCTCTACAGTAGTGAATTAAAACTTGTATTTTCACTACTGTCTAGCAGAAGGAAGGAATAGCAGATAGATTCCTGACTGCTTGAAGTGTTTGTACAATGTAGGAATCATTTGGTTTATTTAGTGCGGTCTGTGTTGTAGGAAACTATGCTAGGAATTAATGGAACAAAGTCATGTTATGTTAATAAGTATAAGAAGTGAAGTTTTATTGTCTACACTTTCACACAGCTAGGAGATATCATTTCCTGTTAATTTGCCGGCTTTTTGCCTTGGAGAAGGTCAAATCCTTTTTGTAAGTGTTAAACTGGAATTTTCTTCATTATATATAGTAATATGGATTTAAAAAATTGTTGGTCTAAGTTAGAGCTTCAAACTCGTAACCTTGAAATCTTGGGCTACCATTCAGTCAGTAATGTTGATTATGACTTCCACTTTCCTAGTGCTGGTCTGAACTTCAGATTACAGTCTCGGAGATACAATGAACAAATATTTCGAGACATTGACTCAACACCTGAGTGAACATTTTGTTGTTGGATTTAACACTACTTAGTTTGGAGTCAGTTTAATATGCTAGGATCAGAAAATGTTCAGATAGAAAAGATTTAACTTTCTTATGAAATTAGTGTTTGTGGTACAGTCTTGTGAAGTGTACTGGATAATGATGCAAGAACTGGAAATACCTTCTGCATGTGCATGCCGTAATAATACGTACATGTTTTTGCAAGTAATTTGAATTCAGATACATGTAGGATGTTTTACTCTGTTTCCAGATGTGAGTTAACAGTTTATTAAACAATTTAGTCTAAAGTGCGTATATCTGTATTTTTTGGATAATTCAGCAATGTTTGCATCGGAGTTAACATTTTATCACAGTGGTATCCAGCATTGAAACAATTATTGTTAAAGAAAGTGTATTTGTTTAACTTACTACATCTTGTGACTATGTTTTGTTCATTCTTTTGGATGAATGAAAACAAAGTGTGTAGAATTTTCCTCAAAAGTGACAGTGAAGGATATAGTAATTGACATTTATTCGGGAAACAGGTGCTCTTTTCCTGAAAATCATTGTTTGTTATTTCCCCTTCCATTTTATATAAGTATTTCTTCGTGATAAATATCATATATGTGGTATACTTCTGTTCGTAATCTAAAAAGAGTTTTTAGATGAATTCTGGATTCTAAATGTCCGGTACACTGCTTCAGTGAATATCTCTTGTTGATGTGCAATCTGTTTTAATGTGCTTACTTTTTACATGTGCAACATTCAGTGTGTGTCTTTGGTTTGGATTTTTGTCATATGACCTAGAGGAGAAAGTTATTAAAACAACCAAATGATGAAACTGTAACGCATTTTTTGTAATATTTCATTGTTTGATTATATTTACAGGTAAATAGACGACAGTTAAAGGAGCTGCCTGTGAGAGAAATGGATCCTAGAGAACTGCTGTTACAAGATATATGCAAACCACACAAGTTGAAACCTGTCAAACATGGCAGAGTTGTTGGTAAGAGAATACTATGTATCAATAACGTTCAGAACTGCGGAGTGGGACTGCACTCGGCAAGCTCAGGAAATCAGCCACACGCTGTATTGATTCGGCTAAACATTTTAATTCTACAAGGACTTCACTTAAGATTTCTGCTTAAACCTGTATTCATGAAAAAATTGAATGTTTGATATTGCTACTGTGTAAAGCACCTCTACTTTTAATTTTTCATTTAGGAAAGTTAAAGAAGTTTGGACAGATACTCATGAAATTAGTCTGTTTTGTTGATTTTTAAGGAAAAATTAAATTTTCAGAGTTCCTCATTATCATACTGCCCAAGAAAATGTTTTTACTGTAAAACAAATGCAAAAATAAAGTTTATTCTTGAAAAAGATTTATGTTTCTCTGCATTTGAAGTATTTTTTATAAGAGATTGTAACCATTTTTTACCTTTAACAATTTTGTCTTATTTAGTTCGAAAGCCGACATTAGACTGTGATACAAATTATTCCTCAGATGAAGAAAGCCCTAAACCTGTGAGGAAAGTCATCAAACCAGTTGCAGCCTTTCAGGTAATTGGTACAACATGTCTGTCTTTATATTTACTCAGAAATATTGTTAACAGTTAAAAATTTATTGTTTACTTTTGTTTTAGTTTGCTATGTTGGGTGTTGTATGACTTTAGTTGTCGGTGTATTTGTATATTTAGATTTTTTTTCTTTTTAATTGCTTGTTGTATTTCTCATAGTTAGCCTCAGGGCAATATTTTTAAAGGATTTGTAAATACAGTAAATCATGCATTTTTTATTTATTCCTCAAAATAGACAGTTTATCAGTAAAACAAATAAACTTACTGAAATATGGCCCAAAAAAATGAAAAACAAAATAGGACAAGAAGTTTGATAAAATAAAAAGATAATGATACATTATCATGATAAACTGAAGAATAACTGTTTCAACAATGTTAGGTCTCAAATGGCAGTTATGGGGTAAGTAAAACACTGTAGAGGTATTATAGATATTCTTCTTTCTTCATTTGGATGGAGATCAGTCTTCTGTGGGTAAATGTAGACATTGCATGATTCCTAGGCATTTTTCTAAGATTGAAAGGGACTTACAAGGTAGCCTGGCCTGTTTGATTAAAATACACGAGAATGCAAGATTAATTAAAGAGCTTGTGAGGTGTTTGTATTTTTTTCATTCATAAACTAGGTCATCAGCTCAAAATGTGGGAAGACTTTGTTCACAGGGGTAATATTTTTATGCTCCCCAAAGGGCGAGCATATAGTTGCCGCTTTGTCCGTCCGTTCGTCCGTCCGTCCATCATAATTTTGTCCGGAGCATAACACAAAAACTATGAGAGATATCAAGACCAAACTTCATAGGTAGTTAGATCTCATTAAGGAGCAGTGCAGTGCACAAGAACCATAAATCTTGCTTTATTAATTTTTGAGTTATTGCCTTTTGAAATTTCTCATACTTATTTTTTGTCCAGGGTATATCTCACAAAGCATTAGAGTTATCAACTTAAAACTTTATAAGTAGATAGATCTCATAAATGAGCAGTGCAGTGCTGCACAAGAACCATAACTCTTGCTTTATTAATTTTTGAGTTATTGCCTTTTGAAATTTCTCATATTTATTTTTTGTCCAGGGCATATCTCACAAAGTATAAGAGATATTAACATGAAACTTTATTGGTAGATAGATCTCTATGAGGAGAAGTGCAGCGTGCAAGAACCTTACTCTGTTTTGCATAATTTAGGAGTTATTGCCCTTTGTTATTTTTCATACTTAAAAAAAAAATACATATTAAACAATAGCCCTTTTGGAATTGGCAATTATTCGGGGAGCATCCATCGGTTCTACCGATTTCTTGTTTAACTAGTCTTCATGGAACTTGATGAGAAATGAACTGGTACATGTTTTGTTTTTGTTAACATTTGAGCAGGATAATTTCATTGTTTTAAAATGACAGAATGAGGAAGCTGTAGCAAAAGATAACTTTTATGTTGCTTTAAAGAATTTTAAGTGGGGTTGGGCTAAGAACTCTCCCTTATATACTTGTAGAAGTTTTGTGGTTTTAGCTCACAAGAGTGCTCAGTGTGAGTTTTTTGTGATCAGCCTTTGTCCATAGTACGTCATTGGTTGCCTATCATCACTATTTTTAGCTTGATATCAAGCTAGAGACCACATGTTTTATCCAGCCTTTATGAAACTTGTTCATAATGTTCACAGATGGGTGACAACTGGGTCATTGTTTTCAAAAACTAGTTCACCAGCTTAAAACAGTTCTTGAACTAACCCTTTTATGGAACATGTTCAGAATATTTGTCTTGATGACTTCTTGGGTAAGTTTGAAATTGGATCATGTTGGGTCAGAACTAGGTCAGCTGCTCTTATCCATGGAAAACATTATGTGGTTTTAGAGGTCATATTTTTTATCCGGCCTTGATGAAACTCTGAATGTTAAAACTTAAATAACAAACTAGAGGTCACAGTTTTGAACAGGTCTGCAGGAAACTCATTTAGAATGATGCTTTTTTATGTTTTCTCTAAGAAAGTTAAGTCACCTGCTCATATCAGTGCAAAACCTTGTGAAGACAGTAGAGGTCATGTTTTGAGCAAATCTCAGACTGTTCATCTTCAAAGTATCTAGAATGATTTTGAAAATAGGTCATATGAGGTCAGAAACTATGTCACCAGTTCAGATCAGCGTCACCTTGTGAGTGCACCAGGGGTCATATTTTTGCCCACAACTTTATATAACAAGGTCAGGTTATTTTTTTGAAAATCTTTTAAAAAACTAGGTTATGTGGGTCAAAAACTAGATCTTAAGTACAGTTCAGTGGTAGAACTTGTGAACTTCCTAGATGTCACAATTTTTCCACAATCTTCATGAAGCATGTTCGTAATGTTTGTTTTGATGAAATCTAGGAAGAGATTTAAGCTGGGTCATGTGGAGTAAAAAACAATGTCGCCAGTATAGTTTCATGGAAAACCTTGTTAACATTCCAGAAGTCACTTTTTTGGCCTCTGTCTTCAATCTTCATAGAACTGTAGTTGTTATATAGTGTATCACATGATTTTTCTTCCACCTTGTCATTTAGAACAGACATTCTCAGGTGAGCAATGAAGGGTCATCTTGGCCCTCTTGTTTATCTAGTTTTCTACTCACACTGGGATTCAGTCCTACTAATATATACTTCACACGAAGTTAACAGTAAAATTGTACAATGTCAGTCATCACTTTAATCAGATTGTTTTGTTTATTTAAGTAGAATAAAACATATGCATTCAAATGTAAGCTCTGATTAGTGTACAAAATATACTTTTAGCCTATTAGATCAAAGGCAAGCTGTGAGAAAACATCTCACATATAGTCCATGTTATTCCTATCTATGCATGCATTATTCTTGACTTTAACCTGTTATTTTCTTTGTATGGATCTCTTTCTAGACATACACGTTATTAAGATAAATATATATTATATCTGTTTTACCTGTTAAAAGTACGACTTCTGTACAATATACATGTACACCATAAAACTCTACAGTAAACATTGCATCATTTTTTTGAGACATAAACATCTTTGCCTATACCTGATACATTTTTGTGCTATTTCATTTTGATAAATTTTTAGAAATCACTGTAGATTTGAATCATGTGCCATAAATATGCCTCATATTTTATTACCCGTTACACTTTACACTTTTCATTCCTTGATTTTTTGGGTCCTTCATAAATTTCCACAACTGTAGCTGGTTGGGTTATGCTCCTTTTTTCATTCAAGAATATATCATTAAGAAATGTATTTATGGAATTTGAGACTAACATGAAGATTTTTTGACTGTTTCTTTAATGATGTGGATGTTTCAATGATACAACCTCACTTCTCGTAAAGGAAAATTTAAAATTATCAATATTGCTACCTTCCTTCACAAAAAAGGACCACATAGAGGAAAATGTTACAAATGTTCAGTATTACCACCTTACCTCACACAAAAGAAAATATAGATGTTTCAATATTACAGCCTTACCAAACATAAAGAAAAATCTAGCTAGTTCAAAATTACAACCTTACCAGACATAAAGTAAAATATAGATGTTTCAGTATTACCTTACCTTACCTTAAATAAAGTATATATAAAGAAAAATGTAGATGTTTCAAAATTACAATCTTACCTTACTTAAAGAAAAATGTAGGTGTCTCAAAAATACATCCTTACCTCATATAAAGAAAAAATGTAGGTGTCTCAGAATTACATCCTTACCCCATATAAAGGAAAATGTTGTTGTTCCAAAATTGCAATCTTACCTCACTACCTCACTACCTCACATAAAGAAAAATGTAGATGTTTGCAGTATTACAACCTTACTTCATATAAAGGAAAATGTAGATTTTTCCAAATTTCAACCTTACCTCACAAAGGGGAAAATTTAGATGTTTCAATATTACAGCCTTACCTCACATATGGGAAAATTTAGATGTTTCCTGATTTCAACCTTACCTTACCTAGGTAGATGTTTCCAAATTTCAGCCTTACCTCACATAGGGGAAAATGTAGATGTTTCCAAATTTCAACCTTACCTCACATAGGGGAAAATGTAGATTTTTCCAAATTTCAACCTTACCTCACATAGGGGAAAATGTAGATGTTTCCAGATTTCAGCCTTACCTCACATAGGTAGATGTTTCCAAATTTCAGTCTTAACTCACATAGGGGAAAATGTTGATGTTTCCAGATTTCAACCTTAATTCACATAGGGTTAAATATTGATGTTTCCAAATTTCAACCTTACCTCACATAGGAGAAAATGTACATGTTTCCAGATTTCAACCTTACCTCACCTAGGGGAAAATGTAGATGTTTCCAGATTTCAATCTTACCTCACAAAGAGTAATCAAATTGTAGCACATCCCACATATCCTGTTCACCTGTACTATATACTAGTACTTATTTTTTATAAGATTAAATTTGACTTGATGTTTATATCTTTTTTCCAGTAAAGTTAGTTACCAGGATTTGCATAATTATTGTTTCATCTTATATAAAAGTTCATTTAGTGATGTCAGCCTGGCTCTGTTCATGTAACAAAACCTGGTTAACTGAGATGATGTAAAATGAATTGAATGAAATGAACCGTTTAAAATGAAGCCTAATCAAAAACACAGTTTCTCACAAGACGTTTTTACTTCAGCAGACAATGATTGAACATGAGCAAGGTGACAAATAAGATGTTTGATCCATAAAAATAATAATTCTACTATTTATATATATGATGGTGAATAAGAAAACTCAGTATACTCAATGTCAGACTACTTGACAGTATTTTCTTCTGTCTGTTTATCAGGTATCTACGGATGACTCTGACTCATACTTCTCTGATCCGGACGATGATTATCGTAACCATATCAACACACCTGTGATGTCACCAGTTGACCAAGTGTTTCCTGATGCTGATGATATTAGTTGGAAGCGTACAGGTAACATGTCGTTGTGTTGACTTTATTTTTACATAAAGAAGCTATGGAAGCCTTCTTTCTTACTAAAAAGTTGACAGTTAAATAGACAACATTCTGTTTCTTGAAAAATCTGCTTTGCAGTTATGCTTTGACATTCTTGAAAGAGAATTTTAAGAGTTTGAGAGTTTGATTTCTAACTTCCTTTTTAAAGACAGATTTGACTTGTGTTTTACCAGTTTTTGTTTATTTTTCAGTTGCTAGAGATATGTTGCAACAGCCTTCCAGTAACTGTCGTTCTGTATCGAGACGCCATACAATAAGTGCCTGTGATGTTAAAAGTGGGACAAAGGTATCCCAACCTTCCCTGCATGCACCCCTCCTTGAGGATGAAGAAGATAATGTTATGCATAATAAACAGTTTAATCGGAGTCATGCAGCACGAAGACCTACAAAAATTATTTCTTATCGTAAAAAGCACCAAGATGTACAGCATGCTAACTGTGATAGTCCACAAACTGTAAATGCACAAAATCGTGTCAATTCTCATCCAAAATCTCAGCTTAAGCATGGTGGTCATTGTTTATTATCAAAATCGCATGGAAATCTTGTGGATAATGTGTTTTCAGTTCCTAGTGATTTGCATGATATGTCGTCTGGTGAAATATCTCGTCTTTCTCGATCTGCCAGTGTAGCTTCTATTTCAGGACCTCGTAGGTGTAAATCACCAAGCAGCTATACAGGGAGTTCTCAATCTCCCAGAATACATGCAGGCAGAGCTGAATCGCCTGTACGTCATTTGTCTCGTTCAGAAACATTTACATGTAGTGTTCCCCGTAAGTCACGTGTTAGCAGTCATAAAGAGACACACATATCAGCCCGCTGTGATTCCCCTCAGACCCGTGCTATGAAACATTCAGACAGTTTTCCACCTCCAAGGTCTGAAAGTCCTGTTCAGTCTAGCAGAACTGAGTCTCCAAGAAGACATTCAGTACATGTTGTGCATAAATCAGGTGACAGTGCATGTGATACTAAGTTATTCAGTGACAAAGTACATAGACATTCTATGCAGCATGGGCATGGTTTAGTTTCAAATAGTCCTCGTAACTTACAAAACTCTCATTCATTACAGAGAAATGCAAGTTTTTCAGGTGCATGTCTGTCAAGAGTGAAGCATGAATCCTCAGCTCAGAAGCAAGCATGGGCGGAGCCACATCATCATAGTAACAGGTCAAGTTCTGAGTCACCTAGAGAAGGATTCCAAAGTGACATCGTTAAAAATAATTCTAAATCTGTTTCAAATTCTTTGTCAAAATCAGAAAATTATGAACAACGAAAGAGTCAAATAACTTTTCATCCACAGGATAAAATGGCCAGTGATGATGGAAAAACTGCTGAAACAAAACCTGATGGCGTAACTCTTCGAAAGTCAAGGACCTCTATTGTTAGAGCAAGGTCAAGGCCAGATGTACGATCAAAGGAACTAAAAGAAGAAGAGGAAAAACACTTCCAGTTTATTGAGAAAGCGTGTTTACCATCTAAAACTGTTGCCAGCAATAATACTGATCATACAAGACCTGCCAGTGAAATTGACTTCAATAGAAAATTAAGGTCACAAGTTACTAGGGCAAGAAGTAGTGTTGGACAGTCTGTTGTTTCAAAATCTATTGATAGTAGAATTCCAGTAAAATCAGAAAGGAATAGCAGTATCACTTCCAGAAAGGATTTATCCGAGACAAAATGTGATGATAGTGATTTGAAGCCAAAAAGGGCGGTGAGACTGTCCCGTCAGTCAGCAATTCGAACTGAGGGATCAGAAATCAGGTCAAAGATACAAAGCAAAAGCACAGGTGAAAATGTTAACAAAAGCAGTGAAGGTGTTTCTGACTCCAAATCTGAGACAAGTGAGGTAGAAAAACCTCGAGAATCTCGTGCTAGACGAATTGGTGTAGTTGCCAATGAAAAAGTTGTTAGTGATACCATCAGTTCAGCTACTGGTAAATCAGCAACAGACATTGTTGATAGTGCTGCAAAACAGGAAGTGACATCAGAAAAGGAGAGATTTTCAAGAAGACATGAATTTAGACAAGTAAAGCCAATTTCGAGGTCAAGGTCTGAGGTAAGACCTGAAATGAAACCTGTTAAAGGCTCTCACAATTTACCTGTAGATTTTGAGCATAATAACATTGATCATTTCGATGATAAGCACCTGATTATCCCGCCACCTGAGTTCAGAGATCCAGAGGACAAAACTCCAACAAATGATGAAAACTTTTCTTATGATGATACTGAAAATGGCATTGCAGACATACCAGAAGTGATTAAAACCAGTCGTGCTGAGTTTAAGGTCGTTGACCTGCTGCATGTAAGTTGGAAAACAGAATGCTCTCGAAAGGACTCTACTAACAAGTCTAATCCCTGTACTGACTGCAGACCCCTTTCTTCAGTGAGTACCTCGATTACCTTTCCATCTCTTGTAATAACATTTTTGCCAATTAACAAATGTCATGGTTTTTGTGTGAAGCAACTGTACAGAACTCCTGTGGCAATGTGAAAGATTTTAAAACATGAAGTAAAATGAGTTGGGAACATAATATGAGTTTATGGTATAAAGTTAATAAATTGACAATTCATAAATTGTCCACAGCAGCTCTACAGATTAGGCGTTTGATGTGTCTCTATGGAATACTTTTTTTTATATATATGCCTTTGTCAACAGGCATTTGTGTATACTCATAGGCAAAGGTGTATCATTCTCAGGAATATTTTTAGTACAAGTCTAAAAACAAAAACAAAAATAATTTAAAGTAACAGATGCTCTTTAAATGTGTTACCAGTCAGTCTCTGAGACTTCATTTACAAGTAAAAGTTGTATGATATGTTTTTTGTTGTTGTTTTTTTTTTTGGGGGGGGGGGGGGGGGGGGGGCGTGGGTCCAAGCATTTTGGAATTACTAGTAGTTTCTTAAGATTTTATGTTCTTGTATTGAACTTTGGTTTTCCATTCAGTATCTTGAGTTCTTGATAATGACTTATTTTCAAAAGAAATTCTCTTTTCCTTTCCTTTCTCCTCATTCCCTAAGCAAGACCTGGAAGCATCAGAATGGTGTTCATACAAAAATGCTTTATTTGTCCTAAAGTATGTTTTGTGAGGTACAATCGCATGTCGTCTGCAAGCAGTGGTATTGTATGGTGAAACATGCCAGTGCAATCACATTTCATCCTCCATGTTATGATTTACCAAACTTTAACCTCCTGTTTTCTCTTCAGCCTTTTTCTAGTTGTGGGTTATGGATAAATGCTCTTTTATATATTAGCTTTACAGATGTGTTATTAAAACCACTCTGTTTTCAAAACCGTTTACTCTTACTTTACTGGTATGTTACGTTTACAGGGTTGTAGCTATGTATTATTCCTACTGAGGGTAAAATTTTATTAAATCATAATCATGTAAGGTTTTATTATAAGCAGAGTGTGAATTGTTTTTTCTGTCACTTTTTATAACATTGAAATACAGTTATCTGGCTTTACTATACATTCAGCTCTTAAGTCTTTTGCTGATAAGTTACAAAACTATGTTTAGAGCCAGTCTAAACTTTAAGTCAGTAAATGTTTTCCTGCATCTCCAAGACTTAAAGCTTTGTGTAATCATATAGTTCTTAAAAAAAAATCTGAAACAAAAATTAAAAGTAGGAAAATTATTGCGTAAGTGCTGCTAAAAAGAAATAACTTTATATAATAGTATTTATAAAATTATTTCCACTTCAGTTGAAATTAAGATTTTTTTTAACATTATTTTTGTTTACAGTCATCAATCTTATGTTACTAAGATTACAGAGTAGTTCTTATATTATATCTTTTGTTTTATCTTGTGACTAATCACTTTTCTACACCTTCTTAGCATAAATGGCAGAATCCCATAGAATGTTTATCCTTGACATTGGAAGAAGTGACACATATCCGAAGTGTGCTGACCAAAGCTGAGCTAGAGAGCCTCATAACCAATCCAGAGCTCCATAGCCAAGTCAGTAAGGGAAAGGTAGGCATTTAATTTGAGCTAGTCAAGTTAGTTACATAAAAGCAGGCATACAATCTAGATTAGCTAAGTCAGTTATGAAAAGGTGGATAAATAAAGTTTAGCCAAGTCAGTAAGGTAAAGGTAAGCATGCAATCTACAAAAATGAAGTCAGTAATGGAAAGATAGATGTTTATGTAATCTTAACCAAGGTACTGAAGGTAGTTCAGCAGTTTAGATAAGCCGTCAGTAAGAGAAAGATAGGAATATAAATTCAAATAGCCATGTCAGTAAGATTAAGGTAGGCACACAGTCTAGATGAGGCAAGTCAGTAATGGGAAAAGTGGATATATGTTAAGTAAGCCAGATCAATAGGGCAAAGGTTAGGCATACAATCTAGACTAAGCAGCTCAGTAGTTCCAGGCTAAGAATGTAACTTTAGCAATGTCAGAAAGATAAAAGGAGGCATAGAATCTAGATTAGCCAAGTTGTTTACGGAAAAGTGGAAATATGAGTTTAGCCAAGTCAGTAATAAACCTGAACTAGCCAACTTGGTAATGAAAAGATGGAAATATGAGTAAGATAAAAATAGCCATACAATCTAAACTAGCCAACTTTGTAATATGAGTTTAGCTAAATCTGCAAGATAAATCTAGGCATATAATCTAGACTTGCCAACTTGTTATTGGAAAGATTGGAATTTTGCCAAATAAGTGAAATAACAGTAGGCATTTAACTAAAGTAAGGTCAGTCAGTAAAGGAAAGATAGGCAATCGACTTCAGGTAGGCAAGTCAGTGAGTGAAAGGTGAAATATAAATAAGCCAATTTAGTAAAGTTGATAAAACGGACATGCCTGATATTGGGAATGTTAGGAAAGTAAAGTTAGGCATATGCTGCATTTTATCCATGTCAGACCAGTAAAGTTAAGAAATTTGAAAAAGAAATTTATTTACCTTTGCAGAAAGACACGAGCTTTGAAAAGGTGTTAAATTTGTTAATGTGCTATTTTATAAACATGAACCTTCACAGCAGGTATTTTTAAACATCATCTATGAAAATTGTCAAGGTTAATTTTATAAAGAATATGAATACATATGAGTGTCATGCTAGAACCATTCTTAAATGTCAGTTGTCATTATTTCAGATTTGCTTCACATGTAAGAAGACAAAGTTTTCTCTGTTTGGCCAGTGGGGTACCAAGTGTAAGTTCTGTCTAAGAACTGTCTGTAATTACTGTCTCAGAAAGGTGAGTCACTGAAAAGCCTAGCTTGGGTTAAAACCATGTTTTCAACATATTCATGGTGTACAGGAAATACATGATAGATTTAGGATCAGCCTCAGTAAATCCTGTTTTTTACAGATCAGCTGCAACACAAAAGCATAATTATTATGAATGATAGAATAAACATTTTTATGAAAAGAAAAAGTCTCCTAATCTTATGACATTGACCCTTTTATGTTTTTGTGCTAGATGGGACATTTTTATTAACTGAACACTTCTCTTGCATAGAGTCTGTCCCTATAAATTGAAAACACCATTACAGTGTTAAGTACACCTGCTGGGTGTACAATGCCAATGTAGGAATTCCAAATTCTAAACTATAAAATTGCATGGAGTAACTTGAGCGGTGAAAGCGATAGATTGTTAGTGCTATTTAATGATACATGTAGTTAGAACAATTTTGCATTCAACCCAAGAATTATTTTTTTCTTTGCATTTTGGTTTTCTGTTCTCAACATTTCTTTTCTGTACCTGTAGATGAGTGTACCAACAGAACATTTTGAGAAGATCCCTGTATATACATTGAGCCCTGTCCCCCTAAGTCCAGAAGTGCTAGAGGCCCTCAAAGTATATGAGAGGTAAGTATTTTATGAAAATGGACATGCAGAAAGGAGGTCTAGTTATTATGTGTCTTATGAAAGTGGACATTTAATAGATGGTCTAGTTATCACAAACTTTAATTACAGTTGGTAAACAGAGTTGAGTTAGAAAACATACCACCAGGTAAACTTTTCAAATGACATGGAAAACATCATAACATTAGAAGTCCAGATTATACATTTTCTATTTGAAATCTGCTAGGATAGGGAAAAATCATAGACTCTTTGTATAACAAATAAGGTCAGAACTACCTTTTTATACTGGCATCTGGCATCTTTTACTTTGAAAAAAACATGATTTTGTTATCAGAAATATTAACACTGAGTATTTCTATCATGCTCATAGTTATATTGTAATATTTTCCCAGCACTGGATCAGTTCCCCACAGTCCAGTCACCAGCAGAAAGAATGAAGATACAGACAGCAATACGAGGACCATAGATGAACCTGTTACACCTGTAACTGATGAGAACAGAGCTGCCAGTAGGAGAAAATCTCTCCAGAGGTCACATACAATTGGGGTTGGCGTAGGGTCAAGGCCACCACCAAATAAAGCTCTCTTAAATGGTACCTCAGTTTGTATTCGCTTTAATTAAGCATAAATGAGATGTTGTGAAAACTCAAGTTGTTCTTTAAAGTGGCGGCATGGCCGAGTGGTTAACACGTTGGACTAGTATTCAAAGGATTGCTAGCAGCACGGGTTCAAACCCGGTCAGGGACAAGCCGTTGTTTCCTTGAGCAAGAAACTTTACACTCATTGCTTAGTACTGGTTAGTTCCAGGAACGGGAGTGTGTCTATAAGCTAAAAGCTTCCTACACAATCGAACTGAAATAAATTTGGTATAAACTAAGTTGTTCTTTACAGTTTTAACAATGATTAGTAAGTGTAAGCTGTGCCAAGTCTTACTTCTAAACTTACAGTATTTATTGAGAAGTAACCTGATGAAGTGAGGTAAGGTGATGAGGAACAGACTGTATAGAAAGGAAGAAGAAAACATACAAATTGAGCAATTGCGTTCTTAAAACAGAGTAGAAAGTTGCACATTACTTGCACTAATCTATCAAATAAGTTCTAAATGTTGTCAAAACACATTTATTATGCAAAAATTAAAACAATTTACCAGTATTTTGCAAAAAGTAGATGCATTTATTATGCAAAAAGGTCTATTGGAGAATTTCTAATTAAATTTTGTTTGACTAAATGTTTAACTATTGCATCATTCTGTGCTTGATAAGAATTAAAGCTGAGCATTATTTCCTTATTACCTCCCTTTGTCTCGAAGATTTATAGAACTGTGGTAAGCAATTACTGAAAGCAGTTTTATTTTTATAAATATCACAAGAGTATTACTGAAAGTAGAATATTTTTATGGTTTTTATTTATCTATTCCAGGGCCGCAGATGAGTATCTGTTGTGACTGTAAATCGATGATAATGGAAATTATACGTGCCAGTAGGTCTTCTGTTTCCCTTATTACTGGTAAATCAGAGCCCCAGGAAAAGGAAATAGAAAAGGACTCATTGACCCCAAGGGGCCCAATATCAGCAAGGTCTTCTGTATTGATGAGACCAAGAAATTTAGACCTGGAGAACCGACCTAGGCCAAGATCGATGCTAGATAACTTCAGTTTCAAGTCTTTCAATTTCTCCAAAACAAGTACTGATGCATAGCAAATTTCAACAGGCAATGTTTTCTTTTCATGATAGTGTATCTGTAAAATGTTTTAGTTCTGTATACAATTATGTTTGAGTTTTTTTACACATACAATACAAAACAATGAAATCACTGATCTATATTTAGACATAAAAAGACAGATTCTGTTTTTACTGAGATTTATTTGAAGTATGATTATTTACTGTAAATCCATCTATTCTTGAAGAGTGCATCTTCATAAAAAAACAAATTGTAACATGCAGTAATAAATCAGTCAGTATATGTCTTTTTCATGCACTCTTTGTGTTCCTACAGTATTTTAATTTACATTTTCTGAAATTCTACATAGCACATTTATATGAAGATGTTGGTACGAACTGTTGAACATAAAGTGATAGTGTTGGTTGATTCATGTAATGTTTTCAATCTGTGATGTTGTCCTTTACACAGTTTCAATTTGTTTTATTTATAGAATTATATTCATGACTTTGGAAGAAGAAGTTATCAAAAGAAGCTTTAACAACCCTGGTTAAAGGGGAATTTATACATGTAGCATTTGATCAAAACACATGTTGTGCATTTACTGCAATATATTATGGCAATGATATTTTTCTTGTTCATGTGTGTGGCTTTTTCCGCATACTGAATCTTTGTATGTTTACTTTTTTTCTTTTAAATTGAATAATATTTATTTTTTTCATCGAGTTGTGACATTGTCATTCCCACAGGAATCATTTATTTCATGGACCGTTTGATGTTCATATTGAAGCAAATTTCACCAATATTACTTGAAATATTTTTTTTCCATGCATCATTAATTTGTTAATGACTGGGAAGTCTTCAAAGTCCCGATAAAACTTGGCATAGATTTGAAAACTGGGAGACCTACAGACTGGCTCTCTGGGTGACCGAATTTTTGTGGTTTGTAGAATTACTCTTTAGGGCAGTGCCGAAGATGGAATTTCTTAAAGCTTGGCCTAATTGTGAAAGAAGAGGAGAAATGAAAGTGCATGAACATTACAAGATTTAACGTCATTCCACTTGCAGTGGCAGAGCAGTTGTTTTCAAGTTAGTTTGAACAAAATATGTCATTTCAAAACATTTAAACATTCCTTTTAATATGCAAATTCAATTTATTTAAGGTGCTGAAATCTGTTGTGTGAAATTTGTTAAATGTTTGTTAAAGATGTTGGAAGGTATTATTAAAAACGTCAGTCTTACCTGTAATTTTCCATGCAGTAAGAATTGACTTTTTCTTTGGTGTGTGAATTCTTGTGAGGGTATGGAAACCGTTCATGATACATAACTGTACCTGAGTAGCTTTTTGGTGGAATGACAGAACTAGACAGTGCCAAGAACAATTATTTCTCTGAAACTTGGAACCATTTTTTTTTTTTATTACTGAACAAAATGAAAATTATGCTTGTAAATTGTACATATCTTCATGTGTGTAAATATTCGTACATGAAACATAAACTAATATGTTGTAAATGTACTACAGTTGTCAGGTTGTGTATATAGAAAGAGTTTATTGCCTGTGTAAATAGCGCTCTTTTAGTGTACAGTTATATGCCGAGGAGAAGTATTAATTTATTGTATGAATGAGATGTTTTGAAATCCAGTTATATTAAGTATGTTTGAAGAAATGCATGTTATTTCAGTAAACAGGATATTGCACAGTTGATTTATTCCAATATTCATGAGCTATTGTTTAAACAAGAAGAACATGTATACAGAAGGATATGTATACAAAGTTTAACGTATTATAGTACATGACAGACCATCACAAAACATCAGACCATTATATCATCCAATGTACTACATGATGCAACTAAACCAGTCAGTATGCTATAACTTTCGACAAATCGTTGTCTTTGAAATGCATTCTCTCATTGCTGTATTTTCAGATTTTCTCCAACAGTTTGGGACATACATATGCAAGACTGGTCTCTGTCCATCCATTGCTGACCTGAAACCCTAAACAAATAATATTTATTTATTTACCTCCATGAGGTACAGGCTCTTTTTTTGTGGGGCGAGGGGGCAGGATTAGGGACGAGGCTCTTACTATATGTAGAGAAATTCTGTATTTCTTTTGCATAGTTTTTCTCCAGTATTAGTTGTGTTCAGTAATATCTGACTCTCACATGTGTATACCTTTTTTCATCATTCTTTAAACATTTTGAATATTTACTCTCACAAACTGAAACAGACCTATTTATTTTTCCACAATTTTTAGCAGGACGTAATATTTATTTTTGCAAATAATATCAATTTTCTATAATGCTCATTTCTTTAAATTTGACTTATGAGAGTGTTTTAACAGTGGAAGGCACAGCAAGAGATTGGATTAAAACTTTTGTCTTTATAATAATAGATGAATCCACCTTATCCTACAGTCTAGACTGGCCACCCTAGAGGCAATGGTATGTATTTAGCTCAAACAGTTGAGCAAAATGGACTTGAGCTTTTCACTTGAGTCATGTATTTTTCTTTCCCTCAGTTTTTGTCACCGTCATAAGATTGATGAAGTATCTCTATAAATAGTAAACAATAAAATGACATTTTCCTCTGGTTTCACATACCTAAGCAGTGTTGCACTATTTATAGAACTGGTAACACCAGATATATACTAATGTTTTATGCTTGAAGTATGAAAAAGAAAATTAAAGAAATTGTTTCCTAAAATAAAACAAATTCTTCTGTATTGGTAATTTTTTCACATAATAAGATTTAACACATACATGTATTAAAGTTTTATCTATAATGAAATACATATAATATATTACTAATGGTCACAGTGCTTTTTTTATGATAGGAATATTTTTCACATTGTGTTCAGCACTAACTGCTGTGTTCAACCTTAATTTCTCATGGAAAAAAGATCCAATATCTCATGAAACTGCAATACATATTCTATGCCTAGCACTAACCCCATGTTAAATTTCTGTGTTTTGATTTCAAACCATTTGCTTCTGATTCGATAATTAAATGAAAAAAGTTCTGACTAAAAATCAAACTGTGCAGATCATGGTCATACTGTATGGAGATCAAGGTCACACTGAATAGAGGCCAAGGTCAGACTGGATGGAGGTTGATTCTGATTATTGAGTCCTTGGGTGTAAAGTTAAGATTTTATGGTTGTATAATCTGCCATTTGTTTGACGAGTAATTACGCAATTCTTATACACTTCTGTAATGTTGTCTTTGAAATCATACAGGTTTCTGTACTACACTTTTATGCAGATGAACGTTTTCATATTCCTGAAAGCCTGTATAGCTTTGCTTTTACAGGAGAGAAACATATTTCAGTATTGTGTGAATGGTATTTAGTGAAAAAGATACATCTAAATTAAAACTGGATACTAACAAAATACGAGTTGTTTTCCTTTTTGTTTTCCTGTTTGTAGTGAATTTGAAGAAATTGTAGACGTGAGGGAGAATCAAAACATTTACACGTAACAAAAATGTATCTGGATTTATGCTGTTGTGTTTTATATTCAAATGAACAAAGAGTCAGTCTGATATAGTTTTTTTTTTATGTCTGTTTACAATATTAAGTTCAGCACATGACACTGGATCATTCTGGCACTAGAGTACATTGTAAGAAATTTATCGAACCATTTTCCTAAAAGTTAAACAAATTTAGTTATAAACTTGGTATATGAAGTACTTTGTCCTTTCAGTTATTCTCGCAACAATGGACAAACAGTTTTGCCCTCAAAGTCTGAGTTTGTTTGTTTGGACAGGCAGATCACTTGACATAGTTTTATTATAGTGTAACGATGTGTCATGCATACAACCATATCTCTGAAGTCATGATCACATTATGCATGACATTATGTGTGACTATCTCGGGATGCGGCCTCATTTTTTTTTATGCAGTTTGTTGGGTTACTCATAACATTCATTTCACTGCATAGCTTCAGACTTATTAAAAGTCTAGGTCCTCTTCAACCAGGATGTTTCTAAAATGAGGGCAGATGTAACCTGAAAGCCTTAACGAATGATTGTGCAAAATATTCAGTCTGTCAACATAGGTTAGTCATTCTGTGGTGAAAAAACAAGTGTTTTGCTTAAGAGAACTGTGCACAGGTCTCCACAAACTTTTAATACAAAGAGTAACAGTATAAAAATATACAACATGAGTTTTTTTTTTTTAAATAATCTCCAAAACAAAAATCTCCAAAACAAAATGAATAAAAAATACAAAGATAAAAGACCATAATTACAGCATCAGTAAGTCTCGAAGAGAAAAACTCTCCCATCTGAAATCAAAATGTCGCAGACTACTGACTAGTGAATATTATTAACATGACAATACTTTCTTTTTCTTTTTTGTTGCTGCGTTAATGATGGCAGTAGTATGGTGTTTTCAACTTTTTTGAACCTGATTAGTTCATTTTTCAAAGCTGTTACTTGTTGACACAGAACTGGTTGACTGAACTCACACGTGAGTGAAACTTTTAATTGGCGACTTGCCAGCAATTAAATTGTGAGTGAAATGTACAGAAAGTTTCTTCACTTTATTTCTATAAGTGTGATGCCTGTTTCATACAACATTTTTTTAACCTTACCCTTTTAGCTTAAATTGCTATACATTTTGACACATTCTTAAAAATTAGTGTCACTGGAAATATCTGATATATCGCATTGTTACCATATAATTACTATATAAATGCCTTTTTACCGAAACGTCCTAAGAGTTTACTATATAAATCCAATTTACCGAACTGGTCATTTACCGAAACGTCCGTAAATCCTTCCTTACTGTTAAGTCATCTTTGCAGCCATTTCCGAATACAGATTTATACTGAAATTATTTTGATTTTAAGGTGCTATTATGTGGCACAACATGTCTGAAATAAGAGCTTCTTTGGCTTGTTGTAGTAATTTCTAAATTTATGCGTGGATTGTCCAACTCCGTGTCGATTCGAAATAACCAAGCTTACTTATAATCAACCTCAGATAACCACTCCTCGCTACATGTAAACTCTTATACATTGGACGAAATAAGGCACGTGTAGCGTCAAAGGCACTTCCGCCCCTCACCGTTGTTTCATACCATTTGTTACCCGTATTTTTTTCATATATCGTTTTTATTGGAAAGTGGAGCCAGTTTATTATGCTCACCTTTTATTCTTTTCTCACTGTCGTATGCCCTGTATGTCCTACTAATCCTAGCGGAAGTAAATGTCTCATCAATATCGTTCTCGACAAGGAGAGAACCAGTCTCCCCAGGTGTTGTATTTTCTGGTAGGATGTCTTCTTTCAATATAATCTCTATTTTGTTATCTTTAATCTCGTCAGGTTTTCTTTTTGAAAAGCAGTGCATAATAACTGGTTCCATCGATACAATAAGGCCAGCAAAAAGAAAGAGAAAACCAGTCAAAATAAAGGACGCATTCCAGCTTCCGGTGTAATCTTCCAACCAACCTACAACAAAAAATGCATGCATTTGAATTACTGAAATGATGGTATTTATGCAATAACATACAATGTACATCCAAACCTTAATTAGCTGATGCTCCGCTAACAGGTGAGTACAAGACATAACACGGTGGGCATACCACGTGGTATGCATTTTTTGGCCTCGATTCGGAAAAGAAAGCCGCTGAAAGTATTTTATTTCTTCATCAATTTAAATGGTATATAGCACAAGGGAAGCGGAAAATTAGGCCCTACATATTGGTGTGATGATTCTTCTTTCAGATGTACAGAATTTTCAAACATTCGGGAAAACTGGTGCACTTTTCACGATAAGAAACATATTTTTACAAACTTTTTATTTCCCGAATGTTAAGAAAAACTGTACATCTGACAAATGAATCATTAGAACTATATGTAGGGCACAATTTTCCACATCGCATGCACTATATCCCCTGTAATTTCTCCTCCGAATCGAGACAAAAAATGCTGTTTGCGATAGCCTAAATGACATCATATACCACGTGGTATGGCCATCCTGGTAAATGTACAAAACCTCGTACCTTGTACATCATTTTAATATAAATGGCGTTCAGTACTTGTGTAAATACGATCTCAATACCTTTACTGTACTGGACACGGGAGTTCTTTGAATACAAAGCTCGGAAAAGAGCTTCTTTTAATACGAAATTCGAAATAGAGCTTACCTGAATACTATGTTCAGAATAGGGCTTCTTTGAATACATAGTTAAGAATAGAGCTTCTTTGAATACAAAGTTCGAATTATAATTTTTAAATACATAACTTCAAAAGTTATGGTGTCAGATGGTAATGAGCAGAAAAAAATAACTTACCGACAGTCGGTTGACTGATAGTTACTCCAAATGCTAAGGAAAGCATGACAAGACCAAAGGCTGGTGTGAAGTCTTCCAGCCCCACAACGTCAATGATAAGAACTGAAGCTAAGCTCCAAAATGAGCCCGGGAATGTACCAATGATGCCGGCAAACACGGCCATAAATACAAAACTATCAAACAAAGGTGTAACAAAACAAAATACAGAGGCTATAAACATGCTGATTAGAAATATATGCTTTCTTTTCAAAAGTTGTTGGTCAGCTATCCATCCGAAACCTATTCTTGCCACAACTTCACAACCACCCATAATTGTAACACCATATACGGCATGATTTTTATCATAACCAAGGGCTTCAATATGTGCTGGGATAAGAATAAGATTATTCCCATGCCCGTTCATGCACAGTACAAACGCTAAACAATACATCGTGAAGCGTGGATTTTTAAACAGCGAAAAGCGAAAATCTAATCCAAAGCATTTCTCTGCGGGTTTGCTATTGTCTTCTCCACGTAAAATTTCGCCATTTAACAAAGTTTCTTGATTTTGTTGTTTCTGTTTTCTTGGCTTTGTATGCTTCATTTCTTTCAGAAGTAATGGCGGCTGTCGGAAGACGCATGCCGCTGCACAAACGTGCAGTAACATTCCACCAATTACCCAAAATGCCCCTGGTAAAGTATACTTATCCACTAGAAATCTGCAATAAAGACATCAAATATGCTTGCTGATTTAAATAGTGTTACAATTGTGCGTAATCCACCTATTACATAAAAGTATTTTTAAAAAACCTTTCAAAGTGTCTTAAAACAAGCCTTAAAAGTAATAATTCATATTTAATGCAACTAACCTTTTTTTAAAGTCACATAAAAATTGTTCTGAAATTCTGTTAATCAGAAGCAAGTTTACCATGTAACCTTACAACATATCTTACTATCTTCGAAACATTTTTGCAATACGTGAATTTGCTTTGTATTAGCCTGTACAAGGACCTAAACTTCTAGACCTTTGGCCTGTAGAACGTGTATCCTTACTCACGAATGAGAAATATACCTACCTGTATAAAGCTGGATAGGTAAGAGCTCCTATTCCACTTCCAGACACTACAATGCCATTCGCTAGAGCCCGGTGCTTCCTGAAGTAGTAACTAATGATAGTTGAACATGGTGAGAAGGACAGCCCATACCCGAGGCCTGTAACATAATAATTAAATTTCTTGAACAGATCAACTGACCAAGTAAACGTATGTGACAATCTGTGAAAAAAAGTACTGAAATAAGAGTGAAGTTTCGGTCGTTCAGTCTTCAGGTATTAGATCTATGATTTCAAACCTCCCTTCTGAACAGTATTCAGTCCCAATAATTTTGTGTATGAGTGTGACCTTTTCAATGGAAGGCAAAAGTCCAAACCCCACTCGAGCCAGTTTTCTTTCTTTCTTTTTTTAATTTTATTCTTATTAGAATCCAGTTGAAGTAATTTTACTTTTTTCAATTGCTATAGGCCTTTAAACACGGAAAATAAATGAAAATTGGGTATCAGCGATTTCAATTATTATTTTCCCCAAAACTAAAACCCTTGATATTATTCCGTTATCATAAAGCGGTCAACGAATTTGGTAATATGGTGAAACAGGAAGGCATCCGATAACATTTTTTGATAAAACATTGGTTAGAATTATTATCTTTACACAACAAATATTTACTTAAACGAATGTACAAAACTATACAGCATGGGGAATACCAGAAATAAAATGTTACGAAGTACTGAAATAAAGTACTGTGTTTATACAATTTAAAGCAGAGTTTATCTAATTAAAATCAATTATTTACAGTTTATAGTTAACTGTACAGCTTAACTTCGATCATTTACATCTTTCTTTGAAATTCTGATTTCTAAGTTTCATATGAAATTACTTGAAATCGAATTTCACTTGTTGTTGGTTTGTCCAGAATACTACGACTTACTCTGACCGTATTTTTATCATTGGTCAATCTTACCAAGACTGAGACATTAATGACTTCAATAATAATAATAATAATGATAATAATAATAATAATAAAAATAAGAAAAAAATGAACATACTGTCGAAATATTAATACTTCGCTTCAAGGGAAAGAAATTATATTTGATATTCTTTTTTTAAAATAAAAAAAAATAATGTTTAATCTTTTGAGAATCCGACATTTTTTTTGAAAAAAAAAAACTCTGTTGAGCAATACCTACTCGGTTAACTTATATATACTTATAGGTGTTTCGTTTCAGCTGATGCCAAATAAAGTCTGTGCTATGCTATGCTATTGTTATGTTATTCTGACGCGATGCGATTCGATGCTATGTTATATATCGATTAATATCAAAATGTATACAATATCTTTTATTATTAGTGTATGTTATAGGCCCAATATATCTACCGGTAGTTATGTGGTACGCGTCGTCAAAGCAGTGGTACATTTCGTCCGACATTCACTAGTGCATAATAGACATGCCGGTATCACAATAAAACGCCCTTTAGACAGTTTGCCAGGGACAATAACTATGTCATTTGAACAAACGTTCACATATATTTCATACCTCCACAAACGCCTAATGTCAGGAACATCAGTTCCATCTTTCGCACAAATCCTGACAAGAAATGTCCCAAGCACAGAAGTACACCGCCCACGAACGCCACCCGCCGGAAGGTAAACTTTCTACTGAGCAGGTTTGCGACAGGTGCTGTGGTGAAACAAATGGAAAGGTTGCGTTATACTTCAAACCTGTTGGTGTTATATGGCCGACGACACGGAAAAAAAGGCACTCGGACATTTGTTATACAATTGAAATAATCTGAACAGAAAAACAGCGGAAAACGACAAATTTCTCGTCCATTTCAGAAACAAAATTTAAGTAAAAAATGATAGTCCGAATATTGCCCTTCATAAAAAAGGCTTATTTGTATCAAATTTCTTGATGACCATTGCCATGGCAGCAGTTTTTGGAGACAGTTCTTCGTTATGTTAAATTATATAACCTGAATGAAACGCAACGTTGAATTATAGCATTTTTAGTTTTGTAAAAAGGTTGGATGCATTGAAAAGACAGAATTTTACAATGGAAGAATCAAAATTATAATATATGAAATCTACCATATTAGTTTACTGTCAACCGGAACTTAGATAGAATCGGACGACTTTGGGTATGTGACGTTATTTTAAGGAATAACTATTTTGCGTGTCATGTTTCTTTTCAACATGATAGAATATCGTATCTGTTCTATGCAGGAAGCTGACATTTTTCTGACAATAATCCTGGGTTATCGTTCAAAATAAGTAAAACGGTCAATTTTGAAAAATTATGCCCGAGTGCCCTTTTTCTCGTGTCGTCGATCATATATAGTAAGTTTCATATCAAATATTTTAGTTCCCAACACATCAGATTAAACTATATGCTAAATCTTTATTTTTTCTAGTTCTTGGACGAACAGATTCAGGTTTGTTCCATTAAATACGAACTATAAACTAGCCATTAACTAACATCTAAACAAGTGTATCTATTTGCTAGCATGAGAACTGTTTTAAAAATTCTTTACGTTCTACTTTTGAAATGCTGACGTGGATTTTATCACGCTTTGCAAAATTAAATATTTCCAAGGATCGTGTCATTATGTTTTACTATGTATAATGCGTAAAAACTGATTTCGCAATTGACTGGTATGTAATCATAGATTCAAAGGTAGGGCCTAACCGAATCAGAAAGGGCGGAGAAAAGTGTCAGGCAAAAGGCTGGTATATGTGGAGTTTACTAGCCTTTTTTTCTTGTGTGTTATTTTCCCAACAAAGTAGACAATGTGGCTGCGCTTTGATGTTGCAAGCTTTATAATTATGCTTACTAAAACAGAGTTTTCAGTATCAGAGATTAAACAAAATATTATAAATACAGAGGATATGCTTAATCCATGTATCATTTAATTAATTTTTCCTTTAAGAAATGTATTAAGGTATTGAGAAAATAAAACGATGTTTTATAACTTACACAGCCCAAGTAACAACAGAAGAACCATGCTTCCAATCCAGGCTGTATTACCGGACCCTGTACCATAGTATGACACCATCTCTGTGTATAAAATTCCATAAGCTTTGATAGAGCCGATAACGAAACAGTACATTACAAAACATCCTGAAAAAGAGTAAAGAATAAGTAATTATTACATGTACTTTTGTGACTATAAGTGTGGTAGCAGACTCTTGCAAATCATTTCCAAACCCCTAAGCGAATGTTGGTCGTGGGTTCAAGCTCTGCTATCTTCATAATACCCACGTTTTCAATGAAAGCTGTAGGTTTCTTATGGAGAAGGACTTTATAAGAAAGATATTTAGTAGGGATCTCAACGAATATTCGGATATTCGCATTCTTTACGAATATTCGAATCCGAATTTTGCATTTGAATGTTCGCATAAAAGAAAGATTATCAAGAATTCCAGCGTCAGACTTCTTAAAATTATCAGGTTTTGGAAAATGTAATTACGTGACAGCTTATCTGTTTGCCAGTTAATGACATATTTGCCGAAGTTTATTAACTGCACTGAAGTATTTTTTAAAACCCCCATACAAATCTAATACAGTTTTATAAACATTTATCATAACAATTCCTACGTTCGAATAAAAGCCATGCCCCCTACCCCGGGGTTGGGCGTTGACCCATTGACCCCATGACCTCTTAGTGGGTCTGGCGGGTAAAGCTCATCAAGGTGAAGTTTGAATGCTGTAATTGGAAGGTCTTCCGTGTTATGGTCAAGGGTAAAGTTTTGTGACAAACAAACAGACACAAAGACCAAAAAAGAATATGCTCCCTCCGGGGGGGGGGGGGGGCATAAAAACGTACAAAATGAATGTACAGGTATATGGGAATAACAGAATAACTATATAAATAACATACATATATATATTCAACTGAATTGAATCTGATCTACCAAAAACGAACAACAAAACCAAACCAAAAACTGTTAAATACTAATATCTCCAATCAGAAAAACCTTCTGACTGGTACTAGTATTAAACGCAGATTTCAACGTGGACCCCGCCCTAGCAACAAAACGTTAAGTGTTTGAATGAGTTCGAGCAAATGCTTATTTCACGTTTACGCTGTGGCTGTGTCCATTAGAGTCTAAACAGGAGTCTAAATAACTCCTTTAATTTAGGTGTTAAAAGTAAAATCCAATCATAGTTACAACTGGCTTAATCTTGTTGTTTTAAATTAACTGATAAATTCCTGACAAGATAAATTCCACTCGATAAATGTTTCCTGGATTCCAACCAATGCTCGCGCTGAAAGTGTGGAACATGGAATATCACTGCAGGCTCTAATCACTGGCTTGATTCGAAACATTGACATCCGGATCGGGAGTCCGGCGCTCAAACCCCTCAGGCACAAGCACAGTTACCAGTCTGAAGATAAGTTTTTTTTAAACAGATCCAGACGATTTATTTTCATAAAGAACTACTTATCATTTACCAGCTAATATGACCCAGGCGTATCCATGGTCTACATCGGTATCTCTCTCTTCTTCATCGCCGTCAATCGTTTTCTTTACCGTCATACTGAGCACTTTACTGCAAACGTAAAAATGAACACTTATGATCAAAACATAATTTCCTGTACATGTTTACATGGTGTTTAAGAGCAGTGTTACTGACACATAAATAATCTAGATTTATTTAAACAAAATACAAATGCACGTAAAATTTTCCCCATAGTCAAAAACATTAATGATTTAAACATAATTTCCTGTACATGTTTAAACGGATAGAGCAAAGTAACTGGCGCATAAAGATCTAGATTCCATTTAAACAAAATACAAATGCAAAGTGTGTATCTTACTGCAATCGATATTTGGTTCTTCAAGGCCGTTCATTATAAAAGAAAAAAAATCTTTACTAACATAACAACTCGGCAAATGTAACAGACGATCTACGAAATACATGTAGAAAAACTGTCGTAGTAAATTCAGTTTAAAAAGAAACACGGAAATGAAATATATACAAGTACTTACTTTTAATACAACATTCAGTCTACTGTACTCATTATCGACTGTTGTATGCTGTATTCATTATCGACCATTATCTATCTTGCCTGTGTAATATCTCAGCGAATTATGGTCCCTGGCCAACATTTCTTAAGTAGTCACTATATTTGTACGTTGATACAATACTTCGATTAAAACTACCGACTGCTTTCCTTCCGTTTTATTACAACAACATGGACGCTTCGTTAAATGTATTTTATATGAAGTGATCACGTGAAAATTTACATTTAAACCGGTAACGTACAAACAACGAATGCTATTCCACAAAGCTGCAATGGATTCCTATAATAGGTGAAGAAAAATGCAGGTGAAAGGAACCGATATATTGACTTTTCATCGTCTAATTAGATGACACACGATATAGAGAAACTATTAAACTCAAATCAGTTAGACATAGAGAAAACACGATGGCACACAATATCAAAGATTTCCAGAATTAGTAATCGCAGATAGAGTGGGTAAACACCGTTACCCGTTATCCGGACGTATCAGTCGGGTGAAGAAAATTTATGGTAAAATTATAATTATATTACACGTCTGTTCCCATACTAAATGCATCTGTGTTTGTATTTTTCTTATGTTTTGAAGGCATACCATCGTTATGGATTGCCTCAGTTGTTCCGGTTTAATCTGGTGCTTATAACAGTAACCATCCTGTGTCTCTTATATGCGGGAATCTCTACAATTTCTTTAACAAAGATTACTAAGTAAAACAACACAAAGGACACATGATTTCGTAAAATTAGAATAACGTGTAATCAAGAAACATTGTCTCAGGACTCGGGTGCAAGATGGGTGTCACCGAGCTACAGCCAAAATCTGTGTCCGAAAAGTCGTCGTCCGTCGCAACCGTGAAGTAAAAAAAGGGGTCTTCAGAAATCGCTGCTTCAGGTTTCGTGGTGTTGTTCACATAGCTCCTCCAGATTAATTTCAAATTAAATCGTTTAGAAGCTTGTATTTTGAGTCTGAAAGAAGTGACCTAAATGTGGCCAGCTGGCCCTAAACGTAGTGGACATGATGGCCCCAAAAATGGCCCGCAGACACGTAATGGTTTATAGTGGATGAGCGTGACAATCTGGGGCATCTTTGAATGTCTAAAGTATTTGCCTACGAAATGTCACGTTCTTTTGACGGTGCCTTATTCAGTTAGAAATACATGTATATATGTTTGCTTATTTGACCATTTCAGTGGCGTAGTCAGGAGAATATAGTTTAGTTATAAGTTTGGTCTGAAATTAAATGCCTAAGAGACAAAATTTTCAGTATAGTAAGGGGTCCCTAGAATTTTCGTCTGGGGTACAGCTGCAAAACAAATTTGTCACTGCAATGTTACTGGGAAAGCCGTAAAGTGTAAAGTGATCATTTCTGAACTTGTGTTCAAGCTTGCTGAATTACTCTTTCAGATCCTACAAACTGGCAGGAAAATTTCTCGAATTTACATCTTTGTCATTTATTTACCGAGTAACATTATATATAAAAATTTGAATGAATAAATTCCGCTGATCGAAGTTGCCAAGTTGTTTTCATTTTACTGAACACATTTTCTTGCCTTAATTTGTAAAGTGAATATCTATTTGAAATATAAATTATAGTAATTTGCCAAAGTACTTTGGGTTCATTTATCGGTCACGATAAAATGCTAGCAATATTTTTACAATCATTTGTTTGATTTGTGTTGGTAAGTGCCTTAAAACGTCAAAATAACAAAGATATTTATGTAAAGTTCTACACGAGATCAAACATCCACTTTGTCAGCAATTGGTGCTGGAGATAACTGTTGGTTTCCGGCAGATTTTTCGGGATCATACGGTCTGTAGATTCTGCTGATTCTTGAGGAAGTAAAACTGACTTCAGCACCGTCACTCTCTAACAGGGAACCAGTCTCATCTTGTGCTTCCGGTAGTCTTTTTCCGTTAGAACAATTTGTTGTTTCGCCATTCTTCTTATTGACAGAAGTGTCGTTCATGAAATAACGTATGATCAATGGTTCCGTAGAAACTATTAAACCGCCAAGTAAAAACAGACATCCTGTCAGGTAAAAGGATGCATGCCAGTTGCCTGTATAATCTTTAAGCCAACCTGAAACAGACAATTTCGGAAGATATTCCTCGCTGAAACTGTTGATACATTGTAAGGATAAGATCTGAGCAACATATTACCCATTACACAACATGTTTCAGCATGTTAACCCCTAACCTGCTGGAACCGAAAGTGATAAGCCTTTGCCACCAGTATAGAGCCAGGCCAGCCTGCACATCCGTGCAGTCTGACCAGGCTCTATACTGTTGGTATCCAATATTTGTGTTTTGATACTGAAATCCTTTAAACTTGAATGGACTGTTCAAAATTCAAAGCTGGGCAATTCCATTACAAAATTTCAGCATGTTCAGGGTTAAACAGCTTTGTTCATTGTCATTTTTATCAGGCAACTCAAATAAAATGAATGAGTCTGTTGCAGGTAAAAGACTAGACGTCTTATGATTTATTCTGATAACCTGGTTCAAGAGCAGTAAATTCAACTCCTCGTCGTGAATACCAAGTCCCATGTCTATGAATTACGACGCCGTATTACTGCGCTGTAATATCAGCAACTTTTCAATGAAATATTTCTGTTAAGGTGCGAAGCAACATACACGAATCCAGACAAGAACAAACTACCATGGGAGTTTCATTTGCTGTACCAGGGAGTAAACAGTTTCATTTGCTGTACCAGGGAGTAACAGTTTCATTTGCTGTACCAGGGTTTCATTTGCTGTACCAAGGAGTAACAGTTCCATTTGCTGTACCAACTGTCATGTTCTGTAAAGGTCATTTGCGTTAATTTATCAGTTCCATGTCAAAATGTCATTATTCGTGCAGCTTTCAATCAGAAATCTAAAAATATAAGTATTTGGTATTGCAAAAAGTGCAAATTCGCAACTTACCCACACAAGGCTGACTTAGAACTACCCCAGTCGCCAAACATAACATAATTAAACCATATGCTGAGGTGAAGTTTTCCATCCCAACAACGTCAATGATGAGAACGGACAATAAACTCCAAAAAGATCCCGGGAATGTCCCGATTACTGCAGCATGTATTGCCATAAAAACAAAACTTTTAAATAGAGGTGCTATAAAACAAAAAATGCTTCCAGTAAACATGCTCAACAGAAACACATGCCTTTTTGTTACAAATTCTTGGTCAGCTAGCCAGCCAGAGAAGAGTCTGGCCCATATTTCACAGATACCCATAATGTTTACACCGTATCCTGCATGGCTGTTGTCATATCCTAAAGCCTTTATTTGTGATGGAATTAAAATGAGATTATTCCCATAGCCATTCATACACAAAATAAATCCTACACAGTACATAGTAAATCTAGGATTTTTAAATAATGAAAAGTTGAAATCCAATCCGCAACATTTTCCAGTGGTTGAAATTCTTTCAGACAATTCATTTTCTCTTGAATTCAGTAATGTTTCTTTCTTTTTACTGTCTCTTTCTTTCCCTGTTGTGTGCCTGAATAAAGCCGGTTGGCGGAGTAAACATGCCGCTACGCAAATATTTGATAAAAGAGCACCTAGTACCCAGAAAGCACCCGGTAAACCGTATGAATTGACCAGAAACCTGCAAAAAATATACGGGCATTAAGTTTGTGAAAGTAAAATATACAAATATTCAAAGACAACAACAACTGTTAACCACGTAAACTCTTAAAACTTCGCCACAGCAGATATATATATACAAGGAAATGCCTTTCACGTACAAAAAGCAAAACGACCATAAAACTATAGCATTGTTCGAACTAAATTTTCACTTAGTGAACAATTTTCTCACCTATATATGAACGGATGTGTTAAAGCCCCTATTCCGCTCCCGGACACCATAATGCCATTCGCAAGCGCTCTGTGCTTGACGAAGTAGTAACTGACGATAGTTGAGACTGGAGCAAAGAAGAATCCGTATCCAACACCTGAAAACCATTATATTCAAATGTATGGAAACTACAATAGTGGAGCGCAGCGCAGCACAGCACGGTACAGTACAACAGGGTCTTTCAAATAGCATTTTTGAAAGACCCTGAATACAGAACATTGTGCCACCGCTTAAACACGATACGTCCAAAAAGTTTCTTCTTCTTTTGAAACTCATTAAAGGTCTTTTGATTCATTTATGATGTATAAATCTGCCTGAGTGAAAGTAGTGTTTATAATACTTACTACTTTCAAAATCTGTCTATTTGTGATGTCAAAATTTATTCAATCCTTTTCCACTTTAATCGGCGAAAGATATATACAAGCAGTTCGTACCTGCACAAACACCAAGTGTTATGTAGAGCAACTCCATCTGTCGAACAAACCCTGACAGGAAGTAACCACACCCCATTAACACACCACCCGCAAATACTATTCTTCTGAACGAATACGTCTTACTCAACAAATTTGAGATAGGTGCTGAAATAAACATGCCAGTACTGTTTTATAGAATCTCTAGAAATATTCAAATGTATTTGTTTACACGTATATAATAGTTCAAATAAAAAGCCTTTTTTCTTTTAACTGACCCTTTTAACAAAATGTAGAAATTATCGGCGAAAGAAGATTGTTCGTTTTTGGTTTAGCAGACCAAAGCTTCAGATTTCAGTCTGAAAAGGAATTTATAATATCAGCAGCTTGTGTCCACAAAGTCGTGTACGAGAACCTGGAATGGTAGCTCTTCTCTCCTAAATTCACAAGTGCCTACCAGTACGAGTTTACCCTTCAGAGTCGTTGAGATTTTAGAAAATAAACTGGTTCGTAATCTAGTCAAATGAGAAAAGAAAGTTCTAGCTGATAAATATTTAAGTGTTTTTCAAGCTCTGCTTTGATGGCGAAAATTATAATGAACTCTAGAAACACTCTCTTAGTAGACACGGCATCTCTTTAGGCATTGTCAATTTATGGTCTGTTAAAATGTTTTGTTAAACTATCATGTTGTAGCAATACTGACTTTTCTCAATGCTTGCAAAAGTTATTTCCCTGTAATACTCACACATCCCGAGCATCAGAAGTAAAATAAAGCTGCCAATCCACGCCGTGTTTCCGGATCCGGTGCCATAATAGGACACCATTTCTGTGTATAGAATTCCATAGGACTTCACAGTTCCGATAAGCAACCAGTATGTTATAGAACATCCTGAAATGTTTGGACAATGAAATGCATGTATCTTTAATCTGTCACGTTCAGTTTACGACCAGACCAATATTAGAAAATATTGAAAATATTAAAAACTTGCTGCAAAGTTGTGACAAATCTATAACGCAATAGGTAGATAGGGGTGGTGGTACAAATCACCTTCAAGGATGCTTGTTGCATGTTATTTCTCTACAGTTAACATTCAAACTACGGTGCAATATAAGCTCTTATTCATCTTCCGAAACGAAAAGACACACAAGCACACACAATGCAAATATAATGAAAATACACCTTTTTGACAGATTGAAATTAAAAAAACAACTTCTTAGTTCAAGTCACTTTCTTGGTAAAGTTTTAAAATATAATCTACAACAATCTCTTCTTCGTGTGCTTCATTCTTTTCTAGAGTTTAACTGTTTTAGGTTGAGGGGGAATAGTGCAAGATGTATCCCATTCCACAGACACCCTTGGTTCTTTTCCATTCTTTGGGTGTATATCACTTATACAATGGACCTCGGTTTAACTTGTCATCCCAAGTAATGAAGTAGTCAGTCACTTGCGGAGGAATTGGTTAGTAAACTGCCTGGATACCCAGGAACACTGGTTAGGTGGACTGACCGCCGGGATATGACCTTAGCTGTTAAACTGGCGTTAAACCCCAATATAACCAAAAATTAACTTGTCATCCGAAGAAAAATCAGTAATTGTATTAGAGGAGCAGGGGATCGAACTCGCGACCCCTGGATTACCAACCCAACTGGAGCACTGATTTGCTCCTTTAATTATCATCCATAAGCGTGTCCATTTTGTAGGTATTACCGAAAAGAATCACCCAGGCATATCCGCGATCTACATCATCAGGACTAGCTACATGTACTTTGTCATCTACAGCGTCACATTTGCTCTTGGTGGCCATCGACCTTTAATAGTAACAGAAGGAAAACAATAAGTTTAGCTTACGTATCTTATATCAGTAGCAAAGACAAGATGTTGCAACTTATACAGACTGTGCTCGACGATGGCCTCTAGAGTGCTGACAAGAACTTGCGTCGAAATGAGAAACGCGGTTCTACTTAGATGACAAGATTTAAGCTTCTGACGTCCTGGAAAGAAGTGACGTACTCTCGCTGTTCATCCCGTCTTATTCTCTAGAACCACTAGAACTTGGTACCACTCAACAGTAATGAAACCTACTTTCTCATACATTTATAATTGTGTTCAAACTCTTCTGAATCTCGAAAAATGTAAAATTGTGACACTGAATCGACTTCTAGTTTCTTATATAATTCGTCTGTCATGAAATGCATATGAACATCGATGTAAATACACGAAGTACGTGTCGTCGGAAAAAAAACTGTTATATTTTAACTGAAGCTAGATTTAGTCATTACAATGCATGTGTCGTAAAGCTTGAAATCTGATATGTAAACTACTTGAAATTTATATAAAAACAGTGCATACAATATCTATCAAACCATTTTGTTATGAGGAAACCGAGTTTCCGTTTGAATGCATTTAAAATCCGTCTTCTCTATTAAAATAGTTGATACAGCACTGTTGTTATGTTAATAGTCTTTTGCTTTAACAGCCTTGCAAATTGTAAAATGCAAGGCTGCAAGTCAAAAGATGATTTATGATGAGAGAATGATTAAACAAACTATACAAATTTTTATTTCCAGATCAGATTTTGAACATATACAGTACCTGGGTATTTTCTTCAATGCGCTGAAACTGGAAAAATGCCGAAGTCGTTTTTGCTGATATGTTTTTTTCTTCTGTACTGGCGATTGTTCATACTCTGCATTCGCTGGGAAGACCTAGTTCCTATAATTATAAAAGCGTCTTACAACCTTGATGACATTTCGAACGCAATGAAAATAAACATACAAATTTTTGACCTTCTTTCAAGATCATGGCCACAATATTTGAATGAATTATTTTAGAAATAGCTTACGACAGCTACAGGATATTTTGCAGCAGTGAAACTTGACTTACCTTTATGTTTAGGCCCATTTGCTTGAGCTTCAAGTCGTAATTAATGGTGTGTTTTGACGTAAACATTATGTCACCGAATACAATCACCATTCCCCTCTACAACCCCAGGTTTTTCCTTACATGAGATTTTGTTTTTTTATGATTATATGTCTGAAAATGATGTTTAAGCCCGGTTCAACCTAGCGCTGAAGGAGCAGGCCAATGATCTGACAAATGATCAATATACATTTGCATTAGTATTGTTTTAAAATTCTTGTCTTACAAGGTTGTGTATTGTATGCACAACTTCAAGGCTAAAGCTATTTTAGTTTAAATCGAAATGAGTATGTATTACTTACCATTGATATGTAGTATTGAACCGATCATTCCATATAAGTCATATCCAGTATTTACAACACGAAAGCTCAAATTACTCTAGCTCTTGCTATTTTAAACGACAAAACACACGCAATATAAACTTAACGTATACAAGAGTTTATGCAACAAAAACAAAACAAACAAGCAAAAAAACTTGAAACTGGAGACAACAAAACTGATGCATTTATCAGGTTATTAACTTATACAAAGTATTTTACTTGCCTCTTAAGGCGACGCCAGGTTCTGCAACATTTCTATTTGGTGGTAGGAAAGGCTGAAGCTATGATTTTTCTAGTTCATCCGTTAACTTTAAGGTTTAAGATAAATTCAAACACTGCAACATGGTACAAAATGTTGAATGTGTTTTATAAAGCCATGAACTGTAACGAACCCAGGAAGGTATAGTACCTACATATTGATACACAGGTAACGTATACTTCACATGTAAAGGTGTTGTATAATATTGGAAAATATGAATTTTCTCTTGCATATATGGATCTGGTTAAATACAGCATTGGTTTTTCTTGAATAAATTAACATTGAAAGAATAACGCGAAATGTAAAAGCAACTGTACCACGGCCTTTGAAAGAGAAAACGATTCTTGCCTGAAGTCCTTCAAACTTATGTAGGTTTTACATGAATAATTGTTTTGCAGCCTTTAGAAAATCTTGAAAATTAATAAGTCTTAAGCGAAATTTTCTTTTTGCTGATGTGTCTGTTGGCATTTCAACAGAACTTCACATACGTAGGCCAGGCATCAACCAGTTAGCAAACTGGATTCCTACAAAGTAACCAAACTCCGCAATCGTAAAACTTCGGGTATTTCCGTATGGTTCGAAGGCCGAGGTGATCAGATTTGCAAACTCCGCGCACCGGTTACGCTACGCTCAGTAAGGGGAGATCACTGCGCGGGAGAATGCAAAGTAACAATAAGTGAGAATGCTCTTTTAAAGAATTACAGTCCAAAAGTTTTTAACCTGTCTTTAATTGAAATAACGTTCTGTCGAAATGTTCTAAAGATATCTTTTTATTCATTTGGAGCGCAAACTAATTCTTTAAGAGAGAGCATTCTGGAGCAATTCGTATATTTTGAGAGAAGTTAAATCATTTCAGTATCTGTAGATTTGGCATTCCATAATTATAAAGAAATGAACGACCATCATTTTTATTCGTAACAATGGCTTCAAACAAAGTATACGATATTATATTGAGTAAGTCCGAGATCATTTTGCTACTATTAAAGGGACCAAAACATATCGTCAGACGGTCTAAACGGACCATGGGACAAAACGGACCAGACGAAACGGACCAGACGAAACGGACCTTATTTTGAGACAAAACGGACCATACCTAGGGACGAAACAGACCATCCTAAAATATTTTTACTCCATAATTACTATTTATTGCCTTCCATATGAATCTTATAATAAAAGTAAATAAAATATGCTATCCAATTTATAAGTAAAAACGGCCCACACATCAAGCCAAAACGGCGGCTTTTACAAAAAGATACTGATACCGACGATAAATAAACTCAAATAGATAGAATGAGATTATTCCACGTTCTACTTCAGTTTCTTAAAATGTTATATAAAGTGATATGCTTACAGCTTTCATATAATTCTCTCTTAAAACAATCTATCGGTGTGATCTGTAAGAAATATAGTAAAACGTTATCAGTCAAGCGTGTTGATTTAAATATAAACTATAAAGGACCTCTATCTGTTATAAAATCTTGGGCGAATTTAATGTTATCCCATATAAATCTATTAGATTCAGGATTTATTATAAAAAATATTATATAAATCAATAAGTTATCAGTTATAGTATCATGGATGGGGGGAGGGGGTAGACTGTATCAAATTTTGGACGAAATTCTATTCAGAAATATCAAAACAAAAGAATACATTTGACAGTAAATTTTATTTACTTTTATTAGATTAATACTACACATAAGAACACCTCATTTTGAGGATGGTCCGTTTCGTCACTGGATATAGTCTGTTATATCACTGCTGTAGAAAACAACGTGTAAAATTAGGTGATAAATACAGTACTTTTCAACATATTGTAAAGGGTGTCCCGCAAGGCTCTATACTGGGTCCTCTTCTCTTCATCTTCTTCATAAATGATATTTTTTCTTTCGTTCATAAAAGTTCTTTATATAATTATGCAGATGACAACACGCTTTCATACCAGAGTAAATGCCCAAAGGACCTAGTAAATAACCGTGAACAGGACTCCCCTTGTCTCATATTATGAGTTTATGATAAACTGGTTTAAACTTAATCAGATAAAAGCCAATCCAGTTAAGTTTCAAGCGATTGCTTCTGGACATAAAACTAAAGACCTCAACATTTCTTTTGATTTGGGTAGCTGTTCTATTCAGTGTGATCCTGAAGTAAAATTGTTAGGTGCTTTTGATTTTATGATGAATTTTAATACTCACATCTCTAATATTTGTAAAAAAAAAGCAGCATGCCAACTTAAAGCAACTGACTCACAGATGGGCCGACGATGAAAAAAAAAGAAAATGTTTTTACATCTTGAAATGTTTGCTGCAATTGTGAAGAACACATTTAAACTAAGTTACTGATTCACTTTTTGATACAGAAAAACATCAAAATATAAAGTTTTACACACTTTTATCGGTAAAAAATTTACCCCGTTAGTCACGGGGTAGATACTTTAGTTATAATATTAATTTTGACACATGCTACAAGTAGGCGCTTGGGCTCAGTGGTCTAGATCGTCACTCTACATTTACTGACCGAAAGGTCGTGGGTTCGAATCCTGGTTAAGTCAAAAACTTTTTTTCCAGTTTTCATGGTGTACAGAAGCATACTATTATGTTTTTTCCTTAGTATATTAAATTCTCTTAAATTTTAAAGAAACAAAAATTCAGCAAAAGTCTGTGAGTCTGTCGCTTTAATGTTATGGAAAGGATAGGTAGAAATATAAACAAGCTAGGCAGACTCACTATGTATTATTCCTTTGTAATGTCAAATTTAAATTACTGCCCTTTAACCTGGCACTTTACAAGTGAGACTAATGTTATAAAGGTAGAGAAGATTCAGGAACGTGCACTAAGATTCATATATGATGATTACAAAAGCTCCTACGATACCCTATTGGAAAAGTAAGGACTCCCATCTCTTAAAACTCGTAGGATGAGAACAGTTGCCCTTGAGGCCTTTAAACTATTAAATAAAATGGGACCTACTTATCTTCATGACCTATTACACTATAAGAATTCTGCTTATAATTTTAGGTATAGAAACATAGTAGAATTACCCACAGCTAGAACAGAGAGGTACGGTAAGAACTCGTTCAGGTATTCCGCGGCCAGACCGTGGACCTTCTTGCCAGCTGAATTCCGGGAATGCTCTTCTTACAGACAATTTAGTTCCCTTATAAAAAGCTGGGATGGGTCTGAGTGCCGATGTTCAGCTTGTGGTTGATAAGGGGCTCCATCGGTCTGGTTGCGGGGTACTCTACTCGCCAGTTTATTCTGCTTACTGCCAGCTATGCATGTTCCTGCTAAGCCTGTATGCATGTTCCTGCTAAGCCTGTGTCTTAGTTTATTTTTTCTTGTTGTTTACGTTTTTTGTGTGTCTATAAGTCCTTGACAGATAAATCCTGCTTTATGTGTCAATGTTTTTTTTCTATGTACCTCTCTTTAATAACCTCTCCAATCTTAGCCACTACATGTAACTCTTGATTTAATGTTATTATCGTTTATGTTATGTTTCAGGGTCTTAAAACAAACATGTTCTTATATAACTTCTTATAACACCTTGTATGTATGTATATTGTTCGTGATATGATAATGCTTTTGCTCTTTGATGTATGTCTTATTCATTTATGTAAGTCGGTGTTAAAAGCTCTACAGAGCTTGTGTTTTTCTATGTGTATATGTACATCCGTATGTTGCACAAAATTGTTACTTGTACCCGACTTTCAAAATAGATATTACTTGACTTGATTTGACTTGACTTTAGTCTCATTATGTGGTCCGTTCTGTCTCAAAATATGGACCGTTTCGTCCCATGGTCCGGTTTGTCCGGAATTCAACATATCACGACTCAATTTCCTCGAAGTTACTGCATAATTGTAGTTACGAAACGATAAGGGTTCGAAATGACATTACGAAAACGACACAGTTACTTCCCTTAGATAGATCTTCGACATTTGTATCCATGTGTAAGGAACCCGGCGGGTCGAATACTGCTCAACCAAATGGCACATGGCAGAAATACCTCACTCTTGGAATAGAAATGATCCAGAGGTCAGCCGCAAGGTATATTCATAATGATTATCGCTATACAAGCAGTCTAACAAACATGATTAATGAATTAAAATCGGAGTACCTAAAGTACGTAAAGTATACTTTTTGCCGTAAACAAAGAGGCGTAAAGTACCAGTATTATAAACACGGCGTAAAGTATTTTGAACTCGGCGTAAAGTATAAAACAGAATGACGAAATACAGATTAAAGTTTCATTTCATTAGTTATATGCATTTTTACTGAAAAAATATAATTACTGTTGGATTTTAAAATATAAACAAGGTCCAGAATTTCAAACATTTTTCGTAAATAAGTATTATAAATGCGGCGTAAAGTATAATGAACTCGACGTAAAGTATTTTGAACTCGGCGTAAAGTATAAAATAGAATGACGAAATACAGATTAAAGTTTCATTTCATTAGTTATATGCATTTTTACTGAAAAAAAATATAATTACCAGTGGATTTTAAAATGTGAACAAGGTCCAGAATTTCAATTTTTATAATACTTTACGCCTCTTTACGCCAAAAAGTATACTTTACGTACTTTAGGCACACCCATTAAAATGGTCAACTCGACAGCAAAAACTATGCCAGCCTGGTCATGCTGTACAAAATAAAAAATAAACCGGTCAGTGTCGATCACAATTATCTTACAGTTACAGAGTGAGACACAAAAAAAACCAATTTCCTCATCCCGCAGTCAAAAACTCTACATAACATGAACTCATTTTTCCCAAGGACTGTACGATTGTGGAATAACCGACCAAGATAAAGGCAAGCCTTGTCTCAATATTGTGACTTCAGGCAGGATGCTGCCTTTACGTCTCAACCAGAAACCACCAAAATTATGGTGCAAAATGGATTTTGTGAAATCCCTATTTCCCACTGATTAATGGTCATTTTTCACTTGTATGTTTGGAAACTTATTGATTGGCCTAATTTATTAGGCTTAAAGTGTTGAACCCATATATTGATCTGATATTTTTTAGTTGTTCAACCTTTAAGCCTGATTTTAAACTGCATATAACCAAGCGGATATCGTTCGGCACGGTTTTTACCCTGTCCTGGTTATCTATTAACCTAGAACACTGAGTATTCTGATTGCCAAATTTTGAATAAAATGGTGGTTTAATCAGGAACGAAATAAGTGTTTCAGTTCTATACTTATGTATTTGTGTGTTTTCTTGGATTACAGGATCAGGTATGAATTAAGTTATCATATTTTTATCATTTTTGCCTAAAACTCTGTGAAGTGTTGGACAAACGAGCCATAAAAGTGCCCAATCGCCTACAATTGGGCGAGTCCGCTTAACCAGATGCAGATCAAAGTGAGACGTAGAAGGTGAACAACTATAAAATATCAGCCTATAAAATGGGTTCACCTTCAGAGGCGAAATACAGCATGCCCATTCACGCAAAAGCAAGCGTATTTCACGCAAAGAAAATGGTTTTCACGCAATGTTTTTTAACAAACTTCGTACCGGCACGCAAGTAAATAGTCGCTTATGGCAATGCAAAAATGCTGAGAACCATCGCCTATACATGTAGCAAAGCAAAAGTACATGTTGATTTTCGGGTGTTTCCATTATTTACAATTACAAAAAATAGACAAGGTTTTCCATACCGCGTGACCTGTTCATCGTCTGCACGAAGACGTAAACAATGTCAATCAAAGGAAATTGACGGCTTTCTTTTCCGATGGTATGTTTACAGACATGTTTGAACTAACTCTGAAGTCGCTTATGCAATGCTTGAACTGATGCATACTGATGCATTTTCATATGATCGATCCAGGTCTCATCCTGGGGTAAAATTTTAGGGAGAAATGACTTCTCCCTCAGCCGAAATAAGGGAGAAGTGAGACTGTCCTGTGTACGTGCTGTGTTGTGTAGCATTGAGTTGCATTATCTTTATTGTTGTTTTTTTTTTAACATGAATGACTACATCAAGAGTAAAGTATCTTTTTATTAACACAATAAATAACATAGGTGAATTTTTCTAAATTTTATAGAAGAATTTTACATTTATTTATTGTAAAAACATTAAATAATCCTCATCAGTGTAGATTAATATTGAAATTTATCATTAAATTTTCTCTAAAGAGAGAGCAATGCCAAACACCCTCACTGTCCACAACATACCAATCATAAGATTTCTGAGAATTTGCTTTTTTAAATTTTGGCTGAAGAGAGCTTACAACATCAGAATGATGCTTCCACATATTTTCTTTTATTAGAAGGTTTGGGCATTTCGCCCTGTAACCACGACTTGAGCGACATAACTTTGTAGAAGTTAAAACTTGAAATCAATCAAGATTATGATTTACTTTTCCATCCAGTTACTGTTCATTATTATAATTGATATAGAATTGATTTTAATTGACTAACGATTTTTTTTGATAGCCGTGAAAACTCCATCACAGCCCGTCTTTACTTAGGTCAAACACCGACAGTACAGTGCATTGTTTACATCATTCAGCGAATACAGCACATGTTTATTTAATCTTACACAGATAATGTATAATTATCGCTTAATCCCTTGTTGTGGCCATCATATTGTCACAAAATAATGCCCGTCTCGGACCGATGAATTCTTAACCTTTTGTGTAAATGTAGGCGGTCTATCGATACGTGCACCTGTAAAAGCGACGCCCTGATTGGCCAATGATAATTATAGCTCCGCATATGGGATCTAATTCACATCGCTGAGTAATAAGCAGCGCTTTGTTAGTTGGGAGTTATAACTTTTTGCGGCAAAGTTGATTTCTCTTTGAGCTTTTGTGCGAAATGAGAATGCACAAGGCGAAGTTTTCGCCAGAATCGCCCTCCAGGTTGAGCCCTGTCGATCAGGTTATAGTTTTTTAGTTTTTAGAACTAAACCATTGCTTACATGTACTTACCTTCAGAATGGTAACAGTTTAAATAGTTTTGAAATAAACAAAAAAACAATTATCTAACCTTGTTTAATCTTGTCATATTTACAACTTCTTACATGGTACCCATGTTTTTGGTCATGTACCCACATTTTTCAAAATGCATGGGTACTACAACCATGTTTAAAAAAACCAGTGGGCATGCTGGAAATAGTGAGACTACTTATTGATATACTTTTATAGTGTCTTTATTCTGTTTGAATCTGGAGAGAAGCAAAAAGATGATTTTAAACCTACACCAGTCTCTTGTTTACATGGAGGTGTGCGCGCACAGAGAATGCAATAACCAATGAAAACAGTGCACTAAACTGCCAGTAAACCGTTATGAAAGCTTCACACATGATAAACTAGTTTCGTGCGTGTAATTGGCCTTAAAAATTGTTGCTTAAAAATAAGGATAGATTTAATCTCAGTTCACAGTACAGGGTTCACATTCAGTTGTTAAATGTTTCTGCGGCTGTTTTGTTCTCATTGAGAATTCTTGTTCCGGGTTTTGATTTTACTTCAATTGTTGTAGCTGTGTGATACTGGGGAAATAGGAAAAAATAATTCTTTTTATTGTTCCTTTTATTCACTTTTTTTTATACTTTAAATGTTAAAATAATTCTTTTTATTGTTCCTTTTATTCACTTTTTTTTTATACTTTAAATTAACATTTATTTTCATTTTTTTCTAATGCATAAGACAAACACTGCTTGAGTTCTGCCATGTTTGTTTATGATTTTATTAAAGCCGGGGGGAATTACCATTTGGTGTATTCATACACTTACATACAGGTCTTTATACGAAGTTGTCCGAAAAGGCCGAGTTGTTATGATTGCCCTGGAGACTGAACATAAATCTATAGTACAGTGTACATTGCCTTATGAAATGTGCATGGAAAATATAAGCCTCGAGTAAACATGAAACGATAGATATTTAGCAATTGCCTAGAATAAGGTAAGTGTGTGGCAAACCTCTTATGATCAAACTCGGGCAATAAACAATTCTATCAATGACTAAACATAATCCAATAACAGCTTCATAAGAAATATGGCATTAGAATATATGTAAAGCTTCAAGAACTCTTATATCTAATCCTATTACACAAAGCAAGAATTGAATATAATGCAAAGTAACAGTTATTTCAAAACTATTAACTCTTACAACGCTTAATATGTAAAATGGACTTGTCAGTATTTCAATTAGGACAGATTCATTAGTTGTTTATAGGGGTGCTTATTGAAAATTGACTGACTGAATGGCGAATAGTGCAGACTATGATCAGACTGCATGGATGTGCAACCTGATCTTGGTCTTCACTGGTTGCAAAAGCAGAGTCAATGGCCTACAGCAGGGGAAGGGTTAAGGATTTTGTACAACCAAGGGAAACAATTCTGGGAGTCTTAAAGTGCATCAATTCAAGATTAATGAAACCCCCAAGAGTTACTCCTCTTGATAAACCAGTTGCAAAAATCTATCAAAATACCACAAAAATATTGAATAAAATGCATCAAAATTAAACACTGCATAATACATGAAAATTCAAACTTTCCAAAACAAAATCCTATTGTATATATACTGCCTATATGCCAAAAAACACAATTTGAACATCACCAAAAAAAATACATTTATATTTTTAACATGTAGCTGTGCAAATTATGTGCTTACAAAGTAATTGATTCTGGAAGGAGAAATTCTGAATAATGGTTGAAAATCTGAAAGGTTATTATCCATAAATATTGTACTGCAATATTTTTAGAGGAAAGAATACTAAAGTTTTAAAGATTTTTGTTTAAAGGAGGAAACTTTGAACGAAATGAGAAACTGACATAGGAATGATAGCAGTTTGTTAAAGTGGAATTATTTCTGTATAAAGTGATACATAATAGCATGTATTTAAAGCACTTTGCAAAAAGAACACATACGGTATCAAGTGTTCATAGCATCATAAATATTATGAAAGAAAAATATGATATGATTAATAAGAAAAACCATAAATGACATGAGAAATATGACATCATCATTAATGACATAAGAAATATGACATCATCAATGGCCATAAATCATACTGCTGTAAGTGACATGAAAATGTATTACTGCTACAAAACTGTCAAACACTGCATCTAATACATGTTTATAAAGTGAATAGTTGATAGCTAGCATTATTATATTCATAAGCTTCTCCACACTGTGCATCATCTAAACAGTCCCTGTAAGATTCTGGACGTGACACCAGCACAAAGAAGGCTAACTGTCCTGGAAGACCTTCCACAAACCGGTCCATTAGTTCCCTGTCAGATTCTTAAGACGATGTCCAACATTATGCAGAGCAGCATGAAACACTTCAAAAGCCTGTCCTGGATTTAGTTTCATGTGAGAGAATGATGCCTCTGCAGCAATTAAACCAGAAAGCATTTGATCAAAGTCTGTGACAAAATTTTTTTCCTTTACATATCCCAAAAACTGGGCTAGTAGAATTTTCCAAGTCACAAACCTGATGGGCCTGTGAAGATTGGTCGTCAGATGAGGATGACTGAATTTCAGATTGAAAAACTCATTTACCTTTACTCAAGGGAATAAAAGTACAAAATAATGTATTCATTCTTCTTGACTTTATTTAGTTTAACATTTTTTGGGCTTGTAAAAACTTATTTGGACTAGTAGATTTTACCAAACCACTAGCCCAACTGGGTAGTGATTTTCTGGCTCTAAATTCTTTGACAGAAAACATATCATTCTTATGCTGAATCAAAGTACTTCAACATCACACATTTTTTCTTAGTTAAATTCAGTGCAAGTAAATAGTCTGCATGTATGCAAGTAAAAAGAAGTATATGATCATGAATAGAACTTACACCTTAGTGAACAGTGCAAATAAGAAACATTATCAGGTTGATCAGGAATAATTTGTATTTGATGACTGAATAGATGACTATAAATACTTGTTTAGTCAATGTTCCACTTGTGTCAAATTGTACATAGTACACATTTTACGACACATACAAACTGATGAATATACCAGTATTGATGTGATTTAATTTAAATCAAACACAGTTTAGTAGTACAATTTTCTGATTTTAAAGTTGGCAGCTTTCGACTTTGCCAGTGCAAGGCTGAAATCAAAGAAAGCAAATTCTGGCTGTTTGAGATTCTCATAAGATCATCTTGAGTACGGTTGTTCATGAGTGTTCACAGTTGACACATAATCCTGATCAGAATGGAGAAGCCTCCCTCACATTTCACACTATTCATAGGCAACACTGAACAACACTTCAACAGAGTAACTATGTTCGAAAATTCCATTGAGTATATGCTGATGAATGTTTTGGTAATACCCACAAGTGAATATGATCTATATAAACCTTTCACAAGATGTTTATACTGTACTCATTAACACATTATTCTTCCGACTGAACATGATTACTGAATTGTTTTGCTACATGTTGTATAACTCTTATCTCCTCCATGCCATACAAGGCCACTGACTCAGAACTAGTAATGTTTTTCGGCATAAGCACTTTCATAGCACTAATTACTCCAGTGTCTTGAAACCAGTTTTCAAGGTTGTCAACTAGTTTGCTAATATATTTTTCAAAAGTCATGTTCACAGCATCTCTGTTGTTGGTAGTATCTAAAGGCTGGGGCAAAGCCAACTTCAAGCTGATTAGTGTTGTAATCATTGTCATCTGACTCATCATAAATGTCTTCCTCTGGCTCAGTTTCACTTGCTCCAAAGCCCTCCTGTGTGTAGTTGTTAGCCACTGCTGTCTGAACAGTGTTACTGCTGGATTCTTCCACTGAAAATTGTACAAACATCAAAAGTAAATGCCAATATAAAAAATGTAACTTAATTAGTTTTAATAAAGAATTTGAGAAAATTTGTTGGGATATCTCAGAAGATACCTGGGACGGCCTGGGACAATTTCACAGAGATCTCATCAGAACAAACTGATTGAAAAGAATATTCCAAGGAGTGCATTAAAAGCAATTGAAGAAAAAAGAACTGGGGTCATGAATGGCACTGCCCCAAAGTCACTTGGTTTTAGATAAATGTAGGCTTATAAAGGGAAGACTTTGAGAATCATTTTGTTGGAAGCTGTATGCCATATTTTCATATAGCATTTTATAATGGATACATACCAAGCTTGCTCAAAATTTCATCCTTGGGTTCATAATTGGCCCTGTCCTATGCAGGGTTTTATTTTTTAGGAAATATAAGATTTTTAAAAAATTTAAATTTATCCTTATGATGTTTGCTTTACAGCAGACCCACAGCCAACATTTATCAGGTGAGTGACCCAGGGCCATCATGGCCCTCTTGTTTTTGTAATGACATGTTTCATTCAACTTGGGAAATATAATTATATAACTTTCCTTCCAGGTCCAGTGAGTTATGCTAACATCTACAAATGTGCCTGTGGAGTCTACTTGATCTTGCTAGATGTTCTAGCTTGTAGATACCTATGGATAGAAGAATGTTTCTAACAGTACTGTGCATCTCAAAGAACAAGATAAGTATATGATCTTTATTTTGAAAAAAATACATGAACATGAACATGTCTTAGAAACTGTTTTCTTGAAACAGCAAATGACCTTTTTTTAGCTCATCTGAGCAGAAAGACTTAGCTGTCTGCCATAGTGTTTGTTCCAGGGTTCACACTGGAAAATTTGAAACCATAGCCATTACTTTAGCCAACTGAAAAAAGTTGTAGCCAAAATTTGACTCATTGTAGCCAACAGTGTTGCCATGAAATTCTCATCTGACAAGGTGAAGAAAACAAGAAAATGATAAATTCACAATCATTTTTATTTACAAGTTACAACAACTACAAACATGAAACATACTATGATTAAAGACAATGACATATAATGTTGATAAATAGAATATTAAGCACATATCTTGATTCTGATTACTAGTAGCACATTTCGTTATTAATGTTTATTACAGTTTCCAAAATTTTTCACATTAAGCACTTAACCTTATCTCAGCCTTTATAGTTACATGTCTGTTTAAAATGCCTCTGCTCTTCTTCATGGCCCACACACTGAATGCCTTATTGTACTTTAACTTCTATCTACATGTATCAGATCCATTCATTGCAATAAACAGTCTATCAAGAGAACTTACATGAAGTGAACTCCTAAGTTTGGTCTTGATCAGATTCTGACTGAAGCCTCTCTCACAATCTACTGTAGATACTGGGGCCACTAACAGTCTTTCAGCTGCTTCTGCAGCAACATGGTACAAGTCTTTGTTTCTTATTGCCAGATTACAGACTGACAACAGGTCAGATATGGACTTATTACCACCTTCAGGACTTTTTTTGTTTGAATTTTAGAAAACTTTTCAGTTCAGACTTGCTTCCTCAAAGCCAAAAGATGCCAGATAGTCAATTATACATGTGTAGTATCTTTATTCCTTTTCCAAAGAGTCTGAAAGTACAAGTGGGTTAAAGAAATTGCTGAGGGCGGTAAGAAAATGATAAATTCACAAGAGCCCCTAAGAACTTTGACAAGTTTTCTCCATTTGACTTATCCCGGAGTTCTACCAGTGTTTCAATGGTAGATGAGAGAAGAGGCGTCACTTTGGAATAGTTCATATTTTCCCTCTGATAACTTCTGGAAAGGATGGCCAGGGGCTTCAGACAGTCAGCCATGAAGTGACTCAGATATAAGAATTCGAAGCATGTGATTGGCTTATACATACTCGGGGCCTTTCCAGAAGTTTACTGAAGGAAGACCGACACTAAACCAGTATAATTTGCTAAAATAACATCAACTGCTAGTCGTATAATATGACTCTAATATAGATCTAAGATGTTCCAGTCTATAAAATTTTGTGCACGAATAGTTTTACATGTAGTATGATTAATAACCTTACTACTAGTATTTCGTAATAGAAAATTTTGAATTTTCATAGACTGAAACTAAAGTTACTACCAGTGATTACATTTATGACATACATGTATGTGTTATTTTATACTCACATCTGGACTAAAAGTGTCCTATTGCACTGTTTTAAAATTAAAATAATGCAATTGAAAGAACGCAATATAATTGTACAAAGTAAATACATTAAAAAATCATTTCTTATTTCTTAATTCAAAGAAACGTATGTTTTGAAACTGTTTAACAGATATTTTAGTACATATTCTTAATTAGACTGTTAAGTTTACTTGTACTTATTTTTTTCCTGATCACTGAGGAATGCTGCATAAAACACTGTCATGTAGTCAAGGACTTCAATCAGACGAGTAGTCACATCTTGCATCTGTAAGAAACGACTGCTGATTGGTCTAATCAGCTGTTTACACTGTTTTTCAATAAGCAAGTCCACATAGCTTTTCCAACTAGAGTAGTTAAAATAACGATCAAACATTGAGTAATGACTCATGGCATTAAGCAGTGCCATGAGAAGAACTAAGAAAACAAAACTTCACTGCACTTGTGGGAGAGTTCCATTTCATAGCTGCAATTTCATGGTCAAAAATTAAACCTTCGTTACTGTCGCCGTCGGAGTTATTAGCATTGCCCGTATGATATTTTGTAGTTCAATAGCTCAGTCAGTGTTAGTTTTGTATTAAGAGAATGCCTCAAGCATAAGTTGTTAGAAATGTGTCAAAATTTGCAGCTAAGTCTTTCACAAATCAAGAGAGGTTCATCTTTAGGCTTGTCGCCAAATTTCATGGACCTAAAAAACCTTCGTTACTGATTTTTCAGAATACATTAAACTATCCTATTTATATATTTATTCTCATTGCAATGATTGTTATAAAAAGGTTTACAATATATCAAAACTTTGAACAACTAAAAACATGCAAAAAACACGTCCTTAATGTGATGATGAAAGCTGTAAATTAAACCTATCAATGCTGAAGTAAATTGCAAAACCTTCGTTACTACTGTTTTTCATGCAGCATACAAATAACACAATGTCACTTTGCATTTACTAGAATGTACGGCTTATATTCGAAATTCTAGTGAGATAAAACAAAGACATGGCGACAAATTTAACTTTAAAATTGTTTAAAAGATGAATGACATATAACCATCGTTACTTAAACTTTCGATACCGAAATGCGAAACTAACCACTACATCAGAAAAAACGCTTTACATGTGACGTCACCGTATGTTGTTTAAAGGCGGCGCCATTTTGAAACAGAATTTTACTTCGTAGAATTTGTCATTGCTTGCCGAACCTGCCTTTTATCACTCGAAAGTAAGTATAATACTATTGTGTATTCTATGTACCCTTATTGAGTATGAAAACAGACAGTAGTTTTGCCCGTTTTTTTCTAATTTTGTACATGAAGCATCGGACCTTAAAAACAACATGCCTGTAGTGGCACATTTGTCTCCCATTTTTAGTTTTCACATGTCTTTTATTAGACAAACCTTCGTTACCGAAAGGTAACGAAGGTTTTACACATATGATTATGTAGCTTACACAAGGTTAAAGGGAATTGTGTTACACAAAAACCTACACGTATTCTAACATGATGTATAACCAATCTGTAATGGGTAACTATAGGTTCTCAACAGGTATGCAATTAAAGCATAATACGTAAGTAGATGGAACAGTAGAACAGTTTTAATACCTTTAGCAGAGAACCCTGCTAAAGAAAAGCTACTCATAAACTTGAAGTATTTTTGATTTCAAATCAAAAAATTATATTTAACTTGAGTAGGCACGGTTCAATTTTAAACTTTATTGGCACTAGTGTATCCTGATATCGTTTCAGATACAGTAACGAAAGTTTTACAATGGTAACGAAAGTTTATCTTTATTTTCTTTCAGGTATCTACCGTAATGGGGAAGAGTAGAGCTGAAATTCAAAAAGCATATAGACAAAGACTCAAAGATAGAAACAATGAAGAATATCTGAAACGTGAGAGGGAGCGTATGAGAAATAGTTATGTCCCTTCCTCAGCACTGTCTGAAAATGACAGAAAGAAAAGAAATGAGAATAATCGTAAAAAACTGCATGCGTTTTATGAACGAAAACGAGCAGAAAGGGCTAGAAATCAGTCTCTAAATACAGAAACAAGCGGATATGAAAGCGACCAGGTACCATCTACATCAGCTGACAGGGATCATATGACAGTCCGAATGAGTTTCCCGAGGGTTAGTAACAGAAAGCAAGGTGCAATTAAAAGATGGAAACGTGAAGCGTCTGATGCAAGATTACGAATCAAAAAACTAGAAGAAGAAAGGGATAAAGCTGAGACAAAGTTACGGTCAGCACAAAGATCAATACAGAGGTTGAAAAAAGCTCAAAACAAAGAACAGGCAGCCAATATACCTGAAAACGATATGACTCCAAGAAAACAAACAGAAGAGATCATGAATCAAGCAAACTTGACAAACGAACAGAAAGATAAACTGAAAAAGCCGTTGTTGTTAGGCAATGTTCTGATTAGTGAAATAAAAGAAGCAAAGGCGGAAACATCAAAAGGTAAAATAGATGCTATTCATAATATAGCATCCGGGAAAAACATGAAAAAGTACAGATGCACAAAATCACTTGCTGAGAAAACTGGGTTGTGTAGACATAAACTTGGACGAATCAAAGGGAAAGTACACCAAATAGAGAAGAAACGCAGAAGAAGTAAAGTGGACAGATTTAAGAGTGAAGTGGAGACGTTCATGAAGCGAGAAGATAATAGTAGAATGCAACCAGGAAAGAATGATGTAAAAAGACTGAAGAAAGGTGAGAAAATTCAAACACACGTTCTAACAGACTACTTGACAAATTTATACAGAAAATTTAAATCAGAAAATCCAGGCATAGATTTGTCCTTTACGTCTTTTTGTAGATCGCGACCGAAATATATTTTGACAGCAGCGTTCTCAAGTAGAAGCGCTTGCCTTTGCACTAAACATCAAAATGCGGCACTAACAGTAAAAACATTGAGAAGGATTGGACTTAATGTTTCATTGAATCCTGAAAAAGCTAGTAGTCAGATTCCAAGTGCAGAAGTAATTACAGAAGCAGCCGGAGACATTGTAACGATTGGCCAGTGGACACGAATTGAGGTAGAGGAAAAGGGAAAGAAGAAGTATGTGACAAAGATAGTAGAGTCTCAGTTAGATTCAGAGAAATTTGTTGCGCACGTGAAGAAGCAGTTCGAGGAGTTTGATGGTCATGTAAATAGAGTTCATACACAGTTTGATCAGATTCGTAAATTGAAAGAGAATTTACCCGACCATGAACTGTTGCTACAGTTAGACTTTGCAGAAAATTATTCCTGCAAATCACTGGAAGAGGTTCAAAGTGCCTATTTCAACCAACCCACAGTGACACTCCACCCTGTGGTAGCATATTATCGTAAAGATGGTGAACTGCAGCATAGAAGTTTTGTTATAGTGTCAGATGAAATGTCGCACAAACCCTCTACAGTCATCGCATTCATTGAGGAAATCATGCCATATTTAAAGGAAATTGACGAGAATGTAATATGCATTCACTATTGGAGTGATTCGCCTACTAGCCAATATCGAAACAAATATATGTTTAACTTCATAGCTAACCACAGAAGCAGATACGGAATCACAGCAAGATGGAACTATTTTGAGGCCGGACACGGCAAGGGTCCGTGCGACGGGTTAGGCGGGTCATGCAAAAGACTTGCAGATGAAGCGATGAGAAGCGGTAAAGTTGTTATTCAAGATGCACGAGCATTTTATGAATGGGCCATTAGATCAAGTATGAAGAACGTCTTGTTCCGATTTGTATCTACAGACAAATGTGCAGAAGCTGAAAAACAGTTGGAACAAGGGAACGTAAAGCCGGTAAAAGGGACCATGAAAGTGCATGCAGTTGTAGGTCTAGGTGATGCTAAAGTTAAGGTTCGAGATGTAAGCTGCTATTGTGAAGTTTGTCTGTCAGGAGAAACATGTAGTACATGGCGAAATGAAACGCTAGTTTCTAAGAAGAGACAAATAGAAGATACTTTTAGATCGAAGGGAGAAGAGAACAATAGTCGAAAGAAAGTGAAGTCAGACGAAACACCAGTCACTCAAGATTCAACAGGATATGGGTGTTCATATACAGATAAAAGCAGTTTGAAATATAAAATTGATGACTTCGTTGGAGCAGTGTATGAAAACCAGTGGTACATTGGAAAAGTGGTTGATTTGGAAGAAGAAGACGACGAGTCTGAAATCACGTTCATGAAATCACGTAAGCAGCTGTTGCAGTGGCCAGTAGAAGAGGATAGAATCTGGGTCAATAACAGTGAAATTTTGTGTAAAATAGAACCTCCACACGCTACCGGGAAAAGCAAGAGAATGTTCAAGCTTACAGACAAAAACAAAGATAATATTGCTGAATGTTACGAAGAGTATGTTGCAAGTCATGCTTAGAGTTCAAAGTATGCACAAAACAGATTATGTCTGGTAATGGAAACTGTTCTCTGTTTACAATTAAAGTTGATAATAGTTAGCAATAACGCGTTTTAGAGGAGAAGAAATAGAAATTGATTTAAACTTTCGTTACCGTAAACTTTCGTACCTTTTAATTAAGCTAATTCTTTGTGTATATTTGTGTACGCTGTTACGGGAAGTAACATTTTTCACGCGTACAACTCACAGAATAAAAATATGACTGCATATTTCTTTGGAACGCTGTTTTGGTGAGATTATAATGGCCTTATCGAAAATATTGAACACCTTTGTGTATAAAAAAATCGTAATATATGTTGTTCACAAACTAAATTTCAGTTTTTTAGACGAAAACTTATCGATAACAGTTGAGTTGCCAATATCATGAACGTATAGCGACGTATATTTGACTTTTTTTGTTTGTTTCTAGCTTAGAAGTTGTGTTACATGTTAAACTGAGTTTAATAAACTTTCGTTACTTTAGCACCTTTTATCTTCAATGATCACTTATTGTTTTAGCAGTACACATATAAGTTTTGGGATATTATCTCCATGGAAAAGGAGACATTACTATTTACGGCCGGCTGTTAAAACATAAAAAAATGTTTACTGCTTTAAATCAATTTATTTTGCACAATAAGTAACATTTCAAAAACATTCGCTGCAGATAAGACAAAAATATACAGCAGTATATAAGGTATGATGTAGCAAGTAAAATGGAAAGGAAACATTCATGGTGGCTTTTAGGTTGACACACACTAACTATGAAATAGAAAAATCAAGTTCATTCAATATTTCATACATCCTGAAAGAAACTAACAAGCCTGAATTGAAGGGTAAAGTTCAATCACGAAGGTTTAAATGGCATTAAATTGCATCAATACACGGCTGTAATCAACTTGATGTATCTCCAACACCATTGTAGTAATGCATACAAAATTTAAGGGATACATTCAGCTGGTATGTACCAATGTTTTAAGTATGTTTTATTTCAATAAATATGAAGTCGGATTTTTGACATATACATATGCTAAAGTGGACTTACCGTATACGTGGTTTTTTCTGCGGGCTCCAAATTCTGCGTTTTTTTCAAAATTTGGCATGTTTTTATTTCTGCGGACTTTATTTCTGCGGCACCTTCTTTGGACAAACTGTGACTTAAATTCTGCGGAAAAGAACACAATAAGAAAGTAAACTTCCGGTACAGACTAACCTGATATATGTATCGTTGTCATCACTACAGCAGAGATAAATTTCAAAATAAATTTATCGTCGCCACCGGACACGCCTTAGAAAATAGCAGCATGTTTGTTTGTTTGTTTTGTTCATTGAAAGGGTACAACAATAAATATTCGCATAATAAAAGGCCATGTAATTAGAGGCCAATAATCGAATCAATAGGAAAGCGACCTGTTTCTCTGTTTATCAGCTTCATGTGTGCAAACAACAATAATGCACAACAATAGAAAATTACCGGTATGCACCTTTGGATCAGCATGAATGGATGTGTGAAATTTTTGTACCGGTACCTTAAATATGTAAGCAATGACAATATACGGTAATTGGAAAACCATCACTAGCTGAAGGGGATCTTTACAAACACAGATTATGTATTTACTAGTAGCCGACGGCAATGTTATACAATCCGATGACCAACCATTCTGTATAATCTGTTAGTCGTAATTACTTTAGTCCAATACAGGTCAAAATGTCGGACACGTGGTAGGTAAACACGCCAAAACAGGGTGGAATATTCTGCGGATTTTATTTCTGCGGCGTTGAAAGTGACCGCAGAATACGCAGAAATAAAGTCACCGCAGAAAAAACCACGTATACGGTACTTATTGAAAAACAGTGTTAGTGCTTTCCGAATCATCATTGTCATGATTTCATGCAAGATCTCTCTAACCTTAGGTGATTCCTCAACATCATAGTAAATGTCTGAGCACATTCCCTGAACATCTACATCAATTTTTGCCATTAACGCTTTGGCTACATTACTCATCATGTGTACACTGTCCCCGCATATATCAAGGAGGTGGCTATTTTTTTCACGAATAAGTGGCAAAACACCTTTTCTGATACCTTTCATTGTGCTACAATTATCCATAAGCACACTAATTATCTGTGACCATTTCAAGTCTTACTCCTCTATGACACTTTCAATACTATGACAAGTCTGGTGCAGTAGCAATGTTTTGAAGCCTCGAACCTAAGTGGTCAACAGCTACTTTATTTGTATCATCATCAAAATATTGCACAAGAATGTTCAACACTTTGTCATTGTTTTTGTTTGTTGCTTCGTCAAGATTTAAAGACACAAACTAATTCCTCAATTTTGACTTCAGCTCCTCCTTGTATGATTTTCAAGCCCATGTGTATTTATATAAGTTGCACTACTAGCCGATATGAACACTTTTTCTAAAGCAGGTTTATCCTCAGCAAGACGCTTGGAGAGTTTTAAAATGTCATCTGCTAGTGTAAATGGAAGGCAGTACTCACTTAAAAAGGCAGACACAAGGACCCTCTGTTTAGCTATCCTGTCTTGCATAGACTCGACTGCTGGAGTTGCCTTTGAAGAACCCGGTAAAACCTAAAACAAAAAGTTTCAGTATTATTTTGGTTCTTACTGCCAATTTCGGCACAGTAGCTGTAGATTACCCAAGGTCTAAAAATTTATAAATACCCAATAAAAATTTGGGCATAGGTTCCCAGAGGGTTTGAAAGAGCAAAGGAGAAAAATTGGCATAGATTCCACATAGTTTTATTTAAATACTTTAACATTATATAACAGATTCAAAGTTTTTATTAAAAACCATTTCTTGCTGCTGGGCTCATAAGTATGGGGCTATAACATGGTTTTACAAAAACAGACCTGTCCCAAGCAACAAAAATGGATAACATGGTCACATTTTCAAGCTGTTCCAATGAAATTCTTAAGGTTCATATTATTAAATTAAGTTAAATATATAAATTTTGATATCTTGAAATATTTAAATAAAGTTTTTTTCATATCTTTTTATAAGCAAAACAATACCTTATGTAAACTTAAGAAAATATGACCAAATTAGAATAGTAAAAGTTAAAATCCCACCTGGTTTGTCTTGACAGTTCTGGCATTCTTTTGGTGTTGAGAATTCTGAGTGTGAGAACGAAATGTCTTGTTTCGACCAGACTGATAGTTTAAGGTTTTCCCACAAAACTCACAATAGGCACTTCCACAAGTGTCCAACTTTCTTAACAATTCTCCCCAATTTTCTCCACTCGAGTCTTTCTCATTTAGCCATTCCCACCGCCACTTATTCTTTGCTTCTTTTTCAAGTTCTTTTACATTATATCCGGGTGATAGGAATTTCATTTTTTCACTTACTATATTATTCGCTTTTCGAGTTACTATAGACTAAAAGTCCACCAAGAACATCAGAAATCATAAAATTCCAAGAGAACTTTCGAAAAATCTATCTCTGTAGTTAGTAACAGTGCAGAAATATATCGATTTTATCTATTTGATACATGGTATTATTCGGACCAATCAAATCATGCGGTAGACAAAGGAGGCTGGTAATAAAAACCGGACATGTAGGAATCATTTGAGGCAGTTCGCGCTCCCGATAAAAATTACGAACACCTGAGGTAGAATTACAGGGCTCGGTGCATTCTTTGTGCAGCAATGATCCCTTAACACCCCCCACCCCCCAAAATATCTCAACGGATTTGCATGAATCAAACAAACAATAATAAAATAGACACAATGTGAGTGATATCACATTTGCTGACTAGAATCCATAATACTGGCATATTGTAAGTTTATGTCAAACATTTATCATCTTCACTGATACAACAAATCCTACTTCAATGCAAAAATCAGTAAAACTTTTGGCAAAGCAAGACAGTTTAAGAAAATGCGCTATATGTTTTTCTAACAAAAATGTAACAACAGAACAAATGAAATGTATCTATTCAAATATTTTACAGAGCACACAGTTATTTCAACATTTTTTGAGGTGGCATACAGAACATTCTGGTTAAGCTTCGCTGGAAGAGGCCCACTGGTTTGGTTTCAGATTTTAATAAAATAGTTGACGGACAACACCATAAGGTATCCTAATATCTCACTAATAAGACATAAAGCACCAAAATTCACAGTTTATTCCGTATAGGTACAATTTTTGCTTCAAGTCTTACCGATGCTTTTAAAGAGACTGCACATCTTATCATTTACTTACACTACTGTATTTTTTTTTCATTTCACTTTACAGACAAAAGACATCATGTGTTGTTGCTGGCTTGGCTTTTTCTAAGGAAATGAAGTTCTGCATTTTAAAATGTAAAAGATTTTCAATCAAAGCTATGCCATACTGACTGATGTTTATCTTTAAGATGTTAAAAGGAAACATGCAGAACAAAAAGCATTATAAAAAATACCCTGAAAATCAGCAACTATCTGTAAAAAGATTTTTTTCAATTTTCAATGTTACATTTTTCAGTAGACAGAATTTCACCACCTCTACGTTCAACCTGAAAAAGAACATTTCCTTCAGCTGTCAAGTTTTCTAGATCTGTATCATCTGGCAAAGCTGACAATACTTTTAACTTCTCACAAGCAACCACTGTTTCATCCTCTAAAAGCATTTCGACAAGGTCTTCTGGTGAAGAAATGTCTTGCACAACAATTTTCTGCTTCTGCACTGGCATTTCAGATTTCTGGAAAATAGCACGTCAAATTTATTGGGGAAACATTAACATTAAAATGGAGTATATTTAAAGAAAATGCTGGACATCTCTGCAACTACAGTTTGCAATTTCATCAACTTAACAGTTTTTAAATCAGATAATATCATTGCATAAGCTTCTTTTAATAATAGCATTCTGCTTACTTGAAATACAATCATTCAAATACTTGTTATGTCTTGTTGCTCGTGTATAATGGCACAAAGATTAGTTACAATGAATTTTTGTCATATACAATGAATTTATTTGTGTTATATCTCGCCTTTAATTACTACTACACATACATGTCAAATTTCTTTACATCAGAATAATTCTGCCATGGTACTTATTAATATTAGGTAATAATGGACTAGGAAGATCTGAAGGTAAAGATTTGACGAACTTGGTCATGATGACCATATCGTTTCATTGTCAAACACAATTGGTTAATAGCATTCCTAGATTTCCAGTCATAACGGGTGATGGAAAACCATTAGCTTACACAGTTAAAATAAATCACAAGAACTGGTATCAGATAATATAGATCAAGTGATCACACAGCAATTAAAACATCCTTATTTGAATGTCATAAAAGGTTGTGGTCACAAACTAAAACAATTAGGAAATGAGACAATAGCTGTCCAAAAAAAACTTACACACAACTGTTCTAAAATCTGGATGCTGATCTTTTGTCTAAATCATATGACCTGTATTTCTTCCTTCCTTAGCTCCAAGCTTTATTCAACAACCTTAAAGAAAATAATAAAGAAATATTAGAATTTTCACAAGAAATTGAAAAAAAAAACAACGAAACTTTAGCACAACAAGAGGGCCAAGGTAACTCTATCTATGCTGAAATTGAAACCAGTTTCCTTAACATCTTACTAGAAACAGACAGATGGCAGTGTAAGAATCACTGAACTGAAACATCCGACAAAATACTTGACTAGGCTACCACTAAACAGCAGATATGGAAGAAAAACAAAGACAAACTTCAGATTCCTTAACCTCAAATCAGTCAGGATGGAGAATCATCTGTTTATACAATGTCAAAATTGATCATAAATATATTTAAAGGGTTATTCAGAAACAAAATAATGAAATTTAAGGCTGTCTGGATGTAGCTATGAAGACTGATTTTCGCAGAGGATGTCGCTTTGTTCTTTGAATAATACTGAAGTTACAGGGGTGTGGAAATACTGATTTTACTTTCTTGTCTGTAAAATAACGGAGACGTTGATTGACCATAAGATTATGAAAACAACATAATTTTACCGTTTATAAAAATAATTAATTCGATATAGCTTTATACACTTTAACAATAAAAGTGAATTTTTATCAATCGGTACAAAACAACACAAGACAGTCCATGAATTTATACAGAAAATATACTTTATTTAGAAGAACATATTATATACTTTATTTAACAAAAAATATACTGTATTAAACAAAACACAGATACACAAATAGACGTTTTTTAATTGTTTACGATCAAATGTTTAACGGAGACCAGCCTACTCTATTTACCTACATGAATAATCATTTTCTACAAGTTCATGTAGTTCATTAGTCCCCCAAAAGCGGATGGTGACACAGTTACGTTTACGTCATCGATATTTTCCTGTAATGGTCTCTTCTTTTTCATCCTTCTTAGAGACTCGTTTAGCTTTGGAACGACTCTATCCCTCCACACATCACTGTCACCTATTTCTAGGTGGAAGAAGGTGACATACCTCTTAACAACCTGTGTTCGTGATGCCTCCAACTCGTACTTCTTCTTTTGTCCACCACCATACCAGTTGTAGTTGATCCTTAGCTTTGTTGGACCATACAGTTCGGGAAACATTCTTCTGACTTAAAGGGCAGCAAAATGACCTGCATTGTTAGAGTCCCTATGCCGTTGTCGTAGTTCATCTTCCGGTAATACAACTTCATTAGGCAGCCCTTCCATCAACTCTGTAAGGCTGGCTGTACTTACAGTGCTGCTCTCTTCTGATATTATCCTGATGTTTCAACCATGAGTTGATTGGCTGACAAGGCTGTCCACTAAAACCACAGATGGTTATCACTTCATCAGTTAGTTTTTGGTTTTGTTTTGCCAGGCTCTCCATCCTCTTCAACAATTTCTCGCGCTCCCTTGCGGCCTGTCTAGCGTGAGCTTCCATCGACGTCATGAATGACGCCATCACTTATTGAGTTGGATGAACGGCTTGACTACGATTTATCCTAAATTGCGGTCTATTTGGCGTCTCTATTACTGTTGCCTGTAATTGGAAAATTAAGTCTGAACAAATTGTATAATAAATATCACGAAAGATAGTGTCTTGAACTTCAGCTTTCATTTTTGTTATAGAACCATATGATAAAATTTGTAAATTTATGTCAAGTATCATATTAGTAACAAATAACAAAAAGTGAAACAGAAACATCAAGTAAATTCAGCAATAAAAAATGAAAGAAAAATGAACAAACAGACCCCACCCCACCACAATAATTTTTGTATTTGACAAGGACCCATGACCCATAAATATGATTTTTTTAAGGAACCCCAGCATGCATAATTTTTAATTTCCACTTCACCGCATCACCCACAATTAAACATTTTGGGTGCCTTCCCCTCCCCTTATACACTTATTACTGGAATTTCACTTAGAAGAACATTGTTCTGAAACATTTTAATCATTATTTTTCCACTTGTCCACGGACTATCATTTTTTAACTTGTCCAATTACAAGATCGGACAATTCAGGAATAGGAATTTCACACCCCAGAGTTATTTAATTAAACAATTCTTTGGAACACTGAAGTATATAGCATCTTCTGATGAAGTACTTTAAGAATTACTCTTGAAACAAAATATTATGCAGCCTGAGAAAGTGACATGTATACATGTAATTAGCACAATATTCTAATACTGTAAATAAATATGTAAGCAAAATATTGCAATATTACAAGATGTATAAAAGTAAAACATCAATATTACTAGCTTAGAACAATTGCATTACTGTAAAAGAACAACTGTCTCAACCATTCAAAGTCCTGGATAGTGCACTGAATGCAGGTCTTTGAAAGGGGCATAATTTTACAAGGTCTAAGGCAGAGTTATGTGCAGTTGCCTACAAGTATAGGTGATTGTCATATGCAAGTAATCGTAGATTTAAAGCAATTCATTAAACAGTTGTTGGTTTGCAGTTTCCCTACCTATCCATCAAAAATTGGCCATACCAAAATCTTTTTATAGCCTTTCAAGAATTTTTTTTATATCTCTGATTTGATGGATGGCCAGTCACAAGTTGGAATATTTTGCTAGATAAAATGGTAAATATTGTCTGTATCATTTGTTACTCGTCAGTGAGATTGACCAAAATTGGATAAAACTGATATCAGAATATTCCACATTTTCCATATCTGAAAAAGTATCAGAAAGAATATATACATGTACTTATAATGTTCCTATCTACCCAGTGTAAAGAATCAGGGTCAGAAAACTGCAAACCAACATTTTTTAAGGATGTCCTGATAAAGGGGTCAGTACAGAAACCTTTACTGAAGTCAAAAAAAGGTAAATTTGGCACACCATGTAATAATTTCATATTTAAGGATATTTATTAAAGAATAAAAAACTGCCAACACCCTATAGATAAAAATGATGTTTTAGTTTTGCTAAAAATTATGACTAGATAAATAAATGAGCTACAAGTTCTCGTGCTTATTGCATTAGATGACTGTGTCAAAAATGATTTCATTATATATTGGTTAATGGCTCATTAACCATGTTACTATCGATCTGCATGCACTTTAATTTTTATAATAGCTAATTAGCAGTTTTGATTATAGTACAAATGTTTTCATTAAATAGAAACAAGCAGACTGTATTTTCAAGGGCATCCAGATTTTCTTCATATACGTAGGTTCGACTAGTATCTGTCATAACTATTTAACTTTGATCATTGGTATACCTTATGTGCTAAAGACAAATGAATATGTAAAATTATTATTAAAAATTTGCATTATATTTAACACTGTTTTATCTTTTAGTTGCTTTCCTCATTCTCTGGTGCCATTGGTTCAGGCTGGCATTGGGACACCTTGTTTCGTGCCTTCCTCCCTCACAATCTCACACCCCAGTTAGCCACTTGGATACTTCAATTTCCGTATCTCTCTTTGTGGCATAACTGGTTGGCCCTTCCATTGAACACACACTAGAAAGCAAAGAAATAAACATTTAACACAAAATGTTAGCATTTTTGGTTGATCAAGCATTGTCCACAGGTGACCACAATTCACAAGTGCTTGTTAGCACAAGTTTGACTGTATTTATAAATGTTTTTGATACAGACTACATATTTCAAAAAAATGATGTACACATTAAGGTGTTCCCTGAATGGACTCTGAAGAAAACTAACGTAAAGCCAAAAATCTACCAAAATATAAATGAAACTAAGACTCTTTGAACCCACTGAGTTGCTAGAAATGAACCTTACTGGTTCCAGAACACTTCCCATCTGGTATGACAATACCACAATACATGTTTTATAAAGTAAACATAAGAACCCGTCAGGTTTAAAGACTAGAAATGAACATTGACAAAAGGTCAACTAAGGACATCAAAAAAAATTTCAAAGTTTGATATAAGTGAAACTTCCTTAAACCTTTTTCACAATTACATGTATATATATATGACAAGAATTGTACACCATATCTTTAATAACTGTTTAAAGTAGTACGATTTTTCCTAGAAAGATAATTGAGACACCTTTTTTGAGAAACACTTAATTCATACTGTCATATTGTATCGCACTACTCTTTTGAATATATTCCATGATAAGAATCAGTTCTGTTATCGGCCTAACATAGTTCGTTACACTTCCATTTTTCACAACATGCACTTCAACTGTACGGTCTTTGTCATCAGCGCCACTTGGAAATGTCTTCATCACGATGCCCACTGGCCAATAGTTTCTATGTTCTTCAAAGCTTTTGACTAATGCAACGTCTCCTTCTTTCAAATCTAAATCTTTTTCGTCAACCCATTTGCGCCAACTTTGAAGAGTCTGGAAATAACCATTACGCCGTTTCAGCCAGATTCTAACACATGCCATTCCAGTCAGTAAAATAAAGAACTGCGAGCTAACCAACTGAGCCACAGGCACTTTTATTTTTCCCAAAATATTAAAATCACTATACAAACTTAGTATCTGCCCCATTACTATGAGGTAAAATTTGTACATACCTTATCATGTACAATTTTATATGAAAGTGTGTTTATGTCACAGAAAAAATCAGGCAGTAACTTAATTTAGATATGTTCTTCACAATTACAACTAAACTTTCTATATGTAGAGACATTTTCCTTTTTATGCATCATCAACCCATCTGTAAGTCAGTCGCTTTAAGTAGCCAGACCTAACAAGTTCGTACTATGATTACCTTTTCCCTCTGCTAACAGATAAAGCCTCATCTCTGTAAGTCTCCAAATTTTTCTGTCTGTTTCTAAGTCTCTGATTGTCAGTTTTTGTTTTTGGACTTCAAATCCATTTTTGACAAGAATCCTCAAACTGAATAAAATGTTGTTAAACATTTTTCTCACTTCTTCAACTTATATAGACTCATCAGAGTCACTGCTCACTTCTATATGTAAGGTACCAACACTACCCAAAGGTGTCTGAAATGCTTTTCTGAGAAGCTTTTCTTCTTTGTCAAGAACTTGGACACATATGGTCTGTAATATAAACAACAAAAAGGCTAAAGATTTCTCATATCAAACACCTGCTACCAATAAGTAGTACAGTAGTACAAGTAGATAACAAGAAATTTTTTATGTGTTCCCTATATAACTCTATGTAAAACAGATGGACAGACAACTGATGACGGACAAAGACCGATTACAAAAGCTCACCTTGAGCACATTGTCCTAAGGTGAGCTAATAAACAAACTTTTTATGCCCCCACTCTGGGGGGGGGGGCATTTAGATTTGCCCTTGTCTGTCCGTCAGTCAATCCGTCCCAAAAAGTTGTGTCGCCTGTAGCTCCAAAAGCACTAGAGCTAGAGTCAAGAAACTTTACATGAATGTTGATCAGCATGTGAAGTTGTGCACCTGGGGTTTCCCATATAGATTTATTTGGAACTGTTACAGTTATGGCCCCTTACTTAGACAAAAATAGTAATTTTCATCTTGTGTATCTTGTGTCACCTGTCATTGCAAAAGCGCGACACCTACAGTCAAGAAACTTTACAGGAATGTTGATCAGCATGTAAAGTTGTGCACGTGGGGTTCCCCAAATTAAAATTAATTCAGAATTGTTAGAGTTATGGCCCCTTACATACTCAAAATTTGCAATTTTCAACTTGTGTTGCCTGTAACTGCAAAATCGCTGGAGCTAGAGTCACCCAGTTCTGTGTCTGACTGAAGCAAACATCTATGAGAATCAAGTACAGTACCATAAGCATGTTGAGTGGAGCTTGACATGTTTGCCTATGTCAGGGGAAGACAACTGCCATGGTTTGTTGTTCTACACACAAGATAAGTTGCCAGTGACAACTTCCAGTGTTTGACATCAACCTCATATGGAACAAGTGTCAGTTACCATCTCAGCAGAGCTCTGTCCAAGGTCAATCTGTCTTAAAATAATTCTCTATAGATCTCCATCCTCGAACATAACAGACTTTATTAATGATCTAACACATATTGTAGACCAAACTTCTCCAGATATACTGCTTGGAGATTTCAGCTTAGCTTTTAATTCTACAAATTATACAAGACTGTCACAGAAATTGAATAACTATTCCCTGTGTGTGCAGCTCCCAACTCACAGAGGTGGTTCTACACTTGACCTTGTCTACATACAGAATAATATTCTACAACCCAGATTATCCTGCCCTTCAACCTTCTTCTCAGACAACAGCTTAAGCAGAATTCAACATTTAAGTATGGAAATTGTGAAATTTTGTTCCAATAATTGCTTAAAATTGTTTGCTATTTTGATGACAATGGACAGTTTTATAAACAGTCTGACTTACAGAACATATAACTTAGGAACTTAGTACAAATTAGACATGAAAACACCTGTTTACCATCTGCAGACTCCAAAAATGTCCAACTGTGCATTCAGAATTGTGGAGGATAATATTCATCCATTGGTCACAGTGTTGGAGACAGTATTTTGAGTCTTCACACCACAACAGGTTTCTTATATTTGTCATTTTGTTAACCAATCTAATTAATGATTCAGCGTGTATGACTATCTCGTGGCCATATTGCTAGCTATATGAGTAGCTAGGTTGAGTGGGGGCATCTGTGTCCTATGGACACATTTCTAGTTCATAAGTGTCGTGCACTTGAATATTTTGGTACGAAATCTTGTTATCACATGAAAGCTCCTGTTTCAGAATTCTGTTTGTGTGGATTAATAAATTATTATATGTCTCTACATCTGCAACAACTTCGTACTTTTTCTGGGTAAAAGCTGACAAACATAGATATGACACAATGAATAGCGTGCACTGAATGTCTTGCAGATGTTTACTAGATGGAGACTAACTGTAGTTGCATAGTCAGAATCAGAATCCTGCGAGTCAATATCATTTTTACCAATAAATAATACAAGATATTTTGGTTTGTAAATTGTCAAGTAATGTTCCAGTACATGAGCTCTATTTGTAATTCTACCTCCAGAAATACCCTTGATAACAATATTCACATGAACACCAGTATCAGATTTATCAACCATTCGTTTTAATTCAATAAATTGTTGAAAACGGCAAATATTTGAATCTCCGAAAATAAGGATGATATTACATTAATTCCAGCAAAGCTTTGTTCGAAAATTCTGAGGGCAAATATGCAGTTATTGCCCTTTGTTCGATTTCCTTGTCCAGAGCATAACTTGAAAACTACTGATTGGAATTCATTGCAACTTCAGTGGTCAAGCACAATGAGAGAAAGTGCAGTGTTCAAGAATCATAACTCCATCTTCACTATTTGCACAGTTATTGTCCTTTGTTGGTTTTCCTTGCCCTGAGCATTACTTGAAATCTACTGGTTGGAATTCAGTGCAACTTCAAACAATGGTCAAGCACAATGAGAGAAAGTGCAGTGTTCAAGAATCATAACTCCATCTTCACTATTTGCAGAGTTATTGCCCTTTGTTTATTTTCCTTGTCCAGTGAATAACTTGAAAACTACTGGTTGGAATACAGTGCAACTTCATACAGTGGTCAAGCACGAAAAAAAGGAAGTGCAGTGTACAAGAGCTATAACTCAATCTTCTTTTTTTGCAGAGTTATTGCCCTTTGTTTTCCTTGTCTGGAGCATAACTTGAAATCCACTGGTTGGAATTCAGTGCAACTTCATACAATGGTAGAGCATAATGAGAGGAAGTGCAGTGTTCAAGAATCATAACTCCATCTTTTGTATTTGCAGAGTTATTGTCCTTTGTTTGATTTCCTTGTCCAGAGTGTAACTTGAAATTACTGGTTGGAATTCAATGCAACTTCATACAGTTACAAGCCCAAAACTGTTAAACCTTTAAAGTTGAAAATGAAGTCAAAAATAATGATTAAACACAAGTTATTTTGTAACTTTTTGCCCTGGAGTAAGGAATAAAAGTTTTTTTTCCATGTTTAAACAAGTCTTTCATTTTCAGAAAACAAGTGATCGGTCACTTAATTTTCATAAGCCCTTGCAGAGTTGCATCTAGGATTTGGTGGGGGTGGGGGGGGGGGGGACATTTATGCGCAAGCTAGTGTTATGCATAAAATAGCTACATCACCTCCTCTTTCACTATATAAAAATTCCCTGTCTCCAGGAAAAATATGAGGGGAATTCTGAAAACGGTGTGAGAATTTGCACCAAACTTACTTCCCCCTGTTCGCCATGACACTTTCTATGCAGACAAGAGTGAAATGAGGGTTCGACAAAGGTTACAAATCGAATGATGTCATTCTTGTCCGACCAAACCATGTTTATACGAGGTCTAGTTAAACACTAGTGACAGTAGTCATTGCCAAAAGTCAGCCTCCTTCTGTGAATTTAATGGCCGGAAAGAAGAAATTTATGACAGATCTTCTCCAGTGTAGGCAACTTGGAAATGGCATAGAGGTGAGAAGCAGTCACAAACTTATTTCTGTTCTGACCCCCACTTGTGTCCGAAAAGTACACTTTTTCTTTGACGCTCTTTGTTTGACAGACCGATAACGTGTTTTTAAGCAAGCATGTTGAGATTTCTTAGGTTCCTTGTTTGCCTTGAGTTTCATCCCATACATGGCAGAAAATGTTCTTGTCGCCCAATGAGTAGATTGTAAGATTGTAGCAACATAATTTTCTTAAATAATACAACTCGGACACCAATGAACACAGAGTTGTTAGCACTGCTTGTAAGTCAAATGTGGCTACATTTACACTTTTGTCTGTTTGTGCTCCCTGCTTATCTGCAGATTTCGCTTTACGCGCTAGTGTTTTGTCCCTTTGATGCTGTTCAAATTGCTCTTTAAAGGCATTACTTATATCACGTAATATTTATATATTGTACTTGGATGGCTTACTAACACACAAACAGAACACAACCCGAAGGATGGTTTATACATTTAATACATGTGTTGCATCCAAAGTATACTCACACACACTGATGACAGAACAACAAGTATATCAACAATTATGAACGTTTTTCTACATTTTGATGCAAACAAAAACTGTTCTTTATTTAGAGCAATAAGGGTCCATTTGCCATATGGCTCCTTATTGTAACTAAAAACTAACAAAATCAGTTGCAGCAAAAAGGAGCCATACGTGAAATGGTACCTTTTTCCACCAAGATAATCATGATTTTTCACATGGAACTTTAAAAAATTATCAATATTCAGTTTTGATTTTTCTACAGAATAAAGGTATTGTATTACTGTAAAAAATGTGAAAAAGTCATTTTTGGTAAAAATGTCATATGGCCTGTTTTGGCACTCAGGGGGTGATATGATCTGGCTTTATAAACATTCCTAGAGACTGTTTCACCAGGTCAACCATTCTGCTGTGGAGGTAGTGAATTAAAGGGCTTTCACATTGGAAAACTTTCACCAACTCGCTGAAGGTATCTAGTAAACCATGAAACAAATAAAGTTTCGTCTCTGTTTCAGCCCTCCTTGTGAAAAGATGATCAAGGATCCTTTCTTTCCTGTGAGGCCTTGTTGCTGACTTTGTTGTTTCTCTTGAGCCAATTGTATTAAAATTATTGCTGCCTTGGCTTCATCTGAGACATGATGTTCATTAAATATCCAGCTGATGATTGACCTCCCTCAAAAGAAATGTATATGAAAGCACAAAAATAAATCTTACATGTTAAATTATGGTCATTTTATAATTGTTCAAAATTAAACAAGTATTGTCAGAAGCCAACAGATAACATAAAAAAATGTAACAATCAAGGTTAAACTTTATAATTAAGTGGATACACAAAATAAATTTACAAGTCACAGTGTAAAAAATCTGGGTAAATCCAGAATACTAGTTAATTAAAATGCTTGTTACATTTTTAGCTCACCTGAGCAGTAGGCTCAATACTGTGAGCTATTAGGATCGATCAATGTCCGTCGTCCTTCATACATCCACACTTAGTTTGTTAACACTGTAGTGGTCACATTTTTGCCTCAGTTGTCATGAAACTTAGGCAGGATGTTTGTCCCAGTAATTACTCAGATGATTTAGGTTATGGTTTATACAGGGTGAAAAACTAGGTCACATGCCCCAAAAATAGAAAAATCGTGTTAACAATCTAGAGGTTACTTTTTCAGTCCAAATATCCTGGAAATATGTCAGATAGGTTGTTTTAATGATTTATTGATTTCTAGCTCGAGTTTGAATATGGGTCATCTTGGGTCAAAAACTAGGTCACAGATCCCAAATATAGAAAAACCTTGTTAACACTCTAGAGGTTACATTTTCAGCCCAAAAATCCTGGATATTTGTCATAAAAGTTGCTTCAATAATTTCTAGCTCAGTTTTGAATATGGATCATCTGGGATCAAAAACTAGGTCACAGACAACAAATATGGAAAAACCTTGTTAACAATCTAGAGGTAACATTTTTAGCTCAAATATCCTGGAAAATTGTCAGAAAAGTTCTTTTGATAGTTTCTTGGTCAGGTTCGAATATGGGTCATCTGGGTGAAGAACTAGGTCACAGAGCCCAAATATAGAAAAACCATGTTAACACTCTAGAGGTTACATTTTCAGTCCAGATGTCATGGAAATTTGTCAGAAAGGTTGTTTGATGATTTCTAGCTCAAGTTTGAATATGGGTCATCTGGGGTCAATTAACCAGGTCTGTAACAATTTTGTTAAAAACAGTCATACTCAGGTGAACGATATAGGGCCATCATTGCAGTCTTGTTGTAAATAAGCTTCGAATTAAAATGTACAACACAAAGCAAAGCACCATAAGCCATCTCTTTAAGCACTAAAGTAAGCAATATATAGCAGCAGAAAAGAAGAATACAATTTATTAGCAACTACTTTTGGTGATCAACTTTAACCACAGACTTACAATGTATCAATTTCAATTTCTAGAAAGTACAAAATGAAAATTATTATTAATTAAATATTCGTTATTAATAAAAAATTGAAATTAATGCTATCATGATTAACAAAGTCATGTTAAATTGTCAATAAAAATTGTATAAAAGTATTTTTTAAACAAGATAATTTGCATTTTAAATAGAACATACCAATATTTTGTCGACAAGAAGCTGTAAAAGTATACTGTCAGGTAGTCCATCAAGATTTTGCAAGTGGTTTGACATCCTTCATTTGGAGGACTCGACATGTGATTGGTAGGATCAAGTGTTTTGGTGATGAGATATTCATCAATACCTGAAGTTCTTGAAAGATGTTTTTCACTTTGGGAGATTCTTCAATGTCATAATATAGGTCTGAGCACAACAGCTGTACTGTCTTGTCAATTGTGTTCATAAAAGTTTTTGCAACATTGATGATCATATGCACACTGTCGCCACTTACGTCTAGTAGGAGAAGATTCTTGTCTCGAATAAGTGTTTGAACCCCACTCCATACTCCCCGCATGGTGCTGCAGTTGTCCATAAGAACACTAATTACTTGACACCACACAATCTCATAGTCACACAAAATGCTTTCAACTGATTCCAAGATGTCTTAAGCAGTAGACTTGTTTTGAATTCTGCTTCCCAGATGTGCCAATTCAGTTTTGTTTGATTCAGATCCAACGTATTGTATCAGAACATTGAGAATCTTGTCTTTGTTGTTGTAAGTAGCCTTATCAAGGTTCAAGGAAATAGACTGCCCTGTGATTTTTAACTTTAGCTTATCTTTAAAACTCTTAGCTATACCATGTGTTGTTATGTAAGTTGCTCTTGATTTAGACAGTGATGCTTTTGACAATGCCTGAGGTCAGTGCCTAGTCTTTTTGCCAGACTAAGGTCATCTGCTATACTAAATGACAAACAATGCTCACTAATGAATGCTGAGGTAATTGCTTGCACAGATGCAATTCGATCTTGCAGTGACTCTGTTTTTCTGTCCACAGTTGAAGATCCTTGAAGAACCTAAAAGCAGTAAATATTTGTCATCATCGTCATCCATCCACAATAAAAAGAATATGATTGGCAGTAATAAAATAGGGTCAGTCGGGCTACCGGAAACGCAGCTTTCTTTTTTAAGGCCTACCAAGATGAGAATTGAGCATCAGTCACAACTTCTTTTACTTCAACTTGTTCAACCTCTAACTCAGACATCCTTCTTTCAAACCCTAGTTTGTCCATGTTTACAGACTTTCACTCTGTCATACGCTTATCCAGAGTTTTTATTGTGAGAATTGTTTTGGTTGTGTCTTTTAACTGCGATTCAATCATGTCAACATTGTAAATCATATTTTTCAGTAAGTAAATAATTATTTTATGTACATTGAAATAAAAACTATAAAAAATAACTTAAACAATAATTTTTGAGAATCAATTTTTTTGGGCTGGATTGACCAATTTTGGGGCAGAATTGACCAACCAGAAAATGTTGAGGGGCCAGACTGACCAATTTTCAAGCTGGATTGACCAATTTGGGCCAGATTGACTTTGAGATGGGTTGACCTGGGACAGGGTTGGCTGTGATTCTTTAGCATTAAAGATTGTTTGTGTAACCTAAACTGTTACCATAACTGTGATTGATGCAAAAACATGGCCTCTTATTCAGTCACACAAGCCTTCATCGTAAATTTCTAAACACAAACAAGCAGTTTTGCACATGTCGTCTTCACTTGATTTTAATGACAATTAAAGACAAAACAAGACAAATCTATTTCAAAATGTAGAACTTAAAAGCCCAAGAGGCAATAAAGGCACTGTATAGTGGTGAACAGACAGTGCCTCAAATGAATTTGAAAAAAATAATGTATGTTTCTCAGGATTTTGGCACATTTCTGAAGCTTTTGACCTAATTTATATGCCAGACCTGCCCTGCTGAATGTCTTACTTTCCTAACCATATACAGCAAATTCTGAACTACTTTTAAAATTTATTCCACTGACAGGCTGAAAAAAATGCTGTGATAAACTAGTAATTGACTTGTCAGTATCGTTCCTTGCAAATTTAAATCAAGCTTACTCTTTCAAAGATTGTGAGACATATTGATGAGTATGGGCAAGCTTTCTTGCCTTTTTTTGCCAACTGTCTCTGTTCATGGATCAGTTCTAACTGCATTTGCCAGTTCTCATTTCTGTGAGAATGTTTTCATTTAGTTCTTAGGAAACATTCTGCTGACTGGAAGTCACAGCTTTGCATTTTTCACTGATGCATCACTTTTATCAAGTGGCCTACAGGGAAATCTTTTGTAATGTTTCCACAAAACTGATTGAATAATTGTGCTTTGCAGAATTCTCACTGCAATACTTACTTTGTCCTTTTTTCTTTATGATGATACTTTGGAATTATCATACCTTTTACAAGTCTGTAACACTTTTGAGTGATGCACGATTTTCCTTTGGCTGTTGCTCTCCTGATTTTTGAATGCTTTAGGTAACTTAATATCATTACAACATCAATATAATCTAAACGGAAAGTTTCAAAGTCCCTTGGCAGTTTTGTCCATAATCATTTTTTCCATTTCTTAATCTGATACCCCTGAATCAGTGTAATCAAATTTGTCATGTGATGTAAGATACTCAGTTGGCAAAATTTCACTAAGCACTAGGCATTGAAAAGTTCATTCTTTCTTAATGCCCCTGTAGGAGCTGTCTGTCTGTCAGTTCAACCCCACATATGGTACCGTTTGTTAGTAGTATGTCCTTTGTTCTTAAACAAAAGAATGACTATTTACAGGACAAAAGAATTAAATGGTGATGGAATGAATACAATAGATTTCTTTTGTATTAGGCCTCCCCACCTATGGTATTGAATGGGTGTGCATCTCTGCATTTGTCCGTCATTCTGTTTGAAAACTTAAAATATCACCATTAATTCCTTATCATTCAACAGATTTACTTCATACTTGAACACAGCACAATTTGGACAAGGCCTTCCCACTCACATTTTTATCTTAGACCTTGGCCCCTGAATTACTTTGACCTCGAAGTTCAAATAGTCAAAAGTACTTAACATTTGACATAGCTCCCTTATTTTTGGCCCCTGAATTATTTGACTTTGAAGTATAAATAGTCAAAAATGCTTAACATTTGACATAACTCCCTCATTATGTAACAGATAGTTCAAATTTGCACACAACAACCTTTTGGGAGACATCTTCCAAATGACGTATGTTTCTTTTTGATCTCATCCTTGTATGCAGTGACTTTATAGGCTCTAACTTTGTCTTAATACGGCTCCATTCCCTTTCCTGTCACACTTCTGTGTTTTCCCTGAGTGGCAGAATTTTCAGTTAAGTTCAGTTTTCTGCTCTTCATGTAATGTTTGGAACTTTAAGATCTACCCAAGTCTGTGTAAGGTAAAGAAAAAATGCTTTAAATTTCTACAAAAGACATTTTATTTAGTGTTGTAAAATCAGAATGAAATGAAAATCTATCATTGAATCAGAAAAAGCATTTCAATTTACGGTTGGAAAATAATCGGAATGTTACAAACATAGAAACACTTTCAGAAGTGTTGTACACTTTAATTCTTATAGGGCAGTATTATCACAACAAATACTGTTTGAATGTACCATATAACAAATTAAATATTTCTGAATCATTTACTTATCCAGTTGTTTCATGCATTTATGATGCCAAATTTACATCTTTTAGAACAAGTTCCCACAAAGAGCGACTTCCCTTGCCACCTGGCAACATCGATTCTTGGAAATGAAAATCGATTGTTGCCCACATGACACGCCACATACAATTATTCCATTTAAATCAGTGATCTTTACATAACTTATTTTATTCATTCTAATTTTTTATTCAGTTTTTATGAAACTTGCTAAGAATATACACTGACAATATCTCAAATGATTCTTTAATTGGTTCATGAGTTGAAAGCTAGGTCATTGGCCCAGATCAGATGAAAACCTTGTGAACACATTTTCAGTGATTGAATTTTCATTAAACTTGTTATGATTTTTTTTATTTATGATTTTGAATTTTCATTAAACTTGTTCTAATTTTTTTTTATTTATGATTTCACAAAAAGGTTTGAAACTGGGTCACATTTGGTAAAAAAGTCACCAGCTTTGATTGATGGAAAATATTGGAGCACTTGCAGTCAAGTATTGGCCCAGTCTTCATAAAACTTCGTCAGAATGTTAATTCTAATTTTGTCTTGGATTTTTTTGATAGGGTAACAGGGATCTACAAAAAAATCTTTAAAACTAGGCTTTAGCTAATATATGTGAAAGCTGGAGATGGGAACAATTACCTGGTTATTTGAATATCCGAATTTTGTGATTTAATGTCCAGATTTCTAAAATAAGTTGAAAGGCAGTTGAAAGGCAATGTTTTAATATTTTCTGCAAAGTATACCAGTATGAAATGAAAAAAAAGGATAAGAAAGATCCCTATTAAAATGCTATAACAGAACTGTTTATCTTGTCTTTTATGTGACATGCTGAGAAAATGTGACAGAAAAGTGAACGATAATGTCCAGACACATGAAGCTCATCATTCTGCTGATGAAGACTGATGTATGGACACGCATGAAGTCTTTGAACTGTGGTATTTTGTGAAAAAAAGTGTTTTGCTGTACAAATGGGTATCGCTGCATTGAAATCAATTAGATAAATTTTGGATTATATTAACTTTGTGGGGACAGGTAAAGATCTGAAGAAAGAAGAATGCAGGACAGATGAGTTCTAAAATGAATGATCCCCAAATTTTGTTAGTGAAGAAGAGACAGAAGAGGATCGCTTTGTTTAACATTCCAGGAATCAACTGTGAATCACAGTAGTATTTGCTGCAATCCTTGTAACTTACAAACACATGTTGAAAGTACACGTATGCCTAGTAGTTCCCTCCAAATGATAATGGTGCAACTAGAATCCATATGGACAACCAACAATGCAATTTCCTTATCATACAGTCCTGGGTGTGCTGCATCAGTGGATAAGTTGCTTCTGATTTATAGGCAAAAAACAGATATAGTCTTGCCTAGATGAACAAAGACACAGATTAAATGAATTTTGACGTCAGTCCAAACTTCAGTTATATTTTTGTGATGAATTGAAACAAAAACAAAACAGTGAAAAGTGGCAAAATTCTTCTTGATGGGAGCCTAACCAATATGAAGTGATTAAAGCCTAAAATAAACATTAAACCAGAGAAGTAATAACTTACCTCCAATATCTGTGAATAGCAATTTATTGTTCTACTGATTTCAGGAAGAAAATACAGAAGAGCTGAGGCAGGCCAAAAACTGTACAGGAAAATTGATCTTTTTGGAAAGTGAACCAAGTTTGGTTAATGCCTCAAACAATGTTTACCTTGAATGTGCACACTGCCCTTGAAAAATACGCTGCTGGCAAAACGTGTCCAATAACAGCAAAGTTATGTCCAAACAAATGAACTCTGAAACAAGCATAAGTAGACAATAAGGAAGACATTGAGTATAGGCAAGTGATCAGGTCCCAAAGATATACTAGGGACGAAGCCAGCAGTTAATTTTGGAATTTTTCGAATGATAGTCGGAAAGTTTCTGAAAACAATAAAGTGATATTCAAATACATAATTAAGTTCCCATCTCTATTTTAAACAGAAGCAAACACCTAAGAGATTGCATTTTTACCAAGTTCTTATGAGACGTTAAAGATCTCTTGGATGAGTTTAAAATTGGGTCACATGTTGTCAAGAACAAGGTTGTCAGCTCACAGGACATGTTTCTGAATACTCAAATGTCATCAAGATCTCTGTCTCAAGATTAATACTAGCTTTCATATTGCAGGTCAAGGTCATCTTATGTCAGATAATATTTTACCCTTATATTTAGATTAGGGTGGGTGTGAAATATAGGGCCACCATGACCCTCTTGTTTCCATCTTAGCATTATCAACCTTCTGCACTAAGCCAACAATTATTGTCAGATATAAAATCCATTGAAAGAAGCATACCATTATCAGTTTTTTTCCCTTTGAACAAGGTTGTGTTGTTAAATGTTATCATGGTCGGACCTAGTTTTCAACTCTTCTGGTGAGACCTAGTTTTCCACTATTTGCTTTGTTCAACCTCTGACTCAAATGAAGAAGCACAATGGCTGCAGTGTACTGTAACATTTGTCTTATTATACCCTTCTTATGGGTATTTGTTGCACATTTGTTTTGTAATTTATCTCGACTTGTACAATGTAACTGTTCCACCAAAATATCATTTTTCTTCCCATTGTTTTGACTTAAAGTTGCCACTAAAATCATGTATGTGAGTCTCTGTAACAAATGCTTATTATCCTTAAATTACTTTCTAAGAAAACTTCTGTCACTGTTTGATGGGAAATATTTCAGGTTTTATGGTTCTTAAGTTCTTTTTATGACAATGTAACAAATTTACAACTAAACCATCTAGTTTGGTGTACATAGCTATATGTAATTACATTTTTAACTGATTATCTTTTTGCAGTTTATTAAAAACTGTGTCTTTTAGTGTAACATAAATTTCTGAAAACATGGTGTGTCCTGTTAATTCATTTCTCCTCTCAAACGCTGTGCATATTCCTCCTTAAGAGGATGTCAAGTCCTCTTTGCTTCTTTGACTTCTTAGTGCAGTTTCAGCTGCTGACCATACTTAAAAGCCAAACACTGATAGATTTGGTAATTTACTAGTTCCAATAGGGACTTCCCTGTTTGCTGCTGCTTAACTTCCTAAGGGCTTTTGTGTTGGTTTAAACAAATTCGTTTGCACTGCAACTTTCACTATGCTCTGTCCAGTTATCAATTCCATCACCTTCTCCATACCAACAATGTCTTTGGAGTTACTTTCTGGCATTTTTTCTCTCTGACCAGATATGGTACTATAAGAAATCCTTCTGAAACATCTTCGTTATACCATTTACAAGAAATACCTTGCTGAAATACCTTTCTTGGTACTTGATTTTCTCATTAATAATATCCCACCTCCACCTCTAGGCGTTGTTGGTACACACCTTGCACAAATCTCATGAAAATATTGTCTGTTTGAGTGACATTACCTATCATATCTTTGTATAAAACTATTCAGTGCTGCCTGGGCTGTCAAAAAATCACTTAATTGGTGACTTATCGACTTGTGTGATTTGACAAAAATAACAACATATCATTCATAGTTGGTGAAAAGGGATTATGTTCCCATCACAGAATGCAATCCATTTTTTATGTACGCATGGTCATGTTTTCTGGTTGATTTTCTCCAAGAGTCAAGGATAACTTCTTTAGCCCAGGCTGGTACTGTTTTTGCTAATGAGGGTTTTCCCGACAAGGGAAGAACACCCAGTCTCATCTTTGGTGCTGATTGTCTGGCTTGTGGCTTGAGGAACTTCTGTGGCTTTGGACACAGATAACAATCTCCTGCAGTCAGATGTAGGAGGGGTGCCCACCTGGCTTGAGTTGGCCAGACTGTGAGGCTTAAAGTGGGAAAAGTGTAAGATGTATAAGAAGACCATCTGTAAGAAGTAGATAATGCCATTTGAAATTCTCCCTGATGTTCATCTTACCAGTTCGGTTTTGTTTCAAATTATTCAATCAGATCAACATATTGAACTTTCTTTGTTATCTCCTCTTGTTTCAAATGGCATAGCAAGTTTGACAAATGTTTTTTCTGGTTTCTCCAACAAAGCACTATTGAGAAGCTGTTGAGAAAGGTGCTCAGTATTTCTGTAACTTTCACCTTCATTTGTTTCAATTAGATTTGTCCATAAACTATCAGACTGATTGGTTCTTTCAAAATGATTGTCTTTAGAGAGATTGGTGCCTTCAAAATTATTGTCTTCAGAGAGATTGGTGATTTCAAAGTGACCGTCTTCAGACTAATTGGTGCTTTCGATTTATTTTCATCGGACAAGGTCCAAAACTCTTGCAGATGGAACTGTGAAATATCAGAAATTTCCATACTTTAACATGAATCGTCACCGTCTGGGACACAATCTGAATCACAAGAAAACACTAATAAAATCTTTAAACCAGTCCTTTGCCCTCTGTGACGGTTATCCTCAACTGCTATTTACTATAAAGAAATCTTCAGACTTGTCACTGTAGTAACTATCATCATCTGTATAGTCTGGATCATGAAGACTGTCATCCAAAATGACAGATTCACAATGTGTTAGAAAATTTATGGTTTGAATCTTTGTTTATTTGTAGAAGGAACAAAGTTAATGTTAGAGTGCCATCTTTGTAGTTAACCTTAGGCTGAAACAAGGGGGGCATTGGCCCCCGGTCGCTCACCTGAGGACAGAATGGTATTTGTGTAAAATGCTGTAAGCTAATGAAAGTGTTTATCATAAGAATTTGAACAAGAGCCACTGTAAGTCAACTTTTTCCTATTTCCAAATGCAAACAGATCAGAAGAAGCACATTGTGGTGAAGGGTTTTCTAAGGGAACACCATTTACAGTTACATTGTATATCAAAATTCTGTCAAAATAACCAAAGACATACGTGTGAATAAATGTAGAAAAAAAAATTGTGACCTTGACCAAGTGACACCAAGTTTCCATTTTCTGGATTTGCCTTGTTCTTGTGATGTGAAACATTTGTGTGAAATATTATATAAAATTTTTATCAAAATAATTATAAAATCAACTGAAATGTTAGAGTGCCATCTTTGTAGTTAACCTTAGGCTGAAACAAGGGGGGCATTGGCCCCCGGTCGCTCACCTGAGGACAGAATGGTATTTGTGTAAAATGCTGTAAGCTAATGAAAGTGTTTATCATAAGAATTTGAACAAGAGCCACTGTAAGTCAACTTTTTCCTATTTCCAAAGGCAAACAGATCAGAAGAAGCACATTGTGGTGAAGGGTTTTCTAAGGGAACACCATTTACAGTTACATTGTATATCAAAATTCTGTCAAAATAACCAAAGACATACGGGTGAATAAATGTAGAAAAAAAATTTGTGACCTTGACCAAGTGACACCAAGTTTCCATTTTCTGGATTTGCCTTGTTCTTGTGATGTGAAACATTTGTGTGAAATATTATATAAACTTTTTATCAAAATAATTATAAAATCAACTGAAAAATACCCAAAATATTTATGAAATATGGCAGAACTGTCCAGATTCATTATCTTGGGCCAGCTTTGACCCTGACACCTTAATATTTTTTCTGTGAATTAGTCTTGTAATGAAAACATTTGTGCTTATTTTAAAGAAATTCAGTGACTTAAAAGCCAAAAAAATGCAAAATACAATAACTAGGCATTAACACACATAGTAGGAGAACGAGATCATAAGTAAAAATTTACTGTATTACGTAATTTGGTTGAAATAAAACTGACTATATGAATTGTAGTTAATTCAAAGTAATACTGACTAGGTACTGTAAAAGAAAAACCAAAATATACAAGTAAAAAGGCTCAACAACATTTAGACATACATATAATAACATAAACTAAACTTTAAATCACTATTCATGAAATTTGGTGCTTATCAAGGTAACTATTTATAGGTATTTCAGAGAACATTTTACACTGTTATTGAAAGTTTACTACAATACAATGTCAGTCAGATGGACGTTAAGTTTTTCTGCACTGTCATATGATATGACTAGTTTGGAGTGTCAGGAGTGCTAGGAGCAGTGGAAGGTGTTCCAGAAGTAGGAGCCACAGTTGGCGTCTTCATCCGTGCTTTTCTCCCACCATCTCGGTCACGTGCGCCACCGAGCCTCTTGGTTATTGCGGCCTCCGTATCTTTCATATTCGCTGCTCGTGTCACAGAATTATGCGGAGACAACCAAACGATAAATGACGATAACGTTCTCAATTAATATTGTGAATTATAGAAAACCTTAGTATTTTCACTACAAACCTATGTATAATTGTTTGTTTTGCAATGAAAATGCTATTTTTAAAAGTGCCACAGCCATAAGTAAAAGTATGTACTTCTGTGTTGATGTTGTAAAGATAGTGATTTTTCAATGAAAACAATCTTTATGCCATTCTGTGTGTGTGTGCGTGCGTGCATGCGTGCGTGTGTGTGTTTTTTTTTTTTTTGGGGGGGGGGGGGATAATAGCTGACAAGACCATGAAAAGTATTAAAAAGGGAAATGTTATTAAATAGACAGTTGTTTACTTTTCATCATAGACAAAACTGTCTGCTACTACAAACATAGCTGGGTAAAGGCTTTTTACCTGAAGTTGAACTGTGAAGAATATATAAAAAAATTATTGTTTTAATTACACTGTGAAAACATTGGCTGATGTCACATTGGACAAATGAATTAGTTACACCTACTGTTTAACATGAAATAACGCTTCCAACAATTATAATTACGCATGGAAAATAATGCTGTTCAGATTTAAGTCCTCAAGTTTTCTTTTTCCCTTCAGTCACTTGTAATTGTAAAGTTTGGCCAAATCTGTGTCCAAAACAGTCTCCATAGTTCTGTTGACAGTCTTGGACATCACGGCCACCAATCAGCAAGGTATTTCACCTAGAACAGAAGTTTAATAGCTATATTTACATGTCGGAGTTAAAATGAACAGGACATGCTACTGAAACATTTATGCCCTCCCTTGTGTCACTGTGACCTTGACCTTATGATCCCAAGAACAACTTTGAGGAGCTTCAAGTAAATAAATCTTTAGTTATTTAAAAAAACTTTTTTTTTCTGTGACCTTGACCTTCAACTAGGGATGTCAACGAGTATCCGAGTACTCGGATATCCGGATACCATGTTGGTATCCGGATTACAAAGTTGGTATCCAAATATTCGTATACAAAATGAAAAAAAACAACGGTGAAATTTAACTTTGATACAAAAATCAAACACTGGCAAAATTAATTTTGCAATTTCATAACGCTAAACATAATCGCGTCTGTTTACCGCCGGCGGCATATCGCTTGATTGGTTTATTGATATTTAGCGTCTATCTGTCGCACGCCATTTAATGTGTTTATTCGTCTTGCAAACTGCTGGGACCTAACGCGACATCCCATTGTGTAGCAATTACTTCAATCCATGGTGTTTATATAACCTATACTAGAATATCCTGCCCCTTTGTTAATCAATTAGCAGTGTCAAACATGCAACTATTAAGGGTTTCACGGTAACTTTCACAAATGACTCTATGATAGTTTTAACGCAAAACTAATAAAGGAATGTCCTATCAAAATGTGATTACTCAAATGATGTATCCAATCAACGATTTGCTAAAACAAGCATTATGATTTTAATATGTCAAACAATCATTCTTTGCTAAAGCATTCGCATTAAAAACTTTGAACCATTCAAAAATATTAAACCCATATAAAACTTCTGACACATTTGAAATCATTGTTGTTTTTTTGTTTTGTTATTTTGATGGTGCTCACATAGTCAAGTAAGCTGCATAAGCTTCCAGTTTCAAGTTGAATGCATCCATTTCCTCAACTGTCTTCAATGGGAACACTATTCCCTCTGGCAGCTCACTTTGAGCAATCATCTCCACCCCACCCTTGCGCCATTGCCAAGAGCAACTGCAGAAGTCTGTTGTTTGCTTTGAGTGTATCCTGCATTGCCTCCAGCAAGGTGAAAGTCCTTGTGTCCCAGGCTGTAAAACAGTGTGTTTTAGGTAAATAAATTTATATTTGAATATATGCCAATATCAGTGTTTGTACAAAATCAGTAGACCAAAAGTTGTGCTACCTATATGCTTTGTTATTTTTTTACCAAAGACTTTGAAGGCTTCCATAAATCACTCCTGCTCCGAATCTGAATCAGATCTACCAAAAATTGTGCATACATTGCTATCTCATCGACTGAAGGTGGTTTAATATTTGATCATTGTATTACCTTCCTGGCTTCTGCTAAAGTGAGAATCTTGACCATGCTGACTGAAAGATGCCGGAAACATGTCATAGGATGTTGCACTTACCAGCATTGAAGATGTGGTGTCTGCAGTGGTTGCAATGGCAGTGAAGGTGGTGGTGTCCCAAAAGGCTGCATCGGAAGTGAAGGTGGTGGTGTCCACAAAGGTTGCATTGGCAGTGAAGGTGGTGGTGTCCACAAAGGTTGCAACGGCAGTGAAGGTGATGGTTTCCTCAAAAATTGCATCGGCAGTGAAGGTGGTGGTGTCCACAAAGGTTGCATCGGAAGTAAAAGGTGGTGGCATCGGAAGTGAATGTGGTGGCATCGGCAGTGGTTGCCTAATAAGCTGCAATGTTTCATGTATAGGGCGAATGGGCTCCTTTTTGGAACTGCTGTCTTCAGCTTCAGCCAGTCTCCAAGGTGGACTATAATTGAGAAATCAGTAGCCGCTAAATATCTAGTGTAACAATAACTTTAATATAGAATTTCTTTATTATTTTTGGCAACGTACAAATTTGTCACTGATTGGCAGTGCTCAAAGCCAAATACTGAGACTGATGACTAAGTGAACACAAAACAGTTTTCATTGTCAATCAATATATAAATATTTACAGAAGTCAGGAAAGACTAGTGATTCCCACAAAGCCTGTGTGTTTTGTATAAACACATAAGCATGCCAACAATTTACATGATTTATGAGTAGAGATACATTTCCTTACATTTTTTCCTTTTTGCAGGGACTTCCTCATCTGTCAACTGAAGATCGGATGTCTCCTCAGCTTTCTCCTACCTTTTCTGAGACTCATTAAAGGAACCTTGATAGAGATACATTTCCTTACATTTTGTTTTTCCTTTTTGCAGGGACTTCCTCATCTGTCAACTGAAGATCGGATGTCTCCTCAGCTTTCCTCTCTCTTTTCTGAGACTCATTAAAGTAACCTTGAAAATTGAAATAAAAAAAATCGTTTGTTTTGAAATGCTAAAAAATCACTCTGGTTTGATCTGTGATAAATTCTTTAGAAGCATGTCAATTATATACAACACAAGTTATTCAGATCTGAAGTATGCAGCAATGAAACATGCTTTTTAAATCTTAACAGTAAACTGTAAGTTTGTTATGTAAAATAGAATAATAAAAGTTTTCGTTAGTTGTTTCACATTGATGTTTTTATTAATTGACAATAATTGCTTACCTGTATACAGAATCCGCCCAGCTCTCCTCTGGTACCTCCTCTTTTTCCAAAGTTTGTGGATCTGCAGAATGACTTTGTAAAGTGGCCACCAACATTCATTGCCCTTCATCCACAGATCCGGAACAATCGCCACTGATTCTTCGCCAATAAAGGCAACGACACACTTCAGAGTCCAGAACAGCAGTTCTCTCACATGCTGGTCTATTTTAAGGTGGATCGCAGTTGATAAAACGTGCTGACAGATTTGAATGGAAGTGCGCTAGAAAATACACATTTTCCTCAGGAACGGTGATATTTCACAAAAATAAAAATCAGAGTGCAAGTTTGAAACATTTAAATGGCGTTTCTTCTTGCTCACAATAAATCTAAGAATTTTTTGTTCAAGCGCTTAAAACTAAGTTAACAACTAAATGCTGATAGTTATTTCTCAAATTTGACAACAAGATATAAACTGGAAAAACTTGATATCTGTCTGACAAATATTTGTTCTTGTTTTCATTCATATAACAATGAACTTTAATACAAGTTTTACGATAGCATTTTAAAGATACCGCAAAAATACTTCAGCTGTTTCTCTTTTTTCCACAAATGAAACAAAGCGGAAATCAGTGGAATGTGGAAATCAAACTCACAATCTAAAGACCTGTGCTCTAACACTGGGGAATTTATGACATCAAACTCTTTCAGTTAATAAAAATCAAAAAGATAGGAAGGTTGTTTTATCTCCTCCAGTACTGAAGAGCTTAATTTCCATTACTTTTCTACATAAAAAGGGGCGTTTACAACTTGCAAAGTCCCCATCGTACAACTTCATCAAATTAAGTTTACCATATCTGACTGCTTTAGTACCAGATCTGAAGCCAGCTTAAACTAATGTATGAATCAGCGGAAAAGCCACATGTTCATTTTTGTAACGAAGAAGAATACATTTAACAACTATTTCAGACACATTCACTGCCTACATATCACCCCTTGGCCGGCTTACTTTGAAAATGTGCAAATCAGAAGACAGCAGTGGTTCTTTACAAAAATGATTAATGTTTGATAAAGGTTCATCAATTAAAAGCCTTTCTTCAGAATCCTCGGACTTAAAATACCTTTATAATACAGACTTTACCTTGAGCAAGGACACAAGTGTCACCCTACTTAACAGACAAACGGAAAGACTTTGGCAACCAAATCTGTACAAATTGGTGGTATTCAGCATAATCTCTTGGTAAAGTACCATTATAATGTTGCTTTTCAACTATACTTTATTGGATAAAGAAATATTTCTAGACAAAAAATTATCCATACAATTTTCAGACAATCTTCTGACAATTTGTAGCACTGGGTAATTGGGCTTTCTAACAAGCTTCTTTAGTTTTCTTTCAAAACTTTCAATAAAAAACGATGACAATCTATCCAATGCACCATACTGAGAAACCAAAGCATGCACATTATAAACATATTGGTTGTCACCATACAATTCCCCCATTTGGCTGACAAACAAGACTAAAAGCTTTTTTGGACAGTCGCAGTAAACATGGCAAAACAAAAGACTCAACAGACAGTATACAGCTACATAAAACAACATAAAATGTCTGTAATAATTCAGAGGCAAACGACTTCTCAAAATGACATGTCCCAAGTACAGTCAAACCTGTCATATGCGTCTTTCCATGGGACCATCCCAAAAAGGTCACATATGACAGGGAGTCTTTTAATCCAGGTCCACAAAAAATGTAGTCAGTTGTTTCATATTGCTATATGTACATGTTTGTATTTTCTTAGACTGCGTTATTTTTTTGTTGAATATATATAAGATAATATCTCTTTTCTTAATTTATTCTATTATAGAGGTGAAATGGTTTTAAAAATAAATGTGTACGCAATACATGCATTATTATAAAAATTATCATGTTTAAAAAACATTGAATTGTTTTCAAGTCAGCCATCTTTGCCTCGGTATTCGATATGCCCAGATGTTTGTACTTGTCTCTGTTGACCATAATGATTGGTCAAACAGTTTAATTCATAGGTTTAAAGATAATATTTTTGATGTTTTGTTCTCTCTAAAACTTGGACAGTTATGACCAGTTGTTTCGTATTGTAATTGGAATATAGATCAGTTGCAATGAAATGGTTAAGAAACTGTGAAAATGCACAATTATTGCTAATAGATTTGATTGACACAATTATGCCCAAAGGTCTAGGCTATGGGGCTGTTGTGTCTGCCAAGGTGCAAAGTGCGAAAAACATGTTTTTACATAATATTGACTGTAAAAATGCATAAAACTCATTTAATTAAGGCATATAAACATCACGGGATACAAACATTACGGTCGTTTGTCTCGACAGGTAGTCGTTTAATTCAGTGACTTTATATAGTGATTAACGTCGGGTGGTCTTAAATAGGGTATTATACACCAGGAAGTAAGTGAATTCAGTAAGTTGCTAAGGCAAGTTTGACTGTACACCAAAACCTGCCTGAACTCAATTTTTTTTCCATCTGTCCAAATCTACAAATTGTGTGTCTTTTCTTAGAAACTCAGGGTGCATAAACTCGGACAATCTAACTATTGCAGATGAAACTCGATTAATAAATGCAGGCCCTTTCATCCAAAGCCAAAGAAGCCTCATTGTTACACCAAGACATACAAGCTGCATGTAATCAAATAGGAATTGACTAACCATGCCAATTGGAAGACCAATAAATGGTGACTGGCCTTCATGATGCTCCTTATTACTTAGTTAATCAAACTGCCTATCTGTTCAAAGTGCAGCACCAGCTTCTGGGAAGGTCATTTTATTAACCTGCCTTTATGACAACATTTGTCCCATCCATTATAGCCAGAATGGCCTTTTGTTTTTTTAACCTGGCTTTACCTGACTTAGAACATCCCTCAGAATATGGTAGGACTGTCATTTACTTGTTTTTTGTGTGTACTTCTCTGTAGGTTCATTGTTCATTTGGCTTCAACAGTGGCACTCTACAAAATGCACAACTGATGGTAAGAGAAGTTTCTGCTATATCTGTACCACTCTGGGGTGGATACAGTGTTCCTTTTCGTCCAGTCTTTCAGCAGAAGTTATCTAGAAATTAACTGTTGTAGTTTACCTGGTCTTGAAAAAAAATTAACAATTTGTAAAGCTGTATGACTTGCCAGGTTAAACAAGTGCTAATTGTTGTTTTATCATTCTGTGAAAATTAACCCTCAAATTATACAGTTAGATCAAATTGACTTGTCAACCAGATCATACTGAGTTTTCAACTTCTGTTCTTTAGTTACATAAAACCAAATCCTGTTTAGATATATGTTTTTATTTGAAAAGTTGCTGTGAAATATTCATGGAAGAATTCTTTACATGCATGTCAACAGACTTCCACACAGGCACTCTACAAACATTGCTCTCCTTATTGCTTGTACATCCCTCGGAAAAAGAAGACTGACATTTAAAGCTTCACAAAAAGAGGTCGGACGATAGAATTAATACATTTTTATCTTTTATACTGATGATTAAAAGTAGTTCACATATTTAATGTGTAAAAAATTGGCTGTTATTATTAAAACTTTGAAGAAAGAACTGTTTCCCAGAACTCCTGTCAGATGCTGACTTCTGGTAGACTCAGATGACCTAAGATTATGTTACAAAACATCGGATTGGTTGAGCATTTAACAGTTTCTTTCGTGGTGTTTTCAAATCTGTAAATGGTAAAAAATACATATTTTTGAGATCTGTTGCGGACAGATTAAAACATCAACAGTAGCAGAAATATAACATAGATACTCATCCAATGGAATTGAAGGACATGCTATCTGAACACCCTTCAAGTTTCTGCTCCTCATTTTCGTACCAAGAATCTTATCTTTTTTGCCATGTTTCAAGGCTTAAAGATGAAAGTTTACGAGATGTTTTTCTTTTCAATGATATAATTTTACCTTTCTGACAATTCATCCAATTTATCATAGCAAAAAGTATCTGATTTAGGTGTGCCGTAGAAGATGAACAAGAAGCAAGTAGTGTTTCGGATCTATTGTTTCACATTAAGTTTCAGGCTTCTTGTATGTTTCATAGAATTTGCATTGGCCCTACGTCAAAAAGTGGTGCTTAGGGCATTTTCTTTCTTGCAGCTAATGTTCAAGACCAGTGTTTTGTCTGAAATGTATGTTATTGTTGTAGGTCGTCTTCACTACTGTAAGAATAACTGCAGTTCTCTTTTCAGGTTGGTGTATTTGAATTGCCTGTAAGGTGGACACAACTGAATTGTCATTACTGAATTTCTGAGTGAAACTGGTATGTGCCACCTTGCAGTTGTCACTTAGTGGTGAACAGACGTTTCGAGCAAGAGGAAATCTTTCAGTTCACTTATTGGTGTTTCTTTCCAGTCTGGCTTTACTCGAGGTAGAACGTCCCTCAGAATATGGCAGGATTTGTCATTTACTTTCATTTCTATGGAAATTGTTAATGCTAGGCTGCTGGTTCTCATTTTTGGGTGCACTTCACTGTGTGTTCATTTGACTTCAACAGTTACACTCTACAAAAGGCACAATGGATGGTGTGAGAAATTTCTACCTTGTCTATACAACTACTTCTTTTCAATGATAAAATTCTAACCTTTCTTGCTAGTTGGGATGGGAACAAATACTAATATCAATATTCGAATATTCGGTTTACCATATATTTGAATATTCGATTTTTGGAAGTTCAATGCTTTAACCGTTTTTTATTGTATCTGATTATTGATACTGTTTTCATTCACTTATATGATTTCATGGGAACTGCTGTATGTCGAGATGGCAAAAATATGGATTGTTCATTGGAAGCTTAAAATACGTGTATGTGATTGGCATATACACAATATTATCCCGTTCTTTAAAAAATGAGTTTTCTTTAAAAAAAGCATGTTTGATAAAATTACGAGGCTGTTATTGGGGGTTTAGATAAGGGAAAATAAATTGACGTTTTTAATCTATTAACATGCAAACTTAAAGCAAGGAAGTTAAGAATATTTTCAAAAATATATCTATTAGCCACACCAAATTAATATCTTGTTCTTCGGATTTTTTTTAGAAAAATATGGGGCGAGGAGCGAAAAAAAAATTAAAATATTTTTTTTTCTGATCAGTCATTTAGTGGAGCAAGCGAAGAGCGAAGAAAAAAATGTAAACCATGATAGCGTTTAATGAGTATGTTTAAACCACTTTTAATTTATCGATTTCAAAACAATCATTTAAAGATGACAAAGCCTTTTTGACAAAAAACAGCTCTACATATCTACATGTATTTTAACAATTCAGTTAGAAACAGATAAGCAGAGTGCACATCAAGTATAATGATCAAGATGCCAGTTACACGTCGTCTTCATATGATGATCATTTATGCCAATTTATTTTAAAATCCCGTCATGCTTGACAAAGTTATAAGCCAGACACTAACATCTACGCATAAACTTTAAGTGTCCACTGTAACCTTCACCTTTGGGCGAATGACATGGTTCATGCACGCGACATGCGTCTTCATATTATGATCATTTATGTCAATTTATTTCGAAATCTCATCATGTATGACAAATATATGAGGCGGACATAAAATTTGACACGGACAGACGGATGGACAAACCAACCGACATGTAAAATGTTACATGCCGTCCTGCCATTTTATGGCAGGGGCATAAAAAAATGTAAAACTCTATTGCTAGTAACTGTTTCCCTTGACCATGATCCCTAGGGCGAGTTCAAATGGGAATTCCGAGGGTCGCGAGAGACAGCGTAATAGTCTAAAAATGTTTTTTTACGCATGCGCAGAGAAGCAATCCATGTGAACGGAGTTCTCCACTGAGGGTAGTAAACAAATATGGCCGATTCGGACACTTCCAAATTGCTTTTCTGTGTTTTAGAAGACTTTCTAGACAACAAAATCCATTTTCTTGCCATTTCAAACGTAATAAATAATTTGTTTTTGCTTCATCATCGGTTGAAACGGGAATATTTACCACGAGTAGGGGGATTTGTAGAACAAACCATCCCAGATTTCCTTGAAGAAGATTTTCGGACACATTTTCGGATAGGAAAACAGATGTTTGTTACAATTGTGGAAACACTCGGAATGGATTTGATTCGTTCGCACAGCGGAGGACTTATTAGAGTTATTCCTGAGAAACAAGTTCTTGTGTTCCTGTCGTACATGGCTACCCAAGAATCAATGCGACAGATCAGCCTTTACTTTTGGATAGGAAAATCCACTGTGCATGGAATACTGAGAAACGTAAAAACCTGTTTCATCGCTAAGTTTTTAAGGGTGAGTAAGCTGCATTGATACCAATTGTTCAAATTTATTCTTCCATGCATTATAGTTTATTATATAACTTTATAATCGGACAAGCAGTAAGTGTGACAAGGCTATTGGAACCACAGTTCTAATTTTATCTACACTTAATGTTATCTACAGTACAGCCGGAAGCAAACTGTTCACAATAGTCAGTATATAATTATATGCGTAAAATTTCCCAACAATAACTCATGTAGCGTAATTTGTCACGGCCAGTCGTTGAAGATACACCACTTCAAAAGGGAGGTAGTCGATCGTAGCAAATTGTGACCATATTCATTGCTGTGTGACTGCACTTAAAGCTACAGAACGTTGTATGCAGCAGGTAAACGTTTAACGGTCACATGGTATATTTTCTTTACTTCAGGTGATAGAATGGCCGGATCGGAATGAACAACGGGTAATAGCAGGAGAATTTCGAGACCAGAGGGGATTACCAGGAATTGTAGGAGCATTGGATGGTTCACATATACGACTGTCAAGTGCTCTTGGAGGGGATAATGATTATTATAACAGGAAACAATTTCCTTCAGTGCAGCTTCAGGTAATACTGTCTTGTAGCATAATAATTTATCTGTAACTTTAGTGTCAGTGTTTTATTGACTTGCGATTGGAGGGTCTTTCTGCCACTCAATCTGCATCCACTTGATGAAAATACCTTTTCAAAAACTCACAAAGTCCACTAGAACACGCATAAATCAATATGTGAGTGACACATCTGTGTCCAGGAGACCATGTATAGAAGTTACAGTTGCTGTATTTGGTATTCTAACCCGAACCAGATATTCCCTTGATGGTATTAACTGTAACCTATGGTAACTCTATGCTATATGCAGGTGAACAGAGGAAAATGCCTGTGGATAGTAATTTGCAGCTTATCTCGCAGTGCAATTTCAACAGTAAAACAATTGTTCCCCTGTATTATGCAGCTTAGTAGTGATTCCATTTTAAAGTCAAATGTTATTCATGTTTTCTCTACTAAGATTTTATTTAGTTGGCAGTGGTCTAGTGGTAAAACGCAAGACTCAAGACCCGGAGGACCCTGGTTCGATCCCCAGAGGGGAAAGACTCAGTCGGTTCCTTCCACAATCCACAATTTCGGCGCAAGTACTGGTTCTTTCCAGGATGCAGTCACCGAGTGGGATTAATATAAGTTGCTAGAACTTGTTTCCCAATCGATGTAAAATAAATACGTTTAAACTTGTAAGTTTTGGAAATCAGGCTAGGCAGGCAGTGTTGTCAAATGTATGTCTAACTGAACAAGTTACAACATACTTTTTACAACTTTTTCAGTTAGTATGTGACCATCGGATGCTGATACGCCATATGTACACCGGATGGCCAGGATGTACGCATGATGCGAGAGTTCTAAGAAATTCCTCCCTTCAAGATATACTTGAAAGAGGCGATCTAGATCAGGGATCATACATAATTGCAGACAGTGCATATCCTTTGACGGAAAATTTAATAACGCCATTCAAGGACAACGGTCATCTAAATGCTAGGCAAAGGAGATTCAACAAGGCTTTATCCGCAGCTAGACAAGTGGTCGAGAGATGTATTGGACACCTAAAGGGAAGATTTCGCCGTCTTCGCGAAATAACTGTTCATGACATTAATGACGTGATATCTGATATTACTTCCGGTTGTATCTTAAGCAACCTGTGCATTTTAGATGGAGAAAACATTGACCAATATATGTTGCCACCAGATGCAAATGATCATCCAAACATGTATGCAAACATAATCATGATAGAGTGAATGGTGTTGTTAGGAGACAGCAACTAGTCAATGGATTACCATGAGCAACCTATTGTAGGACATATACTGACAATCCTGTAGGTTTACGGACTGTATTGGTTTCATTTTTCAAACTTAAATAATAAATATTGACTCACGCAAAATTTAGCCGCCACAGTTATCATCGCAAAAATTATTGCCAAATTTATGGCAAAATTTCACCTAAATAGTAAGCATGTCTTTGAACTCTCCTGCCATTATGTTCAATATGTTGGTGAAAAATAATTAAAACATTAAATTGTTTTTATGTTTATCTGTGAGCTAAAACAATCAAGAAACTGTTGCCATATCCTTGGCAAAAATAAAATTTCCAGATTTTCCCTTGACTAGAAGTAATACATCATTAATTAACCCTTAACCAGCCGAATATTCAAAATAGACTAGTCCGAGTTTCATTTTGGAGCATTATATTGTCAATGTTAGAAATTGCAGCACAATAGAGTAACAACAGTGTACAGCCTGGCCAGGCCATGCATGTGTGCATGCTGGCCTGCCCTACCTACACTGGTGGCAAAACCTGTATAACTTCATGACAAGCTCTTTCAGGGTTCAGTTGTGGAATACACCCCAATATATATTAATAATATTTTTAAGATATTTGACCCACGATAACCTTGGCTATTTTCATGAAATATCAAAAACCAATTTTCCGCTGATGCCCTTCTCATGCTGGAACTAAGTGCTCATTGGCTTTGCCACCAGTGTAGAGCCAGGCCAGTCTGCACATCTGTCCAGTCTGGCCAGGCTCTACACTGTTGGCTGCTTAAATGTTAACATTTTTATCTTGATATCCCTATTTTATGCAGTGGACTGCTCTATATTCAAGGTTGGACCAGTCTATTGTTGAAATTTAGCAGGATAAGGGTTAAAGATGGAATTTACAGTTATTACAGAGGTTGCATATATGTTACACAACTACAACCAACATAAAATTATGCATCTGAAAGAAAATGTTCTACATTGTATTTAGACTTCAACTGGTAACATGACTGTACTCAAAATGCATATTTGTTAAATAACATGCACAGATTTAAGTCACAAGTGGAACGTTCACACATACTTTAGGCCTAAATTAAAATATTGTTTGTTTGTCCTTTACCTACCCACCATTTTAGCCTTGGGTAGGTAGGTAGGGAAATAATTATATTATATTTACCATTTTGCTAGAAGCCGTCGGACGAACATTATAATTAAAGATGTAGCATTTATTTTGCATACATTGCATTGTTTTAACTATATGAATATATTAAAAACTTTGCTTTCAATTTTCTTGTCTTTTTAAATGTGGTAGTTCACCTGTACAAGTAGTTGTAGCACTTGCAAATAACTGTAGCATGTGTTGTGTATATCTGACTTAACCACACCTCAGTAGAATAGATGCTTTCAATGTTTGTAAATTTCTGTCCTACTGTGAGAGTCCCAAGTCTCTAGAAAGTGGGAGGGGGTCAGCAAACAAGAAAATATTAAAAGTCTGTGAACTCACTTTTCTGGCAGTTTGTTTGGTGACAGGTGGGGATTAAAAAGTTATTGTCTATTAGATATTTTGGTCTAAAATTGCTTTTCCTCCAAAGAAATTTGTAATCAAATTTATATCAAATATTTGTTAGAACAGAAAAATGAATTTACAGACTTAGTATTAAATCTAAGCATTTGAAAAAATAAAACAGTTTTGATGTGTACATATTTATTTATTGATTTATAGATCTCCTTTTTCTGTCAATCATTCTTGCATTGAATGCACAAAAATAGTAATGATATCTTAGTTTTAAACAGCAACTATTTAATACTAAAACTGACAAGTAGAACTTGGGAAGTCTGTGTTTATAATATATTAAAGGGTGTAATAGAGTCTGGTGTTCTTGTTTAACAAAAATTCCAAACAGCATCAACAATTAATACTGACTAGTATATAAACATTCAATGGAAGTCTTCAACAGCACCATCACTTAATACTGACTAGTATATAAACATTCAATTGAAGTCTTCAACAGCACCAACAATTAATACTGACAAGTATATAAACATTGAAGTCTTCAACAGCACTAACAATTTAAACTGACTAGTATAATAAATGAAAGTCTTCAACAGCACTAACAATTTAAACTGACTAGTATAATAAATGAAAGTCTTCAACAGCACCAACAATTTAAACTGACTAGTATAACATTGGATTTCTTCTGACAAAAGCACATACATTAAAACTGACTAGAATAACATTGGAAGTTTTCAATCAGTGAATCTCTCAACACTTAAAACAGTAAGGCAGTTGTTCTCCATTAGATTGACAAAATGTAAATGGTTCTGACATCACTCTAGAATCCATCACTGCACTGAGAGATAAATGTTATTTTATGGGACTTCTTTTCGGGACTGGTTTTCCATTATTTAGACACTGTCGACACACAGGAAGAACAACTTGGTACGATTTCAAGAGGTCTGTGCTCCTTTCAGCTCCACCCTGTGCACAGTGACAACATGTGTCTCTTTTCACTGCCACAACATTTTTGTCTGCATAGTATGCATATTCAACGTGTGTAGCACAATCAAGCTGAAGTTTCACAGTAATCACACCCTCTAGAATATGTCCTGAAAAAAAGCATTGGCAATTTGCAACAATTTTATAATAAAATTTGCAAAATACATTTTAAATATGAAAAAATCTTCACTCAGACTGCACTAAGTGCAAATAATTTCACAAATGTCTGAGCTGCCTTATGTAAAAAAAGGCTTCAAATGGACACTCCTAATAGTATTAAAAAACATCTTTTATATTGAATAACAGAAGTATATTTATTCAAGTTTTTAATATAAAAAGGTGCACATTTAAGATGCAGTTGAATAGAAAAAATGTTGACCCACTATTGACCCAGATCTGACTACTTGTATTTAAAATTTTTGCTTTTCAAATGACATACAATACTCTGACAGTGCTCTAAAACTAGAAATCTATTACTTTTATATTATTCAATTGTTTGCATTTTATTTTACAATACCTTCTGGAACAATAACTGATCCACAAGAGTAATCATATTTCTCAAGCACTCTGTTGATGGAACGAATTTCTCTGGTGTTCAACTTCCTTGTTGAGTAGATGCACCTGGGTTTTTGGCATTCGTAACAAGTGGCTATGGCTCTGACATTCTGGGCTACTAGCCCAGCATTGCGGATACCCTGCAAAACAATTTAAGTCTGCTAATTTCGAAAAACACTTTGGAAAATTAATTCAAAAACTGTTCCAAAATATACCTGTATACATGTACATTGAAACTAGTTTTAGTACTTATGCTCGCTGTATATATTTTTTTTCAGTGTTTGCCAGGCTTTTCAGTGTACTTAAACTAAAGAAGTAAATAAATTAAATTTATACATGTAAAGTGTCAGCGTTATCCTTTACATTCCTATTGTAAACACTGTCTTATGACACTATTAAAATGATATAAACCTGCATCTGTTCTGCTACAGCAGCTGGTTTGCTGTTCAAGCTGGATGGCCGGTCTTTCTCGGTGGTATCTGTGCCGAGCACTTTCTCAAATCTCTCATAATGATTAGGATCATTAGGTTGAAGCTGTGGGTCAGGTACCCATGGAAACTCAACATCTGTTCGTTTTCTAGAGCAACAGGATGGCGAAGAACACTTTTTAATCTGAAACACATACTGTCGCTCTCTGCAGTGATCTGCTAGAAACTGCTTGTAGTCTGAAACGAAAAAGTATTGAAAAAGAAACATTAATATTGACAGCTACCGTTTCTTTACAGGCATTTTATAGCATAGAGTCTGGCATAGCTATTAATCATGGCATGACAAACAACATTATGGTTTCTGACAGATCTGATACTAAGATGATATATTTTATAGTTAGACCATCTGACAGCATGCAGAGCTTGCTTTTATGCTCCTTTAAATATACAAATTCATGATATAAAACAGTACATTAAATATACATGTATTCAATGTTTTAACTCTGTGTTTTACACTTGTTGCTTTGTACTGGTTGGTTCCAGGAACAGATTCGAGAGTGTTTCAATAAGCTAAAAGCTTCCAACACAATCGAACTAAAATAAATTCAGTATAAACTAACTCTGTGTTTATTTTAATATAGTGTGCAGATTTGTTTAAATATTATAAAGCCATATCAAGACTGTTCCAAGTCATTCTTTAAAACTCACCTGCTTTAGACTTTAGATGTTTCTCCTGGTACTGCCCCAAATTGATTGTACCATCTACCAGCTGCTGGAGTTGCTGCTCAAAGGCAGTGACATCTTCATCTGCTGCTGCATCTTGACATACAAACTGCTCTCCTTTTAACGACAGTCTGTTAGTCCTACCTTCTAGTGTCTCAATAATAGGTTGTACCGCTTGTTTCCAGGCCTGTTTTAACCCTACAACTCTCTCAGCTTTCCCCCGTATTTCAGCCATTGAATTCGCTCCTTTCAATGTGGTCTCAAATTCACCTTGACACTCATCCCGCATCAAAGCCACATTTTGGAATGCCAGATTTAGGACAGACATGATGCGCTCACATGGGTTTAACCAACTGTGTCCTGGCGCTGTTCTTCCCGCAATAAGCAAGTCTAGATCAAGTCTCTTGAACAGAATGATAAGTGCTAACTTTACGGAATGGTATGTGATACGGTGATCTGGACCGCCATCAGAAAATATGATCAAAACAGGGGAGACATCACCATCCCCATTCTCGAGTATTCTTTGAATTTCTATCCCATGACGAAAGGGTGTACTTGGCTGAAAAATCGAGTCCTTATAAGTGACAGTTACTTTTCCTTTGTAAAATGAACTTTCAATACTATCAGGGACATCTATCTTGAGACATACACTGGGTGTAATGGAGCCTTTTGTTTGCAAGTCGTGATCCATTGCTGCTAGCGTAGATGTGACAGGCACAATAGATTTCTTGCCTCTAACGCCAGTTGAATTCGCTGCCCCTGGCTCCCCGAAATCAACCTTTGCCTTATCATCCACACAAAGAAATGTCACATGCTCCTTAAATGTAACTGCATACTCACGTATATATCTGAATTGAGCAGCACGATAGTGGTCATCCTGGTGTGAACTTCTAAGCTGTCGGCTTTGTATTTTGAACTGAAGCGGAACTCTTGATTTATATAGCTTTGCTGCTTTCCTATGAGCATTTTTGGGAACAAATGAAAATAATACTGTTGACTCACTTGGTATTGGCGTGTTCTCTGGGAGATCAGCTTCTACTTGCTGAATAAGATCTTTGATGCTTATAAATTTGGACATATGCTCTACCTGATGACGCCTCTCATCTGCTGCTGCTATTTCTTCAACTTTCTGGGAGAGGCCCTGAAAAAATACCTCGAAACTGTCATTGGGACGTCCTTTATTCAAATGTCTTAGATCCGTGACTAGGTCGGCATCTTCTGACATGATTGCCTGTCTAATCCTTTCCTCTAATGCAGGATTTTGATCTGCAGAGGCATCTAAAGTAAGCTCAGAATAGATAAACCGTAATATGGCAGGAGTCAACTTAACTTGAAGATTGCTGATTTTTTTCAAAAACTGACTTTTCATGAACCTTGTATGGTATTCTGGAAGTAATGGTTTCACATTTTCTACCACTTTTAATGACATGTTCAGCACTTCATTCACACTATCTCTCTCCTCTGGTGTTCTCCAAAGCACTACTACACTTCCTCCTGGACCACCTGGGGAATACTGTAACATATCTACTGGGATTGAGAGTTGCAACTTTTCAAAAAAGTAGTATTTAACGTTATAGTCTTTGAAAGGATTGCTAATATGTGATGATTCGTCAAACATTATGTACTGGTATGGCTCTCTACTTGATACTACATTGTCCAAAACTGCATACCTTGGGTTTACCTCTGTGGCAGAAGGTCTATGGCTCAGAGTACAACTGTCCCCTACCTGACGAACCGGGTGGTCTAACGCTTGTCTCTTTTGCTGCTTTTCTACAGAGTGTTGCAGGTAGTCGGCATACGATCCCATAGATAAGGCAAGTTTCTCTAGGTCTGACCTCATGGCATCACTATGTTTTTTCAGTTCGCCGCTGTCATGGGTCGGCGCCTTCCTTTTCTTGCGTCTCCAGTCATTGAACCCATTGAAGTTGTGGAGGAATCTGTATTTATAAAGAACTTTTAATTTATAAAAAAGGATGAACACACTAAAAAATTAAATTTTTTATTTTCAACTGTCAGAAAAACTCTCTCTCAGAGAAAAGCAGACTATTTTAATATTTGCTTAAAAATTGAATCATGTCTCGTGTCTCAGTACTAAGCATATTACTTTGCCTTGTAACCTAGCATTTAAATACTATTTTTCCAAGAGAAGACTCAGTGTCATAACCTAATATTCTGCTGCAAATACAACTGACATGAATATATTAAAAGAATTTCATTTAATATTTATAAAATAAATATCAAAGTTCTTAGTACCTTTGAGTTTTCAAATGATAACCAATTATAAAGCCTCTTTGATAGTGTTTAAATAAATATATAAAACTTCTTTGTACATTCACATCTGCCTGGCAGGAAATGTAAAATATTCAATGTAACAAAATAGATCTTAGTATTTTGTTTGTAATACCTATCCGGCAATGGCGCAACATCTTTAGAGTGCTTGGCACGTTCTGTTAAAGTTTGCTTGTTCCCATCCAGGTACCACATAGTGTTAACGATGGTGTAAACATGATTACTGATACATTCTCCCCCCATAGATGATGGAAACTTTGCACCCTCCTCAGCCATGTGGTTGCACACATCATTGTACAGCCTGTCTTTATCTAAGAAATTAAGCATATCAAAAATGGATTAAATTGTCAGAGTTTCATACATGTATATATCAAGATATTTGACTTTATTAAATCTATAATTTTGATCTTAATATTATTATTTTTATTTATAAAATATCTAATGCCCTCATGTTAAATAGTATCTGCTACTAGATACAATGCTGGTACAAAAAGTACGAGAAAAAATAACAACACCGAATCAAGGTACAAGGCCGCAACACAAGCCTCAAAGAGTGCTGTTGTACTTAGTTAATATCATTTATTATAAATAGAGGTCATTGAATTGGTAACAAAGAGTGCATCCAAGTATAAGATAAAAATAATTTTATACTTTGAATTTTTCTATAAAACCTTTCTCAATGGATCATACACTTTAATAGTCCATTTCTTCATTTATGGAAGACCCCATGTGACCATGGCCCAGGCACATTTACCATTTATTTAAATTTATCAAAATGTGTGTCGGCAACTGGGTAGAACCACCAACCTTTTTAAAAAGTATGTTATTAAAGTCTTAAATCAAATTAAATCTATTCGCACAGAAACCTACCATTGAACCTTGGTTTGTTAGGGTCCAACAGCTTAGCTGTTTTTGTTGCCGAACGTGCCAACATCATAGCGGCCAAGGCATTGTGTGTCTGCTTGTTGTTGTTTGCATCTGGTTCAGTTTCAAGGTGAAGTTCAATATTTACATACTTTAAATTTGGATCAAAGTCTGACAGAACATTTATTTTCTCATAGGGATCAACATTAAATTGTTCATTACTGGTAAGGCTATGCGAGACTGAGACTTTTGCTATTTTTTCAAATTCATCCCATGCTCTTTTCGGCAAGACATCTTCCTCAATCATATCTGTAGCGTAATCAAATAAATCGAACCATGTACTTGATGTACCAATTCGGCGTATACTATTTTTGATAATAGGGTAAGTTTGACCAGCATTCTTTCTGACTACACTCACTGAAAACGTTTTATCCTCCGATGAAGACGCCGAAGCCGACTTTTCATCGGCCATTTTTAAGTCAGATTGCATGAACGCTTGATTACCATGTAAAATACCAAAATAAAGCTTCTGGACGACCAGGGACACGATTAATTAACCCAACGTTTTGTAAAGCGCGTAATTGAGAAAATGTTATCGGACGTCTCATCTATCGAAATAAAAATATTTTTCCTCACGAAAATGCAATATAATTTTTTGGTGCGGGGGAAAAATTCTGGGTCGGGCGGTAAAGGACAAACAAACAATGTTACTTTCAGCCTTATGTTGCATAAATTATGCTTTCTGTCATTGCTAAATATATAAGCGACCTATGTAACGACTGTCATTAAACTTTGATGGACACAAGTATGTGTCATGGTATTAGGCGAAAATGGCGGAGGTAATTTTTAGTCTACAAAGGTAAAGAGTGTTGCTAACACTCTGACCAAATAAAATTCCCTGGTTTTCCCCTCCCTGACTAAAATCATTGCTTGAGCAAAACGTGCAACTCCTGCACTTTGTTAAGTAATTAGAAATCATTCAAAGCATAATATGCAACAAAGAAAGCAAGGAAATTTTTCAACAAAATAACTCTAACAGCCGAAGTGTTTCTTCATTCATGATCATTATTGAGCTGTACAACCATCAACTCCTGATTACAAAATTCAAACAGTATTATAAACTGAAAGTACATGTAAGTGAAACTTTTAACCGTATTAAACATACAAGAGGGCCAAGATGGCCCTAAATCGCTCAACTGAGGAACACACAAGCCATCACCTCCAAATAAACTATGACCTAGTTATTACAGCATGTACATGTAATCTATATACATACTTGACCTACATTTGGCAAAGGCTTATGTTCTGATAAAGTTTCATTGATACTGGGTTAAAACTACGAAGTGTGGACAAGGTTTTTTCTAAGATTTGACTTGATTGTTTCAGTGACAGTTTCATCAAAATTGAGTCATGAACGTGGCCTCTGCAGTGTGACAAAAAGATTTCCTAAGATTTGACCTTGTGACTAAGTTTGAAGTGGCCTAGATATTGTCAAGATAAACATCATCAAAAAGTTTCATTGAAACTGGGACAAAACTGTGGCCTCTAGACTGTTAACAAGAATATTCTAAGTCTATAGTGCATGTATAATTTTCCTTAATCATGTCAATTAAAAACTGAATGTTTAAGCAAATCAACAGTTTTAACAATAACATCAAACTCAACATTTATAAATTTCCCTCAATTATAAACTTCCAACAATTTTAACCGTAACATCAAGTCAATAGTTTCCCTTTAAAAACAACAGTTCAAAGTCTATTATAACATGTATAACTCTTCTCCTTAAATTATTCAGATTTATTACCCACACTTTTCTCAAAAAGATCAAGAAACCGATCCATTCTTTGCATCTTCTGCTGATGTTCTTCCTGCATTTCCTTCAGAAGGTTCGTGTTAGTCTCGTCAATTTTCTCAATGACACGATCAACATTCTGGTGTTTTCTTTTACCTGCTGACGCTTTGCCTTTTGATGGAGCTGGGACAGGGTTTTTTTCATTCACGGCAGCATGACTATCAAATGTTAATGCTGGCGTTGTTGAGGATTTATGTCCGTAAGCAGCCTGAAATAATTCGAAGTACTTCCACTTGTGTGTGCAATTCCCTGTCTGTCCATTTTCGTCAACAATTTCCCTGTACTTTTTTTTCAGACTCTTAAATTTGTTTCGCGCTTGATGTTTTGAAACCTTAACGCCATATTCTTGAAGTTTTGATGTAATTTGTGTCCAAAGTGTTTCGTGGTTTTTTGCAGAATTAAACTCGACATCTTTCCCAAGTCTCAAATCTAGCAACAGTTTTTCCTCATCTTCCTTCCAGATGTGAACCTACAATGACATACATACTAGTCTTAAAAAATTCCTACTGACTGATTAGGAGCGTACCAAAACTATCAGTGTCACTGTAATTTTTCTACAACCATTTGGCAAAATTCATCTCTTTCAACACAGATGTTTTTTTCCAATTTGAACAGTGTCTGTCTCAAAATTGGCAGAACAGTAACTACAAGGAGACATTTCGTCTGAAAAAAATACTGTGGACGCAGGAGATGCAGCAGCCTGAGCGGTTTCTAAAAGCTGTTCCACACATTTTTTGCAATTCTGGATGTTTTTCACAAATCTGTCATCAATGTTGTTGCCATAACAATACCTCAAGCACAAAATTTTATGTACCTGACTTGGACAGAAATCTTTCTGATTCTCTTCTAGGTTTGAGGCTGACTGGTGTACACTCATATGACAAGTAATGTTGTTGTTGGTGTCAAGTGAGGCACTGCAACTACCTTTGGGGTTTTTAGCCCCAGGTGTGTCGAGTGTGGTACTGCAATTACCTGTAAACAAACAAACGTTGTAATACAACACACCATCAAAGTTTGATACTATGTTTTCTTATCTACAGGTAAAATGGTGCTCATTTTGTTTTGGCTCAACGGCTCAAAGCATGCAAGTTACAGGCCTGGTACACAGTGGTAGGGTTTTGAGACATATAAGCCATGTCGTGTGAAAAAATCAGTCTTCTGGACATTCCTCTGATCAGCCTGCACATTTCGCAGTCTGACCAGGGTCCACACTGTCAGCAGGAAGGAACCCTCATAAATACATTTTTAGGCATAAAAAATGCATTACTGACCACAGGAGTTGGGCCCAAATCCAACAATCTGGATGTGCAAAGTCCACACCAGGCGCAATGACCACTATGTTGTTTTTTGCACTACACAGCTCGTATTTCTTTATCACACTGTGGCTAGTCCTAACCAGCCTGAACACTGTTTCAAACAGTCATTTTGGCCAGTGATTATCATGATTAGGAGCACCCTGTGTCTTTACCATGAGATACTAGAACTAAAGCAGGAAAACCAACATTTCAAGTCTGATTTCCAACAATTCGCGCATATTTCTTAATCTAAATATCATGGCTTTACAGCTTTCAGTGAATTGTTAAATATAATATCTTGTATAAATACATGTATAATGTTTTTTCCAACCTTGTTCCAGCTGATCTTCTTTCATTGTCCTTGCCACATACTCGTATGCAAATTGTCTGACTGTTGGATCTGAAAGGAAGAAAAACATGTTTTAATCAAATAAATACAAGGTAGTCAAAAAGTCCTGTGCAGTTCAATCAGTAGGATGCAATAAACATTTGATTCAAGTTTCATCAAACCTTTATTAAGCTTAGTTAGGGGTTTAGATTTAAAGTGGGCCAAAATTTAGAGACAATGACCATTCTTGCAGAATGGGTGATGCTAACAGTATAAAGGTCACTGTGCAGCAAAATTTTGCTGGCGAGTCAGTCTCGAGTCATTTCATTACAATTTTCAAATTATCACACACAGTTTTATGAAAAGTAATAATTTAGTATTATTCATATTAATATGAAAAAACATGTTTTGCCTACTTAGAAAGAACATATTAAAAATAATGGAGGTGACAATATATGATTGGTCAAATTACTACAAACATTTTTATGCTGGTCGTTGGTCTACAAAACTATCTTTAGACACTCAACATATTGATAAGTTTGAAATGTACCATCAGAGTTCAATGCCTGAACTATTTCAGCAGTGATGCTCACCAACACCTCCTTCCCATCTATTGGAAGTTTCAGCAAGAAAGTTCTGAAAAATAAAAAAGGCAAGTACAAACATGAGCGGGTAAAATCTCAATATTGAGACTCCACTACATGCGATTATCGCTGGCAGAAATTGACCCAATGCAAAATAAGCCGCCTATTTGAGTACAGTTATTTGGAATAGAGTGGGTAGGCTAAAATTTCTTCCTTTTTAAAGACTAATGGGGAGTGCAGGGGATAGCAAGGGAAAAAGAGCCGTGATTTTACCCTCCACCTTCCTCCACACTACCTGGTCAACTTCGGGGTTTTGCTTTCACGCTAAAAGTAGCTTACTGCCACATTGCTGGGGATTACTTGGGATATTATTATTAGTTACCATCCAAATGTCTCTGCAGAGTGAGCATTTAACTGGTTGCTGGGTTAGAAGTCAATGTTCCCACTATTCCCCGGGAGGGGGGGACGAGTTGTTGCACTTGACTCATTTAACTAGTGCATAGATCACATCTTCCCCCCCCCCTTACCCACCCTTTGGCTTGGGGTGCAAATAAACATTAAAAGCAATAATCTATTATATGCAAGATAATTGGTGATATATGTGATGGCCTTTTTTATTTATATATTTTTTTATACTAACCATCTTCTATAATCTTTAACACACATATTGCTCAACCATTTATTTAAAAAATCCTGTCTATTTATAAGCTTACATTTTCCTTATTCCAGTAGCCCATAATCCTTTGCGGTTTATTACAGAAAGATGAAAACAAGCATTTTTTATTGACCGCATTTTATCGATACAAATACCGACAAAATAGAATGTCATGTTTGACATTACCGCATGTTGTTCATGTTGCTTTTGATGTATGATTATTTTGAATAAAAAAAAAATTTCTTATAGATGACTGCATAATATTTTATTCCATAAAAGTTTGTGTACAATATGTGTGTTAAATAACAGAGACATTGTATGTTACAACTCTTTCAAGAATCATAAGATTATGGAAACAACATAATTTTACCATATATGAATTTTATAAAAATATTTCATGAGATATAGCTTTATACCCTTTAATGAAAATCTCTTCCTTAATGTATTTTGTTATACATATGGAAAGAAAACTCAGTGTATTCTTGTGTTGAGATTATAGTTCATATACTTGAAACCAATTCTATATTATTATATTTATTGCAAGAATCTAGTTTATTTTTAATAAAACATTCTGTTTATTACAATATGTGATTTGTTCCTCTTCCTTATGATTTCTTTGGAATTTTATAAAATTACCAGATTGTAACTCTAGGATAAAGCCTTTACACAATTTAAAGGCGCTTGATTAATAGTTTACCTAAATGAATTTAGGATTCGCTTAATTTGGTCAATTTGCTGGTCTGTAGCAATTTTCTTGTCCTGAGCACATCTTGAAAACCTTTAAGCATGTTTGTGTGTACATTGGAATTCATACCTACATTATTTCCTCCAAAGCAAATTAAGTTCTTCTTGTTATACAGTATAATAGTGTTTTACAGACAAAACGTTGATCAGTCAGCCACTAAATATTGTAACATACTTTTGCCGCAGGGCAAGGATAGCTCTATCAAAAATATGTCACAAGTTCTACTGTTATAAAGCCACTTGTTTTCAGTATTGTACAATACAAGGTTAGTGATTTCCTAATGTAAATGACAAAAAAAATTTAATTTAGTTTCAGTTCTCAGGTTTAATCAATTGTACTTACCGTATAAAGACAGGGTAAGCATAGATAATATGAATTATAATATAAATTACAAGAAGTAATATGTAGAACATATCATTATTTAATGTAATCAACAATATCATATGGTCCACATGAAGGGTTGCCATATGTCCTACAGTATATCTCTAGGGCTAACACTTAACTTGTTTTATATGTTCGCAAACGAGACTACATAATGACAATTCTAAGATTTTCTTATTTGTGGCCGATCACGTACTTAAAATTCTGGTATTAATAATTTCACATTTTTCTTTTTAAGATCACCACTTGTGTTAAATCCACGGTCGGCCTTGACTGTCTGGCCAGAACTTAAACCATCCATAAGTGTATCACTATGCAATGTAATATGTTTGTCGGATGATCTGCCTCCCCAAGCTTTTGAAACATAATTCACTGCCAAATTCGGTGAAAGCCCTATGAAACATTTCACTGTTTCATGATGTTTACAGTTGGAGAATGTCCTTTTCCTAGCATCTAAATTTGCTTCTCTTTGTACCATGAGTTCTGTACAGTCTATTATGATTTTCAAATCTTCAAAACTATTGAAGCACTAAGCTTTCTCTTCCTCACTTATTTGCATTTCAAACAGTAATTTGAATTCAGTGTACAAAATGTTAATCCATGTGCTGAACAACCTTGAAATGTGTGCTGGGCTGGTGTCAGAGGTGTGGGCCAAGTCCTCTTTGAAATTTCCAGTCATTAACTTTACTATAACAATGAATTGTGAATTTCCTAGCTGGCCCTTCACTACTTACAGGAGATTCAGTTGAACTGCTAGTTGATAGTCCTCTCCTGTAAGAAACACCTGTTAGTTTGATTTTTAACTCAGGATAATTACATAAAGCTGCAAAAACAGCACAATTTGGCAAGCTTGTGTAAAACTGGAATTTATTATCATTATCTTTTATATTTTCAAGGCGTAACTGTTTTGACTTAAGAATTTCATTTTCTTTTTTTATCTAGGTCCAACAATTTTGTTTCCTGGCTGGAATTATCTAATGAGAAGGAGTTTGTTCTAACATAGTCATGATCTTGTAGGACAACTGGAAAATGAAGAATCCTTTAAGCTTTGGGCCGACCAGGTCTTTCTACAGACCGAGATCTGACAGCGATGGATTATGTGCATGAACACCTTAAAAAGAAAAGAAATATACATTGTACAATTAATATTCAATTGTGCATTACTACTGCATGATACAGAACACCAGAAGCGTACCCGGGGTAATGCGATATACTATGATTACCTAACGGGATACTTCGGGGTTCGTCTGGGCCTAGCTTTTGGTAACTTGGAAGTATATAACAAACAACTTCGGAGACAAAATAATACTACTCTACAATTTTATTAATTATATACATCAACAAGAATGATTATTTACATTTTATCAAGTATAAGTGACAGTTTATTCATTAATGAATAATCTTAAATATCCTCTGGATGAATATCATCTTCACTTTCCTTAAGGAAACACTATTTGGTAAACATCTTAAACACTTGTCACTAGGAACTCTAACTGTTAAACCGTTGTTCACACACACTGTATAAAACACTATATACTGGTACACTATAGATATATCAAACACATTACACTGCCACCATAGTAAAACACTGTTTCACAGACTAACACTAAGTTCCAAAAGTATCATTTCTATTTCCACTGAAGTACCTTAATCCCTTTATAAGATACTTGAATAAGCAAATATTTTTTAAGTGGCTTAACTGTATACCACTTATGGAATTTTCATGAAACGCTATAGCCGAGAAGCACTGATCGACAGGTTAGCCACTTAGAATATTTTCTCACACATTTATTTACTAAGTTGTATAACTACACTGATAAAATACTAACTGGTAAAACTTTTCTCCCCCCCATAACTTCATCACATTAAAGTACCTAACATACACACCTCATCCATAGTTACAGGACTTAGTCTTTTTCACCTTCACTAGTTTAGGAACTAAGAAATTTTTAAAGCACTTCCACTTAACCACTATTTATTCACTATTTAAATAATTCACAGGTTTCAGTGTATATCCAATCTTCCCGTGTGAAAGTTCTCTCTTTTTGCTCTTTAACCCCTTCTTATCACTGTCTGTTATGATTATTCCTGGAACTGACCAATGGTCAGCAAAAAAGCGGCTGAATTTAGATCATACAGGTATTAGTAATAAAGATAAGAGATAGTAGAGAGTTTACTAACTTACTGATTTAAATTGTAAGCCTGCTTCTCCTACATTATAAATTTAACTAGAATCAATCAAGACTTATTAAAAGACTTATTAATAGAAATTACAAGAATAAAACATAAGCTGTCGTTACATAATGTATTACATGAATAGGCAGGAACGTTGCATTGCTCCCTGCCAACTAGGATTTGGTCCCCAAATGGTTTGCTTATGATCAGAAAAATATATCCTTACATTTAAAAAAAAACAGTAACAAGATACAAAAGGATTTAACAATTATTTACAGCTGTTTACTATATAGTTTGACATTCAGACACAGACCCATTATACAAGTTTACTTTTTGACTGAGGCAGACCGGACCCAAAAATTGTTAATTGTTCAATTTTTCCTGCAACTGCATTCATCAATTCAGGCAGTACATAGAATTTTGCTTCATAGAAAATTTCATGAAGTGACCTCACATCGATTGATAGAGTTCTTGTATCTACCAAGTTATTTCTTAGGTAATTTAGAATAATTCTGAAGTTCTGTTCGATCTCTGTCAACAAAGTAACGGCCTAACACAGGTTAATTCTCATTGCAGTACCTGGCCAGTAAGCCATATCTTGCCATGTTCAAAGTACTTCTTGTTGTTTCAAACAATGTCCCTCCGGCATTTAGGACAGCTCTTTCGTTCTGGTGCCGTTTCATAATTTCAGTGTCCTCTATAACATTTGTTTTAGAATTTTCATTTGTGTGCAAAAACGATTCCCGGTTTCCTTCTTCCTGCAGTTCATCTGTCTTGGACACATCTGTACTGTTCTCTACCTTTTCGCCCGAACCCTTTGTTTCACATGCCTCGGGTTTACTTATACCGTTTACCTTCTTTGGAGACATTTTTCCACTAGTTCATCGGTTTCACAAGAACTATCACTGTCACTGCTGTCAGACAATTTAGACCTTTTAATTTGTTTTGTTTTACTCTTAAGATTTCTTTTCTTTTTCTGATTACTTTCACTTTCAGAATTGGAAGAGGTTTCCCCTGCACTACTAGAGGAACTGCTACCTTCATTGGCATTTCTGTCACTCTCTTCCCCTATTTCGCACTCACTTATATCTTCCAGACTATACTCTGACAAAGCAGTATTGGAAAACGTATTTTGTTAGTTACTGCTCTTAGTGTAAGAGGAGGGTTGCTGATTGTTCTGACTTAATTTTTCTGAATTTCTTTCATTTTCTGGGGTGGAGTTTGCCTTCTTGTATCTTCTTTCCACAGTCTTAAGAGATTTTTCACCATAAAAATTTTCCACTGCTAGAGTCTTTCTTCTGCATTTTCCCGATTTCCATGGACATCGACAGTGACAAAATCACTTAGTTTTAGTCTTCTACATGGTGGGTGCGAGGTGTGCTTTCTTAAAAACATCTTCCTTCAGCTTTGACACTGATATCTAAAGATAGAATGCCACTCGTGCACATGCCTCTCCGCCTGGTAGTATTTAGGGAACGTGACATTACCACAAAGTACACATAGATACTGAAATTTTAAAAAACTAGGTTTCATCAGTGTCAAAAATATGATTATTAAGATGCATTTATTCATAACAAAATCACAACATTCACTTCACAACAATCACTTTCTATACACAACAAAATCAAAACATTCACTTCACAACAATCACTTTCTATACCCAAAGAAATAAAACACTTATCCATCGCAGTGATAAACTTTTAAACGGTCATGATGTACCACTTTTGGCTTTGAACGTGGTGACATCTGTATACGATAAACAACATCATTTAATTTAGATATGACCTTATAAGGGCCATACCAGTGTCTCGCAAATTTTCCACCTACACCAGATTTCACTTGTGGATTATATAACCACACTTGATCACCAACACTGTAACAATTTTCCACTGCTCTATGATCCTCTTTTGTGAATCACTAGCTAAGGATAAATTTCTGCGAGCAAATTCATGCACACGTACAAGTTTGTTCTCCAAGTTTATAGCAAACTCGGTTTGTGATATACTGTCCGAACTGATTGTACCTAACATTAAGTCCACTGGTAAATTGAGTTCCCTTCCAAACATAAGCATACTTGGAGAGTAGCCAGTACTTTCTTGTAGTTATAAGCTAAAGTTAACACAGATAAATACTTATCCCAATCTTTTTTATTATCTGATACAATATTTGAGACAAATGACTTAATTGTTCGATACCCCCTTTCTGCTAGTCCATCGGACTGTGGCCTAAAGTCTGTTGTCCTAGTTTTCTCAGCACCAATTAAACGACACACTTCTTTAAATACTAATGACTCAAAGTTAGATCCCTGATCGGAATGAATCTGTCTAGGAACACCGAACACTGACACAAATTTCTCAACAAATTTTTCAGCAACAATATTAGCCTCTTGATTTCTCATTGGAAAAGCTATGATCCATTTAGTAAAATTATCCTCTACAGTCAAAATTATTTATTGACATTTTTTGTACGTGTCATAGGACCCATAACATCTATTCCAATTCTCTCTAAGGGCATATCTACATTATACTGTTTAAATCTTGCTCTTGTATTTCTGTGCGCACTTTTGCGTGACGCACACACAACACAATTTTTACACCACTTTATCACCATTTTCTTAAGGGAATACCATGAAAACCTTTTCCTTACTTTAAACATTGTTTTCTTGATACCCAAATGACCACTACTGGGTGTGTTATGCAGTTGAGTCAATACTTCATTCACCAGACATTTTGGTATTATAATCTGATACTCCTTATCACTGCCATCTATGCTTTCCCAGCAGCGATACAAAACATTTTCACGAATAGAAAGAGAATCAAGTCGATTCCAGTAACATTTCACTTCCGCCGTTATGGGGACTACTTCTGACCATACTGGTCTCACATTATTTTGCTTCCACTTCCTTACAATAGACAACACGCTATCAGTTTCCTGTAATTTTTCGATTGACCTCATACTGAAGACGTTCGTAGATTCAGCGTCAATTTCTACAGCTGCACTAGACTCAGTCGTAGAGTTCTTAGATGTGTGGCTCCTTCCCAAGCCTGTTTCACATACATCCTGAAGAACGTCATACGGTTGTGAATCTAATGTAGTATCCTTCAAAGTTTCATCAAACCTCCTATAACTTGCTTTTCGCACATCTTCGCTAAATAACCTTTGGTTCCTCTCTTGACCAAGATTATCTGCTTCGGTGAAAATGTCGGATTCATCTTTACCTAGAGTAACAGAATCACCTGTGACAACGCAGGCCAGCTGTTTACTGTCACATTCATTCCTGTCACCACTTCCTTCACTTATTCCATCTTCTTTCATCATAGAGTACATGCAAACGTTTGATAGACACTTCCGGTCAAGGTTCGCATCTCCTGAACTCTGCGAACGTTCACTTTGTAATCTAACAACCGCAACATCACTCTTACATATACTTTCACTTTTCCGACGTATAAAACTATTATTAAATTTCTCTTCTATTCTTTCACAATATAAACAATCATCTTCCATACAAGGTTTCCTTGACAATGCATCAGCATTCGAATGAATACGCCCTGCTCTGTACTTCAATTCAAAGTCGTAAGTTGACAAAATTTCAAGCCATCTGGCTATTTTTCCTTCTGGCTTTTTGAAATTTGTGAGCCATCTCAAAGCACCGTGATCACTTCTCACAATAAAACGCCTACCAAACAAATAATGGTGGAAATATTTCACTGCATGAACTACTGCAAGTAGTTCTTTTCTTGTAACACAATATTTTCTCTCCGGTTTAGAAAGACATTTACTACAGTAGGCTATTACTTTTTCCTCTCCATCTTGAACCTGAGAGAGCACAGATCCTATGGCCAAATGGCTCGCGTCTTTATCTAATATAAATAAGCCACTAGAACTGGGATATGCTAATAATGGAGCCTTAGTCGATTTACTTTTTAAAGACTCAAATGCTCTTTGACACTCATCCGTTCAAATAAAGTTATTACCCTTTTCTGTTAACTTATGTAAAGATTTAGCGATAAAAGCAAACTGCTCCACAAATTTTCGATAATAAGAACACAGCCCTAGAAAAATTCTTATATCACGCACAGACCTAGGTGTTGGCAAGTTTAAAACATCTTTTATTTTCTTTTTACCTGTCGCTATCCCTTTTTCATTAATTACATCTCCAAGAAATTCAACCTCATGTTGAAATAACATACACTTTTCAGGGTTTAACTTAAGACTAGAAGTTTTCATTCTACTAAACACCTCTTCTAAACTTTGTAAATGTTCCTCAAAAGTGCGAGAATACACGATAATATCGTCAAGGTATATGAGGCACTCTTTCCACGTAAGTCCTCTTAAAACTTTTTCCATCAGCCTTTCAAAGGTTGCTGGAGAATTGCACAGCCCAAAAGGCATCACAGTAAATTGCCATAATCCACTTCCTTGTATAGAGAAGGCAGTCTTTTTTCGATCATTTTCAGATAGACCAACCTGCAAAAATCCAGACCTACAGTCTAACGTGCTGAACCAAGCTGACCGAGCAAGTGCATCAAGTGAATCGTCTATTCTTGGCAAAGGATGATTATCTTTGACAGTACACTCATTTAATATTCTAAAGTCACAACAAAAACGTATTGATTCATCAGGTTTTGTCACCATAACAATAGGACTTCTTCATGGACTGTTAGATAGTTCAATAACCCCTCTTTTTGCCATTTCTTGTATTTCTTGTTTTTCTTGTTCTGCAGCTTTTCGTTTAGCTAAAGGAATTCGATATGGTTGCTGTTTAATAGGCTTGGAATTTCCTGCATCTATTGTATATTCCACTAAATGAGTTCTACCTATATCTTCTAGGAAATTGGAGAAAACACTTTGATTTATAGCTCACCTGAGCTGGCTCAGGGTGAGCTATTAGGATCGATGAATGTCTGTCGTCCGTCGTCCGTTCACACACTCTACTGGTCACATTTTTGCTCCAATTGTCACGAAACTTGGTCAGGATGTTTGTCCAAGTAATTACTCGGACGAGTTCGAATATGGGTCATGTGGGGTCAAAAACTAGGTCACAGCCCAAATATGGTAAAACCTTGTTAACACTCTAGAGGTAACATTTTTAGCCCAAATTTCCTGAAAAACTGTCAGAAAGCTTGTTAAGATGATTTCTAGCTCAAGTTGGAATATGGGTCATGTGGGGTCAAAAACTAGGTCACACAGCCTGTATATGGAAAAACCTTGTTAACACTCTAGAGGTAACTTTTTCAGCCCAAATATCATGGAAATATGTCAGATATGTTGTTTCGATGATTTCTAGGTCAAGTTCAAATATAGGTCATCTGGGGTCAAAAACTAGGTCACAGAGCCCAAATATGGAAAAACCTTGTTAACACTTTAGAGGTCACATTTTCAGTCCAAATGTCCTTGTAATATGTCAGAAAGGTTATTTGGGTGATTTTTAGCCCAAGTTCGAATATGGGTGATCTGGGGTCAAAAACTAGGTCACAGAGCCCAAATATGGAAAAACCTTGTTAACACTGTAGCATTTGTAACATTTTTAGCCCAAATTTCCTAAAAAAAACTGTCAGAAAGCTTGTTAAGATGATTTCTAGCTCAAGTTGGAATATGGGTTATGTGGGGTCAAAAACTAGGTCACACAGCCTGTATATCGTCGGTTGGGAGTCAAAAGGTCGTAACTCTTTTCAAGAAATTTTACGGGAGACCACTTTTTTCCACTAGTTTGCTTACAGTAAAACATTTAGCCTTGTGTTTAAACACACACAATATTCACCAGATGCGCATATGAATAACGTATAATGTTAGCGTACCCGTATCATTCAAGGGCGATAACTATGAGATACGATGTTTTGTCAAATTCTAAGACCGAGTTACGACATTTTTCACTTATGCTTACATGTAATAATAAATGAATGTTTTGATTAATATGCTTGCTGTTGTGTTATTCATTATTCATGCCTTACTAAATAAAACTATTAAATATAGGTAAAATTCCAATTTTGAGGTTTTATGTCCGTTCTTAACAAACTTGCAGTCCTACAGGCGGGTAGATTCCAAAGCAGCTTTCTTGGAAAGTACCAGTTCTAGAATCCCTTCAACACACAGTTCTAAATGTTCTCAAAGAAAGATCCGTGGTTGGTAGCTAGGCTCAAACCTATGGCCCTCAGTCGGCGTGAGAAACTGCAGTGATTTCAAGTGGGCGACCTTGATGCGGTTCTAGTACCAGAAAAACATATCATTTAAGTTTTTTTGGTCAAAATTAAAGCCATCCGTATTACAGTATCAAAGATTTATTCAAACTGATCATCAAATAACCGAACATTTTGTTTTAATGCAGTAACACAATTATAACACAATATGAACTGTAATACAAAACAGTAAAAGAAACACTCCGTGTTATAACGACTGTCAGCCTTAGAGTCATCCGTATTACAGTATCAAAGTTTTATTCAAACTGATCAACAAATAACCGAACATTTTGTTTTAATGCAGTAACACAATTATAACACAATATGAACTGTAATACAATACAGTAAAAGAAACACTCCGTCTTATAACGACTGTCAGCCTTAGAGTCATCCGTATTACAGTATCAAAGTTTTATTCAAACTGATCTACAAATAACCGAACATTTTGTTTTAATTTTTTGCACAATTATAACGCAATATGAACTGTAATACAAAACAGTAAAAGAAACACTCCGTCTTATAACGACTGTCAGCTTTAGAGTCATCCAAGATTAAGTTTTTCAGCATTAATGATTTCATGCAAATAAAAAATCATCTTCATTTAGAACATTATGATATGACACAACATACTCACAACTAAACATAAAACATGTACTATAATAATAAAACCGGCCGGAATCCAGAACTTAAGGCTGCATGAAACGATATGAATGTACTGAACATAGAGCAAACATACTATATCTATACATTTTCAAACGCTCTTCAAAAATCCTTTCACAGTTAATGGCTAAGGTTGTCGTAGAATCCATGAAAATCTCGAGGTATCACACTTTTAAGCTCTTGAAGATGTTCGTACTTGGACGCCTTTATTTTCAGGAGACCGTCATGCAGTTGCGCTGGTTCATCGTGTAGGTAGGTGTAGTCAGTTTTTCGTGCCTTGCGGGGGAAATCTGTTAATTCGCCGTCGAATGAGAGCTTGTATTGTACAGCCCATCTGGGTTGCAATGCACTACGCGCAGATCATTTACCACTGGATCTCCTACTTTACTTTCTGGCCTAATTGACGAGTAATAAGATAGCTCAGAATACTTCCTGAAGAAACTATTATCTACATAATGAACTGTGTAGGGCTGACTTGGTCTGGCAGAAGCTAATGAGTCAACATAGTTTTGGGGCACACAGATATTCTTGTTTTTAATTTTTCTCTCCACAACACTGTGCACCGCATCAACTTCCATTTGGGTGTGACCCTTTTCTAAAAAAAATTTGGGTTATTTCAATTCCAAGTTTTTTAGAAATGTGGCATAATGTATTTGTAAGTATACTGTTTCTATTCTGATACCCACAGCCATCGCTAAACACTATTACATGTTTAATGGCGCTGTCCTTTAACACAGCAGATTCAATGTAACTAGCAACACAACTAGCAAATGAGTTTGCGGACAAATCACCTTCACCCTCATGCCAAAAACTTCTTTAGTTGGCAGATCGAAAATCGTAAAATTGTGACACGCCAGTTTAGTTTTGTAATATAACGCACTTGCATTAAGTCTTGGTGACAAATGCACAGACTGCAGGTCCATGGTTATAACTCTAATAGAAGTATCGGATTGTGCTAGTTCTTTATCTCGATCTTTTTCTGCTCTTGCAGCAGTTTTTCTCTGTTGATGAGCCTCAAACTGCTCATCAGATATGGAACCAACCTGATGGCCACAACAAACATCACACTGATCCTTTTTCGGTTTATATAGTACCAAATTCATTCGTGAAAATTCTTCCTCCACAAGGCGTCTATTGGCTACTTTGTCAACACATTGTCTTTTATATTCATTATACAGGGCACTAAACGTGTCGAATACTGGCTCAAGATACAGCTTAGTACTAGATGACCCGCAATAATGAGATTCCATTTTCGGCAGCGATAAGAGAAAGTTACGAACACTTTCTCTCAGAGCGCTATGTCTTTCAGCTTGAGCTCGCTTGCGTCCCTCTGTAGGAATTAAAAAGACGCCATGAGTTAGTCAAATACTAAACAACATTACATGTAGAATATTAATAATGAAATTATTTACAGCACAATTACAGTACAGAAACAGTGTGTTCACAAATATCACTTTTTTGCTCGTTTAAGTATTGTGAATTTCTTGATTAGTTCTTTATTAGACATATAATCAGTAATGCAATATAAAGTATAATTATGTATGTCTGTGATATTGCTATTGGTGCATCTTGATCCATATAATATTTTTTGTGATATCTTATGTATGTGATCGTGTGATTCTGGTGATATTTGTTTTTGATACATTGCCTATGATAAATATGTTTTTACATTGATGTCTTTCTGTCTGTGATATTCTCCGGTCTGTGATATTACTTTATATAATTTACCTAAATCATTTTTAAGTGTTTTTAAAATAATATTTTTATTGTGAATTAAATGTATGCATAATAAATTAAATATTTTTACAAATATTATTTATACCTGATGATGTCGATTTCTCAGGAATACCAGAAGTTGAGTTGTTTACCCATCCATAGACTGTTCTCTCGCCAATTCCAAGCGTCGATAGAAACATATTTTTGCAGACGCGCACCCTCTCGCCATCTACTCGTAGAAAGTACCTAAAGCTCTGACTTCTTCTACTGTTTTCTACAGTTTTTTCATTGACCGCTTCTGACCCTACAAGTGAGTTTACATAAACTTTTCTTCCATCCCACGTCATGTTTTTCCAAAAATTTGAGAATATGATTTTTCTGTTATTTTCTGTAATCTTTGCACATTGTTTAACGCCTGGTTTTCCACATCGCTTGGAACAATTTCTTTGTGTCAGAATGCGTTCTGGTTTTTCGGCCTGAAGACCCCATTTGCCGTCAACCTTTTTCAGACCTTTGTATTTTTCTCCTTCCATGCGGAGACGTTTTGCAGTTTTCCTTTGTCATTCTGATTTCTTTTTTGCTCGTTTCTGTGGTACATTTACATCGGTTTCAACATTTGCATTGGTTTCAACAACTTCCTCGTGATCTATGACATCACTGTTATCAGAAGACGAATCACCAGAGTCCCCTTGGAGCTCATAGTCAGAGTCATATAAAGTATTATCAAAATCATAAAATTTCTCCTCCTCCAATTCAGTGGCTATGAGCTCACTAACATCTTGTAATTTAGAATCGGCATATTCAAAACTACTCAAAACACTTGAACCTTGATTAATCACTTTGCCAACATTTTCTACGTCCGCATCTTGAGCAGGTAATTGTGTACAGATTTCAGCTGAATCCTTACATTCTGCATCATTATTATTATTATCGTCTTTCAAATCACTCTTATCGGCAACATTTTCTACTTCAAAATCAGCAGGTAGTAGAGTACAGTCTTTGGAAGAATCTATACATTCTGCATCATTTATTGTGTAGTCACTGACATTGTTATTATCGTTAGTTAATTCACTTCTTTTAGATTGTTTCTGTAAGGATAACTGAAGTAATAGTTTACATCTAGACAACGCCATCTTAAAAGTTTGTTGCACTTCTACCTGGCTCGCACTTAGGGCAATGGAGTTTTCTCTCAAATCCTCAAAGTGAGACTGATTTAAGTGTTCGTCAGGAAAATGTTGGGTGAATGCAATGTATATGATAGTATCTTGAACATTCCTCAAAGAGACATCTAACTTAGAACGTTCCTTCTGGTAATGTAAGTAAAAATGGTCCTACATTTACAATTTGCTGAAGTAAAAATATTAAGCTATTGAAATCGGGTTTGTACTGACATAAGTGGCACTTGTAAGATTGAATATTCGTCTCTGATACTGATTCCGTTTCACTTTCACCGGAGTAAGACATCCCTGAAAAAGATAAATGTGCAATAGATACTATTTTGTCTTTTAAATTGGTCTCAGAAATAATACATCAAATATCTATATAGCGACAAAAGGTCGTATCTCGATTTTAGCAGAAAAACAATAACAGTGCAAAACGTTGTATCTCATGTTTTGATTTTAAATTTCATTTTTATAGTTAAACTGTTAATATACAAATGTGAATAGCAATGATATTTAAAGACTTAGTATGATCTGTTGTGAAATATTCCTACAAAATGTCTGTGGTGAAATGAATGCATTTCAGAAATTGAAAAATATCCCACCCACATTAGCAACCGAAAGTCAGTAGCAATTAATTCATATTTATATGCACAAAACTATGACATACTAAGAGCATTTAATGACTAAAGCACCTTTAACACAGCTCATGTACCAATAACAGTTTAATGTAATGATAAAAGCATACCTTTCCATCCAAATGTTTGCGCTCTTCAGAAAATTTTGAGATACGATGTTTTGACCGGGAAAAAAATAGACCAATTGTAATACGACATTTCGTCACGTGCCTATACTGAAATAACTGATTGGCCTAGAGTTACAACAATTAAACATAAAATCGGGCATCACTTTACAAAACTATATAAATCAAAAGGTCGTTTTCCAAAAATATCGGAGTTACGACCTTTTGACTCCCAATCGACGATATGGAAAAACCTTGTTAACACTCTAGAGGTAACATTTTCAGCCCAAATATCCTGGAGATATGTCAGACAGGTTGCTTCGATGATTTCTAGGTCAAGTTCGAATATGGGTCATGTGGGGTAAAAAAATAGGTCACACAGCCTGAATATGGAAAAACCTTGTTAACACTCTAGAAGTAACATTTTCAGCCCAAATATCCTGGAAATATGTCAGAAAGGTTGTATAGACGATTTCTAGCCCAAGTTCGAATATGGGTCATCTGGGATCAAAAACTAGGTCACAGAGCCCAAATATGGAAAAACCTTGTTAACACTTTAGAGGTAACATTTTCAGCCCAAATATCCTTGTAATATATCAGAAAGGTTATTTGGGTAATTTGTAGCCCAAGTTCGAATATGGGTCATCTGGGGTCAAAAACTAGGTCACTGAAACCAAATATGGAAAAACCTTTTAATCACTCTACAGGTAACATTTCCAGCCCAAATATTCTAGAAATATGTCAGAAAGGTTCTTTTGATGATTCTAGCTCAAGTTTGAATATGGGTCATGTGGGGTCAAAAACTAGGTCACAGAGCTTAAACTTGGAAAAACCTTGTTTACACTCTACAGGTAACATTTTCAGCCCAAAAATTCTGGAAATATGTCAGAAAGGTTATTTCGATGAATCTACGTCAAGTTTGAATATGGGTCATCAGGGGTCAAAAACTAGGTCACAGAGCCCAAAAATAGAAATATCTTGTTAAGGCTCTAGAGGCTACTGTTTCAGTCCAAATATCCTTGCAGTTTGTCAGAAAGGTTGTTTGGTTGTTCAAATTATTATATTAACTTAGGTTTATCTACTGTATCTCGTAAAGCCTTCATTTATAGACCAATATCTTTGATATTCAATATATAGGTTCCTTGCATGGACCTCTACCCATGGGTAGGGTTTGAGGTCACTGGGTCAAGGTCAAGGTCTCCATAGCTTATAATAGCTTATAATAGATATTTCTACTTTCTGTCATAGAGCCTTTATTTATTGACTGATATTTTACATATTTGGTTTGTAGGCACTTATATATTTTTAATTAAAAAATGAAATACTGCTTAACAGCAAACCTACAGCCAAAGTACTCAGGTGAGCGATCCAGGGCCATCATGGCCCTCTTGTTGGGTTGTTTGAATTTCCGTTAATCAAGGTGGCAGGAGATGGCTGCATGCTGTCCTTCACAGTTTGCACATTTGTGACTGACAGAACAGGACTTTTTTGAACAAGAGGATGTTTTTTGAAATTCCCAACAGTAACCTTTTCTTTGAAAGATGTGGGGCGGGAGGTATTTCCGAAAGGAATGGTTGTTGTTTTGGACCCGGTGATTGGCTGGCTTGTCGATTGAGCAAAAAAGAAATGTCTCTATATGGATTTTCCCCCATGGTTGAGGATTTGTTGCCCTTAGCTGCCTAAACTTAGTGTCATACAACAACCAGTCATCAGTAGATTGGGCCAACTTTTGTATGATAGACATATATTGGAAGAGTTGGCTACTCTCCAAAGGGTACTTGCAACAATACACGTCGGCATATTGTTGAACAACCCTTGACCAAGTAAGTATTGTATTGATTTGTTTCTTAGAACCCTCCTGGATAGACGTGACCGTTTTATTTCCAGATTCCTGGATTGTGGTGGTTTTTTGTACATTTATTTCCCTAAAATATAGAACCCCCAGATCTACAAATTCTCGATTCCAAAGCTGCTGCCTTAGTTTTGGTTCTGTAGGAGGATGGACAAGACTAAAGGTTCCTAAATCCACTGAGTTTTCACCCAAATTAAGGGGAACAGGTCCAGAATCGAGGGTGCTTAGACTAACATCATCCTCATGGGTGTCCATTTTTTCATGATTAGAGGGCATGGATTGGACTCTCTGGTCCGAGTCAATGTCAGAAATGGCCGTACCGTCGTCTTTATCTGTGGTAGGCAGTAAGTCCACTATTTCTTTCAGTACTTCTTCGTCTTTGCTGATGGCAGTGGCGATGAGTTGTGCCAACTTGTTGCTGTCTTTTTTCTTTTGCTTCTTACCAGATTTAGCTTTGTTGGGTGTGGCTTAAGGCATTCTGAAATGTTATGTCTTACAAGAATTAATTACAGGTGGTAATATGTTAGGATACTCCCACTTTGATAAGGTATGAAAATAGTCTACATGTACAATAAACGAATATGACCCACTGGAAAACAATTGTTAAACCAGTGGTAATAGTGTACTTGTAGAAAGGTATCCAACCAGTGTAACCCAGCAAAAAATTCACACGCAGGTGACAAAAATTGAATAAATAGTGTTAATAGTATGGTAGAATTATGCATCCCCGAACAAACACACGCACGTGTAAATATCTGACTGGCAGAATGTATAAAAGGGAGCAAATGGTTAACCATACCATATATATCTTGGGTATCAACTGATGGATGTGACGGTATATAAAACTAACAATGCCAACTCAGGGCATAAAATGTTGCTAACAAAGGACCCAACTATAATAACGGTCCAAAAGTATCAAAATAGATGAGAATTGTATGACAACACAATTCCCAAATGAATAAATGGAAAATAATTCATCAATGGAAGGATAATTCAGTTATCACTTACTTATCAATGGCAAATCTTTAAATGCTAGTTATACCAAATCAAATCTTCACATGAAGTAATTGTCCCGCACACTATCACTCATTCACTGGTTTGAGTGTATATAAATCTGAAACACATGTAAAAGAAATATATATATACCTATATACATGTGAATATAGGAAACTTATTGTGGAAAACGTTTTTCAGCCAATAAAATGGAGCCTCTAACTGAAGTGTAGTAACAAGGCATGCCCTTTACATTGGAAGGCTTGTCTTCACAATATGATTTAATAACTGATTTGTTGCGTCAGCCTTGGCATTATATACATGATCACCAGCTCTATGTAAAATTTCATAGATTACAACAACTTGACTACCACGACTGCAAATTTGGGATGCATAAATCATTACTTCCAATGTCTACGACTGTGCAGTTTATCTCCAATTCATTTACCAAATATACATCGCACCAAAGTGATTTCGCTTTAGACTTTGACGTTACATAAGCTCCGCCCACTCCATGCCAATATACTTCCACCCGGTCCGAATCTAAATTTAAATTCAACAAACATTTCGTTCCACACTATCTCTGGAGGCGCTTTGTAAAGGAGTGGCCCAGTAACAAAACATTCATAACCATTCTCCAACAAAGAGATTAATGAAAAGGAACGATACAATGTATGTAACAAACCCACGCTATCCTAAGTAGGTCATCTAACGTCCGTCGTTGTAACTCACGTCGATAAAACTATTTGCTTTTTACCCAGAAGCTGCTTGCGTTATGGATCAAGGTGATAGAATAAATAAGTTTTCCCAAATAATAAATTCTTGAGATTAACTTTTGACGAGAAATGAATAAAATAAAGTGAAAAAATGTTCAGATAAAAATTTTGCTTGCGACACCTAGTGGTGAAAAATTTCCTATGAACCGAAAGATGAAATTACACCGAAAAGTGTTTGAACACCAGAAATGCCTTAAGTGTGTTAAGATGTAGATAAGATGTAACTGTACAAACATAAATCACTTTAAACTGTTCCACTATATAAAGTATAATTTTATGCTTAAAAACAGACCATCATCTTCTTTTGTTGCTAAACTAGATAACACTACTGTTCCTGGGGACCTTGGTGAACTAGTCGAGTTTCGGTCCTCAAACCCGACCTTTTTCCGTTTTCCTGTACTTTATTATCTCTACTGTTTTCTCTTAAATTCTGAAAACACGGAACATTTGGCCTACTGAACATCGCTGGCGTCCTGTTCCTGTACTATGTCTGTGTTCTAGAATAATTTGCTTGTGTTCCAGGGAACCTAGCTGCCGCAGTTGATCTATTATAACTATCATTTTGATTTTGCCTTTTAAAGGAATTCATTTCCTTGCCCAAACTCTGCATTTGCCCCATAAGTGCCTTTAACTTTCTATCTGTGTCAACTTCTTCATGAACAACACTTTGTACAGAGTGTTTCCCTCTATTCCTATCGGCAGTTTTGTGCGCATCAAACCTGACAGCAATACGATCGGCTTCTCCAATACTTTTAGGACCAACTTCTCTTAACCTTAGTCTTATATCAGTATCAGGCAGTGCGTCTATAAAATATTCAATTGCAAGCAACTCTATGACGTCTGTTGCGGCACTTGGATACGCCTTTCTGGTAAGTTTCCTTATTGACTGGGCTAACTCGGGTCGTGATTCATGTTTTTCTAGCGCACGGTTTTGCAATATTGAACGATAAATTTCTGCCCTATGCACAGACCCGAATCTGTTCTGAAGTGCTTGTACAATGGCATCATAGTTTCGTCTTTTATCAGAGTCAAGCTCACACAAAATTGCCCTAGCACCACTAATAATACTGCTAGCCAGAAACAATGACTTTATTCCATAGCTCCAATTGTTAAGGTCAGACACTATATTGAACTGAGTAAGGTATTCATCTAAGTCCTCAGTCCCATCATAAGTTTGTGGTTTAATCTTCATTGAAGCCGTAGCCAAAGAAGGCTGAGCGTTATTTGTTTTAGTTCTCGAAGTCTCTACTTCTTCGATTGATGAACGTGGAATATTTCACACTGACCCCACACTGTTTGAAGTACACTTGTGCGATTCAATGTCACAACCATTATTCAAAGTTAATTTGTCTATCTGTCCCTGAAAACTCGCCAGTTTAGAATCAACATTTTCAGTGACTGTTGAACACTGGTCTTCATTAAGTGCATATTTAGCTTAAATTCCTTACTCATATCTAACAAAATTTTCTCGAATTTGCTTTGATGTTCATTTTCCTCAGAATTGTTTTGATTATCCTCCACATTCTCATCTTCATTATTTTGAATATCCATATAGATGTCTTCATTTTCACTCAATGGGTCTAAATTTTCACGCACGTCAATTTCCACAAGTTGATTTTCCATTGTCAACACCTTATCACTTTCCTTAAATGTGATTTCTGAATCAGCAACAGACATTATACATACCCAAGTTACCACTAGTACCAGAAAAATGAATTCACTCACAAAAACAATAATTGTACTAAAGACATAAATGTTCTCCTTGAATATCATTAACACTCAATTTCTATACTGAATATTGTATTTCAACACAAATATTTCACGAACATTTCTCTGAATTTTCGCAAATAAATCCATCAAATCCATTAAATCCAATGAAATCCATTGAATCCCACCGCTGCCACCATTTCGAAGCGTACCCGGGATAATGCGATATACTATGATTACCTAACGGGATACTTGGGGGTTCGTCTGGGCCTAGCTTTTGGTAACTTGGAAGTATATAACAAACACTTTCGGAGACAAAATAATACTACTCTACAATTTTTATTAATTATATACATCAACAAGTAAAACACTGTTTCACAAACTAACACTTCAGTTCCAAAAGTATCATTTCTATTTCCACTGAAGTACCTTAATCCCTTTATAAGAAACTTGAATAAGCAAACATTTTTTTAAGTGGCTTAACTGTATACCACTTGTAGAAATTTCATGAAACGCTATAGCCGAGAAGCACTGATCGACAGGTTAGCCACTTAGAATATTTTCTCACACATTTATTTACTAAGTTGTATAACTACACTGATAAAATACTAACTGGTAAAACTTTTCTTTCCCGCCCCCCATAACATCATCACATTAAAGTACCTAACATACACACCTCATCCATAGTTACAGGACTTAGTCTTTTTCACCTTCACTAGTTTAGTAAGTTAGAAATTTTAGACACTTCCACTTAACCACTATTTATGCACTATTTAAATAATTCACAGGTTTCAGTGTATATCCAATCTTCCCGTGAGAAAGTTCTCTCTTTTTGCTCTGTATCACCTTCTCACTGTCTGTTATGATTATTCCTGGAACTGACCAATGGTCAGCAAGAAGGTGGCTAAATTTAGATCATACAGGTATTAGTGATAAATATAAGAGATAGTAGAGAATTTACTAACATACTGATTTAAACCGTAAGCCTGCTTCTCCTACATTATAAATTTAACAAGAATCAATCAAGACTTATTAAAAGACTTATTAATAGAAATTACAAGAATAAAACATAAGCTGTCCTTACATAATGTTTTACATGAATAGGCAGGAACGTTGCACACCTGATAATTTTATATTCACGTACATGCGCATCACACTAGTTTTATTTGTCTGTCAAATCTTCAATTAATAATAAAATATTGTCAAACTTAGATATATTAAGAGTACAAAATTAATACCAATGATGAAGTATGAAGTTGTACAGTAAACATTAATCAAGTGAAGAGTAATGCAGAGCAGATATACATGTATGGTTGAGTAAGGTAGCTCCACTACTAGTATTACTACAAGCTTAAATACCATTCTATGACGTAGGTGATCATTTTCATCAAAACACTGTACAAAAGAGTAGTACTGTCATTTCTAGTTGTACGATGCTTTGTTTCTTGTCATTTGCTATTATTATATGAAGAAGACGATTTTATATTGCATTGCCAACTGAACATCAACCTACATAAAGTTTGAGAAAACAATTTGATTAATGAAATCTACATCAAACTAAAAACAGGTACCTGCTGTCTGTGATCTTTTCGTGTCACGTTTTTTGATGGTGTTTCTTGGAAAGATACTTGGAATAAATGGTGCACAATGAGGACTGTGTGACCTTGCTCCTGAAATGTAATTTTAACTTTTTGGTCATTCAAATAAGCAAGCTAGGCTAATTTCTTAATAAGTTCTCACCAAGAGCTTTAAGTAAATAAGTACACTAGTAAAGTCACTGACTACTCGCGTTTTTTTTTCATCGGTGATTTAAAAATTTGTAAAGATCACTGCACTTATATATTTGAAAACGATTGTAGCATTTGCTCAAAGAGGTGTCTAAACATCAACAGTTTCTCTGAGGATGGCAGTCACTTCACAAAAGTGATGTATTCATCAAATTTGTCGTCAGTCAAGAAAAAAACAAACGTTTTCAGTACAATTAATTATACATGTATTACCTTTTGAAGTTTATACCTCAAACAAAATGGGCTGAGTACACCCGGAAATGAGTTTTTGGTTCAAATGGAATATTGTTTCCATTACCATCAATTATATGATGTCTTATTCTGTCAGGCCAAATCGTCTTCTGCTTAACATCTTTAGGGAACCTATAGAATAATAATTTCAGCCCTTTTCTCTTGCATCTGCCATGGGAATTAGTAATATGAAACAACATACCCCTTGTAACCGCCAGCTATTCGAGGTGAACGTGGAGGGCCCTCAATTTGTCTGAGTATGAAATTAGTTTTGATCTTCCAGTTCCAAATAGTGAATTATTACTGCTAATAAGATGCATTCTTTTATTTTCATCAAGCAATTACAAAAAAAGTTAATTGAGATTTATAAGTTTTATTGAGGAATGTACGCATTGTAGCAACGCTATATGTCGCAACTAACGCTAAATGTCGCAACGCTGACGCTATATGTCGCAATCAACGCTATATGTCGCAATCGCCTACCGCTAAATGTCGCAACGTTGCCGCTATATGTCGCACAAAAATCGATTCCCGCTAAATGTCGCAACCCCTTGACGCTAAATGTCGCACTTGGTGGAAAAGTCAAATCAGATCAGGCACATTGACCGATTGGTTTCCATTTATATTTGTAACAAAACTACCTTTCACAAATACATATATCGCATTAACAGAGGTTATATCGGTAACAAAATGAAATTAAATATAAGCCGCGTGAATTCATATCGTTACTGCGTGATGTGTCTTATTACTATTTAATACAGTGGAACGGACAACAAACATCAAAATAGTTGGTAGTTGGACACTTGAAGGTCAAAGGTTAAATTCGTGTCCGCTCCATAACTTTTTCATTTATTATGCTAATTTGATCAAACTTCACACAAATGTTCACAGGCATTAGATATTGTGTCCCATGCAGCATCAAGGTCCCTACCGCGTCAAGGTCAAGGTCACACTTGAAGGTCAAATTCTTGTCCGCTCCATAACTTTATCATTTATTATGCGAATTTGAACAAATTTCAAACAACTTGTATGTAACCCAGGCATTCCGCACCGTCGGTCTATTTGAAGCATTGTCCTTAGCACCACAAACAGTTTTCTGACCAATGAAAAGCACACACGTCACAATAACATCAACTAGGTATAACAGAAACGTGATACTTTAATATAATATATATAATTATACAAGCGTAAAATGGCTGCGAAACAATTGTTTGATGGAAAGGCATGAAAAACTGTTATTTAAAAGGCAGCTGTTGAGTTTTACCAAATTGCTTAACAGCATGTAAAAAACAAAAAAATGTATTACTATGTTACACCACGAAGTTATAAATTACAATCTGATCTTAACATTTTACTGGGTTAAAGGGGAATCGTTACTACAGTATTATTATAATAGTAAAATATTTCCTTATCACACGGTTTATTTGATTGTAACGGGTTTGATCAAAAACTTTAATGCGTTAAATATAAAAAATATACATTTCTTCATAACGAACTTGTTTTCTAGTTTTAAGGCAAAAAAATTAGATGGATAGTTTCAGATATACATTTTGTATTATGAGAATGTAACACATTTTGCGTGTTTGTCCAATACAAAACAGTGCCCCTTTAGATCCAGACAGGTCAGGTAACAAGATTCTATGCGTCATCATTTCCTGAGCTTTATTGTCTAGTTCCATGATATTAATCTCGATTACCTACCCCCTATACATGAAAATCTGAAATCGTCCAGTCCATTGGATGTTTACGGTCATGAGAAAATACTTTCTTTTCATTTGACAAAAATGAAAAATAAAAATGTTTTGCAACAATGCGAGAAATTTAAAATGTGCCCCAAAGTGTTAAAATTATGTACGAGACATTTTTTATTTACTTGTGTTTTTATTGGGAACTCGCAAAATAAATCGTGTAGTGCCGCAGTAAATCATGTGTGTTATATAAAATCATATAAGACTTGGATGCTTCGCAGCCGAATAAAGGCACTGTGACGCCGCATAGAAGCCCTGCCGCATAAACGGGTTCAAAGTCATTGATGCGGTGATTTTCCTCGCATAATAGTGGTGAACACGTTTATGCGGCTAGGCGCAATGCATAAAGCGAAAATTGCTTTTATGCGGCGCAGCAGTGCCTTTTTGCCACATAAAGAGGTTGAACCTGAGTTTATATATTTTCAAGCCAAGCAAAGTAAAGTATTAATATTTCAACAACTTTCGATAATAATTTATCCCTTAAACAGGGATTCCATTGTAGACTACCGTAGAACGGTTCTAACACATTAAAGTAAAAGAACCTTATTTTATAATTTTCTTTCTTTTACAAAATCGAGTTACTGGTATGTCTAGATATGCCTCTAAAACCTGCGCGCCTGTTCCGACAAATGCGGCGGCAAATTTTCACGATTTAGCGAAATCAATTTCACGACATAATAAAAATTTAGTACACAACCGAGCAAACTTGCGTGGCCTGTCATTAACAATTATCTCTTAAAAATGTTTAAAATGACGTTACGAATGATCATAAATGTCCGTCAGTCCAATAAATGGTAAAAAATATGTCATACGCCGATTCAATTTTGATTGACACATAAACACGTTGCACATTTACATAACCTTAGCAGGAGATAAATGGTTTTTTTATATTTATTTTATTTTTAACGTCAAAAAACACCCCGTCACTAATACAAAAAAGTCTTAAACATTTTAATTGTTTTTATGCGGTGACAAGGGTACCTTTGTACCGGATAAAAAGTATTTATTTAATGCGGAGAAAATCACCGCATAAACGACTTTGAACCAGTTTATGCGGCAAGGCCGCAATGCGGCGGCACAAGGCACCGCAAGAAATAAAATACACGTTACTGTTATACAGTTAATAATGTGGTAAGGTACCATGATTACAAAGTCAAATCAAAAAAATAAACTCAAGTTTGTGCAAATCATTTTAATCCATATTTTCCAACAAGAACAAGTATATTGAAATCAAATAATGCTAATTGATACTGTAATGATTAAGTGAACAATAATATTCATAAACGACTAGTGTAACCGTAAAACTACATAAAACATGATATGGCACTAGAGTTTTAGTGCAGTTGTGTGTTATCATTTTAAGAATAGTAAATTATAAACTTAATGTAAATGTTATGATAAAAATTATGTACAAATCTCCCATTTGTAATCAAAGAAATAAAACAAAACCTTTGGAAAGCAAACTTTCAAATATAAACGAAGTACAATGACGAAAACAAATTCTTAGTACTAATTGTGATATTTAAAAAAAAATGAAATCCAATGTTATATCAGTTTCAGCTTTCACCTATCTCATATATTTTAAAACATTATTATATGACCTACAAACGTTCATGGCCTTCTATACCATATATCTACAATTTCAAACCAACATATGGCATCAACGCAAAGGCGAAGGTGTAACCAGGCATTTGCCCAACGAGATTCTCTAATTATACGTTTTATTTCGAGAATTAGGCTACTAAATCGTCCAAAATTCATAAGCAGTCTCCTTACACTAACAACATTCGGCACATTACTCATAATATCCGGAGAAATGTAAATGCGCGGCATTTGTGCATCACACAGACTAACAACATTGCTTAGATGACACCGATTAAGGACGTATCTTGATGCAGGATTGTCATTCAAACAGTATCGTATAATTTTAACCTGAACAAGAAGTGGTAAATCATTAAAAATAAATGAATTCCGAAGGTTTGTATGCCCTCGACGTCGAATATTTTCCACAAGGGAACGTAACGTAAGCAAATCATTATTTACAGGCAGTTCACTATTATCAGTGTAATTTAGTCCGTTATCTTTGTGTATATTTCCTGAGTCACCAAGTTCAGCATTATCATCGTGATGTAATCCGTTATCATTGTGTATATTTCCTGAGTCACTTTGTTAAACATTATCAGTGTGATGTAATCCGTTATCATTGTGTATATTTCCTGAGTCACTTTGTTCAACATTATCATTGTGATGTAATCCGTTATCATTGTGTATATTTCCTGAGTCACTTTGTTCAACATTATCATTGTGATGTAATCCATTATCTTTGTGTATATTTCCTGTGTCACTTTGTTAAACATTATCAGTGTGATGTAATCCGTTATCATTGTGTATATTTCCTGAGTCACTTTGTTCAACATTATCATTGTGATGTAATCCGTTATCTTTATTTATATTTCCTGTGTCACTTTGTTCAACACTATCATTATCAGTAAATCCGTTTTCGTGTATATTTTCTGAATCACTTTGTTCATAACTACAATAAGTATATGAATCGTTATCACTAATTTCATTTTCCAAATAGATCTGTGAGCTTCTTTCAGTTATGCTTCTAACTGTATTCTTATCATATTCTAATGCCACATAATGTTCACCGTCTCCCTCGTGATAATGTCCTAAAGTTATAATAGGTATATCATCTGTAAATGTGGAACTGCCATCCGGTCGTATTAACGTTGTACCATGATTCATACTAGATACTATCAAAATTTGGACATTATATAACTGAGATATTGACTGTAGTGTAATTTGGTCCCCGTATTCAAATTCTCGTGACATTCGTCTTAAATACCCATCTCTTGGTTCAGTTAAAGAATTCCACCATTCTAACTGATGATTAGAAATACCTAGCATATCATTTTGTCTTAAATATTGGACAACGTCCCTTCTGAGAGTTTCCTCTGATCTAAATATTCCCAGAGTTTGTAACTGAAATGAAACGGCTGAAAACTGGCAATTTCCATTCCCGGTCGGATTCATCAATATTAGTCCAAAGTCACTCCTTAGTTCCCTTAATCGAGAAGATCTTGAATAAGGTATATAATATTTTCCTCTGTCTATGCAATGAGTCCTTTTCACACTTGAACTGTCACCAGGGTGTTTTGTAATATTTGATAAATTAAACCATTTGGTTTGAATTTCAGTTCTATTGGAATTAGGTAATTTGAACTCAACTTCATACATATGTGATTTTAATTTACGTTTCCTTATTATACCGTCAAGTATCCTTATTTTTCTATTTAGAGCACCGTGTTTTTTATACTTTACAAACACGCGGTCATTCACATTATATGTAGCATCGCAAGTAGTTTTGAGCCTTTTGTCATTTCTATTGTTGCATTTTATGGTTGCAGCCTTTGCTTTGTCCCTAATGTTTTTTGCGATTTGCTTTCGACTTTTAAGTTCATCTTTACTAAATATATCACGCCCATAATAAACTTCGTGAGGAGACTTCCAGTCCAAACATTCTTTCGGATTATTGTTCAGTATTCTCTGATATTCGCTTAATTGTTTTGCCCAGTTAATTCTACATGGGTTCGCGTGCGCAAAATCGTATGCTATTTTTCGTTTCAGCGTTTTATGCATACGCTCAACCTTGCCCTGACTCTGAGGGTGATAAGGTCTACTTTTAATATTTTTTACATTTGAATTTGAAAGCAAACGTTTCACATCCCCGTCAAATTCGCGACCTCTGTCGTGCTGGATGACTTTCGGATATCCGAATTCTAAGAATACATTCAGTAAATGTTGAGCCACTTCTTCTGCAGATTTGCTTTGCAGTGGCCTTAGCCATACAAATCTACTAAAAATATCCATAATGCTTAGAATATATTTAACTTTAACGTTATTAAATATGACGCTGTCTCTGGACATGTCAACTAAGTCGATCTGCAATATATCATGAACTGAATTACTGGTAACATGTTTAAGGGGTGCTTTGTTGTTGAATTTCACAACACTTCTTTGATATTCTGGCATTGTTTTAAGGATGTCCCTTACATGTCTCTCGGATAATCCAGAATATCTTGTGTTTAAAAGATGATATAAACTTCGTACCCCAATTCCTTTACTTTTTCTGTAACCTTTCTGAATTAAGTGCTTGCATTTTTCCATGGTTAATACCTCGCGGCCTTTGAAATACAGCCTATTGTTTATAGTTTGATAGCATTCCTTATACCGCTGAAATTTTCTCATTAAAGTCTTTTCCAATTTTGTCCTCTCACATACTGGAACATTGTAAGTGCCCGTGTTTCGGTTTTCAACCAGCTTAATCATAATCTTATATTCTTCCTCTGTGAGAAGCTTGCATCCTCGGTTGGCCTCAATCGCACAAACCCCAATAATACAGACGAACCTGAAAAAAAAATGTAAATGTTAGATCACAAGTTTTAACGAAAATATATAGATTTTGCGATATTATTAAAAAAGGGAAGTAATAAAATTATCATTTTATCTTTCAAAAGCACTGTATGTAATTTAGTTAAACAAATACAAGAAATTTAGTTGTAGAGGTGGGCTGTATTTACAAATGACTTTTCAGGGGAGCTATAGTTACAATGGCTGTAGAGGGGCTATAGTTACAAATGACTGTACAAAGGGTTATAGTAAAAAATGACTGTAGAGGGGGCTATAGTTACAAATGTCTGTAGAGGGGGCTATAGTTACAAATGACTGTAGAGAGGGCTATAGTTACAAATGACTGTAGAGGGGGCTAAAGTTACAAATGACTGTAGAGGGGGCTATCGTTACAAATGACTGTAGAGGGGGCTATAGTAACAAAAGACTGTAGAGGGGGGCTATATTTACAAATGACTGTAGAGGGGGCTATAGTTACAAATGACTGTACAGAGGGCTATAGTTACAAATGACTGTAGAGGGGGCTAAAGTTACAAATGACTGTAGAGGGGGCTATAGTTACAAATGACTGTAGAGGGGGTTATAGTTACAAATGACTGTAGAGGGGGCTACAATTACAAATGACTGTAGATGGGGCTATAGTTACAAATGACTGTAGAGGGGGCTATAGTTACAAATGACTGTGGATGGGGCTAAAGTTACAAATGACTGTAGAGGGGAACTATAGTTACAAATGACTGTAGATGGGTTATAGTTACAAACGACTTAAGAGGGAACTATAGCTTCAAATGACTGTAAAGGTGGCTATAGTTATAAATGACTGTAGAGGGGGGCTATAGTTACAAATGACTGTAGAGGGGGGCTATAGTTACAAATGACTGTAGAGGGGGGGCTATAGTTACAAATGACTCTAGAGGGGGCTATAGTTACAAATGACTGTAGAGGGGGCTATAGTTACAAACGACTGTAGAGGAGGACTACAGTTAAATATGACTGTAGGAAGGGTTATTGTTACTACTGAATGTAAAGGCGGCTATAGTTACAAATGACTGTAGAAGGTGGCTATAATTACAAATGTTTGTAGAGAGGCTATAGTTACAAATGACTGTAGAGGGGAGCTGTTACAAATGACTGTACAGGGAGCTATAGTTACAAATGACTGTAGAGGGGGCTATAGTTACAAATGACTGTAGAGGAGCTATAGATACAAAAGACTGTAGAGGGGGCTATAGTTACAAATGACTGTAGAGGGGCTATAGATAAAAATGACTGTAGAGGGGCTATAGTTACAAATGACTGTAGAGGAGTTTAGTTACAAATGACAGTAGAGGAGAGCTGTTACAAATGACTGTAGAAGGTGGCTATAATTACAAATAACTGTAGAGGGGGACTACAGATACAAATGTAGGAAGGGATATTGTTACTACTGAATGTAGAGGGGCTGTATTTACAACTGACTGTAGTGGGGGATTTAGTTACATATGACTGTAGAGGGGGCTATAGTTACAATTAACTGAAGGAGGAGATATTGTTACTACTGAATTTAGAGGAGGTTATAGAAACAACTGTAGAGGGGGTCAATAGTCACAAGCATAGAGGGTTGCTGTAGGTAGTTATTCAGGACCCTCGCTACCTTTCGAAGGAATGGGGCTGGGGTTTGTTAGAGGGGAAAATTTTCACGTTGTTTTACTGTTGAGGATTTTTTAAAAATTTTACAGGGGTTTTCTTATAGTGCTTTTCATCATATACCAAGTTATATCCAGGTCTTAATTGGTTAAAATACATAAACATGAATAATTTAATATAATTATAATGATATAGTATTGAACAAGTATAGACACATGTTTTGCATTAAGTTTCTTATTACATGCATGTTAAAAAAATGGCCTTAGCTTTGTTAATTTCAAACGGATTTTTGTCAGCAGGATTAGGACAGACAGGGGTTTTTTACATCACAGAATGGGGAAAATATATAGTTTTTTCAGAGGGGAACGGGGCCGAAAATGGACGTAGCGCGGGGCCTGTTATTGGTGGTGTCTATAGTTACAAGTGACAATTGAAAATAAAACTTGAATGGAAGGTCTTAATGTGGCTTACATTCAACATATTTTCGACCACCGAAAAATATAATTTCAGTGCGTAGGCTACTCCGTTGCAAACAGTATGTCCGCCAGATTCCAGGCTATATTCTAGAGCGTACGCCAAAAAATTGCAGGGCGCCGGATTCTACTAAATAAAAAGGACAGCCTTTCCCTGGATTCAAGCTTATAAAATAGACCTTACGCCGGGTACCATCCTCATCTATCAGGGCTTGCAAACCCTTCACTTCATTACGCTGTACACAAGTATTTATAAGCAGCCCTGAGAGATGATGATAGCCGGATGCCAATAGAAAAGGACACGCTCTTATATAAATGCAATATTATGCTAATGCACTAGTCATTTGTTTCCTATGTCCATTTGTTACGGAAGGGGCTAGATGAACCAAGACTTTTAACTTATATGTCCATATGTAGTGATTTATTTACATCTAAGAAGTGAGCAAAGCAAAACGTTCGCTGTAAATCCGACTGTTCCCTGAATCTGGGGTTTTAGATGGCAACATATGACTTATGCATGAAGATATACAAACAATTAAAACAAAAGTTAATTAAGATCATTACCTGAATATCATAAACACATTCATCTTCTCAAATGAAGTTGCCGGAGAATGCTAAGGCGATGGCGTCATCTTTCGTCAGGTCGAAGAGAACAGCCAATGAAATCGCGCGACAGAGTTTTGACACCTGTCATTTTAAGTGATATCTATACAAGCACAGGGGTATCAGAGCCTTCCATATATTCAATTTGTTCTACGATCGTGAATGAGGTGGTTAAATTGATGGATACCGCTGTGTGCCTTAACGGGTCTTTGGTATGTCAGCATATCTAGCATATTCAAATGAGTTAAATATATACATGTATTTATATTCAAAAGGGCCCTTTAAAGATTTTTGGATAAAACAAAGCCACGTCCAAGTTTTCATGTATAGTGATTGTGCATTACGAAGATCGATTGGAAATGTTTGATTATAATACAGTATATTATGGAATTCCATAAACGACAGCCAACTGTTGACTGCTTACTGCGCGCTGCTTACACTATTGCTTACTGCCTACCGTGCGTTGCGCGTATTTATTTGCAATGTATCAGCCAAAGGATTCCGACCGAGTTATCAACGATTTATTGCACAGACACGCATAATTATTTAGGTTTTGGTACATTTAATGCTATAAGCAGTGAACAATAAGCAGTAAGCCGTAAGCAGTTGACAGTAGGCAATTGACAGTAAGCAGTTGACAGTAAGCAGTAGGCAGTTAACAGTAGGCAGTAGTTAGTCAGAAGTAGACAGTAAGCAGTCAACAGTTGGCTGTCGTTTATGGAATTCCATGTTATAGTCCATGCATTTATTAATTTATCAGTGAATTCCTTTAAATGTTGTTCTAAGAATATATATGTACCTGTAAACTATTAAAGTAAATTAGGAGGCAGAAAAATACCAAGGGTCCAACCGGGTTTTGAACCACAGACCTCTTGGTCCGTAGACGGACACCTCAACCACGTCGTTAAAGGGTTAATCTAACAGCAAGGCTGATGGAAGTGGCCTATATACCTACAACCACTACACTCCTCCCCTCTTTACTTTTCAGAGCTAGTCAGCTCTCCTGAATGACACTCCCTGCTTACCGCATGAGTCCGTCAAACACTTCTGACACCATTAAAGTAAATTAGGAGGCAGAAAAATACCAAGGGTCCAACCGGGTTTTGAACCACAGACCTCTTGGTCCGTAGGCGGACACCTCAACCACATCGCTAAAGGGTTTACCCAACAGCAAGGCTGTTGGAAGTGGCCTATATACCACTGCACTATATTGTGTTTGACCTCCAGAACGGCAACTATTTCGGCAACTGAATGGTTTTTTGACCAATATAGTTGTAATAGGTCGTCCATTTTTATTTTAATGCTATAAGCAGTGAATAATAAGTAGTAAGCCGTAAGCAGTTGACAGTAAGCAGTTGACAGTAAGCAGTAGGCAGTCAACATTTGGCAATTCCATAGTATATTGATTCATTAATGTTCCCAAAGAAATATTGAGATAAATATAAAATGTTATGAAAGTATAACAATTCTGTCATAAACCTAAATCAATACACCGCATAGTTACGCATATCGATCAACAGATCAATTGGGTATTATTTAATACTTACATGTAGTAAAGCCTATCTAGTCAGATTATGAACAGGTATAATATAAAATATATATTAAGATATAGTTCCCCCTTAGCATTAACAAGCGGTTTGCTCAGTTATGTCAAATAATATAACAAATATACATGTATATCCAAATGTTTTTGTTGATGCATTTTGTGAGAAAGACATCCTCAAAGAGAAAGTTTGATCTCACACCTGGTCCGTGGTTGAGAACCAAATCCATCCCTTTTATCAAAAACCGTTTCTATGGCCATACAAGGTTTTTGCCATAGACCGCGAAATACAACTTTTGTTTGCTTACTAGAATATGTTTTCATGTGTAAATGGTATAAACTTTAAATGTTTTAACACTTACTTTTTGTTTCAGTTCCATCTGTTACTTTCCTACCAAGTGCGACATTTAGCGTCAAGGGGTTGCGACATTTAGCGGCAATCGATTTTTGTGCGACATATAGCGGCAACGTTGCGACATTTAGCGGTAGGCGATTGCGACATATAGCGTTGATTGCGACATATAGCGTCAGCGTTGCGACATTTAGCGTTAGTTGCGACATATAGCGGCGTTGCGACATATAGCGTTGCTACACGCATTATTTTGTAAACTTATGAAAGAAATTACGATAGGTAGGTACCTATAAGTAATATCACTGGCTATGTTTGTTCCATACCCATTTTGTACAAACATTTTTAAAGGGCATTGCAGTTTAAATAGAACAAGAATTTTCTATATAAATATATTAATTGTCACAAAGGTACAGACAAAAGACAGAATCTATATGTTTGCGTTTTTAACTCACCTGAGAACAAAGTGCTCAAGGTGAGCTTTTCTGATCAGTCTTTGTCCGTCGTCCGTCCGTGTCAACTTTTCATTTAGACAACATCTCCTCTGAAACCATTGGGACCAAATTTAATGAAACTTACCTGGCATGTTCCTTGCATAAAGCCCTACCAAGAGTGTTCATATGGTTCTGGTCCATTGCATATCTTGGTCACTGGAGCTAAAATAGACTTTAAAAGTTGGGTTTTTAAAAATCGTCTTCTCCGACATCCCAAGGCCTGGAGCTAAGATATTTGGTATGAAGCGTCATCTAGTGGACCTCTACCAAGTTTGTTCAAATTATAAGCCTGGGGTCAAAACTTACCGCACCACATGGGTCAGTTGGTTTTACGTAGATTTATATAGGACAATTTTTTAAAAACTTCTTGTCAGAAATCCCAAGGCCTAGAGTTCAGATATTTGGTGTGCAGCATTGTCTAGAGGACCTCTACCAAGTTTGTTCAAATCATGACCCTGGGGTCAAAACTTGCCTCACCCGTGAGTCATTTGATTTTACACAAAGACATATATGGGGAAAACTTAAAAAAATCTGCTGCTCTGAAACACCAAGGGCTAGACCTTCAATTGTTCGTTGTAATGTCTCCCCCAAACCCTGCCCTTTTGGTGAGTCATTTTGTTTTTGCCCTGTCCATGGGTGTCTGTTCGTCTGTATGTCTGTCACACTTCATTTCCGTTCAATAACTTGAGTACCAGTTGACCCAGAGCCTTCAAACATCACAGTGTTATTGACCTTATTGAGTAGAAAAAAAACTTTTTTTGGTCAGTTGGTCAAAGGTCAAGGTCAGAGGGACCTTTAGAGTGAAACCGTTTCTTCCACTGAATAACAGCAGTACCATTTTACCCAGAGCCTTCAAACTTCATAGGATGATTGCTTTTACTAAATAGAAGAAGCTGTTTTTAAGGTTAGTAGATCAAAGGTCAGGGTCACAGGGACCTGTAGATTAAAAAGTATTTCTGCTGAGTAACTCTAGTAACATTACACCCAGAGCCTTCAAACTTTATAGGGTAATTGTATTAGAAGAACCTTATTGTTTTTAGGGTCCCTAGGTCAAATTCCCAGGGATCTCTAGAGTGAAAACTGATTCTGCTTAGTAACTGGTGTACCATTTTACCTAGAGCTTTCAAACTTCATAGGATGATTGCCCTTACTCAATAAAAGAACCCTATCGTTTTGGGGTCAGTAGGTCAAAAGTCAAAGTCACAGTGTCCTGTAGAGTAAAAAAACTAGTTCTGCTCAGTAACTGGAGTACCATTACACTAAGAACCTTCATACTTCATAGGTTAATTATATAAAAAGACACCTTTTGTTCCGCACGTCAAAGGTCAAGTTCACAGGGACCTGTTGAGTAAAACTATTTCTGCTAAAAATTTGAGTAACATTTAATACACACAGAGTCTTCGAACTTACTGCAAACTAATTCAAACTTGCGAACAACGGACACCCATAACAACCAATATCGATACTTTAAACTTGAGCAATGAGACTCAGCTGAGTGATTTAGGGCTATCATGGACCTCATGTTTACTAGTGGGCCGAGTAAACCCTACCAATCAGGGACAACAGGTTTTACATACATGTACTAAGATTATAAGCAACAAATTAACGAATTTTGACTTCAAATGAAGAAATGAAGGAATCTTAACAAATGTGAAGACACTACAACTCTTCTCTTAAATATTTTACCCCGCCCACTTCCCTGACCACATATATTGAAGTTTTGGGTTTTAAAAACAATTTTATATCAATAGATAGCATTCGGTTCTGATTGCGATGATTAAATAGTTTACAGATAATGCTTTGTAACTTACCTTATTGACATACCTATGCGTAAAATATTTATTATTTTGCCGAAAAAATGCACCACTGTTGTTTATTTTGCACAGTTTGCGCTTTTTTGACCAAATGCCATTGTATCAAGTGATTTGCAACATCTTCATAACAATATCCATGCAATGTGATCTCAGAAGTTATGTTTTTGTAGGCAGATCACTTGAAATGAAACTCATTTGCTACATGAAGTTGAATATATTATTTTCTGTAGAATACTAGTAGGTATTTACACTTGATTGTAAATAAAAATTATTATAGCAGATGCACTTACTATTTATTATCATGTCAGAACTATATGAATTTCAGTTCTAAGACCTTTAGGTAATATGCCATTGTACATGTAATTTATTCTATGTTTTTTGTGTTGCTTTGCTTAAGAGTAACTAATAAAACAAATAATAGTAATGTACTTTGTTATCTTTATCTCTTATTTGGAAACTGAATTACAGAAGCACATATGATTAAATTTGTAAGATTTGCAAATGTATTAGCTATCCAACCCTTAATGATTTAAAAATTATTCGTGAACAGTCTAGATGAAAAGGCATTTTAAAAGAAGAGTGTTCTTCATTGTTGTTCGGCATTCATGGATTTTTCTGTACTTTAGTACCAAGTTTGGTTAATGGCAATCGGCGAATTAGTAGTAATACATGTATATATTTTACACATTGACAGTAATGGAAAGCACTTAACTTTCCATTTAAAGCATCCAGATATATTGACAAGAGACAGCAAATTGGTTGAACTGTTTTAATTTCAAACTTTCTAACTTCTATATAAACATTTTATATTCAAATTAGACGAAACCTTGGGATTTTCTGTCAGGACCATTAATTCTGACAAACGCTGTCATTTCTTGACTCTTAAATCAATCTTTTTATATTAAACCATATTGAAATCTTACCCACTTCCCACATAACTGTAATGTAACTAACACTCAAATCACCTCAAATGTTTTCTTATTCCTCCTTTGGTAGTGGATTATCAATTATTAAAAAAAAACATGTACATACGGTAGTTGAAATGAAAAGTAATTAAGATTACAACTAACATATAATCATAAAAAATTCTTTATGCATTGTGTCATAAATTATCACTGTGAGAAAAATTATTGCTTTTTTAGTGACTCCCAGATGGGTGCAGATGCATAAAAATAAAAGGTATATACATTTTGAAATTCTAGAATAACTTTAATCAACATAAGTAACACTATTATAAATAATGACTAGAATTATGTATTATCATGAAAGACCTATATATATTGTACAAAAATCAATACATTTACTTTGATTACATTGTAATAGTATTGCACTGAAAAGCGAGATCATTACAAACTATCACTTGTGGTTCAACAATAATACCATTTCAAATTCCCTTAAAATGGCTAACTTGTGTATATTTAAGTTATAAACCTGAGATCAAGCAATAAGAAAGAAACAAGTTATATCAAATGAGAAGCAAATAAACATAAAAAAATATGCATATAGCATTTTGAGTATTTAATACTTGGACATACATAGCATATTTGTCTTCCCTTACAGAGTTAAGCACTTAAATCATTCACATGTTGTATCTGTATAAACAATATTACACTCTTCAGTACATACTAGACAGAACCAGTTAATACTTTCTTCAGCCCATTCCTCTGTGTATTTTGCACCCAGCCAACAAAACCACACATAACAGAACCCACAGTTCGGACAGTCACTACCAACACTGACATTGCTGTTATCATCTGGTTCATCTGGGAGGACATTTTTTGAACTGTTTGCCATTGTAGAGAAGAGGGGTGTCTGAAAAATAGGAACTGCCAGAAGAATCTGTGATTGGTAGAGATTTCGGTGTTGAAGAAGTACTTTCAGATTGAGTCGGGTCAGACACAGTGACAGGGGATGGGGATCGATCCAAAACTGAAATGTCTGTACCACACTCTGAATCAGGCTGTATTGTTGTGTCATCAGGAACAATCAAAATAGCAGGAACAATGTGATTACAAAAGAAAGTCTCACATGCTGGCAACAACCGGTTTAAGAAAAAATCTTCTTTAAACTTGACAGTCACAATGCCAATGTCAACAGCTGTCCAGACAACTAAATTTCCCAATGCAATACATGCAATGCCAATTCATCCTTGGATTTGTCCATAATACCCTTCTGAACTGTTTGATTTGAATATTTGTTTGTGCTGTCCTTTTTCAAGGAATTTTATTTTCTTCTGTTTCACTGCTTCATCAATGGTCATAGAACGTGCACTGTATGGACATTTGATTTCTATTAGCCTACTGTTTCCGGAATGACAATCACAACTTGCTATGCCATCTGGTGAACCATGGATGTAGTTGCACGCTTCAGATACCAAAAGTCCCTTTTGCTCTACTTTGAGATTAGTGTGATTTTTTTAAATTTCTCTACATATTGTCGCCTTGCTTTTTCTTCATTTTTGCGTCCCCATTTTACTGCAGGCACTTTAGACAAGTAGTCTTTTTTCTTCTTTCTTAAATTATTCTCAACTAAACCCTTATCACAATTGTCTTTTTCAACTGCTCTTAACACTTTGCCAAACTTCGTTGCAGTGATACAACTCTTTCTCTGCTGAAACCACTCATAATTCTCTTTTCGACCTCGGGTTACAGATTCTTTCTCACACGGTTTAGGGCTTTGAAAAGTTGCTTTCTCAATGAATGTGTTTCTCTCATGCTCAAACCCTAGGGTATTCTCACTTTTGAATGTTTTGTGTCTTATTCTTGTATTTGGCAAGGGTGTTGATTTGATAGTCACCTCATTTGCATATGCTAGCATCTCACTGTCAACATCCATCTTGTCTTCAGGCCTCACAGGTTTTGCATGTTCTTCAGTTGTAGGTTTTTTTCTAAACCGGCTAGGGTTTAGCACATGGATTGCAGGGCAATACTGTCCAAATTGATGGGTGGCACTAATTAGGTTGGCAGAAAGATCAGCAACAGCATCAAATGAGGGTGGTTCATGAATACGGATTTTTTGTCCATAGCTCTCTGCTGTCCTCTTATACACTTTGTGGCTTCTCACCTCCACCTGTAGTTCTAATTTGCTTTAGCTTATTATATTTTGTATAATACTGCTTTTTAGCTTCCACTTTCAGTCTCTTGTAAAGGTCCTTCAGTTCTTGCACTGTCCTTTGAACTCAAATAGCACTATCACCATTAAATTCCAGCCGGATACTTTCCCATAATTTTGTTCTGTCCTGAAGTGTTTTATATCATTTTTCTTTGACTCTATGATGCCTTTATGTGGCTCAATTAAATGCAACAAAATGTCTTTGTCATATCCTGTAAAATGTCCCCTTCTCTTTCTTGACATACTTTCTGTTTTACACCTTAGAATAAAATTTATTATGTAAATTTGGTGCTGCAAAAACAACACCAATTCAATTTTATCCTATCGGAAGACTACTGTTCCAGGATAACTAAAACTGAAGGTCTGTTAACCTCTGGACAGATAGTCTGAGACAAGCTAAAACCAAGTTTAACTTTCATTATGCAACTTAGACATAAACTCGAGATTAGTAAGACCACTATAATGTCTTAATCTTGACTAAATAAAACTTGAATTATGCAACTAGCCTCATCTGTTTAAGTACAGTATCCACAGTAGGGATCGCCAGTGATTTTGTCAGTAATAATTTGCAGCACTTTGACCTCATCGTGAATTGTAGATTGGGAAGGATTGCACCGTGCAGATATTATACCAAAATTTTCTGACAAAGGATTTTCATAGTACTTTACAGAATGCTTTAACTGATAAGGTCTTGAGATCTTGTATGTTCTGCATGAACCTTTGTCAAGAACCTGAGTCTCTAGTAAGTACTGCTTCACAGATTTGTCCTCAATATCAGGAATTTTTTTTTGTTACTAGGCCATTCTGATTAGTACTTTTAGTGTAAGTTTTTCAATCTCTTCCCGTTGTTTCGATGTTAAATTCTGAAATGTCCTGTGCTTCCTAGAAGTGGAAAAAGAGTTGATGTTCCCAGTTGTGCTGATCCCAAGAGTGTGACAGAGATACACAATTATGGCCTTCTTAGGAAGACTGATGTCAACATTAAAGTTAATACAAAGGTACTTTAACATAGCAGCAGATAATGAGGCTATTTCATTGTAGCTACGAAGTGCTTTATGCTGTTTGCATTGTAAGATGCTGCTTTTGGTGCTTCTGGCTTCTTCTTCATACTGTCTGTTGAGTGTCAGAACAGTGATCTGAAATGAAAAACACCCAATTTATTGTTTCTACCCCTATCAGCCCATTTGTTCTGAATATGTACTGGTAATTTGTTCAATATCATGTTAACACCAACCGGAGAATCAAAATACGCCAACGTGTTGCTGTACATTGTATTGTCTTTAACACTTTATATCTCAGCCTATATCGCACAGACCGAATAGCTTTCTATAGTCTTTCACACTTAATCTGGGGAACTGATCAAGTTTCTTTCTTAGGCTGTTTTCGACTATTTCCAGTGACCCGAATCTTTCTTGTAACCTTTCCCATTATTTAGATTTGTTGCTTGCCTAGGTTTCTTTCTAAATATGGTATGTTACTGGATCGTCTTGGCATTTGACAAACCTTGTCAATAGCAGGTCCTTTTTTACGAGAAACTGGCCTACCGTTTTACTTATATCAAATTCTTCCTGTATGGATCTTGGCGAAAAAGCAGGAGTTACTGGATCTAGAACTGATCGACTCTTCTGGCATTTGGTCTCTCTTGAATCTGACCCTCTAACCAATTTGCAAAGGTACATGATTAAAATGTTCCTTCAGTAACTACTTAAAGCATGATAAGATTTGTCTTTCGGAAGATTGGGTTTTCAAATGCAAAGTGTTCTGTAAGTTTTGGCTCCAATCAAAGATAACAAGACAGGAACTTTCTTGTCATCGTATACATCGTTAGACAAAAAATTACTGGTCCAATATTTCCTTATAGCAAGACCAACTATCTTCGTTAGGTTCGAAAACGTCTATTTTTCCAATTGAGAAAGACATTTTCTGATAGAGGATTTTCTACCTTGACACCGACTGTACAAATTTTGTTAATTTTCGCTGGAAAATTCAGCTTCACATAAGGTGATACGGGGGTTCACGCGGAGTTTGTAAATCTTGTCACCAGTTTTTTGTGTTGTTGATGAGAATTGGTCGAGAATTAGCTCATAATTCGCCAAAACATCGAACTCGGAAAACATGCGTAGGCCAGCGACAACTATTTATTTTCGAGACATAGATAGGTCGTTTCCGAACAAATCTGTTACACGACAATCGGTAACATGATTTTATATATAGTAAAGAACGGAGAAATCGTTGATAGAAATATTGTTGGTAATTGTATATAGTTGAGATAGTGATAGAATAGGTGCGAATAGCACCTTTGTTGACCGAGATGACTTTAATTGGTGTTTTTAAGATGTTAAATATATTAAATATTATATAGATATTTATTATTTACATAACATAACATGGAATGAATGACTAATTTATGCAAATGGACATCAAATGAGATTTCGTATAAGCTGTTAATTTGTATTTTATTATGATTCGAAAAATACAATATCATTCTGCAATGTGACAAATCACAACAAAACAAGTAGTCATAAAAAATGAGCAAAATGACACATCTTCACAAAACAATTCAAATCAAAGTTATTACAATGTACATCAGCATGCCAGTACGATGGTCAGCAGTTTAACAGAGATCTTTTACTCGGTGAGGTCGAGGCCAGCCGTGGTCGGTCCTAGCCCGGTGATATGGCTGACAAGGCGCAGCAGTTGGGACGTCTTGATGTCCTCCTCTTCGTAACGGTCCCAAGCATCCTCGAGACGACCATGGACCCTCTGGTACTTCTTGCCTCTGATCTTCAACAGGAGGTTGTCGGACACGAGGAGAATCTGCAAGTCGACAGTGGCGGCTTATTCACGCAGCTGCACAGTCAGCTTGTACAGACCTAGGTTGAACGAGCCCGTCTTGCCGTTCAGTCGCCTGTGCCATTCTAAAATGAAAGTTGTACATGGAAGTTGACAACACTAGCCATGTTCACTATCTTCGTTGGGCAGTCATTGGCCGACAATATCGCCCTAATTACGTCTTCCACGATACGCGGGGCTAGGGTGAAAAGACGTGTCTGTGCGACGATCTTAACCTGTCGACAACAGACGCACATAACAACATACTTTAAACCACAGTAAAACAAACATTATATTGATTCATAATTGTGTACGCTAGCCAACTTTCTTGTAAAAAGACGCAAAATAAAATCTATAGTGAAACAAACGTTGTAATTAAAAATTCTACTCTTCCGAAAATTCAATGTAAAATGCGCTTGATAATTTATTGCATTATGTCACGGACAATTGTATTCCCGTTCAATCACTACCCTGCTTGTAACTCCTAACTTTCTTGGCTGCTCCTGGGTTGGCAGGATGAATGTGACTCGCACCAGTGAAGAAGGTGTCCCCTAGCTAACGAACCTACGCTGGGCAAACCATTGCCTTGGTACGGACCAAGCATCTCCAGTACTGACGTCCACTTCGTAACACCTGTAATCAAAACACCTGCAAAATCATATAATTAGACCTAAATTCAAATATTCTTTGTTTGCCCGTTACCGACCCTAAGTTTTACGAGCGGGTCGGTAGGTCGGAAAAATATTTTATTATATTAAGTAAATGAATATATAATAAAATGAATATTTTTCCTGGTAAGCGGTGTAACAAAATGTAATAGCAGGATTTGCGACAAGGAAAGCTACACGTGCATTGAACTATGACAACAACACTACAGGTCGAACTATTTTCTGACAAATTACTTACTCCTTGGGTTTAGGTGAAGCCATCACTTCTGACGAGCTTCGGCTTCCCCCTTCACGTACCCGCATCAACGATCTCGAACTTCGCTGGAAATCAGTCGGTATATCGTCGGTCAACGGACAGTCGTCGATGGATGCGTCGTGAGGTGCTTTGGGTTGATCGAACTCTCTGTTAGTCAGGTCGAAGAACACGGATGGGGACGGACAGGACGTGGTTAGGCCGCTGCGTCATCTGCTGTCGAGTTGTGAAGATCACGAACCGGCATCTCCATGTCCATAGCTTCGGAGATCTGCGCTTCGTCGTCGACGGCCATATCAGTGCATTGTCTGCATGTCCACGGGCGTAAGAGGTCGCCTCTCCTCATCAGCAGGTGCTCCTGTGAAAATAATAAACATTTCCAATTTACGTTATATGCGACGTAATAAAGACAAATAGTAACATTAAATGTCCACTCGGAAATTTTTTTTTACACTAACTAGGAAGCTTACATCAAGTTAATTTGTCTCTACTATAGTAAATCATTAAAAATATTAACAATATGAACTTAAAAGATAAACTTTAGATCGTTCTACAATTGCCTTCCTTGACGTCAAGTGTTGATCAGCGGATCAACTCTTGATGATAATTTAATTATTTATACAAGTCACATAAATTTCAAATTATATATTTCAAATTATTAATAAGTTATCGCTCGGACAGAGAAATATTATAAATTACTAACCAGTGCCACATTTCCGGTGAACCCATCTGCGGCACCCGTCACAATAGATGGTATGGGACCGGCCGGTGATGTTAATGTTACACTCTATACAAGGACGTTCTGCCATGGTTAGTCAAATGACTGATGGAGGACATTGTTCAGACAGTTTTTATTAAAATCTTTTTCTGATGTAGACGAGTGAAAAACAGATTTCTTCAAAACATAAAAGCGCTATCACAAAGTGTCTTTTTCTTTTCATCCTAAAACAGTAACTATGATTATAATAGCTCCCTAGCCATATCGGAATTAAGGGCAATGAGGCAAAAGATAAAGCTGCCAAAACAGCTCTTATTACTGAGGTTTTACCTTTCTGTGTTCCTTACAGTGATTTTAAACCCATTGTCAATAGTTTGTACAAAATGTCTGGCAGGCAACTTGGGAAGATCTTATGAATCAAACAAATAAATTGTTATCTATTAAACCTGTTCTAGGAGAGTGGTTGTTATCTTCTAGACCATCACGCAGAGAAGAAATTGTCCTTTTTGGTCTACGTATTGGACATTCTTACCTCTTTCACTCTCATCCTCTGAAGGGGAAACAAGTCCCACTGTGTGTTCCTTGTTTTACGAAATAAATATTTCAATGTACAAAACATGCATGAGCTGTTTAATTCTGTTCAGACTTAATCTGAATTTTTTATAAAAAAATATCAACATTTTAACAAGATATAACCGTTTTAATTTTTACATATCTTAACAGATATCAAATAAACCTGGATATTAAGCCGTAAGATTTGGAAATAACGACTAAGACTTCAAAAAAGTTAAAAAATTCAACATATAAGCAGCAGAAAAACGTGGTGGAGGAAAGGGAGGTGGATGTTAAACGAAATTTACACAGATAAAGTGAGTTCAAATTCTGCACAGAAAAGAAAAACCAGCTTTCTTCTTTGTTCGCGAAAAAAAGATGTAAAGTGCACATGCTCAACTAAAAGTAGATTCGCGAGTTCACGGTTTGCAGCTGCTTACCAGTTATACGGTCTACGTCCGTAAATAGTAATAATAAATGGAACCCTCTCGTCCATAAAATATTTGACACTAATAAAATACATTTATGGCCATCAAGTTGTTCTTCCGGAAGGTCTGAGAGTTTGCGTAGCTTGTAAAACAAAATTGAAGACAAAGAGGTATGTAGGTTGTAAATGGACTTTTATTTAAGCCATTATAAAAATCATGAAAACCAAACATCATGCACATTCAGTAAAGCATAGATCATATCAATTTTGATTTATCTGGGAAATAAAATTCCGCCACAAACATAAAAATCACATGTAATGTTGGTCTTTATGGCCGCCCAGACAAGCAAACTCTAGAAACCTTCCAGATGTTAACAAAACAAAATTAAACTAGACATATCACATAAAACACTTCATGGCCGATGAAAATACCTCGACGATGCAAAATACAAAAGATGGCAACTAGAATGACTATTATATTATTGCTGCCAGAATCCGTCAATCATACAATTGAGCATACAATAATATAAAATATGACAACTGGAATTACTATAATCAGTCAATGAAATAGTTCGAGCATACAATAGAACAAAATATGTCAACTGGAATTGCTATAACATCATTGCTGCCTAAGTCCGTCAATGAAAATAGTTTGATCATATAATAGAACAAAATTTGGCAACTGGAATTACTGCAACATCATTGCTGCCTAAGTCGGTAAATGAAAATAGATTGGTCATACAATAGACAAAATTTGGCAACTGGAATTACCGTAACAACATTGCTGCCTAAGTCAGTCAATGAAAATAGTTTGATCAAAGAAAACAACACAAAAAGTTAAAAAAAAACGGTTTGAATATACTAACTACATACAGTTTGAAAGCATGTCAAATCTATTCATTGTAAATTATCATTGCTGCCTGAGACAGTCAATAAAATTCACTTGATCATACAAAATACTAACATGCTTAATAATAAAGTCATATGGAGTCCAAATATATTATAAATTTCGACAAAGCTAGTCAAAATACAAATACATAGAGGATATTTTCACGAGTGGCGCAACCACGAGTGAAAATATCAACATATGGTGTTCACGAGATGAAATAAATTTCCATCTTCCACTATAAAACAAACAAATTTTCATTTTATTTTATGCCAACACGTCAAAAATGGGTTTTTTTAATGACATTTTTAATCGGGGCCTTCAATAAATTCCCCATGGTGAGCCCCAAATCAGTTAATGCGTACTTTGGTTACTGCGCACAAAAAAAGTGCAGACAATCTCCAATACATATGATAACTTTACTTCTGCTGAAATAAACTAAATACACTTTCATCAAATAACATTTATTTTTGTCTACACAGTTTATCAATATTTATTGAATTTTTGCCATACATACTTTAATTATAAAAGCGGATTAATACTCAATATTCAATATTCAATCAATTGAATTGAAAGTCGGCCATATTGGATATTGTCCATGTGAGTTATGTAAACAAATCAGACATTTTAAATAATTTATGGCGAATTTCATCATTGTTCACAACTAGGAATTCAATATTATAACTGGATTTAACAAGGTAAATAAATTTCACTCGCTGTCACTGTCTGAAATACAGCGGATTCTCTTGTATTTACGTGGTGGGGAAATTCCTGAAGTTTCATCAAGCAGGCCAGCTTTTGGACTGGAATTTATGACCTGTTGAGATAGTTGCTGGGTTGCAGTTTTAGAGGAATTGAAATTGAAAGTAACATTTCCATGAAAGTGACTGTTCATGAAAAATCCTCTTTGTGCAGGACCAGATTCACTATTTCCTACAATCATTGGAGCAGTGTGGTTCTTGGCTGAATCAGGTAAAAAAGTAGTTCGGGCACAAACAGTGTATTATCAAAATGGTAATTTCACTGATTCAAAACAGTGTATTATCACTTTTATCTCACTGATATTTCCCTATATTTCATTGGTAGGCATAAAATAAATTTTGATAATGTCCATGAACACAAGTACTATATCATTGCTGCCTAAGCCAGTCAATGAAATGACTTGATCCTGTTACAAATTAAAAATAGTTAGTCACATAGTTTGTTACAACCAGGCAACAAAGGACAGTCAAGTGTTTCCTAGAACCGCACACAATTAGGACGTAAATACGACTGAAAAGCATTCTAGTGCCATCTTCCTAATTTACGTATTTGTGAATCTGTGAAGTTGTTTGAATGTGCGAGTGTTGCTCCACCAATACGAAAACTATGAGAGGTGTATACCTTTGGGTCCAATCCTAACTTAGAAATGCATTTGTTTAGAATATGGATAAATTGTTTTGTTGTAATCGGTTTTCCTGACTCATTAAGAAAAAATGGCCCATTTTGTTTAGGACGTTGTTCCATGAAAGCGAGAACAACTCGGACTGGACATAGACTTGCGCATTTATGTGACTTTAGAGTGATGTTGAAAGGTGACGAAGAATGTTTGAAATGATTAAGGCAGACATCTAAATTGACTGGTTTGCCTTTTTTAAACTTGACCGATACGTCAGTGACCGAGATAGTGTGGTTTGCCACATTTGAAATGGCTATTTCGCCTACCCGAAGAAGTGCAAAAAATGCAAGTGCGAACATAGCTTGCACTAGTGTAATGTTGTAGGAAGTTTTGAATAATTTCGGTAATACTGACACCAATTTCTTCAAAATCCCTATAGTTATAGGTTGTCTTTTGTCAGAACTTGGTGAAAAATGTTTACATCCAAGTAAGACACGTTGTACTAAAAAGCTATGCATGTCATCTGTAGTGTTTACACCTTGAAGTTTATTTATGTTATTAAGTGCTGATACTCTAGAGCAAATTCTGTTGTATTTAATGCCCAAAGAATAGCAGTATGCAACAAAACTTGCTAATTTGTTGTTGGAGATCCTTGTCTTAGGTTGGGTACCATAATGAATTATGTGGAAGGAACGGAAATGTTTGAAAGCTGCACGATAAGACTGTCTTGTGCTTTTAGCCAAAGATCCTTCTAGCAAAGAGCTGACCACTTGTTTTAATGGTGTCTGAGTAGAGCCTCTGGAACATGAGTGGCTACTTTGTCTGCGAAATGGGCTGTCTTTAAGAACTCTTCTATCTGTAAACTAGAAAGCATATCTGCTAAAACGTTCTGTATGCCTGGCACGTGTTCTGAGCATACAAGGATATTGTGCTTCATACAAGCAAGAACCATACGTCTTACAAGAAACGTGACTTTAGCATCCTTACAAGATTGTTTATTTATGATGTGTACTACTGCAATATTGTCTGTGTGTAAAACCATGCATTTGTTTTCTAGTTGAGAACCCCACACTTCAAGGGCTAACGTAATAGGAAAAAACTCCTTGTACGTGATATGTGTATCAGCTACTGCTGTGGGCCAAGTCTCGTAAAACCAGTGTGTGTTATAAATAGCCCCATACCCAATTGATACTGAAGCGTCCGTAAACAGATGTAAAGTTTCACTCGTTAACCATTTTTTATCAAGTAAAATATGTTTTCCATTGAAGTGTTCAATGAAATAACACCAAGCTTCCAAATCACGTCTCCCTTCTTTAGTTATTGTTACTCTATGGTGAGGTTTGTGAACTCCTTTTGTAAGATCTATTAAACGTCTGAGGAAAGCCCTACCTGGCAGCACCACCTTCCAGCAGAAATTTAGTAAACCCAAAAGAGAGTGCAGATCGCGTAATTTAATTTTTCTATGCGATTTGTAGGATGCCAGTAAGTGGCGAAGTTTAACAAGTTTATCTTCTGGTAACCTAGCTTCCATTTTGTTAGAATCAAGTTCTAAACCCATTAATGTGAACACAGCCGTTGCTGTGACTTTTTTCTCACGTTTTATGGGGACTCCAAGAGTTCTGCATAAATCGAGAAAAACCTTCAAATCGGCTTCGCATTTGTTTGTATCTTTGGGGCCCATAATAAAGAAATCATCTAAGATATGCAGGATATTACGAATTGAAAGTTTATGTTGAGCTATCCACTTCAAACCTGAACTAAAGCGATCAAAGATGGCACAAGAAGAGCTAGCGCCCATGGGGAGTGAGCGATCATAGAAATATGAACCCTTGAATTTGAAACCGAGGAGAGGATGGTCAAGTGGATGAACAGGTATGATACGGTAGGCAGAATCTATGTCGGTCTTCGCCATTAAACAACCCTGACCCATAGCCACAGCATGGTCAAAAGTTGAATATTGGAATGTGGCAAGGTCTGGATCAATGAAATCATTAACTGAGTTACCTAGTGGGTAGCTTAAATGATGAATAAACCTGAACGAGTTGGGCTCTTTTTTAGGGACTACACGTATAGGGCTAACCATAAAAACGTGAAAAGGCGGGGTACTGAATGGGCCTGCTATTCTCTTCAGAGCAATTTCGTTTTTCAGTTTTCCTCTACAATTTCAGGTAGATCGTAACAGGATTTAAGATTAGTAGTGGTATATGAGCATCTGTCACCCGTGAAACCTAACCGAAAACCGTTCTTAAAACCGTCCATTAGATAATCTGCCAGTTTGTAACCTTTAATCCAAAATGAAAAGGGTTTTAATTTAATGGGCGTAATTTTGCTACAATCCAACAATTTAAGGTTGTTTTGACTTTCCTGATTTGTACTGTGATGAGCCAGACTGATGTTGATGGGCTTGTTGGCTGGGCAATGAGTCTTGTCTGACCAAAGTTGCAGGATTTTGTGGAGTGGTTACCGCGACAAAACCCGCAGACATGTGAGTAACATTTGACAACTGAGCAGAAACCTCGTCTGTTAAAGGGCCAGCATGTATTAGGAAGGAACTCTCCACCAGTTTGAGCCGCCGGAGCGGGTGGACTGACGAAAGGGCTGCGATGTGTGGGACGTTGTAGTTGCCAGAATCCAAAATTCTGAGTGCATTCGGTCCCAAGGGATCTGGACCTGTTCTCTTAGTGTACGGAAACGGTAATCATACAGAGTCCATGCGCTGCCACGATTTTTTTATTCAAGGTCGCGTACCAGTTCACCGTATTTCATTAGGGCCGGGGTTTCCAAAGGATATTTCATTGTGTAATATGGCAACAAATCTCATGAATGCTGTTGTCTATTGGTGAATGTTATATATTTTTTTGCTTTTTGGTAGAAGGTAGGATGTTAAATTTGGGATAACCCTTGACATGATTAAATTGCAGTTGGAAAGAGGAATGATCTTGGACAGTTGCAAAGTTGAAAGGCAGTAACTCCCCAAAATCCAAGTATTTGTGTTTCGAAATTTTCTTTTGAATTTTTTGTTTATTTGTGTACAAATAGGGGCATCTAATGGAGAAAATGACTGTCCATTGTTACCTGTCAAAGAATTTTTATGGGTAGCCAGAACCCTATCCAGTAAACTGCCCTCACTGTCTTCACTGTCTGACGATGTATCAATCTGTTTCTCAGACCCCTCATCTGACGAGTCTGTGTCAGAAGAACTACTTGACGAAGATTCTGACAAAGGTGGAGGAGATCTTCTTCTACGTTTCAAGTTTTTGTCAGGCCGCTTTTGACTACGGCCTCTCTCTGTATGGACAGTATGCTGAAGACGCTCTGTCGTGGTAGAATCTTCGAGATTAATGTCTCTATCATCATTGCCCGCCATTGACTTACTAACAGTTTTAGCTGCTCCCTTATGACCTCTTGCACTTGTAGAATATACCTGTGACATTTTAGTTGTATCGCTTGGAGCAGAGCAGCAAGGCGAAGTACATTTGGATTTTGTTGCTGAAGCAGCCTTTCTTTTTGCCGGCATATCTGGAAAAGGAAAGGTAAACTGACATGACATTTCAACTTTTTATGACATATTGCCTTTACCCAAATATATATAATGTCCACATAGGTATACCAGAGAGTGTCCATAACACATGTGCCTTTACATATGCACAAGTATAAACAAAAATGTCTAGGTAGCCCTCATAATATGGTTTTAATGGACGAGCCAATTGAATAGCCCAGGAATATTCAACAATGCCATACAATCTGTGAGACCGGCTGAACATTTTGATCTAAATGATTGGGGTAATAGCCCATGAAGATCTCGGGTACTCAGCCCGGAAAATCTCGGGTATTCAGCCCGGAAAAGCTCGGGCATCAACCTGGAAAAAAATCTCGGGTACTAGCCCGGAATGTCCTCGGGTACCAGCCCGGAAAATCCTCGGGTAATTGCCCGGAAAATTTTGACATGAAAGTTATCTCTCATTAAAACAACATGTGTAACTGCCTGGTGAACATTCTGGAAGCACTGTCCATAAAAATTAAAAATGATGATTACAAAATTCATAAACGATAAATCTCTGTCTCCAGCTCGGAACCAAATAAATACACAATTTCAAAAGTTTAGTGATGCCTCAGGTTCAAGCCTGGAAACTGTTGGTACATACAATTTTTCGTCCCTGGCTAAAAATAATTAAAACAAATAGCTATACTTAACTGCATGGACAGCGATCACTTCCGACTTCTGCTAGACATTACAACCAAGGCCCATAAATTGGAATATAGTTTTCTATTGCCCTCGTCAGAGAGATGTACACCATCAGTTGAAAAAGCTGTTTGTGAAGATTTATCTGCCCAAAAGCCTTTCAACCGCCACAGAGTTGACGATATTTCTTCAGTGAGTAATTTATTCTCCTATTCAATTCGTCAACTTCGAAATTAAAGTGATTGATGTCAACAGAATATTTTGTTGGTTTAACAGCATGGATTCTGCATAATGTCTGACACACAACTACTTTTGGGATTTCAAGCATGTACAATAAAGTATCAACTAAGTCCGTTTTGAAAGTCCGTGATTGCTTCCAAATTCTTCCGAAGGTACTCAACTCTCGCGCCTGAAAAACCAGTATATTGCACCAAGAATTCTCGGGGTGGAAGGTTTAGTGAGAAATTTAAGTCTTCACTGTCTTTCACGAATGTTTTGAATCGTTTTACAAAAGAATGTCCGAATATCTGAACCTTGAACACCATTTGTAAATTCCCAAGTGCTTAAACGTCCGCCATTTTGAAGGAAACGAACCAAGGAAAATAGCACAACACTAGAAATTGTCCAAATAATGCAAATATCCCCTGTGAATTCGAGACGCGATATCTACCGTAAGGTGAACAAATGTAATTGTCATCGTATGCAACTGATAATGAATAAATTAAACGAAATTTACACAGATAAAGTGAGTTAAAATTCTGCACAGAAAAGAAAAACAAGCTTTCTTCTTTGTTCGCGAAAAAAAGATGTAAAGTGCACATGCTCAACTAAAAGTAGATTCGCGAGTTCAAGTTTTGCAGCTGCTTACCAGTTACACGGTCTACGTCCGTAAATAGTAATAATAAATGGAACCCTCTCGTCCATAAAATATTTTACACTAATAAAATACATTTACATACTATCGATAACTTTTGAACTTTACCTCACTCATTGCTCCATTCATTGATTGATTGATTCATTCATTCAACAAGAGCAGATTTCTGTGAAAACCCTGGCAATGTACAGTCAGATCAAATTGAGTTGTCAGCAAGATCAAATTGAGTTTTCAACTTCTGCTGTTCAGTTACACAAAACAAAGTCTTGTTTAATTATATATGTTTTCATTTGAAAAGTTAACATGAATCTTTCATGGTAATGGAATTTTGAAGAATTCTTCACAAGATTGTCAACAGATTTCCACCCTAAGGCATTCTGAAAACATGGCTCTCCTTATTGTACATCCCTCTGAAAAAGAAGACTGAATTTAAACCCTCATAAGAAAAGTGTGTCCAACAGTAGAATACATTTTTAACTCTTATACTGGTGCTTAAAATTATTGAGGAAGGCAGTATAACACATGGTATACTTAACAGACACAGAGTGATCACAATAAATTATTATAGCTTAATAGAAGTAATCCACGAATGAGCATTGTACAACACGAGCCGTGACGATTGGACTGTGCCCAACATCGCCTCCAACCTCAGTCACAACCTGAAAATATATATATACCCAACGGCAGCGACAAGTACAAATTAAAATACATGACAATTATGGGCGAGGAGGGCGGGTATAAATTTAAACTTTAGATTTTTGATTCTATCTTTCAAGCGATTCTCTTTTAGCGGGATCTGGAAACAAAAGGAATGCGGTGCACCGTAAAATCCTTGAACTGTAATTTATTTCATGTAAACATGGTAAGAAACCACTAAATACCGGTATGTTTGGCTACTTACCCTCAAAATTAATAACATGCCTCCCAATAAAAGCAGCTATCTTTTAGATATAGCTGACATTATTGAGGAAGGCAGTATAACGCATGGTATACATGTACTTAACAGACACAGAGTGATCACAATAAATTATTATAGCTTAACAAGCTGTTTTCCAAACATGGACTATTCTTCACTTAATCTGGCCAAATTGGCATACTGAGTACTATAAAACAGAACTAATGCAGTGTTCTAATTTAAATTTGTTTTATTCAGTGTTTGGCAATGTTTGTCCACGGCTCAAGTCGGGCTGCCGCAAATCACAAATGGCTAGCCCTAAACATACAATCAATTCAAAAAATATATACAACCACAAATCAATATGTAATACAAAGTATAATGAGTCTTATCCTGGGAAACAGCGATAAGGCTCTGAATGTTATTTGAATATATTTTTATACTTATTTCGCTGACTGCCAAATGGTAGGGCCAGCGACAAACTTCAACATAAGTTGAAGCAAGCGGCAAAGCGGGACCACCGCCAATAAATTGGCCCTCAGCGAAAAATTGCCATGGACAAACCAAACACTACACACAATGAGTTCATCAAACAGGTTTCAAAACAATACACATTTTCAAACTAAGGGTATGCCTAATTCTCAAACACGTGCATTCTGTGCTTGCCAAGGCCTGTTCATACGGTACTGCTGGATCAACTTCTCCAAATGTGCTGACAAGTTATTCAACAGTACATCAGTACCAACAGGTGACAAATGAACACCGTCAGGTAGATATAATACGCCATTGACTGTACGCAAGTCATGGTGCTTCAAATAATAACCAACAATGTCACAAACTCTTGATGCAGCATAGTTATTCAACCTATTCCTGGCCTTATTCATGGCAGTGTTATCAAGAGAGAAACGCCACTGTCCACGTGGAAAAATTTCAGACCATATGATTTTAACATTGCAAATTTTTTCAGTGATCATTTTTAAAATGTCATCAATACAATATCTTAGTTTGTGTAATGGTGATAAACCAAGGTCATTGCCTCCACAATGTATTAAAATGAAGTCAGGAGTGTCCCCTACTTGTAATAATGTATTAAGTTTTTTATTTAGGTTCAACAATGTCAAGCCCCCATAACCTTGCCACCAAATAGATGCTTGTAAACGTTCCAGTCCCAAATGAACACCACTTGGACCACTTCTAGCTGCACAAAATGCCCTCTTGACGATTGATGAGCCAATACACCACACATGGACTGGTTGTGTATCTACAATACTTGGTTGTAGTTAAAATGTGTTGAACCTTATACAAAGCATGAACATGCAGTAATCTAACATACCTATTATAACAGATTTGGCATGCAGAAAGATACAGGTCTGACATATGACTTATAAGCATCAGAACTCCAACGACCAGCCACTTTAATTTGCCCTGATGACCAACCCATATCGGCAGCAGTAGAAGCTGCGCCTATTCACCAACACGAAGAAAGCCAAAAAAGGCCAATGTGTATGCTGCTGTGAAAAGTTTTGTTTCAAACATGTTCAAACAAACCGATGGCAGTGTTGTTACAATCTTAGATAATAAAGGAGGGGTTATAGGCAACCGGGTATCAGAATTGCCAGACAGTGAACGTCTATACCCTTCCAAAAGCTTTTTTATCAAGAAATGTTTATTTGTATCAATGACAGCATTGAATTTACACTTAAAACTGAGCGCATTAATGTAGGCGCGAGCAGTTCCATAAGCTTACCCTGCTAATGACAAATAAGCAATAAACTGTACAACATGATTTATATGAGGAGGCCATGTTTGGTCCATAGAGTACATCTGACGAAAAACTCGGAAACGTTCCAAGGCTGTATTATATGACATGGTAGTATTAGTAGATTGGAACATTCCAGTTAATCTGCTAGCTTCGCCCTGTAAAGAATGGACAGAAAGTCTTCGGGAACTCTCTCTGGCATCAACTCCGCCCCTGGAGCAATGGACCTGAACCTCTTCCACTGTTTGCGAGAAATGGAATCAGCAATAGCATTCATACAAGATGATATGTGTGCCGCTTTAAACAAAATATTGTGTCTCATTGCCAACAAAACAAATTGACGTACCAACACCATAATACGTTTCGATTTGGTAGTTTGCTTGTTCAATATTGTGACCAGGGCCTCATTGTCAATATACAAAACTATTTTTTTTTTGTTTTTAAGGGCTTTCCCCCATAACGTAATTGCCAACAGCACCGGCACCATCTCTAAAAATGACATGTCCTTCAGCAAAGGACTTGCCGCCCAATCCTCAGGCCAACCAAAATACACCCATTTCCCAGAAAAATAAGTACCACAATCCAAGTGATCCGCCCCAGCACTATCAGTGAAAAGCTGCAATGTATTTGCATCACACCAAGTTTGCTCTGGAATGTATGTACTGCCATTAAAGTCATTAAAAAATCGAAGCCACATCAGTATATCCTCTCTCAAGGACACTGAAACCTCAATTTATGATGCGGGTCTTTTAACCTAGCCATGTTGTCATAAAAGCGACGCAAGAATGCTCTACTTGAACGAATGGCTTTAGCAAAAAAACACAATTTACCAACCAACGACTCCTTAACTCCTTCAGAGACACCTTCTTCTTTTGAAGAAACTGGAGCAAGCTTTCCTTAAGTTCCCGGACTTTATGTTGTGGAATTCGAATAACCAAATTATCTGAATCCAGTTCTAAACCCAAAAATATTAAAACTGTTGTGGGGCCCACTGACTTGTCTTCTGCAAGGGGAATATTAAGGCTTTTGCATATGCTTTCAAAACAATCAACCAATTGCATACACTGTGTAGTGCCCCTTTTGCCTGCAAAAATGAAGTCGTCAAGCAAATGGTCAACAGTATTCAAGTCTGTTTGCTTTAAAACTAACCACTGAATAAACGTGGAAAACTGTTCAAATAATTTGCATGATATACTGCATCCCATGGGCAAACACTTATCAATGTATATTTGACCATTTAACTGGAAACCCAATAAATGGAAATCTATTGGATGTATTGGTAATAAACGAGAGGCTGATTTTATATCTCTTTTCGCTATTAATGTAGATTTACCCAAAGAAAACACCATATCTGCAACTTTGTCAAAAGATTTATATGAAACCGTAGTATAATGCTGAGAAATACGATCATTTATACTAGAACCTGAAGGATGTGACAAATGTGTAATTAGACGCCAACCCCCATCTGCCTTTGGGACCACACCAATGGGGGATATTTTTAAATTAGCTAGTGGAGGAGTTTTAAAAGGACCAAATATGCGACCCAAAGATACTTCTTTTAGAACTTTTTCTTGAATCACTTGCCGATACTCTAAAGCAGATTTTAAATTGTTTGACATAGAAGACTGTCTTGACCGAGTGTACTTTAATTTGAACCCATAACAAAAACCATTCTCCAGTTCAGTGGCTGCTTCTTTGTTTGGATAGCTAGAAAGGCATGTCTTCAGAACAGAGCAGTTAATAGGTGTATGACCTAGGTCCCATAAACCGAGGGGGGTTGGCGATTCCTGTGGCATTACGTGACCTAAAGCCGTGTCTTTGCATTCCCTGGGTAGCAGATGATTGCGTATACTGGGCATTATGGGCACGAAAATTATTGTGGTGCAGTCTAGGTTTAAAACACTGAAACTGCTGATGAGGACCGCCACAGTTTAATCAAGCATGCAAATAAGTGTAGTTATGTTTTTGACATGTTCCTTTAAAATTAAAGTCAAAACACTTGCGACTAGACTTGGGGTCTGGACCGGGGTTCGACTGGGTACTAGCTGGCGAAACCATGTGTATGAGCCAAAGCTCATTATTAACATCCGACCATTTGCCAGCCGGGTTTGCAGCCATTTGATGCCTAAACTGCTCGTCATAGATTCGCCAACCAGTTTCCCCATGTATTTTTTGCCCAAGTCTAACCGTATTTATGTATTTCAAAATTTCCTGTGTGCGTTCAGGATGAGCGGACTGAATGAATACCAACATAGCATCAGTCCAGGTTTCAATAGTTGTGACTTTTTTAGTTGAACTCTGCGGTTTAACTATTAAATCGCCCGATGGGCCTGCAACAACCACAGTCCCAAACCACAGTCACTGTGCACCAGCCCCGCAAGTTCATTGTATTGGCCAGAAATTATTTTGGCTTTAATGGCCTCTGGCACAGTGACCCCTAGCTCCGAATGCGCACTGGGAGTCAAGTGAGGTTGCTGTACACCAACATTACCTTGGTCCACCAACGGTGGATCAACTGCCTCTAACTCAACCATGGGGGGTACCATCAGAGCCTCCTCTTGCTGAACATCTATCTGAGGATTTGGCGGTGGAGCTTCTTCACTTCTTTTCTTGTTGGACCCAGCACCCACAACTTTGCCCGGATGCTTCCGCTTGTTTCCTTTTCTGGTGTGCATGATCAACTGAAAAATGTGATTCACCTAGAGCTATTTTTCAATTTTCAATTATTATATTCTATTATTAATAATGTTTTAATGATTATATTATTATTAATATAGGACATTTAATTTTTTTTTTTAATTTACTATATATATATATTTTTATAATACAAATACGCTCCTGCATATAGTTCGAAAACCGACCCTTACAATTTCAACATGAACAGACATAAAAAAGATTACAAAAAAAGATTGCACTTCAATATTATGAATAGATCTGTATTTTTTTTTCCATCGATTAAAAATTTTTATTAACACCTGCACAATCAGATGCTGAACGGGCAACAGACAGCCATAAAATGCTAAATGTGCAAAGACAGATTCATTCATGATAATCTAATGTCATCAATTGCTTAAAATGTTTAATGTTACAATATTCTACAGTAATCATGATATTAAACAAAACAAATCCGGTTTCATATGATTTGAAAATCCACGACAAATCCTCTTGTATTTCAGCCATCCGTATGAAATCTGCACCTCAACTGTTAGGCATAAAACCAATAATCACTCCTACCGTTGTTAAACTGTAAAATACCAAAAAACACCTTTGGAGTATAAATTTAAACTTTAGATTTTTGATTCCAAGCGATTCTCTTTTAGCAGGATCCGGAAACAAAAGGAATGCGGTGCACCGTAAAATCCTTGAACTGTAATTTATTTCATGTAAACATGGTAAGAAACCACTAAATACCGGTATGTATGGCTACATACCCTCAAAATTAATAACATGCCTCCCAATAAAAGCAGCTATCTTTTAGATATAGCTGACAGTATTTCACACTCACATTTTATGTGTTGAAAGTGGCCGTAATAATTGAAACTTTGAATCCAGCCCCTTTTTCAGGTGCAGATTTCTGATGGCCTCAGATGACAATTACGCTACAAATCATCAGATTTGTTGGAAAATTTAACAGCTTCTTTCATGATGTTTTCAAAGCTGTAAATTGTAAACAAATATATATTTTAGAGATCTGTTGCTGACAGAGGTTTAAACATCAACAGTAGCAGAAATATCACACGGATACTCATCCATGGAATTGAAGGACATGCTATCTTAACACCCTTTAAGTTTCTTCTCCTCATTTTTGTCCCCAGAATCGTATTTCTTTTGCCATTTTTAAGGCTCACATAAGAAAGTTTATTAGATGTTTTTTTCGCCGAAGGGCGAGCATATAGTTGCCGCTTTGTCCGTCCGTCCGTCCGTTCGTTCGTTCGTCCGTCCGTCATAATTTTGTCCGGAGCATAACACAAAAACTATGAGAGATATCAAGACCAAACTTCATAGGTAGTTAGATCTCATTAAAGACCGACCTTGCTGACCTCAGATAACCTTTTAGTGATTAGTTCTTATGGCTATAAAATATTGCCATTACTTCATGGGTGATTTATCACTGTAGGGAATCTGTAAATGTTTACAAGGTGCTGCAGACAAGTGTGTAATTCAAGGGGTTTTGTGTGATAATGTATCTTGTAACAGTACCTGAGCATCTGATCTTGACTTCAAAGGCCATAAAATCATTATCTCCTGGTCAGGTGCTCTGCTTAGTAGAACATTTCCATTGAAATGTCTGAAACCTGTGAAGTAACACTAAGGATTACTAGAGAACAGTACGAAACTGTTTCTCATTTTTTTGAATTCAATAACTGGAATTTTGAGGACTGTGTTGTAAAGTCAGAATGGGAGACTATTGTAAAACAACAGATACAAGAACAGCAAATGGAGCAACCGGACATTATATCTGGAACTGAACGGCCGCAGACATCTGGTGGCTGTGACTCTAGTAGTAATGATGATGATGATAGTGGTAATGAGCATGGAGATGCTGCTTCCGTTGTTCGAGATAATATAGATAGCAGGTGCAACTACTGCTTCCTGGTTCCTTGCATTACTTCTCATAGACCCATATGGTTAGGTCAGGGAGCGCAACCACATATTAGAAACAGCCAGATACGGAAAGTACGATACAAGAAGTACTGGACTATGCTGTCAAATGCAGGAGCTTGGAATATTTCCAGATATATTCAGAAAAAATGTCAAATGTTAAACAGCAAAAGGTGTGTGGACGATACAGTTTGGACTTGCAGGGAGGTTATGCCACAATGTGTACTAGAAGTAGTAAGACGTTTATATCCTAATCCTGAAGGACAGTCTTATATGGGACATAAGTGGCACTGAATTTCCTCTCATTGCTACTACAGGATAAATCAACAATAAATCAATAAACAAAGGATATTATTAACATGTATCACTGTAATAGAAATAACATACTTCATATTAGAAGTGAAAAATAATGATACTTTCAGTGATAACTGTTATACAGTATAGAATTTACATTCATTAGAATATATATATATTTGAGATTCTGTTGCTTGTAAGTTCAACCTTACTATAAAATAAATGTGTATCAGTCATTACTTTTCATTATTCATCATCACTGTCCTCCTGGTAATGATCAGAATCATTCATATCATCATTGTTTCTGTCCATAACTGGCAACTGCTGTCTGCCATCAAGCACTTCGACAAGCAGTGCCCAAATGTCATTCACAAAACTGTAAGTTTTTTTTTTTGTAACGCTTTTTCCCTAACTGACGTCTGTTGTGGTGTGCCTCTTCTGGGTTCCATCGAGAGGTAAATGGGCGGTCTACATGTTCATTCCAGGATATAATAGCTAAGTTCATGTGAATCATGTATGACCTGTCTTTGTAATGAACACGCTTGTCTAAGTAAATTAAACATGTGTTATTAAAACTTTCTACATAGTAAGTATCACTTGAAAGAGCATAATCTTCAGCATTTTTGTAAAGTGTTAGTGAATGGAGAAACTGGGTCAACAAGCGAACTGCTGATGCATCGTTTACAATAATATAATCCGGCACATAGTTTGGAGTTTTGCATTCTGAATCAATGGCACAGTTATTATGATCATTTTGGAAGTGAGGAATGCAATTGTCAATTATTTGACGCAGTGTTTGTGCATTATTGTCACAATTATCAATTGCGTAATACATATGATTACGGATGCGAGAGCCCTTGTCCGCTAGCTGTGGATGCCAAGTTACTCCAATATTGCGTCTTGCTCCTGAGGATATCTTTTTCACACCCTGAGTAACCGGTTTTGTTGCATGCCAACGCTCATTGCAATTTCTCACATCGTTTTTGGTCCGTATAAATTTGTTGACTGATAGGTTACGGTCATGAGTATGAATGTTCACCTTTACACTTTGTCTTTCAAAATCAATGTACATTTGTTCACAACCAAGTTTTTCATGTTTTTGTGTAGATGGTTCCTGATTCTTAGTAATGTGCTGAAAATTAATCACTTTATGTGAATGTTGTCCAAGGGTAACATGGTCTGTATGGTAACTGTTTTTTCTACAGTGGTGACGAGCATCAGTCATTATTGAAATTCCATTTTCACCTTTGTCTTTGGAAAGCTGTATTTCATCAAAAAGGGCATACTGAACTGATTCTCTGGCTGTAACAGAAATAACTGCTGACAATGTATCTGCTGCTTTGTTCCGAAAATGTTCACTTAAAATTCCAATTTCTGCAAATTGACTAAATCTTTCATATCCAACTTGAGAAATACCTGAGCAAAGGTACGACATCATCACACGGTAATTTACAGAATAGTTTTCTGCAAGTTCACTAGATGAGGCCCATTTGATCATGTGTCCATTTTGGCAACTCCACACTATCTCTGCAACATGCCCACAAGTTGAAAGTGAAAAAGGCCTAAGCTCAAAATCACAGTGTCTATGATGATGACATAAAACTTCAACTAAATCAAACAGTTTCTTTTTCTCACATAAAAAAGTTGAATATTTTGCATTTCCTAAAATACTGTCATTGCTGGAGGTTGAACTGTGTTCTCCTTTCCTACTGTCACTTGTTTCTGGTTGATTTAACACATGGTCGAAAAAATCCTTCAGTGTTTTTAATCCATTCTTCCTCTTGTATTGTTCAAATTTGTTTTCAAACGCCATCTTTTCCATATCATCAGCAAATGACAAATCAAAGTGTTTTCTGCTTTTTGTGTAACTGTATGTTTTAATTGTCCCGTCACTCAAACGTTTCTTTTTATTTACTTTGTTACTGACAGAATTTGAAATATCACTAAGACTCATGTTGCTGTTTCAGTGAAAAACTAAATACTTTTATTCCACAAAAATATACTTAATCAAGTGAAAATTATCTTATAAATAAATTACAGATATATACTAACGGAAAAATATAACTGTGCATACTTCAAGGTATAGAATTTTTTTTAATATTAGGAATAGTAACATAAAACTTTGCAAATTAGCCAATCAACGTTTTATTTCTAACAATCAATACAAACACTTCAAGATGTAAAACAATTTTTACAGTAACAAGGCGCAGAAGTTGACAGGTATGAAATCTGATTTCACAAGGTCAGTATCGTGTGTGGCCTCCATTGGCGTTCAAGCAAGCACGGCAGCGACGAGGCATAGAGGCAACTAAGTTGGCGATAACTGCCTGTGGAATGGTGTTCCAGATGTTGACCAATGTCTGCGCTAGTTGGTCCAGCGTGAGAGGTTGGTTACGTCTTTGACGGAGGCGTCTCTTCATCTCATCCCAAACGTGCTCAATTGGTGAAAGATCTGGTGAAACAGCGGGCCAGGGTAAGACACTCACGTTTTGCTGAGCCAGAAACCCGGTAACTACACGTGCTACATGTGGCCGAGCGTTGTCTTGTTGAAACGTCATGTTACGCCCTTGACGTTGAAGAAATGGCAGCACGTGGGGTATGACAATCTCATCTCTGTAACGAACACCCGTTAAATTGCCACGGACAATTACAAGCTGGGTCCTGCCTTGAGATGAGATACCTCCCCAAACCATTATCGACCCACCACCACCAAAACGTTGACGTTGAAAAACACAGGGATCCAAGTAACGTTCTCCGCGACGCCTGTATACACGAACTCGTCCGTCCGAACTTTCTAAGTGAAACCGCGACTCGTCAGTAAACAGAACATTATTCCAATATGCTCTTGGAAGCCTTAGATACTGTCTGCACCACTGACGTCGACGTTGTCGATGACGTAAGAGAAGAATAGGACGTATCGCAGGACGTCGTGGAGTAATGCTGTGCTCTCTTAATCGGTTTCTAACAGTTCGTCCACTGATAGGTCTCAAGCCAGGAATTGTTCGTGCTGTTAATGTGGCCGGTTGAAATCGATTCCATAGGTGTGTAAGCCGGATATAATTGTCTTGACGGATTGACGTCACACGTGGACGCCCTGGACGTGGTAGATCACGGACGTTGCCACGTTGCTGAAATTGTCGCCAAAGTGCTGATATGGTGTTTCGGTGAACACCAAAACGCTGCGCAACCGCATTTTGAGCAATGCCTGCTTGGAGCATACCGACGGCACGTAGGCGATCATTTTCTGAGATGCGTGGCATTGTCTTCAAAGACTTAAAATCCAAATTAAGGTGTTTTTCTGAACTGCTGGGTAGCTCACTATAATTTGACGGTTAAAATAACTCGAAACAGCATGTACGAGGATGTTAACATAAAGAAACACGTAAAAAGCGAGACCGTTACGGGCTATACATTTTGCACGTGCAACTCGCGAAAAGCAGTATTATTGAAACAAGATTACCTTGTGAATTACACAAAAGAAATCTGCTAAAATAATTTTATACCTAATAAAAGATATTAAGTATTTTAGTGTGCACAGTTATATTTTTCCGTCAGTATATTTTAATACAAATATTCTGCAATAGCTGATCAATGAGAAAATGGTTTCACTGGTGTAACAAACTGTCAGTTTCAATTTTGAGCGCAATTTTCTTACTTCTAAATTCAGGTCAAGTTTGAAAACAGTGAATCCTATAGCAATGTGTAGACAGAAATGCCTTGACCAGTTAACATTTCATTTTACACTTTACCTCTCCATTTGACCTATCATAAATTAAATTGCCTAACCTGATTACTGACAGGTGCTATAAAATCTGACCACAACATAATTGCACTAGCTTCAAATCCCATTAATGTCAATCACAGGAAAACTTCTACGGGAGAACCAATGTCGGTCTTTAAGGAGCAGTGCAGTGCACAAGAACCATAACTCTTGCTTAATTAATTTTTGAGTTATTGCCTTTTGAAATTTCTCATACTTATTTTTTGTGCGGGGCATATCTCACAAAGTATAAGAGATATTAACAAGAAACTTTATTGGTAGATAGATCTCAATGAAGAAGTGCAGCGTGCAAGAACCGTAACTCTATTTTGCATAATTTAGGAGTAATTGCCCTTTGTTATTTTTCATACTTTAAAAAAATACATATTAAACAATAGCCCTTTTGGAATTGGCATTTATTCGGGGAGCATCCATCGGTTCTACCGATTTCTTGTCTTGCTATTTATTAAATTTATTATAGCAAAAAGAAGCTGATGTTGGTGTGCTATAGCACACGAACAAGAAGCAGGTGATGTTTTGGCTGTATCTTTCGACATTAAGTTTCTTCTTTTCTGTTTAATAGAATGTGCTTTGGCCGTACGTCGAAAAGTGGTGTTTAGGGGCAGTTTCTTTCTTGCAGCTGATGTTCAAGACCAGTGGTTTTTTTCTGAAATGTATTTTTGTTGTCTTCACTGCTGTAAGAATAACTGCCTTTCTCTTTTCAGGTTGGTTTATTTGAATTGTCAATGAGGTGGACACAACTGAATTGTCGTCACTGAATTTCTGTAGGAAAATAGTCTGTTTCACCGTAAGTTGTTGCTTATTGGTAAACAGAAGTTTCAAGCAAGAGGAAATCTTTCAGTATACTTATTGGTGTTTTTCTTTTCAATCTGGCTTTATTTGAGTTAGAACATCCCTCAGAATATGGTAGGACTTGTCATTTACTTGTATCTTTATGGAAATTGTTTATGCTAAACTAAAGTTCCTCATTTGTTTGTGTGCACGTCATTGTGTGTTCATTTGGCTTCAACAGTGGCACTCTACAAAAGGCACAGTTGTTGGTGAGAGAAACTTCTACCATGTCGATATCACTCCAGTGTTTCTTTTCTTCTCGACTGACTCAGTGTCCTCCAATCTTTCAGTTGAAGTTATCTGGGTTTAAACTGTTGTAGTTTAATTTATCTGGTCTTGAAAAAAAAAAAACACTTAAATCTATAAAGTCAAAAGACTTGCCAGGTTCAGCAAGTGCCTATCGTTTATTCCATCATTCTGTGAAATCTGCAGTTTGTTATCACTTGTATTATACATTCGGATCAAAGTTCAGATTGAGCTTTTAGCTTCTGCTTTTTAGTGAAACCAAATCCTGTTTTAGTACAAATAAGTAGACACATGGTAATGATAGTTTGATTTTTGCATACGAGGCATCAAATTTCCACTCAGGCACTTTTCAAACTTAGCTCTTCTTATCTTTAAGAAAATGATCAACTAACATAACTGTAATGCATCTTTTGAACCACTCCGACAGTTTCAAAAGAACTGAGCGCTAATTGTCTAACACCACATAGTAGATGGTTATCCATAACCTCACAATGACACATTTAATGATAAAACTTTAAAATATTCAAAAGTTCTAGGGTTTTCTGCAGTACTGTCTTAACTGCCCTCTATAACTCTATAACACCAACTCTCATCATATGGATGAATTTGCGGTAGGGGATATACTGCTTTCTTCTCGTTCTTGCAATGACTTATTCTTAGTATAGTTTTCATTTATTTTCAGCAGATTTTAAGCGTCGAAAGCAAGTGTGAATATAGAAGAAATGAGTTGATATTTCAGAAACCAACTCAACAAGGTTTGAAAAGGTTGACAGTTTTGAAGCGTGGTATTTTCTATTTTCTCATTATCTCCCCTTTGTACCTTTTGCATGTCCAAGGCATAACTCTTAAAGTATTAAAGGCATTTAGTTGATATTTGGCACATTAATTGGGGGCAGTGGTTAAAAATGAAATGTTTAAGAACGATAACTCAAACTGCACCCAGTTTGGAATTATTTCTCTTTAATTTTTTTCTTAATGTTAAAATGCTTGCCCTATGCATATTTCCTAAATAATAAAAGGCATTGGAACTTCAAGGCCGAGGGCTTAGATATTTTGCCTGAGGTGTGATATAGAGGCCCTCTACCAAGATTGTTCAAATCATACCACTGGGGTGAAAATTTACCCCACCATAGGAGTCTTTCTTGTAAAATAAAAAACTTTTCAAAATCTTCTTGTCAGTGATTGTAGACCCTATTCCTTAGATACAATGTATTTGGTATGTGGCAATGTATAATTTACTTTTGCAAAGATTGTTCAAGTTATTTCTCTAAGTTCAAAATCTACTCCACCTTGAGAGGTTGGGTCTATTGTTTTTCATAATGCTTTATGGAAAAATCTGCCTGTCTGAAACTGTGCACCCGAGAGATTGAGTATTTTGTATGTAGCATTGTTTAATAGACCTTTACCAGATTTGTAGAAATTATGTCTTAGAGTCCAAATTGGCTCCACCCCGTCGGTTTATTTGTTTGAAACACAATTTTTATGCCCCTACTCTGCGGGGGAGGCATTTAGATTTGCCCTTGTTTGTCCGTCCGTCCTTCCGTCCGTCTCTAAAGGTTGTGTCGCCTGTAGCATCAAAAGCGCTGGAGCTAGAGTCAAGAAACTTTACAGGAATGTTGATCATCATGTGAAGTTGCGCACCTGGGGTTCTGTCCGTCCGTCTGTCCGTCCATCCATCTGTCCCAAAAAGTTGTGTCGCCTGTAGCTCCAAAAGCGCTGGAGCTAGAGTCAAGAACCTTTACAGGAATGTTGATCAGCATGTGAAGTTGCGCACCTGGGGTTTCTCGTAAAGATTTATTTGGAACTGTTAGAGTAATCGCCCCTTACTTAGTCAAAAAGAGTGATTTTCAACTTGTGTCGCCTGCACCTGCAAAAGCGCTGCACCTACAGTCAAGAAACTTTACAGGAATGTTGATCCGCATGTGAAGTTGCGGACCTTGGGTTCTGTCTGTCCGTCCATCCATCTGTCTCAAAAAGTTGTGTCGCCTGTAGCTCCAAAAGCGCTGGAGCTAGAGTCAAGAACCTTTACAGAAATGTTGATCAGCATGTGAAGTTGTGCACCTGGGGTTTCCCGTAAAGATTTATTTGGAACTGTTAGGGTATGGCCCCTTACTTAGTCAAAAATAGTAATTTTCAACTTGTGTCGCCTGTACCTGCAAAAGCGCTGCACCTACAGTCAATAAACTTTACAGGAATGTTGATCAGCATGTGAAGTTGTGCACCTAGGGTTCTGTCTGTCAATCTGTCCGTCCATCCATCTGTCCCAAAAAGTTGTGTCGCCTGTAGCTCCAAAAGCGCTGGAGCTAGAGTCAAGAACCTTTACAGGAATGTTGATCAGCATGTAAAGTTGTGCACCTGGGTTTCCCGTAAAGATTTATTTGGAACTGTAAGAGTTATCGCTCCTTACTTAGTCAAAAATACTAATTTTCTACTTGTGTCGCCTGTTTCGCAAAAGCGCTGCACCTACAGTCTAAAAAACTTTACAGGAATGTTGATCAGCATGTGAAATTGTGCACCTGGGGTTGCCCGTATATATTTATTCTTTATTGTGGAGACAGTATTTTGAGTCTTCACACCACAACAGGTTTCTTGTAGTTGTCATTTTGTTAAACCAATCTTATTAATGATTCAGCGTGTATTGCTAGCTATATTTTAGCCTTTTTGACCTTTAACCTAATCTATTTGAAAAAGCTTGATAAAACTTGCTTCATGCCAAATTTTAAAATTCTAGGCCTTGTGGTTTCAGACAAGAAGATTTTTAAAGATTGTCTTCTATACTGTTATTTAAAACTTGTGACCCCTCGGGCAGGGCCAATAGTGACCCCAGGGACATTTTTACGCCCCCACTCTGGGACTGAGTGGGGGCATCTGTGTCCTATGGACACATTTCTAGTTTTGAAAATCTTCTTGTCAGAAATCATAGCCTGGAGAACTTAGATCTTTGTTATGCAGCATTGTATACTTGACCTTTATAACGATTATTCAGATTATCTCCCCAAGATCAAAATTTATTCTCTCCTCCTGGGGTTGGGGTCACTTAATTTATATAGACTTATAAGGAAAAACAAATAATTCCTTTTTCTTACCTTCACCTTTTGACCTATTTCTTTGATTTGCAGCTAAAGTAAGGAAATTTGAACTGTACTTATAATTTTGCATGCATATTTCAAATACAACCATAGCTAACATTTACCTTGACCTATTGACCTACTCCTTTGTTTTTACAGCTGCAATATGGAATTTGACCTATATTATTTTGGATGTAGATTTAAACTTTGACCATTAGCCCACAGGACCTTAACATACTTTCTTGTTTTTGCAGATACAGTTTGAAAATTTAAACTATACTTATCTATCTCACATTGACCGTGACTTACTTTCCTGTTTTTTGAACCATTCAAATAATTTTGCCTGTAGTTTTTAACTATCCTCAGCCGAGATTGACCGTGACCTACTGACCTTCTTTCTTGTTTTTGCAGAGACAGTAAGGAAATTTGAACTATACTTAAAATTTTACATGTGGATTTCAACTTTGACTTTGGCTGACATTGTACTACTGATCTACTTATTCGATTTGAAGCTGTGTCTTTGAAATTTGGACCAGATGAATAATTTTGCATTTAGATTTCAACTTCAGCATAGCGTGAGTCCTTAATTACTGCTCAAGATATTTACTTGAATTTCAAAACAATATGTAGATAAAGTAATAATAAGTGCAGTGATTAAGAATCTTAACACTACCTGGTCATGTTTATTAAATATCTCCCTTAATTATACCCTCACAAACGGAGTTTGGACAAGTATACAGGAATCGCTATGTCGGATGGTCTGTGGTCTTTGGGCTGTGACTTCGTCATGCATTAAAGGATTCTAAAAAAGTTCACACAAATGTTAAACTCATTGAGACCATGTGTTGCATACAACTCCCAGCTGCGTATCTCCAAGGTCAATGTCACTCTTAGAGGTTGTCCATATTTTGTGTCCGCTTTGTAAATTTATCATTCGTCATGTGATTTTGAAACAATTTGGCACAAATAATGTCTACATGATAACGATATGTTGCGCTGATTGATTTTTATAGAAAAGTTATAGAAAATTTTGTGAAAAGTGTAGTAAACAAACTGTATAACTTTACCTTGCTTATTTAGTTCTTACTGGATATTTTCCCCTCTTGCCTCTGACAGCTTGGGATATTAATCACATTCAGTGATAGCTCTAGTTATCTTTTATAACAGTAGTTTTATTTCAATTTATACTTAGAACAAGAGGGCCATGATGGCCCAGGATCGCTCACCTGAGATCTTTGGCTGTGGGTTTGCTGTTAAGAAAACATAAGAAGCAGTATTTCATTTTCTAATTGACGATTTGTATCTGCCTACAAAACAAATATCTAAAATATCAGTAAATAAATAACCCTCTCTGACAGAAAGTAGAAATATCTATTATTAGCTATGGTGACCTTGACCTTGACCCAGTGACCTCAAACCCCATCTACGGGTAGAGGTCCATGCAAGGAACCTACATATCAAATATCAAAGATATTGGTCTATAAATGAAGGCTCAATGAGGTAAAGTAGATAATTCTCGGTGATCTTTACATCCGTTTGAACAAGCCTGGTAAAAATCCACTAGACAATGCTTCATGCCAAATTTTAAAATTCTAGACCTTGTGGTTTCAGACAAGAAGATTTTTTAAGTTTTTCTTCTGTATTGCTATGTAGAACTTGTGACCCCTCGGATGGGAACAGTAGTGACTCAAGGACATTATTGAACAAAGTTGGTAGAGGTCTACTAGACAATGCTTCATGCTAATTTTTTAAACTCTAGGCCTTGTGGTTTCGGACAAGAAGATTTTTAAAGATTTTCTTCTATATTGCTATGTAAAACTTGTAACCCCTCGTGCGGGGCCAATACTGACTCCAAGGACATTAATTGAATAAAACTTGGTAGAGGTCCACTAGACAATGTTACACACCCACCAAATTTCAGACTTCTGGGCTTAGCAGTTTTAGACAAGAAGATTTTGTTAAAGTTTTTCATTCTTGTTACCATAGCAACCAGACTTCTTCATGGAATGGAATTTTTGAACAACTTTGCTAAGGCTTCATGCAAGGAACAATTCTGCAAAGTTTTATCATCCTTCACTTAGTGGTTTAGAGGAGATGTTGTTTAAAGTATAAAAAGATAAAAAATCAAAATCCATAAAGTCCCATAACTCCTGCAAAAATCAGTCAAGGGGAAATCCTGAAAATATGCACAACTACACTAAATGCTGAACATTTCTATAAAGTTTCATTAAATCTGATGATAAATGTAGGAGGAGTTGAGCTGACAAAAGACAAAAAGTCCCATAATTTCTGCATAAATCAGTCAAGAAGAAAATCGTGTTGATATGCACAACTACACTAGATACTGAATATTTCTAAAAGGTTTCATTGAAATCCAATGATGAATGTAGGAGGAGTTGCACAGGCAAAAGAAGAAGATCATGGAAATCCCACAACTATCAGTGGTAATGATGTAAGCTTTCATCTGAATCCAGTCATGTGTGTAGGTGGAGTTGCTCTGACAAAATTTGTGACAGTCAGACATGGACAAAATCACTTCATGATGGGAGACATGAATAGATGGTTGATGTATCTGAAAATAGTAGAATGCAGATTGAAAGAGCAAAGAAAACAGAAATAAAATTCAGCTGTTGTCATATTGAGAAAAATACACGACAGTCAGACAGAAATGTTTGTATTGCATGTACAACAATACATCGTAAAAAAATAAAGTAATTTGCTTAGTTTATTCTGTGAAATGTATGTATGAAATATATGAAAGTTCAGTCATTTTAAGTGCGTAGTTATGGAAAATTAACGGTTAATGTATGGTTTCTAATTTATTTTCACATCATATTTTTTCCAGAGATTGTGTGCAGTTTGACAGAAAAAAATACACACTCAAGACGAAAACTAACCTGATTATCTGAGATTGTTAACCTTTATTAGCGTGGACAGGAGTATAAACAACAGCAATGTCTGACTATTGCAAAGAAGACTAGCGGTCAACACGTTTCATCAAAACTAAAGAAAATGAAGTAGAATTTGGTGTGTTAGATAACTATCCTATTATGTCAATGGAACAGTCTAATAGAGTATTAAGCCCTTCTTGGAACAAGTGGGGGTATATTGCTAGATGCACATGTCTGTCCATGACAGTGACCTCCGCCACAAAAGCTGGCGTATAGTCTTGAGTTTTGGTAGTAGTAGTAAATGTTTTTTAGAATTTTGAACCTTGGTGCAATAGAATTGTCTATTTGACCTCTACCAAGATTGTTTAAATATCCTAAACTAAAAGAATTTTCTATTCTTTCTTTCATTTTGGTAATAAACCAGTTACATTGCACTTATCTTTTAAGCTGTTACACTAATGTAAGCAATTTGACCCACTTGCTTGTATATTGCATGCAGTTACATTTTTTATTGAAAATCTTAATGCTTCTATTAATGGTATCCTTTTCCTGTTAAGTGTTAAATATTACATTGAATGAGGTTTAATTAGACTTGGTTGTTGTTATTCTTTTTGTATATTTCGATTTTTGTACTTGTGAATGACAAAAAACAGCACTAACCTATGTTGTATAAATTTTGAGTGAAAACAGGATTATTATGATTCATTATTATACGCCCGTCAAAGACGGGACGTATTATGAGATCACCCATGGAGGGTGGGCGGACAGGCGGCGTCCTTATAATTGTCCGGAGCATAACTCAAACACTATCAAAGCTATTGCCTTGAAACTTCCTAGGTGGATAGATCTTATTGAGACGGAGTGCAGAGCATAAGAACCATCACTCTGCACTTCATGATTTTGGAGTTATTTTCCTTTGTTTAATTTTCTTGTCCGGAGCATAACATCCTACGTTATCAAATTTATTGACTTGAAACTTCACAGGTGGATAGATCTCATTCAGACAGAGTGCAGTGCACAAGAACGTCACTGCACACTTCATAATTTTGAAGTTATTCCTCTTAGTTCACTTTTTTGTATTTGATGTTTGTCTGGACCATACTCCTACATTATCAAAACTATTGACTTGAAACTTCATAAGTGGATAGATGTTATTGAAACAATTTGCAGCGCTCTTGTTAGAAGCGAAAGCTTCTAAAGCTACACACCAGATTTTCTAGTTACAATCAAATGACCGCCTCTTATCCATACATTCGCGTTGAAAAATAGTACCATAAGTTGTATATGTTTTCATTGCAGTTTCGATAAAAGTTCTTTGATATTGCAGAATTATGTTGATTTTGAAAGCATGATGTATAATTTCATTTTTTTGGCAAATCAAACTGTTCATCCGCAAAAAAAATTCATTCATAAAATGACTCGAAAATGACTCAGCAAAATTTTAACCCATGCGTCACCGTGACCCGAAGCGATACTCAGCAATGCGTTAATCAATAACACTCAGAGTAATGTCAACCCGCCCATACGTCTGCCGGACCAATCAGAACGCTCGGAGTCGGTGACTTCACGCTTGTTTCAGAGTGTATGCTACTGTCCCATTTAATCTCCTAATTAGAGTTTGTTAGCTGTGTAAACACTAATGGATTGCTCACACGTGACGGCGTTATATGGGGAAAAGACAATAGATTAAACAACTTCCAAATGAGTGTATATCAAACTGATAAAATTACGGGTCGATTCCGGTGTATCTCCGTATGTGTTTTTTTTTTTCAGAAATCGCCAATTTTCTTTGTTGTAAAAATTACCACGCGAAGACACTTTAAATATTTTCGGTAAATACATTATTTCTGATGAATATGAATGAATAATATAATTTTCATTACATAGATTCAGTTATTTATGAAATACAGGTCGATTCCGGTGTATCTCAATCCGCATGCGACTTTTTTTTTCGAAAATCGACGCTTTTCTTTCCGTTGTAAAAACTTACCACCCTTGGAAACTTCATATTATTTTAGTTAATATACTATTTCTGATGTGTAGGAATAAATTATAACTTTCGACTTAAATTCAATATATTTATGAAATACAGCTCTATTGCAGTGTATACGAAAAATTTTCGCAACATGCCGATTTTCAGTCACGTTTAAAAACTTTCCACTCGAAGATACTTCAAATTCCTTCGGTAAATTATATTAATGAATAATATTATTTGTATTACTAAAAATCAGGTTATTTATGAAATACAGCTACTATTCCGGTGTATATCCGTATGCAAGAATTGTCCGCAACCCGGCGATTTTCATCGTCGGATACCCACGGTTGATTATTACATTAATCAAACCGTGGGAAAAATGAATCAATTTGTGTCGATATATAGCAACAAGTGCCTAAAATATCGACCAATGAAATCGCGTTTAACAAAACTTATACTCTTCAACGGAGAGGGCAGAAAACTCTCAGAAACAAAATGGCTGCGCCCATGGCGAAAACTTGTTTCGCGTGTCTTGCCAATATGACAAGGCAAAAACTATCGCCAACTCAATTCTTCGACAAGCAGAGACCACTATAGTGATATTTTACCTAGTATTAACATTTCGCCCACATTTTCAGTTTTGAACTTTTCACAAACAGAATTAAACATGTCGTCTATGGTTGCCGCCATCTTGTCTGTAAAATCGAATGTCGTATAGAACGAGCGTTTGGATTGGTTTTAATTGCCTCATTAAATCGTGAGGGAATCAATGAAATAGCTGTCTTTGACACACCTCTTATCGACTAGATAGCGTCCAAAAATCCCACGGCTGATAAATGTTAATGGATCGGCCGTGGGTATCCGACGATGGGCGATTTTCAGTCTCCTATAAAATCTTTCCACTCGAAGATACATGTACTTCAAATTCCTTTTTATATCATATATTAATAATTAATGATATATATTTTTCAGAAATTTTGCTTAGGCCTGAAATATAGGTCGATTCCGGTAGTAATGGTAAGTTCCGGTAAAACGTTGGACCGCCCATCATACTCTTGTATCTTAGCACTGACTCCTGAAATGACCCTCCAAAATTTGGGGTCAAGGGTCATTGACCTTTGAGATTCAGAGTCTAGTGGAACCCCTGTGATTAAATTATCAATGTCAATAAATTTACCTGTTTTCCCGAATCTTGATCGTATCAATTGTCCGTTTTTTGGCGATAATTCGCATTTTAAAGAACGGAATATATTGTGTTTATGCCAATCACAAAAAAAGTATTTGAAGTTTCCTTTAAACAAGCAATTTCTTGATTATACACAGCAGTTTCCCGAAACACGTTAGACTGAACGAAAACATTTAAACAGTTCCTATATTCGGATATCGAAATTCGGATAACTGATGGAACGTCCGAAAATCGAAAATTCGAATCTTTGTATATAATGTATATAATAATGTATACATTTTAATGCTTTTCTTGAAACACCTTCAATTGATTATTGATATTAAAGCACAGATCTCCAAATATCTTGGTCATATTGAAAGTACGGATTAAAACATTTCAATGAAAACGTTTGGGGTTTCATCATGACCATGTTTTGCCTTAAATTAATTTCATGCCACATTTCTTATACAAAAGATAAGATCCAGTCTGAAATTATTTATACCTTAAAAAAGATTTTTAAAGTATCTGGCAGAATAGGAATCTTTATGCAAGTTTACTTCATGTAAGGTCACATTATAAACTTGTCACAAGAGGTTAGTCTGTATAGTCATTATGATTTAGTCAAATCCGAATAGATTGATATCCAATTAAATTACATCTTTTAAAACAGCACAGAATGTTTTGAACATGGTCATGGAGTCAAGAAATTAGGTTCTTTTAGCTTCTGTGTTGTCAGTATAATTGCACTTAAGGCGGCAATATGTATTTGCAGTATTATTTTTATACATTTCAGGTTATTTATCTACTGTTTTCACATCTTAATTATTTGCTCACATGATTTTGTTACTTTTTCATGAACAGTTTACTTACACAAAAATATATTTGATTTCTGTGTTTTCCTTGACCTAGATATAAGCTACTGTCAAGTATTTCAGTTTAATAGAGATCATCATGGTATTACCCCTATTTTTAGCTCACCTGTCACGTAGTGACAGAGTGGGCTTTTCTGATCACCTGTCGTCCGTCCGTCCATCCGTCAGTCCGTTAACAATTGGTTTGTTAACACTCTAGTGGTCACACTTTTGCCTCAATTGTCATGAAACTTGGTGAGGATGTTTGTCTCATTAATATCTCGGACGAGTTCGAACATGGGTTATCAGGGTTGGAAACTAGGTCACAGAGCCCAAATATAGCAAAACCTTGTTAACACTCTAGAGGCTACTTTTTCAGTCCAAATATCCTGGAAATTTGTCAGAAATGTTCTAATGATGATTTCTAGCTCAAGTTCAAATATGGGTCATCTGGGTTCAAAAAATAGGTCACAGAGCCCAAAAATAGAAAAATCTTGTTAACACTCTAGAGGTTACATTTTAAGCCCAAATAATCTGGAAATTTGTCAGAAAGGTTGCTTTGATGATTTCTAGGTCAAGTTCAAATATAGGTCATCTGGGGTCAAAAACTAGGTCACAGAGCCCAAATATTGAAAAACTTTGTTAACACTCTAGAGGTAACATTTTTAGACTAAACAATCTGGAAATCTGTCAGGAAGGTTGCTTCTATGATTTCTAGCTCAAGTTCAAATATGGGTCATCTTGGTTCAAAAACTAGGTCACAGAGCCCAAAAATAGAAAAATCTTGTTAACACTCAAGAGATTACATTTTCAGCCCAAATAATCTGGAAATTTGTCAGAAAGGTTGCTTCAAAGATTTCTAGGTCAAGTTAAATATGGGTCATCTGGGTTCAAAAACTAGGTCACAGGGCCCAAAAATAGAAAAATCTTGTTAACACTCTAGAGGTTACATTTTTAGCCCAAATAATCTGGAAATTTGTCAGAAAGGTTGCTTTGATGATTTCTAGGTCAAGTTCAGATATAGGTCATCTGGGGTCAAAAACTAGGTCACAGAGCCCAAATATTGAAAAACTTTAACACTCTAGAGGTAACAATTTTAGACAAAATAATCTGGAAATCTGTCAGGAATGTTGCTTCTATGATTTCTAGCTCAAGTTTAAATATGGGTCATCTTGGTTCAAAAACTAGGTCACAGAGCCCAAAAATAAAAACATCTTGTTAACACTCTGGAGGTTACATTTTCAGCCCAAATAATCTAGAAATTTGTCAGAAAAATTGCCTTGAGGATTTCTAGATCAAGTTCGAGTATGGGTCATCTGGGGGTCACAAACTAGGTCACAGAGTCCAAATATGGAAAAACCTTGTTAATATTCTAAAGGTAGCATTTTCAGTCCAAATAACCTGGAAATTTGTCAGAAAGATTCTATGGATGATTTCTAGCTCAGAAATATAGTTTCTCTGGGGTCAAAAACTAGGTCACAGAGCCCGAAAGTAGAAAAAACTTGTAAAAGCTCTAGAGGTTACATTTTTAGTCAAAATGTCCTTGAAATTTGTCAGAAAGGTTGTTTCAATAATTTCTAGCTCAAATTTGGATATGGGTCATCTGGGATCAAAAACTAGGTCACATGGTACAAATATGTAAAAAAACTTTTTAACACTCTAGAGGTTACATTTTCAGTCCAAATATCCTGGAAATTTGTCAGACAGGTTTTTTGATGATTTCTGGTTCAAGTTGGAGTATGGGTCATCTTGGGTCAAAAACTAGGTCACAGAGCCTAAATATCGAGGAACCTTGTTAACACTCTAAATGCTACTTTTTCAGTCCAAATATCCTGGAAATTTGTCAAAGAGATTGTTTCAATAATTTCTAGGTCAAGTTCAAATATGGGTCATCTCGGGTCAATTAACCAGGTCCATAGCAACTTTGTTAAAAGCAGTCATACTCAGGTGAGCGATACAGGGCCATCATGGCCCTCTTGTTAGATCATCTGTTTCGAAGAAAAAATCGAGCTATTATGATCGCTAGGTCGTCTTCCTTGGAATACAAAAACTTTGATGTAGCCCGTTACTGAAACACTAAAAGGTATCACCACAAAACTTGGAATATTTGCTTATAATGAAAAGGTGCAGTTGTAAGACAATGGGCTTTATTCTGAAATATATTTTTAGAGTTAAGCCCCTTTTCAACTTAGAATTTTTGTCAAAATTGGTTATTAAGTAGAATGATTTCAAATCTATCAAAGGTATCAATATGAAACTTGAAATATTTGCTTATTATGACAGGGCACAGTTGTAAGACAAGGGGCATTACTATGAAAGTTGTTTTTAGAGTTCTGCCCCATTTCATCTTGAAATTTTTGTTGAAATTGGTTATTGATATAGACAATTTTGAAAACTATCAAAAAATTGTACTCATTCTTGGCATACTTGCTACTGAGGACAAGGCACAACGAACAGTACTAAGTGATCAGTGTTTCTAGAGTTATGCCCCTTTTTCACATGGAAAATAATTTTTAGTATAAATATTAATCACAACGTTATTCATCTTAAGTGAAGTGCGTAACAGAAATTATTGAATAGCATCATAACACTCTTGAAATCAATTTTATTAAGTCGTTGCTCTTAACATACAAGCGTTGGCACCGCATGCGATGCTTTTATTAGAGTCTCAAATGACCATAGTGTCCGCCGTCACATCTATACGTCACAACTCAGAAATAACTTGAGGGATTCAGTTTATACTTTATACAATGGTCACACTTATGTGACAAGGAAGTCCGAACAAAGACTCTACCTTGGCTCATTTTTGGATTATCTCCATTATTTTTATGTTGAAATTATGCTGTTCTAGAGCATATCTGAAAAAGCAATTGAAGAAATTGATATGATTCTTATCACATGGGTGCAGTGACAAAGAACAATCTTCACACATTTTAACTTTCGCTTCTGACAGTACTCTCTGTGCTTTGTTTTTTTTTTTCTTTATTATCACTTTCAGAGGAACTGTATAGACAAGAACTGTTTAATTAATAAATGAAATAAATAATAATGAATGTTGTTTTTGTTGTTGTTGCGTTTTGCTTATTCCAGTATCAGTTATGAATGATATACTCTTGCTGATGAACAGTCCTGTTATAAAAGAACAGGTTATGGCTGCTCTGTATATTGGCCATTTTAATATATCTTGCTAAAATGTTATTAATCCCCTTCCGCAAAGCGGGCAGGGGATTATAGGAATGGCCTCTGTCTATCAGTTCGTCCGTCCGTCCGTAACCCTTTCATGTCCGCTCTATAACTTTTAAACTGCTGAAAATATTTTGAAATAACTTGGCACAAGTGATCACCATTATGAGACAATGTGCAGAGCTCAATAATTGGGTTGCTACCCCAAAGGTCAAGATCACACTTAAAGGCGAAATGTTAAAAGTCTACATTTCGTGTCTGCTCCATAACTTTTAAACCGCTGAAAAAAATTTGAAATAACTTGGCAAAAGTGATCACCATTATGAGACGATGTGCAGAGCGCATTAATCGGGTTGCTACTGTCCGTCCGTCTGTCGGTCCATAACACTTTCGTGTCCGCTGTATAACTTTCAAACTGCTGAATTTTTTTTTGAAATAACTTGGCACAAGTGATCACTATTATGAAACGATGTGCAGAGCGCAATTATTGGGTTGCTACCCCCAAGGTCAAGGTCATACTAAAAGGTCATGTGTTAAAAAGTCTACATATCGTGTCCGCTCAATAACTTTTGAACCGCTGAAATTTTTTTGAAATAACTTGGCACAAGTGATCACCATTATGAGACGATGTGCAGAGCACAATAATTCAGTTGTTACCGCCAAGGTCAAGGTCACACTTAAGGGTCAAGTGTTAAAAGTCTGCATTTCGTGTCCGCTCCATCACTTTTTAACCGAAAATTTTTGAAATAACTTTGTGCACACGATGTGCTGAGCGCAATTATTTGGTTGCTACCCCCAAGGTCAAGGTCACACTTAAAGGTGAAGTGTTAAAAAGTCTACATATCGTGTCCGCTCCATAACTTTGAAACCGCTGATTTTTATTTTTTTAAAATAACTTGGCACAAGTGATCACCATTATGAGACGATGTGCAGAGCACAATAATTGGGTTGCTACCCACAAGGTCAAGGTCACAGTTAAAGGTCAAATATCCACATTTCACGTCTGCTCTATAACTTACTAACTTGGCTTACGAAAAGTTTTTTAATTACTTTGCACAAATGATCACCACTATGACACGATGTGCAGAGCGCAATTATTGGGTTGCTACCCCCAAGGTCAAGGTCACACTTAAAAGTGAAGTGTTAAAAAGTCTACATATCGTGTCTGCTCCATAACTTTTAAACCGCTGATTATTTTTTTTTAAATAACTTGGCACAAGTGATCACCATTATGAGACGATGTGCAGAGCACAATAATTGGATTGCTACCCACAAGGTCAAGGTCACAGTTAAAGGTCAAATATCCACATTTCACGTCTGCTCTATAACTTACTAACTTGGCTTACGAAAAGTTTTTTAATTACTTTACACAAATGATCACCACTATAACACGATGTGCAGAACCCAGCATCCAGGGTGGTACCCCCAAGGTCAAGGTTAAATGTTCTCCATAACTTTTTGACTTTATGGAAGATTTTTAAATAACTTGGCACAAATAATTACTATCATTAGACTATGTGCTTATAGTATGCATGGCACAACGTCAAGGTCATGGCTGCGGAAGGGGATTTAGCTGTCCTTCAGACTGCCTTGTTCACATTAAAATGGCTTGTCACAAATAGGCATTTTCACAGTTAGCACTTACTGAACATTTCACTTAAATGGTACTTCTTGAAGCCCAACACTTTCTGTAGACACCTTGTACCCTTACGGATTATTTATCTTTTACAGAGTCAGCACTTGTTTCATATTTCCCTTGTGAAATATTATTTCTTTCTAGGGTTTGTTCCTTCATGAAACTATGTCTTGTTGTTTAGGGACTTGAGCTGTCAAGATTACAGATCCCAAACAACTCCAGTTATTTCAGCGCTTTGATTACCAGAAAAGCTGCATGTTTTCTCAATTCGATATCTAATTATGCAGACTTTGGAGGAAACTCCCATCTTTTGTAAGACTCTATTTACCTTTATGCCTTTTGTAAAGTTTTAAAAAAGGAAACCATAAATACAAAAAGATTTTTAGATTATTTTTTTTACATCGTTTTGTAAAATAATGCAATGTTGATGATTCTCAATGCAATTTACAATAAATAAATTTCAATTTTAGCATGGTTGCTCACCATTCAGGAATCAACGATCTAGTATCTGTAAATTAAGATCAGTAATTTGCTAATGATACAATATGATGATAAAGGTTTGATAATTATTACGATACGTTTCGCAGTAGATTTCTGACCTTGTTTATTAAATTTTTGGAATGTACGAGGGTTGTCTAATAAGGTCGCGGACTAAGGCGCTGATATTATTATTTTACGTCCAAATTCAATCAAACTTGAAGGATATTTATTTCATGTTCACTAAAAAGAGTTTTCCATTTTCAAAACAGTTTCAATTTTAAAATGGCATTTTTCTTTAACAATAATGCTACCATGGTAACGCTATACGGAGCACTCCATAAATCGGACATAGGTCAGTAAAAATGTCAATCAAGCACGCCAGAATGTCATATTATCGAGGAATTGGTAACGTCATATGAGACAGCGTCAACGCCATTTCCTGTAAATTTCAACGACGTATCCTCAATAACTTTGAATAAGATCTTTGCAAAAATGTATGTACAAATTTTGTTGAATATGTAACAAAATGGACGGCAAAACATGAAAAATATCAGTTTGGTTTACAGAAAGGCAAAAGTACTATAGATTGTGTATTTTATCTCCCTCTTGTTAAAATGAAAGTTCTTATAATTAATAATTGTCAAATTCAAATGTTGTTACGGCTTGATATTCTGTTGTTTTTTTTTGGAGTCAAATGCAATATGTTGTATTACCATGACATTCAACTGTTCATGTTTGTCAAGAATGTAGAATGGCATATGCTTTGACGTCATCTAAAATGTGAATGTCATATTGTAGCTTTCACGTGTCGTTTGTTGTTTTATATGGGTACTTCTAGAAAGATGTTTATTTATACTTCTCGGTATTTTCAATCAAGCAAACGGATGAAAAATCCCTATGTCTAAAGCCATCATGTGTTTTAATGGTGTCTGTACAGTCCAGTCTTGCAGTGTCATTTCTTTGAAGCTGTGGAACATTGAATGTTCGAGAAACACAAATGAGAACAAATGAATTTGTATTGAACAAACGTTCAGGATACGTTTTGTTATCTCATAATTCATGAAAATTAAAAACATGCTAAAATAACTGTTACAAGCTAGTGCCTTATAGATTTGACTTTGCTGATGTTTAACCCCTGACAGACAAAGTGATAACAGGCAAGGGGGTTACCTAACCGTCGTTCCTGGGAAGGACCAGTAGACTCCCAAGCCAAGTAAAGAAAACACCAACTTTCTCACATGAATGGTCATGGTGGATAGCGGGGCTTGAACCATGGTCTTTTATTAGTGTGATATGAAATGATTTAGTCTGTCATCTTAACCACTAAACCACGAAGGCGGGTTAAGTGATGGTAAGTCAAGAATAGTGAGCCTGTGTATCTATTCCTCCCTATCCAGGTTAATATAAAGCAGTTTTAAGAATTGCTGGTCTGTTCTGTTTATTTCCTTCCAGGTTCATACCTGTAAAAAATCTTTAGTTATACATGTGGTTTTTAATGCAGTCGCAGTTAATTTTACTCTAAACTAAATACTTCTTCAGATTATTCTCCGTGATAATTGATCTCAGACAATGCGTCTATAGATCATTTGACCCTCACCTCTGAAGCAAGTGAGGAAGTAGCCAGTCACTTGCGGAGAAATTAGTTAGTACCCTGGTTGAATACCCAGGAACACTGGTTAGGTGGACTGACCGTAGGGATATGCCCTTAGCTGTTAAAACTGGCGTTAAAGCCCAATCGAACCAAACCAATTCTTAAGAGTATGCATGCAATACAAAATGCCCCTAAATGTCTGAATCCGTGTTGTCAAAAGTCATGGGCAACATCAGTTAAATTATTACATTTTTGATTTAAGATTTCTAATGTATTGTTAAAATCAAGGGGTAGAAAACAAAATACATTTTTGACCATTTTTAAAGAGATAAAAATAATTTCTTGCAGTTACGGTGTGCTGATTTGGAAAATTCTACTAGAGCAAGAACACAATGAGGGGCATTCCTAAAAAATTATCTCCCTTACTCATAGCACATCAAAGGTAGACCAACTTTCAAATTGGTCCTTTCAGTTGGAATCATCTAACTTGATCCTTGTTTCTCTTTGTGATGGTTGTGAAAATTGTCACCTATATATTAAATAAAAAGTAGGATTATCAAAACAAAAACATAATGGTGTTAACAAAACATGTTGCCAAACTAAATGTGTAATCTGACTACCATTGCTGCAAATAATTAGGCTTAATTATCACGATACCCGAAAAAAGAAATAGCGATGAAAGCAGCATCTTTGCTAGCCAAGTGTTATGACCCCCCCCCCCCCCCCCCCCTCCTCTTCACCCTTGGCGGATATAGCAAATATTTTGTATTTCGCGGGTTGCGCCGCCTATCGGATTTCCACGGTTATTCCCCTTAACATGATGTCATCGATAGCCAATCGGCGCAAGCCTTGTAAAACCACTTTGTCGAAAGCAAAATGGCTGCGCCCAGTAAAATAAATATGACTACGATTGAAGCGGATATCAGCCCGTCATCCTTATGTGGAATGTATCCTAACACTTGTATTAGTTGACTAAGCAAAGAAAACGTCTCAGTAAATATGGTTCTTCTGTGCTTAGGTGGCAATGTTTCGTGACACAAACGGCAGTAATTGCTACATGCTGCCATGTTTACATTTTGTCTCCCCTTGCGTGATAGTTGCGTGATCGTTTGTAATCGGCGATTTGATTGGACGCAGCTATCTATAGCTGCAGCCAATGATAAATACCCCCGCGGAGATAGAAAATACTGGCTATATCCGCCAAGGGTGAAGAGGAGGGGGCGGATCGTAACCCTTGGCTAGCGAAGATGTGAAAGCAGAGGAATCCAAATGGAGTATTCAGGGTACATAATCCACTAATGTCTCCCATTTGTTTTCTAATTTTGTACATCAACCATATTTAAACTCTGGTATAGTTAAAAACAGAATTGCCTTGCACCAGGTTAAACATTCAGCAAATAAAATAAAAAATTGACATGGCCGTTGGTATAAACTTGTAAAAAAACATATAATGAGCGAAAATGTCAATTCTGTAATGTACTAGAAGATTATTCCATCTCCTTCTGGAATGACTACTTCATTTTTTATTAAAAAAAGATACATATAAAATTATTAGATCTATAAAGTTATTTAGGGAAGTTGAAACGAACGCATTTTCATGAAATCAAATTTAGCAGTTTATGTTTATAGAAGTTTCTAAAAGAGATACAATACGTTCTACCTCATTAAAAATATAGAAGGGAGACAACCAAACCTGACAATTTACAGGATGCAATGCGGGTTGTATTCCCTTATCACAAATGGTGTGCGATGCAGTCTGAATATGTAATTATAATATATCAATTACTTACAAAAGTATGGAAAACAGTTTTATACAAAAACATAGCACGCATAGCATTTAATTTTATATAAGTGCTTATTAAAAAGAATACTTGCTTGAAATGAAAGTTGTTTACAAAACTACATTTTAATTGTATTCATTTTTAGCTCAACTGAGCAAATGCTAAGGGTGAGCTTTTGTTATCACCATGTGTCCGACTTCCGTCGTCAGTCGTCCGTCGTCAACATTTTACTTTAAACGACATATCCTCCTAAACCACAAAGCTATTTTTAACCAAACTTAACAGAAATGTTCCTTATATTGCCCTTTTCTAAAATTGCTCAAACCTTTCCGCTCCATTGCAAATAAGGACTGCAAAAGCTAAACATTAAAAAAAAAAAAAAAAAAAAAAAAAAACATTTCCTCCTAAACGGTGTGGTGAATTTCCACCAAATTTCACAGAAATGTTCCTTACATAGCCCTCTATTAAAATTGCTCAAACGGTTCCGCTGCATGAACACAATGGCCGCAAGAGCTAAAAATAGATTTTCGTCAATATTTGGCTTCAAATGACATCTCCTCCAAAACCACTTGGCCATTTTAAATCAAATTTGACAGAAATGTTCCCTTTTCTAAAATTGCTCAAACCGTTCCGCTCCATTGCACATAATGACTGCAAAGGCATAAAATAGAGAAAAAAACATCTCCTCCTAAACGGTTGGGTGATTTTCCAACAAATTTCACTGAAATGTTCTTTACATAGCCCTCTATTAAAATTCTATTAAAAAGTACAAGTATTTCTGGACTGAAATTTGGTTTTCTTAAGTTGAAATTAGGTTCTCTTGATGTAGAAACCAAAAAATCACAGTATCAGAAAAAAAAAGTTTTCTTATAGGTATGAAACCACCAATTCAGTCTACTGGAGCTCAAAAAATGGTACCCGCATAATGGCGGCAAGAAATAGTTCTCAGTTTTCTTGGCTATTTTTAACATTTTTGCCCTAATCTGTGTATTTGTTTTGCTGGAATAATTTTGTTTGACTATTTCTGATAGAGTGGTAGCAATTTTATCCTCATATGCATTTAGAATAGAATTCACAATGTGAAATTGTTTCACATACCCCAATCTGAAAATTAGCTCAGATTTTTTGTTAATTTTATGGGAAAGTTCACGTGAGCAGAAATATCTTTCTTGTTTGAAACACAACCCCCACTTTTCTTGCTATTTTTCATGAGTACGGATATAGATCTACAAGAATATGTAAGTTAAAGCTATTTAAAAAAGGTTTTACTATGTTTTACAGCCCTCTGAACTTTTTGAATTTTATAAAGAATAAAGAAGGAATCTATTTGGTGGTTTCACACCTTCATTGAACAAAATGGCCGCCAGACCTAAAAATAGATTTTCGTCAATATTTGGTTTCAAATGACATCTCCTCCAAAACCACTTGGCCATTTTAAATCAAATTTGACAGAAATGTTCCTTATAATGCCCTTTTCTAAAATTGCACAAACCGTTCCGCTCCATTGCACATAAGAGCTGCAAAAGCATAAAAAATAAATAAACAAATTCAAACAACATCTCCTCGTAAATAGCTAGGTGAATTTCCACCAAATTTCACAGAAATGTTCTTTACATAGCACTCTATTAAACGGTTCTGCTCCATTGAACAAAATGGCCACTGGAGCTAAATACAGGTTTTCTTCAATATATGGCTTCAATTACATCTCACAAGCTGTTATCACGAAATTGCCTCTGCCCCATGGATATGAAATATGAGATCTTTGAATATCTTCAATTATAAAATGTAATGTTGCATCTGATGTTTGCTTAACGGTAGACTCTCAAGAAAAGTGCTCAGGTGAGCGATCCAGGGCCATCATGGCCCTCTTGTTTGTTATATTGTTCCAGTGTTAACTATTGAGTGTAAAATATTTGTATACCTATAAGTGGTATGTATTTTTACATATTTCCAAAATAAATTATAAATTGTCCATCTTTAATAAAAGAAACAAAACAAAACAAACAAAAAACATAAACAAACAAAGAAGAACTGTCTCTGAAAAATGACAATGCCTCCAAAGTGGTGACGAGTTGACCTTTGACATGAGGACCTGATGAAGATAAATTGTAGAACCTTCAGATGAAGTGGTTATTTAAAAAATGACCTCAAGGTCAAGGTCATTTTGGGGTCAAGGTTTAAAAAAATATACGCTATTTGGCAGATCTCAACCAATGGATTGTTGAGTGCAAAATTAAATCTGTTGATTCAAAAGAAGTGTTTTTTTTCTATTTTCTCGCACAGTTAAGGTCATTTAGTCGTCAAGGTAAAAAGAATATATGATTTCTCCAAAAGGGTTGTTGTGTGCAAATATGAACTAAATCTGTATTGCAACAAGATTCCCATGATAGCCCTATATCGCTCAACTAAGTATGACTGCTTCAAACAAAGTTAATTGGTTAATTGATCCCAGATGACCCACATTCGAACTTGACCTAGAAATTAAAGAAACAACCTTTTTTGAAAAAAAATTCCAGGTTATTTGGACTGAAAATGTTACCTTTAGACTGTAAACAAGGTTTTTCCATATTTGGGCTCTGTGACCTAGTTTTTGAACTTAAATGACCCATGTTCAAATTTTAGCTAGAAATCATCGAAACAATCTTTCTGACAAATTTCAGTGTAGTTGGACTGAAAATGTAACCTCTAGAATGTTAACAAGGTTTTTCTATATCTGTGCCCTGTGACCTAGTTTTTAAACCTAGATGACCCATATTCGAACTTGAGCTAGAAATTATCGAAACAACTTTTCTGACAAATGTCAAGGATATTTGGACTGAAAATGTTACCTCTAGAGTGTTAAGGTTTTTCCATATTTGGGCTCTGTGACCTAGATTTTGACTCCAGATGATCCATATTCAATTTTGAGCTAGAAATCACTGAAACAACCTCTCTGACAAATTTCAAGGTTATTTGGACTGAAAATGTTAACAGTAGAGTGTTTACAAAGTTTTTCAATATTTGGGCTCTGTGACCTATATTTTGACTCCAGATAAACCCATATTCAAATCAGAGCTAGAAACCATCAAAACAACCTTTCTGACAAATTTCCAGATTATTTGGACTGAAAATGTTAACCTCTGGCGTGTTAACAAGGTTTTTCCAAATTTGTGCTCTGTGACCTAGTTCTTGAACCCAGATGACCTATATTCGAATCTGTCCTAGAAATCATCGAAACAACCTTTCTGGAAAATGTCCAGGATATTAGGACTGAAAATGTTGCCTCTAGAGTGTTTAAAAAGTTGTTCCATATTTCGGCTCTGTGACCTAGTTTTTGACCCAAGATGACCCATATTAGGACTTGAGCTAGAAATCACTCAAACAACCTCACTGACAAATTTTCAAGATATTTGGGCTGAAAATGTAACCTCTGGAGTGTTAACAAGGTTTTTTCCATATTTGGGCTCTGTGACAAAGTTTTTGACCCCAGATGACCCATATTCAAACTCATGCTTTATGTCATTGAAACAACCTTTCTGACAAAATTCCAGGATGTTTGAACTGAAAAAGTAGCCTCTAGACGGTTAACAAGTTTTTTCTATTTTTGGGTTTTGTGACCTTTGTGACCTTAGAACCATATTTGAACTTGAGCTAAAAATCATTAAAACAACTTTCAAATTTCCAGGATATTTGAACTGAAAAAGTAGTTTCTAGAGCGTTAACAAGGTTTTTCTATTTTGGTGCTCTGTGACCTACTTTTTGATCCAAGATGACCCACATTCGATCTTGAGCTAAAAATCATTAATCGAACATTTCTGACAAATTTCCAGGTTATTAGGACTGAAAATGTTGCCTCTAGAGTGTTAACAAAGTTTTTCCACATTTGGGCTCTGTGACCTAGTTTTTGACCCCAGATGACACATATTCGAACTTGAGCTAGAAGTTATCGAAAAAAACTTTCTGACAAATTTTCAGGATATTTGGACAGAAAATGTAGCCTCTAGATTACCAAAGTTTTTTCTATTTTTGGGCTTTGTGACCTAGTTTTTCATCCCAGATAAGCCATGTTTGAACTTGTCTGAGTAATCACTGGGACAAAAATCCTGACTAAGTTTCATGACAATTGAGGCAAAAATGTGACCACTCATGGTGAGCTATACAAGAGGGCCATGATGGCTCTAAATCGCTCACCTGAGTCTCATTGCTCATGTTACAAGTATCGTTATTGGTTGTTATGGGTGTTCGTTGTTTGTAAGTCTGAAAAAGTTTGCAATAAGTTTGAAGACTCTGGGTGTAATGATACTCAAATTTTTTAGCAGAAATATTTTTACTCTACAGGTTCCTTTGACCTTTGACCTACAGACGCCAAAAACAATAGGGTTCTTCTAATATAATTACCCTATGAAGTTTGAAGGTTCTGGGTGTAATGGTACTCCAGTTACTGAGCAGATATTAATTTTTCACTCTTCAGGTCCCTGTGACCTTGCCCTTTGACATACTGACCCCAAAAGTAATAGGGTTCTTTTACTGAGTAAAGACAATCATCCTATGAAGTTTGAAGGCTTTGGGTGACATAGTATTCCAGTTACTGAGCAGAAACAGTTTTCACTCTAGAGGTCCCTGTGAACTTAACCTTTGACCTATGGACCCTAAAAATAATAGGGTTCTTCTAATACAATTATCCTATAAATTTTGAAGGCTCTGGGTGTAATGGTACTACAGTTACTCTGCAGAAATAGTTTCCACTCTACAGGTCCCTGTGACCCTGACCTTTGACATTCTAGCCCCAAAAACAATATGGTTTTTCTGTTTAGTAAAGGCAATCATCATATAAAGCTTGAAGGCTTTGGGTGAAATGGTACTCCTGTTATTGAGTGGAAACAGTTTTCACTCTAGAGGTCTCTCTGACCTTGACCTTTAACCTACTGACCCAAAAATCAAAAGGGGTTTTTTCTACTCAATAAGGGCAATAACCCTGTGAAGTTTGAAGGGTTTGGGTCAACTGGTACTAAAGTTATTGAAAGGAAACTGTGACAGACAGACAAACAGACACTCATAGACAGGGCAAAAACAATATGTCTCCATCAGAAGGGCAGGTTTAGTGGGAGACATAACAACGAACATTTTTTGCAGATATAAGTCCTTGTGTAAACTCAAATGACACCCCCCACCCTGCCTCCTAGGGTGGGGCCAGTTTTGACCCCAGGGTCATGATTTGAACAAACCTGGTAAAGGTCCACTAGACAAAGCGGCACACCTTATATCTAAGCTCTAGGATTTGTGGTTTCTTTTAAGAAGATTTTTTAAAGTTTTTCCTATATAACTCTATGTAAAACATGTGACCCCAGGGGCGGGGCCTTTTTTGATCCAGGGGCTATGATTTGAACAAACTTGGTAGAGGTCTAATAGACAATGTTGTACACCAAATATCTTAACTCTAAGCCTTGTGGTATCTAAAAAGAAGATTTTTAAAGATTTCCCTATATAACTCTATGTAAAACATGTGACCACTGGGGCGGGGCCATTTTTGACCCAGGTGCCATGATTTGAACAAACTTGGTAGAGGTCCTCTGCACAATGCTACATACAAAATATCAAAGCTCTATGCCTTTTGGTTTCTGATGTGGAGATTTTTTAAAGTTTTTCCTATATAACTCTATGTAAACAAGTGACCCCCGGGGCAGGGCCTATTTTGACCCAGTGGCTATGATTTGAACAAACTTAGAAGAGGTCCACTAGACAATGCTACACACAAAATATCTAAACTCTAGGCCTTGGAGTTTCTGACAAAAAGATTTTTTTAAAGTTTTCCTATATAACTCTATGTAAATCATGTGACCCCTGGGTTGGGGCCTTTTTTGACCCAGGGGCCATGATTTGAACAAACTTGGTAGAGGTTCACTGGACAATGCTGCACATCAAATATCTAAACTCTAGGCCTTTTGGTTTCTGACAAGAAGATTTTTTAGTTTTCCCTATATAAATCTATGTAAAATCAACTGACCCTGGGGTGGGGTCAGTTTTGGCCCCAGGGTCATAATTTGAACAAACTTGGTAGAGGTCCACTAGATGATGCTTCATACCAAATATCTAAGCTCCAGGCCTTGAGGTTTCGGAGAAGAAGATTTTTAAAGATCCAACTTTTAAAATCTATTTTTAGCTCCAGTGAACCAGAAATGCAATGGACCAGAACCATTTGAACAATCTTGGTAGAGCTTCATGCAAGGAACATCCCAGGCAAGTTTCATTAATTTTGGCATATTGGTTTCAGAGGAGATGTCGTTTGAATGAAAAGTTGTTGACGGACGGACAGCCGGACGACTGACAAAGACCGATCAGAAAAGCTCACCCTGAGCACTTTGTGCTCAGGTGAGCTAAAAACTAAAGAGGAATACACCAATAAGGAGCTAACTTATTAACATAACCAATAAGGTCCTCTACCAGTTTACAAAGTTCTATGAACTGTATCTAGAGTAATTGCAAGATCCAGATTTTCTGGATGAACAGACACAGAAGAGGAGAAATCTTAAACAAATAATCTTAATATAGAGGATATTTGTTTGTTTTTGTGGAAGATGAGAATTTATTTCATCGAGTGAACACCATATGTGATATTTTCACGAGTGGCGCAGCCACGAGTGAAAATATCAACATATGGTGTTCACGAGATGAAATAAATTCCCATCTTCCACTAAAAAACAAACAAATTTTCTTTTTATTTTATGCCAACACGTCAAAAATGTTTTTTTTATGACATTTTTAATCAGGGCCTTCAATAAATTCCCCATGGTGAGCCCCAAATCAGTTAATGCGTACTTTGGTTACTCCGCACAAAAAAAGTGCAGACAATCTCCAATACATATGATAACTTTACTTCTGCTGAAATAAACTGAATACACTTTCATCAAATAATATTTATTTTTGTCTACACAGTTTATCGATATTTATTGAATTTTGCCATACATACTTTAATTATAAAAGCGGATTAATACTCAATATTCAATAGTTCGGGCAGAAACATGTATTATCAAAATGGTAATTAACTGATTCAAAACAGTGTATTATCACTTTTATCTCACTGATATTTCCCTATATTTCATTGGTAGGCATAAAATAAATTCTATTCTTTATATTGTTATCTATCATGTAAGAAAGTTGTATGAATGAAGCTTCAAGTTTTACAAGATCTGGATTTTCTAGCTAAGAAGACAGGTGGTTGAATACATAAAGCAAATTTTAAATTTCTTTTAAATACTGTCATACTTCTATCATCTATACTTGCATCTTGTAAAGTTTAATGAATGCAAATCAATAATTTCCAGGTTATTGCAGGATCCAATAAAAATCTAATAGAGACAGATGCATGCAGGACAAATCGAAACTACCAAGCATCCTAAACGTTGTAATTCTTGATCCCCCCAACTTCCATAAACTAGCTTCCAATACACTCTGAGTAATTTTATAATCTAGATTTTGTAAAACGTCAGACAGACAGAAACTGGGTAAGCCTATGGTCTGCAGTTACACTTGTTGGGGATTACAAGATGCACTTACCTTATCAACAGTAACTTTGCTGATTAATAATAATGCTTTTTGTTAACTTTCTGAGGTATTATGTCACTGTGGGTAATTATTATGAAAACAAGAGGGCTGGATCGCTCACCTGAGAACTTTGCTTGAGAACTACCGTTAAGCAAACATCAGATGCAACATTACATTTTCTAACTGAAGATATTCAAAGATCTCATCTTTTATACAAAAAAAATCCATGGGGCAGAGGCAATTTCTTGGTAACAGCTTGTAAGGAGATGTCATTTGAAGTAATATATAGAAAGAAAACCTATTTTTAGCTCCGGTGGCCATTTTGTTCAATGGAGCAGAATTGTTAGTAGGGGTATGTAAGGAGCATTTCCGTGAAATTTGATAGAAAATTACCTTGCCATTTAGGAGGAGATGCTGTTTGATTTCTTTTCTACTTCTACTTTCAGCTTTTGCAGCCCTTATGTGCAATGGAGCAAAGCGGTTTGAGCAATTTTAGAAAAGGGCATTATAAGGAACATTTCTGTCAAATTTGGCTTAAAATGGCCAAGTGGTTTTGGAGGAGATGTCATTTGAAGCAAAATATTGACAAAATCTATCTATAGCTCTGGCGGCCATTTTGTTCAATGGAGCAGACCCGTTTTAGCAATTTAAATAAAAGGCCATGTAAAGAACATTCCCGTGAAATTTGGTGGAAAATCTCCCAACCATTTAGAAGATGTTGTTTGAATTTTTTTCTACTTTTAGCTTTTGCAGCCCTTATGTGCAATGTAGCAGAACAGTTTGAGCAATTTTAGAAAAGGGCATTATAAGGAACATTTCTGTCAAATTTGGTTTAGAATGGCCAAATGGTTTTGGAGGAGATGTCATTTGAAGCAAAATATTGACAAAAATCTATTGTTAGCTCTGGCGGCCATTTTGATCAATGGAGCGGAACCATTTTAGCAATTTTAATAGAGGGCTATGTAAGGAACATTTCTGTGAATGTTGGTTGAAAATCTCCCAACCGCGTTTAGGAGGGGATGTTGTTTGAATTTTTTTCTACTTTTTAGCTTTTGCAGCCCTTATGTGCAGTGGAGCAAAATAGTTTGAGCAATTTTAGAAAAGGGCATTATAAGGAACATTTCTGTCAAATTTGGTTTAGAATGGCCAAATGGTTTTGGAGGAGATGTCATTTGAAGCAAAATATTGACAAAATCTATCTATAGCTCTGGCGGCCATTTTGTTCAATGGAGCAGACCCGTTTTAGCAATTTAAATAAAAGGCCATGTAAAGAACATTCCCGTGAAATTTGGTGGAAAATCTCCCAACTATTTAGATGTTGTTTGAATTTTTTTCTATTTTTAGCTTTTGCAGCCCTTATGTGCAATGTAGCAGAACAGTTTGAGCAATTTTAGAAAAGGGCAATTTTAACAGAGGGCTATGTAAGGAATTTCTGTGAAATTTCGTGGAAAATCTCCCAACTGTTTAGGAGGAGATGTTGTTTAAATTTTTTTCTATTTTTAGCTTTTGCAGCCCGTGTGCAATGTAGCAGAACGGTTTGAGCAATTTTAGAAAAGGGCATGATAAGGAACATTTCTGTAAAGTTTGGTTTAAAATGGCTAAGTGGTTTAGAAGATGTCATTTGAAGCCAAATATTGACAAAAATCTATTTTTAGCTCTGGCGGCCATTCTGATCAATGGAGCGGAACCATTTTAGCAATTTAAATAGAGGGCTGTGTAAGAAACACATCTGTGAAATTTGGTGGAAAATCTCCCAACCGTTTAGGAGGAGATGCTGTTTGATTTCTTTTCTATTTTTAGCTTTTGCTGCCCTTATGTGCAATGTAGCGGAAAGGTTTGAGCAATTTTAGAAAAGGGCATTATAAGGAACATTTCTGTCAAATTTGGTTTAAAATGGCTAAGTTGTTTTGGAGGAGATGTCATTTGAAGCAAAATATTGATGAAAATCTATTTTTAGCTCTGGCAGCCATTTTGTGCAATTAAAGTAATAAATAAAGTAAAATATTGACGACGGACGATTGACACAGGGTGATCACAATAGCTCACTCTGAGCATTTGCTCAGGTGAGCTAAAAACAAGAATACAAAACTGATTCAGTACTTGCATATTTATTTGGAAATAAAATATATACAACACTTACATATTGGATGATAAATGAATTGTAAAGTCACTGTTCTTACAGCATTGTAATTCTTTCAGTGGGGAGCAAAACTTTGCCTTAAAATGTGTTGTATGTAACATTGCAAAAGAGAAACATCAGTATAGACACCACAAGACTTAATTTAAGATGCCAGCAATCTTGAACTGTAGAGGTGGTGAAGAAATCATAAGATATCTTCTTGTATGTATTCATTCTTTGACATAGTTTAAACTAAAAGAGTACGAATGACAACCACAAAGCATGTTAGCTACAGCTAGCTTACATTTTTTTCTCATTCTTCATGATTATATAACATTTGTCACACAATGATACAGAAGAAGTTTAATCATTGTGAAACTTAAACTTCTTTTACCAGAAACTGAGAACAAAATGGTAAAATTATATAATGAACATATCAGAAGAACAGTTAACAGAAAAAACAGGCTGCTGGGGCTAGAAATGACATTTAAAATTGCTTTTAACTTTCAAACTTGATGACGTCGCCGGAAACCCACGTTTGATCTATTCTGTTTGACTCTATTTATCAACCGTGGGACAACTGGTTTCTATCATTCAAATATGCATGAATAATAAATGACATATTTTCATTGGTTTCCAAAATATTTCCTTTCACAATCTTAGCCAATGAAATTACTGGTTACATTTTAACACAATGGTATGTTTTAAATTCTTGGAAATCGTATATTTAATGTAACAGCTTCCATGTTTCACGTTATAGACCAACCTACAAAATTAAAGTGTATTAATTTGAAATGCCAAGTATCATCTGACAAGGAGTCCCTTCTCTTAGCTCATTAATATTCATGAAAACTAGTTATCAGTAGTCAATTGTCCCATGGTTCACAATGAAGTTGTATGAAACATGTACTGGGGGTAATCTACAATGGATTGATAAGCAGAATAAAAATAACTTTTTGAACAATTAAAAGAACAATAAGTAATCTTTGTTATCTCATAATTAAGGGGGGAAGAAAACCAAACAAATAATTCAGTTCTTTCCCAACAACAGAGGGAAAAGTTCTCCCTAAATGTCTTGCAACATTTCTTTTTTAACGTTGAAAAAGAAATACAAAAAAAAACAACAACACATATTTACTTAAAAAGGAAAAATACCAGTCAAATATGTCAAAAACATAGATTATTAAAATCTGTAAAAAATTTCTCAAGTGTACGTTTTAATCAAATTTTTACATCTTAGTCAAATCTTACAGCCTTTATGATCCAATATTAGCTGAATCCAAATATCTGGAGGCAAAAATCAGCAAAACTTCAACTTCAGGTAAAGGGAATTAATAATGGAGAGCTATGCAAAAATAAAACACAGTAGAATTACTATACTCGTAAATATTCTTACCAACTTTGATAACAAGACAATTGATCATGCAAGATAAACAAGTCACTTATGGACATGTATGACCTAATCATGCTAGATAAACAAGTCACTTATGGACATGTATGACCAAAGTGACTCAGTAAGCTGCGACAAGACTGCAGTTTATAATACACACTGGACACCTGACCAGAGAAATCTCAACTGTGATCTGACAAAGATTGACCAAGTAAATGGCAGAGGTAGATCAATGGAAGCCGTACTATAAACATGGTGGCAAAAATATTACACATAGCCTGTTATTCACAGAGTAAAAATATTCTTAAGTCTATTACTAACATGCAGGGTTAGAACAATAAATCTTACGAAGAAAATTCTTACTGCACAACATTCACATTATAAATCTCATCAATTACTCTTCACTAAACAAAGTTTTATTGGCATGAAACAACTACCAGGCCCTCGAGTCTATCTTTACAAGTATCTAGGGCACAATTCCTAGCTTGACATGTTTACAAATGAACTGTAATTGGATGACTATTTACAGACCTCCTTAGGTATGACTTTAAATGATGTTTGTATTCATCATAACAATACTTATGCAAAAAAAAATCCTCAGCAGGCATAGTCTAGTAAGCACCAAATTAATATCATCATGCTTCATAATAGTGATGATAGTGATGGTGATGATGATGTTCATGTACATGATGATGTTCATGCCGCTGAATGACGACATTTTGACCTTCGAAATCCACAGTATGCTCCCTCTCGATCCATTCTGCTACTTGCTGCATTGCCATGTCATGGTCCTTCTCGCGATTCCTATGTCGCCGATGATAATGTGCCGATACTGTTTCAGGTATGTGTGGTGGTAAACTTACTGGCCGAAATCTTGATTGTTTTTGAGGAGAGGTTAACAAATGAGGATTTCCTTTCATTTCTTTCATATTACTTTTATTTGAGTCCTGGGGATCAAATGACTTTGATCTTAAATGATCGGGTTTCACTGATGCTACATGGTCAATGCCTGTAGGACATTTTCCAGACTTGAGTTCCAAATTATCACATTTTTTCTCCGTCAGTTCATGTGACCTTGACCTAAAATGTCTTGCAGAACAAGGTCTTGCTGGTAATGCTGAGGAGGATTTAAAAGGCTCATATTTCAAGGTATTTACACGTGAGTTATTTAACTGAACATTATTGCCAGATGCTAATGCTGTAGTGTCTGTATCCTGAAATTTTGAGGTGTTATTTTCAACACCAGCAAGGTCAAGGTAATAGTTTCTGCGATCCTGACTTTCCTTTGGCCTATCATCAGTATTCACAGTTTTTTTATTAGAAGCACTGGCAAAGGCAGACTTTGCCTGTGCTTGTTTCATATTGCTGTCTTTGGCGGAGTTTGTCGTACCTTTGGTTCTCTGCCGTCGTCTTGCAGGCTTTTGTTCCTGTACGCATCCCTGGCAATCACCAACACAACATCTAAAATAGAAAAAAAACACAATGAAAACCTTACTTATAACAGTTTATAAACAGTAAGGGAACACTATAACCAACCTTTATGGAGTGACTGACATTTGAACTGAGTTTATCTAACTAAATATAACCCATACCTTTTCTCAACAAGAGGTCAACACTTTTACATAATGGTCTGATCAGCATTTAAAAGTGGTGACCTCAGTTATCGTGTAAGATTCACCAGAATTTGCCTCCAAAATACTACAAAGATTTGCTTTCCGCATAAACTTCTTCATGACATATCTCACATGCTGTGAGACCTCATCTGCATGGATTCACAAAGAACAGCTTTCTAGATTTTTATCAGACAAGGAAATCTGAAGAGCTGCTCAAGTTTCAAGGAGACAACTTCACATTCTTGTTAAGCAGAATAACAATGTTTGGAATGTACCCACAATTCTTCATCGGACGGCTTCAAGGCCTGGTTTGTGGGGATAAATCTGCCAGTTTTATTTCCCTGTAGTATCAGATATTCCTTTTAATTAACTTAAATTTCATTCACTTTATAGTTGGACAGAATAATTCTTTACTTTCTTTCACCTTTTTTCACTCTTATATGAAGCTATTTTAAAAGCTCATTAAGTCAAAAGTAATGGCGATACTAAGGAAAGATACTGTATAAGTAAAAGTTCAAAGACAGGCTTCAAGATCTTTTCTTCTCTAATTTGCCCAAAAATTTTCATTCAGTCAGAAAAAAAAAATAGTGTTATGATTTTCATAATATGGCACAAACACATTTCTCAAGTAAACAACCTTTCATCCAAATCTTTTTGTATAAATGTTTATTTTCTGTATTTTGATTAGTCAAACATTGTGACCTCAGGAATTCTCATTACAAATATGTATAAACATATGAACAAAAATGCAATCAAAAGTTTATCAGTAAAACCAACATTAAACTTTGTTGGTCTAAAATATTTTCCAAGTAATAATCCCAAATAACTGACTTAAAATGACTGATTCACAGATGGGCTGATGAGGTATAAAAAAGAAAATGTCTATACATATAGAATGTGAAGAACATATCTTATCTAAGTTTATGTCTCATTTTTTGTTCCAGAAATGCATGATATAAAGTTTTACACACTCAAATCAGTAAACATTTACCCTGTTAGTCACGGGACCACAATTTATAATTAAATTTTGACATTTGGCAACAACAAATCTCTGTGACTCAGTGGTTAAGCTTTCAGCATTTAATTTACTGACTGAAAGGGCATGGGTTTGAATCCTGTTGAAACCAAATACTTTTTTCTTCAGTTTTTATGATGTATATAGTAGCATAAAACTGTTTTTTTTCCATAGTATATTTACTACACCTTAATTTTAAAGAAATCACTTTAAGCTAAATTCTGTGAGTCAGCGGCTTTAAAAGTTCTTGAACCGAGTTATTCTACAGCAAATTTCTACCACAGCTTCTAAAGCTAGTCTAACATCATTACCTGGTAGGTTTGACTTGGTTACGTTCCATGTTCTCCTTTACGAGGCTTGCCAGTTCTTTATGTCGCTGTGATGTAACTTGACATTTCCGCACACACTGTGCCTGAGCTTGTGCCTCAGTATTATTACACTTTGCTTGCGTACCTTTACTCCTGACACCTACAAGGTTGTTTAACCTTGAGATGTCCTTCACTTTTGACTTTGGTGAGTCTTTCTGTTTCAAGTTTTCTTTATGTTTTGAGCTGTCTTTTTTCTTTGGCATATTTTTGGTTTCATTTTTGTCACAGTCTTTCTCCACTTGACCTGTAGCGACAGTCATGACTTGACTTGCCTCAGCATCTTGGTTAGTATCCTGACCAACACTCAGTCGTAGCTTCAAAGTTTTGGTACCATTGTTTGGTATCTTAATAGATGAACCTATGGCATCGTATAAAGCTTTTAACAACCCAACTAAGTCCTGAAAACAGAAAAAAAGATCCATGCTCTTTCAAATAATCTACCCAAAATTCATGTATTTTTAAACAAAAAAGGTACTTGCCGGACCAATGGCTTTTTTTCTTAAATTTAACATGTCTCACACCAAAATGCAACAGTTTTTCCAAATAAAAATGTATAGTAGCTTTGCATAACTGACTTAACATTACCTGCATCATCTGTTAATACTTTTTTCTGAATGTTTTCTCAGCTCAATGATAATAATCATTTATATTTCCTGTATTTTTGTTATGCATATAGGCAGTACATCTAATGGAATGGGAATTTACAGTACCTGACCACTATGTACATGTCAGTCCAAATATAACTTTTAGTCAAAGACAATAAGTAAGAACTCTTTTACAGAGGGAAATTGGTAAAGTTAAATATACAAAGTCCAAGTAGAACAGTCAACAGACAGCTGACTGATAACCTACAATGCCCAACAATCGAAGGACAACTAAATAACACAACAGCTAAAAGACATCATACAAAGACTTACAGTTTACAGACAACATACAAAGACCAACAGTAGATGGACAAAATACATAGCACAACAGCTGACAGACAACATCTAAGGCAACAGTTAACAGACAACATACCAAGCCCAACAGTTAACAGACAACAGAGAAAGAGCAACACTTGATGGACAACAGACAGAACCTAACTGTTAACCGACAACATACAAAGCCCAACACTTAACAGACAACAGACAAAGAGCAACACCTGATGGACAACAGACAGAACCTAATTATTAACAGACAACACACAAAGCCCAACAGTTAACAGACAACAGACAAAGAGCAACACTTGATGGACAACAGACAGAACCAAACTGTTAACAGACAACAAAGAGCAACACCTGATGGACAAAAGCCAATCAATTAAGCTGGTGATGAGCAAATTGCATTCATTATCAAACCACATCCTCTTCGTCCTCATAATCATTAAGCCTTACCCTGCTGGAGGCAACTATCTCTGCCTTTGGACTAGTTCAGACCAAAATCAGCCTGCACATCCATGCAGTCTGATCATAGTCTGCACAATTCCCCATTAAGCCAGTAAATTTTGAATGAGCACACCCATAAACAATTAATGAATCTGTCCAAACTGAAAGATGGACAAGTCCATTTTAATATTCAGCATGATCAGGGTTAAGCACCAACAATTTGAAAAACTCACCTCTTTAGTTATTTTTCCATGTCCATCAAAATCATACAGGGTGAAGGACCATTCTTGTTTAGAATTCTCCCCTGCCCCAAAATGCACACCACACTCAAATTCCTGAAAGCAAACATTCTCTGTTAAATTACAACCTATTTCTCTGATACCCTGCACCATCAGATTGTTACTGTCTGATTCACACATCTGAACACAACTTCAGTTATAGAAGTCAGCATCAAAAGGACAAAAACCTAACATTTCTTCTCTGTTCATTGGCAAGAGTTAACTTTTTAAAAAATTCTATTAATTTCGTTCATTTAGAAGATAAATGTCTATAAAGTTAAGAAATTCTTCAGTATATTAATATATTAATACACAGAAATTCAAATTTAAATAATCAAGATAGGCAAATTGTATAACTAGAGACGTGTCCAATGCCCCTACATTCCGCTGTATTGTCACAAAAAATCTTGTACAATTACAAATGCAACTTTTTAGCTTTATCAGGGGGCATAACTATGCTGATCTCCAATAAATCTGCTTCAAAATACCCTGGTGCATAAGTTCACTGGCTGACAACTATTCTTAGAAAGTTTCATGGCTCTAGCACTTATACGTTAGGAGTTACATGCGACACAAACTGGTCTACGTATGGACAGCGGGACAAAGTGACACCAGGATGGACAGACAAGGGCAAATCTATGTGCCCCCCTCAAAGTGGTGGGGGCATAAAAAAAGAAAGACACAAACATGGAGCTAGACTGGATAAACTTAGTTCCAAGTCATATTGCAAACCTCTACCAAGTCATATTGCAAACCTCTACCAAGTCATATTGCAAACCTCTAATAAGTCATATTGCAAACCTCTACCAAGTCATATTGCAAACCTCTACCAAGTCATATTGCAAACCTCTAACAAGTCATATTGCAAACCTCTACCAAGTCATATTGCACGGGAGGTTTATGTTACTATCATTCCTACTAAACTCCCATTCTCCACAAGAAACTGCTAACTTTCTCTCATGGTCGGTAAGGTAATGGTCAAAAGTAGGACTCCAACAGATCATCACCAATGACTGAGAGAAATAAGTAAATTTAAGTCATAACTTGAATCAATAAATCAATAACAAGAGGGCCATGATGGCCCTGGATCGCTCACCTGAGTACTTTGGCTGTAGGTTTGCTGCTAAGCAGTATTTCATTTTTTAATTGAAAATATGTAAGTGCCTACAAACCAAATATGTAAAATATCAGTCAATAAATAAAGGCTCTATGACAGAAAGTAGAAATATCTATTATAAGCTATGGTGACCTTGACCCAGTGACCTCAAACCCTACCCATGGGTAGACGTCCATGCAAGGAACCTATATACTGAATATCAATAATATTGGTCTATAAATGAAGGCTCTATGAGGTACAGTAGATAAATCTATTTTTAGCCTCCATGACCTTTAACCTAATAATTTGAAAAAGCTTGATAAAGCTTGCTTCATGCCAAATTTTAAAATTCTAGGCCTTGTGGTTTCAGACAAGAAGATTTTTAAAGATTTTCTTCTATACTGCTATTTAAAACTTATGACCCCTCGGGCGGGGCCAATAGTGACCCCAGTGACATTTTTCAAACAAACTAGGTAGAGGTCCGCTAGACAATGCTGCATACCAAATATCTAAGCTGTAGGCATTGAGGTTTCCAGTAAGAAGATTTTTAAAGATTGCCTTTTTTACATATTGAAGGCCCCCGGGGCGGGGCCATTTTTGATCCCGGGGCCAACATATTAAGAATACTGGTAAAGGTTCACAACACAATACTCCACACCAAATATGTAAGGTCTAGTCCTATTAGTTTCGGAGAAAAATGATTTTTCATGTTTTTCCTATATAACTATATGTAAATCAATAGAACCCTGGGGCGTGGCCAATTTTGACCCAGGGGACATCATTTGAACAAACTTGATAGAGGTCCACTAGACAATGCTGCACACCAAATATCTAAACTCTACGCCTTGTGGTTTCTGACAAGAAGATTTTTTAAAAGTTTTTCCTATATAACTCTATATAAAACATTTGACCCCTGGGGGGGGCCTTTTTGACTCAGGAGCCATGATTTGAACAAACTTGGTAGAGGTCCACTGGACAATGCTGCACACTAAATATCTAAACTCTAGGCCTTGCAGTTTCTGACAAGAAGATTTTTTAAAGTTTTTCCTATATAACTCTATGTAACACATGTGAGCCCCGGGGCTGGGCCATTTTTGACCCAGGAGCCATGATTTGAACAAACTTGGTAGAGGTCCACTGGACAATGCTGCACACCAAATATCTAAACTCTAGGCCTTGTGGTTTCAGACAAGAAGATTTTTAAAGTTTTTCCTATATAATTCTATGTACAACTAGTGACCCCTGGGGCAAGGCCATTTTTGACCCAGGGGTCATGATTTGAACAAACTTGGTAAAGGTCCACCTGATGATGCTTCATACCAAATATCTAAGCTCCAGGCCTTGTAGTTCTGGAGAAGAAGATTTTTGAAGTTCCAACTTTGAAAATCTAATTTTAGCTCCTGTGGCCTAGAAATGCAATGGACCTGAACCATTTGAACAATTTTGGTAAAGCTTCATGCAAGTAACATTCCTGCCAAGTTTCAGCAAGATTGGCCCAGCAGTTCAGGAGAAGAAGTTGTTTGAAGAAAAAGTTGACGACGCACGCACGGACGACGCACGCCGGACATCAGGCAATCACAAAAGCTCACCTTGAGCACTTTGTGCTCAGGTGAGCTAAAAACAGGTTCAAGTAGACAGAATGCATTACAAACAGTTTTTTTTTATTTTTTCTAGACTTTCTCCCAAGTACAGGTAAGTAAGACATTACCTCAATGTTAAGCCGAGTTTCATGTTCTTTCTCTCCTTTCTCCTTTTCATCATACTGGTCAAAAGTGAACACCTTACTGTTACCATTATCTGTCTTTATTGGTGGCAACTCCACTGAAAAATACAGCAAACAATGTACAGTAAACACCCGATAATAACACCAGTCAAAACATGGTGAATTGGTCTGAATAGTGGGTATCATTTGTACTTACTTCCAAATTGCTAATTTTCACTTATTTTGAAATAATCAAGGTGGTCTTATAAGTGGGTCTTTACTATATAAGACTACAGGAACTCCTTTTAAAGCTCACTAAGAATAAAAGATTATAGAACAACAGTAGGATGAAACAATTCAATAAAAATAACCACGCAAATTAAATTGATCCAGAACATTAAGAGTAGTGTCCCTTGATAAATAGTTTATGTACAGTACTATACTGCATGTGCTTGTCAAAGTAAATTTTAACTGATGAAAGATAAAGCATAATTGCAGATTTAATCTGTAAGGCATCTTATATTCACTCTATGGTATTATTCCAGAAAATTCCCCAAAAACCAGAAAGCAAGTAACTGTTCTTATAATTAGCACCTCAGCATGACTTGTAATTTTACCCTGACTATGACCCCTATTATGTTTATGGTGTTTTATCTTCTATACAATCTTTGCTAAGTCTGGTTAGTTGCAGGTTATCAGTAGTATTTCTCCTGTACCACAATGAACAATATTTTACATTGCCAGTGTTCTTATATGTTTTTAAGTTAGATTATTTAACCAGGTAACTAACCATTATTAATTAAACCAATCATCTAAACAATTGTATTAAATAATCCTGTAAAATGTTAAAATATTTATTTATAGACTGAGAAAGTATCAAAATCAATTATATGAATTTATAATGATGCTGCAGCAAAATAAAAAAAAATGTTCAATGATTTAGTTTTTATTTCTTAAATATGGTAGCAGTTACAAATAAGGCAATAATAAGCAAAAAAAATATCAAAAACAAAAAAAAATACGATCGAACAAAAATGAAAACAAAGACTGATCCTGTACTCTTATACCCAGTGAGCAGTTTTCTCGAATTTCCTTTCTGAAATATTATGAATTTCTTAATATTAATGTTCAAGAACGTGTACACCACTGCATTAATTTTTTCAATTTTCAGAGTCTCAGGGTTGTTTTTTCTTAATGATAATTTACTGATTAAGTTTTCTAGTAAAATTTGAGTCTCAACAAGTAATTCTAAGTACCCACTGTCAATACTAAAACTGTTAACTTGAAAGTGGTTTACTTTAACTGCTGCTTAAACATGCTTCACATTGATCACTTTCCTGTTTTTGTTTCAACGGTAGCACCAATAAGGGTGCCTGCATGTGAGATCTTTGCCACAGTCTGCAACCTTTTTGCTTTACTTTTTCCTTTTCAATGGTACCATCCACAAGTGTGCCTGCATGCCAGATCTTTTCCACAATCTGCAGCCGATTTGTCTCAATAGCATCAGGCAAAAAGAACATTTATATTTTCATTCGTCAATGTAATCTTCACCTGAATCTCCTTTTCAGCAGCAAGGTAGTGAGCTTTCTTGTGTCGGATTATGAAAGGTCACCTAAAAGATTCTGGTCTTCGGAAAAGTCATTCTCAAACCAACAGATGTTAAAACTGGTTTCTTCTCTGGTATCATTGTTGGTATTTTTTCTTCATCAAATTCAGCTAAGTGAAAAAAATATCTGAATGTTGGTGGAAATTTGTTTTTGCAGTAAGTTTGTAGTGCAGTTATGAGGATTTTACGACTGTAATGCAGTCTTCCTGAAGTATTTCACTAACCATGTTTTTTAACAAGAGTTTAGCATGACTTTTAATTAGCATTTACAAACTGATACTTCAACAAGGAAAAAAACTGTCACGCTTTTTTCGGATATTTCCTTTTAGCCTCTTTGGAAATTTTGCAAAGGTCTTTCAAATTGTGTTTATTTAGTTTTTATCATATGTTCACAAAACTGACAAAAAATGGAAAAAAGTATAAAGTTCATTATATTCATCACTTTTATGTATGTCAAACACTGCCTCAGACGTCATAGCCTTATACTTTATATATGTTCTGAAAGAGAAAAATGTAAAAATTCATAATCATTGGGTATTTTTTGTTCAAGTTTCTTTTGCAACTAAAAAAGTAAGACAACTAAAAACACCTTTGAAACGTTTATTTTGAATCCTAACTGGGCAAACTTTTCCCTTCAGAAGAAATAATACCTTCAGTAAAGTGCTTATTGGCGGCGCCGAGAACGGCGACGCCTATATTGGAATAGTGTTTCATTTTGTACCATGCGCTGACGTTATCAATTTGGGAGAATCTTAAGTCATTATCAATGTAAAAAAATCCAATTATTCTGTACATCACTTAAAATATATCACTTTATAAATCGTATTTATTAGTTTTAAAAATAAATTGATCCAAATCAGGTAAGTTTGTATTTTTAATTAAAAGTTTTTGATGCAAAAATTACAGATTTAATGACTTTTCCCAAAACAAATCAAAGCGCTGCAAGTACGTACTTGTGTATTCACTGCAATTAACTAGTTAATCTGAAATGCAAATCTTTGTTAATTCTTTCAACTATAGCTATATAAAGAAAGGTGAAGCCGAGTGGTTAAAAGGTCGGACTTGTAATCTAAGGATAGCTAGTCAAGACACGAGTTCGAACCCCGTCAGCGGCCGTGTCGGCATCGGTTATTTCCTTCAGCAAGAAACTTTATTCTCATTACTTAGTACTGGTTGGTTCCAGGGACGGATTTTAGAATGATTCTATTAGCTAAAAGCTTTCGTCACAATCGAAATAAAATTGATTTGTATAAACTAACTTGAAAATAGAAATTGTACAAAATCTGTCGTTTTAATGCAATAATAAAGAATGAGTCTGTCTTTGTGAATACAGACACAAGGATGAATTTGAAGAACACTCTTACTTTGCTGGAGTTGATTCAGTCGTTACAGTTACAAAAAAAACATATCTATTCACTACGCCACTAAACCGTTAAACCATTAAGATATCTAGTGCAGACAAATTACAAAATATTTGAAATGATGTAATACCATACTGTGAAATGTGGAATTCGAACAAAGATGTTACATGTAAGGTTTTATTTTTTGGATGTCGATAACATAGGAATTGTTATTTCAAAATCGAGGACACACCTTCAGAGACAAGTATCTTGGTATATTTTTCACCAAATCTGGGAATATTATGCGTACAAGAAAATATTTAGAAGTAAAGCCCTTCATCTATTATAGGAGAACGTGTATTCCATAGTTGATTACCTATCGGAAGCACTGTCAGGTCGGCAGCTCTCTTTGTTCCAATTTCAGAAATACACTCACACTGCTACTGCTACACAAAAATTCGTTTCCCGTTTCCTACCAGAGACGGTAATTCCTTAGATATAATTTTCTCTTAAACACAGACCGGGGAAAAAGCAAGATTACGAGGTGATTTTAAATAATTTATAATGACCATTCTCTTCTACAGTTCTCTTCTACAGAAATAACCGTCCATGGATCTCAAATTCTCATTCTCTGTGGGAAGAAAAACATATTCTTGGAATTGTCATTCAAGGTTTAAATTTGAAATTTTGACATGTCTTGGGCTGCCTAGAAACTTTGAACAGTAAACTTAGCAACCCTTTTCAAACTTTCCGATCACTGAAGTCATCCTTGTTTCAATTTACTTAATGTGCTATCGATGGTTCCAAAATGTTCCTTGGTCAATCGCAACAAATCTATATAAAGTATAGTATTTAATGTACGCTGAAGGCTTATGACCACTGCATGTGCATGTGTGATGGTATTTTCTTCATGCATACAATATAAACAATGAAAACATAACATTTCTTCAAGAAATAGATTGAAAATCTGAGTTTGTAAAAATTGGATTATATCCTGTCTATCATGGTTGCACGACCAGGATAGAACAGAAAAAGACACAAAACAGTAGGATTTAAACAGACTAAAATCATTAAAAGGGTATAGATTGTTGAAATAAAGCAAAAGTAGACATTTGGAATATTCAAGTGCTGAACTGTGTCGCAGACGAAGAACACTTGATTATTATCCCAATTTTTAATCTTAAAGGGAGACAATATGCAATTTTCATAAAAAGTGAAAGATCAAATGATTTTTTATGAGAATATAGTCATTCATATCTGGTCATTTTGTTGAAGAAAAGTGAATTCACATCTTCAATAAAAGTGATTAAAACTTGGATATAATTCAAATGTCCCCCTTTAAAAATCTTTTTACATCCCATTTGTAAATAACTTGATTAAATCATCAAAATTTACAACATGTACTACACACGTGTACAATTGTTTAGGTTAATTTATACACTTATTATTTATCTTATTTCAAAACAATGTGTGCCGCCTTTGATGCTTTGCATCAAAATTAATCTTGTAAAGGTATTTGAACTAATTGCCACTTATTCCAATGAACATTGTAGTCATAGTCCCATTTGTCAGTATGCATTCTTAAAAATGTCATTATATTTTAAACAGCAAAAGTCAAACAGATTGTATCAAATACTTAATGACCACTAGGAATTTACACAAACCACTAAATAGGAAATAATGATCTGACTAAATTAATACCTGTTACGATTAGCAACTTACCTTGTATTACATTCTATTACTATGGCAATAACTGATGACATAAAAGTAAAAGTAGTATTTTTAAATTCCCATGGCACCACCTAGGACTTTTAAATGCAGTAATAGTAATTTTAACAGATACACTTTGATAAGGAAAAACATAATAAAAACTAGAAGAATATTTAACTTTCTACTTCTTTCTTGGCCGGGTCCAAATTTATGAATTTTATTACTGAAATGACAACCTCGATCAAGTTTCCTATGTATTTAAGCTAATTTTATTCATGCCACTGATTCACACAGTGCTCAGTCAAGATTTGGAAATCATCAACAAGTGGGTCTTATCAGCAACAATAATCAGTTGTGGTCAGTGTTTTGATTATTTATTGCTCTCATGGTGTGCTAAATGAACACTGGCATCTGGCAATTACCTAATAGTACATCTGATACCCCATACCTAACGGTAAGGGCTTCATCAATTCTGATGGACTTTCCTGGAATAAAACTGTAGACTGTATTGTGATGTACACTTTTTTGACAAACATTAACAGAAAATACTTGAGATTACAGTTTCATACTTGTTCTCAGATTATGAACTTTCTAATGTCTTACATGTAACTCTCACTATTTTGTTAATTCATTTTTTCTTGTTTTCATTTTAATCAAAAATTGTCCAACATCTATTATAAATATCTAACACATATAAAGGCTGAAGGGTTTAACAGAGTGCCAGAGTTTTGATACAGAGATTACTGCTTTGCCTGAATCTTACTATGGATAACATTCTTTAGTGACTTTTTATACTTCATAATTACTTCGGGATTACAGGTCTGAATCCAGGAAGAATTCATCAGGTGTGATTTATATAATTTGCAAGAACTTGTGTCCTGATCAATGTAAAACACAAAGGATGAAACTTAATCTTTCTCCCTATCACCATGCTTTGCCTTAGCAGTGCTCCAGCCAGAATTATTAATACTCGTAGTATTTGACAACAGGGGCCAGGCACTAGCTTGCACAGTAGGGCACAAAAGAATGGCAGCAGGGTGCTGTGCCTTGCTATTCAGGTCTAGCTGGAGCAATGCTTTGTCATTTTATTGTAGAACCTACCAAACATGAAGCTCTATATCTGCCTTTTACAGTGTGAATTTATTTATTCAGTTATATGATCAATCAGAAACCAAACACCTTAGCATCCATAGCATCTTACAACCCGCAGCCTTTACATTTTCATTTGGTATGCAACCTTGTGAAGACTGACTCATTATTCAAAATTGCATCACCTACAAAAAGTATCTTTTACTGCACTTTTCACTAGAATGTTTTCTGTAAATCGATTTTAAAAATCGCAATATAAAATCTGCTGCTATGTATTATCAGGTGATAAATGATGGTTTCATCAAAGAAATATCTTTATTATTTCCCTCTATCTCTTTATTCAGATAGTGAAAAATAAATATCCTCAGTGCAAAACTCTTGACTTTATTCTTTTCCTGTTTCTTTACCTGTAAAGCACAGATTTATCTTCGATTGTAACATCCTGTATTTTACTCTTTATGTTTTTCCAAAGAGGTACCCACCTTTAAGAGCCAGATTACTGTCTTTATTGTTCTCCATTACTTCCAAATTATCTTGTTTATCTTCTAAACACACCGAAAGTTCCTGAAAAGGGAAAACACAGTAAGTATGAGTAATTATAAAGGTACACACAGATAAAAGCATCAAGTATGAAGACCCACTTGAGGAAGCATGTTACCAGTGTGAAGTACGCCTCCTTCATTATTCTGTATCATCGATGAGTAACAGATACTAGATTACTGCAATGCATAACACCCGTTTTACGCTGTACAGTTAAGATCAATGATCATTTTAACTTTTCTATCATTATTCTATACATGAATCAAGTGTTTTTGAAAATTTAGGATTCAATACTGCTGATATCATATACCGAAATCTTTCTAAACACTGATTATCTCCCTTTGAAACATTACATTCCACCAAAATGGAATAATACCGAGACAAAAACATGTCATTGGTAGTTACATAAATAAGCATGGGGATGCATTTTGTCTCTTAAATGCTCCTCCTATACCATGACAATAGTTCAAGAACAATCTTCTAATCCGTTTACATCAATTCATAAAGACATGATGACAATGAATAGGTACTTAACCAGATACATGTCAAGATATTTCTCATTTGAGGAAACTTAATTTTGTATTTAAATCTTCAGATAATGTTAAAAATCCATACCTATTATTTTATCCAAGTGAAAAATACTCTTTAAGATACAACAAGATCAAACACAGCTTTGAAGTGTTAATGAATGATTTTCTTTTTTTCAATGATGTATGCTGATTAACTGAGATAAAGGGAGCTAATAAAATTCCATTCTTTAATGAAATACCTCAAAGATTGTTTCATGCACAATGTTGGTCAATCTTCCATAAAATACAACATAATTCACTACAGTTAAGTTTCTCTTTCATGCTACAATGTGGCGACGTCATCCATTAGATGACTACTACAAACTTTGCAGTGCTTTGATCTTTAAAAGGGAAGACTGGAGTGTAATTTATATACTTGTTTGAAAAGACTTCTTAAGCATGTTAATGGACTAACTTTTATTAAGAAGTCTTACAAAGAAAAAAGTTATTCATTCAAGTACCACTGATGATCTAAGCCTATGAAATAGCTGACTGTGTTCTAATATATTTCTCAGAAATATCTAATAAATACTTTGAAAATCTGGGCCAGACTCACTCAGACGTACACGTAAACATCATTAATAGATTTATGTTAACTACTTGTTTTCAAGATATTTTTTAGATACATTTTGCCAGCTTGTGCATTCTTAGATACTTTGCGGTAGAGAATATACACTTGAGTGAAGTTGCAGCCTGAAGTGGGAAGACGTAAGCATATTTATACAACCCTAAATTACAGCAGCCATATGCTTTGAAATCTTTTCAAATTCAGAGTCTGATTCCTGTCAAAATGTTGTTTTTCTCTTTATTTACTTTCCAAGATACTGGCCCAGCTAACAGTACAGACGAAAGCAATGTCATTACTAAATCGTTTTTCTGATCATCTGTTGTGGAATTCTGATAAGCCAGAAAATATCTGGATGAGTGTCTCTGTACGTCAAAATGTGAGTCTTCTAAGCAAGATGGTAGATAAGGGAACATGATTAGATATCTAGAGAGACACTTTATCTCCACAGCACTGCATCATTTAGATTCTAAACAATCTTCCACAGGTGGAATAAACTTTGGGGCAAGGTCATAAGAAGTGCAACAAAATGAAAACATATCCACAGTCTTGTGACTGGTTTGGTTTTATTGGAGTTTAACGCCAGTTTAACAGCTAAGGTCATATCCCGGTGGTCAGTAAACCTTACCGGTGTTCCTGGGTATCTAACCAGTTTACTAACCAATTTTTCTGTCTTGTGAGATTATCAACAATGTGGTCAATTTGACAAATATTACATTTTCAGGTTTTTTGACTTTCAGACAATAGACAGATTTAAAATTACTTCTGTACATTTTTTATCACACTCTGATTATGAGAAGGTACACTATAGTGGAATAAAGAAGGACATATGACATTTTTATTAATTATTTTCACATCATGGATGACATGCCACACCACATGAGAAATAGTTGCTGGGTCGTTGTGTGATCCATATCCATGTTTTAGAAACGTTTGGAAGACGTTACTCGTATTTTCCTTAAAAACAGCACCTGACAGCTTTTAGAAAAAGACAGAAAACATCTTGTGTTTGCAGAAAATGTTAAACAGTTTATGACGTCAAACTTTGACGCCGTTTCTCAGATTGTTTACTTTGTCATGTCCCATCACATAATCTATCCTGAACAAAAACAAATCCTTTTCAAAACTATTTTAATTAATATGCTTCTTAGAAGTGATATTACAGAACTCTTTTTTTATGCCTGATGTACATGATTTTCTAATATTTAATAAGTTTTCAGTATATATGTCTACTGCCATGCATCTTCATCACTTCGAACAGTACTAGTAAAATAACTTTAACAATAATAAAGAAATACTGGTTATTAATGATAAATTAACATATAAACCAGACAGCTGTATATAATCTACTGTAAAACATGCATAATGATATTTTTACTATTTTTCTACCAGAAAGTTTTTAAACTTTTTACCAAAATAATATCTAATTTCTTACCAAAACGACATTAGTTTTAACTTTTTAACTGAAGTATTTAACTGATTCCACCAAAAATCTAACTGCTAGATTTATCCTAACTGTTCACAAATCAAATTCAGTGAAGTCTGTTATCTCTATTTACAAGCTGTTGAAACACAATAACACTAATAGAGCAACATGATACTGGATGCTGGTTACAAGAGCCTGGATCCAGACTGAAGGCGTGTGATCATTCTGTGCCTAATTAGCACCAATCAAGGGCTTAACTTACACTAATTTGTTTTAGCTTGGTGGCCACAAAAGCCATCATAGCTTATTAAATCCCTGTGAGGTACAACTCATAATGGAATATATATCTCTGTGAATTCATTACTGGTAAGCCTAGGTTTAATTGTTATACCAGTGTATCACATTGTTTGTCTGTACACAGCCAGACAGACACAAAGTTTTAACATTTGATATTAGCTCCGAATATTTCCTCTGAACTTGACCCCGGCAGCTTTGTAGACAGGAATTAAAAACATTGTAGCCAACCAATTATAATCATGATAAAAACCAACATTACATTTGATGAATAGTGGTGTTAGTGACTAATAAATCTGTCAGTGGCCCCGAGGTGTTACGTTACCATCTGTACTGTTTTACCTATAAAGTTCAAAGCTGGCCAGCTATACCACAAACATCAAAACACGATAATCAAGACCTTACAATCACTTTGATGTTTGGCAGGAATGTAGGTAAAAATAGACATGAAGATAACTATTTGCCAAGCCAGGTTATAAGGTAATGGTATAGAGATATAAGTGAAGAAAATCATTCCGAGGAAGTTTCTTACTGATGTAGGTCTGACTGTTCCGTATACAATGTTATAGGAGTGTTGTTGATTAATACAAGATACTATCTTGAACAATTGAAGATAATCTCATGCCAAATATCTTTATCTAATTATTGTAACAACATAGACATTGCAGTATATATATAAAGTAGCCTGAATCTTTTGAAAGCTACCTCTTGTCTGAAAATTTATAGAAAGCTTGTTCAAGTTTGATTTATAGGTACTCGGGACAGATTTTAACTTACATTACCTTTTAAAAGGCCTTCAAAATGTTCAAAAGGACAACTTACTTTGATATATAACCTTTTAAAGACAAACATTCCTTTATAGAACAAAATAGTTGCATGTTTCACTGCCATTGAATAAAGGGGGAGTCTTTTTAGACTAAAATAATACAATTTAATGTCTGAGTTTTAAGAATCCTTTTTTTTACATTTTACAAAGTTTTCAAAAGTGATCAGTCATTACAGGTCCTTGACAACTTATGTAAAACATTCAGTCTTTTTATTAATTCAAGAAATGTTAAAAAAAGCTCTTATAACCAGCATGCTAAGTTTATCTTGCCATGTAAACATGGTGATAACTTTTAGTGCCCTTTTCTCAGACAAGCAAATTTATTGTTTTAAATTCTTCAGATATTTTGATGTTTTTTTTAAGGATAACAAATTTCTGTTTTTTCTTTTTATGTATCAAGTATTTCTAGGTTTTCTGATAATATTAATACAGTACTGTTTCTACAAGTTCCAGGAATTCCTGCTTTTATCTTAACTGAAACAAAGACCTTATCAGAGACAGGATCTACGAAAGATGGATCGACAGACAGACAAAACTGCACACAAACATTTAAAGATATATCCAAAAACTTATATCTAAAGAGGCAAGGTATCTAACCAATATAAAAGCAAATATTTCTGCTATGCTTTACAGATAAACAACATTATTAATCTCCTTCAAGAAACAATGCAGGCAGCTCTCCTGTGAGAATATGCAGGTACTAATGTATTTTTGAGTTTTATTTCCACTTTCCTCTGTTCTGCAGTTTAATACATTAAGATACTCATCACAGATAAGTACTTACACATGTAAAGTAAGTGATATAAACAGAGTACCAAGCTGGCTGAACTTCACATTGTCTGTTCCCTTTTCTAGGTATAGGACAGAGGCTATGAAGTGCTATAAAGTGAAATCTTCATGCAGAAATTACACTTCATAGCCTATATCCTACTTAAGTGTTTGCCCCTCCCATTTTGATCTTTCACTTTTTTTGTTGACTTCCTTATTTGGAACATACATATTTGTAAGCGAACCACTCCTTCTTGTGCACCGAGTCAGCTGCACATACAGTACGCGCCAGGAGGAACTCACATTTTCCGCTTTATTTCGCGGACGCGGAAAAAAAAATATCCGCCGCGACATCGAGGAAAAAAAACGGATTTCCTCGATGTCTCGACATCGCGAAATATCTCGGCGATATTTGACGACCAGCGCGAAAACAATTAGAGTCATAACTCACCTGGATAAGCTGAACATTTAATGAAATTATCGTAATGAAACTGTGCATTTTACGTGTACCAATTATGTGACATTTGGTAAAATTAAAACCAAAATTTCTGACACATTTGCTGTGTAGGTTTATGTGTACTTCCGTCGTTGAAAACGCTCGTTATTGTATAGCAAAATCGATCAATAATTTTGTCAAGCGCATAGATGATACAGATGTCGCAGTAGGGTTTACATGTTGTATGTTTTCTTTAAATATAGGAAAGCAGTTTTAACACGTGTAAATCGAAAACCAGTCAATTTATTTTCTGAAAATAGGGTCAGCTGTTCCGAGAAACAATCTATACTTTCGGTTTTGAATTGTCATTCCTTTCGTTAACAAATACGAGCATTCGTAAACAAATGCATCAGAATGAGAGTTTAATGAGAGTTTTATACATTTAAATGATATTTTAAAGCGTATAATTAGCCGAAATGCGTGTAACTAGGAACTTTGTGAGCCTCGATACGTCAATTCTTACCTGTGAAAAAGTTCGCGGAACCATTTCGCGGACGTCCGCCGCGATATTTGGTGACCATGTCCGCGGCGGTCGTCCTCGAAATGCGGCGGATTTGGTCGCGTTTTAAGGAATGGGTAGTCCGCGACGACCTCGAGGAAAACGAGAGTTCCTCCTGGCACGTACTGTACAATGTGTTTTGGCAGGAATGAAATTGAACAGCGATCTTCATGAATAAGTAGAGAAATTGCAATTCTTCTGGATTAATCTGTTAAATATTTAAATTTTTTTGCTCTCTGATTGGCTAGAGAAGTAGGACAAACACTAAACAATAAAAGGTCGGTTGTTATTTGTTTCATCAGAAAAGCGAATATCTGTTTTATAAGGAAACAACTGAGTTGATGTAATTGCCACATAAGTATGCTCCTAACAATTAAATATGAGAAAAAGTTCTCTCACAGAATGGCCATTTAAAAAAGATATTTTCCCAGCACATTAGGTCTGTCACCTAAATTAGTCAAAGACTGTTTTCTACGAAAGGAAAAAAGTTCAATTTATCAATTCGCAGAGGAAGAAGTGTAGTTGTTACCAATTTCAGAAAACAACGTTTGAGTTATTTTCATAAAAAAACAGAGACAGAAATGTTTGAAAAATTATTTGCAATTTCTTTGAGCGGAAGTGCTTTCATGTGAATCCAGAAATGAAAACAGAAATGCAGTCGTCTCTGAAGTTGCCTGCTCTATGCCAACATTTCGTCAAGCACGCCTAAACACATCTGACCATATCAAAGTCTGAATAACAACATAATCATTCAATTACAGGATTTTCCACACAAATTATATTGCCATGATGAATTTAAGAAGCAAAAAATTACCTTTCTGAAAACTATATGATTTATGTCACTATGAGTTTTCAAAGACCTTAAGTCAGTAAAAGAAAATTTGATACAAACAATAAGGAACAGAAATATGTCAAAGATGGATATAGTAAAACCGCTGATGTCACACCTCAATATTCAGTGAAATTGCTGACGTCACATCTGCTTAACAGTATAAAGTGAGACTGCTGATGTCACATCTGCTTAACAGTATACAGAGAGACTGCTGATGTCACATCTGCTTAACAGTATATAGGGAAACTGCTGATGTCACATCTGCTTTACAGTATATAGTGAAACTGCTGATGTCACATCTGCTGTACAGTAAATAGTGAAACTGCTGATGTCACATCAGCTTAACAGTATGAAGTGAAACTGCTGATGTCACATCTGCTTAACAGTATACAGAGAGACTGCTGATGTCACATCTGCTTAACAGTATATAGTGAAACTGCTAATGTCACATCTGCTTAACAGTATACAGAGAGACTGCTGATGTCACATCTGCTTAACAAAATATATAGTGAAACTGCTGGTGTCACAACTGCTTCACAAAATACAGTCACCCAGCACAAGTTACTAATTCAAAGCTATGAGCTTAAGACCATTAACAATGTTTACCACATTTAATAGTTTGAAATAATAATCATTACTTCACAGGAAGAAGATCACCTGACATTTAATCATACAATGTAGAGTGCAAACTGAATATTAATGAAGTAACTACCACTGTTGGATCGTTCTTCTAAAGAACATTTTATTGACTGATACAATGTTACTTTTACATCTAAAATGAAAGCACAAAGTGATGGGAAGAATAAAGGACATTTTCCTCATTCAGAGCTTTTTACTTGCAATTGATAAAATCATATAAGTACAATACCGTCAGCATTAGATTGTTAACTTCAAACGGCTCGCAACAAAGGAACCGCTAGTCTTGTATGAATAATTTACTTGCTCTGCCCCAAGACACCAGTGACAGCTTTAATCTTCATTTATTGATCCTAAATGAGCATCTTACTCACAGGAATTAATCATACACCGTGCACAATAAATAGAAATATTATTGAACAGCAATTTTACTCCTATAGTCCTGAAGCATTTCTCAAACCAATAAGGAAGTTTTTCTATGAAAGCAAACAAGGACATAATTAATAGTTCTGACCCAATTACAAATTCTGTTTACCTGTACCGACTGGAAACAGCCATGCATATCTCATGAAAATACAGTTTATGACATGTAAACACATTTAGTGAACTCTTCAGATTTAGGTTATAATAAAGCAATAATGCAAACAACTATTTTCACTTTAGTCAAAACATACTGGCATAAAACGGATATCTGAAATTCTTGAAGTAATCCACCTGTTTGAGCTGATCATCTTGCTTACAGTTGCAACAAAAATACTGGAAAATTTGTCATTCCCCCAAAGAGAGAAGTGTTACATATTGGGGCAGGTGAGGAAAAGTAATTAAGTTTATGGTTAAGTGAATAGTCCACATTTACATTACATAGACAAGATAACCTTGCCAACTCTTAAGAATCCAAGAAAACTATGATACAGCAAAAAAGAACACAAACAGAAATTAGTCTTGTATACATAGAAATAAGTATTATGAAATGTGTTCCTCTTTCATTCACAGCCAAAAAGAAATGACTGCTTAGCAACCTTATGATACACTGCAACATCACCTACAAGCACATACTTCCCAATGAATGCCCAGTCCCAGACCCTAAGGTAGCAGGTTCGAATCTCACTTGGCAGACTAGTCTACACTAACGTTCTTCATTCCAAACTTCTGTACTGGATTGAACCCATGAAGCAGTCATTGAGTGGGAATGTTATAAGCTGCAAGAGCTCCATGTAAAATAACTACGTTTGAAGTAAACTTTTACAATGAGATTGTCAATTCACGACCAGATTATAAATACATGTATTGCACTGCCAAAATGGTAAACCCAGTCTTATTTTGCCATATAAGCACAACTAACAAACAAAAACAGACCGAATCTTGCATTATTTTTCTACTTACAGACATAGACTGGTTCATACTGTAGTTAGCAAGGTTATATCCCGTCTTGGTTGTCTTTTTCCAGATCTGATCTTCCCATGCTTTGTTCAGATGGGCATTTACAAAAAAACACTCTGAAAAATATAAAGTAAAGAAGAAAATGTCATCTTTGTCCAGTTTTCTTCAATTACAAATTGTAAGATGAGTAAGAAGAACAATGGAATAAATTACCATGCCAGCAATAACCTAGCTATGACAGGCATTGCATCTAAGCCTGGTAGCTAAAAAAGAATGTTACTCAGCTTGTAAGAAATATGCTTCACAGGTCTGCACAGGCCCTACACATAATATTTTTACCATATGGTTCCTATTGCCCAGAGGTGCTAAATGTCACATACTGAAACTTTTTACCAGTATTGGTGTCACAAGTGCATAACTGCCACACCGGCACGTAATAACAACCTTACTCTTAATTAATGTCAGTGCCTGCAGAATATAAGGGTATAACTTCAAACCACTTCTAACCTGTATTTTGATCCATATTTTATACAATTTTATGTTAGGCATCATACTCATTTCTAATGAATTTTTTCAATTTTAAATTTCATTACCAGTAATCACATTTATTAGAAGAATTGTGATAAGCCACCTGAAGTAATCTGTCATTCTGTTGACCAATCAAAGGGCTTCCTCAGTTCTCAGTACTGAGTACTCAGTTGAGAATTAAGAAATTTTATCTTCATATCTAAAAGATTACAAAGATAAACTTATATGAATTCCTACAGCTACATTATTGTATTAAAATCGGTTTCAGTCACTGTGGATTTCTACTATTTTCTGTTTTTAAAATCAAGATAACATGTGCTGTTGAAAAAAGTAAGAAGATAAACTTAATTATTGCCCATCTTTGCATCCCACATTATCGGGACCTCTCCAGTACAGATATTGTATGTCATTATACCTGGAAAAATGGAACAGTGTTACCCAATTAGTTAGTGTTGACTGACGAGTATTTCTCAGTCCCAACAGATGACTGATCACCAGTTTGGCACCAGTTCCAAGAACTTCAGAACAGTAAATTACCCATCAGTTGACCTAAATGTTTTACTATAACTGATGAATATTTTGTTAATATTTTGGAACTTCAGTTTCCAGGGACAGTCAACTGTTTAAATAACCAACTTGAGTACTTTACGAGGGAACCATGGACAATTACCTCAAACTACATCTCAATTTTTCCTTTTTTGAAAGAATAATGCTATCCATCCATCTCAATTGTGATGCATCAAATATCCACTTATTAATGAACTCTGTAACATCCTGGTCTTTGCTGGACAACCAAACAGAGTAAATTACTTATACATATTTAACCAAAACTAGCCTTATGATCTAAAGTGCCGGTTTATTAAAGTGTCACCCCAACTGAAAGGGCTAGCCACTTGGCCTTACGAGACACATCTATTTGTAAACATATTTAGTATTATTTACTCCCCGATTCCTTATTTTATGTGCCAGGAGAACATGTAACCATTCTTTTAACTAGCTGCCGGCTCACCAACCAGCCACATCAGAACAAGGCCATGATGGGACTCAAACCATCAACCTTCCATTCCGTGGCAAATGCCTTAACCACTAACCGTGACTAGGCCATGTAGATTTTATGAAGAATGCAGGATTACATGTAGATCTGTTTTACAGTTTTCTTTGCTGCCCTGTTCTTTTCTATTCAATTATAACCAAACACTTAAATATATGAACAATTACAAACAATTGTTTGCTTCAAATATATTAACCACTACAAATATTTCATGTCTATTGTGTGTTATTTCTATACTGCAAGCAAACACTAAACAAATATCAAAGTGTCTTTGACTTTCTTTGATCTAGTCACACCTGCTGCTTTTAATGTTGATTACAATAAAAATATATTAATATCTGAACCAAAAACATAACAAAGATGTACATTTAATTTACAATCATGATTCTTTGCATATAATTACAATCAGAGGTCGATATAGATTTAATAGTATTAAGATAAATGAGGGTTAATTTACAATACCAAAATAGTCTGTATTACATTATTAAATTATTAATGCTACAGGTAAACTAAACATTTTTTTATTGCATGAAGTGTCTCTTCAAATAATTCTGAAAATTCTGCCTCAAACATTTCAGCAACTAATTCCTTTGTAATGCATATAAAATTAGTTGAAAATATACATTTGTATTTACCTTTACCTTATCTGAATCTTTATTTCTTTACACTGTTTTATATCACAGACAGTCACACTTAATAGTGTAAGGCTTTCAAGAAAGCACTTCAATATTGAGGTATATTTAGGAAATAGATTTTAAGTTTGAGTGATATACCGTCTGATATATCACGGTGTCGAGTTCAGATGCGTAGTAATTTAATCACGAAGGCCGTAGGCCTGAGTGATTAAATAATTACGCATATGAACGAGAAACCGTGATATATACGATGGTAGATCACGAAAATGTTAAAATCTATTTCCATTCTAACACGTACGTATATTTATAAGGGACGTAAGTATGTGCACTATTTAATAGTGGCGTTCTCAGTGACGTCAGCGGGCCCGCGCTTGTATTCAGCGTGCTATACTGCCTGATATATCACGCTCAATTCCTTCTTTGTTTATCGTCGGCAAATTGCGGATAGTGTTAGAATTATTTATATTATTTGACAGCTGACCAGCACTTGTTCATTATTATAACTTAGTTCCCATCAATTATCATTTCTGTTTGGAATTCAGTTACTCTGACATGCAATTACCAATGTTAAGCCCACTGAGATGCAAACAATACCAAAAGGATCTTATAGTTAAGCTGAAAATCTTGAAAGATGTTGCGATATAATTCTACGGTTTGACAATAATAAAAAAATGTCTATAAAATGGGTCAAACCGTCAACATCAAATTAATTAGGCTAGGAGTCTTGAGATGCTTATAGAATAAATGATCATCCGGGAATTTAGTCCAACTAATCAGACCTGTCGAGAGACATCAAGAAAATTTTTGTTAGGCGATGTCTTTTTTCCAAGTCCAACCACAAGTTGCATTCTTACGCACAGAAAATGCCCAATTAGAAGTCTTTGGGACCAATAACTAACATAACTTTGGGAGAAATGACCAACATTACCTTTTAGAGAAACAATTTTTATACAAGTTCCCAAAATATCATTTTCAATGGACAACTTAAGATATCAAACTTGACTTAAATTACAATCGCAACACTAACTGACTGTACAGTTGGCCATTTCTGAATAGCTGGAATGAGGTAAACAGTGCAAAGGTAAACATTAGCCACAGTGAAATACAGGTATCCGGATATGTCAGCTATACAAATTAATAAACTCTTAATTAAATACATCTACAGTACGCGCCAGGAGGAACCCACATTTTCCACGGAACCATTTAGCGGACGCCCGTAGCGATATATGGTGACCATGTCCGTGGCGGGGATCCTCGAACTGCGGTGGAAACAATTCCTCCTGGCGTGTACTGTAAAGCCATGAAATCCCTATGTTCTTTATTAAAATAAGCAATAAATAGTACACAAATATTTACAAATCAAAAAATTTGAAAAATAATATCCATTTTGTATAAGTAAACTCTATCATTACCGGTTAGACATAGTGATTTTCCTACCAGCTTTCACTGTATCATTATTTTTACAGTGACGTCATGTAACATTTTGCTGTGGAAAGAGTTTCACAGTGCAAATGTGAAATAATTCACAAATACCCTCTAGAGTGACAGGTTTTAATGAATTTCTTTTGATGTTAATAGAAAATCAAAGATTAATTTATATTTAACAGAAAAATCAAAAAAAAACTACTAGCAGTGTTGACGCTAAATTTTCCATGCATAAATATGGCAGTACAAATTAGGCATTACGGTTTGACATTAATGAAAAAATGTCTATAAAAAGGGTCAAACTGTCAACGCCAAATTAATTAAGACTACTGGAAATTAACATTCAGCTGGACACTGTCTATCCCTTAAACAATTAATTGAAGAATTAGGAGCCTACTCTTTTCCGATAAGAGTGCAAATGCAATGGCAGTTCTGAATATCCTGAGCTGGAAAGCTTCATTACAAACAAATCTTACATATTAGTAAATAACAGCATGAACTGAACTGGATTTCTGCCACATTTAATAACAACAAAAATGTTTATATGTGCACCTACTTCAATACTTGTCCCCAGTAAAAGTCAATCACCTAATTGTTAAAACTACTACACAAGCCACAACAATCACTACAAAACTCGTATCAAAATATGTGACGAATGAAGCCTAACAGGGAGATATTATTCGTGTTTTATGTAGGTCAGACTCGCGCCGTTACACATACACACTGACCACAACAAATTATCGGACAAAGGCACTGATCCTGACGAGAATGTAAATACTCACCGTGTTTACTTGAATTTTTGCCCATTCTTTAGCCATCCACTGAAAGTAAATTCATATTCACATCCAATTTGTCGAATAAATGCATGTCCAACACTCTCTAATTTACTTCCATTCTACATAAAATGCATTGATGTTAAAGGCGGCTCTACACACTGATTGACGTCTCGGACGGTTCCATTTTCTAATGGGGGGAGAGGGTAAATTATAAACTTCTAAAGAACGAAATGAAATGAAACACGGAACGGAAACAACAGCTTGAATGGAGGCACCTACAATAGAAGTGGACAGTTTTTTAGCGGAAAGGATCAGTAATGAAAATATGAATTAGGAACTGAATATTTACCGTTTGAAAAAATGAAATAGAAAATGTTTTTTTTTTTTTATTTTCTGTATCTTTTATACAGACCAATAACCACACATAATAATCGCCTTCATTTGAATTATGTTTTTTTCTTTACTAAATGAAACATTAAAGTAACATTATATTAACACTTCAAATTTCATTAATCACCTTTTTAACCATGATATATTTGAAATTCTTGAGCGACCCAAAAAATAAGTTGAGATTCTAAACACATCACAGAAAATTTATGTTCTAACTTACATTTTGTTAAAACTTATATTTGACCTTTCTGGTGAGGCCCTTTTGGTAATTAGCCATTTTTGGATTTTGGCTTTTCTTGTCCCCTTTAATAAAAAAGAGACTTTGCTCACAACAAAAAGAGCATATTAAATGTTATGAGCTATATATTATCTTGAATAGCATCGTGTACGTCACGTGGAAAATCTGTTAGTCCTGGATGTGTACCTTCAGTTGTTAAGCGGACACTCTATCATGTGGCCATAAAAGCTAGGTTACAGGAAAGGGAGAAGAAGTGCCGTATTATACCTCTGCTACATATACCCCACCTTCTTAGAACTCGTCGTCGAATGCCTTGAGCACTGAATGTCTGTGTGACTTACTAAGGGTGTCTTCACATCTACACTCCTGAGGTATTAACTTTGGGCGCCGAATGTAACCCGAAAAAATCCACTTGCTGCGAGCTAGACTTGATGCAAGGTACCTTCGGTTACTTAGCGGAAACTCTACAACGTACGTCACCATAACATCTAGCTGATAAGAATAGTGCCATATAATACCTCTACATCATGTATCCTTCTATGCTATGTAGTTTTGAATAACTTTTCTCCTCCTGTTTTGTAACTACGGCTTCTTCTTGTACCATAGCAATACACGCTTGACGCATCCAATAAATAAACAATAGCTATTTTTAGTTATTGTAATTGTCCTATAAAATATATGTTCTAAATGCTTGAAAAACCGCCACAATGTCACTCTATTTTATCATTAGTATTACTTTAAATATTGGCAACGTCTTATGTAAATTTGGCGTCATTTGGGCGACAGAAATTAAGATAAAAAAGTTTTTGCCGACACTGCTTTAAGGCGGATACAGTGTAATTATCTCGGCATCTGGCAAAGTAAGAGTTTTCTTCAAATGTCTCAAAGATTTTATATAAACTTCCTTTGCCCCTTTCCCATGCGCAGGGTGTTTGGGCTAGGGTTAGGGTGGCCATTTTTAAATCCTAGATGGAGTTCTGTATATAAAACGGAATAGTAAATTCATGTTTTTTTTCTCGAAAATCGTAAATTCAGGTTATACTTTTGTAAAAGTTCAGTCTCATAGCAGGCTATAAACAAAACACTAATAGAATCAACTAAATAAGTAAGCTATAGACAAAAACATTCTTTCTTGGAACAAATATTTTGTGTGTCTGCTGAAAACTTGAACTAGGAAAAATTGTCTTGTTTTTTTCACGGTTGATGACAGACTTTAAAAATAACACATAGTGTTGCCTTTCAATGCGCTCGGTCAAATGGCTACGGCCGGTACCGAGGGTAAACAACTCAATTTCTGCCTCTACCTTTCAATAAGGGAAAATGATCAAATATGTGTACTTCAATGTTGAAAAATTTAATAGTATAGAAAAGGGAAGGCATCCTTTATCAACAGAGCTGACCTCATATTTTTATAGCTTTTATCGCAAATGATTTTCAAAACCACGATGTAGATCATATTAAACTGTGTCACATTTTTATGAGATTTTGAGAAAAGGATCTTTATTCTGGATTAAAGTTGTTATATGTTGGTATATATATTATACTGTTATAATAAGAATTCACTAAATATGATAACATTAAACGTGTATGCAGAGCAGCTGCGTTGAACTGCATCATACTCATAGAACTACAACTGACAGAACATGCACTGGCATTTATAAATTTAAAGAGAGACAACTCTAGCTAAATGAATATTATCAGAAACAACAGTTATTCTTCCATACTGCAACAATAGTTTCGTAAAAAAAGAATTATTTCTGATGCATATTTATCTTTGTTTCAACTTTGAATTAGGAGTATCGGCAAATAACCACAGTTCCTATGTTTACTAGCGTACTACGAGACACACGGTAAGAAACTGTCTTATTTTGGTTCCAAAATCATAACCATTTGCTAAAGCATTTTTGCAATAACAATTAAGATTAATTAATAACAACAACAAAAGACAAGCATTACCTTCATACTAGCACACTGCCAATATTTTGCAGGGTTTCAACTGTTTCTTGAAATAACAAGAGTATAAACAGGGCTCTTGTATTGTAACATTCCGTACATTGTGTATGATTTTATTAATTTAGATGTGTTAGAAGTTAACGGAAAGAAAATGAAAGGATACATGTATTTTAAGACTTCTTTTGACTTTGTCGTTAAATAGCATTCGGTATTTTAACAGTTTTATTCAGAAGATAATCAGATTTACTAATTTTATATTTGCTCTGAAATCTTACATGCTGTATATACAAAGAAATCATATACACAAGATCTTATAATTAGAACATAATCATAATCCCTGTCTATAGCTTGACAACACGTTTTTTAAACTGGGCGTAACAATCGACAAGCTGTCGCAACGCAAGCTGTCCCTCGTGCACAAACGAAAAAGATAACATACATAAAATCAATACAAACGTTCTATTTTCTCGAAAAAGTTTACTTCCTTGTGCAATATTATCTCACTAGTTTTGGTGAAATTTTACAAATGTTGAACATATGTAAATTCTTGGATTTTTTTTTCATGTGCAGACCAATTTAAAGGTAAGCTTTGCTAGACAGTTGACCGAGGCACATGTCCTCAAGGTATCAGCTCGTTTAGTAATAATGAAACACATTGACTTATAACAATCCTGTTATTGTATATTGCTAGAATATTTCTGACAGTATTTCGTCAAAATGTATGATTTAAGTGTAGGTTGCTGCACTGCTTCATTAAGGGGTGACAAAACATATCTATCGTTCACCAGATGTCCCTTATACAGACAATGGTGCTGCTGCTGACGAAGTTGATAGTAACAGGAAGTGTGTTTTGAAATGTGTGTTCAATATGATGGACAAAAGAAATATTCAAAAGGTGTGGGTACATGTGGGAGCAAAAAGCTAATATTTCAGAGAAAATGGAGAAAATACTATATTAGAAAAAAATAACCACCACTTGCAGCGTTAGGGATATGTATCCATGTGAGGTTAGAAATTTCCAACAGTTTTAAGTAGACTGTAGTCTAAGAACTGCAGTTAATAATTATCTGATGTCAAATGAAAAAGTGTTTTGGTATTGTTAAAGCTATGGCTTAATACGTGACTGCTGTGCATGTTCCTAAAAAATGTAAGTACTCTCAACAAATGACCATGTTTCTAAAAGTGTTTATTCAAGAATGCGTACTTTTCATTTTCAAAAAGAGTGCCATTTACTGATTTTTTCTCCTAATATTAACTGAGGTAAATATGTCTGGAACGTAAGTGTTTCTTGTTTGTTATGCGATTGAAAAAAACATCTGTCTGCTACATTTATTGTGTGAATCATAGAAACGGAGACTTTCCCCCTCCTACCCCACCAAGACTTTATTTCAAAATAAATTTGATTGCAGTTTACCATGAGAGTCTTTTCTGCATGTGACAACATACAAAAACAAACAATACTTTTAACAGGTACAAGGAAAATAGTTTAAGCAAATATTGTAAAAACTAATAATAAGAATTAATGCGACAACAGGAAAACAAATGCTTTAAAATAGATTTGAAAATCAGTTTATATAGTTTCATCATTTAAGTTTCTGGATTAACAATTTAATAACTGCTGACTGATTTACCATTTGAATAACTTACAATCTTCCATAATTTCATAGCAAAACAATGCCAGTTTTATTAAAGTTGTTGTTGCTTTTTAAGAAATTCTTGGCTGTTTCTGGTGAATTCAGCGCACTTGTGGTATTTCAATAATTTTCGGTTTTTGAATATTTGGCGCGTGACTACTTGCAGCGCGTGCATGTCATGTGACGTTATGTGCAAAATGGCTGGCTGCAGGTTCCGTTAGTGGCTTCCGCAAATATCATTGTTGAAAGACCTTAAAGATCAAAATGACGGTATTTTAGGTTTTTGCCCAGTTTGGTCGTTTTAGAGTGGGTCAAGTTTTTTTTATGACAGAGAAGGAAATCATCATATAGGGACAGATTTAATATGCGTTTTGGCTTCGGTTTTACTTTTTTCTTTCGAATTTTCGAATTCAGAGTGATGAAAATCCATAAACTTGATTCATTAAATGTATGAATATATTTACCATTTGAATGACTTGAATAATTTGAACAGCCTACCCGCTTCTGTTGTATTGCAGGCAGATCTAGAGGGGTTTAAGCGTTGCCTAAGCCCCTCTCTGCTCACCAGCCGTCCCAGATCGCGCGGAACAGTGTTTTTAAACCAACTTTTAACTTATAAATACATTTCACCTTATATTTTAACACTTTCGCACTTTTTACTTCACATCTCACTTTCTCGCTTTGAAGTCTTCCTTTCAATGCTTTTAAACAACTTTTATCTTGCACAGACGCGCACCTGCCAGTAATACCCGTGAGGGGAGTCTAGGCAGTATTGAAAGATAGATAGATAGATGTGTAGTCTTTTCAAAAGTGAGTATGAGATATATTGCAAAACATCACATTGTTTTAATTCTGTTTCAGCATTAAGGAATGAAGCCAAAGCAGTCTGAGTGGCAGCCATTAGATTTGGTCGACAACGAAGCAGTTCAGCCATTGCGAACATTCAACAGTCGTGTTGCTTCTGGAGATCGTCGGTATTATACATTAAATACAGAAGAGCACAGTGTATTTGATGCAGAACTTGATGATGAAGATGATGATGGTGATGCAGATGATGAAGTAAAATTAATAGGAATGAAAGGTGCTTTTTTCCCTTGGTAATTTATACATACATACATACATACATACATACATACATACATATATACAGACAGACAGACAGACAGACAGTTTACATATGAAATATTCATGAGACATTTTTACCCCATCAAGTCCTTGATAATTAGGCCATACTGCCATTTCTTGGCAGCTATGAAGAAATTTACTTAACACCTTCCAAACAAATATTTCTGTCATAATTAGTTGAGTGTCATCACAGATGATATGAACAGAATCAAGTGGTGCTAAACTTGGTCTAACATGAGGCCTTGAAATAGTAACATCTTAATCTGGTAATCTTTTGTTTGAGAGACATTCTGTAAACTGGACAACACAAAAATTGTTTGTGAAAATCCGAGGTTTTGATTTTTCCAAACAAGGGTTGAACTATACAGTGGAAAAGTAATCACTTCTCAAAGTCATTTGTATGGGAGTATTGTAACATTTTACAAGTGATGAAAAAGTGAACAATATCTATTTTGTTTTCTATTTGAAATTACATTAAGTGCTGTGACCCTATAATTATTTGATACTCAAATATTCAATGTCTTTGCTTTGTTTTTACTGTAATATACCAGTGAGTTTTGCATGCTTAAGTTTCAAACAACACCATGTAGAGGTAATGCTACATTTCAACATTTCTCAAATCTTAAATAGTGACAGTGTTGTCTCTTTCAGTAATTCTGTGATTTTAGCCACAGGAGAGAAATGACTCAAAGAACCGTACATTTAAAAATGGCATTTCTCCCCTGTGCTCTTGCTAGCAGATCAACGAACATGGTTAACTCTTGCAGTAAAAAAGGTTGTGTACCTTTGGAATTTTATGTCACAGAGTTGTAGCATTTGATAAAGATAGATAAAGAAAACTACAGAAAGTCTTAGGCTCTGAATTACTAAAATCATGAAAAGTACCAAGGCTTTTTCTGATAATATGTTAATATAAGCATTATAATTTTGAAAAAAAAGGAAAATTATTTTCACAAATCTTGTAGTTTGCTTACAGGAGACTGAGAGATCAGACTTTGATATACTGTTATCTTGAGTTAAAGTTTTATTTTGGGTTGGAATCCTTTTGTGTGTGTGTATATGTGTGTGTGTGTTATTTAAATTTCTTTTTACATGATTTGTATATTTTTACACATTTAATTAGTTTAAAAGTTTTACAATGCTCATGTTTATTTATGAATCTTAATGTAAGATGAGCTATGTTAACACATACTCAAATACTGGGTGAAGACTGAGTTACTTCCCTTTGACCATTGAACTTAAAATCATTCTTATGCTTCTACACAACTTGAAAAAATCATGTAAGTGGTAGGATACAAACCTATGGTCTTTGATTAAGTAAACTAGATAAGTGTTGAGCTAACCCTCTGTGCCATGTTGGCTTTTCATTTTTTTAGTTCTCTTAACTTATAATTGTTCTCTACCCTGTGAGTAATGGGGTAAAATATTTACTGTAAAAAAGTATGAAAAACTATTAATTCAGATATCTTTCTGTGAAAAAAAAGTTAGTACCTAAGTTTTGAATCACTCCACAAAAACTTCACTAAAATTTCTACATGTATAAACATTGTTGTTAACAATGTGTGGGTCAGAAGCTTCACCAGTACCTGATTACGAGCCATGCAGTTAATTTATCATTAACTTACTATCGTTCAATTGTTAAGTTGCTGGGGAATCAATCATTTACAGTTATTGTGCATGTAAGAAATTTCAGGTGTTGGGACTTAAAGGATTGTATTTGTTATTGTGTTTTCTGGATATGTAGTGAATAGATTTTTGAAGAAGAGACATCCAGATGATATCCTGTCATTTAAATGAAATCTGTAAATTGCAAAGATGAGATACATGTACAAAGTACAGCCTTTGGCTACAACTGACATTTACTAGACAAAACTGTTTGAAGTACTGCACATGGGTGTTATTGATCAAACTATAGATGTTTGCTATAAAGTGGCCACTACTTGTAAGTAGTGTAATAACTAAGTAGATATGTCATTCAAAGACAGAATGTTTTTATGCCCCAAAAGGAAGGCATATAGTTTTTAATTGTCTGTCCATCTGTCTGCTTTTAGTCCGGTCCATAACTTTATCAGTCATGGATGGATTTTGGAATCATTTTGCTTAAATGACTATGTGTGGCACAGTGAGACAATGTGTTACATGCAAGACGCAGGTTTGTAGGTCAAGGTCACACTTGGACTTGAAAGAAAATTTTCATAAAAGTGCATTGATGGTTGTGTCCGGTCAACAGTTCTGTCATTCCTGGATGTATTTTAAACTGACTTGGCATAAATGTGTTGCACATGATGACAACTTGTCACGCGCAAGGATCAGGTGTCCAGCTCAGAGGTCAAGGTCACATTCAGGGGCATATGTTTGTTCACAATGACAGGTCTTGTTTAGTTTTTTGGCTTCTTCTTGCCTTGCAAACGAGTTGATGAACAATTTAAACTTAATTATTTTAACATCATAAACTTTAAAAAAAGCAGAGTTTCTATGTAAGAGATTCAATTCCTATATGCTGTCATTTTTTGTTGAGTGTGCAAAATTCTCTGTTACAGTTGTAGTCTCAAAGAATGAACTTACACTTTAAGATACCTAAAACTTTTACTTTAAGAGGGTACCACCAACTTGGTGTAAGCTATTTCCTCTGTCACATGCAAATTCACAATTTTCAAAACAGCTTGCAGTTTTTTGACTCCTGTATAAAACACATTAACATATTAATGAAAAAAGATGTTGAATATAGCATAACCTGTGATAAATCAATTTATTTGCAATCACAATTATAAATAGTATAAATGTAAATATATAGCCTACTGGTATATACTATCTTTAAACTTGATATTATAATGAATGTAACGCTTGGATGGTCGGGATATATAATGGTTGTACAAAATAGGATATAAATTGGTGAATTTTGTGACACTAGTGTTGGAAATTACTGTCAGTTTCATCATAACTTATAGGATACACACATACTTGGATTAAATACAGAGAAGTGGTTTTTTTATATGTTTTTTTCGCACACGTAAACACAATTTTGTAAACAAAATTCCGGCTCTTAGAAAAGATTAAATCAATAAAACTGGTTTAAAACTTTTATTGCATTTTTTTCTAGGTGTATTAGACTGTTGGTTTGTATAAAGGTTTGTACCAATATTTCTGGATTATCTCTAAGTGTAGGTGTACAAAAGGACCTAGTGTTGTAATATGTTTATAAACATTGCAATGTTGTACTGTACAGATTAAAGTTGGATCAACTTGTATCCATCTGTCAACATCATTATGATAACTTTGACATATATGGATTTAACATTATTTATCCAAAGTTTTCATTGTGTCTGGCTCGGTATGTTTAAAACTGGGGAATGAATTGTCTTTCTCTTTGTTTACTGTGATAGGGCAACACTAGTGAGAAAAAAAATTATACTTAGAAATACTTCACTTTTTGTATTGTAAGTGGCAAATGTGAAAAGATCTTATCTGCTTGTTATCGTAGAAGCTCTTAGAAACTTTTCACATTCACCTGCTCTAGTTTAGTAGTTGGTGACATTTCTTGTCAAGAAAAACAGTTGAGTAAAGTTTCAGATACATGTGCTACATATATATATATATTTATTCCTTTTCATTCAGAATTTTTCCTCGTCATAATTTGAAATCTGAAATATAGGAGATATCCATTAGAGATTTTATTATCCAAAATTGAAAACTGTACCATGATGAATTTAATTCTATAATTTTGCATTGAGGGGGTGGTCATTCATTTTTTTAAAGTCTCAATTTATTTGATTATTTTAAGAAACAAAATATATGTTAAATATAAGCCATAAGTTTTTTTTTCTTTTAGCATTTTTCCATTGAAAGAACATGCATTATTTTGTCTTGACAAGAGTAAAACATGATACTTCAGAGCACAGCTCTGACATATATTCATGTATTACATTTTATTACTTAAATATTATCATAGAAATTACATCTGCTTATGTTTATTTTATCATTTGCATTATCTTTGTGGGATTTCTTGCATTGATAAAGGCCTGTTGAAAACTGTATGAATATTATAGCAGTTAATATATCCCTTGACATTATAAATCTACATACACGTTCTTCATTTATATACTTGGCTATAGTTTCAACCTAAGTTTATTAAGGATTTGAGAAGATGAACACTTAGGTATTTCAAAGAAAGAAACTTTAAAGATCCAGGAAATATTACTTCAAATAACCAACCAGCCAATAAACATGTATGACTTTAGATATGCTCTGGACATTTAAAGCCACATAGTTTTTGTGCCCTACTTCTGTCTGCCATGCTTTGGCACCATCTAGCTTTAAACTGTCTTACGGCCACATTTTTTACCCAGTGCTCATGAAACTTTTTTAAATGTTTGTTTAGATAATCACCTTGTCAGATTTGAAATTGAATAATTTGAGGCCAAGAATTAGATCAAAGGAAAACCTTGTAAACCTATGTTCATGAAACTTGGTCAGAAGGTATGTCTTAAAATTGGATAATCTTTATGTCAAATGTGACACTTGTCTCCATTGGGTCAAAAACTAGGTCACCATCCTAGATTATAGGAAAATATAGATTATACCTCCACTTTGAACATAAGAAAACCTCCTGAACACTCTATATAGACTTCACTACCCAGGTTTCATGAAACCATCCAAAGCCTCATTCTAATAATTGGAAACGCAGTCACCTTGGGTGGAGAACTTAAGGCGACTTCATTGGCACTGTAATGTTCTTTTCATTCTGATGTCTGTATCACAGATTTCATTTGAACATAATCTTCTCAAGATGTACAGTGGCACTCAGCTGGTACTTAGGAACCAGGTCACAGTGTCATACTTTTTGATATTTCAATTTCAGTCAACACTGTTCTTTACTTTTTCAAGAAGCTTTGTAAAGCTTTGTCTCAGGAAATTTAAGCCTTAAAAAGACTTGAAGAAGTTGCATTTCAGGAAGATTTTTTTTGAAAAAAAAAAGAAAAAAGAAGAAATACTTGTTAATGTAACTGTAGCAATCTCCTGGTCATTTTTCAGATCCATCTGAAATGGTGTTTGTGCAAAGTCTAAAACTATTATTCAGTTCCAGTTTGTATCAGTCTAAGTGGTATTTTTCAGTGTAAAGTCTGCTTTTGTTTTAGCCGAAGTTACTGGATTTTTGTTCCTGCATGAAATCATACCTTAATTTTGCCAGTGGATTTAATCTGAAACTATTCAGAGAAGTATATAAAATTTTCAAAATCTCCACTTTTGTGTAGAAGTTTCTTTCTTTTTCATCATTCTTTTAACCTATTCAGTATTATAGTGCCTTATTTATAGAGTACCTTTTCCCACATCATTTCTCATATATTTTCTTTATTTTTTTTCAGCTTTATTGAAGTAAGAAAGTGATAGCATTATAGTTTCTTTGTGAAATTACATTTTGACTATAAAATGAGGTTAGAATAAAAATGAGCACAGACAAAAGTGACCTTGTAACAAATATAGTAACAGAAAATGAAACTGGTAACAGCTCCCTAGAAAAAAAGGCTCTGAATAGGATGGTTGCTGAGGGTTACAAGTACCATGTGCTCGAGGAAAACGGGGAACAAGGTGTACTAGGTATATTGTTTTCAGTTTGCTTTTGTTAGAAACATGTCAATAGTTTGCTTTGAAGTTTCTTGTACAACGTAAAGTGCTAGGCTAAGCTTTTCTTGCTAAAAAATTGGTTTTGTGCAAAGGTAAACATGCTTATATTCTTTGACTTAAGATTCTCAGTTCATACTGAGAATGTGTCCTACATTTTCAACCAATGACCCTGTCATTTTGCATCTGTATACTTTTATATTTTGACATCATATGGTATTGCCATGGCTTTTTTTTGCTTTGCCTTTTACCCATGCAATCTGTTGTTAATGTCACTATATCTGTAAATGTCACTATATCTGTAAAAAAGAATGACACAATACTACATTGTTATGCTTTTCAGCAGCACCGAAATTCAAATTAACCAATAAAATTTAAGGTTATATTCTGAGTTAGTTCCGTCTTATCAAGGACTCAAAAAGACATGTTCCAAGGCATAATATGTTTTGAAACATCTACTTCACACCACCTAACCATGGAGTTAGTACATTTGGTGAAGTTATTCATATTATGAGCAATGCTTCTAAGTTATGAAGGTATAAAATAACAGAAAATTAGTTCAAGCACAAATATTGAAAGAAGTCATGGTTTACTGTTTAGTTTTAATTGTATCATACAGTTGTATCATACATTTGTATACATGATATTATTATTCATTTTAGTTGAAGCTAGCTGAGCACTTATATTTACATCACCATTAATTACCATTTCCCCCCATTATTTATTCACTTTAAATATCATGAATATGTAAATTACTTTTTTCTGTGTTCCCTTTTTTACAAGTTTTAAAAACAAGGAATGTCAAAAGATTACTTTTTTTCAAATCTGGTTATACTATCCTAGCAGAAACTAGGCAAGTTCTGTCAAAAAGTGATAATAAAAAGATGTAGACATTGATGGCCCAGTTCCAGTAACCAAGATAAAATACACAAAAAACAACAACAACAACAAATAAAACCCCCAGGATTTACATCATAATGAGTTATAGCTATACCATTATTCATTATACCTTTGATTTCCATTATTCAAACAGCTAAACAGAATGCCATATGTGAAAATCTGCTGGAAACATCAACAGTTTCACTAACTTGATACATCAGCTAAATGTAACTTGACTATGGCTATCTGAGTAGTCACAAGAACTTTGGTCTAAATCCATCACAAACATAATGAATGTACAGTAACTGTCAAAAATTTAGATGCTCATAAAAGAATAGTTTGTAGCATAAGAATTTCAAGTGAAATTGGATCTTTAAACATTTAAAATGATGTGCACCTTTTGTTCTCAGTTATATGATATTAAGCATGATTTTCATCCTTTCCAATATTCAGCAAAGATGTATTAAAATCAATTTTTACCTACAATTGTAACAAATGAAAGTATTCGGCTGAAGAAGGAAGTTTGCCATTGGTTAAAAGTGTTGCTGTTACGAACTTTTAGGGCAGAATTTGTAATTGTTAGTTTAATTGCATCTGAAAATAATGCAATAATTATAACATTAATACAACTGTGAATTAAATATCAAAACATTTTAACCATGAAAATTTATACTAAATGCAATAAAATATGAATAAATATTAAATTTTATTTCATTGAAAATGATTTTGACACTTCTAGCATTAAACCCAAGATTTTTTTGTTCACAGCCTAACCTGTTATGGAAATAGGACATTTGATTACTATGCATGTTCAGTATTTGTCAATGCCCGAAAACTGTACACTTATGGGGCATTAATTTTGTACTGTATCTACACAATGATCTTTTTTGAAGTATTTTATTAAATAATTCCCCTAAATAATGAAAACAGTTGTCTGAACAAATGGCAACAGAAACATGATAAAAATGTTTGGAAGCATTGTTACTACCGCTTGCAAAACTGATTAGAGTTTCACATATTTGGAAGCAGTAAAAAGTGATGTTACGATGTTTATTTCAGTAGCTTAAACTGTCACTTTACTGATCATCCAATCACAGCAAGGCAGTTTCCTCAGGTGTACCTGTCAATAAAACTGAGTCTTGCAATCTACCAGCAGCCAGAAAAATGTGCCCGGGCGGCGCCAAAGTTGCTGTGTCGTAAACTGTCGCTGCATTGCTACCAGAAATCTTCGCTCAATATTTTTTTCCTGTTTTTCCATTTTGTACACAGAATGACACCTTTTACAGGTAAAAGGCGGAGTTTGAAAGAAACAGATTGGGCGGCGTTTTAACTGACTTTTGACAGGTGTACCGACGAGTCTCGTTCTTCACCTAACAGTGTAAACTCTAATCTGTTTGGCAAGCGGTGTTAAATGATTACTTTTCCATTGTATATTAGCAAGGATTTGCACAGAAGTGTTAAATAATGTATGACTTTACTTGAGTTTTTACCAGAAGTGTTAAATAATTTTACAAAACTTTTATTATGGTCCTTCTCTTTGAAAACTTTAAGGCTCATTCACCCCTCCCCCAGCACCCCCACCCCCTCTCCCGCTCCCACCAAATTCCTTGAAAGAAAATCCCAACAGTACTATGCTGAAAAAGTGAAGTTTAGATTTTGTTGGTAGTTTTGCTGTTTGCAAGTGTAGAAATTTGTTTTGTCTTGTTTTTAAAGAAATATGAATACTGCACATTTGTAAAATCAGTAGGAATCTTCCAGAAGAAACATGGTGTTCGAGAAAATTCTGAGAATGGCTTAACATAAAATAAGAACAATTTCTGGCCTAGTCACAAAAATGTGCACGCACATGCAAGAGATTCAACTGTGACAGCTTGTTTTATAATAACGATTCTTATGAAAAGATAAAAAAAGCCATATACAGACAACAAATTTACATGCATAACAGTTCCTTGACCATAGAAACAAATGTGTTGTATATTATGTCATATCGATGAAAGTCTCGTTATTATGCATTTTCAGTATTTCGTCATCGGCGGCGCCGAGAAAAATGACGTTTCACTATAACCTTGCTGTGTTATATTATCATTTAAGTCAAACTGGCTGATATAAATAGTTTTCTTTCTGTAACAGATCCTATAGAAGACAAGGAAAGGAGACGCCACCAGCGGCAGAATGACAAACTAAAGATGCTGCTAGTGTTTGGGGTCATACTGGTCACTTGTCTAGTTGTTGTTATTATTATCCAACATTTCAGAAAACAGCAACAAATAGAGGTAGGTTGAAACAGGGCCTTAATTTGATGTTTTTGGTCAAGTAGGTGCGAGCATTGTAATGTTTACTTACCACTGAAACAATGATAGATTATTATCGATTGATTTTCTGTTATCTAATATACAGATGAGTGCGCAGCAGCATGTTTTGGTTATTTCTTTGACAGATACAGAGTGTCGATTCCCTTCAGCTGAGGCCTTGGTTGAAAAAGGGCATGTGAACTTTGGCTGTTTTATTTTGGCTTTATCTTTCCCTCCAGTTATAGTATAATGAATGATGGAAACAACAAATTTTCTGATTTTTACTTTTCAATTTCTTTGAATAATCAAAGTTAAGTCCATGAAATGTAACAGAAATGTTTAACAAGGTATAAAACACCTGGTAAAACAAAGTTATTTTCTGAAATCTTTATTGCACACTGGAACCATTTAGTTTGTTTTTCACTGTGGGACATCCATATTAGAACTTCATAGATTTTTCTGTTACGAATTTCTGTTTGTTGAGAATAATAAGTCTTACCCAATATATTTCATCATAAAATCATATGATAATGATTGACTGATGAAAATGGAGTTTTTAAAAGTGCTTAATAACTTTAGGAAACTATAATAGTAATACCTAATATAAAACTGCTGAAAGGTGCAGATCAGTGGTCCAGTGGTAATATAGGGGTAGTGAGTTTGATCCACTGCTCCTCTACTAACATTACTTATTGTCTTTTGGATGAGGTGTTAAAACCAAGGTCCCATGTATCAGTGCTAAACCCCAAGCATGGAAAAGAACCAGGGGTGTCTCTGGAATGGCATGCATTCTGTATCTTGCACTATCCCCCACAACATAAAATAACTAATGTCTGCCATGGGCATCAGTCATATGGACAACCTGTACCAACAATTATAAAGTCAAATGTGATAAATACTGTGTTAAGTGTCCTGCCACCATGTCTGTCTCAGGTAATTTATCATTTATTATTTAACTGTTTACAAAAGCATTTTGTTATTCTTTAAATCCTGTTAAAATAAAAAAATAGATACTATAAAATAAAAGAAATTACAGACACCCTAATACTATATTTCAACAAAAAACATATTACTAAATGTTATAATAACCTACAAAAATGTATACAATAATAACTATGCTATGTGCAACAAACGTATCTTAAAAAATATACAGTTCTAAAAAATTTTGGGTTATTTTCTCATTTTAAAACCTATCGGTTACAGGATTTCCTTGAAATACACACTTTTTTATGACATAACACATACCCTAGATTTAACCAATGATATACCCCTTATCATTTTACAGAAGCATTTGCCTATAACTTGAACATTAGCTTATACTTTAAGGAAGAACATATGTTAATGTTGTTTTTTTTATCCATAAGTATATAGACACAAAGAAAGTGTTCATTCATAATAATTGGCTATCCAATCAAAAATATTGTAACAACTCTGTGTACAATATTCATGCATTCAGTTTACTTGCTGTACTTAGAATCTTTTGACTGACGTGTTGACATCGGGTAATGATTCATTACATGCACATGATTTTAAAGAAAAGGGAATACTCTTTTATTAAGGTGTGGGGACCCAGTATCATGTAAGGGGGGAAGAGTTTACATGTATTGTGATTAATGGAGTATTTAAGTAAAGTTGAAGAGTTTTGGGTCTGTGGAAAATGTATTTTTATTAGCCCTTACACATCTTGAGGCAATAACTCTGCATTTGCGACCAGTGTAGACCAAGATTAGTCTGTTCAGTCTGAACATGGTCTGCACTATTCACCCTCATAAACAATTAATAGATATGTCCAATATATGGACCACTGATCTGCCAAACTGAAAGATGGACAAGTCCTTTTCAGATATTTAGCATGATTACGGTTAATTAAATATAGAAGCAAATAGAACTTTATTACTAATTCCGTTGAAATGTAGCATCGTTTTGATATATAACAACTAATGGTACCCACTTACATGAATCTCTTTGGTCAGGTAGGTCCAAACTGCTGATTATTAACTCCAGAACAGGAAATAGAACAGTCATCAGTGACAGCATTGGTGCTATCCAGGTAAAAATGGGTAGGAAATTGCCTAGAACTGTTGTTGAAAGTTTCTGGACAAATCCAGTTACTACTCAACCTCCAGAATTACATGCATATTTCTCAGGAATATCAGTTGTAACTGATCAACATATTCTTCTCTTTTCAACAGATATGCACAACAGAAACCTGTGTGAAGGGGGCAGCTTATATCTTAAACAAAATGGAGACCAGTATTGACCCCTGTGAGGATTTCTATACCTTCTCGTGTGGAAACTGGGAGAAAACTACAGTAATCCCGCCCTCGAAGTCCAAATATGGAGCTTTTACTCAGATTGATGATCAGATCACAGATAAACTGAAGACAGTATGTAACACATCTTACACCAGTTTTCTGCTTTGGAATACAAATTAACAGTATCTAATTTAATTTTCATCCTTGTGTTTTCAACTCCTATGGCAACATTAAGAATGGTGAATCATGTGAATACTAAATTTGTGTAATCAGATCAGGAGTCTAAATCAAGTGTCTAAATTTGCATAATGCAATCCATGTATTTGTACTAATTTGAAATAAAAGTGTGAATTATTGCACAGATATCTTTGGCTGTTCAGTATAACAATTGACTTATTACATAATTGAGATAATGACTTTTAACATTTGTTGTGATTCATGTACATGCAACATAAGCTTTATTTGTAACATATGTGTAACTGTTCAAGTAAATTAACTTATTGACTTCATAGGTCAAGGTTACAGTTTCTAGAAATTACTTTCTCAAATTCCCTCTAGTACAAAGTCAGCTTTTGACCTTGACTTTCAAATTGTCAGAACTTCAGGAGGTTTATATATATAGAATAAATAGTTTAGTTAGAACATTGATATTGAAACAGGTGATTTTAAATTCAATTTTTCCATCTCGAAGACTGCTTTCTGGTTCCAAACCAGTGCCTGTGCCAAAAGAGTGAAATTGGAAAGTTCCTGGACACTCTCACCCCTGGTGGTATTGAAACAGTAAACCAGTATGAAAAAGTTGTAATTTGTATGCATGTACGTCTATAGATGACCATTTTCTGATTTAGATAATGGAAGAAAAAGAGAAGTTGTACAAAGGTGTTAAGTCGACAGCTATTCATAAAGCCAAGGCCTTTTACAATTTGTGCATGGATGAAAACCAGATTGAGAAAGATGGTAAAGACCCAGTGTTAAAGGTATGGAATTGTTATAAGTTAAGTATTTTAGTCTCATATAAAGTATAATGTAAAACTTTAAATGATTTATTTAGAGCAAAACGTTCTGCTATTACGACTAGTCAGGAAGTAGTGTCAATGGTGAATAGGTGTTAATAACATAATTATTTCGCTCTTAGTTTTAGACCGTTTCTTTCATTGTGCTGATTTTTGCATTACTTTGAAATAAAGTGGACGTAAAATCAAGACTATTATATTTCTAATCAGAATAATTCTTAAACGGCAAGGAGATAATTGTAAAGAGATATTTTTTTATGCTCCCGAAGGGAGGCATATAGTTTTTGAACTATCCGTCAGTCCGTCCGAAAACTTTAACATTGGCAATAACTTTCTTATTAGTAAGTGGATTTACTTCATACTTGGACACAACACCCCTTTGGACAAGACCTTTCCACTGACCTATATTTATTTGACCTTGACCCCTGAATGACCTTTACCTTGAATATCCAATTGTCCAAAAACTTCAACATTGCCCATAACTTCCTTATTAGTAAGTGGATTAACTTCATACTTGAACACAACACCCATTTGGACAAGACCTTCCCACTGACCTTTAATTATTTGACCTTGACCCCTGAATATCCAATTGTCCAAAAACTAATATTTGGCCATAACTTCCAAATTGGTAAGTGGATACACTTCATACTTAAACACAACACCCCTTTTGACAAGGCCTTCCCACTGACCTATATTTGTTTGACCTTGACCCCTGAATGACCTTCACCTTGAAGATCCAATTGTCCAAAAACTTTAACATTGCCCATAACTTCCTTATAAGTAAATGGAATTACTTCATACTTGGACAGAACCCCCTTTGGATAAGACCTTCCCCATGACCTATATTTATTTGACCTTGACCACTGAATGACTGGTTCTCAGTTCAAAGGTCAAAGCACCACGTTCGGGGGCATTGTCATCTTACAGTGACAGTTCTTGTTTTTATTGACTTAGAAAAATGGCTTTGTAGAATTTAGTCAGTCATATGGTAACCTAAAACAGTATTATTAAACAACATGTCACAATCATACAGGATACTGCTCTTTAGAAAAGATAGATTGACTTGTAAATCTGAATTCTGTATTTTTCCACTGTTTCCAGCTGATAGGTGATATTGGCAGCTGGGGTATTACCTCTGACCCATTGTCTGGCACGTTTGACTCAACCAAGTGGAATATTGAAGAGGCCATACTAAAGTCACATAGACAAGGGTTTTCTCCATTCTTCTCTATGGCAGTTTCAACAGACGAGAAAAACAGTAGTAAATATATGATCAAGGTAAGATAACTCGAAATATTAATTATAATGTCAGATTTAAAAAGACATACCCTAAGAGTAAGAACATCCCGTATCTTTCAAAATCATATAAAACTGAGTGATACTAAAAGAATCTCACCCCAGTGTCAAGGTGTCAGTCATAAATTCAAAGTACGATGGGCCAACTGAATGCATGCTTACTGTTCTTTTTATACGGAGTAGTACAATTTTTGGATGGATAGCCGTCTTTCATAAATAAACAGTCTTACTGTCTGTATGCCCTACGGAGACATTTTTGACACATATATTTCTCTTTTTATTATCAATTGTTTTTCAGTTATATAGAATGAGTCGATGAAATGCATGTACTTTTATGGTTTGTCCATTTGAATAAGAAGTTTTTATGTGAAATACAAAGAAATTTTTGGTTATTACTAGAAATTACATCTGAGTTTGCTTTATAGCTTAATATATTTAATCTGGACAGCTCTGATAAAGATTGAATTAAAGCTCTGTTAATCAACCATTACCCGAGCCTTGCAGGTTGATTCACTGAATCAATCCATACCTGACTTACCAGTATGCAAAATCTCATTGACCAACTTCATTGTGGAATGGTATCTATTTAGATCAATCTCAACTGAAACAGAAATTGCATTAAAATCCGCTGATGGCAACTTTTTACAAAACATAAGCCTTTATTGATGTGAAGCATCCTTCAACATCTACTTGTTGGCAATGAAATCTGTACATATATTCATATTTTTGTTCTAGTTTTGCTATCGTGTGTATAAATCCACATCTCAGCATTTAAAATGCAGCTGATAAAGATGATAAAATGATTTTAATTGTGTTTATGCAAAACCTACTGCACTAAATCAGTGTACAATCTCCAGTATGTTTGTCTTTTTACCAGCACTCGACCGTTTTCAGAGTTTAATTGTTGTCAGTAAAATTCATGTAACAGCTGCTTTTAAGCTCGACTTTTTTCTCCGAAAAAGTTCACATGTGTGACATAGCTTGAAACAAGCTAAAGTTTGGCTGTAGTGACAGAGATCTGTGCTGGAGTATAGAGGGGAGATCACTGCGACGGAAAATGTGTAAAAGAAAGCTTTGTATTTAACAATAATTAATCTTTAAATTTATATCTTTGATCTATTTCAGTTTGAACAAGCAGGGCTAACACTCAGTGATCCGAAAGAATATTTCAGCAACCATACAAGCTATGAGAAGTTAAAAGGAGCTCTCATCAAGTTTGCAACAGATTTTAGCAAACTTTTAGGGGCCAAAGATAATGTTGAAGATGCAACTAAAGACCTGTACAACTTTGAACAAAACCTTGCAAAGGTAGGCAAATTTCAAGGTCACTGTGCTCCAACAGGTAGTGAAAAAAAAAGGGAATCATATAAAACATATACCAGTGTTGTGCCTCATTTTGACATGTTCAACTGGTTTTCTATGAGCAAAATTAGTAATTTTACTTAAGTTTATGTCTGTTTATGTTCGTCTTTAATTCCCTGTTACAAAAAAGCTTATTATGGTAGTAATTCGTTAAAACTTTCATATGGTTTCATACATTTTTATTGTGCACACGCCTAATTCAATATATATTAAGGGAGTTTTCTGTAATGTCAATACAATCGTAATGATGAAGCTGTGGTCAGACTCCAGATTGAGAGGTTGCTATGTTTAATACCTAAGATGTGAGATGCTCTAGTGACTGTGGCATTTTACATTTTTCAGTGTGAATAATGATTTGTATCCATTAAACAGTTATTGAGCAGGACTAATATAAATTGCCTAACTTGTTTTCCCAGCAATGATTTTATCATTAATTGAAGAAAAACATAAAATTCAAAAAATGGCAAATGTAGTGTTTTCTTCAAATTATCTGTAATGTGTAGTATATATTTTAAACCACAGAATGTTGATTACTCAGCCTAGTTTGAAAAAACAGATTCGAAATCAGAATTATCAATAAAATCAAGAAGATACTTAAACATGAACAGCAGTTATGAGTTGGTGTTAGTGGTAAGATTTTTTTTATTGAAGTTTTCATGATAAACCTGTCTTAATACATTTTAGATACATGTTCCCAGAGAAGAGCTGATGGACCCATTGAAAACCTACCATAATATGACATTACAGAACTTTCAAGAAGACTTTTTAGGCGACTGGGTATAGTAGCCTCTGTTTATTAGATTATTTTGTTATAAGAGAATTTGCTTTTGTCCTGCTAGTGAAATTCAAGTACCTTGTAAAAGAGAAATACATTTAAAATCTGTTGCTTTGAACAAAAGTTTCTAAAAATGCAGTGTTTTTGTTAGGGATGTAACAATAATTGAGTTAAATGGAATAATCATTGGCAGCTGTGTTATGTTGGCAACAATCGATTTTCATTTCTGAGAATCGATGTTGCCAGGTTGCAAGGGAAGTTACTCTTTATGTAAATCTGCTCAGACAGAATTACATTTGTCAATATAAATACATTAAATAACCAAATAAATAAATGTTTCAGTACTATTTGTTTTATCATGCATCCAAACAGAATTTGTTGTGATAGCACTGATCTATTAGTTTGTAAGTGTACAAGACTTCTGAAAGTGTTCCCAGTTTCTCTATGTTTATAACATGTCGATTATTTTCCAATAGTAAATCAAAATGCTCTCTTCAGTATGATTCGATTCGATTGGATTATCGATTTTCATTTAAGTCAGTTTTTACGACACTAGTTTGTGTTGCAAAAAAAAAATCTTGGGGATGAAAAAGTCATTGTCGAATTTTTCAGATGAGATATAAATCAGAGGTTATACATATATTACTGTTAGATTGTGTACTGTTGTTCTGTATAATACAGGGATATATTTGGATGAGTTCTCATTTGGACAGACTCTGACTGTATTGAAGGATTTTGAATAATCTTCTCATTTATATCTTATTTGTTAATTCTTTTTTCTAAAAGCTTAGTTCTTTATGTATATTAAAGTTAAGGCAAGAGTGAAATAGTGAATGTATAAACATTTCTATAAATAGCAATTCTTAAGTCTGACAGCTGTCATTAAACTAGGCTACAGTTTGTAATCTATGAACAAAGCATGCAAATTAAGTATGTACCGAATCATTAGGTATAGAAAAATACAGGATTTTTGTTCACACTTGTACAGAAATATATATTGTATGATCACATTGCACAAATTGAGCACAATGATGAGGCAGTTGAAATTGGTATAAAATAAACATGTTTAGGACATACGTTCTCATCAAATGAATAGAGAATATTAGATGTGTAATACGGGAGTTATTGCACAAGTTATTTGAAAATGATAAAAATGAGGCTGTGCCGAGTTTTTATTGTTTTCTAATAATGAGTGTAATAAACACTCTTACATGACCACAAGTATAATGTTCTATTTATATCATAGAAATTTTGAATGTGAGTGGTGACAGAAATGTCATAAGCAAATTGTTAATGAAGCTAACGTCAAAGCGTTATTACACAAGTGTTATATAAAAAATATAACTTGGCTTTATAACACTTCCATGGCGTCGTCTAAGTTAAAGGCAAATAATACCGTTCTGCTGATTTTTGTGTCATATTAATTTCTGATCATTTCAGTTAAATGTGAAATTCCTATCTCTGTTTCAGTTGGATTTGAAAGATTATGTACAGGGTATTTTCAAAGACATAAAGACTGTCCCCATGGATACAGAAGTCATTGTGTACACACCTAGCTATTTTTTGAAACTTCAAGATCTGCTACAGAAAACTGACGAAAAGTAAGCTTAAAGCTCACCAGAGCTTGCTGTTCAACTGTTTTACTCATAGAGATTTTATACTTATAAACTGTCTTTGGAACATAATGAGAGTGTTTGTTGATTGCATAATTTCAGATGAACATTTTTGGTTTAAATTGGAAGGGCATGTTATGACTTGTCTTGTGAAGATTAAAGTTTTGAACAATATTGCTTCATTTAACCTACATGTGTATTTTCTAAGGTAAATTTTTTGACAACACTACTCACATGTCTAACGTACTAAAATCCACTGTGGCTTTTGAATGTTCCAGGACATTGGCTAATTACATTGTGTGGCATTCCATAGATAGCTCACCTGGCTATCTTACGAAGGAGTTTCTAGATGTAGCACTGGAAATGGATAAAGCTGAATCAGGAATCAAGGGTTTGGGCAAAATTTTATGCATTTCTATTATACCTTAACCCTGAACATGCTGAAATTTTGTAATGGATTTGCCCAGTTTTGAATTTGGAACAGTCCATTCAAAGTTTAAGGGATTTCAATATCAAAATACAAAAATGGAGCTACCAACAGTATAGAGCCTGGTCAGACTGCACTGATGTGCAGGCTGGCCTGGCTCTATACTGGTGGCAAAGGCTAATCACTTTCGGTTCCATCACATTAAGGGTTAAATTAATCTTTTTTATAACTGCTACTTGTAAGGAAACTTGGTGGCTATATACTCATAATGTTGTAACTGGTTTTGTTGAATATGTATGTGTCTTTGATATTTCTATAAGAAGTAGCAGCTGATTGCCTAACTTCACACCTTTTAAGAGCATAGGGTGAAGTGTGTTCAAAGAGATGTGAAAGAAATTTCACTTGTCTAGTTTTTTTGTACAGGTGATTTCTATGCATTTTTTGTGAATGTGCAGATAAACCATATATTTACTAAGACTGGCACATCTTTAAAAGTAAGAGAAATTAAAAGTGAAAATATCTTCTGTTCAGAGTATCCACCGAGATGGAAGAGATGTCTTGGCAAGACGACATTTGCGCTTGGCTTTGCAGTTGGAGCCTTGTATGTGGAGCAGTACTTCAGTGAAGACAACAAGAAAGAGGTATTATAGCAAGAATGTATTTAGAGCTCACAAAAATACCATAGTTCTCCTAATTAATGTGTCCAAGCTTTTTACAGGTAGGGCATGTGTAACAAACATTTGTCAAACAAACTGACAGACCTGTTATCCTGTTATGTGTATTCACCAATTAATACCCAGGAGTACACATACCCCCCCCCCCCCCCCCCCACACACACACACGCACAACACACACACACACACACACACACCTTCCCAAGTGAACAGTTTACATTTGATTAATATATTGCTCATAAGACAATTAGATTAGATTTTCAATTCTCTGTTTTTACATTATGATAATTAAAGGCAAACAAAATAAACCATTGTAGGTGTTAATTACACTACCTTTAATATTTCACCAATCTTTTTTGGCAATTTATGTAACCAGTTTTTTTCCCCTGAAATCTCTGGTAACCTTTCAGTTCATACAAGCAAAAAAGAAATGAAATCATAAAAAGCATGTTACAAATATATACATAATACAGGGCTCCTGAAAACTGAAAATTTGTCGGTTTTGACCGAATTTTATCTCTATGGACCGATTTCGATGTCCAAAAGTCCTTAAAAAATCGGTCCAGATAATTTCAAAAAAAAAAAAAAAAAATCTGTCTAACTTTTCATAAAACAGTCAAAATCTCACACCAAAACCTCAATTGATCGCTTATCCGGTACTTCACACCTATCATAAAACCATAAAACTGTCACTGTTGCCCGCGGCAATTATCGCCAATTAACTTGAAAACAAGTGTGAGAAAGTGTGTTTGATTTGCAGCCGGTCAATCGATTAGTTGACCGGCTCAAACTGTGAAATACAATTTCATGGAAATCAAACTCCCAGCAGTGGTTACTTCCACTGATCAGTACAGAAAACAGTTAAAAGTTGAAAAGCGTGACGTAACCGGTGCGAGGAGTTTGCATCGAAATAGGTGATAACTGTCGTCTGCTTAATTTCATTAAGGGCTTAATAGTAATTGTAGTGGCTAGCTGCAGCACAAAGCACACTTTAAAATATCAGTGACTAGTTTGACGTTGTAAAATTAGCTCTAATTCTACTTTTGCCTTGAAAAACACATATTTTAGCGACGTCAACACTATCATAACTCAGATTGTTCTATGCCCTTAAATCGTTTCTATTTTTTTTGTTGGTTCTTGGTCTCGGGGGTGGGAGGGTTCGAGGTCTCGGACCAATTGAGATTTAAAAATTTTAGGAGCCCTGGTATAATATATATACCAGTTCAGTCATTAATAATAATAATATACACCAAAAGTTTGTAAGTAAATAGATTATCACCCCATGTATGAAACTGTAGGCAGTAAGTCAATACCAAAATCTAATAAAATAAAGTAAGTGGCGCTTGGGGTGGGGTGGGGGTGGGGGGGAGTGAAATTAAAAACAGGAGAAATGAAATAGTCATTACATTCTTATTGAAATAATGTAAATGGTTACCAGGTCAGGGGAAGCTTTGAAATAACATTTCTTCTTTAGTTGACTTGACTGCAGTCCATATGCACTGAATTTTGATAACTTACAATAGCTGTGCCCAATGAGTGAAGTAGGGGGCATGACAATCAGGGGAGTGAGCATTAAAAAGGAGAAATATGGTACCTGTATTACTTAAATAGATTTAGACTTACCTGTAGAAAAAAAGTAGTCTCCCTAATGGGACTCGAACTTTAAAGATCTATCTTTCATGTTAATGAGCTACAGAAGTTTAAATATCAGTTGTGATATTTCTGTGTCAAGATCACTAAGACGGGTTTATAGATTTAGGTTTTGAAGGCATTGAGGTTAAAATAGAGTTATTGAAAGCATCTGTCCGTGTGTTTCAAGGATGTGGAAAATGACACTGTCCTCGCCACAACATATTTTCTTGATTCATTTTAAGTGTAGTGTTTGCGTTGAGAATGTTTTATGAATGGATCTGATTTGTCTCTTTTGTACCATCGACAAAAAAAGTGCATTGATCTAAATATGTTTCATTTCATTCCATTCTGACTTGCAACTTAAAGTTATTGATACATCATGCATATTTATAGAAAAGCTTATTTACTGCAGTCATCTTTGAGTTAAAGACCAGCTGGGAACAAAGACCAGCTGGGAACAAAGACCAGTTGGAAACAAAGACCACTTTACATTTGTGAAGACGAAAGAAACCATTGATCTCATTTTGGCCTCTCAATGGATAGTCATTATGTCTCCCCCCAAAAATGGGGGAGACATACTGTTTTTCCCCTGGTTGTCTCTCTGTCCTTCCGTCCGTTTGTCTGTCCGTCCGTCACAAAATCGTGTCCGCTCTGTATCTTCCAAAGCCCTTGAAGGATTTTTATGAAACTTGGGTCAGATGTTCACCTCATCAAGGCAACGTGCAGAACCCACTGCGGGTGTGGTGTCTCAAGGTCAAGGTCACACTTGGAGGTTAAATGTCAAATGCCACAAAATCGTGTCCGCTCTGTATCTTCAAAAGCCCTTGAAGGATTTTTATGAAACTTGGGTCAGATGTTCACCATAGCAAGGCGACATGAAGAACCCACTTTGCGGGTGTGGTGTCTCAAGGTCAAGGTCACACTTGGAGGTTAAATGTCAAATGCCACAAATCGTGTCCGCTCTGTATCTTCAAAAGCCCTTGAAGGGTTTTTTATGAAACTTGAGTCAGATGTTCACCTCATCGGGGGAGTCATATTGTTTTTCCCCCGCTTGTCTGTCTGTCCGTCCGTCTGTCCATCACAAAATCATGTCCGCTCTGTATCTTCCAAAGCCCTTGAAGGATTTTCATGAAACTTGGGTCAGATGTTCACCTCATCAAGGCGACGTGCAGAACCCACTTTGCGGGTGTGGTGTCTCAAGGTCAAGATCACACTTGGAGGTTAAATGTCAAATGCCACAAAATCGTGTCAGCTCTGTATCTTCAAAAGCCCTTGAAGGATTTTTATGAAACTTGGGTCAGATGTTCACCTCATCAAGGCGACGTGCAGAAACCCACTTTGCGGGTGTGGTGTCTCAAGGTCAAGGTCACACTTGGAGGTTAAATGTCAAATTTAACAATTGTCTGACTCAATACTGCCTGCAGCAACTGGCTGGGGGGAGACATATGTTTTTGTTCAATCAAAAACCCATTTCTAGTTGCTTACAGGTTTTAACTCAGTTGTCCTCTTTGTATGAAGAATTGTCTGAAAGTGCTTAGTCATTTTCTAGGTCAAATCATGATGAATGCATGTGTACAATTTTTTTTGTAGATGTGGGCAATTCACTATAGCGTTTTCAGTATGTCTATCTGCAGTATGTGTCATGCGCTCAGCAAAAATTATAGAACTTAGGTTATATAACTTAACACAAGTATACATCAGCATGGAAAGTATAGAAAAAGTATATTTGAGCTTGTGTTGCATCCTGAGGAAAAACTTGTCTTTGGGTTATGAAACTTTAATAGGTGTATAATTCAGCATGTGATTTTGTGAAACTGGGTTTTCACATCCCCCTTTCCCAAGAAATAACAGAGTTATGGTCCTTGATTGATTGAAAGCAGTTATATTTCAGCTTGTATGGCATGCTGAGGAAAAACTATATATCTTTGAGTTATGAAACTTGGACTTTATATCAGCATGAGTAGTTGTGCCTCTGGATTTCCCATCCCCTTAGCCAAGGAATGACATTGTTATAGTCTTTTAAAACCAGTAATTGAAACTTTGGATAAGTACATGTTACCTCATTCCCTCACTCTTGAGTTACATAGCACCCTTATGCCACACACTTGTTTTTTTTATAGCTGGCACCTCATCACCCTTCTATCTTCCCCAGGACTACCCTCTCACCTACTATACACCAACATACTACCCACTAACCACCTGTTATTCACTACCCTGTATCATACAAGGATACTGACTAGATAGATAGATAGATTTATAGATAGATAGATTTATTTCGGCAAAGGATGCATATACATAGTTAACATATTACATAACATAGGATGAAATAATGACGATTATTTAATGCTATATCATGCATAAGAGAACCATGACATGCTCACCTACACCAAAGAATAACACAAAAAAGAGCAACACTGAAGTGCAGAATAGGCCTAGGGGCACCCCTGATACAAATTCTTGAGGTTGCTTTGAAGCCGTTTCAATCATATATATAAGTTATATATTTTTTTATCTAGGTGGATTCACTGTTTGAAGAAGTGCGGGCAGCCTTTGTAAAGAACTTAGACAGTCTGGATTGGATGGATGATAAAACAAGGCAGTATGCTGTGGAGAAAGCTAATGCCATCACCAATATGCTAGGTTACCCTAGCTACATCACGGATCCTAACAAACTAGACAAACACTATGAAAATGTAAGATAACAGTTAGCTTATGAAACAGCCCATTGTTACTGTTTAGTTATGATACGTACAAGATTAAGTGATGTCATGATCATGTCTTCTAGCAAGGTTTCTGCTGGCTTGGAGGAAGAAACTTAAACAAGATCATCTAACGTATGTTATATTCACAGCATGCTTTTTCAAGGATATACAACTTATATGTCCACATGGGTCATAGGCCTGAGTGTACCATGTACGTGCACTTATACAAGAAGAACCCTATGATTCTTTGCACTGTAGCCAAAGATAGTGATGTCTCTTAACCTGCTGGTAATTTAAAGGTCAGGAAAGAGGCACCATGCAATAAATGACAAATCCTGAATTTATAACATGCCTAGATATACTTGCTTGGTGTATCTGAAATGTACTAAGTCAAATATAGGAAAGTAATGCTCACTGTGGTATTGTTTTGATTTTATATTCACTGATCTTGTATTTTCACTCAAGACATAATGTCAGTGATCCCACAAAGCCTAGAAAATGAAAATAACTTCTCAAGGCTTTGAATCATCAAATGTTTGCACATTATCTTTGGAAAAAAATGGGGGGTTTTCAGCTCTATGGAATTCACCATATAGTAACTGTAAATGAGACAATAAGAGAGATAACACATATTACATGTATCTTTTCTTGTTTGACTTGTGTCCCTTCTATTATTCATTAAGATGTTATCTTACCTCGATGATCGTGTTGCTTTGAACAATGTTTATTTAAAACTGCATTTTGACTGAGAAGTTAGGTAGAACTGTTTGAGTTTAACCTTGAGAGGATCTGTGTCGTAAACATAATATTTAATTGCAAAGTCTTTGCTTGAAAAGAATCTTACAAACCTGCTTAGACTCGGATGTTTTATACCATGAAATCTGTGAGGTGTTACGATAAGAACAAGCTTGCAGTTTTAAATGTTTTGAATATTTGTTTGACTTAATTGATCAGGAAAATTTAAATTAGCTAAGGACACATGTGTAGTAACCTCTGCAAATTTAATTTTCATTCAAGCATAATGAATGTCCAATGTCAGTTATATATTATGATGCTGTTCAAAGAATAGTTATAACACGAATCCTGTGATTTTGGTATTTTTTTTATCTGTGCAAGTGAAACTGAATCTTTAACATTGCTTATTCATAAAGGTTTGTTTTGACATTTTCAGCTGACAATTGTAGATGGAAACCTTTTCCAGAGTAGGCTTGCTATATTGAGGTTTTATAAACAGAAAAATTTACGCCATTTAGGAAACACTCCAGACAGATCAGAGTAAGTCAAGAACAAATCTACTGGCTTTTGTATTTCCTTAAACGGGATATAAGTGTAGACTGAGTAATTTCAGATGAACGTTCCAGACTACTTTTATTTTGGCATTTATGTAGAGAGAGCAAAAAATTTTGTAGTTTCTTTGAATCAACACTTGCATTTTTTTTTCAGGATTGTGAAATGATTGTTTTAAAGGTGTGTATAGAAGAAAATATCTATGAGGTTTAATTGTAAAAAAAGATATCTAATTTCTGTATAAAGAAGAAAATATGTTTTATTTTAAAGAATTGAAAATTTCCTCACTGAATGGAGAATAGCCAGTGCAGACCATGATCAGACAAAATATATTCAAAATGATATTCAAAATGTTTGAAAAAATTAAGTGAAAGCAGTATTATGTTTTGTCAAAATCATTGTGTTGACAAAATGAGTGTGCATAGAATATATTATAAAATGAAAGGCATCCTTGTTTGAAATACACAACTTCTGCAGATTTTTACATTTACATTCTTTTGTTCCTACCAATATTGGTATAATAATTCCAACCTGACCACCAGGTTAATCATTCTGGGTGAAGCAAGAATAGTTGTAAAATAAAACATCATTAGACTAATGAAAATCCAGTTTTGGCCCATTTCAGTTGTCACGTGTATGATTAGTGAAGAGAGCTTTCTGTTCAAAGTTTCTGTTTGGCAATACAGGGGCGGATCCAGGATTTCAGGTTAGGGGGCGCAAAATGTTCGACCCAATTTGTGTCCGTTTCCTAACTCAACGGTTGTGGTTATGCTAGAGTATACTGATTTAGCAATATCACATGGGCCTCTGATTATTCTATTCGATGTTGAACAATAAAGTATACATTATTTAAAGTCATATTCAAAATAGACCTACAATAACACCTATGGTCAGGGAATTTTAGGGGGGGTGCCCGCCGGGTGCGCATCCCTCTGGATCTGCTAGTGCAATACCCTTCATGATTCATCATGATAAAACACAAGTCATTATGAAAGGACATACTGACATCACAAAATGGGACTCTTATCCTGTATTTCTGTAGCAATGGCACTGGCCATCAGCCATGTTGAAAACCAAGTTTTGACTTAAACAATCGATAAGTCATGCATTTGATACATTTGCAGGTTGAAGATACTTGTTTCCTTTTAGATTGTGAAGTAACTTTGGGAGATAATTTAAAATATTAATCAATATTTTGGTATTCTTTAAGCAACTTCTAACCCTTTGATCTTCAGCTTACTAAATATTGGAATGTAAAGCACTTCAGCTAGAATGCTCAGATAATGGTCCTCAAGTTTACGTCATTTTTTACTCTTTGAATTTCAGGTGTTTTTTTACTACCAAAGAACTAGCAGTATGAATACAATTCATGATAGCTCTTTTTCACATCAAATTGTAATTTCAAATGCATAATGGTTCTGAAACTTTTTTAATCAACTTAACATGATTGTATTTCTAGATGGTCGATGGTGCCGACAGAGGTGAATGGATACTACAGTTCTGACTTCAACCATATTGTCTTTCCTGCTGGAATACTACAACCTCCACTATTTAATCCTGCCTCACCAAAGTATGTTCAAAGTTGTATTAGTGTTCAAAATAACCAAGATGTATAACAGTCAAGATACATGACAGTGAATGTTCAGAAACAATGTAAATTAGAAGTAACTTAGACATCTATCACTTCTGAGTTATGTATACAAGAAAATATACCTTCCATTGTAGTTGTAAATTTAATCCATTACTGATCCTCTTATTAAAAGATTTTTACAATATTCAACTTCACTCAATGGTAGTTGAAATTTTGTTATAAATTGAAACTTCTAAATTAAATGTTTTTTTATTGTACAATTTCAAAGGTTGTATAACATTGCAAATAGATTTTTGAAAAAGATATTTCCACTAATATAAGTGGAACTTTGATGTTGAATGCCCATTTGATGCTCTTAAAGCATGAAGAGGGTGAACTTTGCTGTAGAATGCCCATTTGATGCTCTTAAAGCATGAAGAGGGTGAACTTAGCCATAGAATGCCCTGTTGATGCTCTTAAAGCATGAAGAGGGTGAACTTTGCTAGAGAATGCCCGGTTGTTGCTCTTAAAGCATGAAGAGGGTGAACTTTGCTAGAGAATGCCCGGTTGATGCTCTTAAAGCATGAAGAGGGTGAACTTAGCTAGAGAATGCCCGGTTGTTGCTCTTAAAGCATGAAGAGGGTGAACTTTGCTGTAGAATGCCCAGTTGATGCTCTTAAAGCATGAAGAGGGTGAACTTGGCTGGAGAATGCCCGGTTGTGGCTCTTAAAGCATGAAGAGGGTGAACTTTGCTGTAATATGCCCAGTTGATGCTCTTAAAGCATGAAGAGGGTGAACTTGGCTGGAGAATGCCTGGTTGTTGCTCTTAAAGCATGAAGAGGGTGAACTTTGCTGTAGAATGCCCAGTTGATGCTCTTAAAGCATGAAGAGAGTGAACTTTGCTGGAGAATGCCCGGTTGTTGCTCTTAAAGCATGAAGAGGGTGAACTTTGCTGCAGAATGCCCGGTTGATGCTTTTAAAGCATGAAGAGAGTGAACTTTGCTGTAGAATGCCCGGTTGATGCTCTTAAAGCATGAAGAGAGTGAACTTGGCTGGAGAATGCCTGGTTGATGCTTTTAAAGCATGAAGAGAGTGAACTTTGCTGTAGAATGCCCGGTTGTTGCTCTTAAAGCATGAAGAGGGTGAACTTGGCTGGAGAATGCCTGGTTGATGCTTTTAAAGCATGAAGAGGGTGAACTTTGCTGTAGAATGCCCAGTTGATGCTCTTAAAGCATGAAGAGAGTGAACTTTGCTGGAGAATGCCTGGTTGTTGCTCTTAAAGCATGAAGAGGGTGAACTTTGCTGCAGAATGCCCAGTTGATGCTTTTAAAGCATGAAGAGAGTGAACTTTCTTGATGGGGCTGATGTCTGCCATCTGTCCTGCATTGTCAACAATTTACTTTATTAACACTCTAGAGACCATAGGTCTTAATGAAATTTGCTCAGAATGTTTGACTTGATAATATCTAGGATGAGATTGAAACAGGGTCTTGCAGGATCAGAAACTAGCTCACTAGGCCAAATCAAAGGAAAACCTTGCTAAACTTATACAGGCAACATTGTGAATTCAGGTATCATTATTTTTGGTCAAACTGTTTGTCATGGTGATTTCTAGGTTGAGTTCGAATATTGTTCATGTGTGGTCAAAAACTAGGTCACTGGCTTAAATCCAAGGAAATGCTCTAGAGGCCACATTTGAAGATAGTCATCATAATTTTCAGTCACAATGTTTATGTTGATGATTTCTAGGTCAAGTTTGAATTTGAGTCTTCTTTTGTCAAAAACTAGGTTAACGGCATAAATCAAACCAAACCTTGTTACCACTCTAGAAGTCACATTTCGAAGTCAGTCATCATGATTTTTAGTGTAAATGTTTGTGTTGATGATGTTCAGGTCATATATGAATATGGGTCATCTTGGGTCAAAAGGTAGGTCACTGGGTTAGATCAAAGGAAAAGCTTGTAAACACTCTAGAAGCCACAGTGTGCTTTAGAGCTTAGATATTTTATATTTAGCATTGTCTACTGGAAATGTACTAAGTTTGTTTTAATTATGTGTCCATGGGGTCAGAATTGGCCCCGCCCTGGGTCCTGTTTGCATACCATGTAAGGTCTTTGAAAATTCAGTTCAGAAACTGTAATTTAAATTTGCTTCTGATGTTTGCTCAACAGCAGACCCACAGTCAAATCACTCAGGTTAGTGATCCAGGGCCATTATGGCCCTCGTGTTTATTTATGTTCTCTCTTTTCCCAGGTCCTTCAATTTTGGTTCATTTGGTATGATCTGTGGACATGAACTAACACATGGATTCGATAACAAAGGTAAAACATTTTGTTCCAGTTTCTGAAAAAAAAAAGATTATTTAAATTGTTTTGAAATCAGAAAAGGGCTATTTTACTCTTCAGATATAGAAAAGAACAGAAATTGTAAAGTTTATATAATATTATATCCTTCATAAGCAAACAAAGTTCCACCAGGTCCTATCCCTTGCAGGTAAAAATTTTGATAAGGAGGGAAACATGAGGAACTGGTGGACAAGTGTTTCTACAGAAAAATTTGAGAAGCGTACAAAATGCTTTGAGGAATTCTACCATCAGTACACAGCAAATGGAACACATGTGAGTATATGCCCTGAGGATTGTGAAAAAAAAAGGCAGTTGGGCAAGGGTTGGGGGTGGGGCATGACAGGGGTTTGGTTTAGTTTTGGTTTTAACAGCTAAGGTCATATCCCCATACATGTGAACTTTTCCCGGTGCCAAGTAGGGAGATCTGGCTCAGAAAGTAGGGAGATTGGGTCTGTCAAGTGGGAGATTTACCGACACATTATTTCAGGCATTGTCCAGTACAGATGCTCAAAAATGTACTGATAACAGAAAAAAACTGTTATCGGTTTAATATGTATCAAAAATAAACAGTAAACATTCATTATTTACACTGAATAGTCACTCTACCTTTATCAGTTAACAGTCAAATTTGTCTTATTTACACTCAAGTTGAACATTGCTACCTTTTCTCTTTACTCTTCACACTCTCCCTTTTGACACATGCCTTTTCCACTACTCCACACAAGTTATAACAGTTGCCAACAGAATTTCATGCACAACAATACATTCAGAGTCCTATTCGACAGGCTATGGTTCATTTGACTTTTGACAGTTTTGATATAACAATACAGCACAATCTTTCGAGGTCTGTATTGCTTTGTGGCAGTGGAAGTACAGTAATTACCAGTTTCTAGTCTCCCTTGTGTCTTTGATGTGTGCCTTATCTGCCTGGCAATTAACAACTTCATAATTGCAACTGCTTAAAGTGTCAAACTGACAATATACAAACAATAAAACTTTCCAATACTAAGGTCAATGTATAATTAGACTGGGTCTCATTTTCCAATATACAGCAGTGTGGTACACGTAGCGTTATCGGTAAACCAGTCAAAATATTGTTTACATTTCATCAACATCACTCAGGTGTTTGTAATTTTTTTTTTTTGGATGTTATGAAAAAAGTTGGTATAATGTAAGCCCCGAGCGGGAGGGGGATTTTGATTGCCCAAAATCGGTAGTCTACCGCCAGAATCGGGAGAGTTCATATGTATGTATCCCAGTGGTCAGTCCACCTAACCAGTGTTCCTGGGTATCCAACCAGTGTACAAACCAATTTCTACCCAAGTGACTGACTACTTTCTCACTTGCTTCAGAGGTGTTGCCCATAGACACATTGTCTGAGATCAATTATCATGGAAAAATTTTGCCAGCCCTGATTGGGATCAAACTGGGATCGTCAAGATTGACAATCCAATACTCTACCAATACCAATTGAACTAGCCAGGCCGGCTAGGCATGACAAGAGAGGGTTGGATGGTATAGGGCAGAACACAGGTTGTGTGTGTGTATGTGAAGCAGGTTAGGCTTAGATGGGTTGGACAGGACAAGGGTTGGAAGAGTAGGACAGGGCAGAATAGTGGGGGAGCAGGTCAGTCAAGAAGGCAGCACAGGTTTGGGAGGGGGAAGCAAGTGAACCAGGGTAGGGAAGGATGGAGTAGGAAAGGGTAGCATTGGTTGTTGGTTGGGTTGGAGGCATGTCAAGCAGTACTGGGAAGAGCATGGGAGGGTGGGTCAGGATAGGACACAGCAGGACAGGTTAGGATGGGGCAAGTCAGGCAGAGCTGGGTAGGAATCGGGGCATGGCAGATCAAGGAGTCATATGGCTTTTGTGGTACATCGATTATTGCATTTATTTTGCATGCAGAGAACAAAGGTATGATTCCTTTGCTTGACACCACACCTTTTTGTTTTGTTTTTAGAGCTGTAAATAGCTACAAGTCAATGGCTACCACTTTGCTCATTTCACTTTTATTTTAAATTTTCTGATTGAGTGAAAATACAAGTTAGTGAAGTTTTATTAGTTTATCAGTCAAATGTTGACAGATATTATCAAAACTGATTTAATTACTGTATAAGAATTCTTAAATATTTTTCCATGCTAAGTGGGAAAGTGATTTCAGAGTGTGATTTTAGGCAGTGGTGTTTAAATCACAAACACGTTGTTTGAAAAGTTAGCTATGTATCTGTTTTTTAAGGATTGAGAGAGATCATCTTGAAATTATGCAATATGACATCCATGCTTCACACATGATTTATTGACATAATTATGTAAATGGGCATTACATGATGTAAACTTTGAACATTTGATTTGGTAATTTTCAAAAAAATTCTGTTGTTATTTAGTTGAATGGAGAAACAACATTAGGAGAGAATATAGCCGACAATGGAGGGATGAAAACAGCCTATCTGGCTTATAAGTCTTGGCTGAGTAAAGCAGACGGCAAAGACTCATTAATATTACCAGGAATGAAATATAGTTCTGATCAACTTTTCTTTATTGGAATGGCTCAGGTGAGGAAATAATTGTATAAACAGTCAAAAATTGACTCTTCAGGTTGTCAGTTGACCAGATCATTGTTTTATGTCATTGCATTTTTTGTTGCATGGCATTTGTTATTCCTAGCCAAAAGTATTGAAGAGACTAAAAAATATTTTCATAGTACACCTTAATTTCATTTTATTGCATTAATTTGGTCATATTTTGAGTTTTGTATTCACTATTGGTCTTTCAAAATTGTTAGGATTGTTGAAAAACATCCATTCCGGTTAATTTCCTCTGACATGGCCTGATACGCTTTTAGTTTAGAAAGAATTAGCTCTATTAAAATCGTTTGTTTTTTTCTGACCTATATATTTGTATTTATGGTGTTGTTTGCACAGACAGAGATCATAAAGGGTTTTGAAGCAGTTTTGTAAAGGTTTGTTCATTAGTATTAAATATCACTGAAGTTGATATTTTGAATCGATAGGATGTGACGTAGTTCAGAGTTTTCAAAATGTAATTATTACTGTAACTTCTCATGATGTGAATAGTAAAGGATTAGTTGTAGGAAGAAAATTTATACACTTCATTTTCAGATATGGTGTTCCCATTACACTCCAGAATACTTGCAAAAAGCTATTCTTGTAGATGAACATTCCATAGCTAAATTCAGGTATGTCTTCATAACATCATGCATATCATCAAATATTTATGTTTTAGTTAGTACAGGAGTATACATTTTTTGCTTGTTTTTAAAAAGAGACATTTAGACAGTCAAGTTGCTGACTTCGAATCACAAGACCTCACACTGATTGAAGGTCTTAGGTTAGAACTCCACTACCAACCAGTTTGCAGTTTCTTACAGAGAGTAGGAGTCTTGTACCTTCCTAGGTTACAACCTGCCCAAATTACTTTGACAAATAGTTTAAAACTCACTTATTTTACATCAATTGGGAAGCAAGTTCTTGCAACTTATATTAATCCCTCTTGATGACTACTTCCTGGGTTCTAACCAGTACTCACGCTGAAAGTGAGGAATGTGAAATGTCACTGGAGACTCTCACCCCTGGTGTATACTTTATACATTGTATTACTCATCAGCTGTGTAAGAGGTTCAGATAAAATAATTGACTAAAACACATGTTAAACTGTGGAGAAGTTTAGGAAGTTGACCCCCTATTCATGCAGATTGCCAACCATTTCACACTTTAGGGTCCATGTAAATGATAATGGGGAAGAGTCAGTTGTTCTTTTGATTTGGTTTAGATTTAAAGTTGTTATTTATTTTGTACTTTTATGAAAAAGTTTAATATATGACAGTTTATGACTGTTTCAATGCAATTTTGATAGAATCTTAATTTTTCTTTTACTTTTTTTCTCGAGGTAATCAGATACGGATTTTTGTAACGGAATATCAGTGCACCAACTGATAAACCGTTTACTTTCTGTCATCTCTACTGAAGAAATCTTTTTGTATTTTTGTTCTGGCATAAGACAGAAGAAAAAAGAAAACTATCTTGAAATTTAGATAAAATGAAGCATATTTTTTGTTGTTGCAGGGTTTTAGGTGCAGTGTCAAATTCCAAGTTCTTTGCAGAGACATACAACTGCCCGAAGAACTCGCCAATGAACCCAGAAGAAAAATGCGATGTTTGGTAGCCAATGAAATCCTCTATTTTTTTTCTGTGCCTTCTCCGATTGGTTCTCTTTAAGTGCCTTTTTGATAGGCCAGTCATATTAATGTCTTCCGTCTGAGCAGAAGTGAGATCTAGATGACAAAAAAACATAAAAATAGAAAACCAAAATATTTTTCATACAGTTTTGTAACAGATAGTGCAACAGTATATGACAACTGTTCATTGTGAACTGTATGAAATGAAAGAAATCCAGACATTGTGATAAGAATTTCAAATTTGTATATCTGAATTTCAGAGGTTTTATTGAAGTGTAATTATCACAAGGATACTTGTGTATAAAGTTGTGCTTTTTATATTATGAAATACTCAGTAAGCCTTTATGTTCAATTGTTTGGTTTGTATACCAATGCTTGAATGTTATTATTGAAAATTTTTAAATGGGTGTTTGTTTTTATACATAAATAAATATAGATTTAATTTATTATACATGTATATTATGTGTTGCTGTGGACCACAGATGAAACGCCCCTTCAGTAAGAACCATCTGTACCAATGCTAGTTTTTTCTTCTGTCTAAACATTTACCTAGTCTTTGGACAAAGGATACAGCAAAAATGCTGTATTAAATTCATTTAAAATTATAACAACATTTATAGAAAAAGTTCGCTTTTTAAAGTGCCTTTATGGTGGGATATATCTTTTTGCATGAATGGATCTAAATCACCATATAAAGTAACATGCCGACTGCAGAACAAGTCATGGCATTTTTTTACCCCAACTTTTCAGTGGGGACTCCATATATTACATAGATTTACCCTTATCCATCCATCTATGTATTTTTTCCGTCCATGTCCTTCTGTTGCTGTTAGCTCTAAAGATGAATGGGCTTGATCATGAAATTCTACAAGAATATTTATGGGCTTGTGAAATTTGGCACCTGATATTCTTATGTGAAGTTGAACCAGTGCAGCTTCCAATGACTTTGCAGGACATTTAATGACCACCCAATCAAATTCAATTATAGTAATGCTTGATTACAGCAGGCACAAAAATATGGGCGATCAATATTCAATTTTCAAAACACAAGGTTGGGAGAATTTTTCAGAGTATTGTATAAATGACACACTCTTTAGGTTTAATATTCACAATATCATAAAAAGATGCTACTGGTTAAAGATATATTTATTTCAATGTTTTTGTGGGTAGTGTAAATTATGCCATAACCAGCTGCTGACTACCTGCAAAAACATCAATATAAATATACATCTATCACTTAGCAGACTCACATCACTTGATTAACTATTCACTTGCTGAATTTTTGTAATGGATTTGCCCAGCTTTGACTTTGGAACAGTCCATTCAAAATTTATGGAATTTTAGTATCAAAATACAAAATGAAGCCACCAACAGTACAGAGCCTGGTCAGACTGCACGGATGTGCAGGCTGGCCTGGCTCTGTGCTGGTGGCAAAGGCTAATAACTTTCGGTTCCAGCAGGTTAAGGGTTAAGTAAAAATTTGCAGTTATTGGAGTTGTCTGGCATTTCACTTTAAAAATATAATTTGCTACAGTTGTTAATATTGACAAGAATAATTATCTGCATGTAAAGTTGCACACCTGGATATATTGGTGTGGATATCCAATATAAGCAGACTTTTAGCCCTAGATTTAATGATAATTTGAAGTTTGAAACTTGTGTCAAATGTTACTCCAAATGTGAACTGGTTATAGAAAACTTTCCAGGAATAATTTGAGCACAAGGGTATTCATTGGAACTAACTGTGTCTATGGACATATCTAGATAGACATTATTTTTTTAACATTCACCCTTTCAGTTTAACTATCCTTCACTCTAAGTGGGGTTTAACCCCACCCGCCTACCCACCCACAGACACCACCACAGGTGACATTACGGCTTGGTGCCTAAGTTTTTTGGCTGAATGCTCTAACTACATGTATGTTTGCAAATACCAGCAAAACTAGAACTGTGTCCATAGGACACGGATGCCCCCACTATGCATAAGTGCTCATAAACAAGAGCATGTATATTCTGTATGTAAGATTTAGGTGGGGAACAATTTTTTTCTGTAGTTGCAAATGAATTGAGGTGTTTTGTATATTATTAATGCTGTCCTTTTATTTCAAAATTAGATATTTTATACTGAAACAAGGGCTGTCGGATGGACAGCACGCTTGACTATTCTTAGTGCTTGAAGGTGTAATAAAAGCCTGAAATTAGATATTTTTCAAAGTCTTAAACTAATAAAAATGCTTAACAGAGTTATGGGCCTTGATGGAATGACACAGTCTATGGCCAAGTTTGAACCAAATATCTGCAGTAGAAAGGGAAGAAATAGTGAAAATGAGAAGCTTGCCCTAAAACTTGAACCCGATAGCCACGCCGCAAGTACAATAGACCTCCTTATTCCTTGAATAGTGGACATAAAAATGTTGTAAATATTTAAGTACTATGAGGAATCACATTAGCGAAGACGAAGAAAGAGACACACAAGTAATTACATGTTGCTGATATTAAAGTAAGCAGGTAAAATTTAAAAATGTTACACATGAAAGTTAACTACAGATGAAAGTATAGAAACCCCAGGTGTGTCAGGTCCCGTAAAAAACATTACCCTTCCTTTACTATCATCTACACATTAAGGTTGTTCATCCCTGAAAGTTTAATCAAAATCTGCCATCCGGTTTATGAGGAGTTGCGTTCACAAATTTATTTCACTTTATGGTATATAGTGAAAAAATCAACAAAGGGCCATAATTCCGTTAAATTTGGTCGCAGCAAAAATTCCTTTCTTTACTATCATCTACACATTAAGGTTGTTCATTCCTGAAAGTTTAAGCAAAATCTGCCATCCGGTTTATGAGGAGTTGCGTTCACAAATTTATTTGGCTATATGGTATATAGTGAAAAAATCAACAAAGGGCCATAATTCCGTTAAATTTGGTCGAAGCAAAAATTCCTTCCTCTACTATCATCTACACATTAAGGTTGTTCTTCCCTGAAAGTTTAAGCAAAATCTGCCATCCGGTTTAAGAGGAGTTGCGTTCACAAAATTTCGGGACGTACAGACGTACGGACTGACGGACAAGTGCAACGCTATATGTTCTCACTTTGTGAGGGCATAAAAATTAGTGGACAAAAGTCTTCACATTAAATATAAACCAAAAATAACTTGATTTAAAAGAAATGCCAAACCCAGAGTTTAAAGTATGAAAAAATGTTTTTTATGCAACAAAATGGAGCCCAGGCAGGCACCGAGGCTGTCCAGAGAGATCTTAAGGACGTAGGTACGGAAAAGTAGTCCTGGTAATTTGACCGCTACCTTGGAGTACTGACACTTATTTCTGATAGGTTATATTTGACAGATGTAAAAAAAGTCCTGATGAACACGAGTGCTGAAGTTGAGAGTAAATGTACTAGCTGGCGATAAATTTAACTGCTACAAGTGTTCTCTATCTACATCTCATTGAAAGATTGGGCAATAAAATTTTGACATTGAGGCTACTTAACACCACGTGGCTGGCCCTTGTTATCTGTGTAAGTAGTGTAAATGAGTTGTTGAATATATATCCATTGCTCTTATACATCATAAACACAGATTATAACAAATCTGTAAGACAGGTTAGCTAAAGATGCATGGAGCATTAAGTGCTCACACCTTCGACGGATCAGTATTCTGGTAGAAATGCACAGGACTTGTAATCCAGGGATCGCAAGTTCAAACCCCGCTGCTCCACTGACACTGAGACGTTAAACCTAGATCCCGTGTATAAATGATATACGCTGAGCATGTAAAAGAACAAGGGGGATCTCTGCAATGGGATACTTTCTGTATCAAACACTATCCTCCATAACCGTATATATATCGTAACTCTTTTTGTCTATTTCGGTGTATTTCCGTATACACCGCTCTTTGGGGGCGTCGTCATATGGGCAGCCGGTACCGACGATAAATAAGGTCTGAGAGAATTTCTTATAGTCAACAAAATTTGAAAGACCAAACAAAAAATATGATAAGTTTTCAATGTCCATGCTATACGAAGAATTCCACATCCCATAAACGGACGTAGTGTGTCACTAAAATATCATAGGGTATCAAAGATACAGTTTCCAATGCAACATATTTTAAAAATTCCTGTAAAACAACAAAATGTAAATATATTTCTTATAAAATCGATTAAGATGCTCATAACTTAAAACATTAACTGAATATGATCATGCGTTACACACTAAGCATGGGAAAAATCACCGGACAGGTCCAGTTAAAACCTGTTTCTTTCTTCCAAATCATGTTTCCTTTTGAACCAGGCTCTCGGTAAGGACCTAGCTTTATATGCAGTGGACCTACGTCAGCTTGCTCCCCTAGGAAATAGTCTGTTATTTTCATAGCTTGTATTACTAGCATGCAGACATACAAGGCCCAGTGGATTTTAAGCCATTAGCAGTTCACTTTGTAAACCAGGACTGACAGTGATGACTAAAACCCTCTTTTTCTTTTGAAGTTTTGTACTTTGTACATAAGGATCACATAAGTGTGCGTGAAAAAAACCTCCAAAATGACGTCAGAAAGTACCTGCGATGGACATTGGACGTCATTTAAATGACGTCTCTTTAAAACAACTATGCAAACGTGAATGTTTAATGCCTGGTCAATATATCACCTGAATACAATATAAAAAGTATATATTTTCACAAGAAAAGATTAATTTGTCTGACTATTAAGTTGTGTCACATTTACTTGATGACGAAGACAAAACGCAAGGTCAATTTATTACCTAGCCTTGCTTTGCCTTTTGCATACCAGGATCTCTTCTCTGGATTGTACATTTTACTTTGCACTAATAGGTCGAGATGATTAAAGGAACATTGAGGAAAACGGACATGTGTTTACATATTTAGTCTGATTAAATTGATAAGAGCCAGCTACAGTTGTGTCACCTTTGACTGTCAGCGAAGCAATCGTGCAGTCGGTCAGTCGCTTGCCTTGTGCTCATCAGACAAAAAAAATAATATCTGCCATTGAAGTTTAAGGAATATTTAACGATGATATTTTTAGGCACTTACATACTTTCATTAGATTGATTTAAAAATTCCTTTTTTTTAAGTTAAATTACATGTATAATCTGCATCTTTCTGATGAGTTTTTTTTTTTCATTTTAAATCTTCTGTGGTTTACATTTTGATAAACTCGGTGGCAATCTACAGTGCGTCAACTGTACAGTAACTGTACAGCTGATAAAGGTGGTCCCCAACATTCCACCCGAGACTAACATCTTCAACACCGTTTCTTTTTACATCTTTTTGAGCGCTGTAGGAATTTTCTTTTAAACACTTCCGGATTTAGGAATAATTCTCGACTTGGACGAGTTTTCTGGTTTTTCTATTGGATAACATGACTGCAAATGGTAAAGAATGCTTGAATTTTATTTGCTGAGTAAACATTTTTTTGTTGCATGGTTGTATGAATGCTTTCCGAAGATATAATATTAGTGTGAATGTTAAGCCTTTTCTAACCATCTCAAGCAATATTTCTTCATAGTTTTCTTTGTATTAATTTTAGTTTAAACTAATTTATTTTATCGATTAGTAAAACGAGATCTTGCAACTTAAATAAATCCAGTCCGACGACCGCTTCCTCAAATAAAGCCAGTACTCACGCCGAAAGAGTGCAATGTGGAAAGTCACTAGAGATTCAAATTAAACCAGTGACATGCTGATCGGGAATCTGGCGCCCTACCCAACGTCCACAGTCCCGTCTTATTGATAATTGTTTTCATCATTGTTATCATAGCCATTATCTCGTTACCAATGTCATTATCATCATTGTTATCAGCAACAACGTAATTAGTCTTAATAGATATGAAGTTTAACATTTTGATTATTAAGATAAAATGAAGCTGTTTTATGACCCTTTATGCATTTTATTCTGTCTAGAACAAAGCCACACGACAAACAGTGGTCTTAGGAATGGAGAAAATTGATTATCCTAGGTCGCATAAATATACTGTGAATTTGAACCATTAGTGATTTAAATATGGGTGGGTTTACTTTTTAATAATAAGGTACTTATAGGAATAAAAAAAGCACTTACAAATGACTTCTCGTTTTTTAACTTTGTTTTAGATTTTACTTATTCAGGAGCATCTCTGTTATCAAATTATTTGTATGAAACATAGCATAAACTTTTAAAGCTATGGCATACAGTTTTGTACCTGTACTGTGAAACTTATCTCAAAATATTTGCAAATCAGCGAAAAAACATAAACATTCGCATACAGAAATCATCAACAAATCATGAGTTTTCCATTGATTTTCTCCTTAAAAATCACGAAATATGTCAGGGCAGTTCAATAGTTAGCTATTATTTCAACACTAAGCAATAAGTTATCTTGTGTTCGGTAAATCATGATTTTAAGTACTTTACAATGCCGACGTTGACAAATTGAGACAAGATGAACATTTCGAAGTGTCACACTTATAATCTCATACACAGACTGCATTTCTGTGCTAGTAAGGCAATATTACTTAAATCCTCATGGCCGCCTGTTCAAATACATAAACTCTCGAGCTTGCGTGATTCTCTTCATTATTCTTTTACTGTGTCTACAATTAGAATGCCATACATACATGTATTGACAGAACCTCATCAATGTTCGTCAGATTTATAACAGATGTAACAATATGTCAGCACAGACAATTCCTACTTAGCTTATGATATATGAGTATAAATATCTGACACATATTGTAAATTTGTCTCGAGTCATAAGAATGACTTTGTACGTAGGTTTTCATGTACTGGTTTTAACCATGGAAGCAGTCATCGAGAGGGATAATTAAAAGTTGCAAGAACTTGCTTCCAAATCGTTATAAAATAAATACGTTTAAATAAAATTTGCATAATAAGCCCAATAATATCCAGAATAACAGACTTTGTCCAAAGAGTCACAAAAATAATTCAAAGCTTTCTTTTTCCTGTGTGCCCTAGCTGTCAAATCTGAACTTTGACCTACTTAATACACCAATTAAACTTGTAGCAACGAGGTAAATATCCCTACTAAATAATTATAAGCTTTTCATTGGTCAAAAACCAAGAACTATACAAGAAAAAAAAAGTTACGAAACAATTGTGATTGGTAGTTAAGACACCTTTGAAAAAATCGATTTTTTTTTTCTTTTATATCGGGTATACTGGGCTATCGTGTTAAAACGGTTATTATACGTAATGGATAACTTTCGAAAATAATGTCTCGTATAAAAATGAATGCAGTATTACCAAGTTCAAAAGTTAGATATGGCAGGGCTTAACTAACAACTCCGTCCTGTCTACTTCAACTTAACAATTTCCACCATTGCCGAACATCTTAAAAAAAATATATTATAGAATGTAACATCGGTAAGAAGTCACATGCTCAATCCAAACAATATGTTGTGTTCCCTTTGTGCAAATATAAAGGTAGCTATAAAGGTATTTTTGGTTTCTCAAGGCTAAGTGGTTTTCACTTGAAACTATAAGAGCTAGTTGTGATGATAAGCAAAGAAAAATGATATCCATGACGGTTTTATGTACTTTCTAAAATCCTCTGTTATCTGACAAAAAGCTTAATATTTTGCAAACTATATTTATATTGTCCACAAAACGGTAAAAACTACAAGTTCAGAAAAGAGAACAACCGTCTTTGGTTAAAAATGTCATTTTTTTTACTTTGGTTGCTTTAATACATAAAAAACTGAGACTTCGTTTCTTTGTTGCATTCCAAAGAGCTGAAATTAAACAAAAGTGAATAAGCCCCTTACTGCACAGGATAAATAATATAGCAACGACTATTGTATTTGTAAAGAATCCCAAAGCTTACGATTGATATGCTAAAAATATTTTCCGAAATGTATTCAGTATTTTGTTCAGTCTAATAAAAGCTGTTTGATCTGATTCAATTGATTTGGCTGGGTGTCACAAAAGTTGGATAAATGTAATATAAATTGACCCAGTACTGTAAAACAAGAAAATTTCGCGATACAATATTTCACATTTTTCATACTGTAGACGATTTCGCGGCGACATACTTTCGCGGAAAGATACTATCTGTTTATTACACCAAACTGAAGTCGTTACAGCTAACAAACAAAACTGCAAATGCAATTACAAGCATTAATCTTCAAATTTTCTTTGAATTTTATACACCAAACTTTTATGAGGACACTGTATGTTATTTTTTATAGACCTGTGACATTTTTTTATAAAAATATCTTGGGTTGAAAAGAAAACACAGACTATCAGGATATATAATGTCTGCTAAATTATTTCTAACATGTCATACTTTAACAACAACAACAACAACAACAACAACAACACTTTAATACATTGTATCATTGAAAGCGTATAAATGCTAGATCTGAATTTTACAGTTATTCTCAACCGCTAAAAATTGTATAAGCTTGTTGCTAATATTTTCAATATTAACCATTTCTGTTTCAAAACTGGTGTTAATAATAAAAGAGAATAAGAAAATAAAGGGAGACAGTTGTAAAGTTTGTGTTAAATTGTACTCTTCTTTAAAAGGAGACAATTGTAAAGTTTGTGTTAAATTGTACTCTTCTATAAAGGGAGACAATTGTAAAGTTTGTGTTAAATTGTACTCTTCTATACTTGTATAATTAAAGTATAGTATTCTATGATAGTAATTAAATAAAAACAAATTAAGGAGAGATTCTTACATAAGCTTGGAGCTTTCTACTCGATCCTTGATGTGTTGTTTGTATCGCATATTCTAAATGTTTTTCTCTGAATGAATGATGTATATTACTATTCACATTGTGGTCTAGAATAATGTATATCATTATTCACGTTGGGATCTAGAATGATGTATATAACTATTCACATTGTGGTCTAGAATGATGTATATCACTATTCACGTTGTGATCTGGAATGATGTATGTCATTATTCACGTTGTGATCAGGAATGATGTATATCACTATTCACATTGTGGTCTAGAATGATGTATATCATTATTCACATTGTGGTCTAGAATGATGTATATCATTATTCACGTTATGATCTGGAATGATGTATATTACTTTTCAAATTGTGGTCTAGAATAATGTATATCATTATTCACGTTGGGATCTAGAATGAGGTATATCATTATTCACGTTGTGATCTAGAATAATGAATATCATTATTCACGTTGGGATCTAGAATAATGAATATCATTATTCACGTTGGGATCTAGAATGATGTATATCATTATTCACGTTGTGATCTAGAATAATGAATATCATTATTCACGTTGGGATCTAGAATGATGTATATCATTATTCACGTTGGGATCTAGAATGAGGTATATCATTATTCACGTTGTGATCTAGAATAATGAATATCATTATTCACGTTGTGATCTAGAATAATGAATATCATTATTCACGTTGGGATCTAGAATGAGGTATATCATTATTCACGTTGGGATCTAGAATGAGGTATATCATTATTCACGTTGGGATCTAGAATAATGAATATCATTATTCACGTTGTGATCTAGAATGAGGTATATCATTATTCACGTTGTGATCTAGAATGAGGTATATCATTATTCACGTTGTGATCTAGAATAATGAATATCATTATTCACGTTGGGATCTAGAATGATGTATATCATTATTCACGTTGGGATCTAGAATGAGGTATATCATTATTCACGTTGTGATCTAGAATAATGAATATCATTATTCACGTTGTGATCTAGAATAATGAATATCATTATTCACGTTGGGATCTAGAATGATGTATATCATTATTCACGTTGGGATCTAGAATGATGTATATCATTATTCACGTTGTGATCTAGAATAATGAATATCATTATTCACGTTGGGATCTAGAATGAGGTATATCATTATTCACGTTGTGATCTAGAATAATGAATATCATTATTCACGTTGGGATCTAGAATGATGTATATCATTATTCACGTTGGGATCTAGAATGATGTATATCATTATTCACGTTGTGGTCAGGAATGATGTATATCATTATTCACGTTGTGATCTGGAATGATGTATATCATTTTTCACGTTGGGATCTAGAATGAGGTATATCATTATTCACGTTGTGATCTAGAATAATGAATATCATTATTCACGTTGTGATCTAGAATAATGAATATCATTATTCACGTTGGGATCTAGAATGATGTATATCATTATTCACGTTGGGATCTAGAATGATGTATATCATTATTCACGTTGTGATCTAGAATAATGAATATCATTATTCACGTTGGGATCTAGAATGAGGTATATCATTATTCACGTTGTGATCTAGAATAATGCATATCATTATTCACGTTGGGATCTAGAATGATGTATATCATTATTCACGTTGGGATCTAGAATGATGTATATCATTATTCACGTTGTGGTCAGGAATGATGTATATCATTATTCACGTTGTGATCTGGAATGATGTATATCATTTTTCACGTTGGGATCTAGAATGATGTATATCATTATTCACGTTGTGGTCAGGAATTATGTATATCATTATTCACGTTGTGATCTGGAATGATGTATATCACATTCACATTGTGGTCAGGAATGATGTATATCACTATTCACGTTGTGGTCAGGAATGATGTATATCACTATTCACGTTGTGGTCAGGAATAATGTATATCATTATTCACGTTGTGGTCAGGAATGATGTATATCATTATTCACGTTGTGATCTGGAATGATGTATATCATTTTTCACGTTGGGATCTAGAATGATGTATATCATTTTTCACGTTGGGATCTAGAATGATGTATATTACTATTCACGTTGTGGTCAGGAATGATGTATATCATTATTCACGTTGTGGTCAGGAATGATGTATATCATTATTCACATTGTGGTCAGGAATGATGTATATCATTATTCACGTTGTGGTCAGGAATGATGTATATCACTATTCACGTTGTGGTCAGGAATGATGTATATCACTATTCACGTTGTGGTCAGGAATGATGTATATCATTATTCACGTTGTGATCTGGAATGATGTATATCATTTTTCACGTTGGGATCTAGAATGATGTATATTACTATTCACGTTGTGGTCAGGAATGATGTATATCATTATTCACGTTGTGGTCAGGAATGATGTATATCACTTTTCACGTTGTGGTCAGGAATGATGTATATCACATTCACATTGTGGTCAGGAATGATGTATATCACTATTCACGTTGTGGTCAGGAATGATGTATATCATTATTCACGTTGTGGTCAGGAATGATGTATATCATTATTCACGTTGTGGTCAGGAATGATGTATATCATTATTCACGTTATGATCTGGAATGATGTATATTACTTTTCACATTGTGGTCTAGAATAATGTATATCATTTTTCACGTTGGGATCTAGAATGATGTATATCATTATTCACATTGTGATCTGGAATGATGTATATCATTATTCACGTTGTGATCTAGAATGATGTATATTACTATTCACGTTGTGATCTGGGATGATTTATATCATTATTCACGTTGTGATTAAGAATAATGTATATCACTATTCACGTTGTGATCTAGAATAAGGTATGTCACTATTCACGTTGTGATCTAGAATGATTTCTATCATTATTCACGGTTAAGGCTTCAATAATGTATATCACTTTTTACGGTTAAGTCCAAAATGATCTATATAATTATTCACGGTCAGGTCCAGAATAATCTATATCACTCTTCACGTTGTAGTCCAGAATGACGTGTATCACTTTTAAGTTTGTGATCTAGAATATGCGTATTGTTCTTCTTGTTGATTTCTAGATAAGTGTGTATCACTATACACGTTATGATCTAAGTTGTATATTAGTATTGACCACGTGGTTTAGAATATGAGTATTATTTTGCACGTTCTTTACACGAATAATGCATCACTTTTCATGTGGTTTAGAATTATGTGAATCATATTTCACGTTGTGGTCTAGAATAGTGCTGTTTAAATATTCACTTTTTGGTTCCGGAATAATGCGTATCACTACTACGCTTTGGTCTATAAAAGTGAACATACATATTCAATTTGTGGAATAGAATTATGTGCATAAATATTCCCGTTACAGTCCAAAATAGATTGTGTCACTATTTATGTTGTGATCTTGAATATATATATCACTATTCACGTTGTTATTCGGAACAGTGTGTGTAGATATTCACGTTATGTCTCAGAATAGTGTGAATAAATATTCACGTTGAGGTTCCAGAAAAGTGTGTATAAATATTCACGTTGTTTTCCAGAATTGTGTGTATAAATATTCACGTTGTTGTACAGTGTTGTGTGTATAATATTCACGTTGGGTTCCAGAATAATGAGTATAAATAATCACGTTGTGGTCCATAAATATGAGTATAAATATTCACGTTGTGGTCCAGAATTGTGTGTATAAATATTTACGTCGTGATTCAGAATTGTGTATATAAATATTCACGTTGTGGTCCAGAATTATGAGTATAAATATTCACGTTGTGGTCCAGAATTTTGTGTATAAATATTCATGTTGTGATTCAAAATTGTGTGTATAAATATTCACGTTGTGGTCCAGACTTGTGTGTATAAATATTCACGTCGTGATTCAGAATTGTGTGTATAAATATTCACGTTGTGGTCCAGAATTATGAGTATAAATATTCACGTTGTGGTCCAGAATTGTGTGTATAAATATTCACGTCGTGATCCTGAATAATGTGTGTAAATATTCACGTTGTGGTCCAGAATAATGTGTAGGCTATTTGCCTTGTGCAATCCACGAAAGAATACTACAAGAAGTTAAATTTTGCTTTGTATTTCTGAATTAATTTCAGCAAAGCATATATTGCATTCAACATTTTCTTTATTGATGGAACGGTTCAATCTCGCTATATTTAATCATCATTGTTGATCAAAATATATAAAATCTACAAACCTGGTTTTCCTTTTTGGCCAGAAACAAATGTCCAGACATTTAATAAAACTCTGACTGAATCTGCAGAACCTAAGAGCATAGAGATATGCAAGATCATTACCTTGGAGGATTTCCTGCTAGAGTTGTGAAGCTGTTGATTACTTGGTCACGAGTTCGAATCCTCTAAGTAGAATTTTATCAAAATTTCACGCTAAAGTTTAGTTATACTCGAGGAAAGTACACAGCAGTCAAAAAAAATCTCTTCAACATTGTCGTGAAATAAGTTTAAATCAATTTCCAATATAGGTGGTAGTTACCTTGATATTTTCAGAAGAGAAGACGTTTGCCCCATCGCTTAGGCAACGGAAACCGGACAATGAGGCAGACAGTTCTTCAATGGTCACCAAGGACGTGAAACTAAAGAAAGAGGTGGGGCTTATAGGAGGCATCTCTTTAATTGTTGGCACGATTATAGGTAAGGTAGTATAAAAATGTACATTTTCATAGGACCAGTTTGTCATCAGACGTTAGTTACATATATTATTTATGCAAATAAAGCTTTACCAATCAAATGTGTCGGGAAAGTGAAAAGTGCAGTTTCACGTTGCATTAAACTTGTGGCGCCATCTTTTCTTCATTGTTAAGGAATTTATTCCATTTTAGTAGATGATAGAAGTAAAGGGCTGGTAGGAATAATCTAGAAAAAAGGAGCACAGGCTGAAACGAAATCATTGCCAGGCAAGCAAAAAATGTGTCGTGTTTAATTTTTCAGGTTCTGGTATATTTATATCTCCAAAAGGCGTGCTAAGCATGACTGGGTCGGTCGGACTGTCCTTAGTTGTTTGGGCAGGAAGTGGGGTTCTGGCTATGCTTGGTAATTTTCAATCATTTCTGTTTTCGGTAACTACTACCAATAAAATTTGAAAATAAGAGCCTTAATCTGTATTCGCTTTGTTTACGACACTTCAAAGAAGAAAAATAAACAGTCATAAATTTATTCATATTTGTAACCAGTTGAAACCGCCATAAGAAATTTTTAATTCAACAAGAGTTTTAATGATATAAATGTTGCGGTTACACGGTAAGATTAGAGTTCGGTTGATATTTAGGAAACTGATGTGTCACGTGTACTTGCCGTTTTGTTATAGAGAATTATTAACAGAATACTTGCTGACTTTAACACGATTCTTACTTTAATACTAAGGTTCACTGTGTTACTCTGAGCTGGGTACATTAGTGCGAAAATCTGGGGGCGAATACGCCTACCTCATGGAAGCTTTTGGGCCAATACCTGCCTTCTTGTACGCATGGAACTCTGTGATAGTCATCCGACCTTCTTCCATAGCCATTATCTGCCTAACTTTTGCCGAATACGTCACAACGTTTTTTCCTAACTGTGGAACCCCGCAGATTCCGATGAAGATTGTTGCGGCGGCTGCTATCGGTAAGGTTAATAACAACATGAAACTAGAATGTACTGTGTTAGAAAACTGCATTAACATTTACATATTGAAAATAAAACAGACAAACAAACTTGAATTACTCGCATCACCTTTACGAGGGGTGTTCAAATATGAAACTCTCAATTGATATAAAACATGTTTAAATCCGTTCAGTTTAGCTTTGGCAATAGCTCGATTAACACTGTCTTCTCGTGTACACTTAAGCTAAAATGATTGGGAAAAGATCTCCTTTTACTGCCCAAATACGGTCCTTTATCAAAAGAACCGCTGTATCGTACAGGCGAAAGACATATTTAATGAAATATGCCGTGTTTATTTGTACAATGAACTTTCTTCTTCATCTGTTACACGGTGGTGTAAGAAATCTAAAAGTGGTTTAGATTCAGTGAAAGATGTACCTCATGCACGCTGTCCGAAAACTGCAACTTCGCCAAAAATAAATAGAAAGTAAAGGATTTGATATGCTATCGATGCAAGATTTACAACTAGGCATATAGCTAAATGCGTTGGTATGTCAGTAGACGCTGCTCATACAGTTCTCAGACATGATTTATAAATGAAAAGGATAAGTGGCAGATGGATACCCCATCTCCTTACAAAAGAGCAAAAACTTATTCGGCTAAGAATCGCCAAACAATTGTCGAAACAATTCCCTCTGTGCAAAAATAGATCTTTCGCAAGTATTATCACTGGCGATGAGACGTGGGTTCACTTTAATGAGCCCAAGCGAAAGATACAGAACGATACATGGGCGACTAAAGGAAGCCATAGACCTTGCCCCCAGCAAAACGCACTATGAGCGTCCAAAAGGTAATGTATGCATTTTTCTTTACAAATCAAGGTCCTGCTATTCAAATTGCCTTACCAAAATGCAAAGTTTTACAAAGGCAAGGACCTACACAAATTAAAAAAAATATTTCGCAATCCGTCGACTAGCAACTGGTCTCCGTGGTGTCAGGTTGTTTCATGACAATGCTTCGTCAAACAAAGCGGTCATTGTACGCAAACATCTGAAACAGGAAAAGGTTGTCGAGCTTCCTCACCCTCCTTATTTGTCAGATCTTGCCCCTTACGACTGTTTCCTGTTTCCGAGGTTCAAAAACATCTCGCTGGAAGAAAATATCAAACGCGCAAAAATTTCGGTTCGGCTATTATCCAGTGTCTGAACAGTACACCTCGAAAAGATTTTGTAAACACCTTTAAATTGGATTAAAAGACAGAAGCTTTGTATATCACATGGTGGTGAGTATTTTGAGGGATTAAGAGAATTATTTTGCCATTGTTTGTTCAACACTTCTGAAAATTGACTCAGTTGCATTCATATTTGAACACCCTCGTGGATGAATAACGGCGACAACACAGTAATATATCATGTTCGAGGATCTGTCATGTTTACATTTGCATTTTAAGTTAAAGTCTTGGTGCATGGCACAGATAACGCCAGTTGACCTTGTGTAAAGTAGACGGGCTGTACGTCAATATGCAATACGGCTTTAAAACATTAAAAAGTTAACTCACCCGTGAGCTACCCTTATCTTTTCAATGTAAACAAATCAAAGCACTGAAAGTCCTAATGTCGGTTTATGAAGGAGATGAAAGGAAAGTACTGAATTTATAACACATTTCGTTTTTTGAATCTCAGAAAACAATTTTCACTTTCGAAGATTCTGTGGAATTCATTAAAAGAATTTATATAAAACCTTACGTATGAGGCTTTTCACTTTTTAGCTTTTTGATCAGCTCAGACAGTATAAAATAGACATGTCCTCATCATTAAAATATTATGAACATATCTTTAATATTCTATATATTGTTTTATTCGTTAAATTCTTTAACAGTTTATATGTAGTTGAAGATTTTTCAAAAAAAAAAGAAGAAAAAAAAAGAAACAGTTAAGTGCAATACTTATCTTACAAAATATCATAATGTTCGAATATTGTTTCCACACGGTACGAGATAGAGAGAGAGGCAGGCAGGCAGAAAGACAGAGACAGACAGAAAGACAGAGACAGACAGACAGACAGAGGCAGAGAGATAAAGAATAAATGTATTCTGCAAACTTAGGTAGAGACAAATAATTTTTTCTGTATTTTATTTAGAAGTTATTTATCTGTTTGCAACTATTCCAGTGACCTTGATGATTGTTAACAGTATGAGTGTAAAGGTCGCGGCCAAGGTACAGATCATATTTACAGCAGCTAAACTGATCGCACTCGTTATCATCATTGTCGGCGGCATCGTGAGAATGGCACAAGGTGATTTTTACTTTAGTCATTTGCCACAGTTAAGTGAAAACTTAATTACATTTTGACTGAAAACAAGAGTCAAAGTCATCAAGACTGTTCGTTGACTGCTTCCTGGACTCAAAACAGTATTTGCACCTTGTTAGTGGAATGTGCAAAGCCACCAAAGACTCATACCCCCATGGCGGGAACCGAACTAGCGGCATCTAGATCAGAAGTATCTCGAAAGTTTTTCGTTTTATAAATTGTATTAGGTTAACAAGGCCGTAAGGATAGTGCAGTGATGACACAACTGTGAAGCCTCGTTGTGTTGTCGGAAATATCTCATATCATATATGCCAATGTTGATGTTTTGTTATCAAATATTAAGCATTTAAATAATTTCAAATAGACTAGGCTTGAATTAATTTTATTTTTGAAATGAAAACAGGTGGCTCAGTAATATCGCCGCCATCATTATCATCATCAACAACAACACAACTAAGGGAAATTCCTAAAGCATGTAACTTTGGTGATGGAGAGTTTTGTATTCTCCTAAAGATACCTTAGGCACCCTAACATCCTGATCAACTCATCAAATATGTTGAACCACCAATAGGACATTATTTCTCCTAAGTTTTCTTACTCTAGTTCTTTCAAGATGTAGATCTTTGCAATAATCCAAGTGGTCTTAATATCGGAGTTTTACTGTACTAGTTTAACAATCAATGTAGTTAGTGTTAAGATAACATTAAAAGATACGGGATCTTCAGAACAACGTAACCAGGAGCACGGTATTTTACCACTCTAAAATCAATAATATATGAATGATCTTTTAATGGTAATTATTGCATGATAAAATTTATCTATGTAAGCCGAATACCTGTTTGCAAGGGTTTTTTTCTGTTTCGTTTAAATGAAAATATAACAACGCTGTAAAACTAAATGACGAACTGCTGAAAATGCTGGTGAAAAATATTATTGATAAGATATACAAAATTGAAAATTATGCAACAAATAATTGGTTACTCTTGCAACGTTACTATTCTGCACTGTTTAGATCATCATTAAAATTATATTTCATAAAGAAGTACGCATCGCAACGGGTCAATATCGGGATATCTATGCAGAACTGCATTAGATTGTGCATTATAAATCACCAAAGTGTTAACTTGAAGCAGTCGCGGCGGATATTTTTTAAAATTCTATTTATGTTCGTTCAGAAATTAAAGAAAAAGAAAACTCTGATAAAAGAATAGAAGTATAAGGCATGCTGAGGAGATATTGGAAACGCGAAATTAAAAAAACACACACATAACAACAACAACAACAAAAAAACAACAACAAGGACATGCAAATGATATTATCACTTAAGCATCGGTATCGCAGAGTACTCGAAAAATTTACAAGACGAATAAGGAACAGGGAACCAGTCCCTTCCTTCGTATTTAAATAAAAAAACAGAATAAGTTACACAATGAAATGCGGCAATTACAATTATTTATCTCTAACTGCATTAAAATTGCAAGGAACAGTCATAAAAATCACTGCTTAAATCAAATGCTTCGTACCATTTAAAAAAATGTACCAGTGGAATAATGAATAAGGAACCCGTTCCTAATTCATTATTCAGCTCCGTATAAGAAACAGAAAACCGCATGAAAACGGTCGAATGTCTTAATTTCCACGGAGAACTTTATAAGATTATGCACTTCAATCACCACACTGTTAACTGTAAACAGTCGAGACGGAACTTTCATAAAATCTATATATGGAACTTTTACTCTTTTCCTTATCCGTCTTCTACATGTATAAGTACTTTGCGACGCCATGCTTCGATGATAATTTTTTTTCGATAATTTCAAGTTTTAATATAGTGTTAACGCACGTTTTTTCGTGTTATAACATCTGCAGAATCCCGAGGGATGGTTGGTGCCCGAGCCCGTAGGGCGAGGGCACCAACATATCCCGAGGGATTCTGCAGATGTTATGACACGAAAAAACGTGCTTTAACGCTATTCTAGCATAAAATGATCTAGAAAAGACATGTTTACGAAAAAAAAAAAATAATAATAATAGTACAGTCGCCTTTAGGTTGTTATGGATACGTGTTTTAAATATGCGTTCCAGGGCGACACGTCAACATGTTTCAACCTGGCGAGCGGCCATCTTGAAACTTAAAAAGTGTCGATTAAAAAATATTTGGAAGGATTTGATTTGGATATGGATTTTATCAGATAATGTGGACAAGGCCAGCAAATGATTTTATCAATAATCATGAATGTTTCGTCTACGTTCCGACCTGCAAAGTTACATAAACTGCCGATTTGGGGCCAAAAAGACGGTTCAGCGTCCATTATTTACAAAGGCCATGTAACGAGCATAACTGAAAACGGGTAATAACAGCGCGTTAGCGCGAGAACTTCCTTGTTAACACACCTTTTTGCTCTCGTTAAAACATAGGCAAAAAGGGCAAAAACAAGCGATTTTATGCTAGAATGTCGCTTTAACATGCGTTATTTTTTAACATGCGTAAACATGAATCGATTTGTCTCGAGACAGAATTAAGTGAGCAGTTAGGTGATTGTAAATTGCTACAGACAACGCGCGTGCCTAACGATGAAAATAGCTATCAGGTTTTTCAGCCGACCTTCATGTATTGATCAAATTCTTCATTGACAATTCAGTTGAAAATGCCTCCTCTGATCCTAATGCGGTTACCTATTACATGTTAAAACGTCAACATCTTGAAACTTTACGGTCTAAATATACCTAAAAATAACTTGTTAGACGTTATTTGCAAAACTTTGTGATACTTTTGAGCAGTAGAAACCAAGAATTAATAAAAACTATATCTAAGTATGTTTATTATGGTTTCATTGAAAGAAGGCGTCTTATTACTGAATTAAACGCCTAAACATTGTAAACCTGAAACTGAAATTATGTGCAAATTTGAAAAAAATAAATTATGGATATTATTATTTGTATATCGTGCCTTTCTATAACATAATGCTGTGTATATTATATTGTTTGTATCTTACATTGATCTGGGCTTTTGTCAAATAAACATTTGTTATTGTCAATATCACCTGATAAAAAATCTTGAGAAAGTATTGATACCATAAATAGCAATGTCTTTATTTTAGTTCTCTTATCTCAAGGCTTTATTTTGGTCGGGCTTTAAGACTTTGTGAGATGTCTCTTACGTATCTTTGACCTAAATATTAACAATGCAAAAAACAACAACTAAATAACAACCTTCTCTCTCTATTTGAAATTATTTACCGTCGGTACCGGTTGCCCATATGACAGACGCCCCCTAAAGAGATTAGTTATTTTAGATTGTGGGGGTACAGTGTAAGATACAGAAAACATCCCATTCTAAGGACAACACTAGTTCTTTAACATGCTCAGTGTATACAACTGATACATGGGACCTCGGTTTAACGTCTCACCCGAAAGACAATTAGTAATGTGAGTTGAGAAGTGGGGGAATTGAACTCGCGACCCTTGGAGTACCAACCAAGCGCGTTGCCACTGGACCACTGATCTGCTCCGAAAGCCTTCGTCCTGATTTAATATTAATGTATATAACCAAGGGCCAAGTAAATGTTGTTGTAAAATGTATCTGTTCTGTCGTCATTTGTTGAAATAAATATTAGTCAGGATTCTTTTTACTCACTTTTGACCTAATTAGGGATGATGAGCTTTAAAGAGATTCTAGCTTTAAAAATCAGAAATTGCAAAGATATAAATGGTATAAAAATAAACGAAACAGAGTATAAGATAAGTCAGTTTGCTGACGACACTTCCTTACTCCTAGATAGATCTGATAAGTCTCTAAATACTACGTTATACGTTCTGAATGAGTTTGCTTTGTATTCTGGCTTAAAGGTTAATTTTGACAAAACGCATGTTGTATGGATAGGCTCTTTAAAATATAGCACGAGGTCCATTAAAACAAAATGGAAATTAAATTGGGGAGTGCGGAGTTTTAAACTCCTTGGAATTATTTTTCATGTAGATTTAGAAAAACTGGTAGAACTTAATTTTAAAGAGAAAATTGAAAAAATCAAAAATAGTATTTCGTACTGGAAGAGAAGGCAGCTAACTCCAATTGGAAGAATTACGGTAGTTAAGTCACTCTTACTGCCATTATTGACACATCTGCTTACTTCCTTACCTAATCCAGATACTCACATGCTACATGTAATAAATAAACTATTTTTTGATTTTGTATGGCAAGGTCCACCTAGAATTAAAGCCTCGGTACTTGTCAAAAGTTTATCAGAGGGCGGGTTAAAGATGATTGATATTTTTGCACATATGAAAAGTCTGAAACTGACTTGGATTAAAAGAATGCTTACGTCAGGTAACAGTAAATGTTTTCAGTTTATTAATAATGTTATAGATTTCAAAAAGATATTTAATTGTGGTAAATGCTATACTGACATTGTATTAAAAAGGCTTAAAAATTCCTTTTGGAAAGATGTTCTGAGAGCTTACTCAGAAGTTACTGAAAAAATACAAATACAGAATATGACTGAATTTTCACAATTGCCCCTTTTCTACAATAGAAATTTTCTTATTGGTAGTAAACCTGTGTATATTAAATCATGGTATGATAAAGGTATTCGATTTGTAAAAGATATTCTAACTTCAGATGGGAATTTTATTGACAGAAATCAACTCGAAGACAGAACAGGTGTAAGAATTATTTTTTTAACATATCTGGGGCTCCAGAATGTTATCAAAATTTTTTTGAACTTACATCAGTTTAAAACGAACATAGTACTTATTGAAACTGAATACATTGCTCCCATAATACCGTTGTATCTTAAGCCTTTTTTTCAGGAGATGAAAGGTAAACGAACAATATATAGTATTTTTATCCAGAACAAAGAAAAGCCAACATGTGAAGCTAAGTGGAATACTATTTTTGAAAATGAAGATTTACAGTGGAAATACATACATACCTGGGTATTTAACATCACTGATGATACATATCTTCAGTGGCTACAAATGAGAATTATACATAGAATCTTAGGAACAAATTTCCTGATGTATAAAATGAATATAGTAACAACACAGTTATGTACTTTTTGTAAAATGGAAAATGAAACACTTCTTCATTTGTTCTGGGATTGTAACATTAGCCAAGCTTTGATAACAAATGTAAAAAGAATTATTGAAAATACATCTACTAGTTGTAATATAGACAGAAAATGCTTTATACTTGGATTTACTAAAAAGGGTTTCGAACACTATAATATGTTATGTATAGAAATGAAAAGATATTTGTTTTTATGTAAAAGAAAGCAGGTCATACCATCTTTGATAGGTCTAAAAAAAAGCCTTACGCTAGCCTCGTCAATTTTTAGTAAGACAATTAAAGTTGACAAATACCAAAAATATTGGTCACTTGTAGATCTTTTATGTTCTTCCTAAAAATTTCCTACAACTTTAAAATTTTAATCTTTTTTACACTTACAGATATATGATACCTTAATGGCTGCATTATGCATATATTTGGCCCCTGAGGCAAAAGGTGCTTTAATTAGTTCTTTTTCCCCGTTATATATATTGTAAGAATATCTTTTTTTATGCCACTGACAATTTGATAATTATAGATAAATATGTTATATTATTGTTCTTGTAAGGTTAGTTGAGGATGGTTCTCCGACCTCTTCTTAACCTATGACGGGGAAAATAAACGGGGTTACCCGGATCCGGGGCCTCAAAAAAAAAAAAAAAAAAAAAAAAAAAAAAAAAAAAAAAATTAGGGATGATGACGTAAGACAGTGCAAAATGAACATTTGCTCGACTTCTATTGGATAATAGCCCTATACCTTTTCAAAAAAGTTAAGCACCATTGTTTGTTGAGATGACTAATAGCTGAAACAGATGTTTCATATTCACGAAATTTTAATAAAGTATTCTGACAGAATTACAGTCTCTTCAATACAAACATTTTTGTCTTATCTAACCTTTTTTCGTAGATGCACGTTGAAACCTGTTTCAGGCCGAACATCTAATAAATATATGTACAGTACATCGATAGTTGTGAAAAACATTCTCCCTTACTTTAATCCCTATCAATGCCGCATATTATGAGCTATCTAACACATAAATGCTGCGTAACAAATTGTACTGATTGTTCTTAAGTTCGGTGAGCTATTAAGACTATAAATGCTGCATAACAAATTGTACTGATTGTTCTTAAGTTCGGCGAGCTTTCTAGACCATAAATGCTGCATAACAGATTGTACTGATTGTTCTTAAGAACGGCGAGCTATCTAGACCATAAATGATGCATAACAGATTGTACTGATTGTTCTTAAGAACGGCGAGCTATCTAGACCATAAATGATGCATAACAGATTGTACTGATTGTTCTTAAGTACGGTGAGCTATCTAGACCATAAATGATGCATAACAAATTGTACTGATTGTTCTTAAGTTCGGTGAGCTATCTACACCATAAATGCTGCATAACAGATTGTACTGATTGTTCTTACGTACGGCGAGCTATCTACACCATAAATGCTGCATAACAGATTGTACTGATTGTTCTTACGTACGGCGAGCTATCTACACCATAAATGCTGCATAACAGATTGTACTGATTGTTCTTAAGTACGGCGAGCTATCTACACCATAAATGCTGCATAACAAATTGTACTGATTGTTCTTAAGTACGGCGAGCTTTCTAGACCATAAATGCTGCTTTACAAATTATACTGATTGCTCTTAAGTACGGTGAGCTATCTACACCATAAATGCTGCATAACAGATTGTACTGATTGTTCTTAAGAACGGCGAGCTATCTACACCATAAATGATGCATAACAGATTGTACTGATTGTTCTTAAGTACGGTGAGCTATCTAGACCATAAATGATGCATAACAAATTGTACTGATTGTTCTTAAGTTCGGTGAGCTATCTACACCATAAATGCTGCATAACAGATTGTACTGATTGTTCTTAAGTTCGGTGAGCTTTCTAGACCATAAATGATGCATAACAAATTGTACTGATTGTTCTTAAGTACGGCGAGCTTTCTAGACCATAAATGCTGCTTTACAAATTATACTGATTGCTCTTAAGTACAGTGAGCTATCTAGACTATTAATACTGCATAATAAATTGTATTGATTGCTCTTAAATTCAGTGAGCTGTCTATACCATGTATGATGCTTATAGCTTTTAAGTATGGTAGGCTATCTAGACTATAAATGCTCCAAATCACATTTTATTGATTGCTTTAAAGTATGGTGTACTATCTAGACCATAAATGCTGCATAACAAATCGTGCTGATTGCTCTAAAGTATGGGGAACTATCTAGACCATAAATGCAGTTTATTAAATTCATTGATTTCTCCTTAGTATGGTAAGCCATCTAGATCATAAATGCTGCATATCAATTTTTACCGTTTACTTTGATGAGATATTTAGACCATAAATGCGCAAATTGTTGTGGATTTTATTTCAACTGCTCAGGTCCTAATTTTCTTTTAAAAACACTAACGGGCGTTAAATGGGGACAATATAGAAACTTAAAAATTTGTTACATATCGTATTAAAATGTTTAAATTGACATGAAAAACTTTCTCTATTTTGGGCAGATGTGATTATATTTATTCAAAGTTTTTAAACTGTTCTATTAAGCTCTTTTACTGTACAAAGACATCGCACCTCTTACATCATCCGATATTCGTTAATTTACAGAGCATTTGTGTGTAATGCCAGCATAAAAAACATATTTTCAGGCCACACAACTCAGTTTGAAGACAGTTTCACGGGCACCACCAGTTCCCCATCCATCATAGCGTTAGCTTTTTATCAGGCTTTGTGGGCCTATGACGGCTGGTGAGTATATTCCTAACATTATTTCATGGTCACCATTTTATATACACATCAGTCCTAATACGAAAAGCGTTTCAAGAGATTTATATGAAATTTAAAATTGTCTGATAATTAAACACTTAAGCATTTAGCTGATACTCCAGTTCGTTTAGATGTGCCTGTAAATCGTTACACACTGCCTACTCGTGCATGTTTGAAAAAAGGTCACCTTCGTACGTTCACGAAATACATTTTGTTTATGAACATAACGAAATATCAATTACTGTTGTAAAAAGTTGTAAGTTAAGTATAACCCGTAGCAGATATCCCACAAGTCCACCAGCTGATATCAGGAACATACTTCAAAATTGTAGGTTGATTCAAACATATGGTTGTTAGTGATGCATACTTTTTTCAAACGGGATCTGAAAATGGGGGGAAAATGCAAGACGGTTTCTCAACCTTCTTACAAAAGTTCAGAAAAACGTGAAAATAAAAAAAAGCTTGTTTAAACAGTATCACAACTGAATTTTTATGAACCCAGGAGAAGGATTAAGAACAAAGTATGGTCAAATAAATGAAAAGACAAAGTGTATTGTTAAGAGCATTAGGTGTCAAAAAGATAAGCGATATTCTTACAAATCCAGACCCTGCCCTTAAAGTTGCAGTACCAAAAGGTAAATGTGTCATTGCTGAGTTCTACAGAGCAATGTACTTTGAAAAATAAAGACATGTTTCAATAAACGTACGCCGAGCTGCAGCAGGTTTACACAATATCTGATTGTTGCATGACAATGTGTCTTCACACGAGGCGACCATAATGCAAGCATTTATGCAAGAAAAAAGTTGCTGAACTTCCCCACCTACCATATTCACCTGACCTAGTCTCTTCATTTTATTTTCAAGAACGACAAAAATACCTCTCCAAAAAATCTAAAATGAAAACAGCTCATTTCTGCGATGTTCCAGTGTCTGCAGAGGGTAGGAAAGAAGAAATCGTATACATCACTTGGCCAATATGTTAGGGAACCAAGTGAAAAGGTTTAACGGACCTCGTCGAAGACAGTTGATACTTCTCTGAACTGCATTCGTATTGGAATGCTCCTTGTAAAAGACAAGCAGTTATATTTAAATATTCGCGATATCTTCATATTGTAGGAAAAATATTTAAGTGATTACCAAAACCCTGTTTGATTGCGAGTTAGTGCAGAAGTCTGGTAAGCTGTACTGAGATCGTAACAAAAAGGTCTGAAGGCTGAATCCCAAAACGATTATTTACATGAAAACACTTTATTTGTTAAGGGAAGGGTCTTCTGTCGGTAAAGGCTTGGTGACAAAAACAATTTGTTCCGATAAGCCGAATGATTGTTCCTTGCACAGATAGTTCATATAGGCCTAATATTTGTTTCTTGCATTTTATGAACACTCGGCACTATCTACATCAAAGCAGAATGCAACTGAAATGATGTTTTTAGCTTAGCTCACTGTAACTCAACGTGCTTTCATTATTTTATTCAAGGAATAATCTGAACTACGTCACAGAAGAAATTGACCAACCAGAGAAGTAAGAAATACTTCATTTAATAAGCATAGTCTGACTGTGTTTGGTAAAGTTTATTGTAATTCTATTTATATTACTTTCTTACTTGAACAAAAATTACTGGTATTTCTGTTCCAACAGTAGGAGACTACGTCATCGCGCACCTGTTTTATGCTCTCTCACGGATCAACAATCCATTGCTTGAAAGGTAAAATGGTCTTTTTCAATAAGAAATCTGTAGAGTTACAAAAAATCATGTTGTGCACCAAAGATTGGCTGGTGTGCTTTGTATTTACGTAAAGAATTTTTATAATGTAAAATTATAATTTAGGCCTGAAAACGGGTGAATAGTTTTTTTCTGAATGCATGCTGAAAACACTTTCCGCGAGAGAGCATAAAACAGGTGCGCGATCCTACCACTGTGTTCGAAAACTGATTTCTGTTGGTAGGTAAACAATTTAAAATGGTCTCGTTAGAAACCTCGTTTGAAACGCGATCTTCTAACGAGATAAGCAGAGCAGCTCATACAATAACGGATGTTTAATGTATTCTGCCGATGTTCTTGCGAGCTTTAGTGTCAAATAAAACACTGTTAAAACAGAATATTAGATAGGGGTGGAAACATTGAAGCACATATAAATAGTATGGATTGACACATGTCTTATTTTACAGAAATTTACCACGTGCAAATATCATCGGTGTTGCCTTAGTAACAGTGGTATATGTACTGACTAACATTTCCTACTTGACAGCAATGTCGGCTGCTGAACTTCTGGACTCTAGTGCTGTCGCTGTGGTAACTTGTAGAAATTATGACAAAATCAATACAACCTAAGCAATTTATTGATCCGAAAATTATTTTTTTCTGTTCGGAAAAGAACTCAAATCTGAAAGCTTTTATTTTTCGTATATTCAGGCTGCCACTTCAAATAGGATATTCATAATTAAAAGATTAAAAACCCTTTTAGCAGTGCGTGTAAACTCGTCGGTTAATATTTATCACGAATAACAAATCTATCATCAACATTAAAGAACAACTTGATTTTTGATTTTGTTTCACGTTTTGATCTTTATTTTCACTTAGCACAAATCAGTTGGTCGACCAGCAAGCGGAAATATTATTCCAATAGAAAACATCGTTTGTAAATAAGAACGTTTGCAACATACATGTACTAAAAAAAGGAAAGTATAAATTTACATACCAACAAACATGCACCATTAAATGCTTTTCTTACAGACATGGGGTGACCGCGTGCTGAAGAGTGCTTCAGTTATATTACCTATAGCAGTTTTGTTCTCCACGTATGGATCTGCAAATGGCACAGTGTTTAGTGGAGGAAGGTAGGCATATGTTTTACACATTCTTACGATTTTCAACTCATAAAAGGAAGATACAGTGTGCATGAAGAAAAGACGATCTTTAAGTGGGATTCAAACTCGTGCCCACTCGGTCATGAGAAATATGAAAAACCAACGCGCTAGTCCACTCAGTCAAAGAGCAGTAATCAGATATAGAATTTATATATATATATACAGATAAGTGGGCCCTTGACCGTAACAATTAAAGACGTAACAACTAAGGACTTATCATTTTTTCGAGTTACATAGACTTGATTGGACGATTTAGAGTGTTTGCTGTCCCTTTCTAGAGAACCAACACTATCATTGTACGTCATTGATGGTAAAATAAATTTTAACTGCATTTTTTACAAAGTTGCGTAACACCTTTCAAAAGGACAATAAGCTCTAAATCTACCCGCTGAAATATCATAATCAATTTTGTTCTCAGTAAAAACACATTTTAAGTTTTCAGTACACGAAAGGTGTTCCTTCTATGTTTCTCAGCAACTACCTTATTGTTGTCGTCATTACTTTCGAAGGGATATTGTTGAATAACTGATAAAATGACAAAATGATAAAAAAAAACCTTTAGTCTTTTCTAGAAAATTTGATGCAGTCCAGTGGTTTTGAAAATAAAACTTTTGTTGAAATATAAAATCTCTTTCTGTGTTCATTATCTGATGTTTACTTCAATGAGAGAAGTTGTACATCTAGAACAAGCGTACGTTGCTTTTTTACAGAGTGGTGTACGTGGCCGGAAGAGAAGGCCATCTTCCAGAGTTACTGTCATTTGTACATGTTCGTCTTTTGACACCAATGCCATCTATCATTTTCACAGTAAGTGACGCCATTTAATTTATGAACCTGTTAAATAAAACTTTATATCTGCTTTTGACTAAACACTTCGTTCTTTTTTTTTTTTTTTGGTTTCTTCACATCGCATCGTACTTTCGCCTTTAGGGCGCCACAGCGAAAGTACGATGACCCTAACATGACTCCATAGTTAATAGTTCGGAAGCATTCTCCTTAATTTAATCCTTAAACTGATATAATAATATTGTGAAGATGAGATGTGTCTTCAAAGAGTTCTCTTATGCTATTTAAAAAAAAAGTTTAGAGTTTGCGTCTTAAAGGAACACATCCTAAACTGATGATTAAATGATGATAGAATGCATTTTGTTACTCTCTTTTTCTGTCCGTCTTTCTTTCTCTCTTTTTAAAATTAAAAATAATTCATGATTTAGAGAAAACATGTTCAAAAAGTTTTCTTTTAGGATTATAGCAACTAAGAAATGTTTCATTTGTAATAAATGGCTACCCCTCCCACTTCCCCCCTCCCCCTCCCCCTCCCGAAAAGGTACAATAACAACTCTATATAAAACCTTATTATATCTATACGTCCAGTTTATTGGGTGGATCAGTGTTCCAGCGATAACACACTGGACTGTTAACCCAGGGTCGCGAGCTGGATTCCCCGCTCCTCCGCCAACGTTACTCATTGTCTTTGGATGAGACATGAAACTAAAGTCCCATGTATATCAGTTTTATTCACTGAGCACGGAAGAGAACCAGTGTTGTCTGTGGAACAGAATGCTTTTTGTAAATTGCACTATCCACCACAGCCTAGAAATAACTAAAACTGTTCTAAAGTGTCGACCATATGGAAAGCCGGTTATGACGATAGGTAAACTCAATTACAATAGAGACGTTGAATGTTTGACTGAGACCTTGACATCGGGTAATAAATAACTCATTTAAAACAATAACATTTAGGGCCTATATGATTTAAGAAAAGGGAATAGTCTCAATTTATGGGTGAGCCTCTTTAAGTATTTGTTTGGCAGTTAATACAACTAGTTGTTAGGCAGTTAATACGATCAGATCTTTTGTATTTCAGCTCTCTTTTAATGCAATTTCTATTTTAGTGTTGTATTGCCCTCGTCATGATCGGAATCAGCAATATTGGAACATTGGTCGACTTCTTCAGTTTCACGGCGTGGTTGTTTTACGGTACCACTGTCGCCTCCTTACTTGTCATGAGATATACAAAGCGTTATGAAAAAAGAGTTATAAAGGTATGAGCAGATTTCTTAATAGAAAGAAACATAATTTGATATATGAAAACAGCAACCTTCCATTGATACTGAAAAGTAAGTCTTAACCATACTTAAATTCATAAAGGTTACTTAACTGTGAACTGCTAAACACATTCGAACTGTAAAATTAAAAACTCTATAATAATAATAATAATAATAATAATAACGATGATGATGATGATGATGATGATTATGATGATAAAATGAAGTTCCTTTTCTCGAATACTTTAAAATTAACTTCATGCTAACATATTAAGCAATTTGAAGCACCGTTTTGTTTCCGAGGTGTAGCAACATTTTAGTCAGTTTAGTTGATTTATATTTTTTAAGAAGGACCTTATTCTGAAACCGACTTGGAAGTAAAGGTAGGATCATTAGAAAGAAGATACTTTGACTGACTAGACATATTAAGGCTTTAAAAAAAAATCATACTGATTGCAAGATTTTTAATTATAATTTTTGACATGTTTTAGGAATAAGTAGAGTTTCCCTATATATATTTGATAAGAATGACTCGGAGTATTTTCAAACTCGAAAAAGACTGAATTGTAGGTAAATGACATCAATTAAAAGTATCATAGATTGAAGGTTACAGATCTTCCGCTGCCTTATGATAATTATACTCATTAATAAAACGGCTGTGACTGACTCACAGATCGACGAAGCATAAAAAAGAAAATGTTTGTATATGTAAAAATTCTGGTTGTGGTTAACTAAGTTACTGTCTGAATTTTTGTTATAGAAACACAGCTCTCTTTAATTTTAAAGAAAAACATTTTAAACCTAAATTCTGTGAGTCAGTCCCTTTAAAGTTCAGCCTCTAATTCGATATAAAATTGTATCGATAAACGGCTCAGTTAGAGCGCTATCAGTGGGTCTTACACTTGGCTTTGTCATTTCTCTTTCAAAATCTATGCTTGCTATTTTAGGCGCAGTATCTAAAGCAGACATGTCGAAGCATGACTTACTTAACAAAGAAGGTTGACAATGACCTGATCAGAATAAAAATTTCTTCTCTGCTTTCAAAAGATGAAAAAAATATCATATGATAGAAATTTAATTCATTAAATCAAAGATGAAAAATTTTCAGTTGGTGTATTGTAAATGTATTTTCAGTTACCCATTGTTATACCTATCTTGTTTTTACTGTGTGCTATTTACCTTGTGGTGGCTCCTATTGTCGAGGATCCCCAGATACAGTTCCTATACGCTGCCATATTTGTTGTTGGCGGACTCCTGTTCTATATCCCTCTGGTTCATTTCAAGCTGATCACCATTGGTAAGTGACAGAAATACCAAAGTACCTGAGACTGCATATAGTGACCTTGACCTGCGACTGCATATAGTGACCTTGACCTGAGACTGCATATAGTGACCTTGCACACGTGGGTTTGCTTGATAAACATATTGTTTCATTTATTTCCTTTATAATGAGTCAGAGAAGAGTTTGTCCCCTTTATCTATCTTTCTATAATTTGTTCCTAGTCATTTTTTAAAGTCGTACCTTGATGCCAGTAAGAAATTATAGGCTGCCTTAATATAATGATAGTTGTTTTAATGATGACGATGACGATGACGATGATGCTGATAATAATGATAATAATAATGATAATAATATTTTGGTATTTATCTGTTTTTATGTATGATAATTATGTTTACCTGGAAAAAAGTAATCTTCAGTCAGCCTTGAATTACTGAGTTATGTAATTTCATATACGAGACTTAGAGAAAACGAAATCTGCAGCTATCTAAAACGTTATACATATTTTCCTTTTAATATTTTACTTATGAAATAAGATTGTGTTAAAACCCATTGAGATTAAACTTCGTTCTATAAATCATTTCCCTTAAAAACAGAGCCTGGAGAAAGTTAACATCTTTTGCAGCTATTCATTTAAAATGTTTTAGACATAAAATCATACTTTTTCAGACACACAGACAACGTACATAAATAAAAATATTACGTTTTTGGATAATGATATTTCAGATACACTGACTATGTATATACAGATGTTTTTGGAGATCGCACCCAGCCAATACATGCCGGGGGATTAGTGTCTCATGCCCCTGTGGTCAGTGGAAGATCCAGATCTTAGTACACACACCAATCAAACAAACGCTTGTCGTTCCATAGCGATTCATGCACCATTTGTGTTTATATTCCTACATTTTGTATTTTTTTATCGAATTTTTGTCTGTTGCAATCAAAGGTTAAGCCTCTAACACGGACCGTACGGCTTGTTTCTGTAAACATTGATATACCTACATAGAGACGTGCACGAGTATCATTTGAGTGGCCGTTAAAAATGTTTAGTACAGGTTTAACATGTTATACCGGCAGTACAATATCTTATTGGGTATGTTTTACATTTTAATGATTTAAGTTTGTCGGGAAGCATGTGTTATAAAGAAACAATGTTGCACGAATAACTGAGCGAAACTGAACAATTCATTGAGTAGTTTCTACGTCTAGATGTCCTACAGAACATGCCATCAAGATAAGAGACATGTATTCCGTGTTTCCCAAGCGTCCTTAAGGTTTGCTTTGCGAGAGCTTTCACTGTTTGCTACTGTTAAGGTAATGTAAATATTGCATGATTTGAACATACCAACTGTTTACTATTCATATAAGCATTACTTTTTTATCATTTCGCTTTATATATGGATGCTTCATATATTACTTGTTAAGTCCTTATGTAATTAATTTATAAATAAAGTATAATTTGTTTTGAGTTATCTGACTTATTTTCTTTTTTTGCCTATTCAGCTGTCTGCAGACGTTAAATTCAACCTGTGTTCATTTGTAATATTGGAACGCTAGTTTAAAAATAGACATTAGGAAGCACATTTTTGTTTGGTCGTAGAACCAGAGACCGAAAGCCAAGGGCATATATGAGGACAAATAACTGGACCTATATCAAATCAATTATTAAATGACAATTTTATTTGATATGTACACGTATTTGGTCACCCTCCGACATATCTGTGAATCTTCTGTCTTTTGCTTGTGTTCATGACAGAAACACACGAATATTGTCCTAAGGTTAACACAACCTTCTTTTGGGTCCTGCTAATCAGGATAAAAGTCGGTAGAACAAATGCAAATATTCCTAAAACTCGATGCTATCACTTGGAAAAGAACATGCTGTTTGAAATTGATTTCTATATCAATAGTTCGGCACTGATCTATACCCCAATCAGACTGAGCTACTAGAGGGCCAATATCTCTTTTCCGACCTGGGGCCGATCAGTGCCATTGATATAGGCCCTGATATTCAGATGCTCCACATTTTATTAGCTCAGGCGTCTGGTAGTTTATTGAGCAGATAATTAATGGTTATGAAATAATTATTAATATGATGTATAACATATTAGGAAACGGTATCCACTTTAACAAAATGGCGAATTACCTATTTGTAGAATCTTCCACCTACGGAACCGGTCTTTGGGACAACTTAGTCATAGGACTGTCATAATGGTCATTATGATGATAACGACATTAGTGACAGCAACAACAATAACAATACTTATGATGATAACAATTATAGAGCACCTTTATCTGTGACTCTCATCAATTATGACCATTCCAAACAAGGACGTGGTTAAGTCATATACCATTGCCATGAAAATCGTTGTCATCACAGATAAATGAAAATACTCAGTACAGATACAACATTCTTTCTGGAGTACTTTATATACATTCTCCATTTAGTAAATCGGGAAATCTCTTGTGACTTAAAACTGTTGAATCGACATGTTTCGTATCTACACAAATTTACACTTAACACATTTAAGAGATGTAAACTTTAAGTATTGCACTAAACAGCCAAATAACTTTAGTCACACTATGCTTCTATATCCTGCGAGAAAACGCCAAAGAAGGAACTGCTCGGTCACTCTTAATTTCGAGTACATCTGCTGAAACCTCAAAAATTCCACTGATTTGTTCTGAGTAGTTACAATTGTTTACTGGCTTCATCTGGACTCCGTATATCAAGGCTTCTTCGCTGATGAAACAAAGCAAGATTTCTATACTGATTTATTGATTTATGGCACAATATACAGAACAATTAAATATAACATTTATCATCTAAATGCATATGCTACATATATACAGTTACATACACAAATGAAAAGAAATGAAAAACATAAACGCAAGCATTCATTGCATTAAACATGTTGGCACTAATAATGGTATCTGCTTACAGTTTTTAATTAGCATCTAAAACATTTAAACATGACAGATTTACATAAATTTGTGGGACATGACATTTGCTTTATATTTTCAATGAATGAAATTTGCTTTGAATGTCAGACATTCCCTTAATGATAAAATAAAATAAAATAAAATCACAAAAGGGAAGTAACTTTCATTTACTGCGTTTGTACGCAGGACACTAACCCGAGCGTTTTTGTAATTCAGATAGCGTTGTCAAATAAGACAAAGGTATAACTGGCCATTTTATGTATGTATAAGACTTGAAAACAACAGATTTCAACTCGACGTTTACTTAATCTTTGTCGTCTCTCTCCACCTTACATCACATGTCCTCTAACCATACAGCCTCACCAAATACACATACAGCGTGGCAAATTTAAATATAGCATCACCGTTTGTTTACAGCCTGAGCTGTAAAGACATAAGGTAAGTTAACATTGTGTATCCTCCTATACTGAACCAATTCTGCTTGCTCTTTCTCATTCTTTCTTTGGCCATTTTCAGTTATGATTTCAATCAAATACTGTTCTTGTAAAAGTGGCGATCTCTTTATGTATTTATTGAGTAACTGAGACTCTGCATAACTCCGAAGTGATCTTAATTCTGGTAGATGAATTGATCCCTTTTTGATTTCTGAACACTTCTACATTTATTTCTTTACAGATTTGGCGCCACTCACCTTTCACGTTGTTTCGATTTCACGAGTAAGATCGGGTGCCACCTCGGCATCTTGATTTTTGAATGTTAGCGATTTTACGGTAGGACTTCCGGTTTTGTTTTCCTGATTCCAGCCGTAACTTACATCCGGGGACTTGATTCTAAATTTAGTAGCCGGATATACAGTTGGTGATGGATCATACTTAAATTCCATTGTCATGTGTGGGTGTTCACCAGATTGTGTATTTATCGTTTTTGGTACACCACTGTTAAAATTTGTATACTGCTGTAGCTTGGACAAATTTTCGGCAAGACTAGGTATCCCACTTGCGTCTCCCTGATAGTTCCATCCGAGATCTGGCGTCATTCCTGGCGGAAGTGGGTGCTGTTCTATGATGGTCGTAAAACCGGGACTGTAAGGAGATGGACAGCGGCTGGAATCATCATCGAGATTTTGTTCCAGCTGCAGAAACTTCTTGTAAGTGCTCGAGTCTGACATATGGTCACCGTAATCTCCCTCTGAAGGGACCTTGCTCGAGAAGCTACCTCTATGCTGCATCATGGTGGCATGACCAGCGGGTCTTGGCAGTGAGTAATAGCTACCTTGGTTGCTCTGTTTAGCAAGCTGGTGTGCTGTGTTGGTGCTGTCACTCACAGCCATCTCAAGAGCATTGCGTTTCTGGCTGTCTTGTCGTTGAACTCCAGATCTACGCTTGTTCTTTTGGCGGCGTTTGTAGCGGCACGTAACGCAAATGCCGATAATCACAATGACCAGAATGAGTCCACCAACACCAGCGAGAATGAACACCATCATTGGTATTGATTCGGACCCTGAACCAGACGACCCTGTGAAATAAAAATGATCTCTATGAATTGATACAGTTTCGACACCAGCAACACTGATGAAATATAACTACCAAATGATATGAGTATAACTTCATTTCAGTAAATAAAATGTCCATGATTTCAAATTAAAAGGTTTTGTTGTTAAAAGAACAATTTATTAATAAACTCAAAACGACACTTAAATTTCAAAAGAGTCTGCAAAAATGTGAATAAGTGTAGATGTATTTCTGCTGTATGTGAAATTCAGACAAAGAACTATTAGCACTTTCTACAATCTTTCAAACAGAGAGAAACTTCAGACTGTTCAAACCCTGGCGACGGAACAAATTATCCATTGCTTTGATAGTCATTCATTTTCAGGGAACACTACCTTGTGCAGCGCAGCCTTTTTCATCGGCCCCACTTTCGGGACAGTTTTTATGACCATTGCAAACCAGGGCGTGGCTAAGACAAATTCCATCACACTGAAACTCGTTGTCACCACAAGGATCTGAAACGGACGTGGTATACATGTATTAGCAAACATTCATTCGTTCGTTCATTCATTCCTTCTATCATTCCTTCCTTCATTCATTCCTTTCTTCCTTCATTCATTCCTTCCTTTACTCATTCATTCAGACATATAAACCAATTTGAAAACAGAGTTATAAAGCAAGTCTGAAAAGTTACTCATTCGAGAATTGTGAAGTAGTTTTTGTGCATCTTTTACTGATAGCGAGTTATTTCCCTTCTGCCATCCGTTCATACCAGCTCCAAAGGTTATTAAACTAACACACCTGTGAGCCAGTTACTTATACATTAATAAACACAATCAACTAAATATCATTTCTGACGAAGGCATTATTTCTTACTACTGGAGCCTGTCCTGGCCGGTTTGTATACTGTGTATCTTCCAAATATCACCGGCTTCTCGGACAGTCTGCTGCCAAGGATTCTAAGGTATACCCGGTTCGACTCCGACTTGTAGAACGGGACCGGTCCGGCACAGTACACCCCGGTACGATCATCCTCAGAAGTTGTTCGGTCGTAGAATTCTATCCGGTTCCGTTCACATTGACCTTCTCGGAGCATGTGAAGCTTTATCTCGCTGAGCAAGATCTGAAACCGGAAATGTTAACAAAGACATAATGCAGGTTTAAAGGTTCCTGTTGTACATTTTAATAAAGTATTAAACGAAAGCCGATGGATGAAGTTATGGTAAACCAAAATGTAGACTTATAGGTCATAATCATCTCTAGTTTTCCTGTTTTACGAGTTGGTGGTTGGTAAAGAAAAGGCAAAGTTTTTGTTCGGCTGACACAATATTTTTTTTTGTTCTTTTTTAAGCATCTGTATAAAAAGGTACTTTATCAAGTCTATTACCATACCAATGTCACATTCTTATAAGCTCTGCAAAACATAGCTTAAATTATACTGGCTTATGAGAAGAAAGCAGACGACACTAACTCTAATTTAATTCAGATCTACAATGCACGCGATATGTAGGTATCTGCTCCAAATACCTAGACCTGCATTGTTTAAAGCTTGCTCAAAAGGAGAGCAGTGCTTGTAATAGATCCCTATCCCCTCACATTTGCTTGATTTCACACAGAGGTGCAGTTATATTTTCACCACAAACAAGTATATAACAAAACAGCACTTGGTAATGTTTTTGGGTTGACCTATTGTTATAAGAATTAAGAGTCATGCTGTGGATCCATGAATTGTCTTTCAGACGCAATAAACTTGATAATATCTATTCTTGAATTGAACTGCTTCAACGGCTTGCTTATAAGCCTGTACATTTAAGTGACTTTAAGCGTGAATATAAGCTCATTAAGAAACAGATTTACCCTGTGTCCTCTTTCGGCCAGCATCTCCCACGTGCAGTCAACCGGCTCATCTATTGGATAATCTCTCCGTGACGTATCAGCCAGAGGAAATACCTTGGAGTTGATTTCTCCATCTTGTGCGATGTTGTCCATGTATATGCGGCACACTGGAATGAAAAATAACACATAGATAAAATAAATGATACGCATCCAAGTATCTTTCACCAAATAAACATTTCTGATGTTGACTATCACAAGTATCATGTCACGAGCCGAAGGAGTTTCATTGAATATAGGTGCAGAACGATCAACTTCAGTCCATTCTGCCAGATAAATAGGAAAAAATAAACTTTGATGAAACACACAGAAGAAATAATTTTCTACTTGCTAGTTTTGTACGTGCCATTTTTTTTTCAAACTAAGACACATTGTTATAAATACCAGGTACGTTTATTAACCATATACGTGCCTGTAAATACCATTAACATACGTGTGACTAATGAATTATTCCATCCTTGTCAGTTGGACGAGTCGATTTTTAATTCAAAAGGTTTCTGTTATATTTTTTTTTCTCTACAGGGAAGAAAGTCCTTTATACAAACAGTGAACACCCTGATCAGACACTGCATATTGCGGCATCTGATTTGGGTCTGCACTGCTTGCCTATGTTGACTTTTGTGGACGCTAGGCATTAATTGGTTAAGTAAAGACTCCCCATTATGACAAGTCAAAAATGGTCCTTTAATTGAATCGGGTCCCATTTGTTCTAAATTTTAGATATTTTTTATTGTTCAATATTGGCAATTTTCGCATCATTTTGAAATAATCAAAGTGGTCTTGTTAGCGTGTTGTTACTGTATATGGAAATACAAGTATGAATATACATGTGTTACTATAGGTCAGTTATTTAAGACACAATTATGTTAAAACATGGTTGTGATACAGTAAAATAGGCAATAATTACCTCTTTCCGTATCAGCCTCTGGTGTATAGTCTGAAAAGAAAAATTAAAGTTAGTCCAGTTGGTCAAGTTTCATCAAGAACACGTTTCTTAACTAAAAAAGGGGTAGATCGAAGCTCCTTTAGTAATAAACATCAAATACAGAAAAAAAGGTCTTCATGAACTAATCGGTTCGAAAAGCCTGAGATGTAGATCATTGTGTATAAAAAAAAGTTAACTGTTATTTCTGTTTTGACACGAAGAGTATGGAAAGTCTCGAAAATTTGTTGCAGTCTTATGAATCTTCATCTAATTTTACTATGAACAATTTTTTTGTGAAATGAATATTTAAAGGAATTAACTTATGAAAGCTACATTTTTCGTACAACACATTTTCTGAACATAAAGGTTTAAACATTAAGAACACTGTGTGTGAGTGGAAAGTTCTAATGTTATATCACAATGTATGTTTTTACGAGCAACATGGGATAAACATCTTGTAAATCTTAGGACTACAAGAACTTCCAATCTGGATCTGAACTCTCGTTTACTGGACACTATGCCACCAAGGCAATTACGCGGGAAACGCCTCTTGATGAATGTGTCTCCATGATAGATAAAACGTAAGAACTCAGAAATAAACACTGGATTAACGCGATGACAGAATCGGTTAACATTGGAGATTGCCTGAAAATTGGCTGAGCATCTGGGCTGAGCTGAGCATTTGAAACTAGATTTATAAGTTACAGCTACTTTATACATCAATTAATTCAAAATGATAAATGAAAAGCAGACCACATGCCAAGATTGTTGGAGCAATTGGAATTCACTAAATAAATGCTATTCTGGGACTGAACACTTTGGAGTTTACGTTACATTTCACCGTTATATTTTAACAAATGGGAAACATCCGAATAATTGATGAAATTCTAGGGGATCGAAGTATACTTTTGCAGATGAATTTCCCTGAATAATTGATAAGAAACTTATATACTTAACAAGAAAATAGACGCTAATAGAGGGATAATGACACAGGGAATAAAACAGAAACAACTTGACAAAAAAATCATAAATAAAAAGGACTGTCACTGAAAGAGGACAATGCCCCCGAAGTGGTCCTTGACCTTTCAACTGAGGACCAGATAAAGATAAATTGTAGATCCTTCAAAAATAGTGTTTTTATTTCGATAATTTATTAGAATAAATATTTTGTCAGCCCTCATTGAATTGAGCTTTTTTTAAGAAATATACTACTATGTGAGTTTCAAGAAACGACTAAAATTTACTTCAATCCTCACTCGACTTTATGAGTTTATAAGGTATAGAGACACAATTTGTTTTCTAAGACTGACCAGTAAAATAAGTGTTACTTGGTATATTACATTCACATTATGAAGACCTACTGACAGCTGACAAAAAACATACAAAATGTAAAGCCGAAAGTGAGAAGAATAAATATGGCACCAATTTACACCATCACTTCATTATGAGGGGATGTTATCAAGGTAAACTTCAACATATATCAACAGGGCTTCAAATTAGCCACAGTTACTTTTATTCATGAACTATTCTGAACAAAAAGCCAAAATATCAAATAATTTTACCGTCTAGTTTGGAGTAATTAATAACTGAAAACACAGATACCCAATTTTCATCAATTTACCATGATGAAAAGCTTTGTTACATTTGAAATAATATTAAAAAGAAAGAAATTGAATATAAATTGTATAAAAGTTACTGTTGTAAAACAAACAACAATATAAAACTGCCAAAAATTAGAGAAAAAATTGGCTTGAGTGGTGTTTGAATCCATGTCCTTCGGTGAAAATGTCTCAATCCTACACAAATTAATGGAACAGAATACTCTTCCGACTGGAGGAAGGGTATTAGGAATCTAATACCTTAAGAAGATCAAGGTCAATGAGGGTTGCAAGTAAAAACAATGTCATTTGGAAGATCTCTACCGAAAGGTTATTGTGTGCAAACATGAACTGAATCTGTTCAGTGCTAAGGGAGTTATGGTCAATATTAAGTATTTTTGACAACTGGACCTTCGAGGTCAATGCCATTCAGGGGCCAAAGTAATATAAAGAAAAGGAATGGGTAAACGATTTGTAAGTTGATAAAACCAGAAAGAAAAAAATGAAGAAAGAAAGAAAGAAAGAAAGAAAGAAAGAAAAAAGAAAGAAAGAAAAAAGAAAAAAAGAAAGAAAGAAAAAAAAAAGAAAGAGGTAGACACAGAGATAACGAAAAAAAGGACAGATGAAATCTCTTGTATTGGCATTTTTCACCTGGAAGTGTTAGTCATGGCTTTCTGTACACACAGAATCAGATTTCATCTCTTTGGTTCTCCTCAGTCATTACCGTACGTAATTAAATGATATGTTAAGGTCTGGATCTCAACGTTAACTCATGAGTATACATTATGTCCGGCAGGCATTTCGTTTCGAGAGTTTCTGACTTCTTGGTAAAGAAATGAAGCAGAAACACAGATAAAATAAGACAGATACAACAAAACAACAATTGTATGTTAAAAAAAAGATATTCGATGTTGCTGAGAATCGTGCAATTGAACTAATTATATCTGGTTTGTTAATTTTATTCTGCTTGAATGTATTCAGTAACTTATTCTTGTCCTGCTTGTATGTATTCAGTAATCTATTCATGTCCTGCTAGTATGTATTCAGTAATCTATTCATGTCAAGCTTGTATGTATTCAGTAATTTTTTTCTTGTCCTGCTTGTATGTATTCAGTAATCTATTCATGTCCTGCATTTATGTATTAGGTAATCTATTCATGTTCTGCTTGTATGTATTAAGCAATCTATTCATGTTCTGCTTGTATGTATTCAGTAATCTATTCATGTCATGCTTGTATGTATTCAGTAATCTATTTATGCCAAGCTTGTATGTATTCAGTAATCTATTCATGTTCTGCTTGTATGTATTCAGTAATCTATTCATGTCCTGCATTTATGTATTAAGCAATCTATTTATGTCCTGCTTGTATGTATTCAGTAATCTATTCATGTCCTGCTTGTATGTATTCAGTAATCTATTCATGTCAAGCATGTATGTATTCAGTAATCTATTCATGTTCTGCTTGTATGTATTAAGCAATCTATTCATGTTCTGCTTGTATGTATTCAGTAATCTATTCATGTTCTGCTTGTATGTATTCAGTAATCTATTCATGTTCTGCTTGTATGTATTCAGTAATCTATTCATGTCCTGCTTGTATGTATTCAGTAATCTATTCATGTCCTGCATTTATGTATTAGGTAATCTATTCATGTTCTGCTTGTATGTATTAAGCAATCTATTCATGTTCTACTTGTATGTATTCAGTAATCTATTCATGTCCTGCTTGTATGTATTCAGTAATCTATTCATGTTCTGCTTGTATGTATTCAGTAATCTATTCATGTTCTGCTTGTATGTATTCAGTAATCTATTCATGTTCTGCTTGTATGTATTAAGCAATCTATTCATGTTCTATTTGTATGTCCTGCTTGTATGTATTCAGTAATCTATTCATGTTCTGCTTGTATGTATTCAGTAATCTATTCATGTCCTGCTTGTATGTATTCAGTAATCTATTCATGTCCTGCTTGTATGTATTCAGTAATCTATTCATGTTCTGCTTGTATGTATTCAGTAATCTATTCTTGTCTTGTTTGTATGTATTAAGTTATCTATTCATGTCCTGCCTATATGTATTCAGTTATCTGTTCTTGTCTTGCTTGTATGTATTCAGTAATCTATTCATGTTCTGCTTGTATGTATTCAGTAATCTATTCATGTCCTGCTTGTATGTATTCAGTAATCTATTCATGTTCTGCTTGTATGTATTCAGTAATCTATTCATGTTCTGCTTGTATGTATTCAGTAATCTATACATGTTCTGCTTGTATGTATTCAGTAATCTATTCATGTTCTGCTTGTATGTATTCAGTTATCTATTCATGTCCTGCCTATATGTATTCAGTTATCTGTTCTTGTCTTGCTTGTATGTATTCAGTAATCTATTCATGTTCTGCTTGTATGTATTCAGTAATCTATTCATGTTCTGCTTGTATGTATTCAGTAATCTATTCATGTCCTGCTTGTATGTATTCAGTAATCTATTCATGTTCTGCTTGTATGTATTCAGTAATCTATTCATGTTCTGCTTGTATGTATTCAGTAATCTATTCATGTTCTGCTTGTGTATATTCAGTAATCTATTCTTGTCTTGTTTGTATGTATTAAGTTATCTATTCATGTCCTGCCTATATGTATTCAGTTATCTGTTCTTGTCTTGCTTGTATGCATTCAGTAATCTATTCATGTTCTGCTTGAATGCATTCATTTCAGTGTGGGTTGTCCATATGACCGTCGCCCTTTAAAGAATTTAGTTGTTTTAGTTTTACAGAGAACGTTAGTAACAAATAACATCCCATTCCTAAGATAGGCCTGGTTTCTATATATGTTCCGTTGATTCAATAATGCAGTGTAATTATGGTAAAGAACTGCGCAAGTTAAATTTACCAGTCTGAAGAGTTATATCCTACAATCTTGCGATGATATACTGTTTATTTTACTGGCTCAGTCGCTATAAAATGAAAAAGAACTGATTGTTCAAAGAAAACGTATGTTCAGTTTTTTTCTATTTCCTTAGTCTTTTAGTTTTTCTTTCATTTAGGCATTTAGACACGTAGACAGTGTTCATTTTACTTTTCTTCAGGCATTTAGACACCTAGAACGTGTTCATTTTCCTTTCATTTAAGCATTTAGACACGTAGACAGTGTTCATTTTACTTTTCTTCAGGCATTTAGACACTTAGAACGTGTTCATTTTCCTTTCATTTAAGCATTTAGACACTTAGACAGTATTCTTTTTTCTTTCCTTCAAGCATTTAGACACTGAAAACGTCTTCATTTTTTTTTACTTTAGGCATAAAGAGACACTTAAAACGTGTTCATTTTACTTTTCTTCAGGCATTTAGACACTTAGAACTTGTTCATTTTCCTTTCCTTGGCATTTAGACACTTAGACAGTATTCTTTTTTCTTTCCTTCAAGCATTTAGACACTGAAAACGTCTTCATTTTTCTTTACTTTAGGCATAAAGAGACACTTAAAACGTGTTCATTTTATTTAAATCCACCCAAAAATGGTACATCAACAAGTCTCTATATAAAAACTTATATTAATGCATTTAATAAGTTTAAATGTTGCTCTTTAAACCAACACTCTGGCATCTGGAAAAAAAAACTCATTCAATATCGTTAACATTAACACGATTTTAAAGAAAATGGAAAATTAAGGGTATGCCTCTTAATGGTATAGAATATATTGCCATGTAACAGATTGTGTAAATTAACTTGCATTTAAATATGTTTCATTATTTGTTTTTAAAACTATATCAAGTCGCTGAGTATGAAATGTTGATAACATATAAAACACCCTGATGAACTGTTAACGAAAATTTCTTCAAGGGAAATATCTTGTACAAAATCTTTTATTGAATGAATCATTTCTTCATGAATGAGTTTCGTAGAGGCAATCTAGGAGCCATTTCTTGTGGCTATATCTTCGAGGAAGTACTAAATAAGTGTTAAATTACATAACTGATAAGCCCCGCCACATTAAATAAAATCGCGTATGAATACACTTGTCGAGTGCGCGCTATTTTCTGCAAGATCGTGCATAATTCAACGATATAGTGGCATATTTACAACTTGAGTTTTGTATCTATGTAAGTGATATGTTTGAATGAATAACATGATATGAACATTATCAAAATTTCTCGTCGACAATTAAGTTCAGCAATTTCTTTTCTTTTTTTCTGAAGTATTTACTTTACGCAAGACGCTTCGGCTGGTTTGAAAAGTGAAGGAATCGAAACAATGAATGTATTGAAAAAAGAAAAGATATTCGGCATTAGTGGGTATTGCACCAATAAATTTGAGTTGTAAGTTACTCGTCTAGAACTACCTTATGAGAATAAGTCCCACAGTAACTGCACATTGTACGTGCTGAGCTACGAGAGTCGCTCTTAACTTTCACTAATATGTGTATTGTCCTCATTAAGACGATGAAATAGGGTGTAAATGCGTTTTTTTTAATCTATTTTGTCTAATGTCGCTAAAGCGTAAAACCTCAAAAATCGTCACGTGACTGTTGGAAGTAATTATAGATATGTTTTCAGGTCTATTACCTCGTTTTCAGCCACAAATTTAATCAGAGTATTACGTAGTTCAAAAGCTATGTTTGACAGCCACGCCGATAAATATACTGAGATCGTTTGGTTGATCCATCTGATTTTATTTATTGTTTATATACCAGCTGCCGATACAAATAAAAATCCCTTAACAAGATACGCTTGAGAGTACACGCTCTCCAAAGTTAAGTCTGGTTCTAGCAGTTATGAACTTGACATCGATTTGGTGTCTCGTTCGAAAGACCTTGTACAGTATGCGCAAGAGAAGTAAATCGAGCACGAGACCCATACATTGCATGTTTTCCGCGTGACCGCTACACAACATATCTACTCCGTTGTCCAAAAATAGTTAGAGGAAATTCTGTTGCGGTTTGCGTTGTGCTTTCAGTGAATGGTTTGAAGAGAGCGCAGTGGAGCTTGTGGTAATGTTATGAAGTTACTATGTACCAAACCAATGACTTACCTTCGTCGATCTTGAACGTATACACGGCCCGGAAACCATCAAACTGGACAAGATCATCTGAGGAGAACCGGGCCCACAGGAACCTGGATTCTGTGTGAATTGTGACAGGGAACCCCTCTCCGCAAAACCGAGCGATAAACTTTGAGTAGCCGAAAGGTCCGTCGCGTAGCTCGATGAAGTCAAACTTACATCCCTCAGACTCCTCTACTGAGAACTTGTCCATGAAATACATCATTATGTTAAAACCATGAGGCGCTGAAAAGGCAGAAAAAAACAGTTTTTGACTAACTTATTTGATGAAACAGAAATTGCTTAAATGCTAGTTAAAGTTGAAACTATCTGTAAGGTTAAGTTCTGAAACAGTGAATTTCTTTGTAGAATATGTAAATATAAACAGTTATAAATTGTTTAGTAATAACAGTACGTGTCCACTACATGGACTGCACACATGGGACAAAGTGACATGTCAAGCATATATGAGCAAAAACATCTGCCACGACTTCAGTCTTCTATGACAAAAAAATGAGTTAAGTTTGGCATACTAGTATGACAAAGTGAAATGCAATTCTTTAAAAAGTTATTATATTCAAAGGCATACGATATTTCAAATGTCTCATTAGGAGAGAAACTATTCCTTACATTTTTTGAGCTTTTTAATCATAAGATCACGGTGCCTGTATTACGCTGATCTGCGAAAAAAAGAGTATTTTTTTGTGGGGAAAAAATACTTGTTATCTGAATCAGACAACTGAAAACTTTAACAATTTCAAAATTGAATTGTGCTCAATGCGAAGATAGAAAAATCTTTTAACAAATATCACACACCAGATCTAATTCAGTTTACTTGTTTATAAAGACAGACGATTAATTTAAATATGGCGCCGAGAAATCTGGCTAAGAATTTTCTTTCTTCTTTAAATATATCATAATCTAACAAAGGTTCCAATTATTTTCTGAATAATATAAACCTTTTCTGGCGCGGATAGACCTTGTTTCCATCAATGAAAATATACAGAAATAACGAAGTCCAGACAACAAGCCTAGTACAGCTGTAATTGAAAGTAACGAGTGAGGCAAGCCAGAGGTGTAACTTCAAAGACCCAAGTTCATAACTTTCTCTAGATTATTTATTTCGCAAAATTGAAGGGAAATTGCAGAGACGTTTTCATGCCTTCAGTAACGAGCTTATGACGTAAGCGTCTTTGAGTTCTGGGCGAGCAAACGAGAGCAGTGGTATGTAACCGCGCTATAACTTGGGTAATAGCTGGTCGTGTAATGTGTGTCAGCCACTTACTGTTCGTTACAACTGAATTAAAGGTAAATCATAATTCTGACTCTAGGCATACAAAAATATAAAATGTCAAGTACAAGAATGACGGTTTCAATAACGTCTTGACTCAACTTTTCAAGAATACGTACTTATCAGCAAAATGTATGAGATAACCACTTGTTACGACGGTTTATTTCTTCGTTATTTTCCCTTTTTAGTATGTAGAAACTTTTTATCCCTTGTTTCAAACACACCGCACTAGATCAAAACGGGATATCTTCTATTTGATAAGGGAGATATTATACATTAACTTATAGTAAAAAAATATCTGGGCAATGTTAATTTCAACACCAAACGTTTCTCATATCCTGGAACCTATCCCCAACTCAACATGTACACACTACTTCTTGCTTTACCTGCTAACATCTCTGATTGCTGCTTCTTAGCTCAGAAGAACGATAATATCAATGAACAAAGGTACGAATTTCCACGATATAAGTAATTGAAACTGTCATTTACGTTCGATAAACAAGATTGATAACAGGAAGATAGGAAATGAGAATGTTCTCTATTTTATCAGACGACAAAAAGATTCTTTCTTCTTTTCTTATCATACGAGCGGTTTTTATAACACTAGCAGATTTGGCATGAATTTGCGCAACTATTTTCACGAGACGATGTTTACTTTAAAAAATATGGAGTTTTATGGAGATCTGATTTTATTTTAAATGTGTAAGATAGATAAAACATAGAACGAAGGAAATTTCAAACGACAGCAAAAGATCGGAAATTCTGTTTGTACTGTGCCACCATGACCTATAAAATCTAAACTTCCATGAAACCTCACTGTAAACTTGTATTAACCACATTTTCTTTTTCACTGTATACATGTCTCCTAGTTTAAACAGAGCATAAAAATAACCATAATGTGAAAATACACTTAATCTTAAAGTTTAATCACTTAATGTGCGATGCACTATCTAAAACGATTCGTAAGAAGAACAAGTTAGTCGTTAAAATGTTAAGAGTAAAGAGTTATTAACGATAAAAGTGACTTTGACTCTGAAGGAACATTAATCAGGTACTATTTTGTAATATCATGGCATGGAAACCGATATAAATACAGATAAAACAAAATTAAACAGACGCCTCTTATGCAATAAACACAATGATCTTCGTCTTCAGTTTTACTTCCAAAGCAAAAATTGCAATCTCGACCCTTAACGAAATTCACTTTATCGATAGATAGTTTTAAACACTTTGCCAGTCACTGCGGTCGGCGGCTTATAGAAAGATCATTTTCCGATTTTAAAAGCAAACAATGAGACATTTGCTCAGTTAGATACTCGAAAAGCGTGTTCAAAATAAATCTGAAAAAGACATTATGAAAAATTAGAAAACAGACCATACCTTGGAGATACATGACGCAATCAATCTTGTTGGGGTACTGGTTCGGGTATCCAGGGCTGTAGAACTCCATGTTGTTATAGTTGCCATGTGTAAAATTAAAACAGGCAGGGTTAATGTTGTCGTTGATCATTGGTGGAGGGTCCACCGTTAACGAGGAGGGACCCACTGAAAATTATAAATTACAATTTTATGTAACAATACTTTTCGTGTAAAACTTTCGGCACTGGTACACCATGGTCGTCAAATGTACTTATAAGACTTTGCCTTGCCTTAAAGTTTGATATTCTTTTTCTAAAAAGCGATAACACGTCTATTGAGAATTACAGAAAAAGTGTGACAACTGGTCTCGTCTATAAATGAATTATATTTCACTGGATAGTGGGAAGGGACACACTTAGTAGGAATACTTGTTGTTTTTTTTTACTCAGAAAGCAGCCTTTAAGCGGGATTGCAAGAACTTGTTTCACAACTGATGTAAATTAAAAATAATAAATAAATAAAAAATAAAAAACTAGGAGGAGAACATGTAAACTCCTTTAAAATATTCCAGACTATTTAAGGCTATTTCAGGAGTGGGACGATAGAGCAACTCACTCAAAAAGTTTATAGCATAATTAAAATATTTAACAGGTTCTAAAGAAATATATTTAAACAGAATCTTAACCAGTTATCTTTACATCGAGTAATGGGCTATTCTGTTCCCTAAGTTTGGCACAACCGGGTACCAGCACTTAGGCGTTCTTTTATTAACTACGATTGTGGTATTTGCTTGCACCTTGATGTTAAGTATTGATACTTCAACAGAATTCTGCATCCATTAAAATCACAGTACAATTATCTATTCATGATGATTCTTCTGGAATGCATCTAGACATACGTTACATCTATTTAAAACAAGAAAAATTTGTATGGAGCTTTTTTTCATAAAATGCCACTTGAAACTGATAAAATCATGCTTCTTATGAAATGTGTTGGCAAACTTTTGCTGAAAATATATCTCTTATCACAATTAACCAATAATATCAAGTATAAATTCAAATTTTCCTGGGGCAAGGCACCATCGTGGTGCTATCTGTTTTTATCTGTAATTACCTCAGTCAGGAAAAAAGGTAGATATATCTGTAGGAAGGGAGATTTTAAGACCTATATTTAAGTCCTGACACAATAATTAGTTAAACGGAAGCCGAGCTCAGCAGACTTATCGTGTTGAAAATATAAAACATTTTTTTAAAACGTCTATCTTCTTTTAAGATGAAATATTTTGTATCTGCGAGAAATTAAAAAAAAAGCTGTCTGAAACAAGTCCATGCCAAATTCATTTTTGTCTACGACTTCTGTAAAAGTCATTAGGATAAGAAAATATCTTTGGAAAACAACGATATTATTTACATCCGTTTTGGCGAGACAGTCTTTTCCGGAGTTTCTTTATTTGTTACTAAATGCCAGTTTTATAAATAAGGTATCGCATTTCTTGATAGGACATATGGAAATATGAATGCTTCTCGAATAATTTAAAGTACATTTATTAATGACTTTACCAGTTCGGTTCTTGCAATGAGCGCCGCGGCCAGTCTGGAATTCTCCTATGAGTTACGGTCTTAACTTTAATTGTATGATATAGTATATGTTGCTAACTTCAATTGTCTATATTTATGGTCATACCAATATGAAGCAACGAAAAACCAAATGAGAATATTCCTAACAGTACAGTTCTAAATTTAATTTTTGATTGGGGCAAGTCATAAAAGATTAATATGTTTAATGGGAGTAAAAAATATTGTTAATGTTTTTTAAAGTACACATCAAAGCATTTAAATAAAACATTGAAATTTCTGAGTCACTATGACGGAGTCACATTGACTGCTTATTTGACTAAAGTTGTTTTTCAGGAACCGCGTTTAATATATGAATGAAACACATTTCACGATTCATTCACCATTTTGGCTCCCATTATGTTTACACTGGACTTGTCTTCGTGGACTGTTGCCCTTTGATTAACTGCAAATATGCCGCATTGATTTTATACGAACAGGAACACACTGCAGAGATAGGAAAATGTAACTGGAAACCTACAAACATTATGCCATATGTCGCAACTTATACATGTACAAAGATCCCCGGATAATTTAATGATTTTTAATTTAGATTTTTTAAAAAAATATTTATTGATTATTAATTATTTTAATTAACACGGAATTGCGTGATATTGAAAGTTCAGCAATTACACATTGATGGAATAGACTTCAGATGATGAAAACATTTAGCAGGGTTTTATCGAGACAAAAATCCACAGCTTATGCTGTCGTAATAATAACGTCATACAGTGACATTTCATCAAATTGCCAAAATGAAATTAAAGTTTTATGAATGAAAATAAAATCGTGAATTTAGTTTTTGTTTCTTTTTATCAGACTAAACACCTGTTTGCATGCTTTCACTGATCCAGACGTAGAAATTAGAAGATTAACACGTGCTAAACGAAGTATATCTGTTGGCCAAATGTCAGATTTAAAGCCCTAAAATTTCAGTTTGTACAGAGAATGCTTTTCAACGGTAACGTGCAATAGAACTGATACTGAACGAGGCATGTTCCATGCCAAGAAAACTCCCACAATTTATATTTATGTGTGTTTACTGGCATAAGAAAACGGTATAATAAAATTGATTGGAGAAAGATTAAGCCTAAAGATGATATATTTCTAGTAATCATTGCGGTGCAACATAAAAAAATTCGGCTGAGGTTAAAATCCGTCAGACACGTTCTTTATTCGTACGGTATAAAAGCTGTAAAACTATGGCATATTGTTAAAGTTCTATTAAATGTAAGCCAGCGATTTTCTCTCTCAATTAACTTACAATTTTGATCGTAATTAAGGAGGTTTGATTTATTTTATGTAATTAGAATCTGATTAATATAGCACAAAATACAGGTATGGAATTATGAAATATGACTGAGAGAAAGAAAATGCTACCGTCAACAACATCATTCACCAGTCTGACTACACGGCAAGTTATTCAATGTAATACCACTTAGCAAAAATGCCTGTCACTAAAAATCAGGAAGTAAATCAATGCTTGCAACCAGCCAAAGGTCTGTTCTTAACAAATCACCCGTGGTTGGAAATTCAACATATAGAACCCTAACTATTGAAATAGCGGGTTATTTTATTTACAACGTAGGGTGGTGAGGGTCGCCGAAAAAAGGAATATCTCAGTACATTAAGCACTGCATATTCGTCCGTCGTGAAATGTTTTCCCGTCGTTGCGAGTATCATACATATCAGGAACTTGTAATTCAAATTGCAAGGTCCCCAAATCATCAACTAACACAACTTACTGTCTTTCGGATGAGACGTTAAACCGAGGTACCATGTTTCGGTTCTATACACTTAAAATGGAAAAGAACCATGGGTGTCTCTGATTTGGGATACTTTCTGTATCTTGTACTATCCCATACAATCTAAAATTACTGATGTCTTCGGGGGCGTCGGTCATATGGGAAACCTGTACCGACGATATATAAACTCAAATAGATGGATATTATACAAAATTGAAATCTAAAAAAAAAAAAAAATAATGAGAAAAAAACATTTAAAAGAATAATTTTTTTGTCCGATTTGCTCACACTTCAACTGATATAAAACTAACGCAAACTTATATTTAAAGTCTGTTTCAAATAAATGCATCTATCTTTATCACTTCCTCTCATATGAAGAATGAAAAAAAGATAAATATAAATTTAAGATCTTGAATGAAGTCGTTTTTACCTTGTCTGAATGAGAACATTGTGCCAACAAGGAATTATTCATAAATATACCTTACAAAAATTATTTTACGATCGTGCTGGTAAAACCTTTTTCTGTCAGGAAAAACGTTTCTTGGTTTATGCTTTTCTACACCGATAAAGAGATAGTGCAGCACTTTGAATGTTTATTTCATGAAATCTACAAACACGATAACAGAAGCATATTCACACCTGAGCCCTTGATGAGACGGGAATGCACGATTCTTATCAAGGTTTTCATCAACAACAAAACATTTAGGATGCGCTTACAAAACACGAGAATATCGTGTATTTTCGATCTAGACTATTAAACAGCGGTGTTAGTGTAATCTCAACGATCTAACACCATAAAGAATCAATGTAGCTGATACATCATGCAATTAGAGATGTGTGGTATCGTTTTCAGCATTTTTTTTCAAGATCTCATTATCGCTTACATCTTCAACAAAAAATAAGACGTCATTTGCAAAATCAATATTGAGAAATTTGAAACTGGCAGTATGGATCTAACATTTATTTCGTTATCTATCTGACCATCTGTTGAGTTTCACTGAGTCATTTCGACCAAATATGTTTTATGATGCCTGTAATTAATAAAACAAATGAAAACTGGGGACACAAATCAGTCTATAGCTGGGTGCTACACTGCATACACTATGTATGTAAAGTTTGAAAACATATGCTGCCAGAGTGACCTTCATACAAAACAGCTGATGAATTCTTTTCATGCGTTGCGAGTTTTGCATAAACAGGCATGTGCAGTGGGCTACCTAAATTGATTTAGTTGAGTTTAACGGCCCTAACAGTCATATCCGGCAGACGGCTTATCAAAAGCATTGTTCCTAAGAAGGACCAGTACCTTATCATGAATGGTCATAGTCGACCACAGTAGGCAGAAACCACAAGGAAGACATTTAATCATTGCAGGTCGCCGACCTTAACAATGAGGTTAGTCAAATATCTAGAACACAATATCGTAGAGTTGTCTCCCATTCTTTCACTTCCTTTTTTGCTATTCTTGCATTACAACCGATATAGTGAATACTGATTAGGTTACTCGTTAGTGGATTTGGGTAAATAACAAAAAGTATACTCACATCTGGACGAAGCTACACAATGTAGTAATAATGTAAGACCCGACACCAGCTGGAATGCTGAAAATGAAAGGAAGACTTCATGAACATCAATGAAATAAGGAAACGTATTTCAAATTAAAATTCGGAATATCCTGAGATACACGCCAATACTGACTTAATATTGACAACATGTAAGGACTTCTCACAAAGATTTAATGCTCAGACTCTCTTGTGAAATGTCAGAAAGATATTTTTACTGTCTTAAAATTCAAATATCACCGTGTCCATTTGCCTTATAGCAACTTTGTTCCTTAACACCTAGCTTATAAGTGTTTTGCTGTTGATTGCTACTGCACAAGTTACAAAATGCATACAAAATGTACATTTGATATAAACTAGATTTCCAACACTATACATTGTCTACATGAGGTATACAATAAATCGTTGTATGACTGGGATTCAGATCTGGCCTGTTTTGGCCATCAGCAAGACTACTATATGACAATGAAATAAACATAGTGGTAAAATATGAAAATATCAAAACTTTCAATATAATCTGTGGAACTGTATTTGTGCTGTAGATGTACCTTTTTAAAAGCAGCAGGGTTTTTAGAAGGTTTTTTTTTAAGTTTTTTTTTTATATTTTTTTTTTATGTTGTGTAGATTTAATTAGATGCATGAAACATTTTTATCTATCGTTGTAGATGTATTTTATTATTATTGATAAGGATAAGGAAGAGGTTTTCTAATCACACACTTACGACACTTAAGATTTACGTCTTCAAACCTATCCTGAGAATAAAGCCATTTCTTGTTACATTAAAAACAGAGACGTTAATAAAAATGGGGGTCATGTTTTACTAGCGCACGTGCCCGTTTACTCCGGCTAATTCAATACAGCTCAAACATGTAGAAAGTAGTTTTATGTGACTTTTATTTTCTGTAAAAATGTAACAGCTTTAAATGTCATGTTGAGAAAGGCATGAAAACATTCCAGTAAAAAGCCACTTCTGAGAACATGTTGAAAATTATGTGGGATATCTATCTTCTGTGAAGGAATTGTACGTTCAAAAGTTACGCCATATATATTGTGACATTTGTGCTAATCTTGGAATTCTCCTATACTAAAGAGTACTCTTTTATGAGTCGGGAAATTCCATTTTTTTCAAGGCACATGAGTGCATCAACAGGTTGAGTTAAAAAATGGTGAATTGCTCCATTGTTACTCTGGTATAAAGCGATACCGCGAATCGAAATATTCAAACTGCATTTCAAATATAAAAGTTGCTTATATAGGTAAAAGCATTAGTTTAATTGAAAGATATATGAACCTACAATTCTATTTCTTTGCGCACTAATCTGTAAAACTTGGGATATAAAAAGGAAATATAGAATAAGAACTTGCTATATTCTTTATCGGTAATAGTATAATGGACTTCTTTAATAGTTTGAGCATTTAGTTTGGACAGGGTTCCTTTTATAGGGGCAGTTCTTCATTCTGGAAGTAATGGTTATATAAAAGGGTAAGTTAATTTAACTGCAAAAATAAAAATAGGACAGAAAAAAATGAAAATCAAACACGAAAAACAAAAATCATTTATATAATATATAAAGGACAAACAACAGGAAAGGAAATACAAAAAAACGTATGCATTCACCCCTGTTTTCGTGAATCATTGTGGTACATGTTGAAAGAGTTAGATAATGAAAATTCCACGATACAGACACGTAGGCAGAGATTGACGGCAAAAACCTAAAATGATGATAAATTGGAAGAGACATTAGGCTCGTACTTGCTAGTTATGAGTACAATGTGAAAGCTCAATTACAAACAATCAGCAGCAGAGAAAGCTTGTATTTATCATAAGCATGTATATTTACAGACACCGCTAACATATGGCGGGAACAAGGTGGCTAGAGTATCCTCTACATTTGGCGAAATGTTTTGACAACAAAGTGCTCAAGTGTCGAGTAAAGTGTGGATAGAGGCTTAATAGGTTTATTAATGCTGCCTTTGATGGACCTAATGGATTTGTTACAGATTATTAGCGTTAATTTGTAATTTATACATGAAGGCATAAAATTAACAGGAAAATGACGAAACGCCCTTATAAATAAATTGTGCTGAATTTGTATAATTGTACTGGAAGCTTTGATTGAAATGAGAGAGAACAAAAATTTTACGTTACATGTTTCCTGTTATTAACTGCATTTCTTAGATAACGTCGGTGCATAAACATCAAAATATCAAAGAAACCTTTGTTCCCCGAGTGCCACTACTAATTAAAGTCTCTTTGATTAAGAATTTGTAAGAAAATCGTGAATTTAAGTTTGAAAGTTATTATTGAATGTTATTATGTTTGTTACAATTACAGTAAGTATTAGTTTGCACTCATTTCTAAAACATGTGGAAACATCGAAAAAGTTCGTTTTTCACGATCGTTACGTGTACACATCTGCTCTGCATTTACTTTAGATAACTGAAAATGTAATGACCATAAAAGGAAATAGAAGAAAGCATCTGAGGGGTCAAAACTTTTCTTAAAAGTGTTTTTAGTTTTAGTTAGAGAAACATCTTTTCTCTAAAATTTCTAACGGAGCGTACGGTGAAACTGTGAAACTTTATCTTTGTGAACAAGCTTTCTACATAATTCTGTCAAAGATATCAAAATGTGTGTGTGTGTGTGTGTGTGTGTGTGTGTGTGTGTGTGTGTTTTGATGTATGTAAAAACATGTAATCCTTCAGTACTTCGTGACTGACTTAAAAAGCCATTTTGTATTTCCATATACTTCAGGATCCCGTGTAACAACTCTCTTATTTCTAGGAACATATTCGATCCTTTTGTGCTGTCGCTACAGTTTATCCATGGTCAAATTACTTTACTTTTGCAGACTTTGCGTTCCGTAGTTTTTTTTTCAGATTTTTTTTTTAAAAAAAAAGGCAAATTGAAACGAAAAAGACATGAAGTTAACAAAAAAAATTGTGGTACACTGGGATTGGAACTATTTTCTAAATAATGAAATACAGTCTATCGTTTCTATGTATTATACATGGCGCTTCAAATAAGATTGATTATACAAAGGCATGATTTAATTACCAAACTCACTTCCATTATTTTACGTTTTCGAACTAAGTGAGACATATAAACCTAGATTTATTTGCCTCTCTCCTCTATTTATTTACAGAACTATTTTTTTTTTTACTATTATCGCGATGTATGAACACAAAAATTCATATTTTGATTGTGACGTGTCTACAGATAGACGTCTATGACGTAACCTCTATTTATCGAATGGGATTTTCATTATGTCAAGTACATTAACAAATAAGCACAATTTTCTTTTTAACTATATGACCTCAAATATGCTTAAAGCATTGAACATTTCATAACATTTTTAGCTCTGTAAAACAGACAGTAATAAATGAAGTGATTCAAGTCTTTTTTCTTGAACATCCGAGTACTAACGTTTGAATGTACCAAAATTTCGGATGAACTGTAATTCGAATAAGGAATTTTTCACGACATTTTTGAATTCGCGAAGTATTGAAATCGCGAATACTAGCGAGAATTAAACCATCGCGAATTAAATCTGTTTTACAGTAAACAATAGGGATACTTATCTCCACAGTTCAGACTCCCAAAGGTTTTCCAAATGCACCGTGAACAGCAAGCTTTAATATCTGCCAGGAATATAACATAATTATGAGATGCAATTATTGTGTAAAAATTCGACAAAACGCTGCCGCTTTTCTACAGAACAGGTAAATGCCTGATTAGGGAGAACTAATTACTTCATTAAAACTGACGTACGGATTCTCATACTGATCACGTGTCGACATGTAGGGAGATTGTTAACTACCATGTTTCCTCATTAAGGTTCTGCTGACTCTGAGGTGGTCTATCTGGGCCTGGGTATACGTCATAATATTTGTTTATGTCAGCGGTAATTGTCTGAACGAACGTCCCTTGCATAAAAAAACAACAAAAAAAACAACAACAAAAAAACAACAACAAAAAAATTGAAATGTAGTTTTACGAAATGAGTACCTGACTAAATTCTTTACAGCAAAGCGATTCACTCAATTTCTTGTAATCAAACATGTGCATTTTTTCCCTAGTTACAAGTTTTCTTGTTTTTTATTCTTGAATAATTATGACACTCGGCAGCTTGTGTGAGATTTTGCTAGTTAAAAAAGAGGCATTTGTTATGGTCTCTGTTAGTAATTGTTTAAATGTGCGTGTGTGATTTCCACTATTTTTTCGGGTTATATCTACCATTACTAAATGTCTCCTATTTCTATCCAGTAATGCTTATATATATATACACTGTGTTAACCATGCCCTGATTTAATCTTTTGGCACTTTTACATGGCAAATAATAATAAAAAAAAGACCAAGAAAGTTGAGTGTGTCAACTGTAAATCAAGTTTACTTATCAATTAAATGGAACAAAATATAAAATTTAAATGTAAAATTTCAAGTGTTTCTCACTGATACGCATCACTAACAGCTGTTGAGGCACCCGACGGGGGCCCGCATGACTCGCATTATAAGAATGCCACAAAACTCCTATCTTCACCCCAGGGAACCTCTTATCAGTCTCGTTGAATTAGCAAAGTTAATTACTGTGTTAGACAAGTCTATTAGTTCCATGGTAAAGTAAGAAAAAAAAATGCTGAAAATAGTGCCAGCATCTCAGAGATAGATTTTATACCACTGGGTGAGGTTCTTTTAACATCTTACAAAGTGTTGAAAATTAAAATGTTTTGACATTGCTTCCAGCGGTCCTTAATCTATTTTCACCGTCATTTTCTGAACACATAATATTACTTGCAATTTCAAATAAAACATGCATTCAGTGAGTTTTATAGAAAATCTTTAATAATAAATTATATTATGTTGACCATATCGATGTCATAGATCTTACTTTATGAAATTATTTAAAACATTTATGCCTAATGGATTATGCAATCCTTAGTTGGACAAGTCCATTTTCAATTAAAAGGGTTTCTGGTATAAATTTAACTCCATTCTACTAGGGAAGTAAGAACTTTATGCAAATAGTGTAGACCCTACTGAGACGCCGCAACGACGCCGCGTATTGCGGCGTCTGATCTGGGTCTGCACTGTTTGCCTATGTCAAATTTTGGGGACGCTAGGCATTAATGGGTTAAGAAGTAAGGAAAATGAGATTCAATTTTCAGAGTTGTGAATTTTACAGTTGATAATTCAAATAAAATTGAAAAACTGAAGTGTTGCTTTTCATATAAATGTTTCTCTGATTAACCTTTCATACTTACTCATTTAAAATGCATTAGAAATTTATCGCGCTGTAAGTTTATGATTTAGAAATTAAGAAAAACAGAAAAGAAAGGAAAAAAGGTCTTATATGCATGGAAAACATTAATGCAACAAAATCAGTCTCTGATTATTGAAGACGACAATACATGGGTCCTTTAAAAGAGCAGACAAATTAGAGTAGAAAGAAAAAAGTAGAAAGAGTAGAGTAGAAAGGTTAGAGTAGTAAGGTTATAGTAGAAAGAGCAGAGTGGACAGGTTAGAGTAGTAAGGTTAGAGTAGAAAGAGTAGAGTAGGAAGGTTAGAGTAGTAAGGTTAGAGTAGAAAGAGTAGAGTAGACAGGTTAGAGTAGTAAGGTTATAGTAGAAAGAGCAGAGTGGACAGGTTAGAGTAGTAAGGTTAGAGTAGAAAGAGTAGAGTAGGAAGGTTAGAGTAGTAAGGTTAGAGTAGAAAGAGTAGAGTAGACAGGTTAGAGTAGTAAGGTTATAGTAGAAAGAGTAGAGTAGAAAGGTTAAAGTAGTAAGGTTAGAGTAGAAAGAGTAGAGTAGACAGGTTAAAGTAGTAAGGTTATAGTAGAAAGAGTAGAGTAGACAGGTTAAAGTAGTAAGGTTATAGTAGAAAGAGTAGAGTAGACAGGTTAGAGTAGTAGGGTTAGAGTAGAAAGAGTAGAGTAGACAGGTTAAAGTAGTAAGGTTATAGTAGAAAGAGTAGAGTAGACAGGTTAGAGTAGTAGGGTTATAGTAGAAAGAGTAGAGTAGACAGGTTAGAGTAGTAAGGTTAGAGTAGAAAGAGTAGAGTAGACAGGTTAAAGTAGTAGGGTTAGAGTAGAAAGAGTAGAGTAGACAGGTTAAAGTAGTAAGGTTATAGTAGAAAGAGTAGAGTAGACAGGTTAGAGTAGTAGGGTTAGAGTAGAAAGAGTAGAGTAGACAGGTTAAAGTAGTAAGGTTATAGTAGAAAGAGTAGAGTAGAAAGGTTAGAGTAGTAAGGTTAGAGTAGAAAGAGTAGAGTAGACAGGTTAAAGTAGTAGGGTTATAGTAGAAAGAGTAGAGTAGACAGGTTAAAGTAGTAAGGTTATAGTAGAAAGAGTAGAGTAGACAGGTTAGAGTAGTAAGGCTAGAGTAGAAAGAGTAGAGTAGAAAGGTTAGAGTAGTAAGGTTAGAGTAGAAAGAGTAGAGTAGACAGGTTAAAGTAGTAGGGTTATAGTAGAAAGAGTAGAGTAGACAGGTTAAAGTAGTAAGGTTATAGTAGAAAGAGTAGAGTAGACAGGTTAGAGTAGTAGGGTTAGAGTAGAAAGAGTAGAGTAGACAGGTTAAAGTAGTAAGGTTATAGTAGAAAGAGTAGAGTAGAAAGGTTAGAGTAGTAAGGTTAGAGTAGAAAGAGTAGAGTAGACAGGTTAGAGTAGTAGGGCTAGAGTAGAAGGAGTAGAGTAGACAGGTTAGAGTAGTAAGGTTAGAGTAGAAAGAGTAGAGTAGACAGGTTAGAGTAGTAAGGTTATAGTAGAAAGAGTAGAGTAGACAGGTTAAAGTAGTAGGGCTAGAGTAGAAGGAGTAGAGTAGAAAGGTTAGAGTAGTAAGGTTAGAGTAGAAAGAGTAGAGTAGACAGGTTAGAGTAGTAAGGTTAGAGTAGAAAGAGTAGAGTAGACAGGTTAGAGTAGTAAGGTTAGAGTAGAAAGAGTAGAGTAGAAAGGTTAGAGTAGTAAGGTTATAGTAGAAAGAGTAGAGTAGACAGGTTAGAGTAGTAAGGTTAGAGTAGAAAGAGTAGAGTAGAAAGGTTAGAGTAGTAAGGTTATAGTAGAAAGAGTAGAGTAGACAGGTTAGAGTAGTAAGGTTAGAGTAGAAAGAGTAGAGTAGACAGGTTAGAGTAGTAAGGTTATAGTAGAAAGAGTAGAGTAGAAAGGTTAGAGTAGTAAGGTTAGAGTAGAAAGAGTAGAGTAGAAAGGTTAGAGTAGTAAGGTTAGAGTAGAAAGAGTAGAGTAGACAGGTTAGAGTAGTAAGGTTATAGTAGAAAGAGTAGAGTAGAAAGGTTAGAGTAGTAAGGTTAGAGTAGAAAGAGTAGAGTAGACAGGTTAGAGTAGTAAGGTTAGAGTAGAAAGAGTAGAGTAGACAGGTTAAAGTAGTAGGGCTAGAGTAGAAGGAGTAGAGTAGAAAGGTTAGAGTAGTAAGGTTAGAGTAGAAAGAGTAGAGTAGACAGGTTAGAGTAGTAAGGTTAGAGTAGAAAGAGTAGAGTAGACAGGTTAGAGTAGTAAGGTTATAGTAGAAAGAGTAGAGTAGAAAGGTTAGAGTAGTAAGGTTATAGTAGAAAGAGTAGAGTAGAAAGGTTAGAGTAGTAGGGCTAGAGTAGAAGGAGTAGAGTAGAAAGGTTAGAGTAGTAAGGTTAGAGTAGAAAGAGTAGAGTAGACAGGTTAGAGTAGTAAGGTTAGAGTAGAAAGAGTAGAGTAGACAGGTTAGAGTAGTAAGGTTATAGTAGAAAGAGTAGAGTAGAAAGGTTAGAGTAGTAGGGCTAGAGTAGAAGGAGTAGAGTAGACAGGTTAGAGTAGTAAGGTTAGAGTAGAAAGAGTAGAGTAGACAGGTTAGAGTAGTAAGGTTAGAGTAGAAAGAGTAGAGTAGACAGGTTAGAGTAGTAAGGTTATAGTAGAAAGAGTAGAGTAGAAAGGTTAGAGTAGTAAGGTTAGAGTAGAAAGAGTAGAGTAGGAAGGTTAGAGTAGTAGGGTTAGAGTAGAAAGAGTAGAGTAGACAGGTTAAAGTAGTAAGGTTATAGTAGAAAGAGTAGAGTAGAAAGGTTAGAGTAGTAAGGTTAGAGTAGAAAGAGTAGAGTAGGAAGGTTAGAGTAGTAAGGTTATAGTAGAAAGAGTAGAGTAGACAGGTTAAAGTAGTAGGGCTAGAGTAGAAGGAGTAGAGTAGAAAGGTTAGAGTAGTAAGGTTAGAGTAGAAAGAGTAGAGTAGACAGGTTAGAGTAGTAGGGTTAGAGTAGGAAGGTTAGAGTAGTAAGGTTAGAGTAGAGTAGAAAAAGTAGAATAGAAAGGTTAGAGTAGAAAGAGTAGAGTAGACATGTTAGAGTAGAAAGGTTAGAGTAGAAAGAGTAGAGTAGACAGGTTAGAGTAGTAAGGTTAGAGTAGAAAGAGTAGAGTAGAAAAATTAGAGTAGAAAGGTTAGAGTAGAAAGAGTAAAGTAGACAGGTTAGAGTAGAAAGAGTAGAGTAGAAAAATTAGAGTAGAAAGGTTAGAGTAGAAAGAGTAAAGTAGACAGGTTAGAGTAGAAAGAGTAGAGTTGTAACGTTAGAGTAGAAATTAATAAGTACTATTTCTCCAATCGTTTTAAAAACGTCATCATTTGAAAAGCTTACTAAAACTGAAGTTATACACAATTACCATTGAAAATCAATGAATTCATTTAATGTACTCTCATTTAATTTCACTAAAGTTAAAGATATCATGTTAAGTAATTACTTCACTAAATGCAATGATTCATATCAAGTTATAAGGACGTTACTTTAAATGTGATGATTCAACTGTATTTAATGATTTCAATAAATGTAATAATATTTCACTCAATGTAAAGATTTTACTCAATGTAATGATAACAATAAATGTAAAGATTTATTGCTGTATTGGTTTATTAAAGCTTTTTACAAGACATTCAACTTTTAACATAGCGTTTATACCTGTTATTTAAGCAGTAAAAATTGGTTCTTCTCTGCAGAACAGTACTTATCTTTTCAAGAAATCATAGAAATTATCTTACGTGGATGAAAAATGAGGGCTACAGAGTTCGAAGTGTTGACGGCTTAACAGGCGTTAAATGGGGCTTGGTGAATAAAACTCACCATCTTATCAGTGAAGTAAGTAGAAGTTCGGTAACAACTCGTAAAACTTCAACTTATTAGGAAGGTGCGTATAAACATGCTATTGTCCGCTCCGTATGAATTGTAACGAATCCCATTCCTGAGACACCCCTGGTTCTCTTCCATGCTCAATGTGTAACACTGATATATGGGACCTCGGTTTAACGTCTAAGCTGAAAAACAATTAGTAATGCTAGTGGAGGAGCGGGTGTTCGAATTCGCGACCCCTGGGTTACCAGTCCAGCGCCTTACCACTAGACCACAAGTCTGCTCCTAGGAACATATTACTTATGAACATATCTATGGGGGGGATCATGATGAAGTGGGAAATTATAAGAATTGTAATTCGGTTATCGCGAATTCGACCAACAAAACTAACTGTCCTTTGGCTGAAAGTTTTAACTAATGCAATACATTTAGCATTGGGAAAAAAACAGGTGTCCCTGGAATGGTACCCTATCCCCTACAACCTAAAATAATGAAACTCTGCTGGGGGAACCGGTCATAAGAACAAATGGGACCGACGATAAATACACGAAAACTAATAGAAACATAGCTAAGCATAGAATGTCTGGCACGAAATATACGTTTCTTACTATAGGTATTCATATTTATAACCTGCAACTGTTTGGGCCACTCTTTTACGAAATGAAAGAAAACAGAACAGTTTCTCAGAGCAACGGTCGTAAATCATGATAAAGATTTTATGCGTAATTACATCAACAATAAAACTTCAAAATCATTTTCTTAAACGACTTTATAAGACCTACATAAAGTGTTAAAAAGTGTTCCTACCTGCAAATATTCAATACATACTATTGAAAAAAGCAGGTTCGAAACAATCAAGGTGATAACACAAGTGATAAAATGTTTGTAAGATATAAAACATTTTGTCGAGCTTATTTAATGTGGTAGATTTACATTTCAGACCTTTCTGCTTCCACTATACTCGTATTTACAATGGGATGATTTAGACAGAAGGGAAAACAAACCATTTTGTTCCGTTTGTACCACTCTGTGTCATGATTATTTGAATTTTTGATGATATAATGCTCAGTCATGTACATTGATTTACAAGTTCATTTCTTGGCCGAATGTATTGAAATTTTCGAATTTCATCGAACGACCAATTTATCCAGAATTTAAAGTTTGCATAATTTAAACAGGTTTGTATGTATAAAATTAAAAAAAAAAATAAGTTTACTTTGTTATATTTTGATCTCATTTCATCTTGATCCATAATAGGCTCAGACAACAGGCTTTTTACCTTGCTCATTGTAAGTAATTCTGCAAGGCTTTATCAGGTAAGAAAATGATCAATACTACATAATTAATATGTAAAATGGTATTTCAGAAACATTTGTCCCTTAATGGCCTATTAAGCCTCAGAAATGACTACAATTTTTCCTCTCAAGAAAAGGCAAAAATGTGTTTAACAAAATTTTAATAATGAATTTAGAGCATGTTAGATGCTTATCACTTGAAGATAGTTGCACTGAATATTAAATAATTTGTTATAAAAGAAGAAAAATGTAAATAAAGTGGTATTTTGACATCCATACAAAATACTAATTCACTATAGCTTTACTAGTGGCAAAAAAGCAAAAACAAAACATGGTTCAACTATATGACTTATGAGTACCATTTTCGAAAGTGTAACAGTACACTAAAAATGAAAAGCTTTTGAGAAATAAGAAAAAGTAGCATTTTTGGGGCTTAATGGCCCTTTAAGAGAAACTAAGCATTTGAAACAACTTGTTTTCTCTAAAATAAAATTATTCTTATGTATATCAATAACTAGCACAATTATCATTATGAACCTCCAATACCTTAAAGTTTTGAGAAAACAAATCAGTAACTGAGGACAATCTCACTTGATCTATTTTGAGTTTGAAATGACACGAGTGAATTCCGCTTTGAACCATCTTGAAAGGAAATGTACATCAGGTAACATGACGGTAATTAGATAGGTGTTCACTGATAACAGGCAAACTTGGCTTGTTGACAAAGCCTTGTTGTTCAGTTAGTTATACTGTCATGTCTACTTTTTGTTCTATCCACTCATTTACGATAGATGGGTGATAAGTAAATTAGATGAGAAATATTTATTCTGTAACCAACCCTCTAGCAACATCTCAACAGGTCTGCCAAGAAAAACATCCTCAGTTTCTTCATTAACTATGTAACCACAGTATTTCATCTTTTCATGAAAACTAATCATATCAAAGCAATCATGTAAAGCCAAGTTGTCTTCTTTTTCGAAAACAAACCTTAGTGTGAGTCACAGGCCGAGGTAACAGATTTAGAAACATATTCAATGCGGCCAGTGAATACAAAATTCTGGTTCTAAACCTTATCATTTCTCGATAATTGGCCTGTTAACATTTACATGACCGCGCAATTTGTAGACTGTAACAGAAATTGCATTTCAAATAAAACATTCTTAATTTATGAAGGCTTGTATCTGGAAGATTTTTTGTGTACACACAGGCATCTTGCATCTGAAGTAAAATTACGACCCGCCAACCTTCACTTAAACTAGTCTCAAAAATCGTGAAAATTATTATAACTAATAATGAACAGGTATAAATCCTCCTATATTTAGATTGGATTGAAAGAGTAAAATTAACGACGTATATAAGAATTAACCTTTTCAAGGACTTGTATTTGACATCAATGAATTACAAAACTCATAATCGTGGGTTCACGTATAAAATGAATGCCGGCATGTTTTAGAAATTAGACTCCACTTCTATTGCTACTTGTAGCATACATTAATTCAAAACCACCGTAAATTTGAAACCGTAGTCACTAGTTTCAGTCATAACTTAAAAAAGTTCTAATTTACTTCTTTGTGTATGTGTGTTCTGCTCAGGACTCGTCTTGCATAAGCACGGGCGTTATCTAAAAGGCATTTCCTTTGAAACAATCCAAGTCTACTTCCTGTAAAATCTCTTGTGTCTTGTTTGTTCGGAATTCAACACTTCTTTCATCTACGCAATCTCTGACGTGTCTGTTATGTCATCAAATTGTTCAAGTCTCATTAATTATAAGTACAACTGCAGCAGCTGTATTCTTCGTCATATTGTTACTTCTTGGGAACAGGTGCGTCGGATCAAAGTTAATATTGACCACACAAAACTGACCAGTATCCAATAAAACAATTACCAAATAATTGGCTTTCAAGTCTTATCTATCTAATAGTGCATGACCCATTTGAGCGGGCCGCTATACAGGACGCCGGCTAATAAAATATACCATTTATTGAGCACTGGCATTTTGTTTCAGAATTCCATGATCTGTATGTTTTGTGTCAAGATCTTATTTTTCTTGTTTTTTTTTAAAGGAAATTTTTCCTTCTAATTATATCATACAGATGTCATGATTATGTAATTTTTGGTTTCATGTAACATTCTTTTTTACGTACAACCTTTTGCCTGCGTATCGAATTGTAAAAATAAAACCGCAGACCAGTTGTATTACGTAAATACTTCTACAACCTGTTTCGGTATATGAACAATTTGTTTACACAAGATGCACATCTGCTGAAAACAAATATTCCTACAGCTGCCCATTCTTGCTTAATATAAACTCTCATAACCAGTGTAACTTAACATTATTTATAAATAATCAAACATTATGCTTCATCTTAAATAGTTGTATACGTAACGTTTCTCCGGAAATTTGCGAACATGGTATTCTATGTGTTCGTTATTCATGTGCATTAGTGTTTCCAGTTTTAGTACAGGTACCCAAGTGGCCCTGTTAGAAAGATTATTCTTATAGAAGTAAACTGGTAACAGGTTTATTTCTGACATTGAAATGATTTCTCCTGGTCCCAGAGGGCATTCCATGAAGTCTTTACCGTTCTTTGATATCTTTTACAAGTGCAAAATAGAACGGATATCAGCATTCTGGAGGGTAAAAAAACTTTTCAAGTGATATAATACCGTATCGAAGCCACAATAGGATGTTAGTGCGAAGAGGGTGCAAAAATGCTGAGCAAATCTGTCTAAAAATCAAAGGTAAATCAGCAGGAATATACAAGAAAATTTAGAAACATGCTAAAATAGAGCTTGAATATAGAAAAGATTTATTAGAATATAAAGTCGTTAAGTAGGCATTAAACGTGTATTGGATTTCAGCCGATAAAGTTTGAATCGTGAAAAGGCATGATAGCTCCCTGGGGGCGCTAAATCACCGATTTATCACATACAGAAGGGCACAAGTATCACATACCAGATGTTCCCTGATGAAACTGTGAACATGTATCATAGATAGCCCACACTGACACATTTCAATAAATGTCATTAATGGCCATACCTTACGACGTCTTGCACAATTTAATGAGATAAAATTTTCATCTAGCTGTGTGGTATTATGTTTGAAGATATACATGTCTCTAGGCATGTAACATGTTCTCAAACAGCAATAGAAGCCAGTCAGTCTGCACGGCAATGTATTCACAAAACTCTTCAGAGGTCTAACGATCTTAGTGTCATGGGTGGAAACAATAATATCTACAGTTACATGTAAACTTCGGTGTGGCATGATAGCTTGATAAAAGACAAACATTGACAGGAACATGTCAGCCCCTGCAAGCCAAAATTTTCACACAAAGTTAGATGGTCCTTGTGTCTTTGGACGCCACTGTATACTCGTATAACGGTATAACATATACAAGTAAGATTTTCTCTGCCGATTGTATTTGAACCAGTTTGATCTTTCAGTTGCACAGAAATCCAGAACATAAATGAAAAGTTTGAACTCATGAATACAGACCTCGTTTAGCAACAAACATTCAGCTAAATTTTAGGTAAAACATACAGCAGAAGCCTGGGTGAGGTTAAAAAATGTTTTAAGTTCAATTAAAAACATATATTTTCCCGACTTAATCTAAACACGAGGTATCAACGAGTGCATGCTTCCAGATTTCCGTATCTTATCAGGTAACTGTCAAGAACATTTCGAAGGAAAATATTGTTTATGGACAGGATAGATAGCAGAGCAGATCAAAAACTGCCCACTGCAATCAACTCTGCGTTTAACTCAAGATAATGCCATGATTAATGAGCACGGACTGGGTCAATGCTTGAATGTGTTTACCTATATTAATACATTTTATGAGCAAACAGTATGCAAACGTGCGATCATAAACCAAGCATCAAGATTTTGTTTATGTTCCTCGTGCATTTCATTGCCGTTCATTTTGTGGGAAATGAAATGACGGTCTTCTTAAAGTGCCGTTGAAAGCTTTAATGACCAAACCAACTGTATACAATCCAGCAAAGCAATGAAGCGTCACTCTGTTATTGTTATTTATGAATCAAACACAAATGGGAATGGGATGCTTTCTGTATCTTGCACTACCCCCACCACATAAAACAACTAATCTCTCCAGGGGGCGTCGGTCATATGGGCAACCGGTACCGACGATAAATAAGCTTAAATAGATATATAGATAGGGAACGGCCAAATACAAATGTAGATCTACAGAAACGTTTTGAAGTAACTCTCCACACCTGGTTTCACAAACAGTTACACGACAATACAGCTGAAAAGAAACATGACGATATTCAGAGGACGTCAGAATGTAAAACAAATTGGAAATACTTATAAATGAACAAGGAAAAATTCTAAATTGAGGGAAGTCTTTGAATATTGTACTTTCAACATAAATTTTAGTCAATTAAAAACATTGAACATGTTGATCTTGTAACGGAACAAACGAAAGAAATTACAAAAGCAAACTTAAGCATACAGCATGGAATGGCCTTCGTTCAAAATGACTTCCCAAAAGAATAGTTCGCGTACTAATGAGGAAGTTTTAACTCTTTACAATGTGGGAAACTCGTCCACATTCGTGGGTTATCTGTAATTAATGATTTTCACGTTATCCTCGCGATAAGCTGCAGGGTCACTTAAGTGTGCCAAGTGCTTTCTTGAGGAAATTCATATTTTGAGCAATTTCCAATCAGCTGTAAAACAGACGAATCCCTTTATATCATCCGAGAAACTTTCATTCGTTTCGATACATTTATACGTTTTCTTTTAAATTATTTTTTAGATTTAGTTAATATCTTTATTCAGATTTACGTAAATGTCAGACTGAAAGAAAAGAAAAAAAAACGAAAAAAACAAAAACAAACAAACAACCTTTTATGACATGTTTCCTCGTGATATGATAAAGCCTCCACGTCTTTGTGACAGAAATACAATCTGGTAATACTTTCATTCTTAACCAAAGCTCATGTGCATGTTAATTCATTTATTTAACTCTCTAACATGTTCAAACGTTAAAGTAAATCGTTCTCAGAGTTTGTTCAGGAATTTGGCAATGCCAGTCACAAACAGCAGCATGAAATTGGTATGAAAGAAGATGCATGTGCACTTTCATCCATTTATTAAACAATTTAAAACAATAAAGACTGTATTCATTTAGTTTGTCTGAGAACTTGTGCATATAATTGGTATAAATGAAGTTGCGGTTTTTTTTGTTTGTTTTATTTTATTTTTCTTATCGCGAAGTATTGATGAAATCAATCTTATCTTGGCATTTCCTGACTTCTATATGAGCACGTGTATTTTCTACAGGTGCATGCACGACGTTTGTCACTCAACCAGAAATGGGCTTATCAGCTTACCTGGGGTGCATACGGGCGAAACGTTGATAGACATGATTATTTCAAAGATGTTTAGGGGTCAATGATATGTAAAGATATATCATATTCATTGATTGATGTATGGCAACGAAGAAATTAAAGCTTTATATTCTATATGAATTGTTAAGACATACATGTCATTGACTTACCTATTACAACCTGTACTTGATACAAAGTTATACTTTTATTGGAACATTTTCTATTTGATAACTACGATACAAGTAAATCAAGATTAAAGGAAAAAGTCTATACGATTTCTAAAAGAGTGTTTCATGTTTTGGCCGAGTCTTCAGAAACCGTTTAACTTAACCTCACCAAAATAATGTTCCTCAAGTCAATGTGAAATATCTTTACGTTTATGTAAAACATATTTGATATAGAACTATCTGCAATATTTGCAATCTCTTAAAGTTTGTAAAGAAGAAAGAAATAGAACAGTAAAAGAGAGTTTCTCACGTTAACATTGAGGAGATTGCGGTAACTGTTTTTCTTTATTTCTTGCCAATTTCCCACAATTTTATCGAGATATGCACAATTTCACTAGCATTATTTTCCAAAGTTTATGTTTTTATAAGTCTAGTGACGAGATACTGCAAACCCGTGAAATTAAGTCGTTGTATTCTTGTGTACAATAAGTATCAGTTTAAGCACAGAGCAAGAAGGGTACCTTAGTTAACTCCTTCAAGTCCTTTAAACTGTCGGTAGTTGAGAGGAGATGAGGTTTTTTTGGCACTTCTGTCTGTCTTTATCACACCGGTAGAGTTGTAAGCTAAGATTTTTTGTTGCATATGTTTCAAGACATTATCATCAGGGAGTCAGAATTCAACTAGTTTCAATCACTTCAAAGTTTAAAAAGAATCCTGTTTTAATTCTAAATCGACAGACGCTTGAACATTTGATACAGTTCATAGAACATTGATATAAGATTATCTTCACCTATAGCTGCTATGTGAACTTCTTGATTTCAGTGACTTTTTGTAACCTTTCATGAAAACGTTCAAGAAAATGTCAAAAACATGACACAGGGTAATTCTTTTTATTGCTGTTTTTTTTGTTTTGTTTTTGTTTTTCATAGTATAAAAAGCCTAGAATTTAGTCGCTCACATAACTGCATGGTAAATACTTAGAAATATAACTAATGTTATCTTTTTAAATACTGAATAATATTTTCAAAATTTGTCTTCGTCTTGTACATATTTTTTTAAATCGTAAGCAAAAAAAGCATAGTCGATATGAAAAGGTGTCTATATGTTATTTTCAAAAAAGTACCGGATTCCACGACTGGACTTGTTTCTATGAAATTCATCTGAAAACTGACATAATTTTTGCATTGTTGTAACCTACCATGTAGATCAACAAATTAAAGGTCAATGTATTCTTCGCGAATTATTACGAAATCATTGATAATAACTTGCCAACTGGTTGACACTTTCATAAAGCCGGAAAATATGGCTGCAAGATTGAGCAAGGTTAGGACATGTCTCGCGCAGGAAATTATTATTTGAAACACAAAGGCCTATACAAGATACATTCATTGCCTTGAATAATAAAACTCTTAATTAGTTCCACGTGGCAACTGACAACAATTACCCTCACAATATGGTCACTCAGATAATTCCCTGTCAATTACGACTAATTCGTTATGCTCCGGTTTCTGGTTCGGTTCATTACGTGACTAATCGCCAAATTACGTAATCTTATCGTAGTTATTATATAGAACCAAAGGTGTAAAGTCTTTGATGCTATCTTGTTGATGAAATTGTTTGTCAAGATCAAACATAGATTTTCCACGCTGATTACATAGATGCAGGGGTTGATTAACTTTTATTGTTACAAGATTTTTAGGGTTTGCTTTGCAACAAATCGAGTGCACGTATTTTCACAGACATATTGCATTAATAAGGGAAATGAAAATGACATTTTATGTCTTTATAATATTTCATCCAAGTGCTTTGTTGTCAAGAATTTAATTGTAAACCTCAACTCTAAGAATTGTTCTGTGTAAAAAAACATTTAACTATGAAAACAATTATATGAATACAAATTCATTGTTCAAATAGAGAGAATTGATTATTTTTTATTTATATATTTCAGCAGTGATTTTGATGCAATTAACATGTAAAGCTTCCCATAAATAATGTCATATCTATATACACAAGGAGACAATAACGCGAGAGTCGCTCTTCTTTTTCCCTGAATAAAAAAACAACATAAAATAATTATAAAACAAGTAATAAAAAATACTGGTAAATACAAACTGTATTCGAAAATTACATACCTTTCATTGTTGGCAATAAATCCATTTGTAAACCGTTGGAATGAATTTTCAAAGATCTTTTTTTCCACACAAAAAACGTATATATAAACACACAGAGAATCAATTAATATCCATCAACAAATCAGTTTCGAATAATGAAGTCATAAAAAACTACTGAAAATGGTAAATCCTGTCCATAATACATTTGAATAAATTTCACCACATTAAAACCGACAAAATCATATCACACATTCTAAACGTCCTTCAAGTTTATAATTTATTCATTTGTTTTAGGAAAAAAATCATTTCAAATAAATGATCATAGTGGTGTTAATCTTTCAATACTAAAATCCTATACACTTAACACTTGCTGACTCCACCGAGCATGTAGTGGATGGCTTCCCGTACAATAAGCATGTGGCGGTAATGACGGAGAGATATAATTCAGACAGGCTTAACTCTAAGCTCGCTTGATTACTGTAAGCCGCTTGCTCCTCTGGTCTATAGCTATACCACCGGCGTGATTAATGCTTGCACATATGTACAGCCTAATGAGAACTGATCGTTATCATATTAAACAAAAGAATGGCGTAATTATGGCATAATTAATTATTAAAATATTGAGATAAAATGATTTTGATGAATGTAAACTGAGATAGTTAGTAACGCAGAAGTTTCCATTGTAGAACAGAACAGAACAGAACAGAACTGTAACTATCTTTAAGCAAAGTGATAACAGTAGAACGATATAAGTCTACAGAATAATATCAAGATGTATAAATTAAGAGAAGTTTTGAGGAGTCAAAAATTGTACTGCTCAAGATTTTTTTTTACTGCCATCATGACTAAAGGAGCTGAAAAAGTTGAAATTTATGAGTCAGCTTTTCTGTTCTTACTTGATTCTATTTATTCCCCTGTCTTGTGTGTAGTAATATACAATCGATTATATATCTGTGTATTTTAATTAATGTTGAGTGACGTCAACGTTTAATGACGTAGTTAATGATGCATGCAGATGGCATTATTTCATGTTACCGTTTATTGTTTGGGATTGTACAGTTTCAGTAAAAATACCACCTTTAACACAGACCGAAAAACAGATACATGTCAGATGGATTTAATTAACAAAAGCAACCATTAAGAAAAAACCCGAGCTCTCTCTAGGCTAGAGAATTGGAGGAAGAAAAAAGGTTACAATGAATGTGACTGCATTCATTACATCACCCACCAGAAAAAAACGACACACACAAGCACGCACGAAAGACAGCACAGTTAAACATGATGTACCGTGTAACATGGTTAAAGGTCACCTTTATAGAGCAGCCAGCTCTCTATAGTAAACGATGTTGTATCACCCCAATGAAAAATGTAATCAACCTCTCAAAAGTCTTTGTTCTCTAAAGGTAAGTCTAGTTACCGACGAGAAATATACGAAGTTACTTTTACTGATTTTCTAAAGCTAATGACTGTTACCAGTCTAGGTTTCACTGTTAGAAGTAGCATCAGCAAATTCAGCCAAAATCGTGGGGCCAAGGGAAAACTACTGTAACAACATTATGAAATAAGGAGATACAATACACAGACCCATCGACATACACTTCTTGTGTCACTGAGCAGCACGCTTACTTATGTTTACTTTTCACACAGGCGTAACGGTCAGCTGATAACCCTTGCATTTTTAAACTGATTTTATCATTTATCTTATAAGCAATCATCTTGTTTGATTATCCCATAAGTACTACTTGAGATATCTCCTCCCATCAAAAAGTTTTCATATATTAGCTGACACCTTCTTTATTTGTTTTTGGCTTTCTGTTGAATTCTTAGCGATTAACCTAACCTATACAAGAGTTACAATGCACATTTTTCAAGTTCAATTCTTTTTCTAGAGTTTTTCGGATGTGAAACATTCTTCAATGTGTGTGGGTGTTTTAAAGTTTGCTACAATATTAGCTGTATTTCAACAAAACTAAACAATCTAGCAACAAGTAACATCTGAACATCCCTTATTTAAAATCCTGGAAAAGTTCAAGATTTAAAAGATCTTTCATGAAAAGAAACAAATCTTTTCATAGTTTCCGTCCAGTTTGGTAATTGGTTTTGGGTTTATATAAGCACAGTTTATTTTCAGAGGAAGGTGTTTTTTCGTATGCACAATACATTGTTTTCCAAAATTGATAACATATCTGATATTCTTTGTCCAGATAGCGTGTGAATCAGGTGACCAAAGAAGTACGTTAAGCATAATTCTAGTTTCCAATTTTTGCATGTCTTATTTCAGGATGGAGAACGACCACCATCCCACTTTTCTTTTATGATTAAGACAAATTTGCAAAGGATTCATGCACAAAAGTTTCATAATCATATTCTTAGCTTTTTGGCAGTTTTTTTTTCTGACAAATGGTGTGTGTGTGTGTGTGTGTGTGTGTGTGTGTGTGTGTGTGTGTGAGAGAGAGAGAGAGAGAGAGAGAGAGAGAAAATAGCTAAATTTCTCCATTTTAAAATGAAAGCTGCACCTGAAGGAGCATTTTTATGGCTGCAAATGCAGAAAAAAAGAAAAGAATTCGGGTAAGTATAAAGTACAAAAATATAACATAATCTTGAGGAAAAGCTTATCTAGGAAACGATTATATTCCAGCATAGATATAATCAAAAATTCTGAGTACATTCGTAGTCGGTAGATACGTTTCTTTTTATAATTATACCTTGTGGTTCAATTTTCTACGAGTTAATTTGCCATTAATCACGTGTTTTACGAGTAATATATCTTATATTTTCTACCATTTCGAACAAGGTCTAACACTTCTTAATTCATATAAGTAGTTTCTTTTCATACGTTGCATGTCTTCGCAAGATTTATGAAGTACATTCGCGTTCTAACGCAAGAAACCAAGACGGATTATAAAGAAGTCATTCTTCAAAAAGTAAGTGTTTCCTCGGGCAAGGTTAACCCTCCCGGATTAACGCCCTCCAAGTGTTCAGAATTACAGCGAAGAAGGCTAATGAAATCTTGTAATACGTTTTATGATTAATTCCTGGGACATCAAAGAAATATTAAAAGAATTTCTTACTCACAGTATGCGCACGATGACAGGTGTTTGTTAGCAATTTCAGGAGCTTGAAATTATAGTCTCTGAAAATGTAATTTGAAAATGTAATTTCAAGAAAAAAACCTTTAATGTAACGTGTTATGAAACGTGTTAAAATATTCGAGAGATCCTCTAATTTTATTTCATAAATTTGCGAAATCAACAGCTGTTAGTTAACTAACAGGTGAAACAGAGATCCAATTTGTTATACCTATATGTTTTTCTGTCAGTTGGAAATCAACATGTTTCACCGATCTTTTGTAGGAAGTATTTTACACGTTGACCAAAAAAAAAAGAAAGGTGTTGTTTTGAAACCCCACTAGATCTATTTAAATGAAAAAAGAAATAGAACTTGCACGGAGGACTATGCAAAAAAACTGTTGACCTGTTCATGAACTTTCTAAGTGGCATCAGTATATATAATAATTTCTGAAAACAAAGTTTCCCTTTTAAAAACCCTTTTAATATATATGCATCAAAAGAACCCGTCGCGGCGGGTTGTGTCGAAAAAAAATCTCTGATTTAATCCTTGTCCATCCAAAAGGCTATTTTTCGGTGAGAAATGGAAAATAAATGATGTACACAATTTGTTCACAATTAAAAAATAGTTTCTACTGCGTGTATTCTGAGGCTGTTAATGGCATTAAATTGGTGATAAAGAACTCGAGAAACCCTTGAGCCAAGAGGCCGTTCTTGTAAATAATGATGTTTTTATTCACTGTTCATAGTTTATACGAGGCGATAACACGTGACTTAAAAGACAGGCTGAGTAGTTGGCCACTTTATTCAATGATCTCATAATTAAATTCCCCTGGTATACATTGCGAAAAAGTGGTTTTGTTTATTTGAGTATTTTTTGCGCAAAAATGAGGGGATAGACTAAAGTGTCTTTTTTTAACGGCGGCATATGTTTACATGAAAGACATAATCTGGTAACTTCTCATAAATAACCAGACGCTTGTAATATTAGGAAAGTTTTTGTTTTATAAAATCCTGTATCTTCTAAGATCATAAGGCTTTTCTTAGGAACTACACACACTTTTATCTATTACTTGATATAAAAAAAATGTTGAGGTGTGGGCAAGGGAGGGGAGTGGGGGGAGAACCAACGTAAACTTAAAACTAAAATGAACAACATAACAACATGGCAATTGTAAGCTTTTTCTCATTTCTTATTATTTTACGCTTTTATCTGTAGGTCGCGTCACTGGTACGTTTGCAAAACTGGCGCGCACGAAATGTTTGTTCCACAGTGATTTTACAGTATTCAAGGAGTGCTCCAGCACAGAAAGGTGACAATTTAAGATGGTCAACGGCGCATATACTGCTCTTCTTCAGAGCAGCTTCCGTCAACTGTACATATATTATTCCTGTTCAGAGCAGCTTCCGAGTGGAACAGCTGGCCAGAACAGTATCGCGAGCGCATCCCAAAAGCGAACATGTTCCTTTCACTTTTAACAGTTTTGAAATACGACATATTTTTGGGATAAGGTTTCGAAAAGCAGGAAATATATCGAGTTAAGTAATAAGCATTGAACAAATGTTATTTAAAGATATACCAGACAGATGCATGTGCATGCTTAGCTAAAGAAAACAAATGCAATAAAAATTCAATGCCGGTGAAAAAAAGAACAAAAACAAAACAAGCAATAAATAAATGGAAAAAAAAACTTATCAACAGGATCTTTTTTACAATTTATAAATAAATTTATATCTCTTAGTTTCTGGTTTCTAAATATGACATCATCACCCACTGTGAAAGATAATTCTAGAAACGTCTAGCAATAACATAAGCCAATCAAAATTTATGAAAACAAACAAATTATGAACTCCATTGATAAAATAGTCTCCAGCCGAGATAACCAGGTAACTATAGAGACAGGTATTTTCTAATTACTGTATTTATAAAGGCGCCTGATGACAATGGTACCTGAAAAAAATTACCTGCTTAAATCTTGCGTAACTTTCCATTTTATGTGAAAATAGAATCGCATGAGGTAGCTAGCATTGAAATGTTCGAAACGCAATAGATATTTTTACAGCTTTCAAAAATATTCTTGCACACTCAAGCGATTCAGCTGCTTTTACAAGATGGTGGATAATTGGTAATGCGCAAAGCCAATGACAACATGTACAACCGGACCTTAAGCGGATTGTATTTCTCAAGGACTCAGAATAATTGTCTCATTCCTTTCTTCCTCTTTTTTGTTTTGATATTTATATTTATAAAGCTTAGAACAAAACATCATGTCAGGGTTAGGTCAGGTAAAGAATGATTTAGACATCGTCGTATTTTTTCAAGTAAAGAAAGATAACTCTTTTTCAAACAAAAATACTGAGTTATCTTTTCTTCCCTGAGATAGTTTACGGAGAAAAATGTAACGTGGGGGTAGCTGAATTCAGCCCAATTCTGTAAGTTTAAAGTTACAATACTTCTGATTGCAATTATTTATGGTATACATTGTGCTATCAGTAGCCTGGCTGCATATTATTGCATTGATACTCTCTATTAGCCACAACCTTTTCCTGTACGTCCAGCAATTCCAGTCAAGAAAAGATAAATCTGTAGTTAGAAAGGGGCTAAATAGTCATTTAGCTGATCATTACTTAAGGAATAGCATCAATTGCTGGTTCTGAAACCAGTCTATGTTACCGGTAGACAGACAAGTGAGTTTCTTTAATACTCCGCCTCATCCAGATTTACTGACGGCTTGTTATTTTGCTACTGATGAAAACTTTATCTACAAAATAAACACGTTTCCTAAAAACAAGAAGGGAGTTATACGTTTCGTCGTTGTCTTGGCTCTTAGATACATCAATTTGCAACAGACTGAGCCCAGCCTAAATGCGCTTATCAGAGCAAGAGAGAGAGTGTGTTTTTATGGCGTACCATTAGGGTTTTTATTGCTAGACCCAGCATCATGATAAAGTTTTTAGCATCATGCAGGGTCATGATAATTATTTTTTAGCATCATACAGGGTCATGACAATTAGTTTCAGCATCATACAGGGTCATGCAAAAAAAAATCCAGCATCATGCTAATTTTTTTCCCTAAAAATGCTGCATCATACAGGGTCATGCTTAAAAAGGACTTTTTACCCTTCGGTGCGTCAGAAAGTATTTAGCATCATGCAGGATTGTTTTTACATGACCCTGCATTATGCTAGCCCCTTAGTGCGTTTCGGTAATGGGCGCCTGTTTATCAGACCAATCAGAATCGATGTTAGATAAATTGATTCCGCTTGAATTGAAGTGAAGTGTTTGTTGATTTTCAATCTGTCGACTGTCAAGAGCAATATAGAAACAAAAAAAAAACAAAAAAAAAAACACACACAGGTGTCAAATGTATTTTGTTTATTAATACATTTCACATACCTTAACTATTTTACCATTTGGTTTTACTACTGTTAATCATGATTTCCTAAGTCGAAGATTATTTTCTGAATAAAAAATAAATAACTTAACCGGAAATAATGTTTTCTATTCTTTTTCATTTCCTGTTGAGTGAGGAATAAAGAACTATTTCGCTATTCCAACGACTTGTAAAAGTAAAGGTTCAAAGCTTGAGTTATTCATTCTAAATTATATGGTACGAGTATTTGCTTGATAATCATAAATCAAGTGAGTTATAGTGAAAAAATAAAGATAAATGGAAGCATTTGCGGCAGTCATATTTTCCATTCCATATTCGCGTTTTGGTGAGGAATAAAGAATCGGTTCTCTATTACATTTTCGACTTATAAAAGTTCAGTTTAAAAGCTTGAGTTATACTAATGGAATGTATTGTACTTGCTTAACTTTCATGAATCATCATGACGACTTACAGTCAAAATAAAGATAAATGGAAGCATTTGCGACGATCACTTAGTTTAATCCCTTTTTGTGTTTGGATAAGGAAAACGGAACTAGTTCAAATGATATTTATAATAGTTTTGGTTCTAAGATTAAATTATTTTTTTGTGAAAACATGTATATTGTATGTGTTCGGTTATCATACATCACATAAGTTACACATGAATAATGGAACAATTTTCGACAGTCATATTTTCTATTCCTCATTCGCGTTGGAATAAGGAATTAACAACTAGTTCCCTATTCTTTTTCTCTTTTTTTTTGACATTAAACATTTTTTATTTGATTTTAAGCTTGAGTCATAAGTCCAGGAATATATTGTATAAGTCTTTTTTATCATTAATCGCATGAGTTTCAGTTAAAATAAAGCTAAATTGAGGCATAAACGACAGCGATTTTTTCTTTCTTATTCGCGTGTGAATCAGTTTTCCATACCTCAACGGAGTTTTAAGATTTATGTATGTGCTTGGTTTAATAAGGAATCCTGTCTCTATTTCTTATTTAACCTGAAATAGTTGAGGATCAAATTCCTTTTAAAATATACTTGATGTGCTCGATTATCAATATCATTGCATATTAGACAGGGTAGATCAGATCTAAATCAGACGTGAAATTATCACAAAAAATAATCTATATGCACGTACAGCCTGACGACATCTATCTTCCATTGTTGGTAGACATTTCTGAAAGTTGTGAGTTTATGTACATGGTGTAAATACATGCTGCCAAATCGAAGTCATAAAATTGATTTTCATAGAATGATTTCAACTACTATGTTCTGAGAAACAAGTTCAGAGGGACCAGACATTTGTAATTTGCTGCGAAATACGGCCCGCTTAGTTGTACTGAAGAATTTATAAAGCCGGATATTTTATGCTTTGTGCGCCACTGTAAATAGTAAATAGTTTACCGTGCAGCTTATGCTGTGCAAAACTAGTAAACATAAAACGTAATTACTCTTATTATTACATACCTTGTTAAGTTTCTAAAATGGACTTATGGTTCTTATGGCTCTTATTCAATAAAACATACCTAATAGAGTGCTCATTAAAATCTTTTTGACTGAAAACTTTGCACTCAAGATTTAAGCTGAAATACTTTTATTTCAAATTAAATACCAATCTTAGTTTAACTTTAAAAAACCAATCATATATTACTATGTGGCTTTAAAAAGGAGGAAAATGTATGCTCTTTGTGGGGTTCGAACTCCTGACCTTTACTTTAAGTTATATTGTAGCTGTTAGCTGAACCTGAAGAAATATTTGCCTAGCAGCCCATCGCCCTAGCGGCTGAAGATATACTTGGTGTATCACATTAGAATAGATTTTTTTGAACTCAGTTCAAACAAACAACAAAGAAATAAAAAGAGATTTGAGGTGTACTTTTGCACATAAAAAGGAGTTTTTGTCACGAAAAGACGTAACTATTTGCTATCTTAAGACTACTAGTGACAAAGAGGCCTTAAATAAACATAGTGCATCAGAGTTGAAACAGTATTCCTGAAATCAGTTCTAACATACGTTCTTAACAAACGGGGTTGAAATTTATTTTTGAAATTAAACAAATTGAATGACGACCAAAAAGTGATTCCTATCTGTAAGCTTCCAACGGCCTAGGATTTAAATCCTATATCGCAGTAAAGTGTATTTCTAAGTCTAAACAAATAGAATAAACAAAAGGTATTCTGGGCGTACTTTTTCAAATTTAAGCAAAAAAAAACCAAGGATAGTTCGTGAAAAGAAAAATGCTATTTGTAGACCACTAGCAGCGTACTTATATAGACGTTGTGTTTCATTGTAAAAGAAGTATTTCCGCACTCAGTTTTTGCAAGTGACATAAGCTATTTATTTCTCACGATTTTTAAAAGAAAGAAAGAATGAAAAAAAGTCAGTCGGTTGCGCGGGCAATCAGCCGGGCGGTCGGTCGATCAATCCGCCAGACAGTGATGATGTGAGCCAACCAGTAAGTAAGTAAGTTAGTAAAATACTAAAGGTAGGTCGGATTAAAATATTCATATTTACTTTCATATTGATGACTGACTGACTGGCCGACTCACCGACCAACCCATCACTCACTCACCCACCCATCCAACACACATTCACTCACTAACTTTTCTTTCCTTTTTTCATTCTGTCTTTTTTTTCTTTCTGTCTTTCTTTCTTTCTGTTTTTCCCTCTTCCTGTTTTCTTTCTTTTCTTTTTTAGATTATGAGAGACACATAGAATATGTTAATTTTTGAAATAAGATAAGAAATAAGTTAAGAAATAATTCTCTATGAAACACAACGCATATCTAAGGCCGCAGGACCGCTTGGCCGCTAGCAGCCTAAAGGTGGCAAATACCCTTACAACTATTATTTTACACAAAAAAACATCATTTTTAAAGTTGCAGTTATACACACCAAAACCCTTTTGTTTATGCTGTTTGTTTGAACTAAGTTCAGAAATACTATTTTAACTGTAACAATCTGGACCGCCAGCAGCCTAAAAAAAAAGCTACAGCTACTCTACATAAAAAAACCTTTTATTTTGAATTAAAGAATGTATACCAAAGTTTTGTTTTGTTTATGTTGTTGTTTAAAGTAAAGATCAGAAAAAAAACTATTAAAACTGTGACACTCTGGACCGCCAGCAGTCTAAAGAGCAAAACAAAATGAAAAACCTAGCAGCCTAAAGATAGCACGTTCTTAAAACCACCTGTTTTGAATATGCAAAGGTACACACAAAACCCCCTTTTGTTTATTTTGTTAGCGGTTCAGAAACCCTTTTTCAATTTTCAAAAGGACAAACCAATCCCCATTTGTTTATGTTGTTTGTTAAAACTGAGGTCAGAAATATTATATGTACTGCGATACAATACGTATAACTTTGATCGCTTAGCCGCCGGGCCGTTGCAGTATAAAATAGAAATTTTTTTTTCATGAAAAATAAACCCCTATTTCTTAAACTTGCAAAAAATACCCATCCCAAATACCTTTTGTTAATGTTGTTTGTTTGTTTGTTTGTCATACATCCTCCAAATCACAATGTGTCTTGAAAATATATGTATAAAATCTATTTTTGTACATGCATTCTACTTACTATTTTAGATTATTTATATCTAGAGGGTATATCGTTCAACATAAATGCAGATCGCACTAAAAGTGTGACACTTTTGATTTCTAAAATTGGGTTATGGTGTTGAAACTGAGATATTAAGAATCTGGCACACCTTATGTTTATTTTCAATTTGACCGCATTGTTAATAGATGGACTCTCGTCCCAGTTGGTATATTTTGTATAATTGTGTAGATTTCTTTAGGACACAAAGGATGACATCTTTTGAACTCCAGACATAAAAGGTTTTCAACATTGTATGGTTAATTTCTATTTACTCTCAATGACAAAACATTAGTTCTGTCATAATATGAGATTAACTATTATCAGGGTTAGCACATTATGAATTTTTATACAGCATGTTTTGAAAGACAGCCACAAAAGTCCGTTACTAGTAGGTGAAATAAGGCATATATGGCTTAACACCTTATGCTCCAGCTGGGACTCAATCCCGGAACCTTCCGAATCAAAGGTGAACGTCCTACCCACATAACTATCGAATATGTCGTTGAGTTTAGATAACTCTAATTAATCCTTATATCGTACTTAACTTTGGACTTATTAATTGCTTCGTTAGTCATTGCGGTGTCAAAATAAATAAATATACTGTTATATTGGGTTTTAACTCACCTGAGCAGAAAGTGTTTAAGGCGAGCTTTTGTGATCGCCATAATTATGTCGTGACTTACAGAGACGTGTTTTTACAATGCGTCTTTGAAATTTCAACTAAGTGTATAATTATGCATAAAGACTTCAACTTTGACTTAGACCTTGACTTACCTGACCTTGACATATTTATCTACTTTTTGTTTTGAAGCTACATCCATAAAGCTTGTACAGTGTGTTTAGTTTTGAAAGAAAATTTTATTACCATTTATACTGACATTGTAATACACTATCAAATCGGACATTTACTTGTAATTGCTGTTCTAATTTTACTCGTGTTAGCGATATAGGACTACCTTGGTCCTCTAATTTTGGATTAGTATGTATAATCATTTTCGTTATAACGCGTCTGTAATTATACTGTGTTTCAAAAGTGGGATGTGTCACAAGTGCTAAGAGTTAAAAAGTGTTTCATGTAAATAGGCAATACTTGATCTATGATAAATGCACATGTTCTCTTTGATTCTGCATCCCTCTACATATCAAAGTGAACATACTCTTCCAACTACAGCTTATGTAGTGATATAAGTTAAACATATTGTATCACAGTAAAAATAGTATTTCTGACCTCAGTTCAAACAAACAACATAAACAAATGGGGACTGGGGTGTCCTTAGGCTGCTAGCGGTCAAAGCGGCCTTAGATATACAAAGCGCATCACAGTTAAAATAGCATTTCTGAACCCAGTTCAAACGAACAAAATAGACAACACGGGTTTTGTGGTGTGTGTGTGGGGGGGGGGGGGGGGGGGGGGGGGTTGCAGGTGAAAAAAAAGGTTGTTTTAAAGAGAACTTACTATCTGAAGACTGCTACCGGCTAAGCTGCCTAGTAGTGTAAAATATACATAGTGTATCACAGTTAAAAAGGTTCTTGTGCACAAAGTTCAGACAAACACTATAAACAAAAATGTTTGGGATATCCTTTTGCAAATTAAAAAAAGGATTTTTATTAAAAGGGTTTTTGCTTTTTTAGGCTGCTAGCGGCTCAGCGGCCTGGTGGCCTATGGTATACATAGTGCATCACAGTTTAAATATTATTCCCGAACTCAGTAAATGCAAACAACATAAACAAAAGGGGTTTCGACGTGTCCTTTTGCAAATTAAAAATAAAAGAAAATAAGATTTCGTGAAGAAAAGTTTTAGGCTGCTAGCGGCCTAGTGGCCGGTATCACCGTTATTAAAGTATTTGTGAACTCATTTGATACAAACAACATAAACAAAAGGGGTTTAGGGTGTCCATTTGTATATTCTAAATAAAAGATTTACATGAAGAGCAGTTGTAGATTTTCAGGCTGCTAGCGACTCAGAGTGTCACAGTTTAGATAGTATTTCTGAGCTTAGTTCAAACAAACAACGTAAACAAAAGAGCTTTGGTAGCTGTTCTTTAATTTAGAAGTATTTTCCTGAAAAGAAGTTTTTCGTGCCAGCAGCCTAACATACACATAGAGTGTTACAGTATAAAAGTATGTCTGAACTCAGTGCAAACACGCAATATAAATAAAAGGCGTTGTATGTTTGCAAATTCAAAATAAAGGGTTTTTCATGAAGAGACGTTGTTAGCTTTTTTCTGTACGGAAAATTGCCGGTATTATATTCCTATATGTACAATTGGAGCGGGGTTAGTGTTATCCAATATTATGTAATTCTATGTTTTGATTGGCTGTTAGAAGATCCGATTATTGCCGAAGCATTACGTATTTTTACGATGTGCTACCGATTGAATCAATTTGTGAAGTTGTGTTATTCCGGAAATCCTCGGAGAGAATCACGTGACTGTCTGGTAATATTGTTTAGGAACATTGAATGTTGTTGTTTTGAAATCTATTAATAGTAACAAGCAACTGATAAGAGATACAGGTAACTTTTTGAAGATTGGCAAAAAATATGGCTGTTAATAAAAATGCAAAACATAGTAATTTTGTTATTACAGTTACAAAGTCATTTTTCATCAAACAGTTCAGTATTTTGTATCACTTAAAAGGTCTGTAAACTTATATTTTATATATTTAAAAAATAATTGTCAAAATTGTTTACATTTTTGTTTTTAAATGGTTAAACTTGGTGCATCTAAGCTGCTAGAAAATTGCTGGAAAATGCTGAAACGACAGGTATAAATTAGTTTAGTTTTCTTTTTCTAAAAGCAAAAATTCATAATCTGTTATATTTTAAAAATATGAATTTAAAGAGCTTTCAAATGATGTAAAATGATACAATGTTTATGTATAATGTTTTCAAATAATAGAATTCGGCTCACGAAGAAAAATGTTATCTAAAGTTTAAAATTCTGTCTTGTTCCCGGTCGTACTTTGCTACGACAGTGACTGTGTCTCACCTGGTCTTTATGTTGAATTATATCAACGTAATCAAAGCATGGTCATAGTTTATTACCATCATTGATATTACAAGTATATTTGTTATTCTTTTCAAGAATGTTTGTTATTCTGTTCAAGCATGTTGTTCCATGAAATTCGTGTTATTTTGTTACTTAACAATAAAGACAAAGTTTCAGTATCATAATTACCACCATTAACGTCAAGAGATATATTGAAATAAAAGGTTGTTGTTGTTGTTCTTCAAAATATGTGCATTAGCTTAGTTATAATATGTCTGAACAGACAGGTCTTCAATTTAAAGATATATATTAAATTTCTTTTATTGGCATCTGCAAAAAAACAGGGTGCTGTACATTAAGGTTCCTAAAAATACAGTTAAAACCCGCACACTCAAATGGACTCAAGTCCATTTGAATTTTCCTTGTTATTAACTTACTTACCTATTGATTTGATGAACGTGAAGTTGGCACATAGATCGCAGCTCTACATCTAGCTCTGCAATCTTATATCAATGCAGAGCTGGGTCGCAGCTCTACATCCAGCTCTGCAATCTTATATCACTGCAGAGCTGGGTCGCAGCTCTACATCCAGCTCTGCAATCTTATATCACTGCAGAGCTGGGTCGCAGCTCTACATCCAGCTCTGCAATCTTATATCATTGCAGAGCTGGTTCGCAGCTCTACACCCAGCTCTGCGATCTTATATCATTGCAGAGCTGGTTCGCAGCTCTACATCCAGCTCTGCAATCTTATATCATTGCAGAGCTGGGTCGCAGCTATAAATCCAGCTCTGCGATCTTATATCATTGCAGAGCTGGGTCGCAGCTATACATCCAGCTCTGCGATCTTATATCATTGCAGAGCTGGGTCGCAGCTCTACATCCAGCTCTGCAATCTTATATCATTGCAGAGCTGGGTCGCAGCTATAAATCCAGCTCTGCAATCTTATATCATTGCACAGCACGGTCGTAGATCTACATCTAGCTCTGCGATCTCATATCATTGCAGAGCTGGGTCGCAGCTCTACATCCAGCTCTGCAATCTTATATCATTGCAGAGCTGGTTCGCAGATATACATCCAGCTCTGCAATCTTATATCATTGCAGAGCTGGGTCGCAGCTCTACATCCAGCTCTGCAATCTTATATCATTGCAGAGCTGGGTCGCAGCTATACATCCAGCTCTGCAATCTTATATCATTGCACAGCACGGTCGTAGATCTACATCTAGCTCTGCAATCTTATATCATTGCAGAGCTGGGTCGCAGCTCTACATCCAGCTCTGCAATCTTATATAATTGCAGAGCTGGATCGTAGATTTACATCTACCTCTGCAAACTTATATCATTGCAGAGCTGTCTCGTAGATCTACATCTAGCTCTGCAATCTTATATCATTGCAGAGCTGGGTCGCAGCTCTACATCCAGCTCTGCAATCTTATATCATTGCAGACCTGGGTCGCAGCTCTACACCCAGCTCTGCAATCTTATATCATTGCAGAGCTGGGTCGTAGATCTACATCCAGCTCTGCAAACTTATATCATTGCAGAGCTGGGTCGCAGCTAAACATCCAGCTCTGCAATCTTATATCATTGCAGAGCTGGGTCGCAGACTTACATCCAACTATGCAATCTTATATAATTACAGACCTAGGTCGCAGCTCTACATCCAGCTCTGCAGAGCTGGGTCGCAGCTCTACATCCAGCTCTGCGATCTTATATCATTGCAGAGCTGGGTCGCAGCTCTACATCTAGCTCTACAATCTTATAATTGCAGAGCTGGGTCGCAGCTCTACATCTGGCTCTGCAATCTTATATCATTGCAGAGCTGGGTCGCAGCTCTACATCCAGCTCTGCAATCTTATATCATTGCAGAGCTGGGTCGCAGCTCTACATCCAGCTCTGCATTCTTATATCATTGCAGAGCTGGATCATAGATCGACAACTAGCTCTGCATTATTATTATCATTGCAAAGCTGATTCCCAGTTCTTTATCTAGGCTATCGACATCTAAATTTGCAATCTATGATTAATACAGATCTGGGTATAATATCTAAATATAGCACACTAATCTTGTATCTTTGCTCTAGGAGAACTGTGTCGTAGTTCGACATCTGGTTGCAGTTTAACATAAGTGCAGAGGTTGATCGTTTATAGATATCTAGCTCTGTTATCAAACATAAGTGCAGAGCTGGGTCGTAGATCGACATCTAGGTCTGCAATCTTGTTTCACTGCAGTGCTGGATCTCAGCTCTACATCTAGATCTGCAGTCTTTTTTTCATTGCAGTGCTGGGTCGTAGACAACGAGCTCTTCAAACATTTGCTTTTAATTCTTTTTACATATTCATTATTCAGTTTCAATTAGGTCTGCAAAATTTTAATGGTATTTCAGTATATCTTCACTGTAGAGCGTTATCTTAATGACGTTTCAGATGAGCATAGTTATTTGACCAAATAGATTTGTAATGGTGTTATTATTATACAGAAACAAAAACTGGAAGGATAGAACTTGTTTTAGTTTTGTCTACTTTTCATGTACAGTCATGTAGGTCTATTTACACTTTTGGCGGCTCTTGCAAAGAAATGTTTGATTTTCTCATATCTGCAAGGGGAACTTTGATCTTTTCCCTGCTTTCTTGCTACCTTGTCACTACGGTGGAAAAGAGGTTATACATGTTTAAAAGTAATGTATTCCGAATAAGATTCGTTTTTTTATCTCGATCCAAAGAAATGCGACGTAGTATATCGTAGTACATTTAACGAGCAACTGAGTCGTGTTGAAACGACATGCAAAGTCAAGTGCATTACAGTCGACTCCGCTTATAACGAACTCAATGGGACATTCAAATATCGTTCGTTATATCCGAAGTTCGCTAAAAGCGAAGTAGCAACAACTTTCGCGGACTTGTTTAGGTGGACAAATTTGCCGTGAAAAAGCATACCTGTCACCGGTCACTTGTGCAATCGGTATTTTACGGCAGTGGTAATTTTATGCGGGGCAATTTATTGTACACTATATTATGCACATGCATTTGTTTTATTGTAAACAAAAGTTCCACAGTTTATATGCATAATTTATACATGTAAAATTAAATTAACACTTATCCCGCCAATTGTTTGTTATTGTTTGGTTAATGTTGCAAGAAGAGAATCGATTATTTGGTAATTATCGTATATTTACAGCATTTACAACAATTTATCAACTGAGGGTGCGAAATACAAACTTACCGTAACAAGTAGGAAATTATGTTTCGTCTATACAGCTGTTTAAGACATCGAATGACTTTTTGATGGCGTTGCCATTTTTACACTGTAATTTTACAAAATCATTTAATACTAGCGAAACAATTATTGCAATACATGTAGTTTGTGAGAACATTTTACCAAAATCTTTATTCCCTGAAGGCATAACTTACCTGTGCAATCACTCGATTAAATAATTATCGGATAGCGGTATTTATGTACTGATCATGAATCGAGCGCATCCCGATTTTCAATTATGACAGTTCGTTTCAACCTAGGAAATTTACGTTTTTGTTTCTCCATTTGGGACTGGAAAAAAATGGTTCGCTATAGCCGAGGAAATTAACGTGTTTTTCTCCGTTTGGGACTTGAAAAATGGCTCGCTATAGCCGAAAATTCGTTATAAGCGAGTACGTAATAAGCGATGTGATTTAACATAAAATAAAGAAGGAATCGGCCTGGGATTTCATAATTAGTTCGCTGTAGCCGATAATTCGTTATAACCGAGTTCGTTATAAGTGGAGTCGACTGTATTTTCAAGATTACAGTAAGATGAGAGACAGATGCGCTCAAGAAGGAATGCATTAAAACAAGAAGTATACACTAACTATGGCTATGAATACAAAGTGCGTAAAAGATTAGTTTTGATGCAAGCATCAAAAGCGGCGCACATATTTTTAAAGTATGGTTTAAATTCACCATAAAATATTATAGTGTTTGTTTTCGATGCTATGAGCAAAATTATTTACTGCTGGGTTGTAACATTTTTGACAGAATTCATGAACTGTTTGTCTTATTGGTTGTTTATGATTTTTCCTTTATATCTAACCAGCAAGTATCAATTTCTCCACAAATGAATGACTTTCTCCACTGTCTCTAACATGAGTCTGAGACAGTGGTGAGAGACGAATGACCTTAAGGCAAAACGTTCGAGATCAATCGTCACAGAGAAATTTACACTCATTCCAGTGATCGAACCTTTGATTCTTAATACATAAGATTGCAGAGCTGGATGTAGAGCTGCGACCCAGCTCTGCAATGATATAAGATTTCAGAGCTAGATGTAGATCTACGACCCAGCTATGTAATGATATTAGATTGCAGAGCTGGGTGTAGAGCTGCGACCCAGCTCTACAATGATATAAGATTGCAGAGCTGGATGTAGAGCTGTGACCCAGCTCTGCAATGATATAAGATTGCAGAGCTGGATGTAGAGCTGCGACCCAGCTCTGCAGTGATATAAGATTGCAGAGCTGGATGTAGTTCTGTAATTATATAAGATTGCATAGCTGGATGTAGAGCTGCGACCCAGCTCTGCAATGATATAAGATTGCAGAGCTGGATGTCGAGCTGCGACCCAGCTCTGCAATGATATAAGATTGCAGAGCTAGATGTAGAGCTGCGACCAAGCTCTGCAATTATAAGATTGCAGAGCTGGATGTAGAGCTGCGACCCAGCTCTGCAATGATATAAGATCGCAGAGCTGGATGTAGAGCTGCGACCCAGCTCTGCAATGATATAAGATTGCAGAGCTAGATGTAGAGCTGCGACCCAGCTCAGCAATTATAAGAATGCAGAGCTGGATGTAGAGCTGCGACCCAGCTATGCAATGATATTAAATTGCAGAGCTGGGTGTAGAGCTGCGACCAAGCTCTGCAATGATATAAGATTGCAGAACTGGATGTAGACATGCGACCCAGCTCTGCAATGATATAAGATTTCAGAGCTAGATGTAGATCTACGACCCAGCTATGCAATGATATTAGATTGCAGAGCTGGGTGTAGAGCTGCGACCCAGCTCTGCAATGATATAAGATTGCAGAGCTGGATGTAGAGCTGCGACCCAGCTCTGCAATGATATAAGATTGCAGAGCCAGATGTAGAGCTGCGACCCAGCTCTGCAATTATAAGATTGCAGAGCTGGATGTAGAGCTGCGACCCAGCTCTGCAATGATATAAGATTGCAGAGCCAGATGTAGAGCTGCAACGCAGCTCTGCAATTATAAGATTGCAGAGCTGGATGTAGAGCTGCGACCCAGCTCTGCAATGATATAAGATTGCAGAGCCAGATGTAGAGCTGCGACCCAGCTCTGCAATTATAAGATTGTAGAGCTGGATGTAGAGCTGCGACCCAGCTCTGCAATGATATAAGATCGCAGAGCTGGATGTATAGCTGCGATCTAGCTCTGCAATGATATAAGATCGCAGAGCTAGATGTAGAGCTGCGACCCAGCTCAGCAATTGTAAGATTGCAGAGCTGGATGTAGAGCTGCGACCCAGCTCTGCAATTATATAAGATCGCAGAGCTGGATGTAGAGCTGCGACCCAGCTTTGCAATAATATAAGATTGCAGAGCTGGATGTAGGTCTGTAATTATATAAGATTGCAGAGCTGGATGTAAGTCTGCGACCCAGCTCTGCAATGATATAAGATTGCAGAGCTGGATGTAGAGCTGCGACCCAGCTCTGCAATGATATAAGATTGCAGAGCTGGATGTAGAGCTGCGACCCAGCTCTGCAATGATATAAGATTGCAGAGCTGGATGTAGAGCTGCGACCCAGCTCTGCAATGATATAAGATTGCAGAGCTGGATGTAGAGCTGCGACCCAGCTCTGCAATGATATTAGATTGCAGAGCTGGATGTAGAGCTGCGACCCAGCTCTGCAATGATATACGATTGCAGAGCTGGATGTAGACATGCGACCCAGCTCTGCAATGATATAAGATTCCAGAGCTAGATGTAGATCTACGACCCAGCTATGCATTGATATTAGATTGCAGAGCTGGGTGTAGAGCTGCGACCCAGCTCTGCAATGATATAAGATTGCAGAGCTGGATGTAGACATGCGACCCAGCTCTGCAATGATATAAGATTTCAGAGCTAGATGTAGATCTACGACCCAGCTATGCAATGATATTAGATTGCAGAGCTGGGTGTAGAGCTGAGACCCAGCTCTGCAATGATATAAGATTGCAGAGCTGGATGTAGAGCTGCGACCCAGCTCTGCAATGATATAAGATTGCAGAGCCAGATGTAGAGCTGCGACGCAGCTCTGCAATTATAAGATTGCAGAGCTGGATGTAGAGCTGCGACCCAGCTCTGCAATGATATAAGATTGCAGAGCCAGATGTAGAGCTGCGACCCAGCTCTGCAATTATAAGATTGCAGAGCTGGATGTAGAGCTGCGACCCAGCTCTGCAATGATATAAGATTGCAGAGCCAGATGTAGAGCTGCGACCCAGTTCTGCAATTATAAGATTGTAGAGCTGGATGTAGAGCTGCGACCCAGCTCTGCAATGATATAAGATCGCAGAGCTGGATGTAGAGCTGCGAACCAGCTCTGCAATGATATAAGATCGCAGAGCTGGATGTAGAGCTGCGAACCAGCTCTGCAATGATATAAGATTGCAGAGCTGGATGTAGAGCTGCGACCCAGCTCTGCAGTGATATAAGATTGCAGAGCTGGATGTAGAGCTGCGATACAGCTCTGCATTGATATAAGATTGCAGAGCTAGATGTAGAGCTGCGATCTATGTGCCAACTTCACGTTCATATTGATTTGCTAACTCACTTACTGTCTATCCGATAGATCGACCGGCCGCCCGGCCGATTGACCGACCGAACGACCGACTTCCTTCCTTCCTTCCTTCTCACATTCCTTCCTTCCTTTCTTTCTTTTTTCCTTCTGTCTTCCTTTCATTCATTCATTCTTTCTTTCTTTTGAAATCATGAGAAATAAATAAATTATGTCGTTTGTTAAAACTGAGTGCAAAAATACTTCTACTTTGAAATCCGTTGCGCAGCGTTAGTCTACAAATAGAATTTCACGATCTATCCTTGCATTTTCTTCAAATTTGCAAAAAAAAAAACGCCCAAATAACTTATGTTTATTCTATCTGTTAAAACTCAGATATGCATTTTACTGTAACATACAATGTAAATCCAAGGCCGCTGGCAGCTTACAGATAGCAAGCAATGTCATTGTTAAATTTCAAAAATAAATTCCAAGACCTTTTGTAAAGAATATGTGTTACAACTGAGTTCGGAAATACGGTTTCAACCCTGATACACTATGTATAGCTAAGGCCGTTGGGCCGCTAGCAGCCTCAAGATAGCAAATACGTCTTTTCGTGAATAAAAGATCTCTTTTTTGTATGCTGTTTGTTTAAACCGAGTTCAAAATTACTCTTTTAATGTGACACACCATGTATATTCTAATCCGCTTGGCCGATGGGCTGCTAGGTAAATATTTCTTTTCATAACCTTTTTTTAGTTAGCAAAAACAGCCGAAACCCCTTTTACTGATGTTTTTGATTACACTGAATTCAAAGAATCATTACTTGTTTCAAAAGACAGGCCACAAGCAGCCTTCAGATAACAAATCATGTAAAGACGCTTTTTCTTAATTCTCAAAAGTACACCAAACCCCTTTTGTTATTGTTGTTTGTTTAACAATGTTTATCTTAGGCCATTAGGCCGGTCGGCTGCCAGGCCGCTACGGTTAGGTCGATGGACCGCCAGGCGCTGCGGTTAGGTCGCTAGGTCGCCGGGCCGCCAGCTTCACGAAAATATTACCCAATTTATCAGTATTTTCTTGAAGAATATTGTAAAATGTTTGTGTTTTATGTTTGCAGCATAGACTAACCGGTGTCAACGCAGAGACCACCGATAAAGGATATATGTAGAAAACGTTAATTACAAAAACCCGAGGTACACTTTTGAACTTCAAAAACCTTGTAAAAAGAAACATCAACAGGCAACAATAACATTCGCATAAATCGTTTATTTAGAAAGCCCTTTAATCTGTTGACAAAACATTTTTTCTTTTAATTTGAGTATGAATTTAAAAAATATATACAAATGGCAAAACTATTTTTCATTTCCAGAAGAGATATTGCTGAAACACTAAAATGTTAGATAGTTAATTCGTTTCTACATGTTTTACAATAATAAAAATTGAAAAAGGTATTACATGATGATCCGTTTAAGCACAATCTCGTAGGAAAACACTCATTACATGACCCCAAGTCAGCGGTATTCAACGCAATCACTGGAACAAGTTTGTATAACAGAGCCCATTTCAGCTAATTAATTTGATCATTCCGTTATCAGTTCGAGAATTTAGAAGCAGATTGAGTACTACATTGAATATTCCTTTCTCCCGGGGGTAGCCAATTTAGACATTTTCCTGATCAGATTTTGCAATTTCGGTTATAATCAACTGCAAAGTAAACAAAAGGCATACATTATGAAATAACTTTCTTTGTGGAAGTGCATTGCTTTTGTTTTGTTTAAGCAAAGATTAGACAATCATGATTAAATTTAGCCGTCATATTACTCAAAATAACGTTAACAAAGTCAAAGAAAGTGCACACGACATATATGCAACTGTAACGACACCAATCTCATTAAAATCAGATTTAGTATATTGGTATATTTCGCTAACTGATCTCAGATAGTAGAGGAGCACAAATTAGGATATGATTTTAATGGGATTGTAAAAACACTGGAAATGAACACGATTTTTGTATAATAATGTCTGTTACTTAAAGGATTAAAAAATATGTTTATTTTTATCCCGATCACAGTTTTTGAACTTTTGTTAAACAAATGTGCTTTGTAACACATGTAATACATTCACTGCTTCGACTCCTTCATTGCACGCGTATATATAACCTTATGGTGTACATACAATAAGTTCTGTAAAAGGCTTGTCTATGTTAAATTCCAGTAGTAGGTACATCTGTTCTGTTAAAAATGTTATTTGGAAATTACAATTTGTTCTTATAAACAATATATATCAGCTCGTGAAAACCAAGTTATCTAACACCAATCCTGATTTACCAGACAAACGCGCGTACTTTTCGGCTAGCATAATGCAGGGTCATGTAAAAACAATCCTGCATGATACTAAATACTTTCTGACGCACCGAAGGGTAAAAAGTCCTTTTTAAGCATGACCCTGTATGATGCAGCATTTTTAGGAAAAAAAATTAGCATGATGCTGGATTTTTTTGCATGACCCTGTATGATGCTGAAACTAATTGTCATGACCCTGTATGATGCTAAAATATAATTATCATGACCCTGCATGATGCTAAAAACTTAATCATGATGCTGGGTCTAGCAATAAAAACCCTAATGGTACGCCATATGTTTTATCATAATTATGCTTTGATGTGCCATTGCTTACGGCGGTAATACTATCATTTTGTAATACATTTTCCCAATTTTATCATTTTCTTTGAATAAATGTTGTTAATGTAGGCAAAAGATGAACGCCTTGGCGCAGATTATCTAAAGATATAAAAAATTCTGTACAGAATCTATAGACCGTCTTGACTTAAAAACTTGACTGAAAAAAAAAAGAACAAAAAACAACAACAATAAGAACAACAACAAAAACAAAAAAAAGAAAAAACTTAATAGTGTAGATCTAGTTGCATTCTTATTTTTTACCCTCGTTTAACTTTAGAAAAATTGCTTAAAAATGCACAGCTCTTTTTCTCAGAATTTTTTGTCAAACTAAATACTTATTTATCTTCAAGATTATTTTGACATCTTTTCGATAACTTTTTAAAGAGAACTTTGCATTTTCACCTTTTAATGGATAACTGCATGGAAAGTTTGAAACTAAATGTATGTTTCCTACTGGATCGTCGCGTGGGCGAATTTTTTCTGTGAAAGAACATTTATCAGTGCTTTTAACACACTAAATTTTGTCCAATCGCCTAATTTGCCCAGTACTGAAAAATAGATTTTCGAAATGTTCAAGGATTTTGATATAATATGTAAGAGGGCATGAATGAGCTTTTTTACCAAAATGAAAGACATACCTGTGTATACAATACTAGAGTCATGTACCATGTTTACTTATGTCAGTGGTCATGCATATATGTAATGCAATGATTCCGGAAATCACTGCAGGATTTGTAATTATAGGTCATTGGACACCACTATTACAAATTTGTCTCATCAGAATAATCATAATGTACTGATTAAAATGGTTTTACTACAAAATTTGATTAAATATTACAATTTGATTAAATATTCCAATTTCTTCGATGTTGTTATTCTAAATAAAACTCTCTCCTCCACGTTTTAACATGTTGCGTAACACTTCCTCACTTGATGATTACGTCATGAACAAAATTCTTTGTCATTGAAGTGTAGTAAAATTGAAGTGAATTTAGGTGACCTAATGCATTAACATTGGTTTCACTGGAATGGAAATCAATATTTATTTTCATGTTGGGATATTGTTTGAAAAATAATAATATGGCATGTCCATTAAGCAGAATTTTGTGTCTGCTTATAAATTATTATCCAATGAAATGTCAAAGATCCATAAATCACGCCTTATGTATGCAAATTAACCAAAGGGATAACCGGTCCAGATTAGTGTAAAAATGTATTAATGTAGTAGCAATGCATCATTTTTTCCCACTTCTACCAAATTTATATATAATGTTCTAAAAATATCGCTAATATCAAAAATATGCCGCAGGCACGCGACCAATTATTTTTGTTAATTCGTATTATTAAACATTCTAACACGACTTAAAAATAGCCTATATATACAAAGAAGAAAATAAACTCGGGTTATCCTGCAGTATACCACGCGCGTGCGCTTGTTGTTTTGGCTGTTCCGTGAAACACCGTCACCCCACGTATAAAATTTTTATGAATAAAAGTGACGTGATGTTTGTAAATACTACCGAAGGTATCGTAGTATTACCGGCGTACAACAACAACAAAGTTCGGCTGCAAAATGGCACAAAAAGCCAATTTACTGCAGTGCAAATCCATTTGAAAAATAATAGCCGAGCAATGTTTTCTGTCAATAATCCATGTAAATGTTACTTGTATTTACATTAAAATTCACACACGTATGCCGACTTTCGTGTAAGCGACCTTGTCACGTTTTACATATGCTATTTTTTAGCATCTGAAAACATGAACATCTTTTATTTGTTTGAACATTTAATTTATCAGTAAATTGCAATTTTAGTTCGAAATAAATAAATGAAATTATCAACTGATGAAAAGTGTGTTATTTATTTGTTCATTTATTGGATTGATCAACTTATTATGTGGAAGCCAACTATGACATTTATCGAGGGAGGAAATTTTAACGGCCAAACCCAGGCGTACCGCGCAAGTGTTTTTACGATCGTAAGAAGTAGTTAACACTTATTTCACAATGTGGTTTATTGTTTGGTCGTGTAAGAATCGAAATAATAAGTATACAGTTGTGGTTTATCGTAGAATAACCTACGTTTTTCGTTCTTATGCGAAACAATATATCACTCAGGACTGCGGCCTTCGTGATATATTCCTACGCATAAGAACTCAAAACGTGGGTTATTCTACGATGAACCACGCCTGGATACTTATTATTTCTTAATTTACCTATTTAATGATCAACATTAATTTTCAACGAAATACAAAGCATCTCTCTGAACCGTGTGGTTAGACGGACCTGATTAATTAAATTTAATTTAGTTAGTACACATTAACCAAAGTTAGAAGAAATTTGAAAAATATTGCAATGTGATTGGATAAAAAATAATGTTGATCATTAAATAAATTTTGCTCATTCCATCAAAATTTCAAATTATTTATTTAAACAATCATCAATGTATATTCACGATGTTAGCTTAACTTGTTGAATTTTTAAAGTACCTGCGGAATTTTGTAAAACTGTCTTATTTGGTTATATATTCGCTCATATGAAAATTTTGAGGCAATAAATTTGTGTCCAATGACCTTTAAATCTCACTAACTTTATTCATGATTTTTTTACGTTTAAATAACGTCTCACCCAGGTTCTGAGTAAAGATGGATTTCAGGTGAATCATTTTGAAATCATTTCTAACTTACAGTCTATAACTCTGTGACAGCTCTCATTTTTCTCAGGGAGAAAGTTAATGGTGCGCGGCACCACAGCGGTGTAGAGCTGAATATAGCCTATGATAAATGGTCCTAGTATAAGGCTGTAACTTCTGTTTTCATTGGCAAAACAGACGCGCATTAGCTCCACCATTATAAATTATAGGATGCCATAATTATACAAAGAACCTGGTAAGCTGAGGCATTATGGAAAACAAGTTTTAGATATTTCAAAATCTGTTTTAAACGACCACTTGCTAAGTTTAATTCAGAAAACAGCAACATAGGCGAATTCAACATGCACCGCGAATAATTATGTGTATCAATAGTTCAAGTGCATCCGAGTAATTTTTGGATAATTTAGAAAGCATAAGCGCGCATGTTTTATCATGGAATAAATTAAGAAAGATGCGGTAATGACGTACCTCGCACCAGTTGACATGAAGTACAACCATTGCAAATAAGTTAAGAATATACATCTTGCATTGTAACAAAAAGCCCCAAAAATCAATGTGGCGAATGATTTTAAATAGCGTACCGGTAAACTTAAAAAAAACCGGTCTCTATACAAGATAGCAGTCCTTTAAAAAGCTGGCTTTGTGTTAGTTATACAAAGTAAACTTAATGTTATACGCAGAATATAACATGGTAACTGGTGAGTCAATGAAGTCATTCAATTTTTACTTCTTAGTTGAGGTTAAAGATGAAACTAAGGTAAAACATGGAACTGAAGAGAACGGAACTGAATCTTTATCTACAACCTGAACATACAAGGTCACACGGAAATGTATAACAGCATATCTTACCACACGATAAAATACAAAAAATACATTGTTACACAAGACATTATATATTCTGGTTGAAAGGTCAATAAAAATACATTGGGGTATAAATATCCTAAAAAAAATAATAATTTCAGGAGATCATAAAATTATTTTACCATACAGCATTTCACTAACATCACATTTATTATAACTAATTAACAATCTCTTTCATTTTATACTCTCAGTTATAGTCTAGTCTTTCTTCTGTCAATCAACGGGCAGTGTTACAGGAAAAAGGACCACCCTACAAAGAAACAAAGAAGACGCGTAAACTCACAGCATGAACACTTGCAATTATTCGGCGTTATCTACTTTTTGGATTGGTTAATGAACCTAATCACTAGAAAAAAGAACAAAAGGGTTATTTGATAATATCTACGGACAGTCTATAATCACAATGTGAAGACAGATTCAAAATGTAACGACTGCAAATAATACTGGAGTTGCTAGGATCACCCAGGGGGTTAGGAGTATAATGACCACAAAATCAAAGGTCAGGAACCTTGGTCAGATACGATTTTATTTTGTCATTTAAATGCCGCGTCTAATTTTGCTGAAATTAAACATATGCCCCAAGCCTGGGTTTGCTCTCTGCATGCTGTCGTTATAACAGTAACTTTACGTGGCCATGTGCAAAGAAAATTTAAAATAATAACTAGAGCAAACTTCATTAGTTTTTACCGTAATTATTTTGGTTCCCGGCAGCGAAGCAGACGAAGGGTTATAAATGTAAGCTAAGATGAACTAAACCAATTTAAACATAATTAACATAATAATTATCTTCTCGTAATATAAACATGTTTGTGTGTTTTCTTACATTTAAAACAGTTTGAATAAACATTATCTTAGGTTATGCAAGGACAACTTGAGGGCCATTGGGAGCTAACCGAGTAAGACCATGAACAGACTGTTTCCTTCAATGAAAAAACGTCAGGCATGCTTATCAGGTCTTAATTGTTTCTTTCTAAGATATTGGTACTTCTTTCTAAATCCTTCGAATGACTGTATCTTCTAATACAGAACGCATGCTAATAGTCCATGCAACCGCAGAATCACTGTATACATTTGCCTGTGTTTACCTCCAACTATCAACAATTATAATCAAAATGAATTAGATTTAGATTTCTGGAAATACACAGCCAGGCACGTGCAACACACAGGGATAGGACGGGTTGCGGTCAGAGATTCGTTTTAATTACCAATCGTAATTCTATTTACATATAAAACACATGTAGAGCATATGTTCTTGTAATCAAAACTACCACCTCTCGGTTTGGTTTTTTTCTGAATGGATTGCAGGTTTAATCGAGAGGCAGACTGATTATCAAACCATTACAAGCTAAAGTTATCTTTCTCTAAAATATATCTTATAGTTCTGACCGAAAAGTAAGCGCGAAAAAAATCTCTCAGCCGAGTGACTTTTAGCGAATTCTTAATAGATAAAAAATGGTCACATGGCATCAGTTCTAACTCTACTTTTTCCAGATTATTTGTCAACTTCAATTCAACATACTCAATGGATTTAGCTGAAGTGTAGACGAGACTAGAAAATCTCATTACTAATTCTAGAGAAACCATGATATCCGGCACCCATCGTCCGCTGTAAACCTTCTCCGAAACACTTCCCCTCCTAAATATCCATATCAAAGTGATAATACTTCACAAAGAAATCTTCAGATTTCCCCTACCCATTCTGGAATCCTTCCAGTAACTTGCAGTAGTAACAAATAGACATATAAGTAAATAACCGTTGAAACCGACAAATACTGAACTTTCAACAGTCTCGTTTTCAAAACCACAAGGACCAAGTTGCAACCCTTTGACTAGACTGGCTCCAGTCCTTATGTTTTGATTTCAATTTATGATCTTCCTTGTTTGTAGACTTTTCTATTTTCTTACTCCTGAACATAAGTGCCTATCAGTATGAAGTGAGAAGTCAGTGTAGTGATGATGATGATGTGAGTTTTATGAAGGTCCACCAAGCCTTTCAGCACTAGTGGTCGGACCCCGACATGTCTCCCAGCATGTCTAAAAGTAGTTTAATTTTGAAGTCTAAAAGGGAGAATGTTAAGGTTTTAAGCATTTACGGTAATTGTTAATGTTTTTTTTGAGCCAAAAAATTAGGTCAGACACGTGACCAATGAGGTCAAATGGTGCCTAACCCATTAGAAAGTCTAGACGTCGATAGCAATTTTGGTCAAGCAGGATATATTGCACATAACGCTCATATTAAAAGAATGAAAATTTTATTTACATTGTCGCTATGTTTAATATATCCATTGCATGAATAGTAGCTTCAGCTCATAAATTTACATGTGGGTTCTGTGTATTGAGTGTGATTGAGGGGGGGGGGGGGGGGGGGCTTGAGACTATTTTTGGCTATACAAGGTTTAGGATCTGGACTTTAGTGTGTATGGAGGGGTTTGTCTGAAGCTACATTCATGTGCTTGAAGTGTCTAAATGGAAGTAGAAGGAAGAGGGAGGAGCCAAGGACTAGGTGTAGTCGGATGTCCAACCGACCATCGGATTTCTAACCGATTTGCCCGCCATCCACATGGTAGGTGTCTCGACTGGAGCAGCAACAACAACGGCCCAGAGCCTTGAGGATCTTCTTCATCGGTCTTCTTCAACCAGTCTTCAGTCCTCCCCCCGACGTCAGCAGGGCTCGGACGCGTAGAATGGCGTTGACCTCGTCTGCTTCATATAACCGGATCTTCGCCAAACTAAACGGGTTTCAGACCAGTCACGCGTGCCTGCGTTGTGCGCTTTGCCTTGCGCTATAAAGACCTTACCTAACAATTTAAGTGATTTTTGTTTTTTGTTTGTTTTTGTTTGTTTTCTGTTTGAAAACCCGCGAAGTCAAAAAGTAGGAAAAGAGAGAGAGAAGAAAAAAAAAAAAAAAAAAAAAAGTTTTAGTATTTTAACTTAAAGAATGATTTTAAAAGATATATCAGATTTATGTCTAATTGGACTTTATAAGATATAATAAAAACACACATCTACAGAAAAATTAATAAAAGAAATAGAAAAAAAAAAAAAAAAAAAAAAAAGCAATACACAAAAAAACACCGTTTGCTTTTGGCTTCAGAAGAAGATCTATTTGTTAAAGTATCCCTGGGTGTCTAACCAGTACTAGCTTTTATGTGTTAATTAAATTAAATTTTTTTTTTTTTTTTTTTTTTTTTTTTTTTTTTTTTTTTTTTGTCTGCAACTAACAACAGTTGATCAGACTTTGGACCTTAATTATATACATAGCTGAAATATGTGAGAAGTCAGAATGTCTGCAACTAACAACAGTTGGTCAGACTTTGAAATATTTTAAGTTCGCGGTTTAGTCTGCAACTAACAATAGTTGGTCAGACTTTGTAATATTTTAAGTTAGCGTTTTAGTCTGCAACTAACAATAGTTGGTCAGACTTTGAAATATTTTAAGTTCGCGTTTTAGTCTGCAACTAACAATAGTTGGTCAGACTTTGAAATATTTTAAGTTCGCGGTTTAGTCTGCAACTAACAATAGTTGGTCAGACTTTGTAATATTTTAAGTTAGCGTTTTAGTCTACAACTAACAATAGTTGGTCAGACTTTGAAATATTTTAAGTTCGCGTTTTAGTCTGCAACTAACAATAGTTGGTCAGACTTTGAAATATTTTAAATTCGCGATTTAGTCTGCAACTAACAATAGTTGGTCAGACTTCTGTCCCTAGTTTTTCCTATGTTATGGTATTTTCCGGTTTTTAAGTATACTGGTAGAGTACTAATGGATCATACGTTTTATTACACCTACAACAACAACAACAACACCTATAGAGAGATAGCTTTTCTTTGTTCATTTCTGGTAATGATAAGCTGCATTTAGGGTGAGATCTACCGTTATTGCTCCCTCTTATTTATCCTTCTAGTAGCGAAAGCGAAACCGAAATTATACTAGATTTAACAAAATATTTGGGAGATTTAAGATAAATGTTTACCTTGTAAAGGCGCATTTTTTTTATATTTGGCTGAAAAAGCGGTACAATCCTTATTAAAACTTTCGCGTGTGAGCTCCAGTGTATGTATAAAGGAGGATCGGCGTACACTGGGTTGGATCCATGTATTTATCTGACTTATAAAAATCTCTATTATAACTAATTAACAATCTCTTTCATTTTATACTCTCAGTTATAGTCTAGTCTTTCTTCTGTCAATCAACGGGCAGTGTTACAGGAAAAAGGACCACCCTACAAAGAAACAAAGAAGACGCGTAAACTCACAGCATGAACACTTGCAATTATTCGGCGTTATCTACTTTTTGGATTGGTTAATGAACCTAATCACTAGAAAAAAAGAACAAAAGGTTATTTGATAATATCTACGGACAGTCTATAATCACAATGTGAAGACAGAGTCAAAATGTAATGACTGAAAATAATACTGGCGTTGCTAGGATCACCCAAGGGGTTAGGAGTATAATGACCACAGGATCAAAGGTCAGGAACCTTGGTCAGATACGATTTTATTTGGTCATTTAAATGCCGCGTCTAATTTTGCTGAAATTAAACATATGCCTCAAACCCCTGTTTGCTCTCTGCATGCTGTCGTTATAACAGTTACTTTACGTGGCCATGTGCAAAGAAAATTTAAAATAATAACTAGAGCAAACTTTTCATTAGTTTTTACCGTAATTATTTTGGTTCCCGGCAGCGAAGCAGACGAAGGGTTATAAATGTAAGCTAAGATGAACTAAACCAATTTTTTAAACATAATTAACACAATAATTATCTTCTCGTAATATAAACATGTTTGTGTGTTTTCTTACATTTAAAACAGTTTGAATAAACATTATCTTAGTTTATGCAATGACAACTTGACGGCCATTGGAAGCAAACCGAGTAAGACCATGAACAGACTGTTTCCTTCAATGAAAGAACGTCAGGCATGCTTATCAGGTCTTAATTGTTTCTTACTAAAATATTGGTACTTCTTTCTAAATCCTTCGAATGACTGTATCTTTTAATACAGAATGCATGCTAATAGCCCATGCAACCGCAGAATCACTGTATACATTTGCCTGTGTTTACTTCCAACTATCAACAATTATAATCAAAATAAATTAGATTTAGATTTCTGGAAATTCACAGCCAGGCACGTGCAACACACAGGGATAGGACGGGTTGCGGTCAGAGATTCGTTTTAATTACCAATCGTAATTCTATTTACATATAAAACACATGTAGAACATATGTTCTTGTAATCAAAACTACCACCTCTCGGTTTGATTTTTTTCTGAATGGATTGCAGGTTTAATCGAGAGGCAGACTGATTATCAAACCATTACAAGCTAAAGTTATCCTTCTCTAAAATATATCTTATAGTTCTGACCGAAAAGTAAGTGCGAAAAAAATCTCTCACCCGAGTGACTTTTAGTGAATTCTTAATAGATGAAAAATGGTCACATGACATCAGTTCTAACTCTACTTTTTCCAGATTATTTCTCAACTTCAATTCAACATACTAAAAGGATTTAGCTGAAGTGTGGACGAGACTAGAAAATCGCATTACTAATTCTTGAGAAACCATGATATCCGGCACCCATCGACCGCTGTAAACCTTCTCCGAAACACTTCCCCTCCTAAATATCCCTATCAAATTGATAATACTTCACAAACAAATCTTCAGATTCCCACTTCCCATTCTGGAATCATTCCAATAACTTGCAGTAGTAACAAATATACATATAAGTAAATAACCGTTGAAACCGACAAATACTGAACTTTCAGCAGTCTCGTTTTCAAAACCACAAGGACCAAGTTGCAACCCTTTGACATGCGTATTATATTTTGTCTAGTGGATCTCCACTTAACACCTACAAATAACACAGTTTTTTGTTGTTATTGTCCATCAGTTAAGGATAAACCATGGCTATTAAATAGCATTTAAACGTTATGAAACACCCCCATACGCTATGAAAACTAGCTTTGTCTCAGTTTGCCGACGATAAAAAATTACAAAGGCAGATTTACAATCAATTGCAGCTGCACGTGATAAAAACTGCATGAGAATCTTTATAATACGCTTAAACGTTCTTCTGTCAATATTACACAATAAAGACGATTTATTGCAATGATAAACAATTTAAAGAACAGATTTAAACAAAAGTAGCATGTTTGTATCAGGGGAGGAAAGAGATAAAATTGTCAAGTTGAACATTAATGAGTGTGGAACTTATGTGAAGCCTACCATCTGGGATGGTAAAAAGTAAAACTCGAGATTCTGAAAGAAATTGATAAACTTTGGAGTAGATGCATCTGTATGGAAAGTGATACGTTAGCAGGGCTGATAAACTGTGCACCTGTCACATTTAAATGTTACTGCATGCACTGATCTATAAAATTACCCCTCGGAAATTAATTTACCGCAGTGAAAGAATAAAAATAAAAGAAATTCCATAAAATGTTTAAATTAAAACGGTTTCAATTAATTCAAACTTGTTCCCCATCACAATAGTTGCAATCGCAAATTATTGCGACTTGTATCTTAAGTACGTTTGTTGAGTAAGCTTTAGGGGTCCAGCTAGTACAAAATCCTCCGGCAGGACTCGCACACACGAGCGTCGGTATAATATTTCGATAGTTCATGCCTATATTATTACTCATTCTTAATTTCGAATGCATTTCTTCTTCCCAATGAAAGGTTCACACGGAGAGTTTGTTTAAAATGGGTATTTGGTGTAATTTTTACGACTGTGACTTTGCACTTTTATACTCTGTGAATACCTCATACTTTGCCTGCAGATTGGCGCTTATTATCGAACTGTATGTATTTTTTTTCGAAATATTCAGTAAAAGCATCTAAAGGAGAGAAAAACCCGTTTGTAAAATGAAGATTATTTTTTTACATTCGTTCTGTATCTGAAAATAGCGCCAATGACACATCAGTGACAATATCTAGTATAACCCTACCTAAGGTCCTGCCACCAATATTTAGCAGCAGCCTGGCCACTGTTTAGCATATTATAAGCTCTTCAAAGCAGGAGAAAGAAATCTTGTTGAGAACACACTACGAATATACTTATAAATATATCGTTATCTCGAACATCAATAAACACTAAACTTTGAAGAGGCTGCTCTCTTCTAATAACAATGTCTTAACCATTTTATCAGTATATAGAAGCTTGTGCAGAGTATCAAATTTCAATTATTACTTTCTCTTGTGGCTTATCAGTAAAGAGGAGGAAATGGGTCAGCGGGTTGTGATATCTGCAGGTCAGAATGAATATTTAATGGGAGATTTGTTTATGGCCGTAGATAAAGTTTATTATCATTTATTGGAAGCGGTGTGTGTAGCCACTTCATTGACCGCCTTGAAATTTTCAGCTCATATACAAGGCGGTACCAAAGTGAGAATTAGTGTACTATTCAGTGTAGGCAACATTGAATCGGGACATTAGCCGTACATTGCAATCTAAAACTTTTGAATGCGCCTTTTTTGCTCACTTGGTTTTTATTTATGACGTAAGCACATAACTAAACTATTCTTTGATGACGTAAGCACATAACTAAACTATATTCAAATAATTTCCCTTCTTCATCCCTTAAATTTCTAAATGGAAGTTTACTCATAGATAATCATCAACTTATGCTTCGCTAATACGTCTGCAACACACGTTCTCTAAATGACCGGAGAAAATGCTATTCAAGGGAGATGACTGTATCGTGAAAATCCAGCTTATCAAAGTAAAATGTGTGTCTTTGAACAGATGATATTGCCGCTCGCAGGTGGGATTGAGGCAGGTTTTATTTATAGTACACCTATACCTATATCTGACTGTAACATAAAAGAGAAAAGGGATTGATACTGTGGCCATCATCAAAGGTAAGGTGTATCTATGCATTAGATATGGTATCCAGGAATCTTCTATCAAAACACAATCAACTGGCAAAATAAATAAACCCAATGTGTATCAGTGTAGTAAAATATCAATATTTTACGATTCATTAAAATGCAGTTATGTACGTGAGTTACAAAATATTGCATAAAAGTTTGGATTTACCAGTAAGTTATTCGAAGATTTGATAGGTGCTTGAAATTTCACATAGAGCATTTGGTGTTTCATCGTCGGTGACCCCCGGTACATATTCCGCACAACTACATTATGTACCGTGGGATAATTGACTGCTGATTATTCGTTTTCATGAATATTTATTAGCAAAGGGATGTAACTCTTCGTCGAATGAGATGCCGCATTACAAATAGACACTCTTCAGTGTGGAGAGTAGGCATAATCACAAGTTACTTAAAATAGACGTATTTCCCAGGATTTAAACATAGGCGCGGAAGGCAAATTGTAACAAGTAATTTCACTGGCTGAGATTCCGCAAGGGAAATCTTACGGAAACCAATGAAAGTAGGTAATGAATTATTCATGAGTACGAAATTTTACCAGCCATTTGTCCCACGATAGATAAATAGATTGAAAAGGAATGGATCGAACGTGGGTTTCCGACGATGTTGATGTTTAAGAGTTAGATACATTTCCAGTTTCGACGAGTAAAAAATGATCAAATAATGCTCAAATAAATATTCTTTGGTCAGCCGAACAAGATGATCAGGTCATGGAAATCGACTGTTTGGTCTATAAGCCGCAAAAGAAACAAGAGCTGTCAGAATGACTCTGATGCTTCCCTTATGGGCATCAGAAATCCCTAAGATCAATCTATGCACTACGGTTAAAAAGACTGGATTCAAACCCAGAAATTAATGCTATTCCTTAGTAATATTAAGGTAAATGACTATTAAGTCCCTTTCTAACTACAGATTTATCTTTTCTTGGCTGGAATTACTAGTTTATTACATGATTGCTTGCAGAGGAAAAAATGTTGCTATTAGACACAAAAAAACATTTAATATAACAATGCAATAACATCAATAGGAAAGGATCATATAGCCTGCACACAGACAATGGTTAGAATTCCTGGATTCTTCCTTTGTTGAGTAATTGTTGGAAAACTACTCATCAAGTATAGGTCACTGTGAACTTGACTTATAATACAGTGGGCACAAAATCAATATATGCATATGCCCATTCACCCTGTAAAGGGATTTTGAAGGTCCAAGAAGGAGTTATTTTAGAATTATTGATCAAAAACAACTTTCTAAGCATGTGTCCCTATGAGCATGACCTTTGACTCTATTGGCCTAAAGACAATAAGCTCTACCTACTGATTCTGCTCAGTCATCAAAGTGTGAAGGTCCAGGGTGCAGTTGATCTTAAACTGTTTTCAAACGAATAGCGGTCCCCTGTTACCTTGACCTTTGATCCTTTGGGAAAAAGAAGAAGCAACACTAGAGTATATGTACTTGTAATGTTAAACCATCCTGTAAACTTTAGAGAACTTATTGCATTTGTTTTTAAGTTATTAATCGGTATTTGTTTTCAAAGTGCGGGCCACTGTGAGCTTGACCTTTGACCTAGAGGACCGAGAAAACTATAGCAAAATAAAATAAACGAACCTGAAAATCTTGAAAAAAATCAGTTTGCTCTTTGAAAAATAAACATTACCAATACTTTTACTTTGATATCTCATTGCGAACAAAAGTTTCACTTCCATTGTGGCTCAATCGCAAAATACATTTAGATCTATACTTGAAAGAATATTAATGAAAAAACTTCTTGTGAAAACTGTCTTTGCTTTCTCAAGTTTAGATGGTTTCTGAACGTTCACTGTGTTTTCAGCATTTTACCATCATAAATATTTGCCATTTTTGAAACTTTCAAGGTGCTATGTCGATTCCAGCATGGTAATGGTGCTGGAGTCTCAATATTAACAGCAGTAAAATTAAATGTTTTTTTTTTCTCATAAAATACGGGATGCATCATGAGTAGCGAAATTTGAATCAGGTAAAAGTTGTGACAACTTGCCTTTTGATGTATTTATACAATAATAGTTAAAAACCCTTTTTTATTATTTCAACTTAATCATGTAGCTATGTTTTGCTTAAGTAAAGTTTTGATAGTGGAAAATCGAGGACAGTCGAAATTTTTGTGGGGAATCCCATTCATGAAAGTTAGACGAAGTATCCATGTGGCGTTACCGGCTGATAGATAAGTCATAGACAAGAAGCTGATTTAAACCCCATCTGTGCTACATCTACTACACGTGTTTTGTGTGTCTATGCAACTGTTTATGATAAATAATGACAGTTTCAATCCGTATTAGGTGGAACCCATGTGGAGGGTCGCGTGATTTTCACTTACAGTTTACAGAAAGTGCAGTAACCTACAAAAGTAGATGGCTAGAGTATGCAAACCTTGATTTACGGCAAATCTGTTAACTGAACACCTGGGTTTCAAGGTAAAATCCTTTTAAACAATAAAATGAAAAAGTAAAACTGAAGATCTTCTGTGTTTATTTTACGATCATTTTTGTACTGCTGGAACATTTCAGTCTCACAGAACTACGCAAATTGTGACTGATTTATTATGTTACTAAATCTATATCACAGACCTCGTGAAATGTATAAAATTTCTAAGATTTATGCATATTTTAATTGTCTGTCACAGAGAGTTTAATTTTAAAAAGAATTTTTGTGGGTTAGCTAACTAAAGGAAATAGAAAAAAAAACAACAACAACAAAAACACACACACACAGACACACACACACAAGAGGGCAATGACTCTCATTCTGTCATGTACGTAAAGCCATTGTTGAGACAACCCAGTCACAAATAGTTGTTATGAAAATGTAAGAATGATTTAGAAAACACGCCGACGGTTTTTGACCAAAAAAACTGCATATTTATATCACAGATTCTTTAATGAAGTATATGAATAAAAAAGTTAAGTCTATAGATTATGGTAGAAAACAACATAAGGACACTCCTAAAACTGTGTGTAAAACTATAAAACAATAAATTTCTTATATCTGAAGCCTATTTTTCACGGCCCTTACATGAACAGCAACAGAAACATAAAAAAAAAGAAATCATATACAACATAATTGTGGTTAAAGGGAAGAAATTCTGCACAAATATAAGACACTACTATTTGTCCGTACTCTGCAAGGCGTGCAGAACAACAACAACAACAAAAAAAAACTAAAAAACTAAAAGATATATTTGCACTCTTTTTATGAGAATGAAACATTATCAGTGGATTTATTTAGCAGATTATGCTTAATGCAACTATCTTACAGAAGATACCATTACGAAAATAGATAAAGAAAACATTTATTTTATAATATGTTCCCAGATGAGATAAATTTTCATCTGTATATATAATCCAGGAGAACAGGAAACTTTAAATTGTTTCTCAATCGAAGGAAAACAATCTTTCACTACTTGTTAAACCCGTCGGCGCAGTACTGCACAGGAAACACTGATGTATGATTTCATTAATCTGTGAATGTAATATTTTCAAAAAAAGTACAACGTTATTTTGAACTGTTAGCTCAACAGTTAACATTATTTGCATTTCATTCTACAAAAAGTAGAAACATGTGAATTCAAACAAAATTTTTGGAACACTGTGCAAAAGTTGAAATAGCAATTAAAAAGATTTATTTTCTAAAACATGGGAGGTCTTGAGTTTAAATATTAAGTCTAAGGACGTCTACGACGGCTGCCCACCAAAAACGCAAACAAACGAACAAAAAGGAATAAAATTTAAAAAAAAAACACCGGAATGTTCGTCTTGGAGTACAGTTATTGTCGCTCAAACGTGTCGTCTTTTGTTTGTATATATTGTAATGAAATTATGATCATGTGTTTTGTGTAAGAAATAACTTCAAGATAATACTGCTAGCCCTTTTGCGAAGTTCTTAAATCTATGGTTTCTTTTAAAGTAAAATGAATATCTGTCAGAATTTTGAGCTTTGATTTGTTTGTTTTTGGTTTTGTTTTGTATTTATTTCTCCTTTTTTCAGTTTATAGTTGTTGAAATATACCATAATACCATGACTGTATCAAAGAGAGAGAGAGAGAGAGAGAGAGAGAGAGAGAGAGAGAGAGAGAGAGAGAGAATGAAAATGAAAGTTTATCGGTTTAGCATAAATGAGCATGCATTTTAAGTTTTTCGAGAGTAAATTTCCACCTTATTAGTTATGATACGTCTGTTGACAAGATGACAACTAAACCAATGAAATCTCTACCTACTTCTCCTGGTTCATGGCACAAAACATTGACTTAAGGTTACTTCTCTTTAGGTGCATCCTTTCTTGAAAAAAATCAATATAACAAGATGAGAAACTACTCTTCGAAGAAGTCTAATGTTTCGAGATAGTATTTTTAATCAATGCAGCTGGGAAAAGTTATGGGTGTGGCTTTGTAGAGACGGTATTGTTCTGTACAGGTGAGGTTAGTTTATACCAAATTTATTTTAGTTCGATTGTGTAGGAAGCTTTTAGCTTATAGACACACTCTCGAATCCGTTCCTGGAACTAACCAGTACTAAGCAATGAGTGTAAAGTTTCTTGCTCAAGGAAACAACGGCTTGCCCCAGACGGGGTTTGAACCCGTGCGGCTAGCAATCCTTTGAATACTAGTCCCACTATCCAGGGTCTTAACTGAGGCCCTGCTATATCTGACTGAAACATAAAAGAGAAAACAGAAAGATACCACGGCCATCATCAAAGGTAAAGTATATCTATGCGTGAGATATATTGTATCCAGGAATCTTCTATCAAAACATAATCAGCTGGCAGACCAGATACATTCAATGTGTATTAAAATTTCATATTTTACGAATCGTTAAGATGCACGTATGTACAAGAATTACAAAAAAATATTACGAGTGTTCTGATTTATAAGTCAGTTAGAAGCCCTGCTTATATATTCTTTTGGCAGATTGTTTATAAATATATTCTTAAATATAAGGCAAACTTGTATCTGTATTGGCGATGTACCTAACAATAAACAAACAAAATGCACAGAGAAACAAACGAACGCACCAATAGACTGAACACAGTCATTCAATGAGAGACTGTGACCCGGCCTTCTTCGGTAATAAATACAATGCATGCAAAAAATGTTTATATATAGGGAATATTATGTTGTAGTAGCTGTCTGTGACCTTGTATTTTGCTACGAGCACGTGGGGAAATCGATAAGGTCTCGCGAGATATCGATTTTCCCACCCTGCGAGTAGCAAAATACAAGGTTTCAGACAGCTACTACAACATAATTTTCCTTTTATTATATACCTATAAATTTTAGACAACAAAAAAGACAAAATGATTCAATTAACTGAACTTTTATGTCACAAACAAAAATATCATTGAAAAATAAAATGATGAATGGCGGATGAATACATCAGCTTTTATGACCTACTGTATATACGTGTAAACAGTTGCAGACGACGTAGTTAAAATCACGATGATTGTCTATTAAGTAGGACGTTATTTGTGTGTATTCATAGGATTTTGATAGAAGGGTAAAATTTATGGTTTTTTATGTTAAAAAACTTGTAATAGAAATCGATAAAACTCGTTAAATTATGTTTGTTTATATTTTTTGACGGGGGGATTTTGTTACTAAAAATAGAAACGGATTCCCCGCAAGGTGCCTGTAGTATCGGTTCCCGCTTCCAAATACTACAACAGGGAGCCAACAAAGAAAAATAGTCCGGCACCGTATTTTGACATTAACATAATACGGATTTTTCTATCCGTTGAAGCGTATTCGCGCTTCTAGATTTGCGTGTATTTAACAAAGAAAATATATAGGTATATAATAAATAGTTATAGTTATATACAACTCAACATCTCGTATTATGAAAACAGTTTGCCATCTTAAAGTACCCTTTCAATAGTTAACTTTGTATTTAAACCATCTATTATACATTCTTGTAGCTTAGCTAACTATTTCGATATGTTTTGGTAACTCCAAGACCGTCCACATTGTCTGGACATCAGTGAACTATTTAGACAAATTGAAGATGATGTCTACTTATGTTTCTACAAACTGTGGAAGGGGGCATCCATGTGGCTTTCCAGGCTGGAAGCTGATTTTAATCCCATCTGTACTACATGTGTTTTGTATGTCTGAAAAAGGTTAATGAAAAATGATTACAGTTTCAGATCGTACTAAATAGAACCCGTGTGGAGGGCCGCGTGGGTTTTATTACCAGATTACAGAACATGCAGTAAACTGTAAATATAGATACCTCAACTAGGCAAAAAATCTTGATTTACAATGATCCAGTAAAGTGAACACCTGGATTTTTAGGTAAGTCTATTTTAAACAATAAATGAAACAGCAAAACGGAAAATCCGGTGAGTTTATTTTACGACCGTTTTTCAACTGCTGGAAAATTTCAGTCAAAGATAATTACTAAAATGTGTTTGATTTATTATGTTTCTGCTATACATTACAGAACTTGTGATTGCGTCAATATTTCAAGAGTGTGTACTTTCACTTTAGTTGTCTGAATGTAAAAATGCAGAATAAAAAATTTATCCCTAAAAACATATTTCTCAAAGTTTCGATACCAAGAAAGTTCCAGATCCACTTTATCCTGCAAAGGTAAAATAACAAAAGTAAACTAAAATAACAGGATTTATGTATTTGTTTCGACTATTCTTCTAAAGAATATCTAATCTATAGCAGACATTAAGACGTGTCTAGGGACTCGTGACTAGTCACGTGACCGTGGCTTATTTGAATTTAGTTGATGTATCATCAAGTTAGTGAAAGCGTTGGTGTTTCGTGCAGTTTTACAAATATGGGTTTGTATTTAGCTGTCTGAAGAATGTGAATGTTCGATAGAAGCATAGGGCTAACACTAAAGTAAATTCTGTTGTGTTTAGTGTATTTATCTTTGTCAGCCTTTAAATGTGCAATAATGAAACAGCCACTTTTAAATTCGGAATGTATTTTCGTTGTATCCTGAAGTGTTTGATGCAATGAATTATATCAGTAAAATGTTACACATAATTTATTCACATCGTCTTTTCCATCGATATTTTCACTCTAGTTACAAAACACCTGAAAAGGGATAGACGCATTTTGACACAACATGTGTTTTGATCGTTCTGTTTGTTTGACAAAAACACGCAAATGAAACAAGTTATGAAAACTGTACGAAAAAGCTACATTTAAAGTCTAAATCGGTCTAGTTCTAATGAAAACATTGTGTTTCTTATCTTCAGCCTATTCTTTTTTAACATTATAATACCCGTGTTTGGCATTTCTGGGAACGTGTTGCCTAGACTAAATTTTTACCTCTAGAAATATATGGACAGACGTCCAAAATAAAACATTGAGCATTATTTAGTTACAAGTAAAACATGTACCCACTTTAAAATTGTTTGTTGGAAAAATGGTATATTGGTTATCAAGTGACCTCAAAGACAAAACCAAATTTGACCCAAGTATTATAATTTGTATATCCTAGTAGGATTAAAAGTCACTGCATAATATAAGATATTTAAGGTGCAAATTATCATATGTAATTTTCTATTTCTTCTTTATTACGTTTTATACCGCTCTATACAGATTCCTGAGATCTTTAGCAATAAAGCATATTACTTGTCCCACTTGATCATCAAGGGTTGTTTATCAGCTCGCCCTTTTTCTTTTTTATTCTAATATATATCTGTCTTTATCCTTATTTTTTCCGGAGTATGAAAAACTTTTAAGTCTTGAAAATACACAAAATGATTTTAATTATGTAACAGTGATTGCTTAAAATCTATTTAAGTCTTGGAATGGGACGGGAGAGTGTGTGAAATTATTCAGTAATACGGGTAAGTAAAAAGACACAATGCCATTGTAAGCCTAAGATGTGCGGACACTTCCATGTTTTTAAACCCCTTTGAATACTTTTTCGACAGGAGAACAGAATATTTCAAACATACACAGATTTGTGTTTATCACTTATTAGAAAAAACGAACAACTGTATTTTCTATAGAAAATAAGCATCCTGTTACATGGTATATGCCCAACAGCATTCTGTTATCGCTGGGTTAATACTTTCGACAGGAGAACAGAATATTTCAAACATACACAGATTTGTGTTTATCACTTATTAGAAAAAACGAACAACTGTATTTTCTATAGAAAATAAGCATCCTGTTACATGGTATATGCCCAACAGCATTCTGTTATCGCTGGGTTAATACTAAGGGAGATAATTATCTTCTTTCTCCTCTCTTGTCCTAGATATACAGCAAACTGCGAAACAAATATCCCAAACATGCACTTAATTATTTCCCATTTGTACCTTTTGTTTGATTTCTTACATTTAAAATATTTTTTTAATCCATTTAAAACAAAACTCTTTTCTGACAACATCATTTCAATACGAGATCGTCATTATTCTATAGCCCTGACAGACACCTATACAGGAGTCGAATTATTGACCTATGTAATCTAAAAGCTCCTGAGAAGGAGTCTTCTAAATATATTTGAAATAAGCTTCTGCACTTTGTTCATGTCACATCTTATTGAAATCCTTGAATATGAAAAATAATTGCATAATATGACAAATGCAAAAAGAAACATGCACAGTTCTTTTGAAACAGAGCTGTGGTGTAGCCGAAATGTTCTAGACTGGTGATCTGATGTGACTGTCCAGTTTAACATATATGGATGTAACTTAGTTTCTACATAATTCTATTGTTTTTTTTTTCTTGAAAAATGACATGTGTTCGAAAATTTGAATAAAAGAGTGAATTTAACATAGAATTATAGCATATTTTAATTACGTATTTCATAGATCAAAGTACTATTTTTGGCACAACGGCAAAAATAAGACCGTGGACACAAAAAATATCAGTTATTATTGTTTGTTAAACAAAATATATGTGATGTATATATATATATATATATATATATATATATATATATATATATATATATATATATATATATATATATATATGCGTCCCAGGTCAAAATAGTAGTAATTATTTTTTGTTCAAATGAAGCAATATTCAAGGTAACTTCGAACATTGACAGGAGTAGGCAGTGAATCAAGCAAGTATCAATTGTTACAGCTAATTCTAATTTTCAGTTATTCAGAGCTGACACATATGAGAAACCTATCTTAGAGCTGACACATATGAGAAACCTATCTTATCACACAGCAGATTAAAGTCGTGGAAAATGGATTTTTATTTAAACCTTGAAAGTAACATTTAGATTTCGAAAGCTTTTAAAGAAAGGAAACTATTTGATTTGTAATGGCAAAACTTATTTACCGTCTGAACAGATGTTTTTACACCTGAGATCTGTTTAAAGTAGATGTTATTTCACAAGGATTTCTCAAACGTGCAAACTTAAAGTCAAGGTTTATCTGGTTTCTGAAACAAGTGAACACCTTATTCCCACGAAAAAGTTGTAATACTACCAGAGAATAAAGGTTGTCAATTGTAGTCAGATTTTGTACAGGAATATATCATTGGGTGTATCTACAGAACGATAATATCAGCATGATTTGTTTTAGAATATAGTTATTTCGTATTGATAATGTATTTTATTTTATGCCAACCAATGAAATACCGACTTCTATCAGTGAAATATATTCCATATCAGTCACTGTGCCAAACTACTTTTCAGTAACCACAATTTGAAATTTTACAAGTAATATAAAAGATATAAAAATAAATTCTAACATAAAATCCAGAGTCCGACTTTTAAAGAGTCATTGTATGTATATAACAGACCGATCCATTTCGAGAATCCTATGCTATTCCGTTAATTATGTCACATACTTCAGAGTAGGTGACGTAGGCAAACAATTTATTCCCAAGGATGGCATTTTACGTGAAATCTTATATTGAATACACAGGATTTATGCTATTTGAAAATGTGATGACGTGTTTTGCTTCTTGATCAACCTATGGAAGAATCTAGATCTTGTAAGGGCATTTATTTAGGATGAACCTCTGCATTGGCGCTGAATTCTGATTCGTCATTGCACAGGCCATATTTTATATGATGCCCTGTAAGCAGCGAAATGTGGATAGTAAAAGAAGGAAAATGAATAAGATTATGCAGGTAGATCTTTGATTATTTCTATGATTTCTTTGGTGATTAGGTGAAGACTAAATAAATCGTTAGAATGCAACACGTTCCTATGTGTCATGTATAATTCAAGATGGCGGACTGTGTATTGAATTTGAGTTTCACGATCATGTATTCATACGCGTGTAAGCAAAGAAACAGTTCTAAAAATTTATTGGTATTAGCATAAAATAAATAGAAAATTTGTTTGTTTTTCGTAGATATGGAATATATCTCATCTCAAAGTGATACAATTTTTATATTTAATTGTATCACTTCACGATGAGATAATTTACATATCTACTCAAAACAAACAAATATCCTCTATTTATTAATATATAGTTAGTTTGTATTTTAATGTATTTTTATTAGAATTTAGTTATTTTGTATTCTTAATGTATTTTTATTAGAATATAGCTAGTTTGTATTCTTAATGTAATTTTATTAGAATATAGTTAGTTTGTATTCTTAATGTATTTTTATTAGAATATAGTTAGTTTGTATTCTTAATGTATTTTTTTATTAAAAATACAGTTATTATATTTTTTAATGTATTTTCATAAACAACAATTCAAGCACTCGTTACTTTCTAAGCAGCTAGATTAGTCGTCAACTATGATTCTAACACTATCTGCAATTCGCCTACAATAAACAAAGAAGGAATTGAGCGTGGTATATCATAGGAAGTATAGCACCCTGAACACAAGCGCGCGCCCGCTGACGTCACTGCGAACGTAACTGTTAAATAGTGCACATACTTGCGCCCCTTATAAATATACCTACGTGTAAGAATGGAAATAGATTTTAACATTTTCGTGATCTACCGTCGTATATATCACGGTTTCTCGTTCATATGCGTAGTTATTTAATCACTCAGGCCTACGGCCTTCGTGATTAAATTACTACGCATCTGAACTCGACAACGTGATATATCAGACGGTATATCACTCAAACTTAAAATCTATTTCCTAATCAAACTACTATTTAGCTGTATCAAATATTTGATGACATTACTTGCAGGGTTTCGATATGGAATATAAAGGCTTGATTTTGACTGACTAGTTTCGTTTGAACAAACTCATCTAACATCGACACTTGAACGTATTACGCCCCCTTAATAACATTTTTCATGGGTCAAACCAGGACTTGCGCCGAAAGTCTGGATTTTGAAAACTGTCACCTCTGATGGAATTCAAATCTATGGCAACCGGATCGAGAGTCCGGCCCTTTACCCCTTGTGGACTACTTCACTCCGCTATTTTAAACCTTTTGACACCTGCTTTTTACAAGTATCTAAGTCCAAAGGCATTACCACATAGACAGAACACGTTTGTCAGATACCATAATTATAGAGGGTATATCGTAATCTTTTTTGGGGAAAAGAGTTTTTTTTTTCATTTTTATAGACCACGGAAAATGATAATTTTAATCTGAAGTAAACGACAGAAGCCCTTTCATGAAATAAAATGTTCTACCTATTGCTTGTTAATTAGCATGGATACAGCACAGGTCTGCGAGATACCAGAAACACCTCTGGTAAAAAATCTCAAATATCCAAAAACCATCAGCAGCTCCTAGCTGATAGCCTACTTTTAATGTAAAACACAGAACTTTTGAATAAAATGCACACTTACAAGTTTTAATAGTCATTACATATGGCAAATATCAAATCGGATGAATTTGCTCATCAATTAAGCTGATTTGTAAGTGAAAAAAAATCATAAAAATATATAAAAAAAGTAGTTTTTGAAGATTTACATCGTCATTTGGTCGTCTAAATTTTACCACATAGACTGACTGTAATAATTGTTTCAGAAAGAATATCTTAACACAAGTATAATACGTAATATCTGATTAATGAATTTTAAAGTGATGAAAAGTGCAATGTCATAGGACACGTTATCACTTGTAAATTCTTTTGGTTGCCTCAATTCGTCTTTTTTATAATTTCAATATTTTCAGCCATTGGGAAACCTGAATATGAATGACGTATTTGATGACGTCATGAGATGTTACCGTTACGTCCTATGATTCCATCCTAGAAATGAGCAAAACCTTACACTTAAACTTGATACCAAATTTGGTATATTGAATTTTTTTTTTTTTACAAAACTATTATTATTTTTACGTGGACATATATTCTGGGACACCCTGTATTAGTTTTGAAACATCCGATGAAAAACAGGTGAGGACTTCATTCAACATGTACTAGGTAGTACAGATCAGTGGAGTAAATGTATGATGAAATTGTGAAAGTAGATTAAATTTGATTGGTTCAACTAACTTTTGGACGTGAAACGGAGAATTATAATCTTACAAAAAAAAAAAAAAAACAACAAAAAACAAATAAATAAAAAAAGTTGAAACGGTTTAAATATTACGTCATTATTACATTATTTTATGATAACCTATAAGCAGGGTGGCCATACCACGTGATATATGATGTCATTTACGATATCTCGAGCAGCATTATTTTGACCCGATTCGGAGGAGAAAACTGCTTTAAGTATTTTAGCGCATGCAAAGTGGAAAATCATGCCCTTCATACACGCCCTAATGATTCTTTTGCCAAATGTACAGTTTTTCTGAAAATTCTGGAAATAAATAAAAAGTTCAAAATAATATGTTTGCTATCGCGAAAAGCGCATTAGTTTTCCTGAATGGTATGAAATTTTGAACATCTGACAAAAGAATCATAAGGACCAGTGTGTCAGCCAAAATATTCTTCTTCGCATGCGATATTTATTTTTAAAATTGATGTAGAAATAAAATACTTACAGCAGTTTTCTTCTCCGAATCGAGTCAAAATAATGCTGCTCCCGAAAGCCTAAATGACATATATCACGTGGTATGGCCACCCTTATAAGACTAACGTGCAAATGCCAATTAAGACAAATGGAGGTTAAGACATTCTCTTATAAGTTGAGCTATCAGTTGTTTACAAAAGAAACGTTGATGTGACTGGAAAACTAATGTATATAGCAAGCGCATTACCCTGATTGAATTTAAATGTTTTGGTGAAATATTTTGAACCTTACATACCTATCTTGCTTTATTTCAGGAAACCACAATGATCAAATCTCACGTGTAAAATATCTGTTCGAACGGCGAAACAACCTTATTCATAGCGAGCATCTAACTGATCTATCTTTAACGAAAACACTTTATTAAATAGATTCTCATCGATTTTAATTACACTGTTGGATATATTTTTTTTCGGTTCACTCTGAAAATATCTTTATGGAAACAGAGAAGAAATCTGTCGTTATTAATGTATGGATCCAGACATTATCCAGAGTGAAAAATGTAAGAAATGAATTCTTAAAGACAGTTTTGTTCGCCGAAGAATTTCAAAAGCCTAGGCAAAAGACTCTGAATTCTTCATACAGCTTTGAAAGACATTCAATATGGTCCTCTTAGTACATACAGTAACTTTTACGACTGTTTGCACCAATTACCTCTGTGCAGAACTCAATATCTTTTTAAACATCAGGATATACAGACATTCCCTTCTCCAGTTATGACGGAGTAAAAGCCAGAGAATACGAATTTATTTGAATTACATGATACTTTTGTGCCTATTATTCTGTCTCTATGGTGTCCTGACACTGTTTTTATTGAAACAGATTGATACTTTAAGACAACGCAAATAATAGCTGCATAACGCTCAGAGTGTATGCTCACCTTGTTGTTATGATACCATATTTTTTTATTTTATATTTTGAAGTTCATATACTGTTCATCAGAAGAAGATCCATTTTTCTAACATATTTTTTTCAAGTCTCTTAGCATTTTTTTAAAAACTTTATCCGTTTATTCTCATTTTATTGTTATCACATGGTAAAACAAATACTTGAAGCATGATTTATCATACTTGACATTGCATAATTCCTGCATTTTTACCAAACCTTTAAATGTTGAATGATTCATGAATTTTCATGTCTTGAATTTCTGGGTTCATGCCTCAACTGTTTCTGATAGGTTATAATTGGTAAGACTGATGGATAGGAAGGGGCTGATTATGTAACTATGTCTATAACGAATGGTTTAAACGCTCATAGATGATTGAAATACAACAGGAATGCATACATGCATTAAGCATACATTACTAAACAGTTGCCTTTTTTCTCACGTAGAGGCCTTATCTTTTGTATATACAAGTATTGCATTGCTCTAACACTGATGTTTATGAAATATGTTGCACGTTTTTAAATTCTTTTTTTTCAATTGAAACATTATCCACTACTTAGGTTTTGGTTGGGGGTTTTGGTTGGGGGTTTTGTTACTTGCCTTCAATACTCTACATGTTACCTTACTCTTCATTATATCATCTCTTATATTTAGTATGAAAACATGTGCATCAGAATCACAGAGACGTTTAGTGTCATTGTTTTATTACAGGCCCCTTAAACTGGGATTTGTCTATTTTATTATTTATGAATTTGCGTCTGTCAATTAGTAGACTAAATCGAGATATATATGCGGAAAAAAAGTTGTGTTATTAAAGAGAGAAGCAGATATCTTTTTTTTCGCATTCACCTCTCGATATGCTTCTTGCTTGAAAAAGAGATACATTTTTTAAAGCCGAAAAATATTTCAATATTTATTTGACTAACATTACAGTTTTGCGATATTTTATGTCGCAATACAAAGAGCATAAGAACTTTTTCGTTTTATTTTCATTATTTTGGAATGATTAAAACAGTTATAAAAAATATTCAAATGGTTACTTTAACGATGTATTTTGCACATTGTTAACTGTTACGGAATGGCATTTTGCATGCAGAAATATTCCTGAGATACAGAGATTTCTCCTTGGCTCTTGTAGAAAGATAACAGAACGATATATGTAAATGCCATGGGACACATACAATGCAACTATATGCTTGTTCTCTAGATATGTTGGTTTATCTCTGATAAGTAATACATTTGTATCTCATTCTTTGGAACAGATTTCGTCTGTGAAGCTAATTTCTGCGGCACAGAATTCAGAAAATGTAAGTATTGGTGTATTATCGACTTGATGTCACCTCAGTGTAGGAATATAGATCAACCTGAATTAAGTAGTATAAAAAACTTACAATGTGTAGTGTTCTTTATACTTTTTGCAGTTCTACATTAGAAAATAGATAAAGTATCTAATTGTCTTTTTGTTTTGTTTACGAAATATGTTTTTTATTGCAAACACTGAAGGGTGCAGAGTCCAGTCAGTATATGCACAACAGAATAACAAAAATAATGATATACAACTTACTCGATGATAGTGTATTTGAGTCGAATCTGAATAATACTTTTTTTGAGTGGCAGAACTTAATTGCCTTCCCCAATTAGTACTTAAAGAAAATTATTTATTTTTACGTTGCAAATATTTCTTAGTATTACATTTTAACCAGAATGTAAGAGAACATAATATTGTCTTACAGGTAGCATTAATAATAAGCACATTAATCGCTCTGATGGCACTGAGGCAAAGTCATATTACAAAGATTCTTCAAGGTGCAGTGAATACAGATGACAGTCTCTAACTGTTTATAAATAATTTATAATTCTCTTAATCGCTGTGTGTTAGTGTAATAGTAACTAATGTCTAACCGATTGCACAATCTACATTCTTCTTTAACAGAAGTTTTAATGAGAAACAATAAACTAAAATATATTGTTAAGAGATTCAGATCTGTACACAAGTTTTTTAATAGGAGTACAAATGCTGACATTGGTAACATACATATTGATCATTTTTTCACCAGATTGTAAAGGGCTCATACATTTTCTGATCGCAGTTGTCTACAAGTATCTTTGGGCGGTAAAAATAGTGACACGATACAATACATAATTGTGTTAACCGCCAGAGAATAAGTTTCAGAGCAGCAAAAAACGTACGATATATAGATAGGAAAACGAATATATTTTCTAATGACATAACTTTCATTTCTATGTTAAAGAGAAAGTCTACGAAAATAAATAACAACCCTCGTACATGTCATATCATATTTTGTTTGAAATAATCATTTATAACTGTTTATGCAATATTTCATGCTAGTTTCATGTTTTAATATAACCTGTTTTATCTGTCCTAATGGTGACATATCTGTCAAATATCTCAGCAAGAACTCAGAGGGAAACATTGAAATGAATTTCTTTAGAAACGTTACATAAACAAAAAATTCTATAACACAATTAAACTCTGTAAGTCATTTTGTCGCTCAACTGGCAACAGATAACATTTGTACCAATAAGAACATACGAATTTTTCAATGTCGTTAAAACTTATTGCATGTTAAAAACTAAGAAGTTATTTCAATACAGTAGTTTCACACACAGATATTAAATTATCTGTAAAAAAAATTGGGACAACCTCATTCAAACGCTAATTCCTTCAAAGTTTGGTTATGCCCTTCTAAAAGAATGACTGACAGTTCCTCTCTTATAGCAGATAGTTCATCTCTGTTGATTTAAAATATAAGTAACTAACACATTAATTCAAAATCCATTTAACATATTCAGATACCAAAATTATTTACACAAATATTTCTAAGATGGTTAAATTTTAGACGATTGTCCCGGAAAACCAAATCATAAGAACACATTAACATATGATACTTTTCTGTATGTTTCAGACTTCGAATGTTTGTGCAGGTTCTATTTATTGGGCTTTACTATATTTTGATGGCCGTATATCATGTTCACCTGTCCGGCGCAGAGTTAGTTTAGTGTGGTCTAGTTCCTGCCATAGTTTAGGCTCACAAGAGATGAGTGCCTCCCATATTTAGAAAATGAAATTTTGAATTTATCTGTTAGAGGGCGCATTCTGCATTTTGGTTGGTCAAAACTGTCCCTAGAAATAATAATTATATGCAAATGCCAAAATTGCCGCCTTACCACAGCGCAGTTGATTTTTAGTATTCGGAAAGTTAAGTACGATTTTTGTATATCTCAATTTCACTACGTTTTTGGGCACAGATAGCATTGTTCAGTAAGTTTCCTTTGTTTATTTTACCTTTGTTCGGAGGAATTGTTTGTGTTTAAATAACTTTGTTCTGAAACTATTACATTTTTTACTGTTAAGGTTAATACATCTGTATTTCAATTAAGTAATAACTAGTTACTGTTAAGATTTAAACATCTGTATTTCAATTAAGTAATAAATAAATTGTTTACATAACTAGCCGCAGGATTACCGCAATTCTTTGTTAAAGATATTTTATTTGTTTTTTGTTAATTATCGTATGTACAGATGAAGTTTTATGCATATTGTTTTGTATTTTATGTTTTACTGATAGTGTAAATGTTTGACTTTCAGATAACCGCTATTCGCTAAATACTAAACGCTTATCGCTAGTCACATTAGCTAGTCACCGCTATATTCTATGGTACATAGGAATAAAAGTGAAAGAAGTAGCGCGTATATTGCAGTTTTTCTTGTTGCTCAAGACATTTGGTGAAGCTGCCCACTACAACTGTGCAGTAGTGCCTTTGTTAGTGTACACCCCAGAGTTCTACAATAATTGAAAACGATGGTTATTTTTCAGTTATTCTACACTGTATTACTTTTAACTGTATTTGATACTATACTTTTGTCAACAGTGTTCTGTGTCCGCCAGTATTGAAATGACTCAATGCCGTTAAAATGAAAAGTATGATTTGCCTGTCATTCGAGAAATGTCACGTTAATTTTTCACCGAAGACGAACGAAGTTTTGCAGAGCAAGGGCTCCTATTTAGCTAAACAAACCGATTCAAAATTACATTCTTATTTAAACTACTAGCATTTTGCATGCCTATAAAACTGTTATTGGTAAAAAATAAACAACAGTTTCAACTCTGGTAGGTAGAGCCGATTAATAGACGGCCTTGGTTTTATTATCAGATTTAGAGTACATGCCTGATGTAGGCAAAAATAATATACAAAGTGTTTATCTATTCCCGGTTCAAAATCATTTAAAAACTATTAATTGCTAAAGGAAAAATTTGATGCGTCCGATGAGTTTATCTTACAATCGTTTTTGTAATTCTGGAACATTTCAGTCCAAGAGAACTACAAAAGTGGCTTGATTTACAAATTCTGATTTCAGAATTCATGACGCCATTATTCTTTTAATGTTTTACCCACAGTTAATTCTTTTCAGGTGCATAATCATTCTCCATTAAGCAAATTAGAAAAAGTCAGGAAGGCTGAAACGACAAATTATCTCAATAATGTCAATCTTTTGAAATCTGAATAATCGATTTTTAATAGTAGAGATTAGTTTTTTTACTTTGATGGAAACATAGATTTCAGACAAAATAAGACATAACCAAAACATATCTGCAACCTTATAACAGAAACTTTCATTCCTTTTAACAATCCCTGAAGATTCTTGCATTTGTGTCCTTCAACAAAAGCACGGTTAAATGAAGGCGTATATTCCCTAAACACCATATTCTTGTAAGTGTCGGTGCTAAAACGTCTTTGTCTTTCACACAAAAAAGTAAATGACCCGAAACTAGGAACCTTTGTTAATTTGAGATAGATTTCTTTTCAGGTGTGAACCTTAGCAATCAAACTTATTATAAAGGCAGTAAAACTGACAATAAAATGCTAGGATAGCTGAAATGCAAAACGTTACGAATAGAGAAACATGGCATACTTTTTGGAGACTGGCACTTATAACGACCTACTGCATGTGTTTATCAAAATATTTCTAATGTAAATACCTTAAAAAAGATACCATACGCGCTTGTAGAAAATTATTATTTAAGGATATGTGCCAAAAATGATAACTTATTATTTGGTGCCATGATTTTGATGTTTCGTTCAGTTCTAAAGGTCATCAAAAGTAATTGCATTGATGTTTTTCAAAATTATGGAAAACACACACGCGAGCAAGAAAAAAAAGAGAAAAAAATGGTAGATTGTTCAGACACACACACACACACACCGCAGCCTTTATAGCCTTCATTCACAAATATGAAACACATATCTAAGTATAATAATCACGTCAAAGTCTATTACATATCAATCAGTTTTTTTTTTTATCAATTACAGCAAAAATAACCTCCTTAGACAACCAAACTATATATTTATTTATATATATCTTCTGAATTACAAAGAATATCAAGACATGTAAACATGAAGACTTGCTTCCATCCAATGTTGACATTTTCGTCAGATACAGAAGGAAATGTGAGATTCTTTCAATTTAGCCTTCTCTGACGCATTGTAAATATCTGATCTAATTACTGGTATTTCCCGGTACTAAACTCTAATCAGATTTTGCTTGCTCAGTGCCATTTTCAACAGTATTTCAAAATATAGGGAGTTCCCATTTCAAGTCCTCTTTTGTGATGAAGTACGAACTGCTTACCAACACTCTTACAAGTGTCATCTGCATTAAGGCAACAAAAGGGTCGTACCACAGACAAAAAAAGAGAAAAAACTGACTCAAGTAGCTATCAATTAGCAATTTTTAAAAACACAAACTGATACCCAGTCACATATATTTATGAATTTATGAATTATAATGAAACGCTGTGTTCCATGTTCTTTGCACATCACGCAAGGGATCACAGGTTCAGATAGTTACCTCTGCTCATGCTATCTGAAATCAAGTCTTTAGTTTTTGTTCAAAGCAGTCATGTTTTATGATCATAAGGCGTTGTTCAAACAAGATAATTTGTTACAATATGAACTGCAGGCTGCAGTTTTCTTCCGGATTTTAATCATCAAGTTCAAATTTGTAACAGAACTGACACAAATGAGAAACTTATCTTATCATACAGAATGATCAAAGACTAAGAAGAAAAAAGATTTTATTTCAAGTCTTGGTAGTTACATTTTGATCATTGATTTTCAAGGAAAAAGATTCCTATCTGATAGGTAGGAGGAAAAGTTGTCATTAGAATGGATATGTTAGCACCTGAGAACAAGGCTTTGTGAATCATCACTTTGGGGGTCCCGAGTTCTTTGGGGTCCCGTTCTAGATAAACGCAATTTTGGATTGACACGATGCCTCATAATTGCAATTCATGACGATTAAGAAATATTATTATCAGAGGAGACCAGGGAACGAAATGTACTGAGGGGTCACGGAACAAAATCAATTCTCTGTAGGGTAACCAATGTATAGAAGGGCAAACATATTCAGCTCTTTAAAGAATACCCCTTCTGATTAATACTTCGAAATTGAGTTTAGTGGTTTTCAAAAACCCGTCATATTTAGATGCTTTCACTTTTGATTAATTAATATGTTGTTTGCCCCGAGTTTATGTAACTGAAGTACCTAAATATTCCCTTAGTATTTCTTTGATGTACGTCTGTGACGCATTGGTAGTCGCTTTGCTACCAATTTTAAATTTTACAATAGTGCTATTTGCTTGATGGCCGTATTACGTTTCCTGTAAAAATAAAACATATTCGTTCGCACATTTTCAGCAATAAAACAAACCCGTGTAGTATCGGTCTCAGATCGAATTTCGTTGGGTTTACCCGTGTGATCTACTGTCGGTAAAGTTTGAATCATACTTATCTAAAAATGCTTTAGTGCCTTTTCAGCATAACAAATGATATACCAACATTTTGGACACAAATACATTGTTGTATGCAGCCAATTGGATTTTGTTTTGTTTTGTCTAGGTTTCTGTTTAATATGCACATTTCAAGAAACAGCAGCAATTTAACTTAACTCAAGTCATGCAATATTTTTCTTTTGCCTTAAGGCTATTCATACTCTTAAATACACCTTGGTAATTATCACGAATAGATTACAGGCTTGCCAGATACAAGAAAATTTTCTGGTAAAAAAATCTTAGATATACAAAAAACAGCAAATTCCTGCTGCTTTTTTTGTGAAACAGAGGACAGTCGAATTTAAATAATACTGGCGGGTTTTAATTGAAATAACAAATGGTAAATATCATTTACGATAAGATCTCACCTCTTTCAGCGTTTTGTGTACGAAAAACAAGTAGCATTATGATAAAATAGCGATCGCAGTGAAACCTTCTACTGTCTGCAATATCCCTAGGTAGTTTTTATTTACAAGTAATCATCTGAACAAACTGTTAAATAACATTCCTATTCAAAATGACTTTGATTATTTAAACATACTTATGTCTTCGACAGAAGATTAATTTGTAATTTAACAGGGCAATGCTTTATTTTGAAGCCACGTTTTGACTTGTTTGTTCTTTTACGGATCATTTGCATAAAGCAGAATTTTCTTTTTTATCTTTCAATTAGTTGATAAAATCAAAGATATTTGAAATGCAGTTACATAGGAAATGTATTGTATTGTATTTTACTCCGACCAAATTGGTGTTTTATTCCTTTTTCTGTATTGATGAAATCACAGATGTTTTAATGGAGTTACATAAATTTGAAAAAGAATTGATTTGTACAATAAAATTTACGTATACTGTTTTATTAAATATTTCTTTGTCTAAAGAAAATGGTAAGTTCTACAGATTTTAAGCCGTTATTCATGTTCGCATAAAAATCCAAATATGTGTCTGCGTTTTAAAAAACACAAAATGTCATTTCCAGACATCTTTGAATCATTTTTTTTCTTAAATAAAGGGTTTTAATTTCGATGATGTAGAATTAAAAGTGCATTTACTTTACTGCAGATATTTGAAATTATTTTATTTTACAATATATTTCAAAGTTGGGCCATTTTACAGCGCCATTTATAGCAATAATTGTCTTAAAAGAGAATGTGGAGTGTGTTTCAGTTTGCAAAATCTACCAAGTGTGTACAATAAATGTCCTAAAATGTAAACTTTATTGTGCATAAATATTTATGACAGGTTCTTATTACTCAAGCTGACAACATATTGTTTGCATATGCATCCTCAACCAGTCAAACCCTGCGGTTTGTAAAATGCTCCAAGGGGAGACGTTTTTATAACTTCACGATTGTACAAAGAAATGTGAGAAGAGAAATATTTAAGTTCACCCATACATATATTCCTAAGTAAAAATATCTTAGGTTTGGTTTATAGTTTATTTCGTTGAATTATCTTTATACTTCTAAAACCCTGTTCAAGTGTTTAACATTTTTATTATACTGTTCCTACAGAGAAACATTTCTATTTTTTTCTTATCTGTGTTCTTAAATCTCAATCAGCAACACTAGTGTCTTGATAGTGCAACAAGACAAGCTGGTGTGCATATGGTTGACAGCCATCATGTGTTTATAAAGAGAATTATCATATATTTTCCTCGTAAATAACGTGTGTAACCCTAATAAAACACAATTACTAACACCCATTGTTTACCCCTCTATTAAGAAATGCTTAGCTGTTAATGACAAACCATATGTGAGACACTTTGCTTGGAGAGTTATATCTGCTATAACAAACCTGTAGGCAAGTAGATGAAGATGCCTTCGTTGGAAAAAAAATAATAAGAAAGATGCTTATACCATTTTTCTTAAGCTTTCATGAGTATAAAAATGTAGGGCAATGAACCTTCCTTAAAGGGGCTGTGCTCCAGATGATAAAAAAGGAAAGTTTTCTTGTATTATAAATTTCTTGTAATATTTATGACTAATGCTTAAAAAATAACTTACTGACAAAAAATAAGTCAAATAATTACATTATAAATTGATTTTTTTCCCTTTCAAAGTGCTATACCGTAACGCGACGGTGTAACTATATCTTATAAGATTTAAAGTAAATACCTGTAATATCACATACGGCGATGGTGGTGACAGTAAAAGGGTTGGAAGTATTTTGTTAACATGAGGGTCCAGAGTTCAAAGCAGGCTGGAGCGAAAATATTTTTTTATTCTGTTTTGACTTTTATAATCAGTTTTGAAGTAAAATATTATGTTGATATAATCTCACGGCATCTAAATAATATAATTTATGAAAAAAAATTTTTTATGTCAAATCTGGAGTACAGCCTCTTTAAATATGTAATACTATACAATATGACTTTTGGCTCTGAAATAAAAAGAAGTATTACTGCGAAACCATGTATGAGTTTTACGACCTGTAAATTAATAACAATCATTTCGGGTAACATGTCAATGATTTTATGATCTATAAAATATAGTAGACTTTGTATAATTTCTTTGATGTAATTGTTATCTATAACGCGCAACACTGTTTCATACACGTTAGTTATGTAACCTTTGATAGCTATTATATTGACGACCAAATCATTAGCTCTCATAACAGGTAAGTAAGAATGAATGAGTATGGAAGTTGCCATACTCGAAACAATTTTGTCACACCTAAAGAAACAGAACTTAGACAGATCATGGTTTCAATAGGTTCCTTTTTGTTATACGATGCGCTGATAGCTGCAATGTTCTTGTTTGATTTTAGTCATTAAGCTACGAATTCTGACACAACTGACGCAAAACAAACATTTATCTTACCATACAGTCGAATTAAGTCTAGGCAAATTGTTCTTATTTCAAGAGAGTGACATTTAGATTTTATAAGCTTTAAATGAAAAGAAATTTTATCGGTCAGATGAAACAGTTTCTTTTTTTCTATCATTATTTCTTTGAATGTCCTCTCTATTATATACATCGACAAAAATTACTTGAAAATCTTCAAGACTTTGACGTACACCTAGACATACTTCTTTTTGGCAACCCTGAACTTCCTGATCATTTAAATATCACAATCTTTTCATATGTACACACATACATACTAGACACAAAACGTTTCCTTTAACATATTCTGGATTTATTAAAAACGTGAGACACACACCATATTCAAATTTGGACAGTTGGACTTATTTTTCTCGACAAATGTCATCTTCAATACTTGAGCTTTATAAACTCTTTAAAGTTTTATACCTTTCGCACTTTTTCTTCTTTTTCTCACTTGAATCTTTAAATTGTTTACTTCAATTACGAATAAAATTGACTTCGAAAGTAATTTCGAGTCGCAATCTATTACAAGTACTGTACCTGTTGCTTTTCTTCTTTTTTCTAACATTCATTTTTTCTTTTGATTACCAATATTTTTCAGCTTATTTACCATTTTCAATTTTTATAAAACTGCTCATGTTTTGTTTCTCAAATGGATATTTACAGCTTAGCACCGAATATGTGTTAATCACTATGTTAGGAGAAGAATTTAATAAGACATTGTCTTTCATTCTAATCCTTTTCAATAGAATAATATTATCTTGTAGTGTGATTACGTTTTATTTTATGCCTACCAATGAAATATAGGGATATATCAGTGAGATAAAAGTGATAATCCACTGTTTTGAATCAGTGAAATTACCATTTTGATAATCCACTGTTTGTGCCGGAACTACTTTTCAGGAATTTCCCCACCACGTAAGTACAAGAGAATCCGCTGTATTTCAGACAGTGACAGCGAGTGAAATTTATTTACCTTGTTAAATCCAGTTAAAATATTGAATTCCTGAGCCTAACTAGTTGTGAACAATGATGAAATTCGCCATAAATTATTTAAAATGTCTGATTTGTTTACATAACTCACATGGACAATATCTAATATGGCCGACTTTCAATTCAATTGATTGAATATTACTCGGTATTAATCCACTTTTATAATTAAAGTATGTATGGCTAAAATTCAATAAATATTGATAAACTGTGTAGAGAAAAATAAATGTTATTTGATGAAAGTGTTTTCAGTTTATTTCAGCAGAAGTAAAGTTATCATATGTATTGGAGATTGTCTGCACTTTTTTGTGCGGAGTAACGGTTTGACCAAAGTACGCATTAACTGATTTGGGGCTCACCATGGGGAATTTATTGAAGGCCCTGAGTAAAAATGTCATAAAATACCCATTTTTGACGTGTTGGCATAAAATAAAAAGAAAATTTGTTTGTTTTTTAGTGGAAGATAAGAATTTATTTCATCTCGTGCACAAATATCCTCTATGTAACTACATGTGTACATATTCTGAGAAATAAATATGTTTTTTTTTTTTTTTGAACAGACGTTTTACGCCTGTAATCTGAAAAAAAGTAAATTTTAAAACTTCGAAAATCTGCAACACTTAAAACATAACAGATGCATTAATTGGAAATTTTATTCATATCAAACATAAAACCTGAAAAAAGTGAAAAATATAGCCAAATATAAATAAAATAGCTACACCGTTTCTTTATTCTTTTTTTCATTCTTTCTTTTATTTTTTATCATCAGAATGTTAAACGCAGTAAAGAAACAAATAATAAATTTAAAAATATTATACAAAATACACAACTACACAATGTGATAATAACAAAGTTTATGATAGATTCTCCTTTTCAGACAAATATGCGTTCGGAGAAACAAGAAGGAATGAATATTGGAAAAGCTGGATGGAATTTGGCAGTCATCATTGAATTCCTACAATTTTTTATGAAAGCCCTTCAGTCTTATTGTGAAAGTTGAAGAATTCTCAGATGTTTTCAAAATATTTTGAGGGTTATGAAATTAATGAAACTTTGAAACAATGCATCATTTAAACATATACTAGTACAAAAACTAATGAAATGTAGAGACGGTCGTGCATTTAAGTTTTCGTTTTATTTTACTAAACAGTTATTTGAAATCAGGAAAAGATTTGCAAAGGAAGGTATATCTTACACTCTTTTGCCGCAAGATTTGTTTTATCATTTGCTTTTTAGATTTATGTTTATACAGCATCATTTGATTTTAATATCCACTTCATAAATAAGTCACCGTTTTGTTAGAACGTGAGTTCCTGACAGTTCTGGAAATCATGCAACGGAATGAAACTCCTTAAAAGATATAGAAGAGACATTTACGTTGCCACCATTAACTTTTTTTTGTTGTTGTTCATTTTTTTATTTACTTGAAAAATCATGATTGTGGTAATGTAGATTTCTTTTTATTATTATTCATGTGAACAAAAATCATTCTTAAAAGCATGCAAAAGCAAGAAATAAACAGAATAAATTGATTCGAAGCACACTTTCACTACCATCTTATTTAATTTTAAAATTTTGTTAAAACAATTCGGTATGACCTGATCGGAGGAATGAAGTTTTACAAAGTACGATAAATTTGATATTTACCTCTGTATGATGATACGTCTATACGTTTATTTGTTTCATTTGCCTTAAGTTGATATTTTAGTTAAACATTAGAAAAGCAAATCGTGTGAACATGTGTAAAATTTTAAGTTGAAAACTTGCAGTGCGGTGATGTATTACAACTGTGCAGACTTCAGCTTTACTGAAACTATGCCACATTTTGGGGAAGAAAACGACTTCTTCTAAAATACACTATCAATTTGTGTAAACAGACGTAAATGCCAAAAAATATGCAAATTTAATATGTATTGGACTAAAAGGTCAGTTCTGTTTAAATTGTAAAGAATGCTTTTTATGAAATGGACCATAGTGTTAGCTTTATTTTCCGTGTAGGGTAATAAAAATAAATTGTTTGTATTCTCATTGCAGAGGCATAGTGTTGCATCTCACAAACATATGGGGACCGTTCTAAAATACTTGACCGGCGTCAGTCATTTATTTTGAACAAAGATGAAGTATTAAATTTCAGAATCGGACGTAAAGTTTTAAGTAAGAAAATCTAGTGTTGAATAGAGAAACATGTTGTGCATTAGTTATGATTTTATAAATGACCTCACATACTATAAGTTGACGTCAGACTTGAGTGTAGTCTTGCGGCAAGGAACTGTTATTTGAAGGTCATATGGAATATTTTGGGTGGAGCTATCAATTTTAAAACGTGACAACCTTCATTTTAAATGATATCTCAAAAACAAATTAAGATAGAAAAAATGGAAAAACCACTTATTAAAAAAGTCGCTTCCATAATGTTTACACAGACATTGATGCAAAGGTATTTTTTGTGAAGGAATATATTTATGCTACAGAATGAGTGTTCAGTTTTAGGGGATCGGAAAAATGCCAGGTTTTTTTCTTTCTTTCTTTGTTGCATATTTTCAGTTTACTACGTTTAAGTTATATACCAGACGTTCAAGTTCAGTTTTCGCTTGACGGTGGTCAATGTTTGAATATGGCAACTGAACGGACAAAAATGAGTACGAATATATAAGCCTTATGTTGTTCTAAAAGTGTCATCGCAATATATATATATATATATATATATATATATATATATATATATATATATATATATATATATAATCTATGACAGATATCCTAATTTTTTCTTGATGTTGAAACGTTTATCAGTTTACATTATCACAGTATCAGTTCATTTATTCATCAAGGGATGCTTAATTCCACTATCTTGCTGGAGACACCAATGCCAAAGTTAATGTGTGAAAGAAAACTTTAATCTTGGTATTTATTCCCAGATGATATTAATTTCAATCAAACGCAACCGTACACTTAAACGTTCTAAAGCTGCAAAGTACTTGAATATTTGTTTGATGTACTTAACAGTTTTGCTAGATTTTATTTTTTATGTCGCAATACAAAGAGCATTACAACTTTTCCGTTTCATTTAAATTAATCTGGAATGATTAAAACAACATTATAAATAAAAATATTCAAATGATTACTTTAACGATAATTTTTGCACATTGTTAATTCTTATGGAATGACATGTAGATGCCAGAGATACAGAGATCTCTCTTTGGGTCTTGTAGAAAGATATCAGAATGATATTGGTAAATGCCATGGGACACATACAATGCAACTATAAGCTTGTTTTCTAGATATGTTGGTTTATCTCTGATAAGTTATACATTTGTATCTCACTCTTTGGAAAAGATTTCGTCTGTGAAGCTAATTTCTGCGGAACAGAATTCAGAAAACGTAAGTACTGGTGTATTATCAGCTTGCTGTCACCTCAGTGTAGGTATATAGATCAAGCTGAATTCAATAGTATCAAAAAACTTGCAATGCGCAATCTTCTTTATACTTTTTACAGTTTTACATTAGAAAATAGGTAAAGTATCTAATGGTCTTTTTTTTAGTAAACTGTAATTTCTTACTGCAAACACTGAAGGTGGCAAAGTCAATCAATATATGCACAACAGAATAACAAAAAATATTAATATACAACTTTTTCGAATGATAGTGTATTTAAGTCGGTAATATTTTTTGAGTTGCTTAGTTCATTGCCTTTTCCAAATAGACTTAAAAAATTCTATTATTTATACGTTTTTTAATTGGGTTGCAAAGGTTTCTTAGCAGAAAATATGAGAACATATATTGTCTCACAGGTAGCAAAAATCATTAACACATTAATCGCTCTCAATAGCACAGAGACAAAGTCATATTGCAAAGATTCTACACGCAGTTAATACGGATGACAGTCCCCAACTGTTCATAAATAATTGATAATTCTCTCGATGTGTAATAGTCTAACAGTAACAAGTATCTAACCGCTTGCACAATCTACATTCTCCTGCAAGAGAATTTTTAATGAGAAACAATAAACTGAAATATATTGTTAAAAGATTCAGATCCGTTTACAAGTTTTTTAAGAAGAGTAAAGATACTGAGATTTGTAACATCCATATTGATCTTTTTTTCGCTAGGTTTTATAGGGCTCATAATTCTTCTCGTCGCAATTACTTACTACAAGTATCTTTTGGCAGTAATAACAACTCTGGAATCTGGAATTCAAGACACAACACATAATTTTGTTAACCGCCAAAGAATAAGTTTATATTTTTATCAATAGTAAAAAAAAAAAAAAGAAAAAGAAAAAAAAGAAAAAAAATCATTCGAAATATAGATAATGTGATATGAAAAAGGGAATATATTTCTCATTATATAACTTTCGTTTTTCTGTTAAAGACATGATCTGTTTAAAGTCTACACACATAAATAACAACCCTCGTACATGTCATATCAAAATTTGTTTGAAATAATCATTGATAACTGTTTATGTAATGTTTCCTGTAGATTCATGTTTTATATAACCTGTTTTATCTGTCCCAATGGTGACATACCTGTCAAACATCACAGCAAGAATTTGGAGGAAAACATCGAAATAAATTTCTTAGAAACATTATATTACATTATAAGTCATTTTGACGCTCAACTGTGCCAGCAGAAAACATTGTATCAATAAGAACATGCGTATTATTTTCAATGTCATTAAAGCTTCGAAGATTGTAGTGAAAAGCCAACTTAATTTTATGTAAGAAGACATTAACACAGGACATTTATCTGTATTACTTTTAGCTGTATTTGAGACAATATTTTTGTTAACGGTGTTCTGTTTACGCCAATATTTAACTAAACAGACCGATGCAACATTACATTCTAATCTAATACCTGGCGTTTTGAATGCCTATAAAACTGTTAAAGGTAAATAATAAAAAGCAGTTCCAACTCTGGTAGGTAGAGTTCATTGGTGAAAGAGCTTGGTTTAATTAACAGAATTAAAAGTACATGCCTGATGTAGGCAAAAATAATATACAAAGTGTTTACCTATGCTCGGTGGAATATCATTTAAAAACAATTAATTGAAATAGGAAAAATTTGATGCGTCCGATTAGTTTATCTTACGATCGTTTTGAGCTTCTGGAAAATTTCAGTCCAAGAAAATAACAAAAGTGGCTTGATTTAGAATTCAGAATTCGTGACGACATTATTCTTTTAATGTTTTACCTACAGTTAATTCTGTTCAAGTGCATTATCGTTCTCCTTTAAGCAAATCAAAAGAAGTCAGGAAGGCTAAAATGACAAATTATCCCGAAAATAGCAATCTTTTAAACTTTAATTTAAAAATTTTAATCTTTTATAATCTTTTAATCAAACTATAGATTTTTAATAGCGAAGATTAGTTATTTTACTTTGATGGTGAAACAGATTTCAGAAAGAAATACACATAACAAAAATATCTTCTATGAGGAGGTCGATGAACTGTACCAATAACCTGATAACAGAAACTTTCATTCCTTTTAACAATATCTCAAGATTTTTGTTTTTGTGTCCTTTATCAAAAGGACGGTTAGAAAAAGGGGTATATTACCTAAACACCATATTCTTATAAGTGTCGGTGCAAAAAGGTCTTTATTTTCACTAAAAAGTAGATGACAGGAACCTAGGAACTTTTGTTAATTTGAGATACATTTCTTGTCAGGTGTGAACCTTAGCATTCAGACTTATTATAAAGGGATTAAAACTGACAACAAAAATGCTAGGAGAGCTGAAATGCAAAACGTTACGCATAGAGAAACAAGGCATACTTTTTGGAGACTGGCACTTAAACTATTTCTAATGTAAATACCTTAAAAAAGATACCATACGCGCGTGTAGAAAATTATTATCTAAAGATATGTGCCAAAAATGATAACTTATTATTTGGTGCCATGATTTCAATGTTTTGTTCCGATCTAAAGGTCATCAAAAGTAATTGCATTGATGTTTTTCAAAATTATGGAAAACACACACGCGCGCAAAAAAAGAAAAGAAAAAAATAACATTTGTTAGATTGGTCAGACAAACGCACACTCCGCTACCTTTTGGGATTACTTTTAATAGCCTTCATTCACAAATATGAAACACATATCTAAGTGTAATAATTACGTCAAAGTCTCTTACATTTCAATCAGTTTTTTTTACCAATTACAATTACAGAAATTAGAACCTCCTTAGATATAACCAAACTATATATATACTGAATCACAGAAAATATCAAGACATGTACACATGAAGACTTGCTTCCATCTAATATTGACGCTTCAGATACAGAGGGAAATAATATGGAATTCTTTCAATTTTGCCTTCTCTGGCGTATTGTAAATATCTGACCTAATTACTGGTATTTCTCGGTACTAAACACTAAGCAGGTTTGGCTTGCTCAGTGCCCTTCAGTATTTCAAAATATAGGGAGTCATATACTCTTGCATTTGTTCCCATTTCAAATGAATGAATGTGATGAAGTACGAACTGCTCACAAATACTCTGACAGGTATCATCTGCATTCAGAGAACATGATTGTCGTATCACAGTCAAAAAAGAGACTAAAAATGACTTAAGTAGCTACCAATTAGCAATTTTTAAAGACAAAAAGTAATACCCAGTCACATTTAGTTATGTATTTACGAATTATAATGAAACGCTGTGTTCCATGTTCTTTGCACATCACGCAAGGAATCACAGGTTCAGATAGTTACTCCTGCTCATGCTATCTGAAATCAAGTCTTTAGTTTTTGTTCAAAGCAGTCATGTTTTATGATCATAAGGCGTTGTTCAAACAAGATAATTTGTTACTGTATGAACTGCAGGCTGCAGTTTTCTTCCGGATTTTGATAATCAAGTTCAAATTTGTAACAGAACTGACACAAATGAGAAACTTATCTTATCACACAGTATGATCAAAGACTTAGAAGAAAAAAAAGCTTTTATTTCAAGTCTTGGTAGTTACATTTTGATCATTGATATTCAAGGAAAAAGATTGCTATCTGATAGGTAGGAGGAAAAGTTGTCATTAGAACGGATATGTTAGCACCTGAGAACAAGGCTTTGTGAATCATCACTTTGGGGATCCAGAGTTCTTTGGGGTCCCGTTCTAGATAAACGCAATTTTGGATTTACACGATGCCTCATAATTGCAATTCATGCCGATTAAGAAATATTATTATCAGAGGAGACCAGGGAACGAAATGTACTGAGGGGCCACGGAACAAAATCAATTCTCTGTAGGGTAACCAATGTATAGAAGGGCAAAAATATTCAGCTCTTTAAAGAATACCCATTCTGATTAATACTTCGAAATTGAGTTTAGTGGTTTTCAAAAATTCGTCATATTTAGATGCTTTCACTTTTGATTAATTAATATGTTGTTTGCCCCGAGTTTATGTCACTGAAGTACCTAAATATGCCGTGAGTATTTCTTTGATGTACGTCTGTGACGCATTGGTAGTCGCTCTGCTACCAATATTAAATTTCACAATAGTGATATTTGCTTGATGGCCGTATTACGTTTCCTGTAAAAATATAACATATTCGTTCGCACATTTTCAGCAATAAAACAAACTCGTGTAGTATCGGTCTCAGATCGAATTTCGTTGTGTTTACCCGTGTGATCTACTGTCGGTAAAGTTGGGATCATACTTATCTAAAAATGCTTTAGTGCCGTTACAGCATAACAAATGATATACCAACATTTTGGACACAAATACATTGTTGTATGCAGCCAATTGGATTTTGTTTTGTTTTGTCTAGGTTTCTGTTTAATATGCACATTTCAAGAAACAGCAGCAATTTAACTTAACTCTAGTCATGCAATATTAAAAAGATCTAAGAAGATGATATCCAAATACACAGCAAGACGAAGATATACTCTTCTTTAATATCAATTTTTGTTCTTTTTGTCAATAAGTTTTCAACAAGTTGTTCCTTTCCTATAAAGGATGGACAACTGGGTATTTCTCTTCAGCTATTTCAGGTGCAGTGCGTAATCAAATTAATAACGTGAACAGCAAAGTGCGTTCGATTGTATGATATAAATTTGCAACTGATTATTCTTTTGCCTTAAGGCTATTCATACTCTTATATACACCTTGCTTGGTAATTACCACGAATAGATTACAGGCTTGCCAGATACAAAAAAAAAATTCTGGTAAAAAAAATCTTAGATATACAAAAAACTGCAAATTCCTGCTGCTTTTTTTGTGAAACAGAGGACAGTCGAATTTAAATAATACTGGCGGGTTTTAATTGAAATAACAAATGGTAAATATCATTTACGATAAGATCTCACCTCTTTTAGCGTTTTGTGTACGAAAAACAAGTAGCATTATGATAAAATAGCGATCGCAGTGAAACCTTCCACTGTCTGCAATATCCCTAGGTAGTTTTTATTTATAAGTAATCATCTGAACAAACGGTTAAATAACATTCCTATTCAAAATAACTTTGATTATTTAAACATACTTATATCTTCGACAGAAAATTAAGTTGTAATTTAACAGGGCAATGCCTTATTTTGAAGCCAAGTTTTGACTTGTTTGTTCTTTTATGGATCATTTGCATTAAGCAGAATTTTCTTTTTTATCTTTCATTTAGTTGATAAAATCAAAGATATTTGAAATGCAGTTACATAGGAAATGTATTGTATTGTATTTTACTCCGACCAAATTCGTATTTTATTCCTTTTTCTGTATTGATGAAATCACAGATGTTTTAATGGAGTTACATAAATTTGAAAAAGAATTGATTTGTACAATAAAATTTACGTATACTGTTTTATTAAATATTTCTTTGTCTAAAGAAAATGGTAAGTTCTACAGATTTTAAGCCGTTATTCATGTTCGCATAAAAATCCAAATATGTGTCTGCGTTTTAAAAAACACAAAATGTCATTTCACGACATCTTTGAATCATTTCTTTTTTTCTTAAATAAAGGGTTTTAATTTCGATGATGTAGAATTAAAAGTGCGTTTACTTTACTGCAGATATTTGAAATTATTTTATTTTACAATATATTTCAAAGTTGGGCCATTTTACAGCGCCATTTATAGCAATAATTGTCTTAAAAGAGAAAGAGGAGTGTGTTTCAGTTTGCAAAATCTACCAAGTGTGTACAATAAATGTCCTAAAATGTAAACTTTATTCTGCATAAATATTTATGACAGGTTCTTATTACTCAAACTGACAACATATCGTTTGCATATGCATCCTCAACCAGTCAAACCCTGCGGTTTGTAAAATGCTACAAGGAGAGACGTTTTTATAACTTCACAATTGTACAAAGAAATGTGAGAAGAGAAATATTTAAGTTCACCAATACATATATTCCTAAGTAAAAATATCTTAGGTTTGGTTTATAGTTTATTTCGATGAATTATCTTGATACTTCTAAAACTCTGTTCAAGTGTTTAACATTTTTATTATACTGTTCCTACAGAGAAACATTTCTATTTTTCTCTTATCTGTGTTCTTAAATCTCAATCAGCAACACTAGTGTCTTAATAGTGCAACAAGACAAGCTGGTGTGCATATGGTTGACAGCCATCATGTGTTTATAAAGAGAATTATCATATATTTTCCTCGTAAATAACGTGTGTTACCTTAATAAAACACAATTACTAACACCCTTGTTTACCCCTCTATTAAGAAATACTTAGCTGTTAATGACAAACCATATGTGAGACACTTTGCTTGGAGAGTTATATCTGCTATAACAAACCTGTAGGCAAGTAGATGAAGATGCCTTCGTTGGAAAAAACAATAAGAAAGATGCTCATACCATCTTTCTTAAGATTTCACGAGTATAAAAAAAATGGGCAATGAAACTTCCTTAAATATGTAATACTATACAATATGACTTTTGGCTCTGAAATTAAAAGAAGTATTACTGCGAAACCATGTATGAGTTTTACGACCTGTAAATTAATAATGATCATTTCGGGTAACATGTCAATGATTTTATGATCAATAAAATATAGTAGACTTTGTATAATTTCTTTGATGTAATTGTTATTTATAACGCGCAACACTGTTTCATACACGTTAGTTATCTAACCTTTGATACCTATTATAATGACGACCAAATAGTTACCTCTCAAAACAGGTAAGTAAGAATGAATGAGTGTGAAAGTTGCCATACTTCTGAGGGTGTGACAAATTGTTTCGAGCATTACTGAGACAGATAAAAGTTTCAATGAGTTCTTTCATGATATACGATCCGCTGACAGCTGCAATGTTCCTCTTTGATTTAAATCATTAAGCTACGAATTCTAACAAAACTGACACAGAATAAATATTTATCGTATCATACAGCTGAATAAAGTTTAAGCAAATTGTTTTCATTTTAAACTTTGAGAGTGACATTTAGATTTTATAAGCTTTTAATGAAAAGAAAATTTATCGGACAGATGAGCAAGTTTCTTTACACCTGTGATCTGATAAAATAAAAGTTTAAAAGTTTATTATTTAAACTTCTAAAATCTGCAACACTGAAACACATAAAAACAACAGATGCATTAATTAGACTGTTTATTCATTTCAAACATTAAACCTGAAAAAAGTGAAATCAACAGACAAATGAAATAAAATAACTATGCCATTTTTTGTACATCAGAGTGTTGAACGCAAAAGACAAAAATAAATAAATAAATAAATAATAGAAAGATAAAAAACATTTGTAAGACAGTTACAGAGTAATTTTATGGTTTTAGCACAATTCAATGTACATATTTACCACATACACAACTGCACATTGTGATGATAACAAATTTTATAATGGAATCTCCTTTTCAGACAAATATGCGTTCGGAGAAACAAGGAGGGAAAACTGGAAAAGCTGGATGGAATTTGGCAGTCATCCTTGAATTCCTTCAATTGTTATCTGAAAGCTCTTCAGTCCTATTGTGAAACTTGAAGAATTCTCAGATGTTTTCAAGATATTTTGAAGATGATGAAATTAATGAAACTTTGAAACAATGCCTCATTTAAAGATGTATATACTAGACTAAGTACGAGAACTAAATAAAATGTAAAGAAGATGCTGCATTTAAATTTTCGTTTTAAGTTACTAAGCGATTATTTGTAATCAGCAAAACCTTTGCAAGGAAGGAATATCTTACACTCTTTTGTCCCGATATTTATTATTATTATTTCCTTTTTTTAAATTATGTTTATATTTGTGTTTATACTATTTTAATCTTAATATTCACTTCATGAATAAGTCACCGTTCCGTTAGAACGTAAGTGAGTTCCTGACAGTTCTGGAAAGCATGCAACAGATTGAAACTCCTTTAAAGACATAGAAAAGACATACAGATATATGTTGCCACCATTAAATTGTTGTTGTTGTTGTTGCTCTTTTCTTCTTATTTAATTGAAACATCACGATTGTGGTAACATAGATTTCTTTTTATTATTATTCATGAGAACAAATATCATTCTTAAAAGCGTGCAATAGCAAGAAATAAACAGAATAAATTGATTCAAAGCATACTTTCCCTATAAAATCCGTGCTTGGCTGTACTCTTGGTTGACAGGAATTCACTGTTATCCACTATAACTACATATCATGTCAATTTTTTTTTCACAGAAGAAAGATGGCCAAAGGTGAATATAGGAATAGTTAATATGGAGGAGACTGCGATAGTTGGACAGGGTAATTATCACATAAAAAATAGAAATAGGACATATTACTACAATGAAATAACAGCATGGTATCGAAAGACACCAAACAATTGAAAAATTACCGTGTGATCAAAATATAATGTATACTTTGAAGGGATCTACCTGTATTATGATAGAAAGTGTCTAACTAGGGTTAATACGGATAAAAGGCTTAGAATAGAAAAATGACAGTAACACAGAATGATAGTTATTTAAGTTAACAAACAAGAATAGTACTGCTTATCTAGTTTGTTAAAAGAATGCTTTGTGAAAAGAATGTTTAGAGAATTTACAAGCATAGCTCTTATTTAAGTAAAATGACCCTTTCAGTGTAAGACGAAATTTGAAGCAATAAGAACTTTTTCAAATGTCAAATTTCTAACAGGTTTTCACAACACAGTTACCGTCTCCCAATAATAGTGAAACTTATATGTAAACATTTTGGTAGTTATGTCAGTTTTTTTGCCAAGGTAGTGACAAAACCATCATTTGTAGAAGGGCAATAAATAACAATTCGCCTTTGTTCCAAAAACATGTCAGTTGTGTCGTTATGAAGTGTAGCATTTATTACATAACGGTTTTGAAATAGTGTTTGATTTTTGTGTATAGTTACGTTACAGTTCTGTTTTTTTACATGTGATGCTATTTTACTTAATTTTGAAATTTTGTTAAAATAAATCAGTAAGAACAGGTGGGGGATAGAAGTTACAATGCAGAAACGTATTTGAAAAAGTATTTGTTATATTTTCGAAATTATAACAAAGAACGATAAATATGATAGTTTCTTCTGCTTAATGATAAGTTTACACGTTTATTTGTTTCTTTTGCCTTACGTTGATATTTCAAAGCAAATCATGTGCATATGAGTAATATTTTTTAAGGATAAAAACACGCTTCCAAAAAAGTCACTCCCATAATGGTTACACAGCATTCGATGCAAAATATGTTGGGTTTTTTTAAGGAATATATTTATATTACTGAATAAGTGCTCAGTTTTAGGGGATCGGAAAAATGCGAGTTTTTTTTTAATTACTTTCTTCGTTGCATATTTTCAGTTTACTACATTTTCCCGTTCAAGTTCCAGTTTTCGATTGACGGTGGCCAATATTTTATTATGGCAACTGAACGGACAAAAATAAGTGCCAGTATATAACATTTATTTTGTCCCAAAAGTGGCATAGCAATATATATAATAATCTAAAATAAATGAGTCTAAACTAAATATAATAATCTATGAAAGATATCTTAATTTTTCCTTGATGTTGAAACATTTATCAGTTCATTTATTTCATCAGGAGATGATTAATGCAACTATCTTGCCGAAGATAACAATGCCAAAGTTAATGTGTGAAAGAAAACTTTTATCTTGGTATTTATTCCCAAATGTTATTAATTTTAATCAAACGCAACCTTACACTTTTTAAGAATATCAGCTAAAAGTAAGAATTTGAAATTCTAATTGAAAGGAGCAGGTCTCAAACAAACAAATCCTTCAATTGTAAAAATGTTTTATGAACATCCCTTTTCAATATCTTTTAAACAAATGATTTTTTTCATTCAATTTATCTCTTGACCAAAATCTCCTTTTCTCTTCATGACAAAGGCCAAAACCTATTTCTCAAAATGACGTAACGCAGATATGTTTTACATTAGTTTTCTTCTGACGAGAGATATATTATTGTGCTGTAAAGGAACGATTCAAAAATTCAAAAGTTCAAACACTTTCAAACTTTTAATTGAGTCAGTGCTTGTCATCAAAATGACCCATAATTAACTTACTTTTATACCTATGTGTTTTTATCAGCAATTCAGGCCACTGCCATTTACAATTTTAAATCATATATGTTTATCTATTTTATACTTGACAAAACATTTAAATCTGCAAATAGTTTTGACTTTTGTTGTTCATCGGTGCTTGTCTCTTTTATATATATTTCATCAAGGCACTCCACAGAACCATGAAAATGTCCGTTATGTCGCCATTTAGTGCCTTTTGTTATTGAATCTCAAGTTAGATATCGCCGAAATATTTGTTGTTTTTCTGACTATATGCATTAAAATCTTACGTGCACGCCGTTCACTTTTTCGTCGAAAACAGTTTCCCATTTAAAATTGCACTGAACAATTGTTAACTATATATATAACCAGTATTGAAATCCTACAAATTAAGATTCCATCATCGATGTACAACAATGAAAAGAAACTTTTTCTTCAAACCTACAGAACTATGTGCCATGGTAATTAGATTCTCAGACAGAAGCATCTCTGTAGATGAGGTATAAATGCATAACTTATCAGACAAAAACCTACAGTTTCTATACTGAAGCGTACAATAACATGGTATGTGTCCCATGACATTTATCATTATCATTCTGTTATGCTTTTTTAAACCTAGGAGAGATAACTGTCTACCTGCCTGATGCACTGACAAAACTGGAATATGCAGCTCAGCTTTGAGGCAAATACATTCTCTTACTGCTATTTCAATCTTAACTTTATTCTTTTCGTACCTTGAGTATTTATCTGCTTTACAATTAATGTTTGATATAAGCCTTCGATTGAGGGCTAAAAGGTGCAATTTCAATTGTAGAAAATCCACCCTCGGATATCAACAAGATAATTATGTCTGTGTTCCTGGTGTGTACCCACTCAGCTGTTTATTCTATACCGGGATAATATTTACTTTCTAATAATGTTTTACAATTTTATTATAATCGGTACTTTTTTTTCTAAAAACATACTACACAATATTTGTATTTTAGGGAACATTTTTTATCAATTTCGAGGAAATAAAGATTATTCTTATGCATGCCCAACGAAAAATAGATCATAAAAGTAAGTCTTCATAAGCAGGTAATGTGCACAGCAACTGAATTAGTTTAAAAGAAATATCCAGAGAACAAAAATGAAGTGATGAAAAAGCATCTAGTATCATTGATGACGAATATAAAAATCAGGAGAAATATAAACACAAAGTCTAGATGAAATCCGACTAGACGGGACCACCACGCAGTCCTCTAAATTCCCCACAACGTCGCTAAACCTTCCACTTAGCTTTGGGATGTAATAGTTGACCAAATTGAATCGAAGCAAACAGAAAGATAAACAGTAGATAAAAATATGACACGATACAAGTGAAACAAAGTTTTTAACTTTTCAAACAAGGTTTGTAAATGTCGAAATAAACCATTGTAATTTGAAAGCACACTGGTCCTATATGTGAGAAAAGAAGCTTTTTCTGTTGCATTTTTTGCTTTTGGGGGACATTGTATCCTTTCATCACGAAAATATTTATGCAATCTGACCACTTAGCATAAGTCTAACGCATTAATTGAAACTAAAAGTTGAGATATAAACACACTATTTTTGTTCAAGAAGAACAAGTCTCAAAGAGTTCATGTGTCACTCATAAGAGATTCGGTTACACATGTAGGTAATGTAAAGTGTATAATATTACACACTGTTTGCTTCAGAGTTTTCAACAACGTGTTACATATTTAAACAGAAAGTTACATAGAGAAACCGTGTGTAGAGTTATTTAAAGTGAGAAATGAGATGTTGCCTGTCAGTTTCAATCGTTGACATTCCGTACTAAACCGCCTTCCTTCATAACAAACATCAATTTTCCTCCCTTAAAGAATCAGGGTTGTTAAAAGTAACGGACGATAAACCTTCTGTCTTATCATCAATTCTAGAAAATAAACGCAGGAGATCACTTACTGATTTGATTCCCTCCTTGTTTTGTTTTTTTCTTAGGGAGTTACCTTAAGTCGGTATTTCAATATTTTTGTTAAAAGTCTGAACAAGCAATATATCCGGGCGGTCTTGGATTTCCAAATACAAAGATTTCTTCTTTTATATCTATCCCGAAAGCTAAAAGCAATGAGTTAGCATGTGTTCACTAAACATATAGGCCCACGGTAAGTACGATAAACCACAGAATATATTTTTGCTTTTCAAATGTATACTTACCTACCCCATGTCTATTATCATATTTTGGTTATTACCTCATAAGTGTGACTGCAGAGTGGCAGAATTAGAACATGACAAGCAAACACAAATAAGTATGAATTAACGATGAAAAACATTTTACATGCTTTCATCTGTTATAACATTCACAGTACAGAATTCAACACAAAAACTGTTAATTGATGAATTCTCTGACAAAACGGAATACGAAAGCTCGTGATAAAAATAAACTTTTTACACAGTTACAAAGGTTTTTATTTTATCTTTGTATTTCTTTTATATTCCGAAGTTAGTTTTTTCGTTTACTGAGATAACATGAGACAAATCTTATGTTTAAATTGGCTCTTATTCCTGTTTTTAATTCTTCAGTGAGAGATATATCTTATCATACAGCAGGGGCAGAGCCAAACAGATTTACTTTTGTTTCAGACATAAGAGTATTATTTAGATTCTGAAAGTCTTTAAAGCAAACAAATATATCTGAAAGGTAATGTGCAATTCTATTTAACAGATATTTTACACCAATAATGTTTGTTCTTCTAGGTTGAGGGGATGTCTTTTAAAATGTTACCCGAGGCTGAAAGGCAGAGTGTAACAATTCAAAATGTCATCCCCGAGGTATAACAGCTTTGTTTTCCAGACTTGCGTATTTATTATCAAAATATAATATTTATATTATCAAAATAATGTGAACATAGTTATATTGTATGTTTAAACATTTGATATATAGCCAACACCTCTCCTATACGTGTTTAAAGAAAGCATATATTTCTTCAAATAAACTTTGTTATTCTCTTCTGAAAAAGGTATTTAATTCTTACCATGTCCATAAAAATCACGTAAGAGTTTCAAAAAGAAAATAACTTTTCCAGAAATAATTTCCATAAAAAAATGTTCATTCTCAGATTCTTAAAAAAGGCTGAAATGGAATAAACTCGGAAAAACTGTTTAATTTCTCTTAAAGGGGCTGTACTCCAGATTTGATATAAAAATATTTTTACATAAATTAAATATCTAGATGCCGTGAGATTATAACAACATGATGTTTTACTTCAAAACTGATTATAAAAGTGAAAATAGAACAACAAAAAAATATATTCGCTTCAGCTTGATTTGAACTCTGGACCATCATGTTAACAAATTTTTCCAATGCCTTTACTGTCACCACTATCACTGCAACTGTAATAACAATTATTTACTTTAAATGTTATACGATATAGTAATACTGTCGCGTTACGGTATAGCACTTCGAAAGGAAAAAAAATCAATTTATAATGTGATTATCTGACTTATTTTTTGGTCAGTAAGTTAGTTTTTAAGCATAAGTCATAAATATTACAAGAAATTTAAAATACAAGAAAACTTTCTTTTTTGTCATCTGGAGCACAGCCCCTTTAAAAAAAGCTATTAACGAATTTGTGAAAATTGATGATCTAAATATATATCACAACTAGATGAATAACAAAAATGCCACAAAGAGGTTTTTTTTTCTTTAAGGAAACTAATTGTTAGTACAAATAAAAAGTTGAATTTTTTGACAGAAATCCTATACAATAAGAATTGCATCAATAACTAGACAAACAAATCAGTTGCCAAAAATTGCAAAGGAACAGTTCTTTAGTCAATATTTTTTTTTTGCGGAAACATATCAAATGATAATCAGAAAATTTAATACAATAAGTGTTACAAGTGCTCTAAATTTAAACATAGAATGTACATATACCAGATTTTTATGCCCCCACCACTTTGGGGGAGGGGGACTTATTGTTTTGCCCTTGTTCCATTTAAAGAACTTTGAAAAGTAACAATATATACTGTGCTATATATACTTAGGAAGATCCGTACGATGCTGACATGGAACTTATCCAGTACTGTCTAAATAAACCGAACAGTCATTTTAAAACCCCAAAGTCAGATTTGATTCTAAATTGTTGTTTTAAACGACATTATAGTGTAGAGGGTATATCTAGTTGTTGTTGTTTTTTGTTTTTTTTTGGTTGTTTTGTTTTGTTTTTGTTTTTTGAAAACGAACAACAATCGCCTTGGTTTTAAATAAGTACCAGTATAACACAATGTTGTTTGATACAAGAAAATATTTTGCAAAAGTCTTTAATTTCTAACAATTTGCCTGTGCTGTTAGCAATTCAGAAACTTTAAAGTTGAACAAACACTCGCTTGTGGTTTTTAGAAAATAAAATCTGATGCATTTTATAGATGTCAAAACAGCAAAGGCTTTTGGTATGAAAGTGTGTTAGCTGTGAAACATTCACCAGCTTTAAACATCCCTAGACCGTCTTTATTTACAAGAAAATTTTGCATGAAATGCCCAAAACATTTAGGTTAAGCAAAAAGTGCTGGATATAGTAAGAACAAGTAGTTTATGGGTGTACTTAATGTGTTTTTCCAAGGGATATTTTATTATTTGGTTTGTTCTTTTGTTCGTAAGGTTCATTTCTTTTCTTTTTTTTTCAAATCAATTGGATGCGGAAATATTTTAATTAAAAATTCGGTTATTAATAAATGCACAAACAGTTATGAATGGAGTGTATCATATTCATGCATTTTGAACGATATTGAACAAATCATGACGCGCCTAAGTACAGCAGAAAATGTAAATGAATTAACATTAACCTTTATAAAAAAAGTAGTACCATAAATGGGTGGATAGCGATTCATAACAAATGAGCAATTTCCTAGTATCTATATGCCTTAAGGAAATATTTTTGAACATATATCTGTCTGTACAATTATAAATTTTCTGTTTAACTAATTGTAAAGATATTGAGTCCACTTTTCATAAAGTAAACACATTTGAATAAAACATATCGATACTTCAGCAGCTTCACAAATTTTTGGGTTGTTCAGAATATTGATAATAAAACTCGAAGTGATAGGTCGTTGTTTGTTTCAGCTGGTTGCAAACTTCTTATCAACAGAGAGTACGCGGGTGAAGCAGCTACACGTGGTTGACAGCTGAAAAGTGTTTTAATGATACCAATAATTTATTCTCCTATTAAATAATACAATTACCTAATAAAACTTAACAAGTAACACCCGCTACCTACTAGCTTGCCAAGCATAGTTGTTAATGGCATGACATATGCGCGAAACATTGGTGAGAGTTTTACAAAATTTATAAGGAGGAACAAAGATGCTTTCTGACGAACAGAACAAATAGAAACACTGCTGACACCCATCTTGATGAGTTTTCAAGTAGAACTTAAGTCTTATTTTTCTACCACAATCTCTTGCCATGCGTTACTCTAGCTATTTATAAGTATTTCTGGTAATGTGATGAATCAGAAAATTGCACTTCTGTAAATAATTTCAAATAATTCACTTCAAGAAGTCTTTGTAAGTTAATGGCTTAACTTCATTTGTTTCATTAAAAATGGTACAACACTTTTAGACATATATGAACTGCAGTTTCATCTGCCTTGTAGTTTAAAACAACTCGGAAAGAATTGACTAAACAAACAACTGGAAACATATTTGCCAACCTCCTGATTCTTCTAGCACTATTAGGGCTTTCTAGGTGTTGTTTGTCGGTGTCTCGCTTTAATTGCCTTAAATTAGTTTGCAACATTATGGAATGTAACCAAAGAAACTGCTTTAAGTATTGCTTGTAATTTTTACTTTTCAGGCAGGGACACACAGGAAAGAAAATGCGATAGTGTTCAAATATATATTTTTGCAGCAATGCGCCAGAAAATAAGCGTTTATTTTGAAATGTCAAAGCTAATAAAAACTTTCTACAGAAACGTATTTTACACCGATAACTGTAAAAGCAGTTTTAAAATCAATGGATTTTCTCATAAGAGACAGGTTCCACTAGTTTTTAAGCCGTCTTTATTTGACAATCAACACTTATAAAACGCTTTCATCAACCACTTCAAACAACCTCTGCTATTTAGATAGCTAAGAATCGCTGACGACATGCGCATTGCACCGGGATAGCAGCCGCAAAAACCTTCGGAAACAGACGTACAACTTATTCTCCTCCTGGCATTATTTGTTTCAAAATAAAATCTCTAACTCTAGCTACTTATTAGAGTATCAGGAAGTGTTGGAATTGACAACGACAGACCATGCATAGGCGAAACATACTGCTGTGAGTTAGATCATTATAAATTATTTTGTCGAACCGAACTGCAGATTTTTTTTAAATTTCTTGACACTTCATTTGGCTTTATTCGTTATTTAATATTTACTTAGTCGATCGATTTAAAAAAGAGGAGGTATTATGTTGTACTGCACATGCGTCAGAGGAGTGACTTGCACGGACAGCCATACGTTATGACTTCTACAAAGGCAAATCAAACGGGGATAGTGTTAAGCAAACCAAACACAAGAGGTTATTTCTGTATTTAATTTCAGGTGCTATGAATAAAAGGCAATCTAAATATGTTTTATATTAAAACTACTGTTTAACCAGCTGTCAATATAAAAGAGAATAAGTATCAAGTAGATTCAGATAAAGTTTTTTTTCTGTAAAAAAGAAAAGGTTTAATCTTATGGAACAACTCCAAACAAGTAGTGTTATCATATCTCACGTGACTGTTGTTTTTTCATTTTTAATGATATTTGTAATGACCCAATCCGCACTGCTAAAGAAACATATTTTTTTATATCTGTTAAGTAAAAACAATTGTGTATGCACTGTCTTTGTGAAAGAAAAAAACTCCGTGCAACGGTTATTTCCCTTACAATACCATTACTCATGGCATGTGATGATGATTGAAAGTTTCTTGGGTTTTTTTCTATTATTTCTTTACGTCTAGACATCATCAGATAATGAAATTTAATCAAAGTTATAACAAATAGAAATGAAAAAAATGATTTCTTCAAAGAGTTTACGTGTAGCTCATTCTAAATCCAAATAAACTTGTGTCGTAAGAAGTTACTGATATAAAAGCGGAGGTAACTACTCGGAGTTAGAGGGATCATAGTTTTGGTCCAAATATACGATTTTATGATAGATCAGCTGCGTCCTGGGCCAGATCTGCTTCGTCACTAAGTCCTTTGGCCATCTGCTCGAGGGCTCCAGCATTGTTCTGCAGATTATGTAGTATGCTTAGTAGAAGGCTTTTTGACAGTCGTTTGTCTGTTATTGATAGAAGATGAAAACACATACGTTTTAATATTTAAGGTATAAGACCTATAATAAACTTCTTTTCAACCCTTACACTCAGCAACATGAGTTTTTTTAAAGAAATTATTAATATTTTCTTATGACAAAATATAGCAATATTAAACACAATTACCATTATTTTTTCAAGATTTTACAAGTAATAAGTTAAATCTCACAAGACTTAATGGGTCTGTAAAGTAAAACGAAACATTGTTTTTACTTCTTGCTATTAAAATGAACCAATATCAATTCAGTACGTAATTATTCACGGACCTAATGACTGCTGACGGAAAACCCACATAAGTCATAGCCAGAAAATTAACAAAATTTAATGAAAAACATGGTACTTATTTACCACACCCATAAACGATATCAAAAAATACTGCATGTATCTATGGGGATTTACATTTGGTTATTTTTATCTTTATTTATATACTGTTCTGAACAATTAGGCAAAATATGAAAGAGGTCAACTATGTAGGTTTGGAGAAATTAATAGCTGAAAATACTGATACACAATTTTGTATTAATCATGCTTAAAGGCTTCAGAGCAGTTGATTTATAATAATCTAAATGAAAGAAATTTAATTTTATTACAAGAAAAGTTAATGTTTTAAAATAAAATGCCGAAAACTAAAGAAAGAATGGCTAGAGTGGGGTTTGAACCAATGCCTTTCTGTGAAAAAGTCTCAAACCTACAGTTGAGTACTCTTCAGAGTGGAGGTAAGGAGTTGTGGATCTAATACCTTGAAAAAGATTTTTTTTAACGAAAACAAAACGTAAACCATAGTTTATATCATGACTTGTTTGTACCCCGCTTAGAACATCAAGTACGCTTGAAAAGTAAATTTTCAACAAGACAAAATAAGGGCATGTCTAAAGGTGGACGTCTTTTACAATCTGGCCAAGAAATACAAGGTGGATGCTGCAACAGACACATGTCTAACGGCAACATTATACGGTATCTTCAAACCCATACTACATCAAGAGATATTGCTTCAAACAATTTCTTAACCAACAGTTAATTGTGTCAGAAAGCATGCTAGGCCTTGATAACAATCAAAAGACATCGCAGTCAAGCAATTCGTCGTTCTTTTAATTCTCTCAAATAAGATCGATTCCTATTAATTCTTACAATGATTGTTTACAACTTATATTCACCCTTGCTACTGTCAAAGTTTTCAGAATTTCTAGCAAGATGTAAATTTTCGAAAAACAGAATTCCTGGCCTAGGTGAAAGATGCTACATATATATGTACCTAGAGTACTTTGTTTCTAACCAACTCTTAGAAATAAAACAGACAAGTTCAGAGTATTCATTCTGAACTGGAAACTAAGACTTTGGCCCACTGTTTGTAGGAAGAAAATCAAAACCTTATTCAAGAAATACCTGTTGATTCTGTAGTCAGTCCAGACAATTCACAAAGACATCGGGTAGGACACGAGTTAACGTACCTGGAAAATAAGGAGAAACAAAAAAGTAAATCACTGGTGTTTTAAACTATGCCTACAAATATGTGAAAAGATTGCCACACAACAGACATTTCATAAAAAAAATCTATGTATAACTGAAATTAAGATTTACTCATGATACACTTGATAGCCGTCTGGGCATGTCGGACATGAAAGCTGTCCACAACTATAACCACCGCTGGAACCACTGCCGGAACCGGTACCGCTGGAACTACTGCCGGAACTGCCCCCACCTGAACTGCCACCACCTGAACTGCCCCCACCTGAACTGCCACCACCGGAACTGCCACCACCTGAACTGCCACCACCGGAACTGCCACCACCTGAACTGCCACCACCGGAACTGCCACCTGCCAAGAGAGAGATCAAAAGAGTCACAAAATCTTTTTTGAATTATTAGATGTCCCAGACTCCAAACAAGACAGTACTAAGACTCACAACTAGGAAGTTTTGTTTTGATGAACTGTACAGTGTTAAAGTATACTGTAACAATTACTTTGGTAACCTAATGTCGTTGTGGTAAATCTACTTTGGTTTTGTCTTTCCAATTGCTTGATACTTTACAACAAGTGTTAATACAAATTTCAGGGCAATCCATAAAACTGAAATCACATATCCGCGTATGCCTGTACAATACCAAACAGAATTGTTTCATAAGTCCAGTTTTAGTTCAGATATCTCGATCGAAATGACACCATTTCTTTAGTAAGGTTTCTTTATTTTTTTGTAGAAGATATCACACTCTGTTAAACTCAGAATGGTTTTATAAAAGTTGAACGAGGAAATAAGTCTTTCTTCGGCAAAAAAAAATCTGTCAGTTTTCAGGCAGTAAATTATAGCATACGAATTAAAGTACGAATATGCTTTTGGCATATATAAAATGATGCATAGCCAGTTTCAAGTTAATCTACATGCATTTTATGAGACTGAAAATAAATTGCATCACTTTATCAATACAAGAACTTTATCACCTCTATTTCAAAAGTGTATTACAATCAATTGATCTGGATTATATGTATTTATTTTATTGTAATCTATGACTCATGTATGCGTTTATTCAAAATGAAACCTTCTACGACCAATTTAAAAATCCATGCATGATACTTTTTATGAAATTAATTTGTATAGCTATATCGACAGTCTTGAAGTTAAATTGTAGTATTTTTATTAATTGTAATGTTTATATACACTTTTGTAGGTATACTATTGCGGATATAACTATTTCCAAAATAACTTGTGGTCGTGAAGGATTTTGTAATAATGGTTCATTTCTATGATGGGAAGTTCTTAAATATCAAATGGAAATAGAAATATACAGGTGCACTGTTTTCAGGTGACGTTTGTGACAATGCAGATTTCTACCTGTCTGTGATTATACTAATATAAAGTCCTTAAAAACATCATCCCAAACCTTTCAAAAAAGTGTATGTTTCTGACATACATGTATTAATTGTGCTAAAATATGAAAACCTCAAACATTGATGTGCTCAAACAAAACATCTAACCTGGTGATGGTGTTTCCGCTGTTGTCTGAAATAAAGCAGAAAAGTGTAACATGAGAACAAAATATAAAATTTTACATAATTTTACATAAACAATTTACATATTATAGAAAGAGTTATGAAACTAACGTACGTCTTTATCAGTTCTACCAAACAACTGGACGAGGTTTATGGGCCATCTAACAGTAAACAGAACAAAAGAGAACAACAGACTTCATTCCATTTCAGTAGAAGGGTACGTGGCCCTCTATTCAACAAAGGAAAGTAAAAGAAAAGGCCCCGTAGTCCAGTTAAGTGGTTAACCTTGTACATATAATGTGACAATAAAAGACATAATTCGTGTTTTAAACTTTGTCGTGTACATATGATGTGACAATAAAAGACATAATTCGTGTTTTAAACTTTGTCGTGTACATATGATGTGACAATAAAAGACATAATTCGTGTTTTAAACTTTGTCGTGTACATATAATGTGACAATAAAAGACATACTTCGTATTTAAACTTTGTCGTGTACATATGATGTGACAATAAAAGACATAATTCGTGTTTTGTCGTGTGCATATGATGTGACAATAAAAGACATAATTTGTGTTTTAAACTTTGTCGTGTACATATGATGTGACAATAAAAGACATAATTTGTGTTTTAAACTTTGTCGTGTACATATGATGTGACAATAAAAGACATAATTTGTGTTTTAAACTTTGTCGTGTACATATGATGTGACAATAAAAGACATAATTCGTGTTTTAAACATTGCCTTGTATATATAATGTGACAACAAAATACATAATTCGTGTAGGCATAAAGCAGGCTGTAGTGTATTTAATTTTGTCAGTTGTTTGTGCCACAGTGTACTGTATTTTAATGAAATATTTTCACTAAGTGCTTATTCACCGAGGGTGATTCTTGAACAGGACATGATACGTCCTAGAAAGGATTTTCTAAGGAATAAAGACATAGCTCTTCTTGACCAGAACAAAGAATACCATTCAAAGACTGTTCTAGGAAGTCTAAGACGGGCTATAGTTTGTCGTTAATTAGAATAAGTGTAACCTGGTAAAAACTACGCATCGCTATAACGTGAACTAAATTTTTCCTTCATCGGACAATCTGAGCCTTGAAACAAGCTATTGCTGTGTCTTCTTTCTGCTCTGGTTCTTTTTCGCTAGTGATAAACAACTGCTTTGTCTCGAGAAGTAATTTCTTCCGCAAACCATCGTTTGTCCTTACACTTGGATCTGGTTTTGCTAAGTTCTTGACTGTTTTTAAGCAATGCTTCTCATTCTGGTCTGGTGTACATTATTTTTTCTAGTCCATTCCTATCTAATAATCTTTTAAATGCTATAAATTACAAATGAAAGTTAATATAAAATGCCATTTTCTCTTTGTATATCTATGAAAAACTTACCGATTTTTTTAAAACCAATAACAGAATGGCACACAAAATAAATTTCGAAGTTTCCATTTTGCGCAATATTCAGGCCGTGTAACCAGAATAAAACAAACAAAGTGAGACTACCACTTCGACAAATGTTAATTCTACCCGGATCAACCTCATGAGGCCCGTAAACCTGCTGTTCCTTTTGTCTTTTGTAATCAGTTCAAATATAATGAATAAAGGTTGAAAAAAATAATTAGAGCTGTAATCTTTGCCAAAACCAGATTAAATGGGACCAGTCAGTAAAACACCTACAGGCGGTAGGTTCATGAACTTCTGGGCACATATAGTCTTGTACATCGCAGTATTTATTCTGTCAAATAAATGCACTTGCTCTAAACATTACATAAATATTGTGATTATCTGACGTACTGTCGCATGCCTTTAGCTTATTATTAAATGACTAATACAAGAATAATTGTAATTGCTTCTTGTAACGTTTTATACTTACGTGCCTGAGACCTAGGCGGAGTGTCGACAACATGTTTAGTAATTGTTGTCAAAACTTAACGACTTCGTGATGTCTTAACAAAGGTCATCATCAAAATAGTACATTTAACAATTAGACTAAAGGTAATCGTGTAGTCTAGAAGAATAACCTCAATTTTGGTACATTTTTTAATCTGATTAATTGAAAGTTGACCAAATAGTGTCATCCTTCTTTGGTTACGAAAAAGTGTCTGATCAAAAGCATGAATTAATTCTCTTCTACGTGTGTGATTGAAATTTAGATAAAACAGCAAACAATTTGTCAGCAACGCTAAGGTTTATGCAAATAAATAAAAAGATATACCTTTTGAATAGCCACGTTAAAACATTAAAAAAGCAGGATATTAGAAAATGTCTAGAGAAAAGAAAATTTATATGTTTGTTTTGTACCGAAATATCTGATTGTGCAGACCAAGTTTGTTTGTGTTTGTTTCGGTCATAGAAAGATTTCATTGCCGATTCTGATAAGCGCATTAGGTAATTCGTATTTTGTTGCAATCATCATAATAAATTATCATTTGTAAAGTTTTATCCACGACATGTGTGTGTGTGTGTGTGTGTGTGTGTGCGTGTGTGTGTGTTTGTGTGTTATTACATGTACTATGGTCATTTTTGGTGGGAATAGAGATTGTGGACACAGCTGACTATTGAGGACGGTCTCATTTGACAATAAAATCAAGTAGTCTAAGAACGCTTGATTTTTTGCTAAAATATAAAAAATAGATAACTGATTTATAAGTGTTGGTCTTGATAGAAGGTCTCATAGATTCACAGCGTTAAGAGTATATCGAACTAAAATATGCTTTTTTGAGCTTCCCGCTCTCAGAGATAGTAGTGTACTCATGTGTAAGTCAAACGGTATAATTGGACGACTCGTTGTTCATTGGTAGAAAATAATTTGACAACACATGATTCCAAGGGACAAACGGCCATTGGTTGTTTTATATTAAACGTTTATTGATTAATAAACATCTTGTTAGAATTAATTAGTTTGAGAAAAATATTTAAGGAAAGATATCGCGGACGTAGCGGTTTGCAATTCGAAATCGTATTGAACGGAACTAATTCCAAAGCTATCATTTTTTACGGACGTAGTAAACATAGCTATACTTTGATGTTAATTGTTCAATATTTTATTGAAACACAACTGTAAACTGAGTGTGTACTGATATAATGATATATCGATATTACCAGGAGTGAGTCTTGTTATATTTGTCATTCCTGTTTACTAATTTATTATTTTAGGTCTGAAAGGGTTTTGGTATGTTTCCACTATTTGTGGTTGAAATTAGATTTTATCCAATCGCATTGCAGATTTTTTTTTTCAAATTTCTTGACACTTTAGATGGGTTAGTAAGCATAAACCCGTCATTTGATATTTTCCTAGTAAGTCGATTGATTTTGTGAATGGGCGGAATTTAGCCTTTCTTTTTTTTTTCTCGCGCAGCCACGCGTAATGCATTCTTAGAAGGCAAAACAAACGTGGTAAATTTTTGCAAGTAAAACCCAAAAGAATATTTTTGTTTTTAATTTCAGATGCAATTAAATAAAAGTTGCTCTGAAATAAAGATTATTTATGTCACTGAGAACAATTCTCAAAGTGGATGTTATTCATCAACTATTTAACTATAGAAAAACTAAAAAAATCTCCAGTCCTATGTTTTTATACCTTACAAGGTTCACAGGCCAAATTATTTTTATATCAATGATCATGTTTTTGTGATCATTTTTACCAGTGACTAAATTTTTCACACAGTTGGGAACATTGATTACTCATGTACCATGTAAATGAAAATTTAGAAGTTCTGTGTCTTCTAAGATATCAAAACCGATGCTAGGATATTCCTTTCTATGTCACATTTCAATTCTTTTTGTAATGTATTGCACTGAACTTGTGTAAGAACTAAAGTGCGCAGTTAGCTTATTCTGCTCCCGGGAAACACTGATTTGCATAAAGTTAAAAACACCAGTTATGGCACGAGTAACCTATGACCTCGGCGACAGGCAATTGTGGGTGTGGACGTGTGGATAGTACACAAAATATAATTCAAACCATAATTTAAAGCTGATTAGTGTATATTAGTACGCATTAATAAAACCAATTAGTTGAGCGGCTGCAACGAGCGAGATCAAGTTGTACTTATAAATAAGAAGACGAAGGCGTGTATTGAATACACCCATGGAGGTTCATTTGAAACAACAGACTATTCCTATATATACGAAACACATGGTTAATAATTGCATATCTCTTGTTCAGCCTGTTTACAAGAAGATAAAGATGCACTCTTGAGAGAAAACTAATGGAAATAATAGTACCACCCATTTTGACTCATGCTCCGCCAGAAATCAAGTGAGTAAATAAATTGTCCCATCACAATTTCTTCCTTGGATTACTTGTTTATGATATACGACTTTTAGCACGAAGAATCAAATTATCAATGTATGCATAAGAAACGTCAGCACTGGAATTTACCACCAAGCACTGCTAATAATGAAAACTGTGTCTGTAGGTGGTTCAGTGACGCGCTGGACTGAATATTCAGCGGTCGCGAGTTCGGTCACCCGCTACCTCATTAACTTTCGGGCACCCGTTACTCCATTAACTTACTATCTTTCGGATGAGAAGGAAAACCAAGGTCCATTGTATTGCTGCTTTACACTGAGCATGTACAAGAACCAGGGCTGTCTCTATAATGGAATACCTTCTGTAACTTGCAATATCTCCTATAACCTAAAATAACTAAATTCAACAGGTATGTCAGATCTTCTTGCGGGAAACTTGAACCGATGAATAAATAGATTAATAGATAGATAGAGAGATTATCTATTGTTCTCTTGTTGGGTTTATTTAAGATCTGTTTTATATGATATGATGATGACATGTGATAGGCTGTTTACCAAATAATCTATGTAAGAACTTAAGGATAAACCTAATAGGACTTTACATGTTTCTAATTTTCCTACAGATATACCTAGGAATGATCGAGCAGGGTGTTAATGATTTCTGTATGCTACAACTCGGTATGTTATTTCCATTGTCAGTCTTAGATAAATATTGTTATGTAACTATTTTCAACAGTTTAAACAGTATTGTAAACAATCTTTTGCAGGTAGAAACCTACAGGAAAGAATATGAAATTATATTCTGCTAAGTCATAGCACAGAAATATGTGTTCTTGTTTCCAGATAAAACTGCACATTATCGTCTGCCAGCTGATTTCAGTACCTGAAGTCTTCATGCGCACTTTCTTAATCAATTTGTAACATTGTAGGAAAGTTCATAAAATGCTATGAAACTGAGAAGTCCTTTAAATTACGGAAGCAAAACAAAGGTTCGTAACGCCGTAGTTTTGATAAATATATCTAAACGTGTGAGTCTGTTTCGTCAAATAAGCAGGTACTGCGTTTTATGTTTGTTCAAATCAGTAAAGTTTTTGTTGTTTAAAAAATACCTTTACTAAAATGTAAGCGGGTTAAAACGGACAAACCCACAAACGAACGCCTGTTGGGAGAAGACAATTACATCATTACAACAACCTAAGGCTTTAAGCGAGCAGATTAAGATTAAACAAGGAAATAACAAGATATTTGGTGTTGGTAGAAATTGCACAGGTGACTTTAATTCGCTGACTTTGTAGTATTCAGTAATTCTTACTACTGTTCATGAACAAAATCCATGTTCGAAAAATCATACTTACTGCCTTTTTGCATTTAAATATGGGAACTTAAACTTGAAAATCATTTATAATTTTTCATTACAATTTTGCCACTACAAATATTCACTGCTATAGGTCATGGCTAGTATGACAGAACAGTAACTTCGCAGAAATCTGAATTTAATAATTGCGAAGGCTTCAGACTTGTCAAGTGACATTTTCCTTGCACAGTAACGAGTTTCGCGCTTTATGAAATAACAGCTGTCGGCTATATTTCTGATTAATATATTATGTAGGTCTAAAAATGACCTAGACGTTTACGTCGAAAAAAAAGATGGATGTAAATTATTTTAACTGCTAGCTGAGAAGGCAAGTGTATTCCCATTTTCGCTCTGTGTACTTAGTGCATCGCTAAAATTTGCTAATGATCGCCTTCTGCAGTTTTAATGCGAGTTTATTGAAGACCATGTGCTTGGCCGCATGCTTTTTTATTACAAGATTAAAGAACCTGCAAGAAGATGACGTAAGTGGGCAAAAACCTTAATTTATATCAAAACCGGTAAAATGAACACCTGGATTTCAAGGTGAAATGATTTTTGAACTGTAAAATTGAAAAGCAGCATAACAAAACACTAAGTGAGATTATCTTACAATCGTTTTTATACTACTTGAAAAAATCAGTTTAAGAGAATTTCTTGAAATTTACTTGATATGTCAGGTTACTCATTCTTCGTGTTGGTTCTCCGGAAAGTATCATTTACGATAAGGTTTGCTTTTTTTGCTGAAACATTGGTGAGAAAGCTGTTTTACATTTTCCTCACTTTCAATATTGTTTCTGATTACTGTGACTAAAAATTTTAAACAATGTTTTTCTAGTTAGAATAGACACAGACACAAAATGATAAATAATATGCTTGATATACTTTCTATTAAAATTTTAATTTTTAGGAACCATTAAAAAATTTACAGGATGTGCTGACTATACGTAATTTTTTTCTGAACATGTGTCCTAACATGTATTTTTGAAATATGTAGGCCTACAAAGTGAAGCTATAGAAGATAACATTTATAATTAAAAAGACAAATGTTCTCATCCTTAAATATAAAGTGATTGAAGTCAGAGTTTTGCAAACAATACAAAGGACGTCATTGGTCAAATACCAGTTTTAAAACGGAAAGAGTAGTTTCCCTTGGTCATGTGTTTTTCAAGTAGAAAACGAAGTCGGAAAAGATGGGAATATAAAAGTTAAACAAAATCTACAGATTTTGCAGCTATCAAGTGGCACCAAAAAGTTAATCATCTTCAGTCTTAGCAATATAAATGCTTATATATATATTTCGATATTGGAGAAAATACAATGTACAAAGATATAAGAATAATATCAGCTGTGCATGATTCATATTTTAAACAATTAAGTGACTAGAGTTTGTCAGCCATATTCCACAAACTCGTATTTAATCAAGTACTATTGGATACTCCAGTAAAGGACATCATGATACATGGTACCATAATATAAAACCCATCTTCATTGTCTTCGATTTCTGTTCCTTTTTCTCCCTTTCTCAGATCCCTGGTAGTTGACACTTTGCTTGTTCCTATCTTTGACAGCAAGTGTTATTTACACGTATATTTATGTCTGTTTATCTTTCTATCTATAACCAATTTACCTGGTGTTTGCTACAGGAAACTCCTGAAGATAGAAACATGTCCTTTTGAAAGGGGTTATTTCTTTACTTCCTAATACTTCATATAAAGTTAATTGCCAAGATAGTTCCCATCAAGTAAAGGAAGGCACTAAAAAATAAGAACATAGGACATAAGAACATTTAACTTTGATTATGCAGTCCAAAATCACAAAACTATATACATTCAAATTCAAAACCTCAGTTCTTTAGGCATTACAGATATTTTAGCCTTATATATTGAAAATGGTTTCGATTAATAATGGAAGATTCTAACAGCGTATACATATAATCAGAGAATAAAATTTCAATGAAATGAAATATTCGAACATGAAAAGTAATACTAGTTATGCGGTAAATGAAAAAAATATAAACTATGAGATTTCATTTAATAAACTACGAAATGCAAAAACTTTTGAACTAGAATAAAATGAGTTATTTTATATTATTTTTACATTTAGATGACAGGTTGCTGATAACAGTTATCTAAAACTTGCAGTTTCATTCGGGATGTTCAATTGCTAACCTTATTAGATCCACAGACACATACAACTTAAAAAAAGGAAAGTAATTATGCGTAACTTATCTCAGAAAAACCCTTTGTTTGTATAAAGAACAAGCATACAATTACAAATTGTATGCCTCAAGACATTTACCATTATTACTCTCTTATCTGCCTTGAAATCCTTAAGGCAGTAGTAATCTCCATCTACCTGACAAAAAACAACATGCAGGAAAGTATGCACTTAAATCAATATACTTTTTGGATTTTCAATTAGTGAACACCAGTGTTTCTTTACTTTAAATTATCGCTCAATATGCCAGATACAGAAGAGTCTGTCCCACTTATTACTGCTGGGCATTTTATTCTTAATTATATGGCCCAGTACAAAGTAGCTGACCTTGAGATTTGTGTAGACAGAACAACAGGGTCCTAGTTTTCCGACATTTGTAAGAAAACAGACCAAAGTGTAACAAGAAGTTTCTACACTTGTGGAGAATGAAGGCAAATTATGGCGTGTTACTATTAATACTGATAAGTCTAAAGTTGTTGTATATGGTCGTGATAAAATGGAAATGGGTTTTTTATTTCAATGATAGTTCTTTGGGGGATGTGAATGATCTTAGTTACCTAGGTGTGTTATTTAATTCAAGTAGTACTATGTTTTGTTGAAATCAAAATTATTTCTGTTAATGAAAACGAGGCTTAAAGGGCTGTATTGGCTTACACTGAGAACCTCTAACATATGTACAAGTACTTGAATGGTACTAACCTGAATGTCACAGTGTATGCTACCAATGAGGCTTTTGAAATGGACAGTCTTAATTAATGTGACATTTTGGTAACAAACAAATCCTCTCTTAAAAAACTTTTATGTGTTTGATAGTGACAAAATAAAAGTTTACGAATTTTAAAATACCGAGATCCTCTCCACTAAAATGCTCATTACTTGTAATATACTGAAAAGAACTCTAACAATAGGGATTGTAATGGAGAAAAAAAAACATTCTGGAAAAACTGACAACATGGTCGCATATAATTAAGACAATAAGAATGTTTAAAACTTTTCAAATGTAAAGAGTTGCTTTTGTCCTTTAAAATCAAATAAAAACAGTTTTCAAGAAAAACTTCTATTCACCAAAAGAAGAATTTTTAAGGTGTCCTTACAGGAAAGTACATAGAGTAATCAAAAGTCAAGATAAATTTATGGTTAATGCAGAAGTTACAAGCTTTATCGTAAGGTACATTCTACGGGTTTAGTGTAGATATTGTCTACAATACAAATGTACTATGTCTATTTATTCCGGACAGAACAGGGTCATTATGAATGTGACTGTTTCATTTATTTTTATTTACAAAGCACTCAAAATTCTTGATTTGATATTTGACATATGGACCAGAGTAAAATGCACAGAAAACAATTAATATACAACATATTAAATATGAAATTTTTTTTTCGATTTCTTACAAGAAATTGTAAACAGTTGAAATCGTTTTCTCAGAACGGAAACAAACATTATTTTGAATTGTACACACGATAAATACATGAGCATTCCTGTTGTATTTCTGTCATTTATAAACATGATACCCATTTATCATAGAACTAGTTACTTAACATATATTCTTCTCTCCACTCGGTTGTACCAATTAGGAACAGCTAATGCATGAACAAACTAATTTTTGTAAAGCTTTGAAATTCAAGACATGAAAAGTTCATATATCATTCATCATGAGAGGGTTAATAACATGTGTAGTAATAATTCAATGTCTAGTATTTAATGTATCATGTATGTGGTTGTTAACAAGGTGATAGATAAGTCATTTTCTTTCATAATGGAGAGACATTGCAAAGGCATTGTGAAAAAAAATCTTTAATGGAGTATAAATCAAATTCTAAGCATGTCAGGCCAAGCTACTGGTATTTCGCCTTTTAAATCTTTCCACCCTATAATCTGCTTTAGTTAATTTACACATGCACTTTTTTCAAGGATAATCGGTGTTAAATCACTTTCCCATCGTAACAGATTATATATTTTATCTTCAAAACTCTTAACTACTTAACCAGTGAATTAAATAAAGGACTAACTCAGCGAGTCCTCCCTCCCGTTCGCGCATTACTTACCAACATTGCGATCCTCTCATCCATTCGACAAGACAAGTTTTACACTATAAATGCTATACAATATAATCTTAATACTGCTTATCTTAGTGGTTCACCGTTGAGACAGTGTTATTGCGTTAGTGTAATGGGGTTGTGGTAGACCTTGCACAGGACAGGAACAGAGGCCCATACCTCAACATTTTATCATGAGAGAAAATTGTAACAATAATGCCTACCATGTGTTTTGTAGACAAAAAATAACTGTTCCGATATTCCATAGAAAATCAGTAGTGTCCAACTTGTTTTCAAAGAGATTAATTAGTAAGTGCATAAAATGTGCCAATCAAAAAAATGATTTCAAAACTTCTTGTATATTCAAATTACAGTTATTTCAGCTGTTAGCCCCCTAGGTTAGCTTCAGTCGTCAGTTTTTGTTAAACAATATAACATGAAAAAGACCATACCTGATACTTTGGCAACTGACCTAAACTAATACTTCTACTCAGGGGATTCGTTCTTTTTTGTTGGTGGCGGTGTTGGTGCTCAAAATCAAAATATCACCAATAGGTCCTTTCAGAAAATCAACAAAACTCGTCTATTCGTCTTAACCAATTAACACTGATACAGCCCGGATCTGACAGATATCAGACATACCTCTGGTAAAAGTCGTAAATTTAAAAGAAAACAACAAATACCCGTCGCTAGTAATGTAAAACACATACAGGACTAATTAATATTCACACGTGTGGTTTCATTAGGAGTTTGCAGGTGGCAAATAAAATTGCGATAGAAGCTGACTTTTTTAAGCATTTGGTTTTGTTGGAAAGAACAAATACTAACATTAGGTACTATTTTAAAGGGGCCTAGCGCCGATTTTAACATTCACAAAAATTGCCGGAACTCGTCATAATAAATGCAAGGCAACATTTAATTCTAAAATATTGCATTTCTGTACTGTATTATCGTCAAAGAAATGTGTTTGGGAGGTAATTGCATTGTAATTTCATCGGAAAAAAATTCAAATATTTCTAAAATTGTTATTTTGTCAACAGTATCAAAATATATACAAAGAGAACAAATGACATAACACTTAATATATAATTATAGCGCAGCCTGTACCGTTCTGAATAAATATTTCATTTGGCCAGATGAAGAAACAAATCTTGTACACTGTGACTCAAACCAGACACATTCCACGTGGCGTCATTTCTCAGCTTTAATTACCCATTCGGAACACCTCGGGCGACTTCTTACGAAGTTGTCGGAAAAGGCCGAGTCGTTACGATTGTTTAATTACCGTAACTAGACATCCAGTTATTTTCATATTATTAATATCCATATCATCAACCGTAACTACAAAGAATTTCAGTTCACAAATGCAATCAGTTGAAGTGAAAGCAGCTATTGTACAGGAATTATGTTTCCTATCATGATTATATGTGAGGTAGCAAAGATATCAAATGTTTCAGTCGGGTTTGCTCGTAACTGCTATACTCCTAGATGGTTTCAGCTACAGATAATGGTGTTGATATAACATAATAACATCTTGCTCAGATGAGAAAATATTTTCTTAACCATTTTTGTGTCGCCCTTTCGAAGAAACGGCGATACATAGGGATCGCTTTGTCCGTCGGTCCGTCACGAAAACTTAACGTTCGGTATAACTTTGCCATTTCTAAACATTTCCTTATCAAACTTTCAAATTGTATTGCTTATGACAACAGGGTCGGGATGATGCAAAATCTTTAGGTCAAGGCCACATTTGACAGAGTTATGCCCCTTTTTGTTATTGGATTTTTTCATGAAAACTTAACGTTGGCAACAACTTTGCCATTTCTTAACATTTCATCATCAAACTTTCAAATTATATTGCTTACGACAACAGAGTCGTGATGATGCCGAAATCTGTAGGTCAAGGTCACAATTGACAGAGTTATGCCCTTTTTTGTACTTGGATTGTGTCATGAAAACTTAACATTTGCTATAACTATGCTATTTCTTAATATTTCATCATCAAACTTTCCAATTGTAATGCTTACAATTGTATCCATTAAGACAACACCATTTCTCAAGAGCAGATAACCCTCAAATTTATTTTTGCAATGTTATGCCCCTTTTCAAGTTATAATTTCTTGGTTAACCTTTTTCTTAATGTCCATGTCTCAAAAAGTGTCAAGGATATTCCATTCCAACTTGGAATACTTGATCACCAGCAAAACCCCTGCAAAGATTGTTGGTACCCATGTGGGGTCATAGTTAGCCCCACCACTAGGGGTCACTTGATTTTGCTTATACTTATATATAGAAAAAAAACTTCTTAAGCCTAGAAATAAAATATCAACTGACATGAGATGGGTAAATACTCCCCCCCCCCCCTCCACCGTCCCCTCTGCATGGGGACCCCCCACCCAATACGTAAACTCCCCCCACCCCATTTTTTTTTTACATCCCCCCCACTCCCCTCCCAGGGTTCGGTTTATTTTGTTTTATTTTTTCTTTAATACAGAAGTACTTGACTTCCCATACTTCCCCCCACCCCCCGGGGGCCATTTTTTTTTTATACATAAGTACTTGACCTGAAATTTTTTTTCATCTTGTATGACTAGGTACTTGCCCTCCCCCACTCAAATTTTTTTCACTTGGGCTTCTTATTTAACTTGGCTTATAATAAATTAATTATCCAGCACTGAGAAAAGTGGAGCATGCTGTCTGTGGACAGGTCTTGTTGTACTTGGACTAGCATGCTGTCTTTTCCAGCAGGCTCCTGTTTACCTTTGAAGTTATTCTAACAGAGTATCCAAGGGCGACACAAGTGTTCCACTGAACACCCATCTAGTTTTCGTTACCCATACCTTTAAATATGTTTCAAGCTGCACTGTACGTTCATGTACTCACAGAAGAGAAGCCTCAAGTTATAATCAATTTAAAGATCTATTTCCAGCATTAGGTAACGGGTGTGCTGTGTTGCTAATGGCCTGCTCTTGCCTGAATCTAACTGAAACAGGGTCAAGTTGGCTTCTTATTCAGAGGGTGCTTAATCTAAGGACAATTAATGTTGAAATAACTATATGAATAAATTCTTCCGAGTCATAATCATCAAGCATTACCGGCTGACAGATAACTTTACAAAAAGCTGACTTTAATTCCATCTGTACTCTATGCGGTTTCGCATGTCTTTAAAAATATTACTGATTACTGTTTGTACCCGTGCTAAGTGGAACCCATGTGGAGGGCCACATGAGTTTCATTACCGAATTATAGAACAAACAATAAAGTGTAAATGAAAATGACACAGACAGGCAAAAACGTCTTGATTTACACTACTGTAAAGTGAACACCTGGATATTAAGATAAAATAAATTTCAACAATAAAAAAACAACATTAAAAGTGTAAAGCTTTTGTACTGCTAGGTACTTGAATCACAGAGTCAAAGAAAACTGTGCAACTGACACAATGTTAATGTTACTTAATATATCCCTGTGATCTTGCCATTTTATCTGTCTCTTTATTTCTTTGGTCTACATCATGGCTGAAAAAAAGATTTTTTTTACAGTCTTAAATTGTAAAACCTGGGGTTGACGTCGATAAAAATATTGTTTAATGGGGTTCCAGCAAAAAAATTTCTGATGGTAAAATTCACCTGGATATTCTTTTAATAATAAATGTGTCATTATTTTTTATTTCTTAAAAACGTCTTAAATCCGGATTATGTTTTGCTGCACCAGTTCTTCCAGCTGGTCTTTAAACGGGCAATTGAACTGTTGAATTCCATCAGATCGAAACTTATTATGTTTCTTTCATTTCGTCTGAGTTTCAACACTATTTCTGTTAGCTGGTTGGCATCTTACCTTGACATCATTCTTAGCATAGAAGTATTAAAGTTGACATCATTTTTAGCATAAAAGTATTAAAGTTGACATCATTCTTAGCATAGAAGTATTAAAGCTGGCATCATTCTTTGCATAAAAGTATTAAAGTTGACCATTTTTGGCATAGAAGTATTGAAGTTTACATCATTCCTGGCATAGAAGTATTAAAGTTGACCATACTTGGCACATAAGTATTAAAGTTGACATCATTCTTAGCATAAAAGTATTAAAGTTGACATCATTCTTAGCATAGAAGTATTAAAGCTGGCATCATTCTTTGCATAAAAGTATTAAAGTTGACCATTTTTGGCATAGAAGTATTGAAGTTTACATCATTCCTGGCATAGAAGTATTAAAGTTGACCATACTTGGCACATAAGTATTAAAGTTTACAGTTCTTGGCATAGAAGTATTAAAGTTGACATTGTTCTTGGCATAGTATTGAAGTCACTGCATTTTACAAAGAGTCAGATCAGAGAAATGCTGTGACCAGTTAGAGATCAAAAAAGTGTACAAGATGGTGATCTTATCAACTTAATCACTGTGGCGACCATCATCAACAAAGATAAATCCATTTGTTGACAGACCTTTCCCGTAATTCTACTCGTGTTCCTAGGCATACATTTACTCAACTGCCAGCATAGATTGCATATATTTTAGATTTAAAGTTGACCTTCCAACCTTATCAGGATTGTTACTGGGTACTATAAATGTGTCTTCAAGGTACATAATGCTAGGCTACAAAAGCATGGAAGATAATAAACAAACAAAATCAAAGATAAAGGATAACATTAGAAAGTATTAAACTGTTTATTTAAATGTGTCAATATCAATCATGTGATAAATTTAATAACTTACAAAATATATTTTTACAAACAAAATTCCTACAACCAATGTAAATTAAAAAATGCTGTATATGATACATGTTATCGTCAGTATATATATTTAAAATCTCAAGCAAAGACAACATTGGTGTTCACTGGCGGTCAATTTAATACTGTCCCCACATAAATAATGCTAAAACATATCTGGATGTTTGATTCTCATACTTCAGAAAGTCTTCTACTTAACATGATATCATTTCCTTGTCGAAACACAATGTTCAGTGTTGCTTTAAAACTCAACTCTTAAATATATATATATTCTTTGACTTAGTACTTGTTATCTTTAAATTGTATTTAATAATTAAAAGTTAGAAAACCCTAAATAAATCTTACTTTGTAAAAAACAAACAGGTCTTACTTGGTAAAAAACAAACAGGCAGACAGTTTTGCGGATTATAGACGTGATATCAATTAAATGGCAACACTGCATCAAAAACTAAGTAAATATACCGTATAATACTTGTAAATACCTAGCAATCGTGTAAATCGATATTTAAAAATACCCAAAATTCTATCAATGCAATACCTTTGAATATATAAATGCCTGTCTTCCACTGCAACAATATCTTTTAGCAATTCAAAGAAAAAAATCAATAACAAATAATCAACAAAGATGATCTGTAACTAGACATCACCATCTCACAACATCATTATTTTCACAAAGAAAACAGCAGATAAAATCTGACAGAATAACACTCTAGTCAACCACTCAATATTAAGATACTTTATGATATTTTAAAAATTCCATATCATAAAAATTCCATATAAAAAGTATAAGTACCTGTTTAAATGTTTATAAATAAGACTTTGAGAATTAGTTTTAATCAACTGTCTTCTGCATATCAGATCATTTGTAGAAAATTAAAATACAATGTTTCTTAAAAAAAAGTACTTACTAAAACAGGCTTAACAATTGAAATTTTAAAATAAAAGATATATACTTGTAAATATGGTACAATAAAGAGATAAGAAAAAAAGGAAGCAGATGTGGTTTGGAGAAGACGGGAAATTTTAAGAAAGTCAATCAACTACTATAAATTCTGCTCATTTTAACTTGAGATATCTGTCTTACGTACTCTTACGTTCTTCCTGCTAATCAGAAACAGCTGTCTGAGTAATTCTGAACCAATGAATCTCATTTTTTTCCATTTAAAAGCCTTAACCAAGTTTTTCAATGAAAGTAAAATTTCACTGATTTTTTCCAAAAAGCAAACCCTACCTTTTCAGTTACATGTGTACTAAAATGCAACTGTACCATATCACTTAAGGTATCCATCCTCAAACATTATATGACTACTGATTACTAAGAAACAAAAAACATATAACGTCAATCAAACTCTAAGTGGTATCAAAACTGGCCAGACTGCCTTTTTATCTCCAGTTCTAAGTATGATGTTTCCACCCTACACGGACTCCTGAGATCGCTTGTAGTCAAACACACTTCCTGTTCCGACTTTTGTCATAGGTTCTTTAATGACTCGTCTTCTCTTTTCTTCAGATTGTTCATCCGTCTGTCCATCAAACAATCCATATCCCCCTCCCCCAGGAGTTTGCAGTAAGAATATATCCTTAAAATATACAAAATGTGTACCTTTCTTAATTATTTTTAAAGTTAAAAATAATTAAAGACTTTTTAAAAAAACCCAAAAAAAAACATAATTATGTCTCCTTTCACATGTCATTCACAATAGAGAATATAAAAATCATCCGACAGGAACAAGCTGATATTATGCATAACAACACTTGATCACAATCATTGCTGTAAAGTTTCCTCAAAACCCAACCAACAGTTATGGAGATATGCCTAACTGTATTCAAATTTGGACAAATCAAGGGATGCAACTAGGCTAGAAATAATCCACCTATATAAACCAATAATATGGGTAACTTCACTTGCTAATGATTATTGCTGTTAAGTTTCTTCCAAATCTAACCAGCAGTAATGGAGATACGCCCAACTGTATTCAATATTTGACAAATCAGGGCCTGTAACTTTGCTAAAAATCATCTGATCGGTAAATGACAAAAATATGCATAAATACTCTTGTATATAATAATTCTTGTACAGTTTCCTCAAAATCTGATAAGCAGTTATGGAGATATGCATAAATGTATTTAAATAACAACAAATCAAGGGCCACAACTCAGCAAAAAAATCAGCCCATTAATAATACTCATAAATACACTTGCTAATAATCATTCAAGAGAAATTTCGTCAAAATACAAGTGTGACAAGTGTTTATGGAGTATGCCCATTATGTGTTCAAATTTGGACAAATCAAGGCCCATAACTTTGCTGAAAATCACTGAACTAGAACATAATATGCTCAGTTATCCTTGGTACTGATAAATCATAGCAAATTTAACTGGAATCTAATCAACGGTTATGGAGAAGAGGCACAGGCAAACTTTGTGAAATACAAACAGACAGAAAAACAGACAGACAGAGACAGACATACATACAGACAGAAAGTACAAAAACAATATGTCTCCCACCCCACTTCATGCAGCGAGACATAATACCTGTATTTAAAGCTTGGAAAATCATGTAAAGAGCATGGAAGTAAAACGGCTAAATTCTCAGAAACAAGAAACATTTGATACGAAGTGATATATGTTTAACCAGCATTCCTGTTAAATGTATGTCATTTTTGCACATTTTATCCATCCATCACAGAAATGCTTACATGACTACATGACCTGCTCCATCGTACCTGTCAGTTGTACCAATTAAAACAATTAAAATCAAGAGGAAGAACAGACATTTTTTTGTAAAAAAACTAGAAATTCAAGACATGAAAATTCATGTATCACTCATCATAATAGGTTTTGTAACACATGTTGAAATCAGAAAGTATCTAGGATAATACACCCTGTCTCTAGATTTCAACAAGGTGATAAAAATAAAACAGAAACTGCTATTCAGATACATTATGTAGAAGAACTCACGAAAAATGTTCAGTGACGCACTATAAATCTATTTTGGAGCATGTCAAAACCAACATTTGATATTTCTCCTCCCTTATTGTTTTGTTTAGCCCTTTGCCTAACAGCATTGCAGTTAAGGAGGCAGTGAGTTAATTCTCAAAATAACTGATGCTAGACACCTCTTCTTCAAAGCTACCAAATATTTTTTTTCAATACGAATCATGGCTGTCAGAATCTCAATGCTTCAGTTTCAGCAGTTAGATGTTATGGACATGTCGGGATTGTAAATGCTGTACTTATAATTAAGAGGTCATTCCACCAAGGAACCTTAGGCCAAAAAACTTATATCAGTGTTAACAAATTTTAAGATCTATGGGTAGTTTGGAGCTGTGATGCTTTCTGTATCATTTTTCTATTTTCATAACATAAAACAAGACTCTCATTAACACAAGTCCATTATTTTTTTATTAGTTTTTCGAATATTGTATTCTGTCTCGAAGACAAAAACTTCTTCTGACGGTAGTGAATCTTAAGCTTTTAATCAAATTCTGTCGAATAAGTTGGGGCTTTTCTACAGTATTTAGCTGTTTTGGTTTCTTTTTTTTAAAACTTGAAATGTATGTTTAAATAGTTTAAATAATGTGATAAACTTTATCAATCAAGAAATACTGAGAGAAGCAGAAGTTTATTCATTTTCATCTCTTATAATAAAGATAAACATTTGCATCAAATTTGACTCAGATGAGAAGCCTATATTATCATACAGTATCATACAGTATGATTAAAATCAGAGAGATTTACTTTTATTTCAAACCTTGATAGCAACATTTAGATTTTGCAAGCTTTCATAGAAATGCAATACATCTGACAGATAATGAGAAATGTTGTCTTCACCAGTGAACAGATGTTATACACCTGAGATCTGTTATATAAGAAAAAAGATCGGTTTTCTGCTATACTTATGTTATTAAATATAGGAAAGGTTAATCTACTTGTAAAAGTGGTTTTAAACATTATGCTGTAAACAGCTAACTCTCATGAAAATGCTCAGGAAAATTTACAGAGAAAATGAATTTAAATTTGTTTTAGAGGGTATAGTTTGTCTCAGAGTCTTCAGTGAGTGGAATATTACACTGCTATCTATACAACGGAATATACCTATACACAATATATGCAACCAATGAATTCTTCAAAATTAGTTAAGAATACATTAATTGATATAAGTGTTTCGGTATTTCACTTTCTAAAATTCTACAATCTTTCAGGATGATCTTGAAAATTAGCAACATTTTACTAGGTAAATACCCCATAATTTGATCAATGACAAGAAGAACTTATGCATACCTGCCAAAACTGTTGCCAAAATATTTTCAACAAATGTTATAACACAGCATAAAAGTTAGATACACCAACTGAATCTATTTATGCTGATGGCAAAACAGGTGTCATTAAACATTGCAAAAGGTCAATAATTTCAGATCGCAAGCTGAAAGTGAAGGAGTTATTGCCATCTTTGTCTCCAGTGAAAGCATCGCAGTGCAACCAGTAAAAACAGACCAAGGTGTGACTAAGGTACTTCTTAACACTGTATTGAAAAAGACACTACGAGTAAAGTACCCCAAATTCAGATTTCAAACAAGTTCAACTGGTGCAATCATGCTGCAGCTCAAACCACTTGTCTAGTCTCTAATACTTCGGTATTCTTCTTCTTCCCCAGACCCGACTTAATGTGACTAGTATCTCTTTTTCAAACAAGATTTATCAGACTGATTCTGATGTCCACTTATGCTCTTCAGAAATCCCAAAGATCAATCAAGAATGTTGATGCAGGACAGTGATCCTAAAAGAACTGCATACAGAGTTATCCTCTCACAAAGCTGAACTATGTTTAAGATTCCTGTATTCTCTCAAGTAACTAACTGAAACCACTTATGAAGTACAGGCCCCTGTAAACTTGATATTTGATCAAGTGAGCACAAAATCAATAGGATTTATCTACACATGCCAAAACATCCTGTAAAGGAATACCAAAGGTCCAGGAGGCAGTTATATAAGAGATATTAATCAGAAATGACCTTATTAATATGGACCCCTGTGAGCTTGGCCTCTGACATGGACAAGGTTTCATCTAATAATCATGCCAAACTGTCCTATGAAGTTTGAAGGTCCTGGGTGTAGTTATTCTTCAGTTATTGATCAGAAATCATTTTTGAAAAACAGTTCCCTTTGAGCCAAGAACAATGTCACTAATGTCAGATTAAATATTTCATATCACTACACCTTTGTGACTAAAGACATGTTAGGAACAATTTCCCATCATTGGAAAATCATAGAATAAGTCACAAATGAATTATAAAATAAATTTTAATATCGAATCAATTAAAAAGTGAAAAATGCAAAATCTGACCACTATGTTGATAAAGTTGAGATATGGCTCAAATATAGTTATTATTATCATGATATTTATTTATAATTATTGTGTAATATTATCATTATGAATTATTGTAAAAAAAAAAATCTAAAACAAATTTACCGATTATTAAATACGATCAGTAAAACTGCTTGACACTTTGTTCACGAAATCCGGTGCAAAACCTTTCATTTGAAAGTAGAAGCTTTTTGTCTGCATGTTAGAAGCACAGTTGGAGACTAAGTACAGATGCACTTCATATAGACAGCAGACCCACATAAAGTGTAAAGTTAAAAAGCAAATTGCTGAGTCACTCTCCTCTTGAATAACATTTTTTATCTAGGTAACTTTATACAAAAACTAACACCCCTTACTTATTTCTCTACCAAGAGGTGCTTAGATGTTAATGACAAGTCATCTTAGAGATATTTTGTTCATAGAACTAAATGATTAACCTATATGCAAACAGATAAATATCTCCTAAGAGGATAGTAACACCCATCTTGAATCATTTTTCACCAGATGTCAAAGCGGGTACATTAATTTACCTATAGCAATTACTTCCTTAAAACTTTACCTACTACATCACTTTTGGCACTTAGAATAAAAGTATCCCAGCCAAAGTTATGACAAGGCTGGAATTTATGACATAGCAACATACTACATTCCCTTCCAGAAATATGTCAATGATTTTACGATAAGTGAAAACGTAGTCGTCATCAATATTACACCTTTGAAGTATTTCTTGGTTTCACTGTACATACTATTTGTTTTATATTTGTTTCATGTTTATTTATCCAGTGTTACCTGTACAAAAACGATATGTTGCTTACTTCTCAAAACAATTCAGTAAGAACATAGGGAAAATTTACTAGAAACATATTTAGCACACTTCCACAAACATAACTGGGAATGAGTAAGGTGTTAATGATTTCTGCATGCTAAAAGTCAATATGATATTTTCATCTTTGTCTTAAGTAAATATTATTTTGTAACTCTTTGCATCATAATCGAAAATGCTGTAAACATCATTGGCTTTTTCTTTTTTTGTCATGTGAAAACCTACAGTATAGCCTGTAGACACCTGGAAAATATACAGACAAACAATTGCACAGCAATGCATCAGATATGACAGCAAAATAAAACAAACAAAAAAGTACCATATACCCCTATTTAAACACTTCCCCTAATAAATGCCCACCCCACCTTTATGTAGCCAAAAATACTGACTTACCAGCTCTGTGAGTGGCTCTTGGGACACTTGGCATGGGACTTGGCTCCTTGATGTTTAAACAGAGTGCTAACCACTTTTCATATAAACAGAAATTATTTAAGCTTTTTTTAAACAAGAGGGCCATGATGGCCCTATATCGCTCACCTGAATATGACTGCTTTTAACAAAGTTGCTATGGACCTGGTTAATTGACCCCAGATGACCCATATTCAAACTTGGCCTAGAAATTATTGAAACAATCTTTCTGACAAATTTCAAGGTTATTTGGACTGAAAGTGTAGCCTCTAGAGTGTTAACAAGGTTTTTCCATATTTGGGCTCTGTGACCTAGTTTTTGACCCCAGATGATCCATATCCAAACCTGAGCTAGAAATCATCAAACAACCTTTCTGACAAATTTCCAGGACATTTGGACAGAAAATGTAGCCTCCAGAGTGTTTACAAAGTTTTTCGATATTTAGGCTCTGTGACCTAGTTTTTTAATGCAGATGACCCATATTCAAAGTTGAGCTGGAAATCATAGAAGCAACCTTTCTGACAAATTTTCAGGTTATTTGGAATTAAAATCTTAACTCTAGAGTGTTAACAAAGTTTTTCCATATTTGATCTCTGTGACCTAGTTTTTGATCAAAGATGACCCATATTAGTACTTGAGCTAGAAATCATCAAAACAACCTGTCTGACAAATTTCCAGGATATTTGGACTGAAAATGTAACCTCTGGAGTGTTAAAATGGTTTTTACATTTTAGGGCTCTGTGACCTAGTTTTTGATCCCAGATGACCCATATCCTTATCTGGACTAGAAATCATTGAAACAACCTTTCTGACAAATTTCAAGGACATTTGGACTGAAAATGTTACCTCTAGAGCATTAACAAATTTTCTACTTTTTGGCCCTGTGTCCTAGTTTTTGACTCCACATAACCCATTTTCAAAACTGAGCTAGAAATCATTAAAACAATCTTTCTGACAAATTTCAAGTTTATTTGAACTGAAAATGTTACCTCAATGCGTGTTAACAAGGTTTTTCCATATTTGGGGTCTGTGACCTAGTTTTTGACCCCAGATGACCCATATTCGAATCTGGGCTAGAATTCATTAAAACATTTTTTCTGACAAATTTCGAGAATATTTGGACTGGAAAGTAGCTTCTAGAGTGTTAACAAGTTTTTTTCTATTTTTTGGGCTCTGTGACCTAGTTTTTGATTTCAGATGACAAATATTCAAATTTAACCTAGAAATCATTGAAACAACCTTTCTGACAGATTCCAGGTTATTTGGACTGAAAATATTACCTCTAGGGTGTTAACAAGGTTTTTTAATATTTGGGCTCTGTGACCTAGTTTTTGACCCCAGATGACCCAATTTTGAACTTGAGCTAAAAATCATCAAAGCAACATTTCTGACAAATTTCCAGGATATTTGGACTGAAAATGTAACCTCTAAAGTGTTAACAAGGTTTTTCTATTTTTGGGCTCTGTGACCTAGTTTTTGAACCCAGATGACCCATATTGGAACTTGAGTTAGAAATCATTGAAACAACCTGTCTGACAAATTTCCAGATTATTTAGACTGAAAATGTTACTTCTTCTACAAGAAGATTTTCAAAGTTTTCACTATATAAGCCTATGTAAAACCAATGACCCCGGGGTGGGGCCAAATTTGACTCCAGGGGTATAATTGGAACAAACTTGGTAGAGGTCCACTAGACAATGCTACATACTAAATCTTAAGGCTCAGGGCCTTGTGGTTTCAGACAAAAAGATTTTCGAAGATTTTCCAATATAAGCCTAAGTAAAACCAATGACCCCAGGGTGGGGCCAAATTTGACCCCAGAGGTATAATTGGAACAAACTTGGTAGAAGTCCACTAGAAAATGCTACATACCAAATATCTAAGCTCTATGCCTTACGGTTTCTGACAAGAAGATTTTTAAAGTTTTTCCTATATAACTCTATTTTAATCAAGTTACCCCTGGGGCGGGGCCATTTTTGACCCAGAGGCCATGATTTGAACAAACTTGGTAGAGGTCCACTAGACAATGCTGCACACCAAATATCTTAGCTCTATGCCTTACGGTTTCTGACAAGAAGATTTTTAAAGTTTTTCCTATATAACTCTATGTAAAACAATTTACCCCTGGGGCGGGGCCATTTTTGACCCCAGGATCATAATTTGAACAAACTTGGTAGAGGTCCACTAGATGATGCTTTATACCAAATATCAAAGCTCCAGGCCTTGTGGTTTCTGACAAGAAGATTTTTAAACATCCAACTTTTAAAATCTGCTTTTAGCTCCTGTGACACAGAAATGCAATGAACCGGAACCATTTGAACAAATTTGGTAGAGCTTCATGCAAGGAACATTCTTGGCAAGTTTCATTAAATTTTGCCAAGTGGTTTCAGAGGAGATGTCGTTTGAATGAATTGTGGACGACGGGAGGACGCCGGACAATCAAGGATCCTAAAAGCTCACATGAGCGTGCTCAGATGAGCTAAAAAGAATTACTTCTGCATTTTTGGTGCAAAATAAACACCTCCAACTGGCTGCAAAATGCATAGGCCCCCCATGGGCGTTTAAACGGGGGAAAATGGTATGTAGGGATTATCTGAATTCCAATAACAGAAAATCTGATTTAAACCAATACTGTATTTTATATGTAATGAATCAAGCAGAGAGGAAGAACTCTTCAAAATGAAAACAGATTACCTAATCTTTCCTTCTTCCTTTTCCTGTTACAGACATATAAACATAATATATATCTTAAAGAATTTACAAACTCTACAGAAAAAAAACAAGAGGGCCATGATGGCCCTGGATCGCTCACCTGAGTACTTTGGCTGTAGGTTTGCTGCTAAGCAGTATTTCATTTTTTAATTGAAAATATGTAAGTGCCTACAAACCAAATATGTAAAATATCAGTCAATAAATAAAGGCTCTATGACAGAAAGTAGAAATATCTATTATAAGCTATGGTGACCTTGACCTTGACCCAGTGACCTCAAACCCTACCCATGGGTAGACGTCCATGCAAGGAACCTATATACTGAATATCAAAGATATTGGTCAATAAATGAAGGCTTTATGAGGTACAGTAGATAAATCTATTTTTAGCCTCCATGACCTTTAACCTTATCTAATAATTTCAAACTAGACAATGTATCATGCAAAATATCTTAGCCCTAACTTTTGCGGTTTCAGACAAGAAGATTTTTGAAGTTTTTGCTATGTACATATAAGGAAAACCCATCCTCTGGGGTGGGGCCAATTTTGACCCCAGGGCCATAATTTGACCAACTTTGGTAGAGGTCCACAAAGTAATGTTACATGCAAAAATTTTAAGCTCTATGACTTATGGTTCTAGAGAAGAAAATTTTTGAAGATTCTACTATATATTTCTGTGTAAAACTGATAAGCCCCAGGGTGAGGCCAATTTGACCCCAGGGGTCATGATTTGAACAAACTTGGTAGAGGTCCACAAGGTAATGCTACATGCCAAAAAGTTAAGCTCTAAGCCTTATTTTTCTAGAGAAAAAGATTTTTTAAGATTTTACTATAAACATACAGACAAAACAACAAACCCCTGGGGCGGGGCGAATTTTGAACCCAGGAGCATAATTTGAACAATCTTTGTAGAGGACCTCTACCCAATGATACATGCAAAATATCAAATCTCTAGGCCCGACAGATTCTGACAAGAAGATTTTTTAAGATTTTCCCTATATAACTCTATGTAAAATAGGCAACCCCTGGGGCTGGGCCGTTTTTGACCCAAGGGCCATAATTTGAACAATCTTGGTAGAGGACCACTAGGTGATGCTACATACCAAATATCAAAGCTCTATGCCTTATGGTTTTAGACAAGAAGATTTTTAAAGATTTTCCTTTTGGTTGCCATGGCAACCAGAGTTCTGCATGGAATCAAAGTCTTTGAACAATTTTGGTAGAGCTTCATGCAAGGAACATTTCTGTGAAGTTTTGCTGAAATTGGCCCAGTGGTTTAGGAGATGTTCTATAAAACAAAAGTTTACGCACGGACGCACGCACGCACCAACGACGGACATTGACTGATCACAATACCACACCTTGTGCACTACGTGCACAGGTGAGCTAATGAAAAAAAATAAAGATGAAAACAATCCTAATTAAGGGAGTACAATCCTAACTAAGGGAGTAGCATAAATACAGAGATCTCAATGTATAAAACTGCTTGCAAATGTGATATGGCAAAAAGTACTTTTATAACTTCCTGTTTCAGAATTTAAGATTTTCAACCCAAAATCCAAAGGAACTTATTCATAAGATTACTACAGTCAAGAAAATCAAGTATTTTGCTTGGAAAAACTTAATGCAGCTTAAAGGTCAACTTACTTTTCTAAATACAAATCAAATAAAATCAAAGTAAACATGAGCTTTAATTATGAATGATTTAACATTAGAACTCAAATATTCTCAGGTTTTTACCAACATACATATTCATAGAGATTTTGGAACAGATAATCTTTATTTGAAATAATTACGATCACAAACTATTTCAATTTCTGCTTTCTGTTCATCAGTAGAAAAGACATTTGAATTATTTTGAAAATTCGAACCATGTCATGTTCTCCACACTTTGAAATTTCAAATATTTATCAAGACAATTTTACAACCAATCTGTTTGTTAGTATGATAACAGATTCACATATTTCGTCCAAAATAAATATGTCTTCAGGCAAATGATGGCAACTTGCAGTGAAACACACCGCCGGTACATACTGTAGTTTGAATAAATAAAATAACTCAGTAATGGATATCCACTTCATCAAATATTCAGGCAATGTTATGCTGTTTTCTTTCATTGAACTTATTTTTTTGTATCAAAGAAATTTCAATTTTCCATTCAGCAGGATGTTTACTTTGGCAAATTTTGAGGTGTGCCATCTTACATGAAAGAAGAAAACCATGCTGTTCCTTACTTTCAAAGATGCAAAGATGACTAAATTACTAGAAGAGAAGGATGTTGGCCTTATTTCTGGATAAGCTTTTGCTGCTGTAAAAAGAAGATCAGCCAGGGAAATAGGGGTTGATGACACACTCCGCCAGCAGCATACAGGAGCAGCAAAGCTGTGAGTGGAGGTAGGTAAGGGAGAGGTCTCCACTCCCATTGGTGGGGGTATGGGGGGCCTTCCCTCGAAAATGAAGGTGTAAAATGGTTCATTCTGGTGCATTTTTGTTGCATTCAGACACTCAAATATTTTCAAAATAAACTGAAAATATCTGCTATTAAATGTAAGTATCATATTCAGACTCCTTGTTGTCCCTATCTCCCAAATTGTTTCTATTTTTATCAGTATTAAATGATCCATCTGATTCAGTACTTGGCAGAAAGTTTACATGTCACGGTATTTTAAAATCATTAGTACCACAGTTGGCCTATGCGAGTATCTATCTATAGAAGTCTATAGCTAATAAAGTGATAGGTTCACTGACTTTTGCGAGCGAAGGAAGCAGAAAAATTTGATTTACAAATATTAAATTTTATTACAATTTTATTAGATTTTAATTAAAATAACAGCTAAACTTTCAAATTTATGTTATTGTGGGTTTGCTTGGAAAATATTAGGGGGGTGCACCCCCTCCTCCTCCCTCTGAATCTGTGCCTGCATCTTTATTCAGTAACACTACATATTAACTGACCTATATGCATGTTTGATCTTTATTCAATAACTCTACATATTAACTGATCTACATGCCTCTTTGATCATTATTCAATAACTCTACATATTAACTGATCTACATGCATGTTTGATCTTTATTCAATAACTCTACATATTAGCTGACCTACATGCATGTTTGATCTTTATTCAATAACTCTACATATTATCTGACCTACATGCATGTTTGATCTTTATTCAATAACTCTACACATGCCTGTTTGATCTTTATTCAATAACTCTACATATTAGCTGACCTACATGCATGTTTGATCTTTATTCAATAACTCTACATATTAACTGACCTACATGCATGTTTGATCTTTATTCAATAACTCTACATATTAGCTGACTTGATCTTTATTCAATAACTCTACATATTAGCTGACCTACATGCATGTTTGATCTTTATTCAATAACTCTACATATTAACTGACCTACATGCCTGTTTGATCTGTGAAACAAGCATGTGCTGCAAGAATATTCAAAGCAGATGACATGTAACATGGTGTAAATAGTGAAAACAAGACTTAAATCAAAAGTCCTGACCTTATATGCAATATTATCAAACATATTTCAATTAATACACTGGATATATTTCTCTTTTTAAAATGACATCATTTGCTAATTTACCTTCAGGATATATTTTCAACGAATATTCTGGCTGCTTCCACATCTTAAAGCTAAAGTTATATAGGGGTTTAACACAACAAAGATACATGACAGTCAAGGTAAATGCTAAAGATACAGTGAGTGTTCAGAAATCATGCAAAAAAAGAAGAAAGATTTATTTCAAATATGACAGATTGAGAAATCAATGAAAATTCGCCTTCCAATGTAGTTACATTTTACCATTTTCAACATTATTCAATGGGAGTACAATTAACTTCTCAATGAATATGTTTATGTAATATGTTTTGTAATGTTTTTCAAAGGATACACATCATTGCAAATAGAATTTGTTTAAATATTCAGGGTCACAATTACCATTATTTCAACTTTAAATACAGCATTAAGCATCCTAGCAGCCATGGTAAATGAAGCTCAAATTTTTCTTTTTGTAACATATTCTTATATGTGAATATTTCATTAAACCTATACAGGCAATAATGTCTGTCAAATATGTATCATCTTTGAAGGAAGTACAAGTAACTAAATAGTGGATAAAATAACAGAGGACATCACACCTTATGGATGCTTTGTTCGGCAAGGATGTATAAATTAAAATCATACCCCAGGAGAGCAGTCCACTGATGTCTTTCCACAAACATTAACAACTCTACCATCCTTGTATATCATCAGATTCAGTCCTTTTCTGCCATCACCTCCACCTATATAACAGCATAATGATAAAAGTATAATTATTTTTTCTAATATTCCACAATAAAGGATTGTTTACAGAGAGAGAAGGAAAAATGCTAAGAACCATATCGGGGAAAGGGAGGAGGGGGCAATGGGAGGGCAGTCCTCTGAACAATACAAGAACATGTTTATTTTAGCAATATATCTCAGTAAATGATAGTAGATTATTTTGTTTTCAAGAGACAACATGATACACATAACTACAAGACAAACTTGTAGCTAAAAAGATAACTATGTCAATTTTTAAGACGTTGACCTATGGATAACAGCATAACACTGCTGCCCCTCTAAGACACTGACTATGGGTTAAGCACATTATGATACATAAAAGACAGAAGACTTTATCAAACAATAAGTCATAAAATTTACATACCATTGAGTCCATATGGGCTGAAAACTCTTCTTTCTGTGAGTACTGACAGAGTGAGGGATTTCCTCCATAAGTATTCTCTGATGACGCCGTCCCCTCCACGATGCTGGCCATGACCACCTGTGTTTGGGTTTAGATGGAATCTCTTCAATACTACAGGGTACCTGAAAAAGTATATAGTTAGTTTATGAATTCATTACTTAACCTTGTAAAGAAAATTACATACATGTACCTATAGTCTCTGTCTATAATAATGACAAACTTTTTCAACTTTGGACTGGAGTCAGGACAGACATATCTATATAATCATTCTAAAAACATGGTAACTGTATCAATTATCTTAAGATTTATTTAAAAATTTAAGTGTGTCTTATAGTATATTTTACTTAAACACTTCTTTATCATTTCGGCACCTGTTTAGAGAAAAAGATAATTCACATGTTTTTTATAACTTTAAACTTGGTGAAGAATATAGAAGTGAGTGAAGACTCAACTCTGGTCAAACTTGATTAAGCAGCAGATCTGGAATCCAGCATTTTGCCCCCTATGCTTAAGTAGACTAATTTATACCAGCTGTCTTGTCACAGTGTACTCTGCAAAATCTGTTATGTTACTGATGCTCTCCATGTAATCTTACACATACTATAAAAGGGACAAAATATAAAAGCTTACCTCCTTTCCAGTATTTCAGGATCAGTGATTCTGGTGTTGGTCATGTGAGTGTGTATTCCACTCCTGCCATCCCATGTCGGACCCTACAACAATAACATAGGTCTTTATTATGGGCAAATATATACAAACTGCCTAACAAACAACTGTTATAACAAGTTCTTTATCTAATCCAGTTGCCACTTTTTTTCAAATTGTTAGTCAATAATTTTGAAGTTAATTTGAAATTTAATGAAACAGTATTTTGCTTATCTTCTAAATTTATTTTAACACTCATTTGCAGCTTTCATTGATATATGTTTATATTTACTGTTGTTTAAGGTCAGTTAAAAGCTCAGCAGAGATAATTATGTTGTAACGTGACATGTCTTGCTAACTTGAAATAAATCTTGACTTGTCTTAAAGATTTAGCACAATGTAGGTAGATTTATAGAAGAAATTAAACTAATAAAACATTGAAAAAGTAGCAGGGTGATAGATTCTTTATAAAATTATATCTAAAATACTTACAGCTCCAGCACCTCCTGCTACTGTCTCATAGTGACCAAACTCGCTGTCACCAAAGGTGATATTATTCATACAGCCCTATGGGGTATAATTATAAATAACAAAGATAAAGTCACCTATGCTAAATAATAATGTCTGAAAATATATGGCAGAACTCAACACTCAACAATTACTTTTCTAAATGTGTGTACTTTTAAGCAAAGTGGTGGATAGAGTAAACATATGTAGCTGTGAAGCAGTGGTTGAGGACAAGCATGCCAGAGTGATGATTTGTGGGTTACTGCTTTGAATCTCAGAAGTGACAAGAGATGCTAGCGACTTCTTACGTTTGACACTTTTTGCACAGATAATGTTTGTACCCAGGAAGCAATGGCTAGTATAACATTGTAACTGGAAGAACTTCTTTTGCAATCAATGCGACAAATGAAAAAACAAAAGTTTTTTTTCTTTAGGTGTACATTACAAAACTTAACTATATCACATAAATATACCATTAATTTATTACAAAAGAATCTCTTATTGAATTTCACCTGTGAAGCTGCACAGACTCCAAATGCTTTGAGGATGACATCAACAATTCTTTGAGAGGTAAGTACGTTACCACCAACCACTGCCGCATTCTCACTGGGGTCAAGTATACTTCCAGCAGGTATAATCACTGATACAGGCTTCAAACATCCCTAAAATTACAAAATAAATGTAAACTGTCTACAGTTGTTTTAAACAGACACTCTAAATGGGTATAAAACTTTGATAATCTTTACAGTAATAGCCATTTAAACTTCTTTAATGGCCATAGAAATTTTAAACTGTTTATTTCAATTCAAAAGGTTTTTTAACCAACAACCAGTTTCCTCTTAATCTATGATCAGTCTTCAGTATTTTATGAGAAGAAAAAATATCAGAATTTCTCTAACTGATTGAGATTTTGCATTTGAAAAACAAAAACATATCTTTTTTTTTTTAAGCAATACGGTACTGATCTTGTTCAATACCTCTGCATGCATTATGCTGCCTGGTCAATATGCCTGCAAAATATTCTATGCTAACTTTCAAAATTGCCCTTTTTATAAGTCCATTACAGTAAGTAACAAATGACTTTACCTGATTTAATGGAACATCATGGCCAACCATGCATCTAAGACAATAGATCAGTGCAGACAGAGTTACTGCCCTTGGAGCATTCAAATTTCCATACACTTCATAGGAAGATCCTGAGAAATCACACACTGCAGTTCCCTGTGCATGAAAATAAGGGTTCAATAAATTTGACAACAGAACGGAAAAAATGATCATATAAAACATTTTTATTTAAGTGCTTAAAAAAACATTATCACTACTCCATCTTTCCTTTTAGCATATAGTCATAATAATTTAGCAATTAAGAGTACACTACATGTTATTATGATTTGTCTGCAAATAGCATTAGCATAAGTAGAGAATATTACTCATCCTAACTTAACAAGGTAAAAGAAGTGTCCTCTGATTGCAAATGGCATCACAGTACTAAGGGAAGTAACTCATGTACAGAAAAGGTTGGTGAATACTAATAGCCAGACAATGTAAACAATTCAATACAATATGCTTTCTGATATTCTATTTAATTATAAGGTGTCACAAATGATATACATCTTGTACATGTAGAAGCTTGGAAAACAAGGAAGCAGATCAAGTTAAAGCTGAAATTGAAATCTGCATGCAAAGTGTATATATGGTTCAAATTTCATACAGATCTTGAAAAACAGAGAGTAGGTCAGTAGGTTAAGGTTGAAAGTTAAAGTTGAAATCTAAATGAAAAATTACAGAAATAGAACTGCTTATCCCCAAATATATAAGGTATCAGGCTTATGGTTTAAATGAAGACATTTAAAAAAGACCTACATGTACATATGACTGCTCCCAAAAATGAGGTCACTTGACCCCTGTACCATGATTTGAACAACTTTGGTGCAGCATCGGTAGACAATGCTACATAACCAATATCAATTAGTTAAATTAGAGATCCCCAGTGCAGGGGTCACTTTTGATCCTAGGTCAATGATTTCAAAAAATATTGTCGAGGACAACACCACACAATATCATACACTATATATCTAAACTCTAGGTGTTTCTAGTTTCCGACTAGGTTTTTAAATTTTTCTATGTAAAAACAAGTGACCCCCTGGGGCAGAGTCAATTTTGACTCTAGGGTAATCATTCTAACAATCTTGGTAAAAGTTTACTAAACAATGCTATAAACTAATTATCTAGACACTAGGCCCTTTAGTTTCAGAGAAGGAAGTTTTAAAGTTTTTCCATGAAATGTCTATGTAAAAAATCAAATTTCAATTTAAAGTTTGTGACTGGACATTTCAATCAAGTACAGTGGAACTTCTGAAAACCGAACACCCATGGGACTGGCCAAAATGTTCGGATTTTGGAAGTTTCCGGAATTCAGTCATCCGAATGATCTGGACAAGTACAGGTGCCAAACACCAGTGGTTCTTTAGGATAGTGAATGCAGTCAGTATTGTTTAGCATAACAGCGTTTGTAACATGGGAAACATAATGCAAAATTAAACTTAGTGAAAACATTCTAAATCTGGAAATATAATATGCACAAACTTAAAGCGTAATGCTTTGATTGCTCCAAGAAAAAAAGTCAGTAAAAAAACAAGAAGACTGAACTTAGTTCATTTTGAATCGAACAAAATGATAATTATGTGCGTGATTTCCATGCTGATAATTTCACTCAAAAGCACCTCAGCATACTTTTTACAATAATTTACAAACCTTTAAAGTTGGTTTTGGAACCATTTCTGATTCACGAATTAGCTTTATGTTGCAAATTTCATAAAATGGCATTATTTAAAGACCTTTTTATTTGCTAAATTATGCTGTTATCACCAACCGCCTTTGAAATTTTAAAAGTTTGAAAACAAAATTGCCAATTACAATAACCAACACATTGGCCAATGTTGGCTAATTAATTACACTTTTTAAGACACCCCATTTACAATTTAATGCTTAAGTCACCTGTTATTAATCCACTTATCATGGCTTTAATTAATTACTGCTATCTAATTATCTATATATTCGACTGCATTTCAATCATATATTGACAACTTGTTATTCTAACATGTGTCAAAATCACCGAGAAAATTGTTCAGTTTTCAGAAGTTTCCGGTTTTCAGAAGGTTCAGTTTTCAGAAGTTCCACTTTATATGAAATAATAATTTCTGAATGTTATGACAGAGCCATTGAAAGAAAATGCTCTGAATTTCACTTTAGTCAAATGCGCTTAAAAAGCACTAGAAATGAAAGCTAGTTTGCTCTCCAAGAGCACACGAGTGTCAACTTTAGTAGTAGTACTGCAGTCTGTATCAATCTGATATTCATTAGAAGTACATACTTAGGCAACAGATCTTAAGTTTGAGTGATCCACTGTCGAATATATTACAGTGTTGAGTTTAGATGCATATAATTTAATCATGATGGTCGTATGCCATTAAAGGTTTAATTTACACTTCAATTTTGTCCTATCATGATTTCGTTCATTTGATTTCAATAGCATTTCACCAACCTGAGTAGCATCTATATGAACAGCAAGTTGTATTTCTGCTCCATTGTCCATGTAATCTACAGCATGAAGAGTTGTGGTCCCTGTCCTTAGTTCTGTCTTCAGGGCTATCTCTCTCAACATGTCCTTCACTGCTACCTCTGCATTATTCTGCAGTGTGTAATTACAAGTAGGTATTAACTGGCAGTGACACTTTGCTGATGCACACACCAGATAGGAATAATATAAATGTTATTGCTAATTTTGTGTTGGTGAAAGGTTTATCCATGTGGCAACAGCTAATGGGTAGGAATGAGGAGGCAGGACTGGGGCAGCAAAACTACCTCTTTTGACAGATAAAAGAGGGAACACCTTATAACACTATCCATAAGTATATAAGAAATGGAAATTATTGTAGCTAAAATGATGTAACAACATATCTTCTTTTTTTATGAATTTATAAAATGTAAATTAAGAATATTGATAACAAGACAGACATATGAAAAAAATAAGAAACCTGAAGATAAACTTGGTGTTAGAGGAGAAAAAGGTTTCGTACCTGAATATGGGCCATGTATGCCTGTACAACATCTAGACCATATTCATCTATAAGGCCCTTAATAAGCCTGATCCCTTTTTGATTGGCTGCTACCTGAGCTTTGAGGTCACTTAGGTTGTCATGGAGATTACGTGTTGCACTGCTTCCTGGATACTGAGAGGGCGCATTCAGAGCATCAGTCACAGCTGTAATAATACATAAATCACATGGTAAACAAGATATGAACCACTTAAATCTTGCCTCATACAAGTATCAAAGACATATGATGTGCTAAATTTCCCAGCTATATTTTTTGGCTATGGAAAGGTTTGTACCTTTTAGTTATCATTTCTACCCATCAATGAAAGCCTCTTTATCATTTCTACCCATCAATGAAAGCCTCTTTATCATTTCTACCCATCAATGAAAGCCTCCAATACAGTGCACTGCTCTGAAACAATCGCAACTTAATAAGTACATCAAAGTCTCCATTAAAGACCACTGCTCAGTAACAAGCACAACCTAATTAGTACATCAAAGCATCTATTAAAGTGTACTGCTTCTTAATGATCACAACCGTTTTAGTACACATAAGCCTCAATAACAGTATACTGCTCTGTGATGATCACAATAATTTGAGTTCATCAAAGCCTCCGTTAAAGCGTACTGTTCTTTAATGAAGAAGTCCAACATAGAAGCCTCCATTACAGTGTACTGCTCTGTCATCAGCACAACCACTTTAATACATAGAAGCCTCCATTAAAGTGTACTGCTTTGATCACAACCTAATAAATCCAACATAGAAGCCTCCATTACAGTGTACTGCTCTGTTATCAGCACAACCACATTAATACATGGAAGCCTCCATTAAAGTGTACTGCTTTGATCACAACCTAATAAATCCAACATAGAAGCCTCCATTACAGTGTACTGCTCTGTCATCAGCACAACCACTTTAATACATAGAAGCCTCCATTAAAGTGTATTGCTTTGATCACAACCTAATAAATCCAACATAGAAGCCTCAGTAACAGTGTCCTTTTGTAAGCTCACCTTGCTCTTGAAACTCTCCAGCTTTGACCAGTTTGAAGGATTTGAACACAGCACCCTCCTCATGAAGATATTTGGAATGTGGTGGCATTGACCCAGGAGTTATTCCCCCTATATCAGCATGATGTCCCCTGCTTGCTACAAAGAATACTGGATGTGGTTGGCCGGGGTAAAATACCTAAAATAAAAACAAAAGGTAAGTAAAACATGCATTGTAATCAGGATCCAATATCCCCTTTATCCGATAAATTTACAAGACCATATTGATTTAAGTATTAATTAATGAAACAACATGTTACTATGTCACATTCTTAACATAGTTGTTATTTTTGATAAAAACACTTTGTTGCAAAAAAATCTTTACCTGTTTTAGACACAAGAAGTGTATAAAAAGGCACTGAAACTTCAAGTGGTGAAACCATCCTAAAAGAAAGTACATATGTCTTTCAAGTTTTACATTACATTGTAAATATTCCAACACAACGGCTGCAGAATAAGACTTTTTCAACATTTCAAACAAGGATCTTATTTTTTGACTTAATTTTTTTCCCATTATCTGGTTTGCAAGGCTTTTAAGGTTAAGGTCTCTGTATAAAGACACATTATACTAACTGGAGTTATAACAGTAAGGTCAGGGAGGTGACTGCCTCCAGCCTGAGGGTGGTTTGACAGAATTACATCCCCTGGCTTTATATCATCTCCTAATGTTTTCATCTGAAAATATACGAGACAGCAATTCAGTAAATCTTGAAAGAAATGAATATGAAAATTAATCTTAAAAGTTGAAAATTCAACATAACCCAACAATTTTAACCTGTCCACTATATTCTATAAAGGCATACACCAATTGTGATCCATAGTAAAATATAATTCAAATTAAGAAACATGCCTTCAATAAGGTATCAAAAGGAATTTTTTTTTACGAAAAAAAACCCCAGACACTTTAGGACTTGTTTTACTGACCTAACATAACAATTTTAAGTAATGTTCTAGACGGGTTACCTGGTATTGTACAGTTTCCTGCATGGCCCCCAGGTGTACAGGAATATGTGGTGCATTGGCAACCAGTCCACCATCAGGTCCAAACATGGCACATGAGAAATCTAACCTTTCCTGATTATACAGAACTTATAACATTCAGTAAAAAATCATTTGAAATACTTTGTCAGACAACAAATAAATAAATAGTAACCATAAATGAGAAATACTTTGCTTTAACAATCTAAACACTTATGAGGTTCACATCAAAGCAATAATGAATTACAAAAAAAACAACAAAAAAACAGAACATATTAAAGCAAAAATGAATAACAAAGTACAAAAATGCAATGAGAAGTAGGATATTACCTTTATATTTGTTGAAATTGAAGTCCTCTGTAACACCCTGAGAAAGAAATTCAAAATGCTGAACACTGGTACTGGTCAGAACATGTTAAATGTAGTAAAAAACGCTTATAAGTTATTGCATTACCACTTTCAAATATACAGAGGTATCAGAAACAAGAAAGAAATTTTGTACCAGAAAAAAGCTTTGTGTTAGCACATTTTTTCTTTCATTTTACATCATATACCTGAACTTTCAACAGCTTCAATATTTTTTATACAATCCAGCTTTTATACTTCAACAGATTTGCGGTAAAAGTTTCTAAATAGACACTGAACAGGAACTCATACAGGGCAATCTAACACTAATCTGTTAAAGAAACAGATTTCCCCGACATTAAATCACCTAACTTTTCCAACTTATTACAGATATTTTGCAAAACATCCTTTTCAGAGTAATATATTTATGAATGTCTTGAATGTCTTAAGACTGCTATGTAGTTTGCTATGGTCTAATGCACACCAGCTTATAATTGTATAAATACAACCTCTGACAACTGTGAATCAAGTCTTTGACAATGTAAAGTGTTGGTTTTTGATGCAGGAGGACCCGAGTTCAAATCCCGTTCTGGGTGGTCTTTTCCAAGGTGCATTACATCTTTCTGTTATGAACTTTTAAGTCTGTCAGAAGTTGACTTACCTGCCCATCTGTTCAGCTATACTCATGAACCTATGGGAGAATATCGACAGCTGGATCATATCTAGTTCTTTGCCAACCACATTCACAACTCCTGACCCAATCTGTAAATATCAATGAAGAGTCTACTAGTTTACTTAACATGGGAACCAGTTGCCTATATGACAAATGCCCCCTGAAGTTTTATCTTGTGTGCAGGATACAAAAACATATCCAAGACATTTCTGGTTCTTTTATATGCTCAGCATTTAGCACTGATACACACGACCTCAGTTTAACATCTCAAAAGACAAATAATTAGTAGAGTAGGAATGGGGGTCCAAACTTACAAACCCTGTATAACAAGACCTGTGCTTAACCCCGAACCACTGTTCCACTCCAGAGGTGTGAGCTTTGTTATGTTCTTTAACTGTATCACTTTCAAACCACAGTTCTAACTACCTATCAGTGGCAACTGACCAGCTTTAAGGCCCATTCATTTTACACATGTATTGTAGTTGTTTCTGTCATGATTCAGTAGAAATGATGTCATAACAGGACTGGTAACTTGTGTCCTTTTAAGTCCACAACAACATTACAGTCCTAATTCATTAAATTGTACCTGTGAAAAACTTTTGACACATACTACTGTAAGCACCTTAAAATCACATGGCACTTTATCTTAGTGTAAAACATCATGGCAAAGGGTAGATAATTTTTTCATGAGTCCTACAGTACAGAATTTAAAACTGACTTCAGTTATGTTTAATCACATATTCTACTCACAGTAATTTTCACATCCCCAGATTTTGTTATCTCTGCCTGGCATGTTGGTTCTACTAGAATTGTACTGAAATCAGAAAAAATATCATTGTTACTGTAATGTTCACTGCCATAGTCTGACATACAAAAAGCAGTTGTATATAATTTATTAAAAATTTAGACATTTGTTAATGCCAATAAGAAAAAGGTTTGCAAGGCATTATAAAATACCATGAAAAATTTTGTTCTCAACACAAAAAAGTTATGGAGAGAGCATTCACTTGAGTAGATGACAGAGAATCAATCCAGGCAGATGAGAGACCATATATCCAGGCAGAAACAAGGGACCATATATCCAGGCAGAAAAGACATCATTTATCCAGGCAGATTAGAATCATCTATGCAGGCAGATTAGAGACTATATTATACATCCAGGCAGATGAAGGACCATAAATCAAGACAGACAATACACCATCTATCCAGGCAGACAAGACATCATCTATCCAGGCAGATCAGATACCAATTATCCAGGCTGACAAGGGACCATATATCCAGGCAGACAACTAACCATCTATCCAGGTGGACAAGACATTATCTATCCTGGCAGATGAGAGACAGGCAGAAGGCAGAAGAGGGACCATACATCCAGGCAGACAAGAGACCACCTACCCAGGCAAATGAGAGACCATTCATCCAGGCAAATGAGAGACCAAACATCCAGGCAGTCAAGAGACCATGTACCCAGGCAGACAAGAGACCTTCTGCCCAGGCAGATGAGAGTTCATATATCCAGGCAGACAAGGGGCTATACATCCAGGCAGACAAGATATTATCTATACAGGCAGACAAAGGAATTTCTACCCAGGCAGACGAAAGACAATCTATCCAGACAGAGAGACCTTCTTTCCAGGCAGATGAGAGACCTTCTTTACAGGTAGATGAAAGACTTTCTTTCCTGGCAGACAATGCCAAGACAGTATTATTGTTTTTTCCTTTAAATAAATCTCAAAAATAGAAGTTTCTCAAACCTGTTTCCATTCATAATGATTGCAGGTCCATCAATTCTATGTCCCGCACGGAGCTGTTCCAGAACATATACATTGGTATCTTCCCAGCCACTCTCAAAGTAACATCTGCTCACCTGTCAAGCAACAAAACACAGTATAATAACGTGTTGATCCAAATTTCTGGTTTACAATGTTTAGTACTGGTTTATTCACAGTCTGAATACAACAAAAGTGTTATTCATATACTGCAAGTAAGGTGGTAACACATACATTACAATACCATTTTGTTATTTGCTGGCATCACATTATAACTACTGTTTTTCAGTTTGAAGTGTGATCTTTACCTTGACCTAAACCTACTTATGCAAAAGACTAACTAATCAACAAGATTAAAAACTTCACATGAAAAAGAATGTTCTCAAAAACCCCAATATAGGGGTGGATTTTTTTCAAACCCAGAATGGTTTTATGACCCCGATTTGAAAGGTAGTGTTATATTCCTCTACTGTTGTAAATACTGAAATTCCTAAAAACCTTTTTTTTTCAATTGCAATTTTTAATACCAGATGCAGCACTGCAGCATATGCTCTAAGACTTTTGTCTGCATTCAATGGAAAGATTCACCATTACAAGACTATGATAGGCTTTACAAGAGGTATTAACCTGTGCAACAAAGGGAGGTCCAGCCGCATCAGGAATGACCTGTTCCTCCATAGTTAGGGCTTTCCCCACACCTCGGATCCGTATATCATCTACAATAATACGCCTGTTTGGTAGGGTGAAACCAAACTCTGTCTGATACCTGCAAAAGTTATGGGTAAATTTCTTCAAATCTGATAAAATCTGATACTGATGCCCAAATTCAGAAAGGCTGCTAGTGCTTTCTTAAAGTACTACAATGTTCCTGCACTGGAGCACTGATATGCAAAATTACTACAGTTTCTAATAAAAAATTAGTGATGTCACAGCATCTCTCCAGTAGAAAAGGACAGTGGTCAAAGGGCTTGGAGCTCAACTGACTACTGATTCAGAGGTTGCTTGTTCGATTCTCATTAGGGTGAGACTCTACAGAAACTTTTCACAGTCCACACCATGCAAGTGCTGGTTTGAACACAGGTAGCAGCCATTGGGTGGGATTCACAGAAGCTGCAAGAACCTGTTTCTTAATTGAACATAAATAGGTTGAAACTACCTATCCCACAAACACTGAAAACAGATGTTCCTCTGGAATTTAATGTGCAAATTTAAAAACAATGCTAATGAGATTTGCTGTGTCTTTGCTCTCATACTGATTTAACAATGGAACCTCCTAGATAAAATTTAATAATTTAACTTTACGTTCATTGTCTAGTACATAGCACAATGCGTTCCTTTATCTAAATTTTTTTAAAATCAAGAATGCGATGAACAGTAACTTTAGAAATCTTCTGTCATTTTATTACAATTAATGTGGTTAGATTAAAAAAAAATCTTTGCTAAACTATTGATATTGATGATGTGTTGTTATAATGACATACTGACCTGTCTTGAAATGCTGCCCTGAAGTCACCATATTGACTGGTTCCATTAGCTGCAGGATGATTTTCTGGTGAACACATGAGGGCACAGTCTGTCCGATCATATCTCATGTGTAAGTAAGCCTCTGTCTCAATCTGATCACTAGAGGAATATAGTGCTGACTTAAAAATTCTTCACCTCATACATGTACTTCTAATATTTTCTTTGATAAATTATAAAATCTAGAGAATTAAATTTCTGTAAGACAAGCAACTTACACAAATTGAAAAATCACTGAGGGGAAAAGTGATGGAATCCTGACTGAAAGGCTGCTGGTTAAAATATCACTGGGGATGTGAAATTTAAGTAACTTCCCACATATTATACTTCTGGCACATATATTGTTTTGAACCAATGTAGCAGTCATTGAAAGGGATTAACATAATTTTTAACAGTTTATTTTTAATCTAATATATAAAAGTAAAAAAGTTTATACTAAACTGAACTAAACTACTAGCTCTGATGTATTTTTAAACAACATAAATTAAGTCCTCATCATATAAATATAGTTTAAATGAGCTGTTTCCACACCCGTTTTGTATGGTTTTGTTTTAGTTTTTCCAGTAAGGGGATGGGTGTGAAAGTGAAGTCAACATTTAACAAACTCATCGGAAAACACAAAAATAAACATTCAAGGATAACTGTAAAAGTAGAACTAATCTTTCGAATGAATGACATTATCAAATATCAATTTGCTTTGTCTGAATATCGTCAATTTATCATTTTACATTCTTAAGTGTCTGAAATCCTAGGAGAGTTTCTTAAAACAGGAGGTCTCTCAAGTAAAATGAACTTTAAGTAAAAGGAACTTTACTCTTTAAATCCCTGATTTCTTAATTCTTCCCTGCATTGTGATGATAAATGTTTGATCCTCTCATCAAGGTAGTTGAGGGATTCTGAAATTTAATACCACATGATTATATATCTACCTTTCAGTTACCATGGCAACAAGTTTTACACCATGTCATTTCTAAGTGGTAGAGATAATCAGATCTGTTCAGGTACCATCATCACGTATGAATCACTCCAGTGTCACAGAGTGAAACAAATTAGTATAAATGTACTGGAGGAAAAAAACAGAATGCAAATTTTCTGTTGGTGATGGACATAAGAAATGCTTCAAAGACTATCATTTCATTCTATTATTAGAATCATTTGTTCATTTTTGTTGAAGTCATTATGGATATTGGTGATGTATAACAAACACTGACTGCATAAAATACTATAAAAATATTAACATGTAATATTTCACGATATCTTTTGAAAAAGGCAACTTGCATTTCTTTTTGGTCTCCTATCTATATAGTACACAACAATATTCGATTGATCAGCAGTGCTATTTCATTCTGATTAGTTCTTAGTAGGACAGATAACCACTCTCATGTCATTTGTGAAAAAATTATCATTGTACAGATAATGCAGAAAAACGGCCTGAATGTCCGGTATATCCACTAAACCAGTAAATTAAACTAAAATTAACCTAATGCAGACCCGAGTATCCTACGGCATGTCAGGAAATAAAACCAACTGAACGGAACGCAGTCTTTTCCAATCATCAAATGACCTAATCCATTTTTCTTGAAAAAAACGCACTTATTTGTTGTATTGCATCTATCGTTTACTACAAAAAAGCAGCGACTGGACCAAAGAATGTTTTTGTACGACTGTAATTTCTTTCTATTGTAATGTGTTTGACTGTGTTTGACTATATTAGAAAAATACTTTCCATTAGAATATGAGGTAGCACAAGGTTCCTGACATTCATGTACAACGTCTGCTAGTGCCATGCCATATGCTGATAATATACCCGCATACCTGTAACACACGTGTATATATGACCTATAAAATTTGCAAGTGCAAATTGCTCACAAATGATTTATTCATTGTAACATGGTACTGACAATTTAAAAGAATAATGTAAATAAGTTTTAAACTTCTTTCAACTAAATTATCTGTCATGGAAACAGATAAGATTAAGATATTCCAGATATAGAATTAACCCTTTGTAAAACTTTCAAATTTTGCAGGTTGGTTGATTTTACAAAAGAATGTATAGATAAAATATTTTAAAAATGTAACTCAGAAAGTTAAATTCGTGCCTTTTCATACAATTTCCCAGAGAACATATCTTAAGCTGTCATCGAGAGAGATTAATATAAGTTTATATAAAATAAATATGTTTAAACTAAAAACTAAAACTAAACTACTATGAATGCTTCAATGCTTTCATTAATAGCAATAAACAAAGACAAATTTACAGACCTGTGCACATAAACCTGTGTCATGCCAAGACTTCTGGCTATAGCACAAGCATGCTGACCCCCTGCTCCTCCAAAACATGCTAGAATATGGCGGGATGTGTCATGACCCTTAGCCTGAAAGTTACATGTGGAAAAATCCCTTGTTACTAGTGTTTTTTAGGGATTTCTGAAACAAGGCACAGACTTACTTCTTTGTGGCATCATCTTTAATTTAAAAGATATTTTCTTGGTATTTCAAATGTTAACCCAAGTGAATTTCATGTCACTGTGGATAGTCACTTTCATGTATATATGAATTTATACATAGCTTTAAAAACCATTCTTAAAAGTAAGACTTTATTTCTACTTTGTGATAGATAAATCCATTTGTCTTCACCTGAGTCAGAGCTCTGATTGGCCGACACATTGTTTCATTAGCAACCTTGATAAAGCCCATGGCAACCTCTTCAACTGTCATTGCCTGCTCACTGGAATCCTCTCCTTGACTTTGAGTAAACTCATTCACCTATTCAAATATACAAATGATGGTTATAAGTATAGATAAACTTAACCACTTACAAACCTCTGCCCGCACCACCCCGATGTGGGATTTACTCATGTCTACTGGGTCATGGGAAGTATAAACAAAACCGCATTCTAGTCCACTAAGCCAAAGAATCCATTCCCTGGTGCAGCTGTAAAAATGGTTGAATTTATACATACTAAGGTAGGATTGACATGACCATAACAAAGCAAAGAAGAGAATAGCAAAATTGCAACTGTTAATTAAACCTTGCCTTTAACAATGCCAATATCCAACATTTTGCAGACCTTTCTGTGAATACTTTTGAACAATTCACTATTATAGTAATTTGTCAGATCTAAATCTACATGTGTACTTCGATTAACAGACTCAAAACAGCTGATACTTCAAAATTTAATATTCAATCCAATGTGAACAGGTTTCATTTTCTGCCAAAGAGAACTTTCAAACAGTTGGATTTTAAAAAGATGCTAGGATATATGAGAACTACATGGTTTTAGTTTAGTTAAAACTTATTCATTTCACATTAAATGGGAAACAGGTTCTTGCAACTTATATTAATTAAATTCAATGACTGCTTCCTGGGTTCAAACCAGTACAGCTAAAATGCTGAATACAGAGCCACTGCAGACACTCCTTCAGAGCGGTAATTCAACCAGCAAGGAGTCTCATGCTTTCATTGTTTCTTCTAACTTTCGACAATTTCTAGTGACAGAGTTTGTCGAAATTTTTCTTTTGACTATATTTCCTCGGCATTTTGCCATTTTAAGACATAAAAAGAAACCTCTAGCCATTTCCATGTGAACTAGCACAGTAAAACCAAATACACATATTTCTTACCTCTTTTGTCAGTTTCTCAAAGGCTTTCCTTGTAGCTTCAGCATCCAGAGGTTGGTCCTGGGTCTTACCAAATATCTTAGGGAAGTATTGAGGAAGTAACCTGTTCAGACATAGATTGGCATCCGTCACTGTCAATGGCCCACCTGAAATAAGAGAGTAAGAGAGACACTTTAAAATTCTATACTGACTTACCACACTAAATACCCATTTCCAATGCATTATGTTACTCTCCATTCACCTGCTGTACAATGCATTGATAAAGGTAATAAAGGGTATCCGACAATAACTGATTTAGTGCTACTCTATTACTTTATATGAATGTAAATATTTGAAATGGTAAATATTTGACAACAAAAATTAAGTCAAAATACATCAAATCTATTAAGATGAGATATGATAGTTTACTACAAGTGTAAACAAGAGGGCCAAGATGGCACTGAATCATTCATCTGAGAAATACTGCAAACAAGAAGATTTTTGAAAAAGGTCTTCTAACATTACTTAGTATATAACTTAAAACTTAAATTCCCTAAGGAAGGGCCTGTAATGACCCCAGGAGGAAAATTCAGCAGCCTTTGCAGACGTCCACTTTGTCATATAGCAGGCCAACAGTGAGAGCTTTTTTTCTTTGTGGTTTCAGAAAAGAAGAATTAAAAAAAAAAAGATTTTAATATAACTATATCTCTACATAAATATGTGACACTTGGGGTGAAGCCAATAATGACCCTGGGGTTCTAAATTTAGCATTATTGTAACCCTACCTTTCATGTAGCAGACAGGTCCAGGATTGGCCCCAGCAGATTCTGGCCCTACTACAAACATTCCAGAACGGAAAAACAACATGGAGCCCCCACCAGCAGCTACAGTGTTCACATCCAACTAAAATGATTCAATGGGTGGTGTAACACTTTATCCATTTTACATCAACTGATAATAATCTAATCAGGTTTATCATAAAAAAGCAATCTTACCTCATTACCAGAAATATTACTATTTGTTAAAACTTTTGTGAGCAAAATATCTTTATCTTTCAGCTTAAAAACATCATGGTTCAGAAAAGGATTACTTGGAAAACAATTTTAACAGATACTTTGTAAGTCAAAGCAGGATGTGTTAGTGATAAATCCAAAGGGCAAAGGTAACTGCAAGTCATTTTGGTGCAGTTACATTAAGACAACTTCATGACACTACAAAAATATTACTTCATTATTGCATTTAAAAACCTAACTAAGTGTAAGTTTTAAACTGATAGCATACAAGTGGTAAAAGCAAGACTACAGTTACCTTGACCTTTGACCTAGTTACAAAAAGCACCCTGATGTACTGATATATACCTGAGGAGCCTGTATAGTGACACCTGCTGTGGTTGTCTCAAACACATGCTCATACTGTCCAGCATATCTGCTCACATCTGTAGATGTACCTTAAACAGAAGTAAAAACATTTAAAATAACATTGAAAAGAAAGCAAAAATTTGTCCCTGACCTTACATGATATCTATAAGGCAAAATTCCAGTGACAAACTCAAGGTAAACTAAATTTCAAATCAGATTAGAAGTGTCTATGAAATGGTGTCTAAACTAACTAAAATTGAACCCACTGTCAGCCCCTGTAGCAGTTAAATCAAGAAAACAGGTAATGGATTACAGAAAAAATCATTTCCAAATCTGATAAAAGTATCCACATACCTCCCATATCGAATCCTATAACTGGCATTTTGGTCTCTTTGTTATAAGTAGTGAGGGCATACCCTACCACCCCTCCTGCTGGACCTGATAGTATGGCACGTGATCCCAGAAAACTGAAAAATAGATGACCTTTAAATAAACCTGAACGGTGTTGACCACAGTAAAAACTAGATAGATTTTGTAAAAATAAAAAATGGATATCACCCCCCTGCAATATTCAAGGTCAATGTGACCTTGCCCTTTTACCAACTCATCCCAAAAGTAATACACTTCTTCTACTCAATAAGGGCAATCATCCTATGAAGTTCGAAGGCTCTGGGTCAAATGGTACTCCAGTTATTGAGCAGAAACCATTTCACATTCAAGGTCATTGTGACCTTGGCCTCTGGCCAACCTATCCTAAAAACTAAAGGGTTCTTTTACTTATAAAGGCAATCATCCTATGAAGTTTGAAGGCTCTGGGTCAAATGGTACTTAAGTTACTGAATGGAAACGAAGTGTGACAGAAAGACAGGACAGCCATTTTTACACACCTAAACCACTGAATAGAAATATCGTCTGAACAGAATCAAACATATTGGATAGAAAGAAATAGGAGTATTCTATGAAATCATTATTTTGTCTCTGCTGTTTTTGGGTGGATTTTCTTTTTTTTTTACTTTTTTTTTCCAACAGAAATGTGAGCTGCAATTTTACAGAATGTTAAGTCAATGTGTCAATATTCTATCCTAAAACTGCAGCTAAACTAAAACAAAGAAACTGGCTATGGCTCATTTTTTCTTACTTACCTTCCAACCGGTGTCAGTCCACCATCTGACTGCATGAATAAAACCCTCATGTGCTGAAATTAGGAAAATACTATTTTACCATTTCTAAATTTAGAAATAACCTTTTCTAATTAATTCATATTTCAAATTTCCTACACACAGGGGTTGTCACTGATTTTGCTAACATTTGAGCAACATTTTAAATATTCAAGCGCTTTCTTCAGCTAAGACTTATAATGATGCAAAATTCAACCATCATTTGAGATAGTGATCTGTAATAGGTACAATGTTTTAAACTAAGCATTGTAATTTATTTCACGCATCTTTTCAAGTTAACTTTAGCCAGTGTAGAAAAACATTTCAGAAAAAAAAGAAGAAAAGAATTAACATCTATTTAAAAATTTACTCAGTCAGACTCAGATGCTTTGAAAATCAATATATCCATACCTCAAGGCCACCTTTAAACCCAGAAGCAAATCCACTGACATATTTCTTAATATGTGGAGTTAGATACGCATCTGCACAGGCTGAAAATATAATAATATTTCTTTACTTTTTTTTAAAAAACTACTACGAGAAGCATGGTTCAAATTCTGAGAAATTTCCATCAAAAACCGCTTGTCTAGCTAAAAAAAAATACTTCTTAGCCCGATATATTCTACTCACTAGGACATTCAAACACTAGGAAAGTTGATTATAACATACACAAGATCAAGACACTGTCCGAGCAAAAACACATCAGCATACACGTTTGCCTTAAATATGTTCACGACGCAAAGTGACTAGCTACCTGTGTATCCTCTTGGAACTATTCGCACCATCGGCATGACAACAGATGACAAGGACACTTGCGTAAAACCCATATCTCTTGCAAGGGCCCCCACCCTTTGCTCATGAGTATCATACCTACAATGTATCAAGTTACAAATAAATAAAGCTTTATTCCAATAAACTGCCATGCTGTTCATAAACATTAAATCACTAGTTGACACACACAGCAATACTTAGGCCATTAATTGACAAATTCTATGGAAGGTTGAAATACAGCTATCAATTTTTGGAGTCTAGATATAACATTTTGATTTGTCAGAAGCCATGACATTTCAATTTTTTTTCAACCTGGTACGCTGCTACAGTGATATGTCATGGTGTTTGAAATTGAGTAATAATTATGGCCCTAGGAGGAAAACTGTTATATACTCTTCAACAAGTCATTTCCTCCAAGTTGTTACAGTCAAAATGGAATCAAGTGAATTGTGACAGAGCAAATTCCTGCTTCCAACACAAACATTCTTCAGTTTCTTCACTACTTTTTGTATGAAACATAAAATGTGATACAATGAAAAAATAAAATTTCACAAAAACTAGATTTGTCCATTGGACACCTATTCCCCCACAATTGGGAATTTGTCACAGAAAGGGAATTCATTACCAGGGAAAACAATGGATATATAATTAATTGCTTGATAGGCTAAGAGTACTTGGCTTTACAAATAAACCTCTTTCAAAATGTGTCATTAACAAAGCCTTTCTTCTGTTACTCATTCACCTTTTGGGGTGGGGTGGGGGGGGGGAATCAAGTACTTACCTATTAAAACAAGACACGCCCACGGGCAGAATGTCGAGCCCGCTCGTCGTAATTCAAACCTGAACCTATAAGCTTCAGATGAAGGAGAAAGATGTATACATAGGTGAGATGTGCACAGCACATCCTTTTATACCAAAGGCAAAATCTTGACATTGCATCATCTTAGGTGACCTTGACCTCTGACCCGGTGACCTGGTTCATCTGCATGACATAAAGTCTCATGATGAACATTTGTGCCTAAAACACTCAATTCATCTTATTTGAACATTTTGATATTTTTATTTGATCTTTGACCTCTTGTGACCTTGACCTTCATTTTGCGCAAGACAACTCAACTCACTATGGAGAACATTTGTGCTAAGTTATATCAAAATCCATCCATGTAAATAGAAGTAAAACTCACAAATGCATGTTTTATTTTGTTATTTGACTTTTAACCCCTAAGTGTGACCTTGACCTTTGCCACAGACACCTGAATTTTTCGCGCTACACTCTGCCACAGAGAGAATATTTGTCCTAAGTTATATTAAAATCCCTCCATGCATGTAGAAGTTACGCTCCGGACATGGGTTTTGCGCTGACCCCCAATTGTGACCTTGACCTTTGAGCGGCGGACCTGGGTTTTGTGTGTGACACACAACCCCATCATGCTGAACACTTGTACCAAATTATTTTGTAATCCTTCAAAGAATGAGCAAGATATAGAACAGACAATCCAGACGGACGCACATACACCGAACTATACGCCAAAAGTGGCGACTAAGTAGAGCTCACCGCACGCGGGCTCGACAAAAGAAATCCTGGCGGGGGAGGAGGGGAAAGGTACATCCCATGTAAATAAATAGTTTAGTTTTAAGCTAGGGGGTGGTTGTGGCTTACTCCAGTGAGAAAAACGAAATTTTTGGAAAGCTGGGGGGATTGACTTATAAATCACAAATATACCTTTTACCTTATACCCAGCTAAAATTGCCTGAAATGTATTAAATTAAAACCGTTAATACATCTTACATGTATGAATGCATGAGAACTACAGCCAAACTCTGGATTCCTTTACTGAGTAAGTTCTGTAGGTCTTCTCTTAGCTTCTTCTCATTAATTTCTGTCCATACCTCAAGCTAAAACAAATCAATTCAAATAAATTAATGTAAACAAACATGCTGGCTGCAAAGTCCCAGTTTCACTTACAAAGATAAAATATATTAAAATAACTGGACTTACATCTTTGTTACAACTATGCTTCTTACAACTGCAATTAACAAATTAATTCAACACCTTTCAACTTCACACTTGTCAACATTTTCTCCAAAATTATTAATCATTTCACTAAAGGTATATCACTCTCCTAATACACTTACATCTATCTGGAACAAAAATATTACTGCAGGAACATCACTCGGTTATTTACATGCAAATGAATACCTTTTCTTTCGTCTTGCCTTCAACAACCTGACATTTCTTGCGTATTTCACATTTATCCTGCCGTAGCACCAGCCTCTCCTCCACCTCTATTACCTCCTCATACAGCTGATCTGGGCTCGAGATTTCCTGAAAGTCATCAAGTAAATGTTTATATTACTTTACAGCTGCCATTGGAACAGCACCTGTCTTTAATGCTATCTAATGAATGTACTGAGTGATCCTAAACCATTAAAAAAAATTACTTACTTTTATTTGCTTTATACTGATGACATCTTAAAAACTGTACTAGTTTTACATCATATATGTGATGTCACACATTTTGGTTCGTCAATGAGTAATCTAAGTCATTGTAGTGTCTATAAGTCTGCAATTTTATACCTGTCACTTATAATTAGTCCCGCCTTATTATAACACAGCATCTTTGTACTCAAAGATAAAGAACAGGTTAAGTAGTGACACAGTTTGGATTAGGCCATTATTTTTATATTTTTCGGTTTACTGACCCGCCGACCCTGTATATTGGAAAATGAAAAAAAAAAATTTTTTTTCAGGAAAAAAAAATTCTGAATGCCGATTTTACGGAAAATGTACCGTATGAACGGCTCATTTTCCTTGGTTTCTTAACAGTAAAGACTGAATACATTATTAAAATATTCATATATATATACAGTATTCAGGAATAAATAGAAATAAGAAGACTTTCCGATGTTTTTTTGTTTTTTTTTCAAGATTTTTTTTTTTTTTTTCCCTCCTCCTACCCTACCTTTTTTTGAAAAAAATCAGTAAACCAAAATATAAAAAAAAAATGGCCTTAAGATATTAACCAGTTTAGGTACAATATACTAGTAAATATATATGTTAGAAATAAATGGAATTTTACAATATGTTGTCTTCTTAAGTCCTTACCACTCCTCCATCATATAAAATGCACAAAACAGTACAGTCCTATTAAACAACATTCTCAGTTTTAGCTTGCTGAGATCTGCCTTATCCAATTTACATTTTCATTCTTGAAAAATCTCTCATGACAGATCCAATCATATAAGAAAGAAAAGACATTAAATTGCAAGTGATTTGGAAAACAGTGTCAATATCTAACCAGTCTTTGATGAAGCCATTCATTACTTTGACAATGTTATGAAATTTAGTAAAATGTTGTTGCAACCTATTGTCATATGTAAATTTAAAAGTAAGCTGTTTTTAGGCCATGATTCTGAAAACCAGATTTACAGCCAATAAGCCAATGAATGTTTCATAACACACAACATGGCAAGTCTAATGAGTATATTTACTAGATCAAAAATGCTAGGCCGGGCCTGGTTTCCAATATGTAGTAAGTCCTTGAACCCCCTGGTTATGGCCAGAGCCATTCTACTACCCTTTCTCTCCAAAAGGGCATTGGTGGCCACGGTGGTTCCCATGCGTATCCATTCTATCTGCGATACATCTATAGGTTGGTCGACAGGAACTGGTACAGCTGACTCCTGCATTTCAAAGCACTTATGTTTTAGATGTGTGGTTTATTTAGTACATTTAGGTCAAGTGATAATTATACTAATTCAAACTCAAATTTATTCACACCCAAATTATAATTATCAAGATTTTTATTGCACTGAATCTGACCTGTATACCAACTCTTTTTACAAGGTACACTGACCATTATAACTGACAGGACATAAGATTCTGATTCTTTACTGAAAATATACCCTGTATATCTTCACCAATGGGGCTTAGCACTTTAGTACAATCTGATTAAAATCATATCCTAAACATTGCTATGCTATTAGGATCTGAGGACGACCAATAGAAGGTCACCTTCCCGTGACCTATCCATCAGCCAATCAGAGCAACGCTTCCACCCTCATGGAAGTAAATGTTCAACTTGTGAAAATCTATTTATATAGCTGGGATCCCAAACAGTTACCTGACATGTGTAAACTATCACCGAACTCAGTTAAATTTATTTGTTGAAATTTTTCAAAATGATGAGATTTATGTTTGTGATCAAAATATCTAAGCACATTTAATCTGCGCTAATAAACATTATTATGCTAGAGAAGTTTACACGCTGTTTGAATACGCATTGTGTACAGGTAAGCTATCGAGATGCATCATAAGCTGCAGTGTCACTGGCTGAGATATAAATAAAATAGTGGGAATTCCAGGTTATCGAGAAGACAGGAAGGAATGCGTCATCTTCAGATCTAACCGTAGGAAGATCGTGAGCTTCAGTCAGATTGCACTTTAGTGTTTGTTAATTATGTTATTGACGAAGTGTAATAGCTTTGCTGTTTAAAATATTCATGACACAAAGGTCTTAATAGCCTTTGATTTTAATCAGTTAAGTTTACATGAAATTAAAGCAAACAATGAATGCAACTACAATACAGTCTCTGCATTCATTCCTGCTTTGATAAAAAGATCTTAATTCTGAAATAGAGAGTCTAGACAAGCAGCTTGCTCAAGGCAGTGTAATGTGTGAAAAGTGGCCTTTCTAAAAAGGTTATACAAAAAAAGAAGAAAAAAAATGAAAAAAACATATCTCTCAGCACAGGAATTTATATACTGAACAAAAAAATGGTCTTTTAACAGGGTTAAACTGCTGTAATACAATACACGAAACTGCTCTAATACATTCCAAAATTGTTCAAATATCAATAAAGTTCTGTACCTAACTTAAACCAGTAGACCGGTTTTCAACAATACGAGCTTCCCGATGTATACATTAATGTAAATCTCATGTCAAATACATGTACATAGTGTATTCATGAACTTGCATTAATTATTTGCTTTGTAAAGGACTTTTACAACACATGAATGTAAATGAAAAATATACCTTTGTGTTTTACTATTCAATTTTTCAATTATAAAAAGATCAGTGATCTTACATCTCTTTGTATTTTTGTGCCACCTCAGAATTTGATTTAATTCAACTTTTATATATTTACTTACTTTTTTATTTAAAATTTGTGTAGAACACATATATACAATTTAATACGGTTAATGACATTAATTTTGTTTGTACATACACACCTGCTCAAGGATCCGCCTTATTCCCTCTCTTGGGGCGTCATGATAATTCTGAGGGTCCTCAGATAACAATTTTAACACTGTTATCTTGCCTGTAGGGGACTGCGCCCAGATGTCAGTAAAGGTTCCTCCACGATCAATAGCAAACTTGAATTTACCAGTAGCCATATTTCACCGGTTAATGGCTTTGAATTTAGCTGAAATTTCAATCGATGTGAATCAATCTTGAATCTGTTATTTTAATACAATGAAACCTAATTTCACTGGAAACTGTCAGGACCAGAATATAAAAATCCAGTTTATAGAAGTTTTCAGCTTGTATAAGTTTCTGTTTTTTGACACAACAATACTAGTAAGGTTTTTGAATCAGAGGTGTTTCGAAAGTCATTTACCATAGCCCTATTTTCACCCTAGTTCATTCATAACACATGTACAATATCTTGAGACAAAAATGAGATATGCATAAGTATTAACTACTGTATTTTAATTTCCCTGTAGGAAAACCAGATTAACTGAAGTGATGTCTATCTATCTATTTGAGTTTATTTATCATCAAAAACTGTTAAACACTTTCTATATAACTGACATCCTCTGAATAGTCGGGAGGGGGCGGGGTATGAAAGAAACTGGTTCTTTTAAATGCTCAGTGTATAGCAACAATACATGTACATGGTACCTCCATTTAAAGTCTCATCCAAAAGTGCAGGAACTCGATCACATCCTCTAGATTACCAGTTCAGTGCTTTACAATTGGACCACCAATCTGCACAAGTGACATCTATCAATCTATCTATTTAAGATTATTTATCATCGCTACCAGTTGCCCCAAATTACCGACCCTCTCTGCAGAGATTACTTTTTTGTGGGGGACAGTGTACGATACAGAAAGCATCCCATTCCAGAGACACCCCTGCTTAATCTGCATACTCAGTGTAGAGCACCGATACATGAGACCTCGGTTTAACGTCTCATACGAAAGACAATTAGTAATGTTAGTGGAGGATAAGGGAGATCAATCTGGTGATACCCGGGTTACTAGTCCAGCACATTACTACTAGACCATTGATCGGCTACAAGTCTTGTGATTTCAGTTTTTACATAATTTCACCAATTTTACTGTCAATGATTACATACTGACTTTTTTCTCTACACAAAGTTTGCAATTTTACTAACTACTACTACTAATAATAATGATAATAATAATGATAGATTTTACAAGAAGACTTTTCTTTCTTCAACTACGGCATATACCTTAAAAATAAAATATACTGAACACATGGAACAGCAGTGGTAAAATTTCTGGAATTTGTTACTTGTCCTAGCACAACTATTTTCAACAGTTTACATTTCACATAAAATGTCTATATGTGCATATTTTTGTGAGTAATTGATAAAAATAAAGCATTTGAATTACCTTTGATTTACTGTATTCTAATTCATTATGCTTAAAGAGTTGAACAGCTTTTATCGATCTAATTTTTTTCTTTAGTTGTTCAACCTTTAATATGTAGAAGTTGCATAAACATAAAATATCAGCCCATAAAGTTGGTTCACCTTAAGAAGCAAAATTGTGAGATAAGTTTTAGTGTGGAAAAGATTTTTGTTAGCAAACGATAAACAAGAAGAAAACAAGTATTAATGAAGTCCCTAAACACGTCATACCACTGTCACTGATGGTCTTGTAGTGAACCAATTTTATAGGTTGACATTTTCTAGTTGTTCACCTTCTACAGCTTAAAGAGGCTGTACTCCAGATTTGACATAAAAAAAATTTTTCATAAATTATATATTTAGATGCCGTGAGATTATAACAACATAATATTTTACTTCAAAACTGATTATAAAAGTCAAAAAAAATATTTTCGCTCCAGCCTGATTTGAACTCTGGACCCTCATGTTAACAAAATATTTCCAACGCTTTTACTGTCACCACCATCGCCGCATGTGATACTACAGATATTTACTTTAAATCTTATACGCTATAGTTGTACCGTCGCGTTATGGTATAGCACTTTGAAAGGGAAAAAAATCAATTTATAATGTAATTATTTGACTTATTTTTTGTCAGTAAGTTATCTTTTAAGCATTAGTCATAAATATTACAAGAAATTTATAATACAAGAAAACTTTCTTTTTTGTCATCTGGAGCACAGCCCCTTTAAACAACAAGAAAATAACAGATCTATTAATGTGGTTCAATGAATTAGGCTAATCTTGTTCTTACTGCATTTGTATGAAGTTGAGTCAATAATCAGATAATTTGTATCCTTGAGAGGTAGCAAGACACTTCACCCCAAAATTTTGCAGACGTTAAAACCCCTCAAGACACTTCAACCCTCTCCAAAAATGGTAAGACACTTCACCCCCTAAAATTTATTTTTAGAATTATATGACTGTTAACCAAAGCTTTTATGTGTGTTTGTAGGTATTTCTGTTATGTTTTTGTATTAAAATGTTAAGAAATTCAATTAAAAAACATGACAGACAATTTACTCATGTCATCATTTAAACAGTATAAATAACATTCATTACAAATAGAACAAACAAACACATTAATCAGAACACAAAATAGTACAGGGATAGGTACCTCTGAATTAAAACTGCAAATATTTCTGATCAATACTTAATTTGATCAATTCTCGGCTTAAGCATGACGTCATTCTAGCCATTAACCAATCACATAACAGTAACTAACTAATTTAAGCATTCGGTTGTTAGTTGTTACTCGGACTTTATCATTGGAGCCTATGTGACATTAAAGTCGTTTGTTATGAAACCTAACACTTTTTATTAATTAGAATCATTAAAAATGCACTTATCAGGCCGTAGGTCTCGGAAATTAAGACAGTTTCTTTAGTTATATGTTCTAGTTTTTGTAATTTTTAATCTTGAAGTTACATATAGCTCAATGATAAAAACCGAGTTACACCCAAGTATGGATATACTACCTTTAAAAAACACCCGGATGTGTAGAGCCGAGAATTAACAACTTTGATTTCTGACCATTAAATGCATATATAATTGCATTAGTTTTTCATCCTGTACAGTTAACGCTTCATCAATTAAAGATGAAAGGTGTGAAATGACTAAAGATACACATACCTGTAACTATTTACACCTTTGTCTAAAAGTAACAAAAAAAAACTGGGGGTGAAGTGTCTGTGTCAGTTTTCATAAAATGAGGGCCGAAGTGTCTATGGGGTGGGGGTAAAGTGTCTGGAAAAAATGGCTAGGGCTGAAGTGTCTGGGGGGTCGAAGTCTCTATAAGCCTCCTGGAGACATGTATTCTCGATAGTTTAACAAAATTATCAAGTTAACAATGTCTTTTTTTCAATAAATCAAAAAATTTCCCACCTGTTTCTTGCTGAAAAAGAAATTAAAATCCAGACTTTTTCCAGTAAATATAATGCAGGAAATGGTAAAATTTCAAATGTTTTTCGGCTTGTAACTATTTTTATCCTACGATCTACTTTCTTTTTTCAGGAAAGCCGACATCTATTCTCCATAGAGTCGTTAATCCGTTCTACGATGTCAACAATTAGAACAATTTGTAGAATGAGAAAAAGGGGAAAAGAGGTTTTAATGACAATGTATAGAGAAAAAAAAGAAACATTTGAGGCATGCAGAGGTATCAGTATATTAGAACGCTGTATGGAGAAAATTAACCAAAATAAAACATAAAAGTTTGTTTACCTGCCAGAATTTCGCGGAATTTTAGAAGACAGCTTTTCCTTCTATTTGAAGAGTTGCAGCTTTTCTAATCGCCGTATACTTACATTTCTGTCCGTTATAGATAACATTTTCAAACTCCGGGCAGAGTTATTTCCCCGATAATATTAGTAAATGTACATGTTTCTCGAACTGCAAAAACATATTACACCATGCTACAAAAGAATCAGGGTCAAAAAGGCCCAGAACCGAAAAGATCCAGAACTGAAAAGGCCCACTACCATAACGGCCTGCTCCAAAACGGCCCACATCGTAATGTTTATAAGATAAGTTGAAAGAGTTTAAAGTTAACCTTAAACAAAAGATAAAACATGTTTTGTTATTAAACTTGAAATAAGATATAAAACATCAAAGAGAACATGCTTCATTAATGATCACCAGATTAATGTCAATTTTTTGTAACAATTACATTTTCTTTGTCACTTTGTCAATAACCTACCTATAAGGAACGTTGAATGTTATTGTTTTGAAATCTATTAATAGTAACAAGTAACTGATAAAAGATACAGGTAACTTTTTGATGGTTGGCAAAAACATGGCGGTTGATAAAAAATGCAAAACATAGTAATTTTGTAATTACAGTTACAAAGTCATTTTTCATCAAATAATTCAATATTTTATATCATTTAAAAGGTCTGTAAACTCATATTTTAAATATTAAAAAAATAATTGTCAAAACTGTTTACTTTTTTGTTTGTAAATGGTTAAACACAGTGAATCTGAGCTGCTAGAAAAATGCTGAAATGACAGGTATAAATTAGTTTAGTTTTTTTTCTTTAAAAGCAAAAATTCAAAATCTGCTTATATTTTCAAAATATGAATTTAAAGAGCTTTCAAATGATATAAGAATCTTAAAATTCGGCTGACAAAGAAAAAAGTTATCTAAAATTAAAAATTCTGCTGCTATCAAATGTATATAAATATTGGTTCCTTTTGCCAACCAGTAGTTCAGCTATATTTTGGTAACAGGTGCTTGTGATGTCATCAGTCAATGTGCCTTATAGGCGTGTACCTTTGTGTTTATAAATACAATCTGGGCCTTCCTGGTATAGGCCGTTTTAAACCAGAATCTTGCGGAATTATTCGTTTACGTTGAAATCCGATTAGCTAGTAATAATACTTACTTGTGAGATCGTTGTCATGTGTTAAAATCTGAATACATTTTTTATTTTGGATTCTCCATCAACATATCATCCTCGGGATGCATACCATCAGCGGTAAATCACAGTAATGGGTTGAGAATTATGTGCACATCTTTTAAGAAATTCCCACCGATTCACCACATTTAGGGGATGAGGGTATTTGCCTGGAAGTTACGGTAGTGAAGTATTTATTATCATGACCTTAATTGAGGCCCTGTTATTATGGAATGCGGGTTGGACTGTTTCAATAACTGTTAGGGGAAGTAATCTCTATGTGACGTTTGATAACTTTTCATCGTTTCTAATCATGTGTCCGTTATAAACCTGCTCTCCTCATACAATCGTTTGTTCGTCCTTCCGTCCCTTTATTTATATATATATGTTTTTTATCAATTAATCAACTTAATGAACAATATGCAAAAAATAAAACCAAAATATCAACGTGTTAAGAAGGACAATAAAAATATACATATTATAACATATCAAAAAGTGTACGATGAAATAGTTATTTGTCTAGTGAGATGTAGAATTTCAATATACATTTAAAGTCCACTCCCGTAACCTATCATTCATATCAACATAGTTTGCATAAGAATTTATTTACTAGAAAAGTTTTCAAAAAATTTACTTTTTTGGTTCAGCAAGTGCATCTTGACAGGAATGAGTTGTGGGTAAGAGTGGATGATCAGAACTTTAAACAAGAAGTGGTATTCAAAACCCGTCGAAATAATTTAGCTGTGACTTTTGTCTTCTATCCTCCTCGAGTTTCTGTTAATAAATAAGGTAAAAGGTCAATGACAACATAAAAAAATGAATGCGCAATATACATATTTAATATATTCCCTGAGTTTCAGTCAAGCAAACATACATGAACACCCCTGGTTCTTTTACATGCTCAGTGTATAGCACTGATACATGGGACCTCGGTTTAACGTCTCACCCGAAAGACTATTAGTTATGTTAGTGGAGGAGCGGGGGATCGAATTCGGGATCCCTGGTTTACCATCGCGTTACCACTGGACCACATCCGCTCCTATTAATGAGTACATACTCGCATATCACAGATAGTTGTAAACAAACGATTTACGCCACACAGCTGGTTAGGTCATAATAATGACTTTACAAAGGAAAAATCATGCAGATAATAAATTAGTAATTGCTGCGTCAAATTATCAAATCATGATAAGTGTATTATCTATATTTATAATATATATAACATTTACTTACATATTCCAATTAAACCGTCTCCTGATCAAGTGAAGTCTCGCGAAGGATATAAGTTTGTAGAGAAAACAAGTTTGCATTTTGTTGCATTAGTCAATTTTTGAATAATTCTTACTGATAGATCAATGACCTAAATAACCTAATAGGTATATGATGAAATGATTAAAACAAATTCTTAGTCGGTCTAATGCATTTGAAAAGTCAGTTGAGAATTACTTATCAAGTAAGTTTTTGTCGTATATGCTGTGATCATACAAATATTTAGATTTTTGCAATAAATTTAAATCTAACTGTTTTTCGTTTTATTATTCAGTTCAAACTTTCATATTTACAAAAATAAACAAATGTAACAGTCCATGGCTTCAATTAAGGCCCTGATCAGTCTTAGGAGCCATTCCTCTCTTTGTCAGCACTTATATGCACTGAAGACCAGAAGGGAGTAAGATATATTCTTTAATATAAATGATATAAATACATTGTTTTGTTTTTCATTGCATTTCTTGATACAAATATACTAAAAAAGGATTATGCAATCTTTAATCAGAACTGACTGTTTTTCATTGCATTTCTTTATACAAATATACTAAAAAAAGGTTATGCAATCTTTTAATCAGTGCTGACTGTTTTTCATTGCATTTCTTTATAAAAAATATTTTAAAAAAGGTTTTGCAATCTTTAATCAGTACTTACTGATCGGGAGTAACATGAAGATGAAATAAGTATCATATATTGAAGTTGTATCCATTTTTTGTCATTATGTCTTTTTGTAATAAACTATATAATTATAGTATTCCTTACGTATTTAATCAAGCAAGATTTACAATTTCGTTCACGAAAATTTCTAATTTTAGACGAAATAAAAAATTGTCCCGGAAGTTCTAAACACGCCATCTGGTGTGGTGCTAAAATCAACTTCTTTAAAATACACATGTGCATATTTGCTGCTAAATAAACAACTCACCAAATAGTATAAATAAGGATTTGTAAAGGCTTTTCAAGTGGTCAAATAACAACCGTTGTAAATAAAGAAAATGCAGTAGAAAAACATCAAAGTTGACTGTAAAATCCTAGCCACGAAAAGACCGGGAAAAGGGTCTGCCCAGCTTCTTCTCTTTTCCAAGCCAGAAGTTCCCGCAGAAGTTAGCCTTAATATGATGGTAAAACCTGTTGCTAAACTAACATGTTATTCCAAGACAAACTTTATGATTAAGACATCAGAAGGTGTTGTCTTTGACACTATTCTAGCCAACTCCAATAAGGGGCACCTCTTGCTTGCATCAAACATCTCTTCAAGAGAATTAGGATGATTCAACTATTGCATACAATTAAGATTCAGTTGTTGGTTTTAGAAGCTATTAATGTTGAACATGAGGGTTGATTTGAACCAATAGGCTGATGGTTCAAATACAGTATAGTAACTATTTTGTTTTGTAATACAGATCCCATTTCCAAGTCAGCTGAATCATTGAGGATACTTCTTTGTTTAAGTGTTTTGCTTCTTCTGTTATATATTATACAATGTAAGTTATTCTAATGTCTTAAAATCTGTGCTGATCGTTTTTTCTTTTGTTCACAGTGTTGCATTCGTTTATTTTGTTCTGACTTGTATGACCGTAGTTGTTGACGGGCCATAAAACTCCATTCATTGTTCTGACTTGTTACCATTTTGACAGGTGTACTTTGTGTATTTATATTTAAGTTTCTTCTGAATGATTCCCTTTTTACTCAAAATTTACTGTCATCTTTCCAGAATATGAGAGGCCCTCGACCAATGCCACGTCCAGGAGGGCCACATGGCATGCCAGGGCCAACAAGACTTCCTGGCCCAGGTGGGCCCCCAGGCCCTGGAATGAGACCACCAGGGCCAGGCATGAGACCACCAGGGCCCCCTGGAATGGGACCAAGAGGTATTTAATCTTTGCAAATAAATCCAGTCGTTTGGAGCAGTTAAGTTTTTATTGAGCTTAACAAGGAATTGAGTCTTAAAAGGTTGTTGGATAAACAAGTTTAGAATTAATGAAAATATATCTTTTACACTGTGTTGAGAATAATTTATATTTTGATACAGACTTATTTTGCTGAAAATAAAGAAATAGGATCAACATAAAGCAGTTTTCACAGTTCATATCGTAGCGCTTTAAGACTTTATACATGTAGTAAATGTTAATCACTTAAAACAGTGAGACATCATAAATTTACTTAGAGTAATCAGTCCTTTTCCTGCATTACAGGACCAGGCCCAATGCCACCACAGGGTCTCCCGGGTCCTGCAATGCGACCCCAAGCACCAGCACCACCAGCATCAAATGTAACCAATGACCCAAGAGGTGCACACTGTAGAATATTTGTTGGTAATCTGAATACAATAGCCATGAAGAAGGAAGATGTTGAAGCTATATTTAGAAGGTATGGAGTTACCATTTTCATGTGCATTTTGTGAGCCTTGAGAATTGAATTTTATCTAAATTTTTATTCATTTCTCAATACCTGTAACTTTCATTATGGTTAGTTTTGACAGTAATGTGTGTAGATAGGTAAAGATAAGATAATCAGTTGAGAGAATGCTTTAGTTTGATAAACTTGCTAGGATTTATAGTAGACGACTTTAAAAATTATTGACACATGTCTGTCACATTAGATCTGTCCAAACCCAAGGATGCTAAATATCTTAAGTGGACTTGTCCATCTTTCTGTTGGGACAGATCAGTTAATTGTTTATGTGGGTGCCTTTTGAAAATTTACCAACTGAATGGCAAATAGTGCAGACCATGGATGTGCTGTCTAATCTTGGTCAGCACTGGTCACAAAGGCAAACACAGGGCTTTTCATCAGGAAATCAGGAAGAGGCCCTGGCTTTTCAAATTGGGAAACTTATGCACGATAATTGTTCATTTTGGGAAATTTTTATGAGACATTTGTTTCTGCAACCGGAAATAAACACCAATTTTATCTCCCCTGAAACAGAATAAAATCCAGACTTTCAGAACGTTTGACTGTTTCACTGCGCATGTTTCTACTTTTATTTACTGATAACTACTGAGTAAGAGTCTATCGGAACTGGTTAGATTAGACTGATTTTGCGTAACATGGGTACCGTGCGTTGTTCGGCTATAGTACGACATAAAAGTTGATACCAGACAAATGCTTCTTCCGGAAATAACAAATGTTAACAAATTGATCGTTTTTTAAACTAATCTAGGGGGAATTTCTAAGATTTTGGGAAATCATGTCTTGCATTTTGGGAAGAAACTCTGCCACAATTGGGAAAAAATCTATATTTTTCGGATTGGGAAGTGGCCGAATATCGGCCTCTGTTATATAAGGATGAAAAGCCCTGAAACACAATTGCCGCCAGCTTGAAAAGGGTCAGCCTTATTTCTTTTCAAACAAGATATTGGATACAGATTCCAGCATATCAACTTCCACTTAAAATCTGATTAAAAGCAGTATATTTTTCCATCCATACAGAGCAAATGTTAAAAGTTTTCTGCACTGACTTGTTATCTTATGGTTGACATGCGTCTTTCCTCTAGGTATGGTATGATAAAAGGAATATCAATGCATAAAGGTTACTCCTTTGTACAGTATGGTAGCCATGAAGAGGCAAAACAAGCAGCAATGTCAGAAGATGGCAAAACTTACGCTGGTCAAACATTAGGTAAGTGTGATATGGTGTTGTGGAGAATTACATGTTGTTACTTTTTAAAAAAATCTTTCTTTTGTGAACTAATTTGAATTGCGAAGAAACACTGTCTTGTAAAATAGTAGATTGCAATAGGCCTTACAGATAAAAAAAAGAGGTGACTAGGTCACATTTAAACTTATTTACTTGGAATGATGTTCGAAATTTCGTTTTTTAACATTTCTTGTTGCTAATATTCACCTTTAAAACCAGTATAGTTGTAGTCACTGGAATAGTACATATTTTTAAAGCTTAACTTCACTGTACTTGTGGCAAACATTCATCCTGGTATCTTTTAACCTGGAAGTACTGGTTAAAAGGGCTGCAAATAGAATTAGGGATATTTTATCATTACAGATATAAACATAGCATCTGAACCAAAGAAAGGCAACAAAAGGGCAGCTCCCCCTTCGTAAGTAGTTTTTAGTAGGTTTCAAAGTCTCACAAACATGCTTTTTAGCTCTGATAATAGTACTAATTTATTAGTTTTATCCTTGTATGTATATATATATGTAATAAGTAACAAGAGTGTTAAAAGCAAGACTGAATTTTATTTACTGTATCATGTTAGTGGAGACTCACTTGACCTTAATCAGTTCACTTGACCTTAATCAGTTAACTTAAACAGTCTCAGATAAGCCTCAAAAGTCTCAACAGTTTTAGACTTATAATCTGAAATTCAATGGTACTTGATTGTGGTTGGATGAAATATATCTTTCGATTTGTGATTCTGCTTGATATAGCTGAGACATTTTTTGTTTGTGCTATTTTAATACTTGTAACAGAGCAAGATAGTTTATAAACTTCTTAACTTTATCAACAGAAACAATTCCAGCACAAAAGAATCGCCAGCAGAGAAGAAAGTGAAAACTGATGCCCAGACAGCAGGGGGCCGTAACCTAGTCTCTCTAGGCACAGGACTAAAGGATGCCACTATCGAGGCATCAAGTACATCTATCACATTGTCAAGACCAACAGGGAAAGCTCTGAAAAAGACCACTATATCTAGTACGTTAAATGGTTTAAAGCTAAGTTGCTTTCATGTGAGAATAATTTGAATCACTGTAGTGAAAAATGCTGTAATACTTGATCATGAGAGTGTAATAAACCTGTTAATATATGAGAGTGTAATAAAACAGGTAAGTGTAATAAACCTGTTAGATAATACATTAAATAAAGTTTTTACATACACAGTTTTATGTATTTTTTATAGGATTTTATTTACTTGTTATATGCATAGAAACGTTTCTTACAAACAGGGATCTAAAAGTTACTGGCAGATTGAAATTTTAGTTGAGAAAATCTACATTTCTTTGAAACATATGTTGAGTAACTTATCAGAAATATTGTGGGTCTAGTAGAGTGTATCTCAGAAACTTGAATCATCTTTCAGCATGTATGTAGCATGATTTGTTATTTCAGCGGGGAATGACATTCTGATATGTGGCAACTGTAAATCATTACACAGTAGTTTAGCTACGTTTGTTCAACACAAGAAACAGAAATGTGAGCTGAAAATACAGTGCAAGTGTCAGCAGTTGGCAGCCGCTCAGGAGGAGAAAGGTATGTTTATGATTGTGTGTTGAAATATTGGCTGGAAAGACTAGGTAAATAAGGCAGAGTGCTAGTCAGGGAAGAAGTAACTTGTTTTTCTTTGACACCTAAGGAAAATGAATAATACACACCAAATATTGCTCATACAAGATTTGAATTTATATTAGCATTTTTGGACCAAATCAGTGCTTTGTTTAAAAAAAATGCAGGAACAGTCTTCCATCATGTTAAGAATAGAATTTCTTAGCTCACTTGAGTGATAGCCCAGTAGAGCAGTAAGAATCACCTGCAGTCCAGGGTCTTCTGTTATAATTTATCCTTTGATACTTAAGGACCTACGTCTGTCAAACTTTACAATGATATTCTTTGGAAAGCTCCCTTCAGATTTATTAAATTCACTGAGTCCCATGCAGACTCTGGTTGCCATAGCATTAAAATGAATAAGAAACCCCTTGATTGATTTGAAGATAGTAGTTTTGCACAAATGTTCCTTCGTGGCCCTTTAAATCTTTAAAAGTCTTTTCCTTAGAATCTGCTGGCTTGATATGAAAACAATATAGAACAGATGTTTCTTGGACAACCCTCTTTATACATTGTGAAATTAATATTGTTCCATGAAAAAACGTGGCTGCCAGGAGTTCAGTTTCTTTTCCTTTGTATTATGTCTATATGGGAAACTTTACAGATATTTTGCTTAAAGACTGATGGCTTGAATCAAAGTAATTTAGAAAAAAAAATGTTGCTTGGGTGACTGCATAAGTTGTGATACATTTATCAATCTCTGAAAAAAAGGGCCAGCAGGGTTAAGAAGTCTTTATGAACAACTTTTAAAATACTTTTTCTGAAACATATGTGACCAGTTTGATTATGCATGCAGGTGAGTGCCACCATGGCCCTTTTGTTTAATATTGTTAATTATCACTGTTAAATTAAAAAACAGTATAATTACCCATTGACCTTGAAAAAAATCAGTCACGCTGCTGGACATAAAGCATATAGAAAGCAAATGCAAAAGACAATCATTGAAATATAGTAATCCCTACTGGAATAAGATTGATTGGTTTAATTAATAAAGAGTTGCTGTAAACACCTGCTTTTCAAGACCTCTGTTTTAAGTTTTAAAGAATTGCTCATCATAATTGCTGGAAACAGTAAAGTAGGCATGTCTCTAGAAAATCGTAATACATCTTGAAAATTGAAAAAAAAAGAGCTACAACCCCTTTTCAAAAACTACATAATTGTGAAACAAACGAGCTAAGTCACAATCAAGGCTGTGCTGTCATCTCTTTCTGATGTTTTTGGTTGTATTTTGTGTATTAAATAGCCTCTAAATCAACAGAACCAGAACGTACTCTACTCTGTGCAGTGTGTGATGCAGTGTTCAAGACAGCTTGGGATCTATGTCAACATTGTCAGGAAGAACATAGCATTGAAATATTTAAGGTAATCCCTTTATGATTTTTAGCTCGTATGTTTCAAGGATATCAATATGAAACTGCTTGGGACTGCTTGCTTATCATGACAAGGGCAGTAGTAACACAAGAGGCATTGTTCTGAAATCTATATTTTTAGAGTTATGCCCCATTTTAACTTACAGTTTTTGTCAAAATTGCTTATTAAGTTGAATGATCAAAGGTATCAGTATGAACAATATCAACATCTTGACATGAAATGTCAGAGGAATATAGACCTCCTTCAGGAGTAGTGCACAAGAACCATAACTATGGCCCACATTGTCGACATATAAAACAGACGAGCGTTGGCCCCGTTCCACGGAGCTCTTGTTTGGCTCCTGATACAAATTTGGAATCAAGTAACCACTGTCCAATTGTCTGTTGTCATTTTCTTTGTCATACATGTGCATTTTGGCAGGGACTAGGTTGCCATTATGAAATAGAACTTAAAAGTGAAGTTTTTCATTTTATAGAAATACGTGTCATTTTCAGAAGGATTTTACCAGAAATTTATGTGAAAATATGCTTCATTTTAAAATGATTCTAGCAGTCATTGGTTATTTTGCTGAATGGTAGTGCTATTGTAGATCACGTTACCTCACCTGTGGTGTTTGTAGAGAGGAATTGTAATGGTTGCATTTGACCAAAGGTATGATTGTGAAGTATTAAACTACTTTTCAAAAGATACATTTGTGATCATGTGATACCTTGTGTAAACTAATGATGCACATGGGTTTGAAATTTTTCAGCACATGTCATCGCCTACATCCACAGAAGGTAAAACAGAAAGTAATGAGGTGAATGGAGAGAAGGACAAAGAATCATAGAGAGAAGAATTTGGCTTTTACTCATTGCCATCATATGTCATGCCTGAAATAAGTCAGATTGTCATTGTACTTGAAGCCTGAGTGTCAAACATGCACACTGTGTTCTCTGAGGTTTGTTATGTGAACTTAAGTAAGCCATAATGTTGGATTTATGTTTACAGCACTTAGTGACAATTTTGAGCAACTGTTGTTAAGGAAGGTCCTCTGCTTCTGTTGTATTGAATGGTAATGGCCCTTTGTTTTTGCACGTTTGCACACATTATTCATAGTTGTCTTCAGAATAAACGTGAGAAGATACTGGAGAACAGACTGGTTAGAAGATGGATAGAAACTGATGCTGGAAGTGGAACACATGTGAACAGAGAAAGAAATTACACTTTTTATAGATATATCCATCTCTAAATATTGATGACTGGTTGATTGTTCCCTCTTTAAATACTTGTTTCAGTCTCTGTTTTTTAAGATCAATTATTTTAGAGAGAGTGTTTTGCTTGTTAGCGTTTTCCTCTTTCTGTTCTTCTTATATATGCACATACAGTGCTGTTTACTAATTGGTTCATTTATGAAATGATTTTCTTTGAAATCGTCAAGTGTTATATAATCACTGTATCTTTAAGTTTTGGTTATTTACCTAAAATTTGTGTACCATTTATAATTGCTGAGTGTGTAATACATGTAATAATTTTTGCAGTACCAGACAGTTTTTCTTAAAGATCAGTAAGATTTTTGTTTGAAAAAAGTCAGTTTAGAAATATGTACGTATGAATTATTTTACCCTCAGAATGTTATGATAGTATATTTTGAATATACAAATTGCTATACCCCAGAAAAAGGTATAGGATAAGACAAAGGTAAGAGGCGCAGCAAGTCTATGAAGCGCAGTCTGTATGCCTATAGGGCACATTGACCTTAAGGCAAAATACAAATAAATGTCTTGTAAATGTATTCTACTTACAACCCAGTCTTTTTAAAGAAAAGGTTGCCTTAAGTTGTTAAATCTTGGTCATTCTCAATCTGCTGTGTGGATTCTACCTATTGCACTTTGACAGCCATGATTATACTTTGGTGTATTGCTATATTGAAAATTACAGATAATGAAACTAACTTGTACTGTTCATTACTTTCAGAATGATTAAAATATATGAGCTAGTTTTTAAGGTATATTTGCTAGATTTCATGTGATATGTTAAACAGGGCTTTTTCTCAGCATTTTGGAATTATGACCCATGCCCTTGAGGTCTATAATTTTCATGTCAAATTGTAATATTTTGGACGTTTTTCTGCTTCCATGGAAAACTAAAAGAATATCAACTTTTTCATATCTTTTATGCATATTTTCTTTAATTCATTGTAAAACTTTGTTTTTTATCTAAGATAAAAGCTGTTTCACATTGATATTGAGAATTCAGCCAGGCTGTTCATTGAAAATTCTATTTTGAAGAAGATATTTATAAGGGTGCTAGGTATCACACTGTCTAAACCTGTTTTAATCCATTTCCTGTACTGAATTAATGTGGTTCTATAAAATCTGATAGTTTTCAGTCATTGAAAGTAACTTGGATAGTTTAAACAGGAAAACAAAAAGAAAAATCACTTTATTTGACAGACATATCAAGATGCTTATATTTTCTTGAATTTATATGAAGTAACGAGCACATATGTACTTACAAATAATACTATCAGAAGGATAAAAACAGAATGATGCCAATTGTATTCAGATAAAAAAAATCAGATATTCCAAACAAATTAAAAGATTAATTTCATACTTTATTTTTGTACTAAATTCTAATTTTGGTGTTCTTTATGCCACATTCTTTTTAAGACATGCATTGTATTCTGTCTGTTTAAGAAAAATAAGATACTTGTTGTGCTTGGGAATAGGACCAAATATTGGCTATAAGATTGACTGAAAAAAGGCCCTGTTTAATTGTTGAGCATTAATTAGCTGATATAGTTAACACATAAATAGCAAACTTCATATGTCGTTTAACAAACATGTTGTATATTTTATTGAGTATTGTCTGGAAATGTGTACATGTATATTGTGCATTTGAATTGTGCATATGCAAAAAAAGTGTATATATTTGAATGTTTAAGTTGGGAATAAAAATGTTCACTGCAAAGCATAACATGTTGACATGAATTTTATTAAGTCATTTACTCTCTGACACACCCCAAGAATCACACTGTATTTCTTGTAAAAAAAGAAAAACCTGTTGTGGATAATGTTGAAGATCCTTGCGCATTTTAGCAACCTCTTCTGTCAAGTAAAGTGTGAGTGAAACTGTACAGCTATCAGCTATTTTAGACCCTTGTACATGTATCTCATTCATAATGATGAAACATTGGTTGAAAGAATTGTTTTGATTCATGTTTTTTTTTCTCTCAATTTACTGCAAATTTGTTATGACCTGTGCTTTCTTAGTGAATTTCTGTGCATGAGATTTGACAAGACAGAGTAACTGTTCTCATTATAGCAGATAGACAGTTAGTATTGAGAAAATACTGGTACATTTTGAAGACGCTCTGTTAGGCTTCACATGTTTCATGCAAATATTGGCTGTAAGAATATATTCATTTGTGTATTCAGAAGAAAATCATTTCTGTTTCGTTTTAGATTATTATGTTAAACCATGTTTTACAATACTGCAAATTAGAATCCTGTTCCTATTTACAGTTAGTTGACGATATTTTGCCATGTTGAAAGTTTGTATAAGAAATATTTGTTATGATTACAAATTAAACTTAATAGCAGTGGTATGTTTGTTATGAAATTTGGACATTCAAGAAGTTTTTGATAGTAAACATTAGTTGTATTATTTCATATAACATAAAGATATGTTTGTCATTTTGTATGTACAGTGGACATGTTCTTGTCATTGCTATTTGAATTTTTGTTGTCATGGTATATTTAGAATCATGTAGATAATAATAAAATGACACTCAGGCATATTGTTTTCTATTGTTATTTTTTTAAGGAAAAAAAGTTATCTGAATGCTAACAGCGCCATTTTATTTGCTTGCTTTAAAGACTTTTAAAATTTTCTTGTCATTTTAAAAGAAGAAATGTTTCCAGTTAGATTGAAAATAGACAGTGCACTGTCGGTAGAATTTTTTATATCTCTAGTCAATACTTGTATAGATAATTACCCTAGAAATATGTTCGTTGTATCAGACAATACCCATTTTTATAAAAAACAAAATTTGTGTTATAGTTTCATAAAAGATTTAGTAAAGATGCATAATGGTCGAGTTAAATGCTGTAAATAAAGTGATTTCAATTAGATGATAAAGACATCTTTCCCTTCTTAGAGATAAATTAATGAAAATATAACTTCAGTATGATTTTAAATTTCATTGATCACTAGACCAGTCATAAAAGGATTTTTACCAATTGGAGAAAACCGTTTTTCAGTATTCATAAGTTAAAAGATTGGTAAGGAACATGTCAATGCAAATTTACTTTTTTTTAAAATTTTCATGGTCTCTTTGACCACGAACTAGCATCAAACTGATGTACAATAGGTACACGCTCTTAGGTTTAACAAGTTATGAATTGTTTATTTTTCAAAAAGCATGTCTGACATTACCTATCTTTTTTCTGCTAAAGATAAAAATAAATGATGCCTTGGTTGGATATTATACCTAAACTATGACAACTGAAGACCGTTTTGTGTCGGTCTAAAAAAATGAAAAATGAAAGTTGACATCCATGTATTTTCTTCTAAAAACAAATTCAGTCAGTAGCTTGAATAGGAATAACAAATGTGTTTTAAATGATGAGGAATAAAGGTTTCCCAAATTTCTCTCATAACCAGACTGTTGCCCTGGTCACGCTTAGAAAACCCAATCAAACTTTCATAATTCTAGTGTTAAGATTATTAATTGAACAAATTACAAATAATAAATCTGAAATCTCATGAAATTTTTTGTTACAATCATAATTTTCTTTGAAAACAGCGAAGATAGAATATAAAGATAACTTTTATTTAATGCGTTGATAGAAAAACATCAACCATTTTCCAAGATGAATGATTTTGCATTGCAGTGATGATACAGTTTGACACTGCAATGATAAATGGAGTACATGCCTAAGTCAGCAGAGGTCAGTAAAAACCAATTTTACAAGACAACAGGTCGTAACAACTTTTTCCTTACCTTTTGAATCAAAGTACTGCTGTCATTGCTCATGAAAATAAGTTGTGAATTGTCAAGGGCATTCATTTTAATATTTTTATTATGTTGTGAAATCGCATCAGCATTATGGTATACCAATCATTTTCCTGTATTGCAACATATATATATTATTTATTAACATAGTTTTTCATAAGCAATTTAAAGTGAAATCCAGGCATGCAGAATTACCAACATTTGGTTTACTAGATTTTTTTTCAAGGCGTACAAAAATGTCTTCTCAATTTGCTTGAGTCTGGTGATGTCTTTAATGTATTAGTCATCAAAAATGTCATTAACTACTGTTTCAACTTTTGAAATTTTCTTATGGGCAGTGTGCAAACAATCTTAGCAACACTATCTAACATCAATTTTTTTTATCTGTCAGTATATTTTTGAACAAATTTTTTTTCCTGGTACTTACATATGGATAATTGCGTAATGGTTGTTGCAGAAAACAGCATCTGTTTGTTAATAACTCGGCAACATTTTTAACCAAGGCGGCATAATGCTACACTACCTCTCTCAAAGCTTGTTCAAATGAATGAGGTTCAGATGAATGTAATAAAAAAAAATTCAGTGCAGTATCAAGATGAGTTGAATTAACTGTTGCCAAGACAACGGCTATTATATTTAGGACTCAAGTATTGTCAACCATTTTTTGGCTGATTTCTTTTTAAAGAAAAAGTAAGCTTAATGAGATGAATTGAAGAACATCCATAAACATTCATCTTTGATAAAATTACATACATATATTTTGTTTTTCCTCATAGCTGCTAGCCTTCAACTAAATGATCCAAGCCACTCAGGTGAGTAAGGAAGGACATATATTTTTATTTATTTGGTAACAGCTTGATGTCTTAAAAATAGACCTTTTTTGTATGCATTGAAAACCCTGGAAGTTCTATAAAAGGCAATATTTCTTATGATACATTTGTGTTAAAAAGATGTACATGTTTGTACTAAGTTATGTTTCTTTCAAGCTCTTGTTTGCAAACATAGATTTCCTGATGAGGCAAGTACATAATTTTCACATATTTGTTTTTGTAATTTTAATTATCACCCAGGCTGAAACATTCCAAGTATTATTTTTGTCTTATTTGCATAATAATTAATTACTTTACTTTTATTAAGATGTGCTACTGTCGTTATGCCATTTTGCTTTCTGTTACTTTAGGTATTGAAGTTTACCATTGATCATTTTTATTATTCGTATAGTAAATTAAAAAAGTTAGGATTTTAAGGGGTCACCTGTGGTATGAAAAGACATGACCAAAATCTGCCTTAGTTTTGGCTTACCAAGCTAAAAATAGTTAAAAATTCCAGTAACCGAAGCCTGCACTATATCTAGTAGGAGTTGCCTGTATTTTCCCAAGGTTTATTCTTTTATGTAATCGCTTGATTCACATAGGCAGTACCCAAGGTTTGGCTTTTATCTTTGTCAGCAACCCAAGGATTAAATAGTTATTTAATATGTAATAAACTATTTTAGAAAATTATTTAAAAAATGAATACCAGTTAATGCGGGCGTGCATAAAAATGAAATGAACATAATAAAAGAGGGTGCTTGTAGTGAGTTCGGTTACATACAAAATAGAAATGAACACTAGCAAGTTATCACTTATTTAAAAGTGCTGCACATGTCTGGCAGATAGTACGTTCAAGTCGAATAGGTTGTGATATTTAGACGAGATAATTTTCTTGTTAGTGAATAGGTAACACTTGATTAAGTAAGAACATCAAAGCACTTACAATAAACTTGTGTTATTAAACATTTCTATTATTTGGTGGCAATAGGGAAACTTCCAAAGGGGTTACTTTCTAAGTTTCTACTCTAAATACTTGCCCAGTTTTTATATTGAACACACTGCTTAAATAAATAATTTAATGGTTACATTGGTTTATTATTTGAAAATCATACTAAAGACTAGAATACAAAGATTATTCTTATGTCTTATCGGACGGTCTTATAGATAAAAGATGTACTAAATATTGTTTTATTCTTCTTTCATAAAAAATTTCTGCATATAAGAGGTGATAGGAATATTAGAAATTAAAAAAGTATTTCATACCAGTTAATTTTCTTTTTCCACGTATTTTTAAATTTTCATTTGATGTTTTAAAAAATTATTACATGTAGATTTTGCACCAGTTGGTTCTTCCGGATGTCGTGAGGTTGACTACCAAGAAAGGTGGTAGAAACATACTTCCTGTTGCTGATACTTCAGTTTCAAGGAAACTGGGCTTTTTTATATTATTTTTTTTCGTATAGTCCTTGCTTTCTTAGATGAGCATGTATTTTTAACATGAATGAATTTCAAAATTAATTTTACTTTAAACCGTATTTGTAGCTGATTCAGGATTTACTTTGATCCTAAATGCGTTCTTGCAATATTCGTTATGAAAAGCAGGACTTCTTGAAATTTTAATATTTTGCTACATATTTGACCACCCATGTGTTTTTTTTCCTCCATTATTTAAGATGGTTTCCATGAATGTCACAAATATAGTGCGTTTGTTCTCGACATACATGTATCTGAAGTCAGGAAAAGTTGTTAAGTTATTGAAAAACAACCATTTCCAGCAATAAAGAAATGGCTAAACCATACGTGTAAGTTGTATTTCTGTCCAAAATAATTCATTCCAGTTAAGTCATGGATGATCTGAAAGGTAACAGTTGATTTAAAAAATCGTTCCTTTAAAGAGTGCTGAATATTTTGTCTCGGCTGTAGTTTCACTTTACAGGTGAATCAAGTTGAGTAGACGTACTATAGGATGTTGGGTCACAATTCTACATCTAGGTGTATATCTACCAATATAAGTCTTACACAGAGTACAGGACTCTAAAATTCAATATACACATTGGAACCACGGCATATGTTATTCCGTACTCTCTTGAGGCTTGGCACTTGGACGGCCAATTAAAATGCAACCTCGCCTTTATACATCATCGTCGGAAACCCACGTTCGATCCATTCCGTTTCACTCTATTTATCTACCGTGGGACAATTGGTTGGTAAAATTTCGTACTCGTGAATAATTCATTACCTACTTTCATTGGTTTCCGAAAGATTTCCCTTGCGCAATCTCAGCCAATGAAAGTACTCGTTACAATTTGCCTTTCGCGCCCATGTTTAAATCTTGGGAAATACGTCTATTTTAAGTCACTTGTCATTATTCATACTCTTCACACTGAAGAGTATCTATTTGTATTGTGGAATCTCATTCAACGAGGAATAACTTCCCTTTGCTAATAAATATTCATGAAAACGAATAATCTGCCGTCAATTATCCCACGGTACATAATGTAGTTGTGCGGAATATGTACCGGGGGTCACCGACGATGTTATACATAAGTAAGGTACACATAAAGCTTTTTTTAGGAGAAAGCTTGGATAGGTGTCACGTGATGCAACAAGATTTCTATGTCCCACTCTGTTGGAGGCATGTTGCGTTGCCCTTGTCCGTACACGCGTCTGTACTTAAATAATCAATATCGAACTCATCATACGCCCGTTTAAAAAAACGGGTCATATTCTGGGATCGCCCTTGGCGGGCGGGATGACCAGGTCATGGTAATTGACTAACGGATATACAGCCAAACAATGCCAGTTTTTATGCCCCCGAAGGGAGGCATATAGTAATCGCATTGTCCGTCCGTCTGTCCAGTAAAATCTTGTACTCGCTTCATCTCTTAAACCTTTTGAGGGGTTTCATTGAAACTTAACAGGAGTGTTTGTCACCAAGTTTAGTTGTGCATATCGTCAGGAGATTCCGCTCGATTTATTTTTGGCAGAGTTATGGGCTCTTAGTCATTTTTTACTCTAAAATCTTGTCCTCGCTTCGTCTCCAAAACCGCTTGAGAGAATTCATTGAAACTCAACAGGAGTGTTCATATCATAAGGAGATTCCGCTCGGATATTTTGGGCAGAGTTGTGGGCCCTTAGTCATTTTTTACTATAACTTCTATATTAAAATCATGTCCCCGCTTCATCTCCAAAACCACTGGAGGATTTCATTGAAACTACACAGAAATGTTTGTCACCAAACCCTAGCTGTGCATATCGTCAGGAGTCTCTGGTCGGATTATTTTTGGCAGTGTTATGGGTCCTTAGTCATTTTTAGCTCCACTTTTCGAAGAAAAAGTGGAGCTATTGTTATGACCCCCTCGTTGGCGTCAGTTAACCTTTTTGTTAAGGTCCTTTTCTTAGAAACTATCAAAGCCATTTACTTCAAATTAGAAGTACATGTTCACTTTCAAAATGCGACACCATTTCTCAAGGGCAGATAACCCTCAAATTTATTTTTACAAAGTTATGCCCCTTTTTTCAACTTAAAATTTCTTGGTTAACCTTTTTGTTAATGTCCATTTCTCAAAAAGTGTCAAAGATATCCAATTCAAACTTGGAATACTTAATCACCAGCAAGAACCCTGCAAAGATTGTTGGTACCCATGTCCCTGGGGGTCAAAATTAGCCCCACCTTAGGGGTCACTTGATTTTGCTTATACTTATGAATAAGGAAAAAACTTCTTAACTAGAAATAAACTTTAACTTACATAGGATGGGTAAGTACTTCCCCTCCCCCAACCTCCCCTCTGCTTGGGGACCCCCCAGCCATGGCATTACCCCCCTCCCCCCCGCAATATTTTTTTTCATTATAATTATCTTTTTTTATAAAATATGTAGGTACTTGACATTTAAATATGTAGGTATGAAGTGACTTCACTCCCCACCCCCCCCCCCCCCCCCCCCTTTCCAAAAGAACTTTTTTTTAAATACATGTATGTAGGTATGAAGTGACTTGACTCCCCCCTCCAAAAAAAATTCTTTTTAAATATGTAGGTATGAAGTTAGTTTACCCCCCCCCCCTCCCCACCCTAGCAAAAAAAAAATCTCCAATATTGGAAAAGACCTTCTTAAGCTTTGAAATAAATTTTTTTTATAAACAAATTTTTTTCCATTATTTTTTTTTAAATACATAGGTACTTGACTCCCAAATGGATGGGGACCCCCTCTCTTACCTCCCCACCACGTTACCCGTCCCCTTGCCCCTCAAATTTGTTTTCATCTTATATGACTAGGAACTCCTCTACTCAAATATTTTTTTCACTGGGGCCTCTTGTTTGACTGCTTATAATTTATTATCCAGCACTGAGAAAAGTGGAGCGTGGTGTCTGCGGACAGGTCTTGTTTACTATAACCTCTATATCAAAATCTTGTCCAAGCTTCATCTCCAAAACTGCTTGTGGGATTTTATTGAAACTAGAATGTCTGTCACCAAGCCTTGTTATATATAAAACACCAGTAGGGTTTGGGAATAAAACAATATTGTTCATATTCAAGACCAAACTCACAGCTTTCTATTTCATTTAATAATTATGTCTTCAAACTTCATATAAGAATCTGAAGCAGAAAAACATTACTTTACCATTTACCTTCAGTTCATGCTGTATTTTTTGTCTGATCTCTTTTCCACAGGCAAATTAAATTATATATTTACACAAGTTTCAATTCAAAGCTACATTTCGGGGGCATATGTCAATTTCCAGTGACAGTTCTTGTTACACTTTTATCTGTTATGAGCGTATAATTTGTAACCAGGGCCTTAATTGAGAGTTACGGCCCTGGTGTAACTGGCTTCAATGGTCGCTTCATACTGAAAATTTTTATTGTTTATTGCCACGGGCCGCTGTCTTACTAACCTACAGAACTTTTCTTTTGGTATCCCGGAAATGAAACCGTTGATCTTGCTTCTCTGGGATTTACAGTAACAAACTAAACTTAAAGGTTGACAAGTAACTGTTATGCTGAAATCACACAACACCTGTTTTCAAACATATATTGAAATATCGACCGCCATATATGTTTAAACATTTACCATAAATCCTCCGTATACTCAGTTCAGAAGGGTGGGAGGGCTATGTTTGATAGTTCATTGACAGTAGGCTGTTTCTCGTCTAATTTCATTTTTTTCGGTACAGAACTAGACAGTGTGGGCATACCACGTGGTATATGACGTCATGTAAGCTGTGGCAAGCAGCATTTTTTGCCTCTATTCGGAAGAGAAAACTGCTGTATTTTATTTCTTCATCAATTTAAAAGAGATATAGTGCATGTGAAGCAGAAAATTGTGCCCTACATATAGGTCCGGATGATTCTTTTGTCAGACGTAGTTTTTCTTAACATTCGGGAAATAAAGAGTTCCTAAAAATATGTTTGCTATCACAAAAAGCGCATCAGTTTTTCCAATTTTCCAAATTCTGTACATCTGACAAAAGAATCATTAGGGCCAATATGGAGGGGATAATTTTCCACTGCGCATGCGCTATATACCATTAAACTTGTTGAAATAAAATCGAGGCAAAAAATGCTGCCTGCGACAGCCTAAATGATATCATTTATCACGACCACATTGATTGTAGAGCTGTCACTGTAAGTTTACAAATGCCCATAATACTATCTAAACAAGGTAGATATATGTATAAAATAGTAAAAAGGTATGTCAGAAGTAATTTAAATACTTAAAAATAAACGGACACGAAATGTACACGTACTGAGAGTGACAGATAGACAATAACTATAATGTCTTCCGTCAGGGACACGAGAAATACGCCCACAGGACACGGATGCTCCTACTGTATTCAAGAGCAAGTCTCATAAAAACAATGGGAAACAACGGAAGTAAAACAGTTACAACGAAAATTTATTGTTTTACCATCATCTAGTTTGTCTGCTCATTTAACTTGTTAATCCCTTAAGTTTAAAGGAAATGATCCATAAACAGAGTACGAGTTCACAAATTATAATATCACCATATACACACCCAGCCTGCACATAGTTACAGTTCGAAGAAAATTCTCTAAAACATAAATGAGAAGTTAGATTCACAATATTTTCCCTTTACCGCATAAAGTGAAAAACACAAAAGCCCATAACTCCGAAAAAATAGTCCCGACAGAAGTTTCTTCCCTGTTTCTTCCTTTATAACAGTCTATACGCTCAATAGTGCGTACGGATAATAGCAACACTATATGCTTTCAACAGGGTGGGTTGCATCACGTGAAATCTATCCCAGCTTTCTCCTGAAAAAAGCTTTATGTTTCCGTCCACAATGTAGGCGAGGTTGCATTCTAGCCGTCCGAACACCAAGTCTGGAGAGTACGGAGTAAAATATATTGTGATTCTAATATACATATAGAATTTTAGAGTTCTGTGCTCTAGCTGTTGTAAGGGCAGCTACAGGACTTATATTGGTAAATACATACCTTAATGTAGAAATTGTGATCCAGACATCATGTAGTAGGTCTATTCAACTTGATACACCTGAAACGTGAAACTATAACCGAGTCAAAATATTCATCACTCTTCAAATGAAACAATTTCTTAATTTGATTATTATCTTTCCGATCATCCATTACTTAACGGTAAAGTCAACATCTATCGAATATTTTGGACAAAAATACAACTTACACATAATGTTATGGTTTAGCCATTTCTTTCAAATTCATTCATGTTAAAAATACAAAAAAATACATGCTCATTTAAGAAGCAAAGACTATACGCAAAGATTAAACAAACGCCCTATTTCCTTAAAACTAAAGTATCATCAGCAGCAAGCATGTTTGCATCACCTTTCTTGGTAATCATCCTCACGACATCCGGATAAAACCAACTGGTGCCAGATCTAAATGAAATGTTTAAAACATTTACTGATAATTTCACATTATTCGAAAAAAAATGCGTATCAAATACTTGTCAATTTTTTTCAATTTCTAAAAAGTTATCACCTAGTAGAGGATTATAGAAATGATTTATAAAAAAAAATAAAAACAGGAAAAATAAAAACAATATCTGACAGGACAGTCTGATAAGACATTAGAAACAATCTAAATAGTTTATGAATGTTTCTATAAAATATCTGATTTCAACAGACTGTTCAATTTTAAAAAAAACTGGGCTAGTATTTTAAGAGAAAAAAGGCAAACCCCTCATTTCCACTAAATAATAGAGTTAAAAACGTTTAATAACATTAGTTTTTAGGGTTAATGTGTTTTGATGTTTTGACTATCAAGTTTTACAAAATTTATCTAAAACATGAAAATTATCTCTTATAAGAAATAAAACACATTTGTACCATCCGCCAGACACGTGTACTACTTTTATATAAGAGATGATTCGATTAACTGAATCCAGAAGATGATTGTTAAAAGAAACCACATGAGAATTTTAACAACTCCTAACAGATACAGTGAAGGCTTCGGTTTCTGGATTTTTAGCTATTTTTAGCTTAGTAAGCCAAAACTATGGCAGATTATGGCCATGTGTTCTAATACCACTGGTGACCCCTTAAAATCCTAACTTTTTAACTTACTATACGAATAATAAAATGATAAATGGTAAACTTCAATGCTAAAGAAAGCAAAATAGTACATTACAAAAACAAATATGTAAAAACTATGTATTTGCCTTATCAGGAAAAAATCTATGTTTGCAAAGACTACTAAGTACATACATGTTTATCTTTTAACACAAATGTATTCTAAGAAATATTGCCTTCTATAGAACTTCCTGTGCTTTCAATGCACACCAGAATAATCTGCTTTCAACCCGTTACCAAAAATAATAAAAAAGAATGCACCAATTAGGTCATTCCTTACTCACCTGAGTGGCTTGTATCATTTAGTTGAAGGCTAGCAGCTATGAGGAAAAACAAAATATGTATATGTAATTTTATCAAAGATGAATGTTTATGGATGTTCCTCAATTCATCTCATTAACCTTACTTTTTCCTTAAAAAAGAAATAGCCAAAAAATGGTTGCCAATACTTGAGCCCTAAATACACGTGCCTTTTTTTGGCAACAGTTAATTCAATTAAATCTTGATATTGCATTGAAATTATTTATAAATCATAAATTCACCTTAACTTCTTTCATTTAAACAAGGTATGAGAGAGGTAGTGTAGCATTATGCTGCCTTGGTTAAAATGTTGCCGGGTTATTAACAAAAAGATGCTGTTTTCTACAACAACCATTACGCAATTATCCATTTGTTCAAAAACATACTGATAGATAAAAAATTTGATGTTAGATAATGTTGTTATATGACTGTTAGCAGTAAGAAATTTGAGAAAGTTGAAAAAGTAGTTAATAATGTTTTTTTTCGATGACTAATACATTAAAGACATCATCAGAGTCAAGCAAATTGAGAAGACATTTATGTAACCCTGGAAAAAAATCTAGACGTTCAAATGTTGGTAATTCTGCATGCCTGGATTTCACTTTAAATTGCCTATGATGTGTGTGTGTGTGTGTGTGTTGCAATACAGGAAAATGTTTGGTATACCCTAACTCTACTGCAATTTCACATCATAATAAATAAAAATATTTAAATGAATGCCTTTGACAATTTACAACTCATTAATTTTCATAAGCAATGAGAGCAGTACTTGATTAAAAAAGTATAGAAAATGTTGTTACGACTCGTTGACTTGTAAAATTAGATTTGACTGACCTCTGCTGATTTAGGCATGCACTCCATTTATCATTGCAGTGTCAAATTATCCATCTTGGAATATGGTAGATTTTAAAGCTCGCCGAAGTGCGAGCATATAGTTGCCGCTTTGTCCGTCCGTCTGTTCGTTCGTCCGTCCGTCCATCATAATTTTGTCCGGAGCATAACACAAAAACTATGAGAGATATCAAGACCAAACTTCATAGGTAGTTAAATCTCATTAAGGAGCAGTGCAGTGCACAAGAACTATAACTCTTGCTTTATTAATTTTTTAGTTATTGCCCTTTGAAATTTCTCATACTTATTTTTTGTCCGGAGCATATCTCACAAAGTATAAGAGATATTAACATGAAACTTTCTTGGTAGATAGATCTCTATGAGGAAAAGTGCAGCGTGCAAGAACCGTAACTCTATTTTGCATAATTTAGGAGTAATTGCCCTTTGTTATTTTTCATACTTAAAAAAATACATATTAAACAATAGCCCTTTTGGAATTGGCATTTATTCGGGGAGCATCCATCGGTTCTTCCGATTTCTTGTTTTTTCTATCAACACATTATGTAAAAGATATCCTTATATTCTATCTGCGCTGTTTTCAATGAAAACTAGAACTATCGATGAATGCGATTCATACCCCTCCAATGTCATTGAAAGAAGGTGATCTGGATATTTGTATAGATGGAAAAGGGAATATTTTTTGTGGTATAAAATAGTTGTGTTTGGTTAGAAAAAAAGACAACACTTCACAGGTAATGGTATGAATGAATTTTGAATAATCAAATCAGAAAACAGGTAGCAATAACCTTTGATTTTGCAAATTTACTAAAACAAAGAAATTATGAGCTAAAATTTCATGTATTCAGCCAAGTAAGAAAAAAATCCTCGTCTACATTTGATTGTCTAATATTTGACGTTCAAGTGTGACCTTGACCATGAGCTCGTACTAGGGCAACACAAGTTCATTAGCAGTTCTCCATAGCGCCTTCATCAGGGAAACATTTGAGCTAAGTTTGAATAAAATCCTTCAAAGGGTATAGGATTTAAAGGGCAGACAAAAAAAATAGTCTGACTTTCCAATGTGACCTTGACCTTGAGCTGACACAAGGGCAATATGGGTTATGCACATTGCCTTGTTGTGATGAACATTTGGGTGAAACAAGACGAAAATCCTTGTTTTATAATTTATAATCAAATATTTGATCTTCAAGTGTGACATTGACTTTGAGCTAGAACAAGGTCAACATGAGTTCCGCACATCGCTATCACGAGGTGAACATTTGAGCCAAGAAAATTCTTCAAGGGGTATAAAATTTACAGAGCGGACACGAAAATTGTCTGACTTTCCAATGTGACCTTGACCTAACACAAGGGCAACATGGGTTCTGCTCATTGCCTTGTTGAGTTGAATATTTGAGCCAAAAAAACAAAATCCTTCGAGGGGTAAAGAAACCTTGTCTTTTAATTCATTGTTAAAAATTAGACCTTCAACTGTGACCTAGACCTTGAGCTGGTACAATTTCAACGTTCTGGACATTGCTATCATGAGGTGAACATCAGAGCCAAGTTTGAAGAAAACTCTTAAAGGGGTATAGGATTTACAGTGCGGACACGAAAATTATCTTCCAGAGTGACCTTGACCTTGATCCGACATAAGGGCAACATGGGTTCTGCACTTTTGCATGTCCCATTAGTATGAGCGGACAAGGTTGAGACGGACCGACCGACCGACGGGGTACAATTATGAAAGTAACAAACAATTTCAGCACAAGATTTCAGATTTATTATTTGTTATCTGTTCAATTATCAATCTTAACACTAGAATTATGAAAGTTTGATTGTGGTTTCTAAGCGTGACCAGGGCAACAGTCTGGAAAATTTGGGAGAAATTTGGGAAAACTTTATTTCTCACCATTTAAAATTCGTTTGTTATTCCTATTCAATTTGTTTTCAGAAGAAAATACATGGATGTCCACTTACATTTTTCTTTTTTTTTTAAGACTGACACAAAATAGTCTTCAGCTGTCACAGTTTATGTACAATATCATACCTAAGGCATCATTTATTTTTAGCCCCCCAAAAAAGATGTAATGTCAGACATGTTTTTTGAAAAATAAAAGATATTTAACTTGTTTACAATCTGAGAACGTGCATCTACTTTATGTACATCAGTTGATGATAGTTCGTGGTCAAAATGTCCATGAAAATTAAAAAAAACAAAAAAAAAAAAACAATTTGCATTGACAAGTACCTTACCAATCTTTTAACTTATGAATAATTATTTAAACTGAAAAATGTTTTTTTCCAATTCAAGTTGTATATGGTAAAAATCTTTTACAATCATCAATGAAATCTAAAATTATACTGAAGTTATATTATCATAAATTTACTTCTAAGAAGTGAAAGATGTCTTTATCATCTAATTTAAATCACTTTATTTACAGCATTTAAGTCGACCATTATGCTGTATGCTACTTAATCTTTCATGAAACTGTAACACAAATTTTGTTTTTATAAAAAATGGATATTGTCTGATACAATGAACATATTCATAGGGCGATTATCTAAACAAGTATTGACAAGAGATATCAAAAAATTTACCGACAGTCGACTGTCTATTGCCAAACTATCTGGAAATATTGCTTCTTTACAGCAAGCAAATAAAATGGCTGTAAGCATTCAAATAACTTTCTATCCTTCAAAAAATATCAATAGAAAACAATATGCCTGAGTGTCATTTTATTATTAACTACATGATTCTAAATATACCATGACAACAAAAAATTCAAATAGCAATGACAAATGTCCACTGTACATAGAAAATGACAAACGTATCTTTATGTTAAATGAAATAATACAACTAATGTTTATTGTCCAAAACTTCTAGAATCTCCAAATTTCATAAGACACACTTTAAACATGGTCAAATATTGTCAACTGATTGTAAATAGGAACATGATTCCAATTTGCAGTATTAACATAATAATCTAGAAACAGAAATGAATTTCTTCTGAATACACATATGAATATATTCTTTATTTTAACCATTTAAACAGATAACACTTGCATGAAACATGTGAAACCTAACAGAGCTGCTTCAAAATGTACCTGCATTTTCCCAATACAAACTATCTACTATAATGTGAACAATTTGCCGTAATTGAGAGAAAAAACATGACTCAATTTTTTCAACCAATGTTTCAGCATTAAGAATATAGATACAGATACATATGTACAAGGGTCTGTCAAAATGAACTAAAACAGCTGTATAGTTTCAGTTACACTTTACTGGATAGAAGACTTTGTTAAAATGAGCCAATATCTTCAACATCACTCACAACAGGTTGTTTTTGTTTACAAAAAATAGTGTCATTTCTTGAGGTGAGAGATTACTAACTTCTGATTAAATAAAATTCATGTCAACATGATATGCTTTTGCGGTGAACATTTTTATTCCCCACTTAAACATTCAAATATATACATATTTTGTATATGCACACTTCAAATGCGTAATATACATGTACAAGAAATGGCAATGAGTAAGAGCCACGTTCTTCTCTCTATGATTCTTTGACCTCATTACTTTCTGTTTTAGCTTGTGGATGTAGGTGATGACATGTGCTGAAAAATTTCAAACCCACGTGCATCATCAGTTTACACAAGGTATCACATGATCATAAATGTATCTTTTGAAAAGTGGTTAAATACTTCACAACAATACCTTTGATTGTTACAATTCCTCTCTACAAACACAACAGATAACATGATCTACGTTAGCATTACCATTAAGTAAAATAACCAATGATTGCTAAAATTATTTCAAAATGAAGTATAATTCCATAATTTCTGGTAAAAGATCATTTTGAAAATGACAGGTATTTCTATAAAATGAAAAACTTCACTTTTAAGTTTTATTTCATATATGAAGATACTTAAAACAGATTTTCGCAACTGATTTGTCATATATGTGGGGTTATTATTGTAGTGTTTTCTGAAATTGCATATGAGTTTTAACTATAAAACTGACATGCACTGAAACCAAATTTATCCGTTTAAGGGCTGTGAAAACATACTAGTACTCGTGCTTAATTATTTTAAGGTCAGCTTACAAAACTTTGAAGGATAAACTGGTCACTGTATCAGCAAAACAATAACGCTACACTGTGAGTTAGTTACTGCATTTAACAGGTCAAATATTTTAGTGCAACTCTCTTAATTTTTGAAGTAGAAAAAATAATTCCGACCTCTGTTGATTAATAACCTTTAAAAATAATTGATTGAACATAACAAATGCTACTTCAAATATGTTTAGTATTAAAAAAACAACAACAGTGTAGCTTTAAATTACTTATAATTCTTAACAGAGCGTCACAAGCATCACAGGCTGCAGATATCTAAAATAATTATAATTATTATAATTACTTTGTCGTTATTTTAAAGTCTAGTTTGTTTCGTCACTTTTTGTTGGAAAAATCATTTATATGAATGGATTGTATGAAAAAAAGGACAAAACAACATTGATCTTTAACACTTGTTTTTGGTGTGGTTCTAGGTTTTATTAAAATCTTATACATTTTTAAAAAGGGACTAAATTAGTATCTAAATGGTTTGATTTTCGTTACAATTACTACATAAATGCTGTACAAGTCAAGGTGGCTCACGAAACTTCTTTCATATAACCTCAAAATGAGAGAAAATAATGAGAAAAAAACGTTGACAAGTTTTGAGTATTGGTGGGTAGTTGCGATGTTTACTTTACTTCTTTAAATAAATAAATAGATAAATAAAGCACGTTTTCAGTTTATTCGTTGTCTACTTCTTGTCATCGGATCCTGTCTCAAATGAACTCCAGCCCCCTTCCGCCTCCCCAACTCCTTTTTCGGATGGCTGATTATGAAGTCACGAGAATAATAAGTAATATCTGATTGGATACTGGATTACCCTAAATCACATCACGTGAGAAATAATAACACCTATGGGCGGGTAATACATTTCATAGTTTATAATGATGCGTTGTTTAAGGATTTGTTTGGGAACAGGGCCTCAATTAAGGCCCTGATGGGAGCGGATGAGTGGTCCAGTGGTTACGCGCTGGACTGGTAACCCAAGGGTCCCGAGTTCGATCCCCCGCTCCTCCATTAACATTACTTTCGGATGAGACATTAAACCGAGGTCCCATGTATAAGTGCTTTACACTGAGCATGCAAAAGAACCAGGGGTGTCTCTGGAACGAGATGCTTTCTGTATCTTGCACTATCCTCCACAACATAAAATAACTAATATCTGCAGGGGACATCCGTCATACGGGCAACCGGTACCGACGATAAATAAACTTAAATAGAGAGAGAGAGAGAAGTTTGTATTACATAAAAAAGGCAAAATAAAACTCTTCTTTTGGGAGATTCTTTTGTGTGGCATTCGTTTTTAAAGAATGACCAAGGTCATGTCATTGTAGAGGGCCGAAGAGGGCTGACAATGCATAGGCTGCTAGTAACAAACATGCTGGAGAGCCTGCTGACAAAGCATTCACCGCTGAAACTTCTTGTCGTCCTGGAGTCCAACGATATCTCCTCCCGCTTCAAGTCTTGTATCATGTTTTCGATAAAAAAAACTCATTTATTCAATATTAGTGGATTTATTTATTAGATAAAATATGTTCTAATTACTAATTACATTGTCTATGAGCCCGGAGTCATTAGCAACAGAAATCGAAAGTTCATAAAGTAAACAGTTGAACTGCTAGCTGCAGAAAATGTTTAAAAAATAGTTGAGTATAGAAAATTTCTTTTTTTTCAAATCTGTAGAGCTGATGCCTCAAAAGCACGGCACTTTTATAGCGATATGACTATTTTATATTAACTGATTTATTTATTCTATGTTCTGAGAAATCAAGATTTTACAACCAGCAAACCATATTTTTAAATAGAGGTATTCCGAAATGTTTATGCATATATGGGAAATTTTCTGGTTTTCTGTTAGGAATGTAAGGTTATTCTAGGTGATAGATACTGCTAGCAAAAGTTCTTTGCAACCCTTGATTTATTAGTTGACTCGTTTGTAAATCCTGTCACCAATGATACTTTTGTCACCTAGCGGACTCATGGGCTGAAATACAGAGGAAAATAATCAGATTTTGTGTAAATACATAAAAAAGTATACCTCAGGCAAAATCACTAACCGAACTCTAAATATTTGGTAGAGAATTCTTTTAATACGTAGAAATCAAATAAATAGATAAAATAGATAAAATAAAAATGCCTAATTATGGACATACAATCAATTGTTAATCGTAAAATGGAAAGAACATATTTAAACATTACCGAACTTGTCATAGAGGGTTATATTTTTATTTTACCGTATGTAATTCTCCATCTTTTATAAAGAAATCAGATTCTGTATCCATTTTTCCAGGTCCTGTCAGCAGAGTCTTCGCTTTGAACGTCAGTACACCATCATTAAAGGTGGCAACTTCCTGTACAAAACATATAAAATATAACAAGACTATCGCCACTTTTATTTTTATGATCCCCGAAGGGAGAGCATATAGTCGCCGCTTTGTCTGTCCATATGTCCGTCCGCATTTTCTTGTCCGGGACATAACTTTGAAACTACAAGAAGTATCAACAAGAAACTGTAGGTAGATAGATCTTATTAAGTAGAAGTGCAGTGTTTAAGAACCATAACTCTGCATAGCCTAATTTTTGAGTAATTGTCCTTTGTTCATTTTTATGCTTTGAACTTTGTCCGGGACATAACTCTGAAACTTCAAGAGGTATCAAAAACCTCTGGTTTACCTGTCACCAGCCTACTTCAGTGACCATGACACTGTCTGGATAGGACTGCCACTGTCTGAGTTGATAGAAAAATAAAGAATAAAATGGTAACATAATATCTTTATGCTGAATTTGGCAAAGACTTCATGGACACATTATTCTGTGTCCAAAACTTATTCGGGGAGCATCACCCGGTTCGACCGGCTCTTGTTTATCTTGTTGCATCATGTGGTGGTGACTAAACTCCTTAGCCCGTGACACATTGCAGTAGTGTCAAACTGCAGGCTCTATTGTTTTCCCTTAGTATAGTATGATTTTGACATTAAAAGATTAACACTTCAGCACGTTTTTTACATATATTTATTTCACATGCTTTTTAACAAACCGAGTTTACTACTATGCTCTGTGTTGTACAGAACTCCTAAAGTGGAATGTCAGACAAAATCCCCTTCGGACAAAATCCCCTTCATGTATTTTTGTATATCTGGACATAATCCCCTCCATGGGTGGACATAATCCCCTTCATGTGTGAAATTTTGAAGTGGACAAAATCCCCTCAATAAAATTGCTACCTAGGACAAAATCCCCCTCGGATGAATTTTCTGTTTATAAAGTGGGTATGAGAGCGACATACTGCATTATGCTGTGTGGTGCTTGCTCGTACTTTATTCGGGAATATTGGTTTCAACATACTAATCAATTTCAAACAATTAAAGAAATTGCCTAATCAAATATATTTGTTATGCAGTTGATAATTTACCACAATTATAATGAACACTTCTAAACTAATTAAATTGTTTTTAATGATAATTTGGTTGATAATTGATCTGAACAAATAAAAAAATATGTCTTATCAAGCTTATATAATTATAAAGGTAAACTTGACAAAAAACAAAAGTTCATTATTCATCAATTTTTATGGAGCATAATAATACATTAGAAACCTATGAAACAAGGGAATTTTGTCCGGGTAGGTAAGGGGATTTTGTCCAGCCTTGCAAAAACATGAAGGGGATTATATCCACCCATGGAGGGGATTTTGTCCGGGTATGCGAAGGGGATTTTGGCCGAAGGGAATTATGTCAGTACACCCCTAAAGTGACATCGGACACTTTTCATTTTTGGCCAACACATCTATTTTGTATCGTATTTACGAAATAAGGAAATATTAACTCATTTTCACGGAATAATATTTCTAAGAAATGAATTATTTTGTATTTTAGAACTATTATTTCGCTTTTAAGAAAGATCAGTTTCCTAAAAATAAATAACTATTTCGTGATACCGAAATAAAATTTCTATCTAAATACGAAATACAAAAATGTACATTTCAATAAAAGGAATAAAAAATGATACATAAATAAATCAAAATGATATTTCGTGAAAAAAAATCTGGCGCACGGAATGCCTTTTCCTGGTTTGACACCAATGTGGATGAACAAGTGCAATTTCTGTGTTTAAAAATTTTGCAGCGGGGGTTTACGCTATTTTCTGGTACCCATATTCGGTCTCAGTAAATGAGTCATACCTTATTATGGAAACTTGGCGGGTCCGTGAGATGGTCCTTGGTTTCGAACTCTTCACCTAACTTGAACGTGCAGTCATACGTCATGTCTGGCGTCATTTCAAACTTCATGTAGACTGTGTCCCCTCTACGCTCGATCAGCATGGTCGGTTTTAGACCGGCATACATCTGAATATCCTTTTCCGGATAATCTATTTCAAAAATGTATCAGGGTATATCAGTTCAACTTCATCTTTTAAATATATTTGACACGCATTCTACAAATTTGTTATGATGTGAATTAAAACGTAATTAGTAGACCACGGCGTCTGTTTGACTGCAGTATCTATACAATAATATTTCAGATCGTGAGCTGGAGATATGCACTCTCTTTTGCAATGAAATAGACTGGAACTGAATAGTACGTTGGGAATGTGCATTTTGCGAGAATATCACAAGCTTCACTGTACCCTAACAGATGAGCGTGACACAGCGGAACTATAACTCTAAATATATTCCTTTTGGGTATTATCATCTGATTTAAGGATTTATTCTTGTGTATTTTCACAAATATTTTCGAAAAGTCAATATATCACTAATTTACAGGTTAAATATTGATATCGGCACGAAACAATGCCGAAAATAATGAAACTACTTAAATCGAACATTTGAGTCGACCCAGTCGGTTAAGGAAAATAAATGGATTTTTTTCTTTAATAAAATCAATCAAGAATCAAAAGAATAGCATCTGCTGAAATGTTATTTCCTTTATCTTTAAAGATGTCAAACTCGAATTAAAGTTGTGCCATCTGTTGAGGAAAATGAATGGATTTTTTTCTTTTTCTTTAAAAATGTCAAACAAGAATTGAAGTTGCGACAGACGATTCTATATATAGATAAGAGATTGCACCACAAATAACACTATTTGTTAGTTATACAGATTCTTGACGGGGTATACGGCCTCATATAACCTGTTAGAGTTGATATAACCCGAGCGGTGAACAGGTTCGTAGTTTAATCTACGTAACAAGTGGTCGAGGGTAAAAAAATAACGCCAGAATAAGACATTTACTACATTTATTATATATTTTTATGAATTGCTAGATAATTTAAGTAATGCATTTGCAATAACAGTCATGGAAACTTTTGAAGTGACGCAAGGTCGGCCATTTTGTTTTGCCTTTGAGGTATGAAACCACCAATTCAGCTCAAAAAATGGTACCCGCATAATGGCGGCTAGAAATAGTTCTCAGTTTTCTTGGCTATTTTTAACATTTTTGCCCTAATCTGTGTATTTTTTTTGCTGGAATCATTTTGTTTGACTATTTCTGATAGTGTGGTAGCAATTTTATGCTCATATGCATTCAGAATAGAATTCACAATGTGAAATTGTTTCACATACCCCAATCTGAAAATTAGCTCAGATTTTTTGTTAATTTTATGGGTAAGTTTACATGAGCAGAAATATCTTTCTTGTTTGAAACACAACCCCCACTTTTCTTGCTATTTTTCATGAGTACAGATATAGATCTACAAGAATATGTAAGTTAAAGCTATTTAAAAAAGGTTTTGCTATGTTTTACAGCCCTGTGAACTTTATGAATTTTATATAGAATAAAGAAGGAATCTATTTGGTGGTTTCACACCTATAAGAAAAATTTCATTTCCTGTTGTCTGCATATGAAAACTTTTAAACTTGCCAGAATGTAGAATTTTGATGTTTTTATTGCTAAAATGCTGTAAAGAAGTATGCCAGGAGTGGATTTAGTGAGTTTTCACACTTTTCATACTGCAGTTAAGCCATTATGGTAAAATTGCAGGAAAATTGTCCTTGTAAAACTGTAAACAGAATTTTTGTGTACACAAACCTGATATTTTTGGCAAGGAGTAAGTTTTGTAAGCTGCCAGAGTGCTCACAAGAGCCATTTAGTGTAGTTTAGCTTATTTAGTGAACATGAAACAGTTAGCTGAGTTCAAAATTCATGTGTATGATGAGAACAAGAAGTTTGGTAATGTCAAGTTTTACTGCACAGTAGGACTTAATTCAGTCAAACAATGTTTCTTATGGTCATTGAGCTTCTGTTTATGTTTTATATTAGTCTGTTTATGGATAAGAAGAAAGTGAATTAAGCTTCTTTCAAGTTTTCATGATATTTGATTAAGATAGTGTGTAGTTGAGGCTTTGGGAAGTCTTAAGCAGACAGTGGTATAATATTTGTGGCTGGTTCACAAAGACAGGTACCTCAAAGCTAACAAAATAATATTACTCTTGGAATCTGTTTTCTGATTCTGTTAATACTTTTATTGTGTAAGCTTTCATCTTTGTTAGGCTACAGTATTTTCACATAACCAGTGCTATTATTCTAGTTTGACAGTTTGCATACAAGGTATGGATGGAGGAACAGTACTTGTATTTGGAAATTTTCAGGCTTAAGCACTGCTATTTTCTGTAAACCCATCCACTGCAGCTACATTGCTTTAGCCAAAACTATGTTCCACATCAATTTCATACAATTTATAACATTTGCTTGACTGTTTATGCTATATTGTAAGGGTATGAAGTGATCTTGAAAGGGAACATGCTAATTAGGTAGAAAAGTAAAGTTTAAAATTTGTGGGTATATGTTACATGCAGTAGCTAACAATATATGCATTTTCTATTTTCAGAGTAAAATATTCTTCTAATCAGTTAGAAAAATCCCTTCCTTTGGTTGTATCTGTGTTTAGGACTCAAGGATTGCTTTGCCTTTTGCACATATCAGATGTACTCACATGACTACACACTGGCCATAGAGGTGGAGCCCATGTTGAAGATCTACCATTGCCATTTTTAGTAAGTAAACAGTCATTTTCATTCATACTTACAGTTAAACATTGCTCAAGAAGTAAAAAGAACAATTTATATCAGTGTAAAGACAGTATATGATAGATGAACAATAAAATTTTGTATGTTGAATACACGTCTAACATTCAGGTGGTGTTCTTGGACTTTTCTGAATTAAAATTGTTAAAATTTCCTCCTTCAAAGAGGTGTAATTTGCATGAAAGAAGAAAAATGTAGCATTTATTCTGTTATATTGTATATAATTACTTCAGTTCTTAGGTTTAAAGAAGGCATGGACAGCATAAACTATCATTTGAGACAGATGGGGATACAAGACAGAGAAGGACCAGAGAAATTTTGATCTTTTTTGGCAGACAGAAGGACCATAGCTTTTGAAATCTATTTGCTGATTTTTGACCTGGAGGTATAACAGTAACCTCTTGAAATAATCTAGTGTGATGCCTTTTCACATACAAGATAGAGAATTGCAGTTCAGTCATGCTTATTAGGACAAAATATGACTTGAAAGTCAAAATAATTTGAAAAATTTGTTTTTTTCCCCAAAAAATCTTCATGCAACTAAGAATATTATGTATTTTCTACTAATGTGTAACCCTAAATTTGATAAAATTGGATAAATTAAGTATTCACACATAAGCTGAGACAGATTTGGTTCAAATATATAACGCGTTTTAAAAAATAACAGAGTAATTTCATCACAGTCACTTTCTTTCATTTTGCTGCTCTTGTTCGCAGTCCGCACAGACATTTTGAGTCATTTTAAAAGCTTCATTTTATGAAAAGTACTAGTATTTCTGGACTGAAATTTGATTTTCTTAAGTTGAAATTAGTCACTCTTGATGTAGAAACCAAAAAATCACAGTATCAGAAAAAAAAAGTTTTCTTATAGGTATGAAACCACCAATTCAGCTCAAAAAATGGTACCCGCATAATGGCGGCTAGAAATAGTTCTCAGTTTTCTTGGCTATTTTTAACATTTTTGCCCTAATCTGTGTATTTTTTTGCTGGAATCATTTTGTTTGACTATTTCTGATAGTGTGGTAGCAATTTTATGCTCATATGCATTCAGAATAGAATTCACAATGTGAAATTGTTTCACATACCCCAATCTGAAAATTAGCTCAGATTTTTTGTTAATTTTATGGGTAAGTTTACATGAGCAGAAATATCTTTCTTGTTTGAAACACAACCCCCACTTTTCTTGCTATTTTTCATGAGTACAGATATAGATCTACAAGAATATGTAAGTTAAAGCTATTTAAAAAAGGTTTTGCTATGTTTTACAGCCCTGTGAACTTTATGAATTTTATATAGAATAAAGAAGGAATCTATTTGGTGGTTTCACACCTTGATTATTCTTTCATAGCCAATCAGAAAATGGAAATTCTGTGAGGCTCCTTAAGGGTAAGTTTCTTCAATATAGAGATGCAGATTTTCGGGACGGTACAGGACCGGATCCAGAAATTTTTGACTGGGGGGGGGCTTGGGGGAAGGTACGGAAGGGGGTGTCCCCCTTCCGTATGGGGGGGGGGGGGGGGTTGGGGGGCCTCCCAAAAGAAAATTTTCTAAAAAGGTGGTGTAAATGGCTCATTTTGGTGCGTTTTAGGCATACGAATATAATGAAATTTGTGTGAGAATTAAAAAGAAATATATGGTATTCTTTGAAATGTTCAGCTAAAGCAAAAAACAAAATACGGTATGACATGTTTTAACTTATTTTATATTTATAGAGTCCTCTGAAACGAATAATTTATCCATAAATTAATTGGAATAACAAATAAAAATGTCATCACAATATCATCATAATCATACCATAATCATACTTATTCATTAAAATCATTAAAGAAGCATCACAAATTCAATCATCATTATCATCACCATGGTTGTGAGGATTTGATATGGCCCACAAAACAGATAGTCGTCGCATACTTTTTGACAAATAGGCAAATTTAAATCAATATCAAAGTGAGTCATCAATGCCAAAAACTCAAAACTGTTGGACAATGATCATTATAAAAATTCAAATGCCATTTTTATGGAATCTAAGGTACTACAGGAAACAGTGAAAAAGTTGCCTCATCACCAGTCATGGTCAGCAGGCGCCCATTTAACAACTTTATCAAATACGTCAAGGTTAAAAGACGCTTGAAAACTATACACCATGATCAGTCTGGAGAACTCTCGGATAATCCGTGCCACCGAATATACGGTACATTGGTATAATATACACAGCTATAAAGTTGCGAACACGTTATCAGTTGTTACGTAATATTGCATGACCGTTGCAAATTGGAAGGCTGACTGTGTTTCTGTTACGAGGTGAAAAGACCTGAAAAAATATTTTAGGGTCTTTAAAAATGAGCCCTTTTATTTTTTTTACAAACGGGTCAGCTGGGGGGGCTTAAGCCCCATAAGCACCCCCCCCCCCCCGGTAAATCCGTGCCTGCGGTATATACGGGTGCGATACAGGAGCTGTCGTCCAATGAGATCCATTCAAATTTATTTGCGGTATTACAAATATTTCTATATATCTAATAGAAGTTGGTCTTATCAATATTTACAAAATAATATCAGTTTAATGTAGTTAAGCTCACATAAGTAATATATGTCTAGGAAGTGCTGAGGACCATGAAAAATAGTCATCGTATAGAAGGTGAACTGACCGCTGGTAAGATACATGCACCTCGCTCCTGGAGTAAACGGAATGTGTGCAGTGGAGTGGGGAAATGTAATCAAATGCAAGGATTTAATTGATATTCCTTTAAAATGATGTGTACAGTATTAAAATATTATTTGGAGTGATTTAACGACCACTCATACATTTAAAAGTAGATCGATTAAAATGAATCGTAACTAATTATCGCATGTAATAACGACAATTTAAACCTTGAAATTAATATACCCCTTTTCATCGGGATGATTAAATTCCGATTGAATAATGTATTATTTAACTTACATCGTCAATTTCTATTTTCAACTTAAACATTTGTTCGAAAAAAGACCTTCAACGTCATAATGATTTTGAGATAACCATGCAGTAGAAATTTAAATAGCTGTGTGGATCGTACAGCAAAGCTAAGAATGAATGAAAAGGAACACTAGATGAAAAGAAAAGGTCTTGTTTGTTATTTCTGACGTCACAGTTTTATCTTTTACAGTGATATGCATTTTCTTTTCAAGAGAGAACATATTTTTCACGAAATATGCAGATATTAAAAGTACGCATAACTTACACTAGAAATTAGTCAGAAAAATAATTATGGAAGAACTATCGATACAAATTAATTATAAGATAAACACTCACTCATTTTTTGCATGGCTTCCACGAGGTTTTCGTCCCTGTCATGTTTCCAGAGTCCACAAAATGTTTTCTCCAAAGCATCCATTGTTTTTTTTTTCTTTATGAATCTTCAGCACCCCAACCTGCGTTTGTATGACGACGTTTTTGAAGGAAATGGCCAAATGATTCAATGTGATTATATATTATTGAAAAAAAACCCAAGCTGTCGCGTTATAGAAACTTCAATATTTACATAGAGCAAATAAGAGCGATCATTATATTTACTCTTCGTATTGTCACTACACAGGCTGTATTGTCGAATCGGTGACATGTGACCACTGACCTCTGCCAAGTTGTTGCCTGTTACAGCGTGCTTTCACGGACAAAGTATGTCAAGTTAACATATAAAGTTCACAGTCTGTAATATTTACTTACATTGTTTGTGTTTGAAGTAAACGGTCACAAGAATATATACACTGTGTCTGTTTTGGTGCTTAAATGTGGGCAATTATAATTTGTTTCTATTTAACATTATGAATATTTCTGCTTATCTTTGACAATACATTCAACATTATTTCAATATAATTCTAATCTGCACTGTAAAAAAATTCTTTTTACAAGATAGAAAGAAAGAAAGAAGAAAGAAAGAAAGAAGAAAGAAAGAAAAACGACAGTTTATATTAAACAGATAGAAGAAAAGAAGATGGAAAGAAGAAAATAAAACGACGAAATAGAACGAATACTAAAAACGAAAGAAAAACGAAAACAAACGAAGGAAAAAAAAGAAAAACAACTATTGCCAAGCAATAAAAGTCCCCTACCGGAAAGGGCATTGTCACAATGAAGTTGGAAGAATGCCATGATACAAGTCAGTAATATATTTTAAATTTGTCAAAATGAAGGAGACTGAATTTGAATAAGTTTCAGGTATGTACCTTTTCTCAACAGATAACTGTGCCCATTAAAACATACAAAACAATGACATAACTAAAACATATACAAATATATAAATGAGAAATGAGAGAAAAACATTAAGACAATAAATAATTTCCTATATTTTCTAAGTAAAAGGGGGCACAATTTTGTCAGTATAACGGAAAGAGTTATGGAACGTATACATCAATAGTTTCCAGAAATATTCTAAGAAATGTAGATTTTTGGAAAATTTTCAATGTAGAAAAGGGGGATAACTTTGTGAAATCAAAGGTCAGAGTTATAGGACATGACATGTGAACATGCCTTTTGAGTATCAAAACATGTAGCAAGTTTAAAATGGATAATTGTATGGCTTCAAAAGTATATCACTATTTTTGCAATATTTCAAGTCTATTTGTTGTCATAGCATCCAAATTTCTTAACATAGGAACAAAATAAAATAATGTGCATTATCTCCATATTGCAATCTATTTTCAAGTTCGAGTACTTTTTGAATTATCGCAGGAATTATTGCGGACGGACAGACGGACGGAGGGCAAATCTATAATCTACCCCTGTGAACCAGTAGGGGGCTAAAAAATCAAATTGTCCGTATGAGTCCGCCTTCAAGCTGACCGATATTACGTGAAAGACGGCACTTGAGTGTCTGTTACGATATTGAAATACAATGAATCGAATATTAGTAAAAAAGATGAAAAAAAAAAACATATTTTGCTAAGTAAATAAAAACAATGGCCAAAATATTGTTCTTCCTAGAGGTGACTTTTTATTATTACATAACGAACCCGTTTCCCGTATTAAATACTACGCGCAATAGTGACATTTATATATTTTAGAGAAGATAGAATATGTTGGAAAGGTACTAGAATTTTACAATGAATTGGATAAAAATACCCCAATGTGAATCAAGAGCCAACATGAATTAAATTAATTTTGACGTCGAATAAGGATACATGACGTCAGTCTTATGATTTTCAATCGTCATGATTCTCAATACTTAGTGTTATTTTGTTGCTACTTTACGTAGGCAGCTGAGATTTTCAGATAATCATTACTCTTGAAAGGTTATTGTTCCAAAGTACGTTAAAAAGCTAATTTCAAAGAAAAAGAAAAATGCACGATGACCCTTTTTTGTGTCTGGTACACTGGTCTAGGCATGTGCAGAGAAATTACTGGCATATTTGTTGGAAGCGTTTAATAAAGTATTTGTAGTCCGAAGAAAACCAGGCAAGGTTCTTAGCAAACGCAGGATGAAACTAACCCAGCAGCTGTGTGGCTGGCCAACAACCATTTCCCGTGTCCTCGTGCATATATCGTTTTTTTTCATATGCATGTATCTTAGGAGAAATTCTTTTTTTTCATAACTGAAATACAAGTAAACCAGATGTTGACCTTGAAGATCGATGTGACAGCTGCATTATACTCTCCAGGTATGACCTGAATTTTGACCTTTTCTGTTTTTGAGTTTGTCTCCAACGACTGTTTTTAGAAATGTCTGGCGTCGAGTGGATACTTGATGTTTAAACATTAACTTTAGAAGACATGTTCAGACAGAGGACAAGCACACAAATAAACGATCATCCCTTAAGCACACAAACGTACCGAGCTAGTTAAGGAATGAGAAATACCTCAAGTGTCAATCACAAAATAATTTCAAGTTATTAAACAGCAAGTTAAAGTACTAAATTGAAAACGTAACCTGTTTATTTGATGATAAAGGATTTTCTTAAACTGATCAAGTGAACTGCCCTCATAACATTAAAGGGCCATAACTGTGGAAAAATTATATGGCAAACTACCGCAATTAAAATCGGGAATCGAGAATTATGTTCGTTTTAACATTGGTTGATTTATTAAGATCATTGCAAACATAAGAAAATGATAAGAGACGAAGCTTTATGTTAAGATTCATATTTCACTATGGCCATTGTTCATCCGCCTTTTTTTTGAATTGAGAAACACTTCAGAAAAACGTTCAGCTGAAAGACATAACAATTTATATCAACATAAAATTGACTGTGGTATGAAAGTGATTAATTACACATTCATTCATTCGTTCATTATTGTGTTGATTCATTCCTTCGTTTCATTTTTTTGCTTGCCTTCCGATTTATTGATACAATGTATACATTTTAAGAATACAGTTATTGGAGACTTTAAGAAAAGGAAAACTGGTCACGAAGAAAAGAAAGAAAAACTTAGAATTATAACGAATTATGTAAAACTAAATGTCATTTGATCTTTCTGTCCGCCAAAAATATATACATTAAAACATTTTCTAGAATTCATTTGAGAATAAGTAAGCAAATTTAGAATGAAATGTCCGCGATTTAAAATTACTGTACTCCTAGAAGCCAACGGATTGACGGGAATAATTACGACGTAATGCAAAGCTTTACAAAGCTCATTGAATCCTTAAAATTCTTTGGGTGGACAGTAAAAGCAACAATAACAAGAAATTTTTATAAAACATACATGCCCCCCCAGCAGCACGTAATTGCTTGTGGTTGGGCCAAAGCGTTTTCTAGTTATTGATCAGAAACCGTTTTCAGGATCAAGGTCCCTGTGGCATTGACCTTTGACCTCAAAATCAATATGGTCATCTACTGGTGATGACCAACCAGCATACCAAGTTTGGTGAACAGAGGTCAAAGCGTTCTCTAGTTATTGATCGGAAACCGTTTTTAGGATGAAAGTCTCTGTGAGCTTGACCTTTGACCTTATGACCTCAAAATCAAAAGGGTCATCTACTGGTGATGACCAACCAGCATACCAAGTTCGGTGAACCTAGGTCAAAGCCTTCTCTAGTTATTGATAGGAAACCGTTTTTAGGATGAAAGTCTCTGTTAGCTTGACCTTTGACCTACTGATCTCAAAGTCATCTACTGATGATGACCAACCAGCATACCAAGTTTGGTGAACCTAGGTCAAAGCGTTCTCTAGTTATTGATCGGAAACCGTTTTTAGGATGAAGGTCCCTGTGATCTTGACCTTTGACCTAATGACTGCAAAATCAATAGGGGTCATCTACTGGTGATGACCAACCAGCATACCAAGTTTGGTGAACGTAGGTCAAAGCGTTCTCTAGTTATTGATCAGAAACCGTTTTTAGGATGAAGGTCCCTGTGAGCTTGACCTTTGACCTTATGACCTCAAAATTAATAGGGTCATCTACTGGTGATGACCAACCAGCATACCAAGTTTGGTGAACCTAGGTCAAAGCGTTCTCTAGTTATTGATCGGAAACCGTTTTTAGGATGAAAGTCTCTGTGATCTTGACCTTTGACCGAATGACCTCAACGTCAATAAGGGTCATCAACTGGTGATGACCAACCAGCATACCAAGTTTGGTGAACCTAGGTCAAAGCCTTCTCTAGTTATTGATCGGAAACCGTTTTTAGGATGAAGGTCCCTGTTAGCTTGACCTTTGACCTAATGACCGCAAAATCAATAGGGTCATCTACTGGTGATGACCAACCAGCATACCAAGTTTGGTGAACCTAGGTCAAAGCGTTCTGTAGTTATTGATCGGAAACCGTTTTTAGAATGAAGGTCAGTGAGCTTGACCTTTGACCTAATGACCTCAAAATCAATAGGGGGTCATCTACTGATGATGACCAACCAGCATACCAAGTTTGGTGAACCTAGGTCAAAGCCTTCTCTAGTTATTGATCGGAAACAAAGTGTCTTCCGACGGACCGAACGACAGACCGACCGACTGACATTTGCAAAACAATATGCCCCCTCATCATTCGATGGGGGGTGGGGGGGGGGCATAAAAATGTCATATCTAGATCTACATTATTCTCTACAATTCTAAGTTTTTGTCTTTCTTTCTTTTTCTTCAAGCCTCCAATAATTCTATTCTTAGAATCAAAACATATCAATCAATAGGCTAGTTAACAAATCACAGAAGAATTCACAGCCAGTTTTGTGTTAATGTTACAATTCTTTCAGCCGACTTCAACTGACACTCTTCTTAAGACTTTCTTGATTGCAGAGAAGGAGGATGAACAATGACTATGGCAAAATTAAGTCTCGTCATAAAACTTCACCTCTTGACAAGCCAACAATCTTTCCATGCTTTAGCTATTTGTTTTTTTAGTCGTGCAATAGGCATTTTCCACCAAGTTTTATATTGACTAAAAGTCAGTCAGTAAAAACTAGAACTGCCACTGTCATGTCAATACCCCCGCATAGCGCTTTGTTAGAATCAACAGGGGTCATTTAGAGGTCATGGACAGCCTCCCTGCCAAATCTGAGGGAAGTAAGCCAGTTTTTTGTAGTCAAAGCCCCTGCGACCTTGACCTTTGACCCAGTGACCTTAGACTGAGGGTCAAAGGATTTTAAATTATTGGGCGGACAAGCTTTTTTTAATTAAAGCTCCTGTGACCATGACTTTTGACCCAGTGACCTCAATATAAATAGGGGTCATCTGTTCGTCATGACCAACCCCCACACCAAATATGAAGACTGTGGGTCAAAGGATTCTTAAGTTATTAGGCGGACAAGTTTTTTGAGTCAAGGCTCCTGTGACCTTTGACCCAGTGACCTCAAAATAAATATGGGTCATCTACTGGCCATGACCAATCTCCAGACCAAGTAAGATGACTGTGGGTCAAAGGATACTTAAGTTATTGGGCGGACAGGGCCTGTGACCATGACCTTTTAACTCAAAATAAAAAGGGGTCATCTACTGGTCATGAACAACCTCCACACCAAATATGAAGACTGTGGGTCAAAGGATTCTTAAGTTATTAGGTGGACAAGCTTTTTTTAGTCAAGGCTCCTGTGACCAAGTGACCTCAAAATAAATAGGGATCATCTACTGGTCATGACCAACCTCCACACCAAATATGAAGACTGTGGGTCAAAGGATATTAAGTTGTTGGGCAGACAAGTTTTTTGTAGTCAAGGCCCCTGTGACCTTGACCCAGTGACCTAAAAAATCAATAGGGGTCATCTACTGGCCATGACCAATCTCCAGACCAAGTAAGATGACTGTAGGTCAAAGGATTCTTAAGTTATTGGGCGGACAAGTCCTGTGACCATGACCTTTGACCCAGTGACCTCATAATAAATAAGGGTTATCAATTGGTCATGACCAACCTCCACAACAAACATGAAGACTGTGGGTCAAAGGATTCTTAAGTTATTGGGCAGACAAGTTTTTTGTAGTCAAGGCCCCTGTGACCTTGAAGTTTGACCCAGTGACCTATAAATCAATAGGGGTCATCTACTGGCCATGACCAATCTCCAGACCAAGTAAGATGACTGTGGGTCAAAGTATTCTTAAATAATTGGGTGGACAAGGAAAAACCGACGTCCGGCCGGACATACTGATTCCAGTATATCCCCACGACTTCGTTGTGCAGGGGTATAAAACAAAAGGTCTGGTGTCTCGATGGTGATCTAGCTGGTGTCCTGGACTTGCCAGATATAAAATGATCATGAAAATACTGGCCACCCAATGGAATTAACTGTTAAATGAAAAAAATAGTTGAGACAAAGTTTTGTTTAAATCATTTTATTTTTTCTTCAACTACTTTTACAACAATGTGTAGTAGCACGTGGGAGAAAAATAAAAATCCACAAAAATACACCAATCATAAAATCGTTTTCACCCAAACCCTGTAAACACCATGGCCTTTATTGCAAACCCAAACTCTTTGCTTCAAGTAAGAAACACACTTTTCTGTAGGGATATAAAACCCCTGACCATTGTTAATTTTTTCATCAAAATCAATTATCGAATCATATACTGAAAATGTTATAAAACTCTTAATGTACTTGACAAACATGTGACACATCCAACTGACTCATTGACTCTTGACTAAACAACCCTCTATCTAATGCTATAGTTAGAATAGTTTCTGGAATAAAAACATGGTGCTGCAGTTTTAAATACATGTATAAAGTGTTACACTATGCAATGTCCAACTTTCCTAAAACTTAGGATTCATTAAACATAACAGTTATGCCTACTAACAAAATAAAATCAAATCAGATATCACTTAACAGCAAAAAGTAAAGAAACTTTAAAAAACAGCACTAAACCATTATCCTCTCCAATAATATATAGCACTTTCTTAGGTCAACAGTTTTACATATGTGACTTTACTGTTTATTGCCGTAGTAAAATATATCTGCTTACAATAATACAATCATAAAACAACTTCTGGCAAAGTGAAACACTAACTTCATAATTTCGAAAAAAAATAAACCGATACCGCTGGATTTCAAAATTTAGCAGAAAATATGAGTTTGTATCTATCCCTGTGCTTCAAAAATACAACCACATTTTCTTACCCATTTTTGAAATCAAACCTGTGTACTTAGTTTTAGTATAATCAATATACTTTTACATCACCACATGAATTTGAATAACAAACATTCAAATGAATGAAATAGCTTTCAACCTTTTACCCCAGGCAACACTGAAAAGTGACCATAATAACTTAACATGACTTTAGTAAGTCTGTGTAAAAGCGTCTGTGAGATTTTTATGAAAACATTATTTTTCAAATAAAATGAAGTTTCGGGATAACACCTGTAGTTTCTACACTATGGAACAAATTATTTTGTGACCTCATGCATGGCTTTAGCTAAATAATCCACATTGGTCGATGAAACACCTGCTACTGAAATTCTGCCATCTTTTGTAAGGTAAATTGAAAACTCCTTTATCAGTCGCTCAACCTGAAATATGAAACAATTATTTTCTTCATATTATTCCTGAACAATTCTAAAACATCTGGAGTTACCTGAATAAGACACACCTACATGTATTAAATCATTGTTAGTTACTGGGATGATCAGTGGTACACTAGATAGGTAATCAAGGGGGTGTGGGGGTGTGAGTTTGATCCCCAGCTCCTTCACCTATGAGTTTGACCTTTGACCCTGCAGGTTAAAAATATCTAAGGGTCATCAACTCATGACCAACCATCCTGTAAAACTTAAATGTCCTGGCAGCATAATTCTTGAGATACTGATCTGAAACCATTTTTGTGGTGTGAGCCCCTGTGAACTTTGACCCTGTGGACTCAAAAACAATAAAGGGTCATCTAGTTATAACACCTTGAAGGTCATGAGAGCAGTTCTTCTTAATTTACTCATCAGAAACCATTTCAAACCACAGACCCCTGATAGCTTGACATAACTAAGTTCATAGGAAGTCATTTTGATCAATGTGTCATAAATGTTTTCTGTACATTTTGTTCACCAAAAGGTGCTAACAGCTTAAAGCAACAAGGACACCCTTTTATTTGCTTCAAGCCTGTTACCTGATCTGGTTTGAGCCCAGTAAAACAAAACATTCCAATCTGATCTGTGATGTGTTGCCAGTTGTGTGATGATCCCTCCCTAGCTAGACCATCTCTTAATCTCTTCCTCATTCGGATAATACGCTCTGCCATAGATCTCACTTCTACCAGCCTAGAATATCAACAATACTCATATCTAATCAAATGATTCAGTTGTAATGAATTACCAAAAGTATCTTTGCTTTACTCTAGAAATTCCTGTTTTATAACAGTACCGGATCATTTTACCCTTGTAAACATTTAAGACTTGACAGACTTACTGTTTTTACTTGATTTTACTATGGTAATCTGAAAAGACCTTTCACACAGGTTTCAAAATTTCAACAAATCTTCAGCATAGCTTTAATGAAGGTTTTTCTTTTGCTTAAAGGTCAAATACATGGGATACAAGGTATGTCCTCGAGTAAAACATGGTAAAAGCAGAGTTTGTTGCATTTTATTTCATAGAAACATGACTTTATTCCACAAACGAGAAGACTTTAAAGATGAACTTTAAACGTTGGCACTAAATGCTTGCCAGTAAATTAAGCTGAATTTTAAAAATAATGTAAAATAGCACTCACCATTGCTTCCTAAGCTCAGGATCATTAAGGACTTGTGATACAATATGAGCACCATGGATGGGTGGGTTGGAATACATTGGTCGAATCAAGATTTTAATCTGGGACATAACTCTCTCCTGCTCCTCCTTGCTTGAGCACACAATAGTGAATGCCCCTGCTCTCTCACCTGATACAGAAAGACTTAGATTTATCAAATTTCTCTCTTCACTCCAGTTAGAAAACCTCAACCCCATTATCCGAGATAAGAAATCATCTTAATATCAGTGTTTTACAAAAATATTCTTCTTCAGTATTAGTCTCTGAACAAACACTGCTTCAAACAGCCATCAAAAACTGAGAGTTTTAAATATTGGTTATCAATAAAGTTCTTAGATAATTCCACCACTAAATCTCTTTTTTTTTCACTTTTTACAAGAAGGGCTTCCATAAATGTTTCTAAACAGAATGCTTCCTCAGAAACCCTATATCCAAAGAAGACTAGAGATTTCCCACTGCTGCAACTTACATGGTGCTTCATGTCACTGACAGATGTAGTTCTGTGACCAGGTTTACAACTGGCAAAAAAAAAACAAGAGGGCCATGATGGCCCTGGATCGCTCACCTGAGTACTTTGGCTGTAGGTTTGCTGTTAAGCAGTATTTCATTTTTTAATTGAAAATATGTAAGTGCCTACAAACCAAATATGTAAAATATCAGTCAATAAATAAAGGCTCTATGACAGAAAGTAGAAATATCTATCATAAGCTATGGTGACCTTGACCTTGTGACCTCAAACCCTACCCATGGGTAGAGGTCCATGCAAGGATCCTATATACTAAATATCAAAGATATTGGTCTATAAATGAAGGCTCTATGAGGTACAGTAGATAAATCTTTTTTAGCCTTCATGACCTTTAACTTAATTTAATAATTTCAAAAAGCTTGATAAAGCTTGCTTCATTTTTGTGGTTTCAGACAAGAAGATTTTTAAATATTTTCTTCTATACTGCTATTTAAAACTTGTGACCCCTCAGGCAGGACCAATAGTAACCCCGGGGACATTTTTCAAACAAACTAGGTAGACATCCACTAGACAATGCTGCATACCAAATATCTAAGCTGTAAGCATTGAGGTTTCCAGTAAGAAGATTTTTAAAGATTGCCTTTTTTACATATTAAGGGCCCCCGTGGTGGGGCCAATTTTGACCCCGAGGCCAACATATAAAAAATACTGGTAAAGGTTCTCAACACAATACTCCACACCAAATATCTAAGGTCTAGTCCTATTAGTTTCGGAGAAAAATGATTTTTCATTTTTTTCCTATATAACTATATGTAAATCAAGAGAACCCTGGGGTGTGGCCAATTTTGACCCAGGGGATATAATTTGAACAAACTTGATAGAGGTCTACTAGACAATGCTTCATACCAAATATCTAAGCTGTAGGCATTGTGGTTTCTGAGAAGAAGACTTTTAAAGATTTCCTATATAAGCCTATGTAAAATAGATTGATCCCCGGGGTGGGGCCTATTTTGACCCAGTGGCTATGATTTGAAGAAACTTAGTAGAGGTCCACTGGACAATGCTGCATACCAAATATCTAAACTCTAGGCCTTGCGGTTTCTGACAAGAAGATTTTTTAAAGTTTTTCATATATTACTCTATATAAAACATTTGACCCCTGGGGCGGGGCCATTTTTGACCCAGGAGCCATGATTTGAACAAACTTGGTAGAGGTCCACTGGACAATGCTGCACACCAATATCTTAACTCTAGGCCTTGCAGTTTCTGACAAGAAGATTTTTTAAAGTTTTTCCTATATAACTCTATGTAAAACATGTGACTATAAAAGCCTATATAAAATCCATTGACTCCCGGGGTGGGGCCAAATTTGACCCCAGGGGCATAATTTGAACAAAATTGATAGAGGTCCACTTGACAATGCTACATACCAAATCTTACGGCTTAGGGCCTTGTGGTTTCAGACAAGAATATTTTCAAAGTTTTTCCTTTAAGTTGCCATAGCAACCAGAGTTCTTGATGGAATTGAATTCTTTGAACAACTTTGGTAGAGCTTCATGCAAGGAACATCCCAGTTTCATCAAATTTGGCCCAGAGGTTTCAGAGGAGATGTCGTCTGAATGAAATTGTTGACGGACGACGGACAAAGACCGGTCACAATAGCCCACCATGAGCCAAAGGCTCAGGTGAGCTAAAAAATCAGTAACAAGTACAGTAATTAAGTTTCTTTCATGCAGATGTCAATGATAAGATAATGTTGACAGCATGTCATCTCTTTTTTTAAAAACAAACAAGCTTACAATTCCTCTTACAACACTTACCATACAGACCCATATTCTTAGCAAATGACTGAGCAAGACACAACTTGTGACCATCAGCCAAGAACAATCTCAACGCAAAAGCGTCCTCATCAGTGTCTCCACTGGCAAACCCCTGGTAGGCCATGTCGAAGAATGGGTACAGGTTTCTCTTTTGTATAACCTCACTCAACTCTCGCCATTGTTCTGGCTGTGGATATACATAAATATTTGACACTATAAAGCAAAGTCCAGAAAATTTGTCATCCTACTTATTTGGGAAAGTGGTCAAGGGAGAGAATACCTGACTCCCAATCTAGTTCAAATACCACAAGGGACTGAGAGTCTTTCACTACTTTATGCATTACATACTGCTGACAGACAGCTGATCTGAACCAAAGAAGCTGTCATCATGCAGGATTGAAATATGTTGAAAGTACTAGTTTCATTATCAATACAAAACCCCAAACTTAAAGCCATACAGGGCTATCACGGCCCTCTTGTATTCGATATGGTATATCGAATCTATTAGGAAAACGATATTAATGAAATGAAATAACAATACATAATACAACATTTTTTAAAGTAAACTGATCATTTTTTCTTTTAGTTAAAAGATCTTATACACTGTGTGATCTTAGCTTTTCATTGAGCATTCATAGAGTTCAGGTATTGTTGTCACTTACAAATCATACAACACCGAAATTAACAAAGGAAATCTGAAATTTTAGTCCTATTAACGTGTCCCTTCCTTCTGGAATCTACTAAAACGTACTTTCCATCATTCAGCTATTCAAACCTATGATTTTTTTTTGTCCTAAAAAGAACTCGGCTCCAATCCAAAGATTAGTGTCAATGTAATTTTAGATGAAGTCAGTCAGATCATGTTTCAAAGGAGCAAATTCTGATAGTGAACATTGTACTATGTAATGCCAAGCTTTGTCTGTCTTGAACAGTTGGAACTGTGACATACATTTGGATAGCAGATAGTCATTTAAACTTTCCCCATGTCTACTGAGTCATTTCCTAAGGTTGAGAACTTACCTTTGGATCCACACCAGTTGGATTATGTGCACAGGCATGTAACAAAATGCAGGAGCCCGCTGGAATTTTCTGAAATAGGAGTATCATTGATAAAACTTGAATTTAATATTCAAAACATCCAACAAGTCCTTTCTCCTGTCATACAGTGAGCTTTTCCTGCTGGAAACTCTAAAATTTTAACAACAAGCAAAAAGATCAGTGATGTCTAGGCAATTAATGCTGTTTTTTTTTACACACGATCAAGGCTTACTTTAAAAAATCTGACTTTTCTGAAGCAGATTTTAGAAGTATCTATCAGTTAGACTTACAGACAGTACTGAACAGTTTGTGAAAAAAATGTAATCCATGAAAGTTTTCACAAAATGCAAATGTTACTTTATTTATACTTAAAGGGGCTGTGCTCCAGATGACAAAAAAAAGGAAGTTTTCTTGTATTATAAATTTCTTGTAATATTTATGACTACTGCTTAAAAAATAACTTACTGACAAAAAATAAGTCAAATAATCACATCATAAATTGATGTTTTTCCCTTTCAAAGTGCTATACCGTAACGCCACGGTATAACTCTATCGTATAAGATTTAAAGTAAATATCTGTGATATCACATGCAGTGATGGTGGTGACAGTAAAAGCGTTGGAAATATTTTGTTTACACGAGGGTCCAGAGTTCAAACCATGCTGGAGCGAAAATATTTTCTTATTCTATTTTGACTTTTATATTCAGTTTTGAAGTAAAATATTATGTTGTTATAATCTCACGGCATCTAAATATATAATTTATGAAAAAAATTTTTTTTATGTCAAATCTGGAGTACAGCCTCTTTAAAGAGATACATGTATTATTATTATGGAAATACAAATGGAAGGCATGCTTTTTGAGGTGCAGTGAAGCTAAGTTAGCAATATGAAAGTTAACAATTTAATCTTAACAAACAGATATATGAAGGCACCGACTTACTGATTTCAGCTTAAAAATATTTTACTCAGAATCATTGGTAAGTTAACATACCATTTAAAAAAATATATTTTCACATTTCTATATTGCTCGAAAATGGAAAAAGAAAAACCTTGTTGGTAGCAGGATTCAAACACATGACCAAAGAACGTTTTCCTATTTCTGCTCTAAATTTACAATATAAAGAAAGTCTTTACACCGTTGACTAACACAGTAAAATACTGACTGATAAAAACATGAAAAACTTCTTATTCTGATGAGTTTCTGTGACAAAAGTAAGTAAGTTTAGACGCATTTTTCACAAAAATTATTAGAATTTCTACTTATTTAAACATTCTCTTTTTTATGCATTGGCAATGCTGTGTAGTCCAGTCACTTTCTATTATAGCTGAAATACAGTTAAATAAAAATTCCCAACATTTTATCAGAACTTTATGCTCTATTTTAGACTATTATATGATAAAGATTTACATACACTGATGTCTTCCAATGCCCCTGCAAAATCAAATCCGCAGGTTTTGGGATCATAGTACCTGTAAGTCTTTATTGACATCCCCGCATCTCTGTGGAGAACAAAAATAACAACAAAATAGAACAGGGCTGAAATGTTTCTTGATTTTTAAACTTCTTTTGAAACAAATGTTTAGATAGAAACATTTTGAATCATTAAGGTACAGCTATAAGTATTTGTTACCAGGTTATACCAGTACTAGGAAATTTCTGAGACCTTTACGGTACATGTAAAATCAAAATGACATATCGAAAAAAATCTTTACTTAAGAAACTGAGTTATGAAGACACTGTCATTTAGTATAGCTGTTTACTCGAGATGTCCGCAGTAATGCATAGTTACATATAATTATGTAATGAAACAGGCAGAGACTGAACTGCAATCTTGAGTTACCCCAGGTTCTCGAGTTACTGATGCTGGAGTTTATGATATTTTCATTTTTCTAGTGTGTAACAGGTCTAAACTATAATCATAGTTCTGTGACCATTAAACGATGCCTTTAGTTTAAGCTTTAAAAACTTCTGATTAACTACTTTTAAAATCAAAATAAACATTGGGGAGTTATTCCCAGTAGTTTTAACTTTGACAAAAATTCTTACTTGAAGATGGGATTATGGTTTCCCCAGGTTGGTGATGGGAAATAGATTTCTTTACTAGTAGGATAAAACCTTGCAAGGAACTCAGCCCCGATTCTCAGGGACCCTGTACCTGACACGCCCTGGGCTGTGGCATTCTGAAAATAGAAACTTTACACTGAGCAACCAATGACATGAGAAAACTATGAAACAAACATGAAAAAACTATGAAACAAACACAGTCTGAACAACTTACAATGAAATGACATGGTTTAGTTCAGCTAAATAGATTTGTTTTCGTAAATAAAGGAAATTTCTACAAAACATATGAAAATCTATCTGAGACCATCCATTCTCACAGCAACAGCTAAGTTTTACCTTCTTTTCTGAGAAAAAAACAACAACCCCAAAAAACATAAACACACACATATGACATTACAAGAAGCAACATTGGGTAAAAGCTATTCCCAGTTTTCAAAACGGTAAGAGCACTTGGTGTACATCCTTAAATCATTCTTTTTCTTCCCAAAAAGTTCCTTTCAGATAGAATATTCAAATACATTGACTTAAAGCACATCTACTTACCAAACCCTCTTTCACAACATGACTATCCTCTCCAAAGGCAAGTTTAGCCGATGCATTTGTGAATGCAGGAAATCCAGAAATGGGAGCATACTCGTGGTCTAATCCATCTACTAACATCTTGGCCTCAGCCTGTAATGTACATAATATTTATGTGTTGATAAATGACAAGTGATGGCATTGGTATTGTATTCCATACTGATATCTCAATACTCCAAATTATCTTTCACCTCAAAAGACATCAGATGGTCATTTAATACATGTTAGCAGATTGTTAATGTGATATATGACCTAAGTCAGATGAAAAAGGGCTCTCATATTTGATTTAATACTGAAATTGGCAAAATATGGCATATTTCCAAACCTCTTCAGGCTGTTCGGAAAGCCAATATTGAAATTCAAGCGAAACGCCATGTAATTATTTTCTGTTAAAATTATTTCTTACCTAAAGGTACTTCTAATACCATTACAGACAACTGAAGGCTCTTTGGAATGCCAATATCAAACAACAAGTAAAACTCAAACGTAATTACAACATCTATTTTTAGAACTTTTAATGATAAGCAGTCTGAATCTAGAAAAGTCATAGTCTGGTAATTTTTGAAGATTTTGTTTCAAACTGTAATTTAATGAAACTGAATTTGAAATGACAATGAACAGAACCTTAGAACCAAGGAAAAAAAGAAAAGAAATGGTACAACTGAACTGCAAGGAAGAACATACAATGTGTCCTCATCAAAAACACATAACAGTTTCAGAATCGAACAGTTCACCTCTATATAGCTCAGTCTAGCCTGTTAATATTGTACTAGATAAAAGCCTTAGTCAGTCACTACAAATATTGCATATGCAGGTCTTACAAGTTTGTCTTAGTATTTTTTTTTTGCAAACAAATGTACAAAGTTGGAAAAAAGTAGACAGACATGTTGACTGTTGACATATAATATCAAAATTTATAAGAAGTAAACATAGAAAATATTAACTTATTCATTTTGTTAAAACATATCTAAGAGAATTCATCTGCAAGTTGAAAAAAGACCAAGAAAATTAGCACATATACATGTATTATATTCTAGTTTTATCTCAAATCATCTACTGGTGTATCTACCCAAACTTATTCTAACTTATAATTAAGGTACATTTAGTTACTTCCAACCTTCCATTTTCTATTCAATATATCAAAGAAAATGAAAATACCTTCTTCACACATTCTAGAATGAATGGTTTTCCATTATCATCCCTGTACGCCCCAACACCCAGGTTGATCTTCTTTGGGTTTGTGTCCTTCTTGAAAGCTTCTGTGACACCCAGAATGGCATCAGGTGGCCCCATAGGAACGCCGGCCCATACTGAGCTACAATATCATAAATATTCTAGATAGACAGTATGTGGAAGTTCTTAAGCAAGACTTGTATCGCAGAGTAACGGCACTTTCGTAAAACCAAAAGAGGTTCAGAGGACTACATGTACTACATTGTATGTCGCATGTGCAATATTATGGCATATTCAAGGAGTTAAAATTCAAACCGAATCATTGGTTTTTTTTCTTTTAACCAATCATTTAGAGATGACTTCATTCCTTCAAACTCTTGGTGCCTTCTTATTCTAGAACAATGCTTACTTATGCATAAAATCCACAAGAAATATGTAAACAGAAAGTGTGTCAGAGGAATGTAAGGGTGCTCGATAAAAGGAGCTGGGTGTTGCAACCTGCTATTCTGTACTAACTGGAGCACTGTATAATAGACTAACTCCAGAATAAAGAATATTTGGGTTTTTCCCAGCTAATCCGAGGGTACAAACAAACTTTTACAGTTACAACAAGGTAAATAAGCGCAACACGTTGATCAACCTTTTGTGAAGGGTTGTGTACCGTGAAGCCATAACGGTAAAAGTTTATTTGTACCCCCGGATTAGCTGGGAAAAACCCACATTTGCCGAGTTCCGGATAACATCTATTATGTGCATGCTATTTAAATACTTTGTTGTTTTTGTACATACATGAATAGTAAGTGAGCTATCTCATGGTATTATGACATAATTCCTTTTTTTTTATGTAAACACCTTTAATAAATTTATACCTTGATATTTTTTTAGCTTGTGATGAGACAGTGACCGAATTCATATCAAATGAATAAAAATTCCCAATGTCATACTCTCAAAACATCAAAGTGAAAGTGTGTTTCATATCCTGATAATTACGTGAATTGATAATTTGGATCTGAATAACTGAAGCTGTTAATGGAAAAATGAATTAAGGATGGTATCAGTAAGTTTTCTTAATTAACTGGATGAATATGCACTTCTTTTCTTCATGACATTATTATCATGGCGATCAGCTCGTAAATTGCGTATAAATTACTCATCGCAAGGAATGTTGCAAGAGGTAAATTTTCATAGTACATGTACAAAAATACAAGCTAGAAATTGCATTAATGCAAACATTACAAATGTCTCTCTATTCAAATTCTAAATGCAAAACTGTAAAGAATGAAATGCGCAGCAATACAGTATTTAATGTCATGCATATACATTGTATGCAGTTGTTACAAAAAAAAAATTGAGTGACAATGTACCAATTTCTAAATGCAAAATTTCAAACAGAAATGTTTTGCAATGCAAAAACTATTACACTCAAATCTCTACTGTAAAAATTCTGAAAACAAAATTTTAAAGAATTAAATGCTCTGCAATGCAACACACACACAACTGCTTAGATGGAAGACATGGTGTCACAAAAAACATCCAATGTTAAAACAAAAACATCTAAATCCAAAACTTAGAAACACTAATGCTCAGCTGCAGATCTACAAGCTAACAAGTGCTACATTTGAATGAACACGATGCCCACCCCTGGGAACCTTGACCTTTGACCCCTTGACCTCTTAGTGGGTCTGGCAGGTAGAGCTCAAGGTGCATGCACCTATGAAGTTTGGAGGCTGTAGGTGGAAGGACTTCCGTGTTATGAATGAATAGTTTTATTTCTACATTTGAAGCTATGTCTCACTTCTGCATAGTTTTATTTCTACAGTACAAGCTATGTCTCACTTTTGCATAGTTTTTATGTCTAAATTTGAAGCTATGTCTCACTTCTGCATAGTTTCATGTCTACATTTGAAGCTATGTCTCACTTTTGCATAGTTTTTATGTCTACATTTGAAGCTATGTTTCACTTCTGCATAGTTTCATGTCTACATTTGAAGCTATGTCTACATTTGAAGCTATGTCTCACTTCTGCATAGTTTTAATTCTACATTTGAAGCTATGTCTCACTTCTGCATAGTTTTATTGCATAGTTTTGTTTCTACATTTGAAGCTATGTCTCACTTTTGCATAGTTTTATTTCTACATTTGAAGCTATGTCTCACTTTTGCATAGTTTTATTTCTACATCTGAGGCTCTGTCTCACTTCTGCATAGTTTTATTTCTACACCTGAAGCTATGTCTCACTTTTGCATAGTTTTATGTCTACATTTGAAGCTATGTCTCACTTCTGCATAGTTTTATTTCTACATTTGAAGCTCTGTCTCACTTCTGCATAGTTTTATTGCATACTTTTATTTCTACATTTGAAGCTATGTCTCACTTCTGCATAGTTTTATTTCTACAATAGAAGCTATGTCTCACTTCTGCATAGTTTTATTTCTACATTTGAAGCTATGTCTCACTTCTGCATAGTTTTATTTCTACATCTGAAGCTATGTCTCATTTCTGCATAATTCTATTTCTACATTTGAAGCTATGTCTCACTTTTGCATAGTTTTGTTTCTACATCTGAAGCTATGTCTCACTTTTGCATAGTTTTATTTCTACATTTGAAGCTATGTCTCACTTTTGCATAGTTGTATTTCTACATCTGAGGCTCTGTCTCACGTCTGCATAGTTTTATTTCTACACCTGAAGCTATGTCTCACTTTTGCATAGTTTTATGTCTACATTTGAAGCTATGTCTCACTTCTGCATAGTTTTATTTCTACATTTGAAGCTCTGTCTCACTTCTGCATAGTTTTATTGCATACTTTTATTTCTACATTTGAAGCTATGTCTCACTTTTGCAAAGTTTTATGTCTACATTTGAAGCTATGTCTCACTTCTGCATAGTTTTATTTCTACAATAGAAGCTATGTCTCACTTCTGCATAGTTTTATTTCTACATTTGAAGCTATGTCTCACTTCTGCATAGTTTTATTTCTACATTTGAAGCTCTGTCTCACTTCTGCATAGTTTTATTTCCACATTTGAAGCTATGTCTCACTTTTGCATAGTTTTATTTCTACATCTGAAGCTACAATGTATGTCTCACTTTTGCATAGTTTTATTTCTACATATGAAGCTACAATGTATGTCTCACTTTTGCATAGTTTTATTTCTACATCTGAAGCTACAATGTATGTCTCACTTTTGCATAGTTTTATTTCTACATATGAAGCTACAATGTATGTCTCACTTTTGCGTAGTTTTATTTCTACATCTGAAGCTACAATGTATGTCTCACTTTTGCATAGTTTTATTTCTACACCTGAAGCTATGTCTCCATTTTGCATAGTTTTATTTCTACATTTGAAGCTACAATGTATGTCTCACTTTTGCATAGTTTTATTCCTACATTTGAAGCTTTGTCTCACTTCTGCATAGTTTTATTTTTACATTTGAAGCTATGTCTCACTTTTGCATAGCTGAAGCAATGTTTCTCTTTTGATTAGTTTTTATTTCTAGAGTTGAAGCTTTGTCTCATAATTTTTTTATTTCTACATTTGAAGCTATGTCTCACTTCATTGTAGGTCTATTTTTACATTTGAACCTGTGAATGATTGGCCTGTATATTTAACCATGCATCCTAAAACTCAATTAAAAAAAAACAAACAAAAAAAACATTTCTCGCAACCAAGACTGTATTTTTTGCACTTTTAAGTCGTCTAGATCTACATTATCTCGAACAATATTTCATCATATTCAGCATATTTTACCCATATTCGCATGTTTTTATACAAAATAAAGGTAGCTTTAACATACTGTGATAACAACAAGTTACATACATATTTCTTACCTGTGATTTTAAACTTGATTAGCTTTCATTATATTTGTATAGTATACATCTTACAGCATTTTATGCAACTTGTAAAATCTATACAGCAGAAGCTATAAAATCATTAGGTCAGACAGTTGTAAATCAAAACAGGAAGTGTCTCCGCAGGCTAATCAGATAATGGCTGACAATAAATAACCAGAATTTTTTCTGTTTGGGGTTTTGTTGGACTGTTTGAGTTTCAGGTAGATGTTTTCTGGCATTTGTAGTATGTTCACAACACTCTGATTCATTTTTTTTATTTGAAGGTACCTTTTAGTATTTATGAGTCTGCTGAAAGGGACTGCAGTGGTACAGCAAATTACATGAGTCACAATTGTGTAATTTTCACAGTGCTACTCTTTAAGGGGAGATTATTCTCTTAGAAGATACGTGACTTGTTTTCTTTTTAAATCTGAATAGAAGAGGCAGAAAGCTTTAAGTTGATGTAAGTTAATGCAAAATCAACTGATACCAGCTATGTCTGTCAGCCTGTGGTATGTCATTGATTTAACACTGCCGTCTATGGGAGAACCATTTATAGCTCTCCAACCATTATTCACTTGGACCAAAAACAAATGCTTTATTTAAAGGCTGAGAAACAGAAGATCATTTTTATTAGAGGTGAATTTAACCACTGACGTTCACAGTTGGTGCCATTTTTCAAGATTTATTCTAAAATACAATAAATAAAAACTAAATAATCGTAATGTATTAAATGGAAAGGTGAGAGCTGCAAAGAGAAACACTATGATTCATTTTCAACTATATATAATCATTAATTATACTGTGTAATGAGGGACATTCCTGATAACAAATTATCTCCCTTACTCAGATAACATCAAAGGTAGACCAAATAGCACATTGGTCCTTTCAGTTGGAATCCTCTGACTTTATCCTTGTCTCTAATTGTGATGGTCTTGACTTTTAGTTGTGAAAATTGTCACTTATATATTAAATAAAAAGTTAGGATTATCAAAAAACAAAGACAATGGTGTTAACAAAACATGTTGCTAACTTAATGTGTAATCTGACTACCACTGTTGCAAATAATCAGGCTTAATTATCACCATACTAAAAGAGAAAATAGCGATAAAAGCAGAGGAATCCAAATGGAAGGACCAATGTTATATCAGAGTATTCAGGGTAGGTAATCCACTAATGTCCCCCATTTGATAATTCAGTGGATTGACTGACTGCGTTTAGGACCAGATAACAAAGGCAACATATGGTGGCCTTACCAGATATAACAAAGCACCCACTAATGGGGTTTAAATTCAACAAACCCCTTCTTCAAAGATGATTTAACCTCATTAAAAAAGAAATAAGAAATTCAGATGAGGAATGGGTATGGAGAATTTTCCTCAGCTATTAACACTTTTCGACCATGTAGAGAAGTCGTGTTTATTTGCAGAAGTATATGAACCTAGTACTGGTTACCCGCCTCGGTTGGCTAAGTATGAGTATGTAACTGACTGTTTGACTAAATTGCAAGATGCTCCTCCCATTATCCTCCATTTTTCTCCAGAACTGTGTTGAAAAATGACTATTTGAACATTGCCCCTTCTCCTATCTCTAAGTGCCCCTGCAATTTGAAAATGCTTCTTACAGCTGATATAAGGTCCGAAGCACATTTAAAGATACCAGGTAGATGATATTTTGCTTATATGAATTCAAAGAAATCTAATTTTTTTAGCATTTAAAATTAAAGTTTAAGTTGAGAAACTATTAAATGGTATTGAATTAAAGATGGCACATAATTTGTCCTTTAAACTTGTTGCACTTGTTCTGATACAGTTTGGTTCCTGGCTCTATTGAAAAATATGTTATATTTACATTTGTCACATGTGAACTTACTGGACTTGACAAAGATTTAAATGCTTAAGAAGTCTGTTGTATAATGGGCATCTATACCAATCATGTATATTCATTCAAATATGGAGTACTGTATTTGTCCCATATACTGCCCAGCTTGGCACCTAGAAAATTAGAAAGAAGTTGTGGGGGGGCACTTAAAAGGATACTAATATAAAGCCTACTGTTTAGTTGATGAGATAAGATGCATGAAACTTTCGTAAAATCGAAACAGGAAGTTTATTTTGCAAGACGATAGTAAAATCTGTCCGTATTTCACATGTATTACAATCTATGGATGCACAATGTTTTGGTCAATTTGAAAGGATTTTTAAAAATTTTCTTAACATGTTCATGATAGATAACTGGAGCCATTTTGTAAACTGTCTGGCACTGCCATATAACTGTTGTAGCAGTTGCTAACAGTGGGATTCCAATGTTTGTTGTATTTTTTTTACAGAAACCAATCAAGTGCTTCATTTTATTGTATTCTTATTTCAGCCATGTTGGTGACCTTTACCTGTCAAAATGTGAATTCTTTGAATTTAAATCCCACTAGCTGAATAACTGCATGAGAATTTTCATGAATGAATAAATATTCAAAGTGTATTTTCTCTGTTCCATTCAAAACAGATTAGTTTCTTCAGTGTGTCAAAACTGTGCACTCTATGATTTAATTTTTACGACCACACCGTCAGGCACACCATTCTTTACAGTTCTGAATTAACAATTTTAATAGAGAGACATTTTTAAATTAATGTTTGCACTTATGCATTTCCTCAAATGTATTGAATATTTACTTTGAGAATTGATCACTTGAAACATTGCCTGTAATAAAAATTTTGGCAGTGATCCTATTCAAGATTTTTTTCAGCCACTGCACTAAGTGCTTAGATACTTACAAAATGACATTTGATATGCGATACAGTATCGTATCACGTAACATTTGCGTGTTGCATAATTTTTTTGTCAGCCTATTTTTACAAAATATAAAATAGTTATCCATACCTGGCTCGTGCAGAAACTGCCGGACATAGGTTTTTCTGCAGCAAACAGCTTACAATAGCACGAGAACGCACAGTCCTGAGCGCAGCCATGATTCCAAGGTCGGCGAAGAGAGAATAGTAAGGGGAGGTAACTGAATTTGTAACGATTTGCCACAATAACGATTCACCATAATAACGATTCGCCTCAAAAATTCACGATTCACCATAAGTCAGTTAACGATTCGCCACAAAGTAATAACGATTCGCCACAGTTTCAAAAAGTGTAAGGAGTACAAATTTTAATCAGTTAACGACTTGCCATAAAGTAATATAACGATTCTTCACAGCTTTCAAAATAATTACAAATTGATGAAGTGATGAAGGCCATGGTTCAGATTTAACTCTAGTAAATGCGTGTGATATGCAATTAACTTTGTCACAATTGTGTACAATTGTATCATATATTTATGCTAAATAAACGAATTGCTTTGTTTTCATAGTTATTGCGCGAATATAACATGAAAAATGCAAATTGTTTTTTAACAAACTCGATTTTTTTCAAGTGCAGAAAAAGGTCCATGTCCATAAATTGATTACGTTTTTACTCCTTAATCTCACCGATGGAAGACATATCTACACAGATATATATACAAGGTGAACAATCAGTTGGGTTTATTAAGTAAAGGGAAAAGTCGACTCTTCGATGCATTGATTATATTTTATTTCTACATAGATAATTTCTAATTAAGTACTATTATCAATAACTGTAGAACTTATAGGTGGGACATAAGTACTACATATATAAACATCTTCTTCGAAATCAAAGAGTGATTTATCTGTTTTTACCCAAACAATTCCGTTTTTGTCTTTTTCTATAATCGTTATATATTTTGAGAGAGAATTTCCAAAATAGATGCTTATACCACCGCTATATTATCTGCCTTTTATGTATTTGGTGCCTTATTTCCAAATAAATGATCACAAGTATACCCATGAATATCAAAATTGATATTGGTGTTTTTTGAAATCCACGTTTCTGATAGAAATATAATATCATATTTTGTAATGATATTAACAAAATCTGGGTCTAAGATCTTTCGCACAATTGATCTCAGACAATGCGCTAGACCAATTGTCTCTCACCTCTGTAACAAGTGAGGAAGTAGTTTGTCACTTGCGGAGAAATTGGTTGGTAAACTGAACTGACCGCCGGAAGATGATCTCAGCTGTTAAAACTGGCGTTAAACCCCAAAAAACCAAAGCACACGAATAAAGGTAGAGTTTATGAAACAATAATGGCTAACAGATAACAGGTATCCTCTTTATGATATGGACATTTACTTCTGATTGGCACTATCTTTCACGACAGGGCATATTCTAATCGTGCAATAGATGGGTGACCGAAGGGCTTGCAAATGTCTATGTCCAATGAGACTTGTCCATTTATGACTTCGATCAAGACTGACCATCACATCACACCACGGGGTGGCAAATTAACAGACAGATAGGTTTAATATAAAATAAGTACAATGAATATGTAATACAATAAAATTTTAGAAACCCCAAAAAATCAGACAACATAATTACATGTTTAAAAGGCAGCTGACTTAACCAGTTAAAACTTTGTACAAAGTCTTACCGCATTACATTGACATGACATAAAGGAGTCCACTGTACTGGTGGAGACAGTGGACACAGACAGGCCATTCCGTACTAGTACAGTATTAACACAGGGAAGTAAGGATACTTAAAACAGTCTGTGTGTGGAGAAGGTCTGTACGTGATACTGGGAAAGGATGACTATGTCTGATTCGAAGTGCCCTGCTTGTAATTGGAGACAAGTACCCTCCTTATCAATACAATCTAGATAGGTTATTATGTATTTTGTAAAAGAAAGTAAGATTTGAAACTATTCTTCAATGCTCTAGATCTAATTTGGTCAACATGTCACCCATACAACTTGTTCTACGCCACCTTCTACTAGCCATCCTTGCTGCTGTGCGTTGTACCTTTTCAATCCTTTGTATATTTTGTTCGATATAAGGGTTCCATATCGGGGATGCATACTCCACTTGATGTCTGACTAAAGTTTTGTATGCCAAAAGTCTTGTCCTCTGTGGAGCAAAGAAAAGGTTACGACGTATGAAACAAATGAGAAAACAAAAGATATTCATTGCTCCGTGGCGTCAAAAGTGTGCAGTGGAGATTCTCGCCCTGGTGGAAACCAAACCATTGACCACTGCTCCTCCAGAACCAGTTTATATTGGCTATGCAAATATAAAATTGGTACCAGTGAATTATGATTTTTGATAGTCGAATTCTGTCTTCAACATGAAAAGGGAGGTGCTTCCGAGGGGCTTCACTATTAATGTAAAAATATTAGCGCTATTAATTGTTATACTGCTTGATGTAACGCCATGAGTATTCCAGGCATTTTAATTATAATTTATTAGTAATTACATGTCAATACATCGAACGGGTTTATATGATGCAGAGAACAATATTTTATTTTATCCCAGTTTGACATTTCTTTAAAAGATAGATAGACATCTAAAATGTTCTATGTAACCTTGTCGTTTAAGCTTCAGCTTTCATGTTTCATTTTTCATTTAAGTGTTGCTATGTATTCAAAGAATTCTCATATTTTTATAAATAGAGCATTGGTATTTAACGTTTGTTTAATGCCCATTATCAGTAAAATTAAAATTTGTATGTCTAAAATATTTATGTCTATACTATTCCTATTTTTCAGGTTTGCGAATCATCAAGTGTGGTGTTTCAATAGAGCGATGAGATAATTCTTGATCTTGCAAGACTCTTTTATACAGATTTATAACGCTGAGTATTTAGTAATAACAGTATATGCTAGGTAGTTCTTGTCAGAACATTTTCTCTGCAGCCACTGCTCTTACGCATAGTTTAAATCTTCGATATCAGGAACTGGTGCACCTATTTAATAAACTGCAGAAAACATTTTGCGACTACCTGCTTCATAACACTTTAGGGCCTTGCTTGACCGTCTGCCATAAACAACATCCATGTCTCTTGGGTCAAGGTCATTCTTATATTTCATTTAGCTCTCTCTTCCGGTCCATTACGGAAAGTTTATTAAATGATGTTCATTCATCTATTCATTTAACTTATTAATTAAGTATGTATTTATTCATTAAATAATGTTTTATGCTCCTGTCGGTTCCACCTTTACCCTTGTTAGTCACACAGAATACGAATAAGGTAAGACCATACGACTGGAATAGTGCAGAGACAGTGAAGCTACAACATTTGAAGACTAACAACATAAAATACTGACAATAAAAACATTGATGCACAGCATCAAGTCGGCGCATAAGATTTTGAGAACGTGAACGTGTCGAATACATGTAATTTTTACACATATAGATTGTAACAGAATATACACAACTGTAGAATTGTTAGTACATTTAAAAAGTTCATCTTTGTGTACAATTCGTACTCATGCCGCCTCAATCATAAGTAGTTTGCTTGACCAATGCCTTTCAGAACCGATTCCCTATCGCGTTTGTCAGAGGTTGTATCTTTAGATTTCAGGTCGTTTCCCTACCTCTACATGTTCGCACTAGTAGTTTCTCTACCCACTAGAAAGTCGATTCGCTATTCAAGTGTTTTTGCTATCTGAATTTCCTTAGATAAATGATATTTTGCAATGATATACATACGTTTGATGTTCTCAGTAGACATTCATTTCTTTTTAATTTGTGCATATTTACATTTTTTTAATCAATGCAAATTGTATTTAATGCAAACTGATATTGTTTAGAATAAAAATAGTTTGAATCAATGATATGTATGTAGAATACGTTAAACAACTCATCTATGTTTACGGAGTAGGTGCTACATTTTAGAAAATAATCTTCTAATAATTAGGAATTTGTATCCTTATGATTAATAAGATAAGTTAACAAACAAATCAGCATCAGAATACTAGAATACTGGAGACGGCAGCTTTTACTTGTATTCATAACTTTTCATTTTAATGCCATCACCAGAATTCCATAATCGTACTAAAGTGTTATATTTCTTCCGCAAGTCCTCAGTGTTAGCGCAACTGGCTTAATTAAAAACATTTTTTTGTTGTTGTTACTCCTTAATTAGTTTTAATCTATACGTCATATAGCCTTAAAAAGTAACATCATATATGTTTTGTGAATTTAGATGTAAAACATTCTGTTATTATTATCTAAAATTTACATGTAACGTTATGTCAATGTCCTATCAAAAATACCATGCCACTTGGGTTGTTTTTATAAACGGTAAAAGAACTTCTCTTACACCTCACACTATGTACATCTTCGAAACAAAGAAGTCAAACAACACCACGAGCGTTTGATTTTTTTTTATTTAAGCATATAAATATTTCACGGAAGATATAAATACAAAATACAACAGTATAAACGCAGCAGTCAAATTAGGTATGATGCAAATACATGTACACAAAGTAACTCTTTGTCACAGCTGTGAACGCATCTTTCAGCTTTTTTTTTTAAAGGTTTACATACATGCGAACATGAATTTGCACAAAGGTAAGAATAATAATATGCACTAATTGTACAACAACTAAAAAAGATACAGAATTTAAAGGATCTTTGCTTAACAACTGGATTAATTTGCTATTTTCATTAATTAAACATCAATGCAAGTATGTTATTTGAAAAATAAGTGTTCGATTATGCTTCCCGACTTCATGTGAAATCTTGATTTGCTGGGGGACTAATCAACAACAAGAAGTGATCCATTTGAGGTGATCTGAAACTGGTTCAACTTGCAACGAAGACGCCATTTTTTCAATTTGTTACTCAAATAAATTGCCTACGGTAAGACTGGTTTGTCAGAACCTTTGCCACTAGTGAATGGACTAGTTCTGTCAAAAACATTGCCATTAACTGATGGGGCTGGTACTGTTAAGACATGTTCGTCAAAATATGTGCCACTAATAGAAGGGACGACCTCTTCATCAATTCTTATCGTATAAACTTAATGGATTGTACTTACTTAAACATTTGTTGGTAGGTGGTAAAACACACCGCCTTATATTAAATAAATGTACAATTATGATTTAATTTAGTGTACAATTTAGTCAAAGCTAAACAATGAATCTTTAATCTGAATTTTTCTTTATCAAAATGATGCTTCAAGTAAAATCATTATTATTATCATTATAAATATTATTATATAATTAATGAAGTAAAATTATGTAAATGATATTATTCATGATACAAAACAACTGTGTGGTGTATATGCACAGTTTTAAGTTATAGCCATACCTGTACACTGTCTTGGAGGCATAAGGACACAAGTATGATTTTTTCTCCATTTTATAGGGGATGGACAATGTAGCAAGCAACTTTAGGCCGATGTTTCATACGTTTGTGCATGTTATATTCATTACAATTCAATCTATATCTACTTTGTATAGTTGCTGAGAGTGTAATGGTATTATAAAGGTGAATTAATTGTATAATAACTTTCAGTTCAGAATGAATATGATCAACTTGATGTTCTCTACATTTTTACTTCACTATAGGCAAATTTTATTTGCAGTATTGCAGATTTTACATTCTCAATAAAATGTTGATTAAAAATTTAAAGATAATGAATCTGGATATCACTTCTTTTTCGATTTGACTTATTTCTAGGAAAGTTCATAAAAAGCGTCGTTGGCGCATTGTAAAAAGCAAATACATTTTAACAAAAATGAAGTGCCAGCTCACAAAATACATGCATATTCTTTCCCGGCACATTCATCAACAAATATCACGTATGATCCTCTTGAATAGGTACAACATCTCTGAAACCATTAATATAATAATATAGTTTCGTAAATATATAACAATGACATTATCAAATCAACATGTAACAAGGTATTGCACTCAGGCATTGCACGTTATAATTCTGAAGCAGAACTATCATCAATGTGTATTTCCAATACATCAACTCCACTGCTTATCTGTAACAAAGTATTTTCAATATGGCACACATATAGAGAATACAAATGCATACTTTTTTTAACATTCATTTGTATTTTTCAGAAACAATACATTGTAAACGTGTACGAGACACGGTCAAATTTATCTGACATATTTCGTAATTTAAGATGTAACAACTCAACCTTGCCCACATGCATAAATTGTTATAGATTTCTTGTTCAACGACACAGTATATCTGAGCTATAACTGCAGGAGGAATCGTCAGTTATAGCACATCGTTCGGAGACGTTAAGGCCAGGTTAACTAAAGTCACTACTCCCCATTATAGTATACAAAATTCAAGAATATTTCGAGTATTTGCGACTATATTGTACACAGGCATCATTGGCTCTCGCGCGAGTATAAATCGAGGGATGAGGGCGGAAATGCTCTAACTGCTTCCCAATTTTAAAGCACTTAGAAGAACTTTTTTGCATTAACCCCTTGAAATCGTATATACTCCAAAAATTATGCCGTTAATATAACTACGACCAACACAGGAAATTCTAAAATGCACATATAATATTGAACCCTGACAATTCGATCATTAAACACTTTCATGCTAAACTGTACTTCATAAATGAGAGCTTTATCAAATGTCTAAGGACAGATTAACAAATTCAAGACTGCCTCAAACTAAAATACCTCTACCGTAGGACGTTCACTGCTTTATGCACTCCACTACTGAATTAGAAAACTACCAATACTTACAAAAATTCAAAGAAAAAAGCTTTTGTATACAGTATACTAGAACATATAGATAATTACTTAATAAATTGTGTTAACATTTTTTCAAAGCTAATGTTACTTGAAAAGAATCTTTCACCAAAATCCAACGACTTTGGTTTTTAAAACTTGATGAAGCATTTACCTTTTGTATGATAAGAAGAAGGAATAATTCAATTAACTGAGAAGTTAACCGACCTCTACACGTACTACTACAACCATGAAATAAAAATGGTTTTAAAACAGTTAAAAGTTTAGGCTAAGTTTCGTAAGCTGTGAATGTTTGATATGGCTAGGCCCTCTGATTAACAAGAAACACTTACAGCTGAAAATATGTACAAATATGAAATACCCTTACACTGTGTTTGTATAAGTGAAACAACAAACAAACACATTCAAAGTCACTTTTTTCTCACAGCAACATAAATGACTTTGTGAAGTTTTACAAATGCGTTGTCTCTTCATCACGATCATCACGATGAAGTACTAGATGGCTGTCTTCCGCGTCTTCTTCCTCTTCCGGTGGTGGCGGCGGTGGAAGTTGTTCTTGGGCGTCGTCTGGTTCTCCCTGCGGAACCTGCGGGACCGGAACAACTAGGTCTTCCGGTACTGAGTCTATACGATCTCGCGATGCCTCGCGTGATCTTAAAAGGTCATACGACTCAACAGGACCCGTACTTCCTGCCGAGTCAGTATCTGATCCTTCCTCATCAGATTCGGATATAATGTGTGATTTAGACGAAGCACGCGAAGCCCTAGATGATTTATCATCTGGTAAGCCTTCAAGAATTTGTAACAATGATAAAGACCCTCGCTTTTCTTTGTAATATTCAGAATCATCAGAAACAGACTGCAAATTGCCAATTGGTTGCCTAGCTTGGTAGATTCCTTCATTGCTAGAATTGGACGGTGGAACTAACGGTTCTCTTTGACCGAGTTCATTTTCATCATGGCTATGATGTATACCAAATATAAACCGCCTGTGTTTCTCCTGCCAACGTTTCTGCTTCAGTTTTTCAACTTTGCGCTTCTTTTCTGCCTCCTGAAAAAAAGTTTTTCAATGTTGTATGTTTTCATAGAGAATCAGAAGAAAAAAAAGAAGAAAAAAGAACAGAAATCTGAAGGTGTTTAATATATTGTCTCATTTATATCATTTTAAGTTTCTTTTACAAAGATAAAGTATAAATAATATTACATCTGTGTTCAATCTATGCTTCTAACGAACACTTCTATTACTCAAACCGCAAAATAAACCCATTTCCTACAAAATCTGCAGGAAACACCAACATTTTATTATCTTGATAATGCATAAACTAAATGATATTTCGCCATGATCACTTGAATCTATATTCAAGTTTCATTACCCAGAGTCATGTAGTACTTCCTGAACATGCGACACAATCTTTTATTTCAGCTAGAGCCATTAATTATCCACCCAATAATATACCAGACGCCTGACGTAATAGAACGTGGACTTTCTGAATATTAGGGCCAATATCAATAACACCGATCGACCTCGGGCCGGAAAAGTGATACGGATATTAGCCCTCTTGTAACTCAACAGGCGTCGATCAAATTAAGGCATTGCTCACTTACGACTGCCTTGTATAATAGATAAAACCTTGTGTATAAGTCACCTAGTAGATCAACCGACTTTACAAACCATCTATCGCAGTCGACCGACCTGTGTGAGACTGATTTTTCCAAAACCTTTTTACATATACCAATACTAGGGGTAATATCAGGAAACAGATCACCAAGTCAACTTACATCTTCTCTCTGTTTCTGTGCAATGGATGTGACTTGATGGAGAAGATCGTCTATTTTAGATTCAGTAGAATCTATGTCGATGGATGATAAACAAAGTGCACGATTCATTGGAAAGAAATCATAGTTTTCTTGCTCGAGCTAAAACATAATCATGTGAATTTAATAGTGCATTCAAAATACAGTGAACTCTCTGACTAAAATTAAAATATTTTAGTGTCACTATTTATGTATTGTACTTAAAGACAGTTTTTTGTCTATTTTCTTCAAAAGATTTACGATGCATAAAAGCAATATTCAGAAAATTATACTTCTGAAAGATAAAGAACTTTATACGTTAATATACATTTCAGAAATGTTTCTCCTATCTTACAGACAAATATCAGAATATAACTTTTCATGATGCTCATATATTCTAGAAAGGTACATCAATTCAAATATTTTCTAGAAACGCAGCAACTTTAAATACAATTCGGGTATGTATACATATTTCAATGACAACTCTGATCTAGCAAGCCTATGTTTGCACACTCAAAGATCAAAGCGTTTCTTACATTATCTTTTCGAAAGGCTTTGATACCGTGACATAAATATAAAATTTAAATAGCAAATGTACCTATTACAAAATGCAATCCACTTACCAATTTATTAACAAATAATTCTATGGCAGTATAGTCGCTAGCTTTCATGTCATTCAGATGTATGAAGAAGAAAACGTAAGACCACATGTTATGTTCGTTCCTCACGTGGAAATCAAATCCCTAGAGCAAAAGAAACAGGTAACAACTCTAAAACAGTTTGAAGAGAAATATCATATATTCAAGTATTATTCAATACAAAGGCTCGCGAAAAATCTATGCAAAAGTTGGATAAGCCCAATCTCACTGGGTGTACGTTTTATCGTTCAGACAATACTTATGTTTTATGTTCACGAAATGCATCCAAGAACACTTTTATAGAGAAAGATAAATACCTTGCCGTGGTGTTCAAAGTCGTAACTATTACGGCTGCAAACAAAACACGTATCCTTCATGTCAGATTCGGCTCGCCACTGAAATGTTTAGGCAAATAAGTTGCAAATCTATTCTTAGATTGCATTTTGATGTAGAATTGTGTTTTATTGCTGATTGTAATGATTTTTACTCTACACACTGTACTTCTGTCAAACTCTGGTGTCAAAACCTTTTGTCAAATAATTTAAAGTTCTTCAAAAATTAAAAAAAAATAGTTTCTCAACATCTTGAGTAAACCTTGACATATTTCAATAAAATCGAAATTAATCAATCGATCAATCAATATCATAGATAAATATACTTGTTTTAGGTCAAAACAATCAAAAATGTTTATGAAAAATCAAGGTTACCTTCAAGTCTCTAAGTTCGGAGAAAGTGTCCACGATGATACCAAAGATGATGTTCAAACCAATAGTGGTGATGAATATGAAGAAGGACACGTGGTACAAGACAATAGGCCAGAATGTTGCAAACGTCCGCTCTGACTCGCCTTGCTTCACTTGCTGAAATAGAACATATAATATAAAAGTAAGACACGTGGTACAAGACAATAGGCCAGAATGTAGCGAACGTCCGCTCTGACTCGCCTTGCTTTACTTGCTGAAATAAAACATATAATGTTGCATGAAGAAGGACACGTGGTACAGGACAATCGGCCAGAATGTAGCGAACGTCCGCTATGACTCGCTTTGCTGCACTTGCTGAAATAGAACATATTATATAAAAGAAGGGCACGTGGTACAGGACAATAGGCCAGAATGTAGCGAACGTCCGCTCTGACTCGCCATGCTTCACTTGCTGAAATACAACATACAGTATTACAAGGACACGTGGTACAGAAGGAGCGATGTAAAATTATTTGTTACTTGCTTTACAAGATAGATCTTACCTCAAACATGTCACCAATGAGACCATATCTGATCACTGTGATCGTACACTGCCAGAGTGTGGAACAGTACAAGTAGTCTCCAGGTGCAAAGTAAGCCCTCAGCAAGGAGAAGCCGACCAGGGAGTAAATGTAGATGACGATGATGCCGAGTATTGCTACCCACAACAATGACCCACCTGTCATGACAAAACAAAATCTAGATATGACATGTATATATGAACGTGGTAATACCTTTTCCGCGAAGTTTAATAATATCCTGTTTCATTATTTTGTAGCAGACTGGTTATAATTTATACATTTTGAGGTGATTTGCAATGCCCAGGACAGTCTAAGCGGAACAGATTATTGCGAACAACAAACTGTTTCTCTAGATTTCATATTGCAATCAAGGTGTAAACAATATTTTTGGCATGAAAAGCAAGTGCCAAATAGAGAAAAAATGGATTAGAATTACATCGGAACATCGCCTACAATGAATTGAAATGAAAAAATACTAAGCAAATATTCCATGAGTTATTCGCAGATATTTGATGAAAATAATATTAGTTACAACCAGAATTGGATCTATCCTTAATTCCAAACATATCTTTAGCTTACCTTTCTTGTTCCCATGCTAAGGAATATAAAACTTTAACTATGATGACTGTTCAGATGTAAAAACTGTAAACACACTGTGCGTGCAAATCAGACATTTGACAAAATCAAGATGAAAAGAACTGCTCCACAACAAGTTACGTACCATTTTGTGTCACGGCTTTTATTACACCGCTAAGCAGTTGATTGTTATTTACAATGTTGAGAAGATGGAATGCAAAGAAATATCCATGAAATTGAGTCCCTGCAGCCGACATCGCTAGAAAAAGCTGAAAACATTACGCAAGTATAAACATATTGTATGCCTTCTCTCAAATTTAATTGAAAATAAAGCTAACTGTTTCATTAAATTGTTGATCAGATTGAAACACGATTCATCCAGCAAATCTAAGACTTGTTTTTAAATACAGCTGTGGTACATAAAACTATCAAATGTTTTAATGCATTGATATATAAATGTATACAATAACCGACAAGGCTTAGATAAATAATACAGTATTCTAGCAAATATAAACAGCTTTAATTTCAAGAATGTTGGATTATCAAAGAGCAGAAATAACGATTTTTCCTGTCAGTAGAATAATCATTGTGAATATAATCTAGGTCTTGTAAGTCAGTAGAACACACTGGCACTTCAAATCTAATATAGTGGTATCATACCCAAACCCTAGCTAACTCAGTACATAAACACGCATGTTTATTTATAGATGCGGCGTTCATAGGTATCAGGCCACTATATTTCAAACATTGCCGATCAAGTGCCTGTGGTAGAACACATTAATTTCAGAGAGTCTAACATCTTGAAAAATAACATGACAAAGAAGGTGTTACTTCACGACTTTGTAAATTTCAAGTCAATTTCCACAAATATTTTCTTGCACTTTACAAAACATATTTACAATGTAGTAAAAGGTTGTGAAGCTGAAGAATTTGACATCAAGTTTAGATGGTTTGTCCTCTGAGCTTCTTTTTCCAAAAGTCTCACCCATATCTTTTTTGTTACAACAACCCCTGCAAAAAGAAATTCAACACATATATAGAATAATCGGTTGGTACCACAGGAACAAAAATGAACTAAGCATTATATAGTGCTTATCTGCTTTAAAAACTTAAAAAAGACATACCACAGGTCTATTACCAATTTTACATGGAGAAAGCAAATCTTTTTTTCAATGTGAAGCACATATCGTAATTGTGACCAGTATCAAGACAAAACTGATAAACGGTTTCTGCTCTGTATATCTAAGCCATCCGGTTTAAAGCATACGTCATAATATAAGCTAGTATAAAATCATACTAGTAAACAATTACAAACTAGATGAGTGGCAGATCAGTGGTCCAGTGTCAATGGGCAGCACTTGTTATCCAGGGATCGTCCCTCCACTAAAACTAAAACTTGTTTTTCGGACGAGAGCGAGAGATCACTTACTTAAAAGGGTCTGTTAGTTCTGAACACGTCGGTAGTCTGGGATGGTTGGATAAAAAGTAACTGATGAGAACAAACAATGAGAACAGATTATGAATTCCACTCAGGATATACATCGTGACAGTATACTCATGTGTCGGTATACCCTCTATCCGTGGCTGAGGACTGAAAGTACACAAACAAACTGATAAAAGACATAAATTGTTTCGTCGCAACATAGATGTTTATATTAAAGATGCAGGGTATTTTCTGTTCAGTTCATGCTTATCAATCATCATTCTTTTATTAGATTACATTGATAGTGAAAGAAATGCAAAACAGTAACATGGTCTAATCTAATTATTTAAGCAAAACCCTTGTATTCCTTTTGGCACATCATCATTTTTGTCAAAACTTTGTTTTAATGTCCTTGGCGTGTGTACCCATGACACATTATTGTATCATATTTGAAGATTATGGAATGAATTTTCAAGTATTTTCAACAAGTGTGACCCAAATAAAATTGATTATTCTTTTAAAACGACTGAGTATCTACTTACTCCTTCAACAGGGCAAAGTCGAATGTTTCATTTGTAGAGTTGGCAGCAGATGTGATTCGCTCGTAATCCTCCAGACTAGCTTTAGCGTTCCACGTTAGTAACATCAGGATGTTGATGGCAAAACTCAGAAATGTTACCAAGTGGTTCCATAACAACCTTTGGGTGATACAACAAGAGTTTAGTGTTTCTATAGAGCTTTATAAATTAAAGGAAATTGTACAATTTATCTGTATATGTAATCAAGTTATAGTTTTATTACGATGTTTCATAATAAGATTGTAACGTGATTTGTATAGCTTAAAAACATAAATCATGTACAAAAGCGGAAAAAGGAAATACAATTTTTTAGAGTTCAGAAGTTCTTTGAAATTATGATAAATGATGAAAAAAGTTATGAACAGCATATTTCTAATTGCTAATTAATCTTTGCAGACCTTTGAAAACTGAAAACAAAAAAAAAACAAAAAAAAATTGAAGAAGAGTTGAAGTCCCGAGTACAAAAAAACTGTCAGTAACTGAAAACGTTATTAACGTTTTTCTCTCTAAGTAAATACTATTTACTTAGTATATACTATTAGAAAATAATAATTTATATTCATACCAGCCTTTGGTAAACATGATAGCTATTGGGTTAAACAGTATCTTCCTTTGATAAGAAATATCTTGCATGATGTCACGTGTCCAGTCCATGAGATCACGAATCTTGTTGCTAGGAGACGATCTGTCTACATTCCACTTCAATTTTTCTTTGACTTCTTCCCGAATCAAGATCTGTATTAGTAGTTTAGAGTCAATTATTACAAACCATTGACAACAATGTAAACTGTTCTTTATTCACTACTATTCTCAAAATAATTATAAACTAACTATTTAATATTATAAATATTATAAATATTACGACCATGATCTTTTGATAAGCACGATATGAACGTCTGTTCAGTCAAGGAGAACACAACGAAACCATTCATATCAAGTTTGTATTAATGTTCCAGGTTGCTTGAGAAATGGACGTTACGAATGAAGTTGATAATGATTGAGCAGTGCAATCTATTGTATTGAAAATATTAAAAGATTCCTTTCTCGTATCATGAATGTTTTACATGCTAAAAATGTATTCAAATATATATTTTTTGTGACACCTTGTTTTTGATTCTGAAGTTGATTTTCTGCAATACGTCATCTTTGAAGATCTCCACGGAAGTACTGTTTTTCTTGTAATACTCGAAGGCTTTCACTTGTTCCGGTGTGATAGATAAACCTGTAAATAATTACAGTCACGATTTTTTGATTTATTTTATAATTATTTATTGATCCAACTTGAGAGATTTTCACGTGTTTTCATCTGAACGATATAATTTTGATTTTTTATCAACTGATGAACGTCTATATCCACAGAAAAACGCTTTAATGAAGTCTTCACATACGCCAGTTGCAAATTCTAATCGGATTTATTGAAAAGGTAAAACGTTTTGATAACCTTCAAAACCTTACTACGAACGCTGTATA